>OW569413.2:67460871-70450047 GCA_937662695.2 Halyzia sedecimguttata | reverse complement strand
AGTCTACAAAGAGGAAACCAGTGGATGTAGGAAAACAATGACAATTGGATAATATGTGTTATAGTTATAGAAAACTTAACACCAAATTCATTTGATTCGGAAAAACCATGTAAGAGCTACAAAATAAAAACTAATTTTATTGTTGAATTTCAACAGCCCGTATCTTTTTACCCAAGTTGAATTTATACAAATGGTAAAGAAAAAAGTGTTTCATTTGATGAGAGGAATCTATGGTTAAAATTAATGTACAACTCATGGATCCATCGAGGAATGGGAAATTCTGGTATATCCTATATAGTGATTTAAGAACTTCATTCTTTGGCAACAGAATGACCGAATTAGCAAAATTTCTTTAGTTGGAAACCGTTAAAATTATGACCATGTTGGTGACTTTTCAGGGTTGTTGCCTACGGATTCGCCAAAAGTTAATTAATATTTTTCGGATTACAGTTGAATGAAATTTGTTGCTACGCTTATTGTTCAATATTTGGTTTCAGACTACCACATTGTCAGCAACCCAAGTTGAAGAAATTATTCTGGGTGTAACATTTCTAATGTCACTGAAAACAGTATTAGAAATGATTTCAAATGGTATAATATTTACTTTATTATACGAACGTTTTGTTTTACATTGCCAGAAAGTCATCAGTAATGTTATACAATGAATATCCATTTACAATGTCTTGTAACTTCATGTTAGTCGGCTTGGGTATACATAGTATACAATAATTAGATAATGCAAGAACAACAAACGCATCGCTCTTTACATTTAATATTTCGAGTTATAGCAGCTATTTAGACTGTGATTTTGAGAGTTTTATTGCTTTTTAGATTCCAAAAATTAAATTTCTGAATCCAGAATATGGACAAATTGTTCGATTCTTTCCAAATTTTCCAAGTGCTTACGCTAGTGAGTAGTTGAGGTTGTTAAAACTGATATTCCGAGTTTTATTCCCTCCCAAGCAGGTAGGAAAAAAAATTATTTTCATATATTTATCCCCGATCGAAACTCTATCATATTATTGCCAAGCCAATATCTCGCAGAAAAAAGTCCGCTGGTCATAGAGTGGCGGATTCTACGTCAGCTGGTCACACGAACATGAAAACTAAATATACATATACAGGGTGTTTGGCAGAACGTTGAACATACGAAAATGGTGGATAGGTGGGGTCATCTGTTACTTACTCAGCCCTAATTTATTTGGCCCTGACCCCCTGGAAAAAAAAATGTTTCTTTCTTCTAGTTTCACACCTTCTTAACTCTGAAGTGTAATTAAACATGGGTAAAACGGACAATATTTTGTTTTTTTTTATCTCTAATATTGGCAGATTCTTACGAAATTATTGCTTTATTCAGACCTTAGCTAGTAAAAAAGTTATGAGTCCTCAAACTCACAGAAATATGTTAAAATTACTTAAATCATAACTTCATTAAAAAAACAAACAAAAAATGATTGAGGAGTTCCAATTCTAGCAAAATAGTACTAGTGTGTCACCTTTTTAATGGTATGTAATTTGCTTCTATAAAAACAACCTTCAAGTGTTATTTCATAATTTTATCAAGTAGGAAATTTTCGACGAAACTCTACCTTTACGGAAAGTGAAATGTTTGTGAAATTTAAATATGCAAGGTTGTTAAAAATTGAATGATCGATTGAAATTATGTAATTTCTTGAATTAAGTACATAGAAAATAGCTATACCAGTAAAATGCGTTAATGAAACAATTAAATAATTTTGAATAATTTATTTAATCAATCATTTCTACCTGCTTTGTGTAACCATCCCTAGGGAATAGTGAATGTCAATTTGCAAAACTGCTACTGGCAAGCTGTAGTCCATTTAGTTTTTACCGACCTTGCAGTATTAAATTTCGCAAAACGTTTCACTTTCCGTAAAGGTAGAGTTTCGTAAAAAATTTCCTACTTGATAAAATTATGAAATTACTCTTATAGGTTTTTTGTTATAAATGCAAATTACATTACATTAGAAAGGTTAGACACTAAGGATGTTTTGCTGCAATTGGAACTCCTCAAACAATTTTTGTTTTTTTGATGCAAGTTAAAGTTAAGATATGAGTATTTTCTACATCTTTCTCTGAGTACTCATAACTTTATTTCTATCTAACATCTCAATAAAACAATAATTTTATAAGAATCTGACAACAATTTAAAAAAAACTTAAATATTGCCTGTTTTACCCATTTATAATAAAAATTACACTTCAAAGTTAAGAAATTGGTAAACCTAGAAGAAATCAGAAAATTTAAAAAAAATATTTATATCCTGGGGGCCAAGGCCAAATAAATTAGGGCTGAGTGAGTAGCTGATGACCTCACCTATCCACCATTTTCGTATGTTCAACGTTCTGCCAAACACCCTGTATATTCAGTGATTTTTTTCCTAAACTGAAAATTTATCAGGTGACGGTTGATTTGATCTATACCTCGGTGGAAAAATTGTCAGCTGATATCCGGAAATGCGTAGCACAGGAGCATCTATCAGCTATTCAAATTCCCGAGCCGACGAGTTTTTCCCCAGACTATTGCTAGCTGATTTTTTTATTACTTGCAGGATCATATCAACAGTCAGCTTATTAATTTCCGTCTAAAGGTTTTCGACATCTATTTAGTACGGCTCTGTCTCCCACGCTTTCAACCATTTGTAAACGCTCAATCCCAAGCTCACATAGAAGTTAAAATTATAATTGCCAACATCCGAAGCGGATAGGTACTAGAAGAAGAAGATCTGGCAGAAACCTAAAGTTGTACTTTCATTTAGTTTTTTTAAGGACATCATGTGATTAGGAACACATGTTCCTGGACGTACCATGTTAGGTTTCTGCACAGGTAAGCATTGCTACTGTATGTGGCTTTGGGATTACGCGTTTACAATGTTTGGATGCGTGGATGAGATAGAGACGTACTCGAAAATTCGTGGAATCGCATGCGACTTCGGGGGTAGATAGCAACCCTATCATGCATCCTTACATAGTATAAAACAAAGTCGCTTCACGCTGTCTGTCTGTCCCTATGTATGCTTATCTTTAAAACTACGTGAAGGATTTTGATGCGGTTTTTTTAAATAAATAGAGTGATTCAATACGAAGGTTTATATGTATAATACATGTATAATATATTCGAGAAACACTGATAATTTTTTAGGTTTCTAATGTGATGTCGTCAATAAACACATTTTTTTGCGCTTACATTGCAAACGCTGGCTGGACCTTACGAGTTAGATCAAAATAATGTAGTACAGTATGATACACCTTAAAAATGGTCTACCGAAAAGTCCGCGATGGTATATGTCTATCTCTTGAGGATAACCCACAATAACTATTTTTTATCCTTTACATTCTACGAGAAATAATGGCTTGATTAAGAAGCTTTTTTAAGCAATGCAGCATTGATCCTTATCCAATTATGTACCTCAAACGCATTGTGCATTTAATATTGATCAATATGGCCCTTTACAGCATGTAATTTAAATGAATGTTTACGAAGATATTGCAGATATAAAATGCATGGACATAGCGGTTGCGGTGGTACCGGCCGGGGGGCCGGCATAGCCAGGATAGGGATAGAAATCGAAAACTCGCCTCAGCCTGGATAGATTTATTGATTTCCCGAATTCCTCTGATACCATCGGATTTACTGATCCAATTTAAACGCCTACAATTTCCGCTAAAGATATATTTTGCAATAACCATTAATAAATCGCAGGGTCGAACTTTCAACGCTACAGGCTTATATTTGAGCGTTGAGTGTTTTTCACATGGCCAATTATATGTCGCTCTTTCAAGAGTAACCTCTAAAGAACACATGTATGCATTGTCTAATGACAAAAATGCTGTGAACGTTGTATATAAGGAATTTCTGTAGTATATTTAGTATCAGCATTTCAACCGTGCGAAGCCGGGGCGGGCAGCTATTATTTTATAAATGCGATTTTTAGTGAAATGATTTGTTTTGATGAGTTCTACCTTCCGTTAAAGAGAATACTCACCTTTTAAAACAGCCTGTATATCTCCGTGGAAGCGGTTGAAGATTAGAAACTTCGAGATGCGTGTTTCTGACGTATCTACAAACCAATTGAGTCAGTTATCTATATTAACATACATACATACTTATTACATAAAATGTAAGTAACTTTGCGAGATCACGTTTCACAGGGATATATTCAGGTCATTGTCAGCAGTTGATTTGTCACATGAACACCTACAAACGCAGGTTTTATCGATTTTAAATCATGCTAATTACTTTTTCTGGCTCTTTTTACATCCCTGTTGTACACAAATCACAATCGTTGCAGTCACACTGAGCCTCAGGCAGTCAGTCGGCTATGCATATTGAAAATAATCTGTCGTCTAACTGTACACAAATAATACTAGCCCGAAGTCTGGCACACCCATTGCGTATGCACACCATGGTTTAACGTGGGAACACAGGATAATATAAGTATATACGTATCTCCATCTATTAACCACAATAATTCCAAGGAATTATAGCTTTTGGCTGCGAATGCAAGACAGTGGTGAAGAAATGGCATCGATATCGTTTACTGCGTAACAGTGCTTTCACGTAGTATTCATTACAAAATGATAATTTAATTATATTTTGTTTGAACTTTTTCGTTGAAGTTTATAATACAGGGTGATTCACGAAGTAAGTTCGTTAGAATATTTCAAAGAAAGACGAGATAAACACTTGAAATTTTATAGTTAAGCTTTTGTAACGTTCCCTTTTGATCCAACAGAGGTTTGTTTATGTTTTGCTTGCGATAAATTTGTCAATTGTACTATCAGTGAATTTGAGGTTGAGTCGCAGTGTTGCCAATCGACGTATAGGGAATTGTGTTCAAGGGAATGAATGAATTGGCAATATTGTTTCGTAAATTTGAACAGAGTCGGCGTCGGTCAGGAAGGTCTTCCATTTTGTGGAGGTTCAGCGGATGAAGCAATTGGTTGTGCGCATTTTCGAAACTTCTTAAGGAATATTGGAATCTTCTTAGTTGCATATAGTTTCGAAAATCGAATTAAGAGTGGGGGTCATATTGGTTTGATTTGAAAAGATAATAGGTAACCTTCACTTGTCTCGAAAGATGATTTAAAGACCTTTTGCAAATCCAAGTTGACCAAGTGAATGATCTTGGTGACTTCGACAGGTATGTGTTAAATGTTCTATTCTCGTCATTTCTAGTATAAACAATTCAGGTTGTAATTATTTTTCTGTATCCAGAACATTGCTCTTTATTTGAAGAATTATTTGGTGGAGGCTATAACGATATACGACCGTTCCCAAGTCGCAGTGGTTAAGATTGGAGCTACTAGAACTCAGGGATCCGCGGTCTAGCTCCAGTGGAGATGGGAGTGGATTCCTAAAAAGGGAACCTAGTAAATGGGCGCCAGGTAAATTTAAGTCTCCCAGATACCCCTGCGTAATGTATTAATTCCTAAATTCACCAAAAGAATATTCACGCTAATAACAAACAGTTTATTCTAATAGCATACAACCCAGGTCTCTAGATTCAACAAAATATAACTACTGTGAAACCCTGAATGAGGGTGACGGAAATTGTACGTAGATATTTCTCTCTGATTCAAATACGCGTCGCTTGAGCTCAGGCGCATCCACGTTTCTTATCTATGATCTTGTATGATTTCCACAAATCTTTCCCCAATTTCCGCTTTACAACAACAATAATTTACACAATTGATGACAATATATGTTCAAGTTATATATATAGCAGGTATAAGATGTTTCGAGATATGTTTTCTATAACTTGCGTGCTATTCCTTATGCCTGAACGTAGTATTGCTTCGATGGTCTCGCAATACTGTTCTCCTTCCGCCTGTGCTCGCAGTCTGCAACCCTTGACTGAATGTCCCCAATCACAGCGCTACTTCCTGACCACCTTGTATATACTCGGGACCAGCAACACTGCGTTGGCTGTCTCACAGCGTTACTTATGGACCACCTTGTATATACTCGAATGCCTCAGTGCTACTCCTCCTGACGTAAAAATTCCTCTCTTCCTGACACAAAAAAATCGTGCTGGCACAAAAATTCGGGCTGCCACAAAAACTCCTGATGTTACAAAAACCCTGATGACAGAAAAGAAATCATCAGTGACTTCTCTCGGATAAGAACCAAATGAATTTTCGCAATACATAATAATTTCGGTTATCATAATATTAATCAGACCAATTATTCGTTGTTATGCAACAGTTATAGAATTCGTACATACCCTGATGTTCGGGGTTGTCCTGCACACGTTTGCTTCGAAACCCAATCTGGCCGTGCCTCCACCAAATAATTCTTCAATCACACAGTGATATTCTGGATATAGAAAGATAATTACGACCTGAATTGATTCCACTATAAATGACGAGAATAGAACATCTAACACGTACCTGTCAAAGTCGCCAAGATCGTTCACGTGGTCAACTCTTAGATTTGCAGAAAGGTCGTTAGATCCTCTTTCGAGACGAGTGCAAGGTACCTGTTATCTTCCCAAATCAAACCAATGTAACCCTCACTCCTAATTCGATTTTCGAAACTATATCCAACTAAGAAGAAATCACCAATTCTTATTAAGTTCCAAAAATACGCCTAACCTACTGCTCCTCCTTCGAATGTTGACAAAATGGACGACCTCATGTCCCTGACTGGCGCAGACCCTCACAAACTTTCAGACTGTCACTATGAAATAATATTGCCAACTTATTCGGCTCTCAAATGCGATATTTCTTGTGCGTCGATTGGTACCACTGAGATCCAACCTCAAATTCGATGTCAACATAAGCGATAACCTTATTGTAAACAAAACATAAACAAACCCTCGCCTGAGTTAAAAATAAAACGTTACAAAATCCCCCCTCACTTGAAGAAATTTACCTAGTAAATTTCACTTAGGGATTAAAATACATATGATCAAAAAAAATGAATTGACAAGTCAACTCATAAATGAAGGTGGATAGATGTCGAAATGTTTCCACCAATCGGAGCTCACAAAAATCAAGTAGGTATTCCTGAAGGAAGAAGCACTCCACTTATACCCAATCATTCCTACATCTTCAATCACAACAAGCATACCCTTGCCTTATCATCCAACCATTACCCAGAATCATACCTCATCCAATGCCCTATCATCCATCACAGTCGTCCCGGAAATCCTCTTCTACTCTCATTACTCCATCCATCCAGCAATTACCCTCAATCTTCATGCATTCTCCGACCATGTACTTCATATGTCCATTGCGAAATTCTATTGTCAATTCTACTTGGTCCCATATAAACAAGGGTAAGTTCTCCAACATGGCGCATAATTCCATACAATTCACACAACAATAAAATCTTTGAGCACAAGACAACTACTACAATTCACAGTCCTGCTCAAATAAATTTCCCAACTCGACTCCTACAGACCATCGCTAGAGATAAAAAAAAAATGGTATAAAAATAATTTTCAATAAATTAGGACGAGACAAGACAGATACAGGCAAAGAAGCAAAATGACTAGAAATACTAAAGCACAATAAAGCAAGTTCCCTAAAAAAATTGGGTCAAATATAAAGAACAATACTATATATACAACCGAATCAGACCTACGTTACATCGGGTCGGGCCACACATTGGAACGGGAGATACGCCCCACGTTGCATCAGCGTAATGTAATAAGGACAAATTCACCAAATAGAATATTCAACCCTAATGAGGGTGACGGCCCCACGTTATCTAGCCAGGCCCCACGTTGGGCGCCAATTTATAACGACATATTCACCAAATGAATATTCACGCTAATAACAAACAGTTTATTCTAATAGCATACAACCCATGTCTCTAGATTCAACAAAATATAACTACTGTGAAACCCTGAATGAGGGTGACGGAAATTGTACGTAGATATTTCTCTCTGATTCAAATACGCGTCGCTTGAGCTCAGGCGCATCCACGTTTCTTATCTATGATCTTGTATGATTTCCACAAATATTTCCCCAATTTCCGCTTTACAACAACAATAATTTACACAATTGATGACAATATATGTTCAAGTTATATATATAGCAGGTATAAGATGTTTCGAGATATGTTTTCTATAACTTGCGTGCTATTCCTTATGCCTGAACGTAGTATTGCTTCGATGGTCTCGCAATACTGTTCTCCTTCCGCCTGTGCTCGCAGTCTGCAACCCTTGACTGAATGTCCCCAATCACAGCGCTACTTCCTGACCACCTTGTATATACTCGGGACCAGCAACACTGCGTTGGCTGTCTCACAGCGTTACTTATGGACCACCTTGTATATACTCGAATGCCTCAGTGCTACTCCTCCTGACGTAAAAATTCCTCTCTTCCTGACACAAAAAAATCGTGCTGGCACAAAAATTCGGGCTGCCACAAAAACTCCTGATGTTACAAAAACCCTGATGACAGAAAAGAAATCATCAGTGACTTCTCTCGGATAAGAACCAAATGAATTTTCGCAATACATAATAATTTCGGTTATCATAATATTAATCAGACCAATTATTCGTTGTTATGCAACAGTTATAGAATTCGTACATACCCTGATGTTCGGGGTTGTCCTGCACACGTTTGCTTCGAAACCCAATCTGGCCGTGCCTCCACCAAATAATTCTTCAATCACACAGTGATATTCTGGATATAGAAAGATAATTACGACCTGAATTGATTCCACTATAAATGACGAGAATAGAACATCTAACACATACCTGTCAAAGTCGCCAAGATCGTTCACGTGGTCAACTCTTAGATTTGCAGAAAGGTCGTTAGATCCTCTTTCGAGACGAGTGCAAGGTACCTGTTATCTTCCCAAATCAAACCAATGTAACCCTCACTCCTAATTCGATTTTCGAAACTATATCCAACTAAGAAGAAATCACCAATTCTTATTAAGTTCCAAAAATACGCCTAACCTACTGCTCCTCCTTCGAATGTTGACAAAATGGACGACCTCATGTCCCTGACTGGCGCAGACCCTCACAAACTTTCAGACTGTCACTATGAAATAATATTGCCAACTTATTCGGCTCTCGAATGCGATATTTCTTGTGCGTCGATTGGTACCACTGAGATCCAACCTCAAATTCGATGTCAACATAAACGATAACCTTATCGTAAACAAAACATAAACAAACCCTCGCCTGAGTTAAAAATAAAACGTTACAAGGCACGGCCAGATTTAGTTTTGAAGCCGACTTATACAGGACAACCTCGCTATCAGGGTATGTACGAAGTATATAAATATTAAATAACAACGAATAACTTGTCTGTTTTATATTCTGATAACCGAAATTATTATGCATTGGGGAGACTAATTTATCTCTTATCTAAAAGGAGTCACTGATGGTTTCTCTTCTGTCATCAGGGTTTTTTTTATGTTAGGAAGAGTAGATCTGAGGCTTTGGATTATATACAAGGTGGTCCATAAGTAACGCTGTTAGACACCGAACGCAGGCTTGCAGATCCCGAGTTTTTTGTTGGTCGTATATGATCGTAGATAAAATCGTGGATGCGCCTGAGCTCAAGCGGCGCGTATTCGGATCAAGGAAGAATATCTACATACAATTTCCGTCGCACCCTTTTCTGGGTTTCACAGTGGTTTATTTTGTTGAATCTAAATATCTGGGTGGTAAGCTACTGGAATAAATTGTTAGTTTTTAGCGTGAATATTCTTTTGGTAAATTTAGGAATTCTTACATTACGCTGGGGTATCTGGGAGAATTAAATTTGCCTGGCGCCCATTTACTAGGTTCCCTTTTGGAATCCACTCCCATCTCCACTGAAGCTAGACCGCGGAGCCCCGAGTTCTAGTAGCTCCGAGTTTAACCGCTGCGACTTGGGAACAGTCGTAGTGGTTATACTTTGTTAGGAGAGACGAATTCTTGTTCTACTTTCGATTTCACCGGAAAATGATTACAACTTTTGATTTTCAAATGTAATATCCAGATTTTTAATTGATAATCAGATAACCCAGGGAATTCTACATTGTTTTAATATGTCACTAACATATTGTTCTCAGAAAATTCGTGTGAAATCTGAAAAAACCCTTTAAATATTCTCAAATAGAGCTTCATTCCAATGTTAATAACTAAATAACTTATAAATATAAAATACTTAATGAATGTAGCTATTTGCATGAAAATTCCTAATCTTCTAGCTTCCATAAGAAGACATACCAATGCCTCTCCTTCGTTAATTCAATATTCAATTGAACATACAGGTGGTTTCTATTTCAATAAAGTGATGGACGTAGCATGCAGGAAGGTGGTGAAGTATATTGAGACAAAAATGTTATGCTTGTGGCTTTTACTTGATGCAAATCCATATTAACTCATTGAAACATTATATACGATTTACAATAATTTATTTAATATTGTGACGCGTTTCGTCGACACAGGAACTTCATCAGACTGCATCATACTGTATATGGAGACTTTACTGCCTGACTGGTAAACAGCGCGGTTTTGCGCAATTGATCTTTAGGACAAGATCTTTGAGAGGTTTTGAGGAGCCTAATCGCCCCTCCTTCAATATAATATAATTACTTGGTCTGTCGAATAAAGTAAAAACATTTCGATGGCTCAACCATAAGAAATTCTTGAAAATCCAATTATTAAATCGGCCTTCTCATCAGACAATAGGAGAAGAAAATATAATAGAAGTTTTATTATCTCTCATTTGAATCGTTATAATACCGAAGTAAATGTTGATTGTAAAAATGAAGGTATTTCGTCATCTTATACATCAAAGTTTCCATTCTCTGCAATGCGTTACTTTTGCCTTCACGCATATTTCGACATATTATGCTTTCTCTTCTAGAAGATCATTACGAGATGATATTGGCGATTTCATTTCTTGAATATCTGTTTCCTTGCTTTTTAGGTATTATTCAAGCGAGTGCTTTCCACTAAAGTAACTAATTCTTTTCTGAGCAATGAATTTCAAAATTTCACTTAGGTATACACACCCAAGGTTCAATATTCGGTTTCTCCTTATACATTCACATGAAAAAAAAACACAACAAGTTAATATTTGATAAAATTTGAGGTCCATTTTTTCCGCGTATGTTCTGGGGAACATCGCGTAATCATATTGCCCAAATTTCTGTAATTTCGAATTTTTTGCTGAGAATGGTCTCAAACGACTAGGTTCAACTCACTGATGAAGAATTCGAGATCAAATTTGATTCTGTGCGGCCGGCCGTCCGTTGCCACGATAACTTGAGAACGGATAGAGCCAGCGGTTTGAAATTTTCAGGTTAGGTGGCGCATCCCAATACGACGGACAAGTTCGTTAATGGGCATAATCGGCCTGACGGTTTCCGAATAACACTTTTGTTTTAAACATTACTAATCTGATCGAATTGAAACTTGTTGAGTAGTTGTAGAATACATACCTGAGGACGTTTGTGAAATTTTGTGAGAATCGTAACGCTAGAAAAATATCATTAAAAAATATTATTTATGTCACGATAACCTGAGAACGGAAAGAGATAGTGACTTGAAATTTTCAGGTTAGGCCTTACGGTTTTGGAGTTATACCCATCTGAAATTTGGATGTTATTTCCTCAATATCTCGAAAAATGTGGAACCGATCCAATTCAAACATGGTTATTAGTTTGCATGGTTATACAGGAGAATGGATAATAGAACATACGCGCAAAAGCTCCTGACTTCACGTCAGTGCTTGAACTGATTTTAGTAAAAAATTTTTTGCAAACTCCAAATAAAATTATTAATTTCAACTTGCATATTCAGCCTTTTGTTGAATGCTGGCTTATTAGTCATTATATTATGGTCAATTAGGAGTTTGTTTTTAAACCCTAATTTTAAAACATCTTCTGGAATAATTTCGTGGTCATATTCTTCTACTAATTTTTGTTATGAACCATTCCTTTACAAAATTTTGTTTTCGTGTTCACCGTTTTAAGTGCACTAGCTCATTTTTAAGAGAGATATGAAATGGAATAAACAGTTTACCCAATTTTAAGAATTTTTATTTTACTAGATGGCTATTCTCATTGTGCAATGATGTCAGTTTGACAGATCACTTTATGAATCTAGGAATAAGCAACAATATATTGTTCAGTAATAATAATAAGCCATTATTGCAAAATTTATTTATGCAGACTCATTCAGTTCAAATCAAACTTCAAAACAAACCAATTGAACTGTAACTGAAATAATCTGAAGAAACGTACTTTTTACAACAAATTCAGCTGACAGGCAGTCATAAGAGCTAGAGGTACTAATACAAAATATTAACGTGAGTTTGTTGTAAAAAGTACGTTTCTTCAGATTATTTCAGTTACAGTTCAATTGGTTTGTTATGAATGGCACAATGAGCAAAGTCACCTCGTAAAAAAATTCTTTAAATTGGGTTTCTTCCAGTTCATTTCTCTCTTAAAAATGAGCTAGTGCACTTAAAAGGATGAACCCAAAAACAAAAGCTGTAAGAGAATGGTTCGTAACAAAGATTAGTAATTATTCCAGAAGATGTTCTAAAATTAGGGGTCAACAACAAACTTCTAATTAACCATAGGGTTAATTAGAAGTTAACCATAGGGTTAATTAGAAGTTTGTTGTTGACCCCTAATTTTAGAACATCTTCTTTTAGAATTTTAGAATTTTAGAACATTATATAGATAATGATTAATTTGCCGGCATATAACAAAAGGCTGAATGTGCGAGTTAAAAACATTATTTTATATACAGTGTGCTAAAAAAAATTTGAAAATTGTACCAAAATAAATTTTTTTTTTATGAAATATTAACTTGTTGCGTTTTTATTGCATGTGAGTGTTTTTATGTGCAGTATTCATGCATCTATTTATATGCCGATTCAATTCAAACATGGTAATTGGTTCTAGAATGCCGACGCAAAAATTTTCGTGAAATTTCTTATCGTAGGTATTACTAGAAAATTTAAAAAAAATCATTAAGAAAATTCTATATATCAGAAGTGGAATAAATACGGCAAGAGGATTTATGCAGTATTTATTTTGTATATTAATAGATATTTAATAAATTTCACTTCCGACAGAATAAATATGTCACAATCAAAAATTATCTGATCTTAGACAATTCTCTCATTACTGAAGTTTTTAAAATGTACGAAATGTATTCATATCTTCTTAAAGCTGACAAAACGGTATATATCGATAGAAATTCGATTAAGAGTGTCCAATAGAGGTGAATCGATAGTAGAACATGCGCGCAAAAGCTCCTGACTTCACGTCAGAGCTTGAACCAATTTTTTTTTCCATTTTGGTTTCCTTCCAATATTCATGAGGAATGAGAACTTCCAATAAACCTGGTAAGTACCTACAGCAATATCGACATTTTGTGAAGTAGAAAACTAATGATGGATCCATTTTGATCAGAGGAGCGACTCGATATTCAACTACAAAAACATTCTAACCTCCGAAGTTTCAGAACTTGCGATTCCAAGAGTAAAGTTGGACGGTTTTCGTCGTCGGATGGGAAGTTTTTGCGAATATTGTTGGCGAAGTTCGGAATATAATTCTTCATATAATTTACCAGACCTGAGTGCTGAAAGTTTTTATAATTGAAATCAATTTATTCGGGATACAGCATGGATGATGCATTATTTATGAGGTGATCAATAAGTCTTTTCTCGGTGGAGTGTAGATAGACGTTGTGCATAAATAAGATGAAGGATGAACAAAAGAAATACTCAGGTTAAATGAGGCGTTTTAAAATCATGACTTTGTAGACTATCCGAAGCTCTGGATAATTGAAAAGAAGCTTGCAATCTGCTTATCGTTACAGGGGAGCTATATCAATACCTAGGGGTTTCCCTTTTCAACTCCCTTGAAATGTCAGGAAACGATAATTTGAAAAATTACGAAAAAAAATTGGTTCAAGCACTGACGTGAAGTCAGAAGCTTTTGCGCGTATGTTCTATTGTCCATTCTCCTGTATCGGACACTCTTAATCGAATTTATCATTGTGAATTCTATTGTCCGTTCTCTTGTATTGGACAATCTTAATCAAATTTACCATGGTAAATTTCGATCCAATACAGAGAACGGACTATAGAATTCACCATGATAAATTCATTAGTTAAGAGTGTCCAATACAGGAGAATGGACAATATAGAAGATACTCGCAAAAGCTCCAGACTTCACGTCAGAGCTTGAACCAATTTTTTTTTCGTAATTTTTTCAAAATGTTCTAGAGGTACGGTTCTCACAAAATTATAAACTCGTCTTTATGTCGATATTCTACAACTAGTTATCAAGCTTCAATTCGATCGAGTCTATATTTTCTGAGTTATTGTGGAAATAATAATCCAGATGGGTATAACTCTGAAACCGTTGGGCCGATTATGGACAACAGCGAACTTAACTCTCACATTCAGATGCGCAACCTACTCTGAAAATTCAAGTACCTATTTCCTTTCTTTCGAGAGTTATTGAGGCAACGGTCACTCATCCAGCTATACCGAACTCACACAAGGGTGCTCGGATCTCCAACAATATAGAGCCGATCGTGTTCATACTTGGAACTTGGTAGTAGAGTTAGGTTCTGAAGGCTCTCGCAAAATCTCATTGATGTCGGTCGAATAATTTCTGATATATAGATTTTTTTAATGATTTTTTAAAAATGTTCTAGCGATACGATCCCCACAAAATTTTGCGGGAATTTTCGCGTTAGTATTCTACAACTTTCGACCATGTTTTAATATGATCGGATATGTATTTTTCGAGTTATTGAGGAAATAAAATCCAAATTTCAGATGGGTATAACTCCACAATCGTTTGGCCGATGATGCATATATACAAACTCAACTGTCGCATTCAGATGCACAACTCTACCTGAAAATCGCTATCTCTTTCCGTTCTCAGGTTATCGTGCCATTAATAAATATTTTTTAATGATTTTTTTAAAATTTTCTAGCGATACGATTCTCATAAAATTTCACAAACGTCCTTGGGTTTATTTTCTTCAACTATCAACAAAGTTTCAATTCGATCGGATTTATATTGGTTGAAAACAAAAGTATTACTCGAAAACCATATGTTATGATTATGCCACGAACTTGTCCGTCGTATTGGGATGCACCACCTACCTTGAAAATTTCAAGTCGCTATCTCATTTCGTTCTCTAGTTATCGTGGCAACGGCCGGCCGGTCAGAATCTAATTTTTCCTCGAAGTCTTCATCGGGGAGTCGAACCCAATCGTTTGAGATCATTTTCGGCAAAACATTCGAAAATTACAGACATTTGGGCAAAATGTTAACGCGATGTTCCCCAGAACATACGCGCAAAAAAGTGAAGAAGCACTGACGTGAAATCAGGAACTTTGGCGCACATACTCTATTGTCTATTCACGCCTCACACCCAGACTCCCACACTCTCATACTGCAGGAACGTTCAAGCCGTCTTTTTAGCGTAAATACGTGAAATACTGCATTAAAATTTCAAAATATGTAAATAAAATACTTACCCTGCAGGTATTCGAACCCGAATCTCTTTCGCGGCAAGTGAGCAAGCTAACAACTCTGCCATCCAGGTGTTGTCACAATCCTGAGATTCCCATGATTTGAAATTTCGGAAGAAGTAGATACTAGTTTGAAATTTTAATTTTACAATAATTACAAAAATACAGAGCCGATCCAGCTGAAATTCAGTGCTCGACCGTGAAATAGCAGCTGAAAGATGTGTACGGCATCTGACATAGTTCCCGAAATATACAATTCTTTTTTGTGAAACGATTGCTAAATAAATTTTGAGCTGCAAAGGTCCATAATTTGTTCGCAAAACTGAGTTCTGCGGTCAAAATAATCTCTATTCAGTTCGTGCACTGAATTAATTTCGAATAGGTGGCATTTATGTCATTTTAATTTTCTGAAAACCGATATTGCAATATATTGTTATGTCCGCTATAGTTCACGAAGACAAATGAGGATTTTCCTCCGACTCTAATAAAATTCTACAATTCTTCCTCCTATGGAATGGCCAGTCGACCAATTTTTGCATGATCCTTCACGAATCCGAAGTCTTCGTACTTCATGACTATTTTACTAACAGCACTCTGAGTTTCAGATTCAGCATTAGGATATGTTTCATTGAAATAATCAAAAAATTCTTGATGGGTACGTGTTTTTTCTCCACAACCCTTAATAATCAGAATTTTTATTCTGTCTCATGGCGATAAAGGCTGAAACATTTTTAGTTTAGTTTTTAACGGTAGGTGAATAAAAATTAACAAACCGATTGGAATAAAATTCAGATAGGACCAATTCCAACGATTTGCAAAATTCACTGTAGAAGGGTAGGTACCAGGAAACACACAAGACATTCAGATGGTCTTAAATATTTTTGTGACTTTCTGTATCAATACTAGTACCGTTTTTTGGCGCTCTTCTTGTAATAAAGAAGTGAAGACTCAATTTAAAAAAAAATTTGTTGTTAAAATTTAAAAGAATAATATCTCGAGAACTATTGACCGAAATGGCGTTACAAGTGCACTACTGAATTCAGAATTTTGTGATCTATCCATGCCAAGAAAATAAAATAAGGCCTAGCAATATTAAGAAAATATGGATGTCGTACCTGCTTGGTAACGAGAGATGGTAGAAAAATAAGAATTATTGGAATTTGTTCCTTAATAATAAATTAATAAATAAATATGATTAGACCGAACCTTTGATAATAGTAAAGTGAAAAAAAAATAATAGTAGGATGAAACCCATTGAAAAAGGAAGAGAATATAATAAAAATGTAAGGAAACATAATGTACGCGATCTGAGGTCGGGAAGTGGAAGGGAGTTTCTAGGGGTAAAAACGGTTTATTTCGATTTTCGGCAAAACTACAAGTCCTATGGAGAAAGCTTCTTCTTCTACCGCGGTGCCGTCCCAGGCTGAACTGAGGCCTTCAGGTCCATTGTTCTCCCGCTTGCCAAACTCGTGAGACTCAGTCCAAAAAGCACGCTGACAGGAATGCCGCGAGCTTAAAAGGAGAAGGCCCTCTCACCGTAGGAATCGTAGGTGTTGGGTTGCCTAGGTGTATGACCCTCAACCCAAGGTTGTTACAGTCGAACAGAATATGTTCAGCTGTTTCTTCCATGCTCTTGCACCAGCAACACCTAGCGCTATCGGCCAATCCCATCCTATTCAGATGTTTGTTGAACTGGTGACCAGTTAGTAATCCAGTCACCAGGCTCAATTCTCTTCTTTCGAGTGAAAGAAGTTTCTTTACTTCAGACTTTGACGATGGTTTCTCAATGAGAAGCCTTGACTGGCTGAGTCCTACTCCCATGTTCCATACACTGGAGAAATTCCTGTCCAAACGATTCTTGATGGAGAAAGCTTTCTCCATTTTTATGGAGAAAGCTTAAATGGCGGAATTGTAGTCAATAAAAAGATCTACAATTTTTGTATTTGCACTTTTTTCACATAACCTCAAAATTTATGTGAAAAATACTAGTAATCAAGTTTTTGGTTTTTATTTTTATCTTTTACAAAAAACTTGTGTTTTTCACGAAATTTGGAAAAAAAACTTACCTTTTATGTCCCTAACACACTGCAATTTTGTTGATATGAAATATTATTTTTTGCGCGTATGTTCTGGGGAACATCGCGTTATAGTTTTGCCCAAATGTCTGTAACTTTCGAATTTTTTGACGAAAATGGTCTCAAACGATTAAGTTCGACTCCCCAATGAAGAATTCGAGGTCAAATTTGATTCTGTCCGTCCGGCCGTCCGGCCGTCCGGCCGTCCGGCCGTCCGGCCGTTGCCACGATAACTTGAGAACGAAAAGAGCTAGCGACTTGAAATTTTCAGGGTAGGTGGCGCATCCCAATACGACGGACAAGTTCGTTAATGGGCATAATCGGCCCAGTGGTTTCCGAGTAATAATTTTATTTTCAACCAATATAAATCCGATCGAATTGAAACTTGGTGGGTAGTTGTAGAATATGAACCTAAGCACGTTTGTGGAATTTTGTGCGAATCGTATAGCTAGAAAATTTTAAAAAAATTATTAAAAAATATTTTTGTTGTCACGATAACTTGAGAAGGGAATGAGATAGCGGCTTGAAATGTTCAGGTTAGGATGTGCACTAGAACGCGACATTTCAGTTTGATTATGAGCATAATCGGCCTAACGGTTTTAGAGTTATAGCCATCTGAAATTTTCTGAAATTTGGTGGTTTTTGTACCTCATTAACTCGAAAAATACTGAACCGATTGAATTCAAACATGGTTATTAGTTGTAGAATGCCAACGCGGAAATGTTTGCAAAATTTGGTGAGGATAGCATTTGTAGAAAATTTCTAATAAATCATAGAAAATAAAAAAAAAAAATTCTATATATCAGTAACTAATCGCTTGAAATTGCTGAAATTTTGCAAGAGCCTTCATAACCTACCTCTACTGCCAATTTTCAAGTTTTAATACGATCGGTTAAATATTGTTGGAGATTCGAGCATTCTTGTGTGAGTTCAGTAGATGGGTAACCGTTGCCTCGATAACTTTCGAACAAAAGGAGATAGAAACTTGCAATTTTCAGGGTAGGTTGCGTATCCGAAAGGGAGAGTTGGGTTCAATTTTGGGCATAATCGGTCTAAGGGTTTCCGAGTTATACCCACCTGGAATATTATTTCCTTGATAACTCAAAAAATAAATATTCGATCGAATTGAAGCTTGGTAACTAGTAGTGGAAAATCAGCATAAAGACGTGTTTAAAATTTTTTTATTAAATATTTAAAACTGTAATTAGTTCTTTGAAATACCATTGAATGAAGAAATTCTTGTAAGTTAACAAAATATCTTTATTTGAACAATGAAAAAATATCATTTTATTAAAAAATATCATTTTATTAAAATGATAGTTTGACTATCCAATTGCTTATTTTCTTTATAATATTTTTGCTGTAAGTCAGTATAGCTTAGAACTTTCAAAGTTTCAATGTTTCTTGAATTATAGACTTTACAGAATAAAATAGGTAGGTATACTTCTAATAGCTTAGAACTTTCAGAGTAAGTTCCAACAATATTAATTTAAATGATATTATAAATAAAAAAAATTGGTTCAAGCACTGACGTGAATCAGGAGCTTTTGCACTTCTTAATCGAATTTACCATGATGAATTCTATTGTCCGTTCTCCTGATTGGACCCTTTTAATCGAAAAAAAAATTGGTTCAAGCACTGACGTGAAGTCAGAAGCTTTTGCGCGTATGTTCTATTGTCCATTCTCCTGTATTGGACACTCTTCTTAATCGAATTTACCATGATGAATTCTATTGTCTATTCTCCTGTATTGGACACTCTTCTCAATCGAATTCACCATGATGAATTCTATTGTCCATTCTCCTGTATTGGAGACTCTTCTTAATCGAATTTGCCATGATGAATTCTATTGTCCAGAATGGACAATAGAATTCATCATGGCAAATTCGATTAAGAAGAGTCTCCAATACAGGAGAATAGACAATAAAAATCATCATGGTGAATTCGATTGAGAAGAGTGTCCAATACAGGAGAATAGACAATAGAATTCATCATGGTAAATTCGATTAAGAAGAGTGTCCAATACAGGAGAATGGACAATAGAACATACGCGCAAAAGCTTCTGACTTCACGTCAGTGCTTGAACCAATTTTTAACCTTAATTTGACTTAATACCGAAAAAGCATCCTCATTTTCAATCGACAATTCTCATGTGAAAATATCTGCTTTTTTAAAAAAGTTGGTAGTCTTTTTTCATTGAATGGTTTCTTTCTGGGTTTTCTCTCCCAAGCTCTGAAAAATATCTATAAAATAAAAAAAATCTCTACTTTCAGATGGTGTAAAAGAAAAGTATACATTACTATGGTAAATTTTACCAGAAACTGCTACGAAATCACAGGTAGTAAGGCCCAGATCGTCGTGGCCCTTTTCACACTCCTCTTTATAAGTTATCTTATAATAGCAATAAATAGGCATCTATGCATATAATTTAGAGATGATTCTATGACTTTCTCGAAATATTGTTGATATCTTATTAAATATTAACTTAGCATTTTCTGTGGACATTTACCGTAGTAATGTTTTTTTTTTTTTCATACCATCGGAAAGTAGAGATTTCAACGAAAAAAAAACCCACCGACTTTTTAAAAAGTTGATATTTTGACGTGAGAATTTTCGATAGAAAATTTGGCTGCTTTTCGATATTAAGTCAAAATAAGGGGAAAAAACAAATATTTTGTATCAAAAAAATTACCGTGTGTTTGGTATATAAAGAGGTACGTTTTCAGCAAATTTCGTGAAAAAAAATTTGTTTTTAAAGATAGAAGATTAGGCTGCTTTTTCGATATTAATTCAAAATAAGGGGAAAAAACAAATATTTTAAATCCAAAAAATTACAGGGTGTTTGGTATATAAAGAGGTACTTTTTCAGCAAATTTCGTGAAAAAAAAATTAAAAGATAGATACCTAATAAAAACCAAAAACTTATTTGAATTTTTCACATAAATTTTGAGGTTATATGAAAAAAATTTGAATACAAAAGACAACAGATCTTTTTATTACTTATATACCTATAACTATGCCATTTAACTTTTTTATATAGGAATTTTAGTTTTTCCGGAAATTGAGATAAACCGTTTTATACCCTTAAAAACTAACCCCCTTCCACTTCCCTACTTCAGATCGCCCGTAAATTATTTTTCCTTTCATGTTTTTTTATTCTATTACTTTTCCAATGTGTTTCATCCTACTATTATTTTTATTTGTTTCAAAAATTATCGACCCTGTTATAGATGTGTTAACTTATAAATTAATGCATTACGGTAGAACATGCACTAGTAGTATTAATAAATTATTTATCTACGATTCCTCTCAACCACCTCATGTCACGTCATTGTTGTAAATTAGTCTCGCTCGTGAAAATATGTTCAAGCGAGATTTCTGCAGTATCTTCGAGGTTTTCTTCTGAGCTTACAGCAAAATGTGAAGCGTTCAAAATTACGTTCTCTTCAAGTCAAACCATCAACTTCGGCCAGGCTCCCATGAAAGAAATCCATCAGATCCTCAATTCTACTAAAGATATTGGATTTATATTCTTCCGGCGTCGTGCAATCTAAAGGATTCCTTCGTATTTACCATATAGCTCAGATAGCAAAATTGACATGATTCTCTTCCTTCGGCTGCATAACTTATGCATGCATGCAGGAATTTGGGTGCATCGCCTCCAGCGGAGAAATAGCACCAAATCTAGGGTAAGTCGGGGGTTATTTCTCAATTGCAGCCACTATAAGCAACGTGATAAGATCATCTGGCGCCAGGGACAGACATGGAAGCCTGCAATTTTAGAGGAATGCGCCGTTATCGAAACAAGTCTGCTCTCGGAAGGGACGACATTGGTAGAATATATGGAGCTTTGTTGATAAAATTAAAGATACCGAATCCGACCGGAATTCGGCGCAAAGCCTTTACGAACAATGCGAGGTATTGGTGGAATATTTCGCATATCTAAGTTTTGTCGTTTATGATGAATTCTTATTCGCTAAGCACTCAATTGTTATGAATTAAACCTCACTATCTGGATTGGAATTTTTTAAATTAAGGCTCTGGCCGAATGTTTTCTCTTTTCAAAAATCAAATTACCAATTTCAGATGATAAAAGACATAATATACTCCATTCACTTTTATAAAGTCTCCCGGTTGGCCATGAAAATTTGACACATTTCACCATGTATATTTGGAAAATGTTAGGTTATAGTCATTTTCCTGTCAGATAACTACGCAACATTGTCCTCTCTACATATAAGTCGTAGTAATTACGTACATATTTTCACAATGTGAATTTACTTCGGAAAAATAATGAATTTGTCAAGATATTATGTGAATTCAATGATTCCACAGTCCTGGCGACTATAGAAGAAAATTTTTTGACTGTTGTTACTGGAAATATTTCAAGTATATAAACTGGTTGGAAGATTCAATTATGCTATTTTCTTGTATGGAAATCAAGAATCAAGAGTTGAAATTTTATTGAGGAATAATGGCTAGAGTACTCCGTTACTTTGTGATAGTTCATTTGAAAAAAGAATAAAAGTACCTGAATAAATCGACAGGAAAACTTCTAAACGAACAGAAGTACCTATGGAATTCCCCACATTTCTCAAGAAGACATTTAATTACCTTGTTGCACAACTTGAAATACACCAGTTTCAAAATTTAGTAGTACTTCGAAACCCGAGTCATTATTATAACTTAATAAAATATAATGATAGGAAACTAAGTCATTTCATTCGAGAGTTCAACATATCAGAATGAAGTTTTCCTATGGCAGATTTTAATGTTATGATTATGTTAAGTTTGACTTTTGAGAGTAGAAATTGGCAACGTCACGGCGAATTGTTTTGATCTTGACGATATTTCAGCAGTGCCAACCTGCCGCTGCTTTAGTTACAAAAACGTGAGAGACCTAAATCATGGCCAACCGGGGGAGTATACAAAATAATGCTCGGCGAGTACTGAAAAGTTCATTACTACGTTTAAAAAATGATTGGATTGTTCGTTGGCGTGTTTTATTCTTCATTTAGGCGATTCAATGGATTTGGATGAATAATACGTATCTTGTGTTTCATTGACAGTATTTGTTTGTCATTGTAGAATAACTGTTATAATGTCAAGTCTACAAAAAATTACGCAATGTAATACGATGAGTAGTTTCTGAGTAATAAAAAAAAAAGACAGTTTGAATTTGAAAACGAAGCAGAAATATACAGGGGGTGTTTTTCAATTGATGGAAAAGATTTCAGGTGGTGATACTTCGATGAAAATGAAGGTTTTTTATATAATTTTTGGCGCTCTAGTTCCTCGGAACTGAGTGCTTATCAATTTGCCCAAATGTCTGTAATTTTCGAATATTTCGATGAAAATGGTCTTAAACGATTTGTTTCGGCTCACTGATCAAGAATCCGTGGTCGAAATTAATTCGTCCGTCCGGCCGGCCGGTCCGGCCGGTCCGGCCGTCCGGCCGTAGGCACGATAACTCTCGAACGGAATGAGCTAGAGAGTTGAAATTTTCAGAGTAGGTTTGGGGGATAAATATCTCGGCTAAGTTCGTTATTAGGCAAAATCGGAGAGATGGTTTCGGAGTAACAAAAAAAATATTTTTTTTTACAAAACAAAGTCCAAATTAAATTTTTTTTAATAAGCAGGTTTATCATAACAATCCATTCATATCATTTTTAACTCTGACAAGCTAACACTTTCGGAGATATGATTTTTCAAAATTTCAATGTAAATCGTATTTCACAGATTGATATAATTATTCTATGTATGAATTGTCATAATGTCAACATAACATAACATAATGACATGACATGACATTATCTAATCAATCGAAGAATTATGAGAATAAAGTGTATTCCGAAATGTGAGCGAATTGAGAAAAATCTCAGTTGTTTGCTCCGAAATTAGTTTTTCTCAGAAAAGTCTTACATTTCGGAACGGACCATGAAGTAAGAGATCTGAGAGTAGTGAGACTGCTTTTCATCCATAGAGGAATGCTCAGTTCTCTCAATTTATGACGGGACTGACAGAAGGGAATATTGTAACTTCAAAAATATCGGGGTTGAAATACTCGTATTTTAGCGATGCAACGGGGATTTCACCCGAAAATTATTGAAAATATTACGTAAATATTGAAAGCATAATTCTGTAGTTCGAGAGAGGAGAAAATTTGGTAAACGTAGATCAGGAGATTTTTGATCGATTACAAGGTAATTTTTTATTATTACTTATCTTCTTTCATACATGTTTTATGGAATACCTATTATTTGTAGGTACTTTAAACCTGTTTTGGGCAATTGTCATACGAAACTTGTTTTTTTGGCGCTCTAGTTTCTCGGAACAGAGTGCTTATCAATGCACAGATACAGAGTGCATTTCAATTATCAGTGTCTGTAATTTTGGAATTTTTGGCTGAAAATGGTCTCAAACGATTTGGTTCGACTCACTGATCAAGAATCCGAGTGCGAAATCGATTCTGTCCTGCCGGCCGACCGGCCGTAGGCACGATAACTCTCGAACGAAAAGAGTTAGCGGATTGAAAATTGCAAGGTGGTTTTGGAGCGTAAATATCTCGGACAAGTTCGTTAATGGGCGAAATCCATCAAGGGGTTTCGGAGTTATGGCCGATTTTAGTAAAAATATTTTTTATGAATATTTGCGAAACCGATCACTTGGTCTATCTGAAATTTAGCATCAAATTGTAGAATCATGACCTTTATACGCATGTGAAGTTTTGTATTGACCAGATTACCGCAAAGTGTAAAAAAAATTATTTGAAAATGTGGTGCAGTTCTCATTCTCATGATTGCTCATTTAATCTTGATAAATAAACTATTATTTGAATTGAATTTCCTTTATGATGCAGTTCTATCATATGAATACATTGATATAATTCCCAACTCTGAGAAACCAATACCAGATATAATTTGTCTGTTTGAACTATTTTTATCTAGGAGCCTTCCCCTCCAAGTTACTGCCCTCTGAATTAGGGGGAAAAATTTTGTTTTTATTGACTATCTTCTAAATGGAGCAATTTAGAACAGAGAAATTTGACTAATTAAATGTCACTTTTTGACAGTTGTTTCAATTCCGAAATTTCATCATGAAGGGATGGAAAAATCAACCCTTACTATATTTATATATAACTTTTCAACATTTTTTAAATTAAAAAAATGTATTCATGAAGACATATTGAATGAGCAAAATTTTTGTATCATGACCTTTTTCCCTAAAATTGTTGATCCACCAAAAAATAAAATATTACTTTATCCACATAAATTCACACACGTAATAATTTGTTAAAAATATTTAGTAGGCTGCTCTCAAATGTATTCACATTAATTAATATCAATAAAGCTGGTGGCCAGTCTCAATGACGAATATTTTTATTGTTCAAATTTCTATAATATCTAGGATGTTTCCCTAATTTCAAAGGGCAATTACGTGGAGGAAGAGGGAATTGGGACGAAAAATAACACGAAAGACGCCCCTTAATTTTAGTCAAAGTTTGACCTCCTAAAATCTTTTGCATCAATTTAGAATCACCCTGTATCTACCGGGTAATCCATTTAACCTGGAATTTTGTTTTCAATCCAGAACTACGGATTGCAGGGAAAAACTATAGACAATAGTTTGATAATTCTAATGGGCGCATCCGGTGGTATTGAATTCCGCCCACCCCCTCTCCATCTGTAGGCGGAGAAGTAGTAACTTTGAAATCTTTAATGTCAACCACTATTTTTAATCAAATTCAATGTCAAAAATGCGTGTGATATGTAGATAAAATTGGTATTGCTATTTAAGATTTCAGAGCTACCCCCTACCCCGCCTACAAGGGTTAAAGGCTGGGCGGAATTCAGTAAACTGGCTTTTTGCGCGTATGTTCTGGGGAACATCGCGTTATAGTTTTGCCCAAATGTCTGTTACTTTCGAATTTTTTTACGAAAATGTTCTCAAACGATTTAGTTCGACTCCCCAATGAAGAAATCGAGGTCAAATTTGATTCTGTCCGGCCGGCCGTCGGGCCGTTGTCACGATAACTTGAGAACGAAAAGAGCTAGCGACTTGAAATTTTCAGGGTGGGTGGCGCATCCCAATACGACGGACAAGTTCGTTAATGGGCATAATCGGCCTATGGTTTCCGAGTAATAATTTTGTTTTCAACCAATATGGATCCGATCGAATTGAAACTTGGTGATCAGTTGTAGAATATGAACCTAAGCAAGTTCGTGAAATTTTGTGCGAATCGTATGGCTAGAAAATTATTAAAAAAATATTAAAAAATATTTTTGTTGTCACGATAACTTGAGAACGGAAAGAGATAGCGGCTTGAAATTTTCAGGTTGGGATGTGCATCAGAACGCGACATTTCAGTTTATTTATGAGCATAATCGGCCAAACAGTTTTAGAGTTATAGCCATCTGAAATTTGGTTGTTTTTTGTTCCTCGTTCACTCGAAAAATACAGAACCGATTGAATTCAAACATGGCTATTAGTTGTAGAATGCCAACGTGAAAATTCTTGCAAAATTTCGTGAGGATAGTATTTCTAGAAAATTTTTAAAAAATCATTGAAAATTGAAAAATAAAATTCTATGTATCAATAACTATTCGTTTGAAATTGCTGAAATTTTGCAAGCGCCTTCATAACCTAACTCTACTGCCAAGTTTCAAGTTTTAACACGATCGGTTAAATATTGTTGGAGATTCGAGCATTCTTGTGTGAGTTCAGTAGATGGGTGACCGTTGCCTCGATAACTTTCGAACGAAAGGAGATAGGGACTTGCAATTTTCAGGGTAGGTTGCGTATCCGAGGGGAGCGTTGAGTTCGTTTTTGGGTATAATCGGTCTAACGGTTTCCGGGTTGTACCCACCTGGATTATTATTTCCTTGATAACTCAAAAAATAATTATTCGATCGAATTAAAGCATGGTAACTAGTAGTAGAAAATCAACACAAAGACGTGTTTAAAATTTTGTAAGAACCGTACACCTAGAAAATTTGAAAAAAATGACGACAAAAAAAATGTTAAGAACCGTACCCCTAGAAGATTTCAAAAAAATCACGAAAAAAAATTGGTTCAAGCACTGATGTGAAGTCAGAAGCTTTTGCGCGTATGTTCTATTGTCCATTCTTCTGTATTGGACACCCTTAATCGAATTTACCATGGTAAAATATGTTGTCCATTCTCCTGTATTGGACACTTAATTCGAATTTACCATGGTAAATTCGAATTAAAAGTGTCCAATAAATACAACAAATAATTCGAATTTACCATGGTAAAATAAGTGTCCAATACAGGAGAATGGACAACATAATTTACCATGGTAAATTCGATTGAGGGTGTCCAATACAGAAGAATGGACAATAGCTTGAGTGCTTGAACTAATATTTTATGTACAATTTTTTTCCTGCGATACGTAGTTTTCGAGTAAAAACAAAGTAGATAGGCACAAATAATAGTGGTATTGGTTATGTTTTAATTTTCAGTGTTTTTCCTGTAAAACTATGGTGTATTAATGTAATTTCTTGAAATTAAATAGCGAGATATATTTCGCCTCGAGGTGTCTGTTGAAGAATAATTTTAAGAATTTCTCTAACGAAAGTGTTTGTTAAATTGGTCTTTTCAAATCAAAAAAATTCATCTGAAACATCCAGAAAATGTTCACATGATTATATGAAACTATAATAATATGAAATGCTGACTAAAGATTCCAAATGGTTTAAACCTCACAATCTTACATAAAGCCATGTTCATCCCGTTTCATGCTCCCCATTATCCTAGATGTTCAACATAAATATGGCAGCAGGGAATTCCAGTTGCTTTGAAACTTTTTTAATAAAAGGGAATGAAACTGCATGATGTTTTCTTTATGTATTTCAGGAATACCACTAAAGCAGCGATATAATAGTGGCAAAGTTATTCTGTTTCTAGAAGAACCGTCTAGAACTGGTGTTTTCAGAAAGATTTTATACGAGGGTCTCAAGAAATAATCTCATATATGTTGGTCCCCTTCTTGGTTCGCGATAGAACTGAAAGAAGTCCGCATACTATAGTAGGGATTTTGAGGACTTTATCTCTCTCAATATTTGGAATATCGTTTTCAATACCAGTGGCAGGTCATAATATTATTTATGTCATACCAGGATAAATAATTTTTATATATATACTTAATCAGTTTTATTAAAAATATTGTAACAAATTTTGAACAAACATTTTTCATTCGAATTAATACTTAATTCGCAATTCTGAATGGATCCCATCAATGTTAGATTGCCTGCAGCAAACATGGATCCATGTTTAATTTTCTTGCTATCAAGTACCAACTTTCTGTAAAGAAAATGTGGGAAAGCCCTATGAACATTAGCTTCGGCGCTCTAGTTCAAACTTTGACAAATCATATCTCCGAAAGTATTGGTTTCTCAGTGTTGGGAATTATGTCAATGGAATCTTAAGATCGAACTGCAATAAAAAATTAAATTCAAAACTTAGGTCTATAACTCACCTCACCGATTTACATACATCAGCAAATTATAATTGGAGCATTCTATGAAAGTATAAAATTACGATTAATTATTGAAATTTTGAAAAATGATATCTCCGAAAAAATTAGTTTTTTAGAGTTGAGAATGATATCAATGGATTCTTATGATTAAACTGCATCTTAAAAAAAAATAATTTGAAATTTGTTGTGGAAAAAAATTTTTTTTTCGTTACTCCGAGACCAGAAGGCCGATTTTACCCAATGACGAACTTAGCCGGGATATTTCTGTCCCAAACCAACTCTGAAAATTTCAACTGTCTAGCTCATTCTGTTCGAGAGTTATGGTGTTAACGGACCGCCGGACATAATCGATTTTGATCAGTGAGTCAAACCAAATTGTTTGAGACCATTTTCAGTCAAAAATTCGAAAAATACATTTGGGCAAATTGATAAGCACTCTGTTCCGAGGAACAAGAGCTTCAAAAATTGAATGTTCACTTGAAATGTGCATAATTGGAGAATTTGATATAATGGATCTTTAATATCAATGAACTTCATAAGTGTAGGGTCTTACAAATCGGTGAGTTATATTGGTCGTTAAATGAAGGACCACATTCTGAAGATATACTGTCTCCTATATATCGTTCAGCAATTGACGTACTCTTCCAAGCACCACGACTCTCAGCGTAGTCATACTACTGATGTTCATCTCAGACAGTGACTGTATATTTTTCAGGATAGCACAATCCCAGATATTTTGCAATGATAAATGGGATTTTGCCGAATGTGTTTTTTCCAACTGGTTGCATAGTACAAGGACCTCGTCTTTAGGTCAGAAAAAGCCCTTCACCTTGACAATCCCGTGGGCGTAAAGGCACTATTAAATATTAATTCCTTCTTGATCAACAACTGTGAAAATGCGCTTTTCATCGGTTTTCCCAATAACCCGAAAAATACTGATCTTATCGAATTAAAGCGCGGTAGCCTTATGCAAAATTTTGTTAGGAGTCCTCGATTCAAACTTGATCGAATAATATGTAACATGATGATATTTTTCTGAAATTAGAAATTTGAAAACAAGGCATCAGAGTTCAGTAATAACCTACGTTCAAGTTACGGAATTCACATTAATTATTTACTGCTTCTCTGGCCTAGAGGCAGGAATTCGTCTTCATGGCAAGTATAGGTGCCCGAATCGATTCCCGTAGCCGAAATTATTGTTCTTTTTCATTTTTTCCAATTCCATCGGGATAATAACTTTTAGAAAAAGGTTATGGATGGAATTAAGTTGTTATTTTCATAAAATTACCTGAGCTTCTTCGTATATTATTAGATATTAACAAAATTGGTGCTATCCAGGTTACGTTTTTGATATTATGTCAATTTGTAGTTTCTCATGGCACAACCGTACGATTTGACTGATTTGTATCATATGAATTATTCTCGAAATCAATTCTTGAAAATAAACCACTGCTATGCAGATGTTTCCATCACATGGCACAATTGTACAATTGAACTGTTTTGTGTCCGTATGCCGCCAGAAACAAATCACTATTTATTTTCGTCCCAACAGAATGTATGTATTCTAATGGGTCCTTACATCACCACATCTTAATATATATATTTCTTGTGTGCGTGTGTATGTGACTGAACTCCTCCTAAACGACTGGACCGATTTTGATGAAATTTTTTGTGTGTGTTCGTGGAGATTCGAGAATGGTTTAGATTTACAATTTGGTCTACTGGAAAATGTTTTTGGCGTTGGAGCATGAGTTGGCATTGAAGTTGGCGTTGGGGTTGGAGTTGAAGTTGGAGTAGGTATTGTAGTTGGCATTGGTTATGGAGTTGGCGTTGTAGTTGGAGTTGTAGTAGTTGTAGTTGGATTGGAGTTGGAGGTGGAGATGGAGGTGGAAATGGAGATGGAGGTGGAAATGAAGATGGAGGTGGAAATGGAGATGGAGGTGGAAATGGAGTCGGAGTCGGAGTCGGAGTCGGAGTCGGATTCGGAGTCGTCGGAGTCGGAGTCGGAGTCGGAGTCGTCGGAGTCGGAGTCGGAGTCGGAGTCGGAGTCGGAGTAGGAGTCGGAGTCGTAGTTGGAGATGGAGTTGGAGTTGGAGTTAGAGTTGGATTTGGATTTGGATTTGGAATTGGAGTTGGCGTTGGCGTTGGGCAGGCGTTGAGGAGGCAGTACGAAGTCTGCCGGGCCAGCTAGTATATTTATATATGTATTCGAGTGGGTCCTTGCGCCACCACAGTTACAGCAGTTTATTTTCGACCCAACAGTGAATGATATGCATTTGAGTCGAAGCTAATCGTTTGAGACCATTCTCGGCCAAGAAGTGGAACAGTTTTGTTTTGGACGTTTGTGCTCAGAATCTAATTTATATTCTTGGAGATACTAGGAAATTTTTTTTTTTGGAACTAAACAGCTTTGGGCGAGTTCAGTACCTGGATGGGTTACCGCTCTGGCTATAAATTTGAACATCACGCCAAAGCTGCTGGCCACGGTACTTTTCCAACTTGTTTTTAGACATCTTAGTTTTTCCATAACATTGATAAGTACGACCCATATGAAATTAATATACGTTCAGTATGATTATTAGTCGGCAGAAAATATTGGTACCATAGGAATACACTTCTATCATAATTTCGACTATTAAGAATCTTTGAAAATTAATTAATATCAGAAAAAAAGTATGATTAATTAAGAAACAAATGTACACACTGAGAATATTTGTGGTTTATCCAATTGCCCTATAAAATAAGAAATATAACAAATAGTTTATGTATATCTGAATATCTCTAGCGTTAGCTATTCTATCACAGAATTCTACAGTGAATTGGAGTCAATTTTTCTACATTGACGTCACATCCAGTATGTTCAATAATTAATCTAATATATACGTATATATTACCCAATATATTGTATATAATTAAATTAACAAGCAATTATAAACTCGCCCCATATAATAGGAGTTAGTGTACCGTACAATAAACTTGTATAATAACTAGATATTATTCAAATAGCAATATATTCAATTTCCAGCTTCCGCATGGCTGATCCATAATGGCTCATGAAGTGGAATTTTGGGGTAGATTTATCATAGGGGTGATATATTCCTTCGAATACATATGAACAACAGAATCTAAACGACGGTTGTTATTCAATATTTTTAATTGAAACTATTGTTAATATTTCAACAGCCGTGGGAGATTAATTTGGTAAATTTGGGCGTGCATAACATCACTAAACCAGCGCTAAAGACTTTGAAAATGGTAAAAAAATTTAAAAAAATAATAGGATAAAACCCATTGGAAAAGGAAGACAATATAACAAAAATTGAAGGAATGACGCAAATACAGACGTGAAAAAAGTAGGAAAGCCCTATGGACAGGAGCTTTGACGCTCTTGTTCAAACTTTGACAAATCATATCTCCGCAAGTATTGGTTTCTCAGAGTTGGGAATGATATTAATGAATTCTTATGATAGAACGGTATCATGAAATAACATAAATTAAATAAGAATTCATATATATCATCCCCAACTCTGAAAAACCAATACTTTCGAAGTTGATAGACACATTTTGGAGCTCTTGTTTTAATTTAGTTTCTTTCATGATGCAGTTCTATTATAAGAATCCATTGATCATTCCCAACTCTGAGACACCAATACTTTCGGAAATATGATTTGTTAAAGTTTGAACAAGAGCGCAATGCTCCTGTCCGCGGGGCTTTCCCACTTTTTGTACCATATTTTCTAACACCAGGAGTCGCTTTTTCCGATTTTCGTGGCATTCTCCACCTTAAAATGAAAATTCAATGCTAACCGATGTACCAAATTCAAATTGCGGGTAACATTGAACGATTCAAACATTGAAGTTACCCAATATTCATACGTTTCCCAAGTAGTTAAGAAATTAAGCATTTTAAAAAAAACTTTATGTTTACGAATGAATATTTTAAAATGATACTGGAGACGACCACATAAAAGGCCAGGAAAATCAATAACTCACCTGCTCAAAACCGCCTTTGTATATTTCATTTTGAATTATTAGGAAGCAACCAACTCCCGCTGAAAAACGCACTCAGAAATGGCGCGTAAAACGTAACAGAATATTTGAGAGATGAGTAGTTGTCTTCAATGTGGCAAACTGCACATTGGTATGTTCCGTTTTAAACAGTATCTTAGACTTGCGTCCAACTTTTACGTATGATAAAAATTGATTCAAGCCCTGTGGACAGGAGCTTTCTGGCGCTCATGTTCAAACAGACAAATTGTATCGCCGAGTGTTGGTTTCTCAGAGTTGAGAATTATATCAATGTATTCTTATGATAGAACTGCATCATAAATGAAATTCAATTCAAATAATAGTTTATTTATCAAGATTTAATGAGCAATCTGAGAATGAGAACTGCACCATGGAAAAAATCAAATTGAAATAGCTGAAATGAATTTGACTCTCTCTTATAGAACAGGATGACATGTACGAGTATGAACACAGATCATATAATAAAGCATAGATAGAATAATTATAGCTTTCTGTGAAAACATAGAAGTACGATTCATTATTGACATTTCGAAAAATCATATCTCCGAAAGTATTAGCTTGTTGGAGTTGAAAATGATATAAATGGATTTTTATGGTGAAACTACATCTTAAATAAAAATTGAATTTGAAATTTGTAACTTGAAAAAAAACTTGTTTTTCGTTACTCCGAAACCATCTGGCCTATTCTGTCCAATAACGAACTTAACCGAGATATTCATCTCCCTAACCTACTCTGAAAATTTTAACTGCCTAGCTTATTCCATCCGAGAGATATTGTAGAACTTTTTTTAGTACGCTTTGCGGTAACCTGATCAATACGAAACCTCACATGCGTATAGAGGTCAGGATTCTACAATTTGATGCTAAATTTCAGATAGATCGAGTGATCGGTTTCGGAAATATTCATAAAAAAAGTTTTTACTAAAAACGGCCATAACTCCGAAACCGCTTGATGGATTTCGCCCATTAACGAACTCGACCGAGATATTTACGTTCCAAACCCACCTTGCAAATTTCATTCCTCTAACTCCTTTCGTTCGAGAGTTATCGTGTTAACGGCCCGGCGGCCGCCGGCCGGACAGAATCGATTCGACCTTGGATTCTTGATCAGTGAGTCGAACCAAATCGTTAGAGACCATTTTCAGCCAAAAATTCGAAAATTACAGACATTTGGGCAAATTGATAAGCACTCTGTTCCGAGGAACAAGAGCGCCAATATATCTATCAGTCTATGAACGATCACGTCAAAGTTCGTGACGTCACATTCGTGCTTCTTTATTTTTAAATTTATTTCCTGATTAATTTTTCCGAATCAATTTCAGTTACCATCTGATAATAACATAGCAATCTTCAAATGTAGTTTCGACATAGGCCCGTTGAAAATTGCCTGGTTTAGGTTAGTGGTTCTTCACATCTATAATTATCGCTGATTAGAACGGGCCAATCCCGATCTAATATTCAAGATCAAGAACCGTGACCAAAGAAGCTTATTACCTTTGAACTCGCAGGCACGTTAAAGGTTGGGATAAGCATCTAGCGTATCAAGTGCAGAGTAATTTATTCATTTAAATAGTAGTGGATTATGAACGGTTCGGACGTGATATCTAGGGAAATTACATCGCGATTCCGTAATTACAATTTTGATCGTTCGGTATGAAGGAAGCAGATGGTGCAATTGGTACATTGACGGATTTAATATAGAGTTGATCGTTCCTATAATGCAGAGTCCCCGGAGGTGTGCTTCAAATTTCGATATAAGTTTTTATAAATTTGTTCCAGTGAATCGTAGCAGTATCAGAACAAACACTTGAATAAATTAGATGAAAGGTTAGTAGAATTAATATGGAAACTCTGACTATGGTCTATATCGAGACGTCGACATTTTAAATTTCTATAATCTGTCAAACTTTGACGTATAATTTCCAATTCAATGGAGTTGTGTCAGTTATCTGTATACAGGGTGTCCCAAGTTCGAGTGCCTATTAGACGTTTCTGGAGAACTGGACATATTTGAAATCTGAAAATTGGGATTATGATATTGCTTGAAATTCTCTACAGAGCTAACATATTTTCGAAGCCCAATCACTTCCGGTTATACGGGGAGTGAAATTAAATTTGATGAAAAATTTTTGTTTAAAGTTTTGTTATTCCTGGTATGGTCAAGTATCCAATGCTGAATACATTTGTGTTAAAACCATTGAATTTATTCGAATAGTTTTCAAAATATCGAAAAATAACCGGAAAAAAGTAAAATATGTTTAGTCAGTATTATGTTCATTATTCTTGTTTTAAACATCCTGAGCGTCAACCGTTTTTATAACATCGAAGAGGAAGAATGTAGAAAGGTCATGCATCTTTTGAATTTCAGAAATATCATCACAGGGTGTTTCAAATTTAGTGTCGAAAAGTGTGATCAAAAATTGGTCATAACTTCTTATTTCAAATTAGAACCCAATTTTTTTATGATTGCGTTTGATTCTGCGGTGAAAAATAATGATAGTTTTCTAACATGAGTATGCTTCTAAATTAAAAAAAAAAACTCACAAATTATTTAATTTTGGAGCATAATCATAAGGTTCAAATTTGAAAAACAGAAGTTATGGCCAATTTTTGATCACAATTTTCGACACAAAATTTGATACACCCTGTTTGATATTTCTGAAATTCAAAAGATGCATGACCTTTCCACATTCTTCCTCTTCGATGTTCTAAAAACAGTTCACGCTCAGGATGTTTAAAACAAGAATAATGAGCATAATACTGACTAAACAAATTTGACTTTTTACCGTTTTTTTTTCGATTATTTGAAAACTTTTCGAATTAATACAATGGATTTAACAGAAAAAACGTATTCAGCATTGAATACTTGATCATACCAGACATGCAAAACTTGAAAAAAAAAATTTTTATCAAATTTATTTTCACCCCCTGTATAACCTGAAGTGATTGGGCTTTGAAAATAACGTTTTCGTTATTGCTAACAGGCTGATTCATTCATTCATCATAATCTGACTCTCCTTCGTAAGAAGGTTTATAGAGGTCGTCATGGCTAAGTCCAACACAATCTTCAAAATTACTTTCTTCCAAAATCCGTAACAACTCTTCATCACTCAATTTTTTCGAATAGTTACACTTTTTCGGTTGCGAGGGTCCTTCGACGTCACTTCCGTCCGCCATTTTGCAGCATGAACCAAGTACCGGATAAAACACGTAAAAAAAATCACCCGCGAGTTGGACCGCAAGCGTCCTTACATTAGTTGAAACAGAAACGGACTCAATCTATCCAGTACACTAAAATTCTTCAATAGCGAACATAAATCGCTAGCTGTATTCCAAAGGTAAACCGCCCCCGATTGCAGTGCGTGCCAGCAAAAATCGCGACAACAAAAGTTTGAACCACTCATGATAAGATTGCCTGAAGGAACTACCATGGGTTGTGTTCGAAAATTAACTCCACGGAGTAGAGTAGAGTTTTTGAAGGTTTGACAGATTTACTCTGGAGTTTACTGTGACAGTGACAGAAGGTGCCAATATCGGAAAATAGGTTATGTTGGTTTAAGTAAGAACCTATTATTATTGTTTTCTTCACATATATGTAACTCTAATCATAAATGTATATTGTGAGCAGTATTAAAACTATTAAATTCCCTCACAGAATATTCATAAAACAGTGAGACAAAGATACTAGATTTTCCGTCCCATGAGTTATGTCAATTTTGACAGGAGTAAAATGAACTCGGAGTCGAATACTCTCACATTTCGAACGACAGTCATGGAGTAAAATTTACTCAACCTTTCAGTTTTCGAACGCAATGGAGTAAATATTACTCTACGGACTTAATATTCGAACACAACCCTGAGTGTCTAGACCAGGGGTGGCCAACTTGTAGAGTCCCAAGATCTACTATTTACTGACAAAACTCTACGCGATCTACCAATAACATAACCATAACAACATAATAGAAGAAATTTTAAATGAAACTCGATGCTGTCTACCTCGCCGCGATCGACTGGACCTATAGCCACGATAAACCAGTCGATCGCGATCGACCGGTTGACCACCCCTGGTCTAGACAATATTCGGTACCGTACTCCAGTGCCAGGAAAATTAAAATGTTATATATTGAAGTCGCGCTCGTGTCGCCATTTGGCGACGGTGGCACATTGGAAACGGTTAATGCGTCGTCAAATGGCGACACCGGCAGCGAACGTGTTAAGTAATGTTTCTTACAATAAATGCTCAAAATGTTGTCCATTAAGTAACTGACAATATCCTAAACGGAACTCGTTTCGGACATTTTTCATTACTTCGGTGAAAATTAAACAACGACCCTGTGTTAACGGCTCAATGTTTCCCGGTTTGTTGTTAAAAACTTTGCTTTTCAAGTAACCCTTCTTGCATATGATACTTTACGACATGCGCGGTAAATCAGGATACTTCTCTGTGAGAAGTCTTCATTTTGTGTGCTTATCTTCGTAGACAATAATAATTTTAGCTCGATACGATGCTAATCTCCTTACTTGTTTTTAGCTAACTTTTTTGTTTGGCAAAAAGGATCAAATTAGAGAATCCAATCCCGCAAATGCTGGATCCCGCAAATGCGGGATCAACATTGCGGGATTTTCCGTGCGGGATTTGCGGGACTCAATATTAAAATTCCGTATTCGACAATGAAAGCGCAAATGTCCCAGAAAAAGAAAAAGTACTTTTACGTCCGCTGTTGTCACTATGAATACGGAATGATACGATTCAATACAAACATAAGTGCCTATAGGAATAACTGTCAGTCCCTGTGGTCACTATGAATATGGCATGATACTGTTCAATACAAACATAAATGTGTATGAAAATAACTGTCATCTGCTATTAAGAAATTATTTAAGAGGTCCGAAATTCATAAAAGTATGTAGAGGTTGACGAAAAATTGAATTGCAGTTCCTCCTCGGATAGCAATTTGTTGGCCCGACCATAATAGACAGTTTTTGATCATTGGTACATAAAAAACCTCATATGCTACTACTAAAGTATGTTTTTAATTACATAAGACCTCTTTGCGCGTATGTTCTGGGGAACATCGCGTTATCATTTTGCCCAAATGTCTGTAATTTTCGATTTTTTGCTGAAAATGGTCTCAAACGATTGGGTTCGACTGCCCGATGAAGAATTCGAGGTTAAATTTGATTCTGTCCGGCCGGCCTTTGCAACGATAACTTGAGAACGAAAAGAGCTAGCGCATTGTAATTTTCAGGGCAGGTGGCGCATCCCAATGAGACGGACAAGTTGGTTAGTGGGCATAATCGGCTCAATGGTTTCCGAGTAATAATTTTGGTTTCAACCAATACAACTCCGACCGAATTGAAACTTGGTGAATAGTTGTAGAATATAAACCTAAGCATGTTTGTGAAAATTCGTGAGAATCGTATCACTAGAAAATTCAAAACAAATTATGAAGAAGTATTGTTTATGTCAGGATAAACTGAGAATTGGGAGAGATCGGCCAAACGGTTTTGGAGTTATACCCACCAGAAATTGGGTTGTTATTTCCTCAATAACTCGAAAAGTACAAAACCGATTGAATTCAAACATGGTTATTTGTTGTACAATGCCAACGCAAAATTCTTACAAAATTTCGTGAGGATCGTATCACTAAATTTTTTTTAAGAAATCATTGAAAATTATTGAAAACAATTCTATATATCAGTAACTATTCGTCCGACATCGCTGGAATTTTGCGAGAGCCTTCAGAACCTATCTCTACTGCCAAGTGCCAAGTTTGAACACGATCGGATATATAATGTTATATTGTTGAAGATTCGAGCAGCCTTGTGTGAGTTCAGTAGATGGATGGATGACCGTTGCCTCGATAACTTTCGAACGAAAGGAGATAGGGACTCGCAATTTCCAGGGTATGTTGGGTATCTGAATGGGAGAGTTAAGTTCGTTAACGGGCATAATCGGTCCAACTGTTTCGGAGTTATACCCACCTGGAATATTATTTCCTGGATAACTCAAAAAATATACTCGATCGAATTGAAGCTTGGTAACTAGCTGTAGAATACCTGTATTATACAGTTATTATATAATACAAGAGAATGGTCAATAGAACATAATATGCGCGAAAGCTCCTGACTTCACTTCAGTGCTTGAACCAATTTTTATTAGCATGTTTGATAGTTTGAGTACAAAGAGTATATTGTTAACAATCCCGCATTTTTGCGGATCCGCGGGATAGATAACTTTAATCCCTCGCGTTTGCGGATTGAGATCTTGGTGCGGGATTGGATTCCCTGTATCAAATGCCTTGATTATTTCTTGAATTCAATGAGATACCTTCATTTTCGAAATAGTTGATTTTTGTTGGATGTATTTTTAACAACAAGGAATTGAATTTGATATTTGGTGAGCATGCACACAAACAAATATTCTCTTGAGTTGAGGCCAGCTACCTCAATCTGAGGTCGCCCTAACTTTGATATGTTTCTATGACACAGGTTTTGTAATCAAGTAAATAATTTCTTCAAGTTCACTTCATCAAAACTAAGAAACACAACATTCAATCAAGTTCTTGGTGTGAATTGACTGTATTCCTTGGAAACATAAAAATAAGAGCATCATGTTCTCAAAACGAGGTTTCAAGATTTCACTTTAATGATCGGGTAGCTTGAAGAGAGTGCTTTGGTAGTTCCGATGAAGGAAATCAATATTTTCACTTAAAAGAAAAAGATTTCAATGTGATGCCTCGAAATAATTAATTTGTAGTCACAGCGACATTAAATTTGAACTCATAGCTCTTGGAATAAACACATATTTTCTCCAGCTTCATGTCATCTTACCTTATAATAACACCCACAAGATCTCAATTGGATGATTAGATCACATCAAATGAAAGTGTCCAATTACTATATTCAAAGAAATTATGTACTCAGAAATAGAAACCTATCCTGTGGACAGGAGCTTTGGCGTTCTTGTTCAAACTTCGTCAAATCATATCTCCGAAAGTATTGGTTTCTCAGAGTTGGGAATGGTATCAATGGATTCTTATGATGGAACTGCATCCAAAAAGTTAAATAAGAATCCATTGATATCATTCCCAACTCTAAGAAACCAATACTTTCGGAGATATGATTTGTCAAAGTTTGAACAAGAGCGCCAAAGCTGAGCTTTCCCACTTTTTCAATTTCAATCATAGTTTATTAGTTTTATCTTGTTTTGGATAGAATATATAATTAAAAAGCGATAATGAATAAAGCAACCATTTATTAGAAACATATATATATAATAATATACAATAAAACAATATACAATACAATACAGGGTGATTCACGAAGACCGTTGGTTAGAATATTTCAAAGAAAAACTCTCGAGATAAACACTTGAAATTTTATAGTTAAGCTTAATTAGCAGAGATTCAATCTTGGAAAAAATTTCAGATTCGTTCGACTTTCGGTTTCACCAAAAATGATACCAACTTTCGTTTTTAAAATGTAATACTCAGTTTTTCCATTGATAATCAGATTACCCATTGAATTCTACATTGTTTAAATGTGTCATTCACATATTATTCTCAGAAAATTCGTGTGAAATCTGAAAAAACCCTTTAAATTTTCTAAAATAGGGCTTCATTCCAATGTTAATAACTTGTAGATTTTTGCATGAAAATTCCTAATTTCCTAGCTTCTATCAGAAGACATACCAATGCTTTTCCTTCGTTAATTAAAAATTCAATTGAACATACAGGGTGTTTCTATTTTAATGTCAAATTCAGTCATGACAAAACCTCAAAAACCATTTTTTTCAAATGAGAACCCATTTTTTTATTGGTCTGCTGTAATCTGCGTTAAAAAATAGTGTATTTTTTATAATACATACTACTGCTCTAAAATGTTTATTTCCCGAGATATTCGGTGAGTAAAACAGTAGTATGTATTATAAAAAATACAGTATTGTTCAACGTAGATTCCAGCTGACCAATAAAAAAAATGGGTTCTAAATTGAAAAAATGGATTTTCGAGGTTTTTGTCATGACTGACTTTGACATTGAAATAGAAATACCCTGTATGTTTAATCGAATTTTTAATTAACGAAGGAGAAGGATTGGTATTTCTTCTGATAGAAGCTAGAGAATTAGGAATTTTCATGCAGAAATCTACAAGTTATTAACATTGGAATGAAGGCCTAATTAAGAAAATTTAAAGGGTTTTTCCAGATTTGACGCGTATTTTCTGAGAATAATAATTGTGTGACATATTAAAGCAATGTAGAATTTAATGGGTAATCTGATTATCGATGAAAAACTGGGTATTACATTTAAAAAACGAAAGATGGTATCATTTCCAGTGTACCCGGAAGTCGAATGAATCTGAATTTTATCCAAGAAATCATCAATCCTAACAAAGCTTAACTATAAAATTTCAAGCGTTTATTTCGAGAGTATTTCTTTGAAATATTCTAACGAACGATCAACGTGAATCACCCTGTATATGTACACACAACAGACGATTATAATAACAAATTATGAAAACTTTTAAATCTTGACAATATTTTATATAAAAAATTGGTTCAAGCACTGACGTGAAGTCAGGAGCTTTTGCGCGTATGTTCTATTGTCCATACTCCTGTAATGAACACTCTTCTTAATCGAATTTACCATGATGAATTCTATTGTCCATTCTCCTGTATTGGAGACTCTTCTTAATCGAATTTACCAAGATGAATTCTATTGTCCATTCTGGACAATAGAATTCATCATGGTAAATTCGAATTAAGAGTCTCCAATACAGGAGAATGGACAATAGAATTCATCATGGTAAATTCGATTAAGAAGAGTGTTCATTACAGGAGTATGGACAATAGAACATACGCGCAAAAGCTCCTGACTTCACGTCAGTGCTTGAACCAATTTTTTATTTATAATATCATTTAAATTAATATTGTAGGACGTTACTTTGAAAGTTAAGCTATACTGACTTACAGTAAAAATATTATAAAGGAAAGAAGCGATTGGATAGTCAAACCATAATTTTAATAAAATGATGCATTTTTATTGTTCAAATAAAGATATTTTGTCAACTTACAAGAATTTCTTCATTCAATGGTATTTCAAAGAACTAATTACAGTTTTAAATATTTAATAAAAAAATTGAATAAATTTCATATATGTACATATATAGATCCTATCGTATTCAAACTTGGAACTTGGTAGTAGAATTATGTTCTGAAGGCTCTCGCAAAATGTCAGCCATGTCGTATGAATAGTTTCTGATATCTAGAATTTTTTTTCAATGATTTCTTAAAAATTTTCTAGTGATACGATCCTCACAAAATTTTGCAAGAACTTTCGCGTTGGCATTCTACAACTAATAGCTAAGTTAGAAATGGATTGGTTCTATATTTTTCGAGTTATTGAGAAAATAACAATCAAATTTCAGATGAATATAACTCCAAAACCGTTTGACCGATTATGCTCATGAACAAACTCAAATGTCGCATTCAGATGCTCAACCTAACCTGAAAATTTCAAATCGCTATCTCTTTCCTTTCTCAGGTTATCGTGACATAAAAATATATTTTTTAATTTTCTAGCGATACGGTTCACACAAAATTCTACACACGTCTTCAAGTCGATATTCTACAACTAATTGGCAAGCTTTAATTTGATCGAGTCTATATTTTTCAAGTTATCGAGGAAATAATATTCCAGGTGGGTATAACTCGGAAACCCTTAAACCGATTATGCCCAAAAACGAACTCAACTCTCCCTTTCGGATACGCAACCTACCCTGAAAATTGCAAGTCCCTATCTCCTTTGGTTCGAAAGTTATCGAGGCAACGGTCACCCATCTACTGAACTCGCACAAGAATGCTCGAATTTCCAACAATATTCAACCGATCGTATTAAAACTTGAAACTTGGCAGTAGAGTTAGGTAATGAACGCTCTTCCAAAATTTCAGCAATTTCAAACGTATAGTTACTGATATATAGAATTTTTTTTTTTTATTTTCAATGATTTATTAAAAATTTTCTACAGATGCTATCCTCACCAAATTTCGCAAACATTTTCGCGTTGGCATTCTACATCTAATAACCATGTTTGAATTCAATCGGTTCAGTATTTTTCGAGTTAATGAGGAACAAAAATCCACCAAATTTCAGAAAATTTCAGATGGCTATAACTCTGAAACCGTTTGGTCGATTATGCTCATAAACAAACTCAAATGTTGCATTCATATGCACAACATAACCTGAAATTTTCAAGCCGCTATCTCTTTCCGTTCTCAGGTTATCGTGACAAAAAAAATATTTTTTAATAATTTTTTTAAAATTTTCTAGCCATACGATTTGCCCAAAATTTCACAAACGTGCTTAGGTTCATATTCTACAACTACTCACCAAGTTTCAATTCGATCGGATTTATATTGGTTGAAAACAAAATTATTACTCGGAAACCACTGGGCCGATTATGCCCATTAACGAACTTGTCCGTCGTATTGCGATGCGCCACCCACCCTGAAAATTTCAAGTCGCTAGCTCTTTTCGTTCTCAAATTATCGTGGCAACGGACGGCCGGACGGCCGGACGGACAGAATCAAATTTGACCTCGGATTCTTCATCGGGGAGTCAAACTTGATCGTTTGAGACCAATTTCGTCAAAAAATTCGAAAGTTACAGACATTTGGGCAAAACTATAACGCGATGTTCCCCAGAACATACGCGCAAAAAAAAATCCAAGCAAGCTGAAATGATTAAAATATTTACTGTTCTATTATATAATATAGAAATGAAATGATAATTGTGTTCATCTGCAGAATATTATTACGGAATTGATGTATAAACCCTATCTGAAACTTTATATTCTATGCCAATTATATCAATTTCAAATATGTCTACAGACAAAATTGCTTCTTTATTTGACTGTTCTATAATATAAGCTTTAAAATGTGAATCAAATGCTTAACTTGGGTGTGCCATGTTTTACCAAACAAATAAACAGACTGACAATAATCCATATTCTATAATATATCTGAAACTTCCAAAAATGTTGGTATATAATTAGTCAGATCAATTTTTAACATTAAGAGATATTCATACCTAATACCATTAATTTCATAAAATTTTACACTACACCTTGGAATTTCATGACTGTTTCCATCTAGACTCCCCACGATAAAAGTAATTCTTCAAGTTCCTTATTATTTTCCATAATTACCAAAGTGGGTAAGAATTATAATGACACTTCAACACTCATTTAATGAAAAAGATTATCTTGTTTTCGGTTAAACCGTATAATACCAACGGCCAACGGCACCACCACTCCCGAATATGAATCCGATTCTAACACAAACAAAAACAAGCAACGCTAATGGCGGAAATGCGGAATAGAAGATTTGAAGAACAATTTATCCTTATTTAGGATAAACGCTACAAGAAAGAGATAGCGCATGCATAGTAAGAGCTTAGACGCAGAGACAAGATGGGGAATTTGGTGTGATGTTCCATAAGGGGCATTTTACCGAAGCATATGTTAACTGCGCATGTGTTGGACCGTTCAGGCTTCTGAACGTCGGAATATTGCGAACGTTACAGGTGTGACACAATGTGTTACAGTATTTTCTAAAATGAATCGGAAAGAAGCGTTACGGTTTCAGAAAGTGTTACAATTCTATAGTAGACGCATAATTGCCAAAATGAACAAATGACGTGGTATTAAGAACACGTTTTCATTTCAGGTTTAATAAGATATTAGAATTATCTACCTTGTCCAACTTGGTTCAAGCCTTTTGGCAGGAATTCATCCGTATTTCTAATTATGTCTTATGAACAAATTTCTGAATATCTATATATTTCGTTAGAGTTCATTATTTTCTTAACGGCAACTATAGATAGGAATGTGGCATACAGAATACAGAATAGTGTAAACCATTCAAGTAACTGTAATAAAGATCCTGATACCACGTTATACTTTCATGAATTTCACTTCTTCCTTCAAATTATACCAAACAAAATAGTAATAGGTAGGTAATTCCCTAATTTCCGAAGATCTTCAAAATTTTGCAAAAAATCGCTATTATTATGCCGATCGAAGAAGGCGCACATTGCATCATTCGATTAATACCCATGCGTAGGTCTTCACTGTGAGTATATAAAGGTTTGATTTGATACCATGAGTGATTCTTTGTATTTAGGGTGCATGACTTCAATCACAGAACTTCAAACTTTCAATTCAAAGAAGAGCTCTCAGATTAAGGAAATAAAATGAAAAAATTATATATTTTATATAAAGAAATGAATGCACTCAATTTAATGTCATATCTTCAAAATATGACCATATGTATTTAAAATGAGAACATATATTCAAAGAAATTCGGAGTTTTAATTCAAGAGAACGTTTTTTTGTGTGTGTGTAACTTGAAATACCCTTTAAGAATAGCTATGAAAAAATTAGGATTGCCATTCGAAAAATATATTGATGACGTCATTACTTAAATTTGGGGCACGCTTCATAACATTTTCTTACATAAAAAAAAGCGCAATTGAAAATACTAATCGTCCTGTCCGAGTACATTTTCAAAAAAAAACCGTCTTTGATCTACTGAATGTATTCCAATTTAGAGACTCGCACTATATACAGGGCGATTCAAGAAGACCGTTCGTTAAAATATTTCAAAGAAAGACTCGAGATAAACACTTGTAATTTTGAGTTGAGCTCTGTTAGGAGAGATGAATTCTTAGAAATAATTTCAGATTCTTTCGACTTCCGGTTTCACCGGAAATACCAACGGTTTTTTAAATGTAATACGCAGTATTGATAATTATATTACCCATTGAATTCTACATTGTTTTAATGTGGTACTTTCATATTATTCTCAGAAAATTCGTGTGAAATCTGAAACAACTCGTTAAATTTTCTCAAATAGGGCTTCATTCCAATGTTTTAATTAGAATTTACCATGGTAAATTCGAATTAAGTGTCCAATACAGGAGAATGGACAACATAATTTACCATGGTAAATTCGATTAAGGGTGTCCAATACAGAAGAATGGACAATAGAACATACGCGCAAAAGCTTCTGACTTCACGTCAGTGCTTGAACCAATTTTTTTGATATATTCTAACGAACGGTCTCCGTGAATAACCTTATATATCATCGCGCTTAAACTCCAGTTATTACGTCAGTACTCGTAATATTGTTATCATTATTAACTAATAGCAAAACTGCACGCCTTTGTTGGCGATATTCGCAATAATCATACACATTTTCGATGGACAGCGACAGTGGCGTGACCAACCTTCAGGCAGAATAGACAATGTCATTTGAGTGCAGTCCTGTCTGATGTTAATACTTGAACCAGCACAGTGAATCATGGGACCTTGCCGGCCTTATCAAAGCAGACCGCTAGACCTGAATTGGTGCCCTAGGAAACGTCCATAATTAAAACAATGGCATAATATGTTTCGCACCATGACGTTCCTTATTACATAACACGTGTTTATCTACTGGGTGAATATTTATTGTTTCTGTCAGGGAATAAATTACATCTGTTGTGGGTGGAGCCGGACCCAATGATGATAATATCCGATGCTGAATATATGAGATCGCCTGGACACTTCATATTTCTTACGAGCGTGACATGGAAGACGTTTGAATATACATTAGAAATTTAACAGGTGGATTGAAATGATGTATGAGGTGTTTGACTCGGACGTAGGGATCGATCATCCGTTTTATTCTAGGATATAATGAAGACAGTTCAGGAATGTACTTACAGGGTATTCCGGTTTAAGTTCTCTGCGGACATCAATTGGTTATTTAATATTCCGCTAACCAATGAAATCATCCATCAGAATATACAAAACATTGTCAAAAAATTGGTTCAAGCCCTGTGGACAGGAGCTTTGGCGCTCTTGTTCAAACTTTGACAAGTCATATCTCCGAAGTTATTTCGCACATGTATTTCAAAAGTGACACAAGTCAAAAAACGAGATTTTTGCTGTATTCCGTTTTGTGATCATCTCAGAAAGTGAGGATTTGTGTTCTCAGTTCACCGCTCACCGCTCACTTTCAGATGAAAGTGTTCCTTTTTAAAAGTGAGCGGTGAACTGAGAACTCTCACTCTGAGATGAAAACAAAACGGAATACAGCAAAAATCTCAGAATCCTCATTTTTTGACTTGTGTCACTTTTGAAATACACGTGCGATTTGTTTCTGGGAATAATTACCATGGATTCTTACGATAGAACTGCATCATGAAAGAAATTAAATTCAAACAGACCGATTCTCCCCAATAACTAACTTGTCCGAGATATTCATTCCTCAAATCTACCCTGAAAATTATATTATATCAATTAAAACATAGACAATATTGCAGTTTTGTTTTTACTGGAGATAATCTGAACCCTATATTTGAATATGTATCTTACCAAAGGATATATTTCCATCATCATATGGATTATCCACGGACATTATATTATCACCTTAAATCACCTTACTTTGTTTTCAAGAACGGGAGGTTTATTTTATATCAATAATAACGAACCAGAAATAATTTTGACATTCATCTATCATAGAAAAATAAAAAATGTCATGTAAGAACACAGATCATATAATAATTCATAGATAGAATAATTAAGTACAGCATTCTGTGAAAACATTGAAGTATGATTCATTATTGAAATTTCGAAAAATCATATACCCGAAAGTATTAGCTTCTTACAGTTGAAAATGTTATCAATGGATTTTAATGGTGAAACTGCATCTTAAAAAAATTTAATTTGAAATTTATAATGTAAAAAAAATATTTTTGTTCGTTACTCCGGAACCATCTGGTCTATTTTGACCAATAATGATCTTAACTGAGATATTTATCACCCAAACCTACTCTGAAAATTTCAACTGCCTAGCTCTATCTGTTCGAGAGTTATTGTAGAAACGAAATTAAATTTATTTTTTTTACACTTTACGGCAACCCGATCAATACAAGGCTTCGCATGCATATAAAGGTCATTATTCTACAATTTAATGCTTGATTTCAGATCGATCGAGTGATCGATTTCGGAAATACCCATAAAAAATATTTTTACTAAAAACGGCCATAACTCTGAAACCGCTTTGTGGATGTCGCTCGTTAACAAACTCGTCCGAGAGATTTACACTCCAAAAATATCCTACAAATTTCAATCCTCTAACTCCTTTCGTTGGAGAGTTATCGTGTTAACGAAGGGCTGGCCGGACAGAATCGATTTCGACCAAGGATTCTTGATCAGTGAGTCGAACCAAATCGGACCATTTTCAGCCATAAATCCAAAAATTACAGATATTTGGAGAAATTGATAAGCACTCTGTTCCGAGGAACAAGAGCGCCAAAAAATGGGAAAGGGTGGATCACCAAAGGAGCTTTGTTGATCTTGTTCAAACTTTGACAAATCATATCTCCGAAAGTATTGGTTTCTCAGAGATGGTTATGATATAAATGAATTCTTATGATAGAACTGCATCATGAAAGATATTGAATCCAGAAAAGTGTAATTTAAAAAAATGGGTTCAAGCCCTGTGGACAGGAGCTTTCTGGCGCTCTAGTTCAAACAGACAAATTATATCTGGTAGGTATTGGTTTCTCAGAGTTGGGAATTATATCAATGTATTAATATGATAGAACTGCATCAAAAAGGAAATTCAATTCAAATAATAGTTTATTTATGAAGATTAAATGAGCAATCATGAGAATGAGAACTGCACCACATTTTCAAATTTTTTTTTTTACACTTTGCGGTAATCTGGTCAATACAAAACTGCACATGCGTACAAAGGTCATGATTCTACTGTCTTCTACAGTCTGGTGCTAAATTTCAGATAGATCGAGTGATCGGTTTCGGAAATATTCATAAAAAATATTTTTACTAAAATCGGCCATAACTCCGAAACCCCTTGATGGTTAACGCCCATTAACGAACTTGTCCGAGATATTTACGCTCCAAAACCACCTTGAAATTTTCAATCCGCTAACTCCTTTCGTTCGAGAGTTATCGTGCCTACGGCCGGTCGGCCGGCCGGACAGAATCGATTTCGCACTCGGATTCTTGATCAGTGAGTCGAACCAAATCATTTGAGACCATTTTCAGCCAAAAATTCCAAAATTACAGACACTTGGGCAAATTGATAAGCAATCTGTTCCGAGGAACTAGAGCGCCAAAAAAACAAGTTTCGTATGACAATTGCCCTAAACAGGTTTAAAGTACCTACAAATAGTAGGTATTCCATAAAACATGTATAAAATAATAAATTACCTTGTAATCGATCAAAAATTTCCTGATCTACGTTCACAAAATTTTCTCCTCTCTCGAACTTTGGAATTATTCTTTCAATTTACGTAATATTTTCAAACATTTTCGGGTGAGGTCCCCGTTGCATCGCTAAAATACGAGTATTTCAACCCCAATATTCTTGAAGTTACAATATTGTCTTCTGTCAAGTTGACAAATCATACATAGAATATACATAGAATAATTATATCAACCTGTGAAATACGATTTACATTGAAATTTTGAAAAATCATATCTCCGAAAGTATTAGCTTGTTAGAGTTAAAAATGATATGAATGGATTCTTATGATAAAACTGCTTATTAAAAAAAAATTAATTTTGAATTTGTTTTGTAAAAAAAAAATTTTTTTTTTATTACTCCGAAACCTTCTGTCCGATTTTACCCAGTAACGAACTTAGCCGAGATATTCATCCCCCAAACCTACTCTGAAAATTTCAACTCTCTAGCCCATTCCGTTCGAGAGTTATCGTGCCTACGGCCGGACGGCCGGCCGGACCGGCCGGACAGAATGAATTTCGACCACGGATTCTTGATCAGTGAGTCGAACCAAATCGTTTAAGACCATTTTCATCGAAATATTCGAAAATTACAGACATTTGGGCAAATTGATAAGCACTCAGTTCCGAGGAACTAGAGCGCCAAAAAAGATGAGTTTCAAAAATGATCAATCCGAATTCACCTCAAATCTTCTCTGAAAATTATAATATATCAATTGAAACTGTATTGGACACTCTTAATCGAATTTAATTAAGAGTGTCCAATAAGGAGAATGGACAATAAAGCTCCTGACTTTACTTCAGTGCTCGAAACAATTATTTTTTTCGTAATTTTTTTAAAATTTTCTAGGAGTATGGTTGTCACAAAATTTCAAACACGTCTTTCTGTCGATATTCTACAACTAGTTACCAACCTTCAATTCAATCGAGTCTATATTTTTTGAGTTATTGAGAAAGTACTATTCCAGGTGGGTATAACTCCGAAAACGTTGGACCGATTATGCCCAAAAAAATCTAACTCCCATTCCCCCACCCATTCGAATGTGAAATCTTAACTGAAAATTTCAAGTCACTATCTCCTTTCGTTCGAAAATTGTTGAGACAACGGTCACCCATCCAGCTACTGAACTCACACAAGGCTGCTCTGATCTCCAACAATATAGATCCGATCATGTTCAAACTTGGAACTTGGCAGTAGAGTTAGGTTCTGAAGGCTCTCGCAATGAATGGCGGCAGAGAAAGTTGTAGTTTGGAAAACGGATTTGCACAAAAAGTAAAGCATTATTTCTGGTGAAAGTCACTTCAACGAACTGAATAAAAATACTTCTTCGCGTTCAAAGAGACAGGATCTGCATGAATGATTGTAACATCGCAGTTGGCTTTGAAATATTCTTATTTGGCCGCTTCATATAATATACTGTTCACATTCGCGATTCCATCCACATAATTTATTTTCTGACAATACAATTATGAATTTCAAAAACCTGTAAAATAGTCAGGATCCCAACTGCGATGTTACAATCATTTATAATTTGAGACTCATTATAAGTGAATAAATAATTTCTCATTTTCCACTTCTCAGATTCGCTAGAATCTCGAGAGCGGTAATCATCATTTCAAACATTTCACAATCAAATATATCGAGACGAATTCAAATAACGGGTCGTTTGGAATTGCTTCCATCGAACTGGAATTTGCTTCAATTCTGACGTTTATTACCCAGTAGCACATCATTCTAGAACTTCTAATTAAGTGTACCCTAAACAAGCGTTAATTGATGAGGATACAACTCAATTATTGTATTTCGGTTCCGCTGATTGAACACATTGATATTCCGATGTCGATGGTAATATTGATAATGCTTGCTATTTGCAGTGTAGTGGAGTTTTATACCTTTTGGTTTAGTATTCAAATAATAAACCTTTGTATTGTACAGAGAAATAAATCTCCTAATGCTCCCTCAAATTTCCACAATACGTTACCAAATATACAAAAATTAATAGGAAAAATGTAGAAAGTTTTACTAAGAAATTAATAATGTATTTTGATCTATATATGAGTCTTTAAGTTGTGCATTAATCTTAACCAAAGATTCCTCTCGTTAAACAAAACACTTTTTTTATTTACCATTTTTCAAATTTCGGCTCTGGTGTTGAGATACAGGCTGAAATTTCGAAAAAAAAATCAGTTTTTTTGCTATCTTTGACATGAATATTCCGAATGGAATGAATTTTGGGGTGAAGTTTTTTATAACTATGACACATAATTTCCAATTAACAGTTTTTTCCTACTTCCACTCGTTTCCTAGTTATAGACTCGCGAATTCAGAAAACAATGAGAAATTAGCATACAGAAAGGAGATTAAGTTTATCTTAAGTTATTATAAGAATCTACAATCATTTTAGAAAAATAAAGTATTCTTCATCATTTCTCCTAAAACGTACTGTTCTCAAGATATTCTTTTTTGAATGATATAAACATAAACTCTGATGAAAAAACCAGAAATTTCACTACATTTATCAATCCGCCGCTGGATAAGGAGCCCTCAATCAAAAACTGAGATATGATACCTCCATATCTCTAATCAAAACTGAAAGCCACAATGCCATCGTTCATAGATTATTATTTTGATTGAAAATTTCATAAAACATTTAATAGGTGTCAAAGATTGAGTTCTATTAATAAACATGTAAGTCATAACTTGCGTTTGTTCGCAAGTTCTTGATTCTCTTTTGGACAAAAAAACAATCCTTTGAAAGCAATCAAATATTTTACTTAAGAATAATCTGTATGTGAAATTTATATTCAAATCCGGATGTACATATCTACACAAATAAAGATATGATTGATTCTGCAGAATTGATATCTGCTTTCAGTAACCCCTGATTCCATTTCAAATACCTACTTACGTCTGTCATATTTTAGAATGTGTATAAATTATTATTTCCTAGGATTCAAATAGCTCACCTTTGAAATTTAATGAATTATTTTTATAATATTCGTACAAACGGACGCCTAATAGGTCATTTCCATTATTAGATATACCGCCGTATTCACAAAGCATTCAATCTCCGTTAAGTCCTAACTGAGGTCCTCAGTTAAGGATAAATAAGAATCGCAACCTCAGTTTAAGTGAAAATTAACGTGAAACAGGCCTGTTGCAGCACCGTTACATACGTTAACTGAAGTTGTGATTCATATTTATCCTTAACTGAGGACCTCAGTTAGGACTTAACGGAGATTGAAAGCTTTGTGAATACGGTGGTTAATCTATTAATCTTTATAAAACTTTAAATAAGTCAAAAACAATTCAATGAACATGGAAAAACGAATAAAATATGATAATTTAGTAAGACTAGCATTGCAAAACACGATGTTTTGCCCTACATCAGCTGATGTCTATCATTGCATCTCACTCTTATGTTAGGATCAATGCCTCTCTGTCTCTAAGCTCTTCTTCTACTTATTATCAGATCATTGCTATGAAGTTCGATCATCGATTATTAGTGTTCTGTGCTGTGATTTATATTGAGGTTGGAATTGGAATAGAAATAATAAGAGTGAATTAATTTTCAAGTATCACTGAAGATATAAGGGATATTTAAGGATTTTTCTTAATAGAATATCATGAAATTGTGTATGTTATTATAGTGGAAACAATTAGGTAATGAAGTATCGATTGGATAGAATTGGTATCAAGTTAAAGTACACTGTTTTAATATTCAAGAATTGAAGAAATTTTTGCTGGAAATGTTGCATGTTGCATCATATCAATTGAGTGAGTAAATAAGTTTTCTCAAACAAAGTCAGATTTGGTCAATATGCAATACGAGTTACATTAAAAGTAATCTGTGCTCCACGTACAGAGAAAATACAGGGGAGTATCAGCCCATTGTGAAGTCATTAAACGCTTATAACTTTCTACCTGAGCCGAATCTGGAAAAATGGTAAAGGAAAAAAGTGTTTTATTTGATGAGAGGAATATCTGGTTAAAATGAATGCACAACTTAAAGACTCACCCAGGGTAACTGGTGACCCATAGTCCAAACGTTAGTTGTAGTTAGGAAACCTCTATACTGATTCAAAACAGACCACCAAACATTCTGTTGTCGTGTCGTTTTAGAGATACAGGTGTTTTTAGAAAAATGCGAAGATTTTGAAGCGCTATAATTTTCGATCCGCTGTAGCTTTTGGGTTGGTTTTTTGGTTCAGAATGTACTATGTTAACCTTTATCCGTACGTAATAATGATTATTGGAGAAATAAACCAGCAGCGTATTAAAAATAATCCGCTATGTTCTGTACATAAATAACAGACTCTTTGTGAAAACTTTTTTTTTTAAATATTTATTTAGAAAGAGTTAGAAAAATTGTGCCAATAACATATTTCATTTCGAGTGGCACAAATTTTTCCATGAAACTATGATTTTTCAAAGACGAGATAAGCCAGGTTTTTTCATACTATATGCACTCCATAGCGATACAAATTTAGTCGAATCGCACGTATGTGCCACGAGGACCTATAAATTGGCATTTCACCAAACACTCCCTCTATAGCAGATTTTTTTTTAATATCTAATAATATACAAAATACTCGGCTTAATTCCATCCATAACCCTTTCCACAAAGTTATTATTCCAATCGAATTGAAAAAAAAAATTGGTTCAAGCACTGACGTGAAGTCAGGAGCTTTCGCGCGTATGTTCTATTGTCCATTCTCCTGTACTGAACACTTTTAATTGAATTTACTATGGTGAATTCTATTGTCTATTCTCCTGTATTGGACAGCCTTAATCGAATTCACCATGGTAAATTCGATTAAGAGTGTCTAATACAGGAGAACAGACAATAGAATTCACCATGGTAAATTCGATTAAGAGTGTTCAATACAGGATAATGGACAACAGAACATACGCGCAAAAGATCCTGACTTCACGGCAGTGCTTCAACCAATTTTTTTTTCGTGAATTCAGGAGCTTTGGCGCGTATGTTCTATTGTCCATTCTCTTAATCGAATTTACCATGGTGAATTCTATTGTCTGTTCTCCTGTATTAGACACTCTTAATCGAATTTACCATGGTGAATTCGATTAAGGCTGTCTAATACAGGAGAATAGACAATAGAATTCACCATGGTAAATTCGATTAAAAGTGTACAGTACAGGAGAATGGAAAATAGAACATAAGCGCAAAAGCTCCTGACTTCACGTCAGTGCTTGACCCAATTTTTTTTTCGTGAAGTCTGGATCGAAAGCAATGATGAAAAAATTAACACATTATTGTCTACCTTCAATTCTTCTATAGGAGAAGAATACATAATAATTCTTGAAAAATATTACTGGAATTGATGACATATTTAAATAATCAAAGTAAAGAAAATTATAAGTTTAGTTACTAACATATTGAATGAAATTCAATTGAATTCCAGTAATATTCAATTACTTATTCTTAACCAATAAATGTCCATTGATAGATCTAAAGGTGATGAGGTGAAACATAAAGATATATTCTCATTAGTGATAGAAAAACTGGCCTAAAATTCCTCTCTACCCATCACGAGATTTAATATCCACAAATGAGCCTCTCACCTTACAAGATCAGAAGCCTTCAGCAAAATTTCAGCGATATCATATTAAAAATAATACATAACCTTTCAAAAGTCCCCTCTCGCAAATATACTCCTCTGAAGGCACATGGATCTCTTGAAGAAGAATCGCCTTCAATATTTAGGTGCCTCCTCCTAAGGAGGATCTCTTTCTAAACCAGGTCTGACCGCTAATGTAGGGCTATCATCTCGCATAGATTTGTGATGAAATAACACGATTTTCCCATAACATACGCGCAAAAATATTTCATCATGACATTCATATTTTTGAAGGTTCTCGAAAAAATACGACCATAGACAACATATCATACGACGATTCGCATCCAGCTACCGAACTCACAAAAGGCTGCTCGGTTCTCCAACAATATAGATCCGATCGTGTTCAAACTTGGAACTCTGCAGTAGAGTTAGGTTCTGAAGGCTCTCCCAAAATTTCAGCCATGGCGGACGAATAGTTTATGATATATAGAATTTTTTTCAATTATTTTTAATTATTTTTTTTTAAATTTTCTATTTATACCATCCTCACGAAATTCTGCAAGAATTTTCGCGTTGGCATTCTACAACTAATAACCATGTTTGAATTCAATCGGTTTTGTATTCTTCGAGTTAATGAGGAACAAAATACAACCAACTTTTCGAAAATTTCAGATGGCTATAACTCTAAAACCGTTTGGACGATTATGCTCATAAACAAAGTCAAATGTCGCATTCAGATGCACAACCTAACCTGGAATTTTCAAGCCGCTATCTCTTTCCGTTCTCAGGTGATCGTGACAACAAAAATATTTTTTAATAATTTTCTAGCGATACGATTCTCACAAAATTTCACAAACGTGCTTAGGTCTATATTCTACAACTATTCACCAAGTTTAAATTCGATCGGATTTATTTTGGTTGAAAGCAAAATTATTACTCGGAAACCATTGGGCTGATTATACCCATTAACAAACTTGTCCGTCGTATTGGGATGCGCCACCTACCCTTAAAATTTCAAGTCGCTAGCTCTTTCCGTTCTCAAGTGATCGGGGCAACGGCCGGACGGCACCACAGAATTAAATTTCACATTGGGAAAAAACTATAACGCGATGTTCCCCAGAACATACGCGCAAAAAGATGAAAAATATTAATAATTTCGGCTCCGGGAATCGATCCCTCTACCTACTTACCAAGAAGACGAACTCCTGCCTTTAGGCCAGAGAGCAGTATATAATTAATGTGAATTCCGTAACTTGAACATAATATGCTATTACTGATTTTTGATCCTTGTTTTCAAATCTCTAATTTCAGAAAAACATCATCATGCTACATATTATTCAATCAAGTTTAAATCGAGAACTTGTCTGTAAAATAAATTAAATATCATAGCCAAGATATACCAATTATAACTTCTATTGAACGAATGTTATTATTGACGTATCGACTTGTCAAATTTGACTTCGGCTGATCTAATTCGTTAAATTCTCTCCAGGTAAGTCAAAAATCAAAAACGTTTGACAACCTCGTTGGTCGAGTGTAAAACCGGTGGACCAGTACATCTCGATAGTTGGAATATTTCGATATTTCGGCAATATCTTCACCAATATAGATCCCATCGAGTTCAAATCTAGAACGTTACTATAAAATATGATTTTGAAGGCTTTCGCAGAATTTCAACGATCTGACGGATAGTTCCTGAGATACAGAATTTTTTGTATAAATTTTTTTTTAGTTTTCTTGCGATCCTCACAAAATTTTGCATAATTCTTCGTGTCGCCATTTTCCAAGTAACAACCGCGCTTTTATTCGATCAGATCAGTACTTTTCGAGTTATTTGGAAATCAAAATTCCAGATGGTAATAACTCTGAAACCACTCGGTGGATTTTCCCCATTAACGAACTTAGCTAGCGCATCTGGACTCCAAACCTACTCTGAAAATTTCAATTTTAACTCATTGCCTTCGAGCGTAATCGTGCTGACGGTCGGTCGGACTTCTGGACAGAATCAATTTTTACCTCGGATTTTTCATCAGTTACTCAGAACTAATCGTTCGAGACCATACTCGGCCAAATATTCGAAAAATACAGACATTTGGACGAATTTTTTTTTTCACATGTCGTTTGTTATTTTCATGCAGACCATAGAAGATAATTTTACTTCCTGCTAACTTATTTCTTCAATAATCATTATTAAAATCATAATTATTGGATAAAGGTTGATATAGTACATTCGGAACCGAAAAACTAACTCAAAAGCTACAGCGGTTCGAAAGTTATAGCACTTCAAAATTTTCACATTTTTCGGAAAACACCCTGTATATCTAAAGTGAATTGTCATGTTATTTTGAAATAACAGAAGGGAAACAAAGCTAATTAGAATATGTGTAGGTAGAATTAATAAACATTTTGGTGAAATTTTCAGCTTTTTTTTATAATTCCCAGAACGGGGTTGGAAACATTGTTTACACGGCGTGTATATTAATTTGCAGATCTTAATCGTTTCGTTGAACTGGCAAATTTTTACCCTACACTAATTTGTGTAATTAAAATGTGCATGATAAATTGGTTCGCGGTATCGATTATGCAGATCATTAAAATGAAATATAGTGAAATTATTCTCTGCAATATTTGAAAGCGAATTAATATGACCTATGTAGCGAGTAATCACTATTGTCCACTAAAAATTCTGCCGACTGCGATATGCTTCGATGTTTCCATTTTCTGAGATGAAAGATTACTAAAGTATACTACTATTACTCAACTTAAATATATGCTCATATTACCCTCAGTCTTGAACAAAGGGTTGTTAATAAGGATTAAATCATTATTAAGTAAAATATCCCCTCTTTTATACATTTCGAAGCCTTCTACGATTTCCAGGTACAATTTATTGGATATTAAATTAACAATTCTAGAGCGTTCTGCCGATAGGGTCTTGAAATGGGTTCGTTTAATTAATATATTTATGCATACAGTTCACAAATCGAACCAACACCCAGAGGATTTCATTGATTTGCCTAGAAGCAAGATCATACGCTTTTCTGGCTTCTTGGTTCAGCAGTTCAACATAGTGACCTGTGTGAAGCCTCCCATATTCAGACTGAGCGCGCATGTATATAAATGCTTTTATAAACGCCACCTATGAGGCAATAAAGGAACTCAGCTTCTTCCCGGTGTTTTATTGAAAGTATTTCCTAGGAACTGTTTTTTTGAAGTTCTGTAAGCCAGTTTTATATTAACTGGTGGGAACGTGAGAGCTTGCACACTTTTTTCTGTTTACATGTCCTGTTCGGGTTATGTTTCTAAGGAGTAGTTTATCATTTTGAACAATGAAACCTTCACTTTTTATACTTGTTTATATAATCTTTGAATGGAAATGCCCCATTTTAAAATTGACATTACTCAGGCACAGCAGCCATTTTTCATTTGTGACAATGACAGTCGTATTGTTCAATGTCTACCATTCAATCATGGAAAGAAACACGCTTCAACAACGTTTACAAATAATCCAAATTTATTATGAAAAATCTGTTACCCTAACTTTACGTGCTTAACTTCAATTGTTGGTCGTCGTAATCGTCCGGATATAAGAACAATTTAACGTTTATTGAAGAAGTTTGAAACGAACATTACACTCCATGATGTTACAGGGCCAGTGAGACAAAGAAATGCAAGAAATGAAAAGAATATTGCTGCCGTACATGAAAGTGTTCGTGAAGATCAAAATTTATGGATTTCTCGTCGTTCACGGGAACTTCACGGGAACTAATGATTTTTGATGGCCTACATTGGTTCGTCTTGATTTACAGAACAGGTGGTTTCAACGGGACGTTGCCATTTGCCATACTGCCAATGACACAATGACTTTATTGAAAACAAATTTTGGTGATTAGATTATTTCAAGGAATTGGCCGATGAATTATACGCCTCGTTCCTACGATTTAATTCCGTTGGACTTCTTTCTTTGAGGTTACATTGAGTCATTGGTTTACAGCAGTCATCCAGCAAATTTATACGATTTATAGATCAATATTGAACCAGTCATTGCTAAAATACGACCTGATTTGTGTGAGAGAGTCATGGAAGATTGGGTTCAATGGCTTCATTCCTGCCAGCGTTTCCGTGGTGGACATTTAGATGATATTTTGTTTTTTATAACTAATGGTATTCATTGTACTTTGATGAAATAAAAATTTCAATAATTTTCAAATAAATAATGTGTTTTAATTACAAAACAAAATGGGGTGCTCTTAATAAAAGACCCGTTATAATATTATATTATATTACCTATTTTCTATTCCGCGTGAAAGTTTTATATTTTACTATCGATACATCCTTTGTATATGCCTTAATCAAATTTCCGGCTTTGCCCTCTAGGCAAATTAACTCGTCACAAAGATTTCATTAGTCCAATAATTGATATTATTGCCCGACTAATTCGGTTACGCCAAAATTGCCGCTAATTCATTCCTCCTGGTTAGGGTGCGCTCTGCAATTGTTAATTGTCCAAGCACGCGACATGCGATAGGGACATCGGAAATGAAGTCATTTTTCATGGGCATAGAGATGAATAGCATCTGTTGTTACAAAATCCACCAAGAGAAATGTAAAAAGGACATATATGTTTCCATGAAATTTTTCATTTTTTGTAGAATGGGTACCTATATACATTTGATGCTTGGATACAACCAAGTTATTAACTGAAGTCAAAATCTTTATCTATAAAAAATTAACTTACGCGTTCGCCTAATATCTGAAGACATTTTAAACTTAAGTAACACGATAACTTTCGGAACATACTAAGTACCTAGAGACTTGAAATTAACTGGGTGCGTTTGTTGTTTCTCATGGATTGAATTCTCAAACATGAACAATCTCCCAAAAGCTTCATTTCAATGCTTTTTCCAATGTTCTATTTTTGGACCCAACTGAACAAATTGCATTGTAGTTGGAGTGATTCAATCTACTACACCAAACTCAGGGGTATGATTTTGTTATTTGTACCCCAACTCAATTCAACTAATTTAATGGAATCGAAACTGACAAACAATCCGAATTGGTAGAGTGATCATAATTCATCGAAGTTACGCACAACTATCAAAACAGAATCCCGACGTAATTTAGATAGATGGATATTGCGACTCGTATTCTAGAGTATTTGATTTGTGCGCGTTTTACTTGTTTGTTTATGGTTATCTTAAAATCATATTAATCAGATAGAAATAATACTTTATTTCTGTTATTTGCAATGTGGGAGACGTGTTTCAACCATATCTTCCACATTCGCATTCCGTCCACTTCGTTTTTTCCAAAATGCATTCAATATTGGTTCTCAGCTTTCGCAAATACAGAAATCGAATAAAAAAAATTTTCCTTTCGTGTTTTCCTACCATGCCAATGGGGTTTTTTCCCTGAGAGCCTTTAAATTCAACATGAAGTTCATTTTTTTTATTCAGAATTTATCACATGTGTTGCGGTCGGGTGAGAGTTGAGGCCATAGAATGTCATCATTACTGAAATACGAACGGGAAGAATTGCACGCGATCTATTATTATTCAGAACTGCCACCGAACGATCTTCTGTTGTATTACTCTACTTATTCAATTTCAAGGATATTGTCAATGCTCTTGATGACGTCGTCAGAAGCCTTTACTGTCACGTCGTGAGGATTTAAAAGCCATAATTATGTACATTTTTTAGGCATGCCAACTTTGGACATTTGCAAACTATATTTGTTTCCTTTTCCGATCTTTCTACAGCCACACTATAAGATAATATAATATCCGATCCATAGATCAGTCCCAATATAACCCGAAGCTCGTCTAGAGGGCTCTCTGGTATAGAACGGTGAGACATTCACGAATATTTTTGCCTGTGAATGTACTGTTCCGTTATTTAGTTCCTATTGTTGGACCACTGGCCTGTAGTGGTATTTTCTAAGCAAACAGAATGGTTCATCGTCCTTCTCATTTCCTTCAATACCACCTTGGCCAGTCACCTTATTGCTTCTAGCCAGTTGCTTTATTGTATGGGTGATTCTAGGGGTATATCAGTGTGGCCTATTTGTCCGTTGTAATGTGCACTCCCTTGAGGCTCATTTTCAGACACTCTCAACCACAGCTAGTGTCTCTGCCTGTAAGATAGAGGATTCACGGCTCACGGTCACAGAGATCCTCAGTTTCGATCCCCTATACCTGTGCCCTTATCTGATTTTGATTCATTCGTAGACCAAATGGATGACTTTTTGACCAATCGATTAACGAGCTCCACCGTACTCAGATGGTCTCTTATGACCATTGCAAAGGGTGTTTTGAAATCGAATATGGTTAGCATTACATCTGAGGGCCTTGCTAAGTGATTCGAGAACGGCAGGTCAAGTAACCTCATATTATGTCCTACCCAATTACCAGGTAGGAGTTTCCCACTACGAGAAAAGGGGAGGGATGTTACGTACCTATGACCTCTAGCGCTGCTATGGGAGTATAGCTAACTCCTGTGATACCAACACAGGCAAGCCGTTGCAATGTCTGCAACCGACTGCGTGTGATGACCTCGTCAGTTTTTGTCGACCATGCTAAGGTATATATCGTGGTACACCACAGATGCATATCCTACTAACCTTGTTTTTTTTTCAATCGCGTTTTTCTCGTATTTCTATTTTCGAAGTCACGGTGGATAGATTTCTCGAAAACTTATGAACAGGTTTTGTTCAAATTCTGCTCACTCTTTCGGAATGAATTCATATAATGCTTGAATGAAGGATTTTCTTATCACAACTTATTTTACGAGGTAATACATGGTGAAGCGACTTTCTCTTATGGCCGTTGCAAAGGGTATTTTGAAATCCAATATGGTTAGCATTTTATGTGAGAGCTTTGCCAGGAAATCTGAGTCCAGTTGGTCCAGTAACCTCATATATCCTCCCCAGTTACCAGGTAGGAGTTTCTTATTGCTTCGCAAGCAATCTATGGACACCGTTGCCGTGTGAACAATGGCTTCATATTGTTGGAACCATATGAGGCCAGAGTCTATTTCGTTAGCCTCTACGTTGGAGAGGGAAACATCTTTGAGCATATCCACATCATTGAATTCACGATGATTGCGCGGCTTCATCCTCAAAGAAATGCTATACACCCCAGCTTCAGAGACAGGACATCAAACAGTAACCTCTTCGCTAAGAGGTGGCTGTTGGTGCAATTCTCATGTGCCAAATAACGGCCATTTCGATTGACGTCATGTCCGTCCAAGTGAAAATGAGCCTTGTCCAACATCTTGAATAGGGCATGAGAATCCTGTAAAATTTCCGAAATTCGCACAGAAAACTTTTTTCCGTTGGAAAGAGCTTCTAGACTATTATTGTTTTGCAGGGATGGACTTTCAGGGGTTTCATCAAAATCACTTGAAGTCTACGCCGTGACATTCTGAGGTCTTAAGCTAAATGGCTTCTACAGACGCCTGAACGCATTCCACATTACGACTTTTGGATAACCCCGTCTGTTGCAGTTCGGAGCCAAGTTCGTGTCTTCATGGAAGTCTCTATCCAATTTCTCGATTCTACGAGTTGATTACTCCAACTTGAAAGTTAATCCGTTGATGAGTAAATTTCATCTATTTGAAATTTCATCCCTTAATTTTCTATCTTCATTCAAGGATTAAGCAGAATGAAGCGCAAATATTGCGGCTATGATTTTAGTTTTCAGCTAAATTCCTACAAGAAGAATATAGCGCTTCATATCATAACTTCCACAATGTTGCCAAATACAAACAAAAAATAGTTCATGCCAGTCTAAGAGTAAAGATGAGATGAAAACTTTCGATTCCAATCAAAATTAATAGTAACAATAATAGTTAAGTTCTCCCGAATCGATATATAGATAGAAATATTGATGAATGACGTCGATTCGAACATTGATGTTCGATCATACGCAGATTCAAGTACAATTTATAGAGGAAGAAGATTAACTAATTTGGGCAGAACTTCCCGTTTAGATTAAATTACAAATTGCAGTCTTATCATCGATTTGAGGCCAAGTTTCACATCCTGATTTACATTCATCCATTGATTGAGACTTTGTAAGAACTTATATAACTTTCTATGCGTTGCAGCGTTCACATTGGAGAAGCTTTCAACACGGCTTCGCCCGCCAGCTCTGCATAAATATACGAATGACACTGTGAGAGACTGAGAGAATCGTTTCGCATTTGGTTGTACGAAGATGTATTTCTCTCTCCTTTTGCTTTGCTCCCATTTTTGAACAACCTCTCTATAGTCGTTTTTTCTTAGGCCATAGAAAAGTTCTGGTCCAATATGTGGCTGTCTAGTATTTAACTACCAATAAATTAAAGTTACGACACTTTTGACCACTACAGTTTTTGTCGTCTGAGATATGTTTCGGAAACAAAGTTTCCATCTTCAATGACGAAGCGTTACTGACAAAAATTATAGTGGACAAGAGTGTAGTTACTTTTGTAGTGTTCATAATAAGTCCACAGTGAACTCAAACTAGAATACCCTCAGAATAGCCTGGTTATCTATGGCAATATATATAATATATATGTTCATTCCTTTGAGGACTCTGTTGAAATGCTCCTGGGTGCATATGTACATCACCAGTATCTCTGTGTTTGTTTGACAGAGGGTTGTGTCCCAGCGTTATAGAGGTAAACGGAGGTGCAGGATTGATCAACAGCCCCATGCCTCCTTTGGACTTGGCACCGTCTGTATACCACACTATACCATACGGAAGTGTTAGCATATGCTATAAACTTCATCAAACTATACAGAGTATGTCATTTCATATTACAGCAGTTTAAACTTAAGAATTCATCAGACAGCACGATACATTTTAGTCTTATGTCTGATAATCTAGTATAGTAAAGACTATATACTCCATCAAAAAACACTAACCCTATTCCATTATCAGCACATTATCCTTATCAAAAAACACTAACCCTATTCCATTATCAGCACATCAGCAGACTACACTATAGCATAATATATTATCAGCATAGACTAAAGACTTCATCAGACAACAATGTATCACACGAATAGTATGATCGTTAGCTTCTAGTTTGACGTATTATCCACTAAAGACTATTGACTCCATCAGACAACACTGTACTTTACTATGCAATACTATGCTATCAGTATATATGCCGTAGAGTTATCAGAGCTTATCAGACTACACTATACCTTATATTGTCACCATAGGATGAAAAATTCAGACGACTATATAACATACGTATATTCTTTAGTCCGATAGTACGTGATATCCAGTAAAGATTATAGACACCATCAGACAACACTATACCATTAGATTAGATTGAGATATCGGGTCGTCTAGCTAATATGCTGCCTTTCAGATAACCCCATACTATAAAATATTATTTCTATAGTATTTAGTGTTGCATTATATCCATTAAAGACTATAGACTTCTTCAGACAACAGTATACAATCAGTATATAATATTGGGCTAATCAGAATACACTATAACAAAATATATCATTAGGATATACTGAAGATTTTACCTAAACAACACTACTCTCAGTATGGTGTTGTCTGGTGAAGTCTATAGTCTGGTGAAGTCTATAATAGTATAGTCGCAGTTTGACGAAACACGTCACAGTACTCGGTAAATAGTATAAATCAACATAATAATGTTTCATTTTATACGATAATGAACACAACACAATATTAAAACATACAAAAGTAGTTATGTGTTTCGTTACTTCCTCATCCCAGTGTATTCCTTAACGACGCAAATTACTAAATCTCCTTGTATTATCGTTAATTGATATAAAATCATTCGTTTCAATATAGGACGTCGTTCGGTGCAGCCCCAGCCGTCTGCGTGGACCAACCGCAAGAGCAATTTTCTGAAACTCTCGTCATTTAGGAGCCATTATACAGAAAATTGAATTTGATCCATTAAAACGTAAAGCCAGGGCTCGAAGTAGGAGCGAGTGTTTCTGAAGTGGAAGTAATTAACTAAGTGAACATTCTAGTTTGGAGAGCAGTTGTGCACCGGAAAGAGAAATACACCGATCCGATGAATTACTTCTGGCCACATATGACTGGAATCCGCATGTTCGGGAATAATCCGGAATATGGTTACAGTGGTCTGTGTAGCCTCACCATCGCTTCATTTTCCAGAGCGGAAACTCACTAGGTATTATGGTTGTCCATACAAGAAGGTGCTCACGCACGGTTTTGTTGAGGAAGGATTTGGGTGGGCATAGCAATTTTTTGACTGTTCAGGTGAACCGAATGCCTATAAATTCGTCAAAATATCTGTAATTTTCGAATTATCCCAATAACTCGAAAAATACTCATCTGATCGAATCAGAGCACGGTACTTAGTTGAAAAATATTGACAAGTAGACTGGACAAAATTTTCTGAGGTTCGCATGGCTGGAAAATTCTGTATCTGTCGATATGCGTCCGATATCGTTGAGATTTTGTAAGACCCTTTAAAACCTCATTTTATAGTGAAGTTATAGATTTGAACTCGATTGGATCTATATAGTAGACGATATTAGGGAAATACAGAAATATCACAAAAACTGAAATTAGAAATTCAAAACTCTTTCATAATACACCTTTCACCGCAGATCCGTACGCACCTGTTGGTTGAAGCATCGGACACGTATAAAAGTCAGAACTCATATAGAAGACAGAATGTACAGGTATCGAGTCCCGGATCAGAAATTGTTCTTTTGACGCGTATGTTCTGGGGAACATCGCGTTATCATGTTGTCCAAATGTCTGTAATTTTAGAATTTTTCTCTCCGAAAATGGTCTCAAACGATTGGGTTTGACTCCCTCTGATTAAGAATTCGAGGTCAAATTTGATTCTGTCCTTCCGGCCGTTGCCACGGTCTCTTGAGAACGGAAAGAGCTAGCTACTTGAAATTTTCAGGGTAGGTGGCGCATCCCAATATGACGGACAAGTTTGTTAATGGGCATAATCGGCTCAATGGTTTCCGAGTAATAATTTTGTTTTCAACCAATATAAATCCGATCAAATTGAAACTTGGTGAATAGTTGTAGAATATAAACCCAAGCGTGAAGAGTGAAATTTTGTGAGAATCGTATCACACTCTTAATCGAATTCACCATGGTAAATTCGATTAAGAGTGTCCAATACAGGAGAACAGACAATAGAATTCACCATGGTAAATTCGATCAAGAGTGTACAATACAGGAGAATGGACAATAGAACATACGCGCAAAAGCTCCTGACTTCAAGTCAGTGCTTGAACCAATTTTTTTTGGTGTTTTTCCATTCTTCTTCTATTAAAATAATAGCTCCCAGGAAATGGTTATCGAAAAAATTCAGGTTGATTTTTTATTAAAATTACGTGAAACGTGAGTATTTTCCTATATTATTTGATATTAAAATTACTGCTATGCAGAATGTTTTTTGTGAATTGTCAACTTATAGTGTCTCATGGCACAACCGTACGTACGATTGGACTGATCTGTTTCATAGATAGTTTTTCATAGTTCAACATTGATTCCGTCTGGCCGACCGTCCGTTGCCACGATATCTTACGATCGGAAAGAGATAGCGATTTGTAATTTTCCCGGTAGGTTGCCATCTGTAGTTTTGTTGTTATTTCCTCATAGAATACATACCCTATCAAATCGAAACTTGGTAATTCGTTGAAGAATGCTGATACGCAAATTTGTGCAAAATTTTGTGAGGATCGGCTAACGGAAAAAAAATTAAAACGTAGGAACATCATCATTTTTTTCTTCAAAATCAGTGCTTCCGCGCATAACCTGATTCCAATCTTAGCCACTGCGTACTGCCGTATATATTTCTCTAAAAATATCCATAAAATACGTCATGACATGCAATGGAAGTAGAAATTTTTAAATTTGAACAAAAAACATTATAACAGCCCTGAGGCCAGATCGGGAGCATTACCGTGCTCGTTGATGAGTCAATATATTTCACTGATTTTTAACATTTCTACTACTCTAAATATTTATGCTTATTAGACGACCGATATATCATGAAAACAAAAATGACCCTTCGTACATTCAAAGAGCTTTCGTCCTGAATAATTTCACATGCCTTATTCCTGATAAGTTTATTTTGTCAGACCTCAATTTAATTCTTAACTTTTTCTTTTGCAGGTGAGTTTCCATTTCAACCATATTTGCAGAAAAATATTCCTCGTAAGTATGATAATATCACATGTCAAAAACAAGTGATAATTCAATGATGTTTTGTGTAGATCAAGGTTCATTGTATACAAATCCTTAAGACCGTCAATTCTGTATGGAATATGGCACCGTCCTGCTTAAATCACATGTCTTCAACATTAATATCTATTCCAACCGCATTTTTGAACAAAAATGGTCTAATTATTGATCAAAGAATGTATTCCTTGACGTTATTTGACAGTCAAAAGAAGTAAAAGAATTTTCTATTAAATAAATGACAAATTGAGGTCAAGTCAAGACAACTTGAGGAATTCGAGGAAAATAATAAAAACAGATATGTTTTCATTGTTGCGTTCAAAGATTTTTTGAAAACATTTTCCAATGTTGTAGGACCTCCACTAGCTCGTATAAATGCTGTTACTTTGTTTGGAATAGTCGCTATAAAATCATTGATCAACTGTTGAGGCTTTGGCTCCCACGTAGTAGCTCATTTGCAATTTGTTGTGGAGTCTATTTTATCGCTTAATGTCGATGAGAATATACAGTTTCATTTATTATAACAGCAGTAATACCATAATGAGGATAGGAATTTTTCGATTTCGAACCACATTGATAAATGTTTCATCAAAGGAATATCTCTTTGATTATTCACTATAAAGTAAATCAATAAATTTCACCACCATGCTCTGAAGTAATTAATCGCGATTCGAAATATGAGATACTGGAAATATTAAATAATCAGTAGCGGTAGATACAGAATATCGAGGATTGGTGCATTTGATTGGTAAATACTGTAAGTCACAACTGAAGTGGATATAACAAGTTTTTCTGAATTTCAACCGTAAATATTCGAATCAGAGAAATATTTTGATGAATTTAACCAGCCGTCTTCAGTACTCACTAAATGGTTCTTTTCTGGGTTTTCTCTCCCAAATAAGATGAAAAAAAATTATATTTTGTGAATTGCTTCTGCGTTAGAAACACAAGATATTCGTCAGAAGCAGCTGCTAATACATTGTGTGAGGTTGTAAAATTAGATGTAATGCTTGACTTTGAAGAAAATCCACATAAATCGAATATGCGTCCACAACATTCAATGTCAGTCATACATCGGTTCTAAACTTAATAAAACAAAATAAAATGCATCCCTATAAAATGATACCTACCCAGGAGATCTTAGAAGTCAATTTTGATGGGAGAACATATTTTCGTGAACAAATGATGGACATGTTGGATAACAATATTATCCAATTAGTATAGGCGTTTTGTTTTCTGATGAGTTCACTTTTTCGCTCAACGGTCATGCTAATCGTCAAAATTGCCGCTACTGGTCTACCGAAAATCCTCACTGTATGATAGAGGAACACACGCAATTCCCTCAAAAGGGCAGGAAATGTTCAAAACCATATCATAGGCCCCATTTTCATTGAGAGTCATTTGAATGGCGATAATTATACAGCACTACTCCAAAATGATGTCGTTCCAACTTTGGCAAATTTTTATCCTGAGCAAGGAAATCCTCAAGTTCCACGGCATACGATATGGGTCCAACAGGATGGATCACCACCATATTACCAACACATGTCCGGTATTACCTCGAAGCAACATTTCCAAATCGGTGGATAGAAAAGCGAGGAACGATCTAATGGCTGGCGCGACCCCCTGATCTTAACCCATTAGATTTCTTTTCATGGAGATATGTGAAGAGCATTGTATACAAAACTAAACCCATTTATTTGATTGACCTGAAAGATCGAATAACGCTTGCGATTCGATCGATCACTCATGAGATGTGGAATAATGTTCATAATCTTTTTTCTACATTGTACGTATTACATTTATTTTGGTTTTTGATATTGTACCAAATTTTACTGATCACTTTGTTTTATTTTTGGCGCTCTAGTTCCTCGGTACCGAGTGCTTATCAATTTGCCCAAATGTCTGTAATTTTCGAATTTTTCGATGAAAATGGTCTTAAACGATTTGGTTCGACTCACTGATCAAGAATCCGTGGTCGAAATTCATTCTGTCCGGCCGGCCGGCCGTAGGCACGATAACTCTCGAACGGAATGAGCTAGACAGTTGAAATTTTCAGAGTAGGTTTGGGAGATAAATATCTCGGCTAAGATCGTTATTGGGCAAAATCGGACAGATGGTTTCGGAGTAACAAAAAAAAATTTTTACATATCAAATTCCAAATTAATTTATTTATTAATTGATTTTTCAATAAGCAGTTTTACCATAAGAATCCAATGATATCATTTTTAACTCTTACAAGCTAATACTTTCGGAGATATGATTTTTCAAAATTTCGATAATAAATCGTATTTCGTTGTTGTCACAGAATGATATTCTATGTATGAATTGTCATAATGTCAACTTATTTTCCTGAGACATGACATTATCTAATCAATCGAAGAATTGTGAGCGAAGTGAGAAAAGTCTCAGTTGTTTGCTCCGAAATTAGTTTTTCTCAGAAAAGTCTTACATTTCGGAACGGAACATGAAGTAAGAGATCTGAGAGTAGTGAGACTGCTTTTCATCCATAGATATAGATATAACTCTCGAACTGAATGAGCTAGGTAGTTGAAATTTTCAGAGTTTCAGAGGTTAGGGAGATGAATATCTCGGTTAAGTTCGTTATTGGGCAAAATTGGCCAGATTTAATTTGATTTCTTCCATGGTGCAGTTCTCATTCTCATGATTGCTCATTTAATCTTGATAAATAAACTATTATTTGAATTGAATTTCCTTTATGATGTAGTTCTATGATATGAATACATTGATATAATTCCCAACTCTGAGAAACCAATACTTTCGGAGATATAATTTGTCTGTTTGAACTAGAGCGCCAGAATGCTCCTGTCCACAGGGCTGGAACCAATTATTTTTTTCTTCTAATTTGATAACATTTTTGAATAGAGAATGACTACACTGTTCAAACGATGTATCACAAGCCCATACTTCCCATTTGAAAATGGGGGGTTGTACCTGTCTGTCGAAGGGAGTTGAAGATAGGGCTCGCATTTTTAAGAAGAAGAATGATAATTTAAATTTGACGTTCTTATGGATTTTCCATAAATATGTGTACAGTAACCCATATACCTAATAGATCTAATACACCTAATACGTATATCATGCAGTAACCAAGATAATGAATTTATTCCATTACAAGCTTTTGGCATCAGTTTCAAATTCGAATTTGACGAGAATAAGAATTATCCACTTCAATTTTTGAGCACTGTATTAAACCTTCGTGTGAAATTTGCATCGATTCCTCGATGGGTTATTCCTGTTCTCTGAATGACGTGCCTACACGCCCATCTCGTTGGCGGATTCTCCAGTCGATAATAAGGCACTCCAAGAAATGGTGTTGATCTTTTCAGATGCATTACCAGCCATTATAAAGTATCCTCAGCGTATCCACCGTGATTCGGGTGTGAACACTCTGAACGGGTGTGAACCTGTCCCGTTATGTGGAATTGCGGCATGTGATTCAGCTTTTTTTTTGGCAAAAAGTAGCCTTGCATGTGGGAGGTGGCCAGCGAATTTTAAATTCCATGGATTGAAGATAGCGGTATAAAGAGTATTGCATTATCATTTCGAGCCACGTGTACAAGGTTTCATCGATAAACTTTTGTGATTTTTATTTTTCTGATAAATTCTCCTCGGTTGCTTTCGAATATCAACTCCGTATAGAGAATTATTTACTACATTGCGTTCGAATACCGAAAAAAGTTTTGTATATTTTACTCTATGTCTGTCGTTCGAAAATGTCAGAGTATTCGACTTAGAGTTAACTCTCGTAACTACAAAATAACTGGGTTTATTTCACTCAACTCAAAATTGACATAACTCATTACCCATGTGACGGAAAATCTCTTATCTTTGTGTCACTGTTTTATAAAAAGTATATTTTATGTTCTGCGAGTATCCAAGTTGAGGTAATTTAATAGTTTATAATACTGCTCACAATAATATTTATTATTAGAGTTGCATATACAGGGTGAGTCTTCAAGTTGTACATTACATTTAACCATAGATTCCTCTCATCAAATTAAACACTTTTTTCATTCACCATTTTTCCAGATTCAGCACAAGAAAAAAGATTCAGGCTGTTGAAATTTGAAAAAAAAATCAGTTTTTCTTTTGTAGCTTTTACATGGTTATTCAGAATTGAATGAAATTTGGTGTGAAGTTTTCTATAACTATGGCACATAATCTCCAATTAACAGTTTTTCCCCACTTGTACTGGTTTCTTCGTTATCTATTGGGAAATAGATGAATAGGCTTACTATGATCTGTATTCATCTATGTATCCCCAATAGTGAATATGAAACTGATAAACTATCTGTTATCCATGCCATCTAAACATTAATTTTCATACTGCTTCGATTCGGCGCAATCATTCTAAGGACTTCTCTAATATATGGGTCATAATTTCATCAACTTAATTTTCAACAGATATAACTCACATCACTACATAGTTGAATCTTGTCAGTTTGTAGTATATTAGTATGCATAAGGGAAATATCAACTATAAGTGTCATTGCACCTATTCATCCTAATTATTCTTGACGAGAAATTCTTCATATGGATCTACGGAATTATGTATGTAAACAAAGAACCGCCGGCATAATAATAATGTTAGACCATATAACAGGTTAGATTATTACATTTATGTGCCTGCTTCTGTCACAGTATAATAAAATGATATTTTACTGTGGTCGTCACTTGAATTTGCAATTATTTGTGTTACGTAATATTCCAAGAGAACATATTGTTTTTCTCGATTGAATAGAGTAGAGGTTATAATATAATAAATGTTGTTACAGTGGACCCTCGGTAATCCGGCCCCCGTCTCATACGGCGCCCCTTGTAATCCGACATGCCTATCACTGTTGAAAATGTACATTTGTAGTTCAAATAGAATCTTATTACATATTTTGATCTGTAATTTGTCGGATTACAAGGTAATTTTTTTCGAAGAATTCCGGACTATAGGGGGTCTTGGACTCTATAGGACTAGTACTCTATAATCAACAAATTCGATAGTTCGACACTGCCTTGCAAAACGTTTGTCGGACTACCGGTGGTCCACTGTACTTGGATATTGATATATTCCTTTATATGATGCTAATTAAAATATGTAAGGAATCTGAAAGTAGGCGAAGAAGATATTGTGGATAATCTTATAGTGGATATTCGATGATAATCAAGTTGGAGTAAGTATTTTAATATTCAGGTAGAGCTTTTTCCAAAAATGCAGTTTGAAGATTATTTAATACCATTTCATAAGACTTCAGTGAGTAAATGACAATTTCGAGCATCAGATGATAAAGATTACATTTATTTATGCAATATTGAATCCAGTTAGTGTTTCTGTGTTCAACACTTGAAGACAGTTCAGTTTGCACATTGTAAAATCTTTAAACGTTTATAACTTTTTACCTGAGCCGAATCTGAATTAATGGTAAATAAAAAAGTTGTTACATTTGATGAGAGGAATCCATTGTTGAAATTAATGTACAACTTAAAGACTCACCCTGTATATGTGATGAAAACTATAATAATAATAGGATATTTCTTAATACCAACATAACGTATTCCGATATTGGCACCTTCTGTCACTCGAACTCCAAACGGAAACCGGAAACGTTCGAATATTACATGAAGAGTAAATTCATCCAACCTTCAAAAACTCCACTCTATTGCTATTCGGAATAGTTGATATTCGAACACAACCCAGTAATGTTAAATTGATTTAATCAGAAACATATACTATCAGATTGGTTACCCATTATACAGGGTGACTGGTGACTGGTGGTTCTAGTTAGGAGACCTATATACTGATTCAAAACAGGCCATCAAACGTTCTGTTGACGTTTCGTTTTGGAGATACAGGGGGTTTACCGAAAATTTTGAAGCGCTATAAGTTTCGATCTGCTGTAGCTTTTGGGTTGGTTTTTTGGTTCAGTATATTATGTACTATATAACCTTTAGCAGTATGTAATAATGAATATTGTAGAAAAAATTCTGCAGGAAATAAGAATAATCTTCTATTGTCTATACAAAATAATACACTGTAAGTATGTGCAAAAAACTGTTTGTAATATTTATAATATTCAATAGTATCTAAGAAAAATTGTGCCAAAATGTTTCGTTTTGAGTGGCAGAAATTTATCCCACGATACGATTTTTCAATGACGACATAAGCCAAGTTTTTTAATATTCAATGAGCTCCATAGTGACACAATTTTAGATGTATAGTTGTTTACGATATTCCACAGTTGTATAATGAAATTATTATCATTATCATTATCATTTTGATAATATTATTATAATTAATATTACTCGGAATCCGTTGGGCCGATTAGGCCCATTAACGAACTTGTCCATCGTATTTAGACTTGAGTCACTATCGTTTTCCATTCTCAAGTTATCGTGGCAATGGCCGGCCGGCCGAACAGACTCATATTCTTCATTCGAATTCTTCGTCAGTGAGTCGAACCTAATCGTTTGAGACCATTTTCGGCAAAACTTCGAACATTACAGACATTTGGCCAAAATGAGGCGATGGTGCCCAGAACATGCGCCTGAAAAGAATACATATTTCATTCAAACCTTATTTTTTTTCTTTCATAACTTCATAATTTTTTATTTATTTATTTCTATTATTTTTTCGTACTTTATTATATAATTAGCGGGAATTTCGTGAAAATTTCAAGGGCAGAAAATAGTACACGCATACTATTTTTCAATTTCGCGATTTCTTGGAAAATCCGAAAAATTTTCGTGAAACTATCAACTCCACAAATTAGCACAAATGTGACACAATTTTTGTTACTAATTTTTGAGAGGAAAAAAATGCTGGGCTATTTCCTTATTTCTGGAGAATTAGAGGGAATTCGGGCGCACAAGTCAGTATAGATACGAGTGTAGCATAATCTATTTCAGCCGTTAAAACCCACTTTTTCGAAATTTGTTGGGGTGGCTCATTTGTTACATTTTGTGGAATATCTTGACAATCGTATTAAATAAAAAAAAATTTCAACGGCAGAAATAGCACACCGTTAGTTAGCTAGCAAAATTCAGCTCAAATTGTTTTTCACACTCATGCCGAAATCCCCAAGTTTCAAGAGCGAGAAAATCCGTGTGGCATTCTTTTCCTCATAACGTACTTCTGTCAATCCAGAAACCCGTAGTAAGTCAAAACAATGCAAACCGAGCCCCTACTCTTCATTCTGCGAGCACAATTGGATTAATTGAGATCAAAGTATACATAGTCAGCGTGTCGGCTTTTGAATAGGATCTTTGTTAATCCATTATAACCAGTGTATGCAATGCTTGAGTCTCACGTTTATTTATTGACTTGTACTGTTAATTGAACCATTGTTTTCACTCTAAACAACAAAGCAGTCGTGAATGTTTTAGAGGAAAGTAATTGATAAGAATTCTATAGTTCTGCAATTCATTGATACCAGCATATCTTTATTAGAGACCAATGAAATTTGAAGCGGCAATTGAGCAGAAAATCCGGTGATGATTTAAAAAAAATCACTTATATCTGTTCTCCTTCAACATTCATCCCTATAATAATTATAACATTCGTTTCAATAACTCACAGCACAGAGTGGCATTTTCTAGAATGGTTTTGATTCAGTGGAGTCGAGTATTGATTTATATATATTATATGAATTGTCTGAATATGCCCATTTGGTTGATTGCTTGATATAACGGATCTCTGACGATCACTTATAGATGCATTCAATTCGTTGAAGTTATAACATTAGATTCAAAATCAATAGATTCTCAACAAATAAATGAGAGACGATTTATGAACAGTACGAGTTAGGTGTACTCATATTTAACATCAGAAATTGTATGTTAATTTAAGATCGGTGGGCTATTACAGATTCTATTTTATTTGTTAAAAATTTTCTACAGGATTTTTCCATTGGGGCGAGAAAAGAATAAACTTCGGTCTAATCAAGAATATACATCATTGGACAACCAGAGCGTATCACATCATCGAGTTCGCTCGAAGTCGAATATACCCCTGTAAGTTTTGAACCAACCGTCACATCTTCATAAAATTTGAATCATTTTTGACGATTAGTACTTATTGAAGAAAACATTTATTCTGTATTTGTGGTGCCATCTATATGTCAGACCGGCACCTTATAAACCAATGAAATACAGGGTGGCACATAGTCCAAACGTTAGTTGTAGTTAGGAGACCTCTATACAGAAACAAGTCCTCCAACGATCTGTTAACGTTTAGTTTTGGACATACAGCGTGTTTTCCGAAAAATGCGAAAATTTTGAAGCTCTATAACTTTCGAACCGCTGTAGCTTTTGGTTCGGTTTTTCTATGTCAATTTTTATCCGTACGCAATAATGAATATTGGAGAAATAAGCCAGCAGCGTTATAAACATAATCCTCTATGGTCTGAACAAAAATAATACACTATATGTGAAAACAAAAACATAAACGCGGCACCTACTTTGCGTTGAGCTTTTTCATACCCAAATTGTCGTGTAAAATAGTAAGTCTGTACACTTCCATATGATAACTTTAAAACCTCAGCTATCTCCCTCACTTTCATTTTGCCATCGGCATAAACTATTTTCCGGATTTTGTTGACGTTTCCTTATACCATTCGCAGGTGATTGATTTCCCCGCAGCAGATTCCGAATAAGGCTTATCAACCCATTCTTTCGCATTTTTACGATAAAAAAACAGTGATTTATCAACACATGAAGTTCTTTCTATCCATTTTGAACAAAAACAACAAAGTTGCCTGCCACAAACAGCTATAACTTGAGAACGCATGGTCCGATTATCAGGAAATTTTGACATAACCTTCTAAGGCTTTCTGCTCAGGTGAACAGCGTGCCAAAGACATATCGATGACGTCACTGCTTGGTAACAGCAGCATAAAATAATTTGACCTGACAAAACATTTTTCGCTATTCCTGAAAGTGGAGAAAATAAATCCATTATTCCATATTTTTGACGTGCATTATATATATATTCTTCTTTTCAAATGGGAGCAGAGGTTGGTGCAATAGGGTACCATAGAATTTGAAGTATGATACAAGAGGAAAGACGTCAACAAAAAAACCTTGTTATGGCCTGAGTGTTGTGATTTTTTAAAATTGAATTTGTTTACAAAATTAACTGAAATATTACATATTGATGGCCATTTTTTCTTCAATATGGATTATTTCGTCAAAAAAGCGAGGTTTCTCCAAGGTACCCGAACCTCGACCTGAATAATTAAAAGAAAAGTGGAGAAAAACGAACAAATTAAAAATAATACATAATTTTTCAAATGTCCATTCCCACAAAGATTTTTGTCCGCAGCCTAACGGATCTATTGGTGAAGAATCACCTCCGATAATTTGTATAGATCCTTTTAAAAGCCCTTTAATATTTTAGAAAATATGAAAAAAAAATAAATATAATATTCGCTGTTAAAATTGATAAACTAACAAAAATTGAATGAAAATTGCTGGATCGTTCTACGAGCCAATTTCGAAGGAAAGTCCGATGAGGCATATTCAATTTATTTAAAATACAAATAGGTATGTATCAAATAACGTAATCGAGCTCCTCTATCCAGGGGGTGAAGCCCTAACAATAACAATCCTGTTTGTGCTATTGATCCCTCCAAAACAACAGCGGTATATTTTCAACAGTCAACACATTTCACCACTTATGAAAGCAGCAGATAATGGACGAGATTTACAACGTGAAAGTCCAATGTATTCTCTGACATAGTATCTAGCACTTCAATTTGTACCTACAATTTGCACCTCTGCGTCGCGCTAATTACGATTTAGTATTTAACTGCGAATGGTAGAAGAATGGAATATTGAAATGTTTACTACATCATGGCTAATGCACAAATAACTTTGATTTGTTGTTCCCAATTTCATTAGCATTTCGGTGGGATGTGATGAAAGAGATTCACCCGTAAACCTTTACAGAACGGAAAGTGAGATTGATCTATCATTGACATTGCATTTGATTGAATTAATATTTTTGATTATGTGGGTTTTCGACTTGATATCTTGAGGTACCACAGTACCCCTCGATTCCACGTTTCGTTCCAGCTCCTACCGTTGTACTGATCAATACAGCTAACAGCTAGTACCAGCCTTCTACAGACGTGTGGATCCGGAGAGTTCTTTCAAACCATTGATCTACTTAAATTGAGAAATGAAGATACGGCGGTAGCTTTTACCTCATACATTCCCAGCAAGTATGAATGAACTCACAAGACGCGTAATTTTGACCATGGAATTCTCGGCAACCCCAAATAATTCGTAACTATTTGGGGATGCCAATCAAATCGCAGATATAGGATTACGTAACCTTTCGTAAATCGCAACTATGGTTGTTCATTACGAAATTTTTAACATACGAAAAAGTTTGCTGGAAGATATATATTTCAGCTAATTAAGTTACTCAGTGGGATTGATTTCATAAAGTGGAATGATGAAGTTTAATATGCAGTAGAAAACTATTTATATGAACTCTTTATGATCTTTCAATATAGAATTCCTATTTGCTAATTTTTTAATTGTGTGCAGTAAGCCGTTCAAGTTAAGATGAATAACTGAACTATTATGTAGTACGTTTAATCTGGAACTTTAATTGGTAATGAGATGTAAGGAAATCATTCATTGAAAAAATCTATCTATATTACACAAGTCATATATGCTTTGAACAGTCCTTTCCCCCAAAAAAATAAGGCATGCAAATCTCTTTTTATATAATATCAAATTAAAACAGACTATGCAAAATTACGTACAGGTTGTTCGGAAACAAAAATATAGACCAGATTTACATTTTCTTAAATGTAACACCCTGTTTTTGATCTCAAAAATGGAATGGCAAGCTCAACTTATGATGAGCTTCCTCAGATCACTTAGAAGCACTATTTACGAGAAAATGGCGAAAAATTGAATATATGACTTTTTTTAATAGCAATTATTGAATTAAGCAGTTACTCCAGCGGTACAGACAGTATTTTTTAGGGCTTCACACGAGAGAAATTAATCTACATTTTCGAATAATTTCGAACCCGTAATCAAGTAAGACAATTTTATGTCGACATGCCTAGTATTTTTAATAACACACTTAAAGAAATTACATCTTAAAAAATTTATTCAGTACAATGCTTCTAATTATTAGCATTATTTGAGTCATTTGAGATCAATATAAAATTAAATTACCTGTTCAGAAAACATATCACTCAATTCTTTTTGAGCTGATCTCACTGATTTTTGAAGCGAAGTTGAGCTTCCATAATTTCCTTCGTATGCTTTTGAATGAGCTGTCAATAAATGCCTCTTCATACCGGTATTGTTGTCATCTTTGCGGCTAATAATTTTTTTTACTCATGATTTTTCACACAGTAAACATATTGCTTTTTTCTCTCCTTTAATTGTTTCAAGTTTTACAAAATGTTCAAATTTTTATTTTTTTTTTCTGGTGGTTGATCAACAGTTTCACTTATTTCAATTGACATTTGATCTTCATCTCTTATTTGAGTTATTATAACTATCACACTCGTCGACATTTTACTGAATATAAGTCCAAAAATTGTAGATCTTAACTGTTCAAAAGTTTTCGTAAAACTGGTGAACAACTCTTCAAAGAATTTCATTGATCCACATAATATTGTCAACATAATCAATTTTTGTCACGTAGCATAAATTTTATACCTACAGATTACTCGAAATTTTTTTTTATCATTTTTGCATCTAAGTTGGTTACCAAATATTTGAGTATTCGACCAGTTTTATTATACTTCCGCAGATGTATACAATAATTGTTCACATCCTCAATACAAGAAGCACGAGAAGAAATAATAAATTTCTCCAGATGTACAAATAGGGACGAAATTTTCAAAGCATTGGGATCAACAGGCAATAAAAGTTGTCCGTTCAGTATTGAATTTACAGTGGAATCAGTTTTTATGTTTGCAATATCTATTTTTTCTTGAAAAATAATCTCAAATATCGCAAGTTCATAACAAACATAATAATTCATAATCTTTCAAAGAATCGTGTATTTCTAGAACGATCGATGTATAATATAGAAAAATACGTTGGTAATTATAGTGGAAACTCTTCATAGTTAATAGTATTCTGTGGGTGTTGAAAAAGCACAAGTCGTATATAAGAAAAGTTCACTGTGTGTATCTGTAGTAAATAAGACGATCTTCCAGGTAGAAAGCCAAAGAAACTCTTTCAATAGTATACACTTTCATTACTTTATATTTATGATAAGAGATACGTTACTATAAGGAAGTTAGCAAGTCAAAATAAAAATGTGAGAAAATCATACTCGGTTTTTGAGTTTTTTTTAACCAGATTTGGTATTTTGTGAAATATATTGTTCTCTATGTTGACCTTTTCTAATTTTTCGAATAAAAAATTCATTAAAAAAAAATTACGAGACCAAAAACGAGACTCTAGGGTTGCGCTGTATGTGACCCCGGTATCGCTCATAATATTTTTCAAAACGTCTCGTCTCGATTTTCCGGAACGAGATCGAGGCGAGACTTGAAAAATCTCCCTCTCGTGTGAAGCCCTAGTCTCGTTTCGTCTCGTCTCGCTTTTCCGAGACGAGAACGAGACGAGACGAGTAAAGTCTCGCTCTCGCGTGAAGCCCTAATTTTTTCGAGTAGATTATTATATTAACTACTCCTATACAGAAAAATAAAATGAACTCTGGAATATACAGAGTGATCATAATTAATTTTCAAACATCAACTACAAATAATGCTCAAAAACATTTTCATTTCAAATGGCACACCCGCTATTTCTATATCTTGTTGAACGTAAAAATTAATTTCGAAACTATCTTCATAAGGTTTTCCTAAACCTAAATCTGATTGTTTCTCACTCGATAGTTCACTCGAAAAAATACTGTCTGTATCGCTGGCGTAACTGGTTTCTTCATTAATTGCTATTTAACAAAACTTCAATTTTTCGCCATTTTCTCGTAAATGGTGATTCTAAGGTCTAAAGTGATCTGAAGAAACTCATGATAATTTAAGCTAGCCATTCCATAGTTTAGGTCAAATACAGGGTGTTACATTTATAAATTTAACTTTGGTCTATATCTTTGTTTCCGAACACCCTGTATACATGAACATAATTTTAATTGTGCTCTTGAACACCCTACTCATCACAAAAAAATATTCTCAAAATACCTTAATTCACTCCCTCCGCATCTGTGGTGGGCCACCCGGTATACTTTCACACAGTCAACGATTCACGCAGTGGTCGCTGGACTCGCTGGGAAGTGTATGGAGCTATAGAAATTCTTCCCGAAAGATGAGTTAAAAAAACTCATCTTTGTTAGATCGGCTACTCCAGCACTAAACAGTTTATCAAAACTACCAAAGGGTTCCTTGATATTGACGTTCAACCGAGAATCAGTGAAACATGGAACAGATTAGAATTCAAAGAGGAGGAAACTCCAATCAACCACCCTTTAGCCTGCAAATAAAACTCTTCAATTAATGAGATATTTATTTTCCAATAGCCCCAATCAGACAGTAGTTGGGGAAAACGGCGCCACGTGTAAGATTTCTTCATTTGATCTGATTCTTTCTCCCATCTGGATACAGTTTCCTCTTCCATAAGAGTTCGAATAAAATGAGCCTTTCACTCAACCTAACCGGGGCTTTTCAGAACCATGTAGGAACGTGCTCATGAGTCAAAGTGAGAGCTTTCAGTTTGTTTGATGTATAATATTGAAGTCCTCCCTCTGGGTAATGAGGGAGGATTGTTGAGAAGTTTCAATATTTGAAAAATTTGGTTGAATATGATTTGTATTCGTGTATAGGAGAAATTATATGTATAATGGGAACTTTCTTTTCAAGACATACAGAGCCATTGCATTTCTTGATTATTCCCTCCTATGTAAATATTCGGATGATATAAGGAAATGGAAGGATAGTTGATCGAATAAAATAATATGAGAAAGATAAGGGATAAGGATAAACCCTCCACAAAAATCAAAGGATATAAAACAAAATTCCAAACTGTTTTGTAAGTCGGGTTGTAAGTCGAAAGAAAATGATCATACGGCCAAAAAAACTTGGCGAATTGTAGCTTCAAGTGTATATTTTTCAGATCTGGCCAAATGAAATATTATCTATCATGTAACTGCGGTTAAGGAGTAATCTTAAGAAAACCTAGGAAAAAAAATTCAAAATTTTTGAAAAAAGATCTATGGGCAACAGAGATTTGTTTTTCAGAATGACACCATAATAGTATATTCTAAAACAATTTGCAGAGTAGGCTCCTATTCAAACACGAATGCGAAATTCGAAAACCAGCGACGAAGGAGCGAGTTTTCGAACGCATGAGTGTTGGAATTGCCTTCTGCAACGAGTATTTGACGATATTTTCTCTATTTCCGGCAAGTTTTGTAAAATACTGTTGAAATTTAATGAAAAATTCGGATTATACATCCTAGTGACTTTAGTATTATATCGGTAGTTGGTGTGACTGTTACGAAAGTTGACAGATTACGGAATTTTAATTTGAATCTTACTTAGGACATGGAGATTCAAAATTTCTTAATAGCATGAATGATTCAAAATTTGGAAATCTCTAGTATCTTATTTTTTAATGAAAATAAGACTTTTCCTCTAGACAATTATTTCACTATATCCAGATTATATTGAAAATTCCAACAACCAATCAAATTTCCTCATTTTGTATCATATGAACAATTTCACCCAATCATGTCAACATTACATCGATAACAGACCATGGGCTGTTTTCACGTTGCTATGAACATATATAGATTTATTTCGATTATGAAGTTTCAAATATTTAATATTTCGAAATGTCATTCAACTTTTCTAATTGCTCCTTTGTTAATTGCACGTTTAAATAAATTGTTTTGGCTCCGCATTTTTTCTATAACTAGCAAAACTTTTTCTATCCGAATAACCCTCGGACATTGATAAATGCTCAAAAATTTTATGACAACTTTCTCAAGCTTGTTGCTTGTAGGCAACAGATCTCCGCCTACGGCGTCGATCTGTTTCCAAGCAACAAGCTTTCGAAATCTGTCATAAAATTTTTTCGAACAATTATCAATGTCCTTTGGTTATTACTACTGACAATTAACGTGTATTGAAATTTGATATGATCCAATGTCAGTGCTGACTACTAAAAGACGAAAAATATAACTAGAAACAATGCGGGAATGAGTTCATTACAGCACTCTTTTTAGTGCTGTAATGAACTCTTTACGATACTGAAATAGAGATAGATTTTTTCGAGAATGTAACCTTTGATTTGATTCAACTAAAAAGCTTATACGATAATTTGCCGGAGAGTTACGTCAATCAACGCAAACATTTTGTTTTGGACTTGATCATCAATATGTACGGAAATAATGATCGTACAGCTATTCGATGTAGGGATTTAAAAACTTCCATTTATTACCCATAAGACGCTATAAGTAACATTTCGAAGGATATACTAATGATTAATTTTTGAAATATTTTCTTCTAATTCTTTCGCGAAAAAACTTTCGGCCACTTAAAATCGCAGTGCTTCGAATTTTTCTGGATACTACAAGGTTGAAAAATTACTGACGATATCCTTCGTTCAGTAATTAATACCAACGTTATTGCGTTATCCAAATATCCTTAAGCAATATGCAAATTTTTATCTTTTATTCAGTTCAAAGAGGACAACCGATGCAAAGAAGTTTGTGAGGATCTTATCACATAAGTAATTGAAAAAAAAAATTGGTTATCTCATGATTACTTTAGAACGGAAAGACATAGCGACTTGCAATTTTTAGGGTAGATTATGCATCCTCATGCGACATTTAAGTTTGTTAAAAGGCATAATCAACCAAGCGGTTTTGGAGTTAAATCAATCTGAAATTTGGTTGTTCTTTCGTCAATAGCTCAAAAAATACGATGCTGATTCAATACAAACATGCTAATCAGTTCTAGAATGCCGACGTAAAAATTTTTGCAAAATTTCGTGAAGGTCCTTGAAATAAATTCTATATATCAGAAAGTATTCTTCCGACATCGCTGAAATTTTGTGAGAACCTTCAAAATCTAACTCTACAACCAAGTTGCAAGTTTGAACACGATCGGATCTCTATTGTTGGAGATCCGAGCAGACTTGTGTGAGTTCAGATATTTTAAAAGGAATTAATTTAAATCTATTACTCAGTTGCATAAATACGGCAAGAGGATTCACGCATTATTTTTTTCATATATTATTAGATATTTAATGATCTTAGACGATTCTCTCATTACTCAAGTCTTCAAAATGGTACGAAATGTATTCATATCTTATAAAAGCTGAGAAATCGATATATATCGATGCTAAATTCGATTAAGAGTGTCCAATAGAGGTGAGTAGATAATAGAACATGCTCGCCATAGCTCCTTACTTCACGTCAGTGCTCCAACCAATTTTTTAATCTCTAACTTTACGGTCAAAGTTCACTATTTAAATCTTATTTTAAATGAGCACGAAACTTGGCCCATAACCTATCAAGATTTATTGTACATGAACCTTAATAGTGAGTAGGAGGTGTAGTGAGAATGCTCTTCTAAACGCAACCGTTTCGTAACAACATTTTCCAATCTCGAATAAACATACAAACCTTGGACGTCCTTCGATACCGAAGACAGGGTAAACAAATTACCGGCAATTACCCTATCTAGGACCGACAAATTGGACCTGTTGAATACCGCATCCGCACGGGACATATCGTAATTCCGTCGAACAAGACGGAATAATTTTTGCGATGGAGGAAACGATAGAGGTTTATTAGGTAGCGCTAGCAACAGCACTTGTGTCTCATTACGGAAGATAATATCGGGCACTCCAACGTCTATTTGCATACATAAAACGCTTCAGTTACCGTTGGTATCAATGGTGTACGGGGATAGCTTTATGTGGAGTTGCAATAAGAATTGGCAGTGAGATTGCGATGCCCAGAGGTTTCACTCTTCATTGATTGGATGTAGGGAAAATCAATTTATCGATGACGGGAACTAACGAGTCTCATTAATAGCGCACCATTTTGTTTTGTAAATAAAACGAAAATTATTGTAAATTTAATTTCATTGTGAAGTACAATGTATACAATTATTTACGAAACAAAACATCATTTAAATATCCTCCACGAAAACGCTGGCAGGAATGAAGTCGTCGAACCCAATTTTCCGTGACTGTCACTCAAATCGTATGTTAGCAATTTCTCGTTCAATATTGATCTGTAAATCGTCTAAATTTGCTGGATGATTGCTTTAGACCAATGATTTAATATAACACCAAAGAAGGTAGTCCAATGGAGGTAAATCGCAGGAACGAGGCGGATAATATATCGGTCCATTTCCTGAAATAATCGAATCACCGAATTTTGTTTTCAGTAAAGTCATTGTGTCGCTGGCAGTAAGACAGGTGACACCGTCCTGTTGGAACCACACGTTCTCCAAATCAAGACAATGGATTCAACCCATAAAATCGTTCAACATCGAACGTTAACGATTTCCGTTGACAGTTGACAATGACAGCCTAATCACTGATAATGATTTTCTTATGAAAATCTGCATCGTTTCCGATTTTTTCAAAGCACCAATTACCGAATATACGAACTTTAAATGATCAGTTGATTTCAGTTCTTGGGTTGAAACAATTTTGCATGGATATAACCCAAGGTTTGCCAGTAAAATTCGTCACAAAGACGTCTCGGAGATGCCTAGTTTTTGTGAACGACGAGGAATCGATACATTTGGGTCCTTACGAACACTTTCACGTACGGCAGCAATATTCTCTTCACTTCTTGCATTTGTTTGTCTCACTGGCACTGTAACATCTTGAAGTAAAATTTGTTTTAAACTTCTTCACTAGAAGTGCAATTGTTCTTTTATCCGGACCAAAAGTTGCAGTTGAAGGACGTAAAGTTAGAGTAAAGAGATCGCGATTTTTCATAATAAATTTTGATTATTTGTAAACGTTGTTGAAACGTGTATCATTCCAGGATCAAATGGTAGAAATGGACAAATACAACCGTCAATATCACAAATGAAGAATGGCTGCCGTACTTGAGTAATGTCAATTTGAAAATTGGGCAATTTTCTCTAGATACCAATGTATCAAGTAAAATTGCGGAAATTATTCATCTATGGTGACACCTCTTGTATAGAAAACAAGGGAAATCAACGCAGATGAGTGAAACAAATTTCAGATAAGTGCCCTTATTGTTGCTTGCATCCGAAAGTTCGGATTTATTCCCACTCTATTCAAATACACAAATGGAAGAGTTGTTGTAAACTATCAGGACGGTTTTAAGATGGAAACCTCAAACAGTATTGATATTTCTCCCGTTTTCTGCCAGATGAAGGAACCTATTTTCCTTCTATCTGGTCCTTCAGATACAATATCACCTTAAAAAATTATTATTATTTCATTAGTTCACTAAACTACTACTATTTTATTGTTTATCGTTTATCGTAACTATTTACTTATTCACTATTGTTCAAGTTTCATTGCAACTAAGTAGTCACTTCTTCCTTGCTTTACATTTTCATATAGAAGGCAGATTTTAAATTGTACAAATATTACATTTGTATCATTACTTCGTGCTTGATATCTAAGTATAGGTAACAAAATAAATATAGTTTGGTGTCTGTTTAAAGTGCGTTAGAATATTTACCACTTCCTCAACCTATTCGTAATTGTTATCTAATTGCAAGTAACAATTTACGCAGTAATCAACTGCTGGATGCTTAAGGTTAAGTATACCCTTTTTTATCGGTTGTGAATTCTCAACAACATTAGTCATTGGGATATTTTTTTTTCTTTGCCAGTTGTTTCTCGAAATGGAAATAACAAAAACTCATCACCCTGATAAATCAATCACGGTACGAAGCATCTGATCCTTCGAATAATCCTAATCCTGATGAAACAATCAGGCAAACAAACAGCAACTTGGGAATCTCTAATGCTATAGAGCAGAGTTTCTCAAACTTTAGGCTCCACGAACCCCTGTTAAAGTTTCCAGATGACAGCGAACCCCCTAACTAACTAATTAAGTATAATGCGCGCGTCACCATGTGTGCTGCACCATTACGTAAATCTTGTCGCGAACCCCTAGGGGTTCGCGTACCCCACTATAAAGCAGAAACCCTGCCGAGAACTACTCGAATATCTCATTTGCGCTGCCACAAAATCCTAAAAAATATCGAATCATGTGCACTAGGACCATCTTATACATCATTACAAAACCTTCAAGGGTGATCCTCCGGCCCAAATACAAATTGGAGAAAATCTAAAAGAATAACTTTAATGTAGTAGGTATGCGACATAAATCAGCAGCACACAGGATGCTAGTAGCGAATTTCGCAGTTCATAGAGAGGATAAATCCCATATGCAGCGATATTCCGTTAGGATATACCTACCTCGAACAAAATCCCTTATCGAAGGACCAAAACGCTTAGACTAGTGATCTCCCTCAAGGCGCGAATGGACTGATAGCGGCGTGTCAGACCTTTCTTGATTTTATTATGCAGACAATTTAGAAGTGAAAAAACATTTAAAGCGTCCGAGGTGCTATGCATATAATAAAATTTTATTATCTTAAATGTAAGCTTTCTTTATGATCTATAAATTTCGCTCTCTCATGGACTTCGCCCGATTTGGAAGTCATAAACTCGGAAAGGTCCCACTGAAGATTTTATTAATTCTACTGACTAGGTATACAATGTTTTTCTGGCGAAGTTTTTTCAGAATGATATTGAACATGGCTACCTACATGCTTAGTCAACGTATCGACCTTAGTCCATCCCAATCGGTACTACTAATTGCTTCTAGCGTTTAGTGAATAGTGAACAAAATTTGGCCGATTGCGAATAATCGAAAAATCTGGGAGTTTCCAACAAACCGAAAGTTTTGAAGAGCGTCGCAATTTTTTAAATATGGGTATTCGTTGATTTTAACAATCAACAAAAATCATTGAGGACAGATATGTACCGGTTTCATGGTTGTTATCAATTCTCTATTCTTGAGTTGCTAGAAGTTGCTCCTGTTGGATTTTAAGTTACATTAAGTTATTGTTGAGTTGACTTCTTCCAAATTTGAGCTCGAACTTTTTAATCGAAACACTTTTTTTCTGGTTTTGTGATTATTACCATACAAAGATAAATGGTTGAGGACAAGCCTATAAACTCAAAATAAGTACACAAAAAATATATCCTAACTTAAACAAAGAGAAAATGCAAATACAAAAAAAAAGAAAAACGAACTGGAAGTTTCACCAGTGGCAATCACCCGCGACTAAAACCAAGCATCATAGCGATTCTTAAAAGCTTTAACAGACACTGAGTCCACCACCGATGAAGGTAAAGAGTTCCACTCGGTTTGTGATGAAACTCTGTCTTTGCAGTATTTTGAAACTCTCCTTCCTCAGCTTGTAAGGGTGACCACGAAGAAGGTCTTGGTTCAAGTTAAAGAGTCTGCTGAGGTCAACTCCGAAAAAGTTGTGAACGGCACGGAAGGTAATCAAGAGATCACCAAGTAGCCTCATGTCGTCAAACGTGGACAAGTTCATGATGGATAGTCTTTCACTATGACTGGGACTCGAGTTGCCCTAAGGTAGACGAGTTGCCCGTCGCTGGATGCTCTCTAACAACGCAGAATCCCTACTCAATAATGGACTGCAGACAGGTCCCTCAAACTTCAATATGGGCCTCACGTACAGCTTGTAGAGGGTAGCACATGGGGAGGGATCACACCTACCAAAAGCATTTTGCGCCATGAATAAGGTTCTTTTGGCCTTTTTTACCGTTTGGAGAATGTGGTCAGACCAGCTCAGGTTCTCTCTCACAATAACTCCAAGGTCGGCATGGCTACTACAAGTGGCGATGGGCTTTTTGTTCAGGAACAACGCACTTCTCATAGTTGAGGTCTTCTTGAATCAAATCAGCTGCCACGTTGGCGTTATCGAATATTTGAAGATCTTGGGTAAATTGGAGATGTAGAGGAGAAAAAATAGTGGACCCAAAACAGAACCATGTGGAACTCCACTTCCAATGGGTCTAGCCGAAGAGAAAGATCCATTCACACGAACCTGGAAGGTTTTATCGGTAGGAAAAGCGATTGTAGTCAGCCAAGTTCATTTATCACCTAATGTTGAATTAAATTCTACTACCCAACCTCTCATGGATAAACAAGTTGTAGCATGCGAATCTGGGCATATATCAAGTGGAGTTTATACGTTATACCATATAGCCACTAGAGATACCTAGAGATACCAACTAGAGTTCATGAGAACTCTGGAATTCGATGGGGAGCTGAACACACCTAGACAGCCCTAGAAAGTGAGGCACAATAGAAATCAGATCACGAAGTACTTGTAACCCATATCCAATAGATAATAATAATAATCGAACCTCTTGAAAAATTTACTCGACTTCAAAACACCCTATATGTATAGTATACCCAGTGTATGCTTACGGTTGATTCAATGATGAAATCTCCTGCACGCCACACATATTGCCATGTTGAACGAGAAAGCATTACATGAAATGAATTCATGCCTGTCATCAGTCATCCAATCAAAGTGGAATATTTCACGATTCATTGATCACTCCTGAAATTAACCTCCTAATTCACCTAGTCATTCTTGTAAATTATGATCGAATAGACTATTACCTACCTTACCTTCCCACCCGCGGTTGTTCTCTCAACTGTGATGTTGAAAGTGGAATACAAGGTTTATTCATTGTTGTGAAGTTTGTAGTTCGTTCGGTGATCATTGGGTGTGTTTAAAATTCGCTACACATCCGTCATGGATTTTTTTTAATGATTGGTTGAGGTGTTATAATGGAATTCGCTGATGCGATTATAAATTAATGAAAAACAGCACAAATTTCGCATATACTTATGTATTTATTATTACCTCCATAATTTATATACAAATCACCGTTATTCCTGATGCATTATTTGTGAATAATAAGCCAAAAGTTTGAACAAAAATTCGAGAAAAACCCTGACGTGAAGTCAGGAGATTTTGCGCGCATGTTCTATTTTCTATTCACGCTTCAGACACCCTCACGAAATACTGGATGAACCTTCAAGCCGTCTTTCTAGCGTTAAAGCGTAATAATTGGATTGGACAGGAACTGAATTCAAATTATGAAATAAATAAAACTTACTCAGTGGGGATTCGAGCCCGAACCTCCTGCGCGGCAGGCGAGTTCGCCATCGAGGTATTATCTGGGATTTACATCATCTGAAATTTCCGTAGAAGTAGTAAGTAAGTAATTGCTGAAGTGCGAAGTCCATTTAAGTGAAATCCTTTACTGGATTATAAAATAGCGACTAGAAGGTTTGTGATGAATTTCAACAGAATCTGCCAAATTTAATTAATTTCTGAGATATAAAATTTTTGAATTTTTTTTTGTGGTAAGATCATCACTAATTTGTCCAAAACTCTGGGCGTCGGCACTCTACAACTAATTACCAAGTTGCAATTCGATCGGATGTGTATATTTGAGTTATTGAGGAAATAATAACTCCGAAACCGGTTGGCCAATTAAACTAAACTGTCCTATTATGATGCGCATCGAACCCTGAACATTTGAAGTCGCTATCTCTTTCCGTTCGAAAGTTATCGTCGTGAACGGACGGCCTGCCAAATTCCAATTTGAGCTCGAATTCAGTGAGCCTAACCTAATCGTTTGAGACCATTTTTTGCAAAAAATTTGAACATCACAGACATTCGGGCAAAATTATAGGACTCTGTTCCCTAGAACATACGTGCAAAAACAGTCGAATCAATATTCGAAAATAATTATATTTTTAGATCTACCTCCATCTCGATTTCGAAGACGTCAAAATCATCACCTTGGTAACAATTTGGACTGGGGCAGAATAGTTGCCTATCGAGATATGTATATATCTTGTGAGGACCATAGAAAGTAGGGGAACAAGTAGAAAACCAACTACCAGACAACAACATCAACATCCGCGCTTCAAACAACTACTAACTCTATGAGACAGTTTTACTTTAATACTATGCGTCAAATCGCTGGCCAATGGATTGAAATCCCAAGTGAAACAAAAATATTATATCTACAGACCACTCCAAAGTTTTACATATACGGCACAGCCAGCACCCTCTATTTTTGCTTTACGTACGCATCATTTGAATACCTGGCTTACTGGTTCTCATCTAGGGATGCAGTAGCTTGCAACCCCAAGAGCCTGGATGAACAATTGGAGAAAAATATGAAAGCCTACTCAAAGCCCCAGAAGAAGCTTCAAGCAGTGAAGACATACTTAGTCCCCAGATATATGTATGCCCTACAGTCACCATCAATAACCAAGAGGATACAGAGAAATGCTGATCAAAAGATAAGGTAGTGAAGAAGATACTCAAGCTCCCTAAAAGTATCATTTACGAGGTATTGTGCACATCACCCTCACTTCGCTATCCTGGGGATATTCTCATTAATGAAAAAGATTTCGCTCATTTAGGTGGATAGGTTAGAGAGGGGGTGGATGATTCATCCTGAAAGGAATAATGAAATGGCGAACGAACGCTTTGACCCTGGATATTTCCTTTTACGGCGGCTGAACCTAACAAGCAGGAAACAATACTGCAACAAAATTTTTACCGCTATCAAGTTAGGGAGACATACCTCTCCAACCAGGGGTATTTTATGTGGTAGTAGAGAAGCGAGGACGTGCAGGGCGAACTGTGGCAGAATAAGAAGCCTCTGCCACGTGCTCCAGAAGTGTCCGTTGGATCACACCAAACGTAGCACAAGGCACAACTACATCGTGAGGCGTCTGTCTGGGTTGGCGATGGAGGGAGGCTGGTGAGCTGTAACAGAGCCCCATATCCGCGAAACGGCTCAAAAAATCAGATATTTTGGGCTCGAAAGAGAACACCATTATAGTACACGACGTCGGTGTCTCTTGATTGTGTGCAAGATCACTCAGGGGAACGTACCAGGGAACTTGCAACCAGCCCGAATTCTTGGAGTCATTGGACAACATGTACCCGGGTGAAGCCATCTACGTCCTACAGCTCATCACGCTAGATATTAACAACCAATTCAACAGAAGGGACCTCGTCACAACAACCATGAGAGACATCTGGTCTAGCCGTACCGGAGAGATTCGGATGGATGTAGATGACCACCAGTGAGTGTCTTCTTCTTCTTCTTTCTCTTTTCTTAAAACTTAGTCTTGTTTCAGTGAGTGTGATTGTCTTATGCGGTGTCCGAAAACCAGGGTGGTGTGTCATGCCGTGTGGGAAGAATGCATACGGTATAAATGCTTTCTCTGGCAATTTCCGTAGAGATATCTTTTTTGTAGAGCAGGTGTGAGAGAGGTGTGTTGGTGTAGTCTTTAAGTTAGAGAGAATTCTAAGAACTGTTGAAAAACTCGTGATCACCTTTTTTTTCTGTACTTTTGTCTCATTTGTACCGAATGTATCACTTTCACATTTTCACTATACTGTAACTGAATACAGATCCTTTTAGACCTGTTACATCATGCCATGCGTACATTATATCGCCACATTAGAGACTTTGGAGAGTTTGCGCACCGCCTTTCTTTGACTGCAAACCACAGTCATCAGTGTTCGAACTGGTACAAAGAACGTCTGCTTTATAAGACAAAATGGCATGTTGTCTTAAAACGACAACATTTTACAGTCGTTTTAATTGACGAATTAGGATTATGTCTAGGAATGTACGACGGCCGTAGAAGGCTAAGATGCCGCTGTGAAGAGTCGCCCACCACTTCTTTTTATTGGAGACAGCTTAACATCTGTACGTTATCTTGATGATGTCATATAAACGGCTTAAGAGCACTCATACTTTTTCAGCATGAAAATGCACGTCCCCATATTGTCTGTCAAACTATGTATCTTCCCCGAGAACCAAATGTTAATATATCACCAATATCAGCCACAGACTCTGGCACAGTTAGGGCTGGTTTCTCAATTGCGAGTTAACCCGAGGTTGCAGGTAACCCGAGTGTTGCGCATTCATGAGTATCGCTAAATACATGCGTCAACTCGCAACCTCGGGTTAACTCGCAATTGAGAAACCGGCCCTTGATCCAACTTCAAGTCGGTTGGTACGAGATGCTACAAGTAGACATCGACCATCTCATTCTATCGATGCCTAGACGTGTACGGGAGTGTACATACGCAGCTATGGGATCGCCAAACACAATGATAATTTCTTTTAAAGTACAATTTCTTACAAATTGTAACATTTCGTTCTTGTTATAAGACTACCGAATTCGTATATTCCAATAGGAACAAACGGCAGCACTTGAGGCACTAGCCAGCTGGATAATTAAACCCAGGCTTGTGCTGGAATGCCGACCTGCAAACCTTGGCTGCCAGAATGCGACCTGAGCTCGTGTGGGTGCCGGGCACACAGGAGTAGGGGTGACCAAATCGGCTGTGAAAGATCGTGAAAGGTCATTGAAATGGATCCTTGCACAGTCACTCGGCACTGGAACAAAACTTCAGGCCAGAGGCATTAATGATGGGCAGTGCTGCCCCTCACTAACTAAAGAAGTCTTGGGGTATGAGTGAGCTTAGGGCAGTAACTGGTCTACTAATCGGACAATGTACCCTGAGAAAGCACCTGAATAACATGGGGATTCTCCAAGAAAACTCTTTTTGTAGGAAATGTAGGGAGGCAGGTGAACTGCTTCGCATGTCATGTTTGACTGTCCAGCCCACACACAATGGAGGTTTCACTATGGGGGTGACGACACGACCCTGAGTGCCAGAAACCGTTCGAGAAACCTACTCAACGGCCTAATTACTAGGAAAATGGACATTACGTAGGTAATACACCGACAAGGCAGTGGGGTTACATGAGACCCATATAATGTCATCGGTGCATAACTTAGCTCGGTTAAGTAAACCTGAGCTTCAGGGGATCGACTAAGTGGCCCTATGGAGGCTAGCAACCCTAGCTGAGGGGGATCAATCATGAGACCCTGTCAGCTAATAGGAGACCGACCTAGGTGCAATAAGCCTCTCTAGGCTGCAGTACCTCAATCGCTCAATCGGTATCGGTGTAACAGACAAAGAACATGCATTGTCCAAAAATCAAAGTGAGGAAATCATTTATTATAGGTGTAACACTCTCGATGTCACTTAGAATAATGAGATTGTACTGGGTATGTTCTGTGGCGATGCTCCAATTTTATCTCATCAAAATAACGTCCCACGAAATATCGTGGATATATGAAATTTGCAATTTCGCAGGCAGAAATGTAAACAGCACGCAGTGCTTGAGGGCCTCAAGGTTTATGATTGGTTCGAACTGTCGTGAATTTATCGGGGAATGTTGTATATTTACAGGTCTTGCAAATGTTGTGACAGAATTTTGGGTGCCAGCATTTTCCTCTAACATACATACCAACAAAATACGTTCTTATGGAAGAATCTCAGCAGATTTCGTCTATCAGCTCTAGTTCCTGAGATAGAGGCTGGAATTAAGTTCCTATTAGAGGTATAAGTAATATACTAAATATAGTTTTAGAAGTCAAAATGTAAATTTCATAAAGTAAATTGGAATTCAATTACCTGGAAATGCCCATTAGTGGAAAGACGTTCTTATACCTGCTCATTCCCTCCTTTAGGACCGTGTTACTTTCTGTCAACTTTAGCCTTACCCGACTTGGATTTTTGATGAGCTTTCAGTAAACTGTTGCTATTATTTTATATTTTAGGCTCTTTGGCTTCCTCAAGTATTAAAATACTGAACCCAATCCATGGATTCAACAAGCAAACTGTGCGAATCATCCAAACGTCTTGTTGGTAAATGGCTGTGATATCATTAAAAATTAGATAAACAATTACATTCATCTCCGTCATATTTTTTCATCCCACTAATTACAGGAAACGATTCAAATTTAAAAATGATACCGGATGGGCGCTTTCTCCTACTTAAATCATGATAATCAACCTGCACACATACTCATCACATTCCTCCGAAGACACCGTTAAAAACCAGGGATTGGGCACTGAAATACGTTGATATTCGGCAGATTGCGCCATTGAAATTTATGAGCCGGATTAAGCGCTGTGATTAGAACAATTCAAGCAGTTTAACTTGCGAAGTAAAATTATAGTTGGAATGATTCGACTTTAATGCGGCCATGGAATATTCTGAGAAAATATCGTCCGTCTAGCTCCTACCAAAATTGGTTATCCAAACGCTGGCATTTCGTAATCTTTGGACCACTGGATTTGCCGCGTTATTTAATGGGCGTTTAATCCTGAACTTGAGCCAACCGATATGTTGCATAAAATCTAAAAGAGCGCCAGCAGTAGGGAACCTTCGAGGATTGGAATAATGCGACATGCATTTGAAGGACAGTTTAAAACATGAATCAAACCATAATAGGTAAATACAAAAGATAATCCTTTAATGATCTTATATTTTAGTGTTGGCGACCATTATCGAGACCATTATACAGGGTGTCACGTTTGATTGTACAGGCTTTCAGTGCAGATGCAGGACATTTTGGTGAGTCTAAATCAGTGTTCGAAATATGTCCTAACCATATTCGTTTAAGAGATACAGGATGTTTTATGTATTTTGGCAAAAACTTTATTAAGTCGGCATAAATCTTGAACGCCTACATGGATCTGCATGAAAATTTCAGGGAATGAGTATGGGCCTATTCCTAATATTCGCTCATAATGACTTGTTGAAAGCGCCGGTATGGACTGAGAAAATTATTTTCTTTATTCCACATCTTGTAAAACACCCTGTACATCAAATTTTCACGAAGTGAAATTCTTCTCAGAATCTACAATAAATACTCTTTTAAACAAGTCTATTGGCCATAATGGCACACTTCGCATCAATATTTTATGAACTATTGAATATTTGGAATTTTCAATTCATCATGAACACGGACCTGTGTGCTTCCGAATCATGTGTTTATACATATTGAATGAATTGAATTTGTCAGTATCATGACTTCAGGAATGTGGTGCATCTTATTTCATCCAATACACAAATTCAGGGTTTCGACTTCAGATTACCCAAAACAGTTTTTCAAAAAAATACTGTTATGTTCAAAAACATGGTTCAAATGATAGAAATTCTCATTCTCGAATTATTTATCTTCGGAAACTCTTCGTTTTGAATAACTGAAACAGATGGTAGCAGAATCAGAGATTTCATCATTTATTCTTAAGTCCATTTTATAATAGCCCAATTAAATGTTCAATGTTATTTCGAGTCTCAGTTGGGAAATATGGGTCTAAGCAACCAAAACACACGAAACTGTTCTTTCACACTTCTACCCATACTTAATTCGAGTTTCCAATTGTTTGGCATAAATTCTTCAATTATACTAACATCCAAGGGCGTAGCCAGGAATTAATTTCGGGGGGGGTTTTGAAATAGGAATTAATGTCGGGGGGGGGGGGGGTTTGGGGGTGTAAGGGTCACATTCAACAGCGAAAATTTTTTTTTCAGAGAAAAATAACATTTCGGGGGGGGGTTTGAACCCCCAAAACCCCCCCCCTGGCTACGCCCTTGCTAACATCTGTAGTTCAATAAGTCGAAAAAAGAATTTTCAAAGATGAATAATTCGAAAATGAGTATTTCTATCATTTCTATTTTCAGGTACCTACATAGGTAATCAAATGTGGAACTCCTAAATTCATATATTGAATGGAATAAGATGCAGTACTATAATTAAGTGGTGTTACTGAAAATTTCAATTGATTCAATATTAATTAACGCATTATTCGGAGATTCGCAGGTCCGTGTTTATTATAAATTGAAAATTCCAAATATTCAATGGTTCATAAAATATTGATACGAAGTGTGCCATTATTGCCAATAGGCTTGTTTGAAAGAGTATTTGTTTTTGATTCTGAGACAAATTTCACTGGAAATTCGATCTACATAGGGCATATTACAAGATTTAGAATAAAGAAGATAATTGTCTCAGTCCGGACCTGCGCTATCAAGTCATTATGAGCGAATAGGAGGCATATGCCTATTACTCATTCCCTGAAATTTGCATGATGATCCATGCAGGCGTTCAAGAGTTGCGCCGATTGAAAGTTTTTCCTAAAGTACATAAAACATGCTGTACCTCTTAAACGAATATAGTTAGGACATATTTTGAACACTGATTTAGACTCGCCAAATTGTCCTGCATGTGCAGTGAATTCAGAAATTTTGGCATTCTGTTCCGAGGAACAAGAGCTCCAAAAATAGGCATTGGAATTAAAAAAAATGTCGTTGACGTTACTTCTTGGTTTCGAAAAATGGTAGAACAAGAAGAATCACAGGAAGATATTCCTTAAAAAAAAAATTAATTTGACCTGTCAAACCATCTTCCGCTATTCCTGAAAGGGGAGAAAAAAATCCGTTATTCCAAATTTTTGACGCTCACTTTGTAAATATAATAACTAACTAATAACGGTAATAAAACACAAGATACCTCAAATTCACATCAATAACGAAATATAGCAGCATTAATTCAAGTAATGATAATCGACGGACGAAGGAGCATCATTGCTCAAAATTCGAATTCCAAGTAGTAAATAAATGTTTTATTATTAGACCTTGAATTAGAGGAGTTGATACTTTCACTTCTATAATGTTAGGATCTATTGCTAACAAGAATTAGACGTAATTATACATATTCATTTTATGGTGCCGGTGTGGTAATGTATGGATCTTCTCCTAAATGTAGGAGAATATGTTTTTAAAGATTTTCGTAGCAGTAGGGAATGGGGACATCCGAGACTAGTACTTTAGGAATCTCCAATAAGAAGCTCAGGATTTTTATGGCCGATCTAAGTTTATTCCTTGTGATATCTTTCGATGGAGAAATACCACCGTACAAAATAGTACCTACAATAAAAAAAATTGCTTCAAGCACTGACGTGAAGTCAGGAGGTTTTGCGCGTATGTTCTATTGTCCATTATCCTGTATTGGACACTCTTAATCGAATTTACCATGGTGAATTCTATTGTCCGTTCTCCAGGAGAATGGACAATAGAACATACGGGCGAAATCTCCTGACTTCACGTCAGTGCTGGAACCAATTTTGTTTTCGTAATTTTTTTTAAATCTCCAAAAAAATTTTCACATGTCTTTATGTCGATATTCTACAACTAGTTACCAAGCTCCAATTCGAACATACGAGCTAAAATGAAAAGATAAGAGGATAAAAACGAATAAATTAAAAATAATATATAACCTCTCAAAAGTCTCACAAGTATACTCCTTTGTAGCCACATGGATCTCTTGAAGAAGAATCACCTCCGCTAGTTTTCAAAGATATTTACTCTTTTTCTTAGAAATCCCTTCAATATTTGATTTCAAAAAGGAAGATGTTGTAGCTCATAAAACCAGGAGGATCTCCTTCAAAACCAGTTCTGGCCAATCCAAACGATGATTATTCAGAACCTCAGATGTTCGAAGACCGCCACAGGACCCTAATGTAGGGCTATCATCTCCTATTATATAGATTCTATTGTGTTATGAAAAAATCGGCCCGAAAATGTATGTTATAATTTAATATGTCATCATGAAATTCATGGTTTTGAAGATTCTCGCAAAATTTCAGCGATGTCGGATAACTGCTTTATATTATAATTTTTTTTTCAATGATTTTTAAAAATATTTCTAGTGTTACGATCTTCAAGAAATTTTGTAAAAATTTTTTCGTCGGCATTCTAGACCTAATTACCATGTTTGAATTGAATCGGCATCGTAATTTTTGGGTTATTGAAGAAATAATAACCAAATTTCAGATTGATATAACTCCAAAACCATTTGGCCGGTTATGCTAATTAACGAACTCAAATGTCGCTTTCAAATGCGCAATCTACCCTGAAAACTTGCAAGTCGCTAGTTTTCTAGTGCTACGGTCCTCACAGAATTTCACACATGACTTCATGTCGATATTCTACAACTAGTTAGCAAGGTTCAATTTGAATGTGTCTATATTTTTTGAGTTATCGAGGAAATAATATTCCAGATGGGTATAACCTCGAAACCGTTGAGCCGATTATGGCCAACGGCGAACTCAACTCTCCCATTCAGATTTGCAACCTACCCTGAAAATTACAAGTCCCTATCTCCTTTCGTTCGAGAGTTATCGAGGCAATGGTCACACATCCAGCTACTGAACTCACACAAGGCTGCTCGGATCTCCAACAAAATAGATCCGATCGTATTCAAACTTGGAACTTGATAGTAGAGTTAGGTTCTGAAGGCTCTTGCAAAATGTCAGCGATATCGGACGAATAGCTTCTGATATATAGAACAATCATTTTTTTTTAAATTTTCGCGTTGACATTCTACAACTATTAACCATGTTTGAATTAGATCGGTTTGGTATTTTTCGAGTTATTGAGGAAAAACCAAATTTCAGATGGGTATAACTCCAGAACCGTTCAGCCGATTATGCCTACAAACGAACTCAAATGTCGCATTCAGATTCACAACCTAACCCGAAAATTTCAAGTCGCTATCTTTTTCCGTTCCTAGGTTATTGTGACATAAATAATATTTTTTAATTTTCTGGCGATACGATTTTCACAAAATTTCACAAACGTCCTTAGGTTTTTATTATACTACTTCTCACCAATTATTAATCAGAAACCATTGCGCCGATTATGCCCATTAATGAACTTGGCCGTCGTATTGGGATGCGCCACCTAACCTGAAAATTTCAAGTCGCTATCTGTTTCCGTTCTCACGTTATCGTGGCAACGGACTGCCGGCCGGCCGGACAGAATCAAATTTGACCTCGAATTTTTCATCAAGTTGTCGAACCGTTTGAGACCATTTTCAGCAAAAAATGCGAAAATTACAGACATTTGGGCAAAATGATAACGCGATGTTCCCCAGAACATACGCACAAAAATTATAAAAGTATAATGACCCCGGGATTCAACGGGACCGTGTACGGGTGACCGCTCTGGCTATGAATTTGAACAAGCGTGCCAAAGCAGACTGAACTCACCTCAGTGGTTTTCCGAATCTTAAAACATAATTGCAATTAGTCGGTTGTGATTCATTTCACTTTAAAATCATGAAGCATTAATTGAGTGACCCTTTATAAAGATTTCATCCCAACATCCACAGCATCGTGTGGAAACATCGATAATGTCCATTTTTATCCAGCGATAAGTGTAACTACGAACAATCACCATTTACGTCTATACCCACGAAAAAATATGGGTTAACAGTGAGGTTGAAACACTATTCAGAAAAATTTATACCACGCTCTCGCACAGTAATTATAGTGATCTCGTCAGGTTCTGCCCAGTCTTATCGCAACCAAATTGTCTGGAACAATTTCCATTTCCAAGACCAACACCTTATAATGGTCGATAAAGTAGCCGGTATGGGTGAGGCCTTTTATCTGCGTCTTGAATAAATTTTCGGAAATCTCTGGTGAAAATTCCGGGGGTCAGTAGAGGGAATTGGTCAAGGGAAAAATTAACGAAATATCAAACGAGAATAGTGAAAGATTGTGAAAAGGATTTTCAATAATGGAAGGTTTCACGCTGTATGGCTGAAATATCTCAGTTTCATTTTCTTGTGCAATGAGATCAGATAGTAAATAACAATAATGAATTTTCGCATCTGTATATGAGCGAACATATCGCTGCCTTAATAAGAAAACTGCCTAACTCCGTATTGGATAATTTCACAGGAGGAGCAAAAAATTAATATATATTGGATAAATCTTTGAATGAATAATACCTAGATTACGCAACCATGTATTGATTATTCATTATTCTGTAAATCCAGAGTAGCAAAAAAGGACTTGACGAGTTTGTCCAAATATTATTGGAGTTACATATTTTTCGCCTCAAAAGTCCATGACGAAAATGGAGTTAGGCAATTTTCTTATTAAGGTGACGATATGCACGGTATATGGCACGGTGCGCCAACTTGTTAGGAATAAATATCCTCAAATTCTGCCTAAAAAAATTAATCAATATTTGTTTGAAATCGCTATACATTCACCGAAACAGCTGCATATGCTTCATTTTCAATATAATTAGGCCTACCATTCCCTATGGCCACAACACCGCATCCATCAGTTGCACGTGGACAGAGTAGTGCTGGGCGATGAATTTAGCATCGATGTTAGAGGTCACAAACATCGATATCGACATCGATGTCAACCTTTCGATGTTCAATATAATCAAAATGAGGGTTTTAAACTTAAATTTCTTGGTTCAAGAAATAAAATATCAATATTTTCACCAAATATTCTATTCTGAGTTCACTGCGGACTTTTTATGAACACTATAAAAGTAACTACACTCTTGTCCACTACAGTTTTTTGTCGTCTGACATATGTTTCGGAAACAAAGTTTCCAATCTTCAAAGACGAAGCGCTGTATTGGACAAGAGTGTAGTTACTTTTATAGTATTTTCACCAAAAATAATGGATTTTATTTGATGTAGTTGCTTGGAGAAATTTCTGCCATATTCGATATCTAGCTACAACGCATCTTGTCTTGAACGTAGTCGTATTGTAAATAGAACATGGCGACTCAGCCACGCATCATGGCATTAGCAACAGTTAATTCCCGAATAAGTGGAAAATGCCGATTCTGTCAAGTTTTTATTTTTTTCCATAGATTTTATTTATACTATTTTCAAGAACATGCTTTATTTGATTTAAATTTGCAAGGAACGTAACAAAGATACATTGCATTAATTATAATTTTCACTAAGCATTTTGATACTATTTAACTTAGCATCACACTATACAAAGTCATTTCTATTCCTATTTTTATTAATCTAGAATATTTATTTTTACTCCCCTGTTCTGGGGAACAGCGTGTTATCATTTTGCCAAATGTCTGTAATTTTCGAATATTGTTGAAGAATTCGAGGTCAATTTTGGTTCTGTCCGGCCATATGTTGCCACAATAACTTTCGAACGGAAAGAGAAAGCGACTATAAATTTTCAGGTTATGTTGCGCGTCCATATGCGACAGACAAATTATTTAATGGGCATAATCGGCCAAGCGGTTAACGAGTACTTATTTTGTTTTCAAACAAATTCAGGTCCGATCGAATTGAAACTTGGTAGCTAGTTATAGAATACCGACACAAAGATGTATTGTGAGGATCATATCACTAGAACATTTTAAAATAATTATTAAAAATATTAAGTATCCCACGATAACTTGAGAACGGAAAGAGATATACTTACAATATTCGGGGTAGGTTGGGCATCCGAATGCAACATTCAAGTTCGTTAATAGGCATAATCGGCCAAATATTTTCGGATTTATACCCATCTGAAATTAGGTTGTTATTTCCTCAATAACTCAAAAAATACGAATTCGATCATATTCAAACATGGTATTTAGTTGCAAATCCAACGCGCAAATTTTTGCGGAAGTTCGTGAGCATTGGATATTAAAATCATCAGAAAATTTAAAAAATCATTTGAAAAACATTGTGTATCTGAGAATATCCGTCCGCTATCGCTGTAATTTTGCGAAGGCCCTCAAAACCTAACTTTACAGCCAAGTTCCAAATTTGAACACGATTGGATCTATATTGTTGGAAATCTAAGTAGCCTTGGGTGAGTTCAATAGCTGGATGGGTGACCGCTGCCATGATAACTTTCAAACGGAGAGAGATAGCGACTTGCAATTTTCAGGGTAGGCTGCACATCCAAATGAGACAGTCAAGTTCGTTGCTGGGCATAATCGGCCAAACGGTTTCGGAGTTACATTCATCCTTAATTTTGTTATTATTTCCTGAATTACTCAAAATATACAAATCCAATCCAATTAAAACTTCGTAATTACTGGTAGAATGATAACGCGCTAATTTTCTCAAAGTTTTGTGAATATTGTATCACTAGAAAAAAAAATTCTAAAATTTCTAAAATTTTATATTTCCGAAACTATTCGTCAGAATCTACTAAAATTCCGCACCTTCGAGCCACCATTCTACAATTGAGTACCGAATTTAAGCTAGATCGCCTTCGTATGTGGCGTGCATAGACAATGGAACTTACGCGCAAAAGCTTCAGACGTCAGTGCTTTTTAAGATTATTTTAATAAATACCAACACGACGTTTAAGAAACATCGATGTTTCACAACAGATGTTTTCACGACTTCGATGTTTGCTTTCGATGATAACATCGATGGTCAACATCGATGTTTTGTGTCGATGACCCAGCACTAGGACAGAGAGACTTATCAATAATCGTGTTTGGTTTTTCCGAACCTCAAATGCGACAATTCTGCCTATGTAGGTATGAACAAAAGGCAAGGAGAAAATATGTATCGCTCATAATGATTTTTCGGTGAAATTCAGGTTCATTTTAAAGCATTCCCAACACCCAACCGGCAATGACACGAAGTTATTGATGATAGGTATAGAGTTGAGCTCTTGTGCTAACTGAACATTATAATTTTCCAGTCATTTAAGTCAACAAAGTGGATCAACCTTCGAATAGGAGATATCCAGCTATAAGCTCGTACAAGCCTTTATTTTGACATTCTAAAAGTTGTCTCAAAAGTCTCATGAAATCTTGTGTTGGCGTCTTAAGATATTTAAGACAAAGGTTACAAAATCAAGTTTTTTTCAAATACCTCATTTTATATGGTTCCAATGCCATTTGAGTTTATTATAATCTCAAATATTTTTTAAAATTCTCAACCGTTTTTGAGATAGAAGGAGCAGAGCGCGCCGCGCTACATAATCACTGCATCATGCAAGGCCAACCTCACGTTACGGTAAATAATACGCTTGATAAAGTCTATAAACCATTAAAATTCATATTATTATCAATAATTTCCAATGCTCATTAATGAATGAACATTATAATTAATACTATTATTCATTTATCGATAATATATTTGTTTAATATTACTTACCTATTCGTGTTGTCAAATAATTGTTGAGTAGAATATTCTAAGTGTATTTAAGTATATTTTAATTATATTCTAATGCATGGTAATTACATCTCCAAATTTTTACTATGCAACTGCAAGAATGGTTGAGGTTTTCACTGTAGATGCAAAAAGTCAGGGTTGCAATATTCTTTAGTTTGTGGAATGGACAAGCGTATACTTCATTGCTTCACCATCATATCAAAGTGATCCCGAGGAAGACATTTGACCCCGAAATTCTCGAAGACCTAGAGACAAATATCCTTGACAACGAAAATGATGATATTGAATTGAACATTTTCGAGCGATCATGAGACGATGACGACGAGAAGAAGAAGAAAATTTTGAATCAAGTCCTCCTTATTATAAAATATTTTGTAAAACCTCTATACATTCCAACCTTAACTGTAATAAATAAATAGAAAGTATTTTTGAATAAACATTTAATCAAAATAAATTCACTCTATTCTTTTTCTACTTAAAATATAATTGAAATATATAATATACTTTAGAATATAATTAAAATATACTTAAAATACACTCAGAATATTCTCCTCAACAATTTCTTGGCTACACGAATAGGCAAGTAATATTAAACAAATATATTTTCGATAAATCAAAGATTTTACGACCGTGGCAACGGTCTCCCGTCCAGCTACTGAACTCACCCAAGGCTGTTCAGATCTCTAACATTATAGATCCGATCGTGTTTGGAACGTAGCTGTAAAGTAACGCTTTGAAGGCTCTCGCAAAATTTATTCGATATCGGACAGATTATCTCTGAGATACAGAATTTTTTCAACGTTTTTTTTATTATCTAGTTATGCGATCCTCTCTAAAATTTGCGCATTGGCATTCTACAACTATAATTACCGTTTTTGAATTGAATGGGATTTGTATTTGTTGAGTTATTGAGGAAATAACAACAAAATTTCAGATGGGAATAACTCCAAATCCGTTTGGTCGATAATGCCTATTAAGGAATTTAAATATCTAATTCGGATGCGCAACTCGCCCTGAAAATTATAGCGCACGCTTTTCCCTAGAACATGCGCACGCAAAAATCTCACATATTGAGGAAGGAAGGATGTCTTTTATTCGCTCTTTATTTATTTAGATTTATTATTAATTTATATGTGGCAATGATGATATGATTCGAGAACAATATTACTGGGAGAAATAATAATAAAAATTCGAAGTTCAATACGGTTTCACTTACAAAACACATTCAAGAGGCTTCGTTTAAACTCGATTTTAATTGCAATGCCCAATTCCCTGTTCTAATTACAGGGATTATACAGTATTGATGTACTTAAACTAATTAATGGTTTCTTATATGGCTTCGCTCTATACGGAGGAACGAAAAAAGGTAATCAGCTATAGACGCGCCATATGGTAGATTGAATTCCTTCATTACATGATTTAGGGATAGTAAGTATGTACTGTATTTTACTGTAATAATAGTGGAGTGGAACTTCTGGTCCATGTGTGTGTGTTGCCAAACAGATTTTCTAGATCAGAAATATTTTCCTAGTATTCTAATATATGAACGCCAAACCGCATACGGAATTAACTTAGGAAAAAAAATTGGTTCAAGCCCTTATTCAAACAGACAAATTATATCTCCGAAAGTATTGGTTTCTCAGAGTTGGGAATTATATCAATGTATTCTTATGATAGAACTGCATCATAAAGGAAATTCAATTCAAATAATAGTTTATTTATCAAGATTAAATGAGCAATCTGAGAATGAGAACTGCACCATGGAAGAAATAAAATTAAAATAGCTTAAATGAATTTGACTCTCTCTTATAGAACAAGGTGACATGTACGAGTATGAACACACATCATGTCATAAATCATAGATAGAATAATTATAGCATTCTGTGAAAACATAGAAGTACGATTCATAATTGAAATTTCGATAATTCATATCTCCGAAAGTATTAGATTGTTGGAGTTGAAAATGATATCAATGGATCTTTATGGTGAAACTGCATCTTAAAAAAAATTGAATTTGAAATTTGTTAGTTAAAAATTTTTTTTTTTTTTCAGTTACTCCGAAACGATCTGGCCTATTTTGCCCAAGAACGAACTTAACCGAGATATTCATCTTCCTAACTATGGAAATTTTAACTGCCTAGCTCATTCCGTTCGAGATATATTGCAGAAACAATATTTAAAAAAATTTTTTTTGACACTTTACGGTAACATGATCAATACAAAACTTCACATGCGTATAAAGGTCATGACTCTACAATTTGATGCTATGATGCTAAATTTCAGAGAGATCGAGTGATCGGTTTCGGAAATATTCATAATAAATATTTTTACTAAAAACGGCCATAACTCCGAAACCGCTTTATGGATTTCGCTTATTACCGAACTCGTCCGAGATATTTACGCTCTGAACCTACCTTCCAAATTTCAATCCTCTAGCTCCTTTCGTTCGAGAGTTATCGTGTTAACGACCGGAAGGACGGCCGGCCGGCCGGACAGAATCGATTTCGACCTCGGATTCTTGATCAGTGAGTCGAATCAAATCGTTTGAGGCCATTTTCAGCCAAAAATTCGAAAATTACAGACATTTGGGCAAATTGATAAGCACTCTGTTCCGAGGAACAAGAGCGCCAAAAAGATTAACACCTTTTCCGTCGAGTTCTACTCGAGTTGATCAATTAACATGATGTTAATCCATATCAAATGAATTAAATCATAGTATATTGACTTACACTATTAATTGATCCATATAATTTTCGGTTTAATTATAATTCATTTTTGCGCGCTGGTACCAGGCCGTTATTACTTATTATTCTGACCAAATGACTGTGATTTTAGAATTTTTGGCCTAGCTTGGCTAAATGATGATAAATATTGAAGTTTTCCTGTATCTATATTTAATTGAAAACTAGATAATAATATCGTAAAAATCAAATGGTTTGTGGATGATCAAATGAAAATAAAATTTCTTCAACTCACAGTCAACGTTTCGATATATTTTATATAGTCCTCATGTACAAAATACGAAAATAAAGTAATTAAAACAGACTAAAAAACAGAAACAATCCATAGGTAAGAAAAAACAATACAAAATCAAAAATTCAAAGTCTTACATTAAGAAGCTACAAAGTATATGAACTTACAGATAATAAATTTTCTGTAGTCATTCAGTAAAGTATTTTCGAATATTAACAAAAACAAGTAACAAAACAGGTACTTTTACGGCATCCAGAGCGGTACTAACTTGAGATGTTCGAAGTTTCATAAACGAACACAAGGATTCATAATTTTGTTTTAATTTTTACTTCTTTGAGATTATTGTAATACATTTGATTGAGATTGGCTATGTCAGTTTTAGCATTTAAGTATAGATTTTTCAGTCTTTATACGTAGCATTTCCTTAATGAATCGTCTATTTAGAAAGGGTTATTTATTCAAAATTTGACCATACACCCAACAATATTAATAAAATTGATCAAAAAAACATATTTCATTGTGGTCAAACAGCCAAATGTTAATAATAATGATAATTATAAAATGCCTCTATTCTATACTGTAATATACAATACAATGATACTATTGAGTCCTCTGATAACAATAAAAAAGACAAAGAGTCCAAATATTCTTGTGAATGATTCCATAAAACGTATTACATAATAAAAATTTGAACAGAAAAATAAAAATGTTGCGTACATTCTTTCTCCCCATCAAAGCGTGATCCTCATGAGCATATTAAAAAAAAGAAACAGAATAAAAGCATTGCAAGTCGCTATCCTTTCCGGTCCAAAGTTATCGTGGCTACTGACGGCCGGCAGGATATAACTGAATTTGACCTTAAATTCATTGAGTCGAAAATTACAGATATTTGGGAAAAACAATAGCATGCTGTTTCCTAGAACAAGCGCAAAAAGATTTCCTATCATGATCTCTGCAGTCTATGTTTTCTGTCGCTTCTCGATTAGAAGTTTTAAAGGACATTTTTTTTTAATTCATTTAAATAATTTTTTTTTGAGCTGCTTTCATTGTATTAGCGTTATCACTAGTTTATATGTTCAGTTCAGTGATGGTAAATTTTTCTCTCAATTTGGAGTAAGATGTAGTCAAAGTTGCATAAAATATTTGGTTAAGTAGAGCTTTTCGATATTAATTAATCATAATAGTAATAATAAATTGTTTATATTTGTTTGCAAATACAAAAATTGGTTACAAGAGGCGGAGTCTAGCTTGAGGTACTCTACTCAACCACATTTTACAGATTTGGATACAACAGAAATAAAAAATTGGTTCGAACCCTGTGGACAGGAGCTTTTTGGCGCTCTTGTTCAAACAGACAAATTATATCTCCGAAAGTATTGGTTTCTCAGAGTTGGGAATTATATCAATGGATTCCTATGATAGAACTGCATCATGAAAGAAATTAAATTTAAAAGAGTGTCGTTTAAAAAAAAATTCTTCAAAAATTATCTTTAAAAAAAAAGAGCAATCTACAATGCTTTAATGCTTCAAAAATTGTCATTAAATTTATTTATCAAGATTAAATGGGCAATCTGCAATGATTCAACCTCGTCGAATGGATTGTTGCAACTTACACTCGGTGCATATTCACAACTCGAAATACCTAAGGAAAGTATCATCGAAATTTCTAGAGCAAGGCTGGAGATAATCATAGCAGATTGTCCATATATTCCTGATATTTGACTAGGTAGAGGATTACGAACAAATTATTTTAATAGTTCAAAATATATTAGTAAAATACTATCCTCTTTGCATAATTTAAAATTTAATAGTTCATACCACTAACACATTCTTTTCTATATTATGAACCTTAACTCAAGAAATAATGTTTGATACGCAAATGTAGATCCATATTTCAGTATTTTTTTGCTAGCAACATTATGAAGATACTGTATATAGGAACATAACTCACCACTTAAAGAAGTACAAGGTAATATTAACCTCAGTGGTCAACGAACAGTAATTTTTTTTGATGATTCCATTATGTTCTTCTTTCCTATTGCCTTCATAAACTACATCATTCAAATTATCCAATTCTAAATCTTCTGAAACATCATCCCCAATCTACTATATAAAAATAAGTCGGGTTTTCCTTCCTGACGCTATAACTCCAGAACGCACGAACCGATTTCCACGGTTTTGCCTTCGTTGGAAACGTCTCTGGCTCCGTGAGGTTTATAGTAAAGAAAATTCATGAAAAATTTCAACAGAAAAGCGGGAAAATCATTTTTCCGTGGAACGCGTGCAGATGAATTGAATGCTTGCCTGAAGGCATCACCTTTATGGAATAACGTAAAAACATTATCACTAACCACTAATATGAGAGTTCAACTTCAAAATGATCAAAGTGCTGCACAATTTTCCAAACAATAAACCATATTACTATACAGAGTGTTCTTTTTCTAACAGCACAATTGAAGTGATTTGTGCCACAAACAAAGCATTAACTGAATAGGTACCTTGGATGGATTCTCATAATGTATTTGTCTGGAATTTTCATACTGGGTGTTTTTCTTTTAACGTTGTATTTGTCCGAAATTTTCATACAGGGTGTGTTTCTTTTAACGTTAATTGCAACTTGTTGTTTTTCGCGCCAATCAAACAATTTCATTCAATTGTTCTAAAAATTATACTTTCGGGCATATACATAATTGAAAATAAACCATTACTATACAGGGTGTTATTTATATCACTGCACAATTGTACGCGATTGAATTGATTTGTGCCACAAGGAGAGCATTAGCTAAATAGGTACCTTGGATGGATTCTCATAATGTATTTGTCCGAAATTTTCATACAGGGTGTTTTTCTTTTAACGTCAATTGCAACTTGCTGTTTTTCACGCCAATTAATTGTACAATTTCATTCAATTGTGTTAAAAAATATACTTTCGAGGTATACATAATTGAAAATAAACCATTACTATACAGGGTGTTCTTTATATCACGGCACAATTGTACACAATTGAAGTGATTTGTGCCCCAAACAAAGCATTAACTAAATAGGTACCTTGGATGGATTCTCATAATGTAACAATTTTGTTTTTCCTTTGATGTGTGGACATGGCGCATGGACAATTATACGTCGCGTGTTCGCGCGTCGAAAGACCGTCATCTTTGTTTATTGACGCAAAACAAAACAAAAAATATAGTTTATCAGAAAGCTTTAAATTGATTAAGAGACTGTATCATAACTGTGTGTGTCTGTCAATATCAACTTGAAACCTTATAAATAGCCAGTATTTCAGAAAAAACTCTGTTTTGTAAGTAAGTAACATCATGTGCAATTAATCGAAAATAATAATAATAATAATAGCCTTTTTTTCATGAAGTTAGGCGGTACGAAGTTCGCCGGGCCAGCTAGTATTTATACATAAATTATGCAATATGTAATCAGTCAATATTATTTTCGGTTTCAAAACAGTCTTGTATATATTCACAAATTCAAGAATCGGATACTTGTTTTCCAAGAGAAAATATTTTCACACTACGAATTGACAATCTCTAATAGCTAGAAAAGATTACATTTATGAACAGTGAACACAGACAGATTCTGTGTTCACATTCTGTGAATACATAGAACTTACGATGTATTATTGAAAATTTTAAACATCACATCTCCGAAAGTATTAGCTTGTTAGAGTTTAAAATGATAACAATGGATTCTTATGATGAAACTGCATCTTAAAAAATTTGAATTCAAAAGTGAATTCAAACTTTAATGTAAAAAAATATATTTTTTCGTTACTTCGAAACTATTAGACCGATTTTGCCCAATAACGAACTCAACCGAGATATTTATCCCTCAAACCTACTCTGAAAATTTCAACTGACTAGCTCATTCCGTTCGTGAGTTATCGTGTTAACGGCCGGCCGGACCGTCCGGACAGAATCGATTTTGACCACGGATTCTTGATCAGTCAGTCAAACCAAATCGTTTAAGACCATTTTCATCATTGTTGATCACCCTGTATGACAGTGCCAAGCAGAGATTCAGAACTTTTATTATGAATGAAGTCTTCATGGTTACAATAACGAAAAAAAATCATAATGTTCATGCACACTGTGATCCAATATTCACGAAAATAGGAAAAGTCTAAAATTTTCCCACTCCGGATCTGATTTATTCGATTTCAGAAATATCGAAGGAAGGCGATACAAAAGGGTAACGAAACTTCAATCTGTCGATTAGTGCAAGAGTTATTGAAGTGTGAAATTCCACTCATATGATGAACATCACCCTGTATATCCCAAACGAAGGCACTCAGGCGATTAAAACCTCTTGATACGAGTCCAGCCTGATGACATTAATTCATGGTATTCGTTTGTCGCATTCTTCCCGGGACACCCTGTATATTTCCAAATCAAAAAAACATTAATTTCACCTTCAACGATTGTTAATATTCGTCAGATCGATATCGACCCACCATCAGCAATACAATTCCACATCCCACAATCTTCGGCATCTCGAAGTCGTAAAGGCATCGCAGACGAGGATCCTTAGATCATCGATGCATTCTCCGGATATTCAACTTGACTTCTCAGCATGGTATAATCTATCTCAACGTCGCATAATCGTCCTGACTTCATATTCTCCCATTCGGAATTTCCGCGAAACCATAAAAATGTGGACTGCATGGTAATTAAACAATTTCGCCGAATAAAAAACGACCGGTGGTCAGAAATTTATGGGCGCATAAGCCCCGGCAACAAACGGCAGGAAATAGAGACGGGTGCAAGGCGAATTTCTAAGCTCTTGCGCGGAATTGTCTAAGCTAGATTGAGTATCAAGCGCATATCTGATTTCACGGCAACCCATTCGCTTCGTTGAGCTAGAACCCTATATAAGAAGTCCAAGGTGATCTAACATCTGCCAGGCAGGACGACTTCAGGTTTACGCCGTGTTGTTAGTTACCTGCAAAGGAGAGGCAGGTGTGTCAGGAAAAAAACGTTTCGTAGAGAAGAGATTTTGGATTTTTAGACGGACGGGATGTCGCAGTTTGCTGGTGAGCATGTTCAGAGTAAGGCTATTAGATAATCCGCCGTATTCACAAAGCATTGTTAAATGTTTGACTCTCCGTTAAGTCCTAACTGAGGTCCTCAGTTAAGGATAAATATGAATCGCAACCTCAGTGAACGTATTTAACGTTGGTGAAACAGGCCTGTTTTACCACCTTTACCCCTTATTGTCCCTTATTATCCCCAATTTATCCTTAACTGAGAACCTCAGTCAGGACTTAACGGAGATTGAATGCTTTGTGAATACGGCGGATTATCTATTAAATAATAATTGGTTCAAGCCCTGCCGTGAAGTCAGGAGCTTTTGCGCGCATGTTCTATTGTCTATTCACCTCTATTGGACACTTCTAGTCGAATTTAGGTATCGATATACCGGGTGGTTCAAAAGTACTTTGACAAACTTCAGGAGGTGATTCCTCACAATATTATAATATGAATTGTCCAAATAAATATATGTCCGGAAACGCTTTGTTTGCAAGATACGAGGTGTTACAGTTTTATTCGCGTTCTTTTCTTAATATTTTTCGAAATACTGACCTTAATTGAACGAAAATTGGTATAGAGAAGTGCTTGTGAAATTAATTTAAACGTCAAATTAATTTCCTAAGCATTCATGTGAAAAATGCAAAATAATGGTAATAACTTCAAAACGCATCGATTTTATCAGACTTGAAATTTTCAAGTCCAAATATCTAGAAAACGGTTGCTCATAGCGACTTGTAACAAGGGTATTTTTTTTTACCTAGAGATGATAGAGGAATCGATTATTTCACTATGTACTACAGGTACGCTCAAAAGAGTTATGAATCTCTATAAAAGAAAAAGAGGTGTAGGTGGCGCCCCCTACAAATGAGAGCAATAATGACATCAGGTCCGAATTCGGCACCTCAAAAAAGCTCTCAATACTAATTAACGTTAAATTAAGATCAGTTTTTCGAAAGTTATTTGAAAAAATCGAAAATGAAAATAAAATTTTAATACCTTGTATCTTGGAAACTGAGCGTTTCCGAAAACATATTTATTTGGACAATTCATATTAGAATATTATGAGGAATCGCCTCCTCAAGTTTGTCAAAGTACATTTGAATCTCCCTGTATACCGTTTTCTCAGTTTTTAGGAGATATGAGTACATTTCATACAATTTTATTGACATACCTACGTAATGAGAGAATACTCTATGATCACAGAATTTAATACTGACGTTCTATTGGAATTGAAATTCGTTGAATATATAATGGAATACGAATAAATTACGCCTAAAGTAACTTCAGGATATGGAATTACGCAAAAATTACAGGGTCGGCATTCTACAAGTAATTACCTAGGAAATAATAACAATATATAACAATTAAGGCGAATTCATAAAACTATGAGAACTTAGCATAATGAAAGCCGATGAAGGTTATCTCGAGTCAATTTAAGAATACTCAATCATTTTAAAAAAATAAATTATTCCTCATCAATTTTCCTAAAACGTACTTACGCTTTTCGAGATATCCTTCATTGAGTGTCATAAAATATTATACAAATTCCAGAAATTTAACTGTTCTTATCAATCCACACCTGGAATATAATAACAGATGATCTGTGCTCGAATAAAGACATATACTGACCCCCGGTTCCTGAAACGTTGATCAAGGCAAATGTTAACTAATCAGAAATCAATCTCTTGTTAACCATCATTTGAGATGCGCAAAGCGCATAAACTCGGACGGATTTGACATAAATAGTTTTGTTAGTTGATCATAACTTTGACGAGCCTTTCAGAAATAGGGTGTGACTATTGATCTGAAAGTTGACACTTATTATAGAAAGGGCTATAGCAATCTCTTTATGCCACATGATGTTTATGCATTTCAATTCAATCTCGTTTGTTTCCAAGTTGATTGGTTATAGTACCATCTTAAAAGGGATAAGTCAATAAGGTATTACTTATGAATATTTAGTTTTCAATTTCATGATGAATTTCACCTTGTTATTGCCATGAAGAAACACACAATCCAGTCGAAAAAATTGAGTGTTTGTTTTGAATGGTGCACTTGCTTCGAGAGAGTAAAAGCTAAATAACATCGATATTCTGAGTACTGCGCTGAGAATAATCAAATTGAATGAGTCGTTTTGAAGAATTGTTGAATGTGAACATCGGACCACCGAATCCCAAGTTATGGATATCGAAAATTCGGTCCAGCATTCATGAATCACCCTGACGTATCTCCGAAACAAACTGCATTTAGATAAAATTGGTTCAAACCCTGTGGCCAGGAGCTTTGGCGCTCTTGTTCAAACTTCGACAAATCATATCTCCGAAATTATTGGTCTGTGGGTATGAAATAAATGGATTCTTACGATAGAACTACATCATGAAATAAATTCAATTCAAACAGAACGATTCTCCCCAATAACGAACTTATCCGAGATATTCATTCCTCAAATCTACTCTGAGAATTATATTATATCAATTAAAATTTAGACAATATTGCTGTTTTGTTTTTACTGGAGATATTCTGAACCCAATTTGATTATGTATCTTACCAAAGAATGTATTTCCATCATCATATGGATTACCCACGTGCATTATATTATCACCTCAAAAGTATAATATCATTATCATGCTCATAATTCTACGATAGGTGAGGTTATTTCATTGGTCATTTTGAATTCAATCATACTTTGTTTTCTAGAACAAGAGGTGTATTTTATATCAAGAATAACGAACGAGAAATAATTTTGGCATTTATCTCTCATAGGAAAATAAGATGACATGTAAGAACACAGATCATATAAGAAATATAAGAAATCATAGATAGAATAATTAAGTAGGTACAGCAGTCTGTGAAAACATAGAAGTACGATTCATTATGGAAATCGAAAAATCATATCTCCGAAAGTATTAGCTTGTTAGAGTTTAAAATGATATTAATGAATTTCTATGGTGAAACTGCTTCTTAAAAAAATTGAATTTGAAATTTGTGAAGAAAAAAAAAATTTTGTTTTAGTTACTTCGAAACCATATGCAATAACCAATTTCGCCGAGATATTTATCTCTCAAACCTACTATGAAAATTTCACCTGCCTACCTCAAAAGTTTTTTTCGGCACTTTACGGCAACCCGATCAATACAAAACTTCGCATGCATATGAAGTAGGGTGGTCGTTAAAAATTAAATTTCTCGCGGCACCCCCTAAAAAGCTTCCTTTTTATGAAAAAACACTGGGAAAATTTTTTATAATTTTTTCAAGTCAAGACAACACGTGCCTCAAGAGGATTTAAGTTAATTTTTAGGTATAGCCATGTTTTTTGAAGATTTTTAATAATAAATACAATTTCATACAAAATATAAACAACCACAGAACCAAAATTCATGAGAATACAATAGTTAATCAAAATAACAATGGATTTTCCAAACAATAAGGTCTGTTAATTAAAAAAATCAATGATATTTTAATTAATATTTTTATTTTATTACAAAATGAATACAAATTTAATTTTAATCTCTAGAGTTCTTCATTCCAATCCTTAAGTAAACTTTCTTTCGTTTTCTTAATGTCTTTGCTTCCGTAATCATCTAATATTTGAATGAGGAATTGCTTTTGTTGTTCATCTTTTGTGAATAAATCGTTGTACTCTTGCATTAGTTGAACACCTCGTTCGGCAACATCGTTAACCACTGATAAATTTGTAACAGCAGTCAAACAATCTTGATAATTAGAGTCTTCTAACCAATTCTCACAATTTTCAGTCAACATAATTATTACTTCATATTTTATAAGAAGTTTCCTGAAAAACATGATATTAACCAAAATTTAACTTGAATCGTCTTGAGGCACGTGTTGTCTTGACTTGAAAAAATTATAAAAAATTTTCCCAGTGTTTTTTCATAAAAAGGAAGCTTTTTAGGGGGTGCCGCAAGAAATTTAATTTTTAACCTCCACCCTAATATGAAGGTCACTATTCTACAATTTGATGCCAAATTTCAGACAGTACAAGTGATCTGTTTCGGAAATATTCATGAAAAATGTTTTTACTAAAAACGGCCATAACGCCGAAACCGCTTGATGGATTTCGCCTGTTAACGAACTTGTCGAGATATTTACGCTCCAAACCTACCCTGTAAATTTCAATCCTCTAACTCCTTCCGTTCGAGAGTTATCGTGTTAACGGCCAGCTGGACTGCCGGACAGAATCGATTCTTGATCAGTGAGTCGAACCAAATCGTTTAAGACCATTTTCAGCCAAAAATTCGAAAATTGCAGACATTTGGGCAAATTGAAAAGCATTCTCTTCCGAGGAACAAGAGCGCCAAAAAGAAGCAATTTTTCTGAAAGGTCTTGATGACCTGCATTTACTACTAGGCTATGACCAACCACTCATGTAACACCCTGTATATCACTGTATTGCACTAATTCGCGAAAAAAATTTGACGAAATATATTATATTCACCATGGAGCACTAATAATGAACTAACCGACAAACTTAATATTAATACTGTTTAATGGCCGTCTCTAGACCATGTTTAATCACTTTCCGTGATTAAATGGCTTGAATATGAAAATGGCTGTGGTTTCGCACAAAATATCTCATTTGCAGCCAAACCTTCATTAAACGAATAGGAGAGCAAATCATGAAGCATTTCTGAGAGAGCGCGAACAAATGCCTTTACATGAACAAAGAGAACTTATTACCGATTTATTCCTAAGATCGCAGTCGCTGTCATTGGGATAATTTTTGTGTTTTACGCGAACAAATGCAACAACTGTGATTTCATTATGATTAAATGAGTTACCTATCTTAAATGATTGAATGAGTTACCTACCTTAAAGTGACAATTCTCGAATTTCAGAAAGCTATATCAACAAAAAATAATTCTGAAGATTTTCGTTAGGGTCTGACGAAGGAGTCTGATTTGGACTTCGAAACGTTAGGAAATAGTTGTTTCATCGTTGATGTTCGTTATTGACTGTTAGGCAACATTGTTCGATTTATTGCTTCTGACAAATATCTTGTGTTTCTTATGCAGAAGCATTCCACAAAATGATGAATTTTTATTTAATAGATATTTTTTCAGAGTTTGGGAGAGAAAACCCAGAAAAAAAACCATTTTATAATGAATATACCTCCCACAGTATCCTTTAATGATTATTTATTTCTTGAATATCAGGTCCCTATTGGAAATAACGATGTTTTTGTTTATAATTCGAATCGAAATTCGGTATGTTTTTTAAATACTGTTGCATCCCATGACTTCACATTTTGGGAAACGCAGATTCGTTTTTCTAAACAAAGGAGCTCGCGTGAAATATTACCTATTGACTCAATGAAAAATTATATACGATTTACACTTATTTATTCAATATTGTGACGCGTTTCGTCGACACAGTGACTTCATCAGACTACATCATACTAAATTCTTAACAAGTTATTATCTCCCTATACCTAGATGACATGGACACAGAATCATTTAAAACTAATTACAGGAGAAACTTATTTAAAACAAATTACATAATAGACTTATTTAAAACTAATTACATGAGATTTCACTGCTGGTTTCTTTGTACACATTAACAATAATTCATTCCTAATGCTTTTATTTATAAATTGATTCTCTATTTGAATAGATTGAGTAACGGTGAAAAATTTAGATCTAATTGTTCATTAACTAAATTACCCGTATGTTTTTCCCTATTTATTTCGACCATTTCCCATTAATTAAGTTGCGCACCTTTATTCAAATTGTGTAGAATTTTGAAATCCGGGTTAAACTTATGTCCTTCTGCTAATAAATGATTCGAATAATTTGAATTAATTTTGTTGTTTTTGAAGCTGTGATGATGTTCCTTTATTCTTATGCCAAAATTTCTACCAGTTTTTCCTATATATGATTTGTCACAGCTCCCGCAATTTAATTGATAAACACCGGATTTATCTTCTTTATTCCTTTTCGATTTATTGTTTTTTATGAATTTGGCAAGGTTATTTTTATACCTAGATGACATGGACACAGAATCATTTAAAACTAATTACAGGAGAAACTTATTTAAAACAAATTACATAATAGACTTATTTAAAACTAATTACATGAGATTTCACTGCTGGTTTCTTTGTACACATTAACAATAATTCATTCCTAATGCTTTTATTTATAAATTGATTCACTATTTGAATAGATTACCTATTGGGTTAACTGGGTTTTGGTTTACCATGTGCGGTCTCACCCTTGAAAATAATATTTTTACGAATTCCTTGTAAGCTTCGACCTTTTCTACAGAGATATTGCCTATTTCCTATGAAAGAATGCTAAAATGCATTTAACAACTGAAGTGCTAAGAAAGTTTTCATTTTCCTAACACCTTGCCCAGTCTGGTATTCTTCTTGTCTAGACTCTTAGAAACCCCTAATCTGTGAACCTTATCTATCATCTTTCGTTGATAGATTATATGCAGAAAACGAGTGAAGTTTGGTCCCGATAGTGGGAGAAATTCGAGATTTCGAATTCCTAAGATTAAACAACCTAGAAAAGTTCACTGATTGGTGCTGGTATCGGTAACAAGAAAATACAGTTAAATGTTTATTCAAAGTGCGTTCGAATCATTCACCAGTTCCTATCGTCGTAATTGTTACCTCATTCCAAGTAACAACTTACTCATCCCCCTGATAAAACCACCAGGGTGTAAAATTCTGGTCCTTCGAAACAACATCCTGATAAACTAATCAGGATACAACAAATACCTTGTAGAATTTTTTCATCAAACTGAAATTTAAAATTCTTGAAAACTTCGGAATATTACAGACGTCATGTGATCAAAGTAACATTAAAATTCGATGGGGAATTCGAAAATGTGATAATTTATTGAGTATGCCTTTCAAAAGAATGACAAAGATACGAAAATATTTTATATTCTCCCGGCATCCAGGGTAACATACTGAAGATGAATTTCAGGAAAATATCATGTGTTATTGACCGTATAATTTTGGGTGAGGTTAAAAAAGAATGACTTTATACAGGGTGAGTCTTAAAGTTGTACATTAATTTTAACCATGGATTCCTCTCTTCAAATGAAACACCTTTTTCGTTTTCCATTTTCCAGTTTCGGCTCAGGAAAAAAGTTATAAGCGTTCAAAGATTTTACAATGTGCAAAGCCACCCCTGAACTGTCTTTAAGTGTTGAACACAGAAACACTTACTGGGTTCAAAATCGCAACCAAATCGCATAATTATATGAAAGCTTTATCACCTGATGCTTTAAATTAAACAAAATCTTATTCACTCACTGAAGTCTCATGAAATGATTTCAAATAATCTGTATTCTATATTTTCGGAAAACCTCTTCCTGAATATTAAAACACTGACACCAACTTGATTTTCATTGAATATCCACTATAAGATTATCCACAATATCTCCTTCGCCTATTTTCACATTCCTTACATATTTTAATTCGCATCATATAAATGAATATAATATCAATATCAAACTAACAACAATTATAATATAACCTCTACTCTACTGATTCGAGAAAAACTATCTATGATTATATGTTATCTATGCAAGTGACGACCTCGTATAGACTCAGTATAATATTATTTTATTATACTGTGACAGCAGCAGGCACTGAAATGTAATTAGAATATATTAGGTTAGCCACAGAATATATTGTTGGTCTAACCTTAAAATATAACGTCCATTGTTTATTGTTTACATGATTCCGTAGATCCAGATTAAGAATTTCTCGTCGAGAATAATTGGGATGAATAGGTGGAATGATACATATAATTGATATTTCCCTTATGTATACTAATGTACTACAAACTTATAAGATTCAACTATGTAGTTCGTATAAAATAACTAAGTGAAGTGAGTTATATCTGTAGAAAATTAAGAAGATGAAATTATGAGTGTTTGTGCAGAATCGAAGCAGTATGAAAATAAATGTTTAGATGACATGAATAACAGACAATTCAAAAGTTTCATATTCACTATTGGGGATACATAGAGAAAAATTCGTAGATGAATACAAATTATGGCGAGACTATTCATCTGTTTCCCAAAAGATAACTGCTACCTTGCGAATTGAGTTGTTTGAATAAGTTGTTATTAAGTTATCCTGAAAACTCAGTCTATGATTTTATTCGAGCAGATGATCTGTGATTATATTCCAGGCTCGTATTGATGAAAGCAGGTAAATTTCTGTAATTGTTTTCCATATTTTATGACATTCAATCAAGAATGTCTCGAAAACGGTACGTTTCAGGAGAAATTATGAAGAATAACTTAATTTTCTAAAAGGATGGAGTATTTCAAGAATGACTCAAGATAACCTTCATCTGCTTTCGTTATGTTGTTTTCTCATAGTTTTAGAAATTCGCTAGTCTATAACGAGGAGACCAGTTGAAGTAGAGAAAAACTGTTAATTGGAGATTATGTGTCATAGTGATAGAAAACTTCATACCAAAATACATTCAATTCTGAATCACCATGTCAAAGCTACAAGAGAAAAACTGATTTTTTTTTCAAATTTCAACAGCCTGTATTTATTTCCTTGTGCCGAATCTGGCAAAATGGTAAATGAAAAAAGTGTTTTCTTTGATGGGAGGAATCTATGGTTAAATTTAATGTTCAACTCAAAGACTCACCCTGTATATAAAAATCGATCAGTGTATGTGTGTTCCTATAGACGCCAAAACACATCCCTAAATGATTAAGAAGATAAGATATAATTTTGTTGGAAATTAGCAGCATTTTTGGAACACGCCACTTAGCAAATCTCTATGCGTAGACTTTGTCATAAATGTGTTTATCCAATAATTTAAACTTTATGGACGACAAATGATACACCATGTACATACAGCCTTGCTGTACAGGTCTGCGTTCTCTTTGTTTACTCGACCTACTACGAATTGACGTCCTTCAACAAGGTGTTATTTCATTGAATCATCATATAGTATGAGGTAGTCTTGAATATTAATAGTCGTCCTTATAAAACCTCAAAAATTATTACAAATGTGGTCAATTGTTATCTACACTTGAAAGTTCTTCATTTTGATCCAATGAATTTTGTGTCTGTGGAGCAACTAAAATGATTCATTCACATTTCATTGAAAAGGAAATGGAGGTGATTATTATTCAAGGCAATGTCGACACAGTTGATTCCAATTCTGTCATTTTAGGGTCCGATAGTGAACAATGCGAATGATTTATGGAAAGGGTTACACTCAACTGAAAAGATTTCAGCGAATAATAATCTTGTTCAACAATGTTTTCCGCAGTATATTTCACTCGACCATTGAGCCAGCCATTTTTAAACACTATTGGTGAGTTTCACGAAGCTTCGATTAGCTTAATCGTGCATTTAATTCGATGGTTGTATCAAAAATGAACTGAAAATCGACATAGAATCGCACTAATTTGACAATTAAGAGCTGTCATTGGATTTTATTTGTATTGGGTTGAAATTTAGTAGTTTATCGTGAATTATCGACTCAAAAATTTGTGGAAAATAAAAGATGACGTAATTTTATATAAATTTTTGAAACGATATTTCACTTTTTTATTTCAACTCAATCAAAATAAAAAAATCCATATTTTTGGGTTTTCAACAGACTGTAACTCGTAGGGAAATGATCATACAGCAAAAATATTGGTTCAAGCACTGACGTGAACTCAGAAGCTTTTGCGCGTATGTTCTCTTGTCCGTTCTCCTGTATTGGACACTCTTAATCGAATTTACCATGGTGAATTCTATTGTCTGTGTCTGTGTCCTATACAAGAGAACAGACAATAGAATTCATCATGGTAAATTCGATTAAGAGTGTTCAATACGGGAGAGTGGACAAGAAAACATGCGCGCAAAAGCTTCTGACTTCATGTCAGTACTTGAACCAATTTTTTTTTCCATGATTTTTTAAAAAATTTCTAGTGCATGCAATTGTGCAATAATTTTCTCGTTGGCATTCTACAACTACTAACCATGCTTGAATTGGATCGGATTTGTATTTTTTCAGTTATTGAGGAAATAACAACCAAATTTCACGTTTATATAACTCCAAAACCATTTGGCCGATTATGCTAGTTAACGAACTTAAATGTCGCATTCAGATGCGCAAGCTACCATGAAAACTGCAAGTCGCTATTTCTTTCCGTTCTCAAAGAATCATGAGATACATAATATTTTTCCTGTGCGATCATAACTTCCCGACTTATTGATTATTATCAAAGTCAAAAAGCACTTTTTGATTTTGATTTGATTGACTATGAGTCCTCAGCAAATTATTGTACAGGCTTTTCATTTGGTTCAAAGTGAAGGGCATATATTCTCGATAATTGTTAATATTTCATTTACCACAAATTCTTATATAGGGTGTCCCAAGTTCGAGTGCCTATGAGACGTTTCTGCAGAACTGGACAGATTTGAAATCTAAAAATTTGGATTATGATATTGCTTGAAATTCTCTACAGAGCTAAAATATTTTCGAAGCCCAAGCACTTCCGGTTATACAGGGAGTGAAAATAAATTTGATGAAAACATTTTTTTTTCAAGTTTTGCATTTCTGGTATGATAAAGTATTCAATGCTGAATAGTTGTATGTTAAAACTATTGTTTTCATTCGAATAGTTTTCAAAATATCGAAAAAAAACCGGAAAAAAGTCAAACATGTTTAGTCAGTATTATGCTCATTAATCTTGTTTTAAACATCCTGAGCGTGAACCGTTTTTAGAACATCGAAGAGGAAGAATGTGGAAAGGTCATGCATCTTTTGAATTTCAGTATTATCATTACAGGGTGTTTCAAATTTTGTGTCGAAAATTGTGATCAGAAATTGGCCATAACTTCTGTTTTTCAAATAAGAACCCTGTTTTTTTTATGATTGCTTTGGATTCTGCGGTGAAAAATAATGATAGTTTCCTTACATGATTGCTCCTAAATTTATGAGTTTTTTTTTTATTTAGGAGCATAATCATGATAGAAAACTATCACTATTTTTCACCGCAGAATCCAACACAATCATAAAAAAATTGGTTCAAGCCCTTTGGACAGGAGCTTTTTGGCGCTCTTGTTCAAACAGACAAATTATATCTCCGAAAGTATTGGTTTCTCAGAGGTGGGAATTATATCAATGGATTCCTATGATAGAAATGCATCAGGGAAGAAATTAAATTTAAAAAAAGTCTCGTTTAAAAAAATGCTTCAAATATTATCTTATAAAGAAAGGGCAATCTACAATGCTTCAATGCCTAAATGCTTAAAAAATTGTCATTAAATTTATTTATCAAGATTAAATGAGCAATCTGCAATGATTCAACCTCGTGGAATGGGTTGTTAAAACTTAGACTCGGTGCAAAGTTTTCACAACTCGAAATACCTAAGGAAAATATCATCGAAATGTCTAGAGCAAGGCTGGAGACAATCATAGCAGATTGTCCATTTATTGCTGATATTTGAGTAGGTGGTGGATTACGAACAAATTATTTTGATAGTTCAAACTATATTAATAAAATACTATCCTCCTTTCATAATTTAAAATTTAATAGTCCATACCACTAACACATTCTTTTCTGTATTATGAACCTTAACTCAAGAAAAAATGATTGATAGACAAATGAGGATAGCAGAAAATTTAATATACTTACCAGCTTTATTAATATTTAATAAGTGAATTCTAATATTAAACAAAATACTCAACAATAATGCTGTTTATTAATTATTACTCGATATTATATCAACCCTCAACTACATTTATTTGAATGAAATGAATATTTCTTCAGCGATATTGAATGAAATTATTCCTAAATAAATGTTGTATCATATTAAGTGATGATGATTTATAAGAATTTTAATTAATTCTATATTTCAATGGAAGAAGGCTTTATTTGTCCATATGGCCAATAAATTATTTATTAATTGCAATGCATGTTCGATACTATCAAGTAAATATTTCTCTCAGTGTAGAAGTACGATGTATCATTGAAATTTTGAAAAATCATCTCTGAAAGTATCAGCTTGCTTAAGTTGAAAATAATATCAATGGATTCTTATGTCGAAACTAACTGCATCTTAAAAAAAATTGAATTCGAAGTTGTTACTCCAAAACCATCCGGCCGATTTTGCCCAATAACGAACTTAACCGAGATATTCATCTCCCAAACCTACTCTGAAAATTTCAACTGTCTAGCTCATTCCGTTCGAGAGTTATCGTATTAACGGACCACGGACAGAATCGATTTCGACCACGGATTCTTGATTAGTGAGTCGAACCATATCGTTTAAGACCATTTTCAGCCAAAAGTTCGAAAATTACAGAAAATTGGGCAAATTGATAAGCAGTCTGTTCCGAGGAACAAGAACGCCAAAAACTTCCCTCGTTCAGTCTTACTCGTAGCTATTTCGCATTGAATCCCCATACAGAAAAGCATACACAGCTTGTATATTTTTTTATCAATCACACGCGCCCAACAGCGTATATTTTTTGTCCAATGACATACACCCAAGTGAGTGGAAACAGTTTTATTATGTTTTCCAGATTCTATATTGGGCGAAGATATTTATATGACATGAAAAATACATTAGGCAACTAACTCTACTTTATTTCGAACACAAAATCAGTATGTTCAGTTCCTGTAGTTGATTATGTGGAAACTGAATCAGTATTGAATACTTGGTGTAATTGATTTTTGTTGTAATATTTCCAAATAGGGAACCCTTAGAACGAATACTTACTTGTTAAAAATTTCAACCAAAATACAAATATCAGATAACCCAATGATATAAATGTTTATAAACTAAAATTACTGCACTATTGGGGCGGATATCATAAAACTATTTTGACAGATAACTAGGAGTTAATTTGTGGATTGACATCACTATCATAGTTGTCTCCTATTTGTAGGAGTAAACTTGTGGATTGACATCAGTATCATAGTTATCTCCTATTTGTAGGAGTTAACTCTATGGGGTATCGGTTAAAGTTAACTTTGAAGAAAATTGTTGTTTTCGACAGTTCATGATATCATTTTATAGGGATTCATTTCATTTTGTTTTCTTATGCTTGCTCCAGACGGGTGTAATGTAACGCGTAATGTAATGCGTAATGCAAGGCGAATTCTCCGTGTGGACGGTAGACGAGCGTTACATGCAATGCTCGTAGTACCGTCAACGCGGAGAATTCGCCTTACATTACGCATTACATTACGCGTTACGTTACACCCGTCTGGACCCGGCATTAGGTTTAAAATCGATCTATGGCTGAAATTGAATGTTGTGGAGGTATCTCTACTCTCTAACTTCACATCCTCACACAGTGTATTGCAGCTGCTTTTTTTTATCTGCCTTACAGGGCAGGGTTATAGGCGGCGAATTCAGAAATTTCTCATGAAACAAGGGACTTACTTCTTTTGGTGTTCGGGTGTTATCTCCGTAACCAATCATTTCTAAAATTGTTATTTTGGGTATTTCTGTTAATTGAACCATTATTCAAAATTGAAGTTAATGAAATTCAAACACAAATCAGACAATTTATGAACTACAACTTATCAGCACAAAACAATTTGTGAAGGCGTTCTAAAGAATCTAACATTTCCACAGGAAGTGTTTTACGTAGTTTTCATGGTATCATCTGGAAAACATAATGTTATGATTTTTTCCTATCACACGTTGAAGGCAAATTAGTTTAGTATTATTATTATTATTGTAATAAGATTTGGGAATTTTCCAGGGAATATTATTATGAATTTCGGTCATCACATGATTATATTTTTGAGGTTTGTAATGAACACGAAGGTGATAACATTTCTGAATAGAAAATAACGCGACCTTTCAAACGATGTATCACAAGACCATACTTCCTATCTGGCAAATTGGGGGTTGTACCTGTCTTTCGAATTGGGCTGAGGGTAAGGTTCGCATTTTTACGAAAAATAATGACAATTCTCGGTATTTCCATGAATATATTACAGTTATTAAGATATTGAATTTATAACTTTTGGCTTTTCCACACTGTATCATACCATCCTCATCTTCCGAAACCTCAGCTTGTCCTTCATTCCGTCTTGTGGAAACCGAAATGGTATTTCGCTCTTCCATCGTAACAAGAAGTAACAAAACACGTTTGCTTCGATAGTGGGAACCGGTTTTTATATAGGTTCCTGTGAATCACTCACATAAAGAGATAATATTAACAATTGATTCAATGTGGATGGCTCTTCGTCATAAGGAAGGATGTGCTTTGTGAAATATTTTCTGGAAAAGAATAAAATTTTAAAATCGGAAAATGCTGTATTCTATTTTTTTATGGATAGAAAACTATGCCAAAGTAGAATATAAATTAGAAATATTTATTCAGAAAAAAATATCTGAAGGTCTTGAACCTACGGGAGTCTAGTGTCCGACCGAAACTGGTTTTTCAGCCGAAACCGAAACCGAAACCGAACTTTCGGCCAGGGTGTCAGCTTCTGCCGAAACCGAAACCGAAACCTCATATTTCATACTGAAATCTACTGTATTTTTTACAATTTCATTTGCATATACATAAAAACAGTTGAGGAGTGGTGAATAAAAAAAAAGTCAATTTTTTTGAGATCTTTATTTATTATTTTGGTATTACCAGGTTATTAAAATAATCAGTCGAAGTATACAGGGGGATTCCAAATCAGACGTGAACCTTGGAGGAGGTGTTAGTATGGATCATTTGCTGTGGTTTGAGCCATTTTTATTGATGACCGAAAATCAACAGTTTCCGAGATATTTGAGTTCTGGTTCTGTTGAAAAAGAATTAGTATGATTTGAAAGGGGATGTAAGAAGCAGATAGAGAAAAATAATAATTCAATATTTTTTTGTTGCAACCAAGCTCGAAATTTCATTAGAAAATGTATTCATAAATTATGTTCCACCATTCCATAAACAAGCACGTGTCGTCTTTTTGATGTCTTCTTTTGTTATTTTCCGCCTGAAATTTACTCACGCTATCTTTTGATACACATTCACTATTTTATATACCGGACATTCAAGAGGCTGCTTATAAAAAATCTGCTGAAACGAAACTAGTTAAGCAATCTAACGAAATCTTTCAGAGAATGAAGAAGGAAGTAGACAAGTTTTTAAAATAATTTTGGCATACTAAATTGTGAAATTCGAAAGTTGCAGACAAAAACTAGAAATTCATTTTTAATTTTTTCATATACCACATTTCAAATCATACTTATTCTTTTTCAACCCATTATACAGCATAGTTTTGCTTTTTGCGTACATATAATACCCTTTTCTGATAAAAATAAACCAAAATTATCAGCAAATTTGCTCAACGTAGGAAAAATTGACGAAATATGAACTAAGTTCAGAAATCTTTTAAAAATCACCCGAACTCCAAAAACTGTTGCCGAAAGTTTCGGCCAATTTGAGCCGGAACTAGATTTCTTGGCCGAAACTGGCCGAAACCGAAACCGAACTTTCGTTCGGTCACTACTACGGGTGCGTATCATGAAATGATGGCTCAATGGATAATTTTGTCGGGCGTTTTCGTAGATGCCTGATCCGTCTAAAATATTTTGATCAACCGATTGTGGAGGACGTCCAACTTGGGTCTATAATTTCCTCCAACTATAAACCCTTGGATTTGTTCAGTATTATAAAATTTGTGACGCACCCTAATCCCATTCGCACGTTACGTTTGGGCTCGGGATTGTATATGAATAATTTAAATATTCTTCTCTCCTTTCACATTTTCGTCTTTACTGAATTCGAATTTTGCGTTTTTAAAAAAATACGAATATTCAAATATTCCAATAGTAGAATATTTGAATAGCAAAATTATCGAATAGAAATTATTGTAGCTAATCGAATATTGGAATATTTCTATAAAATACCAAATGACTATTCACATTGCAACATTGCAACATTGCAACACATTGCACATATTAACAATTACGTGAAGAAAATATTTAAATCTTGAAAAAATAAGTATGTACTGTAGGCATTACCCAATATCCTATTCGAATAAAATTACATTCGACTACACGAATACTTTCGGACCATTTTTTTTTTCGAGTACTTGAGGAAACATTGTTTCAGATGCCTATAACTCCTAAAACGGTTGGGCCGATTATGCCCATTAACGGACTTAACCGAACCGTCACATTCGGATGTGCAACATCCCCTGAAAATTGCAATTCCGTTCGAAAGTTATCGTGGCAACGAAAGGCCGGCCGGACAGAAAGAAATTTGACCCCGAATTATTCATCAGTCAGTAGAACCTAATCGTTTGAGACCATTTTTGGGAAAAAATTATAAAATTGCAGACATTTGGCAAAATGATAGCACGCTGTTGCCTACAACATGCACACAAAAATAATAAGTATAATTCGTAGTGTTTCGTCATTCGAAGTTTGAAATAAACGTATTATCAGAAAAAGTGTCCTTGCTTGATTTTGAAAGTTCTTATTTGATATACCTATGCCTACCAAAAATCTGGTCGTTCACTTTGCATAGCTATCCCCCATACCTACTCAAAAAATACCTGTGAAATTTGGTGGATACATTAGGTCTTATCTAGCATTGCTACTCTATTCTTAGCTGAATAATTTCAATAAAACCTGAACCTCATTGGAAACGGTCTGCATACAAGTCGCTGTCACAAGTCACTGCTGTAATATCTGATAAAAAAAAAGTGGGAAAGCCCTGTGGACAGGAGCTTTGGCGCTCTTGTTCAAACTTTGACAAATCATATCTCCGAAAATATTGGTGTCTCAGAGTTGGGAATGATCCATGGATTTTTATAATACAACTGCATCATAAAAGAAACTAAATTGAAACAAGAGCTCCAAAATGTGTCTTATTAAAAACTAACTTCGAAAGTATTGGATTCTCAGAGTTGGGAATGCTATCAATGGATTCTTATTTAATTTATTTTATTTTATGATGCAGTTCAGTCATAAGAATCCATTGAGATCATTCCTAACTCTGAGAAACCAATACTTTCGGAGATATGATTTGTCAAAGTTTGAACAAGAGCGCCAAAGCTTCTGTCCACAGGACTTCCCCACTTTTTGTTTACGAATGAATATTTCAAAATGAATCTGGAGACGACCACATAAAAGGCAAGCAAAATCCATAACTCACCTGCTCAAAACCGCCTTTGTATATTTAATTTTGAATTATTAGGAAGCAATCAACTCCCGCTGAAAAACGCACTCAGAAATGGCACTTACGGTAACAGAATATTTGACAGATGGGTGGTTATCTTTAATGTGGCAAACTTCACATTGGTATGTTGTCCAACTCATACGTAAAAGTTGGATGCTAGTCCAAGATGACATGTGTGAACACAGATCATACGATAATTCATACATAAAATAATAGAGCATTCTGTGAAAACATAGAAGTAAGATGTAATATTGAAATTTTGTAAAATCACACTATCACTTGTTAGAGTTGAAAATGATATCAGTGTATTGTTATGGTAAAACTGCTTCTTAAAAAAAATTGAATTCGAAATGTAAAAAAAAAAAAATTATTCGTTACTCCAAAATCATCTACCCAATTTTGCCCAATAATGAACTCAACTGAGATATCTATCTCCTAAACCTACTCTGAAAATTTCAACTGTGAAGCTCATTCCGTTCGAGAGTTATCGCGTTAACGGAGGGCCGACCGGCTGAACAGAATCGATTTTGACCAAGGATTCTTGATCAGTGAGTCGAACCAAATCGTTCAAGACCATGTTGATCCAAAAATTCGAAAATTACAGACATTTGGGCAAATTGATGAGTACTCTGCTCTGAGGAACAAGAGCGCCAAAAAGTGTTACTGCAATATTATACGATTAATAGTTATGTAGGAATGAAAACATTGTGAAAATTCGAGAAAACATATACTCCCAAAAAATTTCTTTTGAGGCATTTTTACTAATTTATGATTATTTGTTTCAGGTATGTAACCAAAAGCATTGAGATGGATGTGTGTATTGTAGAAATACATAAAAAGGTATGATTTTCATTACACATTTTCTTCACGACAGTTCGAGAATGAAAGAAACAAAATTATAATCAACGTTCAACATATTCATCATCTTATCCTTTAACCCTTTAAGTCAACAATCGAAATATCATGACGAATATTAAGAATACCTAGAGATGTAGACGAGATGTATGCAATATTTCTCGTTGCCACAGGACAGAAGAGCGAAAATTATTCGAATAAAATCGCTCGCTTGTTCAGTACATTTCGAGAGGTCCAAAAATCGAATGGTTTGATTAGTTTCACTCGGGAGGTCTCATCTGTGATTTCTACGTATTCCTTGAGAAATTATTTGTCCGGTAGTTCCCAACGAATTGTATGAATACTGATGCAAATTTCACAACTGGATACAGCAGGATGACTGTATTCGCGAACCTATTCATATGCACAATGACCAGTAATATTAGAAGGGGTAAATTTGCAAACCACCCTTCAGAAAGAGCATGTGAATTCGGAATTTTCGTATGGAGATCTATTTCAAATGTTATTATCGCGAATGAAAACATCCGAATGGATATCATCCACATCGGAACTGGTTTTTATCAAAGCACATCTGTGAAGATACCAGGGACATCGAATAGCAGGGGAATGCGTTTAACAGAATGCATCATACTTTATTCCCTTGAGGAATTTAGAATACAAAGGAGTGATTTTCTCCATCTTATTCAACGACCGAACACAATAACAGAAATTCCTTATGAAATTGAAACTGGATTTACTTTCAATAAGACTTGAGCTGTATTTGGGCGTTGAAATGTGTGCAATCATATTCTAAGAATATATGCGGTGTGACTAATTCCGTATTCGCCAAAATGAATATTTTTGAAACGGTGTCTTCATCATAATAATATAGTATTGTCAGTTTGAATTAATTGGTAAAGCATTACAGCATTTGTATTCAGGGTGAGTCTTTGACCACTGCATTAATTTTAACCAAAGATTCCTCTCATCAAATGAAACACTTTTTTCATTTAATATTTTTCCAAATTCAGCTCAGGTAAAAAGATACAGGCTGTTGAAATTTAAAAAAAAAATCAGTTTTTATTTTGTAGCTTTGACATACTTTTTTGAATAAAATGAATGTTGGCGTAAAGTTTCCTATAACTATGATACATATTTTCCAAATATTAGTTATTTTCTACTTCTACTGGTTTTCTAGTTATGGACTCGTGGATTCATAAAACTAAACGAAATTAGCATAAAGAAAGCATATAAAGTTTTTCTTGAGTCATTTCAAGAATATTCCATCGGTTTAGAACATTATATTATTCTTCATCGTTTCTCCTTAAATTTTCGAGATATTCTTCATTGAATGTTTTAAAATGGAAAACTCCAGAAATTTCACTACTTTTATGGATCCGTCCCTGAGCGTTGGAATCCCGAATCAAGCTGTAAACCACGTTACCATGCCTTATTCTCGTCCGCCAACAATGTCATAGATAATTTATATGCGGGAGTGTATTAGCACATTGTGAAATCTTTAAACGCTTGTAACTTTTTACCTGAGCCGAATCTGCAAAAATGGTATATGAAAAAAGTGTTTCATTTGATGAGAGGAATCTTTGGTTAAAATCAATGCAGTGGTCAAAGACTCACCCTGTATATTCTAGAATAACATAAGTAAATACATTCAATAATTGGTTTCTGGGTTTTCTCTTCCAAAGTCTGAAAATTTTATATAATAAAATGTGGGAAAGCCTTGTGGACAGGAGCTTTGGTGCCCTTGTTCAAACTTTGATCTGCGAAAGTATTGGTTTCTCAGAGTTGGGAATGATATCAATGGATTCTTATGATAGAACTGCATCATAAATATAATTGCAGAGATAAAGGAAGAAATATTGTTTGTGGCCATACCACCCTGAATATGCTAGATACCGTCCGAACACTGAAGCCAAGCTGCGACGGGTGCTGGTCTTTTTTCAATTTGGCTTCTGTGCGTCAATTTTCGTAATTAAATTCAAAACGTAGGTCATAGGCAAATAATAATTAGAGTATTCTATGAAATCATAGAATTAAGAATAATTATTGAAATTTTAAACAATCATATCTTTGAAAGTATCAGTTTGCTAAAGTTGCGAATTATAAAAATGGATTCTTATGATTAAACTACATTTGAATAAAATTGAATGTAGAATTTGTAATGTAAATTTTTTTTTCCGTTACTCCGAAACCACCTGGCCGATTTTGCCAATAACGAACTTAACCAACATATTTATCCTACTCTGAAAATTTCAACTGTCTAGCTCATTCCGTTCGAGTTATCGTGTAAGCGGCCGGTCGGACGGCCGGACATAATCGATTTTGATCACGGATTCTTGATCAGTGAGTCGAACCAAAACGTGAGACCATTTTTGGCGCTCTAGTTCCTCGGAACTGAGTGCTTATCAATTTGCCCAAATGTCTGTAATTTTGGAATATTTCGATGAAAATGGTCTTAAACGATTTGGTTCGACTCACTGATCAAGAATCCGTGGTCGGAATTTATTCTGTCCGGCCGGTCCGGCCGGCCGTAGGCACGATAGCTCTCGAACGGAATGAGCTAGAGAGTTGAAATTTTCAGAGTAGGTTTGGGGGATGAATATCTCGGCTAAGTTCGTTATTGGGCAAAATCGGACAGACGGTTTCGGAGTAACAAAAAAAAAAAAATTTTTTTACGAAACAAATTCCAAATCAAATTTTTTTTAATAAGCAGTTTTATCATAAGAATCCATTCATATCATTTTCAACTCTAACAAGCTAATACTTTCGGAGATATGATTTTTTAAAATTTCAATGTAGATCGTATTTCACAGATTGATATAATTATTATTCTATGTATGAATTCTCATAATGTCAACTAAATCGATACAAGTTCTCGAAGTTCCGACCTCGGGAATTTTCCTTGCTAAAAGTCTGTCTGAGAAACGTCAAAATGAATCCGTTAGACGGGGTGCGGGAAATTTTTCGCAACGAAATGGCCGTTCTAGGCAGTTTTCGGGACTGAACGTTGACGAGAAGCGAAGATAAGGGTAAAAAACGGTCAAATAAACCTCCATGTGGCGATTTTATGTCGAAAAGTGAAAATTAAGAATATCTATCCGCGGTTAGTACCGACGTTTTATTCTAATACCGGAGATCGAGAGGATCCTTCGAGGAGTCCGATAGTGTAGATGTATAGATAGTGGATATCTCGGTTTCGGACGAGGGAAGGCGGGTTCGAAGCCCATCAAGGGAATTATACTTTTTCGTGTTTTTTTTTCAATTTTTATCGCAATATTAACTTCGAATAACGGTATATCTGCCGACTTTAAGTAAGGGTGTTTTCCTTTTTTTTTTCTGAGCATATATCGCTGAAAATAAACCATTACTATACGGGGTGTTCTTTTTTTCACGGCACAATTTGCCACGATTGAATTGATTCGTGCCACAAACAAACCGTTATCTAAATAGGAACCTTGGATGGATTCTTATAATGTATTTTTCGGAAATCTCTATACAGGGTGTTTTTCTTTTAATGTCAATTGCAGATTGCTGTTTTTAACGCTATGAACATACCATTTCATTCATTCGTGTTGGAAAATATACTTTCGAGGCATACATCGTTGGAAATAAACCATTACTATACAGGGTGTTCATTTCCTCGCGGCATCGATTATTTTCAAATGCAAGCGTTTTAAGTAAAATGTCACTTCGAGATTTCTATCGCGAGGAGAATTCTCAACTTTGTAAAACCGTTGCGAAATGATAACCGCTGCTATACAGGGTGTCTTAAGAAATATGTCAACTCCGAAACTTTACGTGTATGTATTTCAGTGGAACCCAAGGCGGCTCAGATTCACAATTGGACCCTGTAGGGGGCGCTAAAATCGATGTATAGGAACTCGGAAACAGGCGGATCGATTTTGATGAAACTCTGTGATTTTCTTTCGGCGTATCTCTGATTCACAATAGCATCCTGTAGGGGCGCCCCGATCGATCTATAGGAAACGGCTCGAACGATTTCGATTAAACTTTGTGTGCGTATTTGAATGGGCCTCAGAGTCACAATAGGAACTCGGTAGATAGCACTGTGTTCGGTTTATAGACTCTCGAGAACGACCGGACCGATTTCGTTGAAACTTTCTGTGTGTGTGTGTCTGAGGAAGTCTCGGAAAAATGTAGATCTACCGGAAAATGTAGATCTATCGGAAAAATGTAAATCTACCGGAAAAATGTAGATCTGCCGGAAAAATGTAGATCTACCGGAAAAATGTAGGTCTACTGGCTAGGTAGATCTGCGGGCCCACTAGTTATTATTCTATCTATGAATTCTCATAATGTCAACTTGACAGAAGGGAATATTGTAACTTCAAAAATATTGGGGTTGAAATACTCGTATTTTAGCGATGCAACGGGGACCTCAACCGAAAATGTTTGAAAATATTACGTAAATATTGAAAGCATAATTCTGTAGTTTGGTGAACGTAGATCAGGAAATTTTTGATCGATTACAAGGTAATTTATTATTACTTATCTAATAAACCATTATTTGAATTGAATTTCCTTTATGATGCAGTGATATCATATGAATACATTGATATAATTCACAACTCTGAGAAACCAATACCAGATATAATTTGTCTGTTTGAACTAGAGCGCCAGAAAGCTCCTGTCCACAGGGCTTGAACCAATTTTTAGCCAAACATTTGAAAACTACAGACATTTGGACAAATTGATAAGAACTCTGTTCCGAGGAACAAGAGCGCCAAAAACAAATTCTACTTCTTTTGAAATTGCTTCTGCGTTAGAAACACAACATATTTGTTAGAAGCAATCCAAGGAACAATTTTGCCTAATAAACTGTAACGAAACAACGATGAAATACCTTTTTGTAACGTTTCAGAGCCAAAAACAGGCTCCCTCATCAGATACTTCAGATTTTCAGACAGCCTTTGAAAAACATAGATAGATACACAATTTGAATTTTTCTGTGAAGTGAAACTATGTTATTTCAAAGTATCCACAGTATCCTTTAATGAATATTTTTTCGGAATATGTGTTCAACAGCAAATAATTCTGAAGATTTTTGCTGATGATGGAGTCTGATTTAGGGTCTGAAACGCTACAAATTGATATTTTATCGTTGTTGATGTTTCGTTACTATTTATTAAGCAGGCAGCATTGTTCTATATATTGCTTCTGGCAAATATGTTGTGTTTTTAACGCAGAAGCGATTTCAAAAGAATCGTTTCTTTTTAATATATATATTTGTGTTTGGGGCAACTCAGTAAAAAAATAATGATAAGATAATAATATGATATGATGAATGCACCTCCTAAAGTATCTTTTATTGATCAAGTAAATACATATTAGGAGTCCTCCAAGTTCTATGTAAGTATGGAATAATCAACTTGTATTATTATTAAATTATATCGTAAATTTTTCCTGCTCATTTTTTCATTATTTTACACAATATAAAGTAAAAACATGCATCTATGGGAGATGATAGCCCTACATATGGGCCCTGTAGCGGTCTTCGAACATCTGAAGTTCTGAATAATCATCACTTGGACTGGCCAGATCTGGTTTTGAAAGAGACCCTCCTGGCCTTACGAGCAACAATTTCCTTTTTGAATTCAATATTGAAGGGATTTCTAAGATCAATATCTTTGAGAACTAGCGGAGGCGATTCTTCTCCAAGAGATCCCATGCGCCAACAGAAGAGTATATTTGTGAGAGGAGACTTTTGAAAGGTTATGTATTATTTTTAGTTTGTTCGTTCTTCTCCTCTTGTCTTTTCATTTTTCAGGTTGAGTTTTGGGTACCTTGGAGAAACCTCTCCGTTTTTTGACGAAGGAGTCCATATTGAAGAAATAAATGCCTATCAATATTTCTAAATTTCAGCAAATTTTGTGAACAATAGTTACAAATCACAACACATACGGGGAGACAGGGTTTTTTGCTGAGGTTTTTCCCTAAGCTCTTGTATCATACGCAGAATTGTATGGTACCCCGTTACACCAACCTCTGCTAACATATATATATAACTCTCAGTCAAAAGAATATATATATATTATAAAAATATAAATTTAAAATTTTTCTGATCCATTTTCACCTATTTTTCCATCAATACCTGATGCATAAGGCTTATTTCTCATGCATACTATACCATTTGGTTCGGTTTTATTTTCGGTTTCAACTGAAAAGTAATGAAACCCTTTCACATATACACGTTTATCACACGGTTCGTATTTGATTTTATGTTTTCTTCCGAAGCACAGGCTCAATCGTAATTCAAATTTTTTCGCTACTTCAAATTCATCAAAATCATTAAAAGTTTAAACAAAAGCATCTTTGTATACTTCCTGCATCTGCAACATATCCCGAAAATATGTATTTATGTTTATATTTATTTTTATTTAAATAATTTGGGAAATAATCAAAGATTGGAAGATAATTATCTGCTCACTTTGATGTTAATACCACAGAACACATCAATGTTAAAGCATATTTATTTTATGGTTGAAGCCTAAACTAAACCGTGAACGCCTTCGTTGACCTGATTGAAACCTTATCGTGCCAAGGGAATATTCGGTGCTGTACGGTTTCTATTCGGTGCCGAATCTAAACCGCAGCACCGTTTCACACTGCCACTAGCGACAGAATGGAAACCGACAGCGAACCGAACCTAATCGGAACGTGAGACAAGCCTTATGGACAAATAATATCACCAAGGACACGTAGCAATTGAAATGTCATATGACGTAAACCTTTGTTTTCGCCCCAAATTTAAGGACACACTGTATTGCTCCAACATAATAACACCTTGAATTCATCTACGAATATTCATAAGCATGAATACAAAACGGAAAGGAAATAGGTAAATGGGCCACGACTTATCTCTCAAGGAAAGATATTTCCTGATAGCCAAAGCAGCGCACACGACAGCGAATATAAATACTCCGCAATCATCAGTATTATCTTCATCTTTTGAAATTCAAAACTTCTTTGTCTGCTTTATCTCCATTCTTAATTGAATTGACTTATCCATGGTTAGATTGTAGGACTGCCGCTAAGACGGACGGACCTGTACTGACTGCATGTACTTCTACGTAATTCGTTGCTTTAATATCGCCCTTGGAATATGATTTATTAAGTCATAGGAGGCAGATATGCTAATACTAGTTTCAAACGCTACTGCCTGACAAATAAGTTCGCTTATCTTGGAACCTCCCAAGGAAAAATACCCATGTTGCACTACAGGGTGTCCTAATTTCGATTGCCTATCAGACTTTTCTGGGAGAACTGTACATATTTGAAATCTGAGAATTGGGATTATGATAATGCTTGAAATTCTCTACAGAGCTTAAATATTTTCGAAGCCCAAGCACTTCCGGTTATACAGGGAGTGAAAATAAATTTGATGAAAACATTTTTTTTTCAAGTTTTTCAAGTTTCCTGGTATGATCGTGTATTCAATGCTGAACACATTTCTGTTAAAACCATTGTATTCATTCGAAAAGTTTTCAAAATATCGAAAAACAACCGGAAAAAAAGTCAAATATATTTAGTCAGTATTATGTTCATGATTCTTATTTTAAACATCCTGAATGTAAATCGTTTTTACAACATCGAAGAGGAAGAATGTGGAAAGGTCATGCATCTTTTGAATTCCAGAAATATCTCAGGGTGTTTCAAATTTTGTGCCGAAAATTGTGATCAAAAATTGGCCATAACTTCTGGTTTTCAAATTAGAACCCTATTTTTTGCGCGTATGTTCTGGGGAACATCGCGTTATCATTTTGCCCAAATGACTGTAATTTTCGAATATTTTGCCGAGAATGGTCTCTCGACTAGGTCCAACTCACTGATGAAGAATTCGTGGTCAAATTCGATTCTGTCCGGCCGGCCGGCCGTCCGTTGCCACGATAACTTGTGAACGGAAAGAGATAGCGACTTGAAATTTTCAGGGTAGGCGGCGCATCCCAATACGACGGACGAGTTCGTTAATGGGCATAATCGGCACAACGGTTTCCGAGTAATGATTTTGTTTTCAACCATTACTGATCTGATGGAACTGAAACCTGGTGAGTAGTTGTAAAACCTAAAGATGTTTGTGAAATTTTGTGGGAATCGTATCGCTAGAAAATTTTTAAAAAAATATTAAATAATATTATTTATGTCACGATAACCTGAGAACGAAAAGAGATAGTGACTTCAAATTTTCAGGTTAGTGTGCATCTGAATGTGACATTTGAGTTTGTTCATAGGCATAATCGGCCAAACGGTTTCGGAGTTATACCCATCTGAAATTTGGTTGTTATTATATATTATATTGAATTTATTGAAAGACATAGATGCTAAACAGAGGCTGATTTATAAGAATATATCAAACTGACTCAACACTACAAAACTGAATATAAATATATTATAAGTAGTAATATCCCTAAGACATTGATAATATAGGAGATAATTTTATGACAATCGAAAGTTCGTTCTTTGGCCCGAAACCGAAGACTGAGGGCTGTTACCGATCAACGAGCTTGAGAAATTTATCATAAAATTATGAGGCATTTGTCAATGTCCGAAGGATATTCGGCGGAAGTTTTTTTGACAAAAAAATGTAAAACTCAACACAACGAAACGTGTATGCATTTATTCAAAGTACAGTGAGTGAAAGTACAGTTAGTGAAAGTGCAATTAGTAATATTTAACTCAACATTAGATTCGTTGCTGTTCTCTAATATGGAAGATCTATTACCACGCATAATATTTATGATCTTGTTGTGGTATTCTTGAACGAGATTTAAGTATGGTTTGAATTTTGATTGCTATGAAAAGTAATTTTCAGCAATTTTTATTCTTCTACGACCCTTTTTGACAATTCGATAACAGTAGTTGATTTATTTGAGTGATTTGTTATCTTCTTGTCCTTAACATTCAAGCCAAATGCCCCGGTAGAAGATTTAGTCTTAGTCTTGAGGTAATAGTACAGCTTTTAGAACCACCTTGGCACGTTTTACTGAAAAACGGATTGTATTCAATGGGATTAGTTGGAGAGTCATCGTTAACTTTCTCGATTTGAAAAAAATCCACTAGACAAGCAACTGCCTCTCCTCCTCGTTACGCTATTTCTACAGCTGCAATATGGTAAAGTTTGCGCATAAGAACTTCAGGGGTGTTTTCATCCCATAGCAATATTATTTTGATAACTTCAGACTGATTTAACGAAACTGAACTGGATTTACGTTTACATGGATCTGGTACAGCAGATTTTCCTGATTGCATAGCGGACATCTCGGGCTGGTTTTAATACTATATTGTCAAACGGGTCAATCATAATATTTTAGTCATTGGGTATACTACTTTTCTTGCAAGAGTTTGCACAAAACGTACCACATTGTCTTCACCGTTGCTTCTTTAAATTCGGTCCCGTCTTTCTTTCTCATATTAACCTCCCAATCTTTTAGTATCAACGCCAATAATAATAATAATAACATTGAAGCTTAGAAGAATTATTCTTCTAAGCTTCTATGTTAATTTGATTCATATTCTCGTTCGTAGCAAAATTGCATAAATATTCTCCAAATATATTTGTGACTCTAGGTTGTATTTCTGGGAATTTTTTCTTTGATAAGCGCATTTATACTTTGAACATTCGCATTGCCCAAACGTAACATTTTGAAATTTATTTGGGATTCGGAAGTTGTCAAAGTGTTATAGTGTTGTCATAGTGATTGAATATTGCACTGAATGCAGATGTTGACATGATTGGTTGAATCAACACCTCCTACGTTATATATTTAGGAGGTATTGGGTGAAGTGATTCCATATGACACAAAATGACAAAATTTGAATGGTTGTTCGAACTCTCAAATAATTTTCAGAAAAATAATATTAATTTAATGGGTGTAGGCAAAAGTTGTGAACGGGAAATTATCCCGTTACATGATAGCGCCCTGGAACCAGCGCCGAATAAGGATATTTGCTAAATTATCCTCTCCCTTTCTCTTATCGCTTCCGAATGAGATGAACTCGTTTGTATCGTTCCGTTGGGCCGATTAATTTCATTACTACTCAGTAAAATTAAATTTTTTGCCTCACTTTCATCAGCACGGAGTGTACTCCCATTACCATAAAACCATCTCCAGACATAACTTCGCTTTCGCTGGTAGTCTTCTTCACGGACGTGTAGTTGGAGTTGGAAAATTGCTGTCGTAGATCCGACTAATTACTCTGCACGAAGACTACGTTATGTTGATGTTTGCGCAATGGTCTATGAAAGGGACGCCTGAAAAAGCGTCTTATCCACTCATTAAAACAGCACATATTAATTAATGAGTGCCGGGACCTTCCGCTACAACTAATTACGAGGAGGTTTTATCATGGGTCCAAAATGGATTTAATGAGCGTATTTTGTTGATGAGACCCTTGGATTTGGTATTAAAGCTGACAAATCGAGAAGTATCTGAAGTAACGAAGTTATGTAGACGTGATATACCAGTAGGAGTCACAAAGGAAAGGTATTAATATTCTTGAAGGGGTTATGGAATGGTATATATTAAGAATGGATGGAATGCTTATAAACGAAGAGAGCTTCGGCTTACTAGTAGGGAATATAAACGGTGTTTCTAAATCGATGCAAAAAGTTGTGAGAAGTGGACGCTTAACATTGAAGGGGTCCTTCACATAATTTCCTTGGAGAGACCGTCTTGCTGGTTTATTGACTTAATTTGTCCTAATTTCGCGGAACCTTCTGGTTGTTTCAAGTCTATTCTGATGAGAAACTTCTGTAATCTTTCAAAGTTAAGCCAATCCAACACAATATACAACAAAGATCATAGACTCCCCTACTTGGTTCTCCCTGGTCATAATCTTGAGGTATCAGTTAGTCATTATGATTCCCCTTTTTTTCCAGAGGACTCATATCATCCCGTCTTGTCTCGAGAATTGAAGTGCCAGGTGAATTGTCAATTTGCCCATTTTTCTTCTTTGGTCTATTCAATCGGCATCGTTACTGACAGTAACGCTTCGTCTTGAAATTTTCAGGGTGGGTGGCGCATACCAATACGACGGACAAGTTTGTTAATGAGCATGATCGCCCCAAGGGTTTCCGAGTAATAATTTTATTTTCAACCAATATGAATCCGATCGAATTGAAACTTGGTGAATCGTTGTAGAATATAAATCAAAGCACGTTTGTTAAATTTCGTGAGAATCGTGTCACTAGAAAATAAAAAAAAATATCAAAAAATATGTTTTATGTCACATAACCTGAGAACGGAAAGAGGTAGCAACTTGAAATTTTCAGGTTAAGTTGTGCATCTGAAGGTGACATATGAGTTCATCTATAGGCATAATCGGCCAAACGGTTTCGGAGTTATACCCATCTGAATTTGGGTTTTTATTTCCTCAATAACTCGAAAAATTCAAAACCGATTAAATTCAAACATGGTTTTTAGTTGTATAATGCCAACGCGAAAATTCTGACAAAATTTCGTGAGGTTCGTATTACTAGTAAATTTTTAAAAAACTATTGAAAACAATTCTGTATATCATTAACTGTTCGTCCGACGTCGCTAGAATTTTCAGAAAGTCTTCAGAGCCTAACACTGCTGCCAAGTTCGAACACGATCAAATATATACTGTAGGAGAATCGAACAGCCTGGTGTGAGTTCAGTAGAAGGATGGGTGACGGTTGCCTCGATAACTTTCTAACGAAAGGAGATAGGAACTTGCAATTTTCAGGGTATGTTGCGTATCGGAATGGGAGAGTTAAGTTCGTTTATGGGCATAATCAGTACAACGGTTTCAGAGTTACCTGGAATGTTATTTCCTCGATAACTCAAACAATATAACTCGATTGAATTGAAGCTTGGTCACTAGTTGTAGAATATCGACATAAAGACGTGTTTTAAATTTTATAAGATCCGTAGGTACCCCTAGAGCATTTCAAAAACAATACGAAAAGAACATTGGTTCAAGCACTGACGTGAAGTCAGGAGCTTTTGCAGGTATGTTCTATTGTCCATTCTCCTGTAGTGGACACTCTTAATCGAATTTACCATGGTAAATCCGATTAACAGTGTCCGAAACAGGATAATGGACAATATAATTCACCATGGTAAATTTGATTAAGAGTGTCCAATACAGGAGAATGGACAATAGAATATACGCTCAAAAGCTCTTGACTTCACGTCATTACTTGAACAGATTTTTATTATTGATTGTGCCCTTATTTCATCAATATTGTTCTCTAATGTTGCCAGAGTTATTGCTAAGTCAGCATGAACCATGTATTTAGCATACCCCAAAGAAAATAACCAGAAGGCAGTAAATAGCACGACCATGGAGACCAATTGATAAAACTAGTTTGTGAATTATCCTTTTCACCAAATAATCCCTTGATCCTTTTGCACATTTTTACTTACAGCAGCAATGGTTTTAGTATGCGCGTTTTTATGCGTTATGTGCTGGTTATCTTATATCATGCAGTGAATGAGTGGTCATAAATTTATCTATTACATTACGAATAGCCTGCACAAAAGAAAGATTATGTTGCCATAAAATGGACGATGCGCTCCCTGTGTTTTGCGAACGGAACTTTCATTTTGAAAATTAATTTCCACAATTTGTACGCGTTTTTCATGGGTTCATTATTCAAAAGTTATCTCTACCGAAATATTTCATGCAGCTAAAATATCACCCTTATGCAGTGTGTCCCACATGTCGACGTCAAGCCGGAAGCGGGTGGTAGGTCAAGAAATAATAGTTATATGAAAAATATTGAAAAATATCGTATTTTCAAAATTATAGGCATTTCAATAAAATCGAAAAAATCTTCACCATGTGATTGTGTTTTAACTCCCGCTACTACAAATCTTTATCTTCATTTCAATTTTATTTTTAATATGTATCCTGAATATTGCTTCTCTCAACTGGTGCCCAATATTTTAAGCCAACTGCCCCAGCTTGGTATAAAATGTCACTTTTCGCCAAACTAATGGCGATTTCCATTGACACGCTCGGATCACTCGGAGTCATATTTGACAGATATATTCAGTTCAATTGGACAGATGCATGACAGATGAGATCGATTTCGAGTGCTCCGAGCGTGTCAATGGAAATCGCCATAAGTATGTTTTGGGGAACATCTCGTTATCATTTTGCCCAAGTTAGTATATTATTGTTTAGGTCATTATCGATTTTTTCGCTGAAAATGGTCTCAAACGATTGGTTTCGACTCCCTGATGAAGAATTCGAGGTAAAATTTCCCATGGTAAAATTGAATTAAGAGTGTCCAATACAGGAGAATGGACAATCTAATTTACCATGGTAAATTCGATTAAGAGTGTCCAATACAGCAGAATGGACAATAGAACGTACGCGCAAAAGCTCCTGACTCCACGTCAGTGCTTGAACCAATTTAAACTGTATGTACTGAGAAAAAAGTGTACTTCGCTAGCTTGGCAAGTAACTTTAAAAGTTACCGCAAATAAAATGGATTAATTTTGCTAGTTTCCTGGATATTTTTTGGCACTCTTGTTCCGAACAGAGTGCTTATCAATTTGCCCAAATGTCTGTAATTTACGAATGTTTGGCTGATGATGGTCTCGAACGTTTGGGTTCGACTCACTGATCAAGAATCTGTGGTCAAAATCGATTCTGTCCGGCCAATTCTTGAAAATTGACGCACAGAAGCCACATTGAAAACAGATTACAGCACGTGGTGTTCCCAAGCGGTCACCCATCCAAGTACTAACTGCGCCCGACGCTGATTGGCCTCAGTGTTCGGACGGTATCTAGCATATTCAGTGTGGTATGGCCGCTAACAATATTTTTTCCTCTAACTCTGCAATTATATTTATGATGCAGTTCTATCATAAAAATCCATTGATATCATTCCCAACTCTGAGAAACAAATACTTTCGGAGATATGATTTGTCAAAGTTTGAATAAGAGTGCCAAAGCTCCTGTTCACAGGGCTTTCCCACATTTTTTGTTCGTGAAGAAACCCAGTTTTGAACAAATAATAATAATAAAAAATAAAGAAAAACTGTAACTGTGCTACGGCAAAAAATAATGGAAGTAGTTGACTACATAAATAGACGAGTCGCCCGGCTGATACTCAGAATTTTTTTAAGAAGATGTCGAGCGTGTACAACTGCGACTGAAGGAAGGCAGTTTGGGCATTCGACTAATGTACTAAATCTCAGATTCCTTAAATTAACGTTCAGTGAGTAAAAAAATGGGTTCAAGCCCTGTGGACAGGAGCTTTCTGGCGCTCTAGTTCAAACAGACAAATTATATCTCCAAAAGTATTGGTTTCTCAGAGTTGGGAATTATATCAATGTATTCATATGATAGAACTGCATCATGGAGGAAATATTTTAATAATAGTTTATTAATCAAGATTAAATGAGCAATCATGAGAATGAGAACTGCACCATGGAAGAAATCAAATTAAATCTGGCCAATTTCGCCCAATAACGAACTTAACCGAGATATTCATCTCCCTAAACTACTCTGAAAATTTCAACTACCTACCTCATTCCGTTCGAGAGTTATATCTATGTCTATGGATGAAAAGCAGTCTCACTACTCTCAGATCTCTTACTTCATGTTCCGTTCCAAAATGTAAGAATTTTCTGAGAAAACCTAATTTCGGAGCAAACAACTGAGATTTTTCTCACTTGGCTCACAATTCTTCGATTGATTAGATAATGTCATGTCTCAGGAACATCATTTGACATTATGACAATTCATACATAGAATAATATCATTCTGTGACAACGTTGAAATACGATTTATTATTGAAATTTTGAAAAATCATATCTCCGAAAGTATTAGCTTGTTAGAGTTAAAAATGATATCATTGGATTCTTATGGTAAAACAGCTTATTGAAAAAAATTTAATTTGGAATTTGCCTTGTAAAAAAAAATTATTTTTTGTTACTCCGAAACCATCTGTCCGATTTTGCCCAATAACGAACTTAGCCGAGATATTTATCTCCCAAACCTACTCTGAAAATTTCAACTGTCTAGCTCATTCCGTTCGAGAGTTATCGTGCCTACGGCCGGCCGGACAGAATGAATTTCGACCACGGATTCTTGATCAGTGAGTCGAACCAAATCGTTTAAGACCATTTTCATCGAAAAATTCGAAAATTACAGACATTTGGGCAAATTGATAAGCACTCAGTTCCGAGGAACTAGAGTGCCAAAAAATGTTTTCAAAACTGGGTTTCTTTACAAAACTAAATTGTATGTAATTTGCTCTATTATTGGCAAGTGTTATACTAATTTTAAATCCTTCTTGAATGCGTCAACTTTTAAATTTACTTTCCAAGCTAGCGTAGTACTTTTTCATTTTAGTACAGACAGTTCAAATTGAGCGAAGTATTAATTTTGCATAGTTAGTTGGCCGAAACGAGACATTTTCTTCCAAGTTGGGGCAGTCGACTTAAAATATTAGGCATCAATCTAGAGATGCAATATTCAGGATCCTTAATAAAAATAAAATTGAAATTATAATATATATTTGTAGTGGCGGGAATTGAAACACCATAACAAGGTGAAGATTTTGAAATCTTTTTTTATATTTTTCTATTATGACTTGGCCTATCGCTTGCTTTCGGCTTGAAGTCTACTTCTGGGACACCCTGTTTGATAGTATATCCTTTTAGAGCTTTCCTTTCTTCGGCCAATACAATCTTCTGGATGGGCAGCATTTCCTAGTAAAAATCCTAAAGATTCCTCTGCTTCTGAGGAGATTTCACATCGACAAATGCAATTGGCAAATATCCGCTTTGATTCAGCTGAGAGGAAACTTCTCGTGTGTTCCAGTCTTAACAGAAGCACTCATTCCTCTATTCATTGTTGAATACCTTGTAAAACACTGGACTAGGTGCACAGTCATCGCTTGACTAATGATCTTCATCAATGCCTCAAGGCCACTACGTTCGTTCCATCACCATAAGCTGCAACACAATACCGATTTCGTAAATTACACAACAACGTGAAATAATTGTTTCGCTCTTAACCAAAAAATTGCCATCGTGATTATTTTCAAGGAAATGCTCCTCACCAACAATATATCTCCAGTCGTCGAAATAAGTGAACCCCAATTTTCGACCAGCGAAGCTAGGAAGAAGTTGAACTTGTTCAACAACGCCGCATTTGATCGTGACTTCGAGGCGTACTGCTTATACCGTAAATTTCCAATTTATCCCTAGATGAATAAACGATATGTGACCCTACTTAGTCAATAAATTGAATATCTGCTTTTCTACCTTACAATAATTTTGAAATAAAGTTGAAATTGTTGTTATTCAATTCACTATTCGGCTGTAATTCAGGGTCAACTCTTGCAATAAAATTGAAATTTAAGTAAAACTCTCGAGATATTTTTGAACATAACAATCATAAAATCAGATTAGGTCAATGAAAATTGCGATATCATATTAAGGTTTTCAAATTTTAGCGCTCATGTTCTATGGGACGGCGGGCCTGCTATCATTTTGCCTTAATAAATTAGTTTCGATTCTCTGATGAAGAATTCATTTGATGAGAGCAATCTATTGTTAAAATTAATGTACAACTTGAAGACTAGTCCTATACAGGTGTTCCAAGTTCGAGTGCCAATTAGACGTTTCTGGAGAACTGGACTTATTTGAAATCTGAAAATTGGGATGATGTTATCGCTTGAAATTCTCTACAGAGCTAAAATATTTTCGAAGCCCAAGCACCGGTTATACAGGGAGTGGAAATAAATTTGATGAAAAAAAATGTTTTTCAAGTTTCGCATTCCTGGTATTGTCAAGTATTCAATGCTGAATACATTTCTGTTAAAACCTTTGTATTCATTCGAAAAGTTTTCAAAATATCGAAAAAAATTTTTATAAAAAGTCAAATATGTTAGTCAGTTTTAAGTTAATTATTCTTATTTTAATCATCCTGAGCGTGAACCGTTTTTACAAAATCGAAGAGGAAGAATGTGGAAAGTTCATGTATCTTTTGAATTTCAGGAATATCCTCACAGGGTGTTTCAAATTTTGTGTCGAAAATTGTGATCAAAAATTGCCCATAACCTCTGTTTTTCAAATTAGAACCCAATTTTTTTATGATTGCGTTGGATTCTGCGGTGAAAAATAATCATAGTTATCTAACAAGATTATTCTCTTAGATTCCAAATTTCTGAGTTTTTTTTTTCAATTTAGGAGTATAATCTTGTTAGAGAACTATCATTATTTTTGACCACAGAATCCAACGCAATCATAAAAAAAGGTTCTAATTTGAAAAACAGAAGTTATGGCTAATTTTTGATCACAACTTTCGACACAAAATTAAACACGCTGTGATAATATTTCTGAAATTCAAAAGATGCATGACCTTTCCACATTACTCCTCTTCGATTTTGTAAAAACAGTTCACGCTCAGGATGTTTGAACTAAGAATAATGAACATAATACAGACCAAACATATTTGACTTTTTTTCTGGTTTTTTTTCGATATTTCGAAAATTATTCGAATGAATACAATGGTTTTAACAGAAATGTATTCAGCCTTGTATACTTGATCATAGCAGGAATGAAAACTTGAAAAAATAAATTTTTCATCAAATTTATTTGCACTCCCTTTATAACCGGAAGTGCTTGGGCTTCGAAATTATTTTAGCACTGTAGAGAATTTCAAGTGATATCATAATCCCAATATTCAGATTTCAAATATGTCCAGTTCTCCAGAAACGTCTAATAGGAACTTGAACTTGGGACACCCTGTATATAATAATTGCTATTACAGGAAGGAACAGAACGTTTTGTAACCACGTTTTAAAAAACTCCCCTCATACAGAGTGCATGATAAACTCGTCAATTATGCATGAAAAATTACTTAATTAGAGATAAAGAGTGGGAAAGCCCTGTGGACAGTAGCTTTGGCGCTTTTGTTCAAACTTTGACAAATCATATCTTCGAAAGTATTGGTTTCTCAGGGTTGGGAATGGTATCAATGTATTCTTATGATAGAACTGCATCATAAAAGAAATTCAAATAATAGTTTATTTATCAGGATTAAATGAACAATCTGCAATGATTTAACCTTGTGGGTTGCGGGTCGTTGCAACTTACACTCGGTGCATAGTTTTCGCAACTCGAAATACCTAAGGAAGATATCATCGAAATGTCTAGAGCAAGGCTGGAGACAATCATAGCAGATTGTTCCATTTATTCCTGATATTTCAATAGGTAAGTATTATGCTGACTAACAAATTATTTTAATAGTTCAAAATCTATTAATAAAATACAATACTCTTTTCATAATCTAATAATTGTATTATGAACCTTAACTCAAGATAAAACGTTTGATATACAAATGTAGATCAATATTTCAGCATTTCTTTGCTAGCAACTTTATGAAAATACATGTCTCACTATTTGAGGAAGAAAAAGATAAGATTAACCTCGGTTTGTCAACGAACAGAAATTTCATTTGATGATTTCATTATGTTGTTCTTTCCTATTGCCTTCATGAACTACATCATTAAAATGTTCCAATTCTAAACCTTCTGAAACATCATCCCCCAATATTTATGGATAAATTATTCAATATGCAACAAGTCAATATTATTTTTTGAATCCAAAACAGTCTTCTATATTTTCACAATTTCAAGTCGCGGATCCTTGTTTTCCAACAAAAAAAATTTTCAAAGTACGAATTATATAAACAAACTAGAATAGAAATAGATTTGATATGTATCTTATAGGTAGATAAGGTGACATGAATGAACAGTGAACATAGACAGAACACAGACAGATAGAATTCGCATTCTGTGAAAACACAGTACTACGATGTATTATTGAAATTAGAAAAATCATAACTCCGAAAGTATTAGCTTGTTAGTGTTGAAAATGACATCAATGGATTCTTATGATGGAACTGCATCTTAAATAAAATTGAATTTGAAATTAGTAGTGTGAAAAAAAATTTTTTTCGTTGCTCCTAACCATCAGGCCTATTTAGCCCAATAACGAAACCGATATATTTATCTCTCAAACCTACTCTGTAACTATCAACTGTCTAGCTCATTCCGTTCGAGAGTTATCTTACCTAGGACCGGCCGGACAGCATCGACCACGGATTCTTGATCGGTGCGTCGAACTAAATTGTTTAAGATCGTGTTCATCCAAAAATTCTAAAATTACAGTCATTTGAGCAAATTGATAAACACTCTGCCCCGAGGAACAAGAGCGTCAAAAATTGATCTGTTCGACTATTTTTCTACATAATGGTAAATACCGAAGATATGAATTTTGTGCGATACTTTTTACACTCTCTGTATAAATAACCTGCACGTGTATACACTCCATTCACATTTAAAAGTCTCCCGGTTGGCCATGAAATTTTGACACATTTCACCGTGTATATTTTGGAAATTTTAGGTTATGCTCATTTTCCTGTCAGATAACTACGCAACGTTGTCGTCTCTATATAAAAGTCGTAGTAATTACGTATTTTTCACAATGTGAAAAATTTTCATGTTGCTACTATGGAAATATTTCACGTATATAAACTGGTTGGAAGATGCAATTATGCTATTTTCTTGTACGGAAATCAAGCAAGTTTTCAAATTTTAATGAAAATTAATGTTACTTTGTGTGTGCATTTGAAAAAAGAATAAAAGTACCAGCATAACCCGGCAAGAAAACTCATAAACGCAGGGACGTACCTGGAATTCCTCACTTTTCGAAATTCTCAAGAAATAAGCATACAGAAGACATGTAAATACTTTGTTGCACAACTTGAAATACACCAGTTTCAAAATGTAGTAGTACTACGAAACCCGAGTCACTGTTAAACCTTAATGAAATATAGTGATAAGATAGGAAACTAAGAAATTTCATTCGAGAGTTCAACATGCCCTAAGACAGAATGAAGTTTTCCTGTTGCTGATTTCAGTTCTGTATAGCACTTCCTGGTACTTTGTCTCTGCTTCTTCAACCTCAACTACTTTTGGCATTTTCAGTTTCAAAGCGAAGAGTTCTTTATTATCCGAAGATAATGATCTGCGATAATACCTTGTCTAAGATGGAACATTATGTGGAGTGTTGTTGCAACGTTTCAGAGAATTGTTTTGACATTGAAGATATTTCAGGAGTGCCAACCTGCCTTAGTTTTAGTTACAAAAACGTGATAGACCTAAATCAACCGGGACACTTTATAAATGTGAATGGAGTATACCTCACCGACAAACTACTACTGGCTTATGTCGGATATAGCGTATGCCTCGATTCGATGTTGCCATTTAATCATGTTCTAGGCTCGTATACGCCATGTTTCATCCAACGAAGCATCAAAGATTACGTCACGAATCGAGGACTCATGAATGCTCAGAAATTTTCAATGAACGAACCGCTTTGTGTTCTTAATGAGGATGAAAGGAAGATCCTATTGAAATGTTGCATTAGGTTATTGGGCATTCTCGGGCTTCTCTGTAGTGTTTCGTATTTAATATTCAGCCGGATGATTTTGTTTGTATTTGTGTCACGCTTATCGGAAATTTTGAAAGCTTCGAACGTTTGTGACAAGTGCTTCGCTATTCACCGAATTAACATTTGAATGGACTGGTCTTCGGTCGGTTAATGGTTATTAATTAGAAATTTCGGTGCCTTCGGAATGTTTGCCTTCAAAATTTTCTCGATATCGGCCACATTATACAGTGCGCGTCAAAATTATGGATCAAATTCATTTTCTCAGATAAAAAATATTTAGCAACAAAATCCTGAAACAGGTCAATTTTTGTTTCACTTTTATCAAATTTTTATACATTTTTGAAGGATTTTTGTTGCACCCTGTGCTATCCCCATCAACCCTCTAAATTTTTTGAATAGGGAAAGTGGGTCCTGTGGTACTTTTTTGGCAAGGTCTTTGTATCTTCTTTACAGGCGTGCAGAACTTTCAAGAAATTTTTTCTTCTTTGAAAAATAGTTAGTTCAAAGAGGTTTTCAGTAGGTATATGTACTTTGTCATAGCTCATTTACTTTGAGACGATGGTACCTGATGAAATTTGTTACGAATGAAACTCGACCGTTACAGTTTTGTTCATGCACAACTTTCAACCCCTACGAACCCTTTAATGGAGAAGAAAATGGAGGGGCGTGAGGGGGTTGAAAGTGGTGCATGAACAAAACTGTAATGGTCGACATTCATTCGGTGACAAATTTCATCAGGTACCATCGTCTCAAAGTAAATGAGCCATGACAAAGTGCACATTCTGAAAACCTGTTTGAACTAACTATTTTTCAAAAAAGAAGAATGTTTTCTTGAAAATTTTTTCATGCCTGTAAAGAAGATACAACCTTGCCAAAAAAGTACCACAGGACCCTCTTTCCCTATTCGAAAAAATTAGAGGGTTGATGGGGATGGCACAGGGTGCAAAAAAAATCCTTCAAAAATGCATACAAATTTGATAAAAGTGAAACAAAAATTGACCTGTTTCAGGATTTTGTTGCCAAATATTTTTCTTCTGAGAAAAGGAATTTGTTCCATAATTTTGACGCGCACTGTATATATGTACTGGTTGTATTTGAAGGTGAGTATGTTTTGCCCACTTCTCCGGAAATGGTTTCAAACGATTTTACCAGGTTAACTGTATGTTATTAATTCATAACAGATTCTATTGAAATCACTTATTTGAACTTTTACGTTTGAAAAAGGATTTTATCGTTTATCTCTTCAGGAACTTTCGTGGTATATTGAACAGAGCTTTAAGTAGTTAACAGTGCAGAAGACCACGTGTTCGAATCGCAAAACGGCCAGGCATACGATCAATAGAGCAAATCCCAGTTTTGAATTTCATAAACATTTCTAAATTTTATGTTTTATCTTACCGTATACATCTGCTATCATTGAGGGAGTGAGAAAACACTATATTTAGAATCAAATAGCTATCGACCGCAGTCATCATTGCATATAATATTTTTTAATTTTGTTCAATTATGTCAATTCGTTACATGTAAAAATACTTCATGAGACTGTGTTGTTTGCCTTTAATTAAATCATTAAGTATAAGGTTTGATAATTAGTTGAGAATTGTTAAGTCAATTCAAATTGCTGCTACGAAATTTTCATAATCAATCTTATCGAACAACCGGCGTTTTTGCCTGATGACTACGGTCTATTTTTTGGTGCTCTTGTTCCTGGGAACAGAGTGCTTATCAATCTGACCAACTGTAATTTTCGAATTTTTGACTGAAAATGGTCTAAACGATTTGGTTCCACTCACTGATTAAGAATCCGTGGTCAAAATCGATTCTGTCCGGCTATCGCGGTTGCATATGTTATTGGGCAAAATCGGCCTAACGGTTTCGTAGCAACGGAAAAAAAATTTTTATATTGCAAATTTTAAATTGAATTTTTTTGAGATGCAGTTTCATCATGAAAATTCATTGAGATCATTTGTAACTCTAGCAAGCTAACACTTATGATTTTTCAAAATTTCAATAATAGATCGTAATTGTATGATTTCACAGATTGATAGGAGACTTCATCTTATCTACTGATAGCAGACATGTCATATTTATTTCTGGTTCTATTCAAAATTCGTTACTCATGATATAAAATGCCTTCTGTTCTAGAAAAGCAAGTATGATTGAATTTTTTGCAATAATCTTGGCTTTATTTCATCAATGGCTCGCTCAGTATTGCTCTCCAATAGTTCCATAGTTGTTGGTTTGTCAGCAGAAGTGATGAGAAACATTCAAGGATTCAACATTCCCCGAAGAAAATAATCAGAAATCTTTAATTTACACGACCTCGGAGTCCAATTGACAGGAATATTTCTGAAAATAATGTTTTCACCAAATTTTTCTTTCATTAAATCGTTGGCTGAGTGGTACGTAGCACCTATATGTTGGAACCAAAGGTTGTGGATATTTAACTTTTGGATTTTTGAAACAATAAAATTTCCGATTATGTCGATCATCAAATAGACTAAGAGCTTTACGATCTATACGAATTTACAATGGTAAATTCGATTAAGAGTGTCCAATACTGGAGAATGGACAATAGAACATACGCGCAAAAGCTTCTGACTTCACGTTAGTGCTTGAACCAATTGTTTTTTCTCATTTTTTTAAAATTTTCTGGTGATACGGTTCTCACAAAATTTTACACACGTCTTCATGTCGATATTCTACAACTAGTTACCAAGCTCCAATTCGATCGAGTCTATTTTTCTTGAGATATCGAGGAAATAATATTCTAGGTGGGTATAACTCCGAAGCCAAGGAAACCATTAGACCGAATATGCTCAAAACCGAACTTAACCGTCTCATTCGGATGCGCAACTTACCCTGAAAATTGCAGGTCCCTATCTCCTTTCGTTCGAGGGTTATCGAGCCAACGATCACCCATCCAGCTACTGAACTCACACAAGGCTGCTCGGATCGTCAACAATATATATCCGATCGTGTTCAAACTTGGAACTTGGTATTAGAGTTAGGTTCTGAAGGCTCTCGCAAAATTTCAGCGATGTCGGACGCATAGTTTCTGATATATAGAATTTTTTCAATGATTTTTTTTAAACCATTTTGCCGATTATGACTATGAACAAACTCGAATGTTGCATCCAGATGCTCAATTTAACCTGAAAATTTCAAGTCGCTATCTCTTTCCATTCTCAGGTTATCGTAACATAAATAATATTTTTTAATAATTTTTGTTGAATTTTCTAGCGAGACAATTCTCAAAAAATTTCAGAAACGTCCACATGTTTGTTTTCTACAACTACTCACCAAGTTTCAAATCGATCAGATTAGTAATGGTTGAAAACAAAATTATTACTCGGAAACCGTTGGGCTGATTATGCCCATTAACGAACTTGTCTGTCGTATTTGGGTGCGCCAACTACCCCGAAAATTTAAAGTCGTTATCTCTTTCCATTATCAAGTTATCGTGGCAACGGCCAGACGGCCGGACAGAATCAAATTTGATCTCGAATTCTTCATCAGTGAATGGAATCTAGTCGTTTGATACCATTCTCGGCCAAAAATTCGAATATTACAGACATTTGGGCAAAATGATAACGCGATGCTCCCCAGAACATACGCGCAAAAAGGTTTTCTTAAATTTAGAAATGAGGATAGTGCGGAGAAGTATATTAAAATGGTAAATTTAACGGGTAATTCCGCAAAAGGAGCAGAGGAATAATAATTCTGCTAGTACCTTCCGACACGTGTTTCTGCTAATTGGCTTCTTCAGGACAGGGCAACCAAGAAACCAAGTAAAATATGGAAAGAGAAACTGAAAATAGGGGACACCACAACATGAGCGAGCTACCAATTTATGCCTTCAGCTCCAGGAACCTCCAATTCGGAGGAAAACTATAGCATCGGCATGGAGGAAGTATCATAAATAAGACAAATATGGCAAATACCATACTCCAAAGTACATGCAATATGCTTGAAAAAGTATTCAAAGTTTTCTGTCTTCACATAAATTTATATATTTGAGTATATATCACAACCTTCATCTTCTGAATTCTAATTAATTTTGTTGAAACTAAAGAATCGGATTAGATATCAGTTAGTGTTACAAATCAGTGATTCTCAATTCTTCCTTTAAATATTACCAAGATAAAGCTTCGCCTAGACGATGGCGTGAATTAAGATAATTTCTACATCTAGAATCTTATTATTAATTTCAAAACAGACAAATTTTGAATGAATTCATTATTCAGGGAAATCTGCATCATTTAAAATACATCATTTCGATTGAATACCATGAAGTTCTCCATTCTTAATCCGTGCTTTCATCAAATCAACTCTGGATTCCATTATTTATTCCAAAGTCTGTCAGATTCATCGTTTGCAACAGTTTTCTATACAATTCGTTGTTGTGCTGAAAAATCAGTTACCTAGTTGTCAACACCGGTTTTATTTCGATGTCGTATGATAAACAAGATGTTCCTGAAATCTATGAATAATTTATATTCGCTAACTACGTGCTTGTCGCTCTCGAGAATCGACTTTGAATACTCGTAACAATGCAGAAATAAAATTTGATTATTTTTAAAATTAATTTTGAATTCATTCGGAAATAATTACCGGTTGAAAAGAACTAAAATTCCATTTGTATTCCTAAGCGACTGTTTTCAACGGATGCGAATGCAAAATTCTTGGCTTCTGAAAATTGTTTAATGAATCGCTTTGAGGAACGGCAGTTTCAGCTGTCTAGCATTAAGGCCTCATTTGAATTTGAGGACTTCAGTTGAACGAGGGATCTGACTCATGTATTCGATCCTCCCGGCCTTGGGTTCCGACTCAGCGCTTTAGAATTAAAGAATTCAATTTTTCTTCTCTGTATGCCATTTTTTGATTGATTTAATTTTTAAGTTTTCATAAATTTTTGTTATTGAATTCTCTTGACCATCTGATGGACGTGCGTCCTAGAGCTCCCGACGCCACGTTAGTACTTTTATAATATTTTATCTGACAATCTTGGTCCGAAACACCATTTATGTGTTCTATCAAATTCAGAACATTCTCTGTAGTTTGTAGCTTCCTACATGATCTACTGACAAAAATAGACCTGGGGTGTATTTTATGTTTCTTCATCTTACTGGCCTCGTGGAGAGATCTGAAGTTAATCCAACATTCCAACGTTTGAACCCCAACGATTTTGTTTCTTTGAAGTACGAATTCGAGATTCGTTTGATAATCGAATAAGAAATTGCATTTTACTTTTATGCGGCATTCCTTCGAAACACGAATCAGTGGAAGAAAACAACTTATTTTCTGCTAGCAGTATTAGAGCCCCTTTTTCATGATATCACGAAATATACCTTGAGAAACGAGAATTTGATGTTGAAGCTGAAAAGATAAAAAATCACTGACAGTCTGACTTGTCGTCAATTTTTTCGATGATGATCTCCATCGAAAAATGAAGAATCATTTGTTGAATACAAAAATTAACAAGCACTGACTTGATGTCAGTTTGATTTAGCGCGGTTGTTCAAGGTGACCAATCTGAATTTAATGATTTCATAAACAAGCGCACGAAAGCGGACTGACCTCGCGTCAGTGCTTTTTTAATTTTAATTCAAGAAATCGCTGAAGGAAATTACGTGAAGTCGGACTGAATTTGCGCAGTTCTGTATGACATCATTGAATTCAGATTGGTTTTCAAGAACAAGCACGCCAAAGCAGACTTACGTTAGTGCTTTTTTTATTTTTTTACAAATCTTTTTATTACGGCAGTCTGGTCTACGCCACATAATCCACATACCGTCGGTATGTATAGGTATTTATAGATTCGTTCAGATAAAGGGGCCGCAAAATACTTACATTTTGGTTCAAAACCAGACCCCCAGCACCACTTGTAACTAAGCCCATACAACACCAAAAACAGCCAGCCTACTTGTGAGCCAATGCAGTTCAATAGTCAACAAAATTACTCTCTATAGGCTGAATGCCACCCAAAACCACGATCCTGTAACAACACCGGTTCAGGAGATATCTACCTTTTTTTCCCTCGTGTCTGGATTCTATGACAGGACATTCCTACACACAAAACCTCATCCATCCCAGACTAAAACAAGAGTTAGATCATTTTCCGTCTGCTCATGAGCAGAACGAAATTGTCCCGGAAGTATCTAGCAGCGTTAGTTATATCTTGAGTTCCCATCGGAGATTCTATTCGATGTTTTGGAATTTTCCTTTGAATAACCCAAGGAAATACGAACATTTTCAAAATAACGGAGCACCACCACATCGCTCACGAGTTTGTGTAATACTTCTCGGTAGGACCATAACAGGAAGAAAGATAGTAAATAACTAGGAACATTGTTTACTATCCTTCTTCCTGGCATGGCTCAGTTATACCACAAGATAAATCCATTGAGTAAAGTGACTCGAAAACTTTCAGATCTTACCGATTTTGCCCAATAACGAACTTAGCCGAGATATTTATCTCCCAAACCTATTCTGAAAATTTCAACTATCTAGCTCATTCCGTTCGAGAGTTATCGTGTTAACGGCCGGACGGATGACCGGACGGACGGCCAGCCGGACAGAATCGATTTCCACCACGTATTCTTGATCAGTGAGTCGAACCAAATCGTTTGACCATTTCAGCCAAAAATTCGAAAATTACAGACATTTGGCAAATTGATAAGCACTCTGTTCCGAGGAACGAAAGCGCCAAAAACATGCGGACAGGGTGTTGTTATCTATAATATTTTAAGTTTTTCTTACTTCATTCAAAATTAGAAGAAATCTTGTATGTGGTACGTTAAGAAGGGCAATTTTGTGTAACACATCAATATCCTAATAGCAGTCTGTAGTTCAGTAGAAAATGCCATGAGGGTGGATGGTGGCCTGATTCATACGTTCGATTTTTAAATAGTGCATACTGTGTTAACTTTAGACTTGGGAAAGTGTTCCAGTGGTTTTTTTCGCTGCTCGATTGCCAAAGTTTTGTATTTAAGAAAATAATAAACGAAAATCATCTCAAGTGTGACAGAATGGCTCAAGGTTTCCGTCTTCCAGCACTGCTGTTAGGAAAGGAAGTTACTTTGTGAAATACTGAAATGAATTACTATTAAATTTAACATTGAAATGGTCGGCTTATTCAATTAACACGCACCTCTTATGGTTGGAAGATTATTTCCCACATCTTCCGCTGTGTGTATTGAGTGCTGTGAAACTTATCTGCATATGGAAAATAAATATGCAGTAGTTATCTTTACTATAATGAAGAATAATGATACTGTATAATTGTTGTTCTGTTGTCAATTGATGTGCCAAAGAGTATGTTTCTAAGAGAAATTTCAAACAGCTTTCATGCTAATAGGCATACATACTTAAATTGTTGTCTACATAAGTACTCAATGAAAATAATTGCATGTTAGATTTGTTAGTTTGAGTGTAAAAGAACTCATAGTAATGAATTTCCATCAATTTTAATATTCTCTATGATGTTCATTGAACCCTTCACTCTTCTGTGTTTCAGGACCGAAGTGATGCTAAAATTTCCTAGTAATACGATCCTCAGGAAATTTTGAAAGAATTTTCGCGTTGGCATTATACAACTAATAACTATATTTGAATTTATTCGGTGTTGTGTTTTTCGAGTTGTCGAGGATATAACAACCAAATTTCAGATGGGTATAACTCCAAAACCGTTCGCCGATTATACCTATAAACAAACTCAAATTTCGCATTCAGATGAACAACCTAACCTGAAAATTTCAAGTCGGTATCTCTTTCCGTTCTCAGGTTATCGTGACATGAAAAATATTTTTTAATAGTTTTTTTTTAATTTTCTAGTTATACGACTCTCACAAAATTCCATCTAAGGTATATTCCACAACTATTCAGCAAGTTTCAATTCGATCGGATTTATGTTGGTTGAAAATAAAATTATTACGCGGAAACCATTGGGCCGATTATTCCCATAAACGAAATTTTCCGTCGTATTGGGATGCGCCACCTACCCTGACAGTTTCTAGTCGCTATCTCATTCCTTTCTCAAGTTATCGTGGCAACGGACGGCCGGCCGGCCGGACAGAATCAAATTTGTCCTCGAACTCTTCATCAGGTAGTCTAACTCAAACTCAAAAATGATCAAAAGGAAAAAACTTTTGAATAATTTGTAAGAGGTATGCCTTTTGAGTTTTTTTGCTGCATTACTTTAACAAATCAATTTGGGCGATAAAAGATTTAAAATTTAACACGCTGTATCTCGAAAACTATACACCCACGGTTAAAGACTACAATGCATGTTCTTGCATCTATTCACGCCTTACACACCCTGACGAAATACTACAGGAACCTTCAAGCCGACTTTTTTCATCTGATCACTAGATTTCAATTGGAAAGGATGAAAATACGTCAACTCCTGAACACGTGACGAAAGAAGCAGACGTCGGCGTCGGTGACCATTGATTGGTGAGTCCGGTATCCGTACTGTGATGGGTGATCGGCACAATTCCTCGTTCCCTAGACGCTAGACATTCCCCGTTGTCAAGACGCACAAATCCATCGAACCGGCGCTCTGGTCCCGCCTTTCGGCACAAGCTGGAGCCAGTAGTCACGCCAAATTTGATCAGACTACCCTAACAAGCTCAGCGGAATACGTAATGATTTTGCGTCGACAAATTCGGGACCGGGATATGGTCTGCTGAATTCGTAACTGAATGATCTGTTTATACTGGGATTATCTGGGAATTCTGAATCACAAGTTGTCGGAAAACGAAATTCCGGAAATGGTAATTTCAATTCAATTTCAAAATAAATCTGTTATTCCAATGATTTCATAACAATTATGTATTTATACCAGTTGTAAAACCACAGTGACCGGGAGCTTTGGAGGGATTGTTCAAATTTATAGCCAGATCGGTCACCCATCCAGGGACTGAACTCGCCCAAGGCTGCTCAGCTCCAGGGAATAGAAAAATATTTCCTAGAATATAAATCCGACTGCAAAAAAAACTGGTCCACATTTTGGCTGGGAATGCTGTGTCTGCGGTGAAGTAAGGTCCCATTCGAATACATACATTCGAACATTCACTGTTGGTTCGAAAATGATCAGCGCTGTGTTTTTGGTGGGTGAGGTCTCTGTTCAAATACATACTTTCACTGTTAGCTCGAAAATAATCAGTGCTTTGTTTGTGGGGGCGTAAGGACACAAATCGGTTCAACATACAATTTTGTCATGAGATAATAAACAAACCCTTTAGTTTCAATAGTGTATTTTGTTTATTCAAAAATTGTATAGGTAAGTATTTCAGAAACTATTCATCAGAATCCGCTCAAATTCCGCACATACTTTCCAGCTACTAGGGGCACGGTTCTAGCAGAATTTTACACAGGTCTTTATGTCGATTTTTTACAACTAGTTACCAAGCTTCAATTGGATCGAGTCTATATTTTTTGAGTTATCGAGGACATAATATTCCAGGTGGGTATAATTCCGAATCCGCTGGATCGATTATGCCCAAAAACGAACTTAACTCTCCCATACGGATGCGCAACCTACCTTGAAATTTTCAGCTACTGAACTCACACAAGGCTGCTCGAATCTACAACAATATGGATCCGATCGTGTTCAAACTTGGAACTTGGCAGTAGAGTTAGGCTCTGAAAGGCTCTCGCCTAGTTTCTTATATATACAATTTTTTTCAATGATTTTCAATGATTTTTTAAAAATTTTCAAGTTATACGATCCTCACAAAATTTTGCAAGAATTTTCGCGTTGGCATTCTACAACTAATATAACCATGTCTGAACGGATCGGTTTTGTATTTTTCGAGTTATTGAGGAAATAGCAACCAAATTTCAAATGGGTATAACTACAAAACCGTTTGGCCGGTTATGCCTTTAGACAAACTGAAATGACCTAACCTGAAAATTTCAAGTTCGCTATCTCTTTCCGTTCTCAAGTTATCGTGGCAACTGGCCGGGCAGAATCAAATTTGACCTCGAATTATTCATCGGGGTGTGGAACCTAATCGCTTGAGATAATTTTCGGCGAAAAAAAAATCGAAAATTACAGACATTTGGGCAAAATGACAACGCGATGTTCTCCAGAACATACGCGCAAAAAGTCTCCTCCACGATTCAATTGACCACGAGCCGCTACTGATATTCTTTAAGAATTTTATTGAAATTGGTCAACTCTAACGGTGTGTTCGGGATAGTATATTTAAAATAATTATCAACTCTAAGCTATAACCATTAATCTGATGACAATTTCAATATCTCCAACAAGGCTGTCGATATGATAATATATTCTTTAATCATATTTTAATTAATTTAATTTCCAATAAAAATACACTACACAAGAACATATACCAATGGATAAATCATTGGAGTAGATATTTCTTGGATGTCGTTAAAAGGTGTTTATACTTTCCTCAGCTTGAGCGTACTTATATGTACATTTCGTAAGATATCATTTCATATTAGATTACAATAGCGGCGACTTCATTGGCGTTGCAGTTGCACATTAATCATCAGAGTCTACTACTATAACCGTTTCTGTGATTCGATTTTTTTCTTCACAAAATACCAGGTGTCCCAGTATACATGTTCCAATGGATTATCTCAGCCATTCCAGAAGAAAAAAAATTGAAAATTTTATGATTTTCAATTCGCTCAAGGAACCTTCAACTGAGGAGAACAAAAATTGAAAGTCACTTTCGGTTTGACCGGAAGTAACTCTGACTTTTTTATCTCAAATAGCACCCTATATATTTTTGGCAATTTTTCAATTCCACTCAAAATTACCTTTACAACAATGTATCACACTTTGTATTTTACATTTGATTTGAGGGAGAAAACGTCAATTTAAATTTCAAATTGAATGAATTGCAGTAGGCTACGATATTTTGTGTAACCTTGATTTTGACTTATGATCCATATGTGCTGAATCATCTATCCTCAAATGGACCGATAAGATGGCCTGCAAGATCTCCAGATTTAACACCACTAGATTTCTTCCTTTAGGGATATTTGAAAGATCGTGTGTACCAGATTCCTCCTATTGATTTGGAAGATCTAAAAAACAAAATAAGGAATGCATATAGAGCCCTTAATGGTGAGGTGTTGAGAAGTCTTACTTCGCGTGAACTAGTCCATCGAGCTGAAAGAGGTGAAGAAGCAGATGGTCAACATTTCGAACATATGCTTTAGTTATTATAGGTATTTTTTTGTCCCCTTTTTTGTAATTTTTTGTTTCTTTTACTATTCATTCTTTGTTTAAAGTTCGGTAAAATACATGAAGCTTAAAGCTTCTCTTTTATTGTGCTCGGCGTGAGCGTGAGCCATGTGCACAGATTATAGTGACATTACAACCATCCATTCTACCTACATCCATGCCCTGAGCGGGATTCGAACCCGCGACTCCGGCACCCCAGCTAGTATTTCTACCGCTAGACTACCGGGCCGGCTGGTAAAATACATAGTTGATTCCAACTTTAGGAAATTTTTCTTTATTGATCTCGATTATTGAAGTCCAAATCAAGACAACACAAAACATCGTATCCTACTAGAATTCTTTCAATTTGTAATATCAATTGACGTTTTCTCCATCAAATCAAATGTAAAATACGGAGTGTGATACATCGATAGAAAGGTAATTTTGAGTAGAATTAAAAAATTTCAAAAACTATACAGGGTGCTATTTGAGATCAAAAAGTCAGAGTGACTTCCGGTCATACCAAAAGTGACTAGTTTTTCTCAGTTGAAGGTTCCTTGAACGAATTGAAAATCATAAAATTTTCAAATTTTTATCTTTTGAAATGGCTGTGATAATCCATTGGAACATGTATGCTGGGACACCCGCTATTTAAACGCATCATCCAAAGTGGTTAAAGACTTTTTCAATTTCATCTGTTTGTTATTTCGGAAAATTATCGGTATTTGGTAGAATTTTCCTCAACAGAAAGCCGTTTATGCCTTTCTGCACTCACTAAGAACGATATGATAATTCATCCGAAGCCATGCTCGAATCAGTTTCCTAGGAAACTGTTCTCTTGGCGAAGTTAACAACATCTTGGGAGACCCGATGTCTGAGAGTGGTGGTGCGGTATGTGTTCAGTAGTTTCTGCTGCCGATTCACATAACCGGCAAATCTCAGCACTTTCCTTCCGGATTTTATGCAGTGGATATACCTCACCCCACATTGATCTGTGAGAACCGGAGAATATTCTTATAAAAGCTAGACAGTTGCCCCACTTTTGAAGAAGCTCTATGATATGATTGAACTAGTTTTAAAATGTACGAAGGTCAATAGCAGGAGCTACTACAATCCGACGGCTACAGATGCAGAAAGTCAAAGATCTTTACAGCAAATGAAATGAATAAATTTATTAAAGAAGACCCAGATGAGATGTATTTAGAGTAAGCTCTAATAGCCATATCATGAAATATGTATTTAATCCATATTTTAGGTTGCATTACTCATGGGCATAATGGACGCATTTAGAAGACATACCTTCGGCTCGTGTCAGAAATTTTCAAACTCGTGCAAAATAGCAAAACGTAACCTAACCTCATTGTATGCTTCTTGTATGAAATGCTAATTTCAATTCATTAGAATGCGTCTAATATACACTATTCTACGTATTTCGAGCCAGTTTTGCGTTTAGATATTGATTTCAAATCATTTTTACAAACATTAAGAAGGGAATAAAAAAATCTACTTCAGCATCTCTGATCTGGAAATATCTGTATCAATTATCAAAATATGCCCAATATACCATATTTTATTCTCTCTGACCAACAAATGATTTTAAATAGTGATGTAAATGCATGTATAAATAACTATTTTCCAACCTCCTCAGAAACTGATATGTGAGAGTTTTCAGGATTTGTCATATTGAATCGGTAAAAAATTTCGAATCTGTAAAATTCTCATAGACTATATGCACTTTATAATGTTACAGTGTCAGTGAGACAAAGAAATGCAAGAAGTGAAGAGAATATTGCTGCCGTACGTGAAAGTGTTCGTGAGGATGAAAATTTATCGATTACTCCTCATTCACAAGAACTAGGCATCTCCCAGACGTCTTATCCGCGAATTTTACGAAAAGACCTTGGATTAAATCCATACAAAATTGTTTTAACTCAAGAACTCAAACCAACTGACCATTTAAAGAGTCGTGTATTCAGTAATTGGTGCTTATAAAAAATCGGAAATGATGCAGAATTCATAAGAAAATCATTCTCAGCGGTGAGGCTCATTTCTGGTTAAACGGCTGTGTTAGCAAGCGGAATTGCCGTATCTGGAGTGGTGATAAATCCGAAGAATATCAACAGCTACCATTACATCCTGATAAACTTACTGATTGGTGCGAATTTTATGCTGGAGGAGTCATCAGACCTTATTTTTTTTTAACGAGGCTCACAAGGCGGCAACTGTCAATGGAAATCGTTATCGTTCAATGTCGATTATGACCTAAATTGGTTCGTCTTGATTTGCTGAATATGTGGTTTCAACGGTACGGTGCCACTTGTCATACTGCCAATGAGTTTATTGAAAACAAAATTCGTTCCTGCGATTTAACTCCATTGGACTTCTTCCTTCGGGGTTACATTAAATCATTGGCTTACAGCAATCATCCAGCAAATTCAGGCGATTTACAGATCAATATAGAACGAGTAGGTAATTGCTAGCATACGACCAGATTTGTGTGAGAGATCCATGGAAAATTGTGTTCAACGACTTCATTCCTGCCAGCGTTTCCGTGGTGGAGATTTAAATGATGTGTTATTTCATAACTAATGGTATTCATTGTACTTTATAATGAAATAAAATTGGTTCAAGCTCTGACGTGAAGTCAGGAGCTTTTGCGCGTATGTTCTATTGTCCATTCTCCTTTATTGGACACTTTTAATCGTATTTACCATGGTGAATTGTATTATCTATTCTCCAGTATTGGACAGCCTTAATCAAATTCACCATGGTAAATTCGATTAAGAGTGTCCAATACAGGAGAATAGACAATAGAATTCACCATGGTATATTCGATTAAAAGTGTCCAATACAGGAGAATAGACAATAGAACATACGCGCAAAAGCTTCTGACTTCACGTCAGTGCTTGAACCAATTTTTTTTTCGCGAAGTCAGAATAGAAAGCAATGATGAAAAAAACCAACACATTATTGTCTACCTTCAATTCTGCTTTAGGAGGAGAATTCATAATTATTCTGGAAAGTTATTACTGGAATTAATGTCATATTTAAATAATCCAAGTAAAGAAAATTATAAGTTTAGTTACTAACATATTGAATGAAATTCAATTGAATTCCAGTAATATTCAATTACTTATTCTTAACCAATAAATGTCCATTGATAGATCTAAAGGTGATGAGGTGAAACATAAAGATATATTCTCATTAGTGATAGAAAAACTGGCCTAAAATTCCTCTCTACCCATCACGAGATTTAATATCCACAAATGAGCCTCTCACCTTACAAGATCAGAAAGTGTGGTTAATTTAAAGTTAAGTTTTGAAGCCTTCAGCAAAATTTCAGCTATATCATATTAAAAATAATACATAACCCTTCAAAAGTCCCCTCTCACAAATATACTCCTCTGAAAGCACATGGATCTCTTGAAGAAGAATCGCCTTATCTATTTTTTCAAAGATATTCACTCTTGTTCATAGAAATCCCTTCAATATTTAGTTGCCTCCTCCTAAGGAGGATCTCTTCCAAAACCAGGTCTGACCGCTAATGTAGGGCTATCATCTCCCATAGATTTGTGATGAAATAACACGATTTTCCCAAAACATACGCGCAAAAATATGTCATCATGACATTCATGTTGAAGGTTCTCGCAAAAATACGACCATAGACAACATATCATACGACGATTCGCATGCAGCTACCGAACTCACAAAAGGCTGCTCCGGTTCTCCAACAATATGGATCCGATCGTGTTCAAACTTGGAACTCAGTAGAGTTAGGTTCTGAAGGCTCTTCCAAAATTTCAGCCATGCCGGACGAATAGTTTATGATATATAGAAAATTTTTCAATTATTTATATATATATATATATATATATATATATATATATATGTTTGTAATCCGTCAAGTTTGGGGTCATTTCCAAACTTCGATTTTTCCTGCATACATAGGTATACATTAGCAAATAAAAGTGAAAAAACCACGAAAATTCTAAAAAACTCACATCGATCAAGTTTGGGGACATTTTCATTTTCTATTTTTCTCGTTCAATCTTCCGTTCTTCGGTATATATTCGTATGAAGAGTCCTAAGAATCACGAATTTTTCATCTTCATCAATTTATTCTCTAAATTTCGTGATTAACTTTGCATTTGAAACTCCCGAGCCGGTGAACTATGCGATGCGATGCTATATGCTAAGCGCGATGCTACGCTATGCGCTCTGCTATGAAAGTGAACGTTGGTTAACTATATCATTGAAAAAAATAAGTAATATACTAGCGAATTGATAATAAATATTTCTGTCGAAACACACAATATTTATTTTCTGGGAATATTTCAAAGGAATATTGAGACTACTTTAATGTCATGGTTATAATAACAAGAGCGCCAGAAACATGCCGGATATTTCAAAATTAGAGAAATTCGATCAATAGGACAATAATCAAGTAAAAATATCATTCGTCAAAACATTGGATAGTATATTCCACAAGCAACCTCCCCATAACATATAAATACTACCACTAATATTTCTTTCGAAAATAGATTATTATACAAATATCCTGCAGATTATTCACAGGAATTCTAATAACATTAGTCCTATGTAATGATTTGATTCCACACCGCTGCCCTTTATAACACACCGTGCATGTCCTAGACTAGAAGTTATCTATGTTCTTTTTTCTGACGGAGTCTTTTCTGGGGATTCTATGCTGCCCAGATTTAAAAAAAATCAGAACAACTGTGAAATACAAAAGTTATTCATTCATTCGTTTTGTTTAATTTCGTTTTCGATCAAGTTCCTACAATTATTATAATCTGGAATCTAGACAATGCCATGTATAGAAAGAGAGATTTCTCTCAGTGGAATAGGAATACATAGTATTGCTATTGTTTTTGGGCATTGTTTACATACTCGTATTCAGAATTTGGACATCAATTTTAGTGAATACTTCAGTTAACTATATCATTACCAATATATATGTAGTATACTAGCGGTCTCAACAGATACTGAACTCGTCCAACGCTGCTCAGTTTCCAATAATTTTTCAATATCTCCAACCCTATATCTCCGATCGTGTTCAAATTTGAAACCTGGCTGCAAAACGGATAGTTTCTGAGATATAGAATAATATTCAATAATTTTTTGCACGTGGGGACAGCGTGCTATCATTTTGCCAAATGTCTGCAATTTTCGAAATTTTTGCCAAAAATGGTCTCCAACCATGATGAATTCGAGGTCTAATTTGATTCTCTCTGGCCGTTCGGCCGGCCGTTGCCACAATAACTTTCGAACAGAAAGATATAGCGACTTGATATGTTCAGGATAGGTTTCGCATTCAAATGCGAAGGACAAGTTCGTTAATGGGCATAATCGGCCAAATGGTTTCCGAGTACTAGTTTTGGTTACAAACAGATTAGATCCGATCGGATAGAAACCACGTAATTAGGTGCAGAATGCCGACGTAAACACAAAATTTCGTGAGGATCGTATCACTAAAAAAATTAAAGAAAAATATTATGTATCTCACGATAACTTGAGAACGGAAGGAGATAGTGATTTGCAATTTTCAGCGCGTTGCGCATCCAAGTGATGTTAGTTCGACAATAGGCAAAGTCGGCCTATCGCTTTCGGAGTTACACCCATCTTGAATTTTGTTATTTCCTCTATAACCCAAAATATGTATATATATATCCAATTCATTTAAAACTTAGTAATTAATTGTTTAATGCCGGCGCGCTCATTTTCTGCAAATTTCGTGAATATCGAGCCTCTAGAAAAATATAAAAAAATGTTTTCTTCAAAAATTTCATATTTCTTATGAGTCAGAATCAGCTGAAATTCCTTCGAGTCACCATTTTACAATCGAGTACCGAATTTTAGCTCGATCGACTTCTTATGAGGATGAATAGACAACGGGACAAGTTCGCAAAAGCTCCTGACTTCACGTCAGGGGTTTTTAAGAATTTTTTCAAAAGTTTCTAGTGATACGAACCTTGGCAGTGTGTTGTCATTTCACTAATAGCTATACTAAGTTTCAATTCGGTCGGATCTATATTGTTTGAGTTATTTTAACTCCATCACGGTTTGGCCGATTATGCCCTTGAACGATTCTTGAGATACTAATTTACTTATGTACATAATGTTATTCAGATTTATAATTTTCAGAAATTGAATTCGTTATTTCACATTAACTACTCAAATAGTGCTTATAATTTTTTTTTCTCGATATATTTCGATTGCGATATTTCAGGCAAATAATATTTTCTTAAGATTCTTACGATACGACCCTCGTGAATTTTCCTATTAATATTCGAAATTTCATTTTACACAATCCTCTTTAAGATGTCGGGGAATCATAATGCCTCGAAAAAATTTGCCTGCTACTACTACTGCCTACGAGGATTTCTAATCTAATTGCATATTATATCAGAAATTATCATATTGGAAAATGTGCTCCCGTACTACACAATATTTGGCATCAATTACTTATTCTTAACCAATAAATGTCCATTGATAGATCTAAAGGTGATGAGGTGAAACATAAAGATATATTCTCATTAGTGATAGAAAAACTGGCCTAAAATTCCTCTCTACCCATCACGAGATTTAATATCCACAAATGAGCCTCTCACCTTACAAGATCAGAAAGTGTGGTTAATTTAAAGTTAAGTTTTGAAGCCTTCAGCAAAATTTCAGCTATATCATATTAAAAATAATACATAACCCTTCAAAAGTCCCCTCTCACAAATATACTCCTCTGAAAGCACATGGATCTCTTGAAGAAGAATCGCCTTATCTATTTTTTCAAAGATATTCACTCTTGTTCATAGAAATCCCTTCAATATTTAGTTGCCTCCTCCTAAGGAGGATCTCTTCCAAAACCAGGTCTGACCGCTAATGTAGGGCTATCATCTCCCATAGATTTGTGATGAAATAACACGATTTTCCCAAAACATACGCGCAAAAATATGTCATCATGACATTCATGTTGAAGGTTCTCGCAAAAATACGACCATAGACAACATATCATACGACGATTCGCATGCAGCTACCGAACTCACAAAAGGCTGCTCCGGTTCTCCAACAATATGGATCCGATCGTGTTCAAACTTGGAACTCAGTAGAGTTAGGTTCTGAAGGCTCTTCCAAAATTTCAGCCATGCCGGACGAATAGTTTATGATATATAGAAAATTTTTCAATTATTTATATATATATATATACTTAAATATTAACACATGTGAGACCCGCGGTGGCCAACAGACAACCTGAGACCCATATCTGAATATAACTTTTTTGAAATATTTTTTTCATTATCACAAGGTTATAATGGTGCTTATTGCGAATATCGTGAGAGGGGAAGCTTTTTCAAAAAACTGTTGAAAAAGAAATCTCCAAAGAAGTTCCGAGACCCGTTATATATCAAACACTAATGCGAGGCCCTCAGTGTATATTCTGGTATATTCTTCACACTTGCGAGTCCCTCCAACGATGCCAAATCTAAACATAAACAAAAAATTGAATAAATAGTCGAGACAATGAGCCCGCGAAGGCGCGGAATGCAGATAATATTGAAGTCGAACTCGCAAGTCAGATTGTGAACTATTTCAGCGGGAAAGTAGATTCGTTCTTTCCAAATACGCAAAAGGTCCTGACTTCAGTGCTTGAACCAATTTTTGGCGCTCTAGTTCCTCGGAACTGAGTGCTTATCAATTTGCCCAAAGCTCTGTAATTTTCGAATTTTTCGATGAAAATGGTCTTACACGATTTGGTTCGACTCACTGATAAAGAATCCGTGGTCGAAAATCATTCTGTCCGGCCGTCCGGCCGGTCCGGCCGTAGGCACGATAACTCTCAAACGGAATGAGCTAGATAGTTGAAATTTTCAGAGTAGGTTTGGGTGATAAATATCTCGGCTAAGTTCGTTATTGGGCAAAATCGGACAGATGGTTTCGGAGTAACAAAAAAAAAATTTTTTTTTACAAAGCAAATTCCAAATTAAATTTTTTCCAATAAGCAGTTTTACCATAAGAATCCAATGATATCATTTTTGGCGCTCTAGTTCCTCGGAACTGAGTGCTTATCAATTTGCCCAAATGTCTGTAATTTTCGAATTTTTCCATGAAAATGGTCTCAAACGATTTGGTTCGACTCACTGATGAAGAATCCGTGGTCGATATTCATTCTGTCCGGCCGGCCGGCCGTAGGCACGATAACTCTCGAACGGAATGAGCTAGACAGTTGAAATTTTCAGAGTAGGTTTGGGAGATAAATATCTCGGCTAAGTTCGTTATTGGGCAAAATCGGACAGATGGTTTCGGAGTAACAAAAAAATTTTTTTTTTTTACAAGGCAAATTCCAGATTTATTTTTCTTCAATAAGCAGTTGTGCCATGAAAATCCAATGATACCATTTTTAACTCTAACAAGCTAATACTTTCGGAGATAAGATTTTTCAAAATTTCAACAATAAATCGTATTGTCACAGAATGATATAATTATTCTATGTATGAATTGTCATAATGTCAACTTATTTTCCCTAGACATGGCATTATCTAATCAATCGAAGAATTGTGAGCGAAGTTGGAAAAATCTCAGTTGTTTGCTCCGAAATTAGTTTTTCTCAGAAAAGTCTTACATTTCGGAACGGAACATGAAGTAAGAGATCTGAGAGTAGTGAGACTGCTTTTCATCCATAGACATATAATAATAATGCTCAGTTCTCTCAATTCATGACGGGACTGACGGAAGGAAATATTATAACTTCAAAAATATTGGGGTTGAAATACTAGTATTTTAGCGATGCAATGGGGACCTCACCCAAAAATATTTGAAAATATTACGTAAATATTGAAAGCATAATTCTGTAGTTCGAGAGAGGAGAAAATTTGGTGAACGTAGATCAGGAAATTTTTGATCGATTACAAGGTAATTTTTCATTATTACTTCTCTTCTTTCATACCTACATGTTTTATGGAATATCTACTATTTGTAGGTACTTTAAACCTGTTTTGGGCAATTGTCATACGAACTTGTTTTTTTTGGCGCTCTAGTTCCTCGGAACAGAGTGCTTATCAATTTGCCCAAGTGCCTGTAATTTTGGAATTTTTGGCTGAAAATGGTCTCAAACGATTTGGTTCGACTCACTGATCAAGAGTCCGAGGTCGAAATCGATTCTGTCCAGCCGGCCGGCCGGCCGTAGGCACGATAACTCTCGAACGAAAGGAGTAAGCGGATTGAAATTTGCAAGGTGGGTTTGGAGCATAAATATCTCGGACGAGCTCGTTAATGGGCGAAATCCATCAAGCGGTTTCGGAGTTATGGCCGATTTTAGTAAAAATATTTTTTATGAATATTTCCGAAACCGATCACTCGATCTATCTGAAATTTGGCATCAAATTGCAGAATCATGACCTTTATACGCATTTGAAGTTTTGTATTCACCAGATTACCGCAAAGTGTCAAAAAAAAATTTTGAAAATTTAAAAAAAGTTTCTCTACAATAACTCTCGAACGGAATGACCTAGGTAGTTGAAATTTTCAGAGTAGGTTAGGGAGATGAATCGGTTAAGTTCGTTATTGGGCAAAATTGGCCAGATTTAATTTGATTTCTTCCAAGGTGCAGATCTCATTCTCATGATTGCTCATTTAATCTTGATAAATAAACTATTATTTGAATTGAATTTTCTTTATGATGCAGTTCTATCATATGAATACATTGATATAATTCTCAACTCTGAGAAACCAATACTTTCGGAGATATAATTTGTCTGTTTGAACAGCGCCGTAAAGCTCCTGTCCACCGGGCTTGAACCCATTTTTAAGATGTAGTTTTACCAAAAGAATCCATTGATGTCATTCTCAACTCTAACAAACTATCGGATATGATTTTTTTAAATTATAATAATTATTCTCCATTTTATATTATGATTTCATAGAATACTTTGATTATAATTTGCTGATGTATATAAATCCATCGTGAGATGAGTCATAGACCTACATTTTGAATTTAATTACAAAAATTCTTGAGAATTGACGTACAGAAGTGACATTGAAAAATGGGTTCAAGCCCGGTGGACAGGAGCTTTCTGGCGCTCTAGTTCTAACAGACAAATTATATCTCCGAAAGTATTGGTTTCTCAGAGTTGGGAATTATATCAATGTATTCTTATGATAGAACTGCATCATGAAGGAAATTCAATTCAAATAATAGTTTATTTATCAAGATTAAATGAGCAATCTGAGAATGAGAACTGCACCATGGAAGAAATCAAATTAAAATAGCTGAAATGAATTTGACTCTCTCTCTTATAGAACAGGATGACATGTACGAGTATGAACACAGATCATATAATAAAGCTTAGATAGAATAATTATAACATTCTGTGAAAACATAGCAGTACGATTCATTATTGAAATTTCGAAAAATCATATCTCCGAAAGTATTAGCTTGTAGGAGTTGAGAATGATATCATCGGATTTTTATGGTGAAATTGTATCTTAAATAAAAATTGAATTTGAAATTTGTTACTTGAAAAAAAAATTATTTTTCGTTACTCCGAAAGCATTTGGCCTATTTTAACCAATAACGAACTCAACCGAGATATTAATCTCCCTAACCTACTCTGTAAATTTCAACTTCCTAGCTCATTCCGTTCAAGTTATCGTAAAAAAAAAATTAAATTTTCAAAATTTTTTTTTCACACTTTGCGGTAACCTGGTCAGTACAAAACTTCACATACGTATGAAAGTCAAGATTCTAAAATTTGATGCAAAATTTCAGATAGATCGAGTGATCGGTTTAGTAAATTTTCATAAAAAATGTGTTTTACTAAAATTGGCCATAACTCCGAAACCGCTTGATGGATTTTGCCCATTAACGAACTTCGCTGAGATACTTACGCTCCAAACCCACCTTGCAAATTTCAATCCTCTAACTCCTTTCGTTCGAGAGTTATCGAGCCTACGGCCGGGCGGCCGGCCGGACCGGCCGGACAGAATCGCTTTCGCCCTCGGATTCTTGATCAGTGAGTCGAACCACATCGTTTGAGACCATTTTCAGCCAAAAATTCGAAAATTACAGACATTTGGGCAAATTGATAAGCACTCAGTTCCGAGGAACTAGAGCGCCAAAAATGGGTTCAAGCCCTGTGGACAGGAGCTTTCTGGCGCTCTAGTTTCAATCAGACAATTTATATCTCCGAAAGTATTGGTTTCTCAGAGTTGGGAATTATATCAATGTATTCATCTCATAGAACTGCATCATAAAGGAAATTGAATTCAAATAATAGTTTATTTATCAAGATTAAATGAGCAATCATGAGAATGAGAACTGCACCATGGAAGAAATCAGATTAAATCTGGCCAATTTTGCCCAATAACGAACATAATCGAGATATTCATCTCCCTAACCTACTCTGAAAATTTCAACTACCTACCTCATTCCATTGGAAAGTTATATCTATGTCTATGGGTGAAAAGCAGTCTCACTACTCTCAGATCTCTTACTTCATGTTCCGTTCCGAAATGTAATACTTTTCTGAGAAAAACTAATTTCGGAGCAAACAACTGAGATTTTTCTCACTTCGCTCACAATTCTTCGATTGATTAGATAATGTCATGTCTCAGGAAAATAAGTTGACATTATGACAATTCATACATAGAATAATTATATCATTCTGTGACAACGTTGAAATACGATTTATTATTGAAATTTTGATACAACATATCTCCAAAAGTATTAGCTTGTTAGAGTTAAAAATGATATCATTGGATTCTTATGGTAAAACTGCTTATTAAAGAAAATGAATTTGGAATTTACTCTGTAAAAAAATTTTTTTTTTTGTTGCTCCGAAACCATCTGTCCGATTTTGCCCAATAACGAACTTAGCCGAGATATTCATCTCCAAACCTACTCTGAAAATTTCAACTGTCTAGCTCATTCCGTTCGAGAGTTATCGTGCCTACGGCCGGCCGGACAGAATTAATTTCGACCACGGATTCTTGATCAGTGAGTCGAACCAAATCGTTTAAGACCATTTTCATCGAAAAATTCGAAAATTACAGACATTTGGGCAAATTGATAAGCACTCAGTTCCAAGGAACTAGAGCGCCAAAAAAGAGCAATCTACAAAGCTTCAATGCTTTGATGCTTCAAAAATTGTCATTAAATTTATCAAGATTTAATGAGCAATCTGCAATGATTCAACCTCGTGGAATGGGTTGTTGCAAGTCACACTCGGTGCATACTTTACCATCTCGAAATACCTAAGGAAAATATCATCGAAATGTCTAGAGCAAGGCTGCAGACAATCATAGCAGATTGTCCATTTATTCCTGATATTTGGTAGGTAGAGGCTGATGAATAACAAATTATTTTAATAGTCCATACCACTTACATATTCATTTCTGTATTATGGACCTGAACTCAAGAAAAAATGTTTGATACACAAATGTAGATCCTTATTCCAGCATATTTTTGCTAGCAACATTATGAAATTACTGTATATAGGAACATGTCTCACAACTCATTAAAATGATCCAATTCTAAATCTTCTGGAACATCATCCCCATATTTATACATAAATTATTCAATATGTAATCAGTCAATATTATTTTCAGTTTCAAAACAGTCTTGTATATATTAATAAATTGGAGAATCGGATACTTGTTTTCCAACAGAAAATAATTTCAAACTACGATAGACAATTCTGTAATAGCTAGATGAATTGACATTTATGAACAGTGAACACAGACAGATTCTGTGTTCACATTTGGTGAATACAAAGAACTACGATGTATTATTGAAATTTTGAAATACCATATATCCGAAAGTATTAGCTTGTTAGAGTTGAAAATGATAACAATGGATTCTTATGATGAAACTCCATCTTAAAAAATATTTAATTCAAAAGTTGTAATGAAAAAAAAAATTTTTTTTTCGTTATTCCGAAACTATTAGGCCGATTTTGCCCAATAACGAAATTAACCGAGATATTTATCCCTCAAACCTACTCTGAAAATTCCACCTGTCTAGCTCATTTTGTTCGAGAGTCATCGTGTTAACGGAGGGCCGGCCGGCCGGACAGAATCGATTTTGACCACGGATTCTCGATCAGTGAGTCGAACCAAATCGTTTGATACCATTGTTATCAAAAAATTCGAAAATTAGAGACATTTGGACAAATTGATAAATTCTCTGTTCCGAGGAACAAGAGCGTCAAAAAGTGGGAAAGCCCTGTGAACAGGAGCTTTGGCACTCTTGTTCAAACTTTGACAAATCATAACTCTGAAAGTTTTGATTTCTCCGAGTTGGGAATTATATCAATGGATTCTTATTTAATTTATTTCATGATGCAGTTCTATCATTAGATTCCATTGATATAAGTCCCAACTCTGAGAAACCAATACTTTCGGGGATATAATTTGTCAACAATTGAACAAGAGCGCCAAAGCTCCTGTACGCAGGACATTTTTCCAATAATGGTCAATGGTTTCTTCAAATCTTGTTGTCGAAAAACTTTCCACCTATACCCTATTATTGTTGTCAACATTGATATTTATATTCGTTCATGACGATATTCACATCACTTACATTTTACATGAACTATTTGTTTTCTCTCATCGAAATGTCTTCGTTGAAGTTGGAGCAGTGTTTGGGTTTTTGCACATCAGTCATACTGGAAGTTGATGTAAACTTGATTAGGTACTTCACAAACCTATATCACGTTTTCGCATTAGGATTGCACCTAGATCTGAAATGGTCTTCAATTTTTTTGGCGCTCTTTTTCCTCGGAACAGAGTGCTAATCAATTTGTTCAAATGTCTGTAATTTGTCTTAAACGATTTGGTGCGACTCACTGATCAAGAATCCGTGGTCAGTATCGATCCGCCCGTAGACACGATAACACTCGAACGAAATGTGCGTCGCGACATTGTCCTAGGGGCGTCGCACGTTGATTGCGACCGAGTCTAGTTAGCTGATAACGTATTACTAGGCTAGTACTAAAATTGGTAATTATTTTTGGGGGCTGAGTTAAGGGGCGTCGTACAAAAATGGCAAAGTCCCAAGGGCTTCACAGTAAAAATAAGTTTGGAAAGCCCTGAGCTAGACAGTTGAAATTTTCAGAGTAGGTTTGGGAGATTAATATCTCGGCTAAGTTCGTTATTGGGCAAAATCGACCAGATGGTTTCGGAGAACTAAAAAAAAAAAAATTTATACTACAAATTTTAAATTAAATTTTTTTTCAAGATGTAGTTTCACCATAAGAATCCATTGATATCATTTACAACTCTAAAAATCTAATACTTTCGGAGATATGATTTTGCACAATTTCAATAATAAATCGTACTTCTATGTTTCCACAGAATGCTATGAATTATTATATGATCTGTGTTGATACATTTCAACTCATTTTCCTGAGACATGACATGTCGAATTCATTTCGGCTATCGTAGAATTATGAGGATTATAATATGATATCATACATTCTGGGTGATATTTTAATGCCCATGGTTAATCCATATGATGATGGGAATGGTATTGGTAAATTAATAATATTGAGTTAAGAATATCTCCAGTATAAACAAAACTAGAATATTGGCTAAAGTTTCAATTGATATAATAATTTTCAGAGTGGATTTGAGGAAAGAATATATCGTTCTTCATGAATTGAGGAATTAATATCTCGAATGAGTTCGTCATTGGGTAGAATTGGTCTATTGGTTTTGGATTAATAACTTTTAGCACTCTTGTTGAGTTTAAATTCTTCTTTATTTTACCTATAAAGTATTTTACTTAGTAATAGAAGAAAGGCATTAGATATCTCTCACAATTTTGTTGGAATTCAGTTCTGGTAATTTGTAATGAGGAAATTTCAATAAATGTTTTTTTCCATAATATTTTGAAAGTATTTGTCTCTCCCAGATATTCAGGAAGTCAGTCGTAATTTCGTTTTTCCGCATGAATATCAACATAATTTCTTGTCTTATTCAGATTACTTGATAATTGTGACAAAAACTTTAAACTCATTACAGTACTGCGAGACCTTGTCAGAATTTTCGCGATGTTCTGGGGAATATCACGTTATCATTTTGCCCAAATGTCTGTAATTTTTTAATTTGGCCGTTACCACGATAACTTGAGAGCGAAAAGAGAGAGCGACTTGAAATTTTCAGGGTAGGTGGCGCATTTCAATACGACGGTCGAGTTCGATAATGGGTATAATCGGCCAACGGTTTCCGAGTAATAATTTTGTTTTCAACTAATACAAATCCGATCGAATTGAAACTTGTTGAGTAGTTATAGAATACAAACCTGAGGACGTTTGTGAAATATTGTGGGAATCATACGAGTAGAAAATTTTAGAAACATTATAAAAAAATATTATTTATATCAAGATAACCTGAGAAAGGAAAGAGATAGCAACTTGAAATGTTTAGTTCAGGTTGTGACTCTGATTGAAACACTTGAGTTTGTTTATTGGACATAATCAGCCAAACGATTTTGGAGTTGTAACATCTGAAATTTGGTTCTGATTTCCTCAATAACTCGAAAAATACTAAACCGATCCAATTCAAACAAGGTTATCTATTGTAGAATGCCAGCGTTAAAATTCTTGCGAAATGTAGTGAGAATCGTATCACTAGAGAGTTTTTAAAAAATCATTGAAAATCCTTGGAAAAAAATCCTATATATCAGAAATTGTTCGTCCAACATCGCTGGAAATTTTCGGGAGCCTTCAGAACCTAACTCTTCTGCTAAGTTCCAACTTTGAACACGATTGGATCTATATTGTTGGAGATCCGAGCAGCCTTGTTTGAGTTCAATAGCTGGATGGGTTTACCGATTGTATGAAAAACAAACATTTCGTAATTTCGAGATAGTTAACCGTTCACCGAATTAATAATTCCAAAAATGGATGGAATATAATATGCAGATAATTCAAGAATCATTTCAAAATATTCGTCTTTAAGTCTTAGACACTATGAATCTACTAAAACACGAAAATTGAGAATCGTGAGAATTCGTTAACACATATGAATGAGTAAAGTCAATAGTTTTTCGGGAATTTAGAGAAACCAATAGTTCACTGAAACAATTGGAAAATATCGCGGGGCAGTCAATAGTAAATATTTAAATGGTTAATATATCGTATGATCGTGTGTGGAAATGGCAATGACTAATGAATAATGAATAATGAATATTATTATTTCATAAATTTTCATTTCAATGTATCTGATTCTTAGAAAGATAATAATATATTGACCCAGTGTTTGATGAAACTTTCATAACTATTACTAGCTAAATCAGTGAACTTCTATGTTAATTTCCAGTTCATCTAGCCGAAATCGCATTAAAGCTATAATAAATCTAATCAGAGCTTTTTGAAAACCACCGTTAGTGTACTGAATGATCTATAGAGCAGTGTTGTCAGATTGGCGGGACTCTCATCTCACAGCAACCTGCTCAATTGAGAATATATACTCTGGGTCTCGCAAAGTATATACAGAACTTCTACAGCGCCATCTGAAGCGAATTCCCATTAACTAAATTCCGTGTAAGTTGAGGTTTATAACAGACATCCGAGTCCAAAAATTTTTTTGGGGGAGACATCAGGGAGCTGAGGGGGGGCCCTAAGGAGTCCATTTCCACCAAAAAACAATGCGAGACCCGGAAAGGGGCCTCACATGTGCGAAACGGGTCTCACTTTTTACCAACCATATACCATTTTGGGACTCAGTTGTCCCTTAGTTACATCTATATATATATATATATATATATATATATATATATATATATATATATATATATATATATATAATTAAATATCAACACATGTGAGACCCGCGGTAGCCAACAGACAACCTGAGACCCATATCAGAATATAACTTTTTTGAAATATTTTTTTCATTATCACAAGGTTATAATGGTGCTTATTGCGAATATCGTGAGAGGGGAAGCTTTTTCAAAAAACTGTTGAAAAAGAAATCTCCAAAGAAGTTCCGAGACCCGTTATATATCAAACACTAATGCGAGGCCCTCAGTGTATATTCTGGTATATTCTTCACACTTGCGAGTCCCTCCAACGATGCCAAATCTAAACATAAACAAAAAATTGAATAAATAGTCGAGACAATGAGCCCGCGAAGGCGCGAAATGCAGATAATATTGAAGTCGAACTCGCAAGTCAGATTGTGAACTATTTCAGCGGGAAAGTAGATTCGTTCTTTCCAAATACGCAAAAGCTCCTGACTTCAGTGCTTGAACCAATTTTTGGCGCTCTAGTTCCTCGGAACTGAGTGCTTATCAATTTGCCCAAATGTCTGCAATTTTCGAATTTTTCGATGAAAATGGTCTTACACGGTTTGGTTCGACTCACTGATAAAGAATCCGTGGTCGAAATTCATTCTGTCCGGCCGTCCGGCCGGTCCGGCCGTAGGCACGATAACTCTCAAACGGAATGAGCTAGATAGTTGAAATTTTCAGAGTAGGTTTGGGTGATAAATATCTCGGCTAAGTTCTTTATTGGGCAAAATCGGACATATGGTTTCGGAGTAACAAAAAAAAAATTTTTTTTTACAAAGCAAATTCCAAATTAAATTTTTTTCAATAAGCAGTTTTACCATAAGAATCCAATGATATCATTTTTGGCGCTCTAGTTCCTCGGAACTGAGTGCTTATCAATTTGCCCAAATGTCTGTAATTTTCGAATTTTTCCATGAAAATGGTCTCAAACGATTTGGTTCGACTCACTGATAAAGAATCCGTGGTCGATATTCATTCTGTCCGGCCGGCCGGCCGTAGGCACGATAACTCTCGAACGGAATGAGCTAGACAGTTGAAATTTTCAGAGTAGGTTTGGGAGATAAATATCTCGGCTAAGTTCGCTATTGGGCAAAATCGGACAGATGGTTTCGGAGTAACAAAAAAATTTATTTTTTTACAAGGCAAATTCCAGATTTATTTTTCTTCAATAAGCAGTTTTGCCATAAGAATCCAATGATACCATTTTTAACTCTAACAAGCTAATACTTTCGGAGATAAGATTTTTCAAAATTTCAATAATATATCGTATTGTCACAGAATGATATAATTATTCTATGTATGAATTGTCATAATGTCAACTTATTTTCCCTAGACATGACATTATCTAATCAATCGAAGAATTATGAGCGAAGTTGGAAAAATCTCAGTTGTTTGCTCCGAAATTAGTTTTTCTCAGAAAAGTCTTACATTTCGGAACGGAACAGTAAGAGATCTGAGAGTAGTGAGACTGCTTTCCATCCATAGACATATAATAATAGTGCTCAGTTCTCTCAATTTATGACGGGACTGACGGAAGGAAATATTATAACTTCAAAAATATTGGGGTTGAAATAACAAAAATGTTTGAAAATATTACGTAAATATTGAAAGCATAATTCTGTAGTTCGAGAGAGGAGAAAATTTGGTGATCGTAGATCAGGAAATTTTTGATCGATTACAAGGTAATTTTTCATTATTACTTCTCTTCTTTCATACCTACATGTTTTATGGAATATCTACTATTTGTAGGTACTTTAAACCTGTTTTGGGCAATTGTCATACGAAACTTGTTTTTTTTTGGCGCTCTAGTTCCTCGGAACAGAGTGCTTATCAATTTGCCCAAGTGCCTGTAATTTTGGAATTTTTGGCTGAAAATGGTCTCATACGATTTGGTTCGACTCACTGATCAAGAGTCCGAGGTCGAAATCGATTCTGTCAAGCCGGCCGGCCGGCCGTAGGCACGATAACTCTCGAACGAAAGGAGTAAGCGGATTGAAATTTGCAAGGTGAGTTTGGAGCATAAATATCTCGGACGAGCTCGTTAATGGGCGAAATCCATCAAGCGGTTTCGGAGTTATGGCCGATTTTAGTAAAAATATTTTTTATGAATATTTCCGGAACCGATCACTCGATATATCTGAAATTTGGCATCAAATTGCAGAATCATGACCTTTATACGCATTTGAAGTTTTGTATTCACCAGATTACCGCAAAGTGTCAAAAAAAAATTTTGAAAATTTAAAAAAAGTTTTTCTACAATAACTCTCGAATGGAATGACCTAGGTAGTTGAAATTTTCAGAGTAGGTTAGGGAGATGAATCGGTTAAGTTCGTTATTGGGCAAAATTGGCCAGATTCAATTTGATTTCTTCCAAGGTGCAGTTCTCATTCTCATGATTGCTCATTTAATCTTGATAAATAAACTATTATTTGAATTGAATTTTCTTTATGATGAATATATTATATGAATATTATATGAATATATTGATATAATTCCCAACTCTGAGAAACCAATACTTTCGGAGATATAATTTGTCTGTTTGAACAGCGCCGTAAAGCTCCTGTCCACCGGGCTTGAACCCATTTTTAAGATGTAGTTTTACCAAAAGAATCCATTGATGTCATTCTCAACTCTAACAAACTATCGGATATGATTTTTTTAAATTATAATAATTATTCTCCATTTTATATTATGATTTCATAGAATACTTTGATTATAATTTGCTGATGTATATAAATCCAACATGAGATGAGTCATAGACCTACATTTTGAATTTAATTACAAAAATTCTTGAGAATTGACGTACAGAAGTGACATTGAAAAATGGGTTCAAGCCCGGTGGACAGGAGCTTTCTGGCGCTCTAGTTCTAACAGACAAATTATATCTCCGAAAGTATTGGTTTCTCAGAGTTGGGAATTATATCAATGTATTCTTATGATAGAACTGCATCATGAAGGAAATTCAATTCAAATAATAGTTTATTTATCAAGATTAAATGAGCAATCTGAGAATGAGAACTGCACCAGGAAAGAAATCAAATTAAAATAGCTGAAATGAATTTGACTCTCTCTTATAGAACAGGATGACATGTACGAGTATGAACACAGATCATATAATAAAGCTTAGATAGAATAATTATAACATTCTGTGAAAACATAGAAGTACGATTCATTATTGAAATTTTGAAAAATCATTTCTCCGAAAGTATTAGCTTGTTGGAGTTGAGAATGATATCCATGGATTTTTATGGTGAAACTGTATCTTAAATAAAAATTGAATTTGAAATTTGTTACTTGAAATAAAAATTATTTTTCGTTACTCCGAAAGCATCTGGCCTATTTTGCCCAATAACAAACTCAACCGAGATATTAATCTCCCTAACCTACTCTGTAAATTTCAACTTCCTAGCTCATTCCGTTCGAGAGTTATCGTAAAAAAAAAAATTTTAATTTTCAAAATTTTTTTTTCACACTTTGCGGTGACCTGATCAGTACAAAACTTCACATACGTATGGAGGTCAAGATTCTGAAATTTGATGCAAAATTTCAGATAGATCGAGTGATCGGTTTAGGAAATATTCATAAAAAATGTGTTTTACTAAAATTGGCCATAACTCCGAAACCGCTTGATGGATTTTGCCTATTAACGAACTTAGCCGAGATACTTACGCTCCAAACCCACCTTGCAAATTTCAATCCTCTAACTCCTTCCGTTCGAGAGTTATCGTGCCTACGGCCGGGCGGCCGGCCGGACCGGCCGGACAGAATCGCTTTCGCCCTCGGATTCTTGATCAGTGAGTCGAACCAAATCGTTTGAGACCATTTTCAGCCAAAAATTCGAAAATTACAGACATTTGGGCAAATTGATAGGCACTCAGTTCCGAGGAACTAGAGCGCCAAAAATGGGTTCAAGCCCTGTGACAGGAGCTTTCTGGCGCTCTAGTTTCAAACAGACAATTTATATCTCCGAAAGTATTGGTTTCTCAGAGTTGGGAATTATATCAATGTATTCATCTCATAGAACTGCATCATAAAGGAAATTCAATTCAAATAATAGTTTATTTATCAAGATTAAATGAGCAATCATGAGAATGAGAACTGCACCATGGAAGAAATCAAATTAAATCTGGCCAATTTTGCCCAATAACGAACATAATCGAGATATTCATCTCCCTAACCTACTCTGAAAATTTCAACTACCTACCTCATTCCATTCGAAAGTTATATCTATGTCTATGGATGAAAAGCAGTATCACTACTCTCAGATCTCTTACTTCATGTTCCGTTCCGAAATGTAATACTTTTCTGAGAAAAACTAATTTCGGAGCAAACAACTGAGATTTTTCTCACTTCGCTCACAATTCTTCGATTGATTAGATAATGTCATGTCTCAGGAAAATAAGTTGACATGACAATTCATATATAGAATAATTATATCATTCTGTGACAACGAAATACGATTTATTATTGAAATTTTGAGAAAACATATCTCCGAAAGTATTAGCTTGTTAGAGTTAAAAATGATATCATTGGATTCTTATGGTAAAACTGCTTATTAAAAAAAATGAATTTGGAATTTGCTCTGGAAAAAAAAAAATTTTTTTTTGTTGCTCTGAAACCATCTGTCCGGTTTTGCCCAATAACGAACTTAGCCGAGATATTCATCTCCCAAACCTACTCTGAAAATTTCAACTCTCTAGTTCATTCCGTTCGAGAGTTATCGTGCCTACGGCCGGCCGGACAGAATGAATTTCGACCACGGATTCTTGATCAGTGGGTCGAACCAAATCGTTTAAGACCATTTTCATCGAAAAATTCGAAAATTACAGACATTTGGGCAAATTGATAAGCACTCAGTTCCAAGGAACTAGAGCGCCAAAAAAGAGCAATCTACAAAGCTTCAATGCTTTGATGCCTCAAAAATTGTCATTAAATTTATTTATCAAGATTAAATGAGCAATCTGCAATGATTCAACCTCGTGGAATGGGTTGTTGCAAGTCACACTCGGTGCATAGTTTACACAACTCGAAATACCTAAGGAAAATATCATCGAAATGTCTAGAGCAAGGCTGCAGACAATCATAGCAGATTGTCCATTTATTCCTGATATTTGGTAGGTAGAGGCTGATGACGAACAAATTATTTTAATAGTCCAACCACTTACATATTCATTTCTGTATTATGGACCTGAACTCAAGAAAAAATGTTTGATACACAAATGTAGATCCTTATTCCAGCATATTTTTGCTAGCAACATTATGAAATTACTGTATATAGGAACATGTCTCACAACTCATTAAAATGATCCAATTCTAAATCTTCTGGAACATCATCCCCATATTTATACATAAATTATTCAATATGTAATCAGTCAATATTATTTTCAGTTTCAAAACAGTCTTGTATATATTAATAAATTGGAGAATCGGATACTTGTTTTCCAACAGAAAATAATTTCAAACTACGATAGACAAGTCTGTAATAGCTAGATGAATTGACATTTATGAACAGTGAACACAGACAGATTCTGTGTTCACATTTGGTGAATACACAGAACTACGATGTATTATTGAAATTTTGAAATACCATATATCCGAAAGTATTAGCTTGTTAGAGTTGAAAATGATAACAATGGATTCTTATGATGAAACTCCATCTTAAAAAATATTTAATTCAAAAGTTGTAATGAAAAAAAAAAATTTTGTTTCGTTATTCCGAAACTATCAGGCCGATTTTGCCCAGTAACGAAATTAACCGAGATATTTATCCCTCAAACCTACTCTGAAAATTCCACCTGTCTAGCTCATTTTGTTCGAGAGTCATCGTGTTAACGGAGGGCCGGCCGGCCGGACAGAATCGATTTTGACCACGGATTCTCGATCAGTGAGTCGAACCAAATCGTTTGATACCATTTTTATCAAAAAATTCGAAAATTAGAGACATTTGGACAAATTGATAAATTCTCTGTTCCGAGGAACAAGAGCGTCAAAAAGTGGGAAAGCCCTGTGAACAGGAGCTTTGGCACTCTTGTTCAAACTTTGACAAATCATAACTCTGAAAGTTTTGATTTCTCCGAGTTGGGAATTATATCAATGGATTCTTATTTAATTTATTTCATGATGCAGTTCTATCATTAGATTCCATTGATATAAGTCCCAACTCTGAGAAACCAATACTTTCGGGGATAAAATTTGTCAACAATTGAACAAGAGCGCCAAAGCTCCTGTACGCAGGACATTTTTCCAATAATGGTCAATGGTTTCTTCAAATCTTGTTGTCGAAAAACTTTCCACCTATACCCTATTATTGTTGTCATTATTGATATTTATATTCGTTCATGATGATATTCACATCACTTACATTTCACATGAACTATTTGTTTTCTCTCATCGAAATGTCTTCGTTGAAGTTGGAGCAGTGTTTGGGTTTTTGCATATCAGTCATACTGGAAGTTGATGTAAACTTGATTAGGTACTTCACAAACCTATATCACGTTTTCGCATTAGGATTGCACCTAGATCTGAAATGGTCTTCAATTTTTTTGGCGCTCTTTTTCCTCGGAACAGAGTGCTAATCAATTTGTTCAAATGTCTGTAATTTGTCTTGAACGATTTGGTGCGACTCACTGATCAAGAATCCGTGGTCAGTATCGATCCGCCCGTAGACACGATAACACTCGAACGAAATGTGCGTCGCGACATTGTCCTAGGGGCGTCGCACGTTGATTGCGACCGAGTCTAGTTAGCTGATAACATATTACTAGGCTAGTACTAAAATTGGTAATTATTTTTGGGGGCTGAGTTAAGGGGCGTCGTACAAAAATGGCAAAGTCCCAAGGGCGTCACAGTAAAAATAAGTTTGGAAAGCCCTGAGCTAGACAGTTGAAATTTTCAGAGTAGGTTTGGGAGATTAATATCTCGGCTAAGTTCGTTATTGGGCAAAATCGACCAGATGGTTTCGGAGAACTAAAAAAAAAAAAATTTATACTACAAATTTTGAATTAAATTTTTTTTCAAGATGTAGTTTCACCATAAGAATCCATTGATATCATTTTCAACTCTAAAAATCTAATACTTTCGGAGATAGATTTTGCACAATTTCAATAATAAATCGTACTTCTATGTTTTCACAGAATGCTATGAATTATTATATGATCTGTGTTGATACATTTCAACTCATTTTCCTGAGACATGACATGTCGAATTCATTTCGGCTGTAGTAGAATTATGAGGATTATAATATGATATCATACATTCTGGGTGATATTTTAATGCCCATGGTTAATCCATATGATAATGGGAATGGTATTGGTAAATTAATAATATTGAGTTAAGAATATCTCCAGTATAAACAAAACTAGAATATTCGCTAAAGTTTCAATTGATATAATAATTTTCAGAGTGGATTTGAGGAAAGAATATATCGTTCATCATGAATTGAGGAATTAATATCTCGAATGAGTTCGTCATTGGGTAGAATTGGTCTATTGGTTTTGGATTAATAACTTTTAGAACTCTAGTTGAGTTTAAATTCTTCTTTATTTTACATATAAAGTAATTTACCTAGTAATAGAAGAAAGGCATTAGATATCTCTCACAATTTTGTTGGAATTCAGTTCTGGTAATTTGTAATGAGGAAATTTCAAAAAATGTTTTTTTCCATAATATTTTGAAAGTATTTGTCTCTCCCGCAGATATTCAGGAAGTCGGTCGTAATTTCGTTTTTCCGCATGAATATCAACATAATTTCTTGTCTTATTCAGATTACTTGATAATTGTGACAAAAACTTTAAACTCATTACAGTACTGCGAGACCTTGTCAGAATTTTCGCGATGTTCTGGGGAATATCACGTTATCATTTTGCCCAAATGTCTGTAATTTTTTAATTTGGCCGTTACCACGATAACTTGAGAGCGAAAAGAGAGAGCGACTTGAAATTTTCAGGGTAGGTGGCGCATTTCAATACGACGGTCGAGTTCGATAATGGGTATAATCGGCCAACCGTTTCCGAGTAATAATTTTGTTTTCAACTAATACAAATCCGATCGAATTGAAACTTGTTGAGTAGTTATAGAATACAAACCTGAGGACGTTTGTGAAATATTGTGGGAATCATATGAGTAGAAAATTTTAGAAACATTATAAAAAAATATTATTTATATCAAGATAACCTGAGAAAGGAAAGAGATAGCAACTTGAAATGTTTAGTTCAGGTTGTGACTCTGATTGAAACACTTGAGTTTGTTCATTGGACATAATCAGCCAAACGATTTTGGAGTTGTACCCATCTGAAATTTGGTTCTTATTTCCTCAATAACTCGAAAAATACTAAACCGATCCAATTCAAACAAGGTTATCTATTGTAGAATGCCAGCGTTAAAATTCTTGCGAAATGTAGTGAGAATCGTATCACTAGAGAGTTTTTAAAAAATCATTGAAAATCCTTGAAAAAAAATCCTATATATCAGAAATTGTTCGTCCAACATCGCTGGAGATTTTCGGGAGCCTTCAGAACCTAACTCTTCTGCTAAGTTCCAACTTTGAACACGATTGGATCTATATTGTTGGAGTTCCGAGCAGCCTTGTTTGAGTTCAATAGCTGGATGGGTTTACCGATTGTATGAAAAACAAACATTTCGTAATTTCGAGATAGTTAACCGTTCACCGAATTAATAATTCCAAAAATGGATGGAATATAATATGCAGATAATTCAAGAATCATTTCAAAATATTCGTCTTTAAGTCTTAGACACTATGAATCTACTAAAACACGAAAATTGAGAGTCGTGTAGTTACACGACTCATTAACACATATGAATGAGTAAAGTCAATAGTTTTTCGGGAATTTAGAGAAACCAATAATTCACTGAAACAATTGGAAAATATCGCGGGGCAGTCAATAGTAAATATTTAAATGGTTAATATATCGTATGATCGTGTGTGGAAATGGCAATGACTAATGAATAATGAATAATGAATATTATTATTTCATAAATTTTCATTTCAATGTATCTGATTCTTAGAAAGATAATAATATATTGACCCAGTGTTTGATGACACTTTCATAACTATTACTAGCCAAATCAGTGAACTTCTATGTTGATTTCCAGTTCATCTAGCCGAAATCGTATTAAAGCTATAATAAATCTAATCAGAGCTTTTTGAAAACCACCGTTAGTGTACTGAATGATCTATAGCGTAGTGTTGTCAGATTGGCGGGACTCTCATCTCACAGCAACCTGCTCAATTGAGAATATATACTCTGGGTCTCGCAAAGTATATACAGAACTTCTACAGCGCCACCTGAAGCGAATTCCCATTAACTAAATTCCGTGTAAGTTGAGGTTTATAACAGACATCCGAGTCCAAAAATTTTTTTGTGGGAGACATCAGGGAGCTGAGGGGGGGCCCTAAGGAGTCCATTACCACCAAAAAACAATGCGAGACCCGGAAAGGGGCCTCACATGTGCGAAACGGGTCTCACTTTTTACCAGCCATATACCATTTTGGGACTCAGTTGTCCCTTAGTTACATCTATATATATATATATATATATATATATATATATAATATATATTTTTTTTAAAATTTTCTAGTTATACCATCCTCACGAAATTCTGCAAGTATTTTCGCGTTGGCATTCTACAACTGATAACCATGTTTGAATTCAATCGGTTTTGTATTTTTCGAGTTAATGAGGAACAAAAAACAACCAAATTTCAGATGGCTATAACTCTCAAACCGTTTGGCCGATTATGCTTATAAACAAACTCAAATGTCGCATTCAGATGCACAACCTAACCTGAATATTTCAAGCCGCTATCTCCTTCCGTTCTCAGGTTATCGTGTCATAAATAATATTTTTTAATAAGTTTTTTAAAATTTTCTAGTGACACGATTCTCACAAAATTTCACAAACGTGCTTAGGTTTATATTCTACAACTATTCACGAAGTTTAAATTCGATCGGATTTATTTTGGTTGAAAACAAAATTATTACTCGGAAACCATTGAGCCGATTATACCCATTAACAAACTTGTCCGTCGTATTGGGATGCACCACCTACCCTGAAAATTTCAAGTCGCTAGCTCTTTCCGTTCTCAAGTTATCTAGGCAACGGCCGGACGGCACCACAGAATTAAATTTCACATTTAGGCAAAATGATAACGCGATGTTCCCCAGAACATACGCTCAAAAATATCAATAATTTTCAAATAAGTAATGTGTTTTATCTACAAAAAGATAATGGGACGTTCTTAGGAAACACCCGTTGATGCGTTCGAATTTAAATCTAGAATTCTCCTGTAATATTAGGTTTTGAAGGCTCTTGAAGAATTTCAGCGATATCTGACGTGTTGTTTCTGAGATACTAACATAAAATTTTTGAATATTTTATACTCTTCGTGTCGGTTCTCTGCACAAAGTAAGGTAATATTGACAAATAACACGTGTTAAACGTCAAAGAAGTAGGCGCTGGGGCCAATTTGTGAACTAGAAACAAAGTAGTTTAAAATTTAATACCTCAGAGTTGAAAACTCAATTTACATTGTTCCCGAAGCGAATTTGAAAATAATCAAAATTCAAACTCACATTTAATTTGTAGCAATGACCAAATTGAGCAGAAATACCCATTGTGACATTGATAAAACTTATCATAGGTGAGCTGAATTTTGTGTTTGTGGTGAAAAAGCAACAGATTTCTTGGGAATTTGTTTAAGTCTCCACTGTTGTCAGCCACTGTGTTGTTGTTAGGTCCTGAAGTCGTATGGATTTATTTGTTCGAATCTCATAGGTCTCCAACTTGCAACAATATTATCGCCTCAAAGTCAACAGAACTCTAATCAACCATTCATCGACCTCCAAACGTAATCGCCCTCCAGAAAGTCACTGAACTTCACCCAGATAACGCCATAGGGCTGCGACACTCGGATCGTGCTTTCTGCTCCAGCCCACTACGTCCCTGGTTCGGAGAAGGAAGAATCGATCCCTATCCCTACGTCGTACCAATATCGAACGGCAGTAATGGCCATGAGGCAGGTTATGCCGAGGGTCAAGTTCAGCCGCCGCCTATCGGCAACCCCCGTTTGCTGCCTACGTTGCGTCGTTACGCAACCGAAACACAGTGGCGGCCGTCTCCGCCACCCGACAAAAGCCAAAACGTTGCGGTATCCACGATACTGTGAATGGCCGGAAAGGCGATCGAACTGAGGTCAGCATAGGATGGTAAATCGACTGCTGGGGGCGCCTTCGCGGAGTAATAGGTTCATCATATCTTGAATAATTTATTTTTGACGCGCTTATCAGGTGAACCAGAATGCCTATCAATTCTTCCAAATGTGTGTATTTTTCGAATATCTGGCCGAGAATGGTCTCAAACGATTAGTTTCGACCCACTGATGAAGTATCCGAGGTATTAAATTTATTCTGTCCGGCCGGCCGTCAGCACGATTATGCTCGAACGGAATGATTAATAGAGTTGAAATTTTCGAAGTTGAATTGGAGACCAAATGCACCGGCGAAGTTCTTTAATGGGCAAACACCGAGTGGCTTCAGAGTTGTAGCCAACTGAATTTTCTCGTTAACTCAAATAATACTGATCTGATCGAATTAAAGCGCGGTAATTAGTTGGAAAATACTGACAAGTACACTCATGCAAAATTTTGTGTAGATCCCATTACAGGAAAATAAAAAAAAAATATTACAACAAATTTCAGAAGCTATCCGACAGATATCTTGAAATTTTGCGACAGCCTTCAACCCTTATTTACAGTTAAGTTCTAGATTTGAACTCGATCGTATCTATATTGGTGAAAAGATATTGCCGAAATATCGAAATATTCCAACGATGGAGATGTACTGGTCCACTGGATTCCACTCGTCAAACTAAGTTGTCAACAGTTTTTGATTTTTGACGTGTCTGTAAATTATTTCATGAATTATATTTTCCATACATCGTATCAGTGATGTCATTCACATCTAAATGGTACTCTACGGAGTTTATATTCGAACGCAACCCTGGAGTTATTTCTGTGCTTCCGAGCGCCCGACCAAAGTTGCATTTGACAAGTCGATGCGTTAATACCATGTCAAAATTTATATCATATCGGTTGAATAACATATTAACAATTATCCAGAGCAATTCCATTTCCGAATTAATTTATATAATATAAATTCCGCAAGTACCAAAATCAAACTAATATTGCTTATTCTTTATTCATCGATAATTTTTCAATACGAGAGAATCATTGTCGATTTCAGAGGATGTTGTATGTCGTATGAGGATTGAATAGACAATGGAACATGCGTGCAAAAGCTTCCTGGATATTCAGAATAAAATTAATTTGGGTGTGATGTTTTCTATAACTATGACACATATTCTCCGAACAACATTCTCTTCCCACTTCCACTGGTTTCCTAGTTATAGACTCACAGATTCATAAAACTGAGTATTATGATTATTTGCCTTATTTTGGTTCATCCGCTCCTGACCTAGGATGCCTTGAGTCGATGTATTTCTACGTTGCCACACATGCTTTTTTTCACAAGATAGTCCATGCTCCAATGCCTGGTACACAGTTTGACAATGCCGCATGCGAACGGCGAACGGAGGCATATAATTAAGTCTATGATCCAAAGAGTTTGAGTGAACGTAACATAATAATTATTATGATTATTCTGACACTCGGTATCACATGTCAACTGTTCGATTTGGTAGTTTCTTGGAAATGAATGGATATTTATGGAACTTTGAATAATAATAATATTTCAGAAATGGACGGTGGTCAAATTTTGTATATTCTTTTAGTGGAAACAAGTGATGGATATTGAATGAAACTTAAGTTCATTGTTTCAATAGTGCGATATTAATAATAATTAATGATGCATTATATGAATTACGTTTTCTCAAACAATTTCTATTGAAACACAATTGAAATTTAATTTCAACTATCAGATAATTAAGTTTCCTTGTTGTTCTACTATGGATATCAGTAACCCTTTTTCTATGTAGAACGGTGCAGTGCAGGATTGTATTAGCACATTGTAGAATCTTCAAACGCTTGTAACTTTTTTCTTGAGTTTAATCTGGAAAAATGGTAAACGAAAAAAGTACTTTGCTTGATGAATGGAATCTATGGTATATTAATGTACAACTTAAAGACTCACCCTCTATATGTATAATCAGAATATTCATTCACGTAACCCAACTTTTACTTGATTTCATCAAATCTCGATAAGCGGTAGGTTGTCGGATGACGTCTTGTTTCTGATATTTTTTATTGAACTTTTCATAGCGGTATGTAGGTATATTATTAAATGAACGTATTATGACGGTCATTATTCACGAGGGTGAATAATGACGGCTCGTTTCGTAAATCACTCGTCATCACAGTCATAATAAGCGAATTGAATAATATACTTCATCCACGACTATTAATTCCCTCTTAATTAATCTCACATAATTGTTGAAATCCAATACAACCTGACACGATATTTCACATAAATATCATTCCATTGAATTGTGATGGGCTACTACAGAATGAATATTCATTATTGAATTATGAATGCCATGAGTAAACACACATTATACAACAGTCGTGGATAAAATATTTTTCAATTTAATTAAAGGATACTTTGGAAGGTGCATTCATCATTCAATGTTGTTTTTTTCTGGGTTTTTCGGCGCTCTTGTTCTCCGGAACAGAGTTATTATCAATTTGCCCAACTGTCTGTAATTTTCGAATTTTTGGATGAAAATGGTCTTAAACGATTTGTTTCGACTCACCGATCAAGAATCCCTGATCGAAATCGAACAATAGGGTCTTAGGAAGTATTCGATGAGATTAGGGCTAGCAGAAACTGAGGAGTGCATATTCTGTTGGGAGGAGGATAAAACTCCTGATCACCTCACCTGATTACAGAATGCCTCGCCATCTTGAACCAACGCAAGGAATGCTTTGGGCAAGAAATCTGTAGGAATGAAGACGTAACCTCCTGGAAGCCATCCCAGATACTGGAGTTAATCAGAACTCTGGAGCTGGAAGGCGAGCTATAGATAGTGGTGACATCGACCGCTCTGACGGGGGGCACAATGGACCTTAAGGTCGCAGTGGAACGTTACCCCCAACAACAATATCCAATATACAAGGAAATTGAGTAAAATTGGTTTTGTTCTGAGATCAATTACTGATTATATGAATGAGAACACCTTAAAAACTGTATATTTCAGAAAGTTTGAGTCCATCTTCAAGAATGGGATGATTTTCTGGGTAACAAATGATAATATTTTTAATTCAGAAAAGAGCAATTCCTATTATTTATAAATTACGCTTTAGGAAACCATGTAGAGGAAAGTTTAGACTCGAAAAAGTTTTCAGTGTATGATAAGTGTTTTCATGTTCAATATTTTAAGGTAAAATTAATACAAATTCATATCTGAATATGTAAATACTCATAACACAAGAAATTTAAATTTAATAAGTGGAAAGGTTTAACACATACCTAGTATGTGAGAATTAAAAATAAAATCATATATTATATAAGTTGAGAAAACGGTGTATATCGGTGCTTAATTCGTAGTAGTGTCCAATAGAGGTGAGTAGACAATAGAACATACGCGCAAAAACTCCTGACTTCACGTCAGTGCTTGAACCAATTTGTTTTTCTGGATGACAAGCTGCCTTGGGCGAGTTCAGCATCTGAATGGGTGACCGCCATCTAACGTTCACGTCAGTGTTCCTCCAATTTTAATATAGAGATTTCCATTGAAACGCTCGGAGCACTCGAAGAGAGTTTACTGACTCCGACCGGGATCTGTCAAAAACCGCTCTCAGAGTGTTCATCAATTTGCCCAAATGTCTGTAATTTTCGAATTTTTAGATGAAAATGGTCTTAAACGATTTGGTTCGACTCACTGATAAGAATCCGTGGGCGAAATTCATTCTGTCCGGCCGGCCGGACGGCCGTAGGCACGATAACTCTCGAACGGAATGAGCTAGACAGTTGAAGTATTCAGAGTAGGTTTGAGAGATAAATATCTCGGCTAAGTTCGTTATTGGGCAAATTCGGACAGATGGTTTCGGAGTAACAAATTTCAAATTATTTTTTTTTTAATATGCAGTTTTACCATAAGAATCTATTGATATCATTTTTAACTCTTACAAGCTAATACTTTCGGAGATATGATTTTTCAAAATTTCAATAATAAATCGTATTTCTACGTTTTCACAGAATGATATAATTATTCTATCTATGAATAGTTATAATGTCAACTTATTTTCCTGAGACATGACATTGTCTAATTCATTTCAGCAATTGTAGAATTATGAGAAATATAATATGATATCATACTTTTTGTTGGTTGATATTTTCATGCCGATGGTCAATCCATATGATGATGGGAATGGTAATGGTAAGTTAATAATATTGAGTTCAGAATATCTCCAGTGAAAACAAAACTGGAATATTGGTGTATTGGAGTATTGGAGTGGATTTGAGTAAAGAATATATATCATCGTTCATCATAGAATTCAGGAATGAATATATCGGATGAGTTCGTTGTTGGGTAGAATTCATCTATTGGATTTGGATTGATAATTTTTGGCACTCTTGTTGAATTTAAATTCTTCTATGATGTTTGAATTCAGTTTCTGCTAAGATGAAGTTCTTTTATAAGAATCCATTTATATAATTCCCAACTCTTACCAATACCTTCGAAGATATGATTTGTCAAAGTTTGAACAAGAGCGCCGAAGCTCCTGTCCACAGGGCTTGAACCATTTTTTTAGTTTTGAATTAGATTTTGTTGCAAAGTTCAGAAGATATAATAATAAATTCCCTTAGTTTACAGTCTGTTATCCATAATATCCAATAAGGCACCAAGTAATTGAATTAGCTCATCCATATCTTTAAATAAGCATTATTTGGAAACAGATAAACATAACCTAATATTTTGAATTGCTCTGTCGGGGACTCGAGCTTTAAAACGCCAGCGAAAATAATTGCCCTGAGAGCAAACAGATTTGCTCTGATTCGTCAATGGAATATGAATCATAGATCTCATTTTTGTCCAATGGAAAACGAAAATATTATTCCGAGTGCTCCGAGCGTGTCAATGGAAATCGCCATAGTATTTGTAGTGTCCTATTGGCACGATGCTAAAGGTAGTTTTTGAAGGAATTCCGACGAGATGAAAGCAAGCTGCCGCAAATGTTGCACTTTCGATTTCTCCGGGATTTTCGCAGTTCTCCTTGTACGCGATTCCAAACCCATCAATTACTGCAAACGACTTTGGACGCGAGTCAATTTTCGTACACACATATATTCCCTTGGCCATTAATGTCGACCGGGCGCTGATAGATTTACTAATTCAGTAGCTCTCAAAGCACTCAGACAACTTGAAAAAAACACATAATGGCACACGAAACATGAGAGACATCTAGAGATGATTATGGAAGTATGGGGTATTTTTCACGATATCTGTGATCAGTTTGTCATCAAGATGAACTCCGAGAGGTTCTATGGTTTTTTATTAATTGATGCGTTTTTGTCCTTCTAACAGTTGATGCGTGATGGAGCTTTGTTTTATGTGACGATACGCCGTCTGTCATCATAAGATGTCCGAAGTGAAATGTTAGATGCCTAAAACAATAGTGTATATGAACCCTCGTTGTTTGACAGATGTGAATATGATAAAATTGACCGACACGCTAGATCATTCATGGCTGTGCCACCATATTAATCACATCGTTTTCATTCGTCTATTGCGAATATTTTGTTATAAATACAAAATTTGACCCCAAGTTTAACTTGTTGATGAATGTTGGTCAGGTATGAATCCCTTACTCGATAGTAGGGAATTATCACCTAAAAAGTTGGTTGAAGATCGGTTGAAGATCAGACGTTTCACATAAATCTATCCAGAATGAAAATAAATACCATTTAATTCTGAATAGCGCTACCCACATGAGAGAAATAGAAAAATCTACCATGTTCCGCAAAATGACAAAACCAATTCAAATCAGTACATATACCAGCTTATAGACATCTTAGTGAAAGAGTACTAGTGTTTTTCTGTTGAAATTAACGATGTGTAAAGTCTTGTTTTCAGCTGTATGGGCATCTTGTTTCAATGTAGAGCATTTTTCCGGGCGCAAGTTCTAGGGAATAGCGTGCACAGAGCATTTTGCACAAAGGTCTGTAATTTTCGAATTTTCTCCTTAATCATCTAGTCATACATTCCCACGAAATTTCACAAAAATTTGTGTCGGCATTATACAACTAATTGCCTAATTGATTTAGATCGGATTCGTATTTTTTGAATCATTGAGGAAATAACAAAATTTCAGACGCAACCTATTCTGGAAAATACAAGTCGCTATCTCTTTCCGTTCTCAAGTTATCGTGAGATAGGTACATAATATTTTTTAATAATTTTTTTAAAATTTTTTAATGATATGATCCTCAAGAAATTTCACGTACATCTTTTTATGGGTATTCTACAACTAGTTACCAATTTTCAATTCGATCGTATCTATATTGTTTGAAAACAAAATAAGTACTCGGAAACTGTTTGGCCGATTATATACATTAACCAGACCGAATCAAATTTGACCTCTAATTCTTTTTCAGTGAGTCGAAACTAATCGGTTGAGACCATTTTCGGTACTCGATTTATCGCGGCAATACTTTTTTATCGCTTTGAAAACTTTGAAGATGATACGAGTGGATACTTTTCACGAAATATTTTAAATCATTCAGTGTAATGATGAGCAAAACTAAGGGAAAGAGTTATGATAAGATGACAAAATGAGGAATTGTCCTTCATCAGGCACCATTCTTCTCCAAAAGGGTTTTCCGTTTATTCGCAAAATATCAAGAAAGGTGAAATTTTTGCGGGAATCACAGAATTTCTTTGGCCTCTCACGATGTTGCTGATGATGCTATTATCCACTTAATCCGATTAAGTTAAAATTTTTATATAAGTGGTATTCAGTGTAGAATAACGATTTTATAGTCCATACAGAATTTCCTTAGGATCGTACCATTAGAAAAATGAACTGAGTATTCCAAGAAAAGTTCTCAGGCACAAGTTGCCATCTGACAACCTCGCGGTTAACGAGATTCTATGCTATTCAGGCCGTAAGCACAATAAGCCTCAAACGTAATGAGTAAGAGAATTTAAATTTGCAGGGAATGTTTATGGTTATAAATATCTTCGTTAATGGGCAAATTCTGCGTAGTGTTTTCGGTGTTAGCCTTCATCTCCCATTTACTCGAAAAATACTGATTAGAAAAATAAATTGAACATTTTCTATCTCAGAAACTAACCGTCACATAGCGCTCAAATTTTACAAGAGCAAACTCGATCGGATCTATATGGCTGAAAATATTGAGTATATATATCAATTTTTCTCCTGGAAGCCAAGCAGCCTTAGTCGAGTTCACTACCTGAGTCTGACCTCACGTCAGTGCTTTTCCAATTTATTTGATCAATATGACGCTTCCAGATGGATAAATTAGACGACGTGGGAATGCTCGAGCGTTTGTGTCGTATATAAAACCGTGTCGTGTTGATGTGAAGCGAGCGTTAAACAAGAAAAGGTGTGCAAAAATTTCACGGCAGTGCTATTTCCACATTTTTATTTCGGTGGATTTTAACTATGCTATTTCATTTATCTTGTTATCTTTCTTTCCATTATCTGATCAATTTGGTCAACATAGATTCCCCACATGCATATTATATGTCCTTTTTATCATCCGCCCATAATTTCCTTTATCGCTGAAAGAACAAGCTCATATACATACAAGCATATTTACTGTAACTCTCACTGGGGCTTATCTTGAAGACTTTGTTCGTGCACGTTATATACCAGCATGACCAGGAGATAATCTGCAGATATTTGCACAGGTGGTGACGATAAACGTGAGATGATAGGACTTGGTGCTTTTATTTGCTTACGTCGTTTACGCACACATTATTTGGAATGTTTGGGATCTTCCAACATCCAATAATGATCTGCATCGCACTCCATAATCTGAGACAGGTGCTATGAAATTAGGATGTTAATTTCCATAATCCGAAGTAAATTTTTACCTAGTCAATGTGGCTAACATTGCAGTCCGATGCAAATAAGTTAGGATATTTAGTCGAGGCTAGGAAATACATCTCGGCAAATCAGGGTCTTCTAGTCCTAATCTACAGTGCGCGTCAAAATTATGTAACAAATTCATTTTCTCAGAAGAATAATATTTGGCAACAAAATCCTGAAACAGGTCAATTTTTGTTTCACTTTTACCAAATTTGTATGCATTTTTGAAGGATTTTTGTTGCACCCTGTGCCATCCCCATCAACCCTCTAAATTTTTTGAATAGGGAAAGTGGGTCATGTTGTACTTTTTTGGCAAAGTCTTTGTATCTTCTTTACAGGCGTGCAGAAATTTTCAAGAAAAAATTTTCTTTTTTGAATAATAGTTAGTGCAAAGAGGTTTTCAGTATGTGCACTTTGTCATGGCTCATTTACTTGGAGACGATGGTAACTGATGAAATTTATCACCGAATGAAAGTCGACCATCACAGTTTTGTTCATGCACAGCTTTCAACCCCTACGAACCCTTTAATGGAGAAAAACAAATGTGAGGGGGTTGAAAGGGGTTGAAAGTTGTGCATGAACAATACTGTAATGGTCGACTTTCATTCGGTGTCAAATTTCATCAGGTACCATCGTTTCAAAGTAAATGAGCCATGATAAAGTGCACATATACTGAAAACCTCTTTGAACTAACTATTTTTCCAAAAAGAAAAATGTTTTCTTGAAAATTTCTGCACGCCTGTAAAGAAGATACAAAGACCTTCACAAAAAGTACCACATGAACCACTTTCCCCATTCAAAAAATTTAGAGAGTTGATGGGGATGGCACAGGGTGCAACAAAAATCCTTCAAAAATGCATAAAAATTTGGTAAAAGTGAAAGAAAAATTGACCTGTTTCAGTATTTTGTTGCCAAATATTTTTCTTCTGAGAAAATGAATTTGTTCCATAATTTTGACGCGCACTGTATAGGTATAGCCCAGATCAGACCAGGATATGAATACTGCTCTCATGTTTGGAGCTGAGCACCCGAGCATTTGTTGCAACTTTTGGATTTCATCTAGAAAAGAGACTAAATGTCTGCCCTGATATAATAGCCAGTCTCCAGACGTGGAATATTTATTTATTTATTTATTTATTTATTTATTTATTTATTTATTTATTTATTTATTTATTTATTTATTTATTTATTTATTTATTTATTTATTTATTTATTTATTTATTTATTTATTTATTTATAAATTTATTTATAAATTTATTTATTTATTTATTTATTTATTTATTTATTTATTTATTTATTTATTTATTTATTTATTAATTTATTTATTAACGGGACAAACCCAATTTCACAAATCAATATTAATAAACAATAACAATAGTTAATACATAATACAACCTAATACAGATTGTGAAAAAAAAAACTATACAAAACTTCCAGAAATAAATTCCAACAGATCATAACAAATTTCGAAGGAGAGTTGCCGGCCTGTGCTTGTTCTATAGATATTATCACTGTCGATGGTCCATGCAGCTACAAGAAGTGATGTAAGATTCGCACTCAGTACTAGGACTGCACGAGGTGCACATCTCTGTGCAGTTCAATTAACAACTCCTAGAACTCCTGATTATCAGAGGTCCTTCTTCCACCGAACTGGCAAATTGTGGAACACACACCTGATGTGTTTCCTTCGGAGTATAATGTTGTAACGGTTTAAAATCCCGTCACTCTGAGTCCTTCCATATAACAGCATATTTTAGTGTAGTTCAATCATATAGATAGAATATATTCAAGATTCATCTCTCGTAATTCAACATAACCCTTGTCAGTAGTCGGCAACCAATAAAACACTGAATTGGTTTTATTGGTCGCCCGTTAATTTGAAATCCTTTATTTAATTTCAATCTGCATTAGGAATCTTTTGTTTAATGAATCCTTCTTGATGTTCCTTAGTTAAATTTTCAATATATTAGGTATAGAGATTATTTCAGTATGGTAAATTTATCGTTCTGATGATTTATGCCAACGGATTTATATTATTCGGTGGTCATACTGTCACAATGTGTTGAGTGTCGCAACAATGACGCTTGACGGGCTTTTTCCAGTATGAACCTCAGAAAGATATACTTGTATTAAAGTTTCTGGTTTCTACTGCGATTTACTTCGTTCTCAATAGTTTAGAGAAAATAAAAGGTGTTCTATAGAAATCTCACGAAGCAGTTCATGTGCGAAAATATATCAAGGGGTGATGTTTTTGACTTCGAGCAAAGCCCTACCTTACATATCTTGGGGTGAACTTATTTTATGTTAGGAGCTATTTTTGGCTTTGGGCTGAAGTTGAACCCTATCTAATAGATTTGGCTTGAAGTAAAAATTAATATTACGATGTTTTGAACTAGGAATGATCCCTACATTTTTTATACCTTATCTGGAGAGATCCTGAGTATCTATTTGGAGAATCCATATACTTTTATTGCAAGATCCTGAGCATTTACTTGAAGAATCTGATATACCTTACCTGGAAAAATCGGAGTGGTCATTTGGAGGTATTGCCTGTGCCTAGTATAATTAGGAGTTTGCCTCAGTTTTCCCAGCTCAATCAGTTATTACCAGCAAGAAATATAAATATATCGTTGACCTCCCAGCTAGTCGGGCAGACAACTTTAAAGGGTTTTATAATGTTCAACAGTTCATGATAAGAGTAACAGGGCACAGTTTTTCGTTTCGGGCACCAACTAGATGAGGTAGGTTTAGCGTCCCCCGGGCGGTCAAACATATGAAAACAAGCGTGCCAAAAAGGGGCTCAAGCATCTTTGTCTCAAGGAAGCAAATCCAATGGAGTTAATTGTCTAGTATCTAAAAAATATATAATCAACCATTTGATGGAAACAGTAACATGATGGAAAATGAAATGCCGACTACCTACCAATTTTAGTTATTAAACCCTGGATTTTGAATATAAAGTAATGTAGGACGTATACTCCATTCACTTTCATAAAGTCTCTCGGTCGGCTATGATTTAGCTCTATCACGTTTTTGTAACTAAAACTGAGGCAGGTTGGCACTCCTGAAATATTGCCAATGTCAAAACAATTCTACGAGACGTTGCCAATTTCTACTCTCAACATAATGTTCCATATTAGACAAGATATAATAAGATTATCACAGAGCACAGACCATTATCTTCGAAGAATAAAAAACTCTTCGCTTTGAAATTAAAAATGCCGAAAGTATTCGAGGTTGAAGAAGCAGAGACAAAGTATCAGGAAGTGCTATACAGAACTGCAATCTGCAATAGGAAAACTTCATTCTGTCTCAGAAGATGTTGAACTCTCGAATGAAATCACTTAGTTTCCTATCCTATCACTATATTTTATTAAGGTTTAACAGTGACTCGGGTTTCCTAGTACTACTACATTTTGAAACTGCTGTATTTCAAGTTGTGCAACAAGATATTTAAATGTCTTCTGTTGGCCTATTTCTTGAGAATTTCTTAAACTGGGAAATTCCATAGATACGTCTGTTCGTTTAGTAGTTTTCCTTACGGATTATTCAGGTACTTTTATTAATTTTTCAAATGAACTAACACAAAGTAACGGACTACTCTATCAATTATTTTTCATTGAAATTTCAACATTTTGTTCTTGATTTCCGTACAAGAAAATAGCATAACTGAATCTTCCAACCAGTTTATATTCGTGAAATATTTGCAGTAACAACAGAGGAAAAAATTTCTTCAAAGTCACCAGGTCTTTGGAATTGTTGAATTCACATAATATCTTCTCAAATTCATTATCTATTTTTCCGAAGTAAATTCACATTGTGAAAAATACGTAATTACTACGACTTCTATGCAGAGAAGACATCGTTGCGTAGTTATTCGACAGGAAAATTACTATAACCTAACATTTTCAAAATATACACGGTGATATGTCTCAAACATGCATGGCCAACCGGGAGACTTTATAAAAGTGAATGCAGTATGCATATTATATGAACTTTGTTTGCCTCATACAGTTGCCAAGGGAGAGAAATAGGTAGCAATCACTTGATGAACTGTCAAGAGAATATGGAAATTAAAATATTCTTAAACGCACTGACGTCAGGAGCTTTCTCGTGCATATTCTTTGGTCTATTCACGCCTCCCACGAAATACTGCATGAAATTTCAAGCCATTTTTTTTTAAACGAGTACTAGATTTCAATCGATGCAACTGTAATTTTGGACAAATAAAATAGTGCTGGAATGTTTTTGTGGAATCTGACAGATAATTCAAATTTTTGTTTAAAGAAAAATTTCAATTTTTTTTTTCTAATGATCCTCACAACATTTTGCGAAAGCTTGCGCGTCAGTAGGTGTTTCCATGTCTTTACTTGTCGAAAGGGGAAATTGAACTGAATATTTCATATTATGCATACAGATGTTAGTCTACTATTCATTAATCTTCTATCAACGCTTTGTATATAAACGCCGCCACTTCGTCTATTGCTCTCCCAGATTCCATTAAACTGTCTGGCTCTGTCCCATCGTCAAGCACCTGAACACAAATCACTAGTTTGTCCCCTCAGATTCTATTTCACTCCTCTCCGTCGACTTTGGTCAATATCTATCAGGCTCTGAAGTGTCTAATTACAACTCGACAGACTGATTGAATCGTGAGCGCGGAAAAGGGTTATCACGACTCGAATTATATCGAGCCTTATGGAAAGGGTTATTGGTCCTTAAGTGGATTTATCCCGAATCTTTGTCATTCTCCCTGATTCAGATAGAGCGTATTCATTGAGCCGTTCTCGGCTGACCGGATTATCATCCGATCGTTCCAAGTTTTGTTATTGATCAATGAAAACTTTTCGTAACCCTCCAGTTTAAGTGGAGTCGTTGACCGTTCAAGCCGGCACAACTTCCGTTTCAGCCTTACAAATTTTGAAAAAGAAATGAAGTATAAAATGAAAATATTTCAAATCGTAGGATTATTGATAACTTGTCGTGAGTGGGTGATATACTGCCCTTGCACTACGTCCTTTTGGACTTTTGTGGCTCAGAATGATCCAATTATCATAGTTCCTTGAACATATCCAATGTTCCTGGTTTTTTAATTATTTCAATATTAGAATGTTTAGTTTTATGAACTCAAAACGCCCTTTTTTTTCCTACGGAGGCAGATTTGATTAGATTAATGGGAGCCGGGGTCGTTGGGCTAATATTAGGCCATTCAGAACTACAACCATTATGATTTTTGTGCTATTGCCCAACTCAGTTCATCCCTAGCAAAATGTTGCCCACCGCTTCTGTAATCCCGACAACATCCCTGGCCTTGGCTCCCTGGATTGCTCAAGTTCGCGGTTAATAGATGAACCAGTTCCGGTTCATTTTTTCGATGTCTGCCCGACTAGCTGGGAGGTCAACGAAAACAATTGTGCTTCCTGGGATATAAGGTAAATACTAATACAACTGGTTTATGAAGGTTTAATAAAAAAATTCCTTTGATTACAAAGGAAATATGAACTTCCAAACAAAATGCAAGGTATTCTTCGTGGTACTTCCATGTAATTAGTGTGGGCCCTTCAAACTGGAACTCAAAATGCAGGGGATATGAGGATCTCAAAGCAGTGTTAGGCATGCAGCCTCTCAAACACGTAGCAACGAAGATTTCCACTCCAACGAAAATTCTACTAGATATGGTTCAACTTCAGCTCAAGCCATCAATTCCACTAGATAGGGTAAATTCCAGCCCAAGCCATAAATTCCACTAGATATGGTTAAACTTCAGCTCAAGCCATAAACGCCAAAACGCCAGAATTTACTCGAAAATAAATACACAAACTGTTATTCAGAGACATTCAGAAAACCATTTCATTCATCTTTACTATTGAGAACGTATTCAGAGAAGTAACTCGCTCAAGAGTTCAATCGTAAAAACAAAGAGCATGTAATTCCCCGGGTGCTTGGCACACCCAATCATAGAAACTTCTGGTCCCACAGAATTGTAACAGCAAATTCACGGTATTAAACAATATCGTGAAATAATCAATACGGATTCATAAGATGAAAAATTTTCAGTTCAGACCAAAAAAAAAACTAATATTACTAAATCCTAGAAACCATCAGGCGATACATAAAGCATACTAGTGTTTGATGGGTTGACATTTAATTACAGGGGTATGATGAACCACGAAGTTTAGAAATAATGAATGAATATATTCTACCTGTATGATTAAATTTGACTAAAAAGGTAATGTTAAAAAGAGTGACGGGTTTTATACCGTTACAATTGGCAGTACCCCGTGAGCAGTCCCGCAATATCACAGTGTTCATCTTGTGATAATTGCACGAGTTTCCTAGGGTAGGACGGCGACAGACAGAAAGGTTCTGTTCCGACATGTGGCAGTCTAGTAGCCAGCTTGACAAGTTTGTCTGCCAATTCATTGTGTTCAACTTTACAATACCCTGGTACCCATCTTAGACTATAAAAAGAGTCTCTCTATAGTCTAAGGTACCCATACAAGGGTCATTTTGTTGTCCCTAGCCAGCTGATTGATCGTCTTGCGGCATTCCTAGGATAATAGGGAACACTGGCTGTAAGCCTTAAAAAACCCACAGAGTGACATGGCTATCTGTGGCAATATGTATATGTTGATTCCCTTGAGGTTTCTTTTTGAAAACTTTATGGCGCATATGTACACCTCTCTTACTGCACGATAGGATCAGTGGTAGAGCGCTCAGGGGCCGGATGTCCCAAGTTTAATCCCGAAACTTGGAAAGAAATTTTCTAGTCACTATAATCGCCACCATTCACTGTTGGGTCAAATATTAAAAGTGCTGTGCCTAAGGTTGCGTAAGGATACAGTATCAACGCCTCAACAGAACACAACTGATTCTCCTTACTCACTGAAGCTCTCAAGAGCTTATGAGGGGTCTCCTTGGGAAATACGTAAGAGGATCAGTATAATAATAAAATATAATATAATATAAATCTCTTTTTGTATGGCAGAGGATTGAGTCTCTAGAGGTACGGGAGGCGCAGTTTTGGACCATAAATTCCAATCCTCGCGCTTCTTTTGTGCTTGATTTAATATGTATACCACATAGATTATCTTTATCACTTTAACTGTCACGAACGACCATTGCAAAGATTGTCTCTCTGAATCGAATACGGATGGTATTCTATCCGAGGGTTTAGCTTGAAGATTTGAATCAATTTGGACATTGGAGACGTAAGTATTACAACACACATACATTTTTACTTAACTTACTTGAAGAAATATAGCTCTTTCCATTACGAATTGAAATGGTATGTGTTCACCATAGTACCACTTTCAGTGGTTTTAATCTCATAAAATTCGGCATTGATATTTAGATCGTTATCCTACATCTGAATACTAAATTCCAAATGGATCGGATATGTAGCTTTGGAAATATTGGAAAATACAATTTCGAATGGGAATGTCTTCTCCAAAAAATTCGAAAATTACCGACCTTTGGACAAAACGAGAGTACTCTATTACGAGCACGCAAAATGGTAATTTCTGCTTAGAAAAGATGGAGATGTGTAATTTTTGTAGCTTTATTCACTCTGAAAGCCGAATGTTGAAACATGATTCTCTTATCAGGATAATATGGCTTGATTGACCAAATGAACATTATCCGGCCCGAAGGACCAAATATTGTATCCTGATTCTTTTATCAGGATAATGTTATTTCGAAGGACCAGATGTTTCGTTACCTGATTATTTTTTCAGGAGGATGAGTTATTGTTGTATCGACTTCAAGAAATAACTGGTGAAGATTGCTATATCTTGTTGATTAATATCGTTGTGAATGCACAACCGATGATAAGAAAATGTATTTACTTGTTACCGATATGTTTATAACAAGCACGATGGAATTATACAAATGCAATATTTATACAATCTAAAATTTTCCTTCTATGTGAAAATTTATAGCAAGGTAGAAGTGACTACATAGTTGATACGAGAACTAAAAGAAGTAGTAGTTCGCGACCGATCAAAATAGTAACCAGATATAAGGAAAATAGGAGGATCCCTCCTCTGGGTACAAACGGGGGAAATATTAAAATTGTTTGGGGTTTCGATCTTTAAACTGCCGTGATATGTTACAACAGTACTCATTTGTCGTATTTTAATAGAGTGGGAATAAATCCGAAATTTCGGATGCAAGCACCAATGAGGGCACTTCTAGGATGTTTAATCCTAGACATTAGTAATCTGGAATTAGTCCCGCTCATCGAAGCTGATTTACCAGTGAAAGTTAATAGCATGATGGTCAATGTCTTAAGAAACTATAAATTTCTTTACACTTCAGTTGTTGAATGCATTTTAGCATCTGTCTTTTACAAGTAATTCTACACTCGGACTAAGCGAAATTATCTTTCAAAGGTTAGACCCCACAAGGCAACTAAAAATCCAGTTACGTCTAGGGACAAATATTCAAGTTTTACAACCGAGTTCCTCTGTTGAGAAAACTAATTATATTTTTCTCAAAATGTGATGTCATGATACGTCACACCGAACAATTCAAATTTTTCCGCGATATGGATATATTAAAATGAAACCAAGTATTAAAAATTCAAGATGTTTTGGGCTGTTATTTTTCCACGGATCCCCTTGATTTTCAATTAGCTAATCTTCGAATGTGAACTTAAGCTTGAACCCAATTCATTTTTTCCTTTTTGTGGGACGAACTTCGGAGAAGTTAATTGAAGAATTCATTCAGTGCAAAATTGCGAATACCAACCCGATGTCTACTTTAAACTGAATTATCCAGATTTCTTTATGAACAGCTTTTTGTCGATTCGTGTTTTCAATTATCTCCTATGTAGATGTATGTTATTCATTGAAGTAGCGCTGAATGTAGTTCTGAAAAATTGGTTCAAGCACTGACGTGAAGTCAGGAGCTTTTGCGCGTATGTTCAATTGTCCATTCTCCTGTATTGGACACTCTTGATCGAATATACTCGATTAAAAGTGTCCCATATAGGAGAATGGACAATAGAGCATACGCGCAAAATCTCCGAACTTCACGTCAATGCTTGAACCAATTTTTTTTTTCGTAATTTTTTCAAAATTTTCTAGGAGTACGGTTCTCACAAAATTTTACACACGTTTTTATGTCGATATTCTACAACTTGTTACCAAGCTTCAATTCGATCGAGTCTATATTTTTTGAGTTAGCGAGGAAATAATATTCCAGGTGGGTATAACTCCGAAACCGTTGGTCAGATTATGACCAAAAACAGACTCAACTCTCCCATTCAGATGCGCAACCTACCCCGAAAATTGCAATTACCTATCTCCTTTCGTTCGAATGTTATCGAGGCAACGGTCACCCATCCAGCTACTGAACCTGGCTGCTCGGATCTCCAACAATATAGATCTAATCGTGTTCAAACTTGGAACTTCGCAGTAGACTTAGGTGCTGAACGCTTTCTCAAAATTTCAGCGATGTCGGACGAATATTTTCTGATATATAGAACGATTATCAATATTTTTTCAAAATTTGTGGTACGATCCTCATAAAATTTTGAAAAAATTTTCACGTTGGAACTCTACAACTAATAACCATGTTCGAATTGGATCAGTTTTGTATTTTTCGAGTTATGGAGGAAATATCAACCAAATTTCAGATTGATATAACTCCAAAAACCCACCTGAAAAATTTCAAGTCGCTATATATTTCCGTTCTTAAGTTATCAGGTACATAAATAATATTTTTGGCGCTCTAGTTCCTCGGAACTGAGTGCTTATCAATTTGCCCAAATGTCTGTTATTTTCGAATTTTTCGATGAAAATGGTCTTAAACGATTTGGTTCGACTCACTGATCAAGAATCCGTGGTCGAAATTCGTTCTGTCCGGCACGATAACTCTCGAACGGAATGAGCTAGACAGTTGAAATTTTCAGAGTAGGTTTGGGAGATAAATATCTCGGCTAAGTTCGTTATTGGGCAAAATCGGAAAGATGGTTTCGGAGTAACAAAAAAAAAATTTTTTTACAAAGCAAATTCCTAATTAATTTTTTTTCAATAAGCATTTTTACCATAAGAATCCAATGATATCATTTTTAACTCTAACAAGCTAATACTTTCGGAGATATGATTTTTCAAAATTTCAATAATAAATCGTAAGTATTTCAACCTTGTCACAGAATGATATAATTCTATGTATGAATTGTCATAATGTCAACTTATTTTCCTGAGACAGGATATTATCTAATCAATCGAAGAATTGTGAACGAAGTGAGAAAAATCTCAGTTGTTTTCTCCGAAATTAGTTTTTCTCAGAAAAGTCTTACATTTCGGAACGGAACATGAAGTAAGAGATCTGAGAGTAGTGAGACTGCTTTTCATCCATAGACATAGATATAACTCTCGAACGGAATGAGGTAGGTAGTTGAAATTTTCAGAGTAGGTTAGGGAGATGAATATCTCGGTTAAGTTCGTTATTGGGCAAAATTGGCCAGATTTAATTTGATTTCTTCCATGGTGCAGTTCTCATTCTCATGATTGCTCATTTAATCTTGATAAATAAACTATTACTTGAATTGAATTTCCTTTATGATGCAGTTCTATCATATGAATACATTTTTATAATTCCCAACTCTGAGAAACCAATACTTTCGGAGATATAATTTGTCTGTTTGAACTAGAGCGCCAGAAAGCTCCTGTCCACAGGGCTTGAACCCATTTTTTAATAATTTTTTTTCTAGTTGTACGATTCTCACTAAATTTCACAAACGTCTTTAGGTTTGTATTCTACAACTACTCACCAAGTTTAATTTCGATCGGATTTGTATTGGTTAAAAACAAAATTATTACTCGGAAACCATCGGGCCGATTATGCCAATTAACGCTCTTGTCTGTCGTATTGGAATGTGCCACCTACCCTGAAAATTTCAAGTCGCTATCTCCTTCTGTTCTCAAGTTATCGTGGCAACTGCCGGCCGGACACAAGCAAATTTCACCACGAATTCTTCATCAGGGAGTAGAACCCAATCGTTTAAGACCATTTTCGGCAAAAAATTGTAAAATTACAGACATTTGGCAAAATGATAACGCGATGATCCCCAGAACACACGCGCAAAAAGTGGTCAGGTACCTACTCGTAAAATAAGGCGGAGAGAATTCAGATATTCGGCTCGTTTCAGAAGCTCACACGGCGAAGATGACGGATTTTAAAGATCATTAAGTTGGCAACATGTAATAAAATCCATTACCCAAACGCTTTTTGCAGTTGTCCAATAATTCTCCCTCTTGGTTTCGAAAGAAGTCGCTTTGAGGATGAACGGATGTTGTAAAATCGTCTTTTTCAGTTTCGCAGCTATCATAATCATTACTGGATGAATAGGTGCTCATCCTTGTCATTTTTAGCCAACTTTATTAAGACTACGTATGTGTCTGAAGAAGTTACAGGATGAAGAGGCCTATTTTCAAGCTATTTTATTTAGTGGTAGTAGTTTTTCATTCCGGTGCAGAGTGGGAGCAAAATAAACTATGATGTATACAGGGTGACTCTTTAAGTTGTACGTTAATGTTCACCATGGAATTCTCCCATCGAATAAAACACTTTTTTCGTTTACTATTTTCACGAATTCAGATCAGGTAAAAAGAAACATGCTGTTGAAATTGCAGAAATAAGTCAGATTTTCTCTTGTAGCTTTGACATTGTTATTCAGAATGACAGGAATTTTGGTATGCAGTTTTCTATAACTATAATACAAATTCTGCAATTTATTGTCCTATATATAATTACTGCCTTTGGTTTCCTAGACACGTGGATTCATAAAACTAAATGAAATTAGCAGAAAGAAAGCAGATAAAGTTGATCTCGAGTCATTATAAGAATTTTCAATAATGTTAGAAAATTAAATTATTCTTCACTGTTTCTTCTAAAATGCACCCTCACCGGGATATTCTTTATTGAACGTCATAAAATCTGTTAAAAATTCCAGAAATGTCACTAGTTTTAAGTACCTGTGCGATACTTGAATCGTCTAATCGTAAACAAGAAGTAGTTCCTGATACCGAACCATGCGCCATTCCGAAAACTTGCGAATCTATCTAGTGGTCTCTCTAATTTATTTTATCTCTGATTATTCATTTATAGCATTTGATGAGGATTAGGATATTTATGGAAATGTGTATAAACTTATAGTTAAAATTAACTGATCTTATAGTGGAAATTGAATTAAAATCAAGTGGATATTCATAGTATCAATTGTGAAGAATAGTAGAATATTTAATTAAAATCAAGTGTATATTCTGTATTTCAATTGGGATATTACAATAATACTACAATTAGCTGCAAAAATTTCGAGCTTCAGATGGTAAAAATGTTACTTTTTCTAGTAACAGGGTTATACATTATGTTAAGGCCGGTCCATGTGCTAAGTTTTGCACAACCTTACCTGCGCAGTTCAACACGTTGCAGGTAAAACGTTGCGTGTAGACAGCAAAATTGCGCAGTTTTGAAAACGTCACGGAGACGTTGCAGTTGCAGCGAAAACTGAGCTAGACAGCATAGATATCCGTGAATTACGTGGAATTGTCGCTGCATGTAGACGGTAATTGTGGTAACAGCATGCTAGCCAAAATTGACGAGAGTAGTACCTCCTCCATGACGATATCACTAAAACTGTGCGAAATATACAGATATCTCTGCATCGTGTGGACGCACTAAAAATTGCGCAGACAAAAGGTTGTGCAAAACGGAGAGTTTGGACCGGCCTTCAGAGATGGAAACAATGTGCAGGTGTATCAGCACAATGTGATATCTTTAAATGCTTGTAACTTATTACCTGAGCCGAATCTGGAAAAATGGTAGATGAAAAGAAGTGGAAAAGCCCCGTGGACAGGGGCTGTGGAGCGTTGTTCAAATTGATAGCCATAGCGGTCACCCATCCAGGTATTCAACTCGCCCAAAAGTGTTTAGCTTCAGAAAAAAAAATTATTGTTCAGATATTTCCAAGAATATAAATCCTACTCTACAAACATCCAAAAAAAAACTGATCGTCTTTTTGGCCGAGAATGGTCTTGGCCGAAAAGACAAGAGGGGAAAAACAGACAAATAAAAATACTACATAACCTTTCAAAAGTCCCCTCTCATAAGTATATTCTTCTGTTGCCGCATGGATCTCTTGAAAATACCTCCACTAATTTTCGAATTTATTCACTCTCAGAAATCCCTTCAATATTTGAATTAAATAAGGAAAATGTCGTTGCTCATAATGCCAGGAGGTTTTTTTTTTCATCGCCTAGGTGAACTAAGCGATGATTATTCAGAACTTCATATGTTGGACGACCGCTACAGGACTCCATAATGTAGGGCTATCATCTCCCATAGATATATGATGCTTTTCTCGGAGTAATTATTTCAATAGAAATGAAAATAACATTGATTGGAACTGACCGTCTTTTCGAATGGATATGGAACTTTATAATCATTTACAAAATGACAGATTGTCACAGGCCATATAGGTCTCAGACAAGTGTAATGTCAAGATCATAGAGCAACATGAAATTCTTGAAAGACAGATATCTTAATGAAGTTACTCACTTCATGGAATTATTTAGAGTGAGAATTAGAAACTATTGACAACTTGTTCGGTCGAATCTAGATACAGTGGACGAGTTCACCCCAATCGTTGGAATATTTGGATGTTTCGGCAATATCTTCATCACCAATATAGATCCGATCGAGTTCAAATATAGGACTTTACTGTAAAATAAGGTTTTGCAGTCTCTCGTTGAATTTCAACCATATATCTAGCATAGTTTCTGAGATACAGAATTTTTTTTTAATATATTTTTTTAAATTTTCCAGTTATGTGATCCTAACAAAATTTTACATAAGTCTTCGTCTCGGTATTTTTCAACTAATTACCGTGCTTTGATTCGATCAGATTAATATTTTTCGAGTTATTGTGAAATTTAAATTTCAAATGGCTATAACTCTGAAACCACTCGGTGGATTTTGCTCATTAACGAAGTCAGCTGGCGCATTTGGACTCCAAACCTAAACTGAAATGTTCAACTCTCTAACCCATTGCGTTTTAGCGTAATTTTGCTGACGGCCGTCCGGACAGAATCAATTCAACCACGGATTCTTGATCAGTGAGTCGAAACTAAACGATTAAGATCATTCTCGGCCAAATATTCGAAAATTACAGACAAACGGTGTATCACAAACCCAATTTGAATTTGGTTTGTTTCGGGATTTTTCATAAATATGTACAGTAATCAAGGTAATCGATTTATTCCATTTGGCTCTTCCACAATGTATATTTCGATGATATGACCCAACATACGGATATGTTGCGTATTTGCTTGACATTGAATCGATCAAAAAATGAGAAGTAGCCCAAGGTACAAGAGTCTCCCATACATCAAAATAATATACCGCTTTTTGTAAAACTGACATTACTCTTTACGAATCCCATCTGCCATCCTCCCGTCAGCCAAACCCCTTGAGGTTTACTTAATATACATTTCCCAGGACGACGAATTGCTCTACATAATAGACTGAATCAATGATGGCGGAGCACAAATCCTGAATGAAGTGAATTATTCCTCACTTCAGGTTGAAAATAGATACTTCAAACCCCCTCTGGTTGGGAATTAGACGAGGTAGTTTATTATGTAACGTTATTCAGACGCGTGTAATTTTCATATTTCATAAACCTACACATTTCACGTCCATTATGTGATCTCTATCGCTAACGACGAACTGGTTTTGTGAAAGCTGAGCGTGTGTCGCGGCTTTTCGTGTCTAAGAATTTGCTTTGCTGTTATGAGTTGGAAGATCGGGCATGGCTCTCCCTTTCGTTATGGCCTCAGAAACCACATGGCTTATCCCATGATTATTTCCAAAACTTCAGATCCGATCGAGTTGTAAAATGGTAAATTTACAAATAAATGATCTCAATGAAAAATTATATACGATATACACTAATTTATATTGTGACGCGTTTCGTCGACACAGCGACTTTATTAGACTACATCATACTAAATTCTTAACAAGTATGATGTAGTCTGATGAAGTCGCTGTGTCGACTATACGCGTCACAATATTTTATAAATTAGTGTATATCGTATATAATTTTTCATTGAGTCAATATGGATTTGCATCAAGTAAAAGCCACAAGCATTACATTTTTAAATAAATGATCATAAATATGAAAAGAGAAAGTGAGACTTCTGGAAGTCATTCTCCACGAATAAATAAAAAATCTTTAGAAGAACTGACGTGAAGTCAGGCGCTTTTGCGTGCGTGTTCCATTCTCTATTCACGCTTCATACGTTGATTGAGCTGAAATTCGGTACTGGGTTGTAAAATGGTAGCTCGAAGGCATGTGCGGAATTTCAGCGGATGCTGACGAATAGTTTCTGCTATATATAATGTATATAATAAGACAAAACTTTTATTTTTGACGCTCTTGTTTCTCGGAACAGAGTGCTTATCAATTTGCCCAAATTATTAAAAGGTTTCTTTCTGGGTTTTCTCTCCCAAACTCTGAAAAATATCTATAAAATAAAAATTAATTATTTTCTGATTTGCTTCTGCGTAAGAAACACAAGATATTTGTCACAAGCAATCAATCGAACAATGTTGCCTAACAAACAACAACGAAACAACATCAACGAAGAAACAACTATATCGTAAACACGATACACTAATAGTGTATCGTGATGGTAACGTTTCGGAGTCTATATCAGACTCCTTCGTCAGACACTTAACAAAAATCTTCAACTCTCGAATTTCAGTATAACTATGAACAAAATAATTCTGAAGATTTTTGTTGTGTCTGACGAAGGAGTCTGATATATGTATTCGTTGATGTTGTTTGTTAGGCAAAATTGTCCGATTGATTGCTTCTGACAAATATCTTGTGTTTCTTACGCAGAAGCAAATCACAAAATAATTAATTTTTATTTTTTAGATATTTTTCAGAGTTTGGGAGAGAAAACCCAGAAAGAAACCTTTTAATAATGAGTATACCTTCCACAGTATCCTTTAATGATTACTTAATTTGCCCAAATGTCTGTAATTTTCGGCTGAAACTGGTCTTAAACGATTTGGTTCGACTCACTGATCAATAATAATCCGTGGTCAAAATCGATTCTGTCTGTCTGGCCGCCCTACCGTTAACACAAAACCTATTGAATGGAATGAGCTAGATATTTCAAATTTTCAGAGTTATAGGGTTGTTTCGAAGTAATGAAAAAAAACCTTTTTTAACCTTACAAATTTCAAATTCAATTTCATATAATTTTAAACTCTAACAAACTAATGATTTCGGAGATATGATTTTTCATAATTTCAATATTACATCGTACTTATTTCTCTCTGGAAAACAAAGTATGATTATATGCAAAATGACCAATTGTAGGATATTATCATAATTTTTGGAATATACACCCCTACCATATTAGAACTTGTATAATCCATAATGATGATGGAAATATATACTTTGGTAAGTTAATCATATTGGGTTCGGTTCAGAATATCTCCAGTGAAAACAAAACTGGAATATTGGCTAAGTTCCAATTGATATAATATAATTTTCAGAGTAGATTTCAGGAATGGATATCTCGGATGAGTTTGTTATTTGATTATAATTTAGTTTCTTTTATGATACAGTCCTATTAGAAGAATCCATTGATATCATAGATGATTTGTACAAGTTTGAACAAGAGCACCAAAGCTCCTGTCCACAGGGCTTTCCCACTTTTTCTTCTAGTAATACGATTTTCACGAAACTTCGCGAAAATTTGCGCGTTGGAAAGTTATTACCAAGTTTTAATTGGATTGGTTTTGTAGATTTTAGGTTATTGGGAAATCACAACAAAACTTAAGATGGATATAGCTCCGAAACCGACTGGCCGATTATGTCCTTTAACGAACACGTCTGTCTCATTTGGATGCGCAATCTACCATGAAAATTTAAATTATCTATCTCTTTGCGTTCGAAAGTTATCGTGGCAACGATCACCCATCCAGCAACTGAACTCACCCAAGGCTGCTCGGTTCTTCAACAATATAGATCCGATCATGTTCGAATTTGGGACTTGGCTGTAAAGTTAGGTTTCGAAGGCTCTGGCAAAATTTCAGCGATATCGGACGGATAGTTCCTGAGGTACAGAAAATTTCCAGTGATTTTTTTTATTTTCTAGTGATAGGATCCTCCCGAAATTCCTCAAAAATTTGCGGGTCGCTATTCTACAACTAACTACGATGTTTGACTTGGACAAGATTCTTATTTTTTGCGCGTATGTTCTGGGGAACAAGCCAAAAAATATAATATTTCATTTGAAGGGTGACTTCACATGGCGCGTCTGATCAGAGTGAGGCGGGTAATAGAACGCAAGGCTTGAAAAGACACTTATCCCCCGCATAAAATAATACACTATTATTTCATTTCTTATGATTTCCATGGTAAGAAAAAGTCCAACCATCCTGTATGAATATTTCATGGTACATCCTTCAGAAGTTAACTTCAACGTCGCCCTATAGCATTTTCCCGACGACGCGACGTAAGAAAGTCTAATTTCTTGCCAGACATTACGAAGTTTGTTGTAGAACGTGTTTCACTCCGGGAATTTACTGTTTCTCCATTTACATATTCTACGTATTAAACTACTGGCTGAATATCATGCGTCTGTATTTTACCGTTACGAACGATTCTCTGTAGCATACTCAAGTACTGGGTAAATGGGACACTACGGACGAACTTTCATGTGTTTGTTTACTGTGTAACGAAAACGCAGTTTCAGTTTCTTTTGGAAATGAATTAATGTAAATAGAGATAGAAGATAAGCGAGTTCTCAACAGTGACAGCTTTTACGAAGATTAATAATGAAGATATAAATTATTAAAGTAAAGAATAACAAATTGGATTGTGATACCTATAATTAATAGTCCAGGAGGAATCGGCGCATGAGTACCGAAAACTATTCCACCTCAATTTTTTTATGCGATGCTCTTCATATTACCCTACTAATGATATAAATGCATGTTGCCATGGGGCAAGCCCGTGCCATATTGTTTAAACCGAAATTGTTTAAACAATTACAAGGAATTGTTATTTTTCAACCGGTCAAATTTTGTTTGTATTCTTTGTTGAAATACAATTAAAAAAAGTCCAATGGTTTATTACGATAAAGTTATTATTTTTCGAGATATGAATTTTTAAAGGTCGACGAAATCTCAAATTTGGATACTTTGACCCATGAAAAATATATGAAAAAAAAATATATTAATAAATTATGTATTTTTTTATTCTTATTATTATTATATTATTATAGTTAACAATATCCATAATTACGATTTCAATAAATTTAATTGTTTATAACTGTTTTTTAATCGTATATTCTGCGCGCTCAAAAGTTTACTCGCTTACCTATAAGTATCGCCGTCTCTCTCTGGCTCATACTCTGACGTACCCGGTTTGTGAAATCTTACCTGCTTTACACGCATTTACGGGTTGTGATACGACTAGTAAGATTGGCACAAAAAAAAAGCTCTAGAATTAATAAAATAAAAGAAAATCGTGATGCTCTAGTCCCTCTTGGCAATGGCTTAGAATTAAGTACTAATCAGTTAAAAGATCTAGAAACTGTATATCTAAATATTTTGGGTAAAAAAGGTAATACCGCGGATGAAGGCAGACAAATAATTTTATATTATTTTTTTACAATAACATGCTTTGGTTTTACAAAATTTTCTTACAATTGCACTGTTTCGGTCAGTTGGAAACAAGCTTTTGTTCATAAATAAAGGTAGCAAAGTGTCATTTTCATTTTTGAAACCGAACTGAGTAAAATCTAATACATATTTCATACTGGGGATTTAAAGCTTGTTTCTAAACGTATGTTTGAGCTGAAGCCCTAAGTGCATGCAATGCAAGGAATCTGAGGTACAAGGAATTTTCGATAAATTAATATTACTACCAAAACTACGTGTGAAAATTATTTGTCTGGCTTCATCCGCGGTATTACCTTTTTTACCAAAAATATTTAGATATACAGTTTCTAGATCTTTTAACTGATTAGTACTCAATTCTAAGCTATTGCCAAGAGGGACTAGAGAATCACTATTTTCTTTTATTTTTATTAATTCAAGAGCTTTTTTTTGTGCCAATCTTACTAGTCGTATATCACAACCCGTAAATGCGTGTAAAGCAGGTAAGATCTCACAAACTGGGTACGTCAGAGTATGAGTCAGAGAGAGACGGGGATACTTATAGGTAAGCGAGTAAACATTTGAGCGCGCCGAATTTACGATTAAAAAATGGGTTCAAGCCATGTGGACAGGAGCTTTCTGGCGCTCTAGTTCAAACAGACAAATTATATCTGGTATTGGTTTCTCAGAGTTGGGAATTATATCAATGTATTCATATGATATCACTGCATCATAAAGGAAATTCAATTCAAATAATAGTTTATTAGATAAGTAATTATAAATTACCTTGTAATCGATCAAAAATTTCCTGATCTACGTTCACCAAACTACAGAATTATGCTTTCAATATTTACGTAATATTTTCAAACATTTTCGGGTGAGGTCCCCGTTGCATCGCTAAAATACGAGTATTTCAACCCCAATATTTTTGAAGTTAAAATATTCCCTTCTGTCAAGTTGACATTATGAGAATTCATACATAGAATAATAATTATATCAATCTGTGAAATACGATTTACATTGAAATTTAAAAAAATCATATCTCCGAAAGTATTAGCTTGTTAGAGTTGAAAATGATATGAATGGATTCTTATGATAAAACTGCTTATTAAAAAAAAATTTATTTGGAATTTGTTTCGTAAAAAAAAATTTTTTTTTGTTACTCCGAAACCATCTGTCCGATTTTGCCCAATAACGAACTTAGCCGAGATATTCATCCCCCAAACCTACTCTGAAAATTTCAACTCTCTAGCTCATTCCGTTCGAGAGTTATCGTGCTTACGGACAGCCGGCCGGACCGGCCAAACAGAATGAATTCCGACCACGGATTCTTGATCAGTGAGTCGAACCAAATCGTTTAAGACCATTTTCATCGAAATATTCCAAAATTACAGACATTTGGGCAAATTGATAAGCACTCAGTTCCGAGGAACTAGAGCGCCAAAAAACAGTTATAAGCAATTAAATTTATTGAAATCGTAATTATGGATATTGTTAACTATTGTACAAAGAATAAAAAAAATACATAATTTATTAATATATTTTTTTTATATATTTTTCATGGGTCAAAAGTATCCAAATTTGAGATTTCGTCGACCTTTAAAAATTCATATCTCGAAAAATAATAACTTTATCGTAATAAGCCATAGGACTTATTTTAATTGTAGTTCAACAAAGAATACAAACAAAATTTGACCGGTTGAAAAATAACAATTCCTTGTAATTGTTTAAACAATTTCGGTTTAAACAATATGGCACGGGGTTGCCTCATGGCAACATGCATTTATATCATTTGTAGGGTAATTTGAAGAGCATCGCATAAAAAAATTGAGGTGGATTAGTTTTCGGTACTCCTGGACTATAATGATATGGTGTTGATACAGCCAGATAGATAGATACTTTATTCGCAAAGATATACCCTTACAACTTCGTTAAGAAAAATACTTAGGATATAAAATACAAACACGTCATATATACACATACGAAGTGATCAACCCAACAGACGAAAATCCGAAACACACTCCTCCTAATATACAAGAGTTGAGATAGTCTACAATATTATAACGCTCAATGTCTAAGAGCATATCATACACAGCCCTTTGAAATATATTTTCCTCAGTGATCAGTTTCCCATGGTTGGGCAGGTGATTGAACAATCTAAGGATGATGTAAATCGCATTTTTCTGACATAATGAGAGTTTGTGCCTTGGATAAATATAATAAATGCTTCTACTACAATCCCTTGTATCGAAAATTGAATATAAGACACTCTCGTACATAGAGACCATAAATTGTTAAAATTTTATACTTTTTAAATAATCCTCTGCGAGATTCACGATATTTTAATCTAGTAATAGTTCGTATAACGAGTATTTGAAGTGAAAATACCCTCCTAGCATCAGCTGCATTGCCCCAAAGCACAACCCCGAAATCCATAATTGATTGAAAATAGGAGAAGTAAAGAATGATCATTGAGCTAACATTTATAAATTTTTTTATAGTATGAAAATCGTAGATTATACAGGGTGAGTCTTTGACCACTGCATTAATTTTAACCAAAGATTCCTCTCATCAAATAAAACACTTTTTTCATTTAACATTTTTCCAAATTCAGCTCAGGTAAAAAGATACAGGCTGTTGAAATTTTGAAAAAAAAATCAGTTTTTATTTTGTAGCTTTGACATATATTTTTTCGAATAAAATTAATATTGGCGTAAAGTTTCCTATAACTATGATACGTATTTTCCAAATATTAGTTATTTTCTACTTCTACTGGTTTTCTAGTTATGGACTCGTGGATTCATAAAACTAAACGAAATTAGCATAAAGAAAGCATAGAAAGTTTTTCTTGAGTCATTTCAAGAATATTCCATCGTTTTAGAACATTATATTATTCTTCATCATTTCTCCTTAAACGCACCGTTTTCGAGATATTCTTCATTGAATGTTTTAAAATGGAAAACTCCAGAAATTTCACTACTTTTATGGATCCATCCCTGAGCGTTGGAATCCCGAATCAAGCTGTAAACCACGTTACCATGCCTTATTCTCGTCCGCCAACAATGTCATAGATAATTCATATGCGGGAGTGTATTAGCACATTGTGAAATCTTTAAACCGTTTTAACTTTTTACCTGAGCCGAATATGGAAAAATGGTAAATGTTGGGAAATAAACCCAACATATTATAATTAATTTGTATATAATATGTGTTATGATTAATTTGTATACATTATGTATTATGATTTGATATTTCATTTATTCATTGTATAGCATACCAATATATTAGGGATTTAAGTTAATGTATATAGATAGTTTAGTTTGTAAGTAATCATTCTCTGTACCTGGGTTTCGCCTAATTCTAGCAAATGCCGATGGTCCGACGTTCATCAGTCGGCTTGAGAAAACCCAGATAACCCGGGTCCCAGAATCTCTAGGTACCAGATCAAGCTTTGGACCATGTGTTTGTCTATTTTTAGATGTAGGTAGTTTTTAAGTTGCATTTCAGTTCAGAAGTAAGATACTTTCTAGTCAGTCACAGAACAAGTACGATCAACCACTGCAGTTGTCGTATATTATTACGTTATTTCAATTCTGAGTGTACCTATTGTGAATAACCGTGCAGTTTACGCATAGTCCTCAGAATTCATGTCATTATTGTACAGAGATTATTATTATTGCAAATAAATAATTATCTGTACTGGTCCTTCGAGCTTCATTAACTCAATATAACCTTGGTGTTGAGAATTCCCTCAACAGTAAATGAAAAAATTGTTTCATTTGATGAGAGGAATCTTTGGTTAAAATTAATGCAGTGGTCAAAGACTCACCCTGTATAAGACAACTTGCTAGAGACCGGATGTATATGTTTGCTCCACGTCAAATGTTTATGCAAAACAATACCAAAACACCTAACACTATCATCAAATTTGATGCTTTCATTATCTATAGGAACTGATTCCGGAAAAACACGTCTAGAATGGCTTGTACTGAATACTATAGACTACGTTTTAGACATATTTAAGAGCAATTTATTTTCTCCTCGCCAACTCTCTATCTTTGGTAAATAGGAATTGATGGTTCGTGTTGTGTCGTAGTAATCTCTAACATCAAGAATGATGGAGCTGTCATCAGCATATATGTTCCGAAGAATCAAAGATGTTGGAATAATCATTGAAATACACAACGGAGAGAACCGGGCCTAAAACACTTTCCTTTGGGACGCCAGTTTTCAAGTTAAGTGCATTATTGGATTTGAAGGGTTTACCCTCAAGCTCAATTTTCACTATTTGAGTTCTTCCAGACAAGTAGCTTCTGAACGGATCCAGAACATTGTCCCCGAGCACCGTATAACTGAATAGTTTCTAAATAGTCTGTATAGTCGAGCTCTCGCAGTCAAATGTTTTGGATAAATCCAAAAAGACACCGACGGGAGCATAAACCTTCTCCAATCAATGAAGAATTGTCTTCGTGAGCTCCAATAATGCTGTGTTTATAATCTTGTTCTACAGAAATCCATGCTGATTGAGCCCGAACAAGATTTTTTTTTAAATATCAATCTGGAAAATGCTACAGAGCTGTGTTGGGAATACATGGTATAGGAATTGTTCCAAGAAAGATTGCCACTTCTTTGCAATTGAATCATCCATCCGAATACTCAGGTCATTCATTGGACGAACTTCTGCTACACTACTTATAGATGGAGGAGCCAACATTCAGTCTTTGAAACTACACGGAGGTTAGAAGTCAAGTAATGTAGCAGAAGGCTACATCGAGGATTCGCTGCGAAATAAGAATGAGATTGCTGGTAAGATATTGAGCGTCAACGAATTGACTCTATTGAGGCATCAGCTTTTGAACAGAATCCGAGACAAAATCCTACCAGTTCATTATTTCATGGTTTTAATTTACAAAATACAACATTGACCAATTGTACATTCTTTAACGAATAAAAATGACGGTTTAATTAGATAATTTTTTGTTCATGGTAACCAATTCTTTTTTAGCATAGTAACACTTTTTCTATCGCCGACCGGAAAAGTGTTGCATAGCAACACAACACAAAAATGACGATATTATTGTATGTTTGAAAACAGACTTATATTTCCATTCCTTTCATCGTAAATGGTAGAAAATATGACGTGGCTGATAAAATATTCACTATCTAGATCGTTAACAAAGTTCATCAATTTTTTATATTCGAATATTATTGAACAGAATTATTGTGAATTCGATGAAGCTTCTAGAATGGATAATTTCTTAGGGTGAGCGTTTCATTAGCTGCGAAATGATAATTATAAGTATCTTTCGATTATTCCTATGAATTTTATATTGCACCTCCGAAAATTGAGCACTCGATTCAGTGCAAATCAATGGGTTAAGTTCGTCATCGCTGTAAAGAAGCAATCCTCTGCCATTGCAAGGTTGATTGAAGCTGGTTGCAAGAAATGGTTACATCAATAGCATAATTTCTCGTGAAATCTCACTTCTGTAGTTTGCGGCGCTCTTGTTCCGAACATAGTGTTTATCAATTTGCCCAAATGTCTGTAATTTTCGAATTTTTGGATGAAATTGATCTTAAAAGATTTGGTTCGACTCACTAATCAAGAATCCGTGGTAAAAATCGATTCCCTCCGTTGCCACGATAATTCTCGAACGGAATGAGCTAGACAGTTGAAATTTTCAGAGTAGGTTTGGGAGGTAAATATCTCGGTTAGCTGGTTAGCTGCGTAAAATCGGCCGGATGGTTTCGGAGTAACGAAAAAAAAAATTGTCTTTACATTCCAAATTTCAAATTAAATTTGTTTAAAGTTGCCATATATATTTGTAGTTCTATTCCTCGTGATATAAAATAACTCCTCTTCTAGAAAACAAAGTATGACTGAATCCAAAATGACCAATGAAATAACCACAGATATCGTAGAATTATGAGGATTATAGGATATTATAATTTTGGGTGATAATATAATGCCCTTGGATAATCCATATGATGATGGAAATATATACTTTGGTAAGAATCAAATTGGGTTCAGAATATCTCCAGTAAAAACAAAACTGGAATATTGGCTAGGTTTCAATTGATATAGGTAATATAGTTTTCAGAGTAGATTTGAGGTCTGGCGGTTTCGGATTTATAATTTATGGCAATCTTCCTTTTTTTATATGAAACTTTTTTTAATTTAATTTCTATTATAATGCAGTTCTATCATAAAAATCCATTGATATTCCGAACTCTGAGAAACAAATACTTTCGGGGATATGATTTGTCAAAATTTGAACAAGAGCGCCAAAGCTCCTGTCCTCAGGCCTTTCCCACATTTTTTTTTTGAGAAACTTATGTTGCCGTTAACCTCTATCTCCTTTTGTTTTCGAGTTATAGGCCAAAATTGAAATTTGGGCGATTTCAACAAGGTGCTACGAGGTTTAAATAAAAGTACTTTTTTGATATCAGTCCAGTGAGGTAATTAGTTTTTTGCAAGGGGTTCCGTTACTGAGCATAACATAACGTAACGTTTTGTTTTTTCTTAATGAAATAATAGATTATAATGACTTAGAAAGTATCACCATTCTTTTCCTTTCAAAAAATGTATAATATATTGATCCACCTCACACAATCCTGCATGATCATTCTCTATATTATTATATTTGTTCGTTTTATTAAGTATTTAAATTACCTTAGTTCCTTCTATTGTTCCAGGTACGTAGTACATGAAGTCATCAGAGCTTGTTAGACAGAAATACGAAGTGAGTTAAAGTTAAACCTCCTGAATCATGATTGTCGATCAATTTCGACACGGATATCTCATTTGTATTATGTTCACATTTTATCTTCAGCCTATGCTAGTGACAGCTAATAGATCTTTTCATTTATGGTGGCTCGTTAAATCAACGAATTTGAATCGGTACCGCACAACTTGGAAGTTTTATAATCACCTAAGTACTTTTACCGAAGGTAGGTATAAATATTCGCATATTTCAGAAAGACAGACAGTAGCAGAAGCCATATAAAAAATAATGGAAACAAGTTCACTTCCTATGTAAATGTTATTCAAGATGTTATGGAATAGAAAACAATGATTGATGCCTATTTTAGGTTTGGTAAACAAATGTATGCCGCTCATTTGAATAATGAATCACACCAATCAGTTTGACCTTTGAACCATTTCGTAGTGTTTATTATCTATACAGTAAGCACGTAAAGGTTGGGACATATTTATTCTCTTTAAATCCGTTGAATTTCGAGAAAAATCGTGAAATAGATTGATTTTTAATTGAAATTGTCCAACCTTTTACAAACATTCTGCGGAGTAGGTGTGCTGACTATGTTTTACAAAAATATTTATTCGGGTTCCGAATCAGTAAAAGAAGATGAAGAAAATTTGGCGAACGAAGCGAGCAGAACCTTTTACATAGATGCTGACTCTGACAGTGATTCTGATACAAATAAAAAAAATTGGTTCAAGCACTGACGTGAAGTCAGGAGCTTTAGCGCGTATGTTCTATTGTCCATTCTCCTGTATTGGACGCTCTTAATCGAATTTACCATGGTGAATTATATTGTCCGTTCTCCTGTATTGGACTGTCTTAATCGAATTCACCATGGTAAATTCGATCAAGTTTTAAAAAATTTTCCGCAAAAGCGATATATATTACCATGTTTCAATTGGATTGGTTTCTAATTTTTTGAGTTAAGGAGGAAATAAACACGAAATTTCAGATAGGTGTAACTCCAGAACTGTTTGGCCGATTATGCCTATTAAAAGCCTCAAATGTCACAGTCGCTATCTCTTTCCGTTCTCAAGTTATAATGATATGAATAATATTTTTTAATAATTTGTTTTTTAATTTTGAACCCATTCGTTTGAAACCATTTTCGGCAAAAAAAGACGAAAATGACAGACATTTAGGTAAAATGATAACTATATATTCCCCATAAAATGCGCGCCAAAAATGTAATTTTTTACCTGATCTGAATTTGGAAAAATGGTAAATGATAAAAGTTAATCATTTGAGGAGGGGAATCTATGGTTAAAATTAATGTACAACTTGACGACTCACCCTGTATTTAATAAATGCGGTATACATGATTGAAACACAAAAAAATATAAGATGATAGATCACCATCATTTTGCTCCACAGCCACAAGAATTATTATCTATGTCTGAAAATATTAATCTCAATTTTAATTCTTCGGGCGCGAAGTAGCGTCAAAGTTGTGTGAAGTCGCTTCCATATCCAACACACTTCGTCTTACAATTCCTCCCTATCCGTCCAGTAACGGTAATTCATTCGCTCATTTTTCATTATATTCTTCATTAATAATGTTGCGCGACGGGAGACCACCGATCTAGGGGGGCAATTTTGAAATACGACGGCGACGTTATTAAGCAACGAATGGAATAAGTTTGCCACGTCATACATTACCCCGACTGACCGCTAAGTCGCGGTTCTGGCTGATTTCGTGACCTACCAATACGAAAAACCGAGCCTGGAAAGACAAATGAATCACGAGTTCCGACTGGTTCGAATTCTTGTGTACGCCTCTTATGTAATTCTTTCATGGTTCGGCAGATATCGATCAGGAACTTGAAACTGAATATTTCGAAACCTTGTGCCAGATTGCACCCGCATAACGATTCGCAAAGCACCCTTCTGTTCAGTTTTCATCGACAGGAATTCCCACTAAGACCACTAGGAACGGACAGATGAAAATAATCTTTAAAAACACTGATATGAAGTCAGAAACTTTTGCACGCTTGTTCTGTTGTTTTTTCAAGACCTATAAGAAGTCGATCGGGCTGAAATTCGGTAATCAATTTCAAAATGGTGGCCCGAAGCTATATGCGGAATTTCAGCTGATTCTGACACATAGTTTATGAAATAAAATGTTAAAGAGAATTAAATATGAAAATAAAAAATTGGTTCAAGCCCTGTGGCTAGGAGCTTTGGCGCTCTTGTTCAAACTTTGACAAATGATATCTCCCAAATTATTGGTCTCTGGGAATGATATAAATGGATTCTTACGATAGAATTTGCAGTTTTCTTTTTACTGGATATATTCTGAACCCAATTTGATTATGTATCTTACCAAAGAATATATTTCCATCTTCATATGGATTATTATCCACGGGCATTATATAAAGTTATTTCATTGGTCATTTTGCATTCAGTCATACTTTGTTTTATAGAACAGGAGGTTTATTCTATAGGAAGAATAACGAACCAGAAAAAATTTTGACATTTATCTCTCATAGGAAAATCAGATGACATGTAAAAACACATATCATATAATAATTCATAGTTAGAAAAATTAAGTACAGCACTCTGTGAAAACATTGAAGTAGGTACGATTCATTATTTAATTTCGAAAAGTCATTTCTCCGAAAGTATTAGCTTATTAGAGTTGAAAATGATATCAATGGATTTTCATGATTTAAAGATATTTAACTCCCAAACCTATTCTGAAAATTTCAATTGCCTAGCTGCTAAATTTCAGATAGATCGAGTGATCGGTTTCGGAAATATTCATAAATTTTTTTTTTAATAAAAACGGCCATAACTCCGAAACCGCTTGGTGGATTTCGCCCGTTAACGAACTTGTCCGAGATATTTACGCTCCAAACCTACCCTGCAAATTTCAATCCTCTAACTCCTTTCGTTCGAGAGTTAGCGTGTTAACGGCCGGACAGAATCGATTTCGACCACGGATTCTTGATCAGTGAGTCGAACCAAATCGTTTAAGACCATTTTCAGCCAAAAATTCGAAAATTACAGACAATTGGGCAAATTGATTGACTCATTTTCAATTTTGACATGATAGGTATTTTATCGGAATTGAAATTCGTTAAATATCTAATAATATACGAAAAAACTTACGTCTGAAGTAATATCAGGATGCGATATTCACGAAATTCCACGAAAATTAGCGCATCGGTATTCTAGAAGTAATTGTCGAGTTTTAATTGGATCGCATTTTTATATTTTGAGTTATAGAGCAAATAAAAACAAAATTTCAGATGTGTATAACTCCAAAACCGATTTGCCGATTATGCCTATTAATGAACTTAGATTTAGCATTCGGATGCGCAGCCTATCCTGAAAATTGCAAGTTTCTATCTCTTTCCGTTTTCAAGTTATCGTGAAATACATAATATAAAAAATATTATGTATTTCATGAATTATTTCATTATTTCATGAAAAACATGATTTTTTAAAATGTTCTAGTGAAATAACAATCATACAATCCTCACAAAATTTCACATAAATGTTATCGAGAAAATAATATTCCAGATGAGTATAATTCCAATACCTTTAGGCCGATTATGCCCAACAACGAACTTAATTGTCCCATTCGAAGGCGCAACCTTGCATTGAAAATTGCAAGTCGCTATCTCTTTCCGTTCGAAAGTTATCGTTGCAACGGTCACCCGTTCAGCTACTGAACTCACCCAAGGCAGTTCGGATCTTCAAAAATATAGATCTGATCATGTTCAAATTTGAACTTCGCTGGAAGTTAGGTTTTGAAGGCTCTCGCAAATGTTATAGATGTCGGACGGATAGTTTCTGATACATAGAATTTTTTTTCAATGATTTTTTAAAAATTTTCCAGGGATACAATCCTCTAGAAGTTTCTCAAAAATTTGCGCGTTCTACAACTAATTATCAAGCTTGAATTGGATCGATCTAGTATTTTTTGAGTATAATTGGGGAAATAATAACATAATTTCAGATAGATATAACTCCAAAACCATTTGTTCGATTATTACCTCTTAACAAACTCAAATGTCGCATTCGGATGCGCAACCTACCCTAAACTTTGCAAGTGATGAACAAAATGTGATGTCCTGATACATAATTTCACAAACGTCTTTATGTCGGTATTCTACGACTAGTTACCTTGTTTGAATTCGATCAAAACTGTATTGGTAAAAAACAAAATCAGCTCTCGGAAACCGTTGGGCAGATTATGCCCATTAACGAACGTGTCCGTCGCATTTGGACACGACACCTATCCTGGAAATGTAAACTAATCGCTTGAGAACATTTCCGGAAAAAAATTCGAAAATTACAGACAGTAGATATGTATGGGGCAGTTGAGTTCGTTGTTGGGCACAACCGGCCAAACGGTTTCGGATCCAATTAAAACTTGGTAATAACCTGTAGAATGCCGACTCGCTAACTTTCACAAAATTTTGTGAATATCGTATCGCTACAAAAAAATAAAAATTTTATATTTCAGAAACTATTAGCCAGAATACGTCGATATTCCGCACATACCTTCGAACCACCATTTTATAACCGGTTACCGAATTTCAGCTCGATTGTCTTCGTATGAGGCGTGAAGAGGCAATGGAACTTGCGGGCTTCACGTCAGTACGTTTTAAGAATTTTTATATTTTTTATGACTTATCATGTATACGAGTATTTTATAATGACATTAAATCTATCTAAACGGCTATTAATTAGGAACAGAAAAGAAAGGTTGACATGTGTTTATAAGAAAGAACGACTAAAACACATATCAGAAAAGCCTAGGATAGATAGATATTTTATTAAAGTAGATAAACTCAATAGAAATTGCAATCTGGAATATTGAGAGGAAACTTACTAGAATAATGTACCTCTACAATCAATGTTAATCTCAAATTTCATATAATTATATGACTAAAATGACCCTCTTACGTCTTCCCCAAGGTTACCCCTAAGAAAGTTCCTAGAAGTTTGTACGATTTAGGATATTCATTTGTGTTCTTTTAGGCTTTGTACCTGTGTGCTTACGCCGCCTTAGGTACAGCAGTGGTAATTTTTTATCCATCAAGCAATAGTGGCTTCTATCCGTTTTTCCTAGCCACCAAGCAGGGACCAACGGTTCCGAGTCAAACACTATCCATTTACCTAGAAGCACTCATTATTCAATTTAAATTAGTCAACATAGACAAGCGCGCCAGAGCGTACTGACTGCACATCATTTCCTAAGGAACTCTGGAACATCTAGGAATGGTTCTTCTTAAAGAGTTAAAAGTTTAATCCGTAAAATTCAGGTGATATTATTTCCAACTGTGAACGTAATCATATTATGTAATATAACATTACAATCATGAGATGAAAATTCAAATATATATATAACTGCCAACATGCAGAAACCAACACACCATTAGGTATCAATAATCAACATCTTATAATCACACGTTCCGTTCATACCTACATCACCTACCCGTGTACATTCACCCTGCAAATTTCAAGTCTAACTTAATTCGTTCGGGAATTATGGCGTTCACGGCTAGCCCAACGGACAGAATTGGATTTGACCCCGGAATATTTATCAGTGAGTCGAACCAAATGGTTTGAGGTCATTTTCGACCAAAAATTCCAAAAATACAGTTAACTGGTCAAAATTAAAGAACGCTGTTCCTGGCGGAACAAGCGCGCAAAATTAAAGTAATTGGAGTACATTGATCTCCTGAAATCGGGTCCTTTGGTACTGCATACACGATTTATAGGGATAATATTGCAGTCGTATTTTGAAAGGAAAAACAAGTAATCTATGGATTATGGCGATAATAATTGAGAGAAAACAAAAAGTTATCAGTACATTAACATCATTAAGGTCAATGTTTTGATATGAGATTATTTTTATCGCGAAACTGGCATTGATTGAAGTCTTTAGGTTTTCAATTATTATACGAGAGAGGAAATTGCAGTTAATTCACCATTTTTCATTCCATCCGTTTTCATATTCGTATCAAAAAAATAGTGTATTATTTTATCCAAATGAAATATGCTATTTTTTCTTCAAACGCTTCAAAAGGATGTAAATATTAAATACATAATTATCAATATGTGACATTTTTGAAAAGAACAATACTTATCTGCACTGATCATTCTAACTTCTTTTCTATTGGATGAATTTGCTGATATGATTATTGATTCCGGTTTATAAGTGTTCAGTCAAAAATGCAAAATCAAAGTACGGAACGCCGTTTTTTCGTTCCAACTAACATGCTGTCATTCCCATTCTAATTTTTGACGCTCATGTTCACCTTATGGCACCTCGAAATCGAATAGATTGTCCCCGAACGCCATCGTATAGTTCCTATGGATATTATCATTATTAGACACATAGTTGCATTGATATACCAGTTTTGTGACTAGTAGGACTTGAGCTCGGGTGGATTCTCTTGGACCCGCAATCCTTTGAGCCATCGAACCTATTCTAAATATGTAAGATTCCACTTTGAGAACTCGAAATAATTTCGCTACAGAATCCTGAGTAAGGTCAGCAGATCGAAATGTACTTATTTATGCATTGTTACGATCGTATAGCAACTTACCGCTCATCTTCATAAGTCAAAACTGAGTTAGTATTAAAGGTGAATACTTATACTCCATTCACATTTATAAAGTCTCCCGGTTGGCCATGGAAATTTGACACATTTCACCATGTATATTCTGAAAATGTTAGGTTATAGTCATTTTCCTGTCATCAGATAACTACGCAACGTTGTCCTCTCTACATAAAAGTCCTAGTATAATTACGTATTTTCACAATGTGAATTTAATTCGGAAAAATAATGAATTTGGGAATATATCATGTGAATTCAATAATTCCACAGTCCTGGCGACTGTAAAAGAAAACTTTTCCTCTGTTGTTACTGGAAATATTTCACGTATATAAACTGGTTGGAGGATTCAATTATGCTATTTTCTTGAATGGAAATCAAGAATCAAGTGCTGGAATTGTATTGAAAAATAATGGATAGAGTAGTCCGTTACTTTGTGATAGTTCATTTGAAAAAATAATGAAAGTACCTGAATAACCCGGCAGGAAAACTTCTAAACGAACAGTTATTGTACCTATGGAATTCCCCACTTTTCGAAATTCTCAAGAAATAAGCCTACAGAAGACATTTAAATACCTTGTTACACAACTTGAAATACACCAGTTTCAAAATGTAGAAGTACTACGAAACCCGAGTCATTCTTTATACCTTAATAAAATATAGTGATGAAAATAGTAATTTCATTCGAGAGTTCAACATGTCAGAATGAAGTTTACCTATTGCAGATTGCAAGAGTTCTTTATTATATTCGAAGATAATGGTCTGTGATAATATCTTGTCTAAGATTGAAGATTAAGTTATGATTATGTTGAGAGTGGAAATTGGCAACGTCGCGGCGGATTGTTTTGACCTTGATGATATTTCAGCAGTGCCAACCTGCCTGTGTTTTAGTAACAAAAACGTGATAGACCTAAATCATGGCCAACCGGGAGACTTTATAAAAGTGAATGCAGTATACACAAGTATCTTGTATATGCAAAACTGACACTGACTATACTAGCAATCTTTATCAGTTAATCAAGTTTTCTGAGCACTTCTTTTATCATAGGTTTCACACTATTTATATTTAAAGCAATTTGGTATTATATACACCAAACTCTTGTGGGCAGTTTATCAACTTGATAAAGTAGTTTCGAATTATGAGGTAATTATTCAAATGATATGTGCATATCAACCTACTAATTAAATATTCAATTCTCTTCACCTTTGAAACTCCTCAATTCCTTGACTCAAAAATCAAGGAATCGAATTCATTTTACCTCGATTAATGAATTTTGGTTCCTACAATTATTATTATTCATTATTTCGATTGTTAATGTTAATAATATAACGGATCTCTAATGACTAGATATTTCAGTAGGGTGTTCAAATCCATGAAATATAGGGAAAATGTGGGATAGTGAACCACTTTTTTTAAATGGGCGATAAAAATACAGAAGATGAGCATTTAATAATGTTCAGTGTTTATTTGTAAACTTGTCAACTAACAAAACAATCAGAGTAATTTCAAGTATAATTCAATATTATTTGTTTCATGTATTCAGTATTTTTGGCGCTCTTGTTCCTCGGAACAGAGTGCTTATCAATTTGCCCAAATGTCTGTAATTTTCGTTTTTGGCTGAAATTGGTCTCAAACGATTTGGTTCGACTCACTGATGAAGAATCCGTGGTCGAAATCGATTTTGTCCAGCTGTCCGTCCGTTAACACGATAACTCTCGAACGAAAGGAGCAAGAGGATTGAAATTTTCAGGGTAGGTTTGGAGCGTAAATATCTCGGACGAGTTCCTTAACGGGTGAAATCCACCTAGCGGTTTCGGAGTTATGGCCGTTTTTAGTAAAAATTTTTGTTTATGAACATTTCCGAAACCGATCACTCGATCTATCTGTCAATAATCTATCTATCAATAAGTCTCGAACAGAATGATCTAGGCAGTTGAAATTTTCAGAGAAGATTTGAGAGATAAATATCTGGGTTGAGTTCGTTATTGGGTAAAATAGGCCGCATGGTTTCGGAGTGACGAAAACAATATATTTTTTTAACTTACGTATTTCAAATTCAATTTTTTCAAGATGCAGTTTCACCATAAAAATCCAGTGATATCATTTTCAACTCTAACATGCTAATACTTTCGGAGATATGATTTTTCGAAATTTCAATAATGAATCGTACTTCTATGTCTTCACAGAATGCTATAATTATTCTATCTATGAATTATTAAATAATCTATGTTCCTACTCGTACATGTCATCTTGTTCTATAAGAGAGAGTCAAATTAATTTCAGCTATTTTAATTTGATTTCTTCCATGGTGCAGTCCTCATTCTTAGATTGCTTAGTGAATTTTGATAAATAAACTATTATTTTAATTGAATTTCCTTTATGATACAGTTCTATCATAAGAATCCAGTGATATAATTCCCAACTCTCAGAAACCAATACTTTCGGAGATATAATTTGTCTGTTTGAACAAGAGTGCCAGAAATCTCCTGTCTACAGGGCTTGAACCAATTTTTTAACTGAAATTAGTTAATTTTATTGAATTGTATTGTATCTATTATTGACGTATACTATACATTAATGTAATGTCATACAGGATAAATATATATTAATATTATTATTACGAACAAAGTAAAAATGTCCTATAGATGGGGATAGATGCCTATTGTGTGGGTTAGATGCCGCTATGATATTTTTTAGTAGGTAAAGCTAAAACCACAGTTTTGGAATTATACCCATCTGGAATTTCGCTTTTATTTCCTCAATAACTCAGAAAATACAAATTGGATTTAGATCATGCTTGGTAATTAGTGGTGTAAAATACCGACGCACAAATTTTTGCTAAATTTTGTAAGCGTCGTATGACTAGAAAATTAAAACAAAGTTATATACCTCAGAAACTATCGGTCCGATATCGCTGAAATTTTGCGAGAGCCTTCAATGTCTAACTTTATAACTAAGTTCCAAATTTGAGCACGATCGGATCTATATTGTTGGAGATCCGAGCAGCCTTTTACGAGTTCAGTAGCTGGATGGGTGACCGTTGCTACGATAACTTTCGAACGGAAAGATATAGTCACTTGCAATTTCCAGGGTAGATTGCGCATCCGAATGGGACAGTTTAGTTCGTTATCGGGTTTTGCGGCCGAACGATTTCAGAGTTATAGCCTTCTTAAATTCGGTTGTTATTTCTTCAATAACTCAAAATATACAAATGCGATCCAGTTAAAACTTTGTGATTACCTGCAGAATGCCAACACTCTAATTTTCCAGAATTTTCGTGAATATCAAATTACTAGAAAAAAAAATAAAAAAACGTTTTTCTTAAAAAAATTTATATTTCAGAAACTTTATGATTGCGAACTTTCGTGAATATAGTATCACTAGAAAAAACAGGTTTGTTCAAAACTTTCAGAAACCATCCGTAAGAATTCGCTGAAAGTCGGTACATATCTTCGAGCCACCATTTTACAATCGAGTACCAAATTTCTGCTCGATCAACTTCGTATGAGGCGTAAGTGATGAAACATGCGTGCAAAAGCTCCTGACTTCACTTCAGTGCTTATTAAGAAATTGTTTTTTCGTTTCCTATATAATTTTTGTTTTGTTCGAAGGCGTAAAAGGGCCGCTTTTAAGAGAGAAATATACATAATTCTTTGAACTTCGAAATAGCTATAATTCTGAGTTTATAGTCGCAATTAGTCTTAATTCCGAGTTCAAACTCGGAATTATATCTAATTCTGAGTTTAAAGTCGGAATTAGGTAGGATAATTCCGAGTTTAAAGTCGGAATTATAGCTGCTAATTCCGAGTTCAAAGTCGGAATTAGGTATAATACCGAGTTCAAAGTCGGAATTGGGTATAATTCCGAGTTTAAAGTCGGAATTAGGTATAATTCCAAGTTTAAAGTAGGAATTATACAGAAAAATATTTTCTTTTTATGTGGCCCTCCTACGCCTTCGTAGTTTTGTAATCAGGGGAGGTATTTAACGTTTTATTTTACCCGACACCTACTTAGAAAGCCATTAGTGCAGCTCAGAATCCCAATAAGAGAACCAGTAAGCGGGATTCTGAAGATACATAATTTCAACCACCAGAATATTACTCTACCATCTCGCACGAACTTGAAATAATTATTTTCTAGAGGCATATAGCTTCAAGGATAACATCAATATCAATTCCATTGTATAAAACCCTATATTTTATGATTTGAAGATCAGTATTATCGAATTTCATATCAAAATTGACAATATTTTAGTTGAACTAGGGAAATCTTCTTAGTAGATAACCATAAATATATAAAATGTTCATTTACCACGGTTGTTGAAACGTCTTTGAACTCGAAAACGTCCAAGAGATAACAGGCAGCAATTTAGGATATGATCGGGAAATGCAGTCGGGAAATTGGAATTGCGGAACTTGCATCATCTAACCGAACTCCTTCTAGCATTATAGAAACTTTTCAAATATTTTATATAATAAAACCATAACAGATATTCCTGATCGTGTTTTGCAATGAGGTCCTTCATAATTTTATCCCGGAAATTCGAATATCTCCACTTCGGACCGAGTGTTATTCTGTGCAATCCGAAGCGTCGATGTGACCGATATAAAAAGTAGAATTCCATCTCTGAATATCCGAGCGAGTCAACATTATACGATTCTCGAGAAAAATCAATATTTGTATTCACTTAGGCGAGTTTGCTTTCATAAAGTCAGAGTTATTATATTTTCATGTAATGTCGTTACCTACTCCAGAAACATAAAATATTCTGTTCTCAGCGGATTGTATGCAATTTTTGCATGTCCGCATGTTCATAAAAAAAGTATTTTATGCCGTGGTAAATGACAACTGTTGTCCATAAATCCACGGTTTTACATAAAATACTGCTGGACTTATAACTCACGATAATTTATTATTGTTCGATAGAGTAGTATAAAGGGTGATTAATCATAAATTCTCTCTCCTCAAACTTTTTTGTGCCACTCTGTAGACAAATAAAATTCCAACGAATTATTTTATAATTATAATGAATTTGAAAGCTATCTTGATTTGATTTATACTGATGGGTTTCTAGGAAGTATATGTCTATGATCACAGAATTTTTAATTGTATCATATCTATTGGAATTGGAATTCGTTGAAAATCTAATATTATATGAAAAAAGTTACGTCTCAAGTATATATATATTCTTTTGATTGAGCTTCAGATGTGTAAGCAGAGGTTAGTGTAACGGGGTACCATACAATTCGACGTATGATAACAAGAGATGAGGAAAAAACCTCAGCAAAAAAACCCTGTCTCCCCGTGGTTGTTGTTATTTTTTAAAAATTGAATTTGTTCACAAAAGTAGCTGAAATTTGAAATATTGATGGGCATTTCTTTCTACAATATGGATTCCTCGGTCAAAAAACGGAGAGGTTTCTCCAAGGTACTCAACCTGAAAATTGAATAGACAAGAGGAGAAAAAAGAACAAATTGAAAATAGTACATAACTTTTCCAGAGTCCTCTCTCACAAATTACTCCCCGTAGCCACATGAATCTCTTGAAGAAGAATCGCCTCCTCTAGTTTTCCAAGATATTCGCTCTTGTTCTTTGAAATCCCTTCAATATTTGCATTCAAAGAGAAAAATATCGTTGCTCGTGAGGCCAGGAGAGTGTCTTGCAAAGGCAGGTCTGGCCAATCCAAGCGATGATTAATCAGAACTTCAAATGTTCGAAGACCGCTTCAGGACCCTTATGTAGAGTTATCATCTCCCATAGACACACGCCTTATTTTCTATTGTATAATATACTAATGAAAAAATGAGCCGGAAAATTCACGCCTCAAGGAACTTCAGGATATGACATTCACGAAGTTGCGCGAAAATTAGTGGGTCGGTATTCTACAAGTAATTACCGAGTTTTTATTAGATCATATTTGTACATTTTGAGTTATAGAGGAAATAACAAAAAAAATTGAGATAAGACCTACCCTAAAAATTGCAATTTGCTGTCGTTTTCCGTTCTCAAGTTATCGTAGATCCATAAAATATTTTAATAATTTTTTAAAAATTTTCTAGACGTACGGTCCTCACAAAATTTTACACGTCATCTCTTTATGTCGATATTCTAAAATAAGTAACCAAGTTTCAATTCGAGCGGGTCTGTATTTTTCGAGAAAATAATATTTCAGTTGGGTATAACACCGAAACCGTTGGGCCGATTATGCCCAACAACCAACTTAGCTCTCCCATTCGGATGCCCTATCACTTTTCGTTCCAAAGTTGCTGAGGCAACGGTCACCCGTCCAGCTACTAACCTCACCCAAGGCTGCTCGGTTCTCCAACAATATAGATCCGATCGTGTTCAAACTTACAACTTGACAGGAAAGTTACGTTTTAACGGCTCTCGCCCAATTTCAGCGATGTCGAATAAGTTTCTGACATATAGAATTTTTTCAATGGTTCCCATGAAATTTTTCAAGAATTTTCGCGTCAGCACTCTGCAACTACATAATTACCATGTTTGAATTGGATCAGATTAGTATTTTTTGAGTTATTGAGAAAAAAAACAAATTTCAGATGAGTATGATTCCAAACCCATTTGGCCGATTATATATATATGTCGCATTCGAATGTACTCTAAAAATTGCAATTCGCTATCTCTTTTCGGTCTCGGGTTACAGTGAGATAAATTATAATTTTCTAGTAATACGATTCTCAAAAAGTTTCGTCTTTGTGTCAATATTCTACCACAGGTCGGACAGAATCAAATTTGGCCTCGAATTCTTTATCAGTGAGTCGAACCTAATCGTTTGAGGTCATTTTCGGAAAAAAATTCGAAAGGTACGCTGTTCCCCTGAACATGCACACAAAAATAATTGAAAAAATATGGGAAAGCCCTGTGGACTTAGGCGCTCTTGTTCAAACTTTGACGAATCATATCTCGGAAAGTATTGGTTTCTAAGAGTTGGGGATGGTATCAATTGATTCTTATGATAGCACAATATCATAAAAGAAATTGAATTGAAAAATTGTCATTAAATAAAACAAGAGTGCCAAAACTTATGAATCCGAAACCACCAGACCGATTCTACCCAATCACGAACTTATCCGAGCTATTCATTCTGAAATCTACTCTGAAAATTATATTATATCAATTAAAACTTTGCCAATATTCCAGTTCTGTTTTTACTGGAGATATTCTGAAACAATTTTGATTAACTTATCCGAGTATATATTCCCATCGTCATATGGATTATCCAAGGGCATTATATTACCACCCAAAAATTAGAATATTCTATAATCCTCCTAATTCTACGATAGCTGAGGTTATTTTTCCAGTCATTTTGCATTCAATCATACATACTTTGTTTTCTAGAACAGTAACAGCTACTGTTTCAATTTTATATTATGAGTAACGAATTTTGAATAGAACCAGAAATAAGTATGACATGTCTCTTATCTAATTGAATTTGAAATTGGTAATGTAAAGAAAATTTTTTTTTCGTTACTTCGAAACTATCTGACTGATTTAGCTCAATAACGAACTTAACCGATATATTAATGTCCCAAATCTACTCTGGAAATTTAAACTGTCTAACTCATTCCGTTCGAGAGTTATCGTATTTACGGTCGGCCGGACAGCATCAATTTTCACCACTGATCATTGATCAGTGAGTCGAACCAAATCGCTTAAGACCATTTTCATCCAAAAATTCGAAAATTACAGACATTTGGGCAAATTGATAAGTACTCTGTTCCGAGGAACCTGATCGCCAAAAAAGGAAATTTTTTAACAGTCTGTATCCCAGGAACTATCAGTCCGATATCGCTGAAATTTTGCGATATTCTTCAAAACCTTTACAGCCAAGTTCCAAATTTGAAAACGATGGGATCCACATATTATATTGTTGGAGATATAAGCAGCCTTGTGTGAGTTCGGTAGCTGGAATTTTTCCGTTTTCCGATATGCAATATTGATGAACGTTATTTGAATCTGCAGGAACTGTAATACCACTCCTACTATCATAGGGAACAATAGCAAATATATCATCTGGAAAGAAATATCTAGTAGTCCCTAACTGCCTTCCTTAACTGCAAGACGAATCGTCGATATTCTCCAATGCAACGTGGAAGTTCTCACGACTCTTTCAGAAATAATAGGAGCATCTATTATTAATAAAATTGACTAAACTGCCACCGACTGAACACGGCTTCTGCCTATATCAATTTCATGTCTTCAAATTTCACCAGAGGCTTCTTTTCAATAGATGTGGCTAGAAACATGATCACAACAAGTGTATAGAGTAACTGTTATCACAAGAGTCTACATCGTGAAGGAAACCTGTTTTTCGATATATCCCGTTAAATGCGTGAAGTAGAAACCAGATAACATCAATGTTAAGGAATAGAAGCGAAGGTTGTTATCGAAGAATAAATACATACTGTATGCGCAGATAATTTCCTTCATTCTGGCGTAATTGTAATGGATTTGCCATAATTTTACGTTGTTCATTGAATAGTTTCATAAAGTGGGTTAATAATGTTACCGGTTGTATGGATGCATTATTACAATGTAATATGGGAGGATGCTTATCAATTCTATGTTCGATCACAATGGCTTCTCAACATCAACCAGAGTTAATGGAGCTTTGACGTCGCAGAACGGAGAAGATTCCTTTAATTATAGTAGTGCCGTTTTTGCTGATTTTCATGATGCATTTAGTATAGGTGCTCCTTGTCGAAACCTTTCAAAGGAAAATAAAGAAACGCTATTCTGACAGCTGTCATATTGAGAGCTGTGTTTTTTTGACACTTACAACTGAACACCATGCCTTTGATAAACATTTGAGGGAAGCACTGATCTGAATTCAGGAGCTTTTACGCGCATGTCCTATTGTCTATTCACAAAGCCTCAAGAAATTCAGCATGAACCTTCAAGCCGTCTTTTTAACGCTCTTGTTCCTCGGAACAGAATGCTTACCAATTTGCCCAAATGTCTGTAATTTTCTAATTTTCGGGGAATAATGGTCTTAAAAGATTTGGTTCGACTCACTGATCAAGAATCCGTGATCAAAATCGATTCTGTCCTTCCAGTCCGGCTGGCAGTAGACACGATAACTCTCGAATGGAATGAGCTAGACAGTTGAAATTTTCGGGGTTGGTTTGGGAGATAAATATCTCTTTTAAGTTTGTTATTGAGTAAAATCGGCCTCGAAGTTTCGGAGTAATGAAAAAAAAAATTTTACAATACAAATTTCAAATTCAATTTTTTTTAAGATGCATAATAATCCATTGATATCATTTTCAACTCTAACAAGCTAATATTTTCGGAGATATGATTTTTCAAAATTTCAATAATAAATGGCACTTCTATGTTTTCACAGAATGCTGTAATTATTCTATCTATGAATTATTACATGATCTGTGTTCATACATTTCATCTCATTTTCCTATGAGAGACAGGTCAATTTTTTTTCTGGTTCGTTACTCTTGATATGAAATAGCCCTCCTGTTCTAGAAAACAAATTATGATTGAATGCAAATAATGTCAGCTATCGTATTTTGGTGATGATATCCCCTTGGTTAATCCATATGATGATGGAAATATATACTTTGTTAAGTTAATCAAATTGGGTTCAGATTATCTCCAGTAAAAACAAAACTGGAATATTGGCTAAGTTTCAATTGATATAATATAATTTTCATACTAGTTCGTTATTGGATAGAATCCTCGATAGAATCGGTCTGGTGGTTTCGGATTAATACTTTTCGGCACTCTTGTTTTTTTTAATGACACTTATTGAATTTAATTTCTTTCATTATGTAGTTCTATCAAAAGAATCCATTAATATCATTCCCAACTCTGAAAAAACCAATACTTTCAGAGATATGATTTGTCAAAGTTTGAACAAGAGCGCCAAAGCTCCTGTCATGAGGCTTTCCCACATTTTTTCAATTGAGTACTAGAATTGAATTCGGATCGGATCTGATTTTTTTGGAAATATCTTATATACCTCACATCTCTGCCAACTAGGTGTTGTTACAAATCTGAGATTTTAGGATTAGTAGATACTAGTTCGAAAATTTATTCTCACAATATTTCCAAAAATACGAAGCTGATCGAGCAGTTCGGTACTCGATTATACAAAGGCGGCTTGAAGTATTGTGCGGAATTTCAGTGGATTCTGACAAACAGTTTCTGAAATAAAAAAATCAGAAGAAAAATTTTTATTTTTTCCGCGCATGTTGTAGGGAACACCATGTTACTATTTTCACCAAATGTTGTAATTTTCGAATTATTTTCCAAAAATGGAAATATGAAAATAAATTATGTCCAGCCGTCCGTTCCCACGATAACTTTCGAACAGGAAAGAGATAGCGACTCGAAATTTTCAGGAAAGTAGAGTTCGTTAATGGGCATAATGGGCCAAAGGGTTTCGGCGTTATACCCATCGGATATATTGTTTCCTCAATAATTCAAAAAATACATATCCGATCGAATTGAAACTTAATAATTAGTGGAAGAATGCCGACGCGCAAGATTTCGCAGAATTTCTTTAGGATCGTATCACTAGAAAAAAAACAACATATTTCTTCAAAAATCTTATAGGTATTGCAGAAACTATCTGACAGATTTCGCTGAAATTTCACATAAAACTTCAAACCGCCATTTTTCAATCCAATTCCGGATATCAGCTTGATCTGTTTCGTATTTCAGCAGTTAATGTGAAAACTATATTCGAACTCAAATATCGTTTCCTCAATAACTCAAGAAAGACAGATCCGTTCGAATGCTGCGAATTTTCGAAAATCTCGTGAGGGTAGTATCACTAGAAAATTAAAAAAACTTTCTTCAAACTTTCTGTAACCGTTTGTCAAATTTAGAATGAAACTTCAAACGTCGATAACTCAAGAAATATAGATCAGATCGAATGCTGATGCGCAAATCTTCGCGTAATCTCTAAGGATCGCATTCCTAGAAAAAAAATGTTTTCTTAAACATTTTATTCTTCAGTAACTCCGTATTTTAGCATTCACTGTGAAAATTAAATTTCGAACTCAAATATTGTTTTCTCAATAACTCAAGAAATACAACATCCGATCGAATGCTGATGCGCAAATTTTCGTATAATCTCGTGAGCATCGTATCAGTAGAAAAAAATGTTTCGCCAGTTTACCCTCGAGTACCGGATTTTAGGCTTCAACGAGTTTGTATTTTAGGAATTATTTTGAAAATGAAATTTTTGAATGGTATCTATACTATACTACTTCTTCTGAAATTCCAAATCATTTAGTAAGTCACTATTTTATTTTGAATTTTTGATTCAGTTGATGCCAAATACATTTTTTCAGGTGGTAAGTTTAAAATGATGGAATAGTTTATAGTTATTCCGCCGTATTCACAAAGCATTGTTAAGTGTTTCAATCTCCGTTAAGTCCTAACGGAGGACCTCAGTTAAGGATAATTCTGAATCGCAACTTCAATTAAAGTATTTAACGGTGGTGAAACAGGCCTGTTTCACGTTAATTTTCACGTTAACTGAGGTTGCAATTCTTATTTATGCTTAACTGAGGACCTCAGTTAGGACTTAACGGAGATTGAATGCTTCGTGAATACGGCGGATTATCTGTCAAAAATCACAGCTCTTAACGACAGCTGCAAAAATAACGGGATATTCAAAATGGAACCTCTAATTGGAAAAACTACTTGAAACTGTGTGGATGCCATCTCTACTTCCAGTGCTATCTCCAATTTTGGACCAAGCTTTTCCAGATATGAAGGAAGCAGACAAATCATCGGCGTCCGACGGAAATGACGAAACTCAGAGAAACCTGTGTCCCAGTTAGAGTGTCAGTAGTTACAATGTCAATCGGTTTAATCGTAACTTAACCGTGTATATCCGAAATTTTCGTACCCGCCTCAGCGTGAACAACTCTCAACGCTACCAATGTCGAAACAAAAGCTTTCTCTTTCCGCAACTATTGACAGTGAATTCAAAAGCTACATTATGTATGCACGCTCTGCGGTAATGGACGATTATGACACGTTACACAATGGAACGAGAGTATTATTGGTTAATTTCTGGCGACATTCTTGAACATGGTTTTATTGCGCCTCAATAACGATTTTTTATTTTTGTCCCTGATGAAACCGACCGAATTTTCATCTCGTACCTGACAATTTCGATTCATTAGAAATCGATTCCACTCTGCATTGGTTGTATTGGAATCGTTTATTCTATAAGTAGCATTGTGTTCCATGAATCCATGATTTTGGTCTGATATCTAACTAAAGCCAATTATTAAAGTGGAAAAAAAATTCTGCCTGAATTTAGCAAAAAAAATTATATTTTGTTTATATGTATATTTCGGATTTTATACCATTTTCAAATCTGAGTAAAAAAAACTTACCAAACTATGCAATTTATACGCATACATAGAAGAGGATTGAGGATAGATGAAATTTTAGTTGCTCATTAGTGGCAAGCAGAGTTGGTTTGTGATCGAAAGAAATGTCAATGTATTCTAATATATCTGCCTGAATTTCACTACATAATTACCTATATTTTGTCTAAAGGTATATTTCTGGTTTTATATATACCATTTTCAAAACTGAGTCAAATAAACTTAACTATGCAATTTATAATTCACATACATTGGATTGGGGATAGATCAAATTATAGTTGCTCATCAGTGACATGTTCTGTTGGTTTGTGATGGCAAGATATTTCAATGGCTTCTTATAGGTACAGCGTGCCAAAAGTAACGTAACTCGCCAATAATTCTTGTACGAAGAATTATTAAGGAATCCTCGCACCCGTTGATTTTTAATTTCAAAAGCAATTTATCCGCTTTTTTGAACCTGATATTTCTCACCCCCTAGTCCACACTACTTTATTTTTTCAGATGGGAATATATGCATTATGATAAATCAAATGAAAGGTAATTAGATTACCTATTCAGCGATGTAGCTAAAAGTAGAATTGGATGTGCCTTTTTTGGTGCTCTTGTTCCTCGGAACAGACTGCTTATCAATTTGCCCAAATGTCTGTAATTTTCGAGTTTTTGACTGAAAATGGTCTTTAACGATTTTTGCGCGTATGTTCTGGGGAACATCGCGTTATAGTTTTGCCCAAATGTCTGTAACTTTCGAATTTTTTGACGAAAATGGTCTCAAACGATTAAGTTCGACTCCCCAATGAAGAATTCGATGTCAAATTTGATTCTGTCCGTCCGGCCGTCCGGCCGTCCGGCCGTCCGGCCGTTGCCACGATAACTTGAGAACGAAAAGAGCTAGCGACTTGAAATTTTCAGGGTGGGTGGCGCATCCCAATACGACGGACAAGTTCGTTAATGGGCATAATCGGCCCAGTGGTTTCCGAGTAATAATTTTGTTTTTAACCAATATGAATCCGATCGAATTGAAACTTGGTGAGTAGTTGTAGAATATGAACCTAAGCACGTTTGTGAAATTTTGTGCGAATCGTATGGCTACAAAATTATTAAAAAATTATTAAAAAATATTTTTGTTGTCACGATAACTTGAGAACTGAAAGAGATAGCGGCCTCAAGTTTTCAGGTTAAGATTTACACCACAACGCGACATTTCAGTTTGATTATGAGCCTAATCGGCCAAACGGTTTTAGAGTTATAGCCATCTGAAATTTTATGAAATTTTGTGGTTTTTGTTCCTCATTAACTCGAAAAATACTGAACCGATTGAATTCAAACATGGTTATTAGTTGTAGAATGCCAATGCGGAAACGTTTGCAAAATTTGGTGAGGATAGCATTTGTAGAAAATTTTAAATAAATCTTTGAAAATAAAAAAAAAAAGTTCTATATATCAGTAACTAATCGTTCGAAATTGCTGAAATTTTGCAAGAACCTTCATAACCTAACTATACTGACAATTTTCAAGTTTTAATACGATCGGTTAAATATTGTTGGAGATTCGAGCATTCTTGTGTGAGTTCAGTAGATGGGTGACCGTTGCCTCGATAACTTTCGAACGAAAGGACATAGGGACTTGCAATTTTCAGGGAAGGTTGCGTATCCGAAAGGGAGAGTTGAGTTCAATTTTGGGCATAATCGGTCAAACGGTTTCCGAGTTATACCCATCTGGAATATTGTTTCCTTGATAACTCAAAAAATAAATATTCGATCGAATTGAAGTTTGGTAACTAGTAGTAGAAAATCAACATAAAGACGTGTATAAAATTTTGTGAGAACCGTACCCCTAGAAAATTTGAAAAAAACGACGAGAAAAAAAATTTTAAGAACCGTACCCCTAGAAAATTTCAAAAAAATCACGAAAAAAAAAATTGGTTCAAGCACTGACGTGAAGTCAGAAGCTTTTGCGCGTATGTTCTATTGTCCATTCTTCTGTATTGAACACCCTTAATCGAATTTACCATGGTAAATTCGATTAAGGGTGTTCAATACAGAAGAATGGACAATAGAACATACGCGCAAAAGCTTCTGACTTCACGTCAGTGCTTGAACCAATTTTTTTTTTATTGAAAAATTATGAAATAATTTACAATTTGTTATTGGAGATTGCTGCAATCAGACCATTATTCTTTTACTAATTATTATTGAGGGCAATCCATGAATCCATGGATTTGTACTTTCGAATGCAGGTCTCCCTATGTTTTTTGATTTTAAAATCTCTCACCCTTTACGCTCCACACCCCTCTACTGTCTTTTTCAAATATAGGAATATATGGATTGTGATATATCTAATGAAAGGACATTCGATTGCACATTGAGCGGTGTGACTGAAAAAAGACTTTGTTAAGTTAAGATATTTTTTTATTACAAAATTAAACATTTGTGATTGGTGTCAGGTTCTTATTCTTGAAATAATAAATATTGAGAAATATCCTCCTACCTGCCCATGTTTATAGATCAACAAAACATGAGCATTTTGCCGATTGGATATGTTTCGATGTATCGTTTTTCAAACGATAGAGATCTGATCGAATTGAAACTTCGTAATTAGTTGTAGAATGCCAACACAAATATTTGTTAGAAATATCGTGTTGATCGTATCACTAGAGAAGTTTTGAAAAATTATTAAAAAATAGTATGTATCCCAGAACCTATCCGTCCAATCATTGAAGAAAATTATCTGAAACTATCCGTCCGATATCGATGACATTTTGCGAGAAACTTCACAACCTAACTTTCAAATGTGAAAACGATCGGATCTATATTGTTGGGGATCCGAGCAGCCGTGGGTGAGTTCAGTTGCTGGATGGGTGACCGTTGCCATGATAACTTTCGAATGGATAGAGATAGCGTTTTGTAATTTTCAGGGTAGGTTGCGCATTCGAGTGGGGCAGTTAGGAGTTGGACATAATCGGCCACACGGTTACGGAGTTATACCCATCTTAAATTTTGTTGTTATTTCTCGAATAACTCAAAATATACTAATACGATCCAATTAAAACTTGGTAATTAATTGAATAATGCCGACGCGCTAATTTTTGCGTGAAAATTGATACGAAAATATTGTATCTCTAGAAAAAAATATTTTTCTTCAAAAATTTCATAATCCAAAAAACTATCTGTCATAATCCGCAAATACTTTCGAGCCACCATTTTACAATCGAGTACTGATCAGCTCGATCTTAGGTGGCGTTTATCTTTCAAATGTTTATTAAAGGCATAATGTTCAGTTGTCATGAGTCAAAAAATTATGACGCTGTTAATATGAGACCTGCCAAAATAGTGGGCTTCAAAATGGAACCTCTGATTGGACAACCCTGTATTTCTTCATAACAGTGAATTTTTAAATTTATAGCTTCGGGATCACGACGTAACCTGCACAGTGCACATGTATTTTATGCTACAGTAAAGATTATCGTATTCGATTTAGATGTAATATTTGTAAATCTATAACTATATTTACTGCAAAATCTCCCGAATACTTTTTCAACAGGAAATAAATACACTCATAAAGAATAAACTCGGAAAACTACTTTCTCCTCACAGTTACTTACAACCAGAAACCCTGCAACTGGTTTTTAGCAGTCCCTAATCTGGAAACATTTCTGTCGAAGAATGCTATAACTGTTTTATGGTGCACTGGGTATATCGGACTTATAGTCTGTTGCCAGTTTGGCGGTCTCGTCAGTGAGGCGATCAGAATGGAACGCGAAATTACGGGATTCCCAGAAACAATTATTAAATATAACACTAATGATGGTGATTTATGATTGAATGAAAACGGCCGACCACAGAATTATCGTTGATGAAAATCAAAGTTGGAATTTTTACCGAAAAACAATTTAGTTTACGTTCGTTCCAAATTCTACGGGATTGATATGATTTATTAGATGGTTTCTTTCTGGGTTTTCTCTCCAAAACTCTGAAAAATATCTTTAAAAAAAAATTTATTACTTTGTGAATTGCTTCTGCGTAAGAAATACAAGATATTTGTCAAAAGTAATAAATCGAGCAATGTGGCCTAACGTACAATAACGAAACAATATTAACGGTGAAACAACTACTTCGAAACGTTTCGGAGTCTAAATCAGACTCATTCGTTCGAATTATTTTTTGTTGGACAATTCTCGAATTTCAGAATAGCTATATCAACAAAACATAATTCTGAAGATTTCCGTTAAGTGTCTGACGAAAGAGTCTTATTTAGCCTCCGATACGTTACGACATAGTTGTTTCATCGTTGATGTTGTTTCGTTATTGTTTGTTAGGCAACATTGTTCGATTTATTGCTTGTGACAAATATCTGGTGTTCCCTACGCAGAAGCAATTCACAAAATAATAAATGTTTATTTAATATATATTTTTCAGAGTTTGGGAGAGAAAACCCCCAAGAAACCATTTTACTAATGAATATACCTCCCACATTAACCTTTGTGTATTATTGATAGGATTTATTTGGATCATTATTTTCTTGAATATTATACTCTTTATACTTATAAATAAATTTACTACTAGTCCTACAGATTATTTAGGTGAAATACACCCAAACTGATTTTTTTCGATGGTGAAAGTCTATTTCTCACTATTTCAACGACCCAATCAGCAAAGACCCGACGTTGTTGATGATCGACCGGCTTGAGTTCTTGTGTTAACTGAACTTTATAAGCCTTAAGACCCAAATCTTTATTCAAAATACGGTGCAATGACGTTGGTGGAATGCCTAATTCCAAAGAAAGACGAGGAATGGACAAACCTGGGTTTTCTTCAACACTTCGGCTACAGCAGCAATATTCTCGGCTGTTCTTGAGCGACGTGCACGGGTTTTATTCTTCACATAACTAACTTGTCCCAACCTCGAATTTTTCCACCAATTTCTTTATTGCGGTCCGACAAGGTGCTTCACCACGACCCAAAAATGTTCGAGTTTTACGAACCGTCTCTGCCAAATTTTCACCATTTTTATAGTGAATTTTAATAATTTCAATGCGTTCTTGAAGCGTGTATCGTTTCATTTTTGTTGATGGCGTAGTTTCTACTTGTCAAATGTCATAAAATGACAGCTTCAAAAGTGGCATCTACCGAAATAGCGGGCTAATCAAAATAACAACCCTTTATGGGAAAACCCTTTAGAACGATAAAATTAAATATAAAAACCTGTGTATAGAATTGATAGCATTTCAAATGTTCACATGATATTTGGTATTCTCGGTTGAATGGATACCTACAGAAAACAATTTTGTCGTATCTATTGGGGTCAATAATATTCCAACAAATTCTGCTTCACCTCGAATTAATTCTGATTCCCATCGAGCAACAACAAACTACCAAATATCAATATTTTCCGTATATTTATTCAGTTTTTCGAGCCTAACATTCAGCTCGATATTAAATTCACGGTAGTATAATTATAGAAGTGAACCAGTGGCGGCTCATGACCTGCTTTGGAGGTAGTGCTACAGCTAGAACGTAGGCCTATTGGGAAAAAAATTGAAATTCTTCAATACGTTTTCAATTGTCGTATATTAGCTTAATGAGCATTCTAAAGAAGATATTCATTTTGATATCTACGGTTTTATTTTTAAATAAATTAATTTTTGTTTCTTTAACGGCTTGAACTGAGGAGTTTCATGTAACCCCAAAGAAAAAACTCCACAGGGGTTAAATCGCATGATTGCGATTTGTTCTTTTACGAGGTTCGATTCATCACAAAAGTGTTCACCATTTCTGTAGTGAATTTTGAAAATTTCGATGAATTGTTGAAGTATTACTTTATTAGTGCTCACCCTGATCGGAAATTCTTTAAGAATGAATTTGAAATTTGTATGTTCTCAAAACACGACACAGCGTATATATTGTGTATCTCATAGCTACAGATGCACCCGTAAAATGCACAAGCTTTCAATATCATTTGCAAAAGCGTTTTCCTCAATGTTCAGAAAACATTTGTCGTTTATTACTAGGGAAAATAGTTTTTCTTATTTGTGCAGATGGTTTTAACTTTATATTGTTTCATTGTATAGGAAATGTTGTTGCTGATTTCTGTATTGTAATTGATACAATGATATATTATATCATTTCCTTCTGCATGAAGAGGAGGATATATGGATTAAATTAATTTTATGTGTTTCCGGTTTTCAGTTGAAAGGAACCAAGTTGTTTTCTTTAATTATTGACATTACACGAGTAACTTCACTCTCGTCCAATATTGATTTTGTCGCCATGAGTGACAGGTATTTCGGGATCGATATTCCCATTCTGACATGAAATTTGAAGCATAATATTACTACTCAAATATGGGCTGGCATTAACCTCAGTCATAAACCGATTAATGTAAAAAAGAAGTTGTTAATAGGGGTTAGATCATTATTGATTCCTATTTCTCAGCAAATTAGAACATAAAATGAAATAAAACAAGTTGGAAAAGCACTGTGGCCAGGAGATTTGGCATGCTTGTTCAAATTTATAGCTGGAGCAGTCAGTCATGCATCAGGTACTGCTTAGCTCCAGGTAAAAAATAATATTCTTATTATTTCGAAGAATATGAATCTGACTGTAAAAACAAGTGTCCAAAAAAAAATTGTTCACTATATGGCTGAAAATGGTCTCAAATGATTAGTTTCGACTAAAATATATATATATATATATATATTATATATATATATGTATAAAAACAAAACAAAAAAAAAATATATATACAGGGTGAGACTTTGACCACTGCATTAATTTTAACCAAAGATTCCTCTCATCAAATGAAACCTTTTTTTCATATAACAATTTTCAAAATTCAGCTCAGGTAAAAAGATACAGGCTGTTGAAATTTTGAAAAAAAATCAGTTTTTATTTTGTAGCTTTGACATCCTTTTTTCGAATAAAATGAATTTTGGCGTAAAGTTTCCTATAACTATGATACATATTTTCCAACTATTAGTCATTTTCTACTTCTACTGGTTTTCTAGTTATGGACTCGTGGATTCATAAAACTAAACGAAATTAGCATAAGGAAAGCATAAAAAGTTTTTCTTGAGTCATTTCAAGAATATTCCATTGTTTTAGAACATTATATTATTCTTCATCATTTCTCCTTAAACGCACCGTTTTCGAGATATTCTTCATTGAATGTTTTAAAATGGAAAACTCCAGAAATTTCACTACTTTTATGGATCCGTCCCTGAGTGTTGGAATCCCGAATCAAGCTGTAAACCACGTTACCATGCCTTATTATCGTCCGCCAACAATGTCATTGATAATTTATATGCGGGAGTTTATTAGCACATTGTGAAATCTTCAAACGCTTGTATCTGTTTACCTGAGCCGAATCTGGAAAAATGGTAAATAAAAAAACTGTTTCATTTGATGAGAGGAATCTTTGGTTAAAATTAATGTAGTGGTCAAAGACTCACACTGTATATACCTATATATATATTAAATTTCAAGTCGCTAGCTCTTTCCGTTCTCAAGTTATCGTGGCAACGGCTGGACGGACAGAATCAAATTGGACCTCGAATTCTTCTTCAGGGAGTCGAACCCAATCGTTTGAGACCATTTTCGGCGAAAAATTCGAAAATTACAGACATTTGGGCAAAATGATAACGCGATGTTCCCCAGAACATACGCGCAAAAATGATGGTTGCCATTTAAAATACGGAGGTTGGTAGCTAATTCCGGTCTAACTTTAATATTGAAATTTCGAAAAATCATATCTCCGAAAGTATTAGATTATGAGAGTTGAAAATGATATCAATGGATTCGTATGATGAGACTGCAGTTAAAAAAATTGATGCAATGATATATATCCTTTCCTCGTACATGAAGGGGAGGATATATGGATTAAATTAATTTTGTGTTTTTCCCGGTTTTCAGTTGAAGTTGATCTTTATGATGAGACTGCAGTAAAATTTTTTTTTTTCGTTACTCCGAAACCATCTGGCCGATTTTGACCAATAATGAACATAACTGAGATATTTATCTCCCAAACCTACTCAGAGAATTTCAACTGTCCAGTTCATTCCGTTCGAGTTTTATCGTGTTAACGGCCGGCTGGACCGACCGGACAGAATCGATTCTGACCACGGATTCTTGATCAGTGAGTCGAATCAAATCGTTCAAGGACATTTTCGTCTAAAAATTCGAGAATCACAGACATTTGGGCAAATTTATAAGCACTCCGTTCCGAGGAACAGGAGCGCCAAAAATGACCCTGTATACAGAGAACTCAAATCAGAATAAATTTTCACTGTTTTCTCATTCTCATAGCCGGTGCTGTTGTATCCTGATTGGTTTATCAGGATGTTATGGTTCGAAGGACCAGAATTATACACCCTGATTGTTTTATCAGGGGGAGGTATACTTAAGGAGGTATACTTAACTTTAAGCACCCAGTAGTATTCTCGTTGATTACTGCGTAAGTTGCTACTTGCAATAAAATAACAATTACGGGTATAGGAAGTGGTGCAATATTCGAACAACAAAATGTATTTTCTTGTTACCGACAATGTGATAACAAGCACAAGTATTTTACAATGCAATATTGATACAATTTAAAGTCTTCCTTCTATATGAAAATGTATAGCAAGGAAGAAGTGACTACTAAGTTGCTACGAAGACAAGGCAATGGTATTGTTTCGCGACAGATCAAGAATAGTAATGATTTCTTACAGTGTAATTGTATATAAAAGACCAGATAGAAGGAACATAGGAGGTTCCTTCATCTGGGTAAAAAAAGGGAAATATTAATAATGATTGTGGGTTCGATCTTAAAACCGCCCAAGATATGTTATAACAATACTCTCATTTGTCGTTTACGAAAAATAGTGGGAATGCCTACCAGATTCCCAATGCCAGCACCAATCAGTGAACTTTTCTAGGTTGTTTAATCTTTGGAACTTGAAATCTCGAATTTCTCCCACTATTTGGACTAATTTTACGTGCTTTCTGCATATAATCTATCAGCGAAAGCTGATAAATAACTTTCACAGACTAGGGGTTTTCAAATCGTGTAGACAAAAAGAATAACAGCACTGGGCAATGTGTTACCACTTCAGTAAAGGAATGCATTTTAGCATTCTTTTACAGGCAATAGGCATAAATCGCTCAACAAGGGTCGAAGCTTAAAAAGATATTCTACTCACAGTTATCTTTTCGTGAAAATATTAAGTTCAAGGGTGAGACCCACATGGTAAACTAACACCCAGTTAACCCAATAGACAATCCGCCGTATTCACAAAGCATTCAACCTCCGTTATGTCTTAACTGAGGTTCTCAGTTGAGGATAAATATGAATCGCAACCTCAGTAAACGTATTTAAGGGTGGTGAAACTGTCCTGTTTCGCGTTAATTTTCACGTTAACTGAGGTTGCGATTAAAATTTATCCTTAACTGAGGACATCAGTTAGGACTTAACGGAGATTGAATGCTTTGTGAATACGGCGAAATATTTCACACGAGCTCCCTTGTTTAGAAAGATGAATCTGCGTTTCCCAAAATGTGAAGTCATGGGACGCAACAGGTGCTATAGACCTGCAGCTCTGATAAACCAGCCGCCACTGAACGAAACATAAACTGGATCGAATGTGGTGTTGCGAAAAAATACAGGAAAACGTGACATCACAGCGGCACGTACAATGGAGGTGTCGAGCCTATGAATGGTTCCAGTGGATCGAGTGAGCATTGGCAGAACATGCAAATAACCCGGTGGCAAACAACGTTTTCACGGCAATATCCGATTATTTCCATGTTGATCTCGCTGTACGTATTGCCCTACTTTTCCGAGGGCGCATTACAACTTATTCGAGCAATTCGCAACTAAATCGAGATTCCGCAAACAGCTCATAAGCCCCCCGAATGCAGGAACGTGCTCTATGCAGCTTCGGCGGGACAATTTGTACAAGAATTGACCTGAATCTGGCTGGCTAACTCTGCGAAAACAACTTTGGCATACGGAATAAACTCTCGTTATTTCCAGCGAGTTTCGAGTCAACGGGTTTTACGAGTTGGAGATCTTCACATTTCACATCAAATCTCGCCTTTTCTGGAAATTGGGTGGATTGGATTTCATGCGGATGAGGTAACTACTAACGAGATATTCTGTGAAACAAAAACTGAAAATCTACAGTATCATTTATATTTACTAAAATTTGATGCCTGACAACATGTTTTGCCCTTAGGCCATCATCAGACCTATAATACAGAAAACAAAAGAACCTCAGTCCTACGGACATTCATGAAAGGAATTGTATATTGTAGGATGATTTTATGTGATCATCAAAAATATTTTAGAACTTACATCCTATATAAAAAAGTTTTTTTGGTAAAGTGATATGCGATGATATCGTGGAAAATGTAGAAAATAGCTCTGAGTAGCAGATCGCAATGTTTCATGATAAATTTTGATTATTTGCAAACGTTGTTGAAGCGTGTACTTTTCCACGATTAAAAGGTAGATATTGAAAAAATCAAATGTCAGTGATACAAATAAAAAATGGCTGCCGTGCGTGAGTAATGTCAATTTGAAAATGGGGCGTTCTCATTGAAAGACCCGTTAGTTTTAATAAAATCTTTTTAAGCACACTATTATCAAAAGCAGTTTGCTGAACCCGCAATAGCAGAGTTGCCAATATTCAAACAAGACAATGTCTGTTGGGCCAGCTTGTAAACTATAAAATAAAATATACACATCAAAGATGTCATTTCGAGTTATACTCGGATTTGAGGTTAAAGCGTATAATTATCTAGGTAATAATATTGAAATACTATGAATCTTTCTCTTTCCTCTCACCCAACAGTGGGACAAACAGATGGCTAATATAGATATATATATATATATATATAACTCATAAGATACGGTAGATATCCCTATACATATATTCCATTCGCTTTTATAAAGTCTCCCGGTTGGCCATGAAAATTTGACACATTTCACCATGTATATTTTGAAAATGTTAGGTTATAGTGATTTTCCTGTCAGATAACTACGCAACGTTGTCCTCTCTACATAGAAGTCGTAGTAATTACGTATTTTCACAATGTGAATGCACTTCGGAAAAATAATGAATTTGAGAAGATATTATGTGAATTCAATAATTCCACAGTCCTGGCGACTGTAGAAGAAAATTTTTCCTCTGTTGTTGATGGAAATATTTCACGTATATAAACTGGTTGGAAGATTCAATTATGCTATATTCTTGTATGGAAATCAAGAATCAAGTGTTGGAATTTTATTGAAAAATAATGGATAGATTAGTCCGTTACTTTGTGATAGCTCATTTTAAAAAGAATAAAAGTACCTGAATAACCCGATAGGAAAACTTTTGAAAGAACAGACGTACCTATGGAATTCGCCACTTTTCGAAATTCTTAAGAAAAGAGCCTACAGAAGACACTTAAATACCTTGTAGACAACTTGAAATACACCTGTTTCAAAATGTAGTATTACTACGAAACCTGAGTCATTCTTATACCTTCATAAAATATAATGATAGGAATTGCAGATTTCGGATCTGTATAGCACTTCCTGAAACCTTGTCTCTGCTTCTCCAAAACTACTTTCGGCATTCTCAATTTCAAAGCGAAGAGTTCTTCATTATATTCGAAGATAATGGTCTGAGATAATCCGCCGTTTTCACAAAGCATTCAATCTTCGTTGAGTCCTGAGGTCCTGAGGTCCTCAGTTAAGGAGGAATTTGAATCGCATACTCAGTTAACGTATGTAACGGTGGTTGAATTAATAGGCCTCTTTCACGTTAATTTTCACGTTAGCTGAGGTTGCGATTTTTATTTATCCTTAACTGAGGATCTCAGTAAGGACATAAAGTAGGGTGAATGCTTTGTGAATACGGCGGTATATCTTGTCTAAGATTGAAGATTATGTTATGATTATGCTGAGAGTAGAAATTGGCAACGTCTCGGCGAATTACTTTAACTAGGGCTTCACGCGAGAGCAAGATTTTTCTCGTCCCGTCTCGTTCTCGTCTCGGAAAAGCGAGACGAGACGAGACGTTTTCAAAAATATTATAGGGGATACTGAGACCACATACAGCGCAACACGAGAGTCTCGTTTTAGGTCTCGTTCAATTTTTTGTACGAAGTTTTATATACGACTCCCACAGAAAACAATTGAATATGAAGAGTTTCCACTATAATAACCAATATATTTTGTCTATATTATACATCGATCGTTCTAGAAATACACGATTTTTTAGAAGATTATCAATTCGTTATGACCTTGCGATAATTGAGATTATTTTTCAAGCAAAAATAGAATTCACAACCATAAAAATGGATGCCATTATGAATTCAATACTTAACGGACAACTTTTATTGCCCCTAAATCCCAATTCTTTGAAAATTTCATCTCTATCTGAACATCTGGAGAAATGTATTCTCTTGTGCTCCTTGTAGTGAAGATGTGAACAATTATTGTATACATCTGTGGAACTACGTATAATAAAACTCATAAAGAAATGAAGCTATTCAATGTCTCGAAAAGTGAATACGCCAAGAACACCCTCAATGATCTACCCACTGGGAAGGTTTTCTTTGAAAACTATACCAAATTATTCATTTCTATTAAAACATGTGTCGACATCGATAGCATATTTAAAACATCAACAATACTTTCGAAATATTGGAAAGCTGAGTTTGGAGAATATTTGCTGTTAGAAAGAGCAAATGGGGATCAAAATATTTTACAGTGGTGTAGAGTGGTGAAAAAGTTCTTCCTACACTTTCCAAGGTGGCCGATGATTTATTAATCTCTACATCCGTACCTATTGAAAGATTATTTTCCACAGCAGGTATGATCATGTCAAAAACACGTACATCATTGAAAGATGATGTGATGCAAGCGTGATTATGTTTGAATTCTTGGTCATCGAGTAATTTAAAAGTTGGATGTATCAGTGTTTAAAATTTAGAATAATATGTACAATGTACAATTGTACATGTACAAATATTTTTGCATAAGAGCGTACTAATTATAGCTTTACAAAAATTTTCATTATTTTATACCATTTCGTTCATATATTATAATATTTATTATCGTTATTCAGAATTAAGCGAGACGAGACGAGACAACTGATAATGAGACGAGAACGAGACTTAAACGAGGCTTAATTTTTTGGGAATTGGCTAGACCGAGACGTGATTTTTTATACTCTCGTCTCGTGTGAAGCCCTATCTTTGAACTTGACCATATTTCAGCTGTGCCAACCTGCCTGGGTTTTAGTTACAAAAACGTGATAGACCTAAATCATGGCCAACCAGGAGACTTTATAAAAGTGAATGGAGTATACGTTTTATTAATTGCACAATATGCGAGACCGCTTCCATACACCTAATAAGAAACGATATCGCACAGGGGCAGTACAGAGCCCCCACACTTTCCAGACCCACATTCTCTCGAGGAAACGCAATACTGATGCCATATTTAAAACGCTAGACGTTCGCCTTATCGGAACAATAAGAAGAGTGAAAGAGGAGTCGGCTGTGACACACATCCGTGGTCACCCTCATATTTCCCGTCATCGACGATAAACAACAATCTAAAACCTTGTCTTTCCCCTATTGGTGTTCGAAAATTACATCGTTGTTTCGCGATCCAGCCTTGACACAATAACATTGGTACCACTGACACGCGTCCGACATTGTTTGGTCGCATACGCGGATTTCTAGCTAATTGCATGGGGAATCGCAAATCTGAATCATCACAAATTCGTGCTGATCGGCTTGGGATTGAATTGTTGGTAATACCTATGAGCCGCTTGTTATTGCGGACGGAGCAACATGTGGCAAAGACCTACATAACTGACGTGAATTATACTGGGGTCCAAATATTGATACCTCCCTGGATAGTTTTGAGGGGTTGATAAGATAAACGGGTAATCATTAAAGGATACCTTGGAAGGTGCATTCATCGTTCAATGGTTTTTTTTGGGTATTCTCCTCCTAACTCTGAAAAAATATCTATAATTAAAATTTGTTTTATTCGGTTGGAATTGCTTCTACGTTACCCTTATTACACTATGCCTTTTTCACTTCTATATTTGCGCCTATTTTAATGGCTATTTGTTGGGATAATATCCCCCAAAATGAGTGGCACTATTACGCCGCGCTTTTTCCTCGCTTGTTTCAGGCAGTAATTTCAGAGCTGCAAACATTGAAGAAATTGACATATTTACCTTAAGTTCTTGTTTTGTTCGTATATTTTTAAAACAATACCATAGTGTTTTAAGAATGTCTGAAGAAGCGTTTTATATGCTACTACATAGAGTGCAAATTCACATACAGAAAAAAGAGACTGTAAATCCAGAAAGCATTATTTCTCCAAAAACGAAATTAATAATTAATTTGCGATACTAGGCGAAAACTTCATATAACTCGGGGATAGCCATCACAGATTATCTTGCCTTCGTAAGTTTAGTTGGTTCACGTCCTCAGAGTAATAAACATAAATTAATTATTGAATTTACGAAGGCTGCGATAATTTCTGACCGTCTGAAATAAAAATAAGACACTTAAGTACATTTTGCCAATGACATTATCAAGAAATACTGCGCGCGGCATTACCCCACATCGATCCTGAATTTCTTTTCTAACCTAAACTTCATTGTTATTGGAATAAAATAAAAATTAAACGTAGACCAAAATCATTAAATGAAGCACTAACATATATGCACGAATAAACTTTAAATTTGTTCAATAATGAAACTAACCTCGCTTATTTTCTGGTATCACAAAATTAGAAGGAATCCAACGAAACTCACATTTTGAAATACTGAGCAGCACCTAATACACCGATTAGAGATTAAACCTCTGAAAAGTAGTTGCCACGTCTACAAAATCATATTCGGCTTACCTGAGTTGATCTTTCGCGCCATTACACTTGTTTATAGGGATGCGCAGTATTGCCCCGCCCTCCCCTAATCGTAATTTTATGATTTCATAGAATGCTCCATCACGTGGGTTACACGGTCAATATGGTTCAGTTTGACGGGAAACTGATTGTATACACATAGACTGATGGACTGATGGTCCGGATTGAAGTCAAGATTGATGTCAGATCGATGCAAGATTGATACCAGATTGACCGTGTAACCTCCGCCTGATTATAATTTGCTGATGTAGGTATGTGAATCCAACAAATGAGGTGAGTCATGGACCTACGTTTTGAATTCAATTTGTTATGACTCACTTATATCATAAGAATCGAGTGATATCATTCCCAACTCTGAGGAACAAATACTTTCGGAGATATGATTTGTCAAAGTTTGAACAAGAGCACCAAAGAACCTGTACAAACGGCATGAGCTAGACAGTTGAAATTTTGAGAGTAGTTTTGGGAGATAAATATCTCGCTTAAGTTCGTTATTGGGCAAAATCGGCCTGATGGTTCCGGAGTAACGAAAAAACAATTTTTTTTTATATTACACATTTATAGGTATCATTTTCAACTCCAAAAAATTAATACTTTCAGAGATATGATTTTTTCGAAATTTCAACATTCAATCGTAACTCTATGATTTCACAGAATGCTGTCATCGAAAATTAACGTATCTATGAATTTCATGATCTGTGTTCATACATGTCATCACACAGAATATATCCTAGATAAGGTATATTCTGTGTGTCATCATTGTCATATATTAGTGTAGGTACCGTGATTATCATCTCATTTACAGATGAGAGACATGTCAAATAAAGTATGATTGAATGCAAAATGACAAATGAAACAACCTCAGCAATCGTAGATAGTTCTTGGATATTCCATATGATGATGGAAATAAATACTTTGGTAAGTTAATAAAATTGGTTTCAGAATATCCAGTAAAAACAAAACTGGAATATTGGGTTTCAATTGATATGATATAATTATTTTCATAGTAAATTGGAGGAATTAATATCTCAGGTAAGTTCGTTATTTGGTAGAATCGGTCTGGTGGTTTCGGATTGATAATTTTTGGCACTGTTGTTGCACCATTTTCTTTTATGATGTTGTAGTTTAATACTTTCGGAGATATGATTTGTCAAAGTTTGAACAAGAGCGCCAAAGCTCCTGTCCACAGGTCTTTCTCACATTTTTGTTTGAATTCTTGTTCCTCGAACAGAGTGCTTATCAATTTGTCCAAATATCTGTAATTTTCGAATTTGTTGCTGAAAATGGTCTTAAACGTTTTGGTTCGACCGTCAGTGGTTGACATCAATTGTGTCCGGCCGTCCGTTAACACGATAACTCTCGGAAGAATGAGCTAGACAGTTGAAATTTTCAGAAAAGGTTTGGGAGATAAATATCTCGGTAGAGTTCGTTATTGGACAAAATCGTCCTGGCCCCGTATACTCGACGTTCGTAGAGATGAGTATTCGCATGCGATAACTCCTACAAGAAATCTCATCTCACTTCTCCCTCACTATTTAGTAGTAGAGAAACGCATTTCAACCGACAATTCACATACGGAGTTTGCGCAGAGTCACCGACGTGATAAATCTCGTACGAGAGATTTCTCTCAACATTTCGTGAATAGGTAGTAACGTCTGCAATTTTCAGGATAGGTATCGCATCGGAATGCGACGGATGAGTTCGTTAGTGGGCATAGTCAACCAAATGCTTTCGGAGTTATACCCGTATGAAATATTGTTTCTTCAATAATTCAAAAAATATATATCCGATCGAATTCAAACTTGTTAATTAGTTGTAAAATGCAAAATTTCGACTAGAATTTTTCTTTAGTAAATTTAGTGAAAATTCTTCGTCCGATAATTTCATCCATTATAAAAAGCGAAAAACGCACTTGAGCTGAAATTATTAAATAGACCACAATATAAACTAACTAAATGACTAAATTAATAATTTAGATAATACAAAATTTCATACAAATCTGATTTATCTCACACATGACGTCAAATTTTTCAATGACGCCAAATCCAGTCGTCCATAGGGAAAGAAAACATGTGTAGTCATTTTGACGCCACATCATACAGATTTGTTCGAAATGCTTGACCGTGAGATTAGACCTATTTAGTTTTGAGCTAGCATACATCACTTTCCCAATTGACTCGATGACATTGACACGTTAACATTGTAACTACTGACTTACATTATTTTATCAGTGTGGATATTGTTGGCATTGAATTAAATCAGATGGAAAGCAGCGTTATATAACGAGAGGATTTTATACTGTATTCGTTGGAAATTGTTGAAATGGGAATAACACTGAATTCATCCGTTTTGTAATTGCGGGAAAATATTGTGCAATTCGCTTCGTTATGAGGTTTTTCAGATTCGGCGAATACACTTGTTGTTGGGATATAAATTTATATGAAGGCGCTTATCTTAAACGAGTTAGTTCTATGCGCATTAGCACTATACAAGTATATACCTAGTCCATTCACTTTTATAAAGTCTCCCGGTTGGCCATGCTTTAGGTCTATCATGTTTTTGCGCGTATGTTCTGGGGAACATCGCGTTATCATTTTGCCCAAATGTCTGTAATTTTCGAATTTTTCGCCGAAAATGGTCTCAAACGATTGGGTTCGACTCCCTGATGAAGAATTAGAGGTCAAATTTGATTCTGTCCGTTCGGCCGTTGCCACGATAACTTGAGAACGGAAAGAGCTAGCGACTTGAAATTACCAGGGTAGGTGGCGCATACCAATACGACGGACAAGTTCGTTAATGGGCAAAAGTGGCCCAATGGTTTTCGAGTAATAATTTTGTTTTCAACCAAGATAAATCCGATCGAATTGAAACTTGGTGAGTAGTTGTAGAATATAAAGATAAGCACGTTTGTGAAATTTCGTGAAAATCGTATCACGAGAAAATTTTAAAAAAATTATTAAAAAATATTTTTTATCTCTCGATAACCTGAGAACGGAAAGAGATAGCGACTTGAAATTTTCAGGTTAGGTTGTGCATCTGAATGTGTCATTTGACTTTGTTTATAAGAATAATCGGCCAAATGATTTTGGAGTTATCCCCATCTAAATTTTGGTTGTTATTTCCTTAATAACTCGAAAAATACCAAAGCGATCCAATTTAAATATGGTTATTAGTTGAAGAATGCCAACACGGAAATTCCTGCGAAATTTTGTGAGGATCGTATCACTAGAAATTTTTTTAAAAATTATTGAAAATCATTAAAAAAATTCTATATATCAGAAACTATTCATCCGACATGGCAGATATTTTGCGAGAGCCCTCAGAACCTATGTCAACTACCAAGTTCCAAGTTTGAACACGATCGGATCTTTATTGTTGGAGATCTGAGCAGCCTTGTGTGAGTTCAGTAACTGGATGGGTGACCATAACTCCGAACGAAAGGAGATAGGGACTTGCAAATTTCAGGGTAGGTTGCGCATCTAAATGGGAGAGTTAAGTTCGCTGTTGGACATAATCGGCCCAGCGGTACTTTTCCGAATTATTGGGAATTTTGCATAAGGGTCATTAAGGTCATGTAACTTTCGTGACAATTTGCAGTGAATAAAATGCATTGAAAAAAATAAACACAAAAAGTACTTTATTATTGTGACTATAAATTCACATATTAAATTTCAGTTTCTGTAGAAATGTACATTTCGGTATTATGTATTACTTCTAAGAAGCTGTCGAATATACGGCTTGGAATCGTATTCGAATAATTTGAATATTCGATTATGCTAAATTCTAATTTTTAGGTCCAATAAAAATTCCACTATTCAAATATTTGAATATTTGACTTAGGTATACATTACAGATAATTAATTATTCGAACATTCGATTATTCGAAGAAAATACCAAACGACTATTCGAATACTTACTTATATTTAAAAAAATCCAAGCCTTACTCTGAAGTAGGGCGCTGAATTGTATTCGGATAATTTAATTATTTGAGTATTATAAATTCCAACTTGTGATATTAAAAAGATTCGACTATTCAAATATTTGACTATAACTAATCAAATGTTTTTATATTTAATTATTCGAATATTATATCATTCGTGTCACCAGTGAAGCTGTGTATATGTTGACGTGGAATTGAAAAACAAAAATAAATTATGTACTTCCACTTAAATAAACTTACTATTACCATTTCAATTGAAAACTGATCCTCAAGTCATCAGTTTAGGGAAAGTTTCAAATTTGAATTATGGAATAACTCCTCAATTTATCTCTATAGTGCATTCGCCATTTTGTTGAAAATCATTAATCAAATATCCGAGGGGGAGATCACTCGTGGATATTATAGTACCAGTTGTGGATATGCTAGGATATATTTGGATATGTTTGGATTTGCTTGGATATATTTGGATATGTTTGGATATATTTAGATATATTTGTAAATGTTTGTATATGTTTGGATATATTTGGATATATTTGGATATATTTGGATATGTTTGGATGTATTTGGATATATTTGGATATACACAGCGAGGAGCTTGGTTGATTGAATTCCAGGTGTCACTTGTGTCTAAATTCTACTCACAAGTGAATGCTGGTTTTCTTTAAACCGGTTACTTCGTAGTGTTGATTTCATCAGCGTTGAATTGTGCTCCACTGATGATTCCTAATAAGGATGAAACCGCGGTATGTAGCGGTTCAACTTTGATGAAATCATACACACTCTGTGGATTGACTCAAAGCTTTGGTCTCTACTAGTCCTTTCATCTTCGATTAGTGGTTAGCTTTCCTAAAAGCGTTATTTTCTCTCTTATGGCTCCTTTTACGCATTGCGTATTAACCTGGGCGTTTTCGCTCCCCAGTGGTCAACTGCATGAGACTCGAATCCGAGTACTTGCTGATTACCACATAGGGGAAAAGAATATACGTAGAGATCTGTAGTTTTGGGTAGTCACAGCGAGGAGCTTGGTTGATTGAATTCCAGGTGTCACTTGTGTCTAAATTCTACTCACAAGTGAATGCTGGTTTTCTTTAAACCGGTTACTTCGTAGTGTTGATTTCATCAGCGTTGAATTGTGCTCCACTGATGATTCCTAATAAGGATGAAACCGCGGTATGTAGCTATTCAACTTTGATGAAATCATACACACTCTGTGGATTGCTCCAAAACTTTGGTCTCTACTAGTCCTTTCATCTTCGATTAGTGGTTAGCTTTCCTAAAAGCGTTATTTTCTCTTTTATAAATACTGTCAATGTGACAATTCTTGAATTTCACCAAATAACTATCAACAAAATAATTCTCTCGATTTTCGTTGAGCGTCTGAAGAAGGGGTCTGATATAGACTCCGAAACGTTACGCTATAGTTGTTTCTTCGTTGATGTTGCTTCGTTGTTGTTTGTTAGGCAACATTGTTCAATCGATTGCTTCTGACAAATATCCTGTGTTTCTTACGCAGAAGCAAATCACAAAATAATTAATTTTTATTTTATAGATATTTTTCAGAGTTTGGGATATTTTTGGATATATCTGGATATATTTGGATAGATTTAGATATTTTTGGATATATTGTACCCAATTTTGAGAGTGATTTCCCCCTCGCAAATATCTGTATGGTGTGACCTAAGGATATAGCTGATCAATTACTTCTGAATGAACTAAATATAGACTTCCTATCGCAATATTCAAAACTACTCGTAAACTGACACATATACACAATACAATGCAAATAAATGGTTTTATTGCTACATAAAAAGTCCCTTATGAAATCTGCTCTTTAGTTCCTAGAATTTGGAGAGACAGATGGCGTTAGTGTATGCTGATTTACTTCAAAAGCTTTCCTTTGCCTTCATATATCTCAGAATATTTTCACCTGTGGCCATATCTAACAATGATGATGAGGTGTAATACACCGAAACAATAGCTCATGTCCTTTGTTGCTCGGGAAATTATTAATTCTATTATTAATATTTTAGTTGAGTCACGGATGATTTTTTTCTGCAAACGAACTCTATTCGTGTGTGCAGTTGAACAATCTGTCTATTCTTAGTACCTACTTATATTTTGAATTTCAGAGTAATTAATTTGGAGCTTATCTTCGTTGGCATAACTGACAGTATTCGAAATAGTCTTGCAAATCCCCCGAGTAACAAGGACCATTAATAATTTTGTAATGAGCTGCAACAACACTAGAACTGATACATTTTGAGATAGATTGACGCTAATTAGAAATATACGTGACCAAATAAACAATGCAAGTTTATTGTGAATCCATTCGAATGAAATTTAATAGCTTCGGTTTGGGCGAAACGAAATCCCATGTGCTTTCCTTCACATGTCTGTTTATATTTGAAATATGGAGCATTGCCGAAATAAAATCATAAAGAACATAAGAAATGACAGTAACAAAACCCATCGCAACTGAACTGTGAGATCACTAAGGAATGAACATATCTCAACTAAAGAGTATGAATTTGACATAAAAAAAATTGAACTGCCTAATATTATAGGAACGAAATTTTTAAATCTGTATGGATTGTATGAAATTTCAATTTTGTGAAGACCTAATTTTATGTCTGCTATGAAATAGATTTTTAGCTCTCGTGAGAATGAGCAATTTTTATATTCGCTAGTACTTATTTCATGGTAAATTAATTATACCAAGAGGGTGTTCAGTATTCAATAAAATGAAGACAACAAGATTAAAACGTCAATAATACATTTTCAGCCAACATTTCATAAATTAATGAATATCTAAATGAATGCCTACAGAATCGTGAACGTGCAAAATCAACTGTGTTCTCAGTATGATGTTTGGAATTTGTAATTCTATCTTGCTATTAGGAGTATTGTATAGTAATTAAATTGACATTATATTTTCGAATGTTCAGTGTAATTTTGGTCTGCAAATTAATAATAATAATTACTTTTGTAATAATTTGGCTTTATTGAATATGTCGAAGAATTAGTGTTTAAGTCGGCTATTTGATTTGTTTGGCCAGGCGACACGTGGTGTTGCCTGATGTGGCCGTGTATTTACGTTTCAGCTTAAGTGCCTCTTCAGCAAGATCAATTTATGAAGTATAGGATGAGAAATTATTGAAATGAGGAAAGAGAGGAGGGCACGGGGGCAGTTAGAATCGGGAGACGAAAGAAGCGTGATCCACGGATACGTCGGCCAAAATAACGAATCATTAGTTATTGAAAGTAATTCTTGGAGTTTTGTTGATGAATAATCATGAATAAAAGCGAACGATTTGACAAATATATCTTCCTAACAACACCACCATATATTTAAAAGTGTTATTCGTTTTCTTTATGCTAATTCTTCAATTTTACATATAATGACATTCCATGTTGCTGCTCCAGATACCGAACACTTTTTTTTTTAGTTCCACCGCTAATTTTCAAATCTCATAATGGATCAATCGATCTGAAACACATGGAAAGCCATCCCAGGGTATCACTTGATTTTTGTACCAATAAGTTTCATGAAATTTCCTCAAGTAGTTCAGCAGATTTTTCATTCAATTTTAACAAAAACATTTCTGTTGAACTATTTCAAAAGTTCATCGTATGGAAGTATATAACTGTCCGTATGACCATTAGGTGTTGTTACTGTTCAAAGCCTATTTTCTCATATTATAAAACACTTTCAAACTTAAATATAAATAAGTTAAATATGTCGATAATCTCTCAAGTTTTCTTCCAACCCATAGAACTTTCTTTTGCGGAAATACCCGTTATGCTCCCCTCATTTCAATTTACTTCTCCGCAAGCTCCTGAATCCGGCGGGTTAAGGACGCATCACACAGGCTGCTTATGCTCTCTCCGTGCCGATGCAATAGTGGAGGTCCTAGAGCTGAAGGCACACATTGGTTGCTCGCTCATGTTGTGGTATCACTTGTGCTTTCAGTTCTTTTGCACCTTTTCCGTGGCATTTTGCTTGCCCTCTTGAAGCCAATAAGCAGAAACGCGTGTCGGCAAGTACCATCAACATGTAAATGTTTCCAGCTTCTTCTCCAGAATTACACGTTAACCTTTTCCAGAATAAAATATATTCTTGTTATACCAGGACTTAACATAGGTTAGCATATGTTCCGGCGGAAGCCACACCAGAGGATATGATGCTTAGTGCAAATAAGCTTATAATCACTTGTGGGACTGTACGAGAATTCTTCATTAATTTAGAAGCCATTTCAATATAGAAGAATTCATGTGATGGCCGATACCTATTGAAATAACAAAATTAAAGCAATCTATAATTATAGAACCTTGAAGTATGATAACCCCTTTTCGATTTTCATATCGTTATGATTGGGGCATATGTGCTTATGACTGGGAATCCTACGTGGGTGAACGCAGGGTTTCATATCTTCCTGTGTAGATGGCGTTTGCGATTTTCATATCACTATGGTCGTTCCTATGCGGAGGCTGATATGGCGCCTAGTTTAGTTGAACGTCGGAGCTACAGATTGCTGACGAAAACTAATTTAGTCTGAAAGACGTGCCCATCTTTGCTCTCAACAGTTCTATGATACCACCTGTTGGTATTTCGAGTTGTAAAAACTATGCACTAATGCCGGATTTATGCAGAGGAACTTTAGCTCCTTTGTGAAGATCTGAATGATTTTAGATGTTTATTATCAGTTATACCAGATTTGCATATTATCTAAAAGGATTCAGACGCACTTGAAGGCACTTGAATTATGAAAATTCGATATTTGAAGGAACTGAATCCCTGATGAGAGTGGGTCAAGGTTGATCTTGCTTACAGCATTAGAACATTACGTAACAAAATGTAACTTGTAAATTCAATCACATATTATCATGAAGGCAAGTGGAAAGTACACTCATCAAAATCAAACTGGTACACCATGACATGAGCAACTTTCATCTTGTTATATATGACTCAAAAAGATTTCCTTTTTCAATTCCGCCAAATATGTGAGCAATAATTTAGAAGAATCATAGCCGATCCCCCACCACCTCAACACTTGCACTCATCCGGACAGGCACTCAGCACTCAGGTACTCTGACTACTCGGTACAACCGTACACCAAACGAGGAAGCAAGGTCTGTCGGCTGAAACTCGCAATATTTTCGCTACATTCTGCAAAATCGACCTGCAGGAAGGTCAGTGCGAGTGAAAAAAAATTATTTTTGAGATAGCCTTGCCGTTTTGTTGAAAAGCGTTGGTCTGGTGCTGCGTTACTCGGCAAACATCGAAATACGAAGGCGTCATCGCGACCTACTAACCCAAATAGAAATCCTCGCGCACTACGTAGACGTTGCTGTTGCCATTGAGTTGCCGGCGTACGCAGAGGCAGGTTGTGAGCAGCGAGTTCGCGGTTGAAGCCGCTGGAAGTCTCCTTTTCTTCGTGCTGGCAGCAGTGCCAGTCGCTTTCGCTCGGTCGAACGGTGCGCGGTTAAAATCGCCGAGTGACATTATCATACTGTGTTGCTGTGGAATAAAAATGAAACTAGTTATGATATTACTGTTAAACTTTCCAGTGTTGTTGAATGATCGACTGGTGCGTAATAGCGAAGCTTTGAGTAGCCATGTGTTGATGCAGTGTTCTCATTTGGATTACTTAAGTGTGTTATAACCGGTAAAGTTAACTGTGTCTTCAGTTGATAGATGTTTGATTGGATGCTATCCTGAGTGTGTCCAACTTTATGATGCTTGAACATAGTGCACAGTATTTGAGCGTGTCACCAACCTTCCAAGACGAGTTCGACGTTTCCTTTTTTCCGGATTTATATACCACAAGGTGGGTTTCCCTTTTAGGGGCACTTGGCCAAGTACTTAGTGTGCCCACCCTTACCTATCTGCTTTTTGGAGTTTTCGAAAAACTGGAATTGAAGCAATGCAGAAGATTTGAAAATTGAAGTAGGACGAGAAGCGTATTTTCAAAATTTTGACTTCCAAACATTCAGATTCGAAGAATAGTACATATTTAGCGATAATGTCCAGGCCACCTGAAAGTATTGAAATTGAACTAAAAAATATAAAATCGACCCGATATAACGAAGGCGTACCTACACGTATACACGCCAACTGTTTATCGAGGAAAATGGAAATATCCATACCTGGAAAAGATTTATTAGTTTCAAAGAATTCTGCCTGTCATAAAAACTCTTACAAGCAGTTCACAGAGAGATTTCTTGTAGTATCAATTTAACAAACATGTATAAATAAATATATATTCTTTTTATTGAGAGCTTAATGAGTGTTAGCAGAGGTTAGTATATCGGGGTACCATACAATTCGACGCATGATACAAGAGCTCAGCAGAAAACCATTGTCTCGCCGTGAGTGTTGTGATTTGAAAATATTGAATTTGTTTACAAAATTAGCTGAAATTTAAGATATTGATGGGCATTTCTTTCTCGAATATGGATTCCTTTGTCAAAAACCGGAGATGTTCCTGCAAAGTACCCGAAACTCATCTGAAAAATGAAAAGACAAAACACGAGATAAAGCGAACAAATCAAGAATAATACATAACCTTTCAAAAGTCCCCTCTCACAAATATACTCTCCTGTAGCCGCATGGATCTCTTGAAGAAGAATCACTTCCGCTAATTTTCAAAGGTATTCGCTCTCAGAAATCCCTTCAATATTTGATTTTAAAAGGGATAATGTCGTTGCTCATAAGGCCACGAGGGTTATTTTCAAAACCATGTTTGACCAATCCATGCAATAATTATTCAGAACTTCAGATGTTCGAAGACCGCTACAGACCCTATCATGTAAAGGTGCGTATTCACTTGCAACAGAACACTCCGAACAAACCGCGCGCGCTGCAACAAACATTGTTCGGGCTGTTTGGAGAGTTTGCGGTATTCGCTGCGGTCCCAACCGTATCAGTATTTACGTGATCGTCGACATGGATGCAGACGTAGTGAAACTAGATAGAAGACTATCCATTTTTTTGTGTCATTTACCTCAAATCCCATATTTCTACTAATTACTGTCCACGCATCATGTTTTTCAATTTTGTTAAAATAATAGCCGTTTGTGGGATCCCATAAGATAGGATGCAGCTCGAATTGATCGATCAATTCGAGGCATTTTTCCCTGCTCCATTCCATTTTCTCTACCTCTCTCGAAAGAACACCAAACACAACAAACTCCCGTATCCACTGAACACCGGTGAATCATTCCCTTTGATCAGATCGCATTTACCGACAAACCTCGGAAAATGTTTCCCACCCGTATCAGTGTTTACGTGTTCATCGACATGGATGCATACGATGTGATAGTTGCCGCTGGTGCTTTTTGGCGCTCCAGTTCCTCGGAACTGAGTGCTTATCAATTTGCCCAAATGTCTGTTATTTTCGAATTTTTCGATGAAAATGTTCTTAAACGATTTGGTTCGACTCACTGATCAAGAATCCGTGGTCGAAATTCATTCTGTCCGGCCGGCCGTAGGCACGATAACTCTCGAACGGAATGAGCTAGACAGTTGATATTTTCAGAGTAGGTTTGGGAGATAAATATCTCGGCTAAGTTCGTTATTGGGCAAAATCGGACTGATGGTTTCGGAGTAACAAAAAAAAATTTTTCTTTACACAGCAAATTCCAAATTAAATTTTTTTCAATAACCAGTTTTACCATAAGAATCCAATGATATCATTTTTAACTCTAACAAGCTAATACTTTCGGAGATATGATTTTTCAAAATTTCAATAATAAATCGTATTTCAACGTTGTCACAGAATGATATAATTATTCTATGTATGAATTGTCATAATGTCAACTTATTTTCCTGAGACATGACATTATCTAATCAATCGAAGAATTGTGAGCGAAGTGAGAAAAATCTCTGTGGTTTGCTCCGAAATTAGTTTTTCTCAGAAAAGTCTTACATTTCGGAACGGAACATGAAGTAAAAGATCTGAGAGTAGTGAGACTAATTTTCATCCATAGACATAGATATAACTCTCGAACGGAATGAGGTAGGTAGTTGAAATTTTCAGAGTAGGTTAGGGAGATGAATATCTCGGTTAAGTTCATTATTGGGCAGAATTGGCCAGATTTAATTCGATTTCTTCCATGGTGCAGTTCTCATTCTCAACATTGCTCATTTAATCTTGATAAATAAACTATTATTTGAATTGAATATCCTTTATGATGCAGTTCTATCATATGAATACATTGATATAATTCCCAACTCTGAGAAACCAATACGCTCCTGTCCACAGGGCTTGAACCCATTTTTTAATTATAGATGCGCTAACAAGCCTTAATTCTTTTTTTTTTAATTTTAAAATTTTTTTTTCCAATTTTTTTTATTACTTTTTTTTTATCTATTGTAGGTCTTGGTTTATCTTTGTCTAGGAGAAAAGCCATGCGTGTAAATGCAAACCATTTTGACAAGTATATTTCTTCTCTTCCTATAAAAAAAAGACAAAATTATTTATAAAAAATCTCAAACCAGGATATTTAGTATAAAATAATTTCATTTACAGAGTTGTAATTGTATTGTAATTACAATAATAATTGCCAAATTAGAAAAATCTTACCTCTTCCTGTTCCTACAGATTTTTCCCCTTGGTTTTTTCCCTTCTAAAACTATATAGAAGACTTTCCATTTTTTTTTACATTTACTTCAAATCCCACATTTTTACCAATTGCTGCCCACTCATCATGCTTTTTAATTTTGTTGAAATAATACCCGTTTGTGGGATCCCATAAGACAGGATGCAGTTCAAATTGATCGATTAATTCTAGGCATTTTTCCCTGCCCCAGTCCATTTTCTTCGCTTCTCTCGAACGAACTCCTAATCCCTTTGATCAAATCGCATTTACCGACAAACCTCGGAAAATGTTTTGCGCGTTCGGTTCTGTTCTGCGCGACGTATTGACTGGACAAATTTGTTACAGCGCGCGCGGTTCGTTCGGTCCGTTCGGAGCATTCTGTTGCAAGTGAGTACGGAGCGAAAATGTTTTGCGCGTTCGGTTCTGTTCTGCGCGACGTATTGACTAGACAAATTTGTTACAGCGCGCGCGGTTCGTTCGGACCGTTCGGAGCATTCTGTTGCAAGTGAATACGCAGCATAGGGCTATCATCTCCCATAGATATATGCACTTTCTATTGTATGTATCATATCCGTATGTCATAACACGAGGGAAATTGATATAAGTACTCTGTCTACTTAGTTTTTGGTTTACGGTGAGCAAATAGAGCTTTATAACTTACTATTTATTTGAAATGAAATATTTCTTGACTGAAGTTATGATAAAAGAAGTGACGTTTTAAAGTTCAAAACTAGAGGTAACTCAATAGTTGAAATTCTTCCAGAAAATAAGGAAAGGAAATCTACTTCCAATCAACAATTATATAAGTTTTCCAGCAATACTTAATGGTCGAAAGAAATAAAGAAATTTGACAAAATCAACACTATTCTAACACAAAGAACCGGTTCACAAAAGTGTCCATTAGGAACATTTTGCCTAACCTATTACTGACGATCATATTGTGCTTCATACACAAATAGAAAATTGTTTTGTATCAAGTTACACAAAATCAAAATGTATTATTTAGCTGGAAGCAGTTGAATAGAATGATCAACTAGCGTGCTACAACTATAGTCGGATTATTTAAATAATTTTTCCACGCCTATGCCAGGACGTTAGAACCCCATCCATCGTTGTTATGTATTTTTCCACATTTGATGAAGAGGTACGGGGTCTACAATGATAGTTCTACCCATAGAAAAATGGTATATAGATACTCAAATTAAGCTATACCTAACCGTCCTTCAGGGCATTTTTAAGCACGATATCTTTTGAAAGAGAATTTTTGGAGACATGACATTGTTGCACCCAGTTGACACTCGAATTAGAAGATCAAAATGGTAGATGGTCAATATCCATTTCAGAAATATGTTCGTTTGAAGTCTGTTTTCCGAAAGTATACTGATTCAACCAAGTTGAAACTAAATAGTTAGATGAAAAATATTTCTTGCAACTGTTGTGAGGATCATCACAAAAATTAACAAATGAATGTCAGTGAAGAACTCTTTAGATTCAACTCAAAATATTGATATACATTAAAAATTTAAGGTATCAAAAAACTACAAAAATCGGATAAATACCTGTTTTGCAAGAATAGCAAATTTTCGCTTAACATTTTTATTGAGTCAACGCGAAGTGTTACAAATCAGTGAAATATATTCCACTATTACTTTTCGAATGCGATAATCCTGTGCTCTCATGTTATCATATAATTTCAAATATGTGTTGCATTGGGAGAATATTAGGTATACTGCAAAGAACACAGAATATGTTATAATTTCGTTTCGTTTGGAAAAGAATACACAAGAAAAATGGATTTCATCCCAATGGAAGAGACTGTAGTGATTCCTGAAATGAGCGAAGTAAATGCTCAACTCTTCTTCCTGCTTAGTATGAAGAAGAAACTGGGCTGTTCTCGATAAATCGCTTAAGAACCTCATCAGTAGAAGATCAACAATCTGAATTTGCTTCCTTATAATCCTCATTATAAGACACCCATGTATGGGAGAATCACTCAAGCTCTTGAATATTACGTTGTGGCAATTAAAAGATGAATTAACAATCTGAAATTGAAAACCTGAACATAAATTCTACCATTGAAAAGGTTGGTTCCATATAAATGTGAAAGATGAAAAAATTCAATTCAGGTATGGAAAATAATAAAATATTTGACAATATTGAACTAACCACGTCCTTATCTGAATAAATATCTTCCAACTAGTGAACATTTTAATTATAAGACATGTCTCCATAGAAAGATTAATATTCCTCAGTGACGCAATAGTCGTTGCTTATTCAAAATAATACCGATCCTGTCATTTATTGGTCAAATTATATTGATGTTTTGTGAAGCAATGTATTCTATGGAAGAAGAAAAGTCGCATTATTTATTTCTGAAAGAATTACCTTGAAATTCCCTTCGAATTCGTGTAGTTGTAAGATTGTTTAAAATATATACTTCCAAAGATCTTCTCCGAATCAAGCAAAGAGAAATTCATGAACTTGTTGCAAAATCGGGTATCCTAAGGCAAGGAAACTTGTGTGAATATTGTTCTGATCGATTACTCTATCTCATCCCTACACTATTTGTGTATGCGAGAATCTACCTCTCTTGTCCACTACGAATTTTGTTGTTTGACATTCCAATATTCTGAGATGTATCATTCCAAATCAACCTCGTTGGAAATTGGTTAGTCTTAGGTGATACAAGTCAGTGCTTCTGACAGTGGCTTCGTACATTTTTGCGCGTATGTTCTGGGGAACATCGCGTTATAGTTTTGCCCAAATGTCTGTAACTTTCGAATTTTTTGACGAAAATAGTCTCAAACGATTTAGTTGGACTCCCCAATGAAGAATTCGAGGTCAAATTTGATTCTGTCCGTCCGGCCGTTGCCACGATAACTTGAGAACGAAAAGAACTAGCGACTTGAAATTTTCCGGGTGGGTGGTGCATCCCAATACGACGAACAAGTTCGTTAATGGGCATAATCGGCCCAGTGGTTTCCGAGTAATAATTTTGTTTTCAATCAATATGAATCCGATCGAATTGAAACTTGGTGAGTAGTTAAAGAATATGAACCTAAGCACGTTTGTGGAATTTTATGCGAATCGTATGGCTAGAAAATTTAAAAAAAATTATTAAAAAATATTTTTGTTGTCCCGATAACTTGAGAACGGAAAGAGATAGCGGCTTGATGTTTTCAGGTTAGGCTGTGCACCAGAACGAGACATTTCAGTTCGTTTATGAGCATAATCGGCCAAACGGTTTTAGAGTTATAACCATCTGAAATTTTCTGGAATTTGGTGGTTTTTTGTTCCTCATTAACTCGAAAAATACTGAACCGATTGAATTCAAACATGATAATTAGTTGTAGAATGCCAACGCAAAAACTTTTGTCAAATTTGATGCGGATAGCATTTGTAGAAAATTTTTAATAAATCATTGAAAATAAAAAAAAAATTCTATATATCAGTAACTATTCGTTTGAAATTGCTGAAATTTTGCAAGATACTTCATAACCTAACTCTACTGCTAAGTTTCAAGTTTTAATACGATCGGTTAAATATTGTTGGAGATTCGAGCATTCTTGTGTGAGTTCAGTAGATGGTTGACCGTTGCCTCGATAACTTTCGAACGAAAGCGGATAGGGACTTGCAATTTTCAGGGTAGGTTGCGTATCCGAAAGGGAGAGTTGAGTTTTTTTTCGGGCATAATCGGTCTAACGGTTTCCGAGTTATACCCACCTGGAATATTATTTCCTTGATAACTCAAAAAATAAATATTCGATTGAATTGAAGCTTGGTAACTAGTAGTAGAAAATCAACATAAAGACGTGTTTAAAATTTTGTAAAAACCGCACCCCTAGAAAATTTGAAAAAAATGACGAAAAAAAAAATTTTAAGAACCGTACCCCTAGAAAATTTAAAAAGAATCACGAAAAAAAAAATTGGTTCAAGCACTGACGTAAAGTCAGAAGCTTTTGCGCTTATGTTCTATTGTCCATTCTTCTGTATTGGACACCCTTAATCGAATTTACCATGGTAAATTATGTTGTCCATTCTCCTGTATTGGACACTCTTAATTCGAATTTACCATGGTAAATTCGATTAAGGGTGTACAATACAGAAGAATGGACAATAGAACATACGCGCAAAAGCTTCTGACTTCACGTCAGTGCTTGTTTACTTTTTTTCTTTTACTCGCTCACCTTGAAATTCATCAGACAGATGCTGAATGACTGCAGGAACGTAACATAAATATAGCCATATTATTTCCAATGGTGGACCCGGGGTGCGATGCTGAGAACTGCCCATACCATAGAATCATAAACTCTTCTCTTCGAAGAAAAATGCTTTCAATTTCCGCCGAAATGGGTACCCTGAATTGGTCACTGCTGATACCGATACGGCTGAAAGCGCCCGGCCAAATTCGTCGTAGACTCAACTTGGAACTTTCAGTTCCAATCAACGTTAGAAGCAGGTGGATATGGGCCAAACGCAACCAAACAAGTTTCAACGCTTCACCCGAAAGATCGAATTAAGCGACAAACTGGCAGGATTCCATTTGGTGAGCCAAACCCGAAGACCACACACGTAAAATCGTCATATCCATTTAGAGAACCAGCAAGAGAACGGAAGGCATGGCCTCTGGACAGGACTGATCTACGGCCTCGGTTTAACGGTTATTTCGAATTAAAATTGGCTTAATTTCAATCTTATCTCCAGGAGTTAACAAAGTCATATCGGTTGTTTATTTTTGTATTCTGATTCCTACGCTGATATAATTTTATCTTGATGATTGTTATATTCTCTTCGGATTCAGAATGAATAAATAGATATAAAAATTCAGACTCTCACGGTATAATTGTGTTGAGTTTAATTATGTTCTGGTTCTTCGAGTTGCGTCTGTGGAATAATGTCGAGCACGTCGAATTTTTGATTATTTTCTAAATAATAATACTTTGAACTCGATTCACTGAAAAAGTACTTTTAAATTATCCTAGATCGTTCACTTAGTCTCAGTTGAACAGTCTCGAAGTAGATCTCAGGGTTGAACCAGGTTTAAATTTCAAAGTTCAGTGGTGCCAACCGAGTTCGCTGACTGTCATTTTATTCAACAGTTCAACATAGCTGTGCAGTTTGGACCAAATTCACACCTAACCTAACTTAAACTTGGGCAATAATCTCGCGACTTATGCATCTTCGTTCTAAATGAAAATAATATACTACAACTAACTGAAAATATTGGAAACTATCAGATTATGATAAATTCGTGGAAACGGCAGAGATATCGGTACATTCTAAAAGGCATCCAATGAACTATTGAGATGAAATATATATCATTTTTACAACATAACCAAAATCAATCAAGCCGTGGGACATCAGTTTAAACCTCGGTTTAAACTTCAATGCACTCAAAATATGACTTTTTACTTCAGTACTCAAAAATGATAGTTCCTTGGACATTGTGATAACTAATTTCATTTATGAACCATTTTTTACTGGGTACTGGGACCATTTTTTACTGGGTTATTATTGAATTGTTCCTTTCTGGGTTTTCTCTGCCAAACTCTGAAAAATATCTACATTATTAAAAAATTATTATTTTGTGAATTGCTTCTGCTTTAGAAACACATTTAGATATTTGTCAAAAGCAATGTATCAAGCAATGTTGCCTAACAAACAATAAAGAAACAACATCAACAATAAAACCACTATTTCGTAACGTTTCGTTATATTTGACAGAATTGAATTTGACTACGGAATCTTCATCACAAAATATAATGAAATAATTTGAAATCATTTTTGGCTCAAAATTTTGACGTCCTGATACAAGCGCGCAAATAGCTCTCAGAGGGGAGACTACAAACAATTATTTCAATGCAAATCAATTGGTTCAAGCCCTGTGGGCAGGAGCTTTGGCGCTCTTGTTCAAACTTAGACAAATTATATCTTCGAAAGTATTGGTAAGAGTTGGGAATTATATCAATGGACTCTTATGAGAGAACTTAAATTAAATTCAAACATCATAGAAGAATTTAAATTCAACAAGAGTGCCAAAAATTATTAATCCAAAACCAATAGACGAATTCTACCCAATAACGAACTCATCCGAAATATTCATTCCTCAATTCTATGATGAACGATAATATATATTCTTTCCTCAAATCCACTCCAATACACCAACATTCCAGTTTTGTTTATACTGGAGATATTCTTAACTCAATATTATTAACTCACCATTACCATTCCCATCATCATATGGATTAACCATCGATATGAAAATATCAACCAACAAAAAGCATGATATCATATTATAATTCTCATAATACTACGATTGCTGAAATGAATTAGACAATGTCATATCTCAGGAAAATAAGTTGACATGTATCAACACAGATCATATTATAACAATTCATAGATAGAATAATTATATCATTCTGTGAAAACATAGAAATACGATTTATTATTGAAATTTCGAAAAATCATATCTCCGAAAGTATTACCTTGTTAGAGTTAAAAAAGATATCAATAGATTCTTATGGTAAAACTGCATATTGAAAAAAATTTAATTTGAAATTTGTTATGTAACAAAAAAAAATTTTTACGTTACTCCGAAACCCTCTGTCCGATTTTGCCCAATAACGAACTTAGCCGAGATATTCATGTCCCAAACCTACTGTGAAAATTTCAAATGTCTAGCTCATTCCATTCGAGAGTTATCGTGCCTACGGCCGGCCGGCCGGACCGGCCGGACAGAATGAATTTCGACCACGTATTCTTGATCAGTGAGTCGAACCAAATCGTTTAAGACCATTTTCATCGAAAAATTCGAAAATTTCAGACATTCGGGCACATTGATAAGCACTCTGTTCGGAGGAACAAGAGCGCCAAAAAAGAATCAAATTATGCGTGTGCAGAGGCACAAGAAATTAATGACGAAACAACTGGTTATTAGGTAAAACTACATTCAATTTCCCCTCCTTAACTTCAATACAACCCCACGGAAAACTCTTATATTAAGGAATAATAACGAACTGCATTACTTATCTCAATCTTGAATATACTTAATTGAAATAGTTAACCTGTAATCGGAACAGGTCGTTTTACGCCAACAATGGACTGTTATTGTTGTGAAAATAATCAAAAAACCTCATTACTAATCAAATGCTAAGTCAATGCCACTGTAAAAACTTAACAGCCTGGCTTTATTAAAATAATTTTACGGCAACTTTGTTGATCTTGGTCGTATCCGGTCAATAACGAGGCCTGTCGTACTATTATGGATTTATATACACCTAACCAATTTGGAATTAATGCGTTTTCTAAATTTGAAAATGTTTACTTAGTGACCATGTTTTTATTGCCATTTGCCATCAAAGCGATAAGATAGGTCAGGAACGAGTAGATTCGTTTTAATCAATTTTATACGATCAACACCATTAATGACTTTCCGAAGTTATGTTAATATTATTTCTCGATATACGGAGTATATTTCAATCTACCCGATTTTATATGAAGACCGATTACGAATAGGTCAATGTAAATTTATCGATTTGAAATATCGTTGAAAAGTAGTTACCTAAGGGTTAATTACTGTAAACTCGGGTGCAATTCTCATTTGATGAATAGGTTCTAGTCTGTAGTTTGTAAAGGAAGGTATTCAGATGGAGTGGCAATTGTTTCCGGCGTTACTCAAGGATCTATTCTGGGCCCTCTATTGTTCCATATTTATGCTTCCGAACGAACTTTCGACTCATTGAGCTACAGCGCAGGCTTTTCCAGATGATACTGAGGTCTATATCTGTTTCGATACTGATGATTAGAAGGATATTGAATACTGCACAATTGAAGAACTTGAAAACTTTAAAAAAATGTATTTTTAGGCTACACAGAACACTAACTGGTTCCCCTTACTCGCTCAAGCTCTTCGAAAGCTTATGAGCGGTCTCCTTGGGGAAGACCTAGGAGGATCAGTATAATAATATACAATACAATACAATTTCAAACTCAATCGTGACAAGTGTAGTGTAATGATTTGTGGAAATAGTTAGATTGAATTGGAGAAAAGAATATGTACCTAGATATTAATAGTTAAAAATTATCCATTGTCGATAATATAAAAAACCTAGGGGTTATTGTAGATAATAAACTTATATTCAGGGTACACGCAAAAACGTAATTTAAATATAATATTCTACTTTATGGGCGTTATACGGTACAAACACAATATTTCAAATTAATTATTCAAAAATAAGCTGTCTTTATTCAACCGAATAGAGGAGAGCGGGGTAATACCGCACATCTGATTGGAATCATAAGGAAAATTCAAGTTTTGGTAACTTGGGAAATATGTATTTGTCACATGTCTTTAGTGCATTATGGTATATGGGTTATTTATATAAAATTCTAGAAATCTTGGAACAAATTAAATTAATAGTTTCTTGTTTTTGATTTCGCGGTATTACCCCCACCCGTGGAGCCATATTGCGCAACCATTGGGGCAATACCGTATAAGTTTTTTGAGGATGATTAAAATTGCTAAAGAGAAACTAGGATACAATATAAATTCTTGAACAAAAAAATTGAGTTATGCTTATTTATGGATATCTAGTTAAATAAATGACGCTTTGCTCCTCCCATTCTCGGCGTATTTTCTTTGCACTCATCGCAAGTATTATAGCACCAGAACGAATAGCAGCATTGGCATTTTTAAGTTGTTCAATCGACCAACTCTTTCCTTGCGACTTCCTCTTGTAATACCTGACCATCTGAAATAAAAAGTAATTACTTAAGTACGTTTTACCATTGAAATTATTCAGCAATACCGCGCACCAAATACAGGGCACGGTATTACCCCACATCGATCCTGATTTTGTTTTCTAACCTAAACTTCATTGTCATTGGAATAAAATACAAATTAAATGAAGCACTAACCTATATGCACGAACAAACTTTAAATTTGTTCAGTTAAGAAATTTACCTATCGTATTTTCTGGTACAAAATTAGAACGAAACTCACATTTTGAAACACTGTGCAGCACTGAATGTACTGATTAGAGATTGAATCTTTGTAAAGTAGTTACCACGTACCACGTCTATGAAATCATATTCGGCTTGACTGGGTTGATCTTTTGCGCTTTTACATTTGTTTATATGGATGCGCAGTATTGCTCCGCTCTCCCCTACTAGATTTCAATTCGATCGGATCTGCATTTCTGAAAATACTGTGAAAGTAAAATTCGGCTTGAAGGTTTTTGCGGAATTTCAGCGGAATCTAACAAATAGTTTCTGAAATATGAAATTTATGATCAAAAAATTTTATTTTTTCTTTGAGTAGCCGAGAGCTAGACTAGCGCCAAACTTGAGTGGATCAAAATGTATTGTTTATTTAGGGATGTTTTAATGTATATTATTTTGTTCTAAATAAATTCGTTTACTTACATACTTACATATTATTCTCACATGGGTACATTATGTTCCAAAATTATTAAAGTAAAGAAAACAACTTGGCTTGAGTTGTACAATATAATACTTACTGTTGACGTATACTTTTCGGGTTTTATCCCATTTTCAAAACTGAAAATGAAATTTTGAGAGCTACCCCTCGGAGATCAATACTTATTAGATAAATTAATTCTGCATTTGTACCGCCATCTGTGTGTTTGATTGGGATATTATCAGCCGATGTAAAGTAAGTGGACCTGAGTGTAGTTACTAACTATTTAATGAATGAATAGCTTTCTGGCAGTTTAGAATGTGGATGCAAGAGCTTCCCGGAAAAATCTCTCTGAATAATTGACAATTATTTTACTCGATTATATCATTCTATTCCGTATTATTTCATTTGAAAGATTCCTTTTTAATTGTTCTCCAATTACGCATATTCAAATGGCCAGGGACTCATGTATTCTACTCAGAAAACTAAACAGTAATTATATTTTATTTATGTGTTATTAAGATATACAATTTTATACATACTCAATACATCATAAATTATTATTTATATAAAAATAGTAATCAATTCGAAACTAATAATTTACAAACACATATGCCTCTAGATATATTCAAATTATAAGACATCCTTATTGTATTTGTATTTATTTAATTTCATACATATGAAATATAATTACTTAACTACTTTGATTTCAATTTGATCGATTCTGTTTTCATAGTATTTTATATTATCGAGAAGAGTACTTCAAATTTGCGTAGTTCTGGGCTTAATAACGAGATTATGGCACATTTTCAATGAAACCATTTTTTTATGGTATAAAAGTTTGTAGGTGAGTTTTTCTTATTACAAGAGAATCGCATAAATCTCAAGGGTTATTAGCGAAGGAAAATATTATTTCATGTGATGTGGGTGTTCACAATGTTTTAGCTAAATGCTTAATGTTGACAAATGCTATTAAATTATTCACATTGTGCTTTTCACGGAGGTTTTCACTTAGTACATAATATATTATGTCTTTCAAAGTTTCTGATACGGCAGCGGGGTTGAAATTTTGAAATCGCCCTGCATGTAAAATGAGGCAGATATTGAAATTCTAAGAAATATTTATTTTCGCAAACAAAGTACTGGATTCAGAATAAATCTAAAAAAATTTTGGAGATAATAGGGCATCAACGAATTTATGAGAGAATGTCACTGACTTTTTCTACACCCTGTATAGAATGAGAGTGAGAAATATAAGAAATTATGAATCCATAGGTAGATGTAGGATGAAATTTTCCTTCAAATACCAAAAACTCTCCACGAATATCTCTTTTCGTTCGGAAAATATGTTACTTCAAAGTAAACACAAACATTTTGCTCACAAAAATGACCGACAGCTATGCCCGCAGCAATATGGTCTCAATGAAATTAAAGATTAAATATTATACACTTCTCTGAGATTATAAAATTGTCAATAATAATTTCTCTGAACCTAATGGGCTGATTGCGAGGCTGATTGGCCTAGTCGGGAAACTGATGTTCTCCATTAGTAAGTCCAAAGTACTGGCTAACAGTCTCTGATCCAGGGGCATGGGACAGAGGGGGAGTTGTTCAATTTAGAGCTGAATTTAGAGTAGGAAATAGTACAAATTTAGCTCGGTAGTATTTCCTTAGGAAAGTTGTACCTAAATAAATTTGTTTATAACCGTCTAACAAGCTTTTATTGATTTTATTCCTTAGCAACCTAGTCAAGTAGGCTTATATAAATTAAGTAATCATTAAAGGATACTTTGGGAGGTATATTTATTATTACATGGTTCCTTTCTGGTTTTTCCCTCCCAAACTCTGAAAAATATCTACAAAATTAAAAATTTATAATTTTGTGAATTGCTTCTGCCCTAGAAACACTTAGATATCTGTCAGAAGCAATGTTGCCTAAACAACAATAAATAATCAGCATCAATGATAATACTATTACCTCGCAAACGTTTTGGAGACTAGAACTGACTCCTTCAACAGACACCAGGCGAAAATTATCAGAATTATTTTTTGTTCATAGTTATTCTGAAAAAATAATAATTCTGAAGATTTCCGCTTGGTGTCTGACGAAAGAGTCTGATCTAGTCTCCGTAACATTACAAAATAGTAGTTTAATCGTTGATGTTGCTTCGTTATTGTTTATTAGGCAACATTGTTCTATGAATGACTTCTGACAAATATCTCGATTTTCTAACGCAGAAGCAATTCACAAGATAATAAATTTTTTATTCTATAGATATTTTTCAGAGTTTGGGAGAGAAAACCCGGAAAGGAACCGTTCAATAGATGATCACAATAAAAACTAATGCATTTTTTTTAAATCATTTGGTTGTTATGACCCTAGATGCCTGATAACGCGAATTCACGATTCAAATTTTCAAAAATTCCCCCCAGATCGCCCCGAAAACCATGTCATGGATCCGCCACTGTTGGTTTGAGAACATTCTCTGTTGGATAATCGAAAAATACAGACATTTGGACAAAATAATAGCGCCCTAGTGTGTGCACGTAAAACTTGTGTTGTTCAGTATAATCCCCGGTATAATCTGAGCCACCAGGTCAGAAAGGAAATAATGACGTAGGGCGGCCATCGAAAGTTCACATATCGATCAGTGCTCTGTAATCGCTATGAACTTTCAATGGCCAAAAAACTCGTAAACATTTCCGAGAATTCGATATCGTTGCCAAGTTCATCATTACGCTCTCTTCTTCCCAAAAGGTAATTTTACAGTGCATATAGGTGGGCATGAGCGCATTGTATGCCAAAATATATTCCGTTTCTGCTTTTCGTCGAAGGACGGTGACCCGTTAGATCGTTTGTCCGTTGACCCAGGACTAACATCCTGTCCCTGTCAAGATTTTTACGCAAACAGACCTTTATTTTGATATTTGCCGATGCAAAACTTCGCATTCCGATTTTTCCGATGTGGAACCTGATGATTTATTTGCGATTTCAGCAAGGACATCAAGTGTTTGGTGTGTGACTGGCGTCAAGATTCTTATTATGAATAATAATCGCAAATAGCGAATGAATAGCAATGGATGTAGGACTGTAGATATATAATTTTTTTAACTGGCGTTTTGAAAGCATTAAGTCCGATTCATATTATACGTCCCGCTCCGCTCAGTTCAGGCACGATTTCTATGGGTTTTTAGATAAGTTTTCTGATGGATGATGTGAATTAGTACATTTAAGGGGTTATGTGAAGTCAGCTTTTTCAAAAAATCTTTTTTTTTGTTTCTGCATTTTCTGAAAGCATAATATCTCAGAAATATTCTCTGAAAATTTGGGGTAAATCCGACAAACACTTTTCGAGTGATTCGATAATTAGCAAAGGGTTCTCGGGCGGTCTGGGTGAGAGCAGCTAGCTAGCAGCAGGTAGCTAGCAGCTCTAGTCTATGAATTCCAATTGTTCCATCGGTAGCATAAAAATATAAATATGTACCTATATCGAAATAAACATAGAAATTTTTCATTCTGTCAAACATGTTTGACATGGAAAATAATAGTTATTAATGATGTGAGTGTTAAAAGTGATGTTTTATTTTATGAGTGAAAAAGTTAACAATTTCGCGAACAAAATAAAATGATTTTCAACACAAATATCATATTTTTTGTATGCCCTATTTTAATGACTTCAAAATGCAACAAATCTTTGTTTACAAATAAAAAAGACGCTGTCATTTCAATTTCGTTCGTATCAAATTATTGTCTTTAGTTCTTGACTGCTCAAAATGTTTGTCGATAGTGGAATAATTATTAAATTGTTGATTTGGTTGTTCCTGAGGATATTGAAGAGTCTGCAAAATAGAAAATATGGAGCTCATCATATGGAGCAAATTTTCAATGATCAAATCAAGCGCCCTTATTATAATTTTATCTGATTTCGACATAAGAAAATGTGTTAAAAATATTTTTAACACTGTGTTAAGAATATTTTCAACAAGCTTCCACGTAGACATTCACTTTTAACACTGTTGGCTGTCATTAAGAATGTCACTTTTAATGGCAGCTGTACAAAAAAATATATCTGCTGTTTCTGATTTTTTCTGCACCCAAATGGCTTCGGACAAAAATCAGGTAGTTTTTCCGCACGCCAGTACAAACACGCAAGTAACAAGTGCGGAAATTGTTATTATTTTGCCGAAATGTCTCTAATTTTTTAATTTTTGGCCGAGGATGGCCTCAAAAGATTCCATTTGACCCGCTGATTGAGAATCCGCAGTCGGACTCTAGTATGTCCGTAAACACGATAGCTTTCGAAAAAAGAAAATTTAAGACTTAAAATTTGTTGAAAAGGTTTCACGTCGAAATGCTCCGGTTAAGTCCGACATGGGAAAAATTGGCCCGATGGATTCGGAGATATATTCATTTGAAATTTTGACTGACATTACTGATTTACTTACACATATTTGCATTGAAATTGGGAAAGAGGCTTTAAGTCTTAGATCGCCATGGTATCTGAAAGGATCTGAGTCGATATTAACCTAAAAATGAGAATAAGAGTGGGACATCAGGAATATTTTATAGTTCTTCGAATTTTCAATCCCGCTCTTAGAATTTTGTTTTTTTTGATATATCTGATCTCTAGTTAACATAAATAAATTTCAATAAGTAGTGGAATAGGTTTATTTTTTATAATGTTTTTCCGTTGCCTTGTCCTCTGCCTTACCGTTGAGTGGGAGTGAGTAGCAAGTCTTCAGGCTCGTCAATTACTTGCATGCAGTCGTCTTCTTACCGTTTGAGAAGAAATCCATCTTCTAGTAGCGTCCCTGAAGATACTTTTAATCCTGGAATCTGCGAACATTTCATGTTGCCGTCAGGACTTTGGAACGACTGAGGCAGCTGAGCGACTATCACGAAAACTTGACATTTTCTTGAGTTGGTTCTGAAAAAAAAAACGTCCATCACTTTTCTCGGGCCACAATTAAAAGAGAAATGTATGTTCTCGATGGCAAATTGACTTTCTCGATATAGTAGCCCATCGGAGAACACTTTCCTAATGAGCACTTGATTTCTCCTGGTTGAATATATACTTTTTATCTGCATACATGTTGTTTTTGTTTTCATGTGACAAGTTTGATTAATAACTATCAGACCCGTTGCTTTATATGTTTGACTTTATAGCGGTTTAGTTCTTGCACCTCCTCATTGGAATGAAATTGATACAATTTATTTATAACTTAATTGATCGAGATGTAAAAGTGAATGTGTAAATCATTCATGGGTAGAAACTGGGTGAATGTTGTTTATTTCATATTTTTCAGAATATGTATCCACTTCAGTTGAAATTATTGAGGGAGTATTCATTTATTATAAGTAAGTAACTAGCGGCCCGGTACGTGCTTCGCTACGTATAAAGTGAAATAATATAAAAATTTAATTGGAACGTCAAATTAATTTATTAAAACAAAAGAATATTTTATTAATTGCTAGCTATTTTAAAACTTAATCCAAAACATTTGGATAAACAATATTTTTTGTTTTTCCATTTTGAGCATGAATAAACAAACGGCTGGTGGTTTTTTATTTTCGACCGTTATTTTTCTGCTGAATGTTTGAATATTTTGAGTAATTTTAATGCAAAAATTGGTCCGATCGAACGGATATTCATTACAGATGTCGTAACTTAACGAAAAGATCCAAATCCCAAGATACGTTTACTGGAGTAACGATCCTTTAAGTTTTTCAGAATATCGTCAACCCTGTCAAGCGAACGATCGAAATCGGTTACTCGTTCATATTTCTCGCAGTTTTTCGATTCCAAGATTTTCGAGTGATTCCGTTCAAAATTCAAATTCGATTTGACATGTCTTGTCGCTCGTTCAGACCGAAAACGTCGACCTTGAAGGAGCCGCGTTAAAATTCGCCACAGAAATACGTGAAACGTCAGATTTTTGACGATTTTTGCGAAAAGTCACATTTTTCTATCGTTCTTCCGGGAAAACGAAAGAGAGGATCGAAAAATGGGTTCCATTATGAACTAATTTCGAATCTCGTCTTCGCGTTCCCGCAAATACCGTCTTTCCGAACGCCACCGTTCCTCCGAATTCCTTTCCACAATTTTGCTCTTTTTGCCAAAATCGGCGTTTATTCGTCTTTTCGCTATTTTATTTTAAATATTGCCCCATCTTTTCTCTTCGAAAACGCGGAACCCTACGAAACCTCCGTATTATTCCTCGATAAACCCCTTAGAAATTTCCCACAAACCCCCCTCCTAAGATCCAAAAGAACCATCACGTTTATAGTAACATTTTCAAAACATTTCCTCTGATGAATGAAGAACCGCTCGACCGATTTTGTGCAAACTTCACATAAACCATCTACTAAATAGTCCGAGGGATGAAAAATATTTCAGATGGCTATAACTCCGAATCCGTTTGACCGATTATGCCCATCACCTACCCTGAAATTCGAAAGTCGTTATCTCTTTCCGTTCGGAAGTTATCGTGGCAACGGACGGCTGGATGGACAGAATTTAATCGTTTGAGACTATTTTCTGCAAAAAAATTAAAATTACCGACATGTGGTCGCGCTGTTTCCTAGAACACGATCGCAATAACCACATACTTCTTTTACACCCTGAATAGGTAGTAATAAATAATAATAAATGTAGAATTGAATTGTAAGTCAAATTTGAAAAACCCCGCACAAATACATATATCTTTACGTTAAAAAAATATATGACGTCAAATTGGTCCTAAAAAATTACTTGTTCTTCTGCTATACTATGAAATTATACCAAAATATTCAGGTGTATCTGAATAACAGCGGGAAAAGGCAAGGGTTACTCTGTGATGAAAATTAAGGTGGGTATTTGGTATAAAAAGTTTTGAAATCTCCCCCCGGAAGTTACACCAAAAAAATTGTTTCTCTTTTTTATCTTTCCTGTATAATAAGCTGAAGACTCGAAACTTGGTAAATATTATTTGTCAATGATACTACACATTTTTGAATTTTTGCAACCCTGAAGTATGCTTATAAGTGGTTGAAATAGTCAACCCCTAAGATATTTATTATTATATTATATTTATATATTTATCTTACAACTTTTTTTTGGATTAAAATTGGCTGAAAAGCCCAATTCATTCACAAACTTTTTTATCTCCACAAGTTTTTTCGAAAATTTAAGCATTTACGAGATAAAATGCAATGCATTTTCAAAAAGCACCGGGGTGGAATTTCCCTAATCTAATTTATTCGTTTATAGTTAGTTTATTTTTCAAGTTTTACTTCATTTTCATCATGACCCATTCTTGACCTTTCTTGAAGACTTTTAATATACAGGGAAAATAAAAAAGGGAAACAATTTTTTTTGTTAATCTTCGGAGGGGTGTAACTTTTCCGTGGGAGGTTTTTCAAAAAGTTTTATCCCAAATACCCACCTTAATTTTCATCACAGAAACACGCCTTACATTACATGTTATTCAATTACACCCAGTATAACCTGATAATAACAGGCATTTTTATTTTCCAATTTATTGTGCTCGCAACGGATAGAATCAAATTTGACCACGAATTATCTATCAGTAATCGATTGAGAACATTCTCGGTTAAAAATTCGCAAAATACGGACATTTGGACAAAACTATATCGCCTTGGTACAAGTACTCAAAGCACAGCGTAATTATGCAACATTTCATACGAATAATTACCGAAAATCACGAACGACACCGGTAGAGACAAAGGAAGTCCGTAACTTGAAAGATTCTTCAACTCGTGTCCCTACTGGTAGAGAAGAATGCAGAGCCACAAAGGAGCTGATTAGTTTTTCTGGTTCGTTTTCGAGGAAAGGAGTCGCAAAAAAGTCGACAAGAGGCTTCCTTGAATAACCTGCCTTTTGTTTTAAAGCGGAATGCTACAAGCGGATAGAACGTAGCACTGTGATTCGAGCCTGAGACTTGAGACGAGGTGATTAAAACAGAGCCGAATTTCTTCAGAAGAAGAATGTTTCATAACGCTGCTTTCACTCTCGTTATTAAACAGAATCGGACATATTTCTACCGAATATCTACGATTCACCTGACGAATATTCCATCGTTATTACATTCCAACATTTTAAACGAAGAATTTCATTATTATACGCCTTAAAACCTATTCAGTAGACATCGCAATATGAATGATTTGTATATTACAAATCTTGGGATATGAAATATTCGAAATATCAAAAGGTTTTCGTTGTTAGTAGACTTGCTTCAATAATGCAGAATGATTATTGAACGCAATTTTGCACATCGAGGCCACGTTTTTGTTGAGAACAACATTCACATTGAAATGAGACTTGAAGATGATTGAAGCGGCCAAATATCTTAGGAAAATCCGACGTTGCCTATTAGAAACATAGACATGGAGTTTTATATCTATAAACCGTTAAATAAAATTTTATGGTTACTAAATCTTTTTGGCGCTCTAGTTCCTCGGAACTGAGTGCTTATCAATTTGCCCAAATGTCTGTAATTTTCGAATATTTCGATGAAAATGGTCTTAAACGATTTGGTTCGACTCACTGATCAAGAATCCGTGGTCGAAATTCATTCTGTCCGGCCGGTCCGGCCGTCCGGCCGTAGGCACGATAACTCTCGAACGGAATGAGCTAGAGAGTTGAAATTTTCAGAGTAGGTTTGGGGGATGAATATCTCGGCTAAGTTCGTTACTGGGTAAAATCGGACAGAAGGTTTCGGAGTAATAAAAAAAAATTTTTTTTTTACAAAACAAATTCCAAATTAAATTTTTTTTAATAAGCAGTTTTATCATAAAAATCCATTTATATCATTTTTAACTCTAACAAGCTAATACTTTCGGAGATATGATTTTTCAAAATTTCAATGTAAATCGTATTTCACAGGTTGATATAATTATTCTATGTATATTCTATGTATGAATTGCCATAAAGTCAACTTGACAGAAGGGAATATTGTAACTTCAAGAATATTGGGGTTGAAATACTCGTATTTTAGCGATGCAACGGGGACCTCACCCGAAAATGTTTGAAAATATTACGTAAATTTTAAAGCATAATTCCAAAGTTCGAGAGAGGAGAAAATTTTGTGAACGTAGATCAGGAAATTTTTGATCGATTACAAGGTAATTTATTATTTTATACATGTTTTATGGAATACCTACTATTTGTAGGTACTTTAAACCTGTTTTGGGCAATTGTCATACGAAACTTGTTTTTTTGGCGCTCTAGTTCCTCGGAACAGATTGCTTATCAATTTGCCCAAGTGTCTGTAATTTTGGAATTTTTGGCTGAAAATGGTCTCAAATGATTTGGTTCGACTCACTGATCAAGAATCCGAGTGCGAAATCGATTCTGTCCGGCCGGCCGACCGGCCGTAGGCACGATAACTCTCGAACGAAAGGAGTTAGGGGATTGAAAATTGCAAGGTGGTTTTGGAGCGTAAATATCTCGGACAAGTTCGTTAATGGGCGTTAACCATCAAGGGGTTTCGGAGTTATGGCCGATTTTAGTAAAAATATTTTTTATGAATATTTCCGAAACCGATCACTCGATCTATCTGAAATTTAGCACAAGACTGTAGGAGACAGTAGAATCATGAACTTTATACGCATGTGAAGTTTTGTATTGACCAGATTACCGCAAAGTGTCAAAAAAAGAAATTTGAAAATGTGGTGCAGTTCTCATTCTCATGATTGCTCATTTAATCTTCATAAATAAACTATTATTTGAATTGAATTTCCTTTTTGATGCAGTTCTATCATATTAATACATTGATATAATTCCCAACTCTGAGAAACCAATACCAGATATAATTTGTCTGTTTGAACTAGAGCGCCAGAAAGCTCCTGTCCACAGGGCTTGAACCCATTTTTTATCTATATCATGAAAGATTTAACCAAAACTGACCTAACCTAAAGTAACCTAACCTAACCTGACCTAATATTGAGATAAAATCGGTCCTCTTTGCTGTGGTTGATATTTCGCAACCATAGGTAAAAATAAAACTCCATGTCTATGTTTCCTACTGTCAACGTCGGATTGTCCTTTGATATTTTGTCGCTTTAGGCGGTGATCGTTCAAGATTTGAGGCAGAATCTTGAAGTAAAATATGCAAAATCTGCAGTTTAAGTTTTGAGCAGGTCGTTTTCAAGAATAGGCAAAATCCGCCTAATGGTATTGGAGATATAATCATTCGGAATTTCAATTTCCCAGTATTCCCAAAAGTACAGATTCGATCAGGTTGAAATTTGGTAACTAAATGGTTCCTTTCTGGGTTATATCTATAAAATAAAAAAAATATTATTTTCAAAATTGCTTCTGCATTAGAAACACAAAATATTTGTCAGAGGCGATAAATAATGGGTCTTCCATTAAGAGCGCCCCATTTTGTTTTGTGAATAAAACATATAATTCATCTGAAAATTATTTAAATTTTTATTTCATGATGAACTACAATAGATATCATCAGTTATGAAACAAAGCATCATTTAAATGTCCACCACAGAAACGCTGGCAGGAATGAAGTCGTTGAACCTAATTTTCCATAACTCTCACACAAATCAGCTCGTATGGTAGCAATTACTCGTTCAATATTAATCTGCAAATCGTCTAAATTTACTGGATGATTGCTGTAAACCGATGACTTAATGTAACCCCTTAATAAAGAAGTCCAATGGAGTTAAATCGCAGGAACGAGGCGGATACTTTATCGGTCCATTTCTTGAATTGAAGTCATTGTGTCATTGGAAGTAAGACAAGCGGCACCGCCCTGTTGAAACCACATATTCTGCAAATCAAGACGAACAAACTCAGGTCATAAAAAATCACTAGTTCTTGTGAACGACGAGAAATCGATACATTTTTGTCTTCACGAACAGTTTCACGTACGGAGGCAATATTCTCTTCACTTCTTGCATTTGGTTGTCTCACTGGCACTGTAGTGTAAAACTCGTTTTAAACTTCTTCACTAACCGTTCAATTGTTCTTTTATCCGCACGATTACGAGCAAAAATTGAAGTTGAAGAACATAAAGTTAGAGTAACAGATCGGGATTTTTCATAATAAATTTGGATTATTTGTAAACGCTGTTGAGGCTTGTACCTTTCCATGATTAAATGGTAGACATCGACAAATACAACTGTCAATTTGAAAATTGGGCTGTCCCATTGGAAGTCTCGTTAGAACAATGTTGCCTAATAAATAGTAACGAAAACACATCAACACTAAAACAACTATTTTAAGAAATTTTGCAGACTAATTCCTTCAACAACTGATAGCACATTGACATAATATATTTCGAATTTTACAATGAGAATTATATTCTTCAAAATTTTTCTTCATTCTTCATTTGAATACCAAATTATTAACTCTATATTTTTGTTACAGGTATGTCTCAAGGGAATCACGTTCTCAAACAATAATGAAATAAGAGTAAGTAAAATGTTTTCAATTCAGCAGTGAAGATATTCACCTCATCAAATACATTTTTCTTACTTTTACTCAAAGTATTGAAAAAAATTAATTATTATTCAAACATCATAATACATATTAGTATTTTTTCTTTTCATTCATATGTATTCATGAGATAAAAAAGTTGTATGCCAAAATGTATCTCATGATATTGAATTAAAAAAACAATAAATTTATGTCTATGACATTTACAGAACGAGTTGGGTTCATATAATTCGATAGAATCTCTGGAAGTAATAATTAACCTTCAAGAAATTTATGACGAAACAATTTATTATTTATTAAATAGTGACTATAAATATATTATAGTAACTATGTGTATAGGTCCATTTTTTGTGATGATAACTGCTATCCAATCAATCAAATTTACTATTTCCTCATAGATGATAATAATTATATGGAAATATGTTTCATGGTTTACATTCCGCAGAATAAAAAATCGATTTACATTTTTTTAAATTTTATTGTCATAAAATTATATCTATTTTTGTTAACTATATCTCCTAATTTTTCCGTATTTCACTTCTAATATGTTATCTACGTAGCTACTGAAATTCTATAGCTAGTATGCGAATAAGTAATGCTGAAATTTTTATTATTCAGACTAGTTAGTATTCCTAAGAATCCATTATTATAGAACTCAACAATATAGGGAACGTATTGTTGTAAAAATAGCTGTAATCCAACATCCATAGATAATTTGTCGATGAATCAAAATCATAAATTACAATTGAATATGGTAGATATATTCCAGTATTTGAGACAAAATTGCAAGTTATCCCGACGTAAAATTTAATTTGGGAACAATAAATATTTTACACCTGAAGATGTTTCCTCCCTTGTTTTTAAGTTCACTCGTAGTGATTGCCATAAATATAAAATTCGCGTCAGATATTTAACCAATAAATTCTGAAAATTTGCTTATCAATTAAAAAAATTCCACTTATCGAATGCATTTATTCAAAACAGGACATACTATCAATCATAATTTCTATATTACCCTCATTTATCAGTAAGTAGATGTAATACAAAACTATCGAATATACTATTTACGGTTGACTTACGTTTAACCTGTCTTAGAATATAAAGAAATTATTTCCGTCTGCAATTACTGAAATTCTTACATACGATTATAAATTTCCTTGAATTGTTTTCGTTGCCATTAATATATAAACCTAAATTGAGGGGTTGGTTTACACACACAATACATGTACTTAGATCTCATATTTATACCTGTATCCCCTTTAAAAACTATAATATTTTAACGTATCCTCAACAATGTTGCTTGTAATAACATAAGAGAAGCCGAATAACCTTATTAATAATAACTGAAATTGTTAACCACTTATGAATAAGCAGCACGACGATAAAAATCAATGATCCAATAATAATAATAACGAGATGGCGCCTCGATTTTTTCAAATGTCGAACCCTCAGATACTTTCGTAATTTCGATACGGTTGAAATATATTTATATACGCGTACAGAGGGTAATTAATGGCTCGCCTGTAAGAATGAAGTATTATCATTATCTGGTAATTATTGTTCTAGGGAGCTTCATAATAACGAATCATAAAAATCAGCATATTGAGCTTACCATTATTAAATGAACCCATTATATTGTAATATATGGTAATAAACGGAAAAACAGAAATTAATAATATGTTTCATTGAATGAGTCTTGAAATTTACGGCAACGTCAGAGAACCTAACGAAACAACTGCCTTTGGTCGATGAAATTACGAGGAATTAAATCTTGTGTATTTCATTAGATTTCATTATTTTATTAAGAATTTTTTCGACGCTTGAAACATATTTTATAATTCTTGGTCACGCATACTTTTGAAAGGAGTTGCATTCTGTTTCTCATTCTCTCGAAAAATGAAACATTGGAAAAAATATTTCTATTCCAATCTTCCTTAGTAGGTATCTTATTAAGTAAGTTGTATTTTTCGGTAGGAATAACATTTATATGAAGTTTTCCAAAGTGACAGTTCTTCGACATATGTGTTCAACAAGGTTTGCCATTTGAATCATGAATAGTTTAACATTGGTTTACACTGATAAACCAACAACTCCGGAAGCAATTGAGAACAATATTAAGCTAGCCACAACTACTGGAAAAAGCGGTTAAAATTGGATTGATCAGATGTATTTAGAAAAATTTGTCGTTGTGGTCACATGTCAGAATTCCTTTTCAAATAATAATTTTTTTACTTAAAGAAATATAATGTTTTATGTTGTATTTCAATTTTTTCGGAAGATCTTAAAAAAACAGTCTTTATGTTATAGGGACTTCGAGAAATCATTTGAATCTACTAGAGATGATTATTTAAGTTTCGTTTCTCTTTTGATTTTCTGTTATTCAAACTAATATCATACATTTCCGATATTCGGTAAGGTATTCGTTGAAGTTTTTTCAGTATGTTTCTAACTACAAGGGAAAGAATATAATAGAGAGTAGACGAATAATTGAACCTTTATTCAAAAAGGCAACCTAAATCCGAGCCTAAATCCTCGCACTGACCTCTTTACATTCTTATTTTTTCAAAATTTATCTTATCAGAACCATTGTTAGTACGTACATCGAGTGATTCAGGAAATCCTTGGTACAATTCTATCTTGTTCCTATGAATATTTCATAGATTATGAGTAATGGGAAAAGGAATCAGATAGGTGTCAAAAACAAAAAAATTCATTTCAAAGGTAGTTTCTATATTCAGTTTGCGATTCCCGAAATACTGACAACTCAAGAAATATGTCAATTTTTTTTAAATCAGCTACTCCGTCGTTGATCTCAATTATTTGACATCATTTTGATCTTCTAAAAACCAATCTAATACTCTCGGTAAAAAAATAAAAACATTGTGGTGTGACACAAGTCACGTGGAAAACTCATAATATACTCTGAAGAAACAAACATTTTTCCCATATTATTTTCGAACCGCACTACGGAATATCCTGTATGTTTCGAGTTTCTTGTATTTTTACTATTATTTTTAAAAATTTCTATCCCCAATTTTCACTTTTTGGAAGCTTAATTTCCCAGCGATATCTTTTTTGAAGGTAGTGATTATTTGAATTATCTTTTATCCATTGTCTACTCACATGAAAATAATGGTGATTCTGATTGATTGTGCCAGGCACTTAATTCTGCTTGGCAAAAAATTTAGGATCCTTTGAGCCTGCGGGCTTTAGCAGGTAAAATAATAAAAAACTCATAGAATGCTTTTCGTTTACGATTCCATAAGGTCTGTGTAATTGAATGCCTTCTACGGAGAATTCATACACTTTTTCCCGACACCTTCCCATCTTAGGCCAGCACGCCGATGTGAAGAATGCGACGTTGTCGGATTTAAAATTTATAACCAGTCGATGAGATATGAGTTCCATTGGGTCAAAAGCAGAGTTACTCAAAGCGCTAAATTTTTAGTTCGTCCATTATACAATATTCCACAAAAATAATAATATTTATCACTTTTGAAATGATGATGAATATAAATAATAAATTATTATATTTCACCTATTTCAAATATAAAAATTTAATTAAAATTTTCTCGAAAATATTCTGTAAATATTCATACAAAATTGAGTCCATCAAAAATATTACTCATTTTAAACATGTTGTCCTGTAATATTTTTCAGATTCATTAGGTATATCTATGTATTTCTTGAGTTTTTAAGAGGGTAAGGGTGTTACTTTTTTTATTTTCAACGTTTATAATGTCATGGTTTTTTACTTTGAAACCTCAGATAATCTATCGTTTTTTGTGTATCTGTGAAGTTTAAATTTCTTTTAGGAGGAATTCTCAAATTATATATTTGTTTATAAATATGTATATGAACATCCTACAGTTCATGTCCGAAAAAAAACGGCATACCTACCATCCAAAATTGTGTACATATTTGTCCGATTTTATATCTTCTGTTGAGCTCATTAAAAATGGTAGATGCACCTGATGATTATTATCCATCAAATTAAAATGGCTGCCCTGGACGATTTGATAATACGTCATATTATACCTAATTATTGTACATTAAGAAAATACTTAAATACTGTTCTCGAAAGTGTACATTAGTCTGAAGATGAGCATATTATCAGAAGCTCGTTTCAAGTAAATCGAAACATTTTAACGATACAATGTTGTGAATGTTTCAGACGTTCAACATCTGGTAGATTCAGAATCAAATATTCAATTGCTTCGGTTGAGCTACCATCAACTCAAGAGTATAGGTTGCGCATGGAGAAGAAGTGTTTCTTAAACGAATTTTTTGTTAATGACTCTTTGGTGTTTAAGCCATGAGTTTGGCGCAACAATGGATGAACTTATTATGGAAAGTTTGAAAATACGCGGTTTTTTATTTGTTTTTCAAATTATGATAACTTAATTGGTATATCTGCTAAGAACTTTCCAAAGTCTATTGTGTCTCCCTATAATTGGAATATTAGATAAATTAGTTTAATTTTTGCATTGCACAACAGTTTGATAGACTTGATAGACTAGATAAATTTTAACATATACCTATCCTGTTTGATTTTTATGATGATTTCAGAAATTTAACATTAAATTAAATTGTGTATTTATTTTTATATACATTAAGAACAGCTTTCTGAATTTGAATTAGCTTTGTTGTTAGAACAAAAAACAATAAAGCTTTATGCCGCTTAGTCAGCCGCGTTCGTACTTTTATATTTTTTTTTTCAATTATTGCGCTGTGAAGATTTCGAGTATGGGTTTGCTTAGGTTAGGATGAGTCACGAATAATTTTTTTGTAATTTGATTACTATGGGATATTATTCGAAAAAATTATAAATAAAATAGAGGATTTTTTAACAGCTTCAAATTTCAAATTGAGATAAAACATGAAAAAATCGATGGAATGTTTCTTTTATTATTTTATTGTTCAAATAATTCAATGCTTTTTATGATTTGGATAGATTTCTTGCATGTTACCTCCACGACTAATCTTTTCTAAGCGTTTCCGATCAGTCCAATTGCTTACCACTTTTTCATTGATAATCAGCCTATTTCATCAATGGCTCAACCAATATTATTCTGAAATTCTTCCAGAATTATTTCTTTATCAGCTCGAATCATGGATTTAACAAACTCTCAAAGAATATAATCAGAAGGCTTCAAATCCCATGATCTTGGAGGACTGTGATTTACAGGACTGTTTCTTGAAGAGTTTTCACCAAATAGTCCCTTGAATAAATCACCATTCTATTGAAATCATTAGTGTTCGAGGTTCAACTTTCGGATTCTTGGAAACAAAAATGTCAGCTACAAAACAAATTGCCGATTCAGGATGATTATGTCGACAATAAAATGAAGGTAGTGCTCTATACACTCTAAGAAATTTTACAACACCGGCCAACACCCGCTAACACCGGCCTGATTTCCTTAGAGGTCCTGATCTTTTCAGTGTTATTTCGCACCATCCGAAATAACACCGACTTTCAGGTGTATTTTCTGCCATAATAAGTAATCAGCTTTCACACCAGACCGATTGAGATTTATCATTCGGATGAGTGTGAGGTAGCACTAGATCAATGGGGTTTAGCACTAGTTCGGTGTGAATTTGCACAAGTACCGTAGTGCATTTAGCACTGGTTTAGTGTGATTTAACTTTAGTGCAGTGTGAATTTGCACTGACCTAGTGCTTGTGCAATATCTTGTTCAGTGTTATTTAAAACCGAATCAGATGTGTTTTAAACCCTCGGGCTGTAGGTATTCTTTAGTTGAAATTTACACCATTTTCGGTGTTTTATATGATATTGTTCGTTTTATAATTTGAAACTCAATATCATATAAATCACCGAAAGGATAGGAAAAGGGTATAGGTATTGAAAAAAACTCTTTAGTACATATTAATTTATTATTTCAAAGATTATTTAATAGAAAGTTTAATTTTTTATATATAATTTGTGAAAATACAATAAAAAATAAATTTTTATAGAAATATTTAGCTCTTGTATCATACGCAGAATTGTATGGTACCCCGTTGCACCAACCTCTGCTAACACATAAAACTCTCAGTCAAAAGAATATATATATATATACTGAAGCTTAAAGAGATAATCAAAACTGTCGACAAACCAATCGAACTTTTGAGGCAGCACTTTCTGGTCCAACACGACACAAAATTCTTCCAGATCAGGTGTCAATGATATAGCGCTGGCAGTTTTTTTCAATTTCGCCAATTGTTTCTTCTGATGGTGAGGGTTACTGAAATTAAAACATTTATATATTAATCATATATAATCATACAATTCGAATCGGTGCCTACAAAATAATGTGAAGCTGACAGGTCTTTATATATTTGAAAGTTGTAACTTTTCAACGTGCTTAGGACCGATAATTGACTATCAACGCTGGTTTTATTCAATATAGATATCAAGAATTCACTCTTATCTGAAATAAAATATGCCGGAGAATAGGTTTTTGCGACAGTGCGATATACAATTAAGATACGCAATATTCTGAAAAAAATATGTTCCCTTAGACTACCTACTACAAAAAACACTCACCTGCAAGTGCTTCTTAATAAATCTTATTGATAGTTCACAAAAGGTTAGATGAATAAGCCCCATTTGTTTGAAGAACATTACGAAAATAAATTTCAATAAAGAAACTGTAATAACATTAAAAATAAATATGAAATTTGATCTAATTCAGATAATTGCACTTTTCAAATAAAGAAAATTGAGTGAAATATTTTTCACTGACAAATGTAAAATTTCAAAGTCGGCGATGGACGAATTTGTAAATCCAATCGACCAACCAACACAAATATCTCATCAAAATTTTCGGGAAAAATTGATGAAATGAGGATACCCAATTACGTAGGCACCCAAAAAAACTAAATTGAACATTCATATGTACTCACTTGCAAACAGTATTATTTCCAAACTTCCTTCGACGGCCAAAACAAATTTCTCATTATTCTCATAAGTCATAACGAATATTCTTGATGCACTTCGTTTTTCCAGATTCTCACTTCATAATGCATAATGAACCAACTTATCGTCTCCAAGGCACAAAATCAACCCTATACAACACACTGTAGTCTCCCATGGAATTACGTGTTGTATTAGAACTAGTCAGAGTCAGAAGTATTGCGACATAACCAATCCCTGCACATTGTTGCCGGATATAATTATATTCTGATATTTTAAAAACAATCCTTTGGTTTCGCAAATATCCATTTTCCAAAATTCGATGTTTCCAATTTTGTGTACTCGAGACGATTTTTTATGGAATGGTGCAATGAGTAGCGATTTGTTCAAACCTGCAATGTAAAATTATATCATACTGCATAATCACTTTGAAGTCATTTTCTATCAGAGTATTCATGATATACTTACCACAACAATCCATATGTTTATTTTTCGTGACTAAATATATCTCTTGATTGATAGGTAACTACAAATATTCAACTATTGTTGTACTACGAAATAATTAAATAGCAGAAAATAAATTTGTGAATCATTGAGAGCGTGGAAGAATTGATTTTCATAGTCAAGAAAGGGATACAGTGATATTTCCATTATTGATTCGAGTGTTCCGAAATAACATCAATATTGTTTGTGAGAATTCCCCCTGGAAGGGCACGATTCTTCCTGTCATCTTATAATTATTAATTCTTCACAACTATCGGCGATTTCTTTATATTTAAAAGACTCAGCAGGGATATCTGTCTTCCGATAAGGAATACTTGGCAACTATGTAGCAATGAATAAGTTGACGAAATAAAGTATAACGTTCTTTTGATATTCCTGGTGCGAATTTGGATAGTTTGTGGGTCGAAAAGCACTTGTTGGTACTTTCGATGATTTCACATGTTTCAAAAGTTATACTTGGATATACATAAAGTTGATAACTGAGTGTAAAGTTTGGTAATCGGATTAAATCTCTGAAATCGTTCTTTCACATTTCACCATGCAGTGCTCATTTTCACCCAAGATATCACCTATCTGACTTTTGTATGAAGAATTGGCATTAAAACTTGATGTAAACTGTGAAATTTCAAATAAATTTTATTAATTCTTGATACTGGATCTGTTTGTGATATTTTCTGTCATAAATTACACTACTGAACACAATATGATCATAATAACGAAAATATTGATAGGAATGTGACATTCTAGTGGTAAATTGCATCGACAATATTCTTGATAGTATGAAATCAACATTCACACTGAGATTTTTTTTAGAGTGTAAGTTTCGCGAGCTGAATTCTTATTATGAAAATAATTTTTCACGATTTGTTAGTGTTGTTCAAGTGTCAATCTATTCGTGGTTAAAATGGTAATCTTTTCTGAACACAAACGTCAAAGAACTGTCACTTTGACTCCAACAAACGTCATTTAAAAGTTATCCCTAGCGAAAGGTCTCATGGAACTAAAATAACACCCAATACTATTATCGACTTAGTTTCACGTAACTAACGCCATCTGAATAATTTTGAATGCCCCTCATCATTTTTCACAAGGCATAAAGTTCATCCACTCCCATTAACTTCAAGTTCAACGTTCAACACCTTGTTTTCTCGCGCCGCCATCAATTCAATCGAGATAATTCGAGAAGCTTGCTGTGATATCAATAAACATTTAATCATATCAATTTCTACTCTTATTATACGATCGCAATTTGCAATAATACGCAACTACTCGACACATTTGATACGTTTCCGTTCCACTGAAGTGCAAGAAATTACGTGGCTGACATTTTATGTAAGAAAAATGGAGTATTTTCGAAGGATATGGCGGTCAATGAATTTTCGTTCCGAACATTGCACCGGGTATCAAACACAAGGCCAAATATTTTGGGTGCGCTGATCCTGTTTTTATATTTGTGTCTATATCTCGCGGTTTATATTGAAATGCATGGGAAATTTCAGGTACCAATAGCATATTTCAAAGCGGGCGTTGAAGTTCTCTGAATTAGCTCGACGTAATGGCAGATCTGGCAACTCTGTTTCGTCAGATCGTGTGATGCATTTATATTTCCTTGCATATTCATGGTCGTTGAACATAAACTAGTTCAACGAGTTTCGTTGTTAGCTTTTGAATCGTTCTTCCAGCGAAGCAGATAAATCCGCTTTTAGATTATTCGATGGCAAAGAAAAACTTTCTGTTCAGGGTTTTGGAGCTCGGAGATGAATAGGATGCATTCAACGTGTCTATGGAACTGATAAAAGTCTGTTTTATCGTTTTGTCAAATATTAAACCCTCGGCATCGTGCAGTGAAATATTTTTTGTGAATCCACACGCTTTTTCGTCAACTGCGAATGCAATTCAAAGAAAAATTTGTATAATTTATTTTTAATTTTATATCATTTTTTCAATTCAAATAAAGCGAAGTAAATTTAAGGGGGACACAGCAGAAGCTTGCTTAGGTGTCCATGTTGTAAGTTTTTTTTGTATGTGTTTTTTTTTCTCAATAAATTGAATTGAAAATGGAAAATTTTTATTATTATGGAACAATCATTTATCGAATATGAATATCAATTGCAGAATTAATCTTAGTATATTCGATTCTTTTGTGACTGTGAACGATTCAAAATTCAAACGTTTTTTGATATTTGTCATCTAGACTTGCTATAGAAATATAACATCAGAGTCGTTTACGGAAAATCTGTGATTTCTTTAATGAACACTTTTTTGACGTCTTTTGTGAAAACTATGATAGTCTGGTCGATTTCCATAATCTTTTATATGAATATTTCGTTTGTCGAGTGTTAACAAGCGCGCCAAAATAAACTGGTCCACAATATTGGCTATAATTTTTCTGTATTTCCCCAATATATCCAACAATATAGCTCTGTTCGCGTGTAAATGTAGAAATTGGCTATAAAATTGACTGACGTATTTGGACTCGAAACCTACCCCGCAAATTTCATTTACCCAACTCATTTCGTTTGAGAGTAATCGTGCTGACGGCCGGCTTGCCGGACGGACGCACAGTCGGACAGAAATTGCTTTGTCCTCGGATTCTTCATCAGTGTGTCGAAACTAAACATTTGAGACTAGTTTTAGCCAAAAATTCGAAAATTACTGACATTTGGCAAATTTATAGGTATCCCTATCAATTTACCCAAATGTCAGTAATTTTCAGAAAACAAGCGCGCCAGAACGGATTTGAGTGGTTGAAATTTTTCTACATTATTGAAGATAGACGTAGTGTCTTTCTTCGAAAAGTAACCGCACTCTTGTCCGCTACAAATTTTGTCTTCTGACATGTTTCGGAAACGATGTTTCCATCTTCAAAGACGAAGCGTTACTAAAGCATGCTATCAATTTCTGCACTCAAGTATGGGTTGACAGTATACCCTTAGTCATTATACCGATTTGTGATAATAGTGAGTTGTTAATAGGGGTTAGATCATTATTGAGTAAAATAGAAAAAATATCTTTTCTCTCATTCATTTCGATCCCTTCGAGTGTTCCTCAGTACAATTTATTGGAATTTTCAACAACTTGATGGAAGAAGAAGAATTTAATTTTTGTTTAATTTGATAGAATAAGGATGGTTTGCTATTAATAATGAAAATCTATATCAGCCTAATGGCCTACACGGCTACGTTCAAAGGCCATGCCCTTTTTGGCGCTCTTGTTCCTCGGAACACAGATCTGCTCAAATGTCGGTAATTTTGAAATTCTGGCCGAAAATGACTGAGATATGAATTTTAGAAATTTCAATAATATTCTTAGTTCTATGAGCTCATAAAATACTCTATATATATAATTATAATTTTCTGATGTATGTAAATCCAATATGAAGTGAGTCATGGACATACGTTTTGAATTCAATTAGGAAAATTCTTGAAAATTGACGCACAGAAGCCAAATTGAAAAACACGATAGACACGATAACTCTCGAACGGAACGAGCTAGACAGTTGAAATATTCATAGTGTGTTTGGGAGATGAATTTCTCAGTTAAGTTCGTTACTGGGCAAAATCGAATTCCATTTTTTTTAAGATGCAGTTTCATCATAATCCATTGATATCATTTTCAACTCTTACAAATTAATACATACTTTCGGATATATGATTTTTCAATATTGAATCGTAAGTCTATGATTTCTCAGAATGCTGTATCTATGAATTTCATCTGTGTTCATTAATGTCATCATTGTCATCTCATCTACAGATATGAGGCATGTCAAACAAAGTATGATTGAATGCCAAATGAATCATGAAAGAACCTCAGCTATCGTATATAGCTCTTGGATGATCCATATGATGATGGAAGTTAATCAAATTGGTTTAGAAATATCTCCAGTAAGAACAAAACTGGAATATTGGTCAAGTTTCAATTGATTTGGTATAATTTTCATAGTAGGTTTGAGAAATGAATATCTCGGATAAGTTCGTTATTGGGTAGAATTGGTCCGTTGGTTTTGTAATAATAATTTTTGGCACTCTCGTTTTATTTAAATTATTTTATGATGTTTGGATTTAATTTTTATGATGAAGTTCTATCATAGGAATCCATTGATATCAGTCCCAACTCTGAGAAACCAATACTTTCGGAGCTATGGTTCGTCAAAGTTACCACAAGAGTGTCAAAACTCCTGACTTCAGGTCTTTCCCACTTTTATAGAGAATTCCATTTTCATTTATAGAACAGTTTTCATTGGTCATATGTCAAAAAATGACAGCTCCTAATATTCAAAATGATACCTTCAATTGAAGAACCCTCTAGATATTATTGTTATTATTATACTCATGAAATGGAAAATGTGGATACACAAAAGCATCGCTTATTTGCGATCATTATGTTGAATTTCTCTATTCAAAATATCTTCTATAAGTTTCTTACCAGCCGTATTCCTTAAAATTTCAATAACTTCAATGATAACACATATTCGGATACTTTCGAAAAATCGGAAGTAACATGTCAATCATATCAGTATCACGACTCATAAACACACTATCCTTGTTGTGTATCTAATGAACAAAGTAATGATCCCCCATTTATCCTTATCGCTCAATTGTGGTGCTTTCAATGCTACAGATAAATTTCAATTCAGTTGTACTGTAATTTTCGAAAAAATATAACATATGTGTTTGCCTGTTTGTGTGTAATCCTGCGATTTGCATGCGTGAGTTACATATTGCGATAGAATTTAAGCTCGTCTGATATACATATATATATATATATAAGATGTCTAGTACTCTGGTGTATTCAGTGATTCAATTTTGTTGGCAGTTTCAAAGCTACGTCACTAGAACTCCACATGCTGTTATGTAGATGGCGCTCATTTTGTATTTAAAGCGATAGAATATAATATATTGCGAAAGAATATAATATACAGGCTGATTTCAAATTAGACGTGAACCTTGAAGGTATGAGTATGACTCATTTGCCGTCGTTTCACCCATTTTGAGTTCATTTTTCGTCAATTTTTTCTACGTTGGCCAAATTATTGTAATTTAGGACTTTTTTTATCAGAAAAGGATATGTATGAAAAAGGAAAAATAAGGTGTATTGGATATTGAAAAAGAATTTGTTATTTGGGATATATGAAGGAAAGAAAAATAACGAATTAAATATTTCTATTGCAGCTAAACTCAAAATTGCATTAGAAAATGTATTCATATATTAACTTCGAAATGACCTGCCCCATTCCTTACAAGCACTTGCTCTCTTTCTAATTTCTTCAGTTGTTCTTTCCATCTGAAATTTACTAACGCTGCATTTTGAATACACATTCCACTATTTTTTATGCCGGACATTCAGAAGGTTGTTTCTAAAAAAAATCTGCTGAAACGAAACTAGCGAATGCATTATTCTAACGAAAACTTCCTTAGGGAATAAAGAATGAATTTGGCAAGTTTTTAAAATAATTTTTGCATCCATAAATTGTGGAATTCTAAAGTTGCAGACAAATATATAGGTACTGAAAATTGATTTTTCTTTTCTTCATGTACTACCATTCAAATCATACTTATTGGTTTCAACATCTAGTACAGAGTTTTGCTTTTTTCATACATATATCATTTCTGATAAAAACAACCCGAAATTATAATCAAATTTGGTCCACGTAGAAAAAATTGACGAAAAATGGTGAGAAATCTTTTAAACATCACCAGGACTCAATTACCTCGGAAACTGTTGATTTTCGGGTATTAAGAAATATGGCTTAAACAACAGCAAATGAGTCATGCTAACACCCCCTCCAAGGCTCACCTCTAAGGATTCACCCTGTATTTATTGCCATAGAATATAAGCTCATCATATCGTATTTAAGATGTCTAGGTGTGTTCTCTAATTCAAATTTGCTGTGAGTTTTAAATCACTAGAAGTTCACATCAGTATGCGCTAAGGTAATATCGAAACAAGAAAAATGATCTTTTTTTGACTATTTTCAAATTCAAATTGCGTATGAAAACATTTTATGTCAAATATCTTGACAGGTCTTGCTAGGAAATTCATTCCGATTTCTGAAACTGTCGTTCAATTTTCTGTACGGTAAGTGGTTGCTGAGATACCGATGGTTGAGAATAAAAGTTGTCTTTTTCGTTTTATTTTGGATATCCACACGTCAGATGGATGTAGCAAGATGTTTAAAAATTGGTTCAACCGAAAAAAAATTCAAAAGCGGACCGAGTAAAAGAAAGCTAAAAATTTGAAAATTTCCAAAGACTAGACTTTTGAAGCTTCCATGTGTTTTTTTTTTTAATCCTTGATATGACCAGGTTTTCACTGAGATAAAGCTGAGATAAGAATTCAGTGAAATTCATTTTTTTGTTTCCTTAATTGTTTTGAGTAGTATATAAGTTAAAAAACAACATTGTTGGCCAATCAGTACTGTGTTCATATAATATTCAAGCATTCGCTGGCAATTGTTAATGAAAATAATCCGGATTTCCACAACAATATGTTCGTGCAATTAAAAAAAATCATTCATGAAATGCTAATACGATCTCATCTAGTAATTCTCGTAATTAACTTGATGTAGAAATATTCTCATCAGTTACCATATATTTTTTTCATTCAAGGTTTGACTGTGTGGCAATCTTCCATATATGTGCTATAAATTGAATTATAATTTATCTCGCAAGCAGGAGAGAGGGAGGGGGGTAATTAATTGTATATACCAACAAATTCTATGAGACTTTTTAATAGCTTGTTACTTATCATGTTGTGATTGCTTTATGAAATATTGCGATTAAATTGGACCTACTGATGAAGAATTCATGGTCTAATTTAATTAGGTATGTCGTCTTCGCATGAGGACAATTAGGGATTAGCGCTACCTGCGAGAAAAGTATGTTATAGGACATTGATTTTTGCATTATTGTTATCAGAGCTATCAGAAAAAAGTATCTTAGTTAAACATCTATCTATGGGAGATGATAGCCCTAAATAAGGGCCCTGTAGCGGTCTTCGAACATCTGAAGTTCTGAATAATCATCGCTTGGACTGTCAGACCTGGTTTTGAAAGAGACCCTCCTGGCCTTACGAGCAACATTTTCCTTTTGAATTCAAATATTGAAGGGATTTCTGAACAAGAAGGAATATTTTTGAAAACTAGCGGAGGTGATTCTTCTCCAAGAGAACCCATGCGCCTACAGAGAATTATATTTGTGAGAGGAGACTTTTGAAAGGTTATGTAGTATTTATAATTTGTTCGTTCTTCTCCTCTTGTCTTTTCATTTTTCAGGAGTTTCGGGTACCTTGGAGAAACCTCTCCGTTTTTTGACGAAGGAGTCCATATTGAAGAAATAAATGCCTATCAATATTTTTAAATTGCAGTAAATTTTGTGAACAATAGTTACAAATCACGACACTCACGGGGAGACAGGGTTTTTTTGCTGAGGTTTTTCCCTAAGCTCTTGTATCATACGTCGAATTGTATGGTACCCCGTTACACCAACCTCTGCTAACACATATACAGCTCTCAGTCAAAAGAATATATATATATACTTTGAAGTATCTAAGTTACTGTATCTTGTAATTTAAAAAGGTAACTTAGATATTTTTATATCTAAAAGTATCTAAGATACCGCGAGAAAATTTTTATCTTAATTTACTGCAGACTGTAGGTAGGTGAGACCGGGGTTCATTGGACGAATTTTCCCTTGATAAATTTTAGCTCCTCAATGTTAAAAGTTTTGATGTTTATTCTATTTTATTTATGTTTACTATTTTACTTATAATTCAATTTTGTTTTGTTTTGTCTGAAAATAATTGGAGAAAATATTGATTTCGACAAGATTCAATGTACATATATATACCATTTCTAATAATCATTTATCATGGTATACCATGCCATGATAAATGATTCAAGTACGTATACGTACTTGAACGAATTATTCCAGCTCGAAGATCGTCTTATATACATTTTCCCAATATATCCATCAATATAGATGGGATCAGGTTTAAATCTAGAACTAGGTTGTATATTAAGGGTTTGAAGGGGCTGATATCTCATATCTGATATCTGGCTGATAGTTTCTGAGATAGAGAATTTTCTTTGATATTCTTTTCAATTCGATCTGTATTCTTAGATTTATTAAGAAAACAAAATTCCAGGTGGGTATAACACTGAAATCACTCGGCAGATTTTGCCATTAATGACCTAAACCAATATATTCATGGCACAAACCTATCTTGCAAATTTCAACTCAACTCATTTCGTTCGAGAGTTAATGTGCTGATGGACAGACAGAGTTGGATTTTAACCCGGATTATTTATGAGGGAGTCGAACTCAATTGTTTGAGATTATTTTCAGCCAATAATTCCAAAAATGTAGATATTTGGGCAAAACGATAGGATTTTTTAACATCTTAATAAATATAGGGGCAATCAGGTGGAAATCATCTTGATTATGAATTATCGATTTCCATGTTTACGCAGATTTTTGTGAGGCTTATTGCAAAAAATAATTGATGAACAAAATTACAGACATTTGTGCAAAATTGAACCTTAGAACGAGCAAAATAGCACCCTGGAAAGAGCGGCCAAAAATGGAAAATACCCGATTTTCACATCATGATATTGAGCATGATATGGTCTGGCTAGATCAATAAATTATCAGCTTCTGACGATATGTACAGCTAAACGTACGGCTACATCATCATGATATGGTCGAACATTAGTTATCATTCGAGAAATAGTTGCATTATCCACCGTTAGTGGCGCTGATATAGTTAATATTTGATTAAACTAATAATGATTCGCCAATTGAAGATTAAATTGAAGTGAAATGTCGTTACACGAAACTACTCGAGTTTTACGGAAATCACTGAAAAAACGAGCACAATGTAAAACATGCGTGCCAAAAACATAAATGTTAGCAATGTATTTCACACGTCAGGTTAGATTACGATTAGATTAAAATAATTCAAATGAAAACTGATACAGGTGGTGGGCCTGCGAAAACTTCACATCCCAATTTTCCATCTTGCACCTGCCGGGGTGAAGCCAACACCCTTGTTTTGAATAGGGGTAAAGTATGTTGTGATACCTTATTTTGAAGATCTCATCGAGTATTATCTGACCCTAAAATTTCGCGAGAAAATGTTCATCGATCACGAAATGGCAGCTGAAATAGTGAAATAAGCAATAAGGAATTTACCTCGAGAATAATCAATCATTCTTATCACACTGGTATTTGAGAACCATTTATTTATTTGTTATTTTATTATAAAAAAAAATTATGGACCATGCTTTGGATCTACCTCAGTTCATCGTGATTTTTTAAGAACGTGTCAAAGTTTTTAGTAGAATATAAATGGTATATTCTGTGCAGAAATGGTGGTCATTATAAAATTGCTTTTTTAAAAATAACGACAGTACGAGAGTAACAAGCGTTATTCAATGAACGTCATCCTGAAAAAAATGTGTGCGCTATTTACGTTATGCAAATGGATGCCAAAACTGATGCAACCGGTTCAGTCGGAAAAAAGAGGGAAAGCCCTGTGGCGCTCTTGTTCAAACTTTGACAAATCATATCTCCGAAAGCATTGGTTTCTCAGAGTTGGGATTGATATGAATGGATTATTATGATAGAACTGCATTATGAAAGAAATTAAATTCCCTTCTCATCTTATTTTCATATGACGTTCCAATTTTGGCTACAAGTGTTTCAAAACGATCAGAGGTAATTCTGAAAATTTGAGTAAATGAAATAGCAAGTTTTATATATTAAACAAATCTAATGTTATCAGTCAGAGAGAACTCAAACCAGAATACTTAAGTAGGAAATCTTAAATAGTGTTACTAAGGAATAACTACATGTACCTTAGTTGGAAATCCCGTTCTAAATCTTCTATATTATTAGAGAATGACTCTTAAATTATGCTCGACTTCCTTGTACTATTAATTTTCGACTCGCTAACCAAATATTACGAATTATATAGACATACTAGAACATAAATAAATATGACGTCTCGTATAAGTAAATATATGATATGAATGAACAGTGAACACAGACAGATAGAATTCGCATTCTGTGAAAACATAATCGAAATTTTGAGCGTATTATTGAAATTTTGAGAAATCATATCTCCGAAAATATTTGCTTGTTAGAGTTGAAAACATCAATGGATTCTTATGATGGAATTGCATCTTGCAATCTTGAATTTGAAATTTGTGATGTAAAAAAAATTAATTTTTTCGTTACTCCTAAACCTTCTGGCCGATTTAGCCCAATAATGAACTCAACTGAGATATTTATCTCCCAAACCTACTCTGAAATTTTCAATTGTCTAGCTCATTCCGTTCGAGAGTTATCGTGCCTACGGCCAGCCGGTCAGAATCGATTTCGACCACGGATTCTTGATCGGTGAGTCGAACCAAATCGTTTAAGACCATTTTCATCAAAAAAATCGAAAATCACAGACATTTGGGCAAATTGATAAACACTCTGGTCCGCAGAACAGGAGCGCCAATAAAAAGAGAGTGCTTGAATGATACGAAATGAGGGAAGTGGCTGTGTTTGGTCATTTAGCATTGGATCCTACCCTTAGTACTAGGAAATTGTCGGACGTATCAGGATTATCACGGATCATATGCAGGAGAATCCTTAAATAACATAAGTGGCATCCTTTTAAGATATGATTGTTTCAAGAGTAGAACGTGGATGATTTCGATCACCGACTCCAGTTCTATAAAGTGATCTGTGAAAATATTGACAATAAAACTGCATGTATACGGTATCTAGTTTTCTGATGATAATGACCATGAAACCCTGGGTTTGTGTCTGTCCTTGAATGACGCTTTCCTCTTTGGCGAACACTGAGTGATGAGGGGATCTAGGCCGGCCACGTGGAATATTTGTTAATGGTTAAAATCAATGAATATTTCACCGTGTGTCTTTTCTTAGTTATTGGCAATAAGCACAGTTCACCTTATTGAAAGGTGTTTTCGCCAGTAATATCACAAGTGATTGAATTTTCGCGAGAAGTCTGTCGACTTATTTCTTAACGGAACTGAGTTGCTTGAAAACACCACGAGTCCGAAGGATGAGTGGTGTTTTCTCTAAGCAACTTAGTTGAGTTAAGAAATAAAAGACAGACTTATGACATAAATTCAGTCACGAGTGATTTTCCATTAGATTATTTCACGAACAAAATGACTCATATTGACGTCTCTAATTCATATTTATCATTTGTCAATCAGTTCGTATCCATGGTTGAGTCGTTGAAAACACCGAAGTTGTAAGACGAATCATAATTCAGAGACAGTTGGTGTTTTCGCGATAATACGAGCTGTCTTTGGCCTGTGGTTGGTCAGATTTTGATAAGAGTGAAATAGTCACTTATAATACCACAAGAGCTTCAAAATTATCGGGTATTTTTCCCGATAGGTTCGTTGCAAACAAATGAAGGAGTCAAGTTTTTCAGGTTAAAAAATCACGAGCGCGAAGCGCGAGTGATTTTTCCTGAAAAACTTGACGACTTTATTTGTTTGCAGGGAACCTTGAGGGAAATGCCAGATAATTTTGAAGCTCGTGTGGTATTCGGGGGATTATTTTTCCGTCCCAAATGTCGGCCAATAGAATTGCACCATGAGATGAAATGAACAGTTAACAAATAAGAATTTCATAATTGTACCTTCCTTATAGTCTTCTCCATCCATTTTCTTCATATTGTAAGCCTAATCTTTCATAATGTTTGCCAATTGCGCTTCACTCGTTTCAGCACTCAATGTGTATTCCCTCTCAGTACAAAAAGTAGTAAATTGGTTCCAAACTGTATTTTTTGCCTTCTCCGTATAAATGGGAACATTTCCTTCGACTTTTTTATCGATGGTGGACAGAGAACAAACTCCAAATCGACTCATTTTCATGCAAAATCTCCAATTTTCACAATTGAATTCAACCTGTCAGTTTGACGTGTGATTAATTTGACTGTTTTTTATATATAGCAACTACCAGAGAAAATAATCAAAAAATTATCAGTATAATACCATGTAGGTTGTACCACGTGACGTCGAATGGTGCAATTCTATTGGTCGATATTTGGGTCGGAAAAATAATCAGTTTAATGCCACAGTTAACACCGAAATTGGATAATTGTCACGCACCGTTTCCATATGATTTCAAATCCCAAACACATATTGTAGACGGTGCAGCTGTTTTTCAGTACGCGTCCAAGTAAATACAATAAACCCGATTAGTTCTTCCACATGAGCGGAAAACTGAGATGCCTACGCTCATAGCGAGCCATGGAATTTTCTATAAATAAAATAAGTGGCATTCCCAATTGCGTTACCTGTCTATTGATTAGGAAAGGTCAGTATTCATATTTTCTATGTGGCAAGCTTCGCTGCTTTGAAAGATTCATTGACATGAATTGGAATAGATCAGTTATTATTCACTATTATCGATAATTATACCTGCATTCGTCATGGTATGAAATTTTCAGTAGTAGCAAACAATGGGACAGAAATAAGTCTGTTGTTATAGTTTTTCAATGGTGTTGTGGGGAAGATATAAATATTTAATTTTTAGGTTTGGTGAAGGTATTTCTATTCACATAAGCCTTCGGTATAGATTTTGTGAATAGAAATTTGCCACAGGATTGATTAGTCACAAAGGGAAATTCCATTCACATGGAACAGCAGCTCTGATTACTGCTAGTGCCTATGAGTGGTTTCGGAGTCACATCCATTTGAAATATTGTTTCCCCAATAACTCAAAAAATATATAATCGATCGAATTGAAACTTGGCAATTAGTCGTAGAATGATGACGCGAAAATTTTTGCAACATTTCGTGAGGATCGTATCACTAGAAACCACCATTCATTGTCAGGTCCAAAATTAACCGCGCTTTGCCGCAGGAAACAGTAACAAACCCTACAGGGAACAAAACTGATTCTCGCACGAGCTCTTAAGAGCTTGTGAGAGGCCTCATCGGAAGATCTAGGAGTGTCATTTTAATCATATCATCCATGCAGCTTTCAAAACTGCTGTTAATTGAATAAATCTCCAACATACTGTAATTCGAAAACAAATCAAAATGGAACTACATATTTTAGGTTTATTCAACTCGGTGCCAATAGCTCAGTGCGCGTTTAACTCAGGAGCAGGAGGTCCCGAGTTCAATCTCGGCGATAGGAGAGACATTTTCTAGTCTCGGTAAAGGCCACCAATCAATGGTAGGTCAAACAATCAACTCGCACAAGCTCGTAGGATCTTCTGACCGAGCTTCTTAGAGATCGCCTTGAGGAAGACCTGTGTGGTCAATATAATAATATCAATATCAATTTAATCTACTTTATCTAGTGGAAGATTGCAGGAAAGCTCTGCGCGTGCAACGATCTGATGAAGCTTTGAACGTTATATTATTATGGTGCTCGTCTCACATATAAATTCCTGGTAACGCGTAAGCACATGCACTGGCTGAGCAAGGGGCACGCTCAGCATTAACTGGTCCGACACCGTCACTACCTATCTGTCAAAGTTTTATTAAAGAAATGGCTCACCAGGAAATTTTCCTCTGAATGGTGCACGGGGACGACCTCAGGCAGTCGAATCTCCTAATTGACCGGCCTTCCAACGACTGGGGTAAATAATCTTCTGGGGACGAACCAACTAAGTCTGGTGACTGATGCTTTAACAGGCCACCCGTTCAATAATCATTTAAGGGAAATAGGGCTGACTAGCTGTTCCTTGTGCCGCTGGTGAAGGAACACAGTTGAAACTGAAACATATTATTTAGTTGTGTTCAGTTTCCCGCCTTATGACATTAGCTGTTCATTTATGATTGCAGCTAAGTGTTATGCTTCAGCTTTTGTCCTCGTCAGCCTCATCCGCCCATTCGTTAATCTTTTTTTATATCTGTTTCGTTGGCTTGTCCTTGTTCCTCAATGTCCATATTTCTGTTGTATCCTTGTCCTTATTTGTTCCCTGTGCGTTAGCGTATACAGTCCAGTCTTATGTGTCGTATCCTGAGCGTTGCATGTACATTTCCCATCTGTATCCCTCAATTTGAATTGATGTATGTATGCTCTCAAATTGCCATGACCCGTTATATTGCCTTGTTCCTATGGTAAGACCTCTTAATGTCAACTCACGTCATTTTTGTAAGTGTGTCATCGGGTCTGAGCCACAACACCGAGAACCAAGGACCAGACGCTCTAGCGTGTCGTCACCACAGGCAGGTAGCGCTTTTTGCCGGCGGATCAGGCGAAGCTCGCTAATCGCTATCCGAGTACCGGTAGAACACGCCACCACACAAGAATGGCACACAAATTATTCTTGTTCAACTAAATCACAAGCAAATAGTTGCACCCTCGTAGATTGTAAAGCACTAAACCGAGAGAAAGCGTTGGTTGCACCAGGCAGTCACTAGTCGATAGTGGTGCAAACCCTAAAAACTCGGGTTTCCGGGTCCTTGGTTCTTGGTGTTGTTGGTCTGAGTCGCTCCAACTTTATGCAGGGGAATAATGGGTCTCGAGGTCTCATGTCAGCTCACGATCGTCGCCGCAGAGGAAGAAGAAGAAGAATTTACTATACGGTGACAAAATTTGAATATAAGGCGATACAGAACATATTATATAGAAAACTGTTATATTTTATGTGAAACTCGATAGAATAGCATTGGATGAAAAACGATCTACATAATGATGCCTATACATACATCACCATAATATTTCGATTGCGACTTGAAAATGGCCGAGGAGGCATATCGGTCTGAATTTATGGCCGACATCGGAGATCTGTTGCGATATGCGGGAGATCATTAATGTGATTTGCAATCCCCAAGGCTAGAATGGTGTCGAGCACTCGTGCTTGGCTCGCGTGTCACGTGTGTTTGCTCGATTTCCAGTCGTTATAGGCAATAGATTGAGACTGCCTCACTTATCGAGCTATTGACATTGAGGGATATTTCTTGAACCTGGCATCGAAACTAGAAAATCGAAAGATTTGGACCAGGATTTAAGATAAGCAAATATTTTGTTACCCGCTTAAACTTATTCTCTACTTCATTCAGTGGATGATATTCCAAATTTCCAACTTCTTCATTAGAGGACAACAATTTTTTCGCCACACTGCGGCTTCTTTAGGTTCTAAATTTGAACTGATTTAATATGAGGAGCACTTACGGAACATCTTAAAAGTATTGAAGAAAACAATTTACTGTTAGTTCAGCAAAAAGAATTTTTCTGGAATTATATTGCTCCACAAAGTTAAGGAAGTTCGAAATTCCATTTTTGCGCGCGTGTTCCGCAAGGAACAGCGTGCTATCATTTCGTCACAATGTCTGTATTTTTCGAATTTTTTTTCGAAAATGGTCTCAAACGATTGGGTTCGACTCCCTGATGAAGAATTCGAGGTCAAATTCAATTCTGTCCGGCCGGTCCGGCCGTTAGCACGATAACTCTCGAACGGAACGACTTAGAGCGTTGAAATTTGCAGGGTAGTTTCGTAGCGTAAATATCTCGGACAAGTTCGTTAACGGGCGAAATCGACCGAGCGGTCGCAGCGCAGAAGAGAAATGACTGTTTTTGGGTTGGATGGGTTATGTTGGGAGGGCTGAGTCGATATTATGAGGTTTTAAAAGAATATTCATAGCAATTCAGTGCAAGGACAAGTCAGTTTGGGGGATGTAGCGTTGTTTCCGAGTTAAAGTGTCCGTACCGTGGCCCTGGGGCTAATTTCGAAATGGATGTAACCCCTTACGGGCATTTTTCGTTATGCGCATGAGCAGACCATCAGTGATTTAACTGGTGGTGCTTTCGTCAGAGATGATTGGTGTTTTGGGGTGGGGGATGCTTTTCCGCTATAGAATCCCCTGGTGAAGGTCTGCGCATGCGTGGATTCAAGAAGCGATATCTCCTGAACCACTAGTGTTGGAGAATCGGAGTTTTTTGTGAGGTGTGTAATTTTGGGAGGACTTGCAGCCACGAGTATACTGCGCTTGCGCAGACGAGAAGTGAATGGTTTTGGGTTGTTTGGGTTATGTTGGGAGTAATGAGCCGATATTGTGAGGTTTTAAAAGAATATTCATGTCAATTCAGTGCACGGACACAAGTCAGTTTGGGGGAAATAGCGTTGTTTCCGATTTGAAATGTCTGTATGGTGGCCCTGAGGCGAATTTATAAATAACTATATTCGGTAGATCTATATTAAAATGCGTTCGGATTTGGAGAAGATGCAATTTCGTCCCTAACGGAGGACCCACAACCGAATTTTTTTCTGATCTACGGTAAAACTAACAGCCAAACTGTATTGATAGCTATATTTGTTAAAGGAACTTGAAAAAAAAAAAAAAGCACTGACGTGAAGTCAGTACTCTTTGGCGCGCGTGTTCACGGTGGCTAATTTGAATTGAATGATTCAAAAATTAACAGTGCTGTATCTAAGCTGCCATCAGGATAGAGTAACAAAGTTGGAAAAGAACACAAGTGACTCTCCTTAGTCGCACAAGCTCCTAGAAGATTTGGGAGGGTCAGTATAATCCTAATCATGTTTATAGCACGCGCGCAAAAGCAGATTGACTTAACAATGAAAGAAAAAGTGTAAAAAGTCAATCTGCTTTGGCGCGCGTGCTATAAACATGATTAGGATTATACTGACCCTCCCAAATCTTCTAGGAGCTTGTGCGACTAAGGAGAGTCACTTGTGTTCTTTTCCAACTTTGTTACTCTATCCTGATGGCAGCTTAGATACAGCACTGTTAATTTTTGAATCATTCAATTCAAATTAGCCACCGTGAACACGCGCGCCAAAGAGTACTGACTTCACGTCAGTTCTTTTTTTTTTATCACAATTTTTTTAAATATGAGCAACCTAAATATTTACTCACTTATCTAACTAATTCTTTTGTCCATTCCTTCATAAGTTTCAAAGTTTTAGGTGATTTTTAGTAAAATCAGTTCACTCAAAGAATTTAAATAATAGAGTTCAGTAGAGAGTATGGTCTCCTCTTACATCAAACACAGCCTGACAACACCTTTGCTTACTTTCGATCAGATTGTTGAAGTAGCCTTGTTCAATTTCCCTCCGATAAAAGCCGACTGAGTTCTTGAAGTGTATGTGGAGCTGGTAAATGAGAATCCAAAACTTTTTGTATCTAATCCTAAGCGTCTTCAATGGGATTGAGTTCTAGCGATCGAATGTCAGGGCCAAACGTCAAACACCATGGATTTCCAGAGCTTCATCGACAATTCTCGCACGATGGGATGAGCATTACCGTCCAAAAATAAGAAATTAGGACCAATAGCAGCATGAAACAAAGGAATAATATTGTCAATGACTTGAGTAGGGTGCACGACATGAAAGACTCATTGCACAGAAGCTCTACTGCATCGAACTTTACTGCATCGAAGAGTCACCACATCGAAATACCCCCCACTTTAGAAAGTGGGCGGCACTAACTAGAGTTAATGTTCGTGCTTTCTCCTGATTGCCCGAACGTGAAAACCCGTTTATCGATCGTCTTCGACGATAGTTTCGCTCGATGAGAGGCAGCGATGCCAGATGTACCATAATTATGGAATTGTACCATAATTTATACCTCAAATTTAGAGCATTCCATAATTGTACCATAATAAATAATTGTACCATAATTTCCATCGATTGTTCCATTCAATATTATTCGCAAAACTATTCAGCGAATATGTCAAGTCCTCTCATTAAATGGCTTTTTTCTGGGTTTTTTCTTTCAAATTCCGAAAAATATCACAGTACTTCTTATTTAATTATAAAAAAATATGCATATATATTATTGTACCATAATTTGCCCTAAAATTCCATAATTCTGGCATCGTTGTACCATAATTTTATATTCGACATCTGGCATCGCTGATGAGAGGTAACTTGTTTCAAAGAGTGTACGTCAACAGACGGAAATCGGATCGGACTAACCTAAAATTTGAAAGGTGCAGAAATTTGTCGAGAAGAAAACATGAAAATATCACGATCTATTTATTGGAAGTATTATAAAAGATAAAATGGTATAACAATGGGAAAAGAAGAACATATTATTTAAAACATTTACTCTACAGCGATTGTCCATGGTCTTTTATTAAACCGACTGCATTATCTGTTAACGTCAGTAAACACGGTATTTCTATCCTCCAGACGAAAATTACTGCAGAACTTGGAACTGAAGAAAGAAAGAAATTGATTCACACACTATTATCCAATATAGAACTTATAACAAGATTGAAATCTCAATATTAAATTTGTCAAGAAGAAAACAGCACCGGGTAAAATTGCTCCTGCACTATCTACTTACTAGTCAATCAAGACGAAGGCATTTTTTTGTTGAGTTGGAACGGTGATAAACTAGTATAACAATCGGAGCAGAAAAAGAATTGTATTTAAAGCATATACTGTACATCGACTGTCCATGGTTAACATCAGAGGCAGTAAACACAGTATGTCTATCCTCCAGGGGATAAATTACCAGGACTTGGAACTGAAGAAAACTATTTCATTGATTCACACAATATTATCCATTATAGAAGTTGTATTATGTATTTGTTGAATTGGAACGATGATAAATTAGTATAACAATGGGAGAAAAAACACCGTATTTAAAATGTTTACTGTAAACCGATTTTCTATGATATCTTATTAAATTGACTGCTTTTTCTGTAAACATCAGAGGCAGTAAACATAGTAAGTGTACCCTTCAAAGGAAAACGATTTCATTAATTTTAACAATATTATCTATTATAGACTAACATGATAGAATGTACTCTACTTGAGTATCAGATCCTTATTTGAAATAAAATTGAAATCTAAATAAAATGCTGCTGTATTATTTATCACTTTTAATCTGACCACATATAAATATCATTTTATTATAATAATCGAAGCAAGTTGAAACGTTCATCAATTAAAAGAGCAGGATATTTTGTTACACCACTGACTTTAATATTGATTTCAAACACTTCATTTAAGTATGTTTGATTGGTTTCTATATTACTTCTTATTCGTAATAAAGAAATTTGTATAAAGATACCTATAACCCTTTAATACGAAGGTAGAAATATATTACGATAGCAATGGCAGGAAGCTTGAAATGAAGGAAAAAGGTGAGTATATAAATATATTTTTATTCTAAATTCTGTTTTATGAATGTTTTGTGATGTAATTTAATAGTTTTTATACTGCTCACAATATATATTTATGATTAGAGTTACATATATGTGAAGAAAACAATAATAATAGGATCTTTCTTCTATAAGAAGTACTGTGAAATTTTTCGGAATTTGAGAGAAAAAACCCAGAAAAAAGCCATTTAATGAGAGGACTTGACATATTCGCTGAATAGTTTCGCGAATAATATTGAATGGAAGAATCGATGGAAATTATGGTACAATTATTTATTATGGTACAATTATGGAATGCTCTAAATTTGAGGTATAAATTATGGTACAATTCCATAATTATGGTACATCTGGCATCGCTGCCTCTCATCGAGCGAAACTATCGTCGAAGACGATCGATAAACGGGTCTTCACGTTCGGCCAAGCAGGAGAAAGCGCGAACATTAACTCTAGTTAGTGCCGCCCACTTTCTAAAGTGGGGGGTTTTTCGATGTGGTGACTCTTCGATGCAGTAAAGTTCGATGCAGTAGAGCTTCTGTGCAATGAGTCTTTCGTGTAGTGAGGCGCACCGAATGACTTGCTGTATGTAAATCTACGCATTCATGGTAGCATCAAGCACCAACAATTTTGTACGTCCATTGAAACAAATGCCACCCCAAACTGTAACTGTGCCACCTCTGAACGGATGAACATCCTGAACCGATCTGCGATTTCTGGGCACCAGAGCAAGGGTCCATACCCGAACACGCTGCCTATCCGAAAACCTTTCATATCTCGACTCATCTGTGAACAATACAGACCTCTATTGATTGTTCCAATTCACGTAATTATTGGCCCATTCCAATCCAAGTGGCATATGATTTTGAATTAGGCGCTGTTGCATGATTCGGCAAGTACTCAAAGACTCTCTACGGGTATACACAGTCAGAAACCGATATTGTGCAAGAGTGGTAGATCTTGGGCGTCCACTTCTTGGTCTTTCGGTCACGTTTTCAGTTTCTCGATATTGATAGACGAGCCGGGTTACGTCCCGCTTCCAATAGCCCTATTGGCTTCATCCGCACTAAGTTTACGTCTAGGCATATTTGCAAAAATACATTTAAATTTTTTGAATCAAAGTTGATTGTAAGAACGTTATCATAAATGAACATTTGTTGGACAAGAATCGGCTACTTTTAAAACGCTCACAAAATGTTTGATCTTCCTCAATTTTCGTCTAGAAAAGTCTAGAACCTTTATAGTGGAAATTTTTAATTTGAATCAATATTAATTTCCATCAAGTAATTAGCGAATCAACATGTGAATTATATTAAAATATTTTACACGTCTTCATGTTGACACACAATTTACAGTTTCTGTAATTAAACCCAAAGATGACTCAACAAAGAACCAGCATCTTGGGATACCCAAAAGAGCATGCCTTCCCCACATAGCATTCCGATATGTCACAGAGTCCACGTTGAACGCTGGTTAGATTTCCTAAGCGCCGCGACTACGAAAGGGGAATTCGGATAAAAATAGACGGTCATAAACTTGTGGAAACAAACATAGAATGTTCTCCGGCTCGGTCGGATGCATTGCTTTTCCACTTTTGACTTTTTCGTGTTTTATTAGCTGGTTTTATGTCCGCTTTATTACTTTTTAGAAAATTATTTTCTATTGTTATTCAAGAGTGATTTCGTGTTTTGATGACCGGATTTTATTGGGTTTTTACCCCCTTGACGTCATATTGCTCTATTATGTTTATGCAGGAATATTGGAAATGCAGAATAGGTTTTGATAACGAAGGAATTCGAACTGACCACACATAACGTTGGTTATTTTCATGAATATCGGTTGATAAGAAAATTACAACATACCAGTATTTTTTAATTGAGATACATGCATAATGGAACTCAACACGATCGAACAGATTGCTATAAATATAGCGGTGGGAAATATTTAACTTTCAAATATAATTATAGGTACATGATTATTTTGATCTATTTGATTTCAATAAAATACATACTTATTCATCTCGCTATTTTCGAATTAATACAAAATATTGAAACCAGTATCAGTTGCTCTTGATACTTTTTGGCGCTCTTGTTCCTCGAAACAGAGTGCTTATAAATTTGCCCAAATGTCTGTAATTTTCAAATTTTTGGATGAACATGGTCTTACACGATTTGGTTCGACTCACTGATCAAGAATCCGTGGTCAAAATCGATTAAGTCTGGCCGCTCCGGCCGTTAACACGATAACTTTCGAACGGAATGAGCTGGGCAGTTGAAATCACTTCTAATGTCATAATGTAACTGTAAGTTCTTTCTGCGTTTAGGACAACTCATTCTCCGATAATGCTTCCGAAGTCCGTGTTTGCGTACGTTTTCTGTCTTCCACTGCAATATTTGGCTTCTACGCCAAAGTCACCTTTTTTAAACTTTTAAAATCACTCACAAGTTCTTTTAGTTAAAACAGCCTCATTATATATCTACTAGCAATCGATGCGTCTCAGCAGCAGATTTTTTTTAACTGAAGCAGTAAATTAGATGTTCTGGCAAATGATGCGTATTTGGCACAAATTTAGATATTTTCGGAGGAAAAAAATTATATGGTGATTATAAGTCAATACTACCTTAAGGTTATGTTGCTACTAAATGACCTTTTATAAAAAATTCCAACCTAAACCTTGTGCAGCACCATCCTTCTTAAAACGGCGGCAAATCATTTGTACTCTTGATACATTCCTGCTTCGCTTCAAACTTTAAAAGCGTATGAAATATGTATTTCTTTGGGTGCATATTTCCAAAATAATTCAGAAAAACTCTAGTATTACTCTTGTACGAGATGGCCATTCGAAGCACGAAAGTAATTACAGTAAAATGCGAAGAATCATTAACTGTCTTACGACGACTTATACTGAAAACGAAACCATTTACATCTTTAATGGCTTTCAGACTTGCAGTGAGTCTCCACTTATAGTGGGTTTAAATCTTTTCCCCTAATTTATCGTCATTGTAATTGTCTTCTCCTGGTTCCAGATTAACTCTTTGTTTATCTTCGAGTAATACCATATTGGAGACAATTCACAAGAGAAAGACCATGTGAAGCTATAACCAGAATTGACTTAATATCCAAATTAATTCTTTTCAAGTAATTTTTCGAGGGTGCGTTCTTTTAAGGGAGATAAATAGCCCCTATGGCCTACTCCCTCTCATTTGCATTCTGCATGCACTCAGTCCAAACCGAATTTTGAGCCACACGGGCACATTCTTCTGCATGTAAATCATGCGGTCATCGCAGAGTGGTTGCCTCTGGTCTTAACCAGATCGAAATTCGTGGGGATATTAATCTTGTTTCAGCGATAAGGGGTAGGGGGATTTATCCCGGGGACTATTCTGGAAGTCCAAATAATAATTGTGGATGCAATAGCCTACTTAAGGAGGGTTCCACAAAGAAAAATTAGCCAATCAATGGGATTCAGGTTCCCAAAACTTTTTTTCATTTATGGAATAATAAATATAGTATAACTAACGGCCTGTACGTGCTTCGCTATGTATTAAGTGAAATATTAAAAAAATTCAATTGGAACATCAAATTCATTTATTCAAAGCTATTTTAAAACTTAAACCAAAACATTTGGACAAACAATATTTTTTGTTTTTCCATGTTGAGCATGAATAAACAAACGGCTGGGGGTTTTTCATTTTCGACCGTTAGTTTTCTGCTTAATGTTTGAATATTTTGAGTAATTTTAATGCAAAAATCCGTCCGATCAAACGAATATTCAATATAGATTTCGTAACTTAACGAAAAGATCAAAATCTCAAGAAAGGTTTACGGGAGTAACGCTCCTTTAAGTTTTTCATTGGGTAAAAATGAAAAAAATTAAGAAAAATCTATTTCGGACGCTCCGAGATTTGATCCCTTCGCCCCGCGAGGCTCGGAAGCTATAAATTCCCAATCCAACGCCTTAGCTTACTCGGCCACGTTGCCTATGTAAGTCAACTCCGATTATGTACTAAATAAAGATTTTTAGTACTCGGATGATTTCCGTCTTTCGAGTTTCAGAATATCGTCAATCCTGTCTAGCGATCGATCGAAATCGGTTTCTCTCAGTTTTTCTAGACGATTTCAAGATTTTTGAGTAATTCCGTTCGAAATTCAAATTCGATTTGACATTTCTCGTCGCTTGTTCGGACCGAAAACGTCGACCTTGAAGGAGCTGCGTTAAAATTCGCCACAGAAATACGTGAAACGTCAGAATTTTGTCGATTTTCGCGAAAAGTTCCTATCGTTCTTCCGGGAAAACGAAAGAGAGGATCGAAAACGTTATTTCGCCTTTTCGCGATTTTTTGTAAAATACACCCCCATCTTTCCGCTCAGAAAACGCAAAACTCTACGAAACTTCCGTATTTTTCATCGATAAACCCATTTGAAATTTTCCCCAAACCCCCCTCCTAACATCCAAAAAAACATCACGTTTATAGTAACATTTTCAAAAAGTTTCCGTTGATAAATGAAGAATCTATTAAATAGTCCGAACAAAGCCTAAACATTTGGTTTGAATAGTTAGGCCCGTTCTTGAGTTATAAAATTACGTTTGTGAACATAGAAAAACAAATATCTGTTTCCTAAATGTAGGTATTACTTACGTATAACCCAAAAAACTAAGTTTAACCTAAATATTGAGAAAATGTAAGAACGGGAAATATTAAAAGCAATATACGAAGTATTAGATCGATTCACCTAAACTAAACCTTAATACCTTGAAACTATCACATAAAAAATAATAAAAATACGAAAAAGGTGAATAATTGCGTGAAGTTCGAAGGACTACCGTTTCGGGTATGGTTTCGTATATTTACAATTATTCCCATTCGTAGTGTGTGGCGTCTATTCGGGAGCGTGTAAACGTGAACTCTATTGAATTAATTTCGAGAACTATTTTGATAAACAGTTGTAGTGGTACGGAGTTTCGTACGTTACAACCACAGAACACAAATAATTACCACTATACGTGTCGTTTCTAGGGTGACTGTTCGGGTGTTCGGAAGATTTCTTAGGTACTCTGGTATTCAAGGGTTTCGAATCACCGAGAGGCGGTGTTTCCAACGTTGTCACGTTGAGCACAGTGTTGCCCCATGAATTTTAATGTAATAGTGCCATAACTGTACTTTTGTTGATTCGGAAGCATTTTTCAATTCAGTGTCCTATAATTTAACATTCCTATCTCCAATTATTCTGTATCCTATCAGGTAGTATTGTCTTCATTAAATACTTCTGTTGAAGATGAACTCTTATCGAATAATATTTTGGAACACTGATTAACTGTGATCAGAAAGGTTCGAGTCCTACGAAGCGAGTTCAGGCCCTTTTTCTGGCTATTATGGTGGCATTCCCGTTACTTCTGATTCCAGAGTACCTTCTGATTCCAGAGCATCTTCTGATTCCAGAGTATCGTCTGATTCCAGAGTATCTTCTGATTGCAGAGTATCTTCTGATTCCAGAGTATCGTCTGATTCCAGAGTATCTTCTGATTCCAGAGTATCTTCTAATTCCAGAGGATCTCCTGATTCCAGAGTATCTTTTGATTCCAGAGTATCATCTGATACCGGAGTATCTTCTCATTCCAGAATATCTTCTGATTCAAGAGTATCTTGGAATCTAAGGAGACCCCGTTGTTCTAAGCTAGTTCATTAAGTTTACCTAGACACTCATACCATCTTTGAACTTTTGAAGTTGGAATGCAGCACTCTAATTACCAGTTGAGTGTCAGAATGGATCGCTGTCACATCTCTGACAGTTCTTTTCTAAGTTGAATTGTACACATCTCTCAATCGCATGGATCTCTACCTGCAAGATGCTAGGATAAGAGACCATCGATTGTGAGTATTTTGTTTTGGGCATGAATGCTCCAGCTTCGTACCCTGTGGTAATTTTGGAACCAATGTGATAACATTTTAAGATAGTTTGAAAGCATAGGTGGTGGATTCCTTTTCTCAGTCTTCCTTCCTGACCGCAATTTGGTGAAGTAACTCCCAAAGCTGAATATCTTTATAGTTAAATCAAGGGTGGTTTGCAAATGAGATGTATTTGGTGAGAGATCTTGAGGCACTCTGACTTGCATTATCTCATTGCCGTTCCTTTCTTTAGATATTCTGAGAGTGGCTTCATGAGCTTCGTTGTTTATTACCAGATGAAGAAGAGTGAGATCTGTTATTATCACTAATGCCCTGATTGGACACGTCTTAACTGCATCAGTAATGCGTGCACATGCTAATAGTTGAATCCTATCTAGAGATTTCTTAGTATTACTTTGTTCTGCCTCGTTATAACTGGTTGATGACGAATTAGGCAGAGATTTAGAGAAAGTCTATTTCATCTGATATTTGATATCCAATGCCTGTCCTCTTTTGGTCTCGCTGAATGTCGAATCCAATGCAATGTTCTGAACATCAAGCTGTACAAAACATCAGGTATTATTATGTTAATGCGTTGGGATTGGCTAGACGCTATGGCAACGTTGTATATTATTCCATTTGTTTTTCCGGAGTTCCAAAATATTTCCTCTGGGGAGATAACCTCTCTATCACACTAGAACTGCCTCCCTGGATACAACTGAGAGTTTGTCCTGTAACCATAGAGAAAATCATAATTACTCGCCACATGGTCGTTCTCTGAAGAGTCGATGCGAGCCTGTATCCCTTTCTGCGTCTGCCGTTTACATCTTACGACTTCGGGAAGGTCCCAGCTGTGCGCCGGGAATACATTGCCGACCTGCCTCAACCGAATGAGCGGCAGAGCCGGGGATGGATGGCTTGCGACGCCGGTCTCGATAGAGCATGCGCGGGAGCCTGTTGCGTGTCGACGGCTAGACGCCTCCACCTTCCACTTTCTCGGTATTGATTCCCAGCGCTTTTCCTTTGCGACGTTGTCGGTTCTAACTATGTTTGCCGGGAAATAGGATACTGTTCGCACAACACCCATCCTCGAACTTTACCTACTTTGATTGTGTTGTTAGGTTCGGTGTACGAAATATGCGCGTCATAATACTCTCAGCAAATATTCATGCAGCAACGGTCTGAATTGGTGTAATTGAAAATTCTCAACTCAAATTGATACAATCTAGCCAACAATGCCAACCACGTGGGCATAGTTGGGGGGGAGTTCGTTTGATCTAAATTGAAAAATCAATAACATTTGTTTTTAAATGAAAAATTATTATAACAAGCTTACAACAATAATAATCCCATGTGCCACCTGATATAAAAGTCGCACTTTCCCGCCAAGATCCCTTCGAGATGGCAGTGTCTCTGTGTCCTACAGCCATGTTCTCTTAGGGCCGATATATTCACCTATTTGTAATCTTTCAAGTAGCCTTACCGAAAGGAAAGTATTCTATAATTGTTTATTCATCTCTCTGTTATACGAAGTGATCTGCAAATGTGTGGAACATCTGTGAAATATGAATAGGTTTTATTACTTTAAAGTGTGTTGATAAATTTAAAGAGCACGTAGTTAACGAATACTTTATGGAGAGGTTGAATAAATCGGCCCTGAGACCACAGAATGCTTCATTCTTTTTATTGTCAATGCTGTATTTAACATCCACAAACAATATTCACTCCCTAAATTAGAAGAAAAAATTAAATGTTTTTCCTGAAAAAATATAGATAATGACTAATAATAATAAACATAAATAAAAAAATATAAATAATTAATTATTATATTTTTCGATTTATATTTATGATTTTTCTCTTACAATTAGGTTCATGGGTTAGTAACACATTTTGGATTTGTAAAAATTAAAAAGCAATGAAGAAAATTGTTCATCAGGTAATCGCTCTGATGGATAAATATTAGGCGTGAAAAGTTGGGTATAACCTAAATTATAAAAAAATATAAATTATTCATATGTTTTTCTTAAGAAATTATATATAATACTAAATATAAATAAATTACTTATTTATATATTATGTTATTTAGGTGGTACAGTTCGGAAATAAAATCTATCTCACTTATAATAAATACGGTCATGAGATAGTGACACTATTTGCAGTTAGAAATCAAGAATTGAATGAAGAAAATTGTTCATCGGGAACCAATCGCCCCAAGGGGTAACATTTAAGCGTGAAAACTTTTTTAATAAATATTTATCCAAAGCGAAACAATGTATTAACATTCAAATTGAAATAGGTATGAGTTTTGTAACTATACGAATCAGAAATATTTCGCTATTTATATTTAGAGAATTATAAGAAAAATATACAGAATATTCTCTAATGGAATGTCAATATTTGAAGTATTTTAAATCAAAAAGTTCATAATAACATACTTCCGCGTTTGCTTTAATTCTGATATACACGGTGTTAATAAGTTTTGATATTTTGTTAACCATAGTAACTAGTGAAACATAATTCTCCATGCAGGATTTTTTATTATCAAGTGATATATTTTTTTTTCTATAAAAATTATATACCTAATTTTCTATAAAAGTCCTTTAACTGTGGAACTGCAATATTTGTTTTCTTAATGTTACAGTATAATTACTATAAATTCACACTAGTAGCAATTTTTCTTGAAGACAATCTACGTTATGAAAATTACACAAGAGACCGTTTTGGCGCTCTTGATCCTCGGAACAGAGTGCTTATCAATTTGCCCAAATGTCTGTAATTTTCGAATTTTTGGTTCAAAATGGTCTTGAACGATTTCGTTTGACTCACTGATCAAGAATCCGTGGTCGAAATCGATTCTGCCCGGCCGGTTGTACGTCCGGCCGTTAACACGATAACTCTCGAACGGAATGAGCTAGATAGTTGAAATTTTCAGAGTAGGTTTGAGTGATAAATATCTCGGTTAAGTTCGTTATTGGGCAAAAACGGTCAAACAGTTTCGGAGTAACGAAAAAAAAAATTTTTTACAAAACAACTTTTGAATTCCATTTTTTTTTAGATGCAGTTTCAACTAAAGAAATTACTGTTTGTTGATCACTGAGGTTAATACTACCTTTTACTTCCTTAAGTAGTGATGAGACATGTTCCTATATAGAGTATTTTCATAATGTAGCTAGCAAAAAAATACTGAAATATGGATCTACATTTGTGTATCAATCATTTTTTCTTCAGTTAAGGTTCATTATACAGAAAATAATGTGTTTGTGGTATGAACTATTAAATTTGAAATTATGAAAAGAGGATAGTATTTTATTAATATATTTTTAACTATTAAAATAATTTGTTCGTAATCCACTACCTACTCAAATATCAGGAATAAATGGACAATCTGCTATGATCGTCTCCAGCCTTGCTCTATACATTTCGATGATACTTTCCTTAGGTATTTCGAGCTGTGAAAACTATGCACCTAGTGTAAGTTGCAACAACCCATTCCACGAGGTTGAATCATTGCAGATTGCTCATTTAATCTTGACAAATAAATTTAATGACAATTTTTGAAGCATTAAGGCATTGAAGCATTGTAGATTGATCTCTTTTTTACAAGATAATTTTTAAAGCATTTTTTTTAAACGACAATGTTATTAAATTTAATTTCTTTCATGATGCATTTCTATCAAAAAGCTCCTGTCCACAGGACTTGAACCAATGTTTTATTAAGAAATAAAGAACTCTAAAGAAAATAATTATTTCCTTTAAGTATAGCGCGGGCGTTTTATCAATTGAAAATATTCATTAAGTGGCGGCAAAAAAAAATAATGAACCTGAAAATATTCATCGATTTTTATTTTACGTGGGCGTATGAAACTGAATTTTCTCTAATATAATAGCAACATTTTTATCGTTAAATGTTCCTTGATGGAATAAGATCGTTCTAGGAGTACAGCAAAGAATAAATCATAATGTAAATGGCAAAAAATATCTAGAATGAATTCTCGGATCAACGATTTCTGTCACGAGGCATTTCGGTCGTTATTTATGCAGGAATCGCGTGACTAGCGGTCGATATGAAAGTAGCTCTTACTATTTGGACAAACTGTGGAAATATTTCAACAAAGTTATTTCGAAACGTCAAACTGCGGTCCCATATTCCGATGATTAATTCGTCAAGGTAAATATTGAGCAAGTTGCTAATTATCCGGTGAGGAATATAATCGAAAAATCCAATTAAATAGGAATTAAAATATCATAAGAGAAGAAAATTTAATTTTGAATTAGAAGTCACTTTCTGTAATGCACATGTAGTTTTTTTTTACTGGGCATTATAATGATAAGTTTCCACAATTGCATGGTACAGATATTGAGGACAGGACTTTCAACACATAACGTGCATCAATGCTATATTGAACACGACAATCCTAACTAAGTGTTTCAGTCCTTTAACTGTGAAAATATCTTCGTTGAACTATATAGAAAGTTTACTATTTGAGATATATTTTTATACAGGGTCCGAGGCCGATACGGGCAAGGAGGTGATAGGGTACCATTAGGGTGTCACACTGTTCACCTGTTGTTAAACTGTCCTCCGGGTCTTCTGATGGAAGTTAGGGATGGTTTAAGCCAGGGGTGAGTTTCCTTATTTTGCAAATATTTTAGAGAACAGTTGAGATAGAGCAATGAAATTTGACGGTTTGAGTAAGCAGCTCGAGCACTTTGAATTCCTGATGAAATCAGTTTTTGTAACCCCCACTGAAACAAATTGTAAGGGGTGGGTGTACTTTTTGAAATAAATGATTCTTTTCCTCGGTAACGTACTAATAATAAATTAGATTCTAAAAATGCGGTCTTTTACCTTTCATTTGGGGTATCGGTGACACTTGATGCTCAAGCGGTGACAAAGACGTTATCAGAAGAATGTCACGAACATTCAACATTTTCGATAACGAATACTACATACAGATCGGCGTTTTCCTTCTTCCCATTACCATATTGAAATTTTTTCTCGTGCGAGTGTCGTTAGGGACCATAATCTCCATATTTTCAAGATATTAATAATTATACATGGTGTTCCAAAAAAGGCTAGTCATCTCACAACTTCCAAATTTTCAATGTTATACTCTCACCCTGTATATTTTGTCATTTTTGAATTCTACGACAAATTTTAACGTTTGTTTCCAGGAGAACTTTTGTTATTTGAGCAGCCGTTTTTTATTTATCCATGAATTTTTGTTATTTTTACAAGCCTTGAAAATGCGCCTATTTGCATAAAAAATAAATCAAAAACGGCTGCTTAAATAAAAAATGTTCTCCTCACAAACTTGCATTAAAATTTGGAAGTTGCTAGATGACTAGCCTTTTTTGGAACACCACATATGTCTTGAAAATATAGAGAGTATGGTCCCTAACGACACTCGCAAGAGAAATAATTTCAATATGCTTATGGGAAGCTGGAAAACGCCAATCTGTATGTAGTGAAAAGTAATCATTAAAGGATACTGTGGGAAGTATATTCATCATTGAATGGTTTCTTTCTGGGTTTTCTCTCCCAAACTCTGAAAAATATCTATAAAATAAAAAAATAATTATTTTGTGATTTGCTTCTGCGTAAGAAACACAAGATATTTGTCAGAAGCAATCAATCGAACAATGTTGCTTAACAAATAACAACGAAACAACATCAACGAAGAAACAACTATATCGTAACGTTTCGGAGTCTATATCAGACTCCTTCATCAGACGCTTAACGAAAAAATCTTCAGAATTATTTTGTTGATTGGTATTCTGAGATTCGAGAATTTTTTATTTTATAGATATTTTTCAGAGTTTGGGAGAGAAAACCCAGAAAGAAACCATTCACTGTATGTAGTGCTCTACCGCGTTATCGAAAATGTTGTGTGTTCCTGACATTCTTTTGATAACATCTTTGTAAGTGTCAACGATACACCGAATGAAAGCTAAAGGATCGCAGTTTTGGAATATAATTTATTATTAGTACATTACCGTCGAAATAATTCATTTATTTAAAAGTACCCCTACCCCCAACCATTTATTTTGGTGGGGAATCCAAAAACTTATTTCACACAGTTTCAAAGTACTCGAGCTGCTTACTCAAACCGTCGAATTTCATTGCTCTATCTCAACTGGTCTCTAAAATATTTGCAAAATAAGTAAACTCACCCATGGCTTAAACCACCCCTAACTGACATGGCCTATGTCGGTGTGGCGGCCTCGGACCCTGTATACATATTTTCCTTGAATTCGCAGCATATTGCGGTCGAAATTTTCAGTTTCGACCTAGACTCCAATATACTACAAGGGCAAAAAAATTCATCAAACATTTTATGAACGACATAAGGGTTGCGCCGAAGTGGTTCAGATGATCTTAATTTTCTTGTTTTTTTCAATATATTGCAAATTTTCTTGCTGATCTGTGGGTTGCGAGGAACCTCTTACGCCCACAGACAAAAGCTACCTTGATCAGCTGGAATTTTTATCTATCCCCCACTCATTTCATCTGTACGTTTATGGCGCTCTACGAGTAAAGTTTATTTTACTCGGTTTTGAAAATGTGATAAAATCCGGGACATACTGGGTGTCCCAACGAAAAGGATGTGTTTTATATTACGTGAAGACTATCGCGATATATGGAAATCGCTGAAACACAGTACGCCCACAGACAAAAACTACCTTGATCAGCTGGAATTTTTATCTATCCCCCACTCATTTCATCTGTACGTTTATGGCGCTGTACGAGTAAAGTTTATTTTACTCGGTTTTGAAAATGGGATAAAATCCGGGACACACTGGGTGTCCCAACGAAAAGGATGTGTTTTATATTACGTGAAGACTATCGCGATATATGGAAATCGCTGAAACACAGTAGTGAGTTTCAGCGCTGAAGCATAGTAGTGAGGCACGCCATTCCTCCAGAGGGAAGGCCACCCTTTCTAATTTCATCAAGTCAAGTTTCACCTCGTATAAATTAGAATTGAATTGTCTTTACGACGAGATTGTATTCCAATTTGATGGGTACTATGATTTGAAGTTTTTATTTACAGTACCGGATGGCAGTAAATAAGTAAGGTTTATTTATATCCTAATGAACCGTGCAGTTTTTATGTTGACTTTTTTATTCTTACATACATACATACATATATATTTTATTTGTCATTAATATTTACATCGGTAAAATAGGATAGGATGTTGATAGGAGTATAACAGGAGTTTATAAATTTCAAAGTTTTCACGTAATATAAGTTCCATCCTTTTCATTAGGACACCCTGCATATGTCAAAAACATAGTATTATATTGTGAATATTGAGCCAAGTATTTTGTTCACTGTCCACAAGCTAAATGCTTGATGACGCTCATACTCCACGTGAGTAAGCAAATTAGTTAGAAAAATTCTTAAAAAGCACTAATGTGAAGTCGGGGGCTTTTGCGCTCATGTTCTATTGTCTATTCACGGCTCAGACACCCTCACGAAATACTGAAACAACCTTCAAGTCGTCTATTTAGCTGTAGTAGGTGAAATAATGCATGGACATCAACTGAATTAAAATTTTAGAATAAATGAAATTTTTATATTTACATGATTGTAAATATTTTGAAGAAGTTAATGCCAGTCCGAAATTTTAATATCACAATATCTGCTAAAATACAAAGCCGATCCAGCTGAAATACAGTACTCGATTGTGAAATAGCAGTTGTAAAGTTTGTGCAAAATTTGAACGAAATCAAATTGTTTCTGAAAAATAAAATTTTTGAAGACAAATATTTTCTTGTAATACGAATTTCTGCAAAAATTTGCGCGTCGTCATTATTATACAACTAATTACCAAGTTACAATCCAATCGGATCTATATTTTTGAGTTATTGAGGAAACAATATTTCAGAGAAGTAGATATATTATTTTCACAATAATTGCTAAAATACGAAGCCGATCGAGCTGAAATCCGGTACTCGCTTGTGAAATTGCTAATTGAAGGTTTATGCAATAATTAATTAATTGATTTCAGCGGAATCTGATAGGCAGTTTTTGAAATATAAAATTTTTAAGAAAACCTTTTTTCTAGTGATACGATCCTCACGAAATCCTGCAATAAATTGCGCGTTACCGAGAAAACAATTTTTCAGATGGTTATAACTCTAAAACCGTATGTCCGATTATGCCCATTAATGAACTTATTCGTCATATTCGGATGCGCAACCTACACTGAAAATTTCAATTCCCTATCTCTTTCCGTTCGAAAGTTTTCGTGACAACGGACGGCCGGTTGGACAGAATCGATTTTGACCTCGAATTCTTCATCAACGAGTAGAAGCTAATCGTTTGAGACCATTTTTGGTAAAATATTCGAAGATTACAGTTATTTGGGGAAAATGATAGCACGCTGTTCCTTAGAGGATTCGCGCAAAAATGATTTCGCATCTATACTCCATTAACTTTTATAAAGTCTCCCGGTTGGCCATGATTTAGGTCTATCACGTTTTTGTAACTAAAACTAAGGCAGGTTGGCACTCCTGAAATATCGTCAATGTCAAAAAAATTCTCTGAGACGTTGCCAATTTCTACTCTCAACAATCAACATAATGTTCCATCTAAGGCAAGTTATTATCACGGATCATTATTTTCGAATAATAAAGAAGTCTTCACTTTGACATTGAAAATGCCGAAAGCAGTTTTGAACAAGCAGAGACAAAGTATCAGGAAGTGCTATACATAACTGAAATCTGCAATAGGAAAACTTCATTCTGTCTTAGGACATGTTACTTAGTTAGTTTCCTATCCTATCACTATATTTTATTAAGGTTTAACAGTGACTCGGGTTTCGTAGTACAGTGCAATCGCGATAACGTGAACAGAATAAAACCAGGGTTGTTCACAAAATAGAGGTTTTTCATGTTACCGGAGGTCACTGAATTACAAACTCTACAACATATCGTCGTTGAAGTACTAATACCTTGTAAACCCAAAAATTAAATTTTTCAGGGGAAGCAAAAAACTATTTTTTATGAAAAGTATTCAACTTAGAGATTGATCTTTTTTTAGGATATGTACTTTGACATTAAACATTATTCAAAATTAAAGTTTTGTACTAATTTTAATTTTTTTTACATTTTTGGCGCGGCAAACAAGGTATTGCAATGAAATTTTGTTTTTGCAGTGGGATACGCAGATTATCGTTTGTAGACAAAACACTTTAGTAGGGACAAATATACGTTATTTTTATTATTAACTATACTTAATTTACAACGGTAAAAAAATTTTAAACTTCACTATATGCTAAATTGTCATAAAAGCTGTGACAGTCGCTGGGTATAACGGATTTTAAGGCTTCCAGGTGTTGCCACTTTTGTTACGTATACATAATATAAACATACCTGGGTTATTTTGTTTTCTGGCTAGGGTGACTAACAATTTTCCTCGATAACCAGACATTTCACTGCTATTAAATTACTGTTCTTTGAAAATAATATAACAATAATAAGAACATTACCTACACCAACACCTAACTCTTAAGCTGCATTCACAATCACTTCGCGGACGAAGTGCGACTTGGCCACGCGTGCTAGACATATGGATGTCAACGCTGTCATTCACAATGAAAATCGTGCCAGCACGCAAGTTGAAGTCGGCACGATTTCTTGCAAGCTGCAAGCTTCGCACTTCGTGCCGGCCACGGGACATGCGCATTGCGTTTGTTGTTATTTTGATATTGGAATTTGACAAACAAGAATGACAAGTTTAGGCTATGGCCATTTATTATTTCATGTTGCTTGATAGAAGGTTGATACTGTTGATAGGAAATAATATACTGCTATTAAGCACGACGCAAACATTTTCGTTTAGATTTTTTGAACGAATTATAGAAGTAATGGCTACAGAAGATGAAACTCCGTTTATGCTTTTAACAATGCTGACTTTATTATTAAGAAAGAGATTGCTCCTGTTACAACAACTGTACTATGAGAAAAGGCAGAGAACCCCAGCAAGACCAAAACGATGGGGTGTGCGTCCGATTTTGATGGCGAGGAAGAGGTTTGGAATTTATGAAAATCTTTTGCAGGAGGCTCGCTTAAGTGACCCATATGTCTTTTTTAATTTTACCAGAATGTCATCAGCTAGTTTTGATAAGCTGTTAAATCTAGTTGGGCCTCTAATTAATAAAAAGTCAAACAGAGAACCTATATCTCCAGGATGCAGGTATGAAAAGCTTTGATAACTCACATGTATAGATTTTTTATGTTAATCAAATGATTTTTCAGGCTAGCTATTACTCTAAGGTTTTTGGCCACTGGCGACAATTACCCCAGCTTGTCCTATGGATTTCGAGTTGGAGTGTCGACAATCTGCGAAATAATTAGAGAAACTTGTTGTGTTATTTGGAATGTGCTGCAGCCACTACATTTATCATACAATGGTTTGTAGTTTAAGACACATTGCAACAAATATTCGTCATTCATTGTAAATGTTAATAAATCTTTATATAAGAATAAATAAAATAATTGGTGTAACTTATCTAAACCTTTCAACTTTCAACGTATAAAACTTGCATTCAAGCTAAGATCATCGGTCATTCGTTTTGGTCATCGAAGGGAAGACCAAGGGCTCAATAGTAAAGACCGCTATAATGACCAAAATAATGACCGGTCCTTCTTGGTCTTTCGCTTGAAATCGATTATAATATTTCGTACTTTAATTTTTAAATTGTGCGGTAATGTCAAAATCATGTCAATATTGTCAATTCGTACGTCTGTCAAATTTGATTACGAATGGTAAATTTCGTGCCGACTTCCGTGTTGAATTCGCACTTCGCCCGCGAAGTGATTCTGAATGCAGCTTTACAGGTCTTAGCACGACTAAAGCGGGTTACGCGGTATTAACCTAATTGTATGGTGGTTATTTGTGGCATACGATATATTCGAAATATTCCTGACTGTGGGTTAAGAGGTATTGCTTGAAAAAATATGTGCATTTACAATAAGAGGTATCAGAAATCCTAAATATTTACCAAGTAAAACTTTTGTTGTATACAATATATTAGCAGAATTGTAGAGTTTGGTGTTCGCTACCCAGTGCCACCAAAAACGGAATTTTGATTTTTTGTGGATTACGAGATATTAGTATTTCAGCAACGATATTGCTATACAGATTTATTCAGGAACGAATTCCATATCGAGTTTTGAAACGTTGCAACCAGCCATCACTCGCATTGAAATTTCTAATGTTCATAGCACTTTTCAGATTCAAGGCTTTTTGTTTAATAATATCTCCGGATACAGGCATATTTCTTTCCCTTTGTGCTAAGAACCATTTATACAGTTTTCGCTCCATTTCTGGATATTCCGCACTTTTTAACGAACATTGTTTTGTCGGTTTTAATGTATTTGCAACTCGATCTAATAGAAGTTTTTTTAATTTTTTTATGGCATAAATTGTCGATTTTGCTACACCATATTTCTTTTACAGGAACGTAACACATACCGTTATTACAATCTTCAATTACTCTGGCCTTGTCATGCAATGACAAACATTTACTGTTTGTTTCAGGCATGTTCTATATCACACTAGTACTTCAGAACTCTTCCTATTAATCACTGAATATAACTTATGCATACTTCGAAATACGTTAGAAGAGGTATCGGACACGTTTGGACTTGAAAATTGAAATTTACGTCCTCTCAATATTCAGTTGAGAATAGTGTTCACATTATCGGGGGTTCCAGCTGTTCACGTTATAGAGAGGTCAATGTAAAAAAATGTTGTTCACGCTATTGAGCCGTTCGAACGAGCGCGTGTTCACAGTATCGCGATTGTACTGTACTACTACAATTTGAAACCTGTATATTTCAAGTTGTGCAACAAGGTATTTAAATGTCTTCTGTAGGCTTATTTCTTGAGAATTTCGAAAAGTGAATAATTCCATAGATACGTTTGTTCGTTTAGAAGTTTACCTGCAGGGTTATTCAGGTACTTTTATTATTTTTTCAAATAACCTATCACAAAGTAACGGACTACTGTATCCATTATTTTTCATTAAAATTTCAATACTTGATTCTTGATTTCCGTACAAGAAAAAAGCATAAGTACAGTTTATGTACGTGAAATATTTCCATAGTAACAACAGATGAAAAATTTTCTTCAACAGTCGGCAGGTCTTTGCAATTGTTGAGTTCACAAAATATCTTCTCAAATTCATTATTTTTCCCAAGAAAATTCACATTGTGAAAAATTCGTAATTACTACGACTTCTATGTAGAGAGGACAACGTTGCGTAGTTATCTGACAGGAAAATGAGCATAAATTTACATTTTCAAAATATACACGGTGAAATGTGTCAAAATTTCATGGCCAACCGGGAGACTTTATAAAAGTGAATGGAGTATACGTTACATTTCGTAATGCAAAATAAACCTATTTTCGTCAGTAATGTCAGTGTGTTGATTAACATTCATATGAACTGATATGAGTTCTGGCTTCTTGATAAATACATACGTGTTTCTTCAGGAAATTGCTTTATCTCTACCAGACTTGGGAAAATAATGTGTGGGGCCCACTTTTTATTGGTGCAACAAGTTATCATCTCAATTCTTCACGGGGTGTCAGAATAGAGTGGGAAAATCACGTTAACCTGTTAATAAGGCCTTTGTTTGTTCAACTATTCAGCACTAGTTGGTTCTTAGTTCGTTCCTCGAGTGATTAGATCCAAAATTCTACAAAGTTTCCTTGCTGAATGTTTTCTGAAAAGTTAATATTTCAAGTCAGTAGGTCTGTGCGAAGGTAAGCACTTAGCAACCTGCTAGGAAATTATCTTAAACCTGTTTAATTTTCATTGCCCCACTGAATTATTATGCATATGTTATTTTGAAGCAACAACTTCCAACTTCCCATTTAATATTGTTGATATTTTCTAAATTTGACTGAATAATGTGATTTTCATTCGTAAATATTGAGTATTATATTGTTCTGTGTAAATGGAATAATTTAAATGCCAAAATTTTCGTGTTTACGTTCTATTTCGATCAAAATCTTAAAATCATCGTTGATGCAATCAATATGCATAAAACATATTGTAGAGGAAGTACCAGGAAATCTGGAAATGGTCATATAAAGAGCCTGCTTAAGGCATCCTCAAATTCTTTCGAAGTTTGCACAACTGTCCTCTATACTCATGCGGAGTTTGAGCGTCATATGTCATTTAGTTTGATGATAGTTTTCCATTTTGTGATTTGCGAGTTTTACAAAAGATAAAATACATTGCGAATGGAATTTAGTATGCGGAAGAAATGGAAAAAAATTAAGTTCACAGTGAATACACTTTTTCGTAATGTGGCGTTTGGGACAGCAAATTTTTATAAAAAGAAAATCTAAACAAATAGCTGGATATTTAAAGAAAACAATTCAATATCTCATATAAAAACACAACTTCATTGGGAAAATCAATAAAGAATAAAAAAGAAATTGTCTGGAGTATATAGATTAACCTGTGGTACATGTCCATATGTATACGTTGGCCAATTAGGTAGAGCTTTCGAAACTATGATAAAAAAAAAACGGATTCTTGATCAGTGAGTCGGACCAAATCGTTTAAGACCATTTTCATCAAAAAATTCGAAAATTACAGACATTTGGACAAATTGATAAGCACTCTGTTCCGAGGAACAAGAGCGCCAAAAACAACAGAATTATTTTATTGAGATCAAAATATTCTCACATAATAAGACCTTTTAGAGACTGGGCATTATTTTCACGATAATTACCGTATTCTCCATAAAGGAAGCAAATGCAAGAGATTGACCCTTAGAAACACCAGGCACAATGAAAAACACAGAAGGTGTAGCTAATTCCTAATAACTAAGAAGGACGCACGAGGGAATATTTGTTGATGTTTAAAATCGTCGAATGTTTCGTTGGTTGTCTCTCTCATTTATTTATTAGAACAGGGTCGTGAGGCTTTGTCAGGCCCTTTATAACTGCGACCCACATGATCTTTCATTCTATTACCCTACCTAACAGTTTTGAACAAAACTATAGAACTCCCAAAAACGTGTCAAAATCACACCTAGTTTTTCCTAGATTTGTATTTGAAGAGACCGATATGAAAATAATAGTTACCATACTCGCCTGATGAAGTCAGATATAGTAATTGACGCAAGAATTGTTGTGTAATTCCAATGAATAATAGCGGAATAATGACTGTGTTTTACTTTAATCGATACTAAACAGGCAAGATTTGTGGAAAGAATACCTGTGGCATTGGCACCACGATATACAGGGTCTTCAAGTTGTACATTAATTCCAACCATCGATTGTTCCCATCAAATGACACACATTTATTATTTACCATTTTTCCAAATTTGGCTGAGGTATAGGCAGGCTGTTCTTCCAATTAAATTAATGTTGTTGTGGAGTTTCCTATAACTATAGCTTATATTCTCCAATTATTTTTTTTTTCCTACTTCCACAGTTTTCCTAGTTCCAAACTCGCGGATTCATGAAACTAAAATAAATTAGCATAAATGAAGCAGATGAAGTTCACCTTGGGTCATTTCGAGAATATTCAATCATTTTACAAAATTAAACTATTTGTCATCATTCTCCTTAAATGCACGGTTTCCAAAATATTCTGTATTGACTGTTATAAAATCTAAAATCTACTACCTCACAATCTTCTCGTTCAAGTCATAGATATCTTATATGCAGGAGTGTATTAGCACAATGTGAAATATTTAAACGTTTGAAACCTTTTACCTGAGGCAATCCTACAAGAATGCTAAATGAAAAAAGTGTTTTATTAGATGAGAAGAATCTATGGTTGAAATAAATTTAAAAACTCTAAGACTCACTCTGTATATATATTTATTAATATCAGGAGTATTGCCGTATCGTATATATTCCTAAAACTTATTCTTTGGGTACTCGGCAGTGAGGGGCGAAAATATATCATATGATCCATATTAACACCTCCTCCAAGGTTCACGTCTAATTTGAAATCACCCTGTACATAGGTTGAGGCGTATAAAGTGATACTGGGTACAAGCACTTAAACTATTGATCATATCCATAGATATTTCAGACAAAAGTTTCAGCATTCGAGAAGGACGTCATACTAGACGTCCCTAATTATTTTATCGGTGGAGGCTCTGAAGCTTCGTCAAGGTCAACTCCAGCTTTTTAAATGGGAGCATGATTTTAGGACAAATACAGCGACCTACAACACAAGGTCATTCTTACACTACTTTATCATTATTATTCTTACACTGACACTGTAAGGTGTTCCCCAAGCAGAACCCTCAGACGCTCGGAACTTGTATGAGTAAGGAGTATCAGTTGTGTTATGTGTAGGTCTTTTTAATGTGTCCTTATGCCACCTAAGGCACAGATCCTGCAAATCTCGTATGCTGGCTTACCCATTTGGTACAGATGATATTTGTATCGATAGTGCCCTGTCAGTAGGCAGGCAGTAGCAGGCAATTATCCGAAATTCTGTCCACGGCTATTGTAGAAGCTTCTTGGTGTACAACGACAAAAATTCTACGAATCTTAACCTTGTACATGTCCAGGTGTCTTCCCCCAGAAAGTTGTTTCCACTGCTGGGTGGCTAGTCTATGGTGGTATTTCCTAGGCCCAGCAGGTGTACCCCGTCATGCACTTTTGGCAAGTTCATCAGCCTTTTCGTTACCTCGTTACCACAATGCCCTACTCACCAAAAGGAGAGTCACCTTATGGCCTCTAGCCAGGTGCTTTATGATAGTATGGTATTACCAGGACACCAGAGAATCCTGGAAATTTGATTCCTGGCCTTGATGTCTGTTGCAATGTTAATTCGCGCCTTCCAGAGGTTTTCTTGAGCGCATATAAAATAAACAGCATGAAGTTATGCCTGTATGACGAAGGGTTCATGTCCCAGGGGCATGGAAAGCCAATAATACCCCTATAAATGTACCCCCTGCAGATTTTGTTCCATCTATGTATGATATGGATTACTTATTGTCGATTTCATTTACGTAGTCTACAGCACTTTGGTAATAACGAATGACCATTCTAAAGACTGTGTGTTAGTGAATGCTCTTATTGGCCTGATATCTGACTGTTGAAAATCGATATTTCCTGCTAATAATTAATACACACGGTATATAAAATATCCGGAAGAAGTTACTTCCGTCAAATTTTCTAGACAGGATTCAACAAACGGCAACGCTGCACTGTCTGTCCCGCAAAGTATAAGTCTTCCCTGAGACACCCTCACGACGAGAAACCCTAAATTAATTCTTCAGCCTCCGTGCCCATGCAAGAATTGACTGAAGATTCTGATATTCCCCCAAATCCAGTATTTTTTTGTTGCGTCCGGCCCAGCCGCACAACACTATGGAACGCTGTAATTTGCTTTCTGCGTCGTGACGTCATATGCGCATTATTGATTTTCGTGAAAAAGCGAAAGTGCAGGCCGCTCTCGTTGTCCAGGTTTCTATGCAAATGAATGGTTGTGTCTAATAATTCCTTTCGTTTTTTCATCAATTAAATAGACGTTAGTGAAATAGTTACTGTTGAAGAGTTGTGGTAAATTACTGTGGATAGGCAAAAATTTATTAACGTCGTGATGTGAATCTTTTTCTTCTCTGTTTCAGAGTGGGCAAACACAGTTATCTGTATTTTTGGAATTTTGAGCCTAAAATAACCTCAAACTATTCGATTGCACTTCCTGATGAACAATTGGAAATTTCAGGGTAGCTTTGTTCGATAGAGGGCAAAATCCGCCAAATGATTTCGGAGATTTGAAAAATCTGGTACGAACATTTCCAAAACTACAGATCTGATCGAGTTTAAGACTTGTACGTAGATGTAGATGAATAACGATTCAAAATTCATGCGAGTATATCTAGTCTAGTCAACAAGTTTTTTTAGGTCAAAATTTTTGCGTATTCTCCGAAAATTATGATTGAGGTGTCATTCGATTCGGAATGGCATGTAGATAGGTTTTCATGAAATTCCAAGGCCGCTCGCAAAAATTGCAATAGTTATAAATAATTAAGTAACAAAAACAGAAGGAGGTTCAGGTTTTTGCCTATATCTCGAAAACTATTCGAGATAATTGAAATTTGAAAAAAGATTCAAATAGAGGAAGAAATTTCCTAAAAAAAAGTTCCAACTGCCGGAACTGTAGGACCAATATTTATAATTTTCCTAGAGGGCTGAAAATACGCCCGAAAACGGGTACTCCGGCTTGCGCAAGCCTCGCCCGTTTCATACCTTCGATTAATAAATAATATTTAAACTTATTAAATATGAAAATAAAATAATTTAAAAATGCAGGCACCTGCAGGATAGATCAATGAACAATAATCCGTGGTATAAAAATGTTTATCACGATTTTTCAATTAGTTATCCATTAGTTAATTCAAATTTTTTGTAGCACGAACATTAAAATTGCAAGTACGATAATTATTAAACCATTAATCTGATTTTTTTTTTCCTTTCTTAGAGCTATTCTTCGAAGGTCTTTGAATAGATTCCTATTGGAAAATTTTAAAAATTATTAATTTTTGTTTTGTTATGAACAATTTAGTTAAGTGAAAAATTATAAAGCTTCAATTTATAATATTACTATTGATCCGTTTTCTTATGATCAGAAACTACTTAAAAATTATTTTTAATAATTATTATCTACTATTGTTTAAAAAATTGTCATATACCAATGCGTTCATTATGAGATAATTCAAAATTTTCTTTTGAAAACATAATTGAAGCTACACTTAAGTAAATTGTTAATAACAAAAAGAAAATTAACAATTTTTCAAATTTTCCAACGCAAATCTATTCCAAGACCTCTTATAAAAAGCTCCTCGAAAGGAAAGAATTCTCAGATCAATGGTTTAACAATTATCACTTGCAATGTTAATGTTAATAAATAAAAAATAACTAATGGATTACTAATTGAAAAGTCGCGATAAATATTTTTGTACCACGGATTATTGTTCATTGACCTATCCTGCAGGGCCTGAATTTAATTTTTTGTTTCCATATTTAATTAGTTTAAATAATATTTATTCATGAAAGGTCTGAAGAGGTTTAGGCTTACGCAAGCCGGAGTACACGTTTTCGGAAGTATTTTCAAACCTCTGGGAAAATTATAAATATCGGTTCTGGATCCAGGAGTTGGGAAATTTCTTAAGAAATTCCATCTTCTTGAATCTCTTTTCAAATTTGAATTATCTCTGATAATTTTTGAGATATTGGCAAAAACCAAACCCCCTTCATTTTGTTTCACTTACTTGTTTATATCTATTGCAATTTTTGCGAGCTGCCTTAGCATTTTGTCAAAAACTATCTACATGCCATTCTAAATCGAATGACACCTCAATCATAAATTCCGGAGAATACGCTAAAATTTTGACCTGAAAAACACTTGCTGCCTAGACTAATCTATCTATCTCAAAAGGTAAAAAAAAATCAGAAACAAGTCCCTATCTGACAGCCTTGCAGTTAACTAGATATAATGCAAACTTGAAAAGGTTGGGTTATGTAAGATGTTTGAATGCATTGTTTTGATTAACATAAGGTCCATATTATCAATTAAATATAATATTAATTTAATTATTTAAAAACCTAATCAAGAAAAGATGAAAATATAAACATACAAGATGAAGTTATCCTTTATACACAAACATAACAGCATCATATATTTAAAACATGAATTATGTGGATATATCATTCGGAAAATATACTTCATAATAGTAAAGGTTACAGGCTTAATATCCCTGGAAATAACTGAAAAATTTCGCCAACAAATCTTTTCTTTCGCACCACTTTATGCTGACCTGACCTATACGTTATCGATTGTTTTTTCCCATTTGCAAAGTCTTCCTCAATTATTATTAACCTTCATGAATATTTCTGTCTACACGCTCAACATTATGTATTCCTTCTCTAAATCGGTTATTATTCTTCCCAATTTAATAACTCGCATACCTATTCATCCTTGTGTTTTGGTAATAGTTTGTTGCACATATCCTTGTTGGTCTAACTACTGTAGTCTTTTGTCTGCATCATATTTATTTTCTGCCTTTCACCTATTAGTTGTTCCATAATCAAGGTCTTAAGTCTAATTAATTGCTAGTCTGAACGCTGTTAATTCCTCACTGTTAGCATTATTATTTCCTTCACAAGGACAAGAAACTAATATTATCGAAGTTTCGATATTTCGATATTTCCAAATTATCAGCTATATGTATACCTTTTTACCACATGAGAAAACATCAAGTAAAAAGTGTAATTGTTATTATGAATTAGATTCACTAATAATCTTGGGGTCTTTAAAAATATCCAAAGATGGAACTAATATGGTAATCGTACAATTGTGTGAAATATCTTTTTCTACGATCGTGCATTTGCAAAGTAATTTAATTTTTGCGTTATTGCATAAAATATTTCGATACTATAATTTTGATTAATCGAAATCATGTCACGAATGAAGCCCCATATTCATAATCATTTATAGACGCCATCGTACACCGCCAAATTTCCGTAATTTATTTCAGGTTGTGAGTGTAAAGTTTCAAACTATTCTTAAAAGCTGTTGAAAATTTCGATTTCATATAGAGAGCTATAAACTATTCGTACTCCTCTGGATATATTATTTGGAACAGTTACTGAATATATTTGTAACTGAAACAGCAGATATTCTGCAACAGTTGAATGAATGTTAACATTAAAACGCCATGGAGGATTGAAACCTGTTACTAGCATTGAAATAGCATCTCAAATTCTGGAAGGTGTACCATGCTCTAGCACTTCACAACAATACAAATCAAAATTTAACAAATTACTGAATTTTATTTTGTTTTGTTTATCAATTACCATATTACATTGATTTAGCTGCACTACTAAAATTGAATTAACTCAAAAAAATAAAAACCAATTTTATGAAGATAATATCCGTTCAAACTGATATTGTTATTTTTCTGTTTTTTTTTTTTTTTTCTTGTTTTCTAGATTGGTGAGATAATTCTGCATTTTTATAATTATGTTGTTTATAAAGGAGGGAATATTCTGTTCCTCTTTTCGTTGACGTGCCCATACATATGTATATGTCGAAAGGGATTGAATAAAATTATTATTATTATCATTCCGTTCTCAGCCTCTGCTGGTCCTTCTTCTTTGAAAGAGTGAAAAAACAATTCAGTCCTTCCCACTAATTCAGAAACTTCCTTACGATGTGACAGGTTTGTAGGGCAACAGCCTGTTGTGCATATCCCGCGATTTTCTGGGATAGATGAAGTTTTTGAAGATTTTTTTTGAATGCTTCAGACATAATTCCTTCAGCCGAGATAACTAATGGTATTATAGTGACTCCGGTTAGATGCCACATATTCTTTAGTTCCAGTGCTAAGTTTTCGTATTTCGTTATTTTTGCAGTCTCTGTTTTCATGATGTTATGAGACAATGGCACTGCTATATCTATTATAATTCCAAACTTCTGATATTTTTCGATTAGTACGATATCTGGTCTATTATAATCTATTGTTCGATCTGTTGTTATCAGTCTGTCCCAATAGAGAACTATTTCATCTGTTTCTAATACTGCTGCAGGTTGATACTTGTAATACGGTATTATTATTATTGTTAGTACATACTATGTATTCTAATAATTAGTAATATTTACAATCATTATTTTCACACAGTTATCCTAGGAAGTCGATAGTCATTTGTAAGTTTCTTTTAGCAATGGATTTCCACCCCTCTAAACTATAGAGATTGAATCCTGTTGAAGTCCAGTTTATCTAAAATGTCTTGCACATTTTGTCCGTTTCAAATTTTTAAATAGAAGATGTTGACTCATTCGAATTACGTAAATTAGAGACGCATATACATTTCGAAAGATTATACCATATATTATGGCTTTCTCCCTAAGTTGAAAACAGAATCAATTAGACGAGACCTTTCTTGGCCTCCGTCGTCGCTTGAATTCACAATGACTCGAAATCCGAAATATTCAAAATCGGAGTTCAACAACTCGAATAATTTACTCAAATTCTATTCACCTCTACTTCGAGTCATGTTGATTAATCAGTGGTGTACGTTACATTGAAATTTATTGATAATGCAGAGATAAAATATACCTACATAAAACAATGATATTCTCTTTGTTTCGTCATGACAGTTTGGATGTATAATTTTGGTTTCATTATAATTCCTTTGTTTGAAAGAGATATTATAGGTTAAGCGGCCAGATTAAGGTTCTTTAATAAATTGCATCACCTATACCAGTTGTCACATTATTTGTGTAGAAAGGTTTTGCGAATTGCATTATTTTACGTGTGAACTATCCTTATTCTTTAGGGAATTCTATTATCATTTTCTTTGTATTCGATAAAGCAGTTTCTGAACAATGAAACTCGTCGAAGTACTGCGTTGTTGAGTGATTCTTGAATTCACGCAGCGTTGATTTTTGTTCAAGGGAGTCATACCCAAATTATTATAACCTTGGTGATGTAATATCTGTGGAATAGAAAGTTACGGTGATTTTGTTGTAGCTTATTATGTCTAAGACTAAAGCGGATCCTCCATGTTAAGATTCATCGTATAGGAAGAATTGTATTTTCTTAAATACATTGTGTGGATAATGTAAGGAACAAAATTCATAACTGCGTTATTGAATGTTTTCAAGCAAAACGCTTGGAGTTTTTAACTAATCAACTTATGGCATAAAAATTTTAATTATGAAGTCATTCATTTTTACAGAGTGATATCATATTTGTTTTTAAATGACCAACCCATTTTTTTTTACTCTTTATTAGACTTAGGTAAATGATGGCAACTTACCTAAATAATGGAGTGAAAAACTGCTACCATAGATAAAAAAAAATTCAGAAAATAACTAAAAATATTATGACGGCAATAATTTTTTTCACCGTCATTTAGGTAAGTTGCGCTGTGTAATAAAACAGCGAAAAAATAGAGGTATTCGATAAAAAAATGATGACGTCCCTCTGTAGAAATGAATGAGGTCATAATTAAAATTGTTATGCCATAATGCGGTTAACTAAAATTGACCTGTCCGACCGTTTTGCTTGAAAACATACAATTTTCTTAACGCAGTTATTAATTTTGTTTCACTGTATATGAGATCATATCTGGAATAAATGATTGTCGAAATTCTTTTTGTCGCTAAAGCGTTACAACTAACCCTTGTCAATTTGTCATTTATAATACACTATAATTTTGGTTACACTAACACGAGAATTTTGAGTTTTTATTTCTTGTTTACATCCAAATTATTAATTCAGTAATGGAAAAAAAGCTGGAAGCTGCTAATATAGGAGTAGCAAATGATTCTGAAACTGAAAAAACGGAATAATCATAGAATTTGCCATTTGCAAAAAGTCCGATAAGTTTGCGAATATAAACGATGATACGCGAAAGCCGAATTAGGTAGATATAAAGAAAGGATCCTTTACTTCGGAATAAATGTAGTCGGCCAGTATTTTATTAAAAGTTCCTTTATTTTCAGTGGCAAGAGCGCTTGCGTACTTGTCAAAATAAAGGTAACTTTATTACTGCCGTTTTGTACGACAATATCTCTCATATAAGTCGAAGAAAGAATCTTAATAGTAATATCGGAAATTTTATCGGAAGTTTTTGAGATGAGCGAAATGATGAATTTATTTGCCTATGAATCGAGGTTTTATAAGATTTTTATTTTATTTTTTCTTCTTTGTTTCAGGCTCGGTCCATGTGAGCTTCAAGATCCCGGTTGGGCTAAGATGAACTCATTGTCTGGAGGAAATAAAAGGAGGAAAAAGTCTGAAACCAAACCTCAGGCTCAAATGTAAGAAAATTATTTAAGATGGTGTATGGGTATTTCTTAAGCATAGAGCAGCAAATTTTGAGCAATGGTTCAATTTGTCTACTGCCCCTAATTTTTCCATCCCCCAACTGCTCTTGAAATTTTTGCACGTCCAGAGATTATCTCCGAAACTACTTTTTTTTATTGGTTAAAACCCAGGGAAATTAAAACCTATCCTTGAACAAATATCCCAGCTTATTTGCAGCGGAATTCGCTTTTTCACAGTTGAAATTCGTCCTAAATATTCGTCAACATCACACGAAGGTAAGAATAGTTTTGCTATCCTTAAACTTAGTTTTTTGCCGCCGTATAATACGATCTCTGGCTCAAGAGTTATGAAGTGACAATCATAAACCATTTGAAGAAATTTTGTTTTATTATTTTTCTAATATTAATAAACATAATAATTCTCATTATTATTCAAATTCGTTGGTACCATTTTCAGAATTTTTAAAAAAGCAAGAAAAATCGCAATAAACTCCAATATCAAAAATCTATTTCTTCATAAAAAATTCAAATATTCGGTTGACATAATTAATTTGATTTCATCGAGATTCCTAAAATAGATTACGGAGAATTTCATCCTTTAATTAAGTAATGCAATTCGGAACAATAAGATTTATATTTGTCTCGATTAAGCCCAAACAATTCTTCAATGAGGATGACGTCATACGGATTGGTCATCTACGTCTTGATGAAATGAACTGCATTAATCATGCCATAATCGAATTTTATTCACTGAGAATTTGGAAGACTTCAATTCTTTCCAATTTCAATTGAACGGTTGCTAAATCCCAGGTTTATTTTAATACTATCCATTAGTCTGAATTTTTAACGAAATTAAATTATATCGAAGATAACTTCTTTACAACATTTATATTTTTATTCGATATTTTCCTAGTTGAGATCATAATGCATTGATGATTTGAAAATGTATTGAAATAATATTTTTAGTAACAACCTTTGAGCTCAATAAGTAAATACCTACGTAAATCGTCTTTAGATTTCACCTAGTAGGACTCATATAAATTGTATTATGTATATTATACATAACTGTAGAATTACTCTATGCCCTTAAAGGTGGAAGAAATTCACGTACAGGGTAGAATAATATAAACAAAGAGAGCGAATGACCATAATTTTCAATTTCGGTGCAATTTTCTCTAATTTCATCCTCGTATTCATCCGCTTTCGTTTATCATTTCTGAAATTAGAGAAAATTGCACCGAAATTGAAAATTATGGTCATTCGTTCTCTTTGTTAATATTAATAATATAAAGAATCCAAAAATATTGCTTGGTACTATCATGCAGAATGATTATTACATTTTTATTGTTGAATAAATAAATTTCGATTTTTTCAACTAGCTATTCAGACAAAAGATGATACAACTTTGAGTATTTCTTAAATAAATCTTATTTCGATTTCCCACATTACTTTTGTTTGTATTTAAATTTTTCATTTATTTTATTCACGTTTGTACACTGTAGATAATTTTTATTATTTGTGAATGGGGAAGTGCAATTTATGGCAATCAAAAATTGTTATAAGTGTGTGTATAAATCTGACATTTCAATATCTCTCAAAACAGATTTAAAGAGATCTCGATATAACAATTCTTATATCCTAGGCCTATTCAGACAAAGGCTCGGACAAAGGTTTACACATAAATAATTTGCCATCACCTACTTTTCACATTCTAAATAACACTTGAATGATTGAATATTTATTTGAAATTTGTTCATGAATTCACATGAATAGATATTGGTATCACTTTTTATCGAATATTGGCAATAAATTCTCCGAATCTGTTTTGGAGTATTGAAATGTCAGAAAAATTTCACACACTAATAAAAATTTCCAACATTTTATTTAATCATTAAAAAATTACAATTATTATCTACAATGTACACACAGGAATAAAATGGACGAAAAATTTGAAGACAAACAAGAATAATGTGCGAAATCAAAATAATTTTCAGTTAAAAAATTGCCTAAAGTTGTGTCATCCTTTGTCCGAATAATTATAGGATATAAGCATTGGCATATAATTGCCATACGGGGTGAAATATCAATCATGATAGTTGAAATTTGTTGTAAAAGTCTATTGATTCAAAAATAAAATGTATTAATCACTATGTGTGATGGTGCCAAGCAATATGTTTGGATTGTTTTGTTGAATTAACCCTTGACGCTTATAAAGGTGAAAGAAATTTTCATTGTTCAACTACAGGGTGAATTTATATTAACAAGATAGAAAAAGTATATAAATGTTCCTTATTATGTTCTCAGTTAGTTTCCATATTTTATACAGGGTGTTTCTAAATGAGTGTATCAACGGTCAACTGTAGATTTCTCATGAAAAAATAATTTTTTTTTCTCTACCATTTTTTTCTCCGGGTCTTCGTTTCAGAGACACAGGGTGTCAAGAATTTATACTTTTTTCAGTTTTTGCTAATATCTCAGAAACCGTTTGAATTACAGAATTGAGTTTTTGTACACACACTGTCACTAATAATAGCTACTTTCTTGCACTTTACTCGGTTTTATTAGACGTGCCAGTGGCGGAGATATTGATTTTGCACAAAGGTTTTACCGCCCAACTTTTACACCTGGACAAATTTGCATTTGCATAGCAAATTCTGATGAGCCAATGTGTTTTACATAAAAAAGGTACTCTAGGTTCATTGCTTTAAAGTGAACCGTTTTCGAGAAAAGTGGCATTTTATGATCAAAAACAATTTGCTAACGCATTGTAAATTTCTTGTAATTGGCAAAATGAGTAGTGATAATTAACAAGTTTATTAATATCAACAAAATATGGCAACTAGGCTTTTAAATTTAAATTGCAAAGTTATTTTTCATTATTTTTATCGACCATAGTTAATTATCACGACTCATTTTTCCAATTACAAGAAATTTACAATGGGTTAGCAAATCGTTTTTGATCATAAAATGCAAGTTTTCTCGAAAACGGTTTACTTTAAAGCAATGAACCAAGAGTACTTTTTTTATGTAAAACTCATTGGCGCATCAGAATTTGCTGTGCAAATGCAAATTTGTCCAGAGGTGTAAAAGTTGGGAGGTAAATCCTTTGTGCAAATTCAATATCTCTGCCACTGACACATCTAATAAAACCGAGTGAAGTGCAAGAAAGTAGCTATTATTAGTGAAAATGTGTGTACAAAAACTCAATTCTTTAGTTCAAACGGTTCCTGAGATATTAGCAAAAAACTGAAAAAAGTATAAATTTTTGACACCCTGTATCTCTGAAAGGAAGACCCGGAGGAAAAAATGGAAGTGAAAAAAAATATTATTTTTTCATGAGAAATCTACAGTTGACCGTTAATACACTTATTTAGGAACACCCTGTATAAGATTTTGTTATTGAATATTGTTTGCCACAAAGAAATTGAGAATTAGTTTTGATATTTTAGTAGGCCTCGGAAATGATGTTTGTAGCGAAAGAGCAGTGATAAAATGAGTTATCTCAACAATCGGATTTATCGCTTCCTCATCATAACAGAAAATAATCTTTTTCTGTAAACTAGAACGTAATGGACTCTAGGTATATAATAGAGGTAATTTGAATGAGTAAATAATAAACCTTGGTACAAGATTTCAGCAATTTTTCCCTACTAATCCTGTTACACGACTATCAGTTATTACCTTTCACTTTGAATGGCCTAAAGTATGATTAATTATCAGTTCCAATTTTTCGGGTAGAATTATGAGAACTAATGAACTGATAAACTTACAAATTCTCACCCTTATCATCATTTTACTGATAAGATGAACATTTTATGGGAAATGATCACATAATATTGAATATGAGAGAATTGAATATTGTTTCGAATTTATACCTTTTGAAACTTGTCATACTCAGTTTTTTTTCAGTCCAACGAGTTTCTCTACAATTCAAAATTTGTAAAATATTGACATTTTGAGAAAATATAGCGTTTTATTCAATTTTGATTTCAAGGAAAACCAGATTTCTTTGTGAAAAATTCATAAATATTGTATTTCTCTGCTCCATCTGAATTGCAAGTAGTCTCCCTAGCATACTTGGATGTATTTTACAGGAAAATACGTTCGAATGGAACACTCCTTCGCGTAGATTATCATTCATTTGGATCTCATCTGAGCACCTTTAATAGTTCAAACCGGTCAACAGGTGTTGGAGACTATTATTATAATTATGTTTCAAATTATGTATGGTTATTGCGGTAATGAAGTTAACTGTCGAAACAACGTTGTACGTCTTTAATTTAGATGTACTGCATTCTACAATAAATTCTAATAATGAGGCCAAAGGGAAGGAACCAGACCGGCCATTGAATGGGTTAAAGAAGCCAAGATCCCACCTGTCGAAATTTCATTTTGAGAATTTCCGATTAAATTATAAAGTATGATTCTTGATTAGTATCGCTTGGTTGATCTAATTTATTCGCAAATGGTGAAATAATTGTGGAATATTTCGTTTTGTTTTTATCTGGTCTTTGATAATGGTAAAAAATGAAAAGAAAATAGTAGATGAGACCCATTGGAAAAGGAAGAAAATATAACAAAAATGAAAGGAAAAATAATTTTCGGGTGATCTGAGTTCGGGGAGTGGAAGGGGTTGAGTTAAGAATAAAAAGAGGTATATCTCGATTTCTGGCAAAACTACAAATCCCATGGAAAAAAGTGAAATGGCAAAGTTGTACTTAATAAAAAGATCTACAACTTTTGTATTCACACTTTTTTTACATTTCTGATGGTGAAAAAGTGTAAATATTGTATATCAATATCGGTCCAACATAGTTTATATATATATTGCTCAATAATGTTTCTCTACATGGGGCCAATAAAAAAATGTTAAGATTATGCAATGAAACTCCAATATTGCATATCAATATCGGTCCAATATAGTTTATATACAGGGTGAGTCTTTGACCACTGCATTAATTTTAACCAAAGATTCCTCTCATCAAACGAAACACTTTTTTCATTTACCATTTTTCCAGATTCGGCTCAGGTAAAAAGTTACAAGCGTTTAAAGATTTTCAATGTGCTAATACACTCCCGCATATAAATTATCTATGACATCGTTGGTAGACGAGAATAAGGCGTGGTAACGTGGTTTACAGCTTGATTCGGGATTCCAACGCTAAGGGACGGATCCATAAAAGTAGTGAAATTTCTGGAGTTTTCCATTTTAAAACATTCAATGAAGAATATCTCGAAATCGGTGCGTTTAAGGAGAAATGATGAAGAATAATATAATGTTCTAAAACGATGGAATATTCTTGAAATGACTCAAGAAAAACTTTATATGCTTTCTTCATGCTAATTTCGTTTAGTTTTATGAATCCACGAGTCCATAACTAGAAAACGAGTAGAAGTAGAAAATAACTAATATTTGGAAAATATGTATCATAGTTAAAGGAAACTTTACGCCAACATTCATTTTATTCGAAAAAAGGATGTCAAAGCTACAAAATAAAAACTGATTTTTTTTTTAAAACTTCAACAGCCTGTATCTTTTTACCTGAGCTGAATTTGGAAAGATTGTTAAATGAAAAAAGTGTTTCATTTAATGAGAGGAATCTTTGGTTAAAATTAATGCAGTGGTCAAAGACTCACCCTGTATATTGGTCAAATATAGTTTCTCTACATTGGGCCAATAACAAAATGTTGACACTTTACAATGAAGCGAAAATATTGGATATCAATATATCGGCCCAATATAGTTTCTACGTATTGGCCCAATATTGTTTCTATATATTGGGCCAATATTGAAATGTCGACAATTCGCAATACTTATAGACCACATTAGCTCTCTTGGCGGGAGATTCATATTCAAATTTTTCAACATGGAAAATCAACTTTGAGATGAAACCACCCTATTTAAAAGAGAATGTTAGTACAGAGACATCAAGTATTGGGTATCTTCACCATTAGTGCATGTTTTCATGTTCTTTCCACATTAAAATCTACTTATATATATTCTTAAATCAAAATTTAAACCAGTGTAGTTCGAAAGATTTCCGTACGTCGTAGTTGACTTCTGCTGTGTCATTACAAGGCCGATTTAGGGTTATGTTATTATTTTTGACTGATTTCGAGTGAGCTAAGACATACGTCAATCGAATTTTGTTATGAAAACTTCACTGAATCTATTTCAACCAAAATAAACCTTAAGAAATTAGCAATGGAAATAAAAACAGGCGAGAAATTCGTGTAAATTTTGGGTCGATAAGAAATGCATGGGGAATTCAGTGCTCGGATCCACGGATGGATCGTAATTCAAATTTCCCGCCTAACCTAACTAATGTGGTCTATAGCACCAATGTCAATGTCAATGTCGGCCCAATATAGTTTCTATATATTGATCAATATTGTTTCTGTACATTGAGCCAATAACAAAATGTTGACATTTTGTAATGAAGCGGATATCAATACCGGCCTAATATAGTTTCTACATATTGGCCCAATATTAATATGTTGACAATTCCCAATATAGCGCCAATATTGGATAGGTATCAATATCTGTCCAATATATAGTTTCTATATACTGAAAAACCAAGCTCAAACAAAATTTGATATTTACAATAATATTCATGCTGACACCAATGTCGTCTATTCACAAAAAAAATCTCTTAGCTGATTATGTTTAATATTATGTTATATAGGCTGAGGCCATCCAGATATATATTTATCTCTTGACATTTGACAAGCTGAATAAAAGGGCACCTTCCCGCGTATGCCACAGACACGAGGAACACATGTCTAGGAACTGATAGAGTTGTAATGTAGATTGTCCATGCTTGTTATTGGAAATAAACATTCTTATTAATTAAAACCTCATTTAATTAATATAAAACATGGTGTCAGGTGTGATTGTGTAAAAGAATCTGGCTAGTAAGGGAGTTTAGACACATTGGATCAGCAAGTGAGGTCAGATTAGCACGTGTTCTACGCTCTAGAAGAGGAAGACTATTATAAATTATCAGGATGGAAAACTATTTCAAACCACCAGAAGCTCTCAATTTGGATGGAAACATAGCAGATAACTGGCGTAAGTTCCACCAGAAGTTTAACAATTTTATGGATGCATGTGGTCTGAATAAAGAAGGTGAAGAGAGGAAAATAGCCATCCTATTAAATATAATAGGAGATGATGGTCTTGATTTGTTCAATACATTTTCACCATTGTCAGCCAGTAATAGATCTTTGGAGAACGTACTGAAGCAGTTCAACGAGCACTGCGAACCGAAGAAAAATGAAATTTATGAAAGGTTCTTGTTTAATAGTATTGTTCAAAAGGAAGGACAAAGTTTTGATAGCTTCCTCACGGATTTGAGAACTGCAGTGAAAACGACAGGATACAGTAAGCCAGAGGAAATGATTAGAGATAGAATTGTCTTCGGAATATATGATAAGTGCATACAAGAGAAGCTATTGAGAGAACCTGAGTTAGTTCTCCACAAAGCCATTGACATATGTAAAGCAAGAGAAGTGAGTAAGCAGCAACTGAAGGTACTGCAAAGTGAGAACACTGCAGTGAGTGCAGTTAAAGCAAGTAAGAATAATTGTGACTATTGCGGATACAAGCATGAAAGGAAACAGTGTCCAGCATTCAGAAAAACATGTGCAAAGTGCAAAGGAAAGAACCATTTTGCTCGAGTGTGCAGAAGTGATACTCAAGAAGATAATAAGAAGAACAAGAAGAAAGTGCACCAAGTAAGACAAGAAGAAGAGAAGTCTGAAGAAAGCGAGGAAGAATTCTTCATTAATGCTGTAAGGAAGAACACCCTGAGGCAAGAAAGAAGTTGGATAAAGTCGGTAATTGTCAATAATAATTGTATAGATTTTAAGTTAGATACAGGGGCTGAGGTATCAATAATTCCATACAATATTTTGAAATCAATTGATTTGGTGAAGAAGTTAGACAAGTCTAATATTTCTTTGATATCTTATGGTAGCTCAAAATTCAAATTAGAAACAGTTGGTGAGGTAGAGCTCACTTGTATGGTTGGAAACATAATGAAAAAAGTTTTATTTGTTATAGTAGATGCTAAAAATCAAGTTCCTTTACTAGGCTTGCAAGATTGTATTCGATTAAATTTAGTTAAAAGAGTAGATCAAGTTAGAGTTGAAGATGCACAGAGGATGGTGATTAAAAGTGTGGAAGATGCAGTGAAGGAATTTCCTCAAGTCTTTGAAGGATTGGGTAGGTTTCCTTCACGACATCACATTTCATTAAAATCGGATGCTATACCTAAAGTTGTGCCAATAAGAAGAATTCCACGAATACTTCACGATAAATTAAAAGAAAAACTTGAAGAACTTGAAAATAAATGCATAATTAAAAGGTTAGATAAGCCAACGGATTGGTTAAGTCCACTAGTCATAGTTGAAAAAAGAAACGGAGATATTAGATTATGCTTAGATCCTAAACATCTTAATGAAGCAATTAGAAGGGAGCATTTCTTAATCCCATCGGTTGAGGAAATTGCGTCTAAACTATCAGGAAAAATATATTTCACAGTTCTGGATATGCGTGACGGATATTGGCAAATTGAGTTAGATGCCTCCAGTGCAGAGTTATGTAGTTTTGGAACACCCTTCGGGAGATATAAGTTTCTGAGAATGCCATTTGGCATATCATCAGCTCCTGAAGTGTTTCAGAAAAAGAATTATGAATTATTTGGAGACATAAATGGTGTTGGTCTTTATTTTGATGACTTAATAGTCATGGGAGAAACTGAGGAAGTACACGATCGTAATCTAAGAATTGTTTTGAATAGAGCGGCTAAATATAATGTTAAATTCAATAAAGCTAAGATTCAATTCAAGCAAACATCTGTTAAGTTTTTAGGACAAGTAATAAGTATTAATGAAAATTATATTAAGTCAATTGAGGATATGAAAAATCCTGTAGATAGAAAGCAATTCATGAGATTTCTGGGAATGGTGAAGTTTATTGGCAAATTTATACCAAATCTATCGGCAATCACCGCCCCATTAAGATATTTAAGTCGAGAAGATGTTCAGTGGCACTGGAACGTGAATCACGATTTAGCGATGAAACAATTGAAAACATTGATCACGAATCCTCCTGTACTTCAATTTTTTAATCCTGAAAAAGAAGTTACATTAAAAGTTGATGCATCAAAAGATGGCCTTGGCGCTTGCCTATCACAAGAAGGCCATGTCGTTGCGTTTGCATCAAGAAGTCTGACAAAAACAGAGCAAAAGTACGCGCAGATCGAGAAAGAAATGCTGGCGATTCTATTCGGAGTAAAGAAATTCCATTTGTTTGTGTATGGGTTAAACATAAGAATTTTTAGTGATCACAAGCCACTGGAAAGTATTTTTCGTATTATTAGTGTACAATACAAGCCTGGTAAAGAAATGTATGTCTCTGACGCTTTGTCTAGAGCATTTATTGAAGAACAGAACGAAAATAGTGACTGTCAAATAGATTATGTCGTTCATTCAATTGAGAGGTCCGTACCAATGTCAGAAGAACGAAAGGAACAATTTAGAATCGAAACATCTAAAGATCCACAATTAAACGTAGTTATTAAATATGTGAATGAAGGTTGGCCAAGTAAGAAACATAAAATTCCTGATATAGTAAAAAGCTATTATAAACTCAGAGAAAAAATCTTTTATTGTAATGGATTGTTATTTTTAGAACATAAATTAATTGTACCCTTAGTCTTAAGAAATGAAATGTTAAAGATAATCCATGAAGGCCACCTAGGAGTAGAAAAGACTAAATGCAGGGCAAGATTAATTTTTTATTGGCCTGGTCAAGCAGCTGATATTGAATCATTCATCAAATGTTGTAAAATTTGTGAAAAATATTCAAGAAAACAGTGCAAAGAATCACTTCAACAATTGCCTTTGGCAACAAGACCATGGCAGATAGTAGGCACCGATATTTTCACATATGCTGATAAGTCTTATTTAACCATATACGACTCATATTCAAATTGGTTGGAACTTTTGATTTTAAAGGACAAAAGTGCTGAATCCGTAATAGAAAAATTTAAAGACGTATTTGCACGTTTTGGCACACCAGACAAAGTAGTAGCTGATAATATTCCATTTAATAGTAGAAAATGTTTAGATTGTGCAAAAGAATGGAATTTTGGTCTTGTGTTCAGAAGCCCCCACTACCCTCGTTCAAATGGCTTAGCTGAGAAATCTGTGGGAATTGCAAAAAATATACTCAAAAAATCGTTAGACGAAGGCAAGGATATATATTCCGCATTGTTGAATTATAGAAATTCCCCTTTAAAATACATGAACTATACCCCATCCCAGCTTCTGAACTCGAGGGTATGCAAGACCAAGGTTCCAATTGCAAATGAATTGTTGCAACCGCGGATTTGCCAAAACGTAATTAATAAATTGGAGACTAAAAGACTTAAATCTAAACAATATTATGATAAAAATTCAAATGATTTGAAGCCATTGGAAGATGGTCAAAATGTGATTATGTACGATCATGGTAGAAAAGTGTGGGAGTCTGCAAAAATATTGGATCAGAACGAAAACAAACGATCTTATAATGTAATAGATAGTGCAGGAAATGTGTTGAGGAGAAACAGAGTTGATATAAAGCCATCGAATAACGAAATGGTTCAACAATTAAATAATGAAGAGTTTTGCCAACTTGGATCAAACTGTTTCTGGTTCATACACAAAAGTACCTGAAATTGAATGTAATACTGATTCTGACTTTGTAACTAGATCTAAATCTGGTAGAATCATTAAAAAACCTGTTAAGTTGGATCTTTAAAGGGAATGATGTTTAATATTATGTTATATAGGCTGAGGCCATCCAGATATATATTTATCTCTTGACATTTGACAAGCTGAATAAAAGGGCACCTTCCCGCGTATGCCACAGACACGAGGAACACATGTCTAGGAACTGATAGATAGTTGTAATGTAGATTGTCCATGCTTGTTATTGGAAATAAACATTCTTATTAATTAAAACCTCATTTAATTAATATAAAACAGATTATTCAATTTTTTAACGAGTTATAAGCAAAAAAAGACATTTTTTTTTTACTAAATTTCCGACTTGAAATTTGGCACATGGATCTAAATTGTTAATTTAAACAAGTTTACTTAGAGCGATTCACAAAAAATGTTTGAATTTTCCGTGATAATGGATATTTTTGTTTGAAAATGGTGATTTCCGCTCAAACCGGAAGTGGGCCGGGTTTTATATCATTTTTTATAATTTGTGATGCACCAACTTTTTGTAATCAATAAAGCTTGGAAATATTAATAGAGAAGAAAAGTCCCTCTTGATGGTGCTAGTTTTTGGGAAGCACTGTATATACTGTCCCATTAATGAAAGGTTGAATACTTACACATTATTGGAACAGATATGTTTCTCTCATATAAACTGTACTCTATCTGAGCTCTGTAATGATTCCAGTGGAGAGTTGTACATAGTGATTGAAGAACAAAGAAGATGTATTAAAAAAATATATATTTCACTTGACCATACATATATTTTACAAAATAATTTTTTATTCATTCTTGATTTCCTGGAGCTGGTTTCTACAAAGTAGATTATGTTAGAGTAAGGAAAAACAAATACAAATAAATAGTGAACTTGCCTGGTCTACATAGCCTCCCACCATCCCTATCTCCGGTAGCCGCTAGGGCAAATCCAATAATTTGCGTTATTCCTCTTCACAGATTATATCATGAAAATGTAAATTATCATTATGAGATAGTAATAGATATGAGAATTGGTAATCATTAAAGGATACTGTGGAAGGTATATATTCATCATTAAATGGTTTCTTTCTGGGTTTTCTCTCCCAAACTCTGAAAAATATCTATAAAATAAAAAAATGACTATTTTGTGATTTGCTTCTGCGTAAGAAGCAATCAATCGAACAATGTTGCCTAACAAATAACAACGAAGCAACATCTAGGAAGAAACAACTATATCGTAACGTTTCGGAGTCTATACCTATCAGACTCCTTCGTCAGACGCTTAATGAAAACCTTCAGAATTATTTTGTTGATAGTTATTCTGAAATTCTCGAATTTCAGAATAACTACTCTGAAATTCGAGAATTTCAGAATATTTATTCTCACCCATGACAAAATATACAGTATCAATTCATAGTGGGCAGTGGACAATGTAGGTACACCACCTTCCAAAACTTCAGCATACATCTTTGTTCGATGAACATATTTTTTTGAGATAATTGTAATTAATCAACTCGGCCTAAGTATGGACTCGAAAATTTTAATCCAGTAAAAATACTTAATGAAAATCATGAATCGATAGGTTTGTTTAAGCATGACTTCTAACTAATAATTGACCATTAATGGTCAAATATTGGTAAGTTGTAAGTTCGCACCCAACCCAGGAACTTGTACTCCTGATGTCCATGTTCTGGATTATTTTAGGCAGGACTCCCACTTTGCTTTAAACGTCTAAATAACCGAATCATTACACTTTATGAAACACCCATTTGCTCGACTGCATCAATTTGTTTCATGTCAGCTTGAAGCAGACCTACGACTTGATTCATCTCTTCTGTTAAATGAGGTTGGTTCCATCATGAATAGCGATTGCCACAAATTATTCCCGCAAGTTAACGTCACTAAAGTCACAGTAAAATGGATAGATTTATTTACATCGAATAACTTAATGCAAATTCCATTTTGGCATCACTATCATGATTATGTACCTACCTTTTATAAAGGGTGATTCCAAATTAGACGTGAACCTTGGAAAGTTGTTAAAATTAATCATTTGCTGTTGTTGAGCCATATTTATTGATAACCGAAAATCAACAGTTTCCGTGATATTTCAGTTCTTTTGATTTTTAAAAGATTTCTCACCTTAGTTCATTTTTCGTAAATTTTTTCCACGTGACCAATTTGATTATCATTTTGGGTTATTTTTATCAGGAAAGAATATGACATGTATGAAAAAAGCAAAACTAAACTGTATAAGAAGTTGTAAAATAATTAGTATGATTTGTAATGTGGTACATGAATAAAAGAGAAATATATTTCTAATATCAATTTGTCAGCAACTTTCGAATTCCACAATTTATGTATTCCAAAATCATTTTAAAAACTTGCTAAAATCCTTCTTTATTCTCTAACAAAAAATTCGTTAGAATGCATTCACTAGTTTCGTTACTTTTATCAGAAAGGTTATGATATGTATGAAAAGAGCAAAACTAAGCTGTATAAGATGTTGAAAAAGAATTAGTATGATTTGTAATGTGGCATATGAATAAATAAAATTAAATTCCTAATATTCATTTGCCTGCAACTTTCGAATTCCACAATTTATGTAAGCCAAAATTTCTTTAAAAACTTGCCAAATTCCTTCATTATTCTCTGAAAAAATTTTCGTTAAAATGCATTCACTAGTTTCAAATCTTACTTATTCTTTATCAATATCTAATACAGCATAGTTTTGCTTTCTTCATACTTATCATATCCTTTTCTGATAAAAATAATCGAAAATTATGATCAAATTTGGTCAACGTACAAAAAATTGACGAAAAATACCCCAAGTGAGGGTAAGAATTCCCCCAAAATATTTAAATGGCATTGCGATCGACTAAGATTTATTTAACAAGCAACTGAAATTCTCCTTACAATTGTCTTTAAATTTTACAACTCCGCCGAAAACTTTAAGATCGAAACGTATCTGCAAACGAGCACTAACAGTATAAATATCAGTAATTCGAGGAAAAGTATGCCAACGAAGAATTTGGAGTGAGAAATACCAGAAACGAGTGTCCCTTCTTAGTCAAAGTTGTATGGGTCTGAGCGTTTTTGAAAATGTTGACGAATCAGTTTCTGAAAGTGGCACTGTTTCGTTTTCAGTTGGCAGCCTGTATAATCCGCGAAACTAACTATCTAATAAGTTGAAACCATACGGATGACGTCTGCGTTGCTTCGAATGTTGGAAGATTCAAAGATCCAAAACAAAGTACGTAATGCCGATCTTTTTCAGCTTTACGGACCACCGGATTCACGCTCCAGAACTCCTATATTTTAAGAAATTATCGGAGTTTCCGACCATCCCTTCGTAACCATCCCGAGATGCGATGTTTACGTCTCGCCAAACGTGACATCTCATATCCAGATAACGAACAGAAGGGATTATCAAAACAAAAACGTTGGAGAGTTTTCCTTCATTCCATCATCGTCTAGCAAAACAGCGGGCCGAACGAAACGCTGAGCTGGCAGCATCTCCCTGTCATAGTACACGTTGAAGAGCTCGAATCCGCTGACTGGAGGAATTTTATTCATTTAGAAAGATGCGCTTCCAAGATAATGGACCTTTATGGCGTGAAGTTACTTCTACGAATCGTTTTGCTTAATTGCAGAAATACTTTTGCTCCGCGTCGTGGTTATTACGTGGAAAATTCTAGCGGTGGATAGTTTTTCTGGGATATGTGTATCACATGTGTGTTAGCAGACAATGGATGTTCGAAGTAGTCTGTCGAGGAGGTAAAAAAGCTGCGTTTTTGTTTAATGATTAAAAGATGAACTATGAAAGACCATTAAAACCCGTTGTTTCGTTTTTGCACACTCGTATCAAGGCGATATCATTTGGACCAAATACAGGGTAGGGTGTATCCTAACATTCCTAAATATCATAATTACCACCGGGAACGTATTCTGGCGCTCAAATAAAAGTCAATTTGCTGTATACAATAAGACCTATTCTGTTTGCAAATAGAAAAAATTGGTTCAACCACTTACGTGAAGTCAGGAGCTTTTACAGCATGTTCTATTGTCTACTCACCTCTATTGGACACTCTTTATCGAATGTAGCTTCGATATATACCGTTTTCTCATCTTTTTAATATATGAATACATTTAATACCATTTTAATGACAATTTTCAATTCTTTCATATGTATTCTTTTTAAATTGAAATACGAAAAAATTCACGCCTCAAGTAACTCCAGTATACGATATTCCACGAAAACTAGTGGGTCGGCATTCTACAAGTAATCACCGAGAGTTTTATGTAATTGGGTCAGATTTGGATACTTTGAGTAATATTGGAAAAAAGAACAAAATTTCAGTAACTCCAAAACTGTTTGAGCGGTTATGCCAATTAACGAAATTAAATGTCGAATTCGGATGCGCAACCTACCCTGAAAATTGCAAGTCGCTATCGCTTTCCGTTCTCATGTTGTTGTGAGATACATAATATTTTTTCGAAATTTTTTTAAAATTTTCTAGTGGTATGATTCTCACAAAATTCCACACGCGTCACTATGTCGATATTCTACAATTAGATACCAAATTTCATATCGATCGGGTCTGTATTTTTTTGAGAGAAAATAATATTCCAGATGGGTATAACTCCGAAACCGTATGGCTGATTATGCCTGTTACGGAACTCAAATGTCGCATTCAGATGCTCAACCTACCCTAAAAAATGCAAGTCGCTATCTTTTTCCGTTCTCAGGTTATCTTGACGTAAATATTATTTTTTAATTTAATTTGAATTTTTGTTTTATTTTCTAGTGTTACCATTCTCGGAAACAGTTTGGCAAATTATGCCCATTAAAGAACTTGTCCGTCGTTTTGGGACGCGCCACCTAGCCTGAAAATTTCAAGTCGCTATCTCTTTCCGTTCTCAAGTTACCGTGGCAACGGCCGGACGGACAGAATCGAATTTGACCTCGAATTGTTCATAACGGAGTCGAACCTAATCGTTTGAGACCATTTTCGGCAAAATTTCGAAAATTACAGACATTTTTTGCGCAAAATGATAACGCGATGTTCCCCAGAACATGCGTGTAAAGAAGACATTAAATTCAAAGTGTGTCATTAGAAAAAAACAAGACTGCCGAACATTTTTAATCCGAATCCACCAGTCCGATTCTACCCAACAACGAACTTATTCAAGATATTCATTCCTCAAATCTTCTCTGAAAATTATATTGTATCAATTCAAACTTAGCCAATATTCCAGTTTCGTTTTTACTGGAGATATTCTGAACCCAATTTGATCAACTTACCAAAGTATATATTCCCATCTTCATATGGATTATCCAAATTATATTATCACCCAAAATTTGTAATATCCTTGAATCCTCATAATTATACGATAGCTGAGGTTATTCCATTGATCATTTTGCATTCAATCATACTTTGTTTTCTAGAATTGGAGGTACATTTTTTTATCATGAGTAACGAATTTTGAATAGAACCAGAAATAAACAATCATACTTTGTTTTCTAGAATTGGAGGTACATTTTTTTTATCATGAGTAGCGAATTTTGAATAGAACCGGAAATAAATAATATGACATGACTCGGTAGATAAGCATGAACACAGATCATTCATATATATATACTCATAGATAGAAATATACGGACGTTAATTTTCGATAACAGCATTCTGTGAAATTAGAGATTAGCGATTTAATATTGAAAATTTGAAAAATCATATCTCCGAAAGTATTAGCTTGTTAGAGTTAAAAATGATATCAATGGATTCTTATTATGAAACTGCATCTTAAAAAAATGGAATTTCAAATTTGTAATGTAAAAACAAAAGTTGTTTTACGTTACTCCGAAAACATTTAGCCCAATAGTGAACTTAACCGAGATATTCATCTCTCAAACCTACTCTGAAAATTTCAACTGTCTAGCTCATTCCGTTCTAGAGTTATCATGTCTACGGCCGGACCGGCCGGACAGATTCGATTTTGACCACGGATTCTTGATCAGTGAGTCGAACCAAATCATTTGCATCCAAAAACTCGAAAATTGCAGATATTATGGCAAATTGAGAAGTACTCTGTTCCGAGGAACAAGAGCGTCAAAAATACCGGAAACTGAGCAGCGTTGGCGAGTTCAATATCAGGATGGGTGACCGTTACCGCGATAACTTTCGAACGACAACAGATAGCGACTTTTAAGTTCGTTGATAGACATTACGGCCAAACGGATTTGGAGTCATACCCATCTGAAATTTTGTTGTAATGTTTCCTCAATAACTCAAAAACTACAGGTCCGATCCAACTAAAATACGGAAATTAATTGTAGAATGTCGACGCGCAAAGTTTTGCGAAATTTTGTGAGGATCGTATCACTGGAAAATAAACAAAAAAGAATCTGAAACTCAGAAACTATCCGTCCGAAATCACTGATTTTGAGAGAGCCTTCAAAACCCAACTTTACAGGCAAGTTCCAAATTGAAACACGATCGAATCTATATTGTTGGAGATATTGAAAACATATTGGAAGAAGAGCTGCTTTGGGTGAGTTCACTAGCTGGATGGTTGACCATTGCCACGACAACTTCCGAACTGAAAGAGATAGCGACATGCAATTTCCAGGGTAGGTTGCATCCGGTAGGCATCCGAATGCGACTTTTATGTTCGCTAATAGGCATAAACGCCCAAACGGTTTTTTAGTAACAAACATCTGAAATTTTGTTGTATTTCCTCTATAACTCAAAATATACAAATCCGATTCAATTAAAACTCCGTTAATTAATTGTAGAATGCCAACGCGCTAATTGTCATGAATATCGAATCCTGAAATTACTTCAGACGTTAGTTTTTTCGTATATTATTAGATATTTAACGAATTTCAATTCCGATAGAATACATTTATGTCAGAATTAAATATTCTGTGGCCTTGACGATTCACTCATTACTCAAGTATGTCATTAAAATGGTACCATATGTATTCATACGTTATAAAAGCTATGAAAACGGTCTATTCAATGGTAAATTCGATGAAGAATGTCCAATAGAGATTAATGAAACATTATTAACAGTAATTTTGTCGGTTTAAGATCAAATCTTTTTTCAGCTATCGTGAAATGTTTTATATTTCAAAAAATATACGTAAGAAGCGGCTGAAATTCCGCTCATAACTAGCCACCATTTTACCTTCGAGTACTGAATTTCACCTCGATCGACTTCGTATGAGGAGTGAATAGACAATGGAACACGTGCGCAAAGGCTCCTGACACGTCAGTGCTTTTCTCATTTTTGGCGCTCTTGTTACTGGTAACAGAGTGCTTATCAATTTGCCCAATTGTCTGTAATTTTCGGCTGAAAATGGTCTCAAACGATTTGGTTCGACTCACTGATCAAGAATCCGTGGTCGAAATCGATTCTGTCCGGCCGTCCGTTCGTTAACACGATAACTCTCGAACGGAATGAGCTAGACAGTTGAAATTTTCAGAGTAGGTTTGGGAGATAAATATCTCGGCTAAGTTCGTTATTGGCCAAAAGGCCGATTTTGCCCAATGATGATTTCGGAGTAACGAAAAAAAAATTTTTTTGTTACATTACAAATTTCAAATTTAATTTTTTTTTGAGACGCAGTTTCATCATAATAATCCATTGATATCATTTTCAACTCTAACTTCTATGTTATTACAGAATGCGAATTCTATATGTCTGTGTCCTATCTGTGTTCACTGTTCATACATATTAACTTATCTACCTATGACAGATATGTCAAATATATTGATTTCTGTTCCAACAAAGTATGATTGAATGCAAAATGGACAATTATAGGATACTATAATTACCCCTACCCTATATGGCCTTGGATAATCAATATGATGATGAAAATATATTCGGAATATCTTCAGTGAAAACAAAACCGGAATTGATATAATATAATTTTCAGAGGAAATTTGAGGAATTAATATCTCGGATAAGTTCGTTATTTAGTTGGAATTTCAGTTCAATTACAAGAATCCATTGATATAATTCCCAACTCTGAGAAACCAATAATTTCGGAGATTAATTGTCAAAGTTTGAACAAGAGCGCTAAAGCTCCTGTCCACAGGGCTTTCACACATTTTTTTTTCTAAGTTATATCGGAAATGGATGAAATTTTTCCTCGGCGCATCGGTTGCACAACTTCAACCTAAAAGCAAAATAATTCTCAAATGCAATGAAGCAAGAATATCTATGGAAGAATTTCATTGATTTAAGTTTATATCGTTGTCCCCGTTCATCTCCTGTCGTTAATTAACGACAGTCTACGGATAAGCCGCTTCTTTCCGCGTCTTCCATTAAAAATTCAAAACAGCATTCATGTAAGACTGAAATGTAACGGTAAAACTGACAGATAGAAACTTCCATTCGCCACGATATTTATTTCAACCAAGAAAACTCACTTTGGCGCTAGGTAGCATAGTGCGGGTTTCCCTTACACCGGATATGTGGGTCATGATACCTTACGTCATGGTCATAAGAAGCAAAGTTGCCGATGGCGTTGACAAGCTCTCTACGTAAGTGGCATTAAAATTGAATCGAAGAATTCAGAAACGTTACCGCCAGCAAACTGGTTCCTTCTTGGTGTTTTCAAGTACAAGAGTGGAGACTGTGTGCGACCTTTTCTAAGATCTATACATTCGTCTTGGACCAGTTGCGTTTTATGACGAAATGGATTCTGCGATTCGGCTTTCGGATTTGGATATTTGTCGATTCGTACGGATTTTTGATACAGCTAGGGTTGGTGCATTAGCAGAGCAATATTACAAAAGTAACTAAACTCTTATCCACTACAAATTGTGTCAGCTGCTAAGCGTTACTGTAACGCTTTATCTTCGAAGATGGAAACATCGTTTCCGAAAAATATGTCCGACGACAAAATTAACAAGAGTGTTGTTACTTTTATAGTGTTCATAATCAGTCCACAGTGAACTCAAACTAGAATATTCAACAACGCAGTACTCAAATGTTTCGATAAAAACAGGTTTTTTTTGTAGCGAAGTATCGAATTAAACTAGTCACAAAAATTGAGGGCTATAAAACAATTCCAAATTTTCAACAGGCTCTAACTCGCAATGATCGTAGAGCAAAAAAATATAAGTCTCCAAGTATCTAGTTTTCATAGCAGGCCATGAGCATGTTTTATCCAGTACGGTTCCGGGGTATTCTTAAGAAACCCATCGAAAAAATAATTACCATTGTTGCTTGTCTTAAAAAATGTCAAGTACGGGCTCCAAAAACTTATTCTTCAAAATTATATCATAAAGCTCATTTCGGAAATGTAATGCCCTTCCATCTGATTCCACTAAAAAGCCTGTTCGATGATTTGCCGTGAAGATGTCGTCAAAAAATCCAAAAAAGTCCCTTTGACTAATCAATAAGTCGAGAAATAATGGTCGTTCAAACCACGAAGTGGGGTTTTGAAAACAAAGAAACATTCCCTATAAGACATTTAATTGCGAGAAATAATGGTCGTTCAGACCACGAAGTGGGGTTTTGAACTCGGTTTTGAAAACATCGAAACATTCCCTATAAGACCTTTAATTTGTGAAACGATAATTTTGACTGGAAAAAGATAAGAATTAGCATGTTTAAGGATATTTGGATATCTTGGAATAACTTTGAATATAATTAATGAACGAAGGAAATAGTCGGTAATTTTTAATCTTAAAGTGTTACAAAAAGACCCTGGAAATTTCTAAGCGATGCAATTTTTTTTCGTATTGCACCGAAGCATTACATTTTTCGTTGTCGTCAAAATCATCGTAATAAGCAATTTCTCCATTATTATTGATTTTTCCAATTTTTTTTTTGGCGATTATCCCCATTTCTCTGATCGGAAAGATTAACTATTGAAAAAATCTGAAAAACAAATTGTTTTTTATGATAAGGCAGTTCTTCGCTATACAGAAATCTTACATCAAGAATTCAGGCTTGAAAGAGTATGAGAAACTTGAAGTCAGAAAAAAAAGTAGGAGTTCGTAGGTGGTAGGTATAGTGAATTTTGAAATTGACATTGCAAACTAAGGCAGTTGCAGCAGTCGAAAAATATCAAGTAATTTTTTTTATTATAGTGGAGCATTGTGAAGAAGTTGAGAAAACGAAATTGCGAAAAAAAAATTATTTTTTTTTTTTCGAACTGTTTAACAATTAAAGGGCATTAAATTTCCTAAAAAGCTTAATTGTGCATTTTGAGAACTAGTTCTTGTGATATTGAAAATTTGTTAGAATTAATTATTCAATACTTATTGTACATAATCCCCACTAAATTTCCCTATCATCACCATCAAATCATTCCTCCATATCTACTACTACAGTATGCAGTATGCCTAATGTTCAGGACCATTTTCGAAAGAAATTTCGCGGAATAAATGTACGAGCCTTTTTACAAACATATTTCAGAGTGAATTAAATAATAAAAACTTGGTTCAAGCCCTGTGGACAGGAGCTTTGGCGCTCTTGTTCAAACTTTGACACATTATATCTCCGAAAGTATTGGTTTCTCAGAGTTGGGAATGATATCAATGTATTCTTATGATAAAACTGCATCCTAAAGGAAATTCAATTCAAATAATAGTTTATTTATCAAAATTAAATGAGCAATCTAAGAATGAGGACTGCACCATGGAAGAAATCAAATTAAAATAGCTGAAATGAATTTGACTCTCTCTTATAGAACAGGATGACATGTACGAGTATGAACATAGATCATATAATAATTCATAGATAGAATAATTATAGCATTCTGTGAAAACATAGAAGTACGATTCATTATTGAAATTTCGAAAAATCGTATCTCCGAAAGTATTAGCATGTTACAGTTGAGAATGAAATCAATGGATTGTTATTGTGAAACTGCATCTTGAAAAAAAATTGAGTTTGAAATATGTAAGTTGAAAAAAATAATTTTTTTCGCTACTCCGAAACCATCCGGCCTATTTCACCCAATAACGAACTCAACCGAGATATTTATCTCTCAAATCTACTCTGAAAATTTCAACTGCTTAGCTCATTCTGCTCGAGAGTTATTGTAGAAACAAAATTTAAATTAAAAAAAAAAAAATTTGATACTTTATGGCAACCCGATCATTACAAAACTTCGCATGCGTATAAAGGTCAGTATTATTCAATCTGATGATAAATTTCAGATAGATCGAGTGATCGGTTTCGGAAATATTCATAAAAAATGTTTTTAATAAAAACGGCTATAACTCCGAAACCGCTTGGTAGATTTCGCCCGTTAATGAACTTGTTCGAGATATTTACGATCCAAACCTACCCTGAAAATTTCAATCCTCGAACTCCTTTCGTTCGAGTGTTATCGTGTTAACGGACGGACGGCCGAACAGAATCGATTTCGACCTCGGATTCTTGATCAGTGAGTAGAGCCAAATCGTTTGAGACCATTTTCAGCCAAAAATTCGAAAATTACAGACATTTGGGCAAATTGATAAGCTCTCTGTTCCGAGGAACAAGAGTGCCAAAAAGTGTGTACTTTGAACCAAATAAAATCATTACCTGCTACTTCAACTATATTCTTAGTACTTTGGAAAGTTGTTGCTCCATTGCAATCAACATTACAAACTTAATTAATTTTTCGTATCTAATACTATTATCTGATATGGGAAGCCTCTATATTTTTCCCGAGAAAAATGGATTCAGAATAACAAATCCCCAGAAGCATTCATATCAGATAGTATGGATGAAAAAAATTAATTAATCAAGTACTATTGATTTCAGTTTATGCACATTATTTGTAGAAGTTGTCAAAATGCATCAAATTGTGGGATAAATGGTAATGCTAATCAATTTGTAGATAATATTTTGTTTAATAATAATTTGTTGATTAAAGAAAATTATTTATATTCAGGTTGATTCCAAATTACACGTGAACCTTGGAGGGGTTGTTAGTATGACTAATTTGCTGTCGTTTGAGCCATATTTATTGATAACTTAAAATCAACAGTTTCCCAGATATTTGAGTTCTTAGGCATAATTGGCCAAATGGTTTTGAAGTTATACCCATCTGATTTTTGTTGTTATTTCCTCCGTAACGTAGAATATTCAAATCCGAACCAATTAAGACTCGGTGATTACTTGCAGAATGCCGACGCTCAAATTTTCGCGGAATTTCGTGAATACCCTATCCTGAAATTACTTGAGAAGTACATTTTTCGTATATTATTAGATATTTAAGGAATTTCAATTGGAATAGAATACATATGTCAGAATTAAAAATTCTGTGATCATAGATAATTACTCAAGTCTGTCATTAAAATGGTATGCAATGTATTCATATCTTTTAAAAGCTCAGAAAACGGTGCGAAAAAGGGGCGAATAAAATATTATTAGCTTCAATTTTGTTGCTTTAAGATTGAATTTTTATATTTTTCATCATTTTATCTTGAAAAATTTTATATTGCAGAATTTATGCTCGATCGACTTCGTATGAGGCGTGAAGAGACAATGGAACATTCGCGAAAAAGCTCTTGACTTCACGTCAGTGTTGGAACCATTTTTTTTTTTTGTTAATCATATTTGATCGGTTGGTTGTCTTCAAACAATTCAAGGTATGCATCGACCTTGGTCAGCTGCCGCAAAAAGCATCAATCTTTAAAGGATATCTTTATACCAACATAAACATAATGATTAATCGTTGGAATCACATGATTGTTGCACTGAATGAAGCCAACAGTTATTCCCGAGAAGACATTTATCTGCAAAAGATTCTTATTATGAGCAACCATAACATTGTCCGTCTATTAAAATCGAATTAAAAATGAAATAATAATCCTTTAGCCACGAAAAGGTATTACAGTTGGAAAATAACAACACGAAACCACAGTTAATGGTCGATATCAGACGCAAAGTGGCTGGCTGGTAGTGTTAGAAATAATTCCTTGGCCTAGAATTACGGAAAGAAAAAAGTACGGCTTGATTGTTCGCCCGCTGAAACTATTATAAAACAAGATTGGATCCACCTCGATGTTTTTGTTCTGCAGGTTTCAATTTTCGACAAAAAAACAGAATGGTAAATTAAGTAAAATTGATTCTTGGCAATGGATAAAAGGTAATACTTGCCCACTTGATTTTTTTCAACTTCCCGAAAGGCTCTCAACACATCGGCCGACAAGTTCTCGGTGTAATGAAGAATGCAAAACTTTTTGTTCTGATTCTATTTTATTATCAATATGGACTTAAAGAGCGATACAATGATTCCAGCGCTTCTCCAACATTTCAATATTTTCCTTGAAGAACGATTTGGCATCAAAATAGCCGTTTGTTTCGGCGATCAACCCCTCATTCGAGCCAAATCTCTTTTCAGTTTTTTTTGTCTGGAGAACATTGTGACAGCCGAAACAATTCGATGTGTAATTCCTGCAATTTTGCAATGTGCATTGTCTTGTTAAAATATCATACGTATAGCACCCTCTTCAAAACCGGCTGTCTAACAGATGAATGTTCATGCGAAATTAAGACTACACGTTTCATTGATATTTAGAAAGACAACAGCTTTCTCCTGCAACTTCACTTGATTTTTTTTTTAAGTTTTCCGGTATACCCACCGCTTTTGGACGACCAGGGCATGGCGCATCATCGGTGTAGTACGACCATTACACGTGGTTTAAATTCAGCAATCTAATCAATAATGCTCGAATTTCCTGCTACAGAGTCCGGATAACAATTATCAAGCGAAGCTTTCGTTTCAAAGGTGTTTTTTCCGTTAAAAATCGAAGTTTTAGCTACACACGAAATTCATTCTTTAAAGTTATATCTTTGAAACCACAATAACTTTTAAGTCAAACGTCAGACCTCATAACATTTTGAAGGTTACCTTTTGAAGGTTTGGTTGTTATTTCCTCAATAACTCAAAAAATACAAATCCGATCCAATTCAATCATGGTTATTAGTTTGTAGAATGTCAACGCCAAAAGTCTTGCAAAAGTTCGTGAGGATCGTAGCACTAGAACATTTTTAAAAAATCATTGAAAAAGATATTGGTTCAAGCACTGACGTGAAGTCAGAAGCTTTTGCGCGTATGTTCTCTTGTCCATTCTCCTGTATTGGACACTCTTAATCGCATTAATCATGATGAATTCTATTGTCTGTTCTCCTGTATTAGACACTCTTAATCGAATTTACCATGGTAAATTCGATACTCACGAAATTTTGCTAGAATTTGGCGCCGGCATTCTTCAACTAATAAGTATGTTTGAATTGGATCGGTTCTGTATTTTTCGAGTTATTGGGGAAATAACAACCAAATATCAGATGGGTACAACTCCAAAACCTTCAGCCGATTATGCCTATAAAAACTCAAATGACGCATAACATAGCAAATTTCGCATTCAGATGCACAATCTAACCTGAATATTTCAAGTCGCTATCTCTTTCCGTTCTCAGGTTATCGTGACATAAATAATATTTTTTAATAAATTCTTTTATATTTTTTAGTGATACGATTCTCACAAAATTCCACAAAGTTCCTTAGGTTTGTATTCTACAACTTCTAACCCGGTTTCAATTCGATCGAATTCGTATTAGTTGAAAACAAAATTATTACTTGGAAACCATAGGGCCGATTATACCCATTAACGAACTTGTCCGTCGTATTGGGATGCGTCACCTACCCTGAAAATTTCAATTCGTTATCTCTTTCCATTCTCAAGTTATAGTGGCAACGACCGACCGCCCGAACAGAAACAAATTTGACCTCCAATTCTTCATCAGGGAGTCAATCGTTAGAGACCCTTTTCGAAAATTACAGACATTTGGGCAAAATGATAACGTGATGTTCCCCAGAACATACGCGCAAAAACATTGGAAATAACGTCGGCTTAATTGCATTATTACGTATGGTAACCAACATGATTACCATGAAATGGATTTGTAACATTGAAGATTTTGTTGTCTATAAAAAAAATTGACCATATTTTGTTATTATAGCTCTAATTCAGCAATTCGATACACAATATAATGTAGTGCTATTCATTAACGAAACTCGAATGACTCCCCACACTGTGCTAGAATAGGATGATAGTCATTCTGCTTAGGTCGGCATTCTGTGTACTCCAACATAATATTGTCTCATAATAAGTTTACCTTATATCAGTATCAACTTTATCGTCATAGAAGTGATTCCATCAGAGAAATGAGGTGAGCTGTTGTGATTTATCCGTGTACTATATTCTTATTGTTCAATATTAATGGTTATATTGATTTGTAATTAAGAGAGAATTTTTCTATTTATCAGAGCTAATGTTGTTTGGAATTCACGAAAAAGTTTTTTTTTTGGCTAGCTCTTGCCAGAGCGCTATCATTTTCTACGAATTAATCTATTTCAATCATTTTTGACGAAAATAGCATCTGACGATTGATGAAGATATCGTGATAAAATACTATTCTGTCTGTATGTCCAGCCAGTTATGAGCACGATATCCTCTGAAATAGATAACGTAGCAAGCTGAAGCATATGAATAGTGTAGTTTGTTGTGAAATAGAGATTTGCAGATTGGACCAAAAAGCTGTCTAGCTTTATGGTAATATAAAATATGTTGTTTATGAAATCTGCATTATCCTGATGTGATTTTAAATGCGGACTGTCGAAAAAGCCGTAAATACATCTCAAATTCTCTACTAGTCATTCCTCTATAGTAACATAATTTTATCAATAGATATGTTTGTTGTAAACAGCAACATTTCCTTGAATTAAAACTGATACAATAGGGCCATAGTTTTCGTAAAAAAATTCAGTCTTGGATTTTTATTTCATTTTAATGTAGGTACATCAATAGTTGGGACAATGCAATAGATTCATATAGGAAGAAACTTATATAATATGAAATTAATATGAAATTCCATTGAATTCTGTAGGTAGATAATGAGACAAATTAAACATGAAATCCATACTTATATTCTATATACTGACTTAAAAAATAACACAAAAAGTGCATCAATTTCCATAAAATGTATTGGTGCAGAGAGTGTTTACAATAAAACTCGCAAAAAAATGCATTTTCAAACTGACACATTGAAAATTGTCAAAGTTATTCGATGGTGAATATGGATATCGATTAGTGGATTCCTTCTGTAGGCTATTTGGACCAACACTGTTACACTGATATACTACTACCCATATGCAGTCGTCAATTTGACTAACTGAAAACAAAAATGTTTTATCCATTTAATCGCCAAAGTATTATGCAAATTCAAATATATGTTTCTTATACATATATATCATAATCAAATTACACCAGTTAAAACTGCAAATATTGATCTAAGAATATAACATTAAATTTAAAAAACGAAGGCGTTGCAATTTTCCACTCTTTTTGCGCGCATTTTCTGGGGAACATAGGGTTATCATTTTGCCGAAATGTTTGTAATTCTAGAATTTTTTGCCGAAAATGATCTCAAACGATTGGCTTCGACTCCCTGATGAAGAATTTGAGGTCAAATTTTATTCTGTCCGGACGGCCGGCCGTTGCCAAGATAACTTGAGAATGGAAATAGATAGCGACTTAAAATTTTCAGGGTAGGTGGCGAATCACAATATGACCGACAAGTTCGTTAATGGGCATAATCGGCCCAATGGTTTCCGAGTAATAATTTTGGCCTATGGACGTTTGTGGAATTTTGTGAGAATCATGTCACTAGAAAATTTAAAATAATATAAAAATTTTTTTTTATGTCACGATAACCTGTGAACGGAAAGAGATAGCGACTTCTCAGTTTCAGAAATTTGGTTGTTATTTCCTCAATATCTCGAAAAATGCAAAACCGATCCAATTCAAACATGGTTATTAGTTGAGATTGTCAACACAAAAATTCTTGAAAAATTTCGTGAGGATCACTAGAAATTTTTTTATAAATCATTGAAAAAAGTTCTGTATCAGAAACTATTCCTCCGACATCGCTGAAATTTAGCTAAAGCCTTCAGAACCTAACTCTATTACCAAGTTTCAAGTTTGAACACATTCGGATCTATATTGTCTGAAATCTGAGGTTGCGCAGCGGAATGGGAGAGTTAAGTTCCTTTTTGGCCATAATCGGCCCAACGGTTTCGGAGTTATGCCCACCTGGAATATGATTTCCTTGATTGAACTCAAAAAATATAGACTCGATGGAAGTGAAGCTTGGTAGTTGTAGAATATCGACATAAAAACGTGTGTAACATTTTGTGAGAACTAGAAAATTTTAAAAAATTACGAAAAAAAAAATTCGTTCAAGCACTTACGTGAAGTCATGAGATTTTGGGCGCATGTTCTGTTGCGCGAATTTACCATGGTAAATTCGATTAAGAGTGTCCAATACAGGAGAATGGACAATAGAACATGCGCGCAAAAGCCCCTGACTTCAAGTCACAAATTTTAAAAAAATATTTGTAAAATTCTGTTAGAGTATCTCGGAAACGATATTGTCAGATATGTCTGAAATTTTAAAGAGTCCTAATTTACAGCCAAAATATGGATTTGAACTGGATCTATTATTGTTGGAAATATTGGTAAAATATTTATTTTTCCTGGAAGCTAAGCAGCCTTGAACGAGTTCTGTACCTGGATAGGTAGCCGCCCTGGCTATGAATTTTAAGAACCGCGTCAAAGCAGACTGACCTCACGTGGCTTTCCCGAATTTTGTATGAATATGGTTCGCATATAAGGTTTACTTTTCACCTTTAACTTGATATATTTTTCATCTGAATTCAATGAAGTACGTTCTAATTTCAATACGCAATACTCCATGTTAAGACATACCTCCTTTGTTTGTGTTAAATGAAGTACCTACTTGTTACTTAGCGAGAACGAATGTTTTTAAACGGGTTTATTTGATGGATATATTCTGTATACAACAAGAAGTTCATTCGATGATGAGTCACTGGCAAAATACGACATGTAATGATTCATTCTGATTTTGATTGAGTGTAAGTCGAAATAATTAATTCTACCTTTTGTTTCAGCAACAAATGTAATAATGAGAAAAGACGCCGAGAGCAAGAGAACATCTACATAGAGGAACTCGCAGAACTGATCTCAGCCAACTTCGCGGACATGAGCTCGCTGTCGGTAAAACCGGATAAGTGCGCCATCTTACAAGAAACCGTCAACCAAATACGTAACATAAAGCAACAAGAGAACGCGGTACAATCATCCGACCCCGTCCAGCAGGGAGAAGTGTCATCTTCCAGACCCACCATCCTGTCGAACGAGGTGTTCGGACCCCTCCTTCTGGAGGCTCTAGAAGGGTTCCTTTTCGTGGTGAACAGTGAGGGCAGGGTCGAACAAGTAACAGAGAACGTAACGAACTATATCAAGTTCACGAAAGAGGACATTCTCGGGAAGAGTATCTACAATTTCATCCACCATGGCGATCACGCCAAGTTCACTTCGAGTTTGATGCCCATGTCTATAGCATGGAGCAACGAGACTACTAACAAATCGCGATCTTTCACCATTCGTCTCCTCATCAAAGAAGATCTAGACGAGACAGTCGAGGAAAAACAACAGCGCGTTTGTCATTACGAGTGGATGCATATTTTGAGTGCCCCGCTGGTGGATCAATTGGCTGTTCCCGACGAAGAAGCCAGTGATAACGGACCTTGCTTACTGTGCGTGGCAACTAGGATATCCTACAAAGATAGGACTATCACTGACGTCGAACAATTCACCACTAAACTTGACACGTCAGGTAAAATCATTGGCGTGGACACATCGGGGGTGTCGCCCACCCATTGCCAATATATTAGCAAGGATCTGACAAACAGAGTGTTTAAAGAGTTGGTGGTACCTCAGGACGTCCATAAACTCGTAGCCCATTTGAAAGAAACTCTCACTACGGGACAGGCGCCCAAAGTGCACTATAGACTTCAGTTCGGGCCCGACAAGTTCATTCAAGTGCAAACCAAGTCCAAATTGTTCAAAACGAGTTCGCACGCTTCTGAATCCGATTTTGTGATGGCTACTCATACAATTCTGGGGTAAGATGTCCTATCTTTTATTGATTCTATTTATTCTTGTGAATGTTTCGTAAATCTTCTTTTTCGATCTTATTTACTAAAGTTTAACTATTCTATAATTTTTTTTCAACAATCGAATTTGAGTTAATGTTTCAATATATTTCTATACAGTTTCTCTTTGACCTCGAAATAATTCACCTTCAAGATATAAGTGAAAATTGATTTAATTAGCCACACCAATTCGATCTTAAATCTGAACTTGTTACATAATAATTCTTGAAGAATTGTGGTTTTTTTAACTGTAGTGAAGCATCATTTATTTCTGGGATGTAATAGTCATTCATCCTATGGAATATTTATGAATAATCATAATTTGAGTGTTGTCGAGATTTTAGCTGGGAATTACAGATGATGATAAAACTTAACCGTTTTAATTGGAAGATCCCTGAATATTTTACATTATGAAATAATTGGACATGATTAAGGCAATATTTGAATTAATACGATTTTAATACAAAGGAAGTACAATATGATTAAATAGTTCCTTTCTTGGTTTTATCTCCCAAACTCTGAAATATATCCATAAAATAAAAAATGTATTATTTTGTCAATTGTTTCTGCCTCAGAAAAACAAGATATTTGTCAGAAGCAATGTATATAACATTGTTGTAACAAACAATAATGAAACAACAGCAACAGTAAAACAATTTTGTCGTAACGTTTTGGAGACTAGATCAGACTCCTTCTCAGACACCAACCGAAAATCTTCAGAATTATTTTTTGTTGATTGCATTTCTGAAAAAATGTAACAATTTGCAAATTTCAAAAAATAATTGTTTTACCATTGGTATTGTTTTGTTATTGTTTGTTAGGCAACATTGTTCTATACATTGCTTCTGACAAATATCTTGTATTTTTAATGCAGAAGCAATTCACAAAATAATAATTTTTTTATTTTATAGATATTTTTCAGAATTTGGTAGAGAAACCCCAGAAAGGAATCATTTAATAATGAATGTACTTCCCAAGTATGCTTCAATGATTACTTGAAGTACAAGATGTTGATGTAGTTCAATTCGTATTTAGACTCCCAGAGGGACGTTCATTGATATTGTGAGGTTTTAGTCCCCTTTTACAAATTCGATTGAATCTGTAGTTTTGAAAATATTGTGAAGTTAAAATTACATTTACAGGGTAAATCTTTCAATTGTACATTAATTTTAGATTCCTCCAACAATGGAAACATTTCTTTCATTTTCCAGTTTTCTTAATTCCATTCAGCTAAACATACAGTCTATTGACATTGAAAAAAAAATCAATTTTTATTTTTTTGCTCCGACACGGTTTTTCCGTATGAAATTAATGTTGGTGTGAAGTTTACTCTAACTATGACACATATTCTCCAAATACATAAAATGATATCCTTACTTCCACTAGTTTCGTAGTTATGAACTTATTATGAGTCATTTCAGGAATATTCAATCATTTTAGAAAATTAAATTATTAAGTTATGAAATCTGAAATTCCAGAAATTTCAATACTTCAGCCCCTGAGTAATGGAATCCAGGATCAACTTGTAAACCACGGTATATTTTTCTCCTTTACCTACCATCAAAGTCATAGATAATTTATATGCAACACATTGTGAAATAATTAAAGGATTGTAACTTTTTACCTGAACAGAATTTGGAAAAATGTTGAACGAAAGAAGTTTTTAATTTGATGACGGGAATGTACTTACTGACCTTACTGTTACGTACCCGAAACCGTTATGTGGATTTTGCCCATTCTCATAAGATCACTCCGAGATGAAAGCTTTCCTGCAAATTCTCTAAGTTCCTTCTGTCGAAAGTTTTTTACGGACGGATATAATTGTTGAACTCGCCTTCGACTAATAATTCAAAAATTACAGACATTTAGGCGAAATGATAATCGAAAAATAGAGAAAACTGGTACATTTGCAAAATGAAATAAAAAACAGCTTTATAAAATGTTTTATGAGTTGGTCAGTTATTCATCAAGTTATGTAGTTACACTCCCACCTTAAGACGAGGCGGAAGTGTATTAGTGGATCATAAATACTTAAAAAAAATACTAAGGTACCTATCGATTATGTTGTCATAAATAGTTATCTTTCCCTAATAGTCCTCATGAAAGTTGAAGTCGTTCAGAAAATTACTATCTAATTGCTGCGTCAGCCATTAGTCAGTGTAGAAACTTTCGAACAAATTCAAATTTTGTAGTTGTTTTCCGCCATCCGAGTTTTCTTATCGAGGAATCTCAATTGAAAGTACGTGAACTTAAATAATCTCTGACTGGTTAATACCTAATCTGTGATAAGTTATCATGCTGAATCGGTTAAGAATCATTCCTAACCGCTCAACCGGCAGAGTGAGAGATCTTTTTGTTTACCGCCTAATTGGAAATGAATTAACTGAATTTGGTGCTTTTGTGTCCGAAAGTTCTGGTGAAAATCGTTTAGAAGTGACGTGTTCCATGCATTTATGTGTTATCAATATGACAGTAAAGAATTTCATTTATTTATTCATTCACTCAACAAACACCTAATTGGTAATTACTTTCAAAGTATCCAAATATGGAATATCGATAAAATAACAAAAGTAAAAATGAAGCATAACAAAACAAGAATAGTACAAATACAAAAATCACATTAAAATATCAAATATCCCACTTAAATAGGATATATAATATGACACATGACATTATTTTAATTCTTGTCTAGATCTTTGAGGTCAATAACGAGATTAATGCTCCTCATACAGGGTGAAAATTCCCCATATATGTAGTATCTAAGAGTTCTAGATTCTGATTCACAGGGTGTTTTTTAAATTTGAATGGAAATTGAAACCACTGTATCTCCTGAACGAAATCACCGATTTATCCGAAATTTGGAATGAAGATAGCTTTCATGAGGTTCTAGAAAACTGCAATCAAATATCATTAGATTTGCAGGACCGTATCACATTAATTTGTACAGTTCTAAAAAGTTCGCGAAATCACCCTGTCAAATGAATTTCATGATTTCTTTGATATCTGCGTAAACTGTAACATTCATGTATTCAATTCGCCAAATAATGTGGCACCATCCTGGTTGGCGAGGACTGATTTTTTTTTTTTATTGTGACAATCATTGTTTCTCTCGTGTCTATATTTATCATCCTACATCCTATTCATATCGTAACGAAGTAAATTATTAATCTTTTTGAATTTGATTAATTGAATATACATTATTGAATGTTAATTTCAGTTTTCATTTGATGGAATACATCAGTTTTTTGAAGCGTTATTCAAGGATGGGTCTTCAACAATTATTCATTATTTTTACAATCACATACTACATCATTCTGATTATTCATTCAATCAATCCTAATAATAATAGTATGCAATTCACTTTGTTACGAGATGAATAGGATGTTAAATATCGACACGAGAGAAAAAAATTATTGTCACTATCAAGAACAAATAATCAGTACTCGGCAACCTGTGTGGTGCCATACAATATTATTTGGCGAATTGAAAAAATTCATGTTCGAAGAAATTCCTTGTACAGGGTGATTTGGTGAACTTTTTAGAACTGTACAAATTAATGAGATGCGGTCCTGCAAATCGAATGATATTTGATTGCATTTTTCTGGAACCTCGTGAAAGCTATCTTCATTCCAAATTTCGGATGAATCGGTGATTCCTTTCAGGAGATACAGTGGTTTTAATTTCCATTTAAATTAAAAAAAATCACCCTGTAAATCAGAATCTAGAACTCCTATAGATACTACAAATGGGGGTTTTTCGGGATCCTTTATGTGATTTCTCTCTCCCATTCAACTGTTTCCGATTTTATCCGGGATACCCTGTATATCTCGTAAACTCGGATCTAATGTAATATGACGTAACTACTGCTGTTACATGTTTCAACACATCTAACGTACTCTAGCTCTAGTTACCTCATTCATATTCCACCGAAGACTGACAGGCAGCTACTTTCGTTCCTAATTAATTTCTGTCCATATTGCTATTTATTTAGCATTATATATATTTTTTATAATTATTCTGGGACTGGGTAATGAAATATATGAAAAGATCTCTAATCTAACCAAATCTAACAGCTTTCACGAAGCAGGATGCTACATTTAGGAAGGAATCGTATATATTATTGCGTATGTTGTATTTGCGCGCATGTTCTGGGGAACAGCGTGCTATTATTTTGCCCAAATGTCTGTAATTAACGAATGTTTTTCTGAAAATGGTCTGAAATTATTAGGTTCGACTCGCTGATGAAGAATTCGAGGTCAAATTGATGAATGAAAGCTCGGTATTTAGTTGAAAAAGAACGACAAGAGACCTATGCAAAATTTAGTGAGGATCGACAGATATAACTAAAATTGTGCAAGAGCCTTCAAAACCTAACTTTACAGCATTCTAGATTCAAAACCGAATGGCTCTATATTGCTGGAGATATTGGCAACACATCTTAATATTGTAATGATTACAGTGTACTGCTCCACTGTTTTACACTCGAACGAATACGTTGTCATCGCTTTTTGGCGCTCTTGTTTCTCCGAACACAGTGCTTATAAATTTGCCCAAATGTATGTAATTTTCGAATTTTTGGCTAAAAATGGTCTTAAACGATTTGGTTCGACTCACTGATCAAGAATCCACGGTCGAAATCGATTCTGACCGGCCGTCCGTTAACACGATAACTCTCGAACGGAATGAGCTAGACAGTTGAAATTTTCAGAGTAGGTTTGGGACCTAAGTATCTCGGTTAAGATCGTTATTGGGCAAAATCGACAGGACGGTTTCGGAGTAGGTAACAAAAAAAAATGGTTAGATTAAAAATTTTGAATTCAATTCTTTTAAGATGCAGTTTCATCATGAAAATCCATTGATATCATTCTCAACTGTAACAAGCTAAAGATTTCAGAGATATGATTTTTCAATAATACATCACTTCTACGTTTTCATTTTCACAGAATGCGAATTCTATCTATCTGTGTTCTATGTGTTTGGGGTAGCTGTCGTTTGGTCCAGTTTGAAAGATAAACGTTTTTAATGTCGAACGAAACTGAAAGTGTATTTTTGGGGAGTTTGGTTGATGTAAGCATGTAAACAATTTTTAATTTGGAATCGCTAAGTTCATAGGCAGAGTTTTTTGGTTAGTTAGTCGAAAATGAATGATGCAAGGAAGTCGAGCATAATTTACGAGTCATTCTCTAATTATGGAAGATTAAGACTTTCCAACTTAGTAACACTATTTAAGATTTCCTACATAAGTATTCTGGTTTGAGTTCTCTCTGGACTGATTACATTAGATTTGTTCCATAGATAAAACTGGCTATTTCATTTACTCAATTTTTCAGAATGACTCCTGATAGTTTTGAAACACTTGTAGCCAAAATTGGACCGTCATATAAAGATAAGATGCAAAAGGATTTTAACTTCTCTCATGATGTAGTTCTATCATAATAATCCGTTGATATCATTCCCAACTCTGAGAAACCAATACTTTCGGAGATATGATTTGTCAAAGATTGAACAAGAGCGCGAAAGCTCCTGTCCACAGGGCTTCCCCACTTTTTATTTTCAATGTGAAATCAAACGAATTTCAGGATATAGTTTGAATTGATAGAATTAGAAATGTCAGGTCTATGGCTATATTAATTTTACAAGGGCGAAGCAATATGTTTAAAACATAAATTTTATTCGACATTTAATACGTATCGCGTCCAGGTGAGTTAAATATGGTACTTATGGACTTATTTTAAATAATTGGGGACTATATGTTTAGGTTTGAAAGTTAACGATATTTTTATGCAGATATAATTGGGTACCCCCGATTCAAAGATTTTCCGAATTGGAATAGTATATTCTAAAACAAGTTGCAGAATGGGCTCCTATTAAAACACGAATGCGAAATTCGAAAACGAGCGACGAAGGAGCGAGTTTTTGAACGCATGAGTTTTGTATTGTATCTTGGTAGTTGGTGTGACTGTTACGAAAGTTGAAAGATTACGGAATTTGAATTTGAAACGAACGTAGGGCATGGAGATCAGATTTAAAACAGTTTCCTAATAGCAGGAATGATTCAAAATTAGCAAGAAGTAAATCTCTAGTACCATATTTTTTAATGAAAATAAAGCTTTTCCTCAACAATTATTTCACTATATCCAGATTATATTGTATTGTCAATTGACGTGTGTTGAAATTTGATAGGATCGAATGTCAGTGCTGACTACCACAAAACGAAAAATATAACTAGAAACAATGCGGGAATGAGTTCATTCCAGCACTGTTTTCAGTGCTGGAATGGACTCATTACGATACTGAAATAGAGAAAATATTTTATATAGGTACGTAGATGTTTTATATAGGTACTTCATAAAAAACAAGAAACTATGAAAAAGCGTGATCTTATAATTTTCAACAATTTTCCAGATTACCAGAATTTTTCACGATTCGATACGAAAAACTTCATTTCGAAAATTTCCAAATGTCAGTTTCCGAGGAGGTTGGTAAACAATTATTTAGATGCATTTATATCGATATTTGAAACCATTCAGATCAGAGATGAAAAGACTGTTTTGTTCCCTACTGAATGAAGGTTTCATTTATAAAATTAAATCGAAATCTATATCTAAAAGCAATACTGGCTCGGAATGCGTAAAATACAGTATATCGGACGTATTCTCAATTCTAATGAATTGGAAAGAATATTTTCAAAATTCAGAACAGGGAATATGATAACTGATTAGTTGAAAATTAGAAAATATCTGTGCTCTAAGGTTGAATTAAATAATATCCTGCACCATTCATAGAAGATTCACAATTTTAACGATTTCATAGAATTTTCTTATCATTTTTTTTATTTATATCACAGTTATCGAAGCCTTCAAAATCTTATTTTACAGCCAAGTTCTAGATTCAAACCCGATCAGATCTATATTGTTGGACATATTCTGAAAATAGCAGCCTCGAGTGAGTTATCTGCTGAACTCTTTTGGTTTATTCATTTTCGTAATAGTTGTTTCAGTTGCCAAAGTTGAATATACATTTCTTCTTGATTAATTTGTGAGTTTATACGTTTATTCCTCAACTCGGTAGCTTGCAAAAAAAATAATAATTGCCTTAATGGGGCCGAAAGGCCCAATACTAGCAATTAAGTGGAATCTACTTATAAACTGCTCATAGACCATAATTGTCGACCAGGACGAGCACCCTTGATCCGTTCCTGTCTCAGCCATGACGAAACCCATCCTCTACAGTCAACAGAATATGATTTGAACAGTTTTCATTCTCGTTTCGATGCATTTCATTATGAAATACAAAACTGAAACGACTAGATGATCGTTTATGCTAGTCAGCGAAACAGCAAGGTCTCTTAGAGCACACAATATTGTTCAATAATTTGTTTTTCAATCCACCCACGTTTCAAGTTGACAATGGACTCGCGAATTTTGTTTGCAGTCCACGCACCAGAGAGTTTCATTCGAATGATAATTATCTGGAATATTCATCTATTCTGGCGCTATATATTATCGAAAAAGTGGGAAAGCCCTGTGGTAGGAGCTTTGGCGCTCTTGTTCAAACTTTGACAAATCATATCTCCGAAAGTATTGATTTCTCAAATCTGGGAATGAAATCAATGGTTTATTATGATAGAACTGCATAATAAAAGAAATTAAATTCAATACCAAAAATTATTAATCCGAAACCAACAGATCGATTGTACCGAGGATTGTACCTAATAACGAACTTATCCGAGATATTCATTCCTCCAATATAATATGGAAATAATTATATTATATCAATTGAAGCTTAGCCAATATTCCAGTTTTGTTTTTACTGAAGATATTCTGAACCCAATTTGATTAACTTAACAAAGTATACCGGGTGGCCCACCACAGACGCGGAGCTCGTTTTGAAGGAGTAATTGAAGATATTTTGAGAATATTTTTTGTGAGATGTGTAGGGTGTTCAAAAGCACAATTTAAAATTATTTTCATATATACAGGATGTTCGAAAACAAAGATATAGACCAAAGTTAAATTCTTTCAAATGTAACACCCTGTATTTGACCTAAAAAATGGAATGGCAAGCTCAAATTATGATGAGTTTCTCCAGATCACTTTATACCTTAGAGACACCATTTACGAGAAAATGGCGAAAATATGGAGTTTTTTAAATATGTGGTAATTAATGAAGAAACTAGTTACGCCAGCAATACACATAGTATTTTTTCGAGTAGACATATTGGCTACTCCTATACAGAAAAAAGTTGACTCTGGAATATACAGAGTGACCATAATTAATTTTCAAACATCAACTACAAATATTGGTCGAAAATTGCTGAGAAACTATCAGGTTTAGGTGTAGGAAAACCTAATGAGGATAGTTTCGAAATTAATTTTCACGTTCAACGTGTAATATAGAAGTTTTTGACCATTGTTTGTAGTTGTTGTTTGAAAATTAATTATGATCACTCCGTACATTCCAGAGTTTTTTTTTCTGTATAGTAGTAGCCAATATATCAACTCTAAAAAATACTGTCTGTATCGCTGGCGTAACTGGTTTCTTCATTAATTGCGATTTAAAAAAACTCCATATTTTCAATTTTTCGCCATTTTCTCGTAAAAGGTGCTTCTAAGGTATAAAGTGATCTAAAGAAACGCATCATAATTTGAGCTTGCCTTTCCATTTTTAGGGTCAACTACAGGGTGTTATATTTAAAAAATGTAACTTTTGTCTATATCTTTGTTTTCGAATAACTTGTATATATGAAAATATTTTGAAACTGCGATTTTGAACACCCTACACACATCACAAAAAAATATTCTCAGAATATCTTCATTTACCCCCTTAAAACGAGCTCCGTGTCTGTGGCGGGCCACCCGGTATATTTCCATCATCATATGGATTATCATACTTTGTTTGACATGTCTCTTACCAGTAGATGAGATGACAATGATGACATGTATAAACACAAATCATGAAATTCATAGATACGGACGTTATTTTTGATTACAGCATTCTGTGAAATCATAGAGTGACGATTTAATATTGAAATTTTCAAAAATCATATATCTGAAAGTATTGATTTGTTAAGAGTTGACAATGATATAAATGAATTCTTATAATGAAACTGCATCTTAAAAAAATATAATTTGAAATTACATTATCTTCCACACTTGATAATTTGACTTATGTCCCAAACACTTCCATAATGTTGCTAAAAAATTGCCTTGTTTCAATCTGCTAGCTCTAATACTGAGCACATTGTGACCATTCGAAATATGATCATATGAGCTGTGCCTCCCTGTATTACTGAGTAATAAACCACTTTCATTTTATATATTGAAGCTTGTAGTTGCAACAACATGTTGAAACTGAAAAAAGTATTTAATTATTTCTCCTTTGCAGAGAGAGTGACTCACTAGGACCTTCGGATCCAGGAGGTGGAAACAGTAACAGCAGTCTCGGTGGCCCACTAATGACCAGCGCGGTGAACGGGACCAGAAACACTGCCCCTATCGGAGTAGGATCCGACAATTCTACCACATCGTCCACCAACACCCTTCTGAACAGCACCTCAGCCTCCTACACCACCTTCCATATCGATAACGACTTCAACTTCGACATGTTTCCCTCTTCAACATGGGAATTGGACTCTACCAATTGGCCAGAACCAAGACCTGACTCCAGACAAAGTACGACCCCAGTCTCGACGCCAACTCCGCGCCCTCCGAGCAACCCAGCGTTCAGTCCTGTCACCTCTTTGGCGCAGAGTCCATTGGCCAGCTTCGTTGCTCAGCCGAGTCCTACGATTCCCAATCCTCCCACACCTGCTAACAATTATAACAATAACTTCTCCTTCAGCCCTCTGGCAGATCAGAACTACACGATGGAGGAGCAGAAAGATACCAAAGCGAATGTGCTGGAAGAGGCAACTAGTATGATGGCAGACTCCAACAAACTGAGGTGTTTATTGACGAAACCTCCAAATGCTGCTGTTGTAGATTCTGCAAACGACAACGATAGCAGGAACAAGAATCGTATATTGAAGGGTCTTCTGAATCAGCAGGATGACGATGATTGCAGGAACGACAACAGAACGAGTCCTAGAGCGATGGTGAGTAGAGGAAGCATGCCGGGGACTTCTGGAACTTCGGAGTTACCCAAGAATTCCTCTATGACCGCTGGAAGGAACAACGCTATGTTGCTTGAGGTGAGATATTTAGATGTACATAGTGTCGAGAAAGTACCGAGAATTGGTCATTCAGGAAGCCACTTGAAGGGGTTGTCGAAATTATTCTTGTGACTAAGTTGGCAAAACTCGCCTCAATTTTAGCTATTTTATAGGACGCGAATCATATTTAGTTTTTTACTGTGAGAATAGGAGAGGCATCCACATAGTGATTTGCTTTATTGTGTAACTAAAGGGTGTTCCAAAATTAAGGCTATTATGTTATTCCATAGATAACCCTATCCTATGCACTTTATGATTCAAAGCTAAAAAATACGTGAAGACTAAAAACAGCGTTTTCTATCAATTTCAAATATTTCGTTAATTTAACGACAGCCTTTGTAAGGAGTTAAGATCCGACTTTTTGTCACATCATAGACATCCACTTTTACAAGTTTGTAGTGGTCCTAACTCAAAAAGGTAATTTTTTTAAATACGCCTTTCGTCTTTTCAACAGTGCCCGGCCTCTATACTCTCGCTGAATTTGAGCGTCTTCTATCATTGTGCTCCATCTTGTCATTTCGTATCGATTGAGCAATTGTCATGAAATAGCTTGTATTTGTGATGCCATCTATATGCTAGTCCAGAAACTTTTTGATCAATTTAGTAAAAGAGAATAGGCTGCAAGCGATTCCTTAAAATGCTTTGTTGATTGGATTATTCGTTGGAATAAGTATATAATTTCGAATATTTAGAACGCAAGTCAATAAATTTGGATGAATAATACATGTTTTGTGTGTCATTGACCGATTCCCGGTACTGTAGTTTAATTTCGATTCCAAGTTGTTCTGATGAATATTATTTATCATCTTAGTTTCGAAACTGCATCTTATCAATATGTCAATGAAAATAAATTGCATTGTTATCACAGTGCATCCGCGATGCTTTCGTATTATATTCGCTAGTGGTGTTGTCCTATAAAAATGTGGGAAAGCCCTGAGGACAGGGGCTTTAACGCTCTTGTTCAATTTTGACAAATCATATCTCCGAAAGTGTTGGTTCTCAGAGTTGGGAATGATATCAATGAATTCTTATGATAGAAATGCATCATGAAAGAATTTAAATTCTCAAAGTGTCATTTAAAAAGAGTGCCAAAAATTATTAATCCGAAATCACCAGACCGATTCTATCCAATAACGAACTTATCTGAGATATTCATTCCTCAAATCTACTCTGAATTATTATATCAATTGAAACTTAGCCAATATTCCAGTTTTGTTTTTACTGGAGATATTCTGAACCCAATTTGATAAACTTACCAAAGTATATGTATATTTCCATCATCATATGGATTATCCGAGGGCACTATATTATCACCAAAATACGATAGCTGAGGGTATTTCATTGGTCATTTTGCATTCAATCATACTTTGTTTTCTAGAACGGGAGGGCTATTTCATATCTAGAGTAACGAACCAGAAATAAATTTGACATGTCTCTTATAGGTGTTAAACACAGATCATATAATAATTCATAGATCGAATAATTACAGCATTATGTGGAAACAGAAGTAGGTACGATGTATTATTGAAACATTATTGAAAAATCATATCTCCGAAAGTATCAGCTTGTTATAGTTCAAAATGATATAAATGGATTCTTATGGTGAAACTTCATCTTAAAAAAAATAATTTGAAAAATTTTTTTTTTGTTTCGTCACTCTGAAGCCATCAGTCCATTTGCGCAATAACTTCAACAATAATTTCAACTGTCCAGCTCATTCCATTCGAGAGTTATCGTGTCGGACAGAATCCATTTTGACCACGGATTCTTGATCAGTGAGTCGAACCAAATCGTTTTTCATACAAAAATTCGAAAATTACAGACATTTGGGCAAATTGATAAGCACTCTGTTCCGAGGAACAAGAGCGACCAAAATATCGGATCCCATTTGAAATGAGGAAATTTTGGATGAAAACTTTAATCGAAATTCGGTATTTTTTCCGAACTATTTCGTCAAAATCAACGTACAACTTACAATATGGCTTCAATAATAGTTCCTGAAAATTCCATCCTTCTAACGTTAAAACGCAGGTAGCTACATGACCATCCCTCTGTTCATCCCTAATAGAGAATATTAGTCTAGCTCAAATAACTCTTGAAAGCTTCGAAATATCAATAAATTTATTATATCAAGTCAAATTACAATTCGATGGGGAATCCAAAAATGTGATAATTGATGAAGTTGATAGCTACTTCCAGAACCGGAAGTGACAAAGACATGAACATATTTTAAATTTTGGCGCTCTTGTTCAAACTTTGACAAATCATATCTCCGAAAGTATTGGTTTCTCAGAGTTGGGGATAATATAAATGGATTCTTAAGATAGAACCACATCACAGTAGAAATTAAATACAATAAAGCGGAATTCAAACTAGCGAATAATTTGGGAAAGCCATGTCGACAGGAGCTTTGGCGCTCTTGTTCAAACTTTGACAAATCATATCTCTGAAATTATTGATTTCTGAGAGTTGGGAATTATATCAATGGATTCTTGTGACAGTCCTGCATCATAAATATAATTACAAAGTTAGAGGAAAAAATATTGTTTGAGACCATACCAAACTGAATATGGTACCTACATTACATACCGTCCGAACACTGGAGCCAAGCAGCGACGGGCGCAGTTAGTACTTGGATAGGTGACCGCTTGGGATCTCCCTAGGCTGTAATATTTTTTTTCAATTTGGCTTCTGTGCGTCAATTTTCAAGAATTTTCGTGATTAAATTCAAAACGTAGGTCTATGACTCACTCCTTGTTGGATTTACATACATCAGCAAATTATAATTAGAGTATTCTATGAAATCATAGAATAAAGAATAATTATAGAAATGTTTAAAAATCATATCTCTGAAAGTATTAGTTTGTTAAAGTTGAGAATGATATCAATGGATTCTTATGATGAAACTGCATCTTCAAATGAATTTTAAATCTTTAATGAAAAAAATTTTTTTTACGTTTCTCTGAAACCTTTTGTCCGATTTTGCCCAATAACTAACTTAACCGAGATATTTATCTTCCAAACCTACTCTGAATATTTCAACTGTGTAGCTCATTCCGTTCGAGAGTTATCGTGTTAACGGCCGGACGGCCGGACATAATGGAGTTCACCCACGGATTCTTGATCAGTAAGTCGAACCAAATCGTTTAAGACCATATTTAGCCAAAAATTCGAAAATTACAGACATTTGGGCAAATTGATAAGCATTCTATTCCGAGGAATAGGAGCGCCAAAAATATTATTCCCTCGTGATCCGGGCTGGTCACCTCTTTGCTCAGTGTTGGAGTTTGTAAGGATTTCCCTAGGTGGCGCGGATACATATTTTACCGTGTGGGCCTTTTAGTTACAAAATCGTTACCCAACAATTGAAATGTACTGAAGAAAAAAATGTTATACGCTATTTTGGTTATTTATCTTGAAATGGCGTATGTAGACTGAATTCTAAAATAGTATGACGCTTCCTATATTATCCCTTTTGGGCAACTTCTCAGTTAGACAGTAGCGGTCACGATTCGAGGTGATCGTTGGGTCAACTATTAACAGTGCTTTGACTAAGGTGTCGTAAGGACACAGTAAGAAAGCCTGAACAGAAAAGAACTGATTCTCCTAACTCGCACAAGCTCCTAAGAGCTTATATGAATTGTTTCCATTTGAAAAACCCAAGAGGGTCAGTATAATAATATCAATATCTTCAGTAGTAGATATCTTCAACGGCTTCCGCAAGTTTTGACGCAGTGTGCATTTTCTATTAGTTTGGAGAACACTTTTTGTTTAATCTACCCCCAGTGAAAAACTGCTTTGTCAGAGTGGCGTGTCTACATGTTTCACTCAAAGATAAAAGTGATTTCATAATAAAAACTTTAACAAATTAAAAATCATTCTCTTATTTCAAAAATTGAATGCCTGAGCCTTTTACTTAATGCAAATCCATATTAACTCAAATGAGAAAGTATTGGCGGTCTTGTATCTCGGAACAGAGTACTTATAAACTTGCCTAAATGTCTGTAATTTTCGAATTTTTTAATGAAAATTGTCTTAAACGATTTGGTTCGACTCACTGATCAAGAATCCGTGGTCAAAATCAATTATATCCGGCCGTACATTGCAAATTTCAAATTCAATTTTTTTTAAGATGCAGTTCTATCATAAGAATCAATTGATATCATTCCCAACTCTGAGAAAACAATACTTTCGGAGATATGATTTGTCAAAGTTTGAACAAGAGCGCCAAAGCTCCTGTCGACATGGCTTTCCCAAATTTTCATCATTTTATTTACACTTATTTATTTAATATTGTGATTCGTTTAGTCTATACAGCGGCCTCTTCATACTAAATTATTAACATTAATTGTTGATAATTTAATATGATCTCCCAAGAAGTCGCTGTGTTTACGAAACGCTTGACAATATCAAATAAATAAATTTAAATCATAAGCATAAATTTCCCATTCGAGTTTTAATCAAAGACTGTAATTTAGAGGACGGATACTCAGGGATACATCATAATATAAAATTGTAGAAAAGTAACGATTCCCACTAATTGAAATATTATTTTAAGTACCTACCTATAATTTGAAAAGTACATAACTAAGATTGTTTTTAATAATTTCCCGATAACTGTCATCCGTTTTCGGTTTGATGTTGACTTCTGGAACAGACTGTATAGTGTATATGTGATATATCGAAGATAGGTAAGACAAATAATCAACTATTCATCTCTACCTGTAGCGCATGAAATATTTATCAATTTATTAGCAATTCATCTTATCTCGCACAAAAGATCTCATTGGTTGCAACGCAGAAAGGCACTTTGCAGCCAACCGACCACTACTAATCTAACAATGATTCATTTTCATAAATCCCGAAACGTCCACCACAATCCCCAGATTCCTCATATTGCGTTTTATCTATGCTACGTCATCGCACACTTGATGCACGCACTAAAAATAAATCGTTTCGAAACGATAGAGTTGGTAATGAAAAATCCTCTATATCCAAATGTGATACGACATTCTCCAACGCAACAATGATAATTAAATTCTAGTGAGATGTCGCCCTTCATCTTCTGAACCTAGCGATATCTCCAGTGAATCTAGACATCAAAATGGGTGATTACCTGCAAAAGATCGGATGTATGATTCTAAATTATAATGATGCGTCTTGGCGTCTGAATAGTGAGTAAATCCAACAAAATGTTTATCGGAAAAACTTTTCGGGGCCTAAAAACATGGAAATTTTGGGTTTTTTTTGGATTTTCGCTAATATCTACAGATTACCTTATGGCAACCTCAGCCATTTCAAAGGCCCAGGAGCATCTCATTGTGGTGATAGTTGGGGAACATATTAACCTCCTGGTTCTCATGGCAAACCTTAATGAGCCCCCAACCAGGAATTAGTATTTCTTGAAGTACGGATTAGTAGATTCGACCCAGTGACCATTATGTGCACACTCGCCTTTAATAGAAGTGATACAACATCTGCAGTCTTCTGTGAGGGGACTGAAGGTTTGCAATACCCTCCTCAATAACATATCATTGGAAACTGTCACCAAGTACACAGATGCTTCGAGAACTCCTGAAGAGCTGGCCTCTTATGGTGAAGAGGTCATGAAGGCACTCTATGCTGGGGACGTGAGCCCATTCTACACCCTTGATGAAAAGAGGTATCTCATCTTTTCAAAATCCGTCTCCCGCAAGAAAGTTTTATTTGAAGCTGGTGCCACCTACGTTGTTTGCTACCACTCATTCAGAACAAACCTTCAAATTCAAGCGTGGCTTGGGAACACCCTCAACACTGAGCAGTAGGGGTGGCAGAGCATTACCCATTACCACGACAAGAGACGTAGCACTGAAGGCACTACTCAGAAGCATCTATCGCGCTTGCAAACGAAGGTGTTGGTCTACATGCTCTTAAGTAATCATTAAAGGATACTGTGGGAGGTTTACTCATTATTAAAAGGTGCTCCATGCCCTTGCCAGGAAGCAGCCGTAACGTGTTCCACCTTATGCAAGAACTGCGCTGACAGTGACAGTTTTTACTTTTGGTAATTTTTGAATCGATTACTGTTTTCAATTGTATTTAATTTCAATTACTTAATGCTTTTCATCATTTGAATTACTTATGCGCATTCAATTAATTTTTACCAAGAACATATTTTTTTTACGCCGACAACTTGTTGTCTGTCTAAACTCCGCTCCCCCATTTTAAGTTATAAGACGAGGTTTCAAATAATTAAGTGAGAGCGCAGAATCCTTGTCTCTCAAAATCGTTGATATTAATCTAGTGACTTTAAGGGGAAAAATGATGGAAAAAATTGTCGGTATGTACAATGAGTAGTAAATATGCGGCCCATTTTAAAATGATGGTGCTTGCTAAACGCAGAATTTCATGCTGCACAACTTTCATGCAATGAGTTTCTCACACAGGACGACCATTCTCAATTTACATGAGTTAAAAGATTAGATCATTGCAGTTTTTTACAAGTTTTTTGACTGCCAATTGTTAACCTACCAATTGGTCGAATTTTGAAGCTGTGGTAGTCGTTGAACGCAGTATTTAATGCACTTTAATTATGTATCCAGTGAAATTTTCCGTATGACACATAGTTTCAAAAATATAAGCGAAAAACCGAATAAAGTCCACAAAATTCGAGGTTCTTAGGCCCCCAAAAATTCGTACCTATAAAAATGTTTTTGAATTAGTTATGAGGATGTCAAGACACCAATTAAAATTTAGAAAGATAACATCTGGAAAGCAAATGCAAAACATTAAAGCATGTCGGTACTTCTCGTACTTTTGGAAAGAAGTCGGAAGGTACGCTTTACTACGGTCTTTGGTTATAAGTCAGAATAATAAACAACCCCAAAAGTTGTCACGCCACTATCGAGGTCCTGCAATAAATAATATGATTTACAATTATTCGATATATATTGGAACGTGCGTCGAAATGGAGGGGATAATGCAGCGTCCGAAATCCTTCGGAGTTCGGATTGTTTGTGAAACAACTTCATTCGGAAAATAAGTAGCTTGTCGTCGGTTAAAGTAGGTATTGGCATCATAGGCATCTTTACATTCTCTACCCCAATATACGAATGCTGGAGCGCACGCGGTGTGCTTCCTCTACCTGTATTTTCGACCCTCTGGTACAATGTGGCCAAAGCCGAAGAATAGTTGCATATAGTGAATACCGAGTCTTGTATTAACGCTATCGCTAGGACTTTTCTCTCTTTCTTTAGTCAGCTATGTGCGTTCTGAAGTGTATACTTATCTGATAAAAAGTTTGAATGAGTTAGTCGATGCCAGTTCCTGGGACTGATAAGTGTGTGATACGTTTAAATTTTTCGGTTTTACATAATTTAATATGGTGAGTGATAATCCTGTGGCTTTGCATCAATGTTTCGTAACTATTTCCACTAACATCATTTTCATTACATATTTCATTGAAGAGAGCTTCTCTGAAAACTAAAAATATCAGGAATATTTGCATGAATAACCTAACAATTGTCAAAATATTGTACATACTACACATTGCATTTCATACATATTATTTTATTTCCTTTCCACTTTATTTCGCATTGTAAATAAATATTGACTAATCCATACAAAAGTGAAAAACAATTCTCAGACAGTTTATATTAACGCAGATGTTGATCGCAAGAAACAAATTAATATAACCAAATTCTTTACAATATTTATGAAATATTGTTAATTCCGTACCATCTGAAAATACATCAGCTTATACGTACATATTTATGTTTTAGATTAAGTTTCCATATATTTTCGGTAGTTTGTTGCTGTACTTCTATTTGAATATTTAAACTATGCCAAATACCCTATTGGTCATCAATAAATGAGTAACGATTTTCGTAATTGTATAGAATAGTACAACACAGATAAAAATCATTCATTTATGACTACATAAAACGGGAATATTTCAAAGTTTAATCTTCAATACAATATTAGGAAAAAATCAAATAACTAACCATTATTCTTCAGAATACTATCGATAATAAATTACTGAAAAATGAATGCATTATTGTTCTCCCAGTCATGTGTTGTCTAATTTTCTGTTCGAACTGTTATATAGGCAATTGGCAAGGAAAAGTATAGAGAACATGCAGCAAGAAGCATTATTACGTGAAAAAATTTTTGACTACACTGACCAAAATTTTCACCGCAAGTTGTGAATTTTAATGTCATAATTATTGTATACAACACGACATATTTTCAAGAATTGATTCGAGTGATTGATTGAAAAATCGGAAACATTTAAATCGTTTATTTTCTGATACCTTTAGATTTATTTTTTTCGTTGTAGATATTAGTTCGAAGTTAAACGCCAAATTTTCGTGAATTCTATCCGTTAATTCTTGTTATTTTGTCAGTGCACCTTGACAACGAGTAATCTCCCAAGCATGGCATTTCATTTAGTCACGTCTATTTTGAATATTGTATCTATACGTTCACGTAGTTATAAATGAAGTTTCAATGAATTGAATCGAAATTAAGCAATATAAATCCCCTTCAAAAACATTGTGTGTATATTACAGGAACGCGCATTACGTGTTCAATTCGTTGTTGTTTTTCATTGAGAAAAATAATATTTTACAATATTCGAAACTCTATCATTAATAAAAGTCACGACATGTACGAATCATAATTTTAAATCCATTTGATTTAATTCCAGCGATTCAATAATCAAGAAAGTAGCAAAATATTTTGTTAAATTGACATTAATTTTTGGTCATTATGTCATTTTATGGAGTGTTTCTTCTCTTTGTTCTCGTCTAAATTTGGGATTTAACAATTTCAATATTCCTGCATATGTTACTAACTTAGGTGTCAATTTTGAGTGTTTTAATTATTGACACAATCAAAATTTTTCCAGCGAAATTTTTGTTGACAAGCCGTTGAAAGAAGCAAGCCAGGAAAAAAAGGACTACTTTTCGAAAACAAGATGCTGTACAGTTACAATGACACAGCTTATACGTTTTTCGATAGGGTAAATTCAAAATGCATAATACAATGAAAAAATCACTGATCAGTGATCACTGAAAATGGAGATTTCCGTGAATTCTTGAGAGTATGTATGAGACAGTATGCTTGATTATTCTACAGGAGTACCATTTGGTCTAATTATCTGTATTTTGCTCATTTTTAGCGGACCATTTAAAAATTCTTAGATAAATTTTATTCTGCCTGCAGTCAGGTTGTTATTTAACTTTGTTTTAACCTGATATTTCGGGGGTTGGCTTAGATCTCAAATGTAAAGATCAATTTCGTGGTTGGGTATGATCCGTTGGGCCCAGAAATATTTTGAAATTTCTGATCGAACAAAGTTTAAGCAGGGTAGTTAAATGTAAAGAAACGATTTAAATGTTTTGGCAGATTTTCGTAATGAAGCATAGAAAAACTAATTTAAATTTGTATAGGTTTATCTGGAAATTTGTATATTCATGGTATAAAGTATAATTGTGGTATAAATAAGATGACATTCCGAAATTAGCTATATTAGCTGTTTTACCAGAAGAGAAAATGAGCTCTTTCTGTACGATGAAATGTTTTTGGCTGTGCATCCTAGCGAAAAAAGTAACCTCTGATATGAATATAATGAGGGATCTGTCACAAAATGGTATTAAAAATAATAATTTGTATTTAATACAAACTACTGGTGACTACAGGGAAAAACATCAAACAATTTATGTGTGTTCTATGTAAGTACGATTATTATATGCATCTTGAAAACTGACAATCGTAGACAAACTTAAAATTGGATTAAACATGTGTATACATGTCACAGGGTGTTTCTAAATTTGTAAATTTTAAGAGGTAGTTCTTTGGCAAAAATTAATGGGGTCTACTGCCCTTTGATTTTAGGGAGAGTTTAGTTTTTATTGAAAATCAATAATTGAAATATTTGTCATTACGACTTTATTTGACTCCAACTTACTTGATAGTAGTTAATATGGCTACATTTGGCAGCATCCTACTTAAGATTTTCAATAAATGATATCGTTCCTGAATCAATGTGAAATGAGTGGGTACCTCATATTTTATTTTTTTGTAATGTATCAAAGAGGTCTGATGCAAAATATTGTAAGGGTTGATTTTTTCACCACTTTTTGATAACACTTCGGAATTACAATAACTGTCAAATAGTGTAATTAAATTAGCGTCAGCGATCTGCCAAATTTTATTATTCTGAATTATTTAATAGGGGAGATATCCAAAAAACAAACATTTCATTTGACAAGAAATGGTTTCACGTCTACCATCGATGATATTTGATATAAATCATTTGATAATGCCTCAATTAATTGTCACCCAAAATATATCAGATAAATAAATCTTTATTACTATTTTAGAACATGAAGAAAAGTAGGTAATGTTTCTGTTGGAGACAATATTCTGTATAATATTACGTCACGAACGTAATCAGTAATTTTTATCTCGATTGAAATGAGTATTGGAATATTTACCGTTGGTACTCTAAATATCTATAGACTTTGGAAATAAATACTAATCATCTGATAATTGACATGAAGCATTCACGGATATGAAATTCACAATGAGATATCTGTCACTTGCATATTCTTCAACATTCTATGGGTGTTAGTTGGATTTTACTTACGAAAGACCCTTATTGGGTATTAGGATGTTCATGCATACCCATTACCTAATAGATAATTGAATATAAATTCATGAGAAAGTGACAAGTTAGAATAGTATATTCTGTGACAAATTCAAAATGTGCCATTCCAAACTATTGTTTTCGTATGTGCCGATTTTATCGAATATAATCATAAGTCACCATATTTTTCTTCGTAACTTTAAAACCACTGAACGCAGGAAATCGAGGTAATTTTTTTCGTTCCCACATTCGACCGTTATTGAGAAATATTTAATTTATTTTCAACCCCTAATTTTCACTCTGATCCGAACTAAATGTTCGAAAAGCGCTACATACGCCCATCTATTGAAAATGCAGTTTAATTCTTTAAGTACCCACCTAACTCACAATCTGCCTTCTATAATAGGATTTTAGAGAGTTCCTGTTAAAGAGTAAAAAATATTAGAGTGAATCAACACGTTCAGAGCGTTCTGCCAGTAGGGACTCGAAATGTGTTCGTTTAATTTGTATGCACCGAGTCGGAGTCTGAAACGCGTCTGTTCTTGCGCTCGACAAATCAATTAAATTACCTGGGCGTTAATTTGGTTTGTGAACTGTATGCATAAGTTTAAAATCTATAAACGAAATCATTTCGAGAGCCTATTGGCAGAATGTTCTGAACTTGTTGATTTATTAACAACGGTACCAGCCATTTTTAAATATTATGTATTATAATGATGACCATTCCTTTTATCCCATTCACTTATTCCATCACTTAAAAAAAAAAAATTGTGTTACGAAATGAACCTAAAACTTACGCGAAAAGTATATCAAAATCAGAACAACTCGAGAAATGAAATATCGTTGATGTGTGATCTTCGAAACGAATCCTAATTTTATTTTTCCTAGTTGCTTAACGATAAAAGCGATGACGATGATCTCGAAGCCCGGAGTGGCGTTAGAAAGAAGAGTGAACTTTTGCAACAGTTGTTAAAATCTGAGAGACCTGATGATGGGGATGAGAAGAAGGACCAAACACATGAAGATACGCTACTGAGGAGTTTGGGATTCACAAGTTCACCTTCTCCACCTGGGTCCAGGAAGAGACCTAGTGATGGAGAGGACAGTGCCAGTAAGAGGAGCAATTCAGATGGAGCAGTAAGTGTATATGAATTTCATTTGGCCTTTTCATTTTACTGGCAACAGTGGTGTTGCTAGATGTCATAATTATGAAATTTCTGAATATACAGGTTGACATAAGTAACGATATAAGTCTCAGAATACTTTGTTGTACGGCTTCTAATTGAGTCGTTTGGTGACTTGAAAATTTCAATTAACGTGAGAAAATTTTCCAGCGATGATTGGCCAGGATTAAATAAGTGGGAAAGCCCTGTGGACAGGATCTTTGGCGCGCTTGTTCAAACTTTGACAAATCATATCTCCGAAAGTATTGGTTTCTCAGAGTTGGAAATTATATGAATGGATTCTCTTGATAGAAGTTCATCATGAAATTTAAAAAAGATATAAATAAACAGGAGTGCCAAAAATTATTAAACCGAAACCACCAGACCGATTCTACCCAATAACGAACTTATCCGAGATATTCATTCCTCAAATCTATTATATTATATCAATTGAATTGAAACTAAGCCAATATTCCACTTCTGTTTTTACTGGAGATATTCTGAACCCAATTTGATTAACTTACTTAAGTATATATTTCCACCATCATATGGATTATCGAAGGGCATTATATACACCCAAAAAGCATAATATCATGTAATCCTCATAATTCTACGATCGCTGAGGATATTTCATTGGTCATTTTGCATTCAATCTTATTTTGTTTTCTAGAACAGGAAGGGTATTTTATATCATGAGCAATGAAACAGAAATAAATTTGACATGTCACTTATAGGAGATGATAAGATGACATGTATAAACACAAATCATATAATAATTCATAGATAGAATAATTACAACATTCTATGAGAACATAGGAGTACAATTTCTTATTGAAAAATCATATCTCCGAAAGTATTAGCTTGTTAGAGTTGAAAATGATATCAATGGATTCTTATGATGAAACTGCATCTTGAAAAAAAAATGTATTTGAAATATGTAATTTAAAAAAAAAAATTTCTATTGCTCCGAAAACATTAGGCCGATTTTGCTCAATAACGAACATAACCGATATATTTATCTCCCAAACCTACTCTGAAAATTTCAGCTGTCTAGCTCACTTCGTTCGAGAGTTATCGTATTAACGGCGGGATGGCAGGCCGGACAGAATCGATTTTGACCACGGATTCTTGATCAGTCGAACCAAATCGTTTAAGACTGTTGTCATCCCAAAATTCGAAAATTACAGACATTTGGGCAAATTGATAAGCTGCACTCTGTTCCGAGGAACAAGAGCGCCAAAAATTATGTTGAAGCATCTACTCAGGTGGCTGCAATTCCATTAGATAATAGTAGAATGGTCAATATTGAATGGCACACAATAATTAGTGGCCGCAAGTCTCTGAAGCTATGAGAAAAAACGATGCAAGTTCTTCAAGTATCGACTAAATTTCGAAAGGAAGATCGGAAACCCTCGAAATTTGCAGGGTAGGTTTGGAGTCGAAATGCGCCTGTCGTTTTCGTGAATGGGTAAAATCTGCCCAATGCCCAAAATTTGTATTCAGCTGTAAAATATCGGTTGCAAAATGAACGAGCACGTCAACGCGAGTGCTTTAAAAAAAAATTATCAATCGATTTTTCTAGGTCACATCAACTGGAAGTGAATTGTGCAGAAGAAATCAGATGCTGGTGTCATTACTGGCCAAACAGTCACCAAACCCTCCACAGCCGATTCCTCCAATACCTGCCAGCGTTCTACATGCTACACCACAAGAAAAACTGCCTAAAATAGTCGATCCTAACTTGACGAAGAACTTGAATAACAGGGCAGTGAATTCGCAGACCATTCAACAACAGCAAGTTCAACAAGTGCAACAACAATTGCAACAACAAGCTATACAACAACAAATGATGAATAATAGACTGACAAGAATGCCTAGCCGCCCACCAACCAGCTACCTCAATGCTATGTTGTCTCCTCAGAACAATATGCAACAACGAACTGACAGCATGCTATCTCAATCAGTCTCCAGCGGTTGTTATACTTCATCCAGTACTACCTCTACTCCCGACAACAATAACACATGGTCGGAAAACAACAATATCCAGAGCTCAAATGATCCTGATCTTTCTGAAATACTTGATCAGGTACTAAACACTTGGCAGATTAATAAGACTTGCTATCCTATAAATGAAAGAATATTTAATAAGATCTTATCTGTTACAGGTTATGGATATCGTACCTGATAGTATAATGCAAATTTTGGAATTAGATCCTCAGCATAATAGCTATCAACCAGAGTTGAGCGAGAAGGTGGCCATAAATATCATCCAGAATTCTTTGATGCAGATGGAATCTTTGGTGAAGAAACCAACATCGCCGAATGTTTCTATTTCTGGAACACCACCAGCTTATTCATCTGTTACGGTGAGCAAAAATTCATTAGAAGAATATAGAGATCAGAAAATCTTATGGTTCTGAAATTTTGGTGTCAGCCAAAATCCGGTGTGATATTCTCAAAGGAAATACTTTTCAGATGGCACCACCTACGGAAATACCGGAAGTCGGCACATACACTTTCATTTCAAATACGACTACATATTTTTTATTGCTTTTTTGAATTAAGCAGTTAATTTAAGATGAAATTTCATCAGTATTCCCTATACCTAACTGCAGCCGTTCTTTAGATATTTCAACTTTAAGAATATTTTTTTACGTTTGTAAAGTCACGCTTGAAGTCATCTACCGTCGTCACCTTTGTAGATACCTACAGCGTTAGAATTTGGGAGGTGCGTAGCAGAAGCATTATTTTTTGTATTACAATTTTTCAAAATGATATAGCTTCTATAGGGGGTTCGAAATTTAATTTCTATTCAAGGCAATTTGACACCACAAAAACTCTATTTTTTCAAATACTATGCTATGTTTTTTTTCCTCGATTTCAATGCAAAATTAAATATCGATCATAAATAGCATTCCCTATACCTATCTGCCATGGTTTTCGAGTTATTAAGGATAATAAAAGTTGAGAATTCGTTTTTAAATCATTGGAAAGCAAGCCTTGGAAATGAAAATTCCCACATCAAACGTCAAAATAAATAGTAATAATTGTCAATAATGCTTATCAATTATTGTGTATAATATATTTGAAAAGGCAAATCAACACATTGGGATATTCCAGTGCATATCCCCGGCGTTCAATTCGATCGACCACGGTAGATCTGAGCTATATCTATTTATTTCTAAAGATTTCAAAACAAGTAGAGTGTAACAATGTTTTAATGAGTTACAGATATAATACGCATGATGACAGTGGCGATATTTTGGGCGAGATTCATTATTTATTCAACAAAACAAAACTACAAAATACTGCTGTTATATTATTATTATTATTATACTGATCCTCCTGGGTCTTCCACAAGGAGACCCCTCATAAGCTCTAAGAGCTTGCCCTGAGTTAGGAGAACCAGTTGTGTCCTGTGTAGGCTTTGTTACTGTGTCCTTACTCCACCTTAGGCACAGCACTGTTAATTTTTGACCCAACAGCGAATGGTGGCGATTACCGTGACTAGAAAATTTCTTTCCTAGCCTCGGAATTGAACTTGGGGCTTCCGCTCCCAAGTCAATTACTCTACCACTGAGCCAATCGCACTGCTATGTTATCATTGAAGGATATTTTAGGGGTAAATTCGCCACTAAATGGTTCCTTTCTGGCTTTTCTATCCCAAACTCTGAAAAATATCTATGAGACGAAAAATTTTATTATTTGGAAATTGCTTCTGCGTTAGAAACACCAGACAAGTTTTGAGAATATCGGTCAACAAAAAATTATTCTAAAGAGTTCGCTTGGTACGAAACGTTACAGAATATTTGTTTTATAGTTGATGTTGTTTCGTTACTGCTTCTGACAATTTTTTCGTTTTTCTAACGCAGGAGCAATTTTAAAATAATTAAATATTCTATTTCATATATATTTTTCAGATTTTTTGGGGGAGAAAACCCACAAAGCAACCACTTACTACTGTTATAAGTTGAACAACACTCGGAATGAATGACGTCACATTTCGATCTTTTCATTTAGTTTTGTATTCGCAAATTAAAGTTAGTTATGGAACAAGGAATTACCAAGGCAAATAGCCCCAATTCGCTTAGAGAGTTAATTTGTTTAAGCTGGAAGAGTTTCTGGCATTTTGTACAGACTTTTGAAATCGCAAGTAGATAGAAATCTTCATTAGAACAAAAATTATCTTCAGATATAGATCATATCATGTCAAGTATTCACAAAGCATACAAAGAAAAAATAAACAGTTGGGTGAATGTTTCTGAAGATTTTTCGTTGAAATTTATTCCAAGTTTGGTTTATCAGAAAAGATATGTTTTTCCTCTGGTATTATAAATATAATCATTTTGTAAAGGTTCAAATTCATCAAAATGCTTGATCACAAATATAACAGATTCATATTTACTGTCAAAGTTTAATATTTTTATAATCTCTAAAGATATTTTCACATGTTTTCTCAAATAAAACTCTCAAACACTTTTTTGTAGAAGAAAAATCCTACCTACTTTTGCAGGTCTTGCCCAGAAGTTGATTTAATTCCTTATTTTCGCCTGCAAATATGCATGATATGTATGTAGTCCAAGCAGCATCGACAACAAATATATATTTAATTCTCCTTAATGCGTAACAGTATCTAGCAAAATTTAGTTCAAAGTTGTTTATATGACTTTCCAGTCAAGCTCTATATTCAAACTAAGTTACAAAAAAAAATTAGCATATCATTTTACAATATACTTGGGTCAAAATGATCTTCACAGAGTTACATTGGAGAATTCAGAGATACAGCAGTAGAATCTAAATGTGCAAGATTAAGCCACTAATTTTGCATTATTTTCTTGTTTGGAATCTAAATAAACATTTTTTAGTTCTTAGCGACGTATTAACGCACTGAGGAACCGCACTTGAACGCGATCGAATGAATATACATTATTTCGATATTAGGTACTTATAGCTACGTTCAAAATAAAAGACACACCCCCATAATCTCAGTTAAAATAATTAGAAATAAATGAACATAGTAAAATTTTAAAATATTACTCAAGGAACGAACATGATATCATATAACATTCCTAACTGAATATTTTTCACTGCTCACTATAGAGGGAATATTCTGGAGCTAGTTTTAGGTTTTTGTTGAAAAAAATATTTGGAAATTGGAGGCATTATAATCATAACATCATTTTAAAGGATTTCCATCAATTAATCATTTGAAGAGTATACTTAATATTTCTAACTTTGAACTCGTTTTTAAGTGGAAAAAATTTATTTCTATTATGAATTTTCTTGAGACATTATGTATTTATTGTACCATTTCAGCTCTCAAATCAAAACAGTCAAGGGAGAGTGTATGCTCCCCCACCAAATTACCCACAGCAGGGTTACAAGATTGGTCAGAGGGTGGTAAGATCGAATTCGAACTACCAAATCGGTGGTACTGCCATCAATCCTCAGCAGCTCCTAATGCATCAACAACGTAAGGCGATGGTCCAACAGGCCCAACAGCAGGAAAAGAAACGTTTGCTGCAACAACAGCAGCAACAGCAACTGCTCATTCCACCCAACGCTACGGCTGCCGAAATAAATAGCGGCATTCAAAACATAGACAGTTTAATGAACAACACAGTTGCACCCAATGTAACGCTTCAACGTTCTTCGAGTTTACCGGAACCTCAGTCATCACCAAACTACAATCAAATCACTCAGGCTTCGAGAGTTAGCAACCAACAACCATTCTCTCCCCATTCACAACTTACTTCGCCGATTCAGCAGACTTTTCAGCAAACTACTGCCGGAAACTTTCAACAGAATACTGCCAGATTGTCGCCTCAATCAGCTTTCAATCAACAACTCTCACCTAGACAACAATATCCTCAAGGAACTGTTGCAAATGCTACCTGGACACAGCAGGCAAGGTTGGCCGTTCAGAATCCAATGCTCAACGCCCAGCTCACTGTAAGTATAAATTGATGGTTAAACATATCAGTTATTTATTGTGATTTTGAACCCAAAAATATCCAAAACTACCTCTTGTGACTCTTGGGCTGGCCATATGTGTAACAGGTGATCATTTTATGGTAGGTAAAATGAATTGAATGTGATACTTCTGAACTAAGAAGAGCAATGTCTGATTTGTGTTAAGAAGATCAAATGAAGTGTAGAACACATCATTGGTTATATCATTGGCAAATTTCCAATCTGTGTCGTATAAGTTTGTTATTTGGCATCAGAGAAAAATTTAATTTCCGATCGAAAGAAATATCTCAAAATTGAAAATCTTAGGTAAGATTCAAACTTCAAATCGGGTGATCAACTCCGTGAATGTGCCTAATCCGCACATTGCCGTGTTTAATTTTATTCACTATCTCCAAAAATACATATCCAACCAAGTTTGAACCGAGTAGTTAGATGACTCATAACGATTTTAATCTGTATGCAACGTCGTGAGAATCATGTCACTAGAAGCATAGAGAATTTATTTCAATATATTTTCGAAATCTCGAGAACCATAACAGCTAGAAATTTGTATTTGCATACAAAGTATAACATGATGCGATTAGCAAAAAATCAGGTATATGTATAGCTATTTTAAAAGAAAACAAAATTAAGTTCTATGGAAACTGCACATGACTCTATGATATTTGGTGAGTATCTGAGGAGGTCATCGAGATGGAATATAGAAGAGATGCTATGAGATATTATCATGGTAGAGTGAAAGGGGCGGAGCTTAGTCTGGAACCAATATGGCAGATAATTCAGATAATAGTAGCTTTCTATTTGATGCTGTATCACTTCCAAACTGAGGCAAAATCAGTTGATCTGTGTTCTATTTGACAATGTTGTGATTTTTAACTGATGCGCATCACTTCCAACGAGTTTAACATAATCCCGATTTGAAAAAGTCCTTCTATTTGTCAAATTCACATCAGTTCGAAGTGAAGAAATTCGGAAATTAATCAGTCAAATAGAAAGCTAGGATTGTCAAAATAAAATTAATCCAATATCAAACAAGCCCGCCAAATATGAATTTTCCTTCAGGCTATAATGTCAAGAGTTGACTGAAATCTCGTATCAATATGGCGGATGTGATTTCACTTTAGTCACGTGATGACGTCTCCCCACTATTCTATCTCGATGGAGTGAACAAACCAGCCGTTGCTATGTATTCTGTTTACTATTAAATTCAATGATGAATCTTTTACAATATGCACAAAATGAATAATTATTATGTATTCTGTTGTCGTTTATTTTATGCATCCAAAAATGTATAATTTTTAAATTTGATTTGAAGTTTTTTTCTGCAGAGAGCACCTCAACAACGGACCATGAATAGTCCAGGAAATAGGCATTCGCCATTTTCTACGGATTCTTTTCCTTCGCCTACCTCACCCAATTCGGCCTTCACCCAAAATCAGTACCTGAGAGGAGTGCAACGTACTAATAACACACCTACCGCCACCACTCACCTTCCAGGTAAGCTATAATTTTATGCACAACTCACACCTGTTTGTAAAATTAGAAGTTTTTCCACTTTAGTGAGGTCTTTGAAGTACGTGCGATTTCTCACACAGTTTAGTTTTGTTACTTTTCTTTTATTGTTTTTATAGTCTCCCTCAACTCGAATTTACTATTTTCAACTATATTATTTTCATTATTGCGTCAGGTTGAAGCATGGTTTTGGATTTTGCTCTGCCCATGCATTTGTAGACGATTTTCTCATTAGAAAATGTGATTTTACGGTGCATGGTAGATTCTTTTAGCTTTCTTTTGAAGAGTGACCTGACGCGGGTGTACTCCAAGGTTAACTTGGACTAACTTGGTTTCGATCTAAACGCACCAGACTGGATGCTTTTATCATTTCAACTAGCCTTTCATTACAGCTGAACTAAAACTATATCGGCAAACACTGTTAAAACTCTGGGTGGACCTGATGGTGATAGATAATATCTGTACAAAAAATTCGAGTAGTTTTCCACAAAAAAAATGATTCATGGAATTTTTCAAATGCCTAATTCTTGAAACTGCTGGGGTTGATTCTCTGGAAAATGTTTAGTGAAACTCTTGGATTATTTAGGAAGTTGTTTCCATGGAGAATTGTAAATGAAGTGTTTGTCAAATAGATTCGTTTGTATTTACGTTATGAATCTTACAAATTAGCAATTGAATATGAAACGAAATAATTTTAAATAATGTCAAATTAAGATCCCTCTTCAGCAAAAACTCACAGGAGGATATAGTGGATCATAGGAGAAGCTGCAGTCAGTAGGGCATTAAGTATATATACATGTTTTGTTCGGAGATTTATATCTGAATCCTACAGAATCTAATAAGAAGGTTTTCCAAATTAGGAGTTTTTGGTATGGCTATGATATAAACACATAAAAGCGTATAAATAGAAAGTACAAAGAAAATAAACTACAAATTATTATAATTCACAAACACGTACTTAAACTGGTTATATAGTCAATCGGTTACCATTTGGAAGTCGTCGAAGTTTCCCTCATATTCTGTATTCGGGCATTCCATCACCATATTATGTTGAATTGTCAAGTGGTTGAATGGATCAAGTGTCGCGCCAGATCACTACAAAAATGGTGAAAGTTTTGCTGAAACATTTAGTAAATTTAAAAGCTGTACAGTCGTGAGACACTCCCTCGGCCAGTTTGGGGTCTTGGGACAAGTTAGTGATGTAAAGATTCGAACTTATGCTAGTCATGCAAGAACTCCAGCGAATATTGCTTGGTAGCGCAAAGTGTGGTGGTATCCCCAGTTTGTTCCATTCCACGTCATTCTTTGGAATTAGGCATATAGCACAAGAATTCAAGCGCCTGCCGACCATCAACAACATCATGTCTTTGCCTATTGGGTGTTATTCACCTTGGAGACTTTGATAATAGACAGAATTGTGGCATTTGGGTTTCGGAAAACCCAAACATGATTATGGGAAAGACTCTATCCAAAAGCGTAACTGTTTGTTGTGGTTTTTGTTGAAAATGAAGCTGGGGTGGCGGTTTCGGTGATTGGATTGAGCTGTCGAACCATGAATAATAAATTTCTATGGTCAGAATTGAAAGATATGTATGTGGACGATGTTTACCTCCAATAAGATGGCACTACTTACGCGCCTTACAAATTACCAGAACCATCGTCTTTTTGCGAGGAAAGTTTTCACGCCTAGCGATTCCTGGAAACGTGATTTCAACTGGCCGGCGATATCATGCGATTTAACACCTTTGGTCTTTTTTCTTTCGGGTTACCTACCTGAAACATAAGGTTAATGCTGATGTTACTAAGTCGGTTCAAGAAGTCAAGGAGCACAATCTTTCCATTCTTGAATAAATAAAGCTCAAAATGGGTGAAAACGTAATGGAAATTTTAATCAAATGAGCATGTATCTGCAAACGTAGCAATTTAGGCCATTTGGCCGATATTGTTTTTCATTATTGATGGCAAACCTTCCCGTATGAGACTCTCAATTGAAAAACACTTGACATGACATAATTTGACTACAATTTTCATGGAAATTTTATCGAATCTTTATAACTCAAAACTATTTATTCCTCATTGTTTTGAATTTCATTAAATCAAAGAAAGAATCATTAAGACACATTGAAATCATCATTTTTTTCTACGAATAAAGTTCTCCTACAATTCTCAATGGAACTGTTTTCAACCAGAAGTTTCAATAATAGCTACTAAGATTGTTCATTCATGTCGTCGTCGCTTGGTCCAGAGAATACATTTCCACAATTAAAAGAAGTGGGTGCCTGAAAAAGTATATTCAGAAGAAAGGAAAAGAAATCAAAGATTCGATTTATTACCCAAGAGTTTCTGAGAGGGTGGCGTATGTTACAGGTGGCCTTGGCTCTCCCCGGCCATATGGCAGGGCAGATCATCACCCCCATCCCTATTCTCCTATCCCCCCACCACCGCCATCTCATCACCTCGTGATGTACCAACAAGATGCCCCATACTGTTATGATCAGACGGGTTTACAATTAGCGTACAATGGCGCCGACCGAGGTCGGGCACCTCCGCACATCCACGCCGGTAAGTCAACGGCCAGATAGGGGCAGAATCATCCGAACACTCATGGGAAATCTCCAGAACTATCAGAAACTATTTCCGTCATTTTAAGTATTCCATACAAGTACTACAATCAAGATCATACAATCATATCATAGATAATATGATGATGGCCGTCGCGTGGTTTACAGGCGCCCGGGGCAAGAATTCATTAATAGTGTGCAAAACCTCGATACATTGCTTTTAATGGAATATAGAAAAGGAAAGTAATGGTATCCCTTTTATCAAATTTGAGGTCCTAAACATTAAATGTACCTAATTCGCCTGGTTATTGCACGAGCTAAATAAATGTTAGAATTTTCTTTTTAGCAAATAGACGACGAGCAAATATTTATTCAGGGATAACTTAGCAAGTATAAGGATATTGGTGCCAAAGTCAAATATTTTTTTGTTCAATAAATACACACAACGTAATATTCAAAATTCAGTTTTAGTTTATTCCTAACTTCAAAAATAAGTTATATGCCTATAATATTCTAGTTTTAGTTCACTACGGACTGATTATGAACAATATACTAGTATATACACTCTTGTCCACTACAACTGTTGCTGTTGCCACTGTTAAACTCGCAATAGATAATTTGAAATACTGGCCTTCTAGTTTAGGTCTTCCTCAAATAGAAATTAATGAGTACTTGATGTTAACCTCGCTTTGCATGGAGTAATAAAATATATTTTCTTTGAACGATAAATATTATAAACAAAAATTCGGTACGGCCATGGGTAACCCTCATTCCCCCTTTTTAGCTAATCTATTCCTCAGTAAATTAGAACATGAAATAAAAGAAGAACACAAATATTTTCCAATATTTTGGGCTAGATACGTCGATGACATATTTGCTGGTGAAAATTTTGATATTAACAAATTTATCAGTATCTTAAACAGTTAATACCCATCTATTAAATTCATCTTCGAAATGGACGTCAATTTGATATTCGTAGATTTTAAATTATCCGGGGATACCTCAAATTAAATCAGTTTTGACATTTTTAGAAAACCTGCCTATTCTGATATTTTGATTTAGTCGGATTCAGTTGCTCCCTGTTCACATAAAACGGCCAGCTTACATTTCCTCATCAACCGGCTATTTAATATTCCGCTAACCAATGTAAAGTTCAAGAAACAAAGATAAATAACTTTCCAAATTCCCAGAAAATCATCAACAAGCATAAAGATAAAAATATCTTGAGTAACATTAACATAACCCTAACGAAAAAAATGAAAACGGAAAATGGTTTCCAAGCTTTCACATTTCATCTGAAAACAAACAACAAACAGAAAAACAGAATATTTTTAAAAAGGTTAATGTAAAAAAGGTTTAAAAGGTTAATGTAAAATGTAAATGTAATGTAAAAAGGTTAACGTAAAATTGGCTCTCAAAACAAAAATTAATCAACTTCTAGGAAATAAATTCGATAAAACTCCGGATATGTTAAAATCGGGTATATATGAAATTAAATGTTTAGCAACAAGTGCTACATCGGGCAAACAACCAGAAACATTCTCATACGGTGTATGATACAGGACATATTCGGAACAATAACGTCGATAAATCTGCTGTTGCGTTTTAACAACCAGCCAAGCCACTCTATTTCAGAAAACTCCGTCAATTTGTTGAAAAATTCCAATAAATTGTAGGAACACTTGAAGGTATCGAAATGATTGAGAGGAAATATGTTTTACTCAATAATTGTCGAACCCGTATTAAAAACTCATTGTTCTCACTAATCTGTTTTTGACCAAGATTAAGTATAATGTCAACCCATACTTGAGTGTACTAATTGATGCTTTAGCTACGATTCGAGCTTCGACTGAGAAGATGGAAACATATGTCAGACGACGAAATTTGTAGTGGACAAGAGTGTTGTTACTAGTGTAGTGTTATGTACCTATAACTCAATATTTTCAAATTTTGTTATTTCATTTTTGCCCTCGAAGTGTCGCCCCCCAAGCCACGGTGTTCGGGGTGATCGCCCCACCCACGCAACGTCTCTTCATATCATCTTGGTGGAACACTTGTTGACTTTTCTGCTTGACCGAATAATTTAATTTGTCTAATTGATGACGGTACACTTCCGAATTAGACGTGATGTTTTTCGGTAAATATCCTAAGGAAACCATTTATACTATAAAAATGCTCCATACGTCTCACTATTGTTAAGCCAATTCATTTCTCATCTCGAGGTTTCGTTTCAAAAATGAATCATTTCGTTGTTCAATCAAATCAACGACGGAGAGATGTCTTTCCAGAACGCATTATGTCGACTTTAGAAATTTAAATTATATCAATGACATTTAAAAGTCATATGTCCAAATGCTTTCAAGACGGAGGTTGGACGTTCAATCTGCTATCATTCTGGCATCAATCTGACATCAATTCGGCCATCATTCCGGACCATCAGTCTACGCGTATACAATCAGTTTCCCATGATTGATGTCAGACTGAACTGATGCAAGATTAACCCTCTAACACCCGTATAACAGTTTGCATCAATCAATGCCTTTAATCGGATTCCATCAGCTTCAACTTCCAGAAGATGGCGCATATCTTCAATTTCGCCAGTAGTAAATTCTTAAGCCATCTCTCGAATTGCTATTAACGATTTGCATCAATCAATGCCTTTAATTTGTGTAGATTGGTGTACTTCTATGGAATAATGAAAAATTTTATTTCATCTCTATATATTTGTGAATTACTAATGTTTGTAAAATACCTGAAAGTTCAGGAGGAATACTTGTGTATGATTTAACAGTCGCTGCAGGTTCTGGAGATTTGGATCATCACAAGCACTCATCGGCACAAAAGCCCTGTGTCTAACACTCATAAACATTACATGTGCTCGCCCATAGGCTGTGCTAAATATCCTAAGGGGGAATCCTTGTCATCCACAATGCCTGCATTTCCTATCCCCTACCTACCAACGAAAAAATGTATCGCCATTTTCATACCGACATCTATGTAAGCTCTCCATGCTGTTTTTATGTGTGTGCTTTATACGTTGTGTTTTTGAGCTTTTTACATTTTTAGTTTCGCATTATTATTTTTTTGTTTGACATGCTGTCATATCGTTTTTGCTTATATGTGTCTAAAAACTCTCATGGTTCATATTTATGTTCTTAGATAATAATAGTGTTTCATTTATTCATAGTTGTGTGCATGTTGGTAGATGTATTTGGTAGGATTTGAAGGTTATCAGTTTCTTTTTATTCTATCCCAAGGAGTCAACGTTGGGAAACAAGGTATTACATCTTCAATTCATTTCATTCAATCTAGCCTTCAATCAGTGCAAATAGGTATCTCAAACACTTACATGCACAATAACTGAAATGAAACAGATGGCTAAAAAATATTGTTGAATAATTGCTGAATACAGAGGGTCAATTTAATGAAATAAATAACAATCACTAGATGGACGTATCTCAGAAGAGATACATTGCAATAGAGCTCGTTTTTGTGGACAAAGACTGAGCTTCATACCATGACCTAGGCCTGAAATCTGAAAGTACTGGCTTTTTTGTCAAGTAAATTCCCTCGTTCATCAAAGAAGCGCAATTGTTCAGCAATATTCATCTGCAATCATAGATCATGGCATGTTTGCGGGCGATGTTGTGAGCTTAATTTGTTAACCCCTGATAGGTGTGTCGGGGAGTGGACCTACTTCCGAATTTGTAAGGCAGGAATTGCGTGCAGTTGTAGGAGCCAGGACACAAGGACAGGGTCAACAGCAGAACAGGCCGTCTCCCCAGCAACAGATTCTCACCCAACAGCAGCAGGTTGCCGATCTAGAAGTTCTTGGACTGAGTTATGAAACTGGTATGTAAAAACATTGCAATGAATCTTTAGTATCTCAGATCATCTGTTAAGGGTTAATTTCAATTTATCGAACAATAATGTACTTTACAATTATTGACTTTTGAAATGAATCGCAGTTTGAGGAACTCTTGTACATCAAATGCTATTTGGTTAGACTATAGAATATGACGGAGATTACAAGGTCAGTCTGGTATCAGTCTGGCATCAGTATTACCATCAATCCGGATCATCAGTCCATCAATCTACACATATAGAACCAATTTCCGTCAATCTGACATCAATCCATGATTCATGTGATGCGAGACTGATACCAGATTGACCGTGTAACCTCCGTCTTAGACTGAAAAAATGAATTGCTAATTCTTGTTGCATTGCTTATTCACGTCAAATAGAAGATTCAGTTTAGAGATTTCGTTATACCCTCAAAGCTTTTGCATATTTGTTCAATAAATGAGAAATAATTGTTGAATGTATTTGTCCTCTGGTTAGAAAATGATCTGTTGATAAATGGCTATTTCGGGTTGAATTCATGTGAATTTTGTATACTTCTTTCACTTGTCGAGCTAGGAAAATCCAAAATATGTTCATATTGGGAATAATGATAGGATAAAATTATCATACGCCTACAAATATTCAACGTCCTTTAATTTATTTTCAAAGTTAAATTCGTTCATTTCTGAGGCCTCCCATTTTCGATGTAACTATATGTCGCATTCACTTCAGATGAATAATGTTTTTGGTGATAATGCTTCATACCATTCAGAAGTTCTTGCGGCATACAAAAATCCAATGCCACAGCAGTGGTACCGGGTACCACTCGTAGTTAAAGTACATATTTTCGATATAGTCTGACATTCAATTGTTTTTCACGAAGATAATCTTCAAGTCCCTCAAGTTTTTTTTTTCTTGAAATTTCAACTACTACTCTATCGATCGAGAGTGATATCTCAAAACTGGACTGACAACCCTTTTTATATTCTCTATAAATGATAGCCTCCTCTATGCTCGACAAGAATTTGTTTCAGTAAAATCAATCAATAATAATTATTCAGAATTTCTAGACCTTCTACCGTCCGATATATGATATTTTTTTTCAAAATTTGTACATTACACAGTTCTCTTACCCAATTTGTATTTAACCTAGGTTAAGGCAAGCAAAAATGTTACCTCTTATATAGACATAATGGGAAATCATCCATTTTGGTAATATCGAGAAATAGAGCACTCACTGTCCATGACGGCGCAGCACTCTATGGTCGGCATGTCAAAATAAGCCGATAAGGGGCAAACGGACCAATTTTCCAAGAGCACGTGCGATCAAGGGATTTTTCTGTGGATAAAAGGATCTTCAGGCTTTTTATATTTGTAAAATTGTGGATATTGGTTCTTCGTGGATCCTATATACAGGGTGAGTCTTTGACCACTGCATTAATTTTAACCAAAGATTCCTCACATCAAATGAAACACTTTTTTCATTTACATTTTTCCAGATTCGGCTCAGGTAAAAAGTTACAAGCGTTTAAAGATTTCACAATGTGCTAATACACTCCCGCATATAAATTATCTATGACATTGTTGGCGGACGAGAATAAGGCATGGTAACGTGGTTTACAGCTTGATTCGGGATTCCAACGCTCAGGGACGGATCCATAAAAGTAGTGAAATTTCTGGAGTTTTCCATTTTGAAACATTCAATGAAGAATATCTCGAAAACGTTGCGTTTAAGGAGAAATGATGAAGAATAATATAATGTTCTAAAATGATGGAATATTCTTGAAATGACTCAAGAAAAACTTTATATGCTTTCTTTATGCTAATTTCGTTTAGTTTTATGAATACACGAGTCCATAACTAGAAAACCAGTAGAAGTAGAAAATAACTAATATTTGGAAAATATGAACCATAGTTATAGGAAACTTTACGCCAACATTCATTTTATTCGAAAAAAGGATGTCAAAGCTACAAAATAAAAACTGATTTTTTTTCAAAATTTCAACAGCCTGTATCTTTTTACCTGAGTTGAATTTGGAAAAATGTTAAATGAAAAAAGTGTTTCATTTGATGAGAGGAATCTTTGGTTAAAATTAATGCTGTGGTCAAAGACTCACCCTGTACATATAGGATCTCGCATAATTTACAACTATCTGTCAGATTGGATATTGCAATAATTATGAAATTTTGTGCGGTTGCGGGGTGTGGTCATTAGTCAAATAGAGATAAAGACTTTGAATTCTTCCCTCGCGGTTTCCCTCAACTAGGACTCGATAGAAAAGTGTAGGGTATAAAAGCGTTAGCAATTCAACAAACTGAAGATTTTCAAAATGTTAAATCAAAAAATAATTGGTATATTCACCATTTTAACGTAAAATAGTAATCAAATAAACTATAACTGATGATGAAATAAGATTCTTCAAAATATCGAAGAATTGTATTATAATACAACGCCTGAATGAACGCATAAGTAACAAATCCTATACAGAACACAACTGATTCTCCTAGCTAACACAAACTCCTAAGAGCTTATGAGCGGTCTTCCCGGAAGCCCGCTCATACCCGGAATGTCAGGAATATTAGTAAAATGCTTCGACATTTCCTTGAAACCAAGGGGTCTTGCAGTATATTATCACAAAAAGTTCACTTAATGTCCACAAAATTCATTAAGAACCAGAAAGTACTTAAAATTGCAAAAGATAACACTCTTCACGCTACCAAAAAGTTCGTTTGTCCCTTCATCAGCGGATTTTGACGTCATTAGACAGTCAATACATACAATTCATAATGGGTATTATTTTATGCTTGCGACCATTCAATCCCTTGTGTGTTTTGTCCACTAAACATGTAGGGGCAGGAATTACCACCTCTGCGAAAGAAAGACCACCCAGTAGCTGATCAAAACTAAAATAGCTCAATTTAGAGATATGTTCCACACATCTTCGATCAACTTGATTATAGATTGAATTCGCGAGTTAACATTATTGGTTAATAAGTGTACTAGCTACTGGGTGTAACGCTTAAATCGCAGTAGTGGTGGACCTGTAGGGATTGCATACAATGATGTCCTTGTTGCGTGCAGGTGCGAGTGAAAGCCCGAAGCTCTGGGGCGCTATGGGTTCAGACATGGGCTCACTGTCTCCACAGCAGGCAACCTCCAGGGTAAGCCACACACCTGTCCACTTACGCTTGTCCCGCTTGCCATACTAATATAGCCATGCATGCCGCCCTCAATGTGTTAAATTAATAGCTGCAGCATATCCTATTCCATCAACTAAAATATCTCCTATTTCTGTTACAGAATACTATGGACGAGGTACGGCAAGGTGATCACAAATCATCACTACTGCAAAAATTATTATCTGAGTGACTGCCAGTTGTAAATAAAGATAGAAATATACACTACTAGGTACCTCATCGGTTCTGTACCACCAGGCTGTAAATTTAGACAGGTTAGCTGTATCAAAGTGCATTACTATGTTGCTTGTTCATTTGAAGTGGGTAGTGCGCAGCATGTGCAATTGTATATAGCATAAGGACTCATTGTTTATATTTATATATATGTTATATTTTATTATTGGAGTTGTTTATACATTTGATTTAGAATTTGATGTTTGGTCAAAATGTCACGGCGATGCACAGGTATATATATGTTGAAATATATGAATACTGTAAATAGGATTGATAATAAAAATAATAGGGATCATTTGTGATGAACTCAATGAGAGTCACTACTACCAGATGTACTTTTTCAGCATAACTAAAAGATCCCTGATGGTGAAACAAATTTTTGAAAGCACATGGTTTCAGAAGATAATTCTCAGATATATTCAAACTGATTAAATTAATCTGAAGAAGGTTATAATGTAACTATGACAGAAAAGCTGTCATGGCGTAAAATTTCAAACAAAAAAAAAATTCCCAAATAATATATTTATAATGTGTACTAGTAGTGATTATGTAATAATAATATATTTATTATGTTGTCAAATATATAATCTTCTGTTTTATTTATTGTGCGAAGTATTTCGAAGAATATTAAAATCCTGATATGCCGATAGATGTTTATAAATTTTGGAATGATATTGAGAAATGGTGTGGGACCAAGGTTGTATATTTTGGAGCTTTTATGAAAGAATATTCAATGTTTTTTTAAATGTATATTTACTGTACTGAACTCACAGAAACATAGGTAGTGGTTTTGAAAGAAATTTGTAGAGGTGTGTATCCCTATTATTTGAAGAAACAGAGTTGTCTATTTTTTGTAAATTAAAGTCAATGTGTGAAATGTATAAATCTGCTATAAATACCAAAGTTGTATGTTGCCTCGCCCTGATGTTCAGACCAATAACGATTATGCGCGTTAAAGAAGATTCGCGCTCAATTATAATTTGAATATGTTAGTGTTGTCTTCCTTTTGTGAATGTTCAAGCTACGCATTACCAGGATATACTAACTGTTAATATTTTATACATAATTTAAAATATGTTATTTGGAAAGCTAGTTGTTGGAGATTGTGATAGGCAAGCGCCATGTTACTGTTGCTAGGACGGTTCCTAGACGTTTATTACTAGTTACTAGCATTCATACTTCATTATTGTCAATTACACCCCTCCCACTAAATTTTAAAGGAACAAATTGACAGACAAACATTATTTAATTACACAGATATTTTTTGTACATTATTGGAGTTTTCAAATATCTATATATTAAAATAAAAATATAATTTCTATGAGACTTTGATTTCTTCCTCTCAATAGTCTGAATCTTATTTCATCTACACTAAATACCAACTATAATAGTTTGGGGGATCAAATTTCTCTTGAGTCAGTAGTAGCATGAATTTTATCCAGCCTATCGATCAACAACAAAAAGTATATATTATAATGTTTTGAACATAACTGCTCATTCAATATATGAAATTATTCAACATCAGAATACCTATGCCTACTGATTTTCTTATCTAAAATTATAATTATGAGCAAAAAAGTATATGAATATCTTGTTAATTGAAATTATTATACCCTATTGATTTTTCATGTTAAATTTTTAGATTTAGTTTCCATTATTTAATACATCTGATGGATAACTATCATGAATTCAAATTACTAATCCTTCACATTCACATGGAAATTGATACTTTAGGCCTAGAATAAATTTGTATTACATCATACTCGTGATTAATATAGCCTAATAGGTATATTGATAAAAAGAGGGAGTTGTCTTTTGAAACATTTATTGAATTTAAGATTTTTGGGACACAAGATGTAATAAACTATATTTATGAATAAATATATAATTACGAAAATAAAATCTCTACTAAAGTTCACTTAAAGAAATATTTACCTAGATACATACGATGATTCTTGATACACATTCACACCGAATTAACGGAATTATAGATCAACACTGATTAAAACAAATCATGAGAAAGAATACGAACATCACAATGTGATGTATTATGATGCAATGTGATGAACCTAAAGATCACAAAGTTGTGAAGAAATGCTCAGTTTTGTTAAGAAAACTTGAAAGGGAAAACATACATTATTTCAGGTATAACTCCAAATAAAATTCCATGTTTATTCAACAATATTCTTATAATCTATAAAAATAATTATCTGGAAATGCTAGAGGTAGCGAGTAAATGGATTTTCTGTGACAATTTTGCAATAATCAAATTCCACCATGCTTTGCAACATGTCCTAAAAAATCTTTCTATTTAACTATTGAATTGATTCCTAGGCAGGTTGTTGTTTGAATCCAATATAATTGTTTGTTCTGTACTTATATGTTACCAAACCAGCAATACCAACTGCGTTAAACTTTCGGCGTAGAAAGTTAGACCGAAGGGCGGATTTAGGTTAAATTTTCGACAAGGGTAATCTGCCATGACTGCAATATTATTTCCTCCATTATATTTTACTTTAGCAGTTAAGTAATAGCACCTCTTCTCGTGTCATTTAAAATAATGAAAGGTTTTTAGGGATGGAACATACTTTGATATACGGGGTGTCCTAACGAAAATTAAATCCCCCCAGAAACGAAGAATTTTCGAAGATTTAAAACAAACAGGTCAACTTCTGTTTTGAGGAGGGCGATCTTCCATGATGAGTTTGTTCCGAAAAAACCACCTCCATGAAGGTGGCATCAACCCCCAATATTTTTTGAATAGGGAAGGAATGTCGAGTGTTGGTTAGCTTGGAAGTTATTTATGCTCTGTACACAACCCAGTTAAAATTTTTAACCGCTTCATTATTCACGAAATAATGTAATAATTGCACTTACCGTCAAAAGGTGATGTTGAACAGACAGTTGAACCGCCCAAACTCACGAAGCTAAGAGTTTTGATTTGACTTTATTCATCAAATGCTAAACATATTGGTGGCTTCTTTCTGGATGATTGTTATTAAAATACCTCGCAGTTAATCTCATTTTCGTCATTCCGATAGCATAATTTGAGAATTTCTATTCTTTCTTCTATATAATATCACCTTTTGGCGGTAAGTTCAATTATTACATTATTTCGTGAATAATGATAATGAAGCGATTTTGAAAATTCTAACTTGGTTGTGTACAGAACATTAATAACTTTCAAACTAACCAACAGTCGACATCTCTTCCCTATTCAAAAAAATTTTGGGGGTTGATGCCACCTTCATGGGGATGGTTTTTTCGGAACAAACTTATGATGGATGTTCGTCCCCATCAAAACAAAAGTTGCACGATTTTTTTTAAATCTTCGAAAATCCTTCGTTTCTGAGTTCTGGGGGGGTCAAATTTTCGTTGGGACACCCTGTATATTTTTGATTTGACGTCCTTCACTTGTGGAGAATCTAACTGAGTTTATCACGAAGAACTTGCTGGCATATCTTATGAATGAAACACAGAAAGCTGCAAATGAAATAAAGAATTCAACTGACTACAATTAAGATGGTTCAATCATTTAAATATTTATAAAATTCCTGTAGGCGAAAAATTCAAGAAGCTAGATTGGAGAATATGCGCATAGTAAGTGATGTCATAATTACTGATTTCCACATGGAAAAGCGATTATGATTAATTTATAATGACGTCACACCTAGGTAAATATGTGCGATTGCCTTCCTTTTCCGTTCATTAGCGTCCTGCGATTTATAATAATAGTAATGGATTTTGAAGGTGTTGAGTTTGAAAATGTAAAAACAACCTTATGCCTACCTCGCCCAGAAAAAGTAATTGAAAACATATTGCATCGAATGGACGAGCCCTGATTTACACATCGTTTCACATCGTTATACAGTGTGGAAAAGCCAGATGGAATAAATTCATTATCTTGGTTATGTACATATTATTTATTTATTTAAATTAAAGTGTCTCTTTATGGGTTTTCTCTCCCAAACTCTGAAAAATATCTATTAAATTTTTCTTTTGTGAATTGCTTCTGAGCAAGAATCACCATTTAATAATGAATATACCTCTCACAGTATCCTCTAATGATGATTTACTGTACATAGGTAAAACCTCAATTTTTCAAATAGGAAGTAAGGGATAGTGTGATAGATCGTTTGAAAGGTCTCGTCATTCTCTATTCAGAAATGTTAACATTTTCATGTTTATTGCAAAAATCATATTAAAAAATTAAATCATGTGATTACGGAAATTCATATAATACTCCCTCGAATATTCCAAAATCTTAAAATTAAATCAAAATAATACAACTTATTTGCCTTTAAGATGCGATGGAAAGAAAATGATCACTCCTGAAATGTTGGAAGAAATTTTTATTTGAGGTTAGGATGTTGCCAAGGCGTTCGCGGTGAACACTTTCAACATCTACTGCATCAAAATTCATCATTTTTTCGCTACATTGTAGTTTTTTATATTTTGTACCAAATTTCGCTAATCACTTGATCTTATTTTTTCTAATTTTATATTTGCAATAAACATGAAGGTGATAACATTTCTTAATAGTGAATGAAGAGACCTTTCAAACGATTTATCGCATACTCCAAATTTAAAAAATTGGGGGTTGTAGGTAGGGTTCGCATTTTTACGAAGAGGAATAGCAATTTAAATTTGACGTGTTTCAGGATCTTCCATAAATATGTACATAGTAACCAAGATAATGCATTTAATCCATTTGGCTTTTCCATACTGTATGGTCTTCACAGAAGAAAACCAGAGGTTGAACATTGGAGTCTAGGGAGTCCAGTACAGATACAGTGCCATATTGTTTAAGATGTACCGTTTTGGCAATATCCATGTAAACAGAGGATTTTTATTTGCTATTTTTAGAAGAAGAGCATGAAAGAATTGAAAGTGACTATCTTTATGTGGAACTAAATATTCTGAGATTGATGAATTTCTGATTATTTCCATTCAAAATGGATTCGCCGAATGACGATATAAAAGCAACTTATTGATATTGACTAAATTATCCCTGATGCACTTCGTAAAGTTATCTTTACAAACTTTTTCAAGTTCGCGCAAGGGTCCTTACAGGTTTAGTGAGCCGTAATAGTTAGGAAAAAGCTAGTTCACAGGACGCTACTGCGCACAGTTTGAGAACCTCTGACGTAGTGAGCATTCAAAATATCATAATAGCCTGAATTCTTCCTAACCTTCGATAAACTCCAAGGTGAAAAACTATTTTCATTCAATTGATCTAGTATTTCAAATATCATTATCCTGAAAGCACAACATTAATACTAAACATATTGGTAGGGACCTATTATTTGGAATCTTCGAAAGGCGGCAAACCAAACAATTCGGGTCTAAAATCAAGCAAAGATTTCAATACCAAAGTGGCTGGTTTCCTCAATTCCTCTGAAACTTCTTCGTTTGGTACGAGAACACCCTGCATACCAGCTGCCTTAGCTCCCTTAACGCCATTTGGTGCATCTTCTAATACTAAGCATAGTGATGGATCTGGTTTATCCGGGAACCTGGACGCACAAACTAAAAATATGTCTGGAGCTGGTTTTCCATGTTTCACTTCAGTATCTGTGCTTCCACACACAATGTGATGAAATAGTGAAAATAACTTCCCGTGATTTTGCGTCTTGATTTTCATAGAATCTTCGGCTGATGATGTCGCCACAGCAATTGGCACTTTGTGTTTATGCAGATGTTCAACTAACCTTTGCGCACCGGGCATCAGGATAGGATTGGTCAATTCTTCATCCACTCTTTTCCTGTAAATCTTCAGAAATTCTTCGACGGTTAAGGGTAAACTCATTTCCTCGATGGCAATTCGAGCAGTATCCAGTTCCGGTGTACCCAGGATTTTCAGTCTTATTCTTAAATCATAAACCTTTCCGAAACTGGCTCCTATTTCAGATAAAATTTTGTTGTAGACTGATTCTGATTCGATCAGTAATCCATCCATATCGAATATAACATGAGTTACTTTTTGGAATGACATGATGGTTGAAGGCACAAAGTGTAGTTTTGATACGGAAGGGTTTGTTATTCTTGTTTCCAGTGAAATCTTCAACTAATTGAGCCTGTATCAGACTGGGTTATCTCGGCTTGATGGAGGAATAAGTGCCAAAATGACTGAAGCCTTTTCCGCCAGAGTTTGACTTGGATGACGTTGTAACTGCACAAAAATTACAGAATGTGACATCAAAATATAAAATTGGGTGCATAGAGAGCCTGTATGTTCCTTATGGTCTATTATGAAGCAAATGAAGTTATTAATGACAAAATAGAAACTACAAGTACAAAAAGGATAGTGTTTAGGCAGTGTGATTTCGTCGTTAATAGGATTTGTCAGGGATTTGTTGGATTTGTATCGGCCATCCCAAATAGCAGAATATCTATTGAAATACCGGAAAAATTAACCAAAATACAATTTATTGAATTCAAATCCGCCTACAACACCATCTCTAATACATTTGGTTCGTTTTGTTGAAGTGCACATCGTAAAAGGTTATGTAGTTTGTCATTATGCGCGCATCGACATCAATACAACCAGTAAACATTCTAGGAGGTGAACTGTACTAATAGCCAATAACTCAAAATAGACACACGGTGAAATATTTATTGATTTTAACCATCAACATATATTCCGCGTGGCCGAGCTAGATCACCTCATCGCTCAGTGTTCCCCAAAGAGGAAATTTCATGCAAGGTCAGACACAAACCCAGGTTTCATGGTTATTACCAATCATCAGTGTGACTTAGCCAACACTGAATGACAACCGAAGGAGTTCTAGGAAACTTAATTCCATCAGTTGTGAACTGATAGGGAAATAATCCCACCAGCGGCACTTATGGAAATCCTTACGAACTCCGACCTTCTGCCGTGAAGAAACCTTGAGCGATGTTCAGCGACGTTCATCCTTTTACCGTAAGAGGGTCAGGAACGGCAAAGCCATCTAACTATATAATACCTTTACGGACTGAAAACGCCCGGTTTAGTGTGGTTAGATAAACCACCAACCAGTGAACATTCAATGAGGTGATATCGAATTATAAAAATTCATATATTTTCAGTTGATTAGGTAAAGATTAAATCTTTTTTATCCAGTATGTCGATTGCGTTTTTTAATTCAATAATAATCATTGAAGTATCCCCTATTCCAGTATACTTAAATTTAAACCATAAATAACTTCTTTTTTGCTACTGATCGAATGAAAAGTAACAAGAACAAAAAACTTATAGAATGCGCGGCAAAGTGGATGGAGATGAAATATACTGCTCCACAAAGGTTCAGAAATTTTGTGAACGTTTCAAAAGTTGCCGATTCACGTCCACCAAATGTTCATTCATAAGAAAAAAAGTTCTTGTCGTTTGCGTTTCTGAGAATTTTTGGATCAGTTATTGTTTTACGTTCTTACAATCAACTTTATTTCAAAATCTAAAATTTGTTTTGCAATAATGCCTAGATGTAAACATAGTGCGGATGAAGCCACTAGAGCTATTGGTATGATCGAGGCGGGACGTAATCAGAGAGATGTTGCGAATTTCTTACAAGTTAGTGAGAGCATAATTTCCCGGCTCGACCATCGATATCGAGAAACTGGAAACATGACCGAAAGACCGATAAGGGGACGCCCAAGATCTACCACTCCTACACAAGATCGATTTCTGACAGTGTCTACCCGTAGAGAGCCTTTGAGTACTTGTCGAAGCATGCAGCAGCCCCTTTTGAACGCTACTGGTGTTTCGTTTCGATTGAAATAGTGCGTTGAGGACTTCGAGACGTTAATCTACATTCTCGGCGACTTTTGAGAAGGATTCCACTAACTCAAAATCATATGCGACTTCGATTGGAATTGGCCAATGAGCATGTGAATTTGAACGATAAATGGAGGTCTGTATTGTTCACAGATGAGTCGAGATATGGACGGTTTTCGGATAGTCGGCGTGTTTGGGTAATGACACATTCTCTGGTACCAGAAATCGCAGATCGGTTCAGGAAGTTCATCCGTTCATCCGAGGTGATACAGTTACTGTTTGGGGAGGCATTTCTGGACGTACAGAATTGTTGGTTATTGAGCTACCATGAATGCGCAGATTTACATAGAGCAAGTCATTGACAATATTATTTTTTTGTTTCATGCTGCTATTGGGCCAAATTTCGTATTTTTTGACGATAATACGCCACCCCATCGCAGTCGCCAGACTTCAATCCCATCGAACATGCTTCGGATCAGCTACAAAGAGCTTTGGATTCTCATCAACGACCTCCACATGCACTTCAAGAACTCAGACGGCTTTTACCGCAACTCTGGAAAGATATTGATCAAGGCTACTTCAACACTCTGATCGAACAAAGGAATTGTCAAGCTGTGGTTGATGTTCGAGGAGGCCATACTCTTTACTGAACTTTATTTTTCAAATATTTTGAATTAAACGATTTTGCACTACAGATACACTAAAAATAAATGTTCACCTGAAAGTGTGAAACTTATAAAGAAATTGGTAAAAGACCGAGTTAGATAAGTGAGTAAATATTGAGATTTCTTATATGTATTTAAAAAATTGGTGAAAAAAAAAACTTTTGAAACAGTCTCAAAATTTCTGAACTTCCTTAACATTTGTGGAGCAGTATACGAGTATATGTCGCAACCGTCATTAATATATCTATATAACTACTCGTATGTACCGGTATAGAAAATTACGTTGGACGGCTAGAATATTGAATGCATGGTGAAATGTGTGATATCTGCCGCGATAAGTCGATTCCTGTCGCTCTGCAGAGAATAAGTATTTTGATTGGTTTTTTCGTGGAAATAAATTTTAATTTTTATATCATTTTGCGTGAAATTATTCAGGTTTTCACATTGAATAATACGAATTGGAGAGGAAATTAGTGTGTGTGAATTATTTGATCATTTCCGTAATTCGAGTTCTGAAATTCGATCCATAACAATCTGAAGAAATGCCTACCATCTGTGTTCACTGTGATAACCCGATTAGCAGGAACAAGCCGGGTATTCGTTGTCACTGTTGTGATCGACAAGGACACGGGATTTGTATTGGACTAACATCGGAAGCAACGAAGGCAATGGAGAATGGTTCTTTAAGATGGATATGTCCTACCTGCAAGGAAAAGGACCCTGTGTTGGATGGTAATGTTGAGCGTAAGTTGGATAAAATCATGTCTGAATTAACGGCGATAACTAGGCAGCAGTCCGAGTTTATGAAGTCATTAAACTTTTACGGGGGTAAAATTGATGATTTTGAGAAGAAACTGGAGCATCTTGAAGCGTATGATAAAAAATTTGAGTCTATGAGCACAGAGATGGAAATTCTCAAACACGATAATGAAAAGATGAAATTTGAGCTGAACTTCGTTCAGCAACAAATGAAGATGAATGAGATTGTAATTGTAGGTTTACCTGAAGCAAAGAATGGAAATGTCTTGAAAACTGTAAAAAATGTGTTGATTGGTCTAAATATACCATCCGCCGAGACCGATATCGATACCTGTTATAGATCTCACTTTCAAAAGAAGGATGGCCAGTCTCGACCCCTCATTGTCAAATTCAAAACTAAATTAACGAAAAATGAATGTTTGTCGGCTATTAAACGCAAAAAGGAAGGGTTGAAATCTACTGAATTAGGTTTTCATGAAAAGGAATCTAAAATTTACATTAATGAAAGCTTGGCTCCTTATAACAGAAGTCTCTTTTATGTAGCCAGACAGTTCTGTAAAATTAATAAATATAAATATTGCTGGACACAGGACTGAAGATTTTGATACGTAAGGATGATGGTGCAAGGATTATTCATGTTTCCGTGGAGGGTGACCTTCGTAACTGAGTTGGTGATTCTATATTTCATATAAGTGGATAACAGAAGAAGTCAAAATGGATAGCACCAACCATCTGAGCTTGTATTATCAAAATTGCCGCGGGTTACGTTCGAAAACTGCAGAGTTTCTTTCATCAACCCTTAACAACGATTACGACTTAATTTGTGTATCTGAAACCTGGCTCAAACCAAAAATATGTGATTCTGAACTTTTTACAGATAATTATTCTGTGTTTCGTAGAGACCGGTGTGACTCAAATAGAGTTAAAGTCGAGGGTGGAGGTGTCTTAGTCGGGGTATCTAAAAGTATCCGATCCTGTGAAATAACGAATTTGGTAAGTGAATCCAGAGTAGAGGATATTTGGATCCAGTTAACTTTATCTCACAAAAGAAGACTCTTTTTGGGGGTATGCTATTTTCCACCGGACATTAAAAACGAAGATTGTGTAAAGTTTTACGATCATGTTACATCTCTGGTTGAAATGTATAGTGATGATTGTTTTCTGTTGGTGGGGGATTTCAATTTGGGTGATTTCGTCTGGAGTAAGGATGTAAATGGAAGTCTAAGTTGTAATTATGTTCAGAAAGATGATTATGCCTCATTTAGGGATTTTGTATCTTATAATAGTTTGGATCAGTTTAATAGTGTGTCCAATCACAACAACAGAATTCTTGATCTGCTTTTGTCAAATAATAGTGATACAAATGTAATGCGTGCCTCTTTGCCGTTTGTACCAGAAGATCTTCATCATCCAGCGCTAGTAGCGTATGTTAATATCCCCATAGAGAAAATTTCACTGAATAAATCACGCTCTGTTTATAAATTTTTCAACGCAGACTATGTTTCCATAAATTCTGATCTATCTGAAGTTGACTGGCATTCTATTCTAGGTGATAAAAATGTTGATGATGGTGTGCAAAGTTTTTATGATATATTAAATGAGATAATAGATAGGCATGTGCCGAAAAGAATGAAAACTGCAAAGAGGTACCCAGTGTGGTTTTCTCGGAGGACGATTGAATTGATCCTAAGCAAATCCAAGTATCATATTAAGTTCAAGAAATTTAGATGTCCGATTCATTATGAAAATTTTTCGGAGCTTCGCCGTCAATGTAAAGTATCAATTCAAAATGACTACAGGGCTTACATTGCTAGAGTTGAGCAAAATATTGTAGAAAACCCGAAGACTTTTTGGTCTTATGTTGGTGGGCTGTCTAATTCTTGTAATGCACCATCCGCAATGATATATAATGACGCTGTAATCCAGGATGCTCCGTCCATAGCTAACGCATTCAGCAAATATTTTTCGGGAGTATATGAAGATCCACATAAACCAGTACTGCAAAGAACAGTAATCAAAACCTCGCGATCTATATCTATTGATGATATCAGCATAACGGAAATTGAAGCAAAGATTAAAGCACTGAATATTGCTAAGGGCCCAGGTCCTGATCTTTTTCCACCTTTTTTTATTAAGTCATGCATTTCGTCATTATCTGTACCTCTTCATATCATTTTTAGCAAGTCCCTTAAGCAAGGAATTTTCCCTGAAAAATGGAAGTTAGCAAAAATTGTACCAGTTCATAAAAATAAACAAAAGAATAAAGTTGAGAATTATAGGCCTGTGTCCATTCTATGTCATTTTGGTAAATTGTTTGAATCTATAATAACGGACATTTTCTTTCATCTCTCCAAGTCAGGATTAAATCTGCATCAACATGGTTTTTTTAAGGAACGCTCGGCGTTGACGAATTTAACTCCTTATTTGAATTTCATTAGTGAGAATTTTGACGAAGGTATACAAGTAGATGCACTGTACACAGATATGGCTAAGGCGTTCGATAAGGTACATCATTCAACTCTGATAAGAGTGTTGGCTGATTTCGGTGTAGTGGGTGGATTACTGCGATGGCTGGAATCCTATTTAACAGATCGCTTACAGTACGTGGCTGTGGGTGGAGCGTCTTCGGAATGTGTTATCGTGACTTCTGGAGTACCTCAGGGGTCACATCTTGGTCCCCTGTTGTTCTCTATATATATCAATGATATTTATGAATGTTTTCAGTACACAAAACACGAATTATACGCGGATGACCTCAAAATTTATAGCGCTATTCGAACTGTTCATGATTTTCAGATGTTCCAAGAGGACTTAGATCGATTATATAGGTTTTGTACCGAGCGTCACTTCAAATTAAATGTTGATAAATGCCAACATATCACTTTCACCAAAAACGTTGGAATTCTTGTTTCTGATCTTTCTGTTGATGGGCTTGTGATTTCAAGGGTGGACCAGATAAGGGATCTCGGTGTATTGTTAGACTATAAATTATCATTTCAAATTCATATTGACCAAATTGTTTCCAAGGCATTCAAGATGCTAGGATTCATACTACGCATCACGAAGGATTTCAAAAATGTGAATTCCCTAAAGGTTTTATATTATTCGCTGGTCAGAGTCCACCTTGAATATCTCACGCCTGTATGGACCCCATATTACCACAAGTATGTTGACAGGATTGAAAAGGTTCAAAGGAAGTTCGTCAAGAACTTAAGTTACCGTTGTAGGATCCCGAAATGCGAGTATACGAGTTTTCTGCGCAAGCATAAAATGTTAAGCTTGGAGCACAGGAGGGTTCTCTTCGACGCGGTTTTCTTATATAGAATAGTGAATAGTTTCTTTGATTTTCCACTGATTAACTAAATTAATTTTAATATTCCTTACTATCCAACCCGTCAGGGAGCACTCTTTTGTGTTCCCAGAGCTAGAACACTTCTACATTATCATTCTGTTTTTTTGAGACTCATGCGTTTGTTCAACTGGCATTTTACCAACACAGACATATTTAACACCACTTTCTTCGTCTACCGGAAATATGGCATTTTATACCTTTTAGAATCTTATGGTAATTGAGGAATTTTTTTTTTTTTTTTAATTATTGAATGTTTTTCTTTTTCTCTGTTCATCTTTTCCGCTTATGTTTCACATATATTGCTTTGTAAAATTGTGTATTTTATGGAATGGCAGTGTCACACTTGATTTTAATTATGCATTCACTGTAAATATTGTGAATCCCTGTAATTGGATTTTTTCTGTTGGGATTCCTGGTTACAAATAAATAAATAAGAAAGAGAAACCTGACTGTCCATTCCAACCGTGCAAGAAGCGATGTATATGCGCGGTATGATCATTTTGGAATTTTTGAATATTACAATGTTGAACTAGCAAAGAATGCTTCTTCTCTCTCACACAGATCATCGGAGATGGTGGTGGTACCTCATTTCGAGCCGCCAGCTTCAGGAGGAGTCAGGAGTCCTGAGTCAAGACTCGTCTCTTTATTCAGACGATTTTCGGTCATGGGTTTGATGGTTCAGCAATGTTGCAATTTGTTTATGTTTGTAAACACCCACATTACTCAAACTGTTTAATAATTTTAGAAATAGCGGAACTCTAACAAATTTATCGATCTATAAATACAACAATAAATACCATTTTATGATTTTTGCTTCCACAGTATACATTTCTCTTTACGAAGAGTCTATTTGATTTTCAACCGTTATGGTATCAAACCCCACACGCAGCTCTGCGGCTGAAGTGTAACTGAATAAAGCCAACAGCCAAAAGTACTGAAACTGGCGACTCAAACTGAGGTACTCCTACAGCTCCAACGATCTGTGATATAATCACTGGAATATTAATCCGCATAACGCGCATATCCTTCGATTCCTGCAATGTTCGACTGAGGTTTCTTTTTCTTATGCATTGAATATCCTAGGCGAGCAACGTAATTTTCTAGACCGGTACAACAATCCTTGCGTATGTTCCCTATGGACTCCAAGATGGCTAGACCGATTTTGATGAATTTTCCAGGTAATACCTCAGATTAGCCCAGCGGGTGATCCATTGAAGTTTGGGTAGCGATCCGCTCATAAGAAATTTTTGTTGTTGTTTTTATGTGCTACCAGTTCGAAATGGCGGATGCGGACCCAGTTTTGACCGGAATTGTAGGACTTTTGTTATCGAGGAATATAGTCGAATTTAAGCGATGGACCGAAAGTTTTTGGTCCAACCTGCGGTTATCGTACTGATGGTTATAAGACAAATGACAATCTGACGTCACATTTTATAACCGACATCTTCAGTCGAATTTAAGCGAATAACCGGAGCAGAGCGGTTAAGACCAATCCCTTGCTAAACATAACCGATCGGTTATAATAACAAGGTATTGGTCTTAACCGCACTGTTCCGGTTATTCCCTTAAATTTGACTTTTGTCGCTTTTAACCGCAAATTTTCAGTGCGAAAACTAACCTATTTTATTTTCTTTTCTCCAGAGGCAAGTTTACTCCTATAAATATATCTTTTCAAGTTCAATTTTGGGAAAAGTAGAACCAATTTCAGAAAAAGTAAAAGTAATTTCGGAATAAGTATATTCCGAGGAGATCACTCTTGCTTATTATTGTATCAGTTGTGGATATACTTGTATATATTTGCACATATTTGAATATATTCGGATATATATTTTCTGTTGTTTCTTCATACGTACATGCTCAATCACTTTTTGAGTTTATTCAAAATAATAGATAACACTCAATTGGACTAATACTGGTGAAATACGAGTTTATATTAATGATTAATGGGGAAGTACATGAAGAAGGGGAGCTAGCTGATCGGGAACTGCTGTCTAAGGAATTAAATTCGAGTAACAGTTCACATTTAAAAGATGATACCAATCATAATCTGAACTAAAATAATTCCGAAAGAAACAAGAATCAGCAGAGTTCAGATCGCACAGAAAGAGTTAAATAGGTATATCATGCAACATTCTTGACCATACCAATCCAGGAGTCAGTTAAGTCTAGATCTGTATTCAAGTTTTTCAATGCCAATTATGAATTAATTATAGAGGAGTTGTCTTCCATTCCTTGGAAAAACATTTTGATTGATGATGATGTAAACAAATGTGTAAATGCCTTTTATGTAGTTTCGAATAAAAAAAAGCAAATTGGCTGTCTCAATATTCTCCACTTGCACATTATAATCGGTGCCCTCATAATTGATAGAAATACAATAAATTTGATCGTTTTCCGCCATTTTATGTTTCCCGATCATTCGATGGACCGTTCGTAAAACTACTCCAGAGCTGGGTTAAAACCGCAAAATTTTGGTTATGCTCGTGATCTGTTCACAACTGATTCATGACGTCTGCGGACCTAAACCGATCAAATTACCGTTTTCGCTTAAATGAATTGGTTGAGACCGAAAGGGATTGGTTTTAATCTCTGTGCTTTGATTATTCGCTTAAATTCGAATTATGTTTCACCAAGATACTTTGAACCAGTGAACTCTATACAGGGTGTTTGTGAATAAGTGCGACAAACTTCAAGGGTTGTTTCTGTGATGAAAATTAAGGTGGGTATTTGGTATAAAATTTATTGAAAAACCTCCCCCCGGAAAAGTTACACCCTTCCGAAGATTAACAAAAAAATTGTTTGTCTTTTTTATTTTCCCTGTATATTCGTCTTCAAGAAAAGTAATAGAATGGATGATGAAGAAAATAAAGCAAAACTATACGAACTATATAAAAAAATAAATTAGGTTAGGGAAATTCCACCTCGTTGCTTTTTGAAAATGCATTGCATTTTTTTTTCGTAAATGCTCAAGTTTTTCGAAAAAACTTGTATGGACAAAACAGTTAAAAAATGAAATGGACTTTTCAGCCCTTTTTTTTTTAAAGGAAAATTTTCATTTCCTTTTCTTTCCCTTCTAAGCATACTTCATAATTGAAAAATTCCAAAATGAATAGTTTTATTGACAAAATAATATTTACCAAGTTTCGTGTCTTTAGCTTAATATACAGTGAAAATAAAAAAAGGGAAACAACGAGGGAAACAATTTGTTTTGTTAATCTTCGGAGGGGTGTAACTTTTCCGGGGGAAGGTTTTTCAAAAAATTTCATACCAAATACGCACCTTAATTTTCATCACAGAATCACCCCTTAAATTTTGTCGCACTTATTCACAAACACCCTGTATATACCTGGAAGGGACCCGCCTTGAGTGAAAAGTGAGGCAAAACGATTGCATATGCAACCAGCATTGCTTACGGATATCTATCTCTTTCTATCTCATTTCAGTTAATGGGACGCTCACGATTTTCTTTGTTTATTTTAAATTTTGTATGCTTATTTAGAAGTAAACGTGATTTTTTTCTGAACAATTTATCAGGATCAAAGTAATAATGCAAATAGTACATGGTTCAAGTCAAATTTTAACTTTTCTCCTATGTGGTTAAATAAACTGAAAAGAAAATCGCAAATGCAAATTTTATTTAAATATTAAAACACACTGTACCTACAGATAGCTGCTACTACTACTTATTCAACAATAATTTAACAGTTGCTACATAAAACAAGTATTTTCAGTTTTTCCTTGCAATACTAAATTCAATTGTCTACTTTTGTGATACATTCGGCACATTAAATATAACGTTATTTTCCGAAAATCTGAATTTCATGACATCCCTCAACTGAAAATTCTTGAACAACAGGATTCTTAGGTTTAAGAAGACCCTAAATTTGCAATAAACTGATCTATAACTGAATTTATGATTGTCGCTGCATTTAGTTTATTTTGCTTGTCAAAAAGGTTCCACTTTATAACAGAAGACGAATTTGCTTTTCTGCGGAGGCAAACCTGAAAATAATATATGCTGTAGCTCTTGAGTTAAAAAATGTAATTATGTTGTTTTTACCTTGAACATGATTTTTTTAGAACTTCTAGATTTTCATTAAATTACTATGGCCACTTTTTTTAAATTGAATGAATGACTTCTTTCATCTAAGAAATGTTCACTTCTCTTCTCTCCAGCCTCTTTTTAAGTGCTTTCACTTTTCTTCGTAATAATATATCTTCATTAAAAGAAACAGTTCGAGTTTCACGATCAATCAACGTTGTAACTTTTGAGCTTCTTGAAGTTGACGGTAAATTAACATCTGTGGGTGATAATATGGAATGCGCACTAACATTCTTATTAGGAACATCCAGATCCAAAATTCGTTAATTTTCTTCCAAGAGGGTTTCAAATATATGATTTTCTCATTTACATCATAAGATACCTATCTACCACTTTTCTTATTTTCCGTCGTGGTTCAACAATTTGCGGTCTCAAATGCTTGGGATATGAAAATACACTAGAAACAGCATCTGGTTTTAATAATTTACATAATAGATACATCCAGGTCTCACACTATGTAATCAGTTGGAAGAAAATGGTTCCCACAAAGTTTGCTGGTTTCGTTCAATTCTCCCTGTGAACTGCCTTAATCCATAACTTCAGTATATCCGGTCGTTTGAATGGAAAACTATAACAAATAAATCCACTTTGAATCTATCAATGTTCTTGCTATTCATATATTTTATTTTATATTCAAATCTAAATATTATCAACTCACCCATGAAAACCTATTCAAACCGATGATCTTGCTCATTCTTGCATCCAAACGATACAGAATATATAATTATATAACCATTTTTATTCATTGTTAATTAAAACTTTTGATTTATTTATATTAAAAGTTTGAAACTATCGCCAATCACAACTCGCACCAACAAAGTTCTGTACTTTTTAAACTTCACACGATAAAGACAGCTAAACTAATGGCATACCAAAACGAAATAAATATTCGTCATCAATAATATTGCACTTTACGAATGAAGGCAATCCCCAATTTACCAGAATTTCAAAGTAAAAGACAATTAATGTAGGTAAACATAACTCGCTTGTATGAGTGCAACAAAGACAGGTTACCGTAAATAGTGCTATCTTTGTCTTCCTTGCCCCTGCCTCACTTTTCAAACGTATTTTGTATGGACGGATCCCTTCCAGCCCTTCCAGTTAGTATATAGTTCAATGCTTTGATCACGAGCGACGAGCGCCATTTTTGTGATCCATACGAATTCCTACCTGACGTAGATTGTATCATAGTTTGTATTCAAGACAAAATGCGGTCTGAAATTATTCTAAAGGAATATTGAATAAATTATTTTATTATTATTTAAAAATTTTATAGATTACATTGAGGCTAGGCTAGTAGGCTGGCTTATAGGGTTGCCAACACTGAGCTATTGGAATAAAGGACATGACGACTTCGGTCCTGAGGGGGGTTGTAAAGTAAACTGGGTTGATTATATACCTTTTTCACATTTTATCAGCATTTAGCGTGAAAATAGAGTATTTATGTTTTGGATGGCGTATCATTAGTGATGTGAAATACTCGAGTTTTTAAGCAAAGGACAAATATCCTGGAAAAATGTCCGAAACTTTCCCCCAAGGTCGAGCATTTTGAGTATTTAAGTATTTACGGACATTGCGGAAAAATATGACAATCGTCACATGTTAAGTTAAAATATCAGGACAATTTGAGTCATTTTAAGAAATTTTTCATGGTCAATTGGAAATAACAAATAACTTATCATTGAATGAGTTATTATCATGTTATTTTATTGAGTATTAGAGATAAAGGATAGGAGCCAGGTTCTGACTTAAGAACAAATATTAGAAAAATCGATTTAATTAGACTGTTAAATAATAAAAATAAACTTGTTTAGAAAAAACTTTGTATAATTTCCCAATTGGTTCACAGATCGTTGAGAATCTTCGATCCAAGTAGAAAAGAATAAACTGCTTAAAAAAAACTCTGTTTTATGGCATCACAAATCGTTAAGCATCTTCGATCCAAGTAGAAAGAAATAAACTTCTTGAAAAATGTTTGTATAATTGGCATCTCAGATCGTTAAGCATCTTCGATCCAAATAGCGAAGAAGAATAAATGTCGGACAAAAATGAAAATTGTCAAACAATTTTTAAGTAGAAAAGAAATTTATGATATCTATACAGACATTTTCGATAATGTCGATAAATACTAAAAAACTATAAATGTCGACTGTTTTTAGAAGTAATGATAATTTTCGGACATTAATCAGTATTTATCAGAGGAGTATTTAAGACATTTTCCACACTCACAACGCTACGTATCATGGTGTATGGAAGTATGGAACACTCTTCGAAATTTTATTTGTGCTTACTGAAATTATTTTTTATTTTCGGATGATTTCAAAGGACATTTGCAGTCCTTTGACATCTTTCAAAAGGACAAAGAACATATTGTTAAAATAAAGGACTGTCCTTTGAAATAAAGGACGGTTGGCAACCCTACTTAGATCAAATAATGAATTGTATAGGTATGTTAATTGCTGATTTTGTTTGCATTCCTTTCACTTTATTCATATTTCTGCAGGAGCTATCGTTATATACATTCGTGTTCCTTGGGGTCATGTCCATGTGACTAGTGAAATTTTGTTGTGTGATTTGTAGATTTTCGTACAAATTCTCGTTTCTATGATGTCAATGTGTCAAAGATGTCCATTTTAGCGAGCACTGATCTGGTAATAGCTAGGTTTGTTTTAGCAAGAGTTCCGAACCATCCGAAACTGGACGTTCAGTCGAGGATTCTCATCAATAATACTCGACCGAGCATGTGTCACCCGGATCCGGACAGTTCGGATCAAGAACATTGTTCAGATGTTCAGTAGACCAGCACAAGTTAGTAAGCACATAACATCAATTTTGCGAAATCTACTTGATGTAAGGTAAACAAAAAACTGTCGAAAAGTGACAGATTAATGGTTGAAATGGCAGATGTAAGATATATGTTCAACAGATAACACACTGAATATACCCTAGAAGAAGTGATAACTATGATGACCAAAATCTGGAAGCAATCTAGTAGTTCTGCACCCGAACACCAGAGGCGCGACTGTGACAGCAAGTAGATGCAAATATAATCCTTATTAAAGAGACAATAAGGTGATAAATAGCATGAAAGATTTGCTCTTGTCGTTTCGTTTGACAGGATAATTGACAATTTTCATTTGTAAATTCGACCGCCAGGGCGACAGAGCTATAGACCACATTAGTTAGGTTAGAATCATTCGCTTGGCGGGAGATCCATATTCAAATTTTTTAACAAGGAATTTCAACTTTGAGATGAAACCACCCTATTTAAAAGAGAATGTTAGTACAGAGACAACATGTATTGGGTACCTTCATCATTAGTGCATGTTTTCATGTTATTTCCACTTTAAAATCTACTTCTATTTATTCTTAAATCAAAATTGAAACCAGTGTAGTTCGAAAGATTTCCGTATGTCGTAGATGACTTCTGTTGTGCGTCATTACAAGGCCGATTTAGGGTTATATTATTATTTTTTACTGATTTCGAGTGAGCTAAGACATACGTCAATCGAATTTGGTGAACACTTTTATATTTATTAATTATATTGGAAATAAACAATTTTGTTATGAAAACTTGATTCTAGATGGTTGAGAAAGGTTCACAGAATCTATTTCAACCGGAATAAACCTTAAGAAATTAGCCAAAGTATCTAAAAACAGGCGAGAAATTCGCGTAAATTTTAGGTCCATAAGAAATGCATGGGGAATTCAGTGTACGGATCCACGGATGGATCGTAATTCAAATTTCCCGCCTAAGCTAACTAATGTGGTCTTTATTTATCGAGTTCTGAATTATTTATTCCTGTAAGTATAAATTTGCACTAAAAATGTCGATTCCTACATTTATTAAAAGCTACAAACCATCATACAACTTCACAGCTGTTTAGAAATCGTGGCCAGGCCAGGGAAGCCGAGAAATCGATGCGACAATTCAAGTGCTCGGTGCATTTACTGATTTTTGAAGAAAAGTATTCATGTAAGTATAAATTTGCAATGAAATGGTCCGCACATTCATTTTAAACATCATACATCTTTGCAGAAATTGTTGCCAGGGAAGAGAGGAATCGAAGCAAGATATAACATAGACGTTGGGGTAACAGCATTCTAGTTGAACAGCTAAGCATTTTTCATAATCATCTTTAATTATTGAAATTAATATGTCGACTCCGAAACAGGTTTATTCTTGTAAGTATCCAGATTGCTAGAATGGATAATTTGTAGGATGTGGAAAACAGTTTTTCAAATTGCTGCAGGAAGAAATTTAGCTTTCTAAAAGGAGGAAAATTTGTTAGATTAAAGATTCCATCATTTGCTCAAATTTCAGTATTTATGTGAGGATCATTTCAATGATACTGATTTTGTTAATAGCAGAACAAGTAAACTCGTTAAGCATGCATCACCTCATACATTTTTGACTACAGTTTGCAATAAATCATTCTCGGAACCACGATGTAGCTCCTTGAATGTTCAAAAACTTTCTGAAGAACTCTCAATCAATTCACATTCAAATTCAATTTTTAAAGAACACAATTATTTCTTACCACATTATTCAATAACTAATTAATTCTTGGTTGTTTATTTATCTTTTATTTCATAATAAAACATATAGTTTGTATTCATTTTTGAATTGGTTATATGTATTATTCATTTCGAAACATGATAGCGATGAACATTTATCGTTTGTGTATTTCTTGATATCTGGTTTACGTTTATAAAGTATTATACATTAGGGAAAATCTATTTAAATTTATAATTTGTTAGAGCATTGTTATTTAAATTTATAAGTAATACACTATTAATTTATAAAAGAATATGTAAATTATTTTGTTTATTTATGTTCAATTTTGCAATAGAGCATAATTAGAACTTGTGTTTGTATTCATTTTTTTTTAATCAATGGTCTTAAAGAAAGATATCAATTGAATTTTACCATTCAAAATAATGAGCTTTGAATGGTAAAATTTAAATTGATACATATTATTCAAATTCATAAAGAATAATCTAGAAACATGGAAAAGTGGTTCAAATTTACCGCCTATTTTAGTGTTCAAATTTCGCGCCAAACAAATAATACAGCACCCGGACACCAGGGTGCGCTATTTTTAGTTGCCATAAAAATTTGTTGGGAGCTTGCACTCAGTGTTGCCAGATATACAGATTTCTCCGTATTTATACAGATTTTCGATGTATGATACAGATTGCCTCCGAATACAGATTTTTATACAGAATTCTCTCATATTGATAAGAAATATCATTTTATGCTTTAAGTTGATTTGGTTTAATAAATTATGAATTTTAAAATTGAACACGGTAAAAAAAATAAAGAATATCGATATCTTGGCGCTTTGGTGGATAACAGAGAGTTCAGAATAGGTCGGGGAATCCCGAGATTTAGGTAGATATTTCGCACACATTGCACTAGTTGATCGAGATTAGTTTAAATCCGACTTTGCCGACGATTTCAAAGGATTGTATAATTATTTTATCCTAAGTAAATGAATTTTGTTTCTGTTCCTGACCACATAATCCTTGTTTTACATAAAAAAGTGGAGACAATTTTCATGCGCATGAGAGAAAAATATTATTTAATAATCATGATCTCCATTAATTACAAATATGTATTTCATTCGATTCTACACTCAGCCATATGCCTCTTGGCTATTGGCATTGTATTTATAGGAATATAAAAAAAAGTTGAAGATGTCATGAAAATTGAAATAAAACTAAACATTTCCTAAGCACTTGAAAGACTTGATAAATTAAATCACAGATAAGATGTCAAATCTACAAAAAAACAAAGTTTCTATGATCATACAGATTTTATACAGATTTCTGCTAATCACCTACAGATAAATGGCTTCGACCATCTGGCAACACTGCTTGCACTTCTTCTAAGGTATATTCTATGAGATGAGATAACAGATGTTAACGCCTGTCAGGAGAAGATGTTTAGACAAGTTGAGCAGATGAAAGATGAAACCCTAAGGATTCATTTCGTCGAAAAGCATTTCTTATAAACAATTTGTGACATTTTGTGTTGCATTTGACTATTGCCAAATGTTGGAATATAGCAGCTTTTCGATAGCTAATATCGGAAAAGGGTAATACCCTTTGAAAACCTACGTAATATTTTTGATAACTGTTTTATCAATACTGACATGGATGAATATTGTAAATTGCGTTACCTATAATGTATGATCAGATATGAAATGAGAAATGGAAAAGAGTTGACATATCATTGATAGTTTGGGATATCTGAAAACTTTAAAGGTTTTATGCCCCCATGCATCAACCATTGAAAGAGTTCGACTGAAAATCATGAATGAAAAATGAAGTTTATGAATGAATTGAGATCATAACCTTAGCTTTACTCACCAACTTTTGACTAGAGATATTCACATCCACACGGTATTGAATTTTTGGTTATTTTAGTATGAAATTGACAATTTTGTCTGGCCATACCAAGGTTGGAATAAGGTTATCGCTGATGACGCACAGTCAGACTTCCATTTTTATCGAAAAATAACTATATACGTCAAAATTATCAGTGGCAATTATTTTTGGAATACGTAATAAACCATGATTCATGTTTATGCACATATACTAGTTTATCATGAAAATATGCGATACTGATATATAGAGTTCTGTGCTGATATATTAGTGTTCTGTGCTGATATTTGAATTTATATTTTATGCTTCGTACAAACAATCCAGAAAGAATTCAGATTTCAGATTATTATGAGTTGAACAAAATGAAACTACGAGACCTAAGGAAACTCAAAATTCAATAATTGCTCATCCTTTACAATAATTCTGGGTAAAATGAGAAATACAACCAAAAGAATATCTCTTTTGAAGCACTATAAGATTCCAATTTGCATGACTTTCGCATTCCTCTTAGGCTGTATGTTCGCCTTCAGTATTACACCATTAGATAGAACATGTAGAATAGAAGATTCAGATAGAGAATTCAACATAATGAAGAATTCTAAACTGAAAAATCCTGAATTAATTATTCTTATCATATCCTCACCAAACAATTTCGAAAAGAGAAATAACGCACGTCAAACATGGTTAACTTTGAATCCTCTGGATCAAGAAATATTGAAAGACAGTAATAAATTCAAAGTGAGACACTATTTCGCAATCGGAAACCTGGATTTAAACAAAGCCAAAATGATTGATTTAGAAAATGAGCAATCTGAATTCAACGACATACTCTTTTTACCTATGCACGACAGTTATTCAAATCTAACATTAAAGGTTCTGAAAAGCTTCGAATGGCTGAACGAACAATTTGATTATGGTTTAAGCTTCAAATATGTATTAAAATGTGATGATGATAGTTTTGTACGTTTAGATAGTCTGGTTCACGAATTGAAGCACATTGAATTACTGTATTTGAAATCGAAATTATCCAGTGTGCAAAAGATGTCTTCGGAAAATAGCTCACCGTTCCTTCGAATCAACATTCAGAGTAACCATCATGAAACAAGAAATAACCTTTCACTTTATTGGGGGTATTTTGATGGAAGGGCCACTATGAAGCGGAAAGGAAAATGGAAAGATCAAAACTGGATAGCTTGTGATAAGTATCTTCCATATGCCTTAGGGGGTGGTTACGTTGTTTCAAAGAGACTGGTTACATATATAGCAAGGAATACTGATCACTTGAGGTGAGAAATGAGTATACCTAAACACATAACTGGTTCTTCCTGAACTTTCTCTTTTATTTGAAGTTTTTCACAATTTCAGGTTGTACACTGCTGAGGATGTTAGTGTAGGATTTTGGCTTTCCACTGTAAATAATATAATACGTGTTCACGATATTAGATTTGACACCGAATGGGTATCTAGAGGATGCCAGAACTTTTTTTTAGTCTCGCATAATATCCAGCCAAAAACAATGCAAGAGATGATCTCAAACATACAGTCACATAAAGTATTATGTACTAATCCACACTTGAAGAGGAACTTCTATCATTATAATTGGTCTTTACCACCTAGTCAATGTTGTCAAATTAAATAAAAGAACGTTTTACCTTTTGTGTTACCAAAACTATTAGGATATGGGATCAATATCTAGAATAAAACTCGGGATACATAGAGATACTTATATTTCTCTTATTAATGCGGGTACGAAGAGAGAGTAACGTTTATTTCAGAGGTTCACTTGAATAACTAACTCGACTAATTTCATCTTCAAAAAGTGAACATCTGCTTGCTGATTCAGCAGGAATATAACATGACTATTGGGGACTTGAGATGGAAAACTTACCAGTACGCATATATGCTGGCTTGCAGTTCTCAGTCGATTAGTGCGTATTTGATAAAACTTATTGTTCGACCATCTCTGTATTTTCATATATGTTTATTTAAATCTCGTCTGAAACAGAATCAAGTCGGAGGAATATTTCTGCTTTTCATTGAATACCAACAAAAACTATTTCATAATGGTTTCGTTGGGAAATTTAGCTAATATGTACAAGGGTCAGAGAAAGTCTGATTAAATCAGACTTCAAACTAATTTTGTGCTAATGATTTGTCATGTGCAGGGAAGCTCTTTGATTTTGGCTGCAGATTCACATAACATAACCCACAATTGACAGGTGAAAAACAAGGAATAAATTACACATTTGATTTGTTTTGAGAATATTCAAAACATTTGCAACTGGATATCTCTAAACCGATGCATCAATAAATGCATGTTTTATTGAGTAGATAAAAACATTCCAGCCAAATCTCTGAATAAGGGATAAAAAAATAATCTCTGAATCAGAAAAAAATTGGAAAATAATGTTTTATCATTAGAGAAAATATGGTTTTCCTATAAACTACATGATTAATCATAATATAAGCGAGTAATCGGAACAGAGCGGTTAAAACCAATACCTTGCTATCATAACAGTTTTGTATAGCTAGAGATTGGTCTTGACCGCTCTGTTCCGGTTGCCCGCGTAAATTCGACTAATCAATATTATTTTGGATCACTGAAAAATATCAATATATATTTTTATATACAACCTCAATTTGATAGATTCCCTAAACTGCATCAAAAAGTGATGATCCATGGCCAATGTGAAATTTAGTTTAACATAATTACTTCTATTCTGTTGTTGTATATCAGAAACTTTTCAACAATCCTCTGAAATCTGTGATATGAAAAGGAATTCGATATCGACAATTTACAAAGTAATGAGCCATAGGATATAAGGCGAAAGTTCTTTGGCGGAGACTAATGTTTAAAAAGTGGGAAAGCCTGTGGACAGGAGCGTTGGCGCTCTTGTTCAAACTTTGACAAATCATATCTCCGAAAGTATTGGTTGGGAATCATATTAATGGATTCTTATGATAGAACTGCATCATAAGAGAAAATAAATAAAAAAAATCATAAAATTACGATTAATTATTGAAATTTTGAAAAATCATATCTTCCAAAGTATTAGTCTGTAGTCTGAGTTGAGATTGATATCAATGAATTTTTATGATGAAACTGCATCTCAACAAAAATTGAATTTGTAATGAAAAAATTTTTTTCGTTACTCCGAAACCACCCGATTTAGCCCAATTACGAACTTATCCGATAATTTATCTCCCTAACCTAGTCTGAAATTTTGACCATGGATTCTTGATCAGTGGGTCGAACCAAAACGTTTAATACCATTTTCAGCCACAAATTCGAAAATTACAGACATTTGGGCAAATTGATAAGCACTCTATTCCGAGGAACAAAAGCGCCAAAAACAGGGGAGCTATCCTTAATTCTTAGGATTTGGTTTTTGAAAAAATGGTTTTATAATTTTTTAAGATGGAATATGAACAAAATCATATTATATCTCTCTACATATTTATTGTAAGAACATGCGTTCACAGTAAACATTCCTGAATAAAACTTTCATAATTCAATAAAAATACATAACCAAAAGAATATAATGTTGAATAAATAGTTATGTACAAAAATATTCTTCTGTATGATCATGGCAAGTCTTATTAATAGTAGGGTAACTTTATAAGTGGCAAAATGAACAAAAAAAACATGATCAATTTTGTTTGAATCAATTATAAGGGAAATCAATTGTTTTTATACACACACACATGGAACAATTATCAACAAAAAACAACCTAACCCAGTAATCAACTAATTAATATTTTTTATATTACCAAAGTTTTTTCAGAGTCCCACCTTGGTTGTTGAGATTTCTTCTTTTTTCTTATGTTCATCTTAGTTGGCGCAGTGTTCTCGCATTGGACCTTCTGTTTAGCTCCCTTTTCTCTGAAGACAGGAATTTTACTATTATCATAATCAAGCTTCCTAGGTTTGTCACTAACTTTCAGTTTATTCTTCTTAGGTTCAGAAATTTGATTTCTATCCTTCATGGGAGTACGTTTTCTAGAGTTCTCATCATTTAGATAGTCTTTTGAAATAATCTTTTTGAATGTGAAATTTTCGTTATTTTCATGAATTATTTTTGTCAGTTTCTTATCAAACTCTTGAACATCTGCAGTCAAATCAATAATAGGTTCTTTAATTTCAAGGATATCAATATACGGAACAACTTCCGTTGGTTCTTCTGTTGTGAGGGTAGTGATATGTCCAATCAGGTCTTCTACAATTTCAGCCATTTTTTGTTCTGTATTTTTTTCAATGTCTAGATTTGTATTGTCAATTTCAGCAGCCTGTTCAATTTGAGTATTTGTCACTAAAATTTGTTCATCGGACCTATCTACAATGTCTTCAATTCCTCCTCTCAGTTCCTTGAATTCTGTTGCACATTCTTCACTTTCAACAAGGTTATTTTCATCAACTACTTTCAGAAGTGATTCAGTCTTACAATCATCTTTTTCAACAGTTTGTTCTTTTATTTCCCATTCATTTACTGTACTGTTCAAATCCACTTCACCAACTTTTTTAACAATTTGTATAGGTGTTCGTAGAAAATCTTTACTAGGTGACCTTGGATCGCAGTTTTTACGTTCAACTATATCACACATTGGAAGTTCATCAATACTTATCGTCAAATTTTTATTCAAAGATTTTGTCTTGATAAAGTCATCTAAATTAGTTTCAGTAAAATCAATATTAGTTTCCAGCAACCCTACAAATGATTTTCGTTTTTCATTGCACTTTTTAAAAGTTGGAATACTACTTATAAGTTTTGGAGGAGATGCTGATGGTTTTGGTGAATCACAATCTTTTTTAGATTTTGATGATAAAGTTGGAGAATAAGTAATGTTACGTCTAGCATTATCAAGTATTTTGTTGTGTAACTTCATGGGATGCTGACAATGAGATTCTTTGATAATAATTGGAGTCCTTTCGAATTGGTCCGATGGGGAACGAGGATCTATGAAATGCTCCAAGCTTGAGACTGTAGGATGTTCATTTGAATGTGAAGGTATCTGAAAGATTATGAAATTGTAACAGCCAAGATTTTCTTAATTGTTCTTCTGAATTTAATATAATAGGATTAAGTTGGGAAGGCAGTCGGCAAAGCAAAGAGTATTCTTTTTCCCTTCGTCACGGGCAGCCACAATAATACAAACACATAATTTACACCTATATAGCAACATGTAACAAACAAAGAATGCTATATATTAATTATGTGTTTGTATTATTGTAACAGCTCCTAAAGAAGTAAAAATATATTCTCGAAAGCTTGAGTTGAAGAAAAATAATACTCTTTGCTTTGTACGACAGCCTTCCAACTTATTCCTTTTGAAATCTTACCAGCCAGTCAAGTACTTTCATCATCATTATATTTAATAAAATAATTCTATCAAGTCAAATTTACAAGATATAATTTTTCCTCGCAGTTTTCAAAATAATTATTAAGGTATAACTCACCTCTATAGGAGTTCGAAAAATTACATCACTTGGAGATCGGGGATCTAGATGCGATATACGAGTATTATCAGTATTTGCATTGGGAGATTTAACTGGCGTGGACGGTGCACTTGCTTTTTCATCGTTTGATTTCAATTTACTTTCGAATGAACCCATTTGTATCCTTGGAATAAGATACTCAATAACTTGATCTTCAACTAGGTACAAAATTGGGCGTCTTAAGGGTTGGAATGTAGTTATATGTATTTATGACCGTTACAATTTCCGTTAAAATCTTATAAACAAACTGATTTCCGATTCGAATTCAATAGAATCAGCTGCTGTGAAGAAATATAGAATAGGAATAGAGTTGTTTTGGCACTTTTGACCTCTAAGACAACCACTTTTGACCAGCATAGAAAAATATTCACTTTTTAACGTGCCGAAGTGACTCGAAATGAAATTGGTTATTCTTGATACAATTTGACAATTACATGAAGTTGATGTAAACATATAAATAATAACGATTTCATTTGATAATGCAGATATTCGGATTCGGGAAGAAAAAAAATAATGCTCCTCCTGCTAGTGCGGGTACATCAATTTATCAGAAGGAGTCTGCCAGTACTGATTCCCCTTCCTACGAAACTATCCTCAATCCTCGAGAAGTTGGTAAATTTTAGTTCAAAGATAGTTGAGATTAATGATTTTTTTTTTAGTCCTCAGCCGCTACATCCCGAATGGAAGATCTCATCAGTCTGGAGGTGAGAGAAAGCTATCGAATATTATAGAATAGAGAAAGAGCCTTTTCTCAAATATGAGTTAGCAAAATTAGAGTATTACCTACATATTATATTATAACAGCAAATTGTATGTGAGTTTTTATGTTTTTTTAAACATAAAGAATGGTTTTATGTAAAAAAAATATTCTCCATTTCGAACAAACATTATTATTATTATAGAAATGAGGATTGTGCGGAGAAATATATTTAAATGGAATGTTCTTTTTGCGGAATTACTCGTTGAACTTTCCAATTTAAACATTATTATTATTAGAAAAACTGCTCAGCACATTGTTTCTAAAGTTTTGACCCGACAAAATATACAATTGCTTATGGTGGATGCGCGCCATAGAGCCAATATACTTTCCCTCCTTCTGTATCTTCACTAAATTGCAGTATTTATATAATTGCCATATTTTTGTATTGCAGGAAACTGGCGATTTTTGGAGTAGTCGTGCTGAGTTTGTTTTTGCAACATTATTATATTGTCTGAACATTGGAAATTTATGGAGATTCCCAACGCAGGCGATGAGGTATGGTGAAGGTGAGATGAGAGTTTTGATTGAGTATTGAACCGAAGTGAGCCCATTCCAGAACCTTGTGGGACACCTGATTGAATATTTTTTGTTGTCGACCTCGTTTCTAGTATGTTAAATTTTAATTTCTTGTTGGCTAGATATGAAAGCACTACTCTAGTGAGCTCGGTTGGAAATTCAAGTTGCCTCATTTATAGTCCTTGGTGAAACGTCTTGTCGAAGGCATTTTTCTTGTAAGAATGCGGTTCGAGTCCATAAATTGAATTTTCCTTTGATATCCTCTGCTACTCTCAATAGTAGGTGAACTGTTGAGTGTTATTTCCTAAATCCGAACTTATGTTAGGGTATAATTTCTGAAATTTTAACGATGTTTTCCAGTCTCCTGTATAATTCTTCCTCTATATTACCTTATATAGGAAAATAAGTAAGCGTATAGGTCTTTAGTTCGTTGGATCTTTCTTGTTTTTGCGCATCACGTTATCATTTTGCCCAAATATCTGTAACTTTCGAATATTTTGCTGAAAATGGTCTCAAACGATTAGGTTCGACTCACTGATCAAGAATTCGAGGTCAAATTTGATTCTGTCTGCTCGGCTGGCCGGTCGTCCGTTGCCGCGATAACTTGAGAACGGAAAAATATAACAACTTGAAATTTTCAGGGTATGTGGGGCGTCAAAATACGACAGTTTATTAATGGGCATAATCGGCTCAACGGTTTGCGAGTAATTACTTTGTCATCAACCAATAAAGATCCAATCGAATTGAAACTTGGTAGCTTTTTGTAGAATACTGACACAAAGACGTTCGTGAAATTTTTGTGGGAATCGTATCACTAGAAAATTAAAAAAAAATCTTTAATAAATCTTACTTTTTAACGATAACCCGGGAACGGAAAGAGAAAGCGAGTTGCAATTTTTAGGATAGGTTGCGCATCTGAATACGACATTTGATTTTATTAATAGGCATAATTCGACAAACGGTTTTGGAATCATACCCATCTGAAATTTAGTTGTTATTTCCTCAACAACTCGAAAAATACCAATCTAATCCAATTCGAAAATGGAAATTAGTATTCTACAACTAATTGCCATTTTCGAATTGGACTAATTCGTATTTTTCGAGTTGTTGAGGAAATAACAACTAAGTTTCCGATGGGTATAATTCCAAAACCGTTTGAAAAAAAATTATATTTATCTAAAACTATTCGCCCGACAGAAATTTTGCGAGAGCTTTCAGAACTTTACTCCAAGTCCCAAGTTTAAACACGATCGGATCTATATTTTTGGTGATCCGAGCAGCCTTGGGTGAGTTTAGTAGCTATATGGGTGACCGTTGCCTCGATAACTTTCGAACGAAAAGATACAGGGACTTGCAATTTTCAGGGTAGGTTGCGCATCCTAATGGGAGAGTTAAGTTCGTTGTGGGTATAATCGGCCCAACGGTTTCGGAGTTTTATCCTTCTGGAATATTATTTTCTCGTAGTTCGCTAAAAGCCCTCTACCGATTTCCAAAAGCTATAGTAACATGAATTTGATCAGAATTTTTTTAACTGAAGAATTTGTCTAGACATCGTTCCTAAATGATCAACCTGTCGTATACAGGGTGTCCGTTATTAATGTCCAAATCTAAAGAATTTCAATTGTTATTTCTCGATTTTTTTAAATGTCACACCCTTTATTTTTTTCCATGGTGATGTAGACAATTCTGCCGTAATAAGGTAAAAGGCAGTAACTGACATTTTCATCATAAATGAGATATTAGCGCAACCGGCCTAAGCAGTAACTTTCCCAACTATTACACTGGGTTTGGTGATCCTATCTCATCAACTAACGCCAAAACAAACTCTGGCAAATAGCAGTAACTACAAGGTCAGCTGTTAATGGTATGGTAAATAGCAGTAACTAACATATGTCCTATTTACTGCTCTTCGTCAGCAAGGATAATTCGAAATCATACCTTGAAATGAAAAGGAAAACAGCAGTAACTGAGATACTGCCCTTTGCCTACACATATAAGCGCTTCAAATTTGTGACGTTTTGTCATATGGCCGTAACTGTGTCAGTTACTGCCAATTTTCCAACCATTATGGTTATGGCAGTAACTTTGGAAACTGGCAGTAACTAGCCAGTTTCCAAAACAGCAAGTTTCGGACTTTTTGCACATCGTGTGAAAAATAGCTACCGCACTCTGAAAAGGCTAAAAAAAAGGAAGAAACGAATATAGTAAAGATGTAGCATGAGACCGAGTGGAACAGAAAGTAGTAAGAAGTGTAGATTTGCAGAAAGCTATCATGCTACCAAGGATTCCTGCAAGTCAGAAGACTTTTTTCACAAGAAGAATTGTAGCTTTTCATCTAACATTCGCTTCAATGGAAAATTTAAAGAGCAGGAACTTCAGAAGAAACATACCCTTACTGTGACATGAAGGAGTAGCTGGAAGGAAAGCAGATGAAATATCGTCTGCATATTGTAAAGCTCTGCTTGACGAAAGAGACTGCTAAAATTTTGAATTGGGCAGACAACCGCACTGCTCAAAATAAAAAATTGGTGAACAAGCACACCATGTTTGTAACGATGGTGGACACAAACCTTATTGCTGCCTCTGAAATCACCCTGAAGTATTTTGAATCAGAGCACACCTTCATGAGGGCGGATTCAGTTCATCATGGTGCGGCAGAGCATGAAAACCACAAAAGGGGGAAATATCTTCGACTTCAATGATTTTGTAGAAGCCGTAACCATGCCAAATGGACGAAAAAAGGATGTCATTTGTTTGAAAAATGAATTGTGCCTGAATTGGCAGTAAGGAGACGCTAAGTAAAGAAAAAAACATTACTGTGTGGCATTTCGCGTGTACAGTTTAGATGAGGTAGTCAACTGCTTTAATTTAAAAGGGCAGTCGGGCGAGCAGAGGAATTGAAGATGAAAATTTTCAAGAATATAACTTTCCCGAAACTAGCCGTAAACTCGAAATTCCCTCCCAACTAAGAGGAACGCCTAGAGGTATCCCCGCGCAATCATAGAGCAGTTGTGTCCTCTGATGCCCGAGAACAGACGACAGTTTTGGAAATCATTAAAAGATACAGATGTGGAAAATTTAATAAAATTTCATTGAATTTTTATGTAATGTTTATGTTTATATTTTATTTAAATTCTGTAATTTTTTTATTAGCCTAGTTTATTGTTGTAGGTACTCATGGTGAATCTGTTCTTTTATATCTTATATGAAGCTCGATAAGTATTATTTTATTTATAAATTTCCGTAGTTTGAAATTATTGTGTTCATGATAACTCTGTGAATTCAGCAATTTTTGTAGCCTAATTTCATCAAAGATAAAGTGTAAGTTTGTGTTTGATATATTTTCTTCTGTACAGATTGACCCGAGTATTTTAAATATTTTTATGAATATATATATTCATGCAGGTCCACAGTAGATCTAGTTGCTGCCATTTAGCGCGAAACATATCAACTCAATTTTATTGTACTGTCAAGGTAAAAGGCAGTAACAGCTGGATTATTAACGAGAAAGGTTTTCAGCAAAAATTGTATTCAATAATGAAATAACAGATATTTAGTAGTAATTCTTAATCCTTGTCCCAATAAAATTGAATTAAAGATAAGAAAAAAAACACCCAAAAACTTAAACTGCGATTATCTCAGAATCATAGTATTTGCAGTTACTGCCTTTTACCTTATTACGGCAGAATTGAATACCTTACATTTTTCCAGAAGTACCCATCACTATTTTCACTCCTGTGTCCAGCAGACACGAAAAATTACAAGATGGCCTGCTAGATCATCGGATCTCAAAAACCTAATTTTTTTTTTGTTGGGATACATAAAGGGAATAGTGTACGATGAAGTTCTAATAACAGCTTCTAATATGCGAAAGAGGATTGTGACTGCTTTCCAAAGCATTACTCCAGCCTTGCTGATGAGGGTTAGTGGGTCATTCAACGATCGGATCGCTTTGTGTTCCAGAGAAGGTGGTCGACACAAAGCGATCTGATCGTTGAATGGCCCACTTACCCTCATCAGCATGGCTGGAGTAATGCTTCGGAAAGCAGTCACAATCCTCTTTCGCATATTAGGAGCTGTTGTTAGAACACGATCCCCTTTATGTATCCCCACAAAAAAAATCTAGTTTGGTGAGATCCGATGATCTAGCAGGCCACCTTGTCACACAGGAGTGAAAATAGTCCTAAGGTTACTTCTGATTAAATGTAAGGTATTCAATTGACTACTGGCAAAAAATACAGGGTGTTACATTTGAAAAAATCGAGAAATAACAAATTTGAAATTCTTAAGATTTGGACATAAATAAGGGACACCATGTATACGACAGGTTGATCATATAGGAACGACGACTAGGCAAATTCTTCAGTAAAAAAAATTCTACTCAAATTCATGTTACTATGTCTTTTGGAAATCGGTAGAGGACGTTTAGCGAAGTACCTACTGTTCTCTCAACTTTTTGCAGTTTTCTGTGAATAAGATCTGTACTGTCGGAAAAATATCTCTAATATTTTGCGTCATAATAGAGGTATTGAAGACCATTGAAAATATGGGAAAATATAAGGGGTGGTCCATTTAAAAAAATCACTCATTTGTTGAATAATTTAATTTGGGAACAGCCTGTATATTAGAAAATAATTTTCTGAGATGAAGAATTGAAGCATGGTATGAAATGTATTCATATTATAAAAGCTGAAAAACTGTATACCTATATCGATGCTGAATTTGATGAACTGTGTCGAATAGAGGCGATTAGACAATAGAGCATGCGCGCAAAAGCTCCTGACATCACGTCAGTCCTTGAAACAATGTTTCCCCTTTCTGGCGTGCTTGCTCCAATGTCTTCATTTTGGAATTTATGGCCGAAAATGGCCTCCAATTATTGGGTTTCACTCGCTCATGAATAATGTAATTCTGTATGTCCGACCGTAAACACGATAACTATCGAACGAAATGAGTTCGGGAGTTGAAATTTTCAGGGTGTATCTTGGGGTATAAATATCTCGGTTAAGTTCGACAATGGCTAAATCTACCAAAACAACTCGAAAAATACTGATCCACATTCAAACTGGTTCGATTTCATATTTTTGGAGATATTGGAAAAACAAGTATATCGTAGACCTTCATGGAGGTACGAAAATTCGTTCAAGTACATTTTGATCCCGATATATCCTTACATCAGTTCAGTAGTGCAATGATTAAGCAGTCTGCGTCACGCTTATATGGTACCTGGTTCGATTCCCGCAGCGGAAATGACTTGTTTTAATTTTTTATTTCGAGCGACCGAAAACTTATATCAAACTGTCGTGAGAAACAGAATTGTCAAAAACTTAAAAAAAGCACTGACGTGAAGTCAGTCTTCTTTTGCACGCTTTTTTATGACCATTCAACTCAGAATAGTAAACATGAACAAGTGCGCTAAAGCTTGTGGATAAAATCTTGAAACGCGAAGAGCATTATGATTCTGTTAGGAAATGGTTATTCGGGTCACGTGAGATTATTTGAATTTTTAATTTCAGGTGCTTTCTTCTATGTGTACATTATAATAAGTCTAATTTTTGGAATTCCTCTATTGTTTTTCGAAGTAGCACTTGGACAGTATACTAATAGAGGACTGATGACCGTTTTCCACATCATTCCAGTAGCCGAAGGTGAGGTTTTTTTTTATGAAATCTTCACTATCCGAACCTTATGGACACATTGATAGAAAAACACCAACAGGTAGAGAACATGAGAACATAAATTTACAATAAACGACATACATTCCAAAGGACATTATCATCTTGATCATTTTCTCGTAATTGTATTTTTTTTTAGGAATAAGCACTTCCATGGTTTTCTATTGCAACATTGTGGCACATGTTGTTAATTTGATAAATATATTCAATTGTTTATATTTTACATCCTTTGTGCGTACAAGAGCACCACTTTCAAATAGGGAGCACTATGGTGAAATGTGCTATTATGAAAATCGAACAAATAGCTTAGAGAATTTGCACTTTTTGTGAGTAGAAAGAACATTGAAACTACTTCTTATGAGGATTTATTGTCACGAAAATATATTGAAAATCTTTTTATAGAATTTATTCAAGTACCTACTCTATTTTCAAAATATTTAATATGCTTAGGTGTAAAATTTAGAGAATGTAACCGCACCGTGCTCTATTGGGCTTAAAGATTCCATTTACGGGGAATGTTTCACTAAAATTGCTCATTTTTCTTCATTATACAAGTTGATCCACATTTTTGTAGGATAACTTTAACATTCGATGAAATGTTCAGTTTCAAGACAAAAAGGTCCTATAAATAGAGGTCCATAAACGATTCATTACCAAGCTATACAGGGCGTTAAAGTTTCCAGATTTTTTTTCATTTTCGGTGCGCTTGTATTTATGAATATCAGCCAGATAATTATTTCATTCAGTAGAATGATACTTCAAGTTTACCGGGCATACCTTGTATCCAATGTATCAATCAATGAGTCGATAAGAATCCAAGCTTATACCGATTGCGATTGATAAACTTAAGATCCGCGGCTATATGGGCACTTTATGGGTTACGGCTTCCTGTAATCCACACGACAGTGCATATGGGTATCGATAAAATGTATAGAGTTTGTCCGGCCATTTCAGCTTTCTTAGTTATCGGCGATAGGAGAAAAACTGAAATGTTGTCCGCCTAGGTGGTCTTGTTGATAGGACTGGGAAAAAGTTGGCATGCTGAGAATTAAATGCACAGGTGTCGTTTAAGCCATGGAAGCGAGAAGTAGGTACTAAGAAAAATGTCAACTTAGGAGAAAAGTAAGTGAAGGGGGAGGGCACCACATTCGAGGATCGGAGGGAAAAAGTTAGTTAGTTGCGAGTTAGCGCTCGGGAGAGCTCGTGGTTTTTCTAGGTACCGAGTAGGGTACGGAACTTATAGGTTCCGTTGTAAAGTACGAGTTAGGGATAGGTTGGAAAAGCTCATAGTAGAATTTTGTAAATTAGAGAAGTATATGCGTAGTCATGTAGTATGTGAAAATTTGCTTAGCTGCCTCCGTAAGGTACGAGAGGTTCTGATAACGAAATTATCCCTTTATAGTGAACTCTGATGTGTTGCATGGTATTGCCACGTCCAGGATAAAATTACAAGGAAGTTTAACCTAACGAAGCAGTTCTTAAAATCTAACAACAACATTATAGTGAATATGTCAGATAAGGGTGGATCAACAGAGATAATGTATCGTCAGGAATATGCCGACCAAGTGAAGATCGTGCTTGCGGATGCTGAAACATACAAATTGTTAAGAAAACACTGTCACATTACAATAAGTAGCGTGACAACAACGTTTGAACACCAAATCAGGAACTCTTTTGAATTTGTGGAATTCTCTAAGAGTTTAGTCTTACCTGATTACATCTTGGTTTCACTGGATGTGCCATCTTTGTTTACAAACGTCACACACAACCTCACCATAATGGTTATAAAGAAGAATTGGACAACTATCTCAGCATATTCAACATTGCATAAGGCAACCTTCTTGACAATGGTTGATTTCTTGTTCGAGACTAATTACTTCGTGATTGATAGTGACATTTATCAGCAAATCGAAAGGACAGCGATGGGTGGTATTGCGAGTCCTACATTGGCAGCCCTTGTGATGAATGACTTGGTCACAACAGTGATGAGCCAGCTGCCTTTTGAGGTGCCTTTCTTCAGATTCTATGTGGACAACTCTATCATGACTATACCAAAAGATAAGCTAGGAGAAATAGTCCTGTTGATTAACCAGTACCATGAGAGGATCCAGTTCACAATGGAGGTGGCAAATGAAGGTTCGCTGTTATTTTTGGATATATGCGTACATCAAACCGAAGAGCAGAAATTAGACACCAACTGTTATATGAAACCTACCAGTTCAGGTATCATATTGAATTATTTGTCAACACATTTTACAGGATACAAAATTAGTACCATCAGTAATTTACTTCACAGAGCGATCAACTTAAGTAGCCCTATGTATCATGACCAACAAAAATCTCGGATTGGTTTTACCAAGCCACGAATTATACCGAGGAATTGTACCGGAAGTGAGTACAATTCAATGTGTCATCCACCGACAACTTGATAGCGAAAAATATGAGTGCTAAATCGCTTCAAGTTGTGATTGAAGCAGTCAACTGAATAAAAATCAATGCGTTGAATACCCGTTTATTTGCAATATTGAGAGATGAAAATGATGAAAACTTCCAACGAATGCTCTTACATACTGGTACCTATTATGGTTGTCGAAAGGTGCACGTTTAACAAGATTTCATTCAATCAGTTTTAGAGTTTCTGCAAAGTAAAGATCCAGATTTAACAGAAAACCTGATCAATTTGAAAGGAGATTTGTTCCAAAAATTCTATGACATCAACTTGTGTGATTTCTGCTTTTTTGGAAAATTGAAATTCATGAAACAAAACATTGGTCGGCGTGAATTCTACCAATTTCCAAACGTATCACAGGCAAAATGTCTTGATCTGTATATTCAGACATACTTTAATCATTTGAATGCCTTGATTATGACTTCGAAAATGGATTTGAAGATATTCTTAGTATGGAAATACCACCATGGATCTTAAATCGATGGTGTGCGAATGTGATCCTACAATAGGAACTACTCGAGCTTGGCACCAATGAGGAATTGAAATTGTGAAAAATAAATTCATATTTCCCTCCTCATACCATGTGAAGAAAATTTTAGTATCGTTACGAACTGATGACAAAGAAAGGGGTAGATTGTATATCACAGAACGGGGAGATTTGCAGTTATTCCTAAGAAGAGTGCAGCAAAATATCGATAATTTAAATTTAAGTATGCCAATAGGAATATAAATACAATTGAAAATCGTCAGCGATTTACGTATGCTTTTTTGTGGTTGAAAAGGGAGAGCCACCTTGAAAAATGTATCACCCTGTAGATTATCACAAACAATTTTGATAATCATTCAATTTAAACCTTGAAAAGTACTTCTTCTCCAAGTTTGAGAGTTTTCAAGACAAAAGTTGAGGACCTATGTTGAGGGACATGTTGTGTTGAAATTGAATATTTTATCTACTGTTAAAGTTATTTTACAATAAAGTGGACCACCCTATAAAAAAACATACATTTTTTTCAGGAATGAAGTTGTGATGGTCAGCGATGATCTAAACTGTTCATTCAATGCAAGAAATTTGTGTATATTGTTCGTTTTCTGGTTGATGGTCTGGGTATATACAGTAAACGAATATACAGAGAGGAGACGCGTAAGTAATGATATTGAATCGTTTGGATGTCTTAAAACTTGAGTAATCGTTTATTATTTACAGTTCACAATGATATCGTACATACTTATCATCATTATTCTCATCATTACCATGATTGCGGCAACGATTGTTAAAGGCGGAGGAGATGGAATTATTCGCCTATTATCACCTCCCTGGGCCAAGTTCGCTTCCTATAAAGTAAAAGCAGTATGAGTGAGGTCTCTGGCACGATGAAGGCGGAAACTGAACAGAAAGCCACAGAGACAGACTAACGTGGTGTCTTACTTTACGTGAATTTATTAATAATATTGCTATTAGTGAAAAAGATAAATATTTGTCGATTTTAACCAACAACAAATATTCTCTCATGATCCGGGGTAGCCACCTCATCAACTCAAAGAGGTATGGTGTCATTTACCATTTTACAATGGAGTACTGAATTTTTGGCACGATCGACTTGAGGCGTGAATAGACAATGGAACATGCGCGCAACAACTCCTGACTTCACGTCATAGCTTTTTAAGGCTTTTCAATTCCAACTCTTAGGTAAGACGTTTGAATTGGTTTTTGATCTGACGAAGAAAGAAGATAGTTCAGTTAAGTTTATCATTTTCACTATTATCCTCTCGTGGTAAATTTTGAGGTAAAGCGAGAATCCTGCTAAGGGCGAAGTGAACCATCTAGTAAGTGTGTGATAAAACATCAAATGTCACATTCATGTTAGCACTGTATGCACTAAAACCATGTAGAACTGGCTGTAACCCGTCAATTTCTGATTCGAGGGGGAAAAACTTTTCCGCTCTTTGCATCCCCGTAACTGCAACTTCCTTACTGGGGTGAGCACAACCCCTTGGGTTTGAATGGGGATGATGAGGGGTGTTGCGATACCTCATTTTGATGATCTTATCGTCATCATGATGACATCGTAAATTTTTCCGGCTCATTTTTCCATTATTTTATACGATACAAAGTAAAACATCTATCTATGGGAGATGATAGCCCTAAATAAGGGCCCTGTAGCGGTCTTCGAACATCTGAAGTTCTGAATAATCATCGCTTGGACTGTCAGACCTGGTTTTGAAAGAGACCCTCCTGGCCTTACGAGCAACATTTTCCTTTTCGAATTCAAATATTGAAGGGATTTCTAAGAACAAGAAGGAATATTTTTGAAAACTAGCGGAGGTGATTCTTCTCCAAGAGAACCCATGCGCCTACAGAGAATTATATTTGTGAGAGGAGACTTTTGAAAGGTTATGTAGTATTTATAATTTGTTCGTTCTTCTCCTCTTGTCTTTTCATTTTTAGGTTGAGTTTCGGGTACCTTGGAGAAACCCGTCCGTTTTTTGACGAAGGAGTCCATATTGAAGAAATAAATGCCTATCAATATTTTTAAATTGCAGTAAATGTTGTGAACAATAGTTACAAATCACGACACTCACGGGGAGACAGGGTTTTTTTGCTGAGGTTTTTCCCTAAGCTCTTGTATCATACGTCGAATTGTATGGTACCCCGTTACACCAACCTCTGCTAACACATATACAGCTCTCAGTCAAAAGAATATATATATATATATCGAGTACTATCTGATCCTGAAATTTCGCTTCAAAATTTCCATTGATAACGAAATGATGGGTAAAAAATAGTGGAGGAGTACTTACTTTTGTGATTATTTTATTAAATGCTGGAAATGGGCAGATTTACTTTACTATGAAATTAGTAAAAAAGCACTGACGTCAGGTCAATCTGCTTCAACGTGCTTGCTAATGACATTATTATGATTATACTGACCTCCCTAGGTCTTCCTCAAGGGGTGCCATCAGAAGCTGCTAGGAGCTTTCGCGAGTTATGAGTGTCAGTCATGTTATGTGTAGGCTTTGTATCCTTACGCAAGCAGATACACAGCACTTTTATATTTGACCCGACAGTGCATAAACTACCGTCTGACTAGATCTCCCGTTTGCTCCATCCACTGAGCGTAATGCACCCATCATATAATTCAAAATAGTCAACGTGCAGAAGGAGCTGTTTTTTGTAAATTTTAATTTTTTTTTGGCAAAACATAGATCCTATAGCAAGGAGTAAATGATTGAAATTTAAGAAAAAAACCAAGGGTTTTACAATTTTTTGAATAAATTTGTTAATAATGTGTTTGTCCACCGCGATTATCTATACACTCCCCTACACGTCTTGGCATTGATGCAATAAGATGGTCTATTTCCTTACTATCCCAAGCTACCTGTAGTTCATGTATCAGAGCCGCCGAAGTCCATGGGGGCTGGGGTAAATTTCCAAGCCTTCTACCCATGATGTTCCAAACATGCTCTATGGGCGAAAGATCGGGGGATCTGGGTGGCCATGGCAAAATATTCACATGGGTCGCTTCAAAAAAGTTTAAACTAACTTTGGCTACATGAGGTCGAGCATTATCTTGCTGAAATATTGGATCCTCGAGCCGGTTAAGGTAAGGGAGAACATATGGCTCCACTATTTCTTGAAAGTAACGCAGCGCTGTCATATTACCTCGAATAAAGACTAAAGGCGACCTACTTGCATGTCCAATAGCACCCCATACCATAACGCCTACTGTCCGGTGTAAATGACGCTCAATATCAAACTGAGGTTCACGTCTTCCTCCCCGACGTCGTCTAACCCTTCTTCGGCCATCTTGTGCACCCAAGGAGAATCCAAATTCATCAAAAAAGATGACCTGATGCCAATCCACATTCCATTGTTGGCGTTCTCTACCACTGTAATCGTTGCTGGCGATGCTCAACCGTAAGAGGTAACACAAGATGGGTTCGATAATGCTGTAGTCCGAAAGATCTTATCCGGCAGTAAACCGTTCGGACAGTTACAGGATGGCCTTGTTCTCCTAACCACTCATCAGCCAAAGATCGAGTTGTCGCAAATCGGTCTCTAATAGCCATAAGTCTTAGACGTCGATCTTGAACTTCATTTGTGCCCCTTCGACGTCCGGTGCCTACGCTTCTTCGATTTTGGGGATTATCAAACCACGCTTGACAACATTTCATAACAGTAGTTGGATTTCTGTTTGTACGGTTAGCGATTTCTCGAAATGGTAACCCCGCCTCCCGTAGACCAATAATTCGACCTCTTTCAAATTCACTTAGCTGGCGATAAATTCCGCGTACACGTGCTCTAGGCATTTTAACAACAACTGAACATCGACTGTGGATCTCCTCGAATAGCTGGTTTGTTGTAAAATTTTAAAAATTTGCAAAAAACGACTACAATATGTTAGTAACAAAAAATGTTTACATGAAAAAACCTTCACGATGTTTGTCTCCAAATTTTAATCATTTACTCCTTGCTATGATATCTATATATATATAATAAGAAAATAGGATAACGCGGAATTACCCGTAATACTTCTCCATTTTTATATATATATATATATATATATATATCTATAAAAATGCTACGATGATGGTTAGATTGCACGAAAACACCAATCCCATAAGAATCAGTAGAGGAGTACGAAAGGGGGATACTATGTCACCCAAATTGTTTATCGCTGTTTTGGAGAGCGCCTTCAAGATGCTGGAATGGAGCGGAAAGGGTTTAAATATAGATGGCTCGAACTTAAAAAATCTGCGCTTCGCGGATGATATATTGATATAGCTCTGTTCGCTGACAACCTACAAGATATCAGGAAAATGTTGGAAGATCTTCGGGAAGTATGTGCTCAGATCGGGCTGAAAATTAACATATCCAAGACAAAATTCATGACGAATCTGGTCCATAGTGCAAATATTGCCATTGGTGACCATGATGTGGATTTGGTGGATAGATACATATATCTGGGTCATGAATTACGAATCTCGAGAGGCAACCAAACATTCGAGTTGAAAAGAAGAATTATGCTTTCTTGGGCTGCATATGGGAGACTTAGGGGTGTGTAGGTTATGACCTACGGCGCCGAAACTTTAACTTTAACTGTCACATCTGCCAGGAAGCTCAGAATTGCGCAGCGCAAGTGCAAAGATCGATGCTCGGTGTGTCACTTCGTGACCACATTAGAAATGAGGACTTACGGGTGAGAACAGGAGTCAGGGATGTTATCTATCAGATAGCAAGGCTCAAGTGGAACTGGGCTGGGCATGTAGCACGGATGGCAGATGGACGATGGACAAAGAGGCTGCTCGAGTGGAGACCAAGAGCCGACAAAAGAAACAGGGGAAGACCGCCCACGCGATGGACTGACGATATCAAGAGGATGACCACAAACTGGATGCAGAGCGCTCAGAATAGAGGACAGTGGGCCGAATTGAGGGAGGCCTATATCCAGCAGTGGATGTAAAGGGCTGGTTGATGATGATATCTATGTTTTACCAAAAAAAAAATTGAAATTTAAACAGCTCCTTCTGGGTGTTGCAGTTTCTTTGTCAGATAGTATATTTGGGATTACACAAGCACGTTGCACTATTGCAAAACCACCACTGCAACTAACAACTCACTACCATACTACCCACAGCAACGCTTGGGTTGGCTTAGGTTGTGACAATACTGGATGCGGCATAGGGTATTGTTGCGTGGTGAATCTCGATTTGGTAAACCTTATGACCGTATTAGGGTGAGGTGAATACGTAGCAATATTGATTTTGCTCATTAGACGCTGTGTATCGTGCCGCAGGCCTCACATGACTGTTTATTGTTTTCCAACTTAACCGTATCTATTTCAGTTATACGTGCATGTATTTGAGCAAGTTCTCATCACTCTTGGATTAGGTATGGGTCCCCTGATAAATTTTGGTTCATACACACCCTTCAGAACACCCATCAACATAGATGCCATCACTGTCACCATATGCACTCTAGTAGCTACTTGCCTTATGACAGTTATAGTTTTCGCTGGAGTTGGAGTTTACAACGCAGAACTAGGATATTCAGTTGCTAATTTAGAGGGACAAGGTAATTTTTACAGCAAGTGATAGGCTGGTTCTTACGATATGTTGGTATTCATTTAATATTCCGGTTTGAGTTGCCTGTGTACTGTTTAACACTACACGAATAACTATGCTGTCATGAGTGTAGATACTCGTGTAGTGTTGCTATTTATTTATCATGAATTGGCACAACATCTGTTGCTGGATGCCGCTGCAATGCCGGATACAGAGTGGTGTAATGCAAACATTACGTTTGCGTTAGCATGGCGTGAATTCAGGTTCCGGAACGTTCGGAACAGGAAGACGCATGCTCGGAACAGGAAGACGCATGATTGTTCGTCCGAGTATATGCCACGGACTAACAATCCGCACAAAATCCAAGGGACAGAGCTCAAATCTTTGAATAAAGAAATTCGAATATTTCTGAGTTAGGTATTTGAGGCTAGATTAGAATACAAGGCCAAATGTTATTAGAAATTAAAAATCGTATTTTTATTTCTGAATGTTCTAGTCGAACATGCTTCCTGCAAAAACTCAATTTTCAAAGGAATTGATAAATCGTGTTACTACCGGATTATACAAGGTGTTTCATCATAAACTGGACAAATATATATGGTCTTGTAGACGACACCGGGAGGATAATTTTTGCCTTATGATATATACCCCGTTTTCGAAAAATAAACGAGATGAAAATGAGGGTGTTACATGTCAATTTTGAGCAATATTCGGTGGAGTGTATAGTCGGTTGTGGATGACTTTCTAGATTTTTTTTTCAAAATGGCGGAAAACCTGAAAAGTTTCAGTTTTCATTTTCTCAATGTACTCGATTTACTAGGATTTTCCGCGCAAAATATTTTTCAAAAATCAAACAAAACTTTTTTACATTTCTACAGAGAAAAAAATATTCATTCGAATTTGTTGAAATATTTCATGGTAATAATATTTTCCATCTTGATAATTTCATTATTGAATGCTTTCTTTCAGGGTTTTCTCTCCCATACTCTGAAAAATATCTATAAAATAAAAATCATCGGGGACGTTCTGAGGGGCAAAATTTTGGCCTTATGAGGTCAACCAGAATGTTGAATGTCTATACATAATTTGAAAACGGATCAATATTTTTCGATTCTTTCTTCATATTCGTATTGAAGATGGAAAATGTTATTATCATGAAATGTTTTGACAAATTAGGATGGAATTATTCTCGCTGTAGACATGTAAAAAAAAGTTGTGTTTGAATTTTGAAAAAACTTTTTCACGGAAAATCTTAGAAAATCAAGAAATCGAAATGGAATTTGGCCATCGGAAAAAAAATTGGAAACTTTTCAAGTTTTCCGCCATTTTGAAAAAAAAATTCCAGAAATTTCTGCCCTACTCGAGTTGTGTACCTAAGAAACTAAGATGTAACCAGAAACTCTTTTTCGAAAAGTCACCCACAACCGACTACACTCCACCGAATATTGCTCAAAATTGACATGAAACACCTTGAATCTGGCTTATGCTTCGAAAATGGAGTATACGCCATAAGGCAAAAATGATCCTCCCGGTGTCGTCTACACGACTATATGTTTGTCCAGTTTATGATTAAACACCCTGTTTGGCAATTTGGCTGTATACTTCATAAAGTATCCTAAAAAATGAAGATACAATTAAAACTTTAAATAGATATGTTCGTAATGCATTTTTAATGATCAATATAGTAACGTAACAAATCAAACAATGTACAAAGATGCAATAAATAAATTCCAACATATAACTAACTCATAAGACTTGCGGTGTAAAGTAAAAACACTAATAAACTAATCATTCCAATCCAAAGATCGACGATCTGATTCTTCTAATTTCCAATTCCCGCTTTCTCATATTAGTCCGGTCAATCTAGACCAAAAAATGAGAATGAAGGTACATAAAATCCCAACAAGCTGAAAATCACTGAAATTGTTCAAAACATAATTATAAATAATATTTAAAAATTTTATTCAAGGTCAAAGGTCAAAAAAATGAGTTTTTTGCGATTTTCAGCAAAACGTTAAGTTTTATCATACAAATACTTCAGACAAAAATTGTAGATCATAAAATTATGTATAAAAAATTTATGAATACTTTTTTCCTACGAGCCACCATTTCTGATATATAACGATTCAAAAAGTTATAAAAGTTGTTATCGTCATAATATGCATGAGTACGCCACGTATATACAGAAATTTCTTACAAATACTCACAACAGGTCCCGGTTCATTTCAATGTTGAAAGAAAAGTTTACTGCTGAAAATATATTGGCGAAACAAGCTAATAATGATGCTGATGTATTGATTATTGATACAGCAATAGAGCAATTCAATCTGACAAATACAACTATTGTTGTTGGTGAAGATGTAGACTTACTCGTATTACTCAATGCTCGAATGCCAACTGAAATAACCATTTTTTTCTTAAAATGAGGAAAAGCTCAACATCAATCAGATATATATATTCATCAAAAAGTTTATCTACTTTTGTAAAGTGTCAAAATCATGTACTATTTTTACACGCAATAACTGGCTGTGATACGACATCTGCATTTTACAGGAGGGGTAAAACAGCAGTTTTCAAAATGTTTGAACAACAAGATTTAGTTCAATGTGCTGAAGTTTTCAAAAAGAGTAATTCAACTCAACAAGAAGTTATCATCAACGGCATCCGCTTTCTTCTTTATATGTACGGAGCTCCTAAAAAGACTACCTGTTTAGATAAGCATCGATATGCGTGTTTCGTTGAAAATACTAAAAATAAAAAACAAGTTCAATTAGTTCGTCTTCCTCCAAGCTCAGTTGCTGCTTATCAACATCTTTTTCGGGTATATTACCAAGTTCAAGTGTGGCTTGGTTATCAGCTAGACCCTACAGACTGGGGTTGGAAGTTGGTCAACAATATATTAGAACCAGTTCAAACTTTACTCCCTCCTGCGCCGGAAAAACTACTGAACACATTTTTTTCCAACTGCAAAAAGGGGATGCAGTGCTATATGTGGTTGCAAAAAAGTCGGACTGTTTTGTTCTCTGGCATGCACAAATTGTCAAGGCCGGTCGTGCTTTAATGTTGAATTACAAATAATGTAGGATTCGTTTGATTCCGACGAAGTGTCATGCGATACATCGCTATCGACGCAATTTACTTGCATCCAAAATGAACATGAAGAAGCAGGAGAAGAAGAAAAACAAGAACAAGAAGAAGATCAAGAAGAAGAACAAGAAGAAACTTAGGAATCAGGCGAATGAACTTCACCAATTTTTTTTATTTACATCGCTTTTATCTTTTTATCTTTGAAAATTTCCGTTATTTTGCAATAGTTTCACATTAAACAGGATCACAACTGACCCGTGGAGTGAGTCTACTGGGGTAACCACGTTAAAAAAAAACGTGCCAAGTACACTACCTCATAGGTGGTGTGGAAGCGTGTGCATGTTATGACGATAACAACTTTTATAACTTTTTGAATCGTTATATCTCAGGAACGGTGGCTCGATATATAGATAATTTTATGATCTACAATTTTTGTCTGAGGTAGTTTTATGATAAAACTTACCGTTTTGCTGAAAATCACGAAAAACTCATTTTCTTGACCTTTGACCTTGAATAAACATTTTTTCCATACAAGGGAATGATGGGGAACTTTTAAATATTATTTATAATTATGTTTTGAATTATTTTACTGATTTTCAGCTTGTTGGGATTTTATGCACCTTCGAATGTCTACATTGACTGTACTATATGTGGTTCCCATATAATGGATACGACAAAACAAATGATTAAAATAAGTCATATGCCAACGAGAATTTGCTTAAGAATTTTGAATTGGGTTAGAACACAAATATTGATCCGCAACTAAAATGTTTTTACTATTTAAGCGAAAGCCAACTAATTACAATTTTTTTTTATATCTTTCTTATGCGCTCCTCAACATTGTTGGCAATAGCATCAGATCGATCCAATTATTCATGACGTTTAAAAAAACTGTTGGCCAGTATCTCACTTAGAAAATCTCGAATGCTGTTTTTGGCGCGCTTGTTGTCCTGAACAGAGTGGTCGTTCTCTTAAGGTTAGGGTTGATGAACATTAAAAATCAATTCTTCAAAACAAGTCTAATACTGGTTTTTCTAATCACTGTAACCATTTTATAGATTTTGAAAAAATTGAGATTTTACATGAGGGAGAGAAGGGCGGACGCTTAGATCTTTTGGAAATTTTGGAAATATCTTCAGCTTTGAAACAGAATCTACCAATTGTAAATGATCAATTGGATTTTGACTTATCTCCGGTGTTGACATATGTTGATTAATAGTATATCTGTGTGTCTTATGTAGCTTTTCAGTCTTGGGAATGGGGTGAACAGCTCTGATGGGGGGCACAATAGATCTCAAGGTCGCGGTGCAACGTAACCCCTTATCAATAATAATAATAATAATAATAATAATAATGGGGTAAAACCCGAAACATGTCGACGTATTGAATATCAGAATTAAAATTTGTGAACGTAGTTTTTCTACTCAAAATTACCTTTCTAACGATATATCACACTCTGTATTTTACATTTGATTTGATGGAGAAAACGTCAATTGAAATTTCCAATTGAAAGAATTGCAGTAGGCTACGATATTTTGTGTAATCTTGATATTGACTTCAAATATCGAAATCAATAAAAAGAAACTTCCTCAAGTTGAAATCAACTATGTATTTTACTGAACGTTATGCAAAGAATGAATAGTAAAAAAACAAAAACCTACAAAAAAAGGTGGCAACAAAATACCTATAATAACTAAGGCATATGTTCGAAATGTTGACCATCTGCTTCTACACATTAGCAATAATGGCTATACATGCATTCCTTATTTCGTTTTTTAGATCTTCCAAATCAAAAGGTGGAGTCTGGTACACACGATCTTTCAAATATCCCCAAAGGAAGAAATCTAGCGGTGGTAAATCTGGATATCTTGCAGGCCATCTATCGGTCCGTGTGTGCCGATCCATCTATCTTCAAATGGACCGATATCATGGCTTGCAAGATCTCCAGATTTAACACCGCTAGATTTCTTCCTTTGGGGATATTTGAAAGATCGTGTGTACAAGACTCCTCCTATTTTTTTGGAAGATCTAAAAACAAAATAAGGAATGCTGAGGTGTTGACAAGTGTTACTTCGAGTGAACTAGTCCACCGACCTAAAATATGTGTAGAAGCAGATGGTCAACATTTCGAACATTTATGATTTAGTTATTTTTTTGCCCCCTTTTTTTAAATTTTTTGTTTATTTTACAATTCATTCTTTGTTCAAACGTTCGGTATAATACAAAGTTGATTGCAACTTGTGGAAGGTTTTTTTATTGATCTCGATTATTGAAGTCAAAATCAAGATTATACAGAATATCGAAACCTACTGCAATTATTTCAATTTGACATATCAATTGACGTTTTCTACATCAAATCAAATGTAAAATACAAAGTGTGATACATCGTTGGAAAGGTAATTTTAAGTAAAAATAAAAAAGTGCAAAAAAACATATACGGTGCTATTTGAGATAATAAAGTCAGAGTTTCTTCCGGTCAAACCTGAAGTGACTTTCAATTTTTGTTTTCTCTGTTGAAAGTTCCTTGGACGAATAGAAAATCATAAAATTTTCAAATTGTTATCTTTTGAAATGGCTGGATAATCCATTGGAAGATGTATACTGGGACACCCGGCATATCCGTAAATTTTCCAAAATATTAGGACACTTTTTGTAAACTGTACGCAGGAGATTTGTTAAATTTCTCACGGAATTTCAGGTTAATTAGTTCCTTGAATTTAATATGTTAACCACTATTAGGCAATAGAGTCCTCTAACAACGAAATGAAAATAACGCGATGGTCCCCAGAATATGCGCGCAATTACCGACATTCAAATTGAATTATTGCAGCAAGACGCAATTACGGTTGGAAGAGTGTTAGTATCGCTATTTGATGCCACTACTTGTATTTTCTGAAAAATTTGTATTTATGAATAGCTCTGATATAGAACCCAAAAATATTTCATTTCAGAGTATTACGTTCACACACTTCTATCCAAAATGTTCATAGCAATGGCGAAGGGATATAAAAACTTCAACATTTTTATCTTTTATGGAGCATTCTTCTTTACTGGATTTTATGTTTCAGTAAGTTTATATTCTCATTTATATTCGATGCCATATGTCTGATATTTTTGAGGGTTCGTAGAGGGGCGTATATTTCACCATTAAAAATATTTTCTCGAATAATCCGACCAAGTGAAAACCGAGTTGTTAGATGTAAAATATCAATTTGAATGTTTATGCAGAATACAGACAAACTGAAGATATCAATATTTTTGAAGACATTTGATATAGGAGGTGGATTAATATTTTTTTACACGTGTTATAAACAATTTTTATCTTAAACTTTATCCTTACAACCGGCTGCTGAAATTGAGATTTTAAAATTGCCTGCAAATTCAACCTATTTTCATGTCATCTTATGAGGTTGAAAGAACTTACATTTCAAGGCTATCAAAAATATATTGAACTAAAAATCCATCATTTACGAAGAGGCTACCCTATTTATTCTAGATATGGCGTGCTTCATTAGTTGTGAAAATAATAATTGAGGCTACTTGTATTTGTGCTGCTGAGCAAATTATAAAATAGGTATTTTTAATTTGCTTGTATTAATTTCAGGTGAAATACTGCGAGCTATTGAAGCAATTTGTGCACTCAAAATGGGACATAAATCCGAAAAATAATTCTGTTATTGTACTTGGCTTATGTCTTATCCAGTTTTTAATTGCAATCGGAATGTTAAGTGAAGTAAGTCTCGCCATGACCTTGATTTTTCATTGGATTATAGGCGTCGTTGTTGGACACCTGTTTTCAGCTTCAGTTTTAATTTTAACGATTGATGATTAATGTTTATTTCATATGTCTCCCTCGAGTCTGAAATGCCAGCAAACGAAATTCAAAATATGAAAACATTCAAAACGTAATCATTAAATGATACTTTGGGAGGTACATTAATTATTAAATGGTACCTTTATGGGTTTTCTCTCCCAAACTTTAAAAATATCTATAAAATGAACATAAAATTATTTGGTTAATTGCTTCTACGTAAGAAACACAAGATATTTGTCAGAAGCAATGTATAATAGAACAATTGCCTAAGAAACAATAACGAAATACATCAACGAAAAAACAACTATTTCGAATTATTTCGGAGACCAGATCAGACTGCTTCGTCAGACATCAGGCGAAAATTTTCAGGATTATTTTTTGTTGATCATAGTAACAAATCAAACAGATTGGATTGTTATTCTTGTTGAATATTCTGTGGTATTTGACTAATTTTTATTTTTTTAGAAGCTCTACTATCTAAATTCACGACAGATGTATTTATGAATTGCCTCGAATATCCATCATCTTCAAGAAATTTATTGAATGTGATCCCTTATGTTCGTGGCCTATCGGAAAGAATGGATTCTAAGTTCAATATAAAAAATGTTTTCAAGACACAAAATGATCTTAGGCCTTCATTAACAAAGACAAAATCTATTGATGAAGAACAAAAATCCAAAAACTGTGTATATAGAATTCCTTGTCTTTGTGGTAAATTGTACACAGAGAAACATCTAGACCACTAGAAGTAATATAAGTAACATAAGAACAACTTAAGAAATACGTACATACAGACAACAAAGATAGCATGTATGTACAATCCATGGAGATCACATAATGGATTGGAGAAAATAAAGATTCCGATGACAGAGGCCAATTACATTAAAAGGAAACTTGAGGAGTGGACTTGTATTTTGTTGAACAGAGAATGCAGTTTTGCAAATTGCTCAATTTGAATTGACCATTTTAGTTGAATTTGTTGAAAACGGAGTTGGAACGAGGAAATGTCTATGCAAAGTGAAACTATGTGGCTATGATCTTCAAAGCTATCAACATTAAATAATACTGAAGATTTTCACTTGGTGTCTGACGAAGGATTCTGATCTAATTTCCGGAACGTTACGAAATAGTTGTTTTATCGTTGATGTTATTTTGTCATTGTTTGTAAGGCACCATTGTTCTATACATTGCTTCTGACAAATATCTTGTATTTCTAAGGCAGAAGCAATTCATAAAATAATAATTTTTTATTTTATATATACAGGGTGTCCGGGAAAATGTTGAAATTCTCTCGGAGTCAGATAAAACATAAAAAAATAAGATGACAAGTTTCCATAATTTATTTTCCTAGCGGCCCTCCCTACGGAGATACGGCCACCTAAATGACGCCACTAGAAATAGATTTTACTGGAATAAATTTTAAACTACTTAATATAATTTAATGAAAATTTGATATGATAAACAATAGTAAGGACCTCTTAAAATACTGCCCTTAAATTTAAATTAGTTTGTTTAGTTAACCAGGGGCAGACTAGGTTGTATATTTTGATGCTTACATTTTTAACACCCTATATGAAAGGAGTTAAAAAAAACAAATTTGGATACCTTGAATATTAAGCTAAAGAAAAGGTACTCTTGTTCATTTTCGATAAAATGAACCGTTTTCAAGGTATCCAAATTTGTTTTTCCAGGAAATGGAAAAGAATTGAACTCATTCGGGAGAAAGCAGCAGCGAAATATGATTGTATCGCAATTTTCATTAGTCTACCCTGGTTTTATAAATGTCGTGTTTGTACAACTAGGGTAGGCTAATGAAAATTGCGATAAAATCATATTTCGTTTCTGCTATCTCCCGAATGATTTCGATTCTTTTCCATTTCCTGGAAAAACAAATTTGGATACCTTGAAAACGGTTCATTTTTTCGACAACGAACAAGAGTACCTTTCCTTTAGCTTAACGTTCAAGGTATCCAAATTTGTTTTTTTTAACTCCTTATCATACAGGGTGTTAAAAATGTAAGCATTAAAATGTACAACCTAGTCTGCCCCTTGGTAACTAAACAAGCTAATTTAAATTTGAGGGCAGTATTTTAAGAGGTCCTTACTACTGTTTATCATATCAAATTTTCATTAAATTATATCAAGTAGTTTAAAATTTATTCCAGTAAAATGGATTTCCAGTGGCATCATTTAGGAGGCCGTATCTCCGTAGAGAGGGCTGCTAGGCAAAAAATTGATGGGAACTTGTCATCTCATTTTTTTATGTTTTATCAGAATCTGAGAGATTTCCCACATTTTCCCGGACACCCTGTATATATATATAATTACATGATTCCAATTCCATATTTAATAGATAGGTTTATTTCCAAAGGTCCATCCTGTATTCATATTACTTTGTTAGATATTGCTTATTTAGCATTTTGCATCCTAGCGCGTGGACCTGCATCACACATTCCTTAGATAAGATAATCTTATAAATAGAACCCTATTAGATTTTCTCGAGGAGAATTGCATAGAGAATTATATTGAGAACTAGATCAACATTGTCAAGCTCAGTGTATCGAGTATTTTCAAATAAACCATTTTTGTTTTTAAAAACGTGATTCTTCCCCGAAAAGACGTAAATGGCGACGAGGACGTGATGTTATAAGTGATTTTAAAGAAAAAAAAACACGTGAATTTTAATTCTTTGAATGACATCAAAGAACCCGAGAACTCAGAATAAGTGCGACGTAAATTCCAAAAGGAAAACCGAGTACGAACTGTATCTCAAATAATATTGTGCCAGTCTCAGTGTGCGAAGAAAAGTGCGACGAATCAACCCCTAAAATTCATCCACGGAGAATCTTCCAGAGGCTAGCAGTTTCAACAACAACATCGAATTTGGAGAAGAATCCAGAGTCCGATTGATTGAGTAGCGCCCTTCAACGACTTCAATAAAACAACTTGGTGAGCATTGAGCAATTCCTTTACTGTTTTCCCCAGTTTTCCTAACCTGGTCAAAGTTAGTCAATCTTTTTCCCCACAGTTTTGTGCGTAAAACTTGTGTCATAGTTTTTTCTAGGTTTCTTATTAAAAAACCGATTACCATAGTTTTTTCTAGGTTTCTTATTAAAAAACCGATTACCATAGTTTTTTCTAGGTTTCTTATCAAAAAACCGATTAACGCGAATTAAATAATTGTATAACTCGAACATAATATTTCCAAGATGACTCAAGAAAGTAATCTTTTTGATAAAATCAAACTAATAGATTTATTTGCAAAACCAATTCTACCTTTTGATGGTAACCAAGCAAACCTTGCACGCTTTATTAATCATTGCGAGAAATTTTATAATAAATTCAAAACAACCGAAGTGTTGTTAAATGAAGTAATTATTGATATTATAAAAAGTAAACTAACTGGAACAGCGAGCGAAGTAGTAAGTAGCAATGAAAGAATTACTCAAACTTGGAATGATATAAAAATATTTTTGAAATTAAGATTTGAAGAAAAAATTAGTCTGTCAGTTCTATTTTGGGATCTGCAAAATGCCCAAAGACTTAGACACGAAGATGATTTAGAATTTTTGGAAAAGATCGTTGAATTGAAAAACAAATATGATTCTCAGATTGAATTATCAGAATTACCAGTATTAGAAAAAGAACAAGAGAAAAATATAGCTTCACGAGTAGCAACCCGCGTTCTTTTGTATAATATTAACGCAGAATTACGAACAGCCCTTAGAGGTCGACATATTATGAATTATGATGAAATGGTTACTTTTATTAGACAAGATTATTATTATTATCAACAGCCATTTTCACATTACAAAACTCAAATGAATAGACGTCAAAGTGAACCTCAGAGAAATATCCCCCAAAATAATCAAAGAAATTTTAATCAAAATAACCAAAGAAATGTTCCTCAAAATGTTTATAGAAATTCTTCTTATAATAACACTAGAAATTTTCCTACGAATAATCGATATCAAAATTATCAAAGGAATTATAGAGAAAATCCTTTTAATCAAAGTTTTCAACAGAGATTTCCCTCTCAACCAATTCAGTTTCAACAACGCGCAGTAAATACCTATTACCCGACGAACCGTCAAGTATTTGGACCTAGTACGTCACGAGAACAGAATGTTAATGTATTTAAGCCCGATCCAAATAGGAGAATCCAAACTCCACCAGAAAAAATGTCAATTCAAACAAGAAATTACCCTCAGAAAAGACAAAATTATTCTACCCAATATCAAACAAATCCTAATAAGAAATACTTCAGTAGTGAACAAAGTCCCAACTTTACATTTGAAGAATTAACCCATATTCAGTCAACTTCACAAGACCCCAGATTTAATCATAAATCAGTTCCTGAAAACGAGCGTGATTTACATTTAAAAGAAAATTTTCGAAAACTAGCCCTAAACGATTCATTGACTTAAATCATTCGTTAGATCATACAAATCAATTACCGTATATTGAATTTAAAAATCCAAAATGCAAACTCCTAATTGATAGTGGATGTTCCGTTTGTCTTATGGATCCAAAATTTGCTTATAATAATTTCCACCAGAATATTTTTAATGAAAAAACTACCTTAACTGCTTGCATGAAGCAAGAAACTTCTAATGAAAAAGTGTTAGTACCATTATTTTCAGAATTTCAGATGAATGATTGTCATCCTTTTGTATTGTATAAATTTCATAAGAATTATGATGGATTAATTGGTGCAGATTTCTTAAATAAATATGAACTTAACCTAGATTTCAAAAATCAAAAATTAACTAATGACTTTTGTGAAATTCCTTTTGAATATCAACAAGTATGTCAAAAACCTACGAATATTCCAGTAGACCTTACTCATTTAGAACCAAAAATTAGTAGTCAATTGAAGAAAATATTCGAAACAAACGTAGATGCTCTTCAGTTACCAGGTCAACCACTTAATTTTACGAATAGGATAAAACATAAGATAAGAACGAGCGATGAAAATCCCGTTCATGGTAAAATTTATAGATATCCAGAAGTTCATAGAGAAGAAGTTCAGACTCAAATTCGAGACATGTTAGACAAGAAAATTATTAGACCTAGTATATCACCATGGTCCTTTCCAGTAGTTATTGTGCCTAAAAAACAAGACTTATCTGAAAAAAAGAAATGGCGTATTGCGATAGATTACAGAAAATTGAATGATAAAACAATTGAGGATAAATATCCACTTCCCCAAATTGAAAGTATATTAGATAAACTTGGTAATAAAAAATACTTTACAACGCTAGATTTAGCCTCCGGATCGAGTTAGATGAGGAATCCATTGAAAAAACGGCTTTTACTGTTGAAAATGGTCATTATGAGTTTCTGAGAATGCCGTTTGGACTCAAAAACGCCCCGGCAACTTTTCAAAGATTAATGAACACTGTCTTAGAAAGATTTATCGGAAAAAATTGTTATATTTACATGGACGATATTATTATATTTTCGGACACTGTTGAACAACATTTGGCCGATATTCATAATATTCTAGAAGTTCTGAAAGAGGAAAAATTAAAAATTCAACTAGATAAATGTCACTTTTTCAAGACTGAAATTGAATTCTTAGGACATATTATCACACCCGAAGGAATTAAACCAAATCCAAATAACTTAAAAGCAGTAATTAAATTTCCTATCCCAAAAAATCAAAAAGAGATAAAATCATTTCTCGGATTAGTCGGATATTACCGAAAATTTATACCAAATTTTGCGAAAATTTCTAAACCCCTAACTGTATGCCTGAAAAAAAATGCGAAAATTAATATTAATGACCCGATTTATATTGAAGCATTTGAAATATGTAAGAGAAATTTATTAAACCACCCAGTATTAAGATACCCAGATTTCACTAAACCTTTTATTTTAACTACGGACGCATCAGGATTCGCGATAGGTTCCGTATTATCACAGGGTGATCCACCAAATGATCTACCGATTTCTTTCACAAGTAAAACATTAAATTTAGCAGAATCTAGATATAGTACCATAGAAAAAGAACTACTTGCTATTGTATGGTCGTGTAAACATTTTAGACCTTATCTATATGGAAGAAAATTCACGATTTATACCGATCATAAACCTTTAACCTGGCTATTTTCCCTTAAGGAACCAAATTCACGTCTCATGCGATGGAGAATAAAACTTGAAGAATTCGATTACGAGATAAAATATAAGAGAGGCTCAACAAATAATGCAGACGCCCTAAGTCGAATTATTTTGGATTCAACTGATGAACTAACATATCATAATTTCTTAAAACTTTATGAATCCAAGAATATTATTGATGCACCGAATGTAATAGAAAAAGAAGGTAATCTATTTGAAAGCCCTACAAACTATGCTCTAGCACACTGCGTATCAAATGATTTTTATATGAACCAAGGTATTGCCCTGGATTTCAAACAGAAGTTTGGTAAAGTAAACGAACTTAAACTTCAAAATAAATCAATAGGTGAGATTGCATCGATCCGAAACGGGAATCGTAATATTTATTACTTAATTACTAAGAATCTTTACTCTGATAAACCTGAATATGAAAAAGTTTTCAAAGCACTCTTAAACCTTAGAAAATTATGCGAATATAATGATGACAAATACATAGCTTTGCCACGAATTGCGTGTGGATTAGACCGATTAGAATGGTCAATTATCTTAAAAATAATAAAATATATCTTTGCAGACTCAGATCTGAAAATAATCATCTATTATTTATCCAATAGACACCCAGAAAAATCTATACATACTTCCAATGTAACTACTATTAATAAAAATTTAATCGATATTAATGGAATAGAAGAAGATCTTATTTCAATGGCAAATCAAGTAACTGATGAAGAATTAGACGAATGTCTAAATTTATTAGGTCACACAAATGATAGACTACCTGCAATGAAAAATCAATTAACCGATGAAGAATTAGATGATCTTTTAGGCAATACAAGTGATGAAATACCTGTCCTAGATAATTCGAATTCAAGTAAATTGAAAACAGGAAATGTAATTATTCACAGTGATGCCACAATTCATAGTAACGTTGAAAATCCAATTTTCGAAATTCCTTATACAGAAAGAAGTTTAAATTCATCACCTTTACAAATAATAATGAGAAAATTCTCAAGTTACCATGTCACAAAAACAAAATTATTTGGAGACAAAATGAGATTGCGAGTTTCTATAAATTCGATAGAAAATGATCTAATTAAATTTATCAAAGAATATGTCCAACCTAAAAAATCATATACCATATATTTCGCATCCCCCGAGTTAGAAAAACCTCTTATACAAACTTTACAGAATAAATTCGATTATAATTCATTCAATTTGAAAATCTCTAAAATATATCTAGAGGATGTCGAAGATAAAGAAGAACAACTTCTAAGAATTCAACAATATCACGAAACCAAAACTATTCATCGTGGATATCAAGAAAATTTAACTAGTTTAAAGCGCAAATATTATTGGCCGAACATGAACAAAGATGTTCAAAATTTTATAAATTCTTGCGAAATATGTCAGAAAAGTAAGTACGAAAGAACCCCAATCCAATTAAAATTGAAACCAAACCCAATAGGATCAAATCCTTTCACACACATTTATTGTGATACTATAAGATTTAATCAAACATATTGTCTGAGCATTGTAGACTCATCCTCCAGATTTGGACAATGTTACCCGCTGTCACAAAAGACAGGCACGGAAATAGTAGATAAATTATTAATGTATTTTAGCCATTTTGGTACCCCCAATAAGATAACATGCGATAATGGACTAGAATTCAAAAATAGTGTTGTACAGGATTTTTCCAAAATTCATAAAATAGAAATTCATTACATAACCAATTATAACCCAAATTCTAACGCTATAGTAGAACGGTTTCATTCTACGTTGATAGAACAATTAAGAACGATCGGAAATAAAAATACTTTTCAAAATAGACTTTCTCAAGCATTGCTTAGCTATAATAATTCTAATCACTCAAGTTTAGAGATGACACCTATGCAAATAATCAAAGCAGACTTAAATTATTCACTACCTATTGAGCGGACACATAATGAACAAATTCAGAATTATGTTGAAAATTACGTCGAGAATCTTAATGACATTTCAAAACAATTAGAGAAAAATAAGCAGAAGAATATTGAACATTTAAGAAAAACTAATGAAAAGAGATCAGCAGAAGAAAATCATCCCTTAAATAAAAATCCTACTTATATTAAAAAACCAATAACACGCAAATTAGACCCAGTTTATAAGAAAATAGATGCCCGTGAAATTGATGAAAATCGTATTGAAGATACTAAAAACAAACATGTTTATCATAAGAAAATTTTAAAGCAAAGGAAACACTAGTACAGATTTTATTTCAGACTTAATAATGCTGTAAGCTTTGCGAGATTATTAAATGAATTTATCTTACCTTTCTCAAAATACTCAAAATTAATAGCAAATGTTAATGTAATACTCTTTCATCATTTGAAAGATTACTATCAATTATGTCACACGAAAGTTATTTTCAAGAACAAAGTTTTATTGTTTCTGATATGAATACCATTGGTATACAAAGAAAATTATGATTTATACAAGTTTCACTACTTAACTCAACAAAATCTTTCCCTTCCTTATACCAACTCCTATTTGCTCTCACAAAAGGAAATATTGAAATGGTCAACAAAACAGTGCCATCCGATAGAAGATGACTATCTATGTGATCAAGACTCCCTTATAGAATCCCCGATATGTATGCAGAATATCTTGAAAAACCACACCGAAGACTGCCCCAGAACGAGAATGGTCATTTCTCCTGATCTAAAATTATTGGAAGACGGAAATGTATTGTCAATTGGAAACAAGAAAATCCAAGAAAAATGTCCCCAGCAAACCAAATACTACTTCATCCCTTCCATGGCAATTCTAAGAACAAAATGTACCATAAGCAACTTACAGAAAGAAATTACTCCCACTACTTTCATAGACGAAGAAAAATACATCATTCTACCAAAAATGATGTTACCCTCCAAGAACCTGTCAAATGAAGAATTCAAGAAAGAAGAAATGGAAATCCCCAACATAGAATTAGAAGATTTAGAAGAATGGAATTTCCAACCTTCGAAATTCACATTGTTAATTTTATTAGTATTAATTATTTTCATAATAAGCATTTATTTCATTTTCAGATATTTAAGAAATAATATTTTTAATAAAGCCACACCTCTTAAAGGTGATACCTTTAATTTAGCCGAGGAGGAATTACATGATTCCAATTCCATATTTAATAGATAGGTTTATTTCCAAAGGTCCATCCTGTATTCATATTACTTTGTTAGATATTGCTTATTTAGCATTTTGCATCCTAGCGCGTGGACCTGCATCGCACATTCCTTAGATAAGATAATCTTATAAATAGAACCCTATTAGATTTTCTCGAGGAGAATTGCATAGAGAATTATATTGAGAACTAGATCAACATTGTCAAGCTCAGTGTATCGAGTATTTTCAAATAAACCATTTTTGTTTTTAAAAACGTGATTCTTCCCCGAAAAGACGTAAATATATATATAACATCTCGAGATATTTCAAAAGATTTCAATCGAAAGGTTCGATTATTTTCACTCGAGAGGTCCCATCTCTATTTTTTTCTAATTATTCTTCAAGATTGGGGATGCAACTTGTATCTTCAAATTATGATTAAAAGCGTGCCCGTTTGCTTTGAGTGAGTGAAACACAAAGAGACCTTTTCAAAAGAAGAAACCTTATGAATTACTTTCTCGAGATTGACCGAAGCAAATGAGCATGTCTGAAAGATTATTGAAAATTTTATTTCATTGAATTTTAATTTTTTTGCCTGTCACATACATGAAGACAATATGACCTCTCCAAAAGTTTTTTGCGGGATATAAAGTTACCAGGATTACCCAAATATAACGAGTTTGGCTAAAATCAAGTGTTGAAAACAATGCAGCTCCCGTGTAGGTACTATTATAAATATATGAATTCTTTGTTGTACAGCATGGCATCAAACTGCTCTATTGGTCTGCGACGAATATCTTCATGATCTTCTCAGTTCTGACCTTGATTATATTCGAAACTTTGGCGATAGTTTTCATATATAGGATGCAAAACTTTTTTGATGACGTAGAGTTTATGATTGGTTCCAAACCCAATTGGTGGTATAAACTAATTTGGTACATTACACCTTTCATCTGCATGGTAAGTTACCCATACATTGCTACAACCAATTGAGTGTTCTCACAAACTGATATGTTATAAATTTCAAGATGTACATATCTTTTGAAAAAAATACTCTGTAAATCGTGAATACAACGGATATAATAGCAATTATATTGCCATTTTTATTTACCTTTAAATTAAAAGTTTATTTCAATTTGAAATAATTCTAAGAATTATTATTTGAAACTTTTCTGTGAAACTCTCGAAAATTATATTTTAGAAGCTTCACCTTTGTAAGGAAGATCTCTATCTCAAATGAGAGGACGCTGGCCCAAATATCAAATCAAAAATTTGCAGGAGTCATAAGATACAAGCCCAAAATATTGGAAATTTATTATAAATGAACAGAGAGTTTCACACATTTATTTTGAGCACAACGGGTTTTCTTATGTGATGCCTTCATCAGGCATCTACTGATTTACAACCAGGTTTGGATATAAATAGTGTACCATATACACTACACTAGTTACTGTACACTTGTCGACTACAAATTTTGTCGTCTGACATATTTTTCCATCTTCTGAGACGAAGCGTAACTAAAGCATGCTATCGATCACTAGCGTCAAGTATGGGTTGACATTGTACCTTTAGTAATGAACCGATTAGTAAGAACAATGAGTTGTTGATAGGGGTTAGATCATTATTGATAAAACATATTTTCTATTATACAGGGTGGTCCAGATCTTAACCAAGAAATTTTAACCACGTATTCTACGTCAAAAATAAGCCCTAGTTAATCATATAAACATATGTCGAGAAATGCTTCCTCTTTGAGATACAGGCTGTTAAAATTATTAGAAAAAAAATGTTTTTTTTTCTTTTACTTCGAACATCTTCTTTAAATTCGTATTTGAGTATGGCTGTTAACGCTTTTTTTTTGTAATTACAGGTTTCGTTTACAAAGATAGCCATAAAATTATTATGTACCATACAAAATTTCAGAGATTTCCTCAGGCATGAGAATGTGTTTAATTTTTTCACTCACAGATGGAGAGGAAGCATTTCTCGACATATGATTATATGACAAACTAGGGCTTATTTTTGACGTAGAATACGTGGTTAAAATTTCTTGGTCAAGATCGGGACCACCCTGTACATTTGGATACCTTCAAGTGTTCCTAAGTATAATTTATTGGAATTTTTCAACAATTTGACGGATTTTTCTGAATTCTAGTGGACGATTGTTGAAACGTGATTTGCAAAAGCAGATTTATCGGCGTTGTGGTTCCAAATTTGTCCCAAAGTAGGATAATTTGATTGAAAGAATGATCAATGATAAATAATACTGGAATTTTACTCCGTTTTAAGGAGTTTCTTTCAAAGAATATCAAGCTGATGGTATCGAGAGTCAATTATTCATTAGTTGGGATTCTCTTTTCCTAAGTCATTTTCAAGAGATATAGCTATTGAACAGATATGAATAATATGTTCCCTTCTTTTTGAATGGCAGAATTTTTGAAATCCAATTTAGAACTTTTGAGATGCAAGTACTGATAACTGAAGGCAAACTGTTGAACTAACTTTAATGTTCGAATACACGTAATAAATCAATACAAATAGACAGAATACATTGAATAAATGTAAGATAACTCCCAGTTTGGGATCACATCCAATAATCAAAATGAACTCCATTATTCTCAAGGTATTCATAAATTCTTTTTCGTTGTAGTCAATATATTTTTTAACATTTATGAACCAACTTTTTGCGAATGTAATGTAGTCTCAATAATAATGTTGGCATTCTCAGATGTCCAAAATCTGTAGTTTTAAGAATTCACATAACCCGACATGTGAAACCAAGCCTCATCACGAAAAAAAGTTAAATCCAATAATAATCTGTGGACGTTAAGATTATTTAGAAAGCATTAGCAGTACTCTTGGCGACGTGGAATATCTATGGGTAGGAGTCGCTTTACCATCGATATTTTGTAAGGGTACAAATTCAGTTTTTTTTTCAATAATTTGTTTATAACACCTCTCATGTGGGCTTTCAGAGTAGATTATAGAATCTGAACATCGATATATTTCGCCAGATATTCATTTTTATTGGCCTCTAGGCTCTATATAGAGTAAATCCATTCACCATTGATTGATGTATCATTGCGGTAATACGACAACACAATAAATGTGTTTTGTTCTAAATTATAAGTCATTGCAGATTTAAATTATTTGGAAACTGAGTTTTCACGAACTTGAAAAGACCGTGTACAATTATTGCAATCACAGTAGGAATAATATTATCTGAATGTTTCGTAGGTATTATACTTTAATATCTTCAAGAAGAACAATTCTTAGTTACAAGAGAGTATCTTACAAAATAAAGCACTGACGTGATGTCAGTACTCTTTGGTGCGCTTCTTCACGCTGACCAACTTAAATTGAATGTTGAGTGCTTCCGAGCGTCAGGCTCGTAACCGGAGGTCTCGACTTGGCTTCGACGTGGCTTGGGAATACATTTTCCAGTAAGACGGTAGTGGTTATCATTCACTTTTGGATCAGAAATTAACAGTGCTGAGTATTAGGTGGCGTAAGGACATACTACCAAAGCCTACACGTAACACAGCTGATTCTCCTAACTCACACAATCTTCTAGGAGCTCCTTAGAAGCGTTAGAACTAATGGAGAATCAGTAAGCATATGATTATAATCATGTCATTTGCAGAAAACGCTTTATTAACAGAGCTTGAAGTACTCATCATTCAATTCAAGTTGAACGAGCGCGCGAAAGAGTACTGACTTCACGTTGCTGTCGTTTTAAATTGTATGAAGGTATGGTTCTCTTGCAACAAATGCCTATATGAAATGTTCCTTTATTCCCAATGAACATAAACATTGCTTTGTTAGCAATGAAGCAGAAAAAACTTGTCACAACTGTTTTACACGTTGAAAACATGGGAACAATAGAATTTCGTTGAAGCTTAAAAAATTAATAGATTGGTATATTGATATGGTTGTCATCATTCAGTAGGTACCTAATGAAGATAATATAGTATATCGTTGTGCTGAATAAAAAATTATTGCTTTTTCATAATTTTTTTTTGTGAACTAGATAGTTTTGGTTGGAATATGTGTTGAGTACGGCCAAACTGGTGCTAATTGGTATGATCTATTCGCCTTCTTGATGTATCTTGTCGTTGTTTGGATCCCCGTGATAGTTCACGCACTGTATGTCTGTGTTACTGCACATCGGAAAGGGGTAATATTTCTCTGTTGACCTACCACTAGAAAACACTCTGTATATCTTGTATTAAAGTCCCTATTTTATTTCTATTTCAGCAAATGTCTAGTATTTTCTATCCTCGGGAGGTTCAAACAGCTTTTCAAGATTATATGAACTGGAGAGAAACAGCATCATTCCAAGGAAGTCTGAGATTTTGATCACGCATATTATTGTATTGTATTAGTTGTGATTGATCCAAAGTATTGTTCAATAAAATGAAATATGTTGTACGTCTTTTCTTCTATTTTTCAAAGTATAAAATGTTGAAGAATCCAAAGAAAGTTCAACTTCTTCCTAAGAATATAATATTACGAAAATGTTGAGTCTATCGAATCAAAATGGATGTGTAAATATTGATTCTTTGGAATGCTCTTCTTTGAACAGAGAGCCTATCAATTTGTCTATATTCCAGTAAAATAATTTAACCCAGAAATATGGAAGAAAAAAAGTAAGTTGTGATCAGGTTTGCAGTTAGGTAATAGAAGGGGATTATAAATATATTTCTCTATTTCAGTATCGTAATGAGTCCATTCCAGCATTGAAAACAGTGCTGGAATGAACTCATTCCCGCATTGTTTCTGGTTATATTTTTCGCTTTGCGGTAGTCAGCACTGACATTCGATCCTATCAAATTTCAACACACGTCAATTGACAATACAATATGATCTGTATATAGTGAAATAATTGTTGAAGAAAAGCTTTATTTTCATTACCTATAAAATATGGTACTAGAGATTTCCTTCTTGCTAATTTTGAATCATTCATGCTATTAGGAAACTGTTTTAAATCTGATCTCCATGCCCTACGTAAGTTTCAAATTCAAATTCCGTAATCTGTCAACTTTCGTAACAGTCACACCAACTACCAAGATACAATACAAAAGTCACTAGGATGTATTATCCGAATTTTTCATTAAATTTCATCAGTATTTTACAAAACTTGCCTGAAATAGAGAAAATATCGTCTAATACTCGTTGCAGAAGGCAATTCCAACACTCATGCGTTCGAAATCTCGCTCCTTTGTCGCTCGTTTTCGAATTTCGCATTCGTGTTTTAATAGAAGCCCATTCTGCAACTTGTTTTAGAATATACTATTACTTTTCAGCAGTAACAAATAAACTTACTTATCAAGGAAAATTACTTTCGTTTCAGATACAACATTTGTCGTCTGAAGACTTTCAAGCACCCAATCCAGTAAAACTAATGCTAATAGCTCAAATCATATGTATTTTGAATAGAAAAGAATTTGAACTTTTTTTTAAATCATGGAATAAACAGGATATAAAGAACTACCATGGTATACGTGTCCAGGCTTCTCTACCTAAGCTACTGGATTCTTTGATACCTCATCAGTTGAAATTTTATTCTAAAGAGCGCTTCATAAATAAACAACATTGATTTTCTATGAATAAGTTTTTTTTTTTTTTTTTTCGGCATCGACTGCTAAGGTCATTAGCCGTCTATGAATAAGTGTTAGCAACACAAAAAGGCCTAGCAGAATCAAGATACCCTCCCTCTTAAATGAAAATCTGCAATCGTCTCTATATTTTTTCATGTTATCAAAATACTAATTGCTTTACTTTGGATTCGAAACAGTATATCCAACCCTGAACAGGTTCTCCATGGCAGAATATATCTGATATCTTAAGTAAGTTTCTTAAGAGAAAAAAAAACTCTTTTCGGATAATATCTTGTAAAAAAAATATCATGGGACAAATGAATAATTATGCTGGAAGATAGCCAGTGTAATTACCACAGGTGAGTGATGGATCCATGATCATATCCAAAAAATACCTACTGGATCAGAAATCTCAGATTATCATTATTACCTTTTTTGATTCAGCATACATCTGTATACTATTGAGTTTTACATGTACCTACCGATGAATATCAACTTTTAATGATATCATATTTGGAAAGAGAGGGGATTTTTTCTCCAATCTTAGGTAAATCATGCCGTTCATAGATTAACCTCTTCAAGTTATATTATGGTTTTATTTCATTCCCTCCTGAACATCCCAACAATTTCTCTTAGTCTAGGTAACTAAAAGTATCTTAGATTACATACACAACGAAGATTCCTTTGTTAACTAGACAATCAAAATGACACAACTAAGATGTAGTTTATACGGTAAATCTGGTATCAATCTGGCCATCATTGCAGACCATCAGTTTACGTGTATACAATTAGTTTCCCGTCAATCTGACTTCAATCATGGATTAATGTCAGACTAAATTGATGCGAGATTGACCGTGTAACCTAATGGTAAGAATTGTGGCATAGGTTTCAATAGCAAAATTGTTTTACTTAAGTGACATAATATATAACTGTTCAAGCGATGACTAGAATATGGGTTTTAATATTGATTATCATTCAAAGTTTCAAAAAAAGAAAAATATGTTTTTAATGGAGATGAATTGTTTTATTCATAAATGAATGCAAATTCAAAACAATGAGTATTTAATTTGAAGAAAGAATCGATATTGTAGATAAAAATGCCCCTCAATATTCAATATTTAAGCTTATTTTTCAGCCAAGTTCTAGATTAAAACTCGATCAGATTTATATTAGAGAGAAACGAAATATTTTTCTGGAGCTAAGCTTTAGGCGAGTTCAGTACCTGGATGGGTGTCCGCTAAGGCTAGAAATTTGAACAGCGCGCCAAAGCTCTGTCCACAGAGCTTTCCCGCTTTTCATTCATTTTTCAATTTAAAGAAATAGGAAAGTCAAGGAATGAAACGCCAAATAGTCTTATTAAATAATTATCAATCGAATTAAATCACATACATCATCAGGAATATTCTAAGAAAATAATTGCATACTATACATAGTGTTAATTAAAATTCAAACCAGTTAATAGCTAGAACTGTTGCTGATATAAATTCTCGTAAACACCTAGTATATAAGAGAGAATACGCAATTATTACCTAAATTTAAACTTAGATCAAGAACAGACTTAATTTTAAATTGATGAAAGACATCATGCGGACTTAAATACACACTTAAAATACACTAGTGATCCTTACGAAAAATATGAAATTGTGACGTACACGTCTTTGTGATCTGGTGAATTAGTGATATCTAGACATAAAATTAGTTTTATATCTAGACTAAATTTATCGCAACTATGATGGGAAAGAACTTGTTATTTAAACGGAATGTCTGGAATTTGTACATCTTCTCTCTGAGATCGATTCTGCTATTGTACTACAACTGCCAACACTGCTGACAGAAAATCCACTCACAGAAACGTCATCCAAACATCTCTGCTTTCTGACGGATATCTTATAAACTGTCACGACAATTCCAATGAGGATTACAATGGAGAGTAAACACATTACGAACATTGGCACAATGTTATTGCTTGGTATGTATTCAAACGCACTGTTTTTTTCTTGAACTGAAAAAAAAAAGGTTTATTTCAATGAGAGCAATACAATAAATAGCAGTCTAGATGACTACAGTTTGTATATTTTGAACCGAAAACGGTCTAAACGATTATATTTGACCTACAGATAGATAATTCGTGGTCCACCACCATATAGCATATCATTCCTAACAGGATGATGCAAAAATGGCGCGTAATATAAAATGAAACCTCTTCTTGAACGATTGTTGAACGATAGCATATGTATGGGCCGCTGCGGCATAATGCGCATAATGCGGATTTCAACGATATGGAATATTTTAATTATGAGGATTATGGCAAAAGCTACAAAAGTAATACCAACAAACTCAAAATTGTCAGATATTGAGTCCTAGAAAACCGCTTGGTGAATCATTTTGTAAAATATTTGGAGAAAACAGCTTAGCTTGAGTTTCACATTTAAATAATATGTTATTGATATAGGGGAAACAAGCGGAATAAACAAATTATATCGTAATTAATGCAAGACTGCATTCTACATAAGCCAGACCGGACGTTCTATAAATATTAGGGTCGATGGACACAACAAAATTATACTTACAAATAAAATAGGAACTGGCTTTGCGGAACAGTGCATAAAAGAAAATCATTATGAAAGGATTTTCTTTTATGCTTTGGTGTGCTTTTTATGATTTGGTGAAATCTATGAAGATTTCACCAAAACAGAAATTTTACATTCAGGTAATGAATGCAAAGAGATAAATTAGTAAGAAACCGTACACTTACAGACAAGATCTACCTGCTACTAATCCCGAACTTCAATTTCACATGTCTACACCTCTGTCAAATGTATGTGAAATATAAATTGCATTGTATATTCTACTCTGAAAATGGGATATACCTAATCCAAAACATACATAATCCGCCGTATTCACAAAGCATTCAATCTCCGTTAAGTCCTAACTGAGGTCCTCGGTTAAGGATACATTTGAATCGCAACCTCAGTTAACATGGAAATTAACGTGAAACAGGCCTGTTTCACCACCGTTAGATACATTAACTGAGGTCATATTAATCCTTAACAGAGGACCTCAGTTAGGACTTAATGGAGATTGAATGCTTTGTGAATACGGCGGAATATATTTCAACCACCTTTTATTATATCGTTTTTTTACTTCATAATTTGTTTATTTAATTTTCAATTTTTGTTGTAACTGTACTCGGAATAGAGCATCAAAGAACATTCGTTTTTATATATTGTGTAACAGAAATTGATCATTTAAATTATTTTTGCTACAAAGTTCGCACAACTATACTTTTAACGACAGCGAAGTTTAAGCGTCTATCATTAAGTTTGTTAACGTTTTCCTTTCATTTCAAGTATGCTTTGCGATATCTATAGTGAATAAAAATCTGTCCAAATTTTGTTTTCAACGAATACAGATCCGATTAAATTGAAACTAGGTAACTAGTTGTAGAATACCAACATAAAGACGCATGTGATCGTATCACCAGACAATAAAATAAATATATCGAAAAAAATTATGTATCTCACGATCACTTAAGGAAAGGATGAGATAACGACTCGCAATTTTTAGGGTAGGTTGCGCATCCGAATTTAATAATTGAGTTTGTTAGTAGGCATAATCGGCCAAACGGTTTCGGAGTTATACCTATCTGAAATTTTGTAGTTATCTTCTCAATAACTCAAAAAATACGAATGCGATCTGATTCAAACATGGTAATTAGTCGTAAAATGCCAACTCGCAAATTTTTGAGAATTTTTGTGAGGATCGTAGCACTGGAAGATTTTAAATAAATTATTGAAAAAAATCTATATCTCAAAAATTATCCGTCTAAAATCGCTGAAATTATGCGATAGCCTTCAAAACCTAACTACAGCCAAGTTCCAAGTTTGAGCACGATCGGATTCATATTGTTGTAGAAAAGAACAGCCTTGCGTGAGTTCAGTATCTGGATGGGTGACTGTTTCCACGATAACTTTCGGAAAAGAGATAGGGACTTGAAATTTTCAGGGTATATTGCGCATTCGAAGCGAACAGTCGAGTTTGTTGTTGAGCATAATCGGCCAAACGGTTTTGCAGTTATGCCTATCTTGGACATTATTTTGTCGATAACTCAAAAAATACAGATCTGACTGGATTGTAACTGAGTAACTAGTTGTGAAATAACAACATAACCAACATAAAGAAGTATGTATTTTGTGAGGATCGTATTAATAGAAAATTAAAAAAAAATTATGAAATTTCTTTATTTATCTCATGATTGCGTGAATTGACAATAGAACATGCGCGCAAACACTTCTGACTTCACGTTGGTCCTTCAATTAATTTTCCAAATATACATATCCCATCGAATTGAAATCTAGTAAACGATTGAAAAAAGACGCTTGATGAAGTATTTCTTGAGAACATGTGAGAAGTATGAATATTCACGCCTATAAAAAAAATGCGCCCAAAAGCTCCTGACTTCAGTTCAGTGCTTTTGTCGAATTCAAGGGAGTACTAAGGGAGATTCCTCAAAATGGAATAAAAAATTGTTAAGTGTTGCGTATATAATATTTCATTGTGCATTTAAAAATGTCTTGGTGATGGGATTATTTTCTATTAGCCTGACTGTATTATGTTGGAAGGGCCTACTCTGGAGGCGATACAATACGTTTGGGTGAATAATGCATATTTTGTCTTTCATTAACCGATTCCACGGTAATTTTTCGACACCAACTTACCAAGAGCTTGGGGTGCAGAATATGCCCTTCCCGCCCTAGAATTTCTAGCTCTCCTGCCAATTTGGTTGCTGTCATCATTCACCTCCACCGGTGTGAGCTGAGCCTGGCCCTTGTGGTTGGTTGGAAGACTGAGCCCTGCCCTCACCGTTAAAGTTTCGGGCTGGTAAGAACAAATAACTAAAAATCTCCTAGTGCTGTGCGTCAAAATGGGCAGATTTTCCTGAACGATGACGAAGGTTGCCACAGTGGTCTCATTGACCTTGCTGCCACACTCGTCGTGGTTTATCCGAAGGGTGTAACTGTCTCTGGGACTGGTTGGGTCTCCGTCGAGGGCACAGCGTTCACCGTCTGCTGCCTCAACCGCTATCCTTCCTGCGAAATATGGACCAGTAGATACTTCTATTTCGCTTGCGTGGGAGAGACATTGTGTAGCCCTTGCTGAAACTGAAAAATGATTCATTTATATTTGTTATATCTCGTCAGACTGCACTGTATAATGGATTAAAAAAAAATATTGTGGGAATCTACCAAGACCTCTCAAACTTTGAACTGCATGAAAAGAATCCACACAGATTTCAGTTATTTTTTCATGAAACCAAAAGTTGATTTAGCCACTCTCTTCATATCGTAATTTAGGACTAGTGGTGAATATAATATCGTCCTCCCACTTACTGCGCTCTTTAGAGCCAGTTACGTATGGAAATACATTGATAAATCATGAAAAGAAGCAACGGTACTTTTAATACCCAAAATGCGACGGAAAGGCCCTCAGAACCTAAATCTAATCGACCCATATGTGTTGCCTCCTTTCCCCTAAAAACCATGAAAAAAATAATAGATGTCTCCACGCAATTACAAGCCAATAAGTCTTTTCGCAACCTTGTCCTTGGGAGGACCAATCTTTGGATTTCTATCTGTCTCACGGTATTCTTCCAAAAGAACAGCATGGATTCATCCCTCACCAATCTCATACTTTGCATCAATAAATGGACTAGAGCTTTGGACGCTGGCTGGCCTTTGGATGTAGTGTACCTCGACTTCGCGAGAGCCTTCGACAGGGTTCCTTATCAACGCCTTCTCGTGAAGCTCGAGCATCAGGGTATCAGGGGCAGGCTTCTTGCTTGGATCAGTTCCTTCTTATCCGGCAGATCCTTCCGTGCTAGGTTGGGAGAGTTATTCTCACCACGTGAGTTCCACGTCAGTAGTGGTGCTCCTCAGGGATCTACCCTCTAGATCCCTGAGGAACACAACTACTGAGGTGTTCCTCAGTGATCTACCCCTTGGCCAATATTATCCCTGTTTTGCACTTCTGAGCTTCAAAGTGCTCTATGTATGCTGACGGCACAAAAGTTTACAATCTACCACTAATTAATGCTGGAGTTCTCCAGCTAGATCTGGATAGACTCAGTCTCAGTGATGTGAGCAAGGACAAATGCCCAAAAATTTGTCGTGTCGTGTGTCGTGTTCTTCACATCGGAAAGAGCAATCCAAAACTCTCCTACTTCATAAATGGTCATCGCATCACTCCTACTTATAGTCATTGTGATCTGGGGTTGGTCGTTCGTGATGACCTCACATTGAGGAAACGACTAGCAAGGCTCGTCAGATGACCTACCTGATGCAGAAAAACTTGAAGAAATCCGATGCGACTACATATAAACTTCTATACGAGACCTAATTCCGTCTAATCATGGAGTATGCGGGTCCAGCCTGGTGGACTGCCCTTAGAAGAGAGATTGATGCTCTCGGGTCCATTCATAGGTGGAACACTAGGATCCCTTACGGTACAGTTCGTCCTGACTATCTCACACGCTAACCAGAGGCAACATGATCTTCACTTATAAAGCCTCGCATAGAATGGTTAGTCCTCAGCTTGAAGTCATCTTTACAACAAACACGAATCATCTCCCACGAGAAAATAACAAATTAAAGAAAGAAAATTTCAGGACTCAGCCGAGACAGTGCATTCTTAGTCACAGAGTTTTCTGCACCTGGAACAGCCTGCCCTCAGAGGCCGTCAACAATAACTCTACCAATTAATTTAAGAATGGGTTCGATGAATGGCGCAGCTCTCATTGATCATACTGATGCACTTTCTTTCATTCTCTTTTCTCGTTTTTTTTGATGCGATTTTTTCGGATGTGCTGGTTTTGAAGACAAATCGCTATTTTACTTTGAGTTTATAGGTGTAAATACCTCTACTCTTGTTAATTCAACTAATAATAATAATAATCAGGTAAGAAAAAGTATAAAGTTTCACCAAAAACAAGTTGCTTAGAGATCATGCAAATTCACGGTAGATACACTCCACCTTCTTATTGCAGAGGTGTAGGGGACCTTCTCTGCAAAAGAGATCCTACGTGATATGTTTGGGGATATTGGAGGTGCTTTTGACAACACCCTGCGACAACACCCTGCACATCTCCATTTACAATGCTGCCAGGCGTAAAGTGGTAGAACCCTTCACTGTCAAGCGGATATCGGCAATGCTGAACGGGCCAGCCATCACGGCCTATCTGAGGGAGACAGAAAGCTGCCCTCAGTATCACTGAAAAGTGCTTTGTGGAAGGGTTTAACGTCAATCCTTCTAACACCTCCTTGATTCCCTTCCCTAGTAGGAGGCATCTGAATCTCAGAGCTACGTTCCTAAATGGCCTGACTCCGAACTCCTCCAGTGAGTGCAACTACTGCAAATATCGGTACCATAGAAAGAGAATAACGCTTTAACGGAAATATACCCACTAATCATTCGAAATGAACGAACCAGCAGACACCAATGTAAGAGTAATCCATTTTGTATGTCCCAAAGTTGAACAGCAACATATCGGTTTTGTCCTTATTTGTACTAATCAGTGAAGCATATTCAACGATGATGGAAAACACTTTGAGGAAACTGGTCTAGCAACCACTTCCGAGTACTGAGTCGACAGAAATGGCACCTGTCGTTCAACCAACCAAGCTGCTCGACTGAGGTTACTCAAAACTACAGATCCCTGAGTATATTCTTCTCCTCTCTGCGGTGACTCGCAAGTACTTCTTTTTAGTCTCATGCTGTCCACCATGTGGTAGTGAAAACGCCCAGGTTAATCACCACAGATGGATTTTAGGGATTTTTTCATGAAGGCCACAGTTGATTTTGCCATCCCCCTTATATCGTCATTTAGGTTTAGTGGTACAATAGACCGTTCTGGTGAGCTAACAACGGATCACTGTGAACATTTGATGGCGAGACATATTTTACCTAACTAAATACAGTGTTGACACTCCTAACAAAACCAAAATTTAGCCCCAAATATCGAAGGGTAGTAGTAACTTGGGATTTATTAACAATTTTGAAGTATTCGTTAGCGTAGGAATTTTATTTATGAAGGTGATAGCGATATATAATAATAAATATGGATTAATAATACATACTTTGGGTTTCATAAAACGATTCCTATTTTTTTCATAATGATTATCATAATATAATAATAAAATCTTCGTTTGAATAATTCTCTGAACGAATGAAAATGTCGTTGTAGTATTTTGAAAACACACAACGTCATTATCAAATATGAATCAGGTCCTACCAAAGCCCAAATAATATATAATTGCGCGTATGTTCTGGGGAACATCGCGTTATCATTTTGCCCAAATGTGAAATTTAATTCTGTGGTGCCGTCCGGCCGTTGCCACGATAACTTGAGAACGGAAAGAGCTAGAGACTTGAAATTTTCAGGCTAAGTAGGTGGCGCATCCCAATACGACGGACAAGTTCTAATAATTTTTTTTTCAACCAAAATAAATCCGATGGAATTTAATCTTGGTGAATGGTTGTAGAATATAAACCTAAGCACGTTTGTGAAATTTTGTGAGATTCGTGTCACTAGAAAATTTTAAAAGAATTATTAAAAAATATTATTTATGACACGATAACCTGAGAACGGAAAGAGATAGCGGCTTGAAATTTTCAGGTTAGGTTGTGCATCTGAATGCGTTAGCGTAGGAATTTTATTTTTGAAGGTGATAGCGATATATAATAATAAATATGGATTAATAATACATACTTTGGGTTTCATAAAACGATTCCTATTTTTTTCATAATGATTATCATAATATAATAATAAAATCTTCGTTTGAATAATTCTCTGAACGAATGAAAATGTCGTTGTAGTATTTTGAAAACACACAACGTCATTATCAAATATGAATCAGGTCCTACCAAAGCCCAAATAATATATAATTGCGCGTATGTTCTGGGGAACATCGCGTTATCATTTTGCCCAAATGTGAAATTTAATTCTGTGGTGCCGTCCGGCCGTTGCCACGATAACTTGAGAACGGAAAGAGCTAGAGACTTGAAATTTTCAGGCTAAGTAGGTGGCGCATCCCAATACGACGGACAAGTTCTAATAATTTTTTTTTCAACCAAAATAAATCCGATGGAATTTAATCTTGGTGAATGGTTGTAGAATATAAACCTAAGCACGTTTGTGAAATTTTGTGAGATTCGTGTCACTAGAAAATTTTAAAAGAATTATTAAAAAATATTATTTATGACACGATAACCTGAGAACGGAAAGAGATAGCGGCTTGAAATTTTCAGGTTAGGTTGTGCATCTGAATGCGACATTTCAGTTCATTTATAAGCATAATCGGCCAAACGGATTTAGAGTTATAGCCATCTGAAATTTGGTTGTTTTTTTTCCTCATTAACTCGAAAAATACGGAACCAATTGAATTCAAACATGGTTATTAGTTGTAGAATGCCAACGCGAAAATTCTTGCAGAATTTCGTGAGGATGGTATAAATAGAAAATTCCAAAAAAATTATTTGAAATAATTGAAAAAAATTCTATATATCATAAACTATTCGTCTGGCATGGCTGCAATTTTGGGAGAACCTTCAGAACCTAACTCTACTGCAGAGTTCCAAGTTTGAACACGATCGGATCCATATTGTTGGAGAACCGAGCAGCCTTTTGTGACTTCGGTAGTGGATGCGAAGCGTCGTATGATATGTTGTCTATGGTCGTATTTTTGCGAGAACCTTCAAAAACATGACTGTCATGATGATATATTTTTGCGCGTATGTTCTTGCGAAAACTGTGTTATTTCATCACAAATCTATGGGAGATGATAGCCCTACATTAGCGGTCAGTCCTGGTTTTGAAAGAGATCCTTCTTAGGGGGAGGCAACTAAATATTGAAGGGATTTCTATGATCAAGAGTGAATATCTTTGAGAAATAGAGAAGGCGATTCTTCTTCAAGAGATCCATGTGCCTTCAGAGGAGTATATTTGTGAGAGGGGACTTTTGAATGGTTATGTATTATTTTTTTATTTTTAATATGATATCGCTGAAATTTTGCTGAAGGCTTCAAAACTTAACTTTAAATTAACCACAGTTTCTGATCTTGTAAGGTGAGAGGCTCATTTGTGGATATTAAATCTCATGATATGTAGAGAGGAATATTAGGCCAGTTTTTCTATCACTAATGAGAATATATCTTTATGTTTCACCTCATCACCTTTAGATCTATCAATGGACATTTATTAGTTAAGAATAAGTACTTGAATATTACTGGAATTCAAATGAATTTCATTCAATATGTTAGTAACTAAACTTGTAATTTTCTTTATCTTGTTTATTTAAATATGACATTAATTCCAGTAATATTTTTCAAGAATAATTATGTATTCTTCTCCTAAAGAAGAATTGAAGGTAGACAATAATGTGTTAATTTTTTCATCATTGCTTTCTATCCTGACTTCACGAAAAAAAAATTGATTCAAGCACTGACATGAAATCAGGAGCTTTTGCGCGCATGTTCTATTGTCCATTCTCCTGTATTGGACACTCTTAATCGAATTTACCATGGTGAATTCGATTAAGGAACATACGCGCAAAAGCTCCTGACTTCACGTCAGTGCTTGAATAAATTTTTTTAAATGACTTTGCACCCATTGATGTTTATATATCAGAAACTTGGGGAGTCATGTTGTGACTATGATATAAATATACTAATACTCCTATATACAGGGTGAGTCTTTGACCACTGCATTAATTTTAACCCAAAGATTCCTCTCATCAAATGAAACACTTTTTTCCTTTAACATTTTTCCAAATTCAGCTCAGGTAAAAAGATACAGGCTGTCGAAATTTTGAAAAAAATTCAGTTTCTATTTTGTAGCTTTGACATCCTTTTTTCGAATAAAATGAATGTTGGCGTAAAGTTTCCTATAACTATGATACATATTTTCCAAATATTAGTTATTTTCTACTTCTACTGGTTTTCTAGTTATGGACTCGTGTATTCATATAACTAAACGAAATTAGCATAAAGAAAGCATATAAAGTTTTTCTGGAGTCATTTCAAGAACAGTTCATCGTTTTAGAACATTATATTATTATTCATCATTTCTCCTTAAACGCACCGTATTCTTCATTGAATGTTTTAAAATGGAAAACTCCAGAAATTTCACTACTTTTATGGATCCGTACCTGAGCGTTGGAATCCCGAATCAAGCTGTAAACCACGTTACCATGCTTTATTCTCGTCCGCCAACAATGTCATAGATAATTTAAATGCGGGAGTGTATTAGCACATCGTGAAATCTTTAAACTTTTTACCTGAGCCGAATCTGGAAAAATGGTAAATTATTATTATTATTATTATTATTATTATACTGATCCTCCTGGGTCTTCCACAAGGAGACCCCTCATAAGCTCTATGAGCTTGCCCTGAGTTAGGAGAACCAGTTGTGTTCTGTGTAGGCTTTGTTACTGTGTCCTTACGCCACCTTAGGCACAGCACTGTTAATTTTTGACCCAACAGCGAATGGTGGCGATTACCGTGACTAGAAAATTTCTTTCCTAGCCTCGGAATTGAACTTGGGGCTTCCGCTCCCAAGTCAATTACTCTACCACTGAGCCAATCAGTGTTTCATTTGATGAGAGGAATCTTTGGTTAAAATTAATGCAGTGGTCAAAAACTCACCCTGTATAACATTATTTTCGGAATTGAGAAAATAATCTACAGAATGCCCATTTCAAATAATTCCAATGATACTTAATTTTATACTACGCGAAGTACCTACTATATTTTTGGAACATTCTGTATAAAAGTAAGATTTAGTTATAGCCTCTGATTCACCCCAAGTATCACCTATTTCTAAACTAAATATTGATATCATAGTATCTTTGAGATGGAAGATATCATCATTTTTATGGTACAATCTTTTTGCCGAAAAAGTTAATTTATTATTTTCTCTTTACAGCAAACGTTTACCGATAAGATGATAAAATATCATCATGCATGAATTTCGAAGAAATCTTTCAACTTCTTCATGAAAAAGCATTCAGATTTATCTTCAATTAGGCAGTTTGAAATATTCTCACATATTTACAGATTTAAATTTTATTATTCTGATCTTACTATTTCATTATTTGAATGAGAAGAAATCTAAGCTCAATCAAATGAATTACTTCAGTATGCCAACATTATTCGTATAAATATAGAACAGAAGAAACAATCGAACAAATATTTACAAGAGAAAGTAGTATAGTCTTTATTGCCAATTTTTGATACAGTCATACTCTTAAATGTCGTTACATTGACAAATTCACTAAATTGAATTAAATATTCTATAGATTTGCATAACCGAATTTGTTTTCTGGAAAATTGATAGATATACAATATAGTGCAATGGGGTTGCGAATTTATGCCGATTTATATCATAAACGATTTTCTAAATTGACCCATTTGAAATTTATTTTTTTTGGCATGACAGCCAAAGGTTTTCGTAACGCAATAACTAATAGGTTACAAATGAGTAAAATATACTCATCATTCGAAGAACGTACTTATAAAAGCTCTTGTCGCCATGTCAGTTTTTTCTTCAGTTCTCAACTTCAATTGAACAGACATTCTGTATACATTCTATCGTAATTGACCGACTTTCAGGGGGTTTTCGATTTTTATTGAAAGTCACTATAGATTTGCAGTCTAGATGTTATAGTTTCTGCACGCCAACATTTACATCACTAATCATATGTACTGTTCGAAATATCGTAAACTAAAACTATTAAGCTGAAGAGAATAATAATAGTTCTTGTATGCTTACATAAGTACATGATACTAATCGACATCCTGATTCATTTGTATCTGTTGGATGATATTTCATGGTACTTAGCTCTTCGTGTACCGTGCTTATATTCAATTACCCACTTCTAATTATATCTTTGAAGTGAAGAACCGGAGAAGAGTAGGGAGTTTTAATGGCAAACAGATGGAATGTGCTGGTTGCATTATCTCTTTTAGAATGATAAATTTTCAAAATATCAACTAAATGATGAATTTTGTGAAACAATTATATCTACCTTAGGGTTATGTATGACATACATTGAAAGACAGTATTACTGTGTATTTAGTACTAACATATACAGGGTCTTTCACGAGGAACCTCACCCATATTTATACGGGAAACTACTGAACGTATTTTCATGAAATTCAGCACTTATAAGTATTTCACGATGCTGATGAAATCTAAAATATTTTCAAGGCATGAGCACCTCCGGTTTTTCCGGAAATGACGTCAACTTCCGTTTTTCAAATTAGAACACCATTTTTTTATTGCAGAAATAGATTCCTTAGAAAATTTCAAGTTATTTTGATGTAACATTTTTCAGTTTTGGTTGGAAAATTATCTCTGAGCGGGAAAATTCGAAAAAAAAATCGAAAATAGAGCTCCGCTGAAACAAGAATAACTTCGAGGTTTTTGGATGGAAAATTTTCTTTTTTGGGATTTTTCAAGATGTAAGATTGATGTATCCACTTTAAAAATCGAAATCGCGATTCATGATACAGGGGGTGAAAAAATCGCTTTCAAAGTTAGGGATGACAAAATCGTGAAAAATCAATTTTTTCAAATTAGAACCCCATTTTTTTATGGCAGACATTGAATCTACGTTAAAAAATAATGTGAGTGTATGCATCACACCCTTGCCCTAAAATGGATATTTTCTGAGTTATTCACAAAAAACTGTTTTTCGTCTTGAATTTTCAGCTATTTCTTTTCCCTTCACGCCAAAAAGATGAAATTTTCAGGAACTGTTATTTGAACCATGCTGTAGATTTTTCACCCCTTCTTGAAACCGACTTCAAGTTACTATTAGGAGAACCATGGCAAACTCTCGCAGTTATAACTAGAGAAGATGCTCAAAGTTTTGACCGTTAATTTCTAGACATTTATTATATACGTCTCAGGAATGCTTCGTGCGTTGCTCTTCTTATTTCATCGGGAGGAAGAGATCTGCAAAAGTGTTTAAAAACCAAATTGAGTTTCAAAACTATGAATCTAAAAATCTAAACAAACCTGAACGCATTTCTGACTCGTTCTATGCAGTCCTCTTTATCAGTCAGGAGAGTTGAGTAGACAATATTTTTTATCCTACCCCAAACATAATAGTCTAAAGGAGTTAAATCGGGAGAACGTGGTGGCCAAAGATGTGGACCATTGTTCGCCAACCATCGATCTTCAAATAGCCTGTAGAGGATATTTGACACATTGAGTGAATTGTGTGGAGGCGCGCCATCTTGTTGATACCATAAGTCATTATGGTTCTGTACTAGCGGCTCAATTATTTGAGTCAATATGTCAGAATATCTATCTCCTAAGGGAGAACATTCTTTAAATAATGCAAACATGTGTAGTGTTCTATCTTACCAGTTAAAGTCCCATCATAAATGTGAACATCGAGAATTGCATTATTTTTGATGGAGCAAAAAACATTGAAACTCCAGGTCTCTTGAAAATTCCATTGTCTGAAGTGGTGGTTGTTCTCTTCATCCCAATAATGACTGTTATGCCTATTGAAAGAACCATTCTTTGTGAATTTAGATTCATCTGTCCAAATTATACAGTCCAAAAAGTTTTCATTCTCTTGAAATCGAATCATCATAGCTTCGCAAAACTCTGTTCTCCTGACGAAATCAGTTTCCTTCAAATGCTGTACCCTATTGAATTTATATGGGTGCATTTTATGTTTTTTTAATATTCTCCAAACACTCGATTGAGATAATCCCAGATCAATCTCGGCATCTTTGAGAGAATTTTGAGGATTCACACGAAAATATGCAAGAACTGTAATTTCGTTGTTCTCATCTTCTACTACACTTTTTTCTCTGTCTATAGTTTTCTTAACGAAAGATCCGACATTTCTCAAGTTTGTCATGGTTCTGTTAATGGTATCTCTCGTTGGTCTGGGTCGGTCAGGAAACCTCTCAATGAACAGTCGAACGTTCTATCTACAACTTTATTACATTCTCCATGAAGTAGAATGAGATTTAAATAATCTTCATTGGTAAAATTAGGCATAGTGATCGATTTTATAACTTAATACGAATTATCACCAAATTAATAGTAAACACAAAATGCTACTGAATAAAGAGGAATTTGGCAGATGTAATTAATGATATCATTAAAAAAAAAGAATGTAAAACATGGTAAGTTTTTGCATATGGTTCATAAGGAATTATTTATTTATCACTGGAGAGAAAACCGATGGCCGATTAGTTGAAATAAAGAGGTTTCCGATACAAATTCGAATCAAAATTCGCCATCTATTTAGGAACAACCTGTAACTTTTTTCTCTTGCATATTAGGGTAGTAAAATCTAAAACATGGTTTAAGTAACAGTTCCTGAAAATTTCATCTTTTTGGCGTGAAGGGAAAAGAAATAGCTGAAAATTCAAGACGAAAAACAGTTTTTTGTGAATAACTCAGAAAATATCCACTTTAGGGCAAGGGCGTGATGCATACACTCACATTATTTTTTAACGTAGATTCAATGTCTGCCATAAAAAAATGGGGTTCTAATTTGAAAAAATTGATTTTTCACGATTTTGTCATCCCTAACTTTGAAAGCGATTTTTTCACCCCCTGTATCATGAATCGCGATTTCGATTTTTAAAGTGGATATATCAATCTTACATCTTGAAAAATCCCAAAAATGAAAATTTTCCATCCATAAACCTCGAAGTTATTCTTGTTTCAGCGGAGCTCTATTTTCGATTTTTTTTTCGAATTTTCCCGCTCAGAGAGAATTTTCCAACCAAAACTGAAAAATGTTACATCAAAATAACTTGAAATTTTCTAAGGAATCTATTTCTGCAATGAAAAAATGGTGTTCTAATTTGAAAAACGGAAGTTGACGTCATTTCCGGAAAAAACGGAGGTGCTCATGCCTTGAAAATATTTTAGATTTCATCAGCATCGTGAAGTACTTATAAGTGCTGAATTTCATGAAAATACGTTCAGTAGTTTCCCGTATAAATATGGGTGAGGTTCCTCGTGAAAGACCCTGTATAACGACGAGATCACAATATGTTACTACAATTTAGAACTTTCAGATTTCAGAATCATTTCAAAACTGTTGACAACAGATGAAAGATGTGATAATAGATGTTAAAATTATTAGGAGGTATATAGATGTACTGACAACTGAAACCCCATCTTCCAGTGTGGGCATACCAGTATTGAAGGCATCATCTCAAACCATCTATTATAACTTTTCAAGTTCAATCTCGGGAAATGTGAAAACCAATTTCGGAAATGGTAAAATTTTAGAAATTATCGTAATGAATACCTTTAACGTTGAATGATTTAAGAATGACAAAACTGCAGGAAAAATATTTATCCACTAATTGCAACCTACCTAAAGGTGGGGTCGCTATTGGCAAAATCATCCTGACGGTTTCGGTGTAACGAAAAAAAAATTTTTCTTACAGTTACAAATTTCAATTTCTTTTTTTAAGATGCAGTTTCACCGTAAGAATAAATTGAAATTATTCTCAACTCTAACAAGCTAATGCTTCCTGAGATATGATTTTCAAAAATTTCAATAATAAATCGTAGCTCTATGTTTTCACAGAATGCTGCAATTCCATCTATGAATTATTATATGATCTGTGTTCATACATGTCATCTAATTTTTCTATGAGAGACATGTCAAATTTATTTCTGCTTCGTTACTCATGATATAAAATAGCCCTCCTGTTCTAGAGAACAATGTATGATTGAATGCAAAATGACCAATGAAATAACCTCAGTTATCGTAGAATTATGAGGATAATATGATATTATACTTTTTTGGTGGTAATATAATGCCCTTATGGATAATCCATATGATTATGAAAATATATACTTTGGTAAGTTAATCAAATTGGGTTCAGACTATCTGCAGTAAAAACAAAACTGCAATAATGGCTAAGTTTCAATTGATATAATATAATTTTCAGAGTAGATTTGAGGAATGAATATTTCGGATAAGTAAGGATTTTGGGTAGAATCGGTCTGGTGGTTTCGGATTATTAATTTTTGGCACTATTTTTTTTAAATGACATTTTTTTTAATTTAATTTATTTTATGATGCATTTCTACTGTAAGAAGAATCCATTGATATCATTCCCAACTCTGAGAAAACAATACTCTCGTAAATATGAGTTGTCAGTTTGAATAAGAGCGCCAAAGCCCCTGTTCACTGGGCTTTACCACTTTTTTTCAGTCGAAATTTTCACTTCGAAAAAAATGTATTCATCAAAAGCTACTAATAGCGTCTTATAAGTATATATTATAATATAATGTTTTCAAAAAGCATATTCCAGTTTGGATTAATGTTATAATTTCGTGTTTGAAATTTTACCTTCTATTAAAAAATGGGTTCAAGCCCTGTGGACAGGAGCTTTCTGGCGCTCTAGTTCAAACAGACAAATTATATCTCCGAAAGTATTGATTTCTCAGAGTTGGGAATTATATCAATGTATTCTTATGATAGAACTGCATCACAAAGGAAATTCTATTCAAATAATAGTTCATTTATCAAGATTAAATGAACAATCTGAGAATGAGAACTGCACCATGGAAGAAATCAAATTAAAATAGCTGAAATGAATTTGACTCTTTCTTATAAAACAGGATGAAATGTACGAGTATGAACACAGATCATATAATAAAGCTTAGATAGAATAATTATAGCATTCTTTGAAAACATAGAAGTACGTACGATGCATTATTGAAATTTAGAAAAATCATATCTCCGAAAGTATTAGCTTGTTTGAGTTGAAAATGATATCGATGGATTTTAATGGTGAAACTGCATCTTAAATAAAAATTACAGACATTTGGAAAATTGATTAGCACTCAGTTCCGAGGAACTAGAGCGCCAAAAAGTGTAATTCCCTTTCCGGGATTTGATAGCCCACCTTCTCTCGTTCCGAAACCGAAAACCCGACTGACTAGACGAACCGGATATCGGGCTCCTCGTACGATCTTGTCGATCTCCGGTATTAGAATAAAACGTCGGTACTTACCTGGGATATATATTCTTCTATATAATTTTCACTTTTCGACATAAAATCGCCACATGGGGATTTATTCGACGGTTTTTTACCCTTGTCTCTCTAAGTCGATTTTGACGTTTCTCGAACCAACTATTGGCAAGGAATTAGACAATGTCATGTCTCAGGAAAATAAGTTGACATTATGACAATTCATACATATAATAATTATATAATTCTGTGAAAACTTTGAAATACGATTTATTATAGAAATTTTGAAAAATCATATCTCCGAAAGTATTAGCTTCTAAGAGTTAAAAACGATATCATTGGATTCTTATGGTAAAACTGCTTATTGAAAAAAATTTTATTTGGAATTTGTTATGTAAAAAAAAAAATTTTTTTTTGTACTTAGCCGATATATTTATCTGCCAAACCTACTCTGAAAATTTCAACACTCTAGCTAATTCCGTTCGAGAGTTATCGTGCCTACGGCCGGCCGGACGGCCGGACCGGCTGGACAGAATGAATTTCGACCGCGGATTCTTGATCAGTGAGTCGACCAAATCGTTTAAGACCATTTTCATCGAAAAATTTGAAAATTACAGACATTTGGGCAAATTGATAAGCACTCAGTTCCGAGGAACTAGAGCGACAAAAAAACACATTACGTGTACATCAAAGTTGACATTTCGATTTTTATCAGTGCAAGAAAGAATTCCTAATGACGCCAATTACGTTTTCATCCAAGTTTATGTCAATTTAGTTATGTCTGGTTATTGATGCACCAAGTAATTAGTTTCATAATTGGCATATAATTGATTATTTGCTTATTTAGTCCATTGAACCGCTACACAAAACACAACTAATACGTAATAAAAGACCAACCAACTATAATTACTTATCGTTATAAACATTCAAAGTTTTTTCGTCCGCTATGAATATACATATCAAAGTAACGTATGTTTCACGATGAGAAAGGCTATGATCCATTTTACTCTTAATCAAACTGTAAGCACGCCACTTAATTATATCCCTGGTGCTTCTATTCCGACAGGCAAATGAACGGATGCCTTGATTTTTTACCAGGTATTTTTTCGAATACACCGCCTGGCATTCGCCTGGCAGCATCCGATTATGATCGAGGCTCCTGCAGCTAACGTCCCGTTACCGAGAAATACAGGAAAGTCTGCTCCCGGTGTTCATCAATAGGGAACTCCACTGACACCGTTCGCATGTAAAAAAATTAATTACTCGTTAGGTGCTATCTGTTCCGCCACCGAGGCATCACCTCAAGTTCAGGCATGATCCCACGTTCCGATATAATTAGTTACTTCAATTTTATGTTGGTATGTGCTTAGCTATGCTTGGAAGTTCTTATGATATTCATGGATCATTAAACGGGTCGGTATTAAGGCTAGGTGCATACTCGAGATGTGAAAAATGCGCGCTGGAACTATGCTGGAAGCCAACAGTAAATCTCCGACTAACTGGTACTTACTTTGTGCCATGAGAAATGATGAAGAAATCGAGTTAATATTGGGTAGGATTTTATCAGATGAGTGGGTACAAGTGATTTCAGAATTGAGGACATAATACAGGGTCATTCTTTTAGACAGACAATAGGTCTCTTGCTTGATTTTTTTTTATTGTCGGAATCGATTATTATATCCAAAAAATACTGAAAAAGTTCAAGCGCCGTCAAAATTTCAATTTTCAACGAGAAAACGACCATTCAAATTTGGTTGAACATAATCCCTGTTCAAACGATCGAAACTTGGCGCCAGTCCGTGACGTAACCCGTCATATCTACTCTCTACTCTCACTCTCTTCACGTATCCGTTTCACTCTCTATTCCAGTGTAACACAGCTCCCTATAAAGGGCTCGTAGTCTGCATTGGCTGTAACAAGCATATGGTAAATTTTGATTACGTCATCCGTCATGGCAACGATTCAGAAGCGTTTGACCTCATTTGAAATTGCTTCTTTATTTACCGAATTTCAATACCAAAATATTCAAATTTTATAAATTATGAAAGTGTATGAGGGCATACATGATGATCTGGTATTGAAGTAGATTCAGAAAAACATAAACATATGGTATTTCGTGTTACATGCAAGAGACCTATAAGCCTTATAGGGGAAATTAAAAATGTGCAAAAAAATTTACACACAAAGGTTCTGGACCATGAACTACTGTTTTTTAAATATTGCAGTTTTCTACCACTTCCGGTTAAAACGGAAGTAGCTACCAACTTCCTTACTTTAAATAACAACCCTCATGCTCATGCACTTAACCAATTAGCCTCTTCAACACCGGATGAAAGTATGGTACCAGCAAGATGGGGCTGTGGCCCACAATTGTAACGCAGTGGGAGGAAAGCTCGATACTTTGTTTGAAGATAGGTGGTTTGGAAATGATGGCCGTACATGTGCCTCCGGGGCTGAAGGTGTCCCTTAATTTTGGTTTTCAATGTATTTCTTCAATTTGTGTATTGACTGGCATGGTAAGTTGTGATTCTCATGGCAACTTCATTAAGAAAAATGTAAATAACTTGATAACTATCAATTTTGAGTGGGAGAGACTGTCATGTCAATCGAAAGGAAATTATGTTCAAAATTACTATCTGAAATGAAAAATGGGGCATTCATTGAAAAAACCGAGATATTTTGAAAAACTAAAAAAACTATATTTATAATTTGTGAAGAACTTGTGAATTGTTGTGACATATTATTGTGGTTACTTGAATAAATAGTACTTCTTATAGGTACTCCCGAAATTTCATTGTTTTATGTCTAACAGTCAATGAGATACAAGGGGTCAAAGTACCCGTCTCAGCTGTCAAAATTTTTCTTATTATGCAATTATCTCCAAAACGATCAAAGATGGCCATAGATATGATCGAATAAACATAACTTAATTTTCGAGGAGGAATCTGATTGTGGAATAAAAAAAAAATTGGGGACAGCCCTGTGGACAGGAGCTTTGGCGCTCTTGTTCAAACTTTGACAAATCATATCTCCGAAAGTATTGGTTTCTCAAAGTCGGGAATGATATCAATGTATTCTTATAATAGAACTGCATCATAAAAGAAACTAAATTAAAATTAATTAGCCTATCCGATATATTCATACCTCAAATCTTCTTCTGAAAATCATATTATATAGATTTTGAAGCATAGCCAATATTCCATCATAGGGATTATCCAAGCGCATATAGGGTATTTAATATAGGTATATGCTTTCATACTTTGTCTTCTAGGAGGAATAAATTTGGCATGTCGGGTAGATATGCTGACATTGATGAACAGTGAACACAGACAGAACACACTGATATCCTTATGTATACAGGGTGTCCGGGGAATAACTGTACTATTACCAGATATAGAGTTGGACTAGCTGATTACTGATTGACTATAAAAAAATTATTTCTGGATTTCCCTAGAAAGCTACAGGGTGATTTTCCAACTTGATGGAAAAACTTAGACCATCATAAAATCTAAACTTATTGACGGATTTTATTGAAACTTGGGAAGTTATTGCAACATGCTAAGGTCGAGTCAGAAAGATATCAATTATTTCATTATTCCAGGGCCGGACTAATTAATCTTCATTTAAAGTGTTCAGGGTAAAAAAAAAACACTTTGTATTTCAAATTACAAATAATTGATTAGCTTTTTAGAAAGAAGCTAAATTATGCTTCAATGTGTGGTATCTCTTGAAGTTGTCACATCAACATTTATTTTTTTATGAATTGTTGAATTTGGATAAAGTTTTAAAATTTTAATTTATTTACCTGAACAGGACTTATTCATCTTGTGGGGGTCGAAATTAAACAATAAATTTTCTTAAAAAAGTCACCGAAGGTGAGGAAGACTATAATAATTTGTTGATATACTGGGGGGCCACCCCAGACGCGGATCTAATTGCGATGGAGTAAATGAAAGTATATTGTAAAAAAAATTGGTGAATTGTATAGGGTATACATGAGCATATTTCGAAATTATTTGTATGTATACCGGGTGTTCGACAACAAAGATATAGACCATAGTGACACTTCTTCCAATGTAAAAACCTCTAACTGAATTAGTAAATCGAGGAGTATGAGTAGTGATTTTTCAATTTGTTAGTCTGTTTCTTTAAAGTTTTTCAGATTTCAACCCGCTAGATTAATATTTATGGGGAAAATTGAAGGGTATGGTATATTCTGAAGAAATCCATTCAAGAGAACAGCTGATGAACAGAATTATCAACTGTTGCGATATTTTAAGAAATAATGGCGATATGATTCGCAAGGCTGTATCCAATTTGAACATTCGACAAGAGAAATGTATACAAGCTAATGGTTTTCATTTCGAACCACTTCTGAAATGACGTTGACTCAGCAATTCATTCGTTCCTATTTTCATTTCTATTAGGTACTCTTTACTGTAGGTATTTTAGTTTCTTTGATTTGTTATTGTTTCGTTATGGAATATCCTTATTAAAGCTCTGAACTTTTTCGAAAATTTCTACTATTTTCTACGAATTTTCTACTGATACTTTCGCATTTTATATTCAAACATGAGATTTTCAGTTCTCTTCATGGTGAAAAATTCAATTTTTGGAACTTTATCCAAATTCAAAAATTCATAACAAAATAATTGTTGATGTGACAACTTTAAGCGATACCACAAATTGAAGCATAATTTAACTTCTTTCTAAAAAGCGAATCAATTATTTGAAATTCGAAATACAAAGTGTTTTTTTTAACCTGAACGCTTTAAATGAAGATTAATTAGTCCGGCCCTGGAATAATGAAATAATTGATATCTTTCTGACTCGACCTTAGCATGTGCCAATAACCTCACAAGTTTCAATAATATCCGTCAATAAGTTTAGATTTTATGATGGTCTAAGTATTTCTATGAAGTTGGAAAATCACCCTGTAGCTTTCTAGGGAAATCCAGAAATAAATTTTTTATAGTCAATCAGTAATCAGCTAGTCCAACTCTATATCTGGTAAGAGTATGTACAGTTATTCCCCGGACACCCTGTATGTATGTATATATTAATGTATCCTTATGTATTCAACGCACCATCAATCACCACTAAATCTGTTCGTGTCCCCAAACAAATCCCACCCCAGACTATTACTGAATCTCCACCTAAAGTGACAGTGGGTATGAAGTTGAAATGCTAGCTCTGTTCTCCTCTTCATAGTATCTCTCTTCCATCAAATCGACTGTCACCTTTAACCAGAACGTTTGCCCAATCGGCATAATTCTAGTTGTCATGTAGTCTGGCGAAATTCATTCCGGACAGTCGCTAAAGCATCGCTGAAGCATTGGAGTGAAAAAATATTTGCAAATGGGTAAAACGAACAGTACCATATGAAATGATGTAAATTAAAAAATCGGCCGAAGGGTTCGAGAGAAAACGAACTACAAACTTCGTTGAGATTTTTACGTGCCCCTAATTTTGCCGGTGTGTATACAGTGTGTTTGGTAATTCGACGGGATCCTCTAACGGGGTTATACTAGACGATTCGCCACGACTTGAGTCCAGTGAACCATGGTCCAAAAGGCTATGTTTACTGAGATATATTGATATTTCGAATTCTGAAAGTTTTTCGACTTACCATCGAAAATAACTAATTTTGTGGAAACTACTCAACATTGGATATAAATGTAAGGTATTTTCGAAAGCTGAAGATATGGGGATCATTTTCAGGAAAATCATTCACCAAAAAATCGAATAACCAGAAAAATAAGAGTCAGAATTGGCATCAATTGTATTTCTCATAAAATTTTCATGATACAATTGCGTATTTCTCGAAAAAAATATAATTAACTTTGTACACAAATAAGTGAAAAAACTTCCTTGGTTGATGAACCTCCCAAAATGGTATGTAATAAATTTTCTCACGAGATCAAAAAATATCGCCGGAAGTCCCAGCAAGTAACAGAATTTTTGGATACTTGGTTATCCCCTTCATCTTCTCCTTTACTTGTGATTAATGTTATTATTAGTTATTTGTTACGCGTAGGACTAGTACAAATAAAAAAAATCACAGTATTTTTCAAGTGAAAATTGAAATAATCCTTAATTAACTGAGAGTAACTCTAGAGTGATCGAACCATGGCCCGCTTTCGAATCACGATTGAAATAGAACTGACTGAATAACTAGTTATCAAAAAAGTCTGTCACCAGCTCGGTTTGCCGGCCATATTTTTCGATTTCGTGAAGAAATTATTGTTATATGTACCTTTTTGCTTTTAGCTAATGAAACAAGGAAGTTTTTTCCTAAATTTGTACACCAAGTTCATAATACTTTTTTCGTGTAAATATCAATTGTTCCATCAAGATTTTATGAGTAACAATTGATATCACTTATGACCCCTTATATCTCAGGTTATCTACTCTTTTAGTAAAAATGTTTTCGTATGAAATAATAATTATCTCTTCAGCCTTAAAAATAGTATTCGTTGAATATTTAGAGTCAAGTAATTTTTACAAAAATAATTATTTTCGATAACAAAGCAGAAAAAGAAACGTTGAAACATCGCAATATTTTCGTAACCATAGATTTTCGGACCATGGTTCACTCGACTCAATTCGTTGCACATGACGTCTAGTATATCCCCATTGAATTATCACGTCGAATTACCAAACCCCCTGTATAATTAACATCAAACCAGAATGAACGATGTATTCCAATATCTCAAGTTTCGCATACCGTATCAGACGTTCGTGAAAATATCTAAGTAAAAATGCTGACAGTCCATACTGCCATTTCCCGCATATGTAATTACGGCTTAGAGGTAACTGTAAGCACTTATCAGCCATCAGTGTGAAGAGGTGTACCCGACTTTTTTTAAATAAACGTTTTCTAACAGTTTCTGCAGGATAATATGAATAATTTAGACACGCTTTACAGTTGCCTGATAAAAATGCACTTTAATCCTTAGTGTGCCCGAATGTAATGTTGTTGGAATTTGATAGTTCCAGTCACGATGCGCTTCTGGATCTCACGGTTGCAATTAAACGCTCACAGCAATTTGTATCACGCACACGCGATAGATCATGAAGAGTCTTCAGTTGAAAAAAACGAAATTAACGTATTGTGGAACTTAATCGTTCCTGACCAGTACCTTGGAAATAATTTCAGATTTTCCTCCGGACAGAATTTCTTTCCATGGCATCCAACTATGAAAAAATCATATCACATGCTCACTTTCCAAGCAGAGTATCATTAATCAAATAGGAATCATCATGATAAATGAGCTGAGCAATATAGAGTATATATAACCTGTATATATACAGCAAGTTTTGCATTTCTTTTAACCATAGATTCCTTGCCTCAAATTAAATACTTTTCAATTTGCCCAAATGTCTGTAATTTTCGAATTTTTTGATGAAAATGGTCTTAAACGATTTGGTTCGACTCACTTATGAAGAATCCGTAGTCAAAATCGATTCTGTCCGGCACGATAACTCTCGAACGGAATGAGCAAGATATCTCAAATTTTCAGAGTAGGTTTGGGAGATTATTATCTCAGTTGAGTTTGTTACTGGTTAAAATCGGCCTGATGGTTTCGGAGTTACGGAAAAAACAATATTTTCACACTACAAATTTCAAATTTGATTTTTTATAAATGCAGTTTAATCATAATAATCAATTGATACCATTCACAACTCTAGCAAGCTAATACTTTCGGAGATATGATTTTTAAAAATTTCAATAGTAAATCGTAATTCTATGATTTCACAAAATGCTGTAAACGAAATTTAACGTCCGTATTTTTATCTACCGATAAGAGACATGTCATATTTATTTCTGGTTCTATTCAAAATTCGTTACTCATGATATAAAATACCTCCTGTTCTAGAAAACAAAGTATGATTGAATGCAAAATGACCAATGAAATAACCTCAGCTATCGTAGAATTATGAGGATTATAGGATATTATAATTTTTGGGTGATAATATAATGCCGTCGGATAATCCATATGATTATGTCAATATATACTTTGGTAAGTAAATCCAATTGGGCTCAGAATATCTCCAGTAAAAACAACTGGAATATTGGCTGAGTTTCAATTGATATAATATAATTTTCAGAGTAGATTTGAGGAATGAATATCTCGGATAAGTTCGATATTGGATAGAATTGGTCTGGTGGTTTCGGATTAATAATTTCAGCACTCTTGTTTTTTTTTAAATTATACTTTTTTTAATTGAATTCCTTTTATGATGCAGTTCTATCATAAGAATCCATTGAAATCATTCCCAACTCTGAGAAAACTTTATTTTCGAATATATGATTTATTGATTTGTCAAAGTTTGAACAAGAGCGTCAAAGCTCCTGTCCACAGGGCTTTTTCATTTGCAGCTTTGACATGGATATTCAGAATGAAATTAATTCTGGTGTGAAGATTTCTATAACTATATTCTCCAATTAACAGTTTTTTCTTAATTCAACTGTATTTCTTGTTATAGACTTGTGGATTAAAAAAAACTTGATGAAATTATCATGAAGAAACCAGATTAACGCAAATTTCTCTGCGATGCAGAATATTTCTTAATAATTATTTTAGATTTTTCTAGTGATACGATACTCTCGTAATTTCGCATAAGTTTTTGTGTCAGCATTCTACAATAGTTACCAAGTTTCCATTCGATCGGACCTGTATTATTTGAAAATAAATTTCAACTCCGAAACCGCTTGGCCGATTATGCCCAGTCGCTATATGTTTCCATTTGAAAGTTATTGTAGCAACGGCTGGCTGGATGGTCCGACAAAATTGAATTTTACCTCGAATTATTCGCCATTGAGTCGATCCTAATCGTTTTAGACCATTTCCGGCAAAAAATTCGAAAATTACAGACATCTGGACAAAATGATAGCACGCTGTGCCCTAGAACAAGCTTGCAAAAATTGTTTTATGAGACGAGAGGTAATGTACAACTTGAAGACACCCTGCATATATATTATGAATAAATTTTACTCAAACAGTTTTTGAACTATTGTTTCTTAGATGTAGTATCATTCTGTGATTTCTGTGTCGTTTTAGCGGATGAGAGGGGCAAAGAATATCTGCAGAAAACTAAATGGAATATTAAATGGCAAATAAGATTTTATATTAACACCTAAGTGAGACAAAGAATGGTTGCGATTCGATGTATCATAAATAAGACGTGGTTGTTGCCCTTATAAAAAAAAATTGGTTCAAGCACTGACGTGAAGTCAGAAGCTTATGTTGTCCATTCTCCTGTATTGGACACTCTTGATTCGAATTTACTATGGTAAATTCGCATTAAGTGTCCAATACAGGAGAATGGACAACATAATTTACCATGGTAAATTCGATTAAGGGTGTCCAATACAGAAGAATGGACAATAGAACATACGCGCAAAAGCTTCTGACTTCACGTCAGTGCTTGAACCAATTTTTTTTTCTTGATTTTTTTAAAATTTTCTAGTGGTACGGTTCTTGAAATTTTTTTTTTCGTCATTTTTTTCAAAGTTTCTAGGGGTACGGTTCTTACGAAATTTTAAACACGTCTTTATGTTGATTTTCTACTACTAGTTACCATGCACCAATTCGATCGAATATTTATTTTCTGAGTTATTAAGGAAAAAATATTCCAGGTGGGCATAACTCGGAAACCGTTAGACCGATTATGCCCAAAAACGAACTCAACTCTCCCTTTCGGATATGCAACCTACCCTGAAAATTGCAAGTCCCTATCTCCTTTCGTTCGAAAGTTATCGAGGCAACGGTCACCCATCTACTGAACTCACACAAGATTGCTCGAATCTCCAACAATATTTAACCGATCGTATTAAAACTTGAAACTTGGCAGTAGAGTCAGGTTATGAAGGCTCTTGCAAAATTTCAGCAATTTCAAACGAATAGTTACAGATATATAGAATTTTTTTTTTATTTTCAAAGATTTATTGAAAATTTTCTACAAATGCTATCCTCACCAAATTTTGCAAACATTTTCGCGTTGGCATTCTACAACTAATAACCATGTTTGAATTCAATCGGTTCAGTATTTTTCGAGTTAATGAGGAACAAAAAACCACCAAATTTCAGAAAATTTCAGATGGCTATAACTCTGAAACCGTTTGACCGATTATGCTCATGAAAAAACTGAAATGTCGCGTTCTGGTACACATCCTAACATGAAAATTCCAAGCCGCTATCTCATTCCGTTCTCAAGTTATCGTGACAACAAAAATATATTTTAATAATTTTTTTAAAATTTTCTAGCCATACGATTCGCACAAAATTTCACAAACGTCCTTAGGTTCATATTCTACAACTACTCACCATGTTTCAATTCGATCGGATTTATAGTGATTGAAAACAAAATTATTACTCGGAAACCACTGGGCCGATTATGCCCATTAACGAACTTGTCCGTCGTATTGGGATGCGCCACCTACCCTGAAAATTTCAAGTCGCTAGCTCTTTTCGTTCTCAAGTTATCATGGCAACGGCCGGACGGCCGGCCGGACAGAATCAAATTTGACCTCGAATTCTTCACTGGGGAGTCGAACTTAATCGTTTGAGACCATTTTTTTCAAAAAATTCGAAAGTTACAGACATTTGGGCAAAACTATAACGCGATGTTCCCCAGAACATACGCGCAAAAAGATCATGGCTGACCTAGACCATCTTCATATGGAGATAATTTCGAATCTAATATGCAACTTGAGATGACGTAGAGTGTTTCGAGCCATTGGTAATCTGAGATTATTCATAACAGAACAACTTAATGAACAAGCAATTTTCCTGTTCTCCTCAATTGATATTTTCCTTTAGAATTCATTTCTCTTCCTATAATCGCGAGAGGAAAAATTATACCTTATTAGCAAATGCACAAGGACGTGTATTTATACAGCCCATGCGGTCAGTAGGAGTATTCAATAGTTGAATTAGAAGAACATCTGTTAACCTAGTGGAGCTCTTCTCCTTTTCCGTTATCATTAATGCACAGAAGTAAACATCATCATTAAATTCCATTCGTAATTATTAGGTCAAGTATATAATATTTTTGCTCGCTCTACGAAAATATTCATTCATTTGCTATAACAGACTATTTAACAACAGTTAATCATACATGGTGCTTGAGGATACATGATGAGAGCAAGAAAAACAGTACTTGCGTAATTGGACGCATAATTGAATTCTTGTGTCCACATTGTTTTGAGAGAATAGTATATCGATTGTATATATATATTTTTTAATTTCACACTCAAAGCAGAGCTTTTTTTGCGCTCTTGTTCCTCGGAACAAAGTGCTTATCAATTTGCCCAAATGTCTGTAATTTTCGAATTTTTGGGTGAAAATGGTATCAAACGATTTGGTTCGACTCACTGATCAAGAATCCGTGGTCAAAATCGATTGTGTCTGGCCGTCCGTTAACACGATAACTCTCGAACGAAAGGAGTAAGAGGATTGAAATTTGCATGGTAGGTTTGGACTGAAAATATCTCAGACAAGTTCGTTAACGGGCAAAATCCATCGAGCAGTTTCGGAGTTATGGCCGTTTTTAGTAAAAACATTTTTTATGCATATTTCCGAAACCGATCACTCGATCTATTTGAAATTTAGCATAAAATTGTAGAATCATGACCTTTAGACGCTTGTGATGTTTTGTATTGATCGGGTTACCGTAAAGTGTCAAAAAAATATTTTGTAAATTTTTAAATTTTGTTTCAACAATAACTCTCGAACGGAATGAGCTAGGCAGTTGAAATTTTCAGAGTAGGTAAGGGAAATAAATATCTCGGTTGAGTTTGCTATTGGGCGAAATAGGCCAGATGGTTTCGGAGTAACGAAAAGAATTTTTTTTTAACCAACAAATTTCAAAATATTTTTTTTTTAAGATGCAGTTTCACCATAAAAATCCATTGATATCATTTTCAACTCCAACAAGCTAATACTTTCGGAGATTTTTCGAAATTTCAATATTGAATCGTACTTCTATGTTTTCACAGAATGCTATAATTATTCTATCTATGATTTATTATATGATCTGTCTTCATACTCATACATGTCATCCTGTTTTATAAGAGAGAGTCAAATTCATTTCAGCTATTTTAATTTGATATCTTCCATGGTGTAGTTCTCATTCTCAGATTGCTCATTTAATCTTGATAAATAAACTATTATTTGAATTGAATTTCCTTTATGATGCAGTTCTATCATAAGAATACATTGATATAATTCTCAACCCTGAGAAACCAATACTTTCGGAGATATAATTTGTCTCTTTGAACAAGAGCGCCAGGAAGCTCCTGTCCACAGGGCTTGAACCAATTTTCTACGAAAATCCGGGCTTTTGCGGCCAAATGCTGGCGCAGCGGTCATTGCAGGAAAACAATTTGTCTGATGATAGCCACCGTTCCCAACACGACAGCCTTCTGCATCCAGGTAATTGTATCATTGGGAATTTGGAGCTCGGCTACCTGTTTCATAGGTTTGACATGTACGAGACCGTTAGAACTAATTATAAGTGGATATACGAGTATCTCTATCGTCCTGAGTCCCCCATGAACTTTTCAGTTATCTGTTCAATTATTGTGCGTTATTATTAATTTTTGTTGAATATATTGTGATCGAGAGGCACCGCGAAATCTATAATTACCGGCGTGTACTTGACTTTTGTGCCTTATTTTAAAAATTTATACTCTTTTGTGTATCGAAAAAACACTGGGTTCTGTAATAGCTTTACGTTAAGCTAGCAGAACCCACTTCTTAATATAGAAGTATTTGAAGAAATTAATGTGCCATATTTTAACTTGTAACTTATTTTAAAATTTGATACTAATTTTTATACCAAAAAAACAATGAGAACTGCTATTTTAACGGTAAGCTAGCAGAACCAACCTCTTAGTATAAAATTGGTTCAAGCCCTGTGGACAGGTGCTTTGGCGCTCTTGTTCAAACTTTGACACATAATATCTCCAAAAGTATTGGTTTCTCAGAGTTGGGAATGATATCAATGTATTCTTATGATAGAACTGCATCATAAAACAAATAAAATAATAGTTTATTTATCAAGGTTAAATGAGCAATCTGGGAATGAGAACTGCACCATGGGAGAAATCAAATTAAAATAGTTGAAATGAATTTGACTCTCTCTCATAGAGTAGGATGACATGTACGAAAATGAACACAGATCATATAATCATTCAAAGATAGAATAATTATAGCATTCTGTGAAAACATAGAAGTACGATTCATTATTGAAATTTCGAAAAATCATATAACACATGAAAGTGTTAGCTTGTTAGAGTTGAAAATTATATCAATGGATTTTTATTGTGAAATTGCATCTTGAAAAAATTGAATTTGAAATGTGTAAGTTAAAAAAAAAATTTTTTTTTCGTTACTCCGAAACCATCTGCCCTATTTTACCCAATAACGAACTCAACCGAGATATTTATCTCCCAAACTTACTCTGAAAATTTCAACTGCCTAGCTCATTATGTTCGAGAGTTATTGTTGAAACAAAATTAAAAAAAAAAAAAATGTTTACACTTAACGGCAATCCGATCATGACAAAACTTCGCATGCATATGGAGGTCATTATTCTACAATTTGATGCTAGATTTCAGATAGATCGAGTGATCGGTTTCGGAAATATTCATAAAAAATGTTTTTACTAAAAACGGCCATAAGTCCGAAACCGCTCAATGGATTTCGCTGGTTAACAAACTCGTCCGAGATATTTACGCTCCAAACCTACCCTGCAAATTTCAATCCTCTAACTCCTTCCTTTTGAGAGGTATCGTGTAAACGGACGGCCGGCCGGACAGGCGGACAGAATCGATTTCGACCACGGATTCTTGATCAGTGAGTCGAACCAAATCGCTTGAGATGGTCTCAAACGATTTGGTTAAAAATTCGAAAATAACAGACATTTGGGCAAATTTACAAGCACTCTATTCCGAGGAACAAGAGCGCCAAGAATAAAGAAGTTATCCGAAAAAACTGAGTTTTGCTAGCTTTACTATTAACAGAAAAGTATTTGAAGATATGAATGTACCTAATAAGTTAGTACTCATATCCAAACCAATAAACGGGATTCCAGCTCTTCCGATTTCCGTAAAATTTCGGTTTATTTTTTGGCGCTCTTGTTCCTCGGAACAGAGTGCTTATCAATTCGCCCAAATGTCTGTAATTTTTCGATTTTTGGCTGAAAATGGTATCAAACGATTTGGTTCGACTCACTGATCAAGAATCCGTGGTCGAAATCGATTCTGTCCGGCCGTCCGGCCAGCCGTCCGTCCGTTAACACGATTACTCTCGAACGAAAGGAGTTAGAGGATTGACATTTGCAGGGTAGGTTTGGAGCGTAAATATCTCGGACGAGTTCGTTAACGGGCGAAATCCATCAAGGGGTTTCGGAGTTATGACCGTTTTTAGTAAAAATATTTCTTATTAATATTTCCGAAACCGATTGATCGATCTATCTGAAATTCAGCATCACATTGTAGAATCATGACTTTTAGACGCATGTGAAGTTTTGTATAAATCGGATTACCGTAAAGTGTCAAAAAAAAATTTGGACATTTTTAAATTTTGTTTCTACATTAACTCTCGAACGGAATGAGCTAGGCAGTTAAAATTTTCAGAGTTGGTTAGGGAGATAAATATCTCGGTTGAATTCGCTATTGGGCAAAATAGGCCAGATGGTTTCGGAGTAACGAAACAAATTTTTTTTTTAACTTATAAATGTCAAAATAATTTTTTTTTAAAATGCAGTTTCATCAAAATCAATCAAAATTCATTGACATCATTTTCAACTCCAACAAGCTAATACTTTCGGAGATATTATTTTTCGAAATTTCAATAATCAATCGTACTTCTATGTTTTCACATAATGCTATAATTATTCTATCTATGCTTTATTATATGATCTGTGTTCATACTCGTACATGTCATCCTGTTTTATAAGAGAGAGTCAAATTCATTGCAGGTATTTTAATTTGATTTCTTCCATAGTGCATTTCTCAGTCTCAGATTGCTCATGTAATCTTGATAAATAAACTATTATTTGAATTGATTTTCCTTTATGATGCAGTTCTATCATAAGAATACATCAATATAATTCACAACTCTGAGAAACCAATACTTTCGGATATATAATTTGTCTATTTCAACAGGAGCGTCAGAAAGCTCCTGTCCACAGGGCTTGAACCAGTTTTTTACGGTAAAGCTAGCAGAGCCAAAATTGATAATTGACAGATATGAGTTATCTAATTACGGAATAATTATTTTCAAATTGAATGCTCTTCTAATAGAATATATTTAGATGCCACCAAATGCTGGAATCCCGTTTATTGGTTTGGATAGGAGTATTGAATTAGTACTCAATTACAAAAGTACAAAAGAGTATCAAATTTCAAAATAAGGTACGAAATTAGTACTAAATTATGGCTTATTAATTTCTTCAAATACTACTACTCGCCAAGTTTCAATTTGATCAGATTAGTAATGGTTGAAAACAAAATTATTACTCGGAGACCGTTGAGCCGATTATGCTGATTAACGAACCTGTCCGTCGTATTGGGACGCGCCACCTACCCTGAAAATTTCAAGTCGCTATCTCTTTCCGTTCTCAAGTTATCGTGGCAACGGCCTCGAATTCTTCACCAGTGAGTTGAACCTAGTCGTTTGAGACCATTCTCGGCAAAACATTCGAAAATTACAGACATTTGGGAAAAGGATAACGCGATGTTCCCCATCAGAACATACGCGCAAAAAATAAATTAGGAAGTCGTTCACTACTGCTGAACATTTCCAAACGCCCAATTTCAGCCATTGTGGTTCTTAGATGCTTTCTACCATATTGTTTTTGTCACTTCAAGTTATCCGTATCTCAACAATTTTGCATCAATACAGTTAGAGCATTGTTCGATAAAGTGAATTTCCAAGTGTAGAAATTAATTTTCAACAGTAAACTTTCTGTGTATAATCGACTTGATGCGGTTGTATTTCAACTTAATTCACCATAAACCAAGAACATGCCAACAAAGTTCCTTTTTGTCGTGAACGAGCAGCATTGTTCAACAAAATCAGAGAATTGACGTTAGGCGTAACTGTATATTTACTTTAAATTTTTTTAGGCAGAACCTCCAAAAATTGATACTTTCGGTAGATGTTTCTCAACATTTGAATAACTTCTGTTGATTCACTATTACGACGGAGATATTCTAATACTGTTTATAAAAAAAAAATTGGTTCTAGCACTGACGTGAAGTCAGAAGCTTTTGCGCGTATGTTCTATTGTCCATTCTTCTGTATTGGACACCCTTAATCGAATTTACCATGGTAAATTATGTTGTCCATTCTCCTGTATTGGACACTCTTAATTCGAATTTACCATAGTAAAATCGAATTAAACAGGTAGGTTTGGGAGATAAATATCTCGGCTAAGTTCGTTATTGGGCAAAATCGGACATATGGTTAGGGAGTAACGAAAAAAATTTTTTTTTACATAACAAATTCCAAATTAATTTTTTTTTCAATGAGCAGTTTTACCATAAGAATCCAATGATATCGTTTTTAACTCTAACAAGCTAATACTTAAGGAGATATGATTTTTCAAAATTTCAAAAATAAATCGTATTTCTATGTTTTCAAAGAAAATCACAGATAATTATTCTATCTATGGATTGTTATAATGTCAACTTATTTTCCTGAGACATGACATTGTCTAATTCATTTCAGCAATCGAAGAATTATGAGAATAAAGTGTATTCCGAAATGTGAGCGAAGTGAGAAAAATCTCAGTTGTTTGTTCCGAAACTAGTTTTTCTCAGAAAAGTGTTACATTTCGGAACGGAACATGAAGTAAGAGATCTGAGAGAAGGGATACTGCTTTTCATCATGCTCAGTTATCTCACTTAATGACGGGACTGACGGAAGGGAATAATATAACTTCAAAAATATTATGTTGGTGATGAAATACTCGTATTTTGGCGATGCAACGGGGACCTCACCCAAAAATGTTTGAAAATATTACGTAAATATTGAAAGCATAATTCTGTAGTTCGAGAGAGGAGAAATTTTGGTGAACGTAGATCAGGAAATTTTTGATCGATTACAAGGTAATTTTTCATTATTACTTCTCTTCTTTCATACATGTTTTATGGAATATCTACTATTTGTAGGTACAAAAACCTGTTTTCGGCAATTGTCATACGAAACTTGTTTGTTGGCGCTCTTGTTCCTCGGAACAGAGTGCTTATCAATTTGCCCAACTGTCTGTATTTTTCGAATTTTTGGCTGAAAATGGTTTCAAACGATTTGGTTCGAGTCACTGATCAAGAATCCGTGGTCGAAATCGATTCTGTCCGGCCGGCAGGCTGTCCAGCCGTCTGTTAACACGATTACTCTCAAACGAAAGGAGTTAGAGGATTGAAATTTGCAGGGTAGGTTTGGAGCGTAAATATCTCGGACGAGTTCGTTAACGGGCGGAATCCATCAAGCGGTTTCGGAGTTATGGCTGTTTCTACTAGAAACGTTTTTTATGAATATTTCCCGAACCGATCACTCGATTTATCTGAAATTTAGCATCAAATTGTAGAATCATGATCTCCAGACGCATGAGGAGTTTTGTATTGATCGGGTGACCGTAAAGTGCCAAAAAAAAATGTTGAAAAATTTTAAATTTTGTTTCTACAATAACTCTCGAACGCAATGAGCTAGACAGTTGAAATTTTCAGAGTAGGTTAGGGAGATAAATATCTCAGTTAAGTTCGCTATTGGGCAAAATAGGCGAAATGGTTTCGGAGTAACGAAAAAAAGTTTTTTTTTAACTCACAAATTTCAAAATAAGTTTTTTAAGATGCAGTTTCACCCTAAAAATCCATTGAACTCATTTTCAACTCCAACAAGCTCATACTTTCAGAGATATGATTTTTCGAAATTTCAATAATCAATCGTACTTCTATGTTTTCTCAGAATGCTATAATTTTTCTATCAATGATTTATTATATGATCTGTGTTCCTACTCGTATATGTCATCCATTTCAGGTATTTTAATTTGATTTCTTCCATGGTGCAGTTCTCATTCTCAGATTGCTCATTTAATCTTGATAAATAAACTATTATTTGAATTTAATTTCCTTCATTATGAAGTTCTATCATAAGAATCCATTGATATAATTCCCAACTCTGAGTAACCAATACTTTCGGAGAGATAATTTGTCTGTTTGAACAACAGCGCCAGAAAGTTCCTGTCCACAGGGCTTGAACCAAATTCTTTAACTTGCATATTAAATTATAATAATTTTCCGGCTCATTTTTCAGTCCTTCATTGAATATCAAGTAAAACATATATCTGTGGGAGATGATAGCCCTATATTAGGGTCCTGTAGCGGTCTTCGAACATCTGAGGTTCTAAATAATCATCGCTTGGATTTGCCAGACCTGGTTTTGAAAGAGACCCTCCTGGCCTTACGAGCAACATTCTATATTTTGAATTCAAATATTGAAAGGATTTCTAGGAACAATATCTATGAAAATTAGCGGAGGCGATTCTTCTTCAAGAGATCCCATGCGGGTACAGAGAAGTATATTTGTGAGAGGGGAACTTTGAAAGGTTATGTATTATTTTTAATTTGTTCGGCTTTCTCCTCTGGTCCTTTAATTTTTCAGGTTGAGTTTCGGGTACCTTGGATAAACCTCTCCGTTTTTTGACGAAGGAATCCATATTGAAGAAAGAAATTCCTATCAATTTTTTTTTAATTTCAGCAAATTTTGTAAACGATAGTTAAAAATCACAACACTCACGGGAAGACAGGTTTTTTCTGCTGAGATTTTTCCCTAAGCTCTTGTATCATACGTTGAATTGTATGGTACCCCGTTACACCAACCTCTGCTAACACATATGAAACTCTCAATCAAAAGAATACATAATATAACGTACACGTTGTTTCTTTAAAATTTTTTACGCAGAAAAAACTCGAAGTATACATGTATTTTGCTGTAATCGTTACATTCCTACAATATCAAACCGAGTGCTTATCATTTGGCCCAAATGCCTGTAATTTTCGAATTTTTGGCTGAAAATGATCTTAAACGATTTGGTTCGACTCACTGATCAAGAATCCATGGTCAAAATGGATTCCGTCCGGCCGTTAACACGATAACTCTTGAACGGAATGAGCTAGCCAGTTGAAATTTTCAGAGTAGGTTTAGGAGATAAATATCTCGGTTAAGTTTGTTACTGGGCAAAATCGGCCAAAGTTTCGGTGTAACAAAAAAAAAAATGTTTTTTCTGCATTACAAATTTTAAATTAAATTTTTTTCAAGATGCAGTTTCACCATAAGAATCCAATGACAAACTAATACTTTCGGAGATATGATTTTTCAAAATTTCAATAATTTATCTCAATTCTATATGATTTCATAGAATACTCTAATTATAATTTGTATATAAATCCAACATGAGATGAGTCATAGGCCTACGTTTTGAATTTAATTACGAAAATTCTCGAGAATTGACGCACAGAAGCCAAATTGAAAAAGTGGGAAAACCCTGTTGTCAGGAGCTTTGGCGGTCTTGTTCAAACTTTGACAAATCATAACTCCGAAAGTATTGGTTTCTCCGAATTGAGAATGATATCAATGGATTCTTATTTAATTTATTTTATTTTATGATGCAGTTCATAAGATTCCATTGATATCATTCCCAACTCTGAAAAACCAATACTCTCGGAGATATAATTTGTCAAAGTTTAAACAAGAGCGCCAAAGCTCCTTTCTACAGGGCTTTCCCACATTTTTATTATTAAGTCCTGAATTTTGCACACTATTCAAATTCAGAATTGGAAGATATACTTTTAGTGTCAGGGGTATTAGGGCAAATTCTCCTGTTGCAGTAAGACGCTATAGGTACATAAAAGTATCCGAACAAGAATATTCCCAATGCCAGGACCTTTGTAAGTAATGAAACTGAACAACAGGTGGGAGAAACTGGTTGTCTTCGGATTAGGAATGAAGATGCTGGCTGTCGTAAACAAGCAAGAGTTGTTAACGTTGAACGGCAAATATTGGACGCAGTCATAAATGACCCTACAATAAGTATGCGCAGATTAGGATTAGGAATGAATATATCCCATTAAAGTGCAGGATAGTGGCGATATGCCACTAAAACCGTCCGCACAAGGGCATATCGAATTGACGCAATTCCAATTTCCGGAGTTGCTTTCCTACACTCGGTTTCCATGAGAACCATGGACGGACAATTACTACATTTCAAATTCGGAATGAAAGCCAAACCTCCATGACTTTAGCGACATTCCAACTACTCGATCATTCTTCTTCCTTGCAGGCCGCGTCAATCGTGGAGACTAGAGACCACAGTAACAATAGAAGCTCACTTCCAACCAGGGATTCATCAAGTCAAGAAGCTTTATTTTCGACAAGCTCAGCTCGTGCGCGCTTAGACAAAATAAGGGGGTTCCTCGAGCTCCGAAATGCCTGAAGCGATAGCACAGTCTTCCCTATTCTATTCTATGTGAATAGAAGGTAGTTTTTCCAAGTGTGTGACTTGTTACAAGCTAGAACAATTAGCTATTGAACTCGATAATAATCCTTGTAGAGATGAGACTCATGAAAAATTTATTTGCAGTATTCAAGCGGCTAGATATAAAATAAATGGTTTCTTTCTGGGTTTTCTCTCCCAAACTCTGGTATCTATCTATAAAATAAAGAATTAATTATTTTGTGATCTGCTTCTTTATTTATTAATTAATTAATTCATTAATTTATTTTATTTCTATACAACAGGCATAAGCCCAATTACAGCATAGAAAAACTTAATCTAAAAGATAACTACACCTGAATGTACCTGTGTGAACAAATTTATATACTATATTTAACACAGCAAAGATGAATATGGTATTTCACAGTGAAACCTAAAGGAAAACAAAAAAAAAACTGAAATCAACTCTAGAGCTAAGAAATAAACTGCACAATTTATACCCATAACGATTATTTAGCTAATCACATTTTATACTGTGGGCAATTTTTTTTTTTTTAATCATTCAGTGAAATATGGAAATAGTCAATGGTCGACGAGTTGCACGCATCACAGAGCCTAAATAGCGGCACCAATCTCATGGTATTGGTGCGAGCGTTTGGAAGATAAACCGCCGTATTCACGAAGCATTCAATCTCCATTAATTCCTAACTGAGGTCCTCAGTTAAGGAGAAATAAGAATCGCAACCTCAGTTAACGTATATGACGGTGCTGAAACAGGCCTGTTTCACGTTAATTTTCACTTGAACTGAGGTTGCGATTCTAACTTATCCTTAACTGAGGGCCTCAGTTAGGGATTAACGGAGATTGAATGCTTTGTGAATACGGCGGAAAATGTAGCATTTTGACGGGTAGCACTACGTGGCACCAAAAATGAGAGCCGGCTTAAAATTTCCCGACAGCCCATCTTGTCATGTGAAATTTTGTACAGCACAATCAAAATGAAGTTATTCCGCCTTGTTTCCAACGAACACACCTCATAACGTTTGAGAAGCTCAATCTGGGGAAAGCCCTGTGTGGGATGAATATTTTCCGTCTTCAAATAGAGATACTTTAAAAATTTCCTTTGAATGTTCTCTAGGTTGTCTTTATGCACATTATAAATCGGGGACCAGATAATTGCACCGTATTCTAATTGAGATCTTATTAAAGCATAGTAAACAGATTTAAGTGCACTCAAGTTATGAAACTCACACGTGCATCTCACCAGAAACCCATACATTTTCGATGCTTTGGCAGTAATTGATTGGATATGCTAAGAAAATGTCAACTTGCTGTCAAAGATTACTCCTAGATCTCTTAATTTGTTTGGCCTATTCAAGATTTCGTTATGTGATAGTCACGATGAATGAAATTTTTATTTTTAGATGTGTAAGACATAACTTGACATTTAACGATGTTTAAATCAAGACAGTTGCTCACACACCACCGATGCAACCTCTGCAAATTAAGCTGAAGTCTATCGCATTCATCTGTATATTCCACCCTAATCCAACCCTTAAAATCATCGCAATACAGCAAAAAATCAATATCCAGACACACTCCGATGTCATTAATGAACATGTTGAAAAACAGAGGTCCCAATACCGAGCCTTGTGGAACTCCGGAAGTGAACGAGCAAGTGTCCAACCTGTGACCACGCGATTCAACATATTGTCTTCTATCATGCAAATATGACCTGAATAATTCAACATAAGAGTTGTCAAAACCAAATAGATAAAGTTTATTCAGAAGAATCGCGTGGTCTAGCCGGTCAAATGCTTTAGAAAAGTCCGTGTACACAACATCGATCTGTCCCTGGTTGTCTATGGTCTCAGCAAGATCCTGCGCAATCACCATCAAATTGGAGACAGTAGAGCGATTCTTTCTAAAACCATGCTGATTTGATATGAGCTGATCAGAGACCAAAGGACATACGACATCATACAGGGCCATCTCAAAAACTTTTGCAAAATTATTCATTATGGAGATTGGTCCATAGTTCTTAATATCAGTCCTCTGGTCCTTTTTAAAAACTGGACAAACTCTGGACGTTTTCCAAAGTGCAGGATAGGTTTTGTTTCCCAAGCATAAATTAAATAAGAGTAATAGAGGTTCAACAAGTACAGGATAACAGTCCCGAATAAAAAAAGCGGGTATTTGATCGGGCCCCGAGGTGATTTTGGGTTTTATCTTTTTAAGCGCAATTTCAACATCCCTTTCCGTCAACCTATTCATACTGATATTAACATTATTGAATGGAGTGTCACGTTCATTAGAAACCAATCGCGATGAGTCTGGAACCGAAAATGACTGCTGAAAACAGTGAGAAAAGGCTTCTAGAATCTCATCTGGACCGTTAAGTTCTTTCCCATTATATATCATGTTTTTAGGTATTCCAGTTGACTCTTTTTGCGCGTATGTTCTGGGGAACATCGCGTTATAGTTTTGCCAAATGTCTGTAACTTTCGAATTTTTTGACGAAATTGGTCTCAAACGATTCAGTTCGACTCCCCAATGAAGAATTCGAGGTCAAATTTGATTCTGTCCGTCCGGCCGTCCATTGCCACGATAATTTGAGAACGAAAAGAGCTAGCAATTTGAAATTTTCAGGGTGGATGGAGCATCGCAATAAGACGGAAAAGTTCATTAATGGGCATAATCGACCCAGTGGTTTCCGAGTAATAATTTTGTTTTCAACCAATATAAATCCGATCGAATTGAAACTTGGTGAGTAGTTGTAGAATATGAACCTAAGCACGTTTGTGAAATTCTGGGCGAATCGTGAGGCTAGAAAATTTTAAAAAAATTATTAAAAAATATTTTTGTTGTCACGATAACCTGAGAACGGAAAGAGATAGCGGCTTGAAAATTTCAGGTTAGGTTGTGCATCTGAATGCGACATTGGAGTTTGTTTATGAGCATAATCGGACAAACGGTTTTAGAATTATAACCATCTGAAATTTTCTGAAATTTGGTGGTTTTTTTTTCCTCATTAACTCAAAAAATACTAAACCGATTGAATTCAAACTTGGTTATTAGTTGTAGAATGCCAACGCAAAAATGTTTGCAAAATTTGGTGAGGATAGCATTTGTAGAAAATTTTTAATAAATCATTCAAAATAAAAAAAAAAAATTCTATATATCAGTAACTATCCGTTCGAAATTGCTGAAATTTTGCAAGAGCGTTCATAACCTAACTCTACTGCCAAGTTTCAAGTTTTAACACAATCGGTTGAATATTGTTGGAGATTCGAGCATTCTTGTGTGAGTTCAGTAAATGGGTGACCGTTGCCTCGATAACTTTCGAACGAAAGAAGATAGGGACATGTAATTTTCAGGGTAGGTTGCGTATCCGAAAAGGAGAGTTGAGTTTGTTTTTGGGCATAATCGGTTTAACGGTTTCCGAGTTATATCCACCTAGAATATTATTTCCTTAATAACTAAAAAAATAAAGATTCGATTGAATTGAAGCTTGGTAACTAGTAGTAGAAAATCAGCATAAAGACGTGTTTAAAATTTTGTAAGAACCGTACCCCTAGAAAATTTGAAAAAAATGACGAAAAAAAAAATTTAAGAACCGCACCCCTAGAAAATTAAAAAAAAATCACGAAAAAAAAATTGGTTCAAGCACTGACGTGAAGTCAGAAGCTTTTGCGCGTATGTTCTATTGTCCATTCTTCTGTATTGGACACCCTTAATCGAATTTACCATGGTTAATTATGTTGTCCATTCTCCTGTATTGGACACTTATTTCGAATTTACCATGGTAAATTCGAAATAAGAGTGTCCAATATAGGAGAATGGAGATCTAAAGTCGATGTTTAGTTGTTGATAAAATACCTACAGCACGTGTACGCGGAATTTATCGCCAGCTAAGTGAATTTGAAAGAGGTCGAATTGTTGCTCTACGGGAGGCGGGGTTGTCATTTCGAGAAATTGCTAACCGTACGAACAGAAATCCAACTACTGTTATGAGATGTTGTCAAGCGTGGTTTGATAATGCCCAAAATCGAAGAAGAGTAGACACCGGACGTCGAAGGGGCACAAATGAAGTTCAAGATCGACGTCTTATGGATATTAGATACCGATTTCCGACAAATCGATTTTTGGCTGATGAGTGGTTAGGAGAACAAGGCCATTCTGTAACTGTCCGAACGGTTTACCGCCGGATAAGGTCTTTGGACTGCAGTATTATCGACCCCATCTTGTGTTACCTCTGAAGGTTGAGCATCACCGCAAACATTTGTATTGAACATATATTATTATTGCCGAGCAAGTACCCGGACTTGATAATTTAAAAATTCGGCTATGAGGGATTGTCAAAATTATTTTAGTCGCTAGGTTTGCAGAACTATCCTCCGTCTCTCACGCGTAGTTTGAGCGTCATCTGTCATTTAGTGTATTTACACTCCTCTATTTTGTCAGTTCATCTCAAGTGTGTTTTACGATTTTCACAAGGGATAAAAATACCGAATGAAGAATCTGTATTAAAGTTTGCTTGGCCAATGGAATTTAGTGAGCGGAGAAGCTGAAATTGTTACATTAAGCTTACGGTTTTTATCAAAAAGATGTGCGCATTTGTCGAAAAATACCAATTTTGTGGAAAAAGCTTGTGGATTTTGCACCATCTCAGAAGTCAATTATTGTGAACGAAAATCTGGCCAAAAATTCAACAAATCTCATCAAACAACCACCGTATTCCCCTGCTGTAGCCCCGATCGACTATTTTCTTTTTCCGAAATTCAAATTGCCACTTCGAGGTGCCCATTTTCAGTCGACAGAAGACGTAAAAGACAATTCGCGGTGAGTACTGAAGTCGACTCCTGAAAATGCGTTTAGAACATGTTTTGATAATTGGATTATTCATTGGCGTGAGTTTACTAGTTCGGAAAGGGCCTACTTCGAAAGCAATACAATATCTTTGAATAAATTTATACACATTTTGTGCTTCATCGCCAATTCCTGGACCTTTTTTGATATTGCAGTACTAGCAGAAACATCCTTGTGAATTACTCGATGAAGAATTGCTACAATTTAATATTTTCCAAGGAATGTAATCGTAACATAGAACGATGGTTCGAGTAAGTGAAGAATAAACCAAGAGCAATCTGATTTCCCGAATAATAACAGTCATTATAATCGAAACATCACCTCTATAATGAAAACGGCGTTGGTGTAACAATGATTTAGTTGAGATAGTCACACAAATTCTTATTCTATTGTTTATTCAAATGTCGAACATTTTCGATTACAGGTTTTCATACCGAAATAATAGAACATTGTTCAAGTAGATCATTTTCTCCTTTATGCCATGGCAATTCTTCAATCCTCATTGTCTACCGTTTCCATTGACACATCCACAATAGATAACTGAACTGCATACGAATAATTCTTATGTAAGATGCAATTGCACTCCTAATCAATTTAATGCTCTTTTAATTGCTATGTGCTTTAGCAATTTAATTGGAGTTTTTCTCAACAACATTACTCAATTAAGGTCACATGCCAATTTCCAATGGTTAAGAACTGCTGTTGATTTATCTTTATCTTCCGTGTTTCATTCACGCTCTTTTAGATACCGTCATAGAGTAATGTAGTTTCCAGAACAATCTAATTTTATTTTGTGAGTAAAAATCGAGGATTGATGACAAGTGTTCGCTTCCATATTACAAAAAATTGGTTCAAGTACTGACGTGAAGTCAGGAGCTTTTGCGCGTATGTTCTATTGTCCATTCTCCTGTATTGGACACTCTCAATCAAATTTACCATTCTATAACTAGTTAGCAAGCTTCAATTCGATCGAGTCTATATTTTTTGAGTTATCAGGAAATAATATTCCAGATGGATATATGTAACTCCGAAACCGTTGGGCCGATTATGGCTAACAGCGAACTTAACTTTCCCATTCAGATGCTCCACCTACCCTGAAAATTGCATGTTCCTACCTCCTTTCATTCGAGAGTTATCTAGGCAACGGTCACCTATCCAGCTACTGAACTCACACAAGGCTGCTCGGATCTCTAAGAATATAAATCCGATCATGTTAAAACTTGGAACTTGCTAGTAGAGTTAGGTTCTGAAGGCTCTTGCAAAATTTCACCCATGTCGGATGAATAGTTTCTGATATATGGAATTTTTTATCAATGATTTTTTAAAAATTTTCTAGGGATCCTAACGAAATTCACATTCACAAGAGTTTTCGCATTAGCATTCTACAACCAGCAACCATGTTTGAAATGAATCGGTTGTATATTTTTCGAGTTATTGAGGAAATAACAACCAAATTTCAGATGGGTTTAACTCGAAAACCATTTGGCCGATTATGCTTATAAACAAACTCAAATGTCGCATTCATATTCACAACCTAACCTGAAAATCGCTATCTCTTTCCGTTCTCAGGTTATCGTGACATAAAAAATATGTTTCAATAATTTGTTTTAAATTTTCTAGCGTCACGATTTCCACAAAATTTCACAAACGTGCTTTGGATTCTGGATTAAATTCTACAACTATTCACCTTTCAATTCGATCGGATTTATATTGGTTGAAAACAAAATTATTACTAGGAAACCATTGGTCCGATTATGCCCATTAAAGAACTTTTTCGTCACATTGGGATACGCCACCTACCCTGAAAATTTCAAAACGCTAGCTCTTTCCGTTCTCAAGTTATCGTGGCAACGGCCGGATGGAATCAAATTTGACCTCGAATTCTTCATCGGGGAGTAGAACCAATTCGGTTGAGACCATTCTCGTCCCCCCCCCCCAGAACATACGCGCAAAAAAGTAACGAAAATGAGAGAAAATTTTCAAGAAAATGTGGTCGTACCAATAATAGAAACATGAGTCGGTGCCGTGACAACTAACGGTATGTAGAAAGTTCAGAAGGGGGGTTTATTGAAGTCGACTGTTAGCAGCATTGATTACTGCTGACTGAACCATCTATTAAGAATTACGTGATTTGCTTGATCAGAATAACTTTAGTTGGTAAGAAACTAAAACACAGGTAAATGTTCACATTCTGTCCAAGTTTTTGCGCGCATGTTCTGGGGAACAGGGTGCTATCACTTTGCCCAAATTTGACTCAGTCGGACCAGCCGTTGCCACGATAACTCCCTAACGGAGAAAAATAGCGACTTGAAATTTCCTCAGTGCATCTGAATGCAACGGTTAAGTTAGTTAATGGGCATAATCGGCCAAACGGTTTCCGAGTACTAATTTTGATTTCAAACAATAAAGATCCGATCGAACTGAAACTTGTTAACTGTTTGTAGAATACCGACACAAAGATGTAGATGCAGATTGCCAACAATATCGGATATTTCCAATTAGTTCAGAAAGTATCCATGATACTATTTCAAATTCGGCATCCAAAATAATAAAATCCGATGAGGTCGGCACGTATGAAAATCGGTGCTGTATCGAGCGAGCACAGAGCCATGCACCGACATACAAAATCGCGTTTTTCTCGAAAACGGTGGATCCTAGCGCTGAGGGACAAGAAAACCTTCTTTGCGCAAAAATGTCCAAGGATTAATAAGTTCTAATTAAATTATGAAAAATATGTTAAAAAAATCTTTTTTCGAGAGATTTCCTACCGGCAACCCCTCCTAGTGACAACCCTCTAAGGGATTGCTCATTTTTTACAACATATATGAATTCTGCATGCAAAAATATAAAATGCCAAATTTGTGTCATACATCAGAATTGGAAAAAGCCTGATATTGGAGGCCATCTTCAGGGGGCTCTAGCTCTCTTGGGATTCATTTCGAGACCACTGTTCAAGGAACTTTTTTTTTATTATATATATATTTTCATTCTTGTTAAAGTTGATCATTTTTGGGCGCTTGTTTCCCCAGAAATAGCTTGCTATCATTTTGGCCGGATGTCTGTATGTTCGGAATTTTTTGCCGAAAATGGTCTCAAACGATTAGGTTCGACTCACATAGATGAATAATTCGGGGTCAAATCAGAATCTGTCCGTCCCTCTGACCGGGTAGTCGGAAACACGATAACTCTCGAACGAAATGAGTTAGAGAATTTAAATTTGCTGGGTAGGTTTTGGAGCATAAATATTTTGGTTGAGTTGGTTAATGATCAAGATCCGCCGAGGGGTTTCGGAGTTATGGCTATTTTGAGCTTAAGCTGTTTAGCTAGTTACAACTGGTGGATTTTTTTTTAAATTTATACATTATGGTTCCCCGATAACTCAGAAAATGCTGATCTCATTGAATTATGCAAAATTCCTGGAGGGTCGCATGACATCCAAAAAATGTTCAACTCTTTTGCGAAATATTTAGCTTGGAATTCCGGAACCATATATAGGATTGAGTTTAAATTTGGTATTTAGGTGACCAATAATGAAGTGTACAAAATTTCATGGGAAACTAATCATTAGGAGCTTGAAAAAACACCTCAATATGAAATTCGAAATATGTACTAGCTAATTATTGAAAGGTTTCTTTCTGGGTTTTCTCTCCCAAACTCTGAAAAATATCTATAAAATAAAGAATTTATTTTTTTGTTATTTGCTTCTGCGTAAGATATTTGTCAGAAGCAATCAATCGAGCAATGTTGCCTAAGAAACAACAACGAAACAACATCAACGAACAAACAACTTTATCGTAACGTTTCGGATTCTATATCAGACTCCTTCGTCAGACTCTTAACGAAAATCTTCAGAATTATTTTGTTGATAGTTATTATGAAATTCGAGAATGCTTTTACGCAGAAGCAAATCACAAAATAATAAATTTTTTATTTTATAGATATTTTTCAGAGTTTGGGAGAGAATACCCAGAAAGAAACCTTTTAATAATGAGTATACCTCCCACAGTATCCTTTAATGATTACTTACCTAACTACTAGCTTGCTTTTAACTAGAAATTATAATCGCAGAGTGCAAGCATCTAACTCAAAAAGTGGATGACCGATGTGTGGAATTTTATATAACTTTAAATGTGTAAATGTGAAATGCGTGAAATCATTCTTATGTCGGGTCCAGACGGGTGTAATGTAGCGCGTAATGTAACGCGTAATGTAATGCGTAATGTAAGGCGAATTCTCCGTGTGGACGGTACTACGAGCATTGCATATAAGGCTCGTCTACCGTCCACACGGAGAACTCGCCTTATATTACGCATTACATTACGCGTTACATTACACCCGTCTGGACCCGGCATTAGGTTATATGAGTTAGATTAGGAAAAGGTTTACGTCTAGTGGCAATGGCTCTGGAGCTGAGCCGATATTGTGAGGTTTTTAAAGAAGATTAAACGCAATTATGTGCGCGAGAAAGTCAATTTCTGGGAAATAGCGTTGTATTCCAGTTGGAGTGTCCGTATCGTGGGCAATAGGGCCAATTTTGAAATAAACGCTGTTCCATTAGGTAATTTTTCACTCTGCACATAAGCAGACATTTTGTTCGTATAGTTTTGGGAGTTGCCAGCATTATAGAGAGCATTATCAGTGACGATGTGAACTGCGCGTGTGCATAAGAAAGTTTCTTATTTTGACCGTAAAACTAATAGGCGTAGACCAGACTGTAGTATTAAACAGAATAGTAAAAACAATTACAAACTATAAAAAACTACTGACGTGAAGCTGGTACTCTTTGGCGTCCTTGTTCACATTAACCAATTTAAATGGAATGTTGAATGCTTCAAGCTCAGTGGAAAGCGAGATCAAGTCAGACGGTATATGGCCATCATGCACTGTTGGGTCAAAAATCAACAGTGCTATGCCTGATCTGGCGTAAGGATAAAGTAACAAAGCCTACACAGAACACAACTGAGGCGCACAAGATCCTAGGAGCTTCTGATGGGTCTCTTTGGGAAGAATTAGGAGGGTCATAATCATGATCATGTCATTAGCAAGCTCATATATTAACTTCTCTATGAATGAAGTAAAAAAGCTAAGAAAGCACTGACGTAGGGTCGATCTGCTTTGGCGCGCTTGCTAATGATATATGTCTTATAGTGACCCTCCTAGATATCCCCCAAAGGCACCCAACAGAAGCTCCTATGATCTTTTGCAAGTTTGCAAATTTTGTGTTCTGTGTAGGCTTTGTTACTGTAACCTTACGCCAGTTCTGGCACAGCACTGTTGATTTTGAACCCAACAGTGCCTGGTATCCACTAGCATCTGACTAGATCTTCCGTTCACTCTATCCACTGAGCTTGAAGCACTCATCATTAAACTCAAATGGGTTAATGGAAACAAGTGCGCTAAATAGTACTGACTCCACTTCCATCCCTTTTTATATTTTTCCATTAAAAAGGGAAGAAGGGATTGGACGCTTCTAAAATATGACATTTCCCATGAAAGCCATACGCCATACGTGGTAGCAGTAAGAACATACGGTAAATACTCACATCCTTTAGTTGGTATAACGATGACATTCTGGTTCTTTCCACCTCCCTGCGATCTATCCTTTCTTTCTCTTACTTCCTTATCATTTCTGATCTCGAAGGAATATGTGGTTGCCATCCGCAGCCCTTTGATGTCGGCATTGTAGCTCAGCATATTCCCATTGTAATCAACTTCGTTTTCATCGGGTTGCGGCGCAGTTTGCATTCTACATCTTTGTGGACCCCACGTTTGGAGCTCACAATATCTCACTTCGTATTTTTCTGGGGATGTAGTTTTATCGGTTTCCCAATGAAGACGTACTCGTCTATAGTCTGGCTCCCCAATTAGATTCCTGATATCTGGAAATAATGACAATTAGAGATTTTATATGGAACATTGAAAAAGCACTGACGTGAGGTAAGTCTACTTTGGCGGCTTTTTCAAATTCATAGCCACAGCAACTGAGTAACCCATGTGCAGTGAAGCGAAATAAGCCTAAGAAGAAAGTGAACAAAGCATTGATCAAGTGGTTTGAATCTTCGAGAAAGGCAAATTTGCCAATCCCACGGGCCATTTTGCACTACAAGGCATTGGATTTTTCCAGAAAATTGGGAAATGAAAATTTCAAGGCTAGGTCGGGAAATTTGAGCAAATTTTATTATCTGATTATAAAATATGTTTTCGGTTCATATTTTAAGTTGGATGATTAAGTAGTTCAAAATGTATTTTAGTTTATTGTCAAGTATGTGGTAATAAAATGTTTTTTTTTTCAAGTATGTGTTAGGTATTTCTTTAAGTTGAGCTCTCCATAACTCGAACTTTTTCGGCTGCCCCTCCAAGTTTGAGATATAGAGGTTCGAATGTATTCGCAAGATTTTTAAGGGGGTTAGTTCTAAAGTGTTAGAATTTTGAGATTACTTTGACATGATTCTTTACTTCATAGCAGTAACTGAACTTTAGTCCACCAATACTTTTAGCTCATAAAGAAAATCATATCTTGTATCAAGAGATATCACGTTATTAACTACTATCTACTTGTTTGTGTATGTATATCAGGGTTGTAAGGTGATGTAACATCTTGGAGATATTATTTCTATTTTCGTCATAATATGATCGTGGCAATGTCAGTTCAACTAACGTTTCTTCAAATTTTCTTATTGGTAGAAAACCCCGTTATGAATGAGCAGAAAATTAAAGAATAATTTGACCGCTTCGAGCATTCCAACGCGGAACCTATCTGACTGTTAAAATATTCTGCATCCGCCTGACCCGAGGCCAGGCTGTAGTAAAGTCTGAAAAGATAGGTAATAAAATCTCATTTAAATCGAGAGGGTAAAATTGACTTTTCAAATAAAAAGGCTAATAAAGGTGCACGTATGGCCCAAAACTGAGGATCTCTGCGCCCCTGGATCATGAGTCCTCTATCTTACAGGCAGAGACACTAGCTGTCTATATTTGTGCTCAAGAGTATCTGAAAAGGAAAACCAAGGGGGCGCAAATCAGTTAGGCCATACTGAGAGACCTGGAATTACCCAATCAAGGTTTCCCACTGTCCTGGTAATGCCGCAATACAATATAGCAACTGGCTAGAAGCAATAAGGTTACTCTTCTATAGGTGCCAAGTCATTGTGGTATTGAAGGAGATGAGAAGCCCGATGAACTTGCGAAGAGGGCTTCCAGGGTAACATCTGCTGGACCAGAACTCTTAGGTGGACTTGGGAAATACCACTACAGGGCAACGGTCCAACAATAGAAGCTAATTAACAGAATAGCTCTTCTGAAGAATACTCACACAGGCAAAAATATCCGTGGATTTCTCATAATCCGACATCAGGAAACTCCTGCAGCTGCCACGAGCTGAGCTTCAGTAAATGGTGGGACTTCTGAAACGGCACTGTCAGTGCAAATACCAATTGTAACGCATGGCAAGTCAGCAGACGAAACATGTAAGCTGTGTGGATTGGAATAGGAAACTACCGCACACATAGTTTGCAGATGGCCAGAGCTAGCCAGCCTAAGAACTTCACATATGAGTGAGCCAGTGCTAAAACCTCACGACGTAATAGCTAAGGCTCCTAATGACCTGATCAGGTATGTTTACACCACTGACAATGTCCTCAAGATTTAATAAGTAGGGTAATAGAACTAAACATCGTATCGGTCACAGTTCTGTAGGGCTGGACCAAGCCTGACGACCCCGTTCTAATAATAATAATGGAAATAGCAATAACTATATTGAGAAGTGAAGAGCCGCTTTTGAAATTGGTGTCTCACCATGAAATCAGGAACCAAGGAGCCATCCTATTTATGGCTGGGCTGAGAGCTTCGTAGAAGCTCAGTATAACTGGCATATTCATCGATCATAAACTAACAGGAACACCTATTACGCCAACATACCAAAGAAGAGTTGGCAGAGAGATAAGACAGGTACTACTGAAGTCGCTACCCGTAGATTACATGAGTAAACACCTGCATTCCGTATAGTCTGAAACGGAGGAATGTATACAAGATGGTATAAAAAAATTGGTTCAAGCACTGACGTGAAGTCAGAAGCTTTTGCGCGTATGTTCTATTGTCCATTCTTCTGTATTGGACACCCTTAATCGAAATTACCATGGTAAATTATGTTGTCCATTCTCCTGTATTGGACACTCTTAATTCGAATTTACCATGGTAAATTCGAAGAAATTCGTGAAGAATGTACAATAGAACATACGCGCAAAAGCTTCTGACTTCACGTCAGTGCTTATTCGAATTTACCATGCTAAATTCGAATAAAGAGTGTCCAATACAGGAGAATGGACAACATAATTTACCATGGTAAATTCGATTAAGGGTGTCCAATACAGAAGAATGGACAATAGAACATACGCGCAAAAGCTTCTGACTTCACCTCAGTGCTTGAACCAATTTTTTTTTTCGTAATTTTTCTAAATTTTCTAGATGTACGGTTCTTAAAATTTTTTTTTCGTAATTTTTTTCAAATTTTCTAGGGGTACGGTTCTCACAAAATTTTAAACACGTCTTTATGTTGATTTTCTACTACTAGTTACCAAGCACCCATTCGATCGAATATTTATTTTTTGAGTTATCAAGTAAATAATATTCCAGGTGGGTATACCTCGGAAACCGTTAGACCGATTATGCCCAAAAACGAACTCAACTCTCCCTTTCGGATACGCAACCTACCCTGAAAATTGCAAGTCCCTATCTCCTTTCGTTCGAAAGTTATCGAGGCAACGGTAACCCATCTACTGAACTCACACAAGAATGCTCGAATCTCCAACAATATTTAACCGATCGTATTAAAACTTGAAACTTGGCAGTAGAGTTAGGTTATGAAGGCTCTTGCAAAACTTCAGCAATTACAAACGAATAGTTACTGATATATAGAGTTTTTTTTTTTTCAATGATTTATTAAAAATTTCTACAAATGCTATCCTCACCAAATTTTGCAAACATTTTGCGTTGGCATTTACAACTAATAACCATGTTTGAATTCAATCGGTTCAGTATTTTTCGAGTTAACGAGGAACAAAAAACCACCAAATTTCATAAAATTTCAGATGGCTATAACTCTAAAACCGTTTGGCTGATTATGCTCATAAATGAACTGAAATGTCGCGTTCTGGTGCACATCCTAACCAGAAAACTTGAAGCCGCTATATCTTTCCGTTCTCAAGTTATCGTGACAACAAAAATATTTTTTAATAAGTTTTTTTAAATTTTCTAGCCATACGATTCGCACAAAACTTCACAAACGTGCTTAGGTTCATATTCTACAACTACTCACCAAGTTTCAATTTGATCGGATTTATATTGGTTGAAAACAAAATTATCACTCGGAAACCACTGTGCCGATTATGCCCATTAACGAACTTGTCCGTCGTATTGGGATGCGCCACCCACCTTGAAAATTTCAAGTCGCTAGCTCTTTTCGTTCTCAAGTTATCGTGACAACGGCCGGACGGCCGGCCGGACAGAATCAAATTTGACCTCGAATTCTTCATTGGGGAGTCGAACTTCCCCAGAACATACGCGCAAAAATGGGTTCAAGCCCTGTGGACAGGAGCTTTCTGGCGCTCTAGTTCAAACAGACAAATTATATCTCCGAAAGTATTGGTTACTCAGAGTTGGGAATTGTATGAATGTATGCATATGATAGAACTGCATCATGAAGGAAATTCAATTCAAATAATAGTTTATTTATCAAGATTAAATGAGCAATCATGAGAATGAGAACTGCACCATGGAAGAAATTAAATTAAATTTGGCCAATTTTGCCCAATCACGAACTTAACCGAGATATTCATCTCCCTAACCTACTCTGAAAATTTCAACTACCTACCTCATTCCGTTCGAGAGTTATATCTATGTCTATGGATGAAAAGCAGTCTCACTACTCTTCATGTTCCGTTCCGAAATGTAAGACTTTTCTGAGAAAAACTAATTTCGGAGCAAACAATTGAGATTTTTCTCACTTCGCTCACAATTCTTCGATTGATAAGATAATGTCATGTCTCAGGAAAATGAGTTGACATTATGACAATTCCTACATAGAATAATTATATCATTCTGTGACAACGTTGAAATACGATTAATTATTGACATTTTTAAAAATCATATCTCCAAAGTATTTGCTTGTTAGAGTTAAAAATGATATCATTGGATTCTTATGGTAAAACTGCTTATTGAAAAAAATTAAATTTGGAATTTGCTTTGTAAAAAAAAATTTTTTTTTTGTTTCTTCGAAACCATCTGTCCGATTTTGCCCAATAAGAACTTAGCTGAGATATTTATCTCCCAAACCTACTCTGAAAATTTCAACTGTCTGGCTTATTCCGTTCGAGAGTTATCGTGCCTACGGCCGGCCAGATCGGCCGGACGGCCGGACCAGCCGGACCGGCCGGACAGAATGAATTTCGACCACGGATTCTTGATCAGTGAGTTGAACCAAATCGTTTAAGACCATTCTCATCGAAAAATTCGAAAATTACAGACATTTGGGCAATTTGATAAGCACTCAATTCCGAGGAAATAGAGCGCCAAAAAATATTATGAGAGTGGACACCCTAACAACGTGCAGGGCATGCCACAGCCAGCAGGAAACTGTTATGCGCATCCTGTCAGCTTGCAGAGTCCAGGATCCCTCAGGATATGTGGAAATACACAATGTGGCACTCCGAATTCTCGTATCTACTGGAACTATCCTATTCCAACAACTCGGCATAAAGCAAGATATAGCCCTGCTAGAAAAAGAGCTCAAGGAATTGTTTGCAGTCGAATTTTCCTCCACAGCCGAAAATAATGTGGCTATGAAAGAAGAACAGAAGAGGAAAAAATGCAAGGATTTAATGTTTGAACTGAGGAGATTGTATCACAAAGTTAGGATGGTCGTACTAATCATAGGATGTCTAAGCGGAATGAGAGCCAACTACGTAACCGAATTAAAGATTATTCCGGCTTGTAAATCCCTGGCCGAGGATTTGGCGTACAGGATGCGGAAAGCAGTAGTGCTCGAATCACTTCGAGCCATCAGGTCCCATGAACTATGGAGGCCACTCATCTCTTTTGTTAAGGGACGCTGTAAGGGCAGGATGAAGAACTACTCCAAGGAAGGTTTTTCCCATCAAGCGAAAAAAAAAATTAATTATCCAGACCTAAACTGTAATGGTGGGTTTCACGAAGCTTCGATTAGCTTAATTTTGGATTTAATTCGATGGTTGCATCAAAATTGAACTAGGAATCGCACTCATTTGGCATTAAGAGCTGTTAAAGCTTTGTGAAACACACCGTGAGTCTTATAAAATCGTAACGCTGCGAGAGGTAGGAAGTGCCCTGCTCTTTTTGGCTCTCGACGGGGCAGATAATTTATTGATATATTCAGTCAAGTTTCAAACCATACCATCTATTTCACGAAGATGCATGGAAAAATCTACCTATTGTTCTTTGATCAGAATTGCACTCATGCAAAAAGAACGCCTCGCAGAGCAGGTTCATCACATCATTTATATTCATCCAGAGTTTATCATCCGCCAACACGAGATTTATATCTGCCAATAAAGGCACCGTCGAAGTGTGGAATCCAGCATCATACATTTTAAACACATATAGCTGGATTTAGAATATCAAATGGCCTGGGAATTTATTGATTGTGATGGAACCAGTGTACCGTAGAAAATTGGTTTTTATTTATTGACTTATGAAGAATTTTTTGATTCTGTTGGATATGAACGATAACATACTCACTACTCAGTGATACTGAGAAGCATAACAAAGAAGCGGTAGTTAGGATTTTTATCAACGAACTTCGCAGGAACTCATTAAAGGTAGTGTAGTATCTAATTGATTAGATGGAAAGAACTTAGTATGTTATTACATCGGCTGATAATTTCCTGGTCTGACTAATAGATGGCGCCACGAATACAGAATTGATGTCTTATTTACTTAGTACTAACCTTCAGAATGTAGCTGCCAAAATTATATGCTGATATGACATTTGGTTGAAAAGTTAGAGTATTTTTGGGAAACCAATTTTCAAAAAAGAATTTCGTGCGTTCATAAAACACTGCGATTGATGGGGAAAGCTTGTCTTAATTTGTGTTATCCGGACTCCAGGGAGTTCGACCATTATTCACATTTGCTGAATTTGAACATGATCGTACGAATACTGTCATGCGCCACTCTCTAGTCGTTCAAAAGGGCTGGATATACAAGAAATCACAATAAATAAACAGTGAGAAAGCCCTGCGGACAGGAGCTTTGGCCCTCTTGTTCAAGCTTTGAAGAATCATATATCCGAAAAAGTATTGGTTTCTAAGAGTTGGGAATGATACCATTGGATTTTTATGATAGAACTGCATCATAAAAGAAATTAAATTCAAACATCATAAAAGAAATTAAATTCAATAATGTCACTCTTGTTGAATTTAATTTCTTTTATGATGTTTGAATTTAATTATTAATACGGAACCAGCAGACCGATTCTACCCGATAGCTAACTTATCCGGGATATTAATTCCTCAAATCTACTCTGAAAATCATATTATATCAATTGAAACTTATCCAATATTCCAGTATATTCCAGTATATATTTCTATCATCATATGAATTATTCAAGAGCATTATAATTCTACGATAGCTGAGGGTATTTAATTGGTCATTTTGCATTCAATCATACTTTGTTTTCTAAAACAACTAGAAATAAATATGACATTCATACATGATGGCATTTATTAATACAGATGATGAAATTCATAGATATTAGAAACAAATATGGACTTTCATTTCTGATTACATCATTTTTTGACATCATAATACAACGATTTAATATTGAAATTTTGAAAAATCATATCTCCGAAAGTATTAGCTTGTTAGAGTTTAAGATGATATCAATAGATTCTCATGATGCATCTATATCTTAAAAAAAATTGAATTCGAAATTTGTAATATATATACACATAAACATACATATTTCCGAAAGTATTAGATTGTTAGAGTCAAAAATGACATCGATGAATTCTTACTGCATAATAAAAAAAAATTAATTTGAAATTTGTAATGTAAAAAAAAAAAATTTTTTTCGTTACGCCGAAACCATCCGGCCGATTTTTTCCAATAACGAACTTAACCGAGGTACTGATCTCCCAAACCTACTCTGAAAATTTCAACTGGCTAGCTCATTCCGTTCGAGAGTTATCGTGTTAATGGCCGGACCTGCCGGACAGAATCGATTTTGACCACGGATTCATGATCAGTGAGTCGAAGCAAATGGTTTAAGACCATTTTCATCCAAAAATTCGAAAATTACAGACTTTGGGCAAATTGATAATCACTCTGCTCCGAAGAAAGAGCGCCAAAAATGGCGATTAGCGATAAACTGTAATTGACGGCTAGAATTTCAAAATGCATCCGAATAATAGGAATGATTTAAAATTATCCATATGAATATTCTTTGTCGATATAATTTATTATGTCATCTAATTAAGATAGAAACGGAAGAGTTTCGAATTTCCTTCATGAACATGAATTAGAGGTAGGTATTTCGAACTTTTTTTTTAGACTATGGTTATGTCCAGGTCACTATGATTAGACCCGGTCACTATGTTTAGGCTGCAGAAGATTCAGAATAGTTGTTGTCGATTGTTTTTGAAATAAGAAAATGCGATCGTGTATCGAGCAAAATAAAACAACTTGGTTGGTTGAATTTTGGTGACCTGTATGAATATCACCTCGCGGCTTTTGTATACCGTGTTATTTTTACGTCAAATCCGTCTAACTTAAGGCCCAAATCGATTTTTCGTGGTGATGTTAACGGTCTGTCTCTGAGATTTCCGCTTAGTCTTATGCTGCCTATATATAGGTTGTCGATTTTTCAACTGTTATTTATTTATAATGCAGTGTTAATTTTTAAAGGTATTTCTAAGGCCATATGGAGGACACATTTCTTAGTTTCTTAAAGCGTAATTAAGGGAAATTTTTTCTACAAAATCAGTAATACTGAAATATGTTATGTTGTTGTAAAACTGATATAGTGCTAATCCCTGGATATAACGTTGTTATGCGATATTCATTTTAGTAGATTATTTAACTTTTGTAAATTTTTTGTGAAGCTTACTTTTAATAATTTTTAATTCTGTTGTATCAATATCTGTAAAAATGTGGGTGAGTATAGTGGCTTAGGCTAGACTCTGCCTTGTTTGTATTTGCAAACAAGTAAAGACAATTTATTAATATTATTTAATCGTTTCGTTTCGATATTGTCATTGTGAAACTTGCTGTTGCCTAGAGCAAAATCAGAAATTGACTCCCATTTCTTGTTATCCCAAGCAGATCAATTCTAGAATCATGTCTGGACGATATTTGGTGCTTCAAATTGGCTCATTCGGCAGAAGAGCCTGAATTTATCGTGTGATTTGTGGAGAGTATGATAATGTGGTTGCAGTTCACATAAATATAAGGAACTTCTTCAAGTCACTCACTTCAATACTGCTACTAATTAATCCCACAATGAACACTTCAAGCCTTGTGTGAATATTCTCATTGAATATTCATTTCGAAGATTTGTTCAAATGCCTCATCATAAATGATAATCCATGTTGAAGTGGAACGAAACTATTTTACAAGACTCCTTCATAATATCCTCATTATTCCACAACAACTGCGTATAAATTCGATTCAATTCAAAATTTATCTACTCGATCTTAATTCCTCCCGAGTTTTTCTGTCCGCTGTTGTTAGAAATGAAACTAAGCAGTCTGTCGAACTCTTCTTCAACATATACAAAAAAACTGGTTGAACTCTTTCAATTCAACAACCAAGCAGCTAATTATTGTCATTCCTTTTCGAGAAGTCAATGACCATATGTGTTAAATTATCTTTCCTCATTCACCTGACTCAGTTCTTCGGAATGGAATCGGGGCATAGTGTTCAAGGAAATCTAACCGGAGCAGCTCTTTCCTCAATAAGAAATATAATAAAGAGAATGATGATTATTCTGACCCTCAAAAGTCTTGCAAGGAGAACCCAAAGAAACTCCTAGGAGCTTCTACGAGGAGAATTATTTGTGTTTTGTGTAGGTTTTGTTATTGTGTCCTCAACACCTGTAATAAGAGGTAAGATGGAAGAGGCTGGCAGATTGTGCCTATAGCACGACGAATAGATCGAGCACAATGCCCCGCTGAGTACAGGATTAGATTCGAAGAACTAGGAGATCACCAGCTGAGATTGAGGGACATGGACCAGTTCTCATCCTCTAATCTCACCTTCTTTATCAAAAGGCTTGAGCTTGTGGGTGATGTATAGACTTAAGTGTGTCTGCACAACACAACGCATCACATCTAATCTAATATATTGTGTCCTTCCACCACGTTAGGCACAGCACTGTTAGTTTTTTCCCAACAGTGAATGGTTGCCGGTACTATTTGACTTGGAATTTTCTTCCCTAGCCCGTAGTCGAACTCGGGATCTCCTGATTTCGAGTTCGACGCTCAACCATTGAGCTAATTAGCACTCTATAGACCTCATTAGTTAGGTTAGAATCATTCGCTTGGCGGGAGATCCATATTCAATTTTTTTAACAAGGAATTTCAACTTTGAGATGAAACCACCCTATTTAAAAGAGAATGTTAGTATAGAGACAACAAGTATTGGGTACCTTCATCATTAGTGCATGTGTTCATGTTATTTCCACATTAAAATCTACTTCCATTTATTCTTAAATCAAAATTGAAACCAGTGTAGTTCAAAAGATTTCCGTTTGTCGTAGATGACTTCTGTTGTGCGTCATTACAAGGCCGAATTAGGGTTATGTTATTATTTTTGACTGATTTCGAGTGAGCTAAGACATACTTCAATCGAATTTTGTGAACACTTTTATATTTATTAATTATTTTGGAAATATACAATTTTGTTATGAAAACTTGATTCTAGATGGTTGAGAAAGGTTCACAGAATCTATTTCAACCGAAACAAAACTTAAGAAATTAGCCAAAGTATCTAAAAATAGGTGAGAAATTCGCGTAAACTTTAGGTCCATAAGAAATGCATGGAAAATTCAGTGCTCGGATCCACGGATGGACCGTAATTCAAATTTCCCGCCTAACCTAACTAATGTGGTCTATAGAAATAGCAGTTCATATTTTGTATGGTATACACTATACAGAATATTGAGGGTATAAATCGTATATTGTATATTGTATTGTATATTATTATACTGATCCTCCAAGGTCTTCCCCAAGGAGACCCCTCATAAACTTTGGAAGAGCTTGAGCGAGTAAGGAGAACCAGTTGTGTTCTGAGTAGGCTTTGTTACTGTGTCCTTATGCTACCTTAGGCACAGCACTGTTAATTTTTGACCCAACAGTGAATGGTGGCGATAAATTCGACTAGAAAATTTCTTTCCTAGCCTCGGGGTTGAACTTGGGGCTTCCGCTTCCAAGTCAATCGCTCTACCCCTGAGCCAACCGCATAAAGCATAGATAGTTATTTGAATTAGCTCAACTTAATCTCTTACATGAGAACAGTTTAAGTTACGAAAATAACTCAAGAGTTCGTTCACATAATGACCTGAAGAACCATTGAGAACATAATTCTTATCTTTTGGAGCAGCAGCATATAAATTTTTTTATTGAGAATATTCGTGATACTAGATGCACCACTGATTAAAACTGAAAATCAATTCTATTCGTGAAAATGAAGTTTCTGCACATTTTCTACACCATTGTAGTTTTATGGAAATGTCTATTATAGTTTGAAAGATACTCGAAAAATAAAATATTTATTTCTATACCAATAATATGTAAATTCTCTCAAATATTCAATAAGAATTTTTCAAGTATAAGACCCTTGGAAATAACTTCTTTCGGAATTAGTTTTCAAGGATGTCGTATACATACTTTGACGAGGAAAACAATCTGACAACCTCGCAGTTCCACTAATTCAACCGAGGCACAGTACAACAAAATTATCAGACTGTGACAGAGGCAGGCTCAGAAATTGATTAATTATTAGGATATTAGGTTATATGGTATTCTATTTTATCTTCTCGAAGAGTTGCTCATGTTTACATAGATCCCTAGCTATAAGAAATTTCTCGTTGAGAATAATTGGGTGGAATAGATGAAATGATACTTATAATTGATTGATTTCACTGAGAAGTGTTAAATGCATTTATCGTTTGATGAAAACACTGAATTTTGGTTGCGGATAACATGTTCTCTTGTGCATACTACCACTTTATTAAAACTAGTTGAAATAAAATAATAAATCAGACGTGACGGGAGTTATATCTGTAGAAAATTATTGATTGAATGTGTGTTAACAAGATGAAATTATGTTCCATATATGAGAGAAATCCTTAGAATTATTGCGCAGAATCAATGTGATATGAAAATAAACGTGTTGTTGATATGGATAACCGTAATTTATAAGTTTTGTATTTTCTATTGTATAAATAGAGAATATTCATAGATTAATACATATCATGGTAAGCCTATTCATCTATTTCCCAAAAGATATCTAACCTGCAATTCAAGTTGTTTGAATAATGATCGCTTATGTCTATGCCTTTATTTGCAGATTCTACCCAGATTATCTGTGATTCTAGTTCAGGGACAGATTCGTAAGAGCAGTTGAATTTCTGGTATAGTTATCAGAGTTTATAACATTTAATGAAGAATATCTCGAAAACGGTATTATTGGCTTTAGAATTAGGTTTTGAAGGCTCTCGCAAAATCTCAGCGATATCGAACGGATAGTTTCTGAGAATTTGATATTTTTTCAAAATGTTCTAGTGATAAGATCTTCACGAAATATCACGTTGTTTTACTCGGAAACATTTGAGCGATTATATCCATGATCTATCTTAACCGTCACCTTTGGATGCACAACCGAACCTGAGAATTGCAAGCTACTATCTTTTTTCGTTATACTGGTACGCCCAACGCTGCTCGGTTTCCAGTAATTCTTCAATAACTCCGGCAATATATATCCGATCGTGTTCAAATTTACTGTAGAATTAGGTTTTGAAGGCTCTCGTAACATCTCAGCGATATCGGACGGATAGTTTCTGAGGTAAAGAAAAACAAAATAATTTTGTTTTTTTTTTCTAGAGATAATATCCTCACGAAATTTCACAGAAGTCTTTGTGTCGGCATTCTACAACTAGTTACCAAGATTCAAAAATTACGGATCTGTATTGTTTGAGTTATTGGGAAAAGAGAATATCAACTTAACCGTTTAGTCAATTAGGCCCATTAATGAACTAGGGTTGAGGAACTTAGGTTGTGCATCCGATTAATCGTCGTATTCGGATGCTCATCCCTGAAAATTTCAAGTCGCTATCTCTTTCAGTTCGAATAATTAGAAATTTACAGGCAAAATGATAGCACGCTGTTCCCTAGAACATGCACCCAAAAACCACGGAATAAAGTAAGAGCACCCTGGTACGAGCGCGCAAAAACCGAAAAATTAAAAAAAATTAACTGAGAATCCAACGCTTAGAAATAATTTTCTGAAGATGACTAGACATGCCCATGGTTTGTTGGGATAACAATATAACAGTTTCGAATCTAGATTTTTCAGACACAACTGTTTCCATAATATGACAGATATAACAAACATCGTGCTCGCAAGGCTCGTTAGGTGGGCTATCTCTGATTTTATGCGCTAGTTATTTGCCCAATTAATGTCATATAACTGAATCCCAACATGAGTGTAATGCTGCGTTACTTCAAATATGATTAAAACAACTATTGTATGTAGGTATCTAGTAAAGAATAAATAGAACTCCGTGAGGGAATTAACCCAATTATGTTGCTGACTGCAAGTAAACGGATTCTTTGAAACTATTTGAGTTATATCACACTTTCTTCATTGATGTTGAAAAAATGTATGTTCAGTCAAATCAGATAGAAAAGTATCGGTCATCAATGTTATTTTTTGGTTTTATCTCCAACGCTTTGAAAACTAACCAAAAAATAAGAGAATTTTTCGATTCCTTCAAAATTGAGAAAAAGAGGAAAGCGTCACATACGTTACGGGTTCATGGTTATTATCAATCATCCGTGTAACTTAGCACACTGAATGACAAACGAAGAAGCTATAGAAAACTTAAGCCCTATTGTTACGAACTACTGGAGACATAAATCTCACCAGTGCCACCTAGGGAGAACGTTAGAAACTCCAACCCTCTGTAATGCGGAAACCTTGAGAGATTCCCAGTGACGTCACTGAGTATCGCGCAAGGTTATCTTCAGTAGCTCGCATCAAGAGGGCTCAAGTTTCCAAGAGCTTCCTCGTTTATCATTCAGTGTCCTAAATTACGCTGATGATGCCCTGAATGACGCTTTCCTCTCCGGGGAACACTGAGCGATGAGGTGACCATCCCAGATCAAGAGAGAATATTTTTTGATGGTTGAAATCGATGACCATTTCTCTGTGTGTCTTTTAGTTCCTAGCAATAAGCTACAATTCACCATATTCTATAATCTACTTAATTAATCCGAAACCACCAGACCGATTCTACCTAATAACGAATTTAACCGAGAAATTCATTCCTCAAATTCACTCTGAAAATTATATTATATCATTTGGAACTCAACCAATATTCCCGATTTGTTATGACTAGAGATATTCTGAACCCAATTCGATTAACTTACCAAAGTATATATTTCCATCATCTTATGGGTTATCCCAGGGCATTATATTATCACCCAAAAATTATTATATCCTATAATCCTCATAATTCTACGATAGCTGAGGTTATTTCATTGGTCTTTTTGCATTCAATCATACCTTGTTTTCTAGAACAACTAGAAATGAATATGACATGTCCTTTCAAGATGACATGTATGAACACAGATTATGAAATTCTGTGAAATCATAGAATTACGGTTCAATATTGAAATTTTGAAAAATCATATCCCGGAAAGTATTAGCTTGTTAGAGCTTTAAATGCTATCAATGGAGTATCATGATGAAACTGCATCCTAAAAAAAATTGAATTTGAAATTTGTAATCTAAAATTTTTTTTTTCGTTACTCCGTAAGTATCATGCCAATTTTGCCCAATAACGAACTTAACCGATACATTTATTTTCCAAAACTACTCTGAAAATTTCAACTGCCTAGCCCTTTTCGTTTGAGAGTTATCGTGTTAACGGACGGACGGCCGGACAGAATAGATTTTGACCATGGATTCTTGATCAATCGAATCAAAATGCTTAAGGCCATTTTCAGCTAAAAATTGAAAAATTAGGTTCAGATATTCGAGCAAATTGATAAGCACTCTGAATACCGAGCAACGTTAGGAGGTTTCAGTATCAGTTATCGTGGTAACGATGAGTGACCGTTACCACGTTAACTTTCGAATGGAAAGAGATAGCGATCTGCAATATTCAGGGTAGGTTGCGCATCCGAATGCAACAGTTAAGTTCCAGACATAGTCGGCCGAACAGTTTTAGAGTTATATCCATCTGACGTTATGTTATTTCCTGCATAACTCAATAAATACAGATCCGATTTATTAAAATCTTTTTGGTTCTATTTCGTATGACTGATCCCCATTATCCATAATTAGTTTAGTTCTTCCAATTTAATTCGCAACCAAAAACAAGACAAAACCAGCAATTTTGGTAAACACGATTAGCATACAATTTTACAACAACCAAGTAACACTATAGTTTCTAACAGGAAAATGGCATTTCACCCGATGGCGCTTGGATTTTCGATCAATAGATGCCGCTTAAATACCAGTAAACGCCTGCTATTGGGTTCGACTCCTCGATGAAGAATTCGAGGTCAAATTTGATTCTGTCCGGCCGTCCGGCCGTTGCCACGATAACTTGAGAACGGAAAGAGCTAGCAACTTGAAATTTTCAGGGTAGGTGGCGCATCCCAATATGACGCACATGTTCGTTAATGGGTATAATCGACTGAATGGTTTCCGAGTACCTAATCATTTTGTTTTCAACCATTTTGAATCCGATCGAATTGAAACTTGGCGAATATTTGTAGAATATAAACCTGAGTACGTTTGTGAAATTTTGTGAGAATCGTATGACTATAAAATTAAAAAAAATTATATTATTAAAAAATATTTTTTATGTAAGGAGACATAATGAGAACGGAAAGAGATAGCGACTTGAAGTTAGGTTGCATCTGAATGCGACATCTGAATTCGTTCATAAGCATAATAGGATAAACGGTTTTTTAGTTCTACCCATCTGAAATTTGGTTGTTATTTCCTCAATGACTCGAAAACTGCAAAACCGATACAATTCAAACATGGTTATTAGTTGTAGAATGCCAACGCGAAAACTATTGCAAAATTTCGTGAGAATCGTAGCACAAGAAAATTTTTAAAAAGTCATTAAACAAATTTCCATATATCAGAAATTATTCATCCGACATGGCTGAAGTTTTGCGAGAGCCTTCAGAACCTAATTCTACTACCAAGTTCCAAGCTTGAACACGATCAAATCTATATTGTTGGTTATCCGAGCAGCCTTATGTGAGCTCAGTAGCTGGATGGGTGAACGTTTCCTCGATAACTCTCGAACGAAAGGAGATCCCATCTGGAATATTATTTCCTCGATAACTCAAAAAATATAGTCTCGATCGAATTGAAGCTTGCTTACAAGAAGTAGAATATCGACAGGAAGACGTGCGTAAAATTTCTTGAGGGCCTTACCACTGGAACATTTTAAAAAAATTACGAAAAAATATTATGTATCTTACGATACCTTGAGAACGGAAAGAAATAGCGACTATGGGAGATGATAGCCCTTCATTAGGGTCCTGCAGCGGTCTTCGAACATCTGAAGTTCTGAACAATCATCGTTTTGATTGGCCAAACCTGGTTTTGAAAGAGATCCTCCTGGCCTTATTAGCTACGATAATTTCCCGTTTTGAAATCAAATAGTGAAGGGATTTCTAAGAATAAGAGTGAATATATTTGAAAACTAGCTGAGGCGATTCTTCTTCATGAGATCCATGCGGCTTATTTGTGAGAGGGGACTTTTGAAAGGTTATGTATTATATTTAATTTCTTCATTTCTTTCCTCTTTTTTTTTCATTTTTGCGCGTATGTTAAAATTGAAGCTTGGTAACTAGTTGCAGAATATCGACATAAAGACGTGTGTAAAATTTTGTGAGAACCGGACCCCTAGAAAATTTTAAAAATTAGGAAAAAAAATTGGTTCAAGCACTGACGTGAAGTCGGGAGCTTTTGCGCGTATGTTCTATTGTCCATTCTCCTGTATTGGACACTCTTAATCGAATTTTCCATGGTAAATTCGATTAAGAGTGTCCATTACGGGACAATGGACAATAATTTTATTTTACGGCATATTAAATGAATAGCCAACTGTCGTTTGGGTCCTTCAACGCATTTTTTGCAATTTGGCACTTGATTCTTTTTTAATTAGCATCAACATCATCAAAGTCAACTTCATTAGAATACAGTTTGTTCACAATATTCAAACAAACCTGACCTAACTGACTGAATTAAGGTTTCTATCAGACCAAACAGGAACTGCTACTATTGTTTTGCCTTCTGAATCACAACGGATCTGATTGATCCATCACGACCTTGTCTTAATGAATTGATTTTTCACGGTGGTCGAGCGCTTAGCGGCAATTTGGTTATGCTCTGCAGTATATACAGGTTGGACTTGGAATGTTTGTTATAGCAAATAATATGGTTCACGCTGGCGAAACCATGAAATAAATGCATTATTCTTCGGCACTTTCCCAGGTGAGTTTGGAAAGTTTAGATTAAGATAATGCTTGATGAGACTATTAAAGTATTAAAATATCGTAGCAGATGTAGATTTCGGTCGCTATTATTTACACTTAATCATAATATTCGTTCATTAGAAAAATTGTAATTCGATGTTAGGAATTTGGTTCGTAAAATATAACACCATTATTTTCCTCGGAACATAGTGCCCATCAATTTCCCCAAATGTTTGTAATTTTCAAATTTTTGGCTGAAAGTGGCCTTAAACGATTTGGTTCAACTCACTGATCAAGATTCCATGGTCAAAATCGATTCTGTCCGGCCGTTATTACGATTACTCTCGAACGGAATGAGCTAGACACTTGAAATTTTCAGAACAGGGTTGGGAAATAATTATCTCGTTTAAGTTCGTTATTGGAGAAAATCGGCTGGATGGTTCCGGAGTAACGAAAAAAAAATTTTTTTTACATTACAAATTTCGAACTCAATATTTTTAAGATGTACTTTCATCATATAAATCCATTGATATAATTTTCAGCTCTGACAATCTAAAGTTTCGGAGATATGATTCTTCAAATTTTCAATAATGCTTCGTACTTCTATGTTTTCACAGAATTCGAATCTGTTTGTGTTCTATCTGTGTTCACTGTTCATACATTTCCTCTGATCTACCTACAGACATGTCAGACATGTCAAATGTATTTCTGTTTTGACAAAGTATGAAATTTTGATAATGCAAAATGAACAATTATTGGATATTATAATTTCCGCTACCCTATATGCCCTTGGATAATCCATATGATGAGAGAAATATATAATTTGGCAAGTTTATCAAATTGGGTTCACAATATCTTAATTGAAAACAAAACTGTAAAAATAAATATTGGTTAAGTTTCAATTGATATAATATAATTTTCAGAGTAGATTTCAGGAGTGAATATCTCGGATAAGTTCGTTATTTAATTTTAATTCAGTTTCTTTTATAATGCAGTTCTCTTATAAGAATCCATCGATATCATTCCCAACTCTGAGAAACCAATAATTTTGGAGATGATTTGTCAATGTTTGAGCAAGAGCGCCAAAGCTCCTGTCCACAGGGCTTTCCACATTTTTATAATTCCGGACTGCTATCACAAAGGGACGAAAAAAACAACCCCTACAATATTTTTCCGGAATTTATTGATGCTTTCAACATTCCGTGAATTAGATAAATGATATGAAAAATTCGAAACTTTTTTGTTTTTGACTATTTCCCTTAAATTGTTAGTTCAATAACAGAAAATTAAAATATTACTTAGATTCCTATTGAAGACATTATCAGAGACGATATAATGTATTGAAAGATACAAGAAGGCTGCCCCACTATATTATAGTAGGAGGGTTTCAAATGAAGTGTGAATGACAACTATTTTTAAGGTTGAATATTTTATAAAATAAAAATTTTTACACCATTTCAAAGGGCATTCATTTCTAGGTGAAGAGGCTAAGAACAAAGAATTATGTGGGAAATACTCTTTAATATTTCCGAAGAACCACCTCTCCCAATTTTTCGCATCAATTTAGAAACACGCAGTATAGGTAATGAACGATATTTTATTTGTGCACATTTATGGAATGTATATATATTCTATATATATGGATATATGGAAGATATTGAATGAACCATTTTTTGGGATTTCTGGATATGTGTACCATGTTTAATCAATTTCTACCAGTTTAGGGGAATATCCCAGACAAATTTTTCGATCTGATTGTGCAATTCTACTTACTTACTACAAAACATATTCTGAAACTTTCAGGGAGGCGGGGGGAGGAAAAACATTTTCTAGAAGCAAATTCCAAACGATTGGTATCAGAGAAAATTAACTAATTGGAAAAGCACTGAGGTCAGGATGTTTGACGCGCTTGGTCGAATTGATAGCTTTCAATCAAACCTAAATAAAATGGTCCAAATTCCTTGAAATATATCCATGCGGTATCATAATTTACTCGTCTTGAATCGCGATATGAATTAAATATCGATTTAAAATCATCTTTCATCTAATTGCTCTTTCCTTATAAAAATGAGCACCACCAAGACATTTCAGTATACCTTAATCCTTATAATATTTTGATATTTCGCTAATATCTTCAACAATATAGATCTATTCGAGATTAAATCAAGAACTTGGCTGTAAAATATAGCTCTCGCAAAATTTCAAAGATATTTGAGTGATAATTTTTTTGATTACATTTTTTTTAAATTTTCTATTGAAATAATCCTTCACCATTCTGACTCATTGCGTTCAAGAGTAATCATGTTTACGCACGGTAGGACGGACAGAATTATGTTTCACCTCGGATTCTTCATCAGCGAGTCGAAAGTAATCGTTTGTGGCTATTCTCGGCCAAAAATTCGAAAATTGCAGACATTTGAGCCAATTGATAGAGGCACTCTGTTCAGGAAAACAAGTGCGCCAAAAACGAATGACTAACAATCAAATATTTTTATGATGATGCTACTCAAATCATAAAGTTTTATCTAAGCAAGGTATACATAGATATTTCCTTCATATTTATGCATTCTGTAAATACTCGTATATTTATTGTTCTCATTATAACATTTAGTTATTGCAGATAAAAAACGTGTTCGAATATATGTATTTTCCATCAATTAGGTAGTTAATTTGAAGGTAATTATGGAATGGAAAAGAAATTTTTTAACCGTGTAAACATCATTATTTCGACATAATTAAAGAATTAATTGTACTGAATAAACACAGAATTTTTATATCCATGAACATACTTTCTCTCATTTCGGACTTATAACTGTTAAATTAAAATTACTGTTCTAGCCGATGCATTATTATCTCATTTTCGAACAATAGCTATATACCTATGTTCGATTGTCGATTAGTTCTCAAGCCACATTCACATGAGTGCCTGTGTATAAAGTTATTTCATAACGATGATTTTGTGGCTTGCGGTTGTATCAAGTAGACTCAATTATCTTTTTCCATTCTTGAATCGATTAGATATGATAATCCATCCAACAGAGAATATTGTTATGTAAGAAGGTACTGTTGAAAACGATGAATGGATACTTGATGTGAATGAGTGTGCACACGAAATGATCTATGCAATGAAATCAATGCACAGATGAACAAAATATTTTTGTTGCCGAAAAGTCACTGTTTCGAGTTCAGACCAAAAAATTGGTTCAAGCCCTGTGGACAGGAGCTTTTTGGCGCTCTTGTTCAAACAGACAAATTATATCTCCGAAAGTATTGGTTTCTCAAATTTGGGAATTATAACAATGGATTCTTATGATAGAACTGCATCATGAAAGAAGTTAAATTTAGAAAAAGTGTCGTTTAAAAATGAATGCTTCAAAAATTATCATTTAAAAAAAAATGAGTAATCTGCACTGCTTTAATGCTCCAAAAATTGTCATCAAATTTATTTATCAAGATTAAATGAGCAATCTGCAATGATTCAACCTCGTGGAATGGGTTGTTGCAACTTACACTCGGAGCGTAGTTTTCACAACTCGAAATACCTAAGGAAAATATCATCGAAACGTCTAGAGCGAGGCTGGAGACAATCATAGCAGATTGTCCATTTATTCCTGATATTTGAGTAGGTAGAGGCTGACGAACAAATTATTTGAATAGTTCAAAAAATATTAATGAAATACTATCCTCTTTTCATAATTTAGAATTTAATTGTTCTTACCACTTACACATTCTTTTCTGTATTATTGACCTTAAATCAAGAAAAAATGTTTGACACACAAATGTAGATCCATATTTCGGCATTTTTTTGCTAGCAACATTATAAAAATACTGTATATAGAAACATGTCTCACAACAGTAAGTTGTAGTAAGTAAAAGGTAATATTAACCTCAGTGGTCAACGAACAGTAATTTCTTTTGATGATTCCATTATGTTCTTCTTTCCGATTGCCTTCATAAACTACATCATTGAAATGATCCAATTCTAAATTTTTTGAAACATAATCCCCAATATTTATACATAAATTATTGAATATGTAATCAGTCAATATTATTTTCGGTTTCAAAACAGTCTTGTATATATTCACAAATTCGAGAATCAGATACTTGTTTTCCAATAGAAAATATTTTCAAACTACGAATTGACGATTCTCTAATAACTAGATAAAATAACATTTATGAACAGTGAACACAGATAGATTCTGTGTTTACATTCTGTGAATACATAGAACTACGATGTATTATAAAATTTTGAAAAATCATATCTCCGAAAGTATTAGCTTGTGAGAGTTGACAATGATAAAAATGGATTCTTATGATGAAACTACATCTTAAAAAAAATTGAATTCAAAAGTTGTGTGTTACTCTGAAACTATTAGGCCGATTTTGCCCATTAACGAACTGAACCGATATATTTATCCCTCAAACCTACTCTGAAAATTTCAACTGCCTAGCTCATTCCATTCGAGAGTTATCGTGTTAACGGAGGGCCGGCCGGCCAGAATCGATTTTGACCACGGATTCTTGATCAATGAGTCGAACCAAATCGTTCAAGATCATTTTCATCAAAAAATTCGAAAATTACAGACATTTGGGCAAATTGATAAGAACTCTGTTCCGAGGAACAAGAGGGCCAAAAAGTTCCTGAATACGTTCGCCCATCTTTGGCGCGCAGTTCTGGTGAACAGAGTATCTATCAATTCGTCCAAACGTCTGTAATTTTCGAATTTCTGGCCGAGAATGGTCTCAAACAATCAGTTGTGTCCCACTGATCAAGAATCCAAGGTCAAACTTGATTCTGTCTGGCCGTCAGCACGATTACGCTCGAACGGATTAAGTTAAATGGTTGAAATTTTCAGAGTAGATTTGGAGTGTAAATGCGCTGACTATGTTCGTTAATGGGCAAAATCCACCGAGTGCTTTCAGAGTCATAGCCATCTGAAATTTATTTTTCCCAATAACTCGAAAAATACTGATCTGATCGAATTAAAGCGCGGTAGTTAGTTGAAAACTATTCCTCAGATATCGTTGAAATTCTGCGAGAGCCTTCAAAACCTTAGTTTGTAGCAAAGTTCTAGATTTGAACTCGATCGGATCTGTATTGGTGAAGATATTACCGAAATATCGAAATATTCCAATGATGGAGATTTACTGGTACACTGGATCACACTCAACAAACTAATTTGCGAACAGTTTTTGATTTTTGACCTGAATTTCATTAATTATTATGTCATAGACAACATATCAAGACTGTTTATGTTCGTATATAATTCCGCGCTACCGAGGGGCTGACCGAAGTTGATATGAATTTGACAAGTCGATGCGTCGAGAGCAACAATCAAAATTCTGTTAGATATCGGTTGAAAAAAATATTTTCCTAGTTATCTAGAGCAAATTAATTCTCGAAGGAATTTATATAATATAAATTCGGTAAGTACTAAAATCAAAGTATTATTGCTTATTCATTTATTTTTCGTTTATCTTTCAATACGAAAGAATCATTGTCAGTTGGAAAACAGATTTTTAGAGGCTGGCCGGTCCGTCCGTAGGTACGATAACAGTTGAAATTTTCAGGGGAGATAAATATCTCGGTTGAGTTCGTTATTGGGCGAAATCGGCCAGAAGGTGTCGAAAAAAAAATATTTTTTACATTACAAATTTCACATTCATTTTTAAGATGCAGTTTCTCCATAAAAATCCATTGATATCAATTTCATCTCTAACAAGCTATTACTTTCGGAGATATGATTTTTCAAAATTTCAATAATCTATCGTACTTCTATGTTTTCACAGAATGCTATAATTATTCTATCTATGAATTATCATATGATCTGTGTTCATACTCGTACATGTCATCCTGTTTTCCTATAAGAGACAATAATATGTCAAATTCATTTCAGCTATCGTTGAATTATGAGTATTATAATATGATATTATACTTTCTGGTGATATTTTAATGCCCGTGGATAATCCATATCATGATGAAAATATATACTCTGGTAAGTTAATCATATTGGGTTCAGAATATCTCCAGTAAAAACAAAACTCAAATATTGGCTAAGTTTCCATTGTTATAATGTAATTTTTTGAATCGATTTATGGGACGAATATCTCGGATAAGTAGATTTCGGATTAATAATTTTTGGCACTCTTGATTTAATGATTAAATGACACTTTTTTGAATTGAATTTCCTTCATAATGCAGTTGTATCATAAAAATCCATTGATATCATTCCAAAATCTGAGAAACCAATATTTTCGGAGATATGATTTGTAAAAGTTTGAACAAGAGAGCCAAAGCTCCTGCCACAGGGCGTTTCCCTTTTTTTTTGGACTTTTGTGTTTACAGTCGGATTTATTTTCTTGGCAATTTATTATATATATAATATTATTTTTTTCCTGGAGCTAAGCAGCTTTGGGAGAGTTCAGTACCTGGATGGATGACCGCTCTGGATATAAATTTGGACAGCACACCATAGGTCCTGGCCATAGTGCTTTTTCATCTTGTTTATTCCAAATTCTCATATGATAATTTTTCAATTTTACTCACCAAATAAAAGCCGTCTATCGAAATCCAGGTATATGAGGTATAACAAAAAATGATCAAGTCAAGCTTTTGATTCAGTGGTATTTTAGCTCATCGAAAGGCAATATTTTATAAACCCAAAATTATTTCTTAAAAGTTGTTTAATTAAAATCACTGCAACTTTTACAACAAACGTCAGATAGTCATCAAATTTTGAAAGCTGGGTACTCTTCGAAGGTTAGTATTTATCAAAGAATTCATTAATTTCGTATCCTCTGTGTGTTAGACCGACAACTTAGCAGCTGATGTAATTTATGCCTGATTGTAATTTCATCCGAACTGTTACCTTTTTGCAGAAGTTCCGAAGCCTGAAATGTTTTTTATTGATGCAATTTTTGATTTGTGATGCTGGTCACTGTAGCCGAGATTATTCCAATCAGATTCTTAACACAACATGAATGTGTAAGTACAATCCTCATATCGTAATGTAATGACCATTATCGAATCCTTCCTAGACGTTTGTTATTTATAATTAATTACTTCACACACTACTAGTGAAGCTATCAATTTCATTGTTCCTCGAATAAAGAACGATGTAATCATTTGAAATGGAGGAAAAATTATACCGACTCAGTTAAAATGCGGTCAGTAGTATCTTTCAATTCAAACACTAAACGCAATTTTTTTTAAGATGCAGTTTCATCATGAGAATCTATTGATATCATTTCAAACTCCAACAAGCTAATACTTCCGGAGATATGATTTTTCAAAATTTAAAATAGTAGTTCTATGATTTCACAGAATGCTGGAATCGAAAATTAGCGTCCGTATTGCTATCTAATATCTATGAATTTCATGATCTGTATTCATACATGTCATCTCGAAGAGACATGTCATATTTATTTCCAGTTGTTCTAGAAAACAAAGTATGATTGAAATGATTGAATGCAAAATGATCAATGAAACTATCGTAGAATTGATGCCCTTGGATGGTCCATATGATAATGGAAATATATGCTTTGGTTAGTTTTTCAAATTGGTTTCAGAATATCTCCAGAAAAAACAAAACTGGAATATTGGCTAAGTTTCAAATGTATATGAAATATTTTTCAGAGTAGATTTGAAGAATGAATATCTCTTATAAGTTATTGGATAGAATCGGTCTGGTGGTTTCGGATTAATAACTCCGTCTTAACCGTCTGAACAAAGTACCACAAAAAAAATATCTCGAATTTTAAAATATCAATGTAAATGTTTGAAGAAAGTTCCCCATCATCCATTTTCAAACGAGGCATTTTTGAGACATAGTTTGTATAACGAAACTACCATTATTTTAGTGGTAGAATATGCTACGAGAGTAATGTACCGTACTGTATGCCCAACACATTTCATATTATAAAAGCTCAACGTAAATTTTGCATTTGTTATTGAAGTGAGCGAATAAGTCATAAGGTGAACAAAAGATAAGGTACCTAATACATAATGGACATTTGCAGTGTGAAATTGCAGTTTCATACGTTGTGGTCTATATCACCTAAATTCAATGGAGTCATTCAGAACTCAAATGCCCAAAATATTTTGGCATAAAAAATTGTCATTGAATTGAACATTATCCAACCTACCTGAATCTGCATTAGCTAAGCTACCAACAACCATAAACGTAACAAGAATAAAACGATACATGTCACAGCACAAAATTCAACAATAAAAAAAATTAATTTTATAACAGAAATTTCCTGTTCATATCACAGGTGTAACGAGTTTGAAAACAGCAATAAAACTAAGATGTATTATCTGATAGTCTGTTGGTGTTTTCCGTGGACTACACGCTCTTCGATCGACGACGTACAAGCACAAACAAACCGCGGATGGCTAATATCCCGTGCGGGATCGAAGTGCGCTTCGGAGACTTTAACGCCAGAGCCTACTGAGACCCAAACGAAACTCGCCGGCAGTATATTGCAGTTCTTCTCCGAAGACTTTATCCTTATAGTTGGCGGGGTCAGTGCTCTCTTAAATTGTGTCTGACGTCATCCGATGTCCCCAACTTTTTTTGCCAGAGTTATCCCATCACGTACAGTGCATTGGAAGAATAATCCCATTATGTATGCGAAATGCGGATGAATATCATCGGACTGGTTTGAAGGATCTGTATCATTTAATCGATTTTGAATCCAGTTATGGGTCCCGTTTTTATTTTGAGTTTATGGCCTGCTATGTGTTTCAGTGTAGCTGTTGATTATTTTATGTTTTTCGGCGTTTGGGATTTTAATGATGTTGTATCATCTGCTGCCATTTAATAGCATTATTATGACAACAAATTACCGCAATCAATGCACTGAATACGGAAGCAGGTATAGGGTAAATAGGGCACCTTTTCATCATTTTTCAATATTTTACTTTAGTGTCAATTTGTACACTCATAAATGAACAACATAAACTGATGGATAATTTAATATTATTTATTTTAATTCTTTAGTTATGAGAAGTTCTATTAGTTTCGAAGGTATATAGGCATCTGAAAATTTGTTTTACAAATAACTCGAAAAGTACCTACTGGTCTGATCGAACTAGAGCTCGGTAGTTAGTTGGAAAAGGAGAGCACGAAGAGTTGTGCAAAATTTCATGAGGATCTTATGACTAAAAAATTTAAATAAAAATACTTCTGTATCCTAGAAAATATTTTTTAGAAGTCGCTGAAATTCTGCAAGAGCCATCCAAACCTAATTATTTGGCAGAGTGCTAGATTTAAACTCGGACGGATCTACATTGTTGGAAATTTTGGCAAAATATCGAAATATTACAACGATTACAGTGTACTGGTCCACTGAATTACACCCGAAAACCGAAAATTCGACGAATTTTATGATGATATCATAAGAAATGTCATGACTGTGGTCATGCCATTGTTATAAATGAAGATCAAGTTGTTTAAAAGATGACTTTAATTTGATATTCCATACCTATCGCGCGTCGAGTCGAGTTAAATGTGTTACTTATGAATAAGTCCATAAGTAACACATTTAACTCGACTAAATGAGTTCGGACACATTTATTCAGGTTTGATTGAAAGTGAAATAATATTGTTATCAATATTAGAGTGTGTATGTGTTTCGGTTCAACTGTTGATAATTTTCTGTTGCGGCGCTCTTGTTCCTCGGAGGAGAGTGCGAACGAAAAATGTTCCAGCGTTAGAAACACAAGATATTTGTCAGAAACAATATATAGAACACTGTAGCCCAATAAACAGTAACGAAACAACATCAACGATAAAACAACTATTTTCTTACGTTTCAATTGTAATTGACCATATTTATTCAAAATTGTTGAAAAATGAGTCGGAACTTGGAAATTTCTATGTAAAGTGAAACTATGTTGCTATGTTTTCGACGGACTGTGAATGTGACATATTTCGAATTTCAGAATAACTGGCAACAATAAATTATTCTGAAGATTTTCACTTGGTGTCTGATGAAGAAGTCTGATCTAGTCTCCGAAACGTTAAAAAATAGTTGTTTTGTCGTTGGTGTTCTTTACTGTTAATTATGCAACATTGTTCAAGATATTGCTTTTGACAAATATCTCGTGTTTCTAACGCAAAAGCAATTTTCAAAAAACTTTAGAATTGAGTCTTTTTAAGTAATCATCAAAGGATACTGTGGGTGGTATACTCATTACTAAAAGGTTTCTTTCTGGGTTTTCTCTCCCAAACTCTGAAAAATATCTATAAAATAAAAATGAATTATTTTGTGATTTCCTTCTGCGTAAGTAACACAGGATATTTGTCAGAAGCAATCAATTGAACAATGTTGCCTAACAAACAACAACGAAATAACATCAACGAAGAAACAACTATATCGTAACGTTTCGGAGTCTATATCAGACTCCTTCTCAGACGCTTAATGAAAATCGTTAGAATTATTTTGTTGATAGTTTAAATAACTTTATAAAGATTTTCATTAAAAGTCTGACGAAGGAGTCTGATATAGACTCCGAAACGTTACGATATAGTTGTTTCTTCGTTGATGTTGTTTCGTTGTTGTTTGTTAGGCAACATTGTTCAATTGATTACTTCTGACAAATATCCTGTGTTTCTTACGCAGAAGAAAATAATTAATTTTTATTTTATAGATATTTTTCAGAGTTTGGGAGAGAAAACCCAAAAAAAACTTTCAATAATGAGTATACCTCCCTCAGTATCCTTTAATGATTATTTGGCGGTATACTCATTACTAAAAGGTTTCTTTCTGGGTTTTCTCTCCCAAACTCTGAAAAATATCTATAAAATAAAAAAATAATTATTTTGTGATTTGCTTGTCCGTAAGAAACACAAGATATTTGTTAGAAGCAATCAATCGAACAATGTTGCCTAACAAACAACAACGAAACAACATCAACGAAGAAACAACTATATCGTAACATTTCGGAGTCTATGACAGACTCCTTCGTCAGACACTTCACGAAAATCTTCAGAATCATTTTGTTGATAGTTATTCTGTTGTTTCTCCATTGATGTTGTTTCGTTGTAGTTCGTTAGGCTACATTGTTCGATTGATTGCTTCTGACAAATATCTTGTGTTTCTTACGCAGAAGCAAATCACAAAATAATTAATTTTTATTTTATAGATATTTTTCAGAGTTTGGGAGAGAAACCCCAGAAAGAAACCTTTTAATATTGAATCTTTTTCATTATGTTTTCCGGTGTGAGAAATGCATAACAATATTTTATGTCAACGAAAAAGTCGTTAAATGTCAAAGGAACCTTGCGAAAATCTTCACTCCTCTTGATGCTCACCTGAACAATTGGAATATCTTGTCATATCGCTATTTTGTATTTCAGAACGTATTTAAAGTTACCTCAGCTGTGCTCATGTAGACAATAAATACTTTAAAACTTCTTGAGTTCCTCAGTATTACATGACATAACAAGAACAGACGCGTTTTAAGGCATAGTTTAGTTGAAATTGTCGAGAGCACTGATTAAGACTAAAAATTCTGAAACGCATCTGTTTTTGGTTTTCGGCAAAACAATGAAATCCCTGGGGTGTTGATTTGGTATGTGTAATCTATGCATAAGTATAAGAATTATACGAACAGTCTAACAGTATATATTCATTTCGAAAACTCATTGGCAGAACGCTCTGAACTTATTGATTCATAAACAATGGTATCAGCCATTTTTCAATATTGTTTTGAAAACGCTAAGTAGCGTTCATGGTCATCAGAATATACTGTATGAGCTCTGTGGGGTCGTTTCCTGAGTTCCTTGTTTTGTCTCATGAGTGGCGTGAGATTTTCTATATATCCCCTTAAGCTGGCCAATGGAAGCTTAAGATGGCTCAGTTTAGTTTAATTTGTCGAAAGAAATAGACGATTCGGAAATCTCTTTACCACTTTTTTGGTAAATTCTCAGAAAGCTGATACTTTCAATGTAAAGAGTCTGTACAACATAAATTGCATTGTTGCGCCTAAGAGAAGAACCGAAGGACCAGGGCAATGCCACCTGTGCCAACAGTATGGATACGCACAGAGCAAGTGCACTTTCCTATGGAGGTGTATGAAATGCTTTGGTGCCCATGATTCTAGAGACTACAAATTGACAAGAGCTTGCGCGAGCTAGAAAGGATGTAGCGAATGGAAAGTCGTTTCAAAAATGGGTGAACGTAAAATCACCCAGTAGCGAGTTCCAGAGAAATTTACATTGAAAAACCTGCTGAAAAGATACGGAAACCCAAAGAAACAACTGAAAATAAGGAGGAACCTAAAAAGAAAACAGAGATTCGCAAGAAACAAGTACCACCCGTAGATGAATGGGATAAATTCACTGCAAATATTTTCAGTAAAATGATGCAGTAATTCGAAAGTGACATCGAGAACAAATTACAGAAGTTGATGGGAAAACTTAATTGATGGCTCACACAACCATATCAAGAAACAATATCACGATAGTTCCCTGGAATTTAAAAGGCATAAGGGCACGTTAAATAGAGCTGGAAGAATTGATAGCAGAAAAATCCCCAGATGTCATTGCCTTGCAAGAAACAACATTATAGGATCTCATTCGACAACTATGAGATATACAGATACGACAGAACGAGTAACAATAGAGGGGGCGTGGCCCTATTAATTAAAATGAACATTAACCATTACTTCGACGGAATACTGATAACCGAACATCTATAGGCTATTTCGATAATTATGAACACTATTCGAGGACGAAGAGAAAAATCTCGGTATATATACCACCGCAAAACGAGCTTATAGAAGAAGACTTAAAAAAGTTGCTAGACGGACGATATCCAAAAAGTCTGATAAGAGAAGTCGTATTAGACTCGCAAGAGGAAGGAACGTCGGACCACAATCCAATAGAGCCCTAGAATTCACACCGACTGCAAAAAATATACTGAAGTACCCCAGAGCGTGAAATTCAACAGATTAACACTCCTCAAGACTTAAGAATATACCGCTGAAATACTAGGAAACAAAATCCTAGAAACATAAGAAGAAAGTACTACAAGAACACAGAAGCCAGCACCTAAACACCCACACGGAGAAATACCAAGGATAATAATGTAATTGATTCAAACAAATCGAAGATACAGAATTTCTAAAAGTGAAGAAAGCAAGAACGAGCTGAACAAGCACAGCCAAATTGTCAAAAATACACTTGGAGAATTCAGAATAGATAGATGAAACAAGAGAAAAATGCAAAAATGCAAAAAAGCCTACGCTGATAGAAAACAAAAATACCCCAACCACACGGAGTACATGGCCTAGCATATTCGAAATATGAGAATACCACGGCTCTGGCTGACACAATAGAAAGGGAAGCCAGCATCCAACATAAACTATAGAACATATCATTATAATGAAGATCTCGAAGAAGAAGTAGAATAAAATGAAAATTTAATGATGGAACTGCCTGAATACGATACAAATCCGAATACAGCCACACCAACCGAAGTAAGATAACAAATTTCAAGCTGAAGAAGTTGCCCAGGAAGGAAATAGTCACGCCCACAAATATAACAAATGGAGTGATGCGAACAAAAAACTACCAGAAGAGATGTAAAACGGCATTTTCTATAAACCTGAAAAAAAAAGAAAATTCCCGCATAACTACAGGCCAGTCAACCTCCTCTCATCCTTAGGGAAAGTATTGCCCAAAGATTGAATGAGGAAACAGAAGAACTGAACCTCATAGCAATGAACAATTTGGATTTAGAAGAGATCAGTCAACAGAAATTCAATTACTGAGGCTCACAGAATACTTGACGGCAGGCTTCCAGAACAAGCAAGCAATCAGACCCCAAGAATCCGTCCTGGGCCCACTTCTGTATAATATCTGTATCCACGATATGCCAAAAGATGCACAATAGAATATCTCATACAACAAAGACTACAGGAAGCAACCGAATAATTGAGTGACTGGTGTAGAGAATGGAAAATCCAGATAAACACCAGAGTTAATAAAAACATAAAACTGACGATGATTAAACCTACAGCGAAATGGCATGGTTTGGCTGCATGGGGCTTTGCAGCCAAATGCCATATCAAGAAGATACAGTCGGCAGAAGACATTAATAAGAACAGCAGTGGACGTACTGTGGTTTGTGAGAAATGGACAAATACACGAAGACTTATAATGGGAGCCGATCACAACTTTCATTAAGAAAAAAGCCTAGATGATATTTTAAAGAGCCAACCTACATGACAATGAGGAGCTGGGAGGACTTGTAAACTACGACCCAATATAAGATGCCAAGAATAGATATAAGACCCTACTACAAAAGGCACTGAGACCAACTACTTAAGTTAGTAAACTTAAATTCAACCAACCGAAAGGAGAAATGACGCCTCTTTACCAAACAAGATGAAGGAGCACAAATAAATCCAAACACGACTTAGATCGTGTGAGAAAATCCCAAAGAGGAGATTATATAATTTATAGGCAAAGATGCCCGGAACCCGATCACAGGAGTTTTAGAGTGGGTAACTTTTTTTAGAAGAAATGCCATTAAATGGTACACAGACGGTTCAAAAGCCACTACAGGAGCTGACGCTGGAGTATATGGGCCAGGCACCAAATGTTCACTATCACTAGGCTCCTCTCCGAGCGTCTTTCAGGCAGAAGTACTTGCAGTCAAAATATGCGTGGAAATGAACCTAGAAAATAACTATCAGAGATATGATATAGAAATCCACTCTGACAGTCAAGCTGCTATCAAAGCTCTGAGCTCCCATGTAATCGAGTTCAAACTAATAAGGGAGTGTCGAATAAAACTCAATGAAGTAGGCAAGAACAGCATGGTCTCCTTGGTCTGGGTTCCTGGTCACGCAGGAATTAAAGGATATAAGGAGACCAACACACTGGTCACGAAAGGAGCACAAACCCCCTTTATTGGCCCGGAGCCCTACTGTGGGGTAATTATATACACCTAAAAAAGTGAATTTTTGATGAAACGAGAAACCGAAACAGTTATTTCTGGAGATCTCTACCCGGAAAGTATCACTCCAAAAAATTCCTCCGGAACTTTGACAAGGTCAGATCCAAGAAATATATGGACCTCAGTAGGAACACGCTACACCTCCTCACTGGTTTCCTTACAGGGCACTGCAGCCTTAAGAAGCATATGATGAGATTAGGGCTAGCAGAAACTGACGAGTATAGATTCAGTTGAGAGGAGGATGAAACTCCTGATATCGTTATGCCTCGCCATCTCAAACCAACACAAGGAATGATTTGGGCAAGAAATCTGCAGGAACGATAATGTAGGCTCCTTAAAGCCATCCCAGATACTGAAGTCCACCAGAACTCTGGAACTGGAAGGCGAGCTGTGGATGGTGATGACCATAAAGTATTTCTCCGGTTCGAAAAAAAAATTGTCGAGAGCTACAGAACACTTATGATGAAACGAGTCCATTCTTGCTTTTCGGCAAATCAATGAAATTCCCAGGGTGTTAATTTGATTTGTGTACTCTATGCATAAGTGTAAGAATTATATGAACTCATTCCGCGACCCTATTGGCAGAACACTTGGAATTGCTGATTGTATGAATCTGTTGGAGAGATTCTCAAATCCCACTATGCCTGTGAATAATGCAGGTATTTTATAAATAGTAAACACATGTTTCCTATTATTTTGTTCGGAAAAACAATATAATTAAAATTATAATAAAGTTCTTTAGTTACAGCATAATTTTCTGGAAAAGACCTTCAAGGGAGCGTATATCTATATTATAACGAACAGCTAGGCCCCACTGAGAGATCTGGAATCACCAATTCAGGGTTCTCTGCTTTCTGGAGATGCCGGAATAACTTGAAACAAATGGCAAGATGCAATAAGGTGACTCTTCTATTGGTGCCAGGGCATTGTGGTATTGAAGGAAATGAGAAGGCCGATGAACTTGCAAAAAGGGCACCCATGGTAACACCTGCTGGTCCAGAACCATTCTGTGGGCTTGGAAAATACGACTACAGGGCAGCAGACCAATAATGGGAGCTAAATAAACGAACAGCTCTTTGGGGAAATACTGCAGAACTTGAACAAGCAAAAAGATTCGAGGATTTCTCACTATCCTATACCAGAAAGCTCCCGCAGCTACCACGAGCTGAGCTTGGAGTAATGTGGGACTGCTGACAGCGCACTGTCGGTACAAATACCACTTGTACCGCATGTTCAATTTATCAGACGAACCATGCAGGCTCTGTGGATCGGAAAAGGACACTGCTGAACATAATATAGTTCGCAAATACACAGAGCTGGCCAGCCTAAGAACTTGAGATATAGGTGAGCCAGTTGTAAATCTTCACGACGTGATAACCAAGGTTCATAAGGACTTCACCAGGTATGTCAACCCCATTGACAATGTCCTTAGTATTCAATAACTAGGGTAGTAGAACAAAAGATCGCATCGGTCGCAGTTCTGAAGGGCTGGACCAAGCCATACGTTCTAATAATAATAATACTGCATTATTAGCTAGCATAGATACGAGTACCTATCGAATTCGGAAGAACCATTTTCTTCATGTGTTTGATACTTAACATGTAAACAGATTTCGAGGGTAGTATAGAGTGATTAGTTCGGAATTCTGTTAGAACACTAAATTCTGCATTTACGTTTAAATGGTTATTCCACATGTTCCACATCGATTTAGATTATGATGCGCCTTAATTTTAAGATATATTGAATATAACCATACCTGAAGAAACAGTCAATGAGGTTAACTGTGCTGATTGCCAATAACTAAAAAAAGACACAGGGTAAAAGAATGGACGTCGGTGAACATCACTCAAGGTTTCTTCGTCGCAGAGGGTCGGAGTTCGTAAGGATTTTCATAGATGCCGCTGGTGGGATTCTTTCTCTACCAGTTCGCAACTGATGGAATTAAGTTTCCTAGAACTTATTCGGTTGTCATTCAGTGTTGGATAAGTCACACTGATGATTGGTAATAACCATGAAACCCAGGTTTGTGTCTGCCCTGTAATGACGCTTTCCTCTTTGGGGAACACTGAACGATGATGATAAGTTGAGAATGGCTAGTTCGATACCTACATAGTTACCTACTTATTCTGATTTCGAATATTAATTTATTGTTAGTAACTTTCTAAAATTCTTCCTTCCTTGGATTAAATCAATTAGCTACCAAACAAACAATTCTAAGTTTCTATTGGACTACGGTTCAAACGCAAAAATAAATTCTTTTTCTAGTAACTTTTTTCGATAAAAGCAGAGCAAAATATCGAGAATTTGCCCTCTTTGCGAAGACGTAGTTGGCGGGGTTTAAAGACCAAATTTCATTTACATTCCGTAAAAAGTGTGGGTCGTCAGTAAGTATGACTATAGAAAATTTTGAACCGCAACTCCTTTAAATAGTGAAAATACAGGGGTATGATTCATCTTAAATGTGACACACTATAGAAATGAATGTATAATTTAGTGGAATAATGGTCGACATCCGAGAGCATCAGTGAACTAGGTCAGCACAGTGGGTTGGATTTATCATTTTTATTCTGCTTCGATTATAACTAGACGGCAACATGTAGGTGATCATTAAAGGATACTGTGGGAGGTATATCCATTATTAATGGTTTCTTTCTCTTCCTTCTCTAAATAAAAAAAATATTATTTTGTTAATTGCTTCTACGTAGGAAACACAAGATATTTGTCAGAAGTAATCAATCGAACAATAACGAAAACAACATCAACGATGGAACAACTATTTCTTAACGTTTCAGAGTCTATATTAGACTCCTTCGTCAGATACTCTATGAAAATCTTCAGAATTATTTTTTGTTGATAGCTATTCTGAAATTCGAGAATTAAGGTCCAGAAGTGCCTAACGAAGGAGTCTGATGTAGACTTCGAACGTTACGAAATAGTTGTTTCAACGTTGATGTTGTTTTCGTTATTGCCTGTTAGGTAACATTGTTCCATTGATTTCTCCTGACAAATATCTTGTGTTTCTCACGCAGAAGCGTTTATAGATATTTTCCAGAGTTTGGGAGAGAAAACCCAGAAAGAAATCATTTAATAACATGTAGGTGCCCAATTTCAAAGTTAATGTTATTGATTTCAATTTAATTAGGATATTTTTTCAGCATTTTCATGAAAAACATGTCCTTACCATTATCCATCTGCCTACATGATTAATAGACCAACAGATGCTGAATTGAATGAATTGAGTCGAGGAAAAATCATGTGAAGGATTTATTGTGATTTAAGCATATTCTAAATATTTTTATATATTTATAGAAAATAATTTTTCATTGAATTTTGAATATACCCTATCAATGAAATTTGGTCATATGTATATTTTTTTAATGTTCTAGATATTGAGTATAAAAATGGGAAAGCCTTGTGGACAGGAGCTTCAGTGCTTTTGTTCAAACTTTGACAAATCATTTCTCCGAAAGTATTGGAGTTGGGAATGACATCAATGGATTATTATGCATCATGAAAGAAATTAAATTCCCTTTGCAACTTATCTTTATATGACGGTCGAATTTTGGCTACAATTGTTTCAAAACCATCAGGAGTAATTCTGAAAATTTGAGTAAATTAAATAGCCAGTTTCATTTATGAAACAAATCTAAGTAATCGGTTTTTGAAAAATCATATCTCCGAAAGTGTTAGCTTGTGGGGGTTGAAAATGACATCAATAGATTCTTATGAGGAAACTGCAATTAAAAAAAATGGATTCGAAATTTGTAATGTCAAAAAAAATTTTTTTTTCGTTACTCCAAAGTCATCAGGCCGATTTAGCCTTATAACAAACTCATGCGAGATATTTATCTCCAAAACCTACACTGAAAATATCAACTGTCTGACTCATTCCGTTCGAGAGTTATCGTGCCTACGGCCTGACAGAATCTATTTTGACAACAGATTCTTGATCGGTGAGTCAAACCGAATCGACCATTTTCATCCAAAAATTTGAAAATTGCAGAAATTAGGGCAAATTGATGAGCAGTCTGTTCCGAGGAGCAAAGACGCCAAAAATATGTTCTTCTATGGAATTCCCAACGTTTACTGATAGCTTTAATCTTATCGAAAATTGAATGCTGAAAGATTTTACTTGATGATCATTAATTTTCCAGGCTTTAGTTGAGAATTTGCAGTGTTAATTGTATATTATTATTCATTTGGTTTGATGTTACCGTATTTGCTTCGTGACAAGTGAATAGAATCGAATAAATATTTTGAAAATTCAATACCTATTGCATAAACTCTGGATAATGAAAAAAATCATGGCAGCAATTATTTCTCAACACTTTATTTCTGTAGTCAAACAGGGTTTATGAATTATTTACAATGAATTATATTTAAAACATTCTTTAAAAAAATTGTTCTAGCCAATGAATAGCTCATAAATCTTTATACATTTCAAATTGTTTATAAACAAAAATAAATATATATTCAAATTTTCATGATATAATTTCATTATTAGAGTTGATTTTAATGATTAAGATCATCTACAAGCATTTAAGATAAAGATGTATCTGCTTATAATTAGAAGTGGGGACAGAATTCCCCTGAAAAAAATGTAAATATATTACATTTATTCAATTCTGGTACAAAATATTTTGAATTTCTAATTATTATTACAACATGATATCCCAACAGGTTAACCTACAGGTACTTTCTAGATAAAAAAAAGTATGCGATGGTGAAATTTAAGCAAGGAAATTTGTCTTTAGAAATGTTCAGAACATGGCGGAGTGGATATTTTTAAATTCGCTGAGATGAGACAATTTCGAGGTTCTAGTGAGCATAGTCCTTAAAAATTGGAACAACCCAGCAGGGGCGTCATTACAGGTTTCTTTGGGGAGGGGGCAATGTAATTCAGGTTTTATTTGGGGAGAGGCAATGTGATTCAGGTTTTCTTCTGGGATGAGGGGTGATGAGATTTTTGCCAATTCCCAGTTTCCGCCAGATATTTTTTGCTTAATAGTATGCAGATAATTGACCTTCTTCAAAATAACGCCCCTGTAACTCAATCAAGCTGGTTCAACAGAATTTCAATTCTGGATATCATAACTTACTCTATAGGACCATTGAAATGTTCCACGTTTGACAATTATTTTTTCGGTATCATCAACGCCTATTTTGAAGACAACGATTCATTAATTAATTACCACTTCCCGGATTAAACTGAGAACTTATCAGTCGATGTTTTATAGTATTATAATGCATCAGCATTGGAATACTCCAGATAAAATTTCAATCTCAAAATTATTTAACGTAAGTATTTTCTTTAGGATCGAATACTATATTATTCTATTTCCGAAAATAACGGTGTTTTTATCCGATATTTGAATGATCGGCCGTACAAATTTTCTGATTTTAAGGATTTCTTAGTCCTACTTTGAATTCGGTATTATATAAAATTCTACGAGTTTGTAATTCTCATTCTTTTCACAAATATAATCATTTTAGTTTGTAGATAGCAACTCTTGGTAGATAGTACTAGGTCCTTCGGTACTACAGACAGAATCCTCTGGCGTTCTTGATGGTTCCGGTTCAGTTGTAGAATCTTCCGGTCTGTTATATTTCTTGCTGTATAGATTCTGAAAAAAAAAACATTTTTTCAATTCTTCTTTTTCTTGATATTGAAAACCACAATAAAAAGCTGAACGAAATCAGTTCAAGCTCGCGGGATATTCATTCCCTGCAGATCTACTAAGTTAAAACTTTATTTTCAACTGCGTATTAAACTCATCCAACTAAACGCCAATAGTTTTTTATTATCATGCACATTTGGAATTCAAAAGTTACTATTTAACGAAATATTCAGTAGTTGATCACAACCCCAGAAAATTCCTTACAAACCAAAGTACTAATGTAAACAGGTAGGTATAGGACTAAGCCTTTTCTCAGATCTCAGAAACATTCTAGAATTTTAAAAGTAGGTATTTCGAATTTCATATTGAGATGCATTTTTGGAAACTCCTGAGGGTCGGTTTGCCATGAAATTTTGTACTATCTAATAGGTCATTATTAGTCACCTAAGCGCCAAATTTCCACCAATCCGATAATTAGTTTCGGAATTTCAAGCAAAATATTCCGTAATAAAGTAGAAATTTTTGTTATTATTTTCTAGTTATGCTATTCTCCACAAATTTTGCATAAGACTTTGTGTCGGTATTTTGCAACTGACTAGCAAGTTTCCATCGCATCAGATCAGTATTTTCCGAGTAGGGATTTTTTTTTTGAATTTTGAAATTTTTTTCTTCTGTTCGAAGTCATCCGATAAAATCAAAACTTTGCATGCATATAAAGGTCGTAATTCTGGTGCTAAATTTTAGACAGATGGTGCTAAATTTTAGATAATAAGTGTAGTTGCTGAAATGCAGAAAAAATGGCCATAAGTCTGAAACCACTCGGTGAATTTAGGCCTTTAACGAATTATTTATGCTCCCAACCTACCCTGCAAAAACAAGACACTCGGTGAAATATTTATTGATTTTATCCATCAACAAATATTCCGCGTGGGTGGGCTAGATCGCCTCATCGCTCAGTGTTCACCCAAGTAGGAAAATATCATTCAGGGGCAGACACAAACCCAGGGTTTCATGGTTATTACCAATCAGCAGTGTGACTTAGCCGAACACTGAATGAAACTGACGGCGTTCCAGGAAACTTAAATCCATCGGTCGAGAACTGGTAGGGAAAGAATCCCACCAGCGCCACCTATGGAGATCCTTACGAACTCTGAACCTCCGCGATGAAGAAACCTTGAGCGATGTTCATTCTTTTGCCGTGAGGGGGTCAAAGAATGGCAATGCCATTTACCTGTGAAGCGACCTTTACAGACTGAAAACGTCCGTTAGTGTGGTTAGATAACCACCAACTAGTGAACATGGAATAAGGAGAACTGTGGCAAATTGCTAAGACGAGACACACGGTGAAATATTTATTGATTTCAACCATCAACAAATATTCCGCGTGGCCGGGCTGGATGGTGATCTAGCCAGATGAGGTAACTAGATGAGGTGATCTTGACGGCCACGCGGAATATTTGTTGAAGGTTAAAATCAATAAATATTTCACCGTGTGTCTTGTTTTAGATGTTGGCAATTAGCCACAGTTCACCTCATACACTGTTCACTGGTTGGTGGTCATCTGACCACACTGAAACGGGCGTTTTCAGTCCGTAAATGTTGCTTCACAGGTAGACGGCATTGCCATTCCTGGACCCCCTTACGGCAAAAGAATGAACGTCGCTGAACATCACTCAAGGTTTCTTCATCGCGAAGGGTTGGAGTTCGTAAGGATCTCCATAGGTGGCGCTCGTCGGATTCTTTCCCTACCAGTTCTCGACCGATGGATTTAAGTTTCCTGGAACGCCGTAAGTATCATTCAGTGTTCGGCTAAGTCACACTGATGATTGGTAATAACTATGAAACCCTGGGTTTGTGTCTGCCCCTGAATGATAGTTTCCTCTTTGGGAGAAAACTGAGTGATGAGGTGATCTAGCCCGGCAACGCGGAATATTTGTTGATCAATAAATATTTCACCGTGTGTGTTGTTTTAGTTATTGGCCATTAGCCACAGTTCACCTCATTTAATGGTACCCTGCAAATTTCATATCTCGGTCATTTTGGACTTCTCCTCAAATGAAAAAAAAATTGAAATCCGTATTTCGATATAAATAGGTCACTCTCTTCTGTTCAGTCCGAGTATGAAATGTGGTGTAAAGAATACTACAAAAGTAACTACACTCTTGTCCACGACAGGCTTCGTAGTCTGCCATAATATGTTTCGGAAACAATAATGTCTCTCATCTTCAAAGATAAAAATATTGCTCTTCGGAAACAATGTTTCTATCTTTGAAGATGGAAACATTGAATTGAATACATTTCTGAAAATGTTTGTAACCGAAACTCTATTTTAGCTAAATAGCCAAAAATCGAGTTTCGGTAACCCGCCAAATGGCGGGTTACGCCTTTTGGCCTCCAAGGCGACGATATGTCGGACGACAAAACCTGTAGTGAATAAGAGTATAGTTACTTTGTAGAGTTCATAATCAGTCCACAATGAACTCAAACTAGAATATGGTGTAAAGAACTTTCTACCTAGATTAACATTCCTGGAACTGAGGTCATACAAGTTTTGGAGATTTGTAATGAAACCTACTTTCTTATAATTAATCAACATTTAACCGTATCAGCCACGTTGTCGGTAATAACAGCCAGTGTAGAATGATCATTTTCTACAATGAAGAGGGTGAAAACTTTATATCGTAGCGTAATGAGAGATGAAAGACATATAAAGTAATCGACATCATGGTAGCAAAAAAGTCTAGAAGAATGGTATTGTAACGAAATAATAGTTTATACTGTGGGAATCCATCTCCTTGTTCAAAAACCATATTGTTTAACATTGCAATTCTAACGACAACTTCGAAATACAAGATATATCTAGATATAAATAATGAGTCTCTGCAAACTGGTCACCGAACAAAACATCTTTAATTTTAATAATGTGATTTATGATATGAAATATGGTCTCCCGATGGGTTCTATGATCTTTTAAAATCCCTCCAGAATTTTTCATTAAATATAATTTTCCGTCGACCTCCCAATAAAAGCTCTGTTTAACGTTCACAAAATCATGCATTAATGACCCATTTTAATGCACGATTTCTTTCTATTTTAATGCATGATTGTCATGGGCAACCGAACATAGAGTATTCAAAAGTAATATGAGTAACGTCACAACTCGACTGATATTTCATTTTTATGTATGAGGCCTGTGACTCTCACTCTTCAATCACAGAATAGTCGCGTATTTATCTCTGGTTCCATTGTTATTCCACAGAGAAAGAAATAATGAAACAAATCCAAACATAATCGATCGGTCAAATTACGAGTAATATAGCTGCTTTCAATCTTAATCTTAATCTAATATCGCCAGTTACTTTAATTACAATGAGTAACGAAGTCAATATCCCCTTAACTCCCCCGGACGTTGCAGAAATGGCTAAAGCAGCAACTTTGACCCTGCTACCTGAAAAAAAAGCCGACAATTGTATGACAAAACCTACGCAGAATTCATGTCATGGTGCGAGGAGAAGAACGTTTTCAATTATTCTGAAACAGTTTTGTTGGCATACTTTAAGAGTGTTGCAGAAAAGGGATGCTTAGTAAGTTTATGGCCAAAGTATTCAATGCTGAAAGCAACATTGAACGTTAAAAGGAATATTGATATAAGCAGATCTCGAGAAAGATCATGTAAAAGAGTTTATAGCACCTGTATACAGGTCACTGTTTTCGGCGTTCTTCTGCATCTATCCTTTCGGACAGTGTATCAGATTTTGCAGCCATCAAACGGCTTGGAGGATGGAAATCAACATCTGGTGCAGAAGGGTACATCGGAAACTCGATGAAAAATAGATTAGAAACTGCTGAAAAAATTTTATGCGATAATCGTTCGCCAGTAATTAATACATCAGCTCCCACCAGTTCCACACATTCCTTATCGCAAATCGTCAGTAACGATGTAAATGTGGACTATTCAGAATGTCACATCTCGAAAATTCCGTCTATGAATTTTACGAATTGTTCAATTGGAACCATAAATATAAATATGTCAAAGTGTGCATCGAGATTTCCATTGTCAAATTTTATATTGTGAGAAATAAAATTTATTAGAATAACTAATTTATTTCTAATTCATAATTAGGTCGACGGAAAAATCTTGTAATCAACTCGTTTATTAATCTAGCGATTAATGGTCTCGAACATTAACACGCTCGCTCCGCTCACGTGTTAAAATATCTCGACCATTAATCGCTATCATTAATAAACTAGTTGATGAAATAACTATAAATGTATATTAAATTAATTTAATGTATGTAAATCTTTTATCCACCCAGATTTTATTACCGAATATGTTTTCACTTTTATTAATTAAATTAAATATTTTAGTATGTTCATCTATCATCTATCCGAAAATTTTCAACGTATTTTAACGAAATTCAATTCTTTACCTGGAAATACGGTAATCAGTTGAATTCATTGACATTCAATTCTTGTCACGAATCACGGGCTATAATCATAGTAGCGAGAAATAAATTCCTTGTTAAAACAATTTGCAGATTGTTACATCATTCATGTATTTACCGAACAGTGGATATAATAGATTATAATTACATTCATTAGTCATGTAATACTCATTATATTTGATATGCCTGTTTTATTGATTTGTTGATCTACAGTTCTCTTCGTGATCATAATAAAGTCAATTCTTGTTAACTGAATAAGTAATGCACTCTCTCAGTCATTTAACTCATGCTTTATATCTGATATTGTGAAAAAGCACTACATAAATGGGAGGAAGTACCTTCAAGATAGCCACCCATTAAAAGATACCAAAACACAACTTTCCTTTTTAGGTAATGATTTAACTCTTTCCTTGTTTGCACCCTAATCAATTATTTTGGAATTTTTTTTAAATTTTGCCATACACACAACGCAAAAATTCTTGTATCCCCTATATATTTGTCCAAATGAAATTATAATATTTCAAGTATATTAAGAATAAATTTAATTCGGATATACCGGGTGTCCCAGTATACATGTTCCAATGGCTAATATCAGCCATTTCAGAAGATACAAATTTGGAAATTTCATGATTTTCAACTCGTTCAAGAAACATTCAACTGACAAAAACAAAAATTGAAAGTCACTTTCGGATTGACCGGAAGTGACTCTGACTTTTTTATCTCAATTCCGGTCAAACCGAAAGTGACTTTCAATTTTTGTTTTCCTCAGTTGAAAATTCCTTGAACAAATTCAAAATCATAAAATTTTCACTAGTAAAACAAGTAAACTAGTAAAATAAATAAAAACATAAAAAACCAATGATTACCAGAATTTGGAAACTATCAGTCATTCAATTTAGAGGGGAATCGAAAAATTAATTGTTATTCAGTATTTCTTCCTCTAGTCTCTAGAAAGGTGTTAACTCGCCAATAAGGGCATTAATGGTATCCATTACTCCATTCTTTTTGGGCCGCGATTGGGAATTCCTGGAATGTGCTAGGTGGATTAATTCTGTATGAGATTGCTCGTCCAACAAAATGCCACATGTGCTCAATGGCATTCATATCTGGCGAATTTGCTGGCCATGATTATCTTTGAATATCCCCAACATCTAGAGCATTTTGTGCCCTTATATAGTGCGATGGGGCTTTTAGCGTTGTCATCCATGAAAGATTAATTGTCTCCAATTTTATTTTTTTTCATCTTTAGGTATTATTGATTCATTTTGAAAAACAGACCAATTGACATTTGTATTAGTATGTTCAGTTAATATTTTTTGCGCGTATGTTCTGGGGAACATCGCGTTATAGTTTTGCCAAATGTCTGTAACTTTTGAATTTTTTAACGAAAATGGTCTCAAACGATTTAGTTCGACTCCCCAATGAAGAATTCGAGGTTAAATTTGATTCTGTCCGGCCGGCCGTCCGGCCGTTGCCACGATAACTTGAGAACGAAAAGAGCTAGCAACTTGAAATTTTCAGGGTGGCTGGCGCATCCCAATACGACGGACAAGTTCGTTAATGGGCATAATCGGCCTAGTGGTTTCCGAGTAATAATTTTGTATTCAACCAATATGACTCCGATCGAATTGAAACTTGGTGAGTAGTTGTAGAATATAAACCCTAGCACGTTTGTGGAGTTTTGTGCGAATCGTATGGCTAGAAAATTTTAAAAAAATTATTAAAAAATATTTTAGGTGTCACGATAACTAGAGAACGGAAAAAGATAGCGGCTTGAAGTTTTGAGGTTAAGATGTGCACCAGAACGCGACATTTCAGTTCATTTATGAGCATAATCGGCTGAACGGTTTTAGAGTTATAGCCATCTGAAATTTGGTTGTTTTTTGTTCCTCATTAACTCGAAAAATACTAAACCGATTGAATTCAAACATGGTAATTGGTTGTAGAATGCCAACGCAAAAATTCTTGCAAAGTTTCGTGAGGATAGTATTCATAAAAATTTTTTTAAAAAATTATTGAAAATTGAAAAAAAAAATTCTATATATCATTAACATTAACTATTCGTTTGAAATTCCTGAAATTTTGCAAGAGCCTTCATAACCTAACTCTATTGCCAAGTTTCAAGTTTTGACACGATCGGTTGAATATTGTTGGAGATTCGAGCATTCTTGTGTGAGTTCAGTAGATGGGTGACCGTTGCCTCGATAACTGTCGAACGAAAGAAGATAGGGACTTGCAATTTTCAGGGTAGGTTGCGTATCCGAAAGGGAGAGCTGAGTTCGTTTTTGGGCATACTCGGTCAAACAGTTTCCGAGATATACCCACCTGGAATATTATTTCCTTGATAACTCAAAAAATAAATATTCGATCGAATTGAAGCTTGGTAACTAGTAGTAGAAAATCATCATAAAGACGTGTTTAACATTTTGTAAGAACCGTACCCCTAGAAAATTTGAAAAAAATGACGAAAAAAAAAATTTTAAGAACCGCACCCCTAGAAAATTTCAAAAAAATCACGAAAAAAATAATTGGTTCAAGCACTGACGTGAAGTCAGTCTCTTAATTCGAATTTACCATGGTAAATTCGAATTAAGTGTCCAATACAGGAGAATGGACAACATAATTTACCATGGTAAATTCGATTAAGGGTGTCCAATACAGAAGAATGGACAATAGAACATACGCGCAAAAGCTTCTGACTTTACGTCAGTGCTTGAACCAATTTTTGTATAATATTTTGTTCGGAAAAACCTGACATTTTTTTAACCCTAGGAACCACAAAGAAAAACTGAAAACGTCCTTTTTTCTGATGATGCTTCTGAATTAAATTCGATGCAAATACAAATTGTACATACACTTCAAAGCGAGGGTTGAAGCATTGCCGAAAAATGGATTTTGGTTTTTGATATATTTCAAAGGTTGTCTATCGTGAAGTAACTTTTAACACTGAAAAAACTATCATGCGTACACGTGCTTTTGGATCCGCCAGATACAGACTTACGGTTAACATATTGAAGATTTCGAGCAGAGAGTCTCGTGGCCTGAAACAGTTAAACTAAATACTTGACTTTCTGTCGAACGTTGTTTTATGGTTTTAACCGATGACCAACGTTTCGTCCTCGTCGAAGATGAAGAAGAACTCTCTGAGCGCTGTGCCCCCTGAAATTTTACAGTTTTCACTTCAGTAAACACAACAGGAATTTCTTTACCATGCCTTGAACAATTTCTAGTCTAAACTAAAACATTACACCATCATTAAATAAAAAATAATTGATCGACGAAGATGAATTGTCCATTGAGCAAAAAGTCAAACATTCAGTCAAAAAATGCCGTAACATGCAGGGAGGAGTTGGTGATGCTTCCTCCTTGAGGAGAACACTCGAAATTATGGATTTTTCGGGCCTTACATATTTGGTAACAAGATTTTTTCTGAAGATATTTTTGCGCTTTCTTTCCAGAGCGACATCATTCTGCCTAAATGATTAAGAATCCGACTCATTGATGAAGAATCTGAGGTCAAACTAAATTAAGTCTGCCGGTCCAGCTAGCCGTCAGCGCGGGTACTCTTTAACGAATTGTGTTCTAGAGTTGAAATTTGCAGCGTAGGTTTGAAGTCCAAATGCGCTGGTTAAGTTTGTTAATAGGTTCGTATGATATTGGTGCTACATATATCCATCTGTAATTTTCTTTTCCTAGTAATTCAAATAATCTTCGCGAATTGAAGCTCAGTAGTTAGTTGAAAAATACCGACGCGATGACTTATGTGAAATTTCGTGATGATCTTATGACTAAAAAAGTTCTGGAAAAATTAAAATTCTGTTACTCAGAAATTATCCGTCAGATGCCGCCGAAAATTTTGCGAGAGCTATATTGGAGAAAATTTTTGGGAAATCTAGAAAAATTATAACCAATACAGTGGACCGTTTTTTTTCAACAACGAACACGGAACACATTTGATTGTTGACAGATGTTGAATGAGAAAAATTTATTTCAAAATTGAAATTATAAGAAACGAACATTTTAAGGAAGTTTTAGAGATGTAGTTCCTTAGAATACTAGGAAAAAGTGTTTGTAAGTAGATACTTTGCGGTGTGGAATGTTAATAGAATTAGCAGAATATCGTTGTTTCTCGAACGCGAACGACTTATATTATATTATATTACCTTTATGATCTTATATTTCCATAGCTCTCATATGTCAAATTTGAAAAGTCCAGAAGACAAATATAATTAAACGTTTAAATTTGCAATTTGTTCACAATAATCACATATATATCTACACAAGTGTCAAAAAGAATATGGATAATTGTGCCATTGATATTCAATACCCTAGTAGTTTGATTAAGGGGTTAGGTGTAGTCAGGTTTTTCAAAAAATATTTTGCCTTTGAATTTTCTTACAGTATAATATCTCAGAAATACTTTCTGAAAATTTGAAGTAAATCCGAAAAATATATTTCGAGCTATTCGATAATTAGCAAAGGGTTCTCGGGCGAGAGTAGCTAGCAGCTAGCGCGCTAACGACAACACTCGAGAAGGTACTTAGACAACATCAAACAGATGTTTTGGAAGCTGAAGAACTATTATATGGCCCAGGAATAGATGACTCGTTGTAAACAATTGAATAAAACGTATTACTTTACGTAAATTGAGTGTAAAACTTCAAATGCGTTTTTCTCAAAACTATGTTTTTTGAACTGGTGATCACTGTAGCTCGAAAACCGCTTGGTAGATTTTGATGAAATTCATAGAGCTTTTTGAAAACATAAAAAACTAGTGCCTGATCGAAGGATTTTTTTTATTTCAATATTTATAAACAATTAAGATTGGGATTTTTCCGAAAATCTGGAAAAAATTTTCCTAAAAAAAAATCCAATCAGACACTACATTATTTTTGTCCGATTGAATTTTGACTAGTAAATAAAACACATTATTTATTTCAAAATTGTTGAAATTTTGATTTCTTTAAAAAGTACAATGGATACCAGTAGTTATGAAACAAAGTATCATATAAATATCCACCACGGAAACGCTGACAGGAATGAAGTCTTTGAACCCAAATATAAATTACTCTCTCACACAAATCAGGCCGTATGTTAGCAAATACTCGTCCAATATCCATCTGTAAATCGTCTAAATTTGCTGGATGATTGCCGTAAGCCAATGACTTAATGTAATCCCAAAGAAAGAAGTCCAATGGAGTCAAATCGCAAGAATGAGTTGGATAATTTATCGGTCCATTTCTTGGAATAATCGAATCACCGAATTTTGTTTTCAATAAAGTCATTGTGTCATTGGCAGTATGACAAGTGACACCATTCTGGTGACACCACATGTTCTGTAAATCAAGACGAACCAATTGAAGCCATAAGAAGTCAGTCAACATTGAAAGATAATGATTTCCATTGACAGCTGACGCCTTATGCGCTTCGTTGAAAAAAAAATCCAATGATTCCTCCAGCATAAAATCCACACCAAACAGTAAGTTCGTCAGGATTTATGGCAGTTCTTAATATTCTTCAGATTTATCACCACTGCAGACACGGCGATTCTACTTGTTAGCATAACCGTTTAACCAGAAATGAGCCTCCTTGCTGAGAATGATTTTCTTATGAAAATCTGCATTATTTTCGACTTTTTCTAAGGACCAATTACTGTGAATACACGACGTTTCAAATGATCGGTTGATTTGAGTTCTTGGGTTGACACAATTCTGTATGGATGTAAACCAAGTTCTTGTGAACGACGAGAAATCAATAAATTTTGGTCTTCATGAATACTTTCACCTACGGCAGCAATAGTCTCTTCACTTCTTACATTTCTTTGTCTCACTGTAATGTCATGAAGTGTAAAATTGGTTTCAAACTCCTTTCACTAAACGTTCAATTGTCCTTTTATCCGGACCATTATAACAACCAAAAATTGGAGATAAAACACGTGACGTTAAAGTAACAGATCGCGATTTTTCATAATAAATTTGGATTATTTGTGAACGTGGTTGAAGCGTGTACCTTTCCATGATTAAATGGTGGACATTGACAAATACAATTGTCAATGTCCAAATAAAAAATGGCGGCCGTGCGTGAGTAATGTCAAGTTGAAAATGGGTTCCCATTGAAAGACTCCTTACAAGGATATTCTCCAGGACAGTAAATAGTATGGCATTTAATTTTCCAAAAATTTGCGGCCTTGGGGGAGCTTAGTACCTGGATGGGTGACTCGCCAAAGCAGACTGACCTCACGTCAGTGTTTTCTCAATTTTCTAGATAGAACTAAATACATATTCTGTATTCTGTATAATTTGACTTAAATTGATGAAATTAGTACCTGCTTAGGGTCTGTATCAATCTCTCGACTCAAATTTTCATTTTGCAATCAGAGAGGATGCAACAGTAAAGAAACGTAATTTAAAGTTTACACATATTGCATTCGGTATCTTGAACAGCTTTTTTGCACACAACAAGTCTAAATAAATACAGGATATGGAAGTTGATGGAAGAATTTATTCCACAGGAGCTGATATATTATGCTTCTGTACAAGAAATACATCACTTTTTGTATCGGAAATGATTGATATTGGAACGTGTTGTATATAATCTTGAGACGCAAACAAGAAATAAATGAAAATAATAATTCAATTAAATATCCGTAAACTGCAATAAATCATAACTGGAAAGGAAATAGAAGGATTGAATGCAGATAACGAATTATATGAGTTTAATGTGTTACAGTATCGAAAGCAATTCCAATAGCCAGATTCGTCTATGTTATGAATATTTTTTCGTCAAAAATTAATCATAACTGCAAAATAATTGATCTCATAATCTTACGTACAGAAATCGCTGTTATTTTTTATGTACATAAGGGGCCACGGTACGATGAGTTATCTGAGTTCTTATAGCTATTCTAGGTGGAGACAAATAGAAGTTTTCTCTGATACTATATAGGGGTAAATATATAGTTTATCTATCTATATATATAAAAATGAATTGCTGTTCGTTAGTCTCGCTAAAACTCGAGAACGACTGAACCGATTTGGCTAATTTAGGTCTTGAGTTATTTGCGGAAGTCCAGGGAAGGTTTGAAAGGTGAATAAATATAAAAATGTCTACAGGGTGTTTATCTTTTAACGTCAATGCCAACTTGCTCTTTTTCACGCTAAAGAAGTAAAATTTTATTCAATTGTGTTGAAAAATATACTTTCAAGGGATTAATCATTGAAAATAAACCATTACTATACAGAGTGTTCTTTTTATCACGGCACAATTTTACGCGATTGAAGTGATTTGTGCCACAAACAAAGCATTAACAAAATCGATACCTTTGATGGATTCTCATAATATATTCGTCTGAAATTTTCTACAGGGTGTTTTTCTTTTAACGTCGTATTTGTCACAAATTTTCATACAGGGTGTTTTTCTTTTGACGTCAATTGCAACTTACTGTTTTTCGCGCCTATTGTACAATTTTTATTCAATTGTGTTAAAAAATTAACTTTCGAGGCATACACAATTGAAAATAAACCATTACTATACAGGCTGTTCTACTTATCACTGCACAATTGTAAGCGATTGAAGTGATTCGTGCCACAAACAAAGCATTAACTAAATAGGTACCTTGGATGGATTCACATAATGTATTGGACCGAAATTTCCATACAGGGTGTTTTTCTTATAACGTCAATTGCAACTTGCTGTTTTTCACGACAATCATACAATTTCATTCAATTGTGTTGAAAAATATACTTTCGAGGCATACAACATTGAAAATAAACCATTACTATACAGGCTGTTCTTCCTATCACTGGACAATTGTAAGCGATTGAAGTGATTCGTGCCACAAACAAAGCATTAACTAACTAGGTACCCTGGATGGATTCTCATAATGTATTGGACCGAAATTTGCATACAGGGTGTTTTTCTTATAACATCAATTGCAACTTGCTGTTTTTCACGCCAATCGTACAATTTCATTCAATTGTGTTAAAAAATAAACTTTCGAGGCATACATCATTGGAAATAAATCATTACTATACAGGGTGTTCTCTATATCACGGCACAATTGAAGTGGTTAGTGCCACAAGCAATGCATTAACTAAATAAGTACCTTGGATCGATTCTCATAATGTAACAATTTTGTTTTTTCTTTGATGTATGGACATGGCGCATGGACAATTATACGTCGCGTGTTCGCGCGTCGGAAAACCGTCTTTGTTTATTTACGCACCACAAAACAAAACAAAAAATTTTGTTTATCAGAAAGCTTCGAATTGATTAAGATACTGTATCATAACTGTGTGTGTCTGTCAATATCAAATTGAAACCTTATAAATAGCCAGTATTTCGGGAAAACTCTGATGTTACTTTGATTAAGTAGTTCAGTTACGATTATTTTTTGATCCTTGCAATCGTTTTGAGATATTTTTCACATATTCATTTTCGAATCGTCTCCAATTCTCCACTTGGGTGTTGGGAATAATTGAACAAAATCCTCAATTTTTGAAACATATTCACAGACTGGGCTAATTTTTCTAGAGATCACATATTCAATTTTCTTAGTAACCACATATGGGCCGAAGAAAACCCTCACGCTATGATCAAAGCCAACCACCAAGAATAATTCTCTCCAAATGTTTGGCTTGGATATACTGAGGATCAGTTGATTGATCCACATTTTCTAGAACCTAGATTAAATGGTAATACATAATATGTATTTCCATTCTGGTGAATACTGACGTGCTCTAATACTGAAATAAGCAGGGACCCCATCATGCATAAACCACATACACCATATTATGGTGTATGTGGTTTATGCATGATGGGGTCCCCGCTCATTTCAGTATTAGAGCACGTCAGTATTCAAATCATACATGTCCAAATAGATAGATAGGTCGAGGTGGACCTCAGCTTTAGCCAGCCCGATCACCAGATTTAAATCATCTGGATTTTTCTTTTTCATGCCATTTAAAAACATTGTTAAATGGTTCATAAGATTCGTGTCCAAGATGGGGTAGACCTAAGAAACCGCATTTTTCTTTCGTGTGGGGTTATTCAAAATACTCCTAGAATAATTTAAAAGTTTATAATTATTGGCTTTGTTACATTAAATTTAATATTTGTACCAGTTCTCAATAAAAATATCAATATGACATTCGCCTACTAGATAAATGTTCGAAAATAATTCCAAACAAGAGACCATATTTGTCCAGAATGAATCAGGCTATCTAAAATTGATTTTTAAATGTTATAATATGAATTCTATTCACCAGTTTTTTGATCTTTAAGGAAAAAATTTGAAATTGCTTCTCTGGTGCCATCTCTAAAAGGCTGTATCTAAAGATGGGAGATCAACACAAACATTATATAAAAGACTCGCCTTATTTTCGACAACGAATAATTTCTTACATTTTTTTCTATTATTTATTGAAAGGAAAACTTCTTGTTTCTTATTTTAACATAGTTTTAACAGTTGTCTATATTTTTGGCAACTATGATGGTTCTGTTCACTTCTATTAAAGTCCGGGTGAGGCAGCTAGGAACCCGTTTGATATGACATTTCAAGTATGGATTACATACTCACTGTGGACTGGAAACTTCTGTATGAATGTGAACGTATGGTTGATGATTACAGAGTTTTTTGGAAATTCACGACATTGCATGAGAAACTTGCAATATCCAGATATTGTTGAAGTTATGGTTTTCTCACCAACGTGAACAGAAAAGTTTTATTTGAGAGTTAATAGAACATATAGGCATGCAGAAAATTCTTTAGAATTTATGTATTTTGCTAGATCTGAGAGAGTCACTTTTATTCTATTTTTATTCTGCATATGGTGGAAAAGTAAAGACAATGCGAGGTTTTTTTTTATCTTTTATCCCATATGTATCAACTGACGTACACCTTATTTTGTCCAGTTAACGTCTCAACCAAACAGTAAGCAAACAAAACAAAAAACGCATTTTTTTCTACGCATCCGCAAAGCCATAAAGTCTTTTCGTAAACATTTACAACTTTATAACACGAAACAATTGGCACCTACAATACCTATCTATTTAGCGTAACGATAAACAAGGTGTACTACTACTGAGCGTAACTATTCATTTCTCTCTGGACTCCTAGTTTCACGCCCGAACCACGGCGCTAGGGCTCGAATCGTCACTGAAAGCCGCATGGGACGCAGTGGAGACGCGTGCCGTTTCCATGATAACCGGCGATTTTGCCTGGGCGCTCGAGATCCAGCCCGGCATAGTGCGGACGCTCATAGTACTCTTTGTCTATATAATAATATATTCTTTTGACTGAGAGCTTTATATGTGTTAGCAGAGGTTGGTGTAACGGGGTACCATACAATTCGACGTATGATACAAGAGCTTAGGGAAAAACCTCATTAAAAAAACCCTGCCTCCCCGTGAGTATAGTGATTTGTAAGTATTGTTTACAAAATTTGCAGAAATTTAAGAATATTGATAGGCATTCATTTCTTCAATATGGATTCCTTCGTCAAGAAACGGAGAGGTTTCTCCAAGGTACCCGAAACTCAACCTGAAAAATGAAAATACAAGAGGAGAAGAACGAACAGATTAAAAATAATACATAACCTTTCAAAAGTCTCCTCTCACAAATATACTTCTCTGTAGGCGCATGGGATCTCTTGGGGAAGAATCGCCTCCGCTAGTTTTCAAAGATATTCCCTTTTGTTCTTAGAAACCCCTTCAATATTTGAATTCAAATAGGATAATATTGCTCGTAAGGCCAGGAGGGTCTCTTTCAAAACCAGGTCTGACCGGTCCAAGCGATGATTATTCAGAACTTCAGATGTTCGAAGACCGCTATAGGGCCCTTATGTAGGGCTATCATCTCCCATAGATATGTGGTTTACTTTGTATTGTATAAAAGAAATATAGGTATACATGTTTTAATTTTTTCCAGTTTGAATATGGCAATTAATTGTTTATGTATGTTTGTCATTTTTATAGGTAGAGCGGCTCTTCGCAGCCCTCCCTTACCAGACACCCCTGAATGTGATATGCAAGGATATTCTCCAGAACAACGAGTAATTAGTACTTATAATTTAAAAAAAATTGCAGCCTTGGGTGAGTTCAATCATTGGATGGGCTATGAATTTGAACAAGCACACCAAAGCAGAGAGACATCACGTCAGTGCTTTCCCAACTTTTTAATGGTCCATTTGATTTTTTTTTCTTTCCATAACGGATCTCTAGTAACCATGAGTTTCAGTGGTGTACGGTGTTACGAATCAGTGAAATAAATCGATCTTTACATGTCAAACACATCTCACTATTGCTTTCATAATTTTTTTCAAACTGCCTCTGGCTCATGAATTCTCAACATTATATATTGTCCCCTATTAGTCTTCCTCGCACTTCTAAGAATCACTCAAGCTTATAATAAAGCCGGTTGCAACACACAAAAGTTCATCGTTTATAGTCAAGTCATTTCCTCTCCTCTTCTTATGATCACCGAAAAGTTTTTTCAATTCGGTTATTTCGAAATGTATTCGTAAGATTGGCATGACCGCAAGATATTATATAGTTGTTAACAGAGTGGATACGGTTAAAATGGATGTAATTCCTCGATGGATTTCGAGTGGGAGTGGAATTACCAACGACGGCAAACGAAACAGCTGACGCCGTAATTCTTCAATAATGTGCGTTCGCTTTTTGCGCGCGTGTTCCGCAAGGAACAGCGTGCTATCATTTCGTCACAATGTCTGTATTTTTGAGGATACATTTCTGTTCAACGCTGCATCATTGCGATCAGATCGTTGAAATTATATCGCATCTCTCATTCTCTCCGTATATTACTTTGAAAACATATGTGTTATTTATATGATGGATCTCTGACAAATAATCATAGATTTCAAGTTTTTCGGAAGCTTATTATTATTCGATGTAATTGCGTTTAGAATGTTCCCAATATTTAAGTTAGGAATTATGAATCGAAAATTTCAATTATTGAATGATTACACAGCTCCTTATTTTTTTTTTGACGCATAGGCATCCGCATAGCCAACATGGATGGTTTAGATACTAATTCCTCTTCAACCATTAGATCCTCTCGCGGAGTAACCTTGTGAAACATACCAACAATCACTAAGAAAAAAAACACGGTGAAATATTCATTGATTTTAACCATCAACAAATATTCCGCGTTGCCGGGCTAGATCCCTTCATCGCTTAGTGTTCCCCAAAGAGGAAAGCGTCATTCAAGGGCAGGCACAAACCCAGGGTTTTATGGTTATTACCAATCATCAGTGTGACTTAGCCGACACTGAACGACCGCGAAGGCGTTCAAAGGAAACTTAAATCCATCGGTCACGAAGTGATAGGGAAAGAATCCCACCAGCGGCATCTATGGAAATCCTTACGAACTCCGACCCTCTGCGATGAAGAAACCTTGAATAATATTCAGAGAAGTTCATTCTTTTTCCGTAAGAGGGTCAGGCATGGCAATGCTATCATGACAGGGTGTTCCATCTGAGAAGAGCCACCCCGTATATTTCTTATCCCATAGTGATTGGAAAAATTTCCCGAAACACGTCGAATGATTTTGTTGAGGGGACATATATTTGAGCCTTATATGGGCAACCCCCTAAGAGAGGGCGCTTCAACCCCACAAAATTGAATGGTGGAAGAGGGGTTGAGTGTTACTTCATTTGAAAGGTCTTGGAAGCCTCTTTATAACAGTGTTTGAAAAACGTAATTTTGATAAATCGTTTTTGCCTTTTGCAAAAAAAAATTTTAGCTCAAATGAGCCACCTTGAATATTTTGTTTATTTTTAGATTTTAGCCCATTTTTATTAAGCTTTCTTACAAACTTAAAAAATCTTAAAAAAATTGAATGGCAATATTTTCTCAACTAATAAGAAAAATTCTCTCAAAGAATAAATTATATCTCCGAAAGTATTGGTTTCTCAGAGTTGGGAATTATATCAATGTATTCATATAATAGAACTGCATCCTAAAGGAAATTCAATTCAAATAATAGTTTATGTAAACTTGCAGAGTTAATGAAAAGGCTTTGTAGTTTTATCTGTTTGTATTATCACAGTATCACAATGGCTCAAAAAGGATTACTTCAGAGTAACCTGGACAAAAAAGAATTAACAATCTTATTGAATGACAAATGTCAGTCTCCATCATACACAGAAAAGAAATGCTAGCATAGAAGTTGAAAAGAGTGTGTTCAGTAACCACTGAACGATTACAATAGAAGAATTGTATCACGTATTTATTTCGATTAACACACCCCCTCAATTCTTATATACCAACATTAAATCTTATTACATCTTTTAATTATCTTTAGCACAAATGCCTAACATTTTAACAAAATATCTAAATTTAGGTGCTGCTAGCGACTTGTTGAAGATATCTGCCACCTGTTCTGAAGTTGGAATATATAACAGTTTAATTTTATTATTAAACACACAGTCTCTTACGAAGTGGTGTTTCACATCAATGTGCTTACTACGCTTAGTTTCTAGTGTATTGGACATTTTTATACATGACTGGTTGTCTTCGTAGACATTAATAGGAAATATATTTTTATTGAAAATTTCGGAAAGCAACTGTCCGACAAAAATACATTCTGTTACACAATCTGATAAAGCTATGTATTCAGCTTCCGAAGTACTGAGTGAAACTGTTGCCTGTTTTTTGGATTTCCAGAAAACGAAATTATTAAAGATTTTTATTCCGTAGCCTGAGATGCTTTTCCGATCATTTAAGTCATTTGCATAGTCTGAATCTGTATAAGCACATATCACTTCACCATTCAGAGTTGTTGATTTTTCATATTTAATTCCAAAGTTCTTGGTTAACTTTAAATATCTTAAAACACTCTTTAAATGTGACCAGTGTTCATGTGTGTAGCAATTCTGAAAACGACTAAAGTAATAAATTGAATAACTCAGATCAGGTCTCGTTCCTAACATTACATACATAAGGAATCCAACAATTTTTCAGAAAGTAAATTATCATTTTTTAAGTTCAATTTAGGTTGAATTGGAATGCTTGAAGTTTTACAATCTTCCATGTTAAATTTATTCAAAATCTTTTGAATTAAATTTTTCTGGCTCAGAAATAACATATTGTTTGATTTCTCAATGGTTATCCCTAAAAATACTATAGTATAACTATCTTGACATATTGGTGAGAGATCACGCATTTCAAATTTTAACATTAATCTTTGCTTGAAAGTGTCCAGTTTTTTCATACATGAACCAAATAAGATTATGTCATCAACATGTACAATCAAATAAATATCTTTGTCAAAGTACAAACATGGATCCGACTTGGATCTTTGAAAATCCAAATCCAATAACTCTAAATGCAATTTTTGGTACCAGCATTTAGGTGCCTCTCGTAAGCCATATAGGGCTTTATTGAGTTTACAAACGTACTCTCCCTTTGGTTGAAATTTCATAATCACACCATCAGGAATCTCCATATAAACCGGTTCTGGTAAGTCACCATTTAAAAATGCACACTTTACATCCAATTGGTTTACAAAAAGACATTTTTCTACGCACAATGACAAAAGCACTCGAATAGAAAGCATGCGCGCCACTGGCGAATATATTTCCGAAATATCACATTCACCTTGTTGGTAACCACGAGCTACAAGTCTTGCTTTCTTCATAACCTCACCATTTTGACAGTCTTTTGTTTTGAACACCCATCTTGAATCTATCACATTTACACCTTCAGGTCTCTGGATTATTTCCCAGGTTTCACTTCTATTCAAAGCATCTAACTCACTTTTAATTGCTTCATTCCAGCCACTGTCCTTTGTAATTGCTTCTGAATAAGACTGGGGTGTGTCTGTGTCAAGATTGCCTGCTAACAGTGCCGCCATCAGACTTTCATCATGGTCAAAATTAACTTCATAATCGTCTAATCTTTTAGGTCTGGTAATCTGTCTCTTTGGTCTCTGTCTTTCATTGTTCTGTTGCTCAAGAACATCATTGTCATTTTCTCTGTTATAGTGAGCATTATCTTTACCTGTTTCAAAATCTGTCTCATGATTCTGTTCTCTTTGACAACTTATTTCTCTATATTCTTCTGTGTTTGCTTGATTTCCATATTTGTTTTCGTCAAAAACTACATTTCTTGCAGAAATCACCTTGTTATCTTTTGGATTCCACAGACGATAGCCATTATCTGTGTAACCTACTAGAAGCATTTTCTGACTTCTAGGATCTAGCTTGTTGAATCTGTCTTCAACAGGTACATGTACATAACTAACACATCCAAAAACTTTTATTTTTGACAAGTTTGGTTTCTGATTATACCATATTTCAGAAGGAGTCTTATTAGCCGGTATTGCAGAAGTTGGAGTGCGGTTCACTAGATATGTTGATACTGCTACAGCTTCTTCCCAAAACATCTTTTGCATCTTAGCTTCAAAAATTAGACATCGAGCTTTGTCTAATAATGTGCGGTTATATCTTTCAGCCACACCATTATGTTCTGGAGTGCGAGGTATAGTATATTCTATCTTGATCCCTTTTTGTCTACAGAAGTGTTTGAATTGATGGGATACATACTCCCCACCATTATCGCACCTCAATCTTTCTGGCAAAGTTTTAAATTTGGTTTCCACATAAGCTAAATACTCTCTGAACTTCTCAAAAGCCTCGCTTTTATTTTCCATAAAATATATAGCTGCGAAATGTGAGTAATGATCGATAAATGTAATAAAATAACGCTTACCATTGTGACTGGCTGGATTCAACGGCCCACAAACATCACTGGATATGCATTCGAGGATACTCTTAGCCTTCCTTTCATCAGGTAAACTTTTAAAAGGTTTTCTAGTTTGTTTGCCCTGAAGACATACTTCACAAACTTTTTCTGATGGGAAATACGATGAATGACCCATACGCCTATGCCATAACTCTTTTTCTTCAGCTGATGTTAAGTTTGCATGACTAATTGGTATGTGCATATCTACCACATATAGACCACCCTGTAAATGTCCTGAGATTATAACATTCTCGTTGCTTTGCCTTACAATAATCTTGCGACTCTCAAAGATTATTTTCATTCCTTTGCTTTCAATTTTCTTCACGGAAAGTAGATTATGGGTAAGATTTTTGCATACAAGAATATTTTCCAACTTGATTTTCACTCCATTCTCAGTTTCCAAATGTAAAGTCCCTTCTACATTTGCTTCTACACAATGTCCTTCTTTTGCCACTTTTATCCTATGATTCACTTGCTTTTTGTCTGTTAAGAACTTCTCATATTCATTCTTCACTAAATGGTTTGTACAACCTGAATCGACCACAAACTTTACTGTATATTCCTTATTTTCCAGTTTTTCATTGGACAGGCACGTAATGAACGATATTTCATCGTCTTTTTCAGCTATGCTTGCATTCGTGACTGTTTTCTTGGTTTCATTTTTCCCTTTACGACACTCAGACTTTTTGTGTCCTCGTAAACCACAAGAATAACACTTAAAAAGAAACTTTTTCTTATATGGTTTTTGTCCACTGTAAAATGCTGCACTTGTACCTTCACTGCTTGTCCCTTCAGAGCTTGTTGTGTGTCTTTGCTCTTCAGCAAGTAGCTTGCTTTTGACAAAATCCAAAGTAATTTTACTTCCACTCTGTGAGAGTAAAATATCTATTGCTGTGACAACACTTTGATACTGAGGCTCTGATATGGATGCCAAGAGCTGTGATATTACTTCCATATCAAGTATGTTTCCACCAGCATTCTTGAGTTCTGCTACTGTCTTTTCAAATTCCACAATATATTCATTCAAGGGACTGCCTGCATTGTACCTCATATTGCGTAACTTCCGCTGCAACTGAACTTGGGATGCAACTCCGCTTTTCTCGTACGTACTTTTCAGTGTACTCATTATTTCTTTCGCAGATGTCTTACTTTTGATCATCTCTAGTATATTGTCACACAAACATTGCACAATAAGATTTCTAGCACGTAAATCTGACTTTTTCCATGCACTTGTTAAGGATGCATCGGTTGGAATTTCCTCGAAAATTGTATGTAGCACATCATGATATTCCAGGAGCAACTTGATGCGAAATTCCCAATTTCCGTATCCAGTTCCGTCGAAAGGTTTCACTTTTATAGGGTTTTCCATCGACATGTTTCGATTTTTCTGCTGTTCCCGCCAACGTCTGTAAGTACCACCTTGTTTGACCGCCTAACCACACAAGCTTTTCAACTTAAAATCACCTGTTTCACTATCAGCATACAGTATTAACGTAACTGGGCCCATAACCTGTAAACTTGCAGAGTTAATGAAAAGGCTTTGTAGTTTTATCTGTTTGTATTATCACAGTATCACAATGGCTCAAAAAGGATTACTTCAGAGTAACCTGGACAAAAAAGAATTAACAATCTTATTGAATGACAAATGTCAGTCTCCATCATACACAGAAAAGAAATGCTAGCATAGAAGTTGAAAAGAGTGTGTTCAGTAACCACTGAACGATTACAATAGAAGAATTGTATCACGTATTTATTTCGATTAACAGTTTATTTATCAAGATTAAATGAGCAATCATGAGAATGAGAAAAGCACCATGGAAGAAATCAAATTAAATCTGGCCAATTTTGCCCAATAACGAACTCAACCGAGATATTCATCTCCCTAAACTACTCTGAAAATTTCAACTACCTACCTCATTCCGTTCGAGAGTTATATCTATGTCTATGGATGAAAAGCAGTCTCACTACTCTCAGATCTCTTACTTCATGTTCAGTTCCGAAATGTAAGAATTTTCTGAGAAAAACTAATTTGGGAGCAAACAACTGAGATTTTTCTCACTTCGCTCACAATTCTTCGACTGATTAGATAATGTCTCAGGAACATCATTTGACATTATGACAATTCATATTCATACATAGAATAATATCATTCTGTGACAACGTTGAAATACGATTTATTATTGAAATTTTGAAAAATCATATCTCCGAAAGTATTAGCTTGTTAGAGTTGAAAATGATATGAATGGATTCTTATGATAAAACTGCTTATTAAAAAAAAATTGATTTGGAATTTGTTCCGTAAAAAAAAATTTTTTTTTTGTTACTCCGAAACCATCTGTCCGATTTTGCCCAATAACGAACTTAGCCGAGATATTCATTCCCCAAACCTACTCTGAAAATTTCAACTCTCTAGCTCATTCCGTTCGAGAGTTATCGTGCTTACGGCCGGCCGGACCGGCCGGACAGAATGAATTCCGACCACGGATTCTTGATCAGTGAGTCGAACCAAATCGTTTAAGACCATTTTCATCGAAATATTCCAAAATTACAGACATTTGGGCAAATTGATAAGCACTCAGTTCCGAGGAACTAGAGCGCCAAAAAGATCAAACAAATTCCATCCGTACAAATTTAAATTAATTTCTACATGATTTCCATCTAAGGCGATTGGTCTATAGTGTCTCTAACTTTCGAATACCATGTTTATAGAATGCTTGATCTCTGCTCGCAAAATAGGCCTCAGTGTCGGCAACGACTTCCTCGTTGGCGCGAAATCTTTTTCACTGGAGGATCCTTTTCAGGTCTGCGAACAGCCAGTAGTCGCTGGGGGGCAAATCTGGCGAATAAGGGGGGTGGGGCAGTAATTTGAAATGCAGTTCATGCAATTTGACCATCATAGCCATTGACTTGTAATATGGTGCATTTCTTGATGGAACAGTGGTTTTTCTTTGCCATGGTAGGTCATCTTTTCTATTTCTTCGAGAGAGAAAGCTGTTAGTAATCAAAATTTATCCTTTTTGGCACTCTTGTTCCTTGGAACAGAGTGTTTATCAATTTGCCCAAATGTCTGTAATTTTCGAATTCTTGGCTGAAAATGGTCTTAAACGATTTGGTTCGACTCACTGATGAAGAATCCATGGTCAAAATCGATTCTGTCCGGCCGTCCGTCCGGCCGGCAGGCCATTAACACGAAAATTCTCGAACGGAATGAGCTAGACAGTTGAAATTTTCAGAGTAGGTTTAGGAGATAAATATCTCGGTTAAGTTCGTTATTGGGCAAAATTGGGCATTCAATTCAATTTATTTTAAGATGCAGTTTTATCATAAAAATCCGTTGATGTTATTCTCAACTCTAACAAACTAATACTTTCGGAGATATGATTTTTCAAAATTTCAATAATTATTCTCAATTCTTTATGATTACCTAGAATACTCTAATTATAATTTTCTGATGTATATAAATCCAACATGAGATGAGTCATAGACCTACGTTTCGAATTTAATTATGAAAATTTTTGAGAATTGACGCACAGAAGCCAAATTGAAAAAGTCGGAAAGCCCTGTGGACAGGAGCTTTGGCGCTCTTGTTTAAACTTTGACGAATCATAACTCCGACAGTATAGGTTTCTCCGAGTAAGGAATGATATCAATAGGTTCTTATTTAATTTATTTCATTTTATGATGCAGTTCTATCATAAGATTCCATTGATATCATTCCCAACTCTGAGAAACCAATACTTTCGGAGATATAATTTGTCAAAGTTTGATCGAGAGCGCCCAAGCTCCTGTCCATAGGGCTTTCTCACTTTTTTCTTTCTCAATATAGTCAATAAACAAAATGCCATGCGCATCCCAGAATACTAACGCCGTAGCCTTGCCAGCCTTCTGATTTGTCTTTGGTCGCTTTGGAATGCTTCCACCTGCCTCAGCCCACTCAGCTGATGACTGCACCCACTTTGCGTTGAGCTTTTTCATACACATATTTTCGTGTAAAATAGGACGCACGCTACCATATGATAACTTCGATATCTCAGCTATATCCCCCACTTTCATTTAGCGGTCGGTAAAAAGAATTTTCCGGATGTTTATGAAGTTTTCTTCCTCAATTAATAATTGGGCGACTACTGCGTTCAGCATCGCTGACATGGCTACGACCACGATCAAATTCATTATACTATTCGCAGACGGATGATGTTCGTGGAACCGAATAATGCTTATCAAGCCACTCTTTCGCCTTTGTCGCATTTTTTTCGATAAAAAACGATGTTTCAATAATAAAAGAAATTCTTTCTTATCCATATTTTAACAAAAACACGTAAGTTGCTTGAATGCTTGAAACAAACAGCTATAAAGGCCGGTCCATACGCTACGTTTTGCACGTCCTTTTGTCTATGCAGTCTTACACTCTTGACATTTTGATTTCAATTAATTTAGAAAATATCAGTTTTTGAATGGAATTACCCATAAATTCATTAAAAATTCAAATTAACTACTAGGAAAAATTATTCATGATTTACACTTATTTTTATTCAATATTGTGACACGTTTCTTCGACATAGCGACTTCTTCAGACTACATCACACTAAATTATTAACAATTAATGATCTCTCTAAACATCACAATGGATAACACATTGAGTTGTTATGTTCATCTCCTTCTTACTACTTGTTTGAAACTAGTTAGATAATAAGTAATCATTAAAGTAAACTGTGGGAGGTATATTCATTATTAAATGGTTTCTTTCTTGGTTTTATCTCCCAAATTCTGAAAAATATCTATAAAATAAAAAATTTATTCTTTTGTGATTTGCTTCTGCGTAAGAAACAAGTGTCTGAAGAAGGAGTCTGATATAGACTCCAAAACGTTACGATATAGTTCTTTCATCGTTGATGTTGTTTAGTTGTTGTTACGTAACATTGTTCGATTGATTGCTTCTGCCAAATATCTTGTGTTTCTTACGCAGAAGCAAATCACAAAATAATAATTTTTTTATTTTATAGATATTTTTCAGAATTTCGGAGAGAAAACCTAGAAAGAAACCATTTAATAGTTATATAATCTTACACTACTAGTATTCTGTATACATTTGAAATAATCCATTCCTACCGCTTTTATACATTTATTCTCTTTAAAAATAGATTGAGTAACGGATAAAAATTGAGATCTAATTACTCATAATCTATTACATACTTACTTCAGAAACAACCTGTATAGGAAAAAAATGGAGAAATTTTGGAAAAAGAATTAAGGAATGCCATCAAAGCTACCAAACAGCAAAATTAATGCTAATTATTCGAATCGTTTATTAAGAGAAGGATATATATTTAACCCGGATATTGAAATTCTACACAATTGGAATGAAGGTGCGTATGGGTATATTACCCGTATGTTTTTCTCTATTTATTTCCACCATTTTCGAATAATTTAGTTACGCACCTTCATTCCAATCGTGCAGAATTTCGATATCCGGGTTAAATATAATATGTCCTTCTGTTAATAAAAGATTCGAATAATTAGCATTAATTTTGCTGTTTGGTAGCTTTGTTGGCATTCCTTAATTCTTTTTCCAAAATTTCTCCATTTTTTTTCCTATAAAGGGTGTTTCTGAATTAGTGCGACAAACTTCAAAGGGTAATACTGTGATAAAATTAAGGTGGGTATTTCGAATAAAATCATCTGAAAACCCCCCCCTTAGAAAAGTTACAGCCCTCCGAAGATTAACAAAAAAAATTGTTTCTCTCTTATATTTTCCCTGTATATTAAGCTGGAGACCCGAAACTTGGTAAATACTATTTGTCAATACACTACACATTCTGGAACTTTTTCAACCCCGAAGTATGCTAAGAAAGGGTTGAAATAGTCAATCCTCAAGATATGTTTTCTTACAACTTTTGTTGGATAATAATTTTCCTTTTAAAAAAACACGGCTGAAAAGCCCAATTCATTTACTAACTTTTTTTATCTCTACAAGTTTATTCAAAAACTTAAAGCATTTAGGAGAAAAAATGCAATGCATTTTCGAAAAGCACCGAGGGGGAATATCCCTAACCTAATTTATTTATTTATAGTTCGTATATTTCACAAGTTCTGCTTAATTTTCTTCATCACTCATTCTATTACCTTTCTTGAAGACTTTTAATATACATGGAAAACAAAAAAGTGAAACAATTTTTTTGATAGTCTCCGGAGCTGTAACTTTTCCGAAGGGATTTGGAATTTTATTCCAAATACCCACCTCAATTTTCATCACAGTATGACCCCCTAAAGTTTGTCGCACTTATTGAGAAACACCGTCTATACTTACATTGCATCTCAGCAACTTGATTTCTATTGTCTGTTCTCCTGTATTGGACACTTCGAATTTACCATGATAAATTCAATTAAGATTGTCCAATACAGGAGAACAGACAATAGAATTCACCATGGTAAATTCGTTTAAGAGTGTCCATTAAAGGAGAAGGGACAATAGAACATACGCGCAAAAGCTCCTGACTTCACTAAAAAAATTGGTTCAAGCAATGACGTGAATTCACCATGGTAAATTCGATTAAGAGTGTCCAATAAAGGAGAATGGACAAGAGAACATACGCGCAAAAGCTTCTGACTTCACGTCAGTGCTTGAATCAATTTTTAATTTGGTGATTCGTTTGCTAAAATATTTTAGGCTGTTGACTTATTTATTTCTTTCCCTACTTTCTGGGAATACTGAACAATAATTGTTTTTCTAAATTGTTTTTTCTTCAACATTTTTCTGATACATTCTGGATCATATCCATTGTTTACCGCTAATTGATCGATAATTTCTAATTCTTTAGAATAATTTTCTTCGGATGCCGAAGATTAATTGTTAAGAATTAAGTGTGTTATTGTCTGTCAGGCAATATTGTTCTTCTGACAAAAATCTTGTGTTTCTAACGTGGAAGCAATTTCAAAATAATAAATCATTTATTTTATAGATATATTCAGAGGTTGGGAGAGAAAACCCAGAAAGGAACCATTTGATGATGATTTCACCTCCCAAAGTGTCAACACTATAAAAGTATATACACTCTTGTCCACTACAGTTTTTTGTCGTCTGGCATATGTTTCGGAAACAAAGTTTCCGAAAGATGGAAACTGTGTTTCCGAAACATATGTCAGACGACAAAAAACTGTAGTGGACAAGAGTGTAGTTACTTTTATAGTGTTCATAATAAGTCCACAGTGAACTCAAAATAGAATATCCCAAAGTATCATTTAATGATTTCTTAATAACTACCTGTCACTAATGATCAACTGGTATAGCACCAATACTTTTGTCTGTATGTAAATTGCATTGTTAAAGTTAAGTGGCCTCAGTTTGGAAAATGGCATAAAACCAGAAACATATATTATGTCAACAGCATAGTATTATATTGTGAATCTTTATTCAAGTGTTTTCTTTCCCTTAAGGATGCATAGAATTATTAAGTATCTTGCTCCTCTGATATTATATTTCAATAACTAGCCGAGGTCAAATTTCACAAGTCATCTACAAAAGAATCGAATAGAATATGTTGAATTTAGCAATTGATATTCATTCAGTACCCTGATAATTTAATAAGATGAGATATCCAAGGGTATTGTCCAGAATAGTGAGTAGGTATTACTTTTAATTTAACAAAAATTTGAAGCTCTGGTTGAGCTCAGTACCTAGGTGGGTGACCGTTCTGGCTATGAAGCGCGCCAAAGCAAACTGACCTCACTCAGTGCTTTCCCAACTTGTCTACTAATACACTTCTTCTACTAATACACTTCTTCTACTAATACACTTCTTCTTTTAATACACTTCTTCATAAAGGGGTAGAAGAATTTTGGCGATATGTGTATTACAAAACCCAATACCTTCAAACTAATAGTTCCATTAAAGTGATAAAAATAATTGTGAGATAATATCGTTAGCACATACAATTTTGTTAACGTGACATAGAATAATTTTATCCACTGAGCTCTACATGTAAAATCTAAATATCCCAACCTGCACATACGATTTGCAATCAAAACATCTGGGACGAAAGGAGAGACAGAAAAAGATGCATGATCCTGTTATAAAATTCAATTTTTGGCAGACATTCATCAGCTTCGTTATGGAAGGCAAACACTACTAAATTACGTGAGGAGCTCGTGCGTTATGTGACAGATATTAAAGCCACTAAAAACAGGATCGTAACAAGGAGTAAATCCATATAAATTGATCTGATTTCCCTGTGGATTTCGAATCAAAAACGATGCGTGATTATATCGATTTTTGACTACATCATACCGTACATAATGTATTTACAGTGAAATCTCCCAAGAGCGGACACCGTTGGTTCAAGCTATTTTGTCCGGACGTGGGAGGTGTGCGGTTGTGGGAAGGTTCAAAATAAATAAAAAGAGAAATGAAATCAAATTATTTACTGAAATATATGCATAAACTTAATAAAGAAAAATAAAAAATGTATTTAGAACAAATTAGTTATTTTGGGTTGTATAATTTTTTCTCTTTGTTTTAGTAGACGTTCTTGAAAGTGGGACTGCAGATTTTTATGATGTCGAAAAGCCACAAAATCTTCTTCAATTTTTCGCCATGAGTCCATTAACATATGTTTCACTGCTAGCGGCACTGAGTACTTCAAACTAGGAACGCATTTATCACGATTACAAACTAAATGAAGGTGATTCCCTGGAGTTGACTTTTGAACGGTTCCGCGAGAAACAATACTACGGATCTTCTATGAACATATAGTTACCTATATATTTATTTTTGGCTGGTCTTCAGAATTCCGCGGTCATTTCTGGGAGGTTTTTGTTTTTAGGCACCGCTATGATTATTGGAGTGCCCGTCTCCGCCCGATAGAGGTGTCCACTCATGAGAATTCGTTTTAAGGCCGGTCCATACGCTACGTTTTGCACAACCTTTTGTCTGCGCAGTCTCAAGACGGAATGAAAACGTAGCAATTTTTAGTGCGTCCACACGATGCAGACATATCTGTAGTGTATATCTCGCACAGTTTTAGCGATATCGTCATGGAGGTACTACTCTTGTCAATTTTGGCATGCTGTTACCACAGCTACCGTCTACATGCAGCGACAAATCCGCGCAGATCACGGAAATCTATGCTGTCTTCCTCAGTTTTCGCTGCAACTGCAACGTCTCCGCGACGTTTTCACAACTGCGCAATTTTGCTGTCTACACGTTTTACCTGCAACGTGTTGAACTGCGCAGGTAAAAGGTTGTGCAAAACGCAGCGTATGGACCGGTCTTAACAAGGAATTTATCTCGAATTTCTCGGTTCCAGGGAAATTGTCCATTTGGGAGGAGTGTCCGTTTATGCGAAGTGTCTGGCAAGAGAGGTTTCACGTTATACTGAACATATATAATTTTTCATTTGAGTTATTATTATTATTGGGATGGGGTCATGTGTCTTGGTTCAGCCTTTCAGAACTGCGACTGATACGATATTTTCTCTATATTTTCTGCTTATTCAATGATACGTGATCATTGTCTGATATGTTCCTCTGTTTTCTTTTCCGATTCACAGAGCCTGCTCACTTGCTCATGCGACATTGTCCCGTCAGCAGTCCCAGCATTACCCAAAACTCGTGGCAGCTACAGAAGTTTTCTGGTATAGAATGAATATAAATAATATGATGAAAAATCCACTAATCTTTTTGCCTGTACAAGTCCTGGAGTATTTGTCCGAATAGCTGTTCTGTTATTTAGCTCCTATTGTTGGACCGCTGACTCGTTGTTTTCTTTTCCAAGCCCCCAGAACGGTTCTGGTCTAGCAGGTATTATCCTGGAATCCCGTTTCTCAAGTTCATCTACTATCTCATTCGATTTAATACCGCAGTGCCATGAAAGAGATATCATTCTGGCATTCCCAGGACAGTAGAGAACCCTTAGATAAGTGATTTCAGGCCTATGAGTGTGGCCTGGCTGTCCGTTATAATGTGTACCCTTGAGGTAGTCTTTCAGATACTATTGAGCACAAATATAGGCAGCTAGTATCTCTGCCTGTAAGATAGGAGCCTCATGTCTCAGCGATACAGGCATACTTAGTTTCTGAACCTATAACTCGATACCTGTGCCTTTATCTGATTTTGATCTAATCGATAAATGAGATCCACCGTACACAGATGGCCTCTATGAACGTTGTTTCGACTTCGAATATGGTTGGCATTACGTCTGAGTTCCTAATAAAGAGGTTGGAGTGTAGTTGGTCTTGTATATTTCTACTCACTGGAGAGGATCAGAATCTGGCCATTTAGGACCTGAGTTCTGCGATTTAGATTCCTCCTTCTACTGAAGGAATTAAGGTATTCTTAAAGAGATTGACATTCAGATCTTCTTCCTCACACCACTTTTATGTGATAGTGAGAGGCGGCAGTCAGATGATCATCAGCGTATGCATAGTCATTGAAAACACCTGCCCACATCCTCTCCAGAACTCTAGAAGTCCATCCATGACCAAGCTACACAGAAGGGTTGATATGACCCCACCTTGAGAGCAACCAGCAACAGCTTATGTCACCCCCAAGGCTGTGACAGCCCGTTACTTCAGCATTTCCGATATTCTTCTATCCCGTTTTACCTGGCAGCATTACATATGGAGGTGTGCAGGGTGTTGTTGAAAGCAACCCCAATATCACCAAATATAGCAAGTAAGCTCACATTTGCAGAGAGGTTGCTCTCCACCTTCACAATAAGAAGGTGAAGTGTATCCACCGTGGATTTGCCTGATCTGAAGGTGAATTGTGTTGGAGAAGCTGCTGACTGCCGATTTGAAGGGTTGGAAGCTTTTTATCGCCAATTATTGACAATTATGGTTGGTGTGAATAATCAGCAAGATTTTTGATAGCTCCAATTTGAGCGTATTAAGTTCTCTGTTATTACTTCCGACAATTAAATGAGAGGTACCTTCTTTATGACATTTCGACTTATGAACTCTATGCATGAGTAAGGTTCATCAATCCATTCTTGAGTTACTATTGGCAGAATGCTAAAGTTTTGTTGTATTGAAATTTCTTTCAATAAAATCTGAAGGTTGCTAGATATTATATGTAATTGCACCCCATGTCACAACCCCTCGTGTAATTGTAAATCGGGAATTTGATCTGCTATCGCACCATTTTTGTCGAACTGCAAGATGTCGAAGTATCAGAGTAAGGTTTGAAAATGATCTCTACGACCGAAAGCGTATATTTTACGATATGTCGTTACCATAAAGACCCATTGTGCAATCCACAACAGGGCATTTCTGTGCTGAATGTGCTCGAGGCAATGGATTCCTTCTTAAGACCATCTGGACCAATACTGTAACACTGCTGACACGCTACGTTTTTTGGGATCAGCGATTTTTCTGATTCAAATACTTGCTTTTATCATAGCGCCTGTGGACTCTACTGCATATTCATTTAGACATGCAAGTTTAAAAAATTATTTTTGAATAGAAAACGTGCAACTGCAACTTTCAGTCCTTCTTGAGTAGTATGAAATAATTCATCGAAAGTGATCGAGTTTGTATGATTCAATGCTCCTTGTTACGTCCCTGTACACAATCAGACTAATTCCAACCTACCTTCTCTCTGCTCCCTTTTTTCTGTAGGCATTGAATGAGATAATGAGTTCAATGGTTTGAAAAATAAACGACACGTAACTTTCCTTCGACTGAAAAATACAATGCGTTCCTTTTATTATCAATTAGTAAGCAGCAATTGTGATATGTTCTGATAATTTTTTCCAGAAAATAAACCAATAATAATAAGTCTTAAACGAAATCGGATTAGAACAAAGTTATATATATTTCTCACAAGGCAAAAATCAATTTCTTGTCCAGATGAAGTCCTGGTCACACAATGAAGTATTTGTAGCAATAAACCCTTCAGTGAACGATATAACCATATTTTACAGGGTGGGCCACGATCGATGGTACCCTGGACTTTTACGGAGAATGGGACATCAATTTTATAAAATTTTGGTTCCTTGGCAAGAAACCACTGCTCCATCGATCTAGAATATTTTCAGCGCTACGGTGTTGCCGCTTGTATCAAAAAGTACTAACAATTTTGACATTTCAAATGGAACACCCTGTATATCATTACTTTTTTTCATTAACTGTGCCCTCCTGGATATTTCTGCATCAACTTATTTCTCCCTATCTCTAGAAGTTTTCGAGTAATTGATTGATTTACTTCTTTTTTGAGCAAAGTATAGTTTCATTTAAACATTCATTACTTCGGTACTTGGACTCCTGGAGAGCTGAAATTTCGGGTGTGGATTACCAATATCCCGTGTATCATTTACGTTTAATGAAATATGTCTCTAATGATACAGGGTTTTTCAAAATCCGAGGTTTTTCCGAGAAATATACTAAATCTATAAAAAGAGCGTTCTTTCAAATGGAATGACCTGTATACCATAAGGATGCATTGATTGAATTTTCAATAAAATCTTCATCAAAAAATTCAACATTACTTTACAATCGATGCCAATTGTTGAATTATCATGGTTTACATGTTCTATGACATTTCATGGGTAACTAATACAAAATGTAGCTCAATGGGAACATTGGAATGAAAACTTGCTTTTAATTCGAAAACCTTACAATTAAGTTTTAGGAACATGTTTTATCGTTTGAAAGGAAATTTATTTCTCTTTCAATACATCTTATGATATACAGGTCATTTCATTTCGAAAAACGCACTTTTTATCGTTTAAATATGTCTCGCAATTGAACAACCCTGTATGATTAGAGATGTATTTCATTAAACGTAAATGATACACGAGATATTGGTAATCCATATCCGAAATTTCAGTCCTCTAGGATTCCAAGTACCGAAGTAATGAATGTTTAATAGAAACTATATTTTGCACAAAAAAAGAAATAAATCAATAAATTAGTCGGAAAGTGCTAGAGATAGGGGGGAGGAAGTTGATACAGAAATATCCAAGAGGCTACGGCGAATCGAAAACAACAATAACATAGAGGGTGTTTGAAATATCGACATTGTTAGTACTTCTTGATATAAGCGGCAACGACACAGCGCTGGTCGATGAAGCAGTGGTTGCTAGCCAAGGAACCAAATTTTCATTAAAATCGTACATCCCGTTCTCCGTAAAAGTCCAGGGTACCATCAACCATGGCCCACCCTGTATATAGGTGGAATAGTGAAATCATAGATGAAAATATTAATGAAATGTATCGTATGAAAACAATATATTCCTCTCAAATATACGCATCAGCATTATTCAGGCCACGGTTCAAAGATCCTACCTCCAGACAAGAAATATTTAAATAACATAAGTACATACTAGAAATTATCTCAACCTCATACGCCATGGAATTATACAATAAATATTATGGAGAATATCCCGTACGGAAAATGTCTTGTAGATATGTTTTATAGCCAATTTATACATATACATGCAAACAATGTGGAACGTGGAGGTAGAATAATTTCTTGATATATTTCCTCAGATTGTAGTAATAGTAAATTCCAAGAATATAGGTCAACATGAAGTGAGTTTTCCTAATTTTGTTTGCTTATCTCAGGGCATTGTCATCATGTCAGAAAAAGAATTTTCATCAAAACTTTGATCTGAGCTAGACAATGTCAACAAATAGTTCTACAAATTATTAAAGTAAAGCAAGCAACTTGGCTTGTGTTTCACAGTATAATAAAATGGTATGGTCCTGATATTGCGCAATTTTTGTTAAGCCGTTATTCTGATATATGACAACACATAGGAATCTTCGTTACTCAGTTCAAAGTGAATAGATTCAATAATATTTGAGCTACGAGTTAAAGAAAATTTTAAAATTTTTGTGAACAAATTCTCAATACCCTGTGCTAAGGAAAGAAATTCGACAGTATCACGAATTTCAAGAAACAAAGCACTTGCTCCCCCGCTTCGAATGTCTTAATCAGTTTTTTCGAAATTCATGTACAGGGTGTTTACCATACCCAAGTTTGACAAATCCTTGTTTCCAGGAAAAAATTTGATGGTTTACCAATATTTGCAACAGTATTGGTCCGATCGAGAATCAATCTAGAACATGGTGCTCTTACGAATTTCATCGTTTTAAGATACAGAATTTTCTTGAATAATTTTTTGGTGCTCTTGTTCCTCGGCACAGAGTGCTCATGAATTTGCACAAATGTCTATAATTTCGAATTTTTGACTGAAAACGTTTTGGTTACTAATACAAAGTAATTCTGTGATTTGCGATCCAATCTGAGAAATTGCGATGGATCTTAAAATATTATCGCCAGCTTCTAACTGTTGTACAGGGTGCGCAAAATCGGTGATACCTGAACAACAACTTCTGAACTCTAATTTACAATGCAGTTCTATCATAAGAATCCATTGATATCACTCCCAACTCTTACGGTGGGTTTCACAAAGCTTTGACAGCTCTTAGTTGTCAGATCAGTGTGATGTCAATTTCCAGTTTATTTTTGATGCACCGACCGAATTAAATTCACAATTAAACTAATAGAATCTTCTTGAAACCACCACGAGAGACACATACTTTCGGAGATATGATTTGTCAAAGTCTGAATAATTACTCGCTAGTAAAGTTTAGTTTGACAGGAACGCCAAAGCCCCTATCCACAGAGCTTTAGCACTTAATCCTGCGATTTGATTGCGCTATAGAAAATTAAGTCTGAGTCAGGTAACCCGAGTATGTTCTAGGGAACATCGCGTTATCATTTTACCCAAATGTCTGTAATTATCGAATTTTTTGCCGGAAATGGCCTCAAACGATTTGGTTCGACTCCCTGCCCGTCCTGTCGTCCGGCCGACCGTTGTCACAATAACTTGAGAATGGAAAGAGCTAGCGACTTTTTCACGGTATGTGGCGCATCGGGCAAGTTCGTTAATGGGCATAATCATTGGTTTCAGAGTAATAATTCTGTTTTCAACCAATACGAATCCGATCGAATTGAAACTTGGTGATTTGTTGTAGAATACAAACCTTAGGAAGTTTGTGAAATTTCGTGACAATCGTATCACTCTAAAATAAGAAAAAAATTATTAAAAAATATTATTTATGTCACGATAACCTGAGAGCGGAAATAGATAGCAACTTGAAATTTTTGGGTTAGGTTGTCCATCTGGATTTTAATTTTATCTATAAGCATAATCAGCCAAACGGTTTTGGACTTATACCCATCTTATTCCTCAATAACTCAAAAAATAAAAAACGATCCAATTCAAGCATGGTTATTAGTTGTAAATGGAAAACCATTGTAAAAAATTCTATATATCAGAAAGTATTCGTCCGACATCGCTGACATTTTGCGAGAGCCTTTAGAACCTAATTCTACAGCCAATTTCCAAGTTTTAACACGATCGGATCTATATTGTTGGAGAATCGAGCAGCTTTGTGTGCGTTCAGCAGCTGGATAGGTGACTGCTGCCTCGATAACTTACGAAGGAGATATTCCACCGTATTCACAAAGCATTCAATCTCCGTTAAGTCCTAACTGAGGTCCTCAGTTAAGGATAAATAAGAATCGCAACCTCAGTTTAAGTGAAAATTAACGTGAAACAGGCCTGTTTCAGCACCGTTACATACGTTAACTGAGGTTGCGATTCTTATTTGTCCTTAACTGAGGACCTCAGTTAGGACTTAACGGAGATTGAATGCTTTGTGAATACGGCGGATGGACTTGGAATTTTCTTGGTGGGTTGCGCATCCCAACGGGAGGGCTAAGTTCGTTTTTGGGCATATCGGTCCAACGGTTTCGGAGTTATACCCACCTGGAATATTATTTCCTCGATAGCTCAAAAAATATAGACTCGATCGAATTGAGGCTTGGTAACTAATTGTGCAATATCGGCATAAAGATGTGTGTAAAATCTTGGGAGAACCATAACCCTAGAACACTAAAAAAAATACGATGAGAAAAATTGGTTGAAGCACTGACGTGAGGTCAGGAGCGATTAAGAGAGTCCAATAAAGGATAATGTAAAAAAGAACATACGCGCAAAATCTCCTGACTTCACTTCAGTGCTAGAACCAATTTTTGCGCGTATGTTCTGGGGAACATCGCGTTATAGTTTTGCCCAAATGTCTGTAACTTTCAAATTTTTTGAAAAAAATGGTCTCAAACGATTAAGTTCGACTCCCCAATGAAGAATTTGAGGTCAAATTTGATTCTGTCCGGCCGGCCGTCCGGCCGTTGCCACGATAACTTGAGAACGAAAAGAGCTAGCGACTTGAAATTTTCAGGGTAGGTGGCGCATCCCAATACGACGGACAAGTTCGTTAATGGGCATAATCGGCCCAGCGGTTTCCGAGTAATAATTTTGTTTTAAACCAATATAAATCCGATCGAATTGAAACTCGGTGAGTAGTTGTAGAATATGAACCTAAGCACGTTTGTGAAATTTTGTGCGAATCATATGGCTAGAAAATTTTTAAAAAATTATTAAAAAATATTTTTGTTGTCACGATAACTTGAGAACGGAATGAGATAGCGGCTTGAAATTTTCAGGTTAGGATGAGCACCAGAACGCGCCATTTTAGTTTGTTTATGAGCATAATCGGCCAAACGGTTTTACAGTTATAGCCATCTGAAATTTTCTGAAATTTCGTGGTTTTTGTTCCTCATTAACTCGAAAAGTACTGAACGGATTGAAATCAAACATGGTTATTAGTTGTAGAATGCTAACGCGGAAATGTTTGCAAAATTTGGTGAGGATAGCATTTGTAGAAAATTTTTAATAAATCATTGAAAATAAAAAAAAAAAATTCTATATATCAGTAACTAATCGTTAGAAATTGATGAAATTTTGCAAGAGCCTTCATAACCTCACTCTACCGCTAAGTTTCACGTTTTAATACGATCGGTTTAATATTGTTGGAGATTGGAGCATTCTTGTGTGAATTCAGTAGATGGGTGACCGTTGCCTCGATAACTTTTGAAAGAAAGGAGATAGGGACTTGCAGTTTTCAGGGTAGGTTGCGTATCGGAAAGGGGAGTTGAGTTCGTTTTTGGGCATAATCGATCGAATTGAAGCTTGGTAACTAGTAGTAGAAAATCAACATAAAGACGTGTTCAAAATTTTGTAAGAACCGTACCACTAGAAAATTCGAAAAAAATGACGAAAAAAAAAAATTTAAATAATCGTACCCCTAGAAAATTTCAAAAAAAATCACGAAAAAAAAATTGGTTCAAGCACTGACGTGAAGTCAGAAGCTTTTGCGCGTATTTTCTATTGTCCATTCTTCTGTATTGGACACCCTTAATGGAATTTACCATGGTAAATTATGTTGTCCATTCTCCCGTATTGGACACTTAATTCGAATTTACCATGGTAAATTCGAATTAAGAGTGTCCAATACAGGAGAATGGACAATAGAACATACGCGCAAAAGCTTCAGACTTCACGTCAGTGCTTGAACCAATTTTTTTTTGTTCTAGTCGTACGACCCTCACCATAAGTTTTCGTGTCGGTATTTTCCAACTAACTGCCGTATTTCAAATTCGATCAGGTCAGTGTTTTTCAATAACTCGAAAAACACTGATCTGATCGAATTGAAACTCGACAGTTAGTTGGAAAATGCTGACACGAAAGAAAAATTCCAGGTAGCAATAAATACGAAACCACTAGGCGGATTTTGCCCATTAACGTACTTATCCGAGATATTTATGACTCAAAACATTCGGGGACGGGCCGAAGCCAAATGTTTGGGGGGGGGGGGGGTGTCGAAAATTTTTCCAACTGCTTTGACAACTCCGTTCAGCAAAAGCATCAATGCTTGTTATCCGAAATTCAAAATGAAGATATTTTGAGAATATTTTTTTGTGATGTAGTGTGTAGCGTGTTCAAAAGCACAATTTGAAATTATTTTCATATATACAGGCTGGTCGAAAAGAAAACAAATATATAGACCAAAGTTACAATCTTTAAATGTATGTGACCTAAAAAAAGGAATTGCAAGCTCAAATTAGGATGAGTTTCTTTAGATTACTTTATACTACCTTAGAAACACCATTTACGAGAAAAAAGCAGAAAATTTTAAATATGGAGTGTTTTTATACAGGGTGTTTCCTAAACATGCGGCAAAAATTCAGGGGGTTGTTCCTTGGACTATTCTAAGAATATTTTGTCCTTTGATGATTTTTGAAAAACCTATTTGTTTCGAAGATATAGGGGAAACAAAATTTTGGATAATAACATTTTATTATGAAAAATTACATGAAAATTCAACTCAACCTACAAAAACTGTTGAAAATGACCACCTCTACCCAGCATACAAGCATCCAATCTTCTCCTCATTGACTGCCGAACCCTTTCAAAAACACCAGGATCATTTCTTATTAAGTTACACCCAGCAATGATCCGATTTCGCAAGTCTTCCACATTTTCTACTGGAGTGGTATAAACTAATGATTTTAGATGGCCCCATAGGAAATAATCTAAGGGGTTTAAGTCCGGGGAACGAGCAGGCCATAAATGAGGTCCACCTCTTCCAATCCAGCGATCTCCGTATGTTAATGTTAAAAACTCACGAGCAACCAAACTAAAATGCGCTGGTGCACCATCGTGCATAAACCACATTGCATGTCTTATTGCCAATGGTACATCCTCCAAAAACAGAGGTAACGTTTGTTCTAAAAAGTTGCGATACACGTCCCCGGTAAGTCTTTCTGGTAAAAATATCGGCCCTATTAGGCAGTCACCCACAATACCAACCCAAACATTCAATGAGAACTGATGTTGAAAACGATCCTCAATTACCTCATGTGGATTTTCGTCGGCCCATACATGGTTGTTATGAAAATTTCTTATTGCATTTCTTGAGAAATTCGCTTCATCGGTAAAAAGAATCAGCGTCAGTAATTGAGGAATTTGAACTAATGTGGTTAAAAGCCATTGACAAAATGCAATACGTGGGGGAAAATCAGTAGGAATAAGTGCCTGAACGCGTTGCATATGGTATGGGTATAACAAATTGTCTTTAAGAATTTTCCAAACAGTCTTATTACTCACATTCAAAGTATTGGAAATTTTTCGAGTAGAAGTACTAGGGTCTTCTTCGATCATGTCCAGCACATTCTCTTCCAGTTCCACCGTTCTTACTGTGTTTGGTTTTCCTGGTCCCCCCATTTTTTTCAATGCGCCTGTTTCATGCAGACGTTGATGAATATTTTGAAACAATTTTCTGTCAGGAATATTACGCCCAGGAAATCGTTCAATGTACAACCTCCTAGCTTTTAATGAATTTCCATCAGCAAGTCCATAAATGAAATGCATGTCAGTCATCTCGGCGTTTGTATAGCGATTCATAATAGTCAAAGATAAAATGTTAATTGCTAATACATCACAAAACGAATTCAAATGAAAACCGTGTTTAATCTGTATTCCTTTACCATCTGCACTTATCAATTTTTAGTCAAAAAACTGGCCGTTTTTAGTAATTGGAATGTTGTTAAACAAATTTAAAAATAAATTGTACCTACTTAGTAAACACAGTGCGGTACGCATTTTTATTTAAACTATTATTAATTTTAAAAATATGAAAAATGTTGTTCGCCCTGTATCTTCGAAACAAAGAGGTTTTTCAAAAATCATCCAAGGACAAAACATGCTTAAAATAGTCCAAGGAACAACCCCCTGAATTTTTGCCGCATGTTTAGGAAACACCCTGTATATCAATTAAAGAAGAAACCAGTTACGCCTGCAATATAGACAGTATTTTTTGGAGTATTGGCTACTCCTATACAAAAAAAATTAACTCTGTAATATACAGAGTGATCATAATTCATTTTCGAACTTCAACTAAAAATTAATTATGATCGTTCTGTATATTCCAGAGGTAATATTATTTTTCTGAATACGAGTAGCCAATATGTCTACTCGAAAAAATACTGTCTGTATCGCTGGCGAAACTGGTTTCTTCATTAATTGCTATTTGAAAAAACTCCATAAATATTTTCAATTTTCGCCATTTTCTCGCAAATAGTGCTTCTAAGGTAAAAAGTGTTCTAAAGAAACTCATAATTTGAGCTTGCCATTCCATTTTTGAGGTCAAATACAGGGTGTTACATTAAAAAAAATGTAACTTTGACCTATGTCTTTGTTTTAGAACACCCTGTATATAGGAAAATAATTTTAAATTGTGCTTTTGAACACCCTACACACATCACAAAAAAATGATCCGGTATATTTACGTTGCTGAATTCAATAGAAATAAAAGCTATTCAAAATGCCGCTCGACAGTGAGAAACAGCTCAAATTGGTACCAGATGGATTGTTTTATGGCATACTGAAGTCCCGCATTGGGATAACGGAGAAGAAAATATATAACGTATGTGTTCAAATACTACTAATGCAATATTACGATAAATATTGTTTTTTGCATGCTACACACATTGTGCCGAAAACTATTGAATATTGAATTTACGGCAACAGAATGTGTACAAGGGAACATTGTGTTATTCCATGTTCAGGCGGTCAAATTCCTTCACATTTTATGACAATTCTTTCGGAAATATTCCAACTCCATTGAAATGTTTCCAACTGATTCGAAATTTTTTACAACTCCTTCGACATGTTTCCAACTGTGTTGAAAATTTGCCAACTCCTTCGAAATGTTTCCAACTGTTATAAAAATTTGCCAACTCCGTTCAACATTGTAGGGGTATCATCCACCTCCACCCACCCTCCGCCTCCCCCCCCCTAAGCCCGTGTCTGAAACCATTTACACCGAATTAACGGTGTTAATGCTCAAACCCACTCTGCAAATTGCAACTCTCTAATATATCCATTTTCGAGTGCTCCTCCTACAAAATTGACTATATTTAATTACGAGTCTCAGTTGAGCGCCACGAATCAAGATGAAACACAATTGGTTAGATTTCTCATTGACGGTAAGAAGCGGTACATAATAAACCAGCAATAAATTATTACGTTAAGAGTGCATTTCCTGATACTCTAAGAAATTCGTTCATACCGTTTAATTGATGGGTACGGAGAGCAATGTGGCGATTACAATAACAGAAAAATATAGAAAATTCCTAGAATTATCATCGGTCATAGTGGTACCCATATATGATTGTTCCTCTATCATCAACAATTGAAGATGCAATTATACGCTGCAGTTGTTTCGATGATTCTTGCAATGATATTACAGGTATTACGAAAGATCAGTCTCTTCTACTGTTACATGAATTTCTAGAATTATATTTTCGGTATGTAGGGGGACTTTAAATATGTATAATATTTTTCTCTATTTGTTAAGGAAGTGTTTTGTATGCTTATGCAGGGTGTCGGATAAGATGGGAAACTTTTTAATGGGAGAAAAAATTTAGAGTATCCCGAAAAACCCCATATGTAATATCTAGGAGTTCTAGATTCTAATTTACAGGGTGTTTTTTAAATTTGAATGGAAATTAAACCACTGTATCTCCTGAACGGAATCCACGATTCGTCCGAAATTTGGAATGAAGATTGCTTTCATGAGGTTCCAAAAACTGCAATCAAATATCATTCAATTTGCAGGACCGTATGACATAAATTTGGTCAGTTCTAAAAAGTTCGCGAAATCATCCTTCACAGTGGCATAACGTACACCCCCCCAGACCCCCCGTTGGGGGGGGGGGGGTCTAGGGGCCCGGGAGTTGAACCTTTTATTTAATTTTTACTTTATCTTGTTGAAAAACAATTGATAGTAAAAACCAATTTTCTGCTAATGTAATATATGTATTTCAGGCTTTCACTCGCCTGTACTAACATTTTAAGGCGAGTGAAAATACTCTGGAACGTAATATATCGAAATAAGTAGTATCGATACTTGAATCGTATCGCTTCGAAAGTATCGATACATGAAATAACGAGTATTCACGTATTAGTGTACAGTCGGAAAATAAATCATTTCGATTTGTGAATAAGATGTCTAAAAACTTTTACAACAAGTACATGTACATCTTACCTGTAAAGATCATATTATTTTCAATTAATTCATTGAAATTTTTATTATAATAGAACACAATATGCTCATACCTACTACCTAATTAATTGTCTGATTTACTTTCTTTCATTCATTTCTGACAATTTTAAGTACCTATCTAAACTATTCCCGGATGCGTTAAATATATAAGATTTATATAAACGAAATCCCAGTATCTGTTAGGTGTATTGTGATAGGAGCTGAAGGAGGAGTGGGGCCCGGGGACAATCATTGGGGGGGCCTAGCTGAGGAACGTTACGCCACTGATCCTTTATAATGAATTCCATGATTTCTTCCATATCTGCGTAAACTGCAACATTCATTTATTCAATTCGCCAAATAATATTGTATCCATCCAGGTTAACGAGGACTGATCATTTTTTCTTGATAGTGACAATAATTGTTTTATCTCGTATCGATATTTAACATCCTATTCATCTCGTAACGAAGTGAATTTTGAATATTTGTGAATTTAATTAATCGAATATACATTATCGAATGTTAATTTCAGTTTTCATTTGATTGAATACATCAGTTCTTTGAAGTGTAATTCAGGATTGGTCATAACAAAATTATTTATCAGTTTGACAATTACATACTAGATCACCTGATTATTCATTTAATCTATACTAATGAGATTGCAGATAAATGATCTAGTGGGTAATTGTCAAACTAATAAATAATTGTTAAAGACCCATCCTTGAATTACGCTTCGAAAAACTCATGTATTCTATTAAAATAATAATAATAATAATAATAAATGAAAACTGAAATTGACATTCGATAATGTATATTCAATTAATTAAATTCATAAAGATTCAGAAGTCACTTCGTTACGAGATGAATAGGATGTTAAATAAACACACGAGAAAAAGAAATATTGTCACAATCAAGAAAAAATCAGTCTTCGCCTACCTGGATGGTGCCATACAATATTATTTGGCGAATTGAATAAATGAGTGTTTAGGCAGATATCGAAGAAATCGTGAACTTCATTGTACAGGGTGATTTCGCGAACTTTTTATAACTGTCCACATTTATGTGATACGGTCCTACAAATCGAATGATATTTGATTACTGTTTTCTGGAACCTAATAAAAGCTGTCTTCATTCCAAATTTTGGATAAATCGGTGATTCTGTTCAGGAGATACAGTTCTTTTAATTTCCATTCAAATTTAAAAAACACCCTTTAAATCAGAATCTGGAACTCCTAGATACTACAAATGCGGGTTTTTTGGTATCCTTTAGGTGTTTTCTGTCTACCATTAAACTGTTTCCCATCTTATCCGGGACACCCTGTACAGATATATAGGGTGATCATAAAATTTGTACATTAATTTTGACATTAATTTTTACAAGTTTGAATGTGATCGGATCTATATTGTAGCTGGAGCTATTCAGTAGCTGGATGGATGACCGCTACCATGATCATTTGTAAACAGAAATGGATAGCGCCTTGCTACCTTTTCAGGGTAGGTTGCACATTCGAATAGGGCAGTTGTGTTCGTTGTTGGTCATAATCCGCCTAATGGTTTCGGAGTTATCCCCATCTGAAGTATAACTTTCTCGATAACTCAAAAAATAAAGATCCGACTGTATTTAAACTTGGTAACTAGATGTCGAAACTTTTTGAAGATCGTTAATAGGCATAATCGGCCAAGCGGTTTTGGAGTTATATACAGGGGCATTATATTATAACCCAAAAATTATAATATACTATAATCTTCATAATTCTACGATTGCTCATTTTGCATTCAATCATACTTCGTTTTCTAGAAAAACTAGAAATAAATATGACATGGCTCTTCAAGATGACATGTATGAACACAGATGTAAATACGGACGTTAATTTTCGATTACACCATTCTGTGATATCATATAATTACGATTTAATATTGAAAAATCATATCTCCGGAAGTATTAGCTTGTTGGAATTTAAAAGGATATCAATAGATTGTTAAGATGAAACTGCATCTAAAAAAAATGAATTTGTTTTTGTAACGAACAATAGCGAACCGAGATATTTATCTCCCAAACCTACTGTGAAAAATTCAACTGTCTAGCTCATTCCGTTCGAGAGTTATCGTGTTAACGGCCGGACCAGCCAGACAGAATTGATTTTGACCGCAGATTCTTGATCATTGAATCGAACCAAATCGTTTAAGACCATTTTCATTGAAAAATACTAAAATTACAGACATTTCGGCAAATCGATAAGAACTCAGATCCGAGGAACAAGAGCGCCAAAAAGAGCGCAATTTGAAATACTAATCGACCTGTACGATCATATTTTTACGACTGTCTTTGATTCACTGAATTTATTCCAAGTTAGAGACTCGCACTGTACACATCCAACCAGAAGCGAAGTTTTTCACTGCACGTTCCAAAGGTTTGTTATTTGAGAAAATTTTGAACCGAAAGTCATATTACAGATTATCAGATGCTTTCTTGCCAGAGATTAACGTGGAGGACTCCATACTCCAAGGAAGATGCTCCATCCATCAATGACAGCCACACACTCAACAGTGGCATTTTGATTTGCTATACTTTTCAGTTCCTTCACCATTACATGATTTTCTAGTGAACAAAATTGCATTTTTCAATTTATTACGCCCTATTAGGTATCCGTTGGGTAAAATTGTTATATAAATTTTAATTTTGTATATTTCAGCAGATTTAGGGACTGACCGAGGAGCGCAGTTTTTTGTCGAGGATATACATCGAACCTGATTTTTTTTGAGAGACGAAGAATTGTATCTGAATCTCGAAGTTTATCCTACTAGTACATATTTATTCTAGTGAATACTGAAAATTATTTAAGAGAAAAATGTAAAGTTCCTGAAGTAGCCAGTAGTTTCCGATAGGAGCAATACACGAATACACCGTGTTTTTTTGGCGAAGAGTCAGTCAGAGAGTCGGATAATCAGAATAATTTTGGCGGATGCGCTGAAGTTTTCGAGGAAAGTAGCCAGGATCTGAAGAACCTAACAATTTTTTTTGGGCAAAATCAGCCTTATGCAACGAAAAATATTTTATTGTTTTTTTGAAATTACAAATTTCAATTTCAATTTTTTTCAAGAGGCAGTTTTATCATGAAAATCCAATGGTATCTATCTTTTTCAACTCCAACAAGTTAATACTTCCGGAGATGTTTCCACAGAATTCTGCAATTATTCTATCTATGAATTATTATATGATCTGTGTTCATACATGTCATCTTATTTTCCTACAAGAGTCATGTCAAATTTAATTTTTGTTCTTTACCCATGATATAAAATGCCTTTCCTGTTCTAGAAAATAAAGTATGATTCAATGCAAAATGACCAATGAATTAACCTCTGCTATCGTAGAGTTATGAGGATAATATGATATTATACTCAATATAAAAGTAACAACACTCTGTTCCACTATAGTTTTTTGTCGTCTGACATATGTTTCGGAAACAAAGTTTCCATCTTCAAAGACGAAGCGTTACTGTAACGCTTCGTCTTTGAAGATGGAAACTTTGTTTCCGAAACATATGTCAGACGACAAAAAACTATAGTGGCCAAGACTGTAGTTACTTTTATAGTGTTTATAATAAGTCCACAGTAAACTCAAAATAGAATATGATATTATACTTTTTGGGTGATGATATAATGCCCGGGGATAATCCATATGATGACGGAAACATACTCTTTGGTAAATTAATAATAGTGAATATCTCGGATAAGTTCGTTACTGGGTGGAATCGGTCTGGTAGTTTCGGATTAATAAATTTTGGCACTCTTTTTTTTGAATGACATTTTTTCGAATTCAATATCTTTCATGATGCAGTTCTATCATAAGAATCCATTGATATCATTTCCAATTCTGAGAAATCAATACTTTCAGAGATATGATTTGTCAAAAATGAACAAGAGCGCCAAAGCTCCTGTCCACACGGCTTTCCACCTTTTTTATAAGTATGCAGGTTAAAAAACAATATGACCATTTTTCAGAAATTTCGTTGCTCTAATTCTTGTACGGTTGATAATTTCGGGAGAAGTAACGCTTCCATTGCTTTTGTGAAAAATATGGAACACTGAATGTAGCTTTCGATGATTCGTTCTCGAAACAGACCGTATCACTAGAAAATTTCAAAAAAATTATTAAAAAATATTTAGTCTCTCTCAACTTGAGAACGGAAAGAGTTAGCTACTTGCAATTTGCAGACTAGGTTGCAGATCCGAATGCGACATTTGAGTTCGTTAATAGGCATAATCGGCCAAACGGTTTTGGAGTTATATTCATCTATTATTAGATATTCAACGAATTTCAATTACAATAGAATAGATATGTCAGAATTGAAAATTTTGTGATCATAGACGGTTCTCTCATTACTCAAGTCTGTCATTAAAATGGTACGATATTTATTCCTATCTTATGAAAGTTTAGAAAACGGTTAATAGTTTATATTGAGGTGAATAGACAATAGAACATGCGCGAAAGCTCCAATTTTGTTATTCGGAAAAAGCATGTCAAAGTTACAAAATAAAGAAAATAAGAATGTATGGTTAAAATCAATGTACCACTCGGAGACTCACCCTCTATATACAGTGCTTTCCAGCAACTCCACACCTAGAGAGACTTTACTATATTATTAATATTTCTGAGTTTGTATTTTCACAAAAATTTGGTCAAAAATCATTTAAAACTCGACAAACTGCGACTTCCGGTTTGAAATTACATTTTAGGTTAATGTACAGAAATTCAGGTCGAAAAACCATGAAATTTTTTTCTTCTTTTGCATAGATATACATAATATTTCCAAAAATTGAATAATTATCTTAAATAATTTTTTTGGCATCTAGACAACATTAGTTTCAGCATGAATAACATTGAACTAGAAAATTATGTTGGAACTTGGGTTTTCGACAATTGTTCAAATTTTCGCTCAAGAGTCGTTTCCATTTCATGCAAAGTTGCTGGGATGTACTGTATATGGATCGTACTCCCCTGAAATTCAAATACCGAACATGACAGATTTTCGCGGTAACAATCTGTCCAGACTCAGCCATCCTAACGAGCCATATTTCAGAACGCTATTGTGACGTTCATTACTATGCGAACACGCGAATCAATATACTGCAGGATCGATGTTTTCGAATTGAATGGAGTTTCCGCAAATCCCTCACGGATTTCTCGAATTCTGTCGACTTCGCAGGGGAGCCCCGTGGGGGCCAGCGACAATACCCGAGAAGAAATATGCAGGAACGTGGAAAATTCGTGATGAAATTTATGGCGCTTCGGTGAAGTCGTAAGTTTCAATTCTTCAGGATTGTCTGAGATATATCCAGATGGTGCGGGCTGATGGCACATCTAAAGTTAAGATGATCAAGGACGATCGGTTTCTTGCATTAAAACTGTGGCAAGAAGTTTTGGTTGATCGAAATTCGTATTCTTGTGTGCTCTTAGCAGGAAGCTATCATTCGCCCAAATTTCAGAATTTTCCAATTTTGATCCAACAGTGGTCCCGAACGAGTTCATTGATTTCTCTACATAAATATCTCCGAAATTGGTATTGGTTTCTCAGAGTTGGGAATGATATCAATGTATCCTTATGATAGAACTGCATCATAAAGGAAATTCAATTCAAATAATAGTTTATTTATCAGAATTAAATGAGCAATCTAAGAATGAGGACTGCACCATGGAAGAAATCAAATCAAAATAGCTGAAATGAATTTGACTCTCTCTCATAGAACAGGATGACATGTACGAGTATGAACATAGAACACATAATAATTCATAGATATACTGATTATACCATTCTGTGAAAACATAGAAGTACGATTCATTATTGAAATTTCAAAAAATCATATCTCCGAAAGTATTATAATGTTAGAGTTGAAAATGATATCAATGGATTTTTTTGGTGAAACTGCATCTTAAAAGAAAATTGAATTTGAAATATATAAGTTAAAAAAAATCTTTTTTCCGTTACTCCGAAACCATCCGCCCTCTTTTACCCACTAAAGATCTCAACCGAGATATTTATCTGTCAAATCTACTCTGAAAATTTCAACTACCTAGCTCATTCTGTTCGAGAGTTATTGTTGAAACAAAATAAAAAAATTTAAACATTATTTTTGACACTTTACGGCTAGCCGATCAATACAAAACTTCGCATGCTTATAAAGGACATTATTCAACAATCTGATGACAAATTTCAGATAGATCGAATGATTGGTTTTGGAAATATTCATAAAAAATGTTTTTACTTAAAACGGCCATAACTCCGAAACCGCTTGATGGATTTTGCCCATTAACGAACTCGTCCGAGATATTTACGCACCAAACCTACCCCGAAAATTTCAATCCTCTAACTCCTTTCGTTCGAGAGTTGTCGTGTTAACGGACGGCCGGACAGAATCTATTTTGATGGAACACAGACAGATATAATTCGCATTCTGTGAAAACATTGAAGTACGATGTATTATTGGAGTTTTGAAATAATCATATCTCTGAAAATATTAGCTTGTCAGAGTCAAAAATGATATCAGTGGATTCTTATGAGGAAACTGCATCTAAAAAAATATTGAATTTGAAATTGGTATGTGAAAAAAAATTTTTTTCGTTCCTCCGAAATCATCGGCTTTTGCCCTATAACGAAATTAACCGAGATATTCACATCCCAAATCTACTCTGAAAAATTTCAACTGCCTAGCTCATTCCGTTCGAGAGTTATCGAGTTAACGGCCGGCCGGATCGCCCGTCAGAATCTATTTCGACCGCGGATTTTTGATCAGTGAGTCGAACCAATTCGTTTCGAGACCATTTTATTCCAAAAATTCAAAAAAAAATTGGTTTGCTTCTTATCTGGTGGGCCGACGACAGTCAGTCGTGATCGGTGGATGTTACTCCTCTTATGAGGATCTCACTTCTGGTGTGCCGCAAGGGTCACATTTGGGTCCCCTGCTTTTCAACATCTATGTTAATGATATCGCAGGCTGCTTCACATTTGCCAAATTTTTAATGTACGCTGATGATCTGAAGATCTTTGCTGTTGTTTCTTGCCTACGAGATATGACCGAGTTTCAGGAGGATTTGAATAGACTCCATGAATATTGTCATAAAAACTTTCTTTATCTCAATCTCAGTAAATGTCACCACATAACTTTTTCACGAAATAAAAACATTTTTAGTACTCAACTTAACATCAACAGTTGTGTTCTGACCAAGGTATCGCTAGTGAAAGATTTGGGAATCATTTATGACTCAAAACTTATTTTTGATCACCACATCGATCATATCTCGAAAAAGGCTCACTCTATGTTGGGATTCATCATCAGACTTTGTAAGCCTTTTCGTAATCATCAATCCCTTAGAACATTATACATGGCTTATGTCCAAAGTGTGTTGAGCTTCGGATCGGTAATTTGGAACCCTAATTACAATATTTATATTGATCGACTAGAAAACATTCAGAAAAAGTTTATTAATCATGTCAACAAAAAATGTTACAAACATATCACTGATGATCAGGGACGAGTAATGAGGGAGCTAGGGTTAACTACTTTGGCTGACCAGAGAATGTTGAGGGACGCAAGGTTTATTTACAAGACTATTAATTCCCTCGATTCCACTGAAATTGTGAATATGCTCAGTTTCAATGTACCTAAATATTGCACGAGAAATAAGTTCTTATTACATATAAATAGGAGTTCTTCCAATTACCATATGAATTCACCATTGATAAGATGCTGCAAAACTTATAATTCTCTGTCTAATCTCGCTGCCGTTGACGTTTTTTCTGATTCTTTGTTGGCCTTCTCTGGCACTTTGAAACGGTTTCTGAGAAATAACTGAATTTTGTTCTGTTTTTGTATTTTTTGTTCATGGTTCGGATGAGTGCACAGTTTTTGTTGTTATTGGTTTTATAGTAACATTGTAATTAGATTATTAGTGAATACATAATTTTGGGTTCGTCCCGTCTTGTATTCCTTCAAATAAATAAATAAATAAATAAATAAATAAATAAATAAATAAATAAAGACATTTGGGCAAATTGATACGCACTCTGTTCCGCGGAACAAGTGCGCCAAAAAAATAATCATCGAGGTTGATGTAATTTTTTCTCTCGAATAAAAATATCAAATTCAGAGCGTTATGTCAATAGAGTCTTGGGATGGGTTCGCGAAGGCTGAAATGCGTCTGTTCTTGCAGTCGGCAAATCAATCAAATACCCGAGGTGTTTATTTGAGTTGTGAACTCTATGCATAAGTAGAAAAATTATGCGAACCCATTTCGAGACTCTACTGGCCAAACGCTCTGAAGTTGTTGAATTATTAATAGCGGTAGGACCGCTGACAGGACAGTTTCGGTTTAAATACCAATTGTGCCGAATGGGAAAATCAGCAGAGCTGACCAGCCTAAGAATTTTACATATGAGAGAGCCAGTTCTAAGACCTCACGACGTGATAGCCAAGGCTCCTAAGGACGTCATCAGGTAGGTTAACACTATTGACAATGTCCTTAGGATTGAATAAGTATTGTAATAGAACAAAAGATCGTATAAGCAATGGGATTGTCATTCGTTTCGTACAAAAGGTGCTGATATCACTCAAAACAAAGGAAGAACTCAAGAAACAGGAGAAATCATCGGACTAGAATGGGTAATAATCATTTGGTTCATCGAAGACGAAGAAACTCACAAATTCCTTGGAATGAAACAAAGAGGCGCAATGGAGAAAACCCAAATCAAGGATGCCTCAACAGCCAGCTACGCAACGAAGCTCCGAGATATATGGAAATCACAACTGTCCGGTAAAAACGAAGTGCCTGCTACGAACAGCGTGGCAGTCCCGATAGACACTACTCTTTCGGGGTAGTTAACTGAACATGCAATGAAATTCTCAAGCTCGACAGAACCATGAATCGTAGCCTGCATCTCGACTGCTCGATACAAATGATACACCATCCACGAACGCAGGGGTATGCAAAGTTTGGAATACCAACAACATGAACAATGGGAATGGCAATAAAAATATTGAGAAGTGAAGACCCACTTCTGAAAATGGAAGCTCATCATGAAATTATTAATCAAGGAGCTTTCCTATTCAGGATTGAATGGAGAGCTTTGGCGGAGCTGAGTAAAAGGGGCATACCCATCGATCCTGAGCTAGCAGGAACACCTTCGTGCCAACAGAGCAAAGAAGAGTAGGCAGATAGATAAGACAAGCACAACTAAAGCCACTAGTTGAAGATCACATGAGTAAAAATGTGCACTCCATATATTTCAGGAGTTTGAAAGACCAATGCCTATCAGAAGTATTAACCTTTTCATAATACTGAAAAATGGAGATACCGTTGTTAATAAATCAACAAGTCCAGAGCGTTCCTGCCAATAAGGTCTGAATAATGGTTTCGTATATCCAATATAGTTATGCATATATTTCACAAATCAAATAAACCGCAGGGGATTTCATTGATTTGGCGAGAAGCAAGACTTCGTAAGTACTCTGTAACTTCCCAACAAATTCAACTAAACTGACCGTGTTAAACCTCACAGCCAAAAAGAAGAAGAAGAAGGCCAAGAAGCCGGAAACGCGTCTGCTCTTGATTCTCGGCAAATCAAAGAAATCCCCTGGGGTTTATTTGATCTGTGAAATATAATCTGCATAAGTATATTAATTATTCGAAGCCATTATGTTGGCCCTATTGGCTGGAACGCTCTGGACGTTTCTGGAGTCAGCTGTGCTCAAGTCGGAAACGGAGGGATTTATGATGGCTTGTCAGGATGCAATGATAAACAGAAGATGGTATAAGAAGAAGATCCTGAAAGTGGACACCCCAACAACTTGCACCCCAACAACTTGCAGACGAAGTTCAGAATAGGGAAAAATACAAGGATTTAGTATTCGAACTAGGGATACTACATCTAAGGCATAAAATCATATGATGTCTAGACGGAATGAAAGCGAACCACGTGACAGAATTGAAGATTATTTCGGCCTGTATATCCCTGGCCGAGGTTTTGGCGCACATAATGCAGAAAGCAGTGTTGCTAGGATCACTTCGAGTCATCAGGTCCCATCAACTGTGAAGACCGCTTGCACCTAATCTCTTTTGTTAAGAGACGCTTTAAGAGCAAGACAAGAACTACTCCAAGGGATGTGTGGAAGGTGTCTTATTGAGTAACCAAATAACAACTGGACTACAAGACTCCTGAAAGTGCGGCCCTTTCATGGTAAATCTATAATATAAGGGGTAATTATCTAGAACATTCCATAACTCGAAAATTGTTGTTTAAAAATTACTCACCTACTAATTTCGTAGATTGCGAATCTGAAGTCAAAAAAGGCTGGTCGATTCTAGTTTTTTCTAAAAAAATTCCGAATGTGTCAGAAGTAACCTCACTTAATCTCATTAATTACGATGTTTTAAACTGATTTACTGGTGAATATTCCTCATAAATGATATTTTATTGATTCCTCAATCATTTCTTGGCAATATAATAGCTGAAAAATGATCAAAATTAAAATTTCCCATAGTGTACTAATTGTTGTCATTTTACGATTTGACATATAACTTCGAACAGGCTTTGCAATGTTGCCGGTGTGACTTCGTTCGCGGTGTCACAACTCAACCCATTATGGTTTTGAATCTGTCGAGTTCTTTCTTCTCAAACTATAATTGACTACAAACCATGGAGATATATTGTTTGTGCAATATATCAACTCTACTTCCTACTTCTTAAACTTTCGTTCCTTTCTGTTTTAGAATTCGATATGGTGCGTTGTTATGCGAGATTGGAATTTGAGAAAATGTAAACCGACCTAATCTAAACTAACCTAACCTTTTTAGGTTCGCAGTTTTGCGGGTCAGCATTCTACAATTAATTACCAGGTTTAAATTTGATCGGATAGGCATTTTTTGAGTTATTTAGGAAAAAACAACCAAACTATAGATGGTTATAACTCCGAAACCATTTAGTGGACTTAACCGTCGCATTCGGATGCGCAACCTACCCTGAAGATTGCAAGTCGTTATCTCTTCGTTCGAAAGTTATCGAGGCAACGGACGGAAATTACATTCCGTCAAAATTATAGCATGCTATTCCTTAGAAAATGCGCGCAAAAAAAGGTTAGGTTTGATCAGTTTAAGTTAAATAATTCATGATATCCACAAAATGTGATAACAAGCAAGTAGTTCCTAGACGAACAAACGTGCAGAAGATGTTATTTGTAATATTATGGGAAGTAATTCTGAAAATGTTTACAATCTGCCAACGTCGCTGTTTGCGAGCACTTGGCAAGCCGTCATGTCATAGGATTCAAAATGGACGTAAACATGTTACATAAATAAACAAGTTGTCTCCATTGAAATGAGGAAATTATGGAGAAACTCATTAGTTAGAAATTATTTGGGAATCAATAAAATATTATTTATGACGAATATTCACCAGCGAAATAGTTTAAAACATCGTAATTAATAAGATTAAGTGAGGTTAACTCCGACACTTTCGGAATTTTTTTCGAAGAAACTAGAAGCGACCAGCCTTTTTTGACTTCAGATTCGCAATCTACGACCCAAAATTAGTAAGTGAGTATATATTTTACAACAATTTTCGAGTTATGGAATGTTCTAGATAATTACCATATAAGGGTTTTCCATCCACACGGAAAACATAATAATACGTAGTCCTTATGCGGAAAAGAATCAACATTTTACAGAACCGCTGGAATAATTATATCGCTCTTGAAGGAGATTATCTTGATGAATAAAAGCGAATTTGGCCGAAAATATTGTGTGTAGGGAAGTAGAAAATTATTCAGATTTGCGATGCGATTTGGGAATTATAGGCAGAAAATAATATATTATGAATTTATATGCGCTATAATTCGATTCTTCACTCTAAATCCATTTTTTTCTTGTTTAATCGAACGTAGTACCTACGTTAATTTACACGGATTTAATGTAGTCTTATGCGTCTCGTCGACATTACAAAATCTTCAGATATTTTTCAGAGAGTTCTTAAGATATGCTTGTGAGGAATTATATAACTTTGTTCAAATTTCAGTCGAAGAAGTTACGGTACTTTCCATTGTTACATTCATAGAAATATCAACTCACCTGCAAACTGAACCTTCTGTGAGCAGCCTTCCTTCCACCCCGTCTCTTCGATATGTGAGGATTATCTCTACATATGGTTTTGCTCTTGAATATTTCCAACTGGAGGTAAAGTCTCTTCAGTTCAGCGCGTATGTCATCTGGTGACATATCGGCCAACGTGATCTCTCCAACTTCCACGTCGCTGTTGTGGCCTGTTAATGGTCCATGAGCATTAATATCCTGTAAAAAAAGAGTTGTCAAATTCTATGTTTCAGTTTTAAAGCAATACAAACGAATCAAATTTGATAGGAAATATAATCCTCATTAGTATGCGAAGATCAATTCCAATGACCTATACAGAATGTGTATTTAATGGAATTGAAATAATGTATATATTTTGAATATATAGTCTATGTCGTTCAGTAATAGGAGGGTCATGTTTTATGAATTTTATCGTTTAAATGTACTCCTCGGCTGTTAGCGCAAGTGCTCGCCTTCTGGAAGCATGGCCTACGGTATGTACTGGCCTGGAAGATGGTTGAATGGTAACATGGTCTGGAGAAGTACGCTATACGAGAGTCTGCCATATTTGTCGTTTTTTTTTAATGTAGTATCACTTGAATAATTATAGAGAGAGAAATCAACTTTATTGATTATGAATCAAATGGCTATCGACCTCAGTTATCCAGCCGAAAAATTATATTTATTGAGAAATTACTTTGTAGTATTCGTGAATAAGCTCAATACAAAAATACAAATGATTTATTCTGTAGATTATTTTCCACTTGGGGTGAGTACCGACATTTGATAGCACAGGTTGAGATAAATATAAAAGAAATTGTAGTGTTCCTTCTTCTTTATCGAATATACCATGGTAAATTCGATTAAGAGTGTCCAATACAGGAGAACGTACAATAGAATTCACCATGGTAAATTCGATTAAGACTATCCAATACATATATAATAATAATAATATGGACAATAGAACATACGCGCGAAAGCTCCTGTCTTCACGTCAGTGCTTGAACCAATTTTTTTTTTCGTAAGTTTGAAAAATTTTCTAGGGGTATGGTTCTCATAAAATTGTACACACTCCTTTATGTCGATATTCTACAAATAGTTACCGAGCTTCAATTCGATCGAGTCTATATTTTTTGAATTATCGAGGAAATAATATTCCAGGTGTGTATAACTCTGAAACCGATGGACCGATTATGCCCAAAAATGAGCTCATCTCTCCCATTGGGATGTGCAACCTATCCTGAAAATTGCAAGTCCCTATCTCCTTTCGTTCGAAAGTTATCTAGGCAACGGTCAATCATCCAGCTACTGAACTCACACAAGGCTGCTCGGATCTCCAACAATATAGATATAGATATAGTTAGGTTTTGAAGGCTCTCGTAAAATTTCAGGTATGTCGGACGAATAGTTTCTGATATATAGAATATTTTTCATTGAGTTTTTTTAAAAATTTTCGGGTTATAAGATCCTCATGAAGTTTTGCAAGAATTTTTGCGTTGGCATTCTACAACTGTGTTTGAATTGGATCGGTTTTATATTTTTCGAGTTATTGAGGAAATAACAACCAAATTTCACCTTACCCAAAAATTTCAAGTCGCTATCTCTTTCCGTTCTCAGGTTATGGTGACATAAATAATATTTTATGATAATTTTTTTTTAATTTTCTAGTTTTACGATTCCCACCAAATTTCACAATCGAGGTTAGTTTTGCAATCTACAACTACTCACCCAGTTTCAATTCGATTGAACTCATATTGGTTGAAAACAAATTTATTACTCGGAAACCGTTAGGCCGATCATGCCCATTAACGAACTTGTCAGTAATATTGGAATACGCCACCTACCCTGAAAATTTCAAGTCGCTATCTCTTTCCGTTCTAAAGTTATAGTGGCAACGGACGGCCGGCCGGCTGGACAGAATGAAATGAATTATTGATCAGGGAGTCGAACCCAATCGTTTGAGACCATTTTCGGCGAAAAATTCGAAAATTATAGACATTTGGGCAAAATGATAACGCGATGTTCCCCAGACATAGGCGCAAAAAATTTCTCATTATATTCATATCATGGATTATGCCTACGGGGGAAAACACTGTAAAAAAAAGCGCGCGTGCATTCGACCTTGAAGGTGCTGAGGAAACGAGTACATCGTCATAATGTAGTCGCTTTCTCAGCGATCTACTAGAAAAACGGTTAATTTAACAGAAACATGCAAGAGACATTTTTTGTAGATAATTTGACGACTGATTTTCTTGACCTTTTGACCTTCAAAACTTTTTTAGCAGGCATGATATCAATGTCGATTTTTCACATCTTCATTACAACTCCGTAATAAAGGTGTATATAAAAATTCAGCTCACTAGGAATTTTTCCGCAGATAAAACCTAAAATGAATGAACTGTTATGTATACTTGCATTCAATAAATCTTTATTTTGCGGAGAGCTGTAGGATTCATAATTTAGATGTCGGATGATTCATAAAATAACTCTTATTCCACATAAAACGCTCCAATCTCCTTCATTAAACTTCGTTTTATAAAGTTACAGTTAAATTTATATATCAAACTATGAACTGAACAAGATAAACTTAAAATACTTAAAATAACGGTTATTCATGCACGAAATTGTATATGAGAATTTATGTCATGCAATCGATATCATGCTATTATTTGAATAATAATTATTGAAGAGTAAATGTAATGTAAAACCTTCAGTATATGTGATAGAAAATCTTGAAGGAAGTTAACTTTTATACAAATCACTCTTCATATTTAGGCCAGTAGCGTAAAACAAATTAGTTGAATCGGTAATAATTGCTATAAAAGGCTTTATTATTTTAATGTGGTGTTTTTACGATTCTTCAGATATATCTCCTAAAGGAAAATATCGAAAACATGGTGATTATAAAAGTTTTAGAAAATTGAATTCTGCATTGAAATAATCTAAACGCACAATATTGGGACCACTTTCTTATACTACTGCACATCAAAGTTGGACCACATTTATTAAAATTGGTTCAAGCACTGACGTGAAGTCAGGAGCTTTTGCGCGTATGTTCTATTGTCCATACTCCTGTAATGAACACTCTTCTTAATCGCAAAACATACGCGCAAAAGCTCCTGACTTCACGTCAGTGCTTGAACCAATTTTTAATTTTCTAGCGATACGGTTCACACAAAATTCTACACACGTCTTCAAGTCGATATTCTACAACTAATTGGCAAGCTTTAATTTGATCGAGTCTATATTTTTCAAGTTATCGAGGAAATAATATTCCAGGTGGGTATAACTCGGAAACCGTTAAACCGATTATGCCCAAAAACGAACTCAACTCTCCCTTTCGGATACGCAACCTACCCTGAAAATTGCAAGTCCCTATCTCCTTTGGTTCGAAAGTTATCGAGGCAACGGTCACCCATCTACTGAACTCGCACAAGAATGCTCGAATTTCCAACAATATTCAACCGATCGTATTAAAACTTGAAACTTGGCAGTAGAGTTAGGTAATGAACGCTCTTCCAAAATTTCAGCAATTTCAAACGTATAGTTACTGATATATAGAATTTTTTTTTTTATTTTCAATGATTTATTAAAAATTTTCTACAGATGCTATCCTCACCAAATTTCGCAAACATTTTCGCGTTGGCATTCTACATCTAATAACCATGTTTGAATTCAATCGGTTCAGTATTTTTCGAGTTAATGAGGAACAAAAATCCACCAAATTTCAGAAAATTTCAGATGGCTATAACTCTGAAACCGTTTGGTCGATTATGCTCATAAACAAACTCAAATGTTGCATTCATATGCACAACATAACCTGAAATTTTCAAGCCGCTATCTCTTTCCGTTCTCAGGTTATCGTGACAAAAAAAATATTTTTTAATAATTTTTTTAAAATTTTCTAGCCATACGATTTGCCCAAAATTTCACAAACGTGCTTAGGTTCATATTCTACAACTACTCACCAAGTTTCAATTCGATCGGATTAATATTGGTTGAAAACAAAATTATTACTCGGAAACCACTGGGCCGATTATGCCCATTAACGAACTTGTCCGTCGTATTGCGATGCGCCACCCACCCTGAAAATTTCAAGTCGCTAGCTCTTTTCGTTCTCAAATTATCGTGGCAACGGACGGCCGGACGGCAGGCCGGACGGCCGGACGGACAGAATCAAATTTGACCTCGGATTCTTCATCGGGGAGTCAAACTTGATCGTTTGAGACCAATTTCGTCAAAAAATTCGAAAGTTACAGACATTTGGGCAAAACTATAACGCGATGTTCCCCAGAATATACGCGCAAAAATTGTCAGGTTTTCGGTAATATCATCTAAACTTACCAACCTATCAGTGAAGTGATTCATACGAGTTAAAGAGGAATAAATTCTGCATTGGATGAGAGCAACTTTTTTCACCATCCGTTTCCTTAGAGTTTTACCTTAAATGCCATTAGTGCCTATTACACAAATGTTGTTGAATTAGTATTTATTTCTAGTACAGGTGAATTTTGTTTTGGGGAAATTGTTTCCCCATCATACCTCATTTCTTTGATTTAAACTAAAATGAATTAATAGTGATAATCATGTACGTAGTAACTATATTAATACAATAATAATAGAGTTGTGCGTTGTTTGAGTCATGATTCAAACGAATGAAAAAGTGATTAAACTATTATTTGTGATTTTTTAATTATCTGATGTTATTGAAATGTTATTCAAATGAATTTTTACTGTAAGATTGATCGTAAAAATAAATTCTGAATAATTAGTTTTAAAATTATTGCTCCACATGTAATCGTAGGAAAAGCTTATTTGTTTAAACACTAAGGAGTAATCCCGAATTGATATCTCGAAATCCACTCTTTTAACCAAAATTTTTATTATACTTATACTAGTTATAAAAAAATGGGTTCAAGCCCTGTGGACAGGAGCTTTCTGGCGCTCTAGTTCAAACAGACAAATTTATCTCCGAAAGTATTGGTTTCTCAGAGTTGAGAATTATATCGATGTATTTTTATGATAGAACTGCATCATAAAGGAAATTCAATTCAAATAATAGTTTATTTATCAAGATTAAATGAGAAATCTGAGAATGAGAACTGCACCATGGAAGAAATCAAATTAATATAGCTGAAATGAATCTGACTCTCTCTTATAGAAAAGGATGACATGTACGAGCACAGAACAAATCGTTAGGAGAAGTGAGAGCTACATAGAGTTGGATTGGAATACAGTGACTATATTCTTATATATGAGAATATAGTCACTGTAGATTGGAAGCGTAAAAAGCGACCCCAGGTAGCCGGTGCAGAACTAAACGTCAGACGCGCCAAATTTAAACTGTGGCGCCTTTTTCAGTTTCACTACAATTTCAAATTTATTATTCCAAGAACTGTTATCTTCAACGATAATTGGATTATCGTTGAAGATAACAGTTCTTCGAAAGAAATGATTGCAAATGTAAATGAAGAAATAACACCTTATTCTGAATACATTTATTAATTTACTTTATTTGACATATGGTAAAATTGGTAAATAAGGATCCTGTATTCTGTAGAATAATGCTCGAAGCTTCATCTAAGAGCCGGGTGTGAACTATATAACGTCAAAAATATACTTCCAATTTTAGACCATAGCTTTCACTTCTCCTAACGATATATTCTGTATGTACGAGTATGAACACAGAGCATATAATAAAGCTTAGATATAATAATTATAGCATTCTGTGAAAACATAGAAGTACGATTCATTATTGAAATTTCGAAAAATCATATCTCCGAAAGTATAAGCTTGTTGGAATTAAAACCAGACAAATTATATCTCCGACAGCATTGGTTTCTCAGAGTTGGGAATTATATCAATGGATTCTTATGAAAGAACTTCATCTTCGCAGAAATTGAATTCAAACATCATAGAAGAATTTAAATTCAACAAGAGTGCCAAAAATGATCAATCCAAAACCAATAGACGAATTCTACCCAACAACGAACTCATCCGAGATATTCATTCCTCAATTCTATGATGAACGATAATATATATCTTTCCTCAAATCTACTCCAATACACCAATATTCCAGTTTTGTTCTTAGTGGAGATATTCTGAACTCAATATTATTAACTTACGATTACCATTCCCATCATCATATGGATTGACCATCGGCATGAAAATATCAACCAACAAAAAGTATGATATTATATTATAATTCTCATATTTATACGATTGCTGGAATTAATGGATTAGTCAACGTCATGTCTCAGGAAAATAAGTTGACATTATAACAATTCATAGAATACCCACAGAATAATTATATCATTCTGTGAAAACATAGAAATACGATTTGTATTGAAATTTTGAAAAATCATATCTCCGAAAGTATTAGCTTGTTGGAGTTGAAAATGATATGAATGGATTCTTATGGTAAAACTGCATATTGAAAAAAATTTAATTTGGAATTTGTTACGTAAAAAAATTTTTTTTTTGTTACTCCGAAACCATTTGTCCGATTTCGCCCAATAACGAACTTATCCGAGATATTTATCTCCCAAACTTATTCTGAAAATTTCAACTGTCTAGCTCATTCCGTTCGAGAGTAATCGTGCCTAGGACGGCCGGCCGGCCGGCCGGACCGGCTGGACAGAATGAATTTCGACCACGGATTCTTTATCAGTGAGTCGAACCAAATCGTTTAAGACCATGTTCATCGAAAAATTCGAAAATTACATTTGGGCAAATTGATAAGCACTCAGTTCCGAGAAATAGAGCGCCAAAAATGTCTATTTACGTATGTTTCACTACCTTAGAATATAAATATATATACAGGGTGTTTAACCAGTTCCTGCCAGACGAGAACTTCAGCAGTTAAACTACTTTTCGTCTGCTTATGTGCATAAAAAAAAATCCCGGAAGTGGCAGCGTGAATTTAAAAAATAGCCCAAGGGCCACGTTATGAACACTCCACCTTGGAAACAACACTATTTTGTTGACCTGACCTGCAAGCAAACATAATTGACATTAAGTGGTAATATGGCCTTCCAGTCCATCATCAGTCACTCATCTTGCAGAAAAAATTCGGAAAAAACCCACACATCGTAAATCCACTTAATCAAGGGCCACCGTACTTACAATAATCATTCCCAGTAAGAAAAGAAGGAAATGTGAAATTTCTTCAATATATTATTGATTCTTGAATTTTCTTGTGCTTCTTTGTTACAATACCCAAGAAAACTTTCCAAAAATTTATATATATATATTTATATATGCCTTTGATTGAGAGCTTTAGATGTGTTAGCAAAGGTTGGTGTAACGGGGTACCATACAATTCGACGTATGATACAAAAAAACGGAGAGGTTTCTCCAAGGTACAAAGGTACAAAGACAAGAGGAGAAAAACGAACAAATTAAAAATAATACATTATCTTTCAAAACTCCCCTCTCACAAATATAGGTACCTACTCCTCTGTGGCCACATGGAAGAAATATCACCCTCGCTAATTTTCAAAGATATTCACTCTTGCTCTTAGAAATCCCTTCAATATTGGAATTTAAAAAGGATAATGTCGTTGCTCGTAGGGCCAGGAGGGTTTTCTCAAAACCAGGTTTGGTCAATCCAAGCGATGATTATTCAGAAGAGAACGGATGTTCGAAAATGGCTACAGGATCCTTATGTAGGGCTATCATCTGGCATATATATTATAAGCTTCACTTTCTATTTCATATGGAAAGTTAAACTGGCCGGTAAACTCGCGGAATATTAAACGCAATTTATGCATCTGATATTTTATCCGCTGGATTCATATCTGGCAGTTTATCAGCAAGTGATGAAACAGGCCCTCATTGGGTTCATGCAACGAACTCTATACATCTGTACATTTCTCTCGGTACATTTCCCAAAATACGGACGCCATAACCTTGCCAGCTCTTTGTTCTCCTTTTGCCCGATTTGGGTGAGGTCATGCTGTCTACTAAGCTGAGTGCTGAATAGACTCGGGCGTGTAACGGTGGATTCGAATTTTGTCCATGGTTACGTACTCACACCAAGGGTCTTTATCATTTCGCCGAAACATATCCAAACAGCGCACGGAATCAACATCTCATTGCTGTTTTTGGTCCACGATTTTGTGGACTCTTCTGGACGACCAGAGCATTGTGCATCATCGTACGTCCAGTTTAAATTCAGCAAACTAGTTGATAATGGGGGATTTTCCTGGTGCAGAGTCCTGATCACACTTCATGATAACACTATTTTCCCATCAGGAAGCAATGTTTTATCTTATTTATTCTTCTTCGAAGGTTGTTTCATTAAAACCAAGTTTTCAGCCACATGACAGATCTTCATAGAATTTTGGCGGCTACATTTTGAAGGTAAGTACTTATAAGAAAATTTTAATTATGTATATTTGGCACCATCTATGTGTCAAACCGGTTGTAATATTTGGCAGGTGGGATGGAACACAATCAACACATTCTTTCAAAAATTGAAGAGTAATAATACGTTTCGAAAGAGAAACATTCTTAAAAAAGTGGGGAAGCCCTGTGGACAGGCGCTCTGGCGCTCTTGTTCAAACTTTGACAAATCATATCTCCGAAAGTATTGGTAAGAGTTGGGAATTATATCAATGGATTCTTATAATAGAATTTCATCACAACATAAATTAGATTCAAACATCATGAAAGAATTAAAATTCAACAAGAGTGCCAAAAATTGTTATCCAAAACCTACAGACCAATTCTTCTTTTCAACGAACTTCTCCGAGATATTCATTCGTCAAATCTACGATTAACGAGATATTCATTCCTCAAATCCACTCTGAAAGTTATAATATCAATTGAACCGTAGCCAATATTCCAGTTTTGTTTTTACTGGAGATATTCTGAACTCAATATTACTAACTTACCATTACCATTCCCATCATCATATGGATTAACCATGGGCATTAAAATATCACCCAGAAAGTATGATTTCATATAATAATCCTCATAATTCTAGGTTAGGTGAAATGAATTTGACATGTCATGTCTCTTATAGGAAATTAAGTTGACATGTATGAACACAGATCATATAATAACTCATAGATAGAATAATTATAGCATTCTGTGAAAACATAGAAGTACGATTTAATATTGAAATTTTAAAAAATTAATCTCCGAAAGTATTAGCCTGTTAGAGTTAAAAACTGCATCTTGAAAATATTGAATTCGAAATTTGTAATGTAAAATAATTTTTTTTTTGTTACTCCGAAACCATCTGGCCGATTTCGCCCCATAACGAATGTAGCTGAGATATTTATCTCTCAAACCTACTCTGAAAATTTCAACGGTCTAGCTCATTCGAGAGTTATCGTGCCTACGGCCGGCCGGACAGAATGAAGTCGATCACGGAGTCTTGATCAGAGAGTCGAACCAAATCGTTCAAGACCATTTTCATCAAAAAATTCGAAAATTACAGACATTAAAATTACAGACATTAATAATAATAATAATAATAATAATAATAATAATAATTTGGGCAAATTGATATGTTCCGAGGAACAAGACTGCCAAAAAGCACTGACGTGAAGTCAGGACCTTTTGTGCGCTTGTTCCGTTGTCTACTCACGCCTCATACGTAGTCAGTTGAGCTGAAATTCGATACTCGATTGTAAAATGGTGGCTCGAAGGTATATGTGAAGAATTTCGGCAGTTTCTGACGATTAGTTTCTGAAGTATAAAATTTTTTAAAAATAATTTGTATTTTATTTATACGATATTCACTAAATTTCTCAACAATTTGCCTGGCGGCATTCTACAAGTAATTACCAAGTTTTAGTTGAATAGGATTTGTAGGTATACTTCGGATTATTGAGGAAATAACAACAAAATTCAAGATGGATATAACTCCTAAACCGTTTGGCCGATTATGCCCAACAACGAATTTAACTGTCACATTCGGATGCGCAACCTACTCTGAAAAGTAGATAGCTCTTTTCGATTTCAAGTTATCGCGTGAGATACATAATATTTTTTAAAATTTTCTAGTGATACGATACTAACAAAATTTCACTTTCTTCTTCTTGTCGATATTCTGCAACTAATTACCATGTTTCAATTCGATCGGATCTGTATTCTTGAAAACGAAAGTAATACTCGGAAACGGTTCGGCCGATTATGCTCATTAACGAACTCAACTGTCTCATTCGGAATTGCAACCTCATCGGAAAATTTCAAGTTTCTATCTCTTTCCGTTCGAAAGTTATCGTGGCAACGGCCGGTCGTGCTGGATCAAATTTGACCTCGAATTCTTCATCAGCGCGGCGAGCCTAATCGTTTGAGACCATTTTCGACAAAAAAATTCGAAAACTGCGGACATTTGGGTAAAATTATAGCACGCTGGTCCTCAAAACATTCTCGCAAAAAATTAATTCCAAACTTTTCTACGGCAGTCTAACCGACAATATCTCCTCACATACTTTTCACAGGCCCCATATTTATTGACATAGAAAAATTTCAATCTACAAAAATGAAAAAGTGTTTTCGTAGTGCCGGCTTCCCGCATCACCTACCTAAGAGTGCACATCTGGCGGAATACGAGTTCATAAAAATTTATCAGAATCCTTTCCTTGTGTCCTATCTGAGATAATGAAATAAGACCGAAAAACATCGCGGGACAAATTGAATTCCATGGGTTGGGAATAACGAAAATAGGATTTCAACCCTTAATCGCCCGGACGGCAACTCTGTGAAGTTCTGGAAGATTCCTCGTAATTCGAACTTCGGAACCTAAAGAGATCGGAGCAATTAATCATTGGCGTATCCGTGAATGAAGCAGATGAGGGGCGGGAGTAACGATTATCACGATTGCGTCATGATTGGACAGAAAAAGTTGCTCCTGATCCTGAACTCCGAAAAGTTGGTGATTTATACGGAAACTTCGTACAGAACAACCCTAAATAAAACAGAGTAGTAACGAGGCATGCTTCATTATTAACGAAGTGATAGATTGGATTCTTATCGATGTTATTCAGGTTTTTTTCTTGCGAAAATAGAATTAATTGATGTTTTTTCATTCGGATCGAAGAGATGTTGTAGACAGCGATATTGTATTGTGCGTTTGGGTTCTGAAACTGGTCGTGTGATCTTTGGAAGAGGGGTTTGAAGATTATTTCGCAATACTTTTCAATAGCTCTAATATTCACTCTCAGAATTATACGGCGAAAACATTTTTTAAACCCAACTGAAAATCGTACAGTTCACGCTCATCGCTCTGCCCCTCTAGTTACCGTGATGTTGCTCTATCTGGCCACACACTGCTCTACTCGCGTAAGGTCTCTTGCATGACTTTTTTTTTTATTATTGGAATCGATTATTATGTCCACAAGAATACTGAAAAAGTTCAACCGCAGTCGAAAATTTCAATTTTCAACGAGAAAACGGTCATTAAAATTTGGAGGCACATGATGGTTATTCAAACAATCATAACTTGGCGCTTATCCGTGACGTAACCCGTCATATCTACTCTCACTCTCTTCTCGTGTCCGTTTCACTCTTTGTTCCGGTGTAACACAGCCCTCTATAGAGGGCTCGTAGTCGGCATTGGCTGTAACAAGCAGATGGTACATTTTGATTATATCAGCCGTTATAGCAACGATTCAGAAGCATTTCAACTCATTTGAATTTGCTTCTTGGTTTACCGGTTTTCGATACCGAAATATTCAAATTTTATGAATTATGAAAGTGGGTGAGGGCATATATGATGATCTGGTATTTTTGATTCAGAAAAACATAAACATATGGTATTTCGTGTTACATGCAAGAGACCTAGTGCGACGGTCCGCATTAAATTGTTTGCCTGTTCATCGCCACATAATATACCCTAGAAGAAGTGATAACTATGACCAAAATCTGGGAGAAAATGTCAAATCTTCTAGCAGTTCAGCACCCTAGAACCAGATGCGCGACTGTTGTAGCACGTAGATGCAAATATAATCCTTATTCAAGGCACAGTAAGGTGATGAATAGCCTGAAATTAAGATTCGCACTTGTCGTTTCGTTGGGCAGGATAATTGACACAATAATAATAATTTATTTTTTTGAGTCTTATCTATCTGGTAGAAGACTGTATGTTCAACGTTTCGATTTTAGATCCGACATGTTCGTCGCTACCTCTGGTGTTCCTCAGGGTTCAATTTTGGGACACTCCTTTTCTTGATTTTCATTAATGATATTTGTTTGTAGCTGATGTGTTGTTTTCTTCTTTATGTTGTTGATTTCAAATTGTTTCGTCGTGTTCTGTCTACTGAGGATTGTTGGAACCTTCAGGGTGACATTGGTAGGCTGAATCATTGGTGCAAGGACAATTTACTCCCTCTGAATGTTCAAAAATGTAATGTGATGTCTTTCAGCCGTAAGAGAGCAACATCTGACCATATCATTGAGGGCCACGTTCTTGGTAAAGTTGTTGAGTTTAAAGAACTGGGTATCTTGTTCGTCCCCAGACTTAGTTTTCTTCTTCACATACGTTCTACCACTTCGGGATGCTTTAAAACACTTAGTTTTATCCTGAGAAACTCGAAATGGATGCAGGGCACCAGAACACTATTTACGTTGTTCAATGCGCTTGTGAGGTCAAGGGTCGAATTTGGATGCCTAATATGTAACCCTATGGGTATATAGTGTGCATATTAATAGTTTGGAGAATGTACAGAGGTGATTTCTGAAGTAAATATGTTTTTATAGGCCCGCCCTGAGAGGGTCCGCTTCTCTCAGGAGTGTGAGACTCCAGATGTTGATTGGTTACTCACTAAAAAACCTCTAGCACGTTCCTTGGAGTAGTTCTTCGTCCCGCCCTTACAGCGTCCCTTAACAAAAGAGATGAGCTGCAAGCGGCTTCATAGTTGAAGGGACCTGATGACTCGGAGTGATCCTAGCAACACCGCTTTCTGCATTCTGTGCGCTAAATCATCAGCCAGAGATTTGCAGGCAGGTCAATTCGACTGCTGGGTGTATTTAGGTACTGAGTTTTGAAGTCAATTATTGATGTAAGTATAAATTTGCACTAAAAATTTCCCTACATACATTCATTGAAAACTGCAAACCATCATACATCTTTACAGCTTTTCAGAAATCGTGGCCGGGGAAGCCGAGAAATCAAAGCGACACTTCAGGTGTCGAAGTGCATTTACTGATTTTTGAAATAATTTATTGTATGTATAAATTTGCACTCAAATTGGCCGTAAATTCATTAAACACTACAAACCATCATACATCTTTACAGAAATCGTGGCCAGGGAAGAGAGGAGTCGAGTCGACATAAGTATAACATAGACATCGATGTAGAACAAAAACTCAGCATACCGATCGGTTTTATTCATTCATTTTCCTAAAAAAGGGTATGGTAGTATTCCATTTTTCATAAGCTTTCCAACAAGCCCACACATGACATAATATATTTACATTTGATAAAGAAAAGTTGGGTAGGGTTGTAGACAAGGGGTTGAAGGGGAATATTCCATTTTAACACCAAAAAATGGAGAAAATGAAAAATCAATGACGGGTTTCAGCGTTATTATTCTTAGTTATTGGTTGAAGAGATATAAATTTGATTCCAGATTATCGCTCAACCCTGTTTGAATGGCGTACAAGCTGCCACAGTTTCAGGATCCATCTCGCTGCACAGGCAAACAACCTAATGCGGAGCGTCGCGATTAAATGAGCGAGTAGAGCAGTTTGTGGCCAGATAGAGCAACATTGCGGTAACGCGAGCGGCAGAGCGATGAGGAGCACGAGGAGCATAGTAGGGCACGGGCGTTATATTTGCCTGAGATTTTCCTCCTAAAATACGAGGATAGTTCACGAATTATTGTCCCTTTATAGTTGGCGCTGAATGACAAATGAAAATGAAGTGTCAGGCAGAAGATTATTGTTTGATATTAGCGTGTGCCAATTAGCTTCAGCTTATAGTCTAGTCAACAAGTTTTATGTCAAAAATTTTGGTTATTCTCTGAAAATTATGATTGAGGTGTCATTCGATTCGGAATGGCAATATCTCAAAAACTATTTGATATGTCCCAACTCCTGGAACTGTAGGACCAATATTTATAATATTCCCGGAGGATTGAAAATACGCCCGAAAACGCCTCCTTCGGACCTTTAATGAATGAATATTATTTAAACGTATTAAATATGAAAATAAAAATTTTTAAAAAGCATGCAGTATAGATCAATGAACAATAATTCGTGGTCCAAAAATTTTTATCGCGATTTTTCAAATTCTTATCCATTAGTTAATTAACAATTTTTTGTACACGAATATTAACATTTCAAGTGCGATAATTGTTAAACTATTAATCTGAGAATTTTTTTCCTTTCGTGGAGCTACTTTTCAGAGGTCTTAGAGTATATTCCTGTTGGAAAAATAAAAAAAAAAATTTTTTCATTAAGAATTTACTTAAGTGAAAAATTATGATGCTTCATTAAATATTGAAAAACACTTTTTTTTATAATATTACTATTGATCCGTTTTCATAAGATCAGGAGCTAATTAAAAACGATTTTTAATAATTTTTATCTCCTATTGATTAAAAAATTGTTATGAACAAATGCTTTGTTTATGAGATAATTTAATTTTTTTTTGATCACATAATCCTTGATGTTATTTATGATTTAAAGAAAAACCGTTTCTTAAAAAAAAATGTAACATTCAAAAACGCATTTGTTAAATAACGATTTTTGTACCACTTGTTCTAAAAGTAAGGAACTATTTTTTTAAATCATTATTTATCTTGGTCTTTGATATTAAAAAAAAGTATTATTTTTTAAATTCTCATCGTTTATTTAATGAACAATTTGTTATAAACAAATGAATTTCTAACTCGTTGCCGAAACTTGGGTTCATCACTTTAATTCAACTGATGTAGCTGGAATAAAATAATTATGAGTGACTTGAGTAATATCTGTAGAAAATAAATGAATGTGTGTTAGAATATAAAATTATGTTCCATACCATATATGAGAGAAACCCTTAGAATGATTGTGCAGAATCAAAGCAGTAGGAAAATAAATGTACTGATGATATGGACACCAGATAATTTAACAGTTTTATGTTCAATATTTGAGATAAATATAGAAAACTTCATAGATTAATATAGATTGGTGTACAAGCATTCATCTATTCCGCAAAAGATAACTTCCCTGCGATTCACAAACAAGCTCAAATTTTAATATAATCATTTATCAAGAAATTGAAATTTGATTGCAGGATAATCTTGAGTTATTCCTTATTAATTTATTCCATTTCAAGATGATAATATATCCAATCAATGTTTAAACAAGCGAGATTGAAATGAATAAAAATATTATGCGAGATAGGAGATAAGGAGGTTGCTAGCTCAACTTTCTCTAGAAGTGTCAACTTCGAGATCATTACGCACTACGCAATACAGGGCGAGTCTTTGACCACTGCATTAATTTTAACAAAAGATTCCTCTCATCAAATGAAACACGTTTTTCATTTAACATTTTTCCAAATTCAGCTCAGGTAAAAAGATACAGGCTGTTGAAATTTTGAAATAAAATCAGTTTATATTTTGTAGCTTTGACATCCTTTTTTCGAATAAAATGAATGTTGGCGTAAGGTTTCCTATAACTATGATACATATTTTACAAATATTAGTTATTTTCTACTTCTACTGGTTTTCTAGTTATGGACTCGTGGATTCATAAAACTAAACGAAATTAGCATAAAGAAAGCATATAAAGTTTTTCTTGAGTCATATCAAGAATATTCCTTCGTTTTAGAACATTATATTATTCTTCATCATTTCTCCTTAAACGCACCGTTTTCGAGATATTCTTCATTGAATGTTTTAAAATGGAAAACTCCAGAAATTTCACTACTTTTATGGATCCGTCCCTGAGCGTTGGAATCCCGAATCAAGCTGTAAACCACGTTACCATGCCTTATTCTCGTCCGCCAACAATGTCATAGATAATTTATATGCGGGAGTGTATTAGCACATTGTGAAATCCTTAAACGCTTGTAACTTTTTACCTGAGCCGAATCTGGAAAATTGGTAAATGAAAAAACTGTTTCATTTGATGAAAGGAATCTTCGGTTAAAATTAATGCAGTGGTCAAAGAGTCACCCTGTATAGGCCTTTATTCGAGCGCAGTTTATCTGTGATTCTAGATTAGGTCCAGATTGTTAAAAGCAATTAAATTTCTGGAATTTTTATCAGACTTTATGACCTTCAATGAAGAATATCTCAAAAACGATGGGGTTTAGGAGAAATGATGAGGAATAATTTAATTCTCTAAAATAATTCAGTATTCTTGAAATGTTTCAAAATCACCTCCATCTGCTTTCTTTAGGCTAATTTCTCATAGCTTTATGAATTACTATGCCTTTTTCATGTCTATATTTGCGCCTATTTTCATGGTTATTTGGTGGTTGAATTTCCCCCCAAATGACCGGCACTATTACACAGCGCTTGTTTCAGGCAGTAATTTCAGAGCTGTAAACATTGAAGAAATTGACATATTTACCTCAAGTTCTAGTTTTGTTCGTATATTTTTGGATCAATACCATAGTGTTTTAAGAATGTCTGAAGAAACGTTTAATATGCTACTACATTGAGTGCAAATTCACATACAGAAAAAGACACTGTGATTCCAGAAAACATTTCTCCAAAAACGAAATTAATAATTACTTTGCGATACTAGGCTACTGGTGAAAACTTCATATCAGTCGGGAATAGACATCACAGATTATCTGGCCTTCGTAAGTTTAGTTAGTTTACGTACTCAGAGTAATGAACATAAATTCATTATTGAATTTACGAAGGCTGCGATTCAAAGGATAGAATAAACTAGGTTATGTTAAGACGTCAAGTCAGACAGATAAATATGGTGTTGGTAGACATAACATTTCGACAAAAAGGCTTGAAATCCCCACGATTCAGGGGGAACAAATAGAACCAGTTCTATTTATTTTCAAGCATGAAACAGTCTACAAAATAGTCCCGGGCGCATGCGTATTTCTTTAAAATTTCAGGCGCAGTCAGTCAGGCTGACAAATAGGCACGAAAAATGCATAGTGTAATAAGGGTATTAGTTATAGAAAACTTCACACCAAACTTCATTTCATTCTGAATAACCATGTCGAAACTACAAAAAGAAAACTCGTTTTTCATTTAAATTTCAACAGCCAGTAGATTTTTACTTGAGCATAATTCTGAAGAAAGGTAAATAAAATTAGGGTGCAAACAAGGAAAGAGCTAAATCATTACCTAACAAGCACTGACGTGAACTCAGAAGCTTTTGCGCGTATGTTCTATTGTCCATTCTTCTGTATTGGACACTCTTAATTCGAATTTACCATGGTAAATTCGAATTAAGTGTCCAATACAGGAGAATGGACAACATAATTTACCATGGTAAATTCGATTAAGGGTGTCCAATACAGAAGAATGGACAATAGAACATACGCGCAAAAGCTTCTGAGTTCACGTCAGTGCTTGAACCAATTTTTTTTTAATTTTCTGGGGGTACGGTTCTTAAAAATTTTTTTTTCGTAATTTTTTTCAAATTTTGTAGGGGTACGGTTCTTACAAAATTTTAAACACGTCTTTATGTTGATTTGCTTCTACTAGTTACCAAGCACCAATTCGATCGAATATTTATTTTTTGAGTTAAAAAGGAAATAATATTCCAGGTGGGTATAACTCGGAAACCGTTAGACCGATTATGCCCAAAAACGAACCCAACTCTCCCTTTCGGATACGCAACCTACCCTGAAAATTGCACGTCCCTATCTCCTTTCGTTCGAAAGTTATCGAGGTAACAGTCACTCATCTACTGAACCCACACAAGAATGCTCGAATCTCCAACAATATTTAACCGATCGTATTAAAACTTGAAACTTGGTAGTATAGTTAGGTTATGAAGGCTCTTGCAAAATTTCAGCAATTTCAAACGAATAGTTACTGATATATAGAATTTTTTTTTTTATTTTCAAAGATTTATTAAAAATTTTCTTCAAATGCTATCCTCACCAAATTTTGCAAACATTTTCGCGATGGCATTCTACAACTAATAACAATGTTTGAATTCAATCGGTTCAGTATTTTTCGAGTTAATGAGGAACAAAAAACCACCAAATTCCAGAAAATTTCAGATGGCTATAACTCTAAAACCGTTTGGCCGATTATGCTCATAAACAAATTGAAATGTCGCGTTTTGGTGCACATCCTAAACTGAAAACTTCAAGCCGCTATCTCATTCCGTTCTCAAGTTATCGTGACAAAAATAATATTTTTTAATAATTTTTTTAAAATTTTCTAGCCATACGATTCGCACAAAATTTCACAAACGTGCTTAGGTTCATATTCTACAACTACCCACCAAGTTTCAATTCGATTGGATTAATATTGGTTGAAAACAAAATGATTACTCGGAAACCACTGGGCCGATTATGCCCATTAACGAACTTGTCCGTCGTATTGCGATGCGCAACCCACCCTGAAAATTTCAAGTCGCTAGCTCTTTTCGTTCTCAAGTTATCGTGGCAACGGCCGGACGGCCGGACGGCCGGCCGGCAGAATCAAATTTGACCTCGAATTCTTCATTGGGGAGTCGAACTTAATCGTTTGAGACCATTTTTTTCAAAAAATTCGAAAGTTACAGACATTTGGGCAAAACTATAACGCGATGTTCCCCAGAACATACGCGCAAAAAGTGTTTTATTTGATGAAAGGAATCTATGGTTTAAATTTAAGTACAACTTAAAGACTCAACCTGTATAAATATGTTAATGTAGATTGAATTTGTTTGTGACCAAGCATTAAAAATTATTGGAGACCCCATTCTGAGTGCTTTCCGGTTTCTCTTAAGGCCTTGTTTCACCCCAGGACATCCTGTAGTATTCGTATCTAATTCAGAGTAGATAGACCACTCAATATAATTTCAAAATGACATCCGCCTAATTTTAGTAATACCATCTTTCAATTTGCAGCCTCATCTCAGAAGCGACGTATTTTCCTTTGTTACGGAATCCACTCAAAAGTTACTGTGACACACTAGACCTCGATCTCGAAGATAATTAACAATATTGTTCAACCATCTCTCATGTTTCTAACAGAACCGATGGAAAGATTGGGTCCTAATATATCACGAATTGGCCGTACGGCATAGTAATTCAATTAGTTACATAAATAATACGACAAGGCCCAGACCGACAATTCAGGAAATAACAGTACACTCCATAAAGGTTTCTCACGAAGTCACGAATTTGTGTGTGAATTATTGTTCTTTGAGCATTTCTCGGATCTTTATTGAAGCGTGTTATTAGTTTCACATTTACATATTTTCATATGAGAATGTTTTCAGGATTTCACGTTCAAAGCTATGCGGATTCAGTTATGTATTTCTATCCAGGGGGCGACACACAACTGTAATGAAACAAATTCAATAGATTTCTAGGGATTCCAACATATCTAACCTGGATGTAATATTAGGAAATATTACATACAGGTGATTAAAGCTAAAGGTTATTCTATCCCGATAACATATATACTGACTGGAAAAAGAAACTACAACACCCAGAAGGAGCTGTTTAAATTTAAATTTTTATTTTTTTGGTAAAACATAGATAGTATAGCAAAGAGTAAATGATTGAAATTTGAAGAAAAAACCGAAGGGTTTACAATTTTTTTTAATAAATTTGTTAATAATGTGTTTGTCCACCGCGATTATCTATACACTCCCCAACACGTCTTGGCATTGATGCAATAAGATGGTCTATTTCTTCTTGAGGGATACTATCCCAATATCAGGTGGAACTCAGTTGAGAGTCCTAGTTGTGAATGCGGGGAAGCAGAGGAAACCATATATCATTTAGTTAATACTTGTCGCATATATAGATTCAAAGATGGTTTCAGGGGTTTTAGGGCGAGTTTCAAATCTATTTAATGAAATATAGAATATTCCATTTTTAATTTGTTCGTTTTCTCCCTTTGACTTTTCCCTTTCCAGATTGGGTTTCGGGTACCTTGGAGAATCTTCTCTGCTTGTTGAAGGAAGAAGCGATAATAAAGAAAAACATGCCCTTCAATATTTAATATTTCAGCATATTTTGTTAACAATTTCAATTTTCATAAATCACAACACTAACGGGGAGATAGGGTTTTTTTGCTGAGGTTTTTACCCTAAGCTCTAGTACCATATATCAAATTATATGGTACCCCGTTACACTAACCTCTGCTAACACTGTTTTCATACACATGCTTTATTGTTAGATAAAAAACAAATTGTAATGCTCAAGTTCAAAAGAATATATATATCCCAAGCTACCTGATGTAGTTCATGTATCAGAGCCGCCAAAGTTCGTGGGGACTTCTACCCATGATGTCCCAAACATGCTCTATGGGCGAAAGATCGGGGGATCGGGCGGCCATGGCAAAAGATTCATATGGGTCGCTTCGAAAAGGTTTAAACTAACTTTGGCAACATGAGGTCGAGCATTATCTTGCTGAAATATCAGATTCTCGAGCCGGTTAAGATAAGGGAGAACATATGGCTCCACTATTTCTTGAAGGTAACGCAGCGCTGTCATGTTACCTCGAATAAAGACTAAAGGTGACACTTGCATGTACAATAGCACCCCATAGCATCAGAGATTCATCAGAAAAGACGTCCTGACGCCATTCCACATTCCAACGTTGACGTTCCCTGCACCACTCTAATCGTTGGCGGCAATGCTCAACTGTCAGAGGTAACACAAGATGGGGTCGATAATGCTGCAGTCCAGAAGACCTTAGCCGGCGGTAAACCGTTTGGACAGTTACAGGATGGCCTTGTCCTCCTAACCATTCATCAGCCAAAGATCGAGTTGTCGCAAATCGGTCTCTAATAGCCATGAGTCTTAGACGTCGATCTTGAACTTCATTTGTGCCCCTTCATTTCATAACAGTAGTTGGATTTCTGTTCGTACGGTTAGCGATTTCTTGAAATGACAACCCCGCCTCCCATAGACCAATATTTCGACCTCTTTCAAATTCATGTAGCTGGCGATAAATTCCGCGTACACGTGCTCTAGGCATTTTAACAACAACTAAACATCGACCTTGGATCTCCTCGAACAGCGTGTTTGTTGTAAAATTAAAAAAAATTGCAAAAAACGACGACAATATGTAAATAACAAAAAATGTTTACATGAAAAAACTTTTTCTCCCAATCTTAACATTTACTCCTTGCTATACTATCCATGTTTTAAAAAAAAAAAATTCAATTTAAACAGTTCCTTCTGGGTGTTGCAGTTTCTTTGTCAGTTAGTATAGTTTTGAGGCACCAGCATGATGACTTGCGCAAAGGTTGAGGAACTTATCCGGTTTTCTTGGCAGATCATTGATTTAATATTTTTTCATAGTGTTACTTTTTCAGTACATCGCAAGTTATCTTTGGAATAACTTTTACTCTTCGTTGTCACCCCCTGCCTTCGTCTATAAGAACGATGATGGATCTCTCCATCATACGCATTGTTTTCGTGGTGGAGATTTACCGTCATAAATCAAAGTCTTTGGTGACTATCCGCTGAGCTCACCTTTTCCATTCATTTTGTGCCGTTTCAACGGCTGAAATCGATAAATTAAGAAGTTGATTAATGGATCTTCCCCCGGTCCGATGAGATGAATCTGCACATTTGGTGTATAGAATTTTTATCTGTACCCACTTCACCGCGAATTCGATACGGCTGCCCGGAACGTACTTGAATCTAGGTTAGTTGGAATTCCGGATGTAATAAATCTTGTTAACAAGCGTCAGCGCTGGCTTTACGCCACCTTCATTATCGAAACGTTTTTTTTCGGAGTTATACCCATCTGAAATATTGTTTCCTCATTAACCCATAAAATAAAAATCGCATCGGATTGAAACTTAGTAATTAGTTGCGGAATACCGATGAGCAAATTTCTGCTTAATTTCATTAGGATTGAACTACTAGAAAAAAAATTGTTTTCCTCAAAAATTTTATATTTCAGAAACTATCCGTCAGATTCTGCTGAATTTCCGCAACAATCCTTCAAGCTGCCATTCTATAATCGTGTACCGGATGCCAGCTCGAACGGCTTTGTAGTTCAACAATTATCGTAAAAATGAAATTTCGAGCTTGTATCTACAAGGCCTTTATAAATGATTTATAATAATGATAATAATAACATTTATTTTCCACCTACAGTAAAGTACAGAGAAGAATGGGAAAACAAGTAAAAAAGATGTATTATTCACTATTCATCAATAAGGTACACTAGAATCATTCAGCATTTCTACAGAAATCGACAAATTCTTGAAGACTTTAAGGTTCACTTTGTAAAATAAAATCAAAAATGGTTCTTCTTAATGAGCTGGAATTGAGTAAATTGTATTTTTCTAGGTAGCACATTAAAGGGTCTTATGCACATGTACTCTGTTCCCTTCTCGGTAAGGGACAGTGGTGGGTTGGAAACACAAGAGGTTGCATCCTTCTGCTGTTATTCGAGTTCAGATATTTATTAAAAAGATGTTTATTCTTGTGTAGGAACATTAAGATTTTGACTATGTATTGTCCATACAAGGTGACAATTCTGTTTTCCCTGAAGTGTCCTCGACATGAATCTCGGAAACCCATTATGAACATCATTCGTACAGCCAGATTCTGCGTGCAGAAAGTTTTCTGTCTGCTGAACTGCTTCCCCATGATATAATCCCTCAAGGTGGAATGAAACGTGGCATAGTACACTGATTTTAGTACTGATAACTCTACTTGATCTCTTAGAACCCTTAGCATATATACCGTAGACTTCGATTATTTATTTAATTGTTCAATATGTGTGACAACTTCTAGATGTTGATCAACATGTATGCCAAGAAACTTGGCAGAGTTACTGACAGTAATTTCGATGTCTTCATATCCAACACTTTGAGGGTAAGTTCTGTTGGTTCTATCGGTCCTGAATATGACATTCCGTCTCACTAGATGACTAGTTGATTTTCGGCACACCAGTTACTCATAAAGTTCATTGAAGTATTGAAGTTTTCAACTGCCACTGCCACATTTGTAGAGGGGATTAAAGGATTTGTATCATCAGCATACATTATGATCTTGAAGGTATGCCTATACCATGCACAAGTTGTGCTGAGAGATACTCGCACCTTGTAACATGGTAATTGGTTCTGAAACCCCCTCATTTTGCCACTTCATATGAATGCTGTTCGCATTTGCTATACCAGCCATAGAATTCATAATATACGCATAAGCTCACTTTCACCTTTGTTTACATTGGCAATGACTTTTAAAATGAATAAAAGGATTTCCACTGGGAGATAACTTATCCTTCCACTGCAGTTCAGACTAAAAATTTTTATTATAAAAAAATAAATTGAGTTAATAGTTGATATATTTCGCATTAAGTTTGTAATTAAGTTTGTAATTTTTATTATAAAAAATAAATTGATTTAATAGTTGATATATTTCGCATTAAGTTTGTAGAATAAGTGAAATTTTCAAATATATTGATTTTTGGATTTAAGTTATTATTACACGTGATTTTGGGTACATAGCATAATTGCTGAGCCTAACTCCTTCTCTGGGTTGACAAAATATCTTGTGATGACCAAAGTAGCGTAATTCGATTGAAATAATGATAAATGATACTGGAATTTTACTCCGTTTTAAGGAGTTTCCTTTCGGATAATATCAAGCTGATGGAATCGAGATTGAATTATTCATTAGTTGGGATTCTATTCTCCTAAGTCATTTTCAAGGGATATCATATTAGCTCTTGAACAGATATGAATAATCTGTTCCCTTGTGTTTGAGTAGAAGAATATTGGAAATCCTATTCAGAATTTTTCAGATGGAAGTACTGATAACTGATTGCATGAACTAATTTCCATGTTCGAATGCAGGTAATAAATGTAAGAAAAATCCCAGTTTGGGAGTCTTGCCATTTGTGAAAATTCTAACAATGAATTCACATCAAATATTCAAGTTGTGCTACATTAATCTCAGGGTATTTATAAATCCTTTTTCGTTTGTTGTCATTTATATATTTTTTAATTCGTGGCCAATAAATTGGCAGCCCATTGTTATTGATGATTTGAGGTCCTCAATAGTATCGTATTGTCCTTTGAAAACTTCATCTTTCAGATATGCAAAAAAGCTAAAGTCCAGGGGAGTCAAGTCTGGAGAGCGTATTGTTCAGTTTTTTTGCAATACTTTATGGCAAGTATTCAAGTGGACAGAAGACTGTAAAGATAATTTATTCAGGGACATTTGAGGTTTTTGTTCAACTCGTGTTCTCACTTCTTGAACAAAATCTTGAGAAACTTGATGTATTCAAGTATACAATTTGCAGCATCAGTAGCCCTAAAATCGCCAGTTCATATGTGTAGCACTTAATCTGCTATCTGCTTAAAATTTGTGGAAGTGAGATAAAAACCCTACATGACTTCTTTGTTTTAATTCTCACACAAGGTTTAATCAGGCGGGAGTTCACCTTCGAGAATATTTGTTTCTGTTTGTTTCGTTGATATCACGATTTTTACTTCAATATTGTGTATTCTATGAAATTGATGAATTTTTGATGTGTAAGGTATTTACTATTGAAATAAACATTATTATTATTCCTGTCGATTATTGGTTGTTAGCGTTTCCAGTCTTCATGCATGAATCTGTTATAACACCTCTGATGTGGGCATTCAGAGAAGATTCTAGAAACTGAACATCCGGATATTTCGCCAGATATTCATTTTCACAGAGAGTAAATCCATTCACCATTGATTAATGTACCGTTCCGGTAATAGGACATGACAATAAATGTGTTTTGTTCTGAATCATAAGTCATCGCAGATTTGAATAATTTTAATACTGAATTTTCAAGAATTTTAAAAATAATCTTGAGAATTGAAATATTTTAATAATTCTATGATATAAACAGAACACAAGAAGTGAGAAGTGGCAAATTAAAATCCAAAGCCAACCGCTATGTAACAATCATTTAAAAGGATCCTGCACTTCTCCTGGAATTTCAATCGTGTAAATCTCAGAATAGTTACAACTCCTCGGTGAACGAAAGGTTAAATTACTCACCTGCCACGCAAGAGATCCGGGTTCGTACCCCCTTGGAGAATGTTCACAATTTTATTTATTTTAAAATTTGGATTCAGTTGCTGCTCAATGCATTTCTTTAGGTTTGTCAGTTTAGAAATTCTATGATATAAACAGAACACAATGAGTGAGAAGCGGCAAATTAAAATCCAAAGCCAACTGCGATGTTACAATCATTTATAAGGACCCTGTGCTTCTCCTGGAATTTCAAATCGTGTAAATCTCAGAATAGTTACAACTCCTCGGTGAACGAAAGGTTATATTACTCGCCTGCCACGCAAGAGATCCGGGTTCGTAACCCCGCAGAGAATGTTCACAGTTTTATTTATTTCCAAATTTGAATTCAGTGATGCCCAATCCATTTCTTATCTTGTTAACGCTAAATAGACCGCTCGAATGCCACTATATCTTTTGCACGAAAAGAGATAGCGACTTGCAATTTTCAGGGTAAGTTACGCATCCAAATGCGACCATTAATGATAATAATCGGCCAAATGGTTTTGGACTTATACCCACATCTCAGTAACACAAATGCTGATCCGATCGAATTAAAACTTTGCAATTAGTTGTCGGAGGAAACAATATTTCAGGTGGGTATAACTCTGGAACCGTTTGGCCAATTGTGCCCATTAACTAACCCAACCTTTGCATTTGGTTGCGCAAGCTACTCTGGAAACTCTTACCGAAAGTTCTCATGGCAACGGACAACCGGACGGCCAGCTGACCGGACATAATCGAATTTGACCTCGAATTCTTCATCAGTGTGTCGAACCTAATCGTTTGAGACCAACTTTAACAAAAATTCGAAATCGGGTAAAATGCTCGCACGCTGTTCCCTAGAACATGCGCCCAATAGAAACAAAATTATAACATACGAGTGCCGAAATTTCTTTCACTTCAACATGTTTGCACTTATCACTTTTGAATTATTCAACCTGTGATGAGCGTACAAAGGTGAATCAGTACGTAAATTTCGGCACTAGAATCCAACAACAAATCCCTAGTTTTCAAAATAATAAATCGAAGGTAAAATTATTTAATATCTTAAAGACATCAGTTCAAATTTAAAGATAGAAGTTACAAGGAATAACGAAAGATATCTGCTAGTATTGCTGATGTCCAAGTGTTTCCTGCATTCATATAAATAACGCGATGTTCCCCAGAACATGCGCGCAAAAATACCGTATACAGCACATTGCCAATATCACTCTCTAGGTCTTTGTAGATTAGGTATAATATTCTGAAACTCACCTTGAACGCATCTACTCTACAGGAGTATTCCTGGGCAAGAGTTCTAACTTGCTTTTGCTGATACCAGAATTTAGGTAGAAAAACAAGTAATAAAGTAACTGTTGTAGATAGTTGGGTCCTCACGCAACACACGATCATGACGTAGTTGGGATGCAGACCTGGCAGTATCAAGATTCGGCTTATGTAAAAAATGGTGCTCACTCCTAATTCTAGGCTGATGGCAGCACACAAGAAGTTTCTCTCCTGAAAAAACAATACTGATTGTCGCTGAGGATTTCAGATTTTGGTGTTCGATCAAATCAATGAACTGCTACAAAAAGTCCACACGAAGTATATGTGGAAATACAGAGTGTGCAAACTTGAGAACGCCAAAATGCATAACTAGTCATAAAATTAATTTCTCCGAAATTCTTCGAACCCACCAGTGGGTTTGCTGAAATAATAAACCTTCGTGGTCGTGCAAACTAGTTTTTTTTCGAAACTGACGTGAAATCAGGAGCTTTTTCGGGCATGTTCTTTCGTATATTCATGCCTCACACGCCTGCATGAAACTTCAATTGGATCTGCATAATATTGAGAAAATAAAATGCGGCTTTAAGATTCGTGTACAGTTTCGGCGGACAGATAGTTTCTTAAATATAAAATTTCTGTTTTAAGTTTATTCTATCTGAAGAAAAATTTTTATTTTATTTACTGGTTATACAAATCCGATCAATTAAAACTTGCTAATCACTGGTAGAATGCCGACGCGGTAATAATTGTGAAATTTCGTGAATATCACGAGAAAAAAAATTAAAATTTTTCTTTTTTCCAAAATTTTATATTTCGGAATCCGCACATACCTTCGAGCCACCATTTTACAATCGAGTACCCAGTTTCAGCTCGATCGACTTTTTATCAGGCGTGAATAAACAATGGAACATGCGCACAAAAGCTCCTGTTAACGTCGGTGCTTTCTAAGAATTTTAGTGAATCAGTTCTCCAAAGGAACCAGTCTTCATCATCTGCTGTGAAAACGAAAATGACAACCCAAAACTTCCTATTCAGCAAGACCCATCCTTCATTTCTACTTCCGAACAAGAACATCATCGGAGCCTACATCAGGTCATTCAGGTGAGAACATTCTAAGGTTCATTTTCTTGATCATCTATTTATTTCACACAAATAACTATCATATCACAATTCCTCAACGGGTTGATAGTAGTATTGATATACAGGGTGTCCAGGAAAATGTGGGAAATCTCTCGGATTAAGATAAAACATAACAAAATAAGATGACAAGTTCCAATCAATTATTTTCCTAGCGGCCCTCCCTACGGAGATACGGCCTCCTAGATGACGCCACTGGAAATACATTTTACTGGAATACATTTCAAACTACTTAATATAATTTAATGAAAACTTAAATTAGCTTGTTTACCAGGGGCGCACTAGGTTGTACATTTTAATACTTACACCCTGCATGATAAGGACTTAAGAAAAAACAAATTTGGATACCTTGAACATTAAGCTAAAGAAAAGTTACTCTTGTTCATTGTCGATAAAATGAACCGTTTTCAAGGTATCCAAATTTGTTTTTCCAGGAAATGGAAAAGAATCGAAATCATTCGGGAGATAGAAGAAACGAAATATGATTTTATCGAAATTTTCATAAGCCTACCCTAGTTTTATAGATGTCATGTTTGTACAACTACGGTAGGCTAATGAAAATTGCGATAAAATCATATTTCATTTCTTCTATCTCCCGAATGATTTCGATTCTTGTCCATTTCCTGGAAAAATAAATCTGGATAAATTGAAAACGGTTCATTTTGTCGACATTGAACAAGAGTACCTTTTCTTTAGCTTAATGTTCAAGGTATCCAAATTTGTATTTTTTACACCTTATCATACAAGGTGTCAAAAATGTAAGTATCTAAATGTACAACCTAGTCCGCCCCTGGTAAACTAAACAAGCTAATTTAAATTTAAGGACAGTATTTTAAGAGGTCCTTACTACTGTTTGTCATATCAAATTTTCATTAAATTACATTTAGTAGATTGAAATTTATTCCAATAAAATCCATAGGGAGTATAGAGGGACACCCTGTATACTACCTATATAATGATATTTTATTCTGAAGCTGACAGCGCTTAAACAGAAAGAACTAACTGGACTGGGCCTGGGATGAATATTTTAGAGTTTTCCGTTTCAGAGTTAGTAGTCAATTCGGCAGAAGCCCTCCCTAATAATCTGGAAGGAGAACAGTAATTGCATTGAAACTTCCTAATTTGTTAGCCACTTTCTTGAACTTTAGTTTATACGAGTATCAAAAAGGTGGCAGGATACTCATTCTCTTGGATTATCCGATCCTTCGAGAATAATCTTCGAGGAAGATTAACTTATTTCCTAACTTGAATTATTTCGCGTTAAGTGGAATGGGATAATTGGAAATTGTAATCAATGCAGACCTCATCAAAAAAATCTTTCTGACTATTAAAAAATTGTCCATTCCCTTGTTCCTGAGAGCCCTTTAAATAACTGTTTTATTAAATGATCCCAGAGAATCTTTGTTCAAATATTCGATTTGAGGTTGCATAACTAACTACTCGATTTAAACTGGGTTAGATCTGTATTTATGGAACGATTAAGGAAACCAGCGCAACTGAAAAGATCTTGTTCGGCCATGGGGCCAAAATAATAATAATATTTGCTAAATTATAAAGATCCGGTATTCTAATGTAAAATGGCGGCTTGAAGGTTTGTGCTACTGGTTGGAAGGTGGAAGAAAACGATTGGAAAAGGAAGAAGAAAGAGATACTTCTAATTATTGTGAGATAGAACCTACCCCTGAAAAGTTTATAAAAATTAAGTAATTCAAAAAACAATTTTAATAAAAGTTATAGAATTCCTATCAATACCTCTTAATAGATTATACATAGTTCTCAATAAGAGTCAAAACGATCTAATTTGAAAAAGAAACAGCTAGTAAAATTATTCGACGAATATTCACCAACATTTTTACAAAATCAGCACGTATATGTTGGACTGGAAAACGGAGGTACCGAGTTCAAGCCCGAGGATAGAAAAGAAATTTCCTACTCAAAAAGTAGCAGCCACCGTACACTGTGTGACAAAATTAACAGTGCTGCGTCTAAGGTGGCATAAGAAAATAGTATCAGAGCCTTCACACAACTAATTATCCTAACTCACATAAGCTCTTAGGAAGTTATGAGGGGTATCTTCAGAAGACCTAGGACCTAGGTATAATCATAATCATATAATAATAATATAATAATATAATAATAAATTGCCTTTATTTTGTACTTATAATACAGTACAAGAAAAAACGGGAGAGGCGAAGTTTAGCTAAAGCTACTCCTACTTAACCTCAACTAAAATTAACAAAGAAAACTTAAAATTAAAATTTGAAATTAGAATACTTAAAAATCTAAAAATAATAAATCAAATAAATGTAGTCTGTCAAAAATTAAATTAAATATAAGGGAAAATGAAAATGAAAATGAAAATGAAATGGGACGCAGCCATGAAGAAAAAAGAGAAAAAAAAATATAATAATGCACATACTAGAAACAGAAAGAACCTATGCAGCAAACAGGTTTCCTTGTGTGTCCAGCAATGATTCTCGAAAGTTTCTTTTTAGAAATCCTTCCGAGCGTGTTTTAAACGGTTAAAGGGTACAGAATTGTACACAGTAACTGCGTTGTAGGTGAAACCTCGACTTGAACTGGCAAGACGAAATTTTGGCAGGTCTAAGTTATAAAAGTGACGTATAGATCGGTCATGCAAACTACCTCTATATACTAGCCTATCCTTGAGGTACGGGGGAGTAGAGGTGGAAAGTACTCGATAAACGAATGAACTCATGTGATACCTGAAAAGATTCTCAATTCTAAGCCAACCAAGTTCGTTTATTTTGGCAGAAACTCTATCGTACTTCCGTAGACCAAACACAAATCTGCAGCAGTAATTCTGAATTTTTTGAAGGCGATATTTAGTAGTCTGCAGCATACCAGGGAAATACAATACTAAGCCGTAATTTAAAATGGATAAAACTAGAGACTCACAAAGTCTTCTCCTCAAGCGAAAATCCATTATCTGCCTGTGTGCGTATAGACGCCTCAAGACGAGGTATGATTTTTTGACCAACAGTGTCACGTGCTCCTCAAAACGCAGTTTGCAATCAAATATGATCCCCAGGTTCCTAGCACTGTGAGAGACCTTCAGAACCTGATCCCGAATCTTAAGCCGCACGCTAGCACCTCCGTCAACGTCAGCCACCGAACCAGCACCAAACACAATATGACAGCATTTGCTTGGGTTCAAAAACAGATTATGAGCATTAGAATATTTTTCAAGGGACGAGAGATCATCATTAAGGAGCATAGATGCATCGTCGGATTTAGACAGGTCGTACGAAAGATATAGCTGGGTGTCATCTGCGAAAGACTGCATGGTGGTATGGTTAACTGACGACTGAATATCAAATACATATATTAAAAAAAGAATGGGACCAAGCACCGATCCCTGTTGCACCCCCGACGTCACCTCTGAAACATCCGAAAGCTCACCGTCAAGTTCAACTCTCTGCCATCTATTACTCAAATATGAACGAAAAAAGTTTACTGCAGTTTGATCAAAACCAAGAAATTCAAGTTTAGCAACCATAAGGCAATGATCAATGGTATCAAACGCCTTCGAATAATCCAGAAGGACGACAGAGGTAACCCATCCTCTATCCAGGGAATTTATAATATCGTCGGTAAGTTTAAGCAGTGCTGTAATGGGACTAAAACCTTTGCGGAAACCCGATTGATGGTCAGGAATGATACCGCCGTCAACTACATAATCATAAACCTGCTTCGCTACAACCTTCTCGAGGACCTTTGATAGGACTGGTAAAATGCTGATAGGCCGCAAATCATCAAGGGATGCCGGATTTGATTTCTTGGGAATTGGCTTGATAATAGAGTGTTTCCACATTTCCGGGAAGTAACCGACTTCCAACCAGCAATTAATAATATGCGTCAAATAAGGAGCTATGACTGGTAAACACAGTTTTAACATTTTAGCATAAATAGAGTCATTTCCTTGTGCATTTGATCTCAAGCCCAGGACAATATCCTTGACTTCATCGACAGTGGAGAGACGAAATGTAAATTTAAGTTGTTGATTGTGTTTATTAGAACTGTAATGCGCGGCAGTATCACGACAGCTGTCTCTTGGAGAATATATTGAGGCAAAATGATTATTAATTTGGTCTACGTTACGCAAATGAGGAGGAATCTCACGATTAGGCTTACCTTTTATATTCAGGGAGTCAATTGTCTTCCAGAGTTTAGATGTATCAGATCTATTTGCATGGTACCGAAGAAACGCAGCCTTTTCACTCCTAACAGCATCCGTCATGACATTTCGCAGTTCTTTATATGAATTAAAATCAGTGATAGATTTGGAGCGCTTGTACTTGGTGAGGGCTGAATTACGCAACCTCATCATACAACGCAAGCTATAAGTTAGCCACGGAGCAAATGGTTTAGTAACTCTTGATTGGATAAGGGGAGCATGGATATCAAACAAATCTAACATAAGTTGAGAAAGGCAAATAATCTTTTCGTCAATTGAGTTCATGTATAAGACATCTTGCCAAGGAGCTTGAGATAAATCATCAACGAACATCAAGTGGTCAAAACTCGCAAAGTCTCGGTACACAACAATCTTAGGCGGATTCTTTTTATAAGATATTTTAAGTTCACAAAATACACCACGATGATCCGAGATATCGTGATCTATTACGCCCGAATCCAAAACTAAGCCCTCTTTGTTTGTGAAGAGTACATCAAGCAGGCTCCGAGTACTCGCTGTGATCCGCGTAGGCTCAGTGATCAATTGATTGAAATCATAGCACCGAAAACACATGTTTACTGGATTATCAACAAGCTGGTCCTCATTCAAGTCACCCATCACAATGATATGATCGTATTGTGGGACTGCATGGGAAAGAACACTATCTAAATAATTCACAAGACTAGTTACACCGCAAATTGCCGTTCTATAAATTACTCCTACCAGAATGCTATTTGTACCCAGCCTCACCTGGAGCCATAAATGCTCAATTCCGCGAGAAACTTGAAAGTCTTCCGAGATCACAGAGCACTCAAAAATATTTCGGACATACACTGCAACGCCACCTCCCCTACTTCCGCGGTCTCGCCGGAATAGCTGAAAATCCGCAATATTAATTAAATCATTACTCACCCTTTCGTCCAACCAGGTCTCGGTAACCCCCACAACGCCCAAACTATTCATGCTAACACAGTCCAGAAAAGAGTCAAATTTAGGAAATAGAGAGCATACATTAAAATGACCAATTTTAATATTATTATTCATGATAATTAGTTTTTAGTTTTATGGCTGCAATTTGATTTAAAAAATAGCTACAGCTAGGACTGTTAGCTACATGATCAGTACTAACCTTGTTATTGGACTTTTCATTCAAATAGAGACAGTTACAGCATGAATATAAATTTTCACTACATAGTTTTCTTTCATGGGGACCAGAACACACTGAACATATGACTTGTGAGCTTCTACAGTCTTTCTTGTAGTGCCCCACTTTGCAACACTTAAAGCACTTCACTAAACTGAAATGTTTTTTGATGAAACATTTAGACCACCCCACGAATAAGAAACCATTCTTCATTATGTATGTTAAGATACTAGGAATAACCTCAATGACAACGTTTAACACAGATTTATATTTCATAGTGGTTACAACTTTTATCCCATCGTCAATGGGATCAATATTATTTACCGCGATTAACTTGCTAAGAAAGTCACCTTTAAGAAAGTATTCATTGTCAACACCATAAATCATTATACGTGGATTACGCTTTTTAGATTCAGAGACAGTGTACATTTTGGAAAAATCACGGTTTAGAACATTTTTTAAATTATCACGAGATTCTTTATTATCACAATTTATCATCCTATAGTAATCAAATTTTTACAGCGCCTCATATTCAGCCTAAAAAATGAATCCAAATCATTTTAAAAATCGAGTAGTGTATCCAAGGAAGAAACTTTTGAATAACATCTGGTATATATAAATAACAACCAAATTTCAGACAGGTGTAACTCCAAAACCGATTATGCCTGTTAACGAACTTTAATGTCGCATTCGGATGCCCTATGTTTCCGTTCTTAAGTTTTCGTGAAATTAAATCATACTATTTCAGCAAATTTCACATGCGTCTTTGTGTCTTTGTTATCGACAGAACAATAATCCAGATGGGTATAACTTCGAAACTCTTTGGCTCATTACGCCCAACAACGATTTCAACAGTCCCATTCGGATCTGCAGCCTACCCTGAAAAGTCGCTTCCGTCCGAGTTATCGTGGAATTCACCCAAGGCTGCTCATAACTAAACATCGTGTTTAAATTCGGAACTTGTAAAGTGGAGTATGAAGTGGGTTTTAACGCTCTTGCAAAATTTCAGCGGTTTCGGACGAATAGTTTCTGAGATACCTATATAATTTTTTTCAATGATTTTTTTAAATTTTCTAGTGATACGTTACTCACAAAATTTCGCAAAAATATGCGCGTCGGGATTCTACAACTCATTACGATATATTCTTTTGATTGAGAGCTTTATGAGTACTTGTAGAGGTTACTGTATTATCTTCAATTTGCTCGATTTTCTCCTCTTGTCTTATCATTTTTCAGGAATTTTGGGAACTTCGGAGAAACCTCTCCATTTTTTGATGAAGGAATCCATATTCAAGAAAGAGATGTTTCAAATTCAGCTAATTAGCTCAATACCATGTTTGAATTGGATCTGATTCGTATTCATCAAATGATTGAGGAAATAACAACAAAATTTCAGATAAGTATAACTCGAATTCTGATGGGCAACCTACCCTAAAAATTGTGATATAAATAATATTTTTTAATAATTCTTTGTAATTTTGTAGTGATACGATATTCTCACGAAATTTTACATACGTCTCAACGTCGGTGTTCTACAAATAGTTAAAGCAAATTTGCAAGTCAAACCGCCAGACCCAAATAGGTTGCAATAAGTCGATACATATTTTTCGTGCGTTTAGTAATTTAAGAATGTAGAAACACGTACACGAGTTAAATTCCTAAGAATGAAGATTTTCATTACGATATCGAAGATGGGTCTTAGGGACACAACATTGTACTGAGTCATTCTGACTATTTTGTCTCGAATTGGATTTTCTTTTTCTGGAATTGACTTTACGTTCTGCAAAATTGAACTTTTTCTGAAACTGGTTTTACTTTTTGCGCGTATGTCCTCGGGAACACCGCGTTATCATTTTGCCCAAAGGTCTGTAATTCGTGAATCTTTTGACGAAAATGGTCTCAAACGATTGTAGTCGACTCCCCGATGAAGAATTTGAGGTCAAATTTGATTCTGTTCGGCCGGCCGTTGCCACGATAACTTGAAAATGGAAAGAGACGGCGTCTTGGAATTTTCAGGGTAGGAGGTGCATCCCAATGGGACGGACAAGTTCGTTAATGGGCATAATCGGCCCAATGGTTTCCGAGTAATAATTTTGTTTTCAACCAAAGGAAGTTTGTGAAATTTTGTGAGAATCGTGTCACCAGAAAATTAAAAAAAAATTATCGAAAATATTTTTATTTCACGATAACCTGAGAACGGAATGAGATAGCGACTTGAAATTTTGAGGTTAGGTTCTGCAACTGAATGCCGCATTGAGTTATTTTATCCATCTGAAATTTGTTTAATATTTCTTCAATTACTGGAAAAATACAGAACCGATTAATTTCAAACAAGCTTATTGATTGTAGAATGCCAACGCGAAAATTCTTGCAAAATCTAGCGAGCATCGTATCACTAGAAAAATTTTGAAAAATCATTGAAAATCATTCAAAAAAATTCTATATATCAGTAACTGTCCGTCCGACATCGCTAAAATTTTGCGAGAGCCTTCAGAACCTAACTCTACTGCCAAGTTCCAAGTTTGAACACGATCGGATCTATATTGTTGGAGATCCGAGCAGTCTTGTGTGACTGCAGTAGCTGGATGGGTGACCGTGGCCTCGATAACTTTCGAACGAAAGGAGAATAGAAACTTGTAATTTTCAGGGTAGGTTGCGCATCCGAATGGAAGAGTTAAGTTCGTTTTTGGGCATAATCAGCCCAACGGTTTCTGAGTTATAACCACCTGGAGTATTATTTCCTCGATAACTCGAAAAATATAGACTCGATCGAATTGAAGCTTGGTAACTAGTTGTAGAATATCGACATAAAGACGTGTGGAAAATGTTGTAAGAACCATACTCCTAGAAAATTTTAAAAAAATTATGAGAGAAAAATTGGTTCAAGCACTGACGTGAAGTAAGGAGCCTTTGCGCGTATGTTCTATTGTCCGTTCTCCTATATTGGACACTCTTAATCGAATTCAACAGATAAGCGAAAAAGCTCCTGACTTCACGTCATTGCTTGAACCAATTTTTTCTCGAATTAGTTTAATTTCAGCTGAAATTGAACTTGAAAAGGTATAGTTAGTTTAGTAGTCTAGGACCCGGAATTATGTTCAAATATTCGACTATTCTTAATTTGAAATTTGTGTTAGGCAAAAATTTCGATCATTCGAAGGTACAACTTTTCGACTACCAAACGACTGACTATTTGAATATTTATAATTTGAAGATTCCGTACCCTAATTGAAGGCAGGTTGTTTGACAATGCGATTGAACGATATTTTGCAGCAATCATATAAATCAGGAGAGGATATCTGCGGAATTATTCTAAACGGCCAACGACGACGTGCCATCAAATGAATTCATTTCAGATACGTTCGAATTGCGATGGATTCGCTCGAAATCAATCTAAATTATTCAAAAGGATAGCACTCGTTAGTTCCAGCTGTGTCAATGTCGATAGCAGTTGAATACGAATCGAAGTCGGAATGGACAACTTTTGGGCAGTTTTCGTTCGTTTCTGTATTTTCAGAGGATGCACTCGAAATTCAACTTGGAATAAATGCTTGAATGATGAATGAAGACTAAAAAAATTGGTTCAAGCACTGACGTGAATTCAGAAGCTTTACGCGCGTATGTTCTCTTGTCCAATCGCCTGTATTGGACACTCTTAATCGAATTTACCATGGTAAATTCGAGATCATACGCACAAAAGCTTCTGACTTCACGTCAGTGCTTGAACCATTTTTTTTCAGAAAGTATTCATTGTCAACACCATAAATCATTATACGTGGATTACGCTTTTTAGATTCAGAGACAGTGTACATTTTGGAAAAATCACGGTTTAGAACATTTTTTAAATTATCACGAGATTCTTTATTATCACAATTTATCATCCTATAGTAATCAAATTTTTACAGCGCCTCATATTAAGCCTAAAAAATGAATCCAAATCATTTTAAAAATCGAGTAGTGTATCCAAGGAAGAAACTTTTGAATAACATCTGGTATATACAGGGTGTCCCAGAAATCAACGATAAGCCGGTAACGGGCGATAGGCCAGGTCATAACAGTTATCAGAAAAATATTTAAAAAAATCTTTGTCATGTACTTTTCAAATTATAGGTATTAGAAAAAAAAAGGAAAAACTGACATCCTCTGATGATCTTTCGAGTCCTATGTCTATAAATATTAATTTTTCGTCAATCATTTTTTTGTAATGTAATCATGAATAATCCTTCTGTAAATTACAGTTTAAAATTAGAACATAACTGCCTCAGTTTTAAATAAAATGTTGGATTTTTGCCCAACATTAAATTCAAAATAATTTCATCATCCAACTTTAACAGACTGTACTGTAAAAAAAATGTACCACACTATTTTGGCAAGTAACATCAAAAGATGGCGCATTTAGTCTGGATTCCAAAATGGTATGATACTTGCTAGATTACTTCTTAGTTGAGGAAAATAATAATGTTTTTTTAAGTGGAACCGGATTTCAATCCAATTCTGTTTAATTATTGGAAATGGAGCCTAGGCATCTTTAAGTCCACAATTTACAAGTAAAGTTTGATTTAAACGGTAGACGGAGAGTGACGTTATTTTGCCTAGTAAGAGTGAGACAGATGGTGACGCTAAGTGGGAGCGAGACAGATAGTGACGCTACTTTTATGCGAGAGTGAGACGAAATAAAATATGCAAGTTTGAAATAAAATTAAGTCATTGGATTTTTTCAGTTGACTTTAATTTAATTAGATTTACAAGAAATTACAGCAAATGTTCAAATAGCTGGCTTTCAGCTGCAATGTAAACGAGGTAAACATGTGGACGGGAATTTTGAATGGTAGAGTTATTGGTCCATTTGAGCTGCCGGAGAACTTAAATGCCCAGGTTTATTAGGACTTCTTACAAAATCAATTTGCAGATTTATTGGAAAAAGTGCCACTGAACATTTACGGCATCATGTGGTACCAACAAATTGGCTGTCCAGCGCATTATGCTCCCACAGTTCGGGAGTTCCTCGTCCGAGAATACCCCGATAGGTGGATTGGGCGGGGTGGTACAATTTCGTGGCCTGCCCGTACAGCCGATTTAAACCCCATAGATTTCTTTTACTGGGGAACGATAAAGGAGATTTAGCCGAGCTGCACCAAAGAATTACAGAAGCCGCTGAATACATTAACTCAAGAAGTTATACCCGTCTTATTACGCTATCATTTTTAAGAAGATGTAGAGCATTGCAGCTGAAGGCCAACAATTTGAACATTTGCTGTAATTTCTAATTAAATTAAAGTCAACTGAAAAAGTCCAATGTCTGAATTTTATTTCAAACTTTGCACCTTTTATTTCGTCTCACTCTCGCATAAAAGTAGCGTCACTATCTATCTCGCTCACACTTAGCGTCACCATCTCTCTCACTCATACTAGGCAAAATAACGTCACTCTCCATCTACCGTTTAAATCAAACTTTACTTGTAAATTGTGGACTTAAAGATGCCAAGGCTCCATTTCCAATAATTATACAGAATTGGCCTGAAACCCGGTTCCATTTAAAAAAACATTATTATTTTCCTCAACTAAGAAGTAATCTAGCAAGTATAATACCATTTTGGAATCCAGACTAAATGCGCCATCTTTTGATGTTACTTGCCAAAACAGTGTAGTACATTTCTTTTACAGTACAGTCGGTTGAAGTTGGATGATGTAATTATTTTGAATTCAATGTTGGGCAAAAATCCAACATTTTATTTAAAACTGAGGCAGTTATGTTCTAATTTTAAACTGTAATTTACAGAAGGGTTATTCATGATTACATTACAGAAAAAAGACTGACGAAAAATTAATATTTGTAGACACAGGACTTGAAAGATCATCACAGGATGTCAATTTTTCCTTTTTTTTTCTAATACCTATAATTTGAAAAGTACATGACAAAGATTTTTTTAAATATTTTTCTGATAACTGTTATGACTTGGCATATCGCCCGTTACCGGCTTATCGTTGATTTCTGGGACACCCTGTATAAATAACAACCAAATTTCAGACAGGTGTAACTCCAAAACCGATTATGCCTATTAACGAACTTTAATGTCGCATTCGGATGCCCTATGTTTCCGTTCTTAAGTTTTCGTGAAATTAAATCATACTATTTCAGCAAATTTCACATGCGTCTTTGTGTCTTTGTTATCGACAGAACAATAATCCAGATGGGTATAACTTCGAAACTCTTTGGCTGATTACGCCCAACAACGATTTCAACAGTCCCATTCGGATCTGCAGCCTACCCTGAAAAGTCGCTTCCGTCCGAGTTATCGTGGAATTCACCCAAGGCTGCTCATAACTAAACATCGTGTTTAAATTCGGAACTTGTAAAGTGGAGTATGAAGTGGGTTTTAACGCTCTTGCAAAATTTCAGCGGTTTCGGACGAATAGTTTCTGAGATACCTATATAATTTTTTTCAATGATTTTTTTAAATTTTCTAGTGATACGTTACTCACAAAATTTCGCAAAAATATGCGCGTCGGGATTCTACAACTCATTACGATATATTCTTTTGATTGAGAGCTTTATAAGTACTTGTAGAGGTTACTGTATTATCTTCAATTTGCTCGATTTTCTCCTGTTGTCTCTTGACTGACTATTTGAATATTTATAATTTGAAGATTCCGTACCCTAATTGAAGGCAGGTTGTTTGACAATGCGATTGAACGATATTTTGCAGCAATCATATAAATCAGGAGAGGATATCTGCGGAATTATTCTAAACGGCCAACGACGACGTGCCATCAAATGAATTCATTTCAGATACGTTCGAATTGCGATGGATTCGCTCGAAATCAATCTAAATTATTCAAAAGGATAGCACTCGTTAGTTCCAGCTGTGTCAATGTCGATAGCAGTTGAATACGAATCGAAGTCGGAATGGACAACTTTTGGGCAGTTTTCGTTCGTTTCTGTATTTTCAGAGGATGCACTCGAAATTCAACTTGGAATAAATTCTTGAATGATGAATGAAGACTAAAAAAATTGGTTCAAGCACTGACGTGAATTCAGAAGCTTTACGCGCGTATGTTCTCTTGTCCAATCGCCTGTATTGGACACTCTTAATCGAATTTACCATGGTAAATTCGAGATCATACGCACAAAAGCTTCTGACTTCACGTCAGTGCTTGAACCATTTTTTTTCAATGATTTTTAAAAAAAAATTTCTGGTGCTACGATCCTCACGAAATTTTGGGAGAATTTTCGCGTTGGCATTCTATAACTAAGAACCATGTTTGAATTAGAACGGATTTGTATTTTATGACTTATTGAGGAAATAAGAACCAGATTGATATAACTCCAAAACCATCGGGCCGATTATGCGAGTTAACGAACTTAGATGTCGCATTCAGATGCGAAATCTTCCCTGAAAACTGCAAGTCGTTATTTCATTCCGTTCTGAAGGAATCATGAGATACTTTATATTTTTTCGTCATTTTAAAGAAAAATCTAGTTGTTAAAGGTCCTCACAAAATTTTACACACGTCTTCATGTCGATATTCTACAACTATTTACCAAGCTTCAATTCGATCGAGTCTATATTTTTTGAGTTATCGAGGAAATAATATTCCAGATGGGTATAACTCCGAAACCGTTGGTCCGATTATGACCAACAGCAAACTTATTTCTCCCATTCAGATGTGCAACCTATCCTGAAAATTGCAAGTCCCTATCTCCTTTAGTTCGAGAGTTATCGAGGAAACGGTCACCCATCCAGCTACTGAACTCACACAAGGCTGCTCGGATCTCCAACAATATAGATCCGATCATGTTCAAACTTGGACCTTGGTAGTGGAGTTCTGAAGGCTCTCGGAAAATTTCATTGATGTCGGACGAATAGTTTCTGATACATAAAATTTGTTCAATGATTATTTAAGAATTTTCTAGTGATACGATCCTCACGAAATTTTGCGAGAATTTTCGCGTTGCCATTCTACATCTTATAACCATGTTTGAATTGGATCGGTTTTGTATTTTTCGAGTTATTGAGGAAATAAAAACCAAATTTCAGATGGGGATGCCTATGAATAAACTCAAATGGCGCATTCAGATTCTCAACCTAACCTGAAAATTTCAAGTCGGAATCTCTTTCCATTCTTAGGTTATCGTGATATAAATAATATATTTTAATAATTTTTCGAATATTTTTTAGCGATACGACTCTCACAAAATTTCACAAACGTCCTAAGGTTTATATTCTACAATTACTCACCAAGTTTCAATTCGATCGGATTTATATTGGTTGTAGACAAAATTATTACTCGAAAACAATTGGGCCGATTATGCCCATTCACGAAGTTGTCCATCGTACTACTACGCCACCTACCCTGAAAATGTCAAGTCGCTATGTCTTTCTGTTCTCAAGTTATCTTGGCAACGGCCGGCCGGCCGGACAGAATCAAATTTGACCTAGAATTCTTCATCAGGGAGTCGAACCCAATCGTTTGAGATTATTTTCGGCGAAAAATTCGAAAATTACAGTTATTTGGGCAAAATGATAACAAGATCTTCCCCTGAACATACGCGCAACAAAATGGATGTTTCTTTTTTGAATCGGCAATACTGTCTGCGACAGCTGAATTTAGCAGGCTCATCATTTTGACCAATTTTTAGGAATTCCGAATTCTGAGCCCGAAATGGGCTCAAACGATTCTAACTTGACTTTATATTTGTTCTTTTCTACAACTAGCTACCAGTTTCAATTTGATCAGATACGTATTGTTTGAAAACAAAATAAGCACTCAGAAACCGTTGGACAGATTATGCCCATTAAAGAACTAAAATGTCGCATTCGGATGCAACCGCAACGGCCGGCCAGATGAAATGGAATTTGACCTCGAATTCTTCATCAGCGAGTTGAACTGTATTCTTCGCCGAATTTTTTGCCGAAAATGGTCTCAAATGATGTGCGCCAAAAAGACATCAAGAGGGGAGTGAATACACAAATTCCGAGATGCTTTACAAATCAGGCACCTAGCTACCAAACATCCTACATAAACCGACTGCCTATATGTCATCCTACTTATCAAACTTCGGGCATAAATTAGCCAAGTCAGTCAGCAATGAGGAATTTTCCTGTGAGTGTACCTAACCCAGCAAAAGGAATTATGGCATTCAGCTGCTGTAGAATTCCGTAAAGTAGGTGTAGCATTTTAACGATATTTGTTCTGTCAGGTTTGTTTTCATTAGGAAAATTTATTATGATAGCCTGTCAGAATATCGATTGTTCGCATAATTATGTAATGAAACTACACCAATAATTCCGACAACATAGTGAGTTTTACAGTCAATTTGAAAAATGAAATATTTGTTCTGGGAAAGGAAAATCGTTGCATTTCAATAGACTTTTGATGCAAAGGTACTAAGTGAACTTTCGGTGATTCTTTCTTGAGACATAATTTTTTTCCTAAATATCTAGGAGTGAAACTAGATTCCCCTTTGAATTTCAAAGCCCATTTGGATGACTTGCGTCTGAAGTTGAAAACAAGAAATGATATTCTGCAGAAATTAGCTGGTACTTCATGGGATGCTGATGCGGCTACACTTCGAACGGCAGCCTTAGCCTTGGTTTATTCTGCCGTTGAATATTGTTGTTCCATCTGGTTTAATAGTGCTCATACTCAAAAAATTGATGCACAGCTGAATTCGTCTATGAGTATCAACACTGGAACTATTAGATCTACACCTATTCACTGGTTGCCAGTTCTTTCAAACATTGTCCCGCCCCACATTCACAGGCAGACTGCTCTTTCAAATTCTTGGAATAAATTTCAATCTCTTCCGAATTCATTTCCGATTCTCTCCTACATTCCAGACAATAAGATTCCCAGATTGAAGTCACGAAAACCTTTATGGTTCAACTGTTTTCTTAATTCGAATAATAGGGACAAGGAATTAAGTTTGGCAGTCTGAATGAATTTATTGCGATTTATTCAACAACAATTTAATTTCTGATCCTTCACATAATGTTCCGGGGTTTGATCACCTAAGGAAAATAAGGTCTATTCTGAACTGTCAAAGAACCCATCATGGTCGTTGCAACAGCATGCTTTTCAGGTGGAACTCAGTTGAGAGCCCTAGATGTCAATGCGGGGAAGCAGAAGAAACCATAGTTAGTTAATAATTGGCGTATATATAGATTCAAGGATGGTTTTAGGGCTATTCATAATGTTTCTGAATCTGTTTTAGAATGGGTAGCGAGTTTCAAACCTATTGAATAAAATATCGAATATTCCATTTTTGATTTATTCGTTTTCTCCTTTTGTCTTTTCCTTTTCCAGATTGAGTTTCGGGTACCTTGGAGAAACTTCTCTGCTTGTTGAAGGAAGAAGCGATAGAAAAAAATGGGTTCAAGCCCTGTGGACAGGAGCTTTCTGGCGCTCTAGTTCAAACAGACAAATTATATCTCCGAAAGTATTGGTTTCTCAGAGTTGGGAATTATATCAATGTATTCTTATGATAGAACTGCATCATAAAGGAAATTCAATTCAAATAATAGTTTATTTATCGAGATTAAATGAGCAATCTGAGAATGAGAACTGCACCATGGCAGAAACCAAATTAAAATGGCTGAAATGAATTTGACTCTCTCTTATAGAACAGGATGAAAAGTACGAGTACGAACACAGATCATATAATAAAGCTTAGATAGAATAATTATAGCATTCTGTGAAAACATAGAAGTATGATTCATTATTGAAATTTAGAACTTCATCTTAGCAGAAATTGAATTCAAACATCATAGAAGAATTCAAATTCAACAAGAGTGCCAAAAATGATCAATCCAAAACCAATAGACGAATTCTACCCAACAACGAACTCATCCGAGATATTCATTCCTCAATTCTATGATGAACGATAATATATATCTTTCCTCAAATCTACTCCAATACACCAATATTCCAGTTTTGTTTTTAGTGGAGATATTCTGAACTCAATATTATTAACTTACCATTCCCATCATCATATGGATTGACCATCTGCATGAAAATATCAACCAACAAAAAGTATGATATTATATGAGGAGTAGCTTTTCAAAACGCATTATGTCCAATTTGGGCGAAAATGAGTTTGAAGCGGATTCAGAAATGTTTTCTGTTGCTCTATAGCCCTATGTAAACAAAATCTTCCAAATGGCATTATGTCCCTCTGTAATTCAAATCCAAAGTATGTAAGCCGCATCGCAATGAATTATGTTTACGTTTGCATTTTTAAAAGAAATAAAATATAACCAAAAACATGTTTTATCGATTTGCTCATGTTAATTAGGTTACAGGCCAACACTTACTGTGCAGACTGTTTTCTCTAAATGTATAAAAAATCGCAACAAACAGCATTATTTTCAATTTCAACCACATCAAAACGCATTATATACAATGAGATGAATCAAAACGCATTAAGTCCAAACGTTTTTTACATTTTCTGTGTATATCTGGATCAATATTGATTTAAATGAGATTAGTTATTACCTTTAGATGTAAATTTCTATCAAACAAACTCGACATACTCAAATTATAAGCCAGGGAGGAAGAAAAAATCGTTTTTCGTTGATTCCCAATAAAATGGTTTTTGGACTTAATGCGTTTTGATAAGTTGCTCCTCATATTATGATTCTCATATTGATACCATTACTGGAATGAATGACAATGAGACAACGTCAAAGTTGACATTATAACAATTCATAGAATAGCCACAGAATAATTCCATCATTGAAATTTTGAAGAATCATATCTCCGAAAGTATTAGCTTGTTAGAGTTTAAAATGATATGAATGGATTCTTATGGTAAAACTGCTTATTGAAAAAAATTTTAATTTGGAATTTGTTCTGTCAAAAAAAAATTTTTTTTTTGTTACTCTGAAACCATCTGTCAGATTTTGCCCAATAACGAACTCAGCCGAGATATTTATCCCCCAAACCTACTCTGAAAATTTCAACTGTCTAGCTCATTCCGTTCGAGAGTTATCGTGCCTACGGCCGGACGGCCGGACCGGCCGGCCGGACAGAATGAATTTCGACCACGAATTCTTGATCAGTGAGTCGAACCAAATCGTTTAAGACCATTTTCATCGAAAAATTCGAAAATTACAGACATTTGGGCAAATTGATAAGCACTCAGTTCCGAGGAACTAGAGCGCCAAAAAAGATGCCTTCAATATTTAATATTTCAGCATATTTTTTATCAATTTCAATTATAGGGTTTTTTTGCTGAGGTTGTTCCCTCAGCAAACATAGGGTAAAGTTAGTATTTGAACTAAACTTTAGAAAAATCCAACCATTGGAAAATATTTAAAATAAGTATTGGGCCTCCACGATTTCTTATACACTCAGAAACACAACTGGGCATACTCTTAATGAGATGAAAAGCTCCTGCCCAAATTATATTCATATGGTATTCGTGACTCTCATCTTGAATTGATACGCAGTTACCTCAGGACTAGAACGATTCTAAATATATTAAAACAAAATAAAATGCATTCCTATAAAATGGCACCTACCTAGGAACTCTTCGAAGACAATGTTGAATGGCGAACTTGTTTTTGTGAACAAATGATGGACATGTTGGATAACGATATTATCCAATTAGTAGACGTTCTGTTTTCTGACGAGTGCACTTTTTGCGCGTATGTTCTGGGGAACATCGCGTTATCATTTTGCCCAAATGTCTGTAACTTTCAAATTTTTTGACGAAAATGGTCTCAAACGATTAAGTTCGACTCCCCAATGAAGAATTCGAGGTCAAATTTGATTCTGTCCGTCCGGCCATTCGCCTGTATTGGACACTTAATTCGAATTTACATTGGTAAATTCGAATTAAGAGTGTCCAATACAGGAGAATGGACAACATAATTTACCATGGTAAATTCGATTAAGGGTGTCCAATACAGAAGAATGGACAATAGAACATACGCGCAAAAGCTTCTGACTTCACGTCAGTGCTTGAACCAATTTTTTTTCGCAACGGCCATGGTAATCGTCAAAATTGACGCTACTGGTCTGCCGAAAATCCTCACTAGATGAGAGAGGAACACACACGTTTCAAAATGTTAATCTGTGGGCAGGAAATGTTCGAAACCATATCATAGGCCCCTTTTTCATTGAGGACAATTTGAATGGAGAAATTATTTAGCACAACCGCAAAATGATGACGTTCCAACTGGTAAATTTATGTCCTGATGAAAGAAATCCACAAGTTCCACGGAATATGATATGGATCCAACAGGATGGACTAGCACTAGCACTACATCACCAACCCAATGCCCGCCAGTACCCCGACGCAATATTTCCATATCGGTGGATAGGAAGGCGAGGAACAATCGAATGGCCAGTGCGATCCCCTGATCTTAACCCATTAGATTTCTTTTTATGGGGATATGTGAAGAGCATTGTGTACAAAACTGAACCCATGAATTTGAATGACCTAAAAGATAGAATAACACTTGCTTTTGGGTCGATCACTCCTGAGATGTTGAATAATGTTGGAAGAAATTTTTATTTCCGTTTAGGGTGTTGGCAAGGCGTTCGCGGTGAACACTTTGAACATCTACTTCATTAACATTCATATTTTTTCTGCTGTATTTTGTATCGCATTTTAGTTTTTCATATTGAACCAAATTTCGCTATTCACTTGGTTTTACTTTAGTCTAATTTGATTTTTGCAATTCACATGAAAGTGATAACATTTCTGAATAGAGAATGACGCGACCTTTCAAATGATGTATCACAAGCCCATACTTACCCGTTTGAAAAATTAGTGGTTCTACCTGTCTTTTTGCGGGTTGAAGGTAGGGTTTGCGTTTTTACGAAGAAGAATGACAATTTAAAATTTAAATTCGACGTGTTTTGGGATTTTCCATAAATATGTACATTGTACACTGTACAGTAACCATGATAATGAATTTATTCCATTTAGCTTTTCCACACTGTATGTGGTTGCGTATTATCTCGTTGGAAAAGTGGCTTCTTGAGAGTCTGCATATAAAATGAACATGAATCCGGGTTATGTTTGGACATGCATGATGGACGTGCAAGGGTCAGAAGGCGACGAGGTGAAAGATGGGAGCTTCAATTTTCTATGGAAAGACCTGAACTGGATGCTGTTGGAATTATGGTATAGGGGACTATTGCTTTTGGATGCAAGTCACCTTGGGTGTTCATCAGAGGCAACATGGCCACCGTGCGTTGCATTCAGGAGGTGCTGGAAGCATAATAAGGTTCCACAATATGGATTCCAACAGTATCCATTTCAGGTCTTTCCATAGAAAATTGAAGCTCCCATCTTTAACCTCGTCGCCTTCTGACCCTTGCACGGCCATCATGCATGTCCAAACATAACCCGGATTCATCACTAAACATAATGGTAAATCCATTCAAGGTCTCAGTTCTGCCGTTTTTTGCACCTACCCAGAGGATAAAATCGGTTTTTTTCTTCGGTATGGTTGAAAAACTGATCTTTATTGGTCCTAAATTTAACCAACAAACTCGTAGAAATTCTTTTTGGCAAATTCAGTTTTACTGAGTGTTTTTTTTCTCTCACTTAGTGGGTATATTTCGCAATTTTACTTCTGCTTCAAAAAGCTACATCGTCCTCGTTCATAGAATGGTGAATATATTTCACTGATTTATAAAACTGTACATTACCGAAATCTATGGTTATCAGTCAGGCACAGATTACATGGACCAATGCATATTTTTGAGCTATTTTGAAATATTACATATTTCAGCATTTAACTGCGTACAGTATCGGAAAGAATTTCGACACGATGGCAATTGCGAAAATCGAAGCGTTGTCAGTTGCAGTTAACAAGAGGCATACCTAATTGACATTTTTTCAGGATATTTTCCATTTATTTCCTCAATGAAGTTGCTTTTTTGGCCCTCTTGTTCCTCGATACAGAGTACTTATCAGTTTGCCCAAATGTCTGTAATTTTTTTTTGAATTTTTGGAATAAAATGGTCTCGAAACGAATTGGTTCGACTCACTGATCAAAAATCCGCGGTCAAAATCGATTCTGTCCGGCCGGTCCAGGCGGTCCGGCCGGCCGTTAACTCGATAACTCTCGAACGGAATGAGCTAGGCAGTTGGAAATTTTCAGAGTAGATTTGGGATGTGAATATCTCGGTTAATTTCGTTAAAGGGCAAAATCCGATGGTTTCGAAGGAACGAAAAAAAATTTTTTTTACATTAGAAATTTCAAATTCATTTTTTTTTAGATGTAGTTTCCTCATAAGAATCCATTGATATCATTTTCGACTCTAACAAGCTAATATTTCCAGAGATATGATTATTTCAAAATTTCAACAATAGATCGTACTTCAATGTTTTCACAGAACGCGAATTCTATCTGTCTGTTTTCCATCTGCGTTCACTGTTCATACCTGTCATCTTATTTACCTATAACAGAAATGTCAGATGTATTTATGTTCTAACAAAGTATGATTGAATACAAAATGACCAATTATAGGATATTATAATCACCCAAACCCTATGTGCTCTTGGATAATCCATATGATGTTGTACATATATAATTTGGTAAGTTTCTAAAATTGGGTTCAGAATATCTTCAGTGAAAACAAAACTGGAATATTAGCTTAGTTTCAATAAATATAAGATAATTTTCAGAGTATAGATTTCAGGAATGAACATCTCGGAGAAGTTCGTTGCTTAATTTTAATTTAATTTCTTTTATGATGCAGTTCTATTATAAAAATCCATTGATATATCATTCCCAACTCTGAGAAACCAATAATTTCGGAGATGATTTGTCAAAGTTTGAACAAGAGAGCCAAAGCTCCTGCCTACAGGGCTTTCCCACTTTTTTTAAAGGGTTAATCACTTTAATCTAGTACCTTTTAGTTCCGGTTAATATTTATATTTTTCGACGATAGATTCCGTTTGTTCTCTCAATGAAGTTAATCCTTGTTTTTGGCTCTCTTGTTCCTCGGAACAGATTGCTTATCAATTTGCCCAAATGTCTGTAATTTTCGAATTTTTGGCTGAAAATGGTCTTAAACGATTTGGTTCGACTCACCGATCAAGAAGTCGTGGTCGAAATCAATGCTGTCCGGCCGGAATGAAATTTGCAGGGTACGTTTGTAGCGTGAATATCTCGGACGAATTCATTAACGGGCGGAATCCACCTAGCGGTTTCGGAGTTATGGCCCTTTTTAGTAAAAATATATTTTATGAATATTTCCGAAACCGATCACTCGATCTATCTGAAATTTAGCATCAAATTGTACAATAATGACCTCTATATGCATGCGAAGTTTTATTTGTATCGGGTTGCAACAAGCTATAAAAAAATTAAATTTCTAAATTTCGTTTCTACAATAACTCTCGAACAGAATGAGCTAGGCAGTTGAAATTTTCAGAGTAGGTTTGAGAGATAATTATCTCGGTTAATTTCGTTACTAGGCAAAATTGGCTTGATGGTTTCGGAGAAACGAAAAAACAAATTTTTTTTTACAACACAAATTTCAAATTTAATTCTTTTTAAGATGTAGTTTCACCATAAAAATCCATTGATATATTATTCGACTCTAACAGGCTAATACTTTCGGAGATATGATTTTTCGAAATTTCAATAATGAATCGTACTTCTGTACTTCTTATGTTTTCATAGAATGCTGTACTTAATTATTGTATCTATGAATTATTATATGATCTGTGTTCTTACATGTCATCTTATTTTCCTATGAGAGATAAATGTCAAAATTATTTCTGGTACACCTCTTGTTCTAGAAAAAAAAGTACGATTGAATGCAAAATGACCAATGAAATAACCTCAGGTATCGTAGAATTATGAGGATGATATGATATTATACTCTTAAGGTGATAATATAATGCCCGTGGATAATCCATAATATGGATTATTCCATCATCATATTATGATGATGGAAATATATTCTTTGGTAAAATACATCATCAAATTGGGTTCAGAATATCTCCATTAAAAACAAAACTGCAATATTGTCTAAGTTATAATTATTGTAATATCATTTTCAGTGTAGATTTGAAGAATAAATATCTCGGATAAGTTCGTTAACGGGGAGAATCGGTCTGTTTGGATTTAATTTCTTTCATGATGCAGTTCTATCATAAGAATCCATTGATATAATTCTCAACTCTGAGAAACCAATACTTTCGGAGATATAATTTGTCTGTTTGAACAAGAGCGCCAAAAAGCTCCTGTTCACAGGGTTTGAACCAATTTTTTCCATAGGATTCGTTGCGTTAATCCAGCGTCTTTCATTTCAAGTTATTATCAACATTTTCCTACAGAAGTTACAATAGTTTATTATCTGAATGGAGTTGCTTGTGTTTCCACAGGGTTCACCGCGATATTCTAGCATCTCATAGTTTCGGTTATTATTCATGATTTTCGACGATATTTTCCGCTTATTCTCTCAAATGAAGGTCCTTGATTTTTTTTCTCAGGGTTCATGACGTTAATCTACCACGTTTAAGTATCGGTTCTCTGATACAATAATAAACCTTATATGGGATTACTTCTGAAAATGGGAGAACCTTCAGTCAACAAAATGCTCATTACAAGGGTGAAAATTTCCAACCCGACACAGTTTATTTACCCGGACAGACAACACGAGACGTTATTCCACTTTACTGGACAATAAACCCTCCTTAATTGCCATTGAACAAGAACAAATTGTGGCTGACACAGGAACAGTGATAAACCGCCCTTGACCGCTGCTCCTCGAGCAGCCCGGCCATGGTAACTAACAGGAGCTCCCGATAATGGGCTACACACACTGGACGACAAAACGCCACTGTGTTGCTTTATCTAACCACTCGCCTCTCCCAAGTTTCGTATCCTCAAATTGCTCTACCCGGTACTTGGATAATTCATGGGCCAACAATGAAAAGTGGCGGTTATCTTGTTGCAGCGTGTTATTGTTCGCTGCCATTTGTCGACCCTGATGATTCGGCAGTTTGATAGTGGCGAGATACGTCTTTTGTGTGAAATGTGTTGAAAGAAAAAAATATTTATGAGCTTGACGGTCCGGACACATGAGTTAAACTTTCCTTTTAGTCTGAGGAAAGAGGTATATTCGGATTTGCCCATTCGTATCTATGATTTGACCATAACACCAAACTTTAACACCACAAAACTTACTACACTCTTGTCCACTATTTTGTCGTCTGACATATGTTTCGGAAACAAAGTTTTCATCTTCAAAGCATTACTAAAGCATGCTATCAATTTCTACACTCAAGTATGGGTTGACATTATACGCTTAGGGCCCATTACCAAGAAATCATTAATCTCAGTTCTAACAAACTCGGTTTAACCTAAACGGATATCTAAATCTCGGTTTAGATAGTTCCGATTTCCCCATACATAATTGAAGGGCGTTTGATTAATCCGAGATTGGAACTCAAGAATAATGGCCACGTCGCAAAATAAACCAATTTGACAGTAGTTTTTACCTGAGTATTTACGAAGTAAGCGTACTTTCATTCAAATTTGAGAATTGTTACTGCAAAGAGGTTAATTTAATTGAAAAAGGAGTTGGTGTTGTGTTCAAAATGTTGGGACGGAAAAGAAATGCTGTATTTCAAGCATCAGGAAAAGCTAGCTTACTTCATATAGTGCGTAAATATTTTAGCATTGTCAAGTATATAAAAACAGGCAATATTAGTGTGGATACGAACAAGAAAACCTGGCAAATAATCGCAGATGAATTCAACTCTTCCTCGCCGCATATTTTCATGCCGAACAAGAAATGGAAAAATTGAAACAAGAAAGGATCAAAACTGAAATCCTGGATGAGGAATGCCAAGGAAAGATGAATTATAATGTCGTTTATAGTATTCTCTTAAACCACGTTATGAGTTTCAGCAATATTTTGTAGGTATTCGTTGTTTCTGTTGAATAAATGATTTCATTAACTTTCTATGATTTATCTTTTATAATCCTTCAAAAGCCTAAAACAATTCCGTACATCATTTCAAATTGTTAAATGAGATATACAAATAACGTTTGAAGTAATGATAGCAAACTTTCATTATAAATATCACTCATTTTGTGGTTTTCAATATTATGTAGTATGTATGTATGTATGTAAGTAAGAAGATGATATGAAATAATAAAACTTATATTTCTATTCTTAATTTCTTAACCACAATCTACGAAATAAGCACGGGAATGGTGTCAAAAATCCTCAAATTCAAGTATTGAAATGTCCAACTGCGTAAAATCGGTTTCTCTTTATTACAACTTTTGAAAAATCATATCTCCGAAAGTATTAATTTGTTAGAAATGATAATAATATCAATGGATTCTAATACCAAAACTGCATCTTAAAACAGTGGGAAATCGCTGTGGACAGGAGCTTTGGCGTGCTGTCCAATTTATAGCCAGAGCTGTCACCCATCCAGTACTGCCATCCAGTACCGCCTAAAGCTGCTCAGCAAAAATATAATATCTTCCCATTATTTCCAGCAATATAGATCCGATCGAGTTTAAATCTAGAACTTCAAATCTTCAATACTGATTCCTTCTTCAAATTAAATATTCATTGTTACGAGAATGAAATCATCTATGAATAAAACAAGTCATCTCCATTAAACACATATTTTTGTTTTTTTTCTTTAAACTGGTAGGTATCAGTCTCGCATCACATCAATCATGGATTGATATCACATTGACGGAAACTGATGGATTGATGGAATATTAATGCATGTTGATGTGCTTCGTCAGTCCATCAGTCTCATCGTGATCTCTCATCGTCAATCCACATCAGTCTCATCGTGATCAAGATCATGCACTCAACTGATGCGAGATTGACCGTGTAACCTCCGTCCAAGACGGAGGTACACGTAAGATGATTAACTCAATATAACATAGATGTATGCTGGACCAAAATATGTAATACTAGCTGGCCCGGCAGACTTCGTACTGCCTCCTCAACGCCTGCCCAACTCCAACTCCAACTCCAACTCCAACTCCAACTCCAACTCCAACTCCAACTCCAACTCCAACTCCAACTCCAACTCCAACTCCAACTCCAACTCCAACTCCAACTCCAACTCCAACTCCAACTCCAACTCCAACTCCAACTCCAACTCCAACTCCAACTCCAACTCCAACTCCAACTCCAACTCCAACTCCAACTCCAACTCCAACTCCAACTCCAACTCCAACTCCAACTCCAACTCCAACTCCAACTCCAACTCCAACTCCAACTCCAACTCCAACTCCAACTCCAACTCCAACTCCAACTCCAACTCCAACTCCAACTCCAACTCCAACTCCAACTCCAACTCCAACTCCAACTCCAACTCCAACTCCAACTCCAACTCCAACTCCAACTCCAACTCCAACTCCAACTCCAACTCCAACTCCAACTCCAACTCCAACTCCAACTCCAACTCCATCTCCATCTCCATCTCCATCTCCATCTCCATCTCCATCTCCATCTCCATCTCCATCTCCATCTCCATCTCCATCTCCATCTCCATCTCCATCTCCATCTCCATCTCCATCTCCATCTCCATCTCCATCTCCATCTCCATCTCCATCTCCATCTCCATCTCCATCTCCATCTCCATCTCCATCTCCATCTCCATCTCCATCTCCATCTCCATCTCCATCTCCATCTCCACCTCCAACTCCAACTCCAACTCCAATCCAACTACAACTCCAACTACAACGCCAACTCCATAACCAACGCCAACCACAATGCCTACTCCAACTTCAACTTCAACTCCAACCCCAACGCCAACTCCAACAACAACTCTTACCCCAACTACAACGCCAACTCCAATCCTAACGCCAACCACAACGCCAACTTCAACGACAAGTCAAACTCCAACTCCACCTCCACCTCCATCTCCACCTCCAACTCCAATCCAACTACAACTCCAACCCCAACGTCAACTTTATTGAATAGCCATAAAGTTCAAATTGACTCTACATTTTAGTTAGAAAACGTTTGTATGGAAAAAAGAAAAGGGCTGTTTTTAGGGTTTTCCCGGCAATTATTCGAAATTTTCGTAAAAACCATCCTTGGACTTCAACGAACATTTACAAAAAAAAGAATTAGCAAAATTGGTCCTGGCACTGTTGAGTTATGCGCTTACCAACACATTTTGCGATTCATTTTTATATATAAGAAGATTGACAATCTAAGATTTCTGATCAGCAGGTATGTTTTATATCGACGCCTATGTGTATAGCATCAAGATACGAAGTCGCACAAGGGCAATACTTACCAAGTTTATGTGTTAGTGTGGATTCATGCAGCCCAAATTAACGAGTATCGAGTAACAATTAACAATTACAAATAGTGAGTAAAAGTTGAACTTCATGTATCTGAATGAGAGTGTACATGCAGACAAGTAACAATTATCAATTAACAAATAACAAGTAGGAGTTCGCCAACTTTTAACTTTCTACTTTAATTGAACGAGATTTTGTACTTGTACGCAACTCGTGCGCAGCTGTACGCAGATTAGACAGTCCGATGATGTAAATATAACCTTACTTTGTAAAATATTCAATTTATTTGGTGTGTATTTATGTGGGTTCCGTGTTATAACATTGGAAAAATGAATTTTAAACACTTGTTTTCAAATATAGGGGGAACAGAGGTTATTTTGAAAAATTAATACCTCCGAACTTTGACTTGTGGGTTTTTATTTCTTAATTGTTAATTTGAGTGCATGAATGCTGCATTTTTGTACGTGGTAATTCATAATTGTTATTTGATACTTTTTACTTGATAATTGTTATTTGATGTTGCATGAATCCACACTAAAATATACAGTCCATTATTTACAAGAGTTATTTTCGTCATCCAAAAGTGTTTGCGCTCGTACATCAAAGTTCACGCAAGGAAATAAATTTTATTTCATACTGATACATTATGAAGAAATAAACCCTTAGTTACCGTGACTATAAACATGGTTATTACTCCCTTGGGAGTTATACTCCTATACTAAGCAGATATAGATCTTTAACTCCCTCTAATGTATTTAGAAAAGCCAACCAACTATTGTCAAATTTTCAATTGTCAAATTTTATTCATTCAGTATGAAATAAAATTAATTATCTATCACGTGAGTTATTGGATGTTAACAACCTCGGGCAACTTAACAATCCCTCGGGACTCACGTCCCTCGAGATTGCAATCTGTTGCCCTCAGTTGTTAACATCCTCATAACTCCCTTGATACATAAAAAACTATAACTACCTGGATTGAGTTCGAATATTAACTACACCGAATAGAGTACATAGGGGCCTATATCGGAAAAGGTTAAGAACCTAATATTATTATTGTTTTTTTCACATATATGCAACTCTAATAATAAATATTATTCTGGTCAGAGCTGAGCCAAAGCATTGTGCTTAGTGCTTGTGAAAGTGCTTGAAGCCTTTTTGTGCTTCCGAGTACTGTGCTCCCGACCACTTTTTAAAATCAGTGCTTAGTGCTTAGTAACTCAAGCACTTCTTAAAAAGTCTTAGTGCTTAGTAATCCCTTAAGTGCTCTCGAGCACTTCCGAGGATTACTAAGCACTAAGCCTTTCCGAAATCATGACGTAACACGAATAGACTTTGACGCGCTGTGATCGGAGGAGTTAATGTGTACCAGGGCGATCAATTGAGGCATCAACGGAACTTGTAAATCTTGTAATTAACAGTTGTTGGTTATTGATTCATGGAATGGGACGTGGATATGTGAATATTACTAGCTCCTGAAAATCATTCAGCATCAAAGCATTATTATGAGGATCGTCTATCAAGAAGATATAAGTGAATTATTTTCGAAAATGAATGGTCCTGTGAATTCACAGATTTATCCGATATATGTATTAATTTTTAAATTTACATTGCCAAGTTGCTTATGAATACAATTACAGGAGAAAATAATGTTATCCGGTTTCTGCAGATTATATTTTTAACATTTTGAAAAATTTAAAAAAGCATTTATGTCATGCTGATCAATTCGAATTAAATTAATGATTAATGGAAAACTGCCCCAAAAAGAACTGGATTCACGTCAGTGTTTTTTTTATTAGTGAGAGAAATGTCATATATGTTTCAGGTATTGTCCCATTTTGAAATTGAGAAATATATTTTATGTGCAGAAAAAACTGAGACGCTTATAGAATGCATATTTCCATTAATTGTATCATCATATGATAGAACTAATTTTGAGATCGTTAGTTTTATAGAAATTTGTTTCGCTGCGCTCCATTCCTCATCCGTCAATAGTGCACATGGGGAATGCAAGTTTGGTTGTTTACATATTTCTCCAATAGAATACAATTTTATATAACAATTCGGAGTAAATATTCTCATTCCCAGCAAATTTCTAAAAGTGCTTGGTGCTTAGTGCTCGAAAAATCGAATTACTTTTATAAAGTGCTCAGTAATTGCAAGCCCTTTGTGAAAACGTGGTGCTTTTGTGCTAGAGGCTCGTGATCATTTTTATTGAGTGCTTAGTGCTTAGGGCTTGAAGCACTTTTCTTCAGTGCTCGGCACAGTTCTGATTGTGGTCAGCATTAAAACTATTAAATATACTCTTCATAAAACAATGAGACAAATATAAGAGATTTTCCGTCCCATGGGCCATGAGTTATGTCAATTTTGAGTGGAGTAAAATAAAACCAGCTCTTTGGTAGAATAACGAGAGTTAACTCGGTATCAAATAGTCCGACATTTTTGAACGACATACAGAGTAAAATATACAAAACTTTTCGTTATTCGAACGCAATTCAGTAAATAATACGCTATGGAGTTAATATTCGAACGCAACCCAGATCCAACCAAGTTGGCCCAATCAAAAATCTTAACATATCGTTGTGCCAAGTAGCGATAACATGAAATATAGAAACGATAGCAGGTTTTCATTCGAGAGGGAGTGTATCTTGACTGTGCTAGGCCTTTTTGTATTGTAACACTTATTCAGAGAAAATCCATGTTTTTTATTGATGCAGCGATCTAAAGAATACAATTTCAACTGATGAGGTATCAAACAATCCAGTAGCACAGGTCCTGGATACTAAACGATGGTAGTTCCTTACATCCCGTTTATTCCATGATTTAAAAATTGGACGAATTCCAATTCCAAATTCTTTTAATTTTCACATTCTTTTCTATTTAAAATCAATATATTTGTACTATTGATATTATTTTTTATTGGGTGCTTGAAAATATTCAGACGACAAATGTTGAGTCTGATACGAAAGTGATTAACAATTCACTATACTAATTTTCCTTGATAAATAGCAAATATATTCATAATCTCCTTCTATAAACTGCAAAACCTGATCACAACTTACTTTTTTCTGCCATATTTCTGGCTTAAATTATTTCACTGGAATACATCCAAAGTAAATCCCCATTCTTAAAAATATGTCCATTTGTACCTTATTTAACTCCTCTCGACCCGCAATAGGCATTCAGATTCAGATATTTGGGCAAATTGATAAGCATTCTGTTCCGAGGAACCAGAACACCAAAATGAGCGGAAAAATTAAATTTAATTTAATATATTATGTCATTATGACATGTTATTATATTCGCATTTAAATACAAAATGGAACTAACTTTTTGCGCGTATGTTCTGGGGAACATCGCGTTATAGTTTTGCCCAAATGTCTGTAACTTTCGAAATTTTTGAAAAAAATGGTCTCAAACGATTAAGTTCGACTCCCCAATGAAGAATTCGAGGTCAAATTTGATTCTGTCCGGCCGGCCGTCAGGCCGGCCAGCCGTTGCCACGATAGCTTGAGAACTAAAAGAGCTAGCGACTTGAAATTTTCAGAGTAGGTGGCGCATCCCAATACGACGGACAAGTTCGTTAATGGGCATAATCGGCCCAGCGGTTTCCGAGTAATAATTTTGTTTTCAACCACTATGAATCCGATCGAATTGAAACTTGGTGAGTAGTTGTACAATATGAACCTAAGCACGTTTGTGAAATTTTGTGCGAATCGTATGGCTAGAAAATTTTAAAAAAATTATTAAAATATATTTTTGTTGTCACGATAACTTGAGAACGGAATGAGATAGCGGCTTGAAATTTTCAGGTTAGGATGTGTACCAGAACGCGACATTTCAGTTCTTTCATGAGCATAATCGGTCAAACGGTTTCAGAGTTATAGCCATCTGAAATTTTCTGAAATTTGGTGGTTTTTTGTTCCTCATTAACTCGAAAAATACTGAACCGATTGAATTCAAACATGGTTATTAGTTGTAGAATGCCAACGCAAAAATGTTTGCAAAATTTGGTGAGGATAGCATTTGTAGAAAATTTTCAATAAATCACTGAAAATAAAAAAAAAAAAATCTATATATCTGTAACTATTCGTTTGAAATTGCTGAAATTTTGCAAGAGCCTTGATAACCTGACTCTACTGCCAAGTTTCAAGTTTTAATACGATCGGTTAAATATTGTTGGAGATTCGAGCATTCTTGTGTGAGTTCAGTAGATGGGTGACCGTTGCCTCGATAACTTTCGAACGAAAGGAGATAGGGACTTGCAATTTTCAGGGTAGGTTGCATATCCGAAAGGGAGAGTTGAGTTCGTTTTTGGGCATAATCGGTCTAACGGTTTCCGAGTTATGCCCACCTGGAATATTATTTCCTTGATAACTCAGAAAATAAATATTCGATCGAATTGGTGCATGGTAACTAGTAGTAGAAAATCAACATAAAGACGTGTTTAAAATTTCGTAAGAACCGTACCCCTAGAAAATTTGAAAAAAATGACGAAAAAAAAAAATTTAAGAACCGTACCCCTAGAAAATTAAAAAAAAATCACGAAAAAAAAAATTGTTTCAAGCACTGACGTGAAGTCAGAAGCTTTTGCGCGTATGTTCTATTGTCCATTCTTCTGTATTGGACACCCTTAATCGAATTTACCATGGTAAATTATGTTGTCCATTCTCCTGTATTGGACACTCTTAATTCGAATTTACTATGGTAAATTCGATTTAAGTGTCCAATACAGGAGAATGGGCAACATAATTTACCATGGTAAATTCGATTAAGGGTGTCCAATACAGAAGAATGGACAATAGAACATACGCGCAACAGCTTCTGACTTCACGTCAGTTGTGGGACCTCCGTTAGGAAAGCAATTGCCTCTTCTCCAAATCCGAACGTATTTTAATATAGATCTACCGAATAAAGTTATTTATAAATTCGCCTCAGGGCTACCATACAGACATTTCAACTCAGAAACAACGCTATTTCCCCCAAACTGACTTGTGTCCGTGCACTGAATTGACCTGAATATTCTTTTAAAATCTCACAATATCGGCTCATTACTCCCAACCAGGGATGTTGCGAATATTCGCATCCGCATCCGCAAATGCGGAACTTCCGCATAGATTTGGACATCTGCATCCGCATCCGCATCCGCATTAATCAATGCGGATGTTCATGCGGATGAGAATTTCATGCAAGTAGCGCTAGCGACAAGAAAGAATTTGGGCGGGTCCTACTGTTTATTAAGTATAATGCTCCTATTTTTAATTTCACTTACTAATATAAGAACCAGTAGGTGTTTAATATCAAAATTGGTTCAAGCCCTGTGGACAGGAGCTTTCTGGCGCTCTAGTTCAAACAGACAAATTATATCTCCGAAAGTATTGGTTTCTCAGAGTTAGGAATTATATCAATGTATTCTTATGATAGAACTGCATCATAAAGGAAATTTAATTCAAATAATAGTTTATTTATCAAGATTAAATGAGCAATCTGAGAATGAGAACTGCACCATGGAAGAAATCAAATTAAAATAGCTGAAATGGATTTGACTCTCTCTTATAGAACACATATACGAGTATGAACACAGAGCATATAATAAAGCTTAGATAGAATAATTATAGCACTCTGTGAAAACATAGAAGTACGATTCATTGTTGAAATTTCGAAAAATCATATCTCCGAAAGTGTAAGCTTGTTGTAGTTAAAAATGATATCAATGGATTTTTATGGTGAAACTGCATCTTAAATAGAACTTGAATTTGAAATTTGTTCCTTAAAAAAAATTTTTTTTTCGTTACTCCGAAACCATCTCGCCTATTTTGCCCAATAACGAACTTAACCGAGATATTTATCTCCCTAACCTACTCTGAAAATTTCAACTGCCTAGCTCATTCCGTTCGAGAGTTATTGTAGAAAAACATTTTTAAATTTTCAAAATTTTTTTTTTACATTTTGCGGTAATCGTTTCAATACAAAACTTCACATGCGTATAAATGTCATGATTCTACAATTTGATGCTAAATTTCAGATAGATCGAGTGATCTGTTTCGGAAATATTCATAAAAAATGTTTTTACTAAAATCGGCCATAACTCCGAAACTGCTTGATGGATTTCGCCCATTAACGAACTCTTCCGAGATATTTACGCTCCAAATTACACCTTACACCTTACAAATTCCAATCCTCTAACTCCTTTCGTTCGAGAGTTATCGTGCCTATGGCCGGCCGGCCGGACCGGCCGGACATAATCGATTTCGACCTCGGATTCTTGATCAGTGAGTCGAACCAAATCGTTTGAGAACATTTTCAGCCAAAAATTCGAAAATTACAGACATTTGGGCAAATTGATAAGCACTCTGTTCCGAGGAACTAGAGCGCCAAAAATACATACTTACGTTTGATTTGATTAAAACAAAATGTTAATAATTAAGTTATCATTGTTTTAATTCTTCATTAATAGACTTTTTATTATTATTATTATCATTATACTGATCCTCCTGGGTCTTCCACAAGGAGACCCCTCATAAGCTCTAAGAGCTTGCCCTGAGTTAGGAGAACCAGTTGTGTTCTGTGTAGGCTTTGTTATTGTGTCCTTACGCCACCTTAGGCACATCACTGTTAATTTTTGACCCAACAGCGAATGGTGGCGATTACCGTGACTAGAAAATTTCTTTCCTAGCCTCGGAATTGAACTTGGGGCTTCCGCTCCCAAGTCAATTACTCTACCACTGAGCTAATCGCACTGTATTTACATAATCTCTCAAACATCCGCATCCGCATCCGCATCCGCGGATGTGAGCTTTCAAAACTCCGCATCCGCATCCGCATCCGCGGATGTGAAAAAATCAGCATCCGCAACATCCCTGCTCCCAACATAACCCATACAACCCAAAACCATTCACTTCTCGTCTGCGCATGCGCAATATACTCGTGGCTGCAAGTCCTCCCAAAATTACACACCTCACAAAAAACTCCAATTCTCCAACACTAGTGGTTCAGGAGATATCGCTTCTTGAATCCACGCATGCGCCGACCCTCACCAGGGGATTCTATAGAGGAATAGCATCCGCCACCCCAAAATCCCAATCCTCTCAGACGAAAGCACCAGCAGTTGAATCACTGGTGGTCTGCTCATGCGCATAACGAAAAATGCCCGTAAGGGGTAACATCAATTTCGAAATTAGCCCCAGGGCCACGGTACGGACACTTTAACTCGGAAACAACGCTACATCCCCCAAACTGACTTGTCCTTGCACTGAATTGCCATGAATATTCTTTTGAAACCTCACACTATCGGCTCAGCACTCCCAACATAACCCATACAACCCAAAAACAGTCACTTCTCTTCTGCGCATGCGCAATCTACTTGCGGCTAAAAGTCCTCTCGAAATCACACACCTTACAAAAAACTCCGATTCTCCAACACTAGTGGTTCAGGAGATATCACATATTTAATCCACGCATGCGCAGACCCTCAACAGGGGATTCTATGGAGGAATAGCATCCGCCACCCCAAAACCCCAATCCTCTCTGACGAAAACACCACCAGTTAAATCACTGATGGTCTGCTCATGCGCATAACGAAAAATGCCTGTAAGGGGTAACATCAATTTCAAAATTAGCCCCAGGGCCACGGTACGAACACTTTAACTCGGAAACAACGCTGCACCCTCCAAACTGACTCGTCCTTGAACTGAATTGCTATGAATATTCTTTTAAAACCTCACAATATCGACTCAGCACTCCCAACATAACCCATCCAATTAAAAAACAGTCACTTGTCTTCTGCGCATGCGCAATCTGCTCGCGGCTAAAAGTCCTCTCAAAATAACACACCTTACAAAAAACTCCGATTCTCCAACACTAGTGGTTCGGGAGATATCGCATCTTTAATCTACGCATGCGCAGACCCTCATCAGGGATCTGGATTCTATGGAAGAATAGCATCCGCCACCCCAAAACCCCAATCCTCTCTGACGAAAACTACAGCAGTTAAATGACTTCTCATCTGCGCATGCGCACAACGAAAAATGCCCGGAAAAGGCAGCATGAACCTCAAAAAAATAGGTTTCGGCATTTTAAGCAAAGTATTCCGCAAAATAGTAGTAATTTTTTGATTTTTTTCATGTCACGTGATCTTCACGAAATTTTGCAAAAGTGTTCGCATTTGTCTTTTGCATCTAACTACTGAGTTTCAATTTAATCAGATCAGTATTTTACGAGTTATCGTGAAATCTAAATTTTAAAATTTTTGAAATTTTTTTTTGCTACTTTAGGACCGTCCGGTCATAACAAATATCGCAGGCATATAAAGGTCATGATTCTACAATCTGATGCCAAATTTCAGAAAGATCGAGTGATCGGTTCCGGAAATATTCATAAAAAACGTTTTGACTAAAAACGGCCTTAACTCCGAAACCGCTCGATGGATTTCGCCCGTTAACGAACTTGTCCGAGATATTTACGCTACAAAACTACCCTGCAAATTTCAACGCTCTAAGTCGTTCCGTTCGAGAGTTATCGTGCTAACGGCCGGCCGGCCGGCCGGACTGGACGGACAGAATTGAATTTGACCTCGAATTCTTCATCAGGGAGTCGAACCCAATCGTTTGAGACCATTTTCGAAAAAAAATTCGAAAAATACAGACATTGTGACGAAATGATAGCACGCTGTTCCTTGCGGAACACGCGCGCAAAAAGATCACAGATCTGGGGTGATATATGGGATTCCGTGTGTGGATTGTGGAATGACATATGTTGGACAAACCAAACAATATCTACAAAGTAGAATTAAACAACACCAACGTGATGTCAGGGATGTAAAAAACAGAGAAAAGACAGCACTTTGTTCCCATTTCTTTGAAGAAAATCACAGGTTTGATTTTTCGAATATCAAAATTTATGACAACGAAAAACATTATAAAAAGAGAAATATTTCGAAATGATCCACATTAATATGAAGGAGTCTGTGAATTTTAGGTCTGATACTGGACATCTGAGTAAATTATATAATTCAATATTGATTAAGAACAATCATATAAGAGGAAAATAGACTGGTGTTGTGGGATGTTCGGTGATATGGTGTCATAGTGTAAACATTAAAGCGGAAGAAGAAGAAAAATAATCGTAGTGATGTGTGACATTTGGTGTAGGTTAGGATGATTTCAGACAGATTAAAAATGACCAATATTTTATCAGTTTGACAGGGTGGACATTGAATTATTGAGATTGGAGAAATTAAGTTACATTTTGCTGTCCTGTTACTACACTGTCTTTGTTATGTTTGAGACCATTTTGTTCTAGCTTATATAGAGGTATTTTATTTCATTGTGTTATGTAAACATTGTCAGGTGATGTCTAATTTCATTTTAATTTATAGGCCTGAAGAAGCAGACGAAATAATCTGCGAAACGTCGCCAAATATATGTTTTAGAAGAGCCATATTATTTGTCACTGACCTATTCCCGCAATTTTTTTCTATTTTATATTATTGAGGGTATTCTTTTAGAAAGCAGCTAAAAAGAGTCGGGCATTGCCACTGGTATTTCCAAGCTACTTCAAGATTTTTTGTAGTTTTAGTAAAGCTGACCGCTCGGCATCTGCTGTTCATTTGAATTAAATCTAAGGGAATTTCATGTTTCGATTTCCAGGGATTCTAAGGGTTATATAAATTCAGTTATCCAGTTTAAGTATATCGCGTTAGGAAAACACTCTATGTCGTGCATAACGCCGACTATTACTATAGCACTATAGGCTGTATTGTACAATTAAATTGTAAATGGGGTAATATTGTGTATAATAGAATCGGAAGTCGAGGTAAACTGAGTTTGGCTTTACGTGTGCATCTAATCGAAGTTGGATTATTGATTTCATCAGCTAAATGTATCGACAGCCAAAGTAATTAAGGGGTGAAACTAGAAATAGAAAAGGGCCTTATGTATGAATGCCACGATAATTTGAATACATTATGCTTTTAGAATAAGGTGAACTGTAGTTAATTGCTAATAACCTGCTAATATCTTGTGACAAAAGAATTAACGTTATTGAAGATCGCTCGAGGTTACCGCATCACAGAGGTTTGGCGTTCGTAAGGATTTCCCTAGGTGGCGCTCGTAAGATTTGTCTTTCCAGCTGTTCGCAACAATATGGCTTAAGTTTCCTAAACCATCTTTGTTTATCATTCAGTGTCTAAGTTGCGCTGATGATTGGTAACAACCATGAAACCAGTATGTATCTGCCCTGAATGACACCACCTCCTTTGGGGGAACACTGTGTGATGAGGTGGACCATGTCACGAGGGAATATTTGTTGATGGCTAAAATCGCCGAAAATATCATGCTTGCTCTCATGATCATAGGAGTTAGAGCGTTAACACTTTACTGCGCAACGTAGCATATATGCTACGCTAGCTTTCAAACTCTTTATTTCGGCAAATAATTCATATTAGAGAAATCTGTGAAGATTACTTTACTCGTAAACTAATATGCTCCATAATTCATAGATTACCACATAGGTGGAGGTCTATCTAACGGTAAATGTCAGTTCAAAATATAAACGTTAACAGACAAGTGCGAGAACTAGAATTCGTCTAAGTTTTTTGCTTTCCTGGAGTTCAATTTCGGAGTGAATTTGTGTAAACTAAATATAGGGAGCTTGACTATGGTAAGTAGTATTACAAATTCATATTTTCGTAAAAATAAAATCTAGCTATAAGTTTTTAGCCCTTTTTGAATGAGCGTTGCATTTATGCTACAATGCCCTGTTGAGCATGAAATATTTTCATTGGAGTGTAGCATATCTGTAATAGTGCCCATTGTAGATCCGACGAGAAGAATTTACATTGTCTTATATGTTTTCATGAAAACTCATCGAAAAACTAAATTCTGACGCTGGCGGAGCTTGAAATCCTTCGCTGATCATTTATCAGAACTCAGTGAATATAGACAATAATTTTCTCAGGAGATGATGCAGATGACGTTCTTCTTCAAGATTGAGGAAACCTTCTGCCTTGTGATACTGAAATTGAAAGTGATGAACTTTTGGACATGGACAAAATGCCAATATTGCATAATTTTTCACCGGATCCTCCCAAAGGATCTGATTTCTTGGAAATCATATCACCTGAAGATCCATCAACGTCAGAAAACGTAAAAATCATTAGCAATCTCATCAAAAACGCAAGAACGCAGAAGAAATCGCTGATGTGAAAAAAAAAACTGCGTAAGGACCAGAAGAAAGTAAGAGATATCTCATCAAAGCTGGAATGGAGGGATGAAAACTACACACAGATATATGAATCAGCTGCATTCAAAGCACTTATATAGTATAGAAAGCACGTTGACAACTTTTAAAGACGACTATAGTAGACGCGACCACTCAAAGTGCATTGTAGCATATCTGCAACATGAAAAAAAATCACAAAAATAGACTAGTTTTTTACATCTGGATTATTTTCACTATTTTTCCCGATATCTGAAAGCATTTCTGGAACTCATATAATTTTTTCGAAAAAAAATAAAAAGTTGCGCAGTAAAGGGTTAATAATTGGTGCCAGGCATTCGGCTCGTAATCCGTTAACAGTGCTATAGAGTGGCATATTATGGTAGCAGTAACAAAAGTTGACCAGAATACCACTGATTCATTCGTCCGTATGAGCTTTTGAAAGAGATCTGGATTGTCTTCACGGAAGACTAGGTTTATTATGGCAAATACCGAGTAACCAATATTGAAAAGTTTTTCTTCTTCGGGGTGAAGCCAGGTGTTACTAGTTGTGGTAAAACTAACAAAAGAAGTTGAGACAGCACTGACGTGAGGTCAGTATGATTCGACGTATTTGTTCAAATTCATTGCCAGGGCGGTCACCCATCCAGGGACTTAACTCGCCCAAGGCTGCTTGGCTCCCAAGAAAAAATTTTTTATTTTCACAATAATTCAGACAATATAGATCCGATCAAGTTTAGAGTTTGTTCACACTTCTCGGTGATCTCTCCATTCATTTGCTTTGTTTTGCGGAAATTTTTGAGATAAAAATTTTGTCGGTGTGTTGAGTGGGTAACTGTGAGTATACGCTTCTTCTTGTTCTGCTATTACATCGATTGGCTTTGTTATTCCGCGTCGGAAGGAGTTTGTTAACCCGCGGAATGCGTTATCAGCTTCGGCGGTCATCTGTTTGATTGTGGGAATTCCGATTTGAAGGAGTACATACACTTTCCGTCTGTTTTTCCTTGCGTTTTCCCCAGTTCTCTCCTGGCCTCTTTCTGTTTGTTAATTCGAGTCTCCCAGACGGGCCACTGTGGAGTGAAGACTGTGCCCCTGTATTTTTTGTTTTTTTAGACTATTCCCTTTCCTGTTCCCTCACGTTCTTGTAACGATGCTTGTTTGTGAGATATGTACGGGGCACATCTCCGGTAGGTCGCCGGGACTGCAGTGTGGTGGTCCATGCGGGAAATTTTTCCATGCCAAATGCGTGAATTTGGCCAAGAATGACGTACCCCGATTCCAAATGCCTGGAGTTTCCTGGTTCTGCCGTGGATGCAGGGACGGAGGGGATGTACAGAAGCGACGGTCGCTTGCTTTCCCTGTGAATGAAAGTGGGGAGGCCCCAGCTGAATCTTTTAGCGTGCTGCAGAAGATTCAGGTGGAAATGAAGTCTCTTGTAGCAAAGTATGACACCCTCCTTCAGTCTGTCAATTTCTGCTGTGACTCTGTTACTTCATTCGAGCGCAGTATGTCTGCGATGGGTCAGATGATGAGCGATATGGAGCGGATAACTAGGGAGAATATGCAGCTGAAATCCACTGTCACTGATTTGCAAGATCGCATTGAATTATTGGAGCAGCAGAATAGAGTCAACAACCTGGAGGTCTGTGGTGTTCCCGAAAAGGAAAACGAGAATATTTCTCTCATCATATCCAGGGTCGCTGAGCACGTTGGTTGTCCCATTGATCTAGTGGACGTGGATAATTTCTATAGAGTACCAACATTTGATACCTCCAGACCAAAGCCTATCGTGATTAAGTTCATATCGAAACTGAAACGGGATAATTTTCTTGGAGCTTTAAGTCCAAACGTCGTCAATCAGCGCTTCCGAGCAGGGGCTTGAAGATTGAAAACATCTCCAATGATTTGTTCGTCAATGAACATCTGACTTCCAAGAATAAAAAACTTTTGAAGAGAACTAAGGAGGTCGCTCGCACCAAAAACTATAAATATGCTTGGACTCGCAATGGCTGTATCTTTGTCAGGAGGGATGATAGGTCAAGAATCGTAAGAATCACCAGTGAAGAGGATCTTTCTAAGATCTTGTAGAACTCCGTTATCAATTATTGTTTAACTGGTACATTTCCCTATGGATATTTCTGTTTACTACCAAAACGTGCGTGGGTTGAAATCGAAATTATCGACAACTAACAGAAACTCCTAGGTGCGTGATTTTAATATCATCTGTTTGACGGAGACTTGGCTTACTGATGATATCTCAGACTCAGATATACTCCATGATTCATATAAAGTTCACCGCCGCGATAGGGATTCTTGCACATCGCTGAAGAGCAGGAGCTGTGGTTAGAATTTGATATTACTCTTCCTGTTCATCACAGCAAATGCCTGGGGAATCTGCGCTATCGTAATTTCAATCATGCTAATTATGACGCAATAAATGAAGCCTTGAGTGCCACTGACTGGACTAGGGAACTTTCCTGTCAGGATTTGAACTGCTCTGTGGGTAGATTCTACGTGATTTTGAATGAAATTTTTGATCGATTTGTGCCTTCCTATCCCAAATACTGTAGAAAATATCCAACTTGGTATTCCCTAGCTTCCATCAGAACCATAAGGGAAAAACACAAATTCCATAAGCGTTGGGAGAGGTACGGTGATGAGTTGGATCATATTACTTTCAGGCTACTAAGAGGTAGAGCTAAGTATCTTGTTGCGGAGGATTAAGGAAGGTATCTGGAAAGTGTGGAGGGTGGCATTAAGGATGATCCGAAGTTCTTTTGGCGATTTATACGAAATAAGAAGGGTTCTCCTAGTTTGCCTGATTGTATTGGAAACCCTCGTGGTGATATGTGGAAAGTTAGTAACATAACTCCTGTATCCAAATCCGGTAATAAAATCTAATTGAGAATTATAGACCAATCTCTAAACTCTGTGCAATCGGCAAGTTGTTTGAGAGTATAGTGGCTGATTTCTTGTATTTTGATGTGAGGAATATATTGAGTGCTGAACAACATGGCTTTATGAAAAACCGCTCTGTGGATACTAATATGTCCCTATACGTCGAATATATCTTGGGGAGCATGGACTCCGGACTTTCGGTGGACGCTATCTATACCGATTTCAGCAAGGCTTTCGACAAGATTGATCACTCTATAATGATTTCAAAACTTGCTGGGGTCGGTGTGTGTGGCGGCCTCCTCAGGTGGTTTGGATCTTACTTGACTTGTAGGTATCAGCGCGTTTGCTTGGGCAGTTTCAGCTCGAAGTCAGTTCACATTACATCTGGTGTACCATCGGGGCTCGCACTTGGGCCCATTACGTTTTTTACTCTATATAAATGACATTGTGAAGTGCTTCAAATTTTGCAGAGTTCTTCTTTATGCTGATGATCTAAAGGCGTTCCATGCTGTCTCCTGTCCTTCCGACAGGCTGCGCATTCAGGAGGACTTGAATCGATTTGCAGATTTTTGTAGGGATAACCATCTGTTCCTGAACTTGTCTAAATGTAGTTTCATCACATTTACCAGAAGGCCTACCATCTCCGTGCCTTCTACTTATCAGGTTCATGGTGTAATGATTTCTCACGTAAACTCCGCGAAGGATCTCGGCATTATACTGGACTCCAAATTGCTCTTTGATCAGCATATTTTTAATATTTCAAGAAGGGCGAATCGAATGCTTGGCTTTATTTTTAGAACGACCTTTGAGTTTAAAAGTTCCGATGTAGCTCGCACCCTCTTCTTGGCCTACGTTAATAGTATCCTCAGTTTCGGATCCGTGGTGTGGAACCCGCACTATGGAATTTACATAGATAGACTGGAAAGGGTTCAGAGAAGGTTTGTTAAGCATTGCCAGGCACGGTTCTTCTCTTCAGTTGGGGACACCACCGAAGTTTATCGGAGATTGAATCTGATTCCCCTTGAGCAGCGTAGGAAGATAACTGATATAATGTTTATTTATAAATTACTGAACAATAAAATCGATTGCACCCCTATGTCTCAGTATATAAGGTTGGTTGTTCCCTCCCACAACACTCGAAACACAGACTCATTTCTGACTGACTTTGCTGGTACCTACTATTTTCTGAACTCTCCTGTTCACAGAATAATGAAAACATACAATGTCCTATCTCATGTCACTAACATTGATATATTTTCCGACACCCCTTCGAGGATTCGTTCTGTTGTGACAAACTATTTTCGCCGTCGAAATTTCACGCATGGTGCTGGTTGGTTGAGGTCGCTACGGTGAACTAGAATTTGTGCCATATTTTAGTTGCTTATTTTTACTAGAATTACGAATTTTTTTCTTAAGTTTGATATTCATGTGTAATTATTTATACATTGAATTGTGGACACTGTTTTGGGTTCGTCCCGTTTGTGTCCCGAAGTAATAAAAAAAAAAAAAATTTGAAGGCTCTTGCAAAATAATAGCGATATCTGAACTTTGATACGTTATTATGTCAAAAATAACAAGAAAATTCTATGGAATCAGTGAAAGCGCGAATCTTTTATGAATGGTGCGAGATTTTTTTAATTCAACCTTAGAACATAGAACTATGTTCTAAGAAATCAACTAATAATTTATCATATTCTAAATTCTTTAAATATTCTTTCCCGATCATTAGAATACGGTCCTATATATCATATTTCCGCATTTCGAGTTAGTATTGCGTTTCAATATCGCTTTCAAATACATTGTTTACTGAAAACCTTCATTCAGTAGAGAACAAAAGAATCGACTTCAGCATAGGCATATAAACACTATACAGGTTGAGTCTTTAAGTTATACATTAATTTTAACCATAGAATCTCATCATCAAATGACACACTTCGTTCGTTTCCCATTCTTCCAAATTCAGCTCAGGCAAAAAGATACAGGCTGTCAAAATTAAAAAAAAAACAGTTTTTATTTTTTAGCTTTGACATCCTTTTTCCGAAAGAAATGAAGGTTGGTGTGAAGTTTCCAATAACTATGATACATAATTTCGAAATCATACTTTTTTCTCGTGCTCCATTAATGTCATAGATAATTTATATGCAGGAGTGTATTAGCACATTGTGAAATATTTAAACGCTTATAACTTCTTACCTGAGTGAAATTTAGAAAAATGGTAAATGAAAAAAGTGTTTTATTTGATGAGAGGAGTCTATGGTTAAAATTAATGTACAACTTTGAGACTCACCCTGTATATGTCGATCCTTGTTAAAGTGGTGTAACTCCACTCCTTTTAAGCACATAATTTTCTGCTTAATGATAGTACATCTCTCATTAAAATAGCGAAGCGACTGCAATAGTTGCAGTATCATCCTGTCAATGGTCAATGTCAAATTACTCAATTTCAAGTCATGTGTCGAATGTCATCCAATCACCCCTGTATTACAGTGATAATACCCTACATGTGGTGTTTTCAGATTGACAATCAATTATTGTATTCTTATGAATTGACCATCAATTTTTTGAAATCTACAAAGTAAAAAAATCTTATCGAAAACCCCTCGGGCCTTGATAAATACTCAAAAATTTTGTCAATTCTCGTGAAGTGATTCTCTTTCTGTACATCATACTCTTCAAATGGCCATAAACAAAAAAATCTAAAAATGTGAGATCTGCGGAACGTGGAGGCCCAGGGTCTTGGACTTCTTCTTCCGTTCCATCTATCTGGGAATACATTATTCAGATCTTCGACTACAATGCGAGAAAAATACCGCACTGCTCCATCATGTTGAAATATCATGCCATTATTGTAAACCTTATTCAAGATTTTAGGAAGAACATTCTGCAGGAAAGATAAATTTCCCTAGATACGCCTATTTTTACTTCCTGTCGACTTATTTCCCCAATATTCATTAGTAGGTACGGATATAGGTTGAAATGGTATATTCGAAACAAAGAAACTAGGTGAAACAAGCCCTGTGGACAGAAGCTTTGGTGCTCTTGTTCAAACTTTGACACATCATATATCCGAAAGTATTAGTTTCTCAGAGTTGGGAATGATCAATGTATGATCATGATGAATCAATGTATTCTTATGATAGAACTACATCATAAAGGAAATTCAATTCAAATAATAGTCTATTTATCAAGATAAAATGAGCAATCTGAGAATTAGAACTGCACCATGGAAAAAATTTAATTAAAATAGCTGAAATGAATTGGACTCTCTCTTATAGAACAGGATGATATGTAGTAGTATGAACACAGAACATATAATTATTCATAGATAGAATAATTTTAGCATTCTGTGAAAACATAGAAGTACATTATGAAAATTTCGAAAAATCATATTTCCGAAAGTATGAGCTCGTTAGAGTTGAAAATGATATCAATGGATTTTTATGTCGAAACTGCACCTTGAAAAAAAGTAAAAAAATATTATGTTTTTTCGTTACTTTGAAACCATCTGGCCTATTCTGCCCAATAACGAACCGAGTTATTGTAGAAAGAAAATAGAAAAAAAATTTTTTGGCACTTCGATCAATACAAAACTTTGTAAGCGTATAAAGGTCATTATTCAACAATTTGATGCTAAATTTCTGATAGATCGAGTGATCGGTTTCGGAAATATTCATAAAAATATTTTTACTAAAAACGGCCATAACTCCGAAACCGCTCAGTGGATTTCGCCCGTTAATGAACTCGTCCGAGATATTTACGCTCCAAACCTACCCTGAAATTTTCAATCCTCTAACTCCTTTCGTTTGAGAGGTATCGTGTTAACGAACGGCCGGACGGCCGGACAGAATAGATTTCGACCACGAATTCTTGATCAGTGGGTCAAACCAAATTGTTTCAGACCATTTTCAGCCAAAAATTCGAAAATTACAGACATTTGGGCAAATTAATAAGCACTCTGTTCCAAGGAACAAGAGCGCCAAAAAACAACTCAAAAGCTATTGCGGTTCGAAAGGTATGGTGCTTCAAAATTTTCCGGAAAATATCCTGTATCTCCAAATCGAAACGTCAACAGAAGGTTTGACGGCCTATTTTGAATCTGTAGGTATAGAAGTCTACTAACTTCAAGTAACGTTTGGACTATGGGTCAACGGTCACCCTCTATACTGATCGTTAAATTAACAATCACGCTAAAGCTTCTGATATTAGGTGAGTTATAGTTGTTATTATTGCGGCTTTATTATCCGGACCTTGGTATAAAACAAAATTGAAACCACTTCCATTAGTATGAGTAATTGAAAACTCTCACATACAATGGCAGCAAAACCCCATATGCCGATAGTGAACATGTGAAAAAAAAATTTAGGTGACGGACATTATAAATTCCGAAATTCCCATCCGATCGTAAATTACACGGTGGATGTTATGGCTACGGACGTAACACCCTCGAAAACTAATTACGTCTAGCGCCTGGTATATAATCAGGCCTCGAATTTTGCGGCATTTAGAAATCCCCTAGCCGTAGGGATCTTCCCGAGTGTGGGTACGTAGCAAATTGCAGCATCGCTAAAATAGAAATGGCACCCATTTGCCAAACTTGCCAGGATACACACTCATTCGTGCCCAATTTTGCCATCAAATCGCTATGTTTGACGGCAAAATTAATCATGAATGGAAATTATCGGTTGCGAATGACATCTGCTTCTTTCTTTCTATATCTATAGGTTCTTTACTCGTCTTATTATATCTCATATCGAAAAATCAACATGAATATATTGTAAAATAGTAAGTTTCCTCAAAAATAGTCCATGGCGGTCAGCATGGGACTCCAAACGGAATACTAGCGAATCTCCGCAGAATGGAAAAGAATGTGCGCAGCAGAGATCTATAATTTTGAGTAACCGCAGCGAGGAGCTTGATGGGTTGAACGCCAGTTGTCACTTCTGTGCATCAACCAAAGCTCCTGGCTGCGTTTACTCGAAACTAAAGATCCCTGCGTATATCATTCACCCCTCTTCGGCGATTCGAAGATACTCTGTTTTGAGTCTCATGCTGTCTACCATAGGGGAGCGAAAATACCCAGATTAATACGAACGAGGTGGCCAATATCGAAACCATGCGAAGAGAATAAGGCTTTAAGGGAAAGCTACCACTTATCAGTCAAGATGAACGAACTAGAAGAGACCAATGTTGACAGTAATCCACATAGTGTGTCTTCATCAAAGTTGAATAGCAACAGACCAGATTCGTCCTCATTTGGACTAATCAAAGAAGCATAATCCAACGATGATGAAAAAAACTAAGAGGAAACTGGTCTTTATGAGAATCCAGTGACCACTTCCGGGTACTAAGTAGATAGAAGTCACAGCTGGCGTTCAACTAATCAAGCTCATCAACTATTGATCCCTGCGTATATTATTTTCCCCCCTGCGTTGATTTGCTAGTACTCCATTTGGAGTCTCACGCTGTCCACCATGGGGGAGTGAAAACATCCAGGTTAATGCGCAAAAGCGCAAATATCGGAACCATACAAAGAGAATACCGCTTTAAATGAAAGCTACCACTAATCATTCAAGATGAACGGACTAGCAGAAACCAATGTTAAGAAAATCCACAGAGTGCGTCTTCATCAAAAAAAAAGAAGAGACTGGTTTCGTCCTCATTTAAACTAATCAGTGAAGCATAATTAAAATTTTAGGATGCGCAGCCTTGGAGCACCGAAGACAATATTTTTGGAATATCTATGTAAAGTGAAATTTATGCAACTATTATCTTCAAAGACTGTCAATGTGAAAATTTTCCAATTTCGGAATAGCTATCATTCAAAATATAATTCTGAAGATTTTCTTTTAGCGTCTGACGAAATAGATGATATAGACTCCGAAACGTTACGAAATAGTTATTTTATCGTTGATGTTGTTTTGTTATTGTTTGTTAGTCTACATTGTTCTATAATTTTCTCCTGACAAATATCTTGTGTTTCTAACGCAGAAGCAATTAACAGAATAATATTTTTTTTATTTTATAGATATTTTCAGAGTTTGGGAGAGAAAACCCAGAAAGGAACCATTTAATAACAATTATTAATGTTTCAATTTTGTTATTCCTTTTGGTGCTCTTGTTCCTCGGAACAGGGTGCTGATCAATTTGACCAAACGTCTGTAATTTTCGAATTTTGGAAGAAAATGGTCCTAAGCAATTTGGTTCGACTGTCTGACACTCTTGTTGAATTTAATAACTTTTATGATGTTTGCATTTGATTATTATTATGATGCAGTTCTATCATGAGAATCCATTGATATTATTCCTAACTCTGAGAAACCAATACTTTCACAGGGCTCTCCCACTTTTTGAGTTCAATTTTTAGTGAATATCTTCAAAACGATGCCCGAATCTGAAAAAAGTTATCCTTCCTTTTATTAATTATTTTACGGAAACATTTAATTTTGACACTCCAGTTAGTTGAGACCCTGTATGTTATTAAAAAGTCTTGACAAAATCTCGACTGATAGTGGACACCTAGGCATTTCTTTAGAATTTTGAACTAATCGTACTCAGGGCTGTTATTTGTAAAAAATTTGACATGGTTATTACCGAAGTCTCATTTCCCTCTATTTATCCTCTAATCTAATGGAACATAAATCCGAAACCAATATCAGTAATTGAATTAACCAAAGAATCGACTGAACTGAACGAAAATAGTGGCAATAACCAGATCACATACAAGCCATAAACTCCCTCGCCCCGCAATAGGTAATCAATTTGGCGATTCCATCAGAAAATTTTAACGCATATAACCTCGCCAGGTAGTCCTACGAAGAAAATGTGATTTTCTCTGGAGATTACAGGTGATTATTGTTATTAGGAGCGATTCATATCAGGCGTGTCTCAGGAAACTCCAGCTATTTTGGGAGTTAATGGACTTACCTAGATTTCCCGCTTCTCAAATTAATTTGGATTATCATTCGTACCGGAATAATTGTGTGCCTACGTGGGGGCTGCTTTCTGCGGAAGCAAATGTTTTCTGTGAGGACAAATGCTAGATTTATCACGGGAAGAACAGGGAATACAAGTTTCGTATGCAACTGAAGTTAACATGAATATTGGGCAGGTGTTGCTATAGTTTTGAGTTGCTGTTCAATTGAATGACGAAACGTTCTACTTCGGATGTCTCGTGGTCTGTAGATCTATTGAATTTGTGCAGAGACACGCGTCGAAAATTATTTGACTTATCATGAGCGTATATGTGTGTTTCACCAGACGCTCACGATCCTGTTCAACCAGTCACGTGTCGACCGGCATATATTTGACGCGATCAGAATCGCATCGGCAATTTTAGCGATCTGTCAATCGGGACTTTGCTTTATCGTTCAGTCTTATGATCATAAAATAAAATTCATTCAAGCCAAAAATTCATCGAAGTGCATAATATTTACATTCCACATAACCTTACTTCCAACATACAATAATATTGAATGCAAGAACGAAATCAATGCAAAATTATGAATAGGAAAAGCTCTATCACTCAACAACAATTTGCGATGCCAAAATTGAATTCAGCTATGTTATTTGCGATATGCCATATCCACTACGCTATTCTATGATCATCCTGGTTAGAAAAGAATGATCAAGGGCGGTATCTCCGCTAGAATTTTTGCATTTATAACCAGTATAGTATATCATGTCTATGCATATTATCATAGATACTCATAATAACATTCTATGGATCTTGCATATAACAAACGAATTCATATTTTAAAATTAGACGTCACAATCGTTGCGATTTGGAGCGTACGATTTGGAAAGAACGATTTAAGGCTGGTTTATGTTGGCTGGTAACTTTAACTTATTCCCTAACTTAAAAATTGAAATATAGATTTCTAACGCTATGGTTGATTCTGAGACTGAATAATCCGTTTACTTATTATTAATAATAATAATTAATTAGTTAACGGATTATTTAGTCTGATTATAGAGCGTAACACTAAAAATAAATGTCTATATATATTATATATATAGAAATATGGATCATGCGGAGTAATATAAATAATAATTATTTTCAATCTGCTTCTTTTGCGGAATTACCCGTTAAACTTTTCCACTTATTTATATTATATATATATATGATTAAGTTAAAGTTGCCAGCCAGCATAAACAAGCCTTTACGCGATCGGAGTACAGGAAGTATATACCGACATATCGCGCGTCGCTGACGTCATGGAGGTAAGTTTGTGTAGTTTTAATTTATATTTATATTTATTTGGACCATTATTGGCGCTCTAGTTCCTCGGAACTGAGTGCTTATCAATTTGCCCAAATGTCTATAATTTTGGAATATTTCGATGAAAATGGTCTTAAACGATTTGGTTCGACTCACTGATCAAGAATCCGTGGTCGGAATTCATTCTGGCCGGCCGGGCCGGCCGGACGTCCGTAAGCACGATTACTCCCGAACGGAATGAGCTAGAGAATTGAAATTTTCAGAGTAGGTTTGGGGGATGAATATCTCGGCTAAGTTCGTTATTGGGCAAAATCGGACAGATGGTTTCGGAGTAACAAAAAAAAAAATTTTTTTTTTACCAAACAAATTCCAAATCAAATTTTTTTAATAAGAAATTTTATCATAAGAATCCATTCATATCATTTTCAACTCTAACAAGCTAATACTTTCGGAGATATGATTTTTTAAAATTTCAATGTAAATCGTATTTCACAGATTGATATAATTATTGTTCTATGTATGAATTCTCATAATGTCAACTTGACAGAAGGGAATATTGTAACTTCAAAAATATTGGGGTTGAAATACTCGTATTTTAGCGATGCAACGGGGACCTCGCCCGAAAATGTTTGAAAATATTACGTAAATATTGAAAGCATAATTCTGTAGTTTGGTGAACGTAGATCAGGAAATTTTTGATCGATTACAAGGTAATTTATTATTACTTATCTAATAAACTATTATTTGAATTAAATTTCCTTTATGATGCAGTGATATCATATGAATACATTGATATAATTCCCAACTCTGAGAAACCAATACCAGATATAATTTGTCTGTTTGAACTAGAGCGCCAGAAAGCTCCTGTCCACAGGGCTTGAACCCATTTTTTTTGTATAAATGGCCCATTTCTTCTCTATTGAATTATGAGTAGATACCTGAAGAGTCTAGGGAAAAAAATTGGTTCAGTTATAGACAAATTATCAAAAAAAAAAAAAGGAATTTAATGAAGATTCTCGCTTACATCAACCTCAATTACCTTTTTCCTTTTACCTTTCAGATACATACGAGTACTTTATAAGTTGTTAGGTACTGATAAATAATCTCTAAAATACACATAAATTCTTCTACAATTTTAATGAATTTCAATTTCTAGGCTTCAATTTAATATTCGTTGGGGAAGTAGACAAGCATCCCTGGGGCACCAGGGATATTCGAAGAGGGGTGCTAATGAAAAGGCGTGGAACAATGTGGATAATTTTTCAGGAGTATGGTAGTTATTATATTATTGAAATAACTCAAACCAAATCCAAAAATCTAAGACCTATGGTTGGTCAAAAATTTTGTATGTTTCATTGGATTATATATAATTGTATGTAAGTGAACTCTCGATAAATCGAACATCGATAAGTCGAACTCTTAGATAAGTCGAACATTTTCTCCGGTCCCAATTCATGGGTATCTAACCCTTTGTATTTTCACCTCAATGAGTCGAACAGTGTTCTTGAGAGTAAAGATTCTAGTAGATGAGTCGAACTGCTGGAAGGGTCCACGCAAGAATCTCCTCCTCTATCAGTCGTACTCCTAACCACCATCGCCTCTATGAGTCGAACTGTTTGCTTTAACGAATGGAACCGAAAAGGATTCGGGATACAAACCAATCACCACATGTGGTAGCCATCATAATGATTTTTCAACCGCTTAGTATATTGTTCAATTCAGTCGTTATTTGTTTATTGAGCCGTCTTGTGCTGAGAGCGTTATTAGGCATGGCTCCGCGAAAACTAAAAATCTTATCAGTAGCAGATAAACTCGAACTCATTCGGGAAGTGGAGAAAGGAGAACAAAGTAAAACCCTTATAGCTAATAAGTTTGGAATTCCTAAATCCACATTGTCCACAATCATGAAAAATAAAGATAATATCCTTGCTTCTAAAGTTGAAGGAAAATCAGTCCACAGGTACCGTCAGAAATTGCCACAGCATCCGGATGTTGAAAGATGTGTAATAAGGTGGTTTTAGAAAACTCGCAAAAACAATATTCCTGTGAATGGACCACTTATTCAACAGAAAGCAAAGGAGTTCGCATCTTCCCTAGGTCACGAATTTGCCGCGAGTAGTGGTTGGCTATCCAATTTCAAAAAAAGGTACGGAATTTCTGGAAGAACCTCGTCAGGTGAAAGTGCTAGCGTCAATGAAGACACTTGTGCAGAATGGTTAGCTCATCTGTCGGATTTACTAGAGACATACACACCTAATGAGATTTACAACGCAGACGAAACAGGGCTTTTCTACAGATGTTTACCCAATAAAACTTTAGATTTCAAAAACTCAGATTGTCATGGTGGTAAGGAAAGTAAAGAACGTTTGACGGTTTTACTTGCTGTTAATATGAGCGGTTCAGTGAAACGAGTTCCATTCGTTATAGGCAAATCGCTGAAGCCTCGGTGCTTAAAAATGTAAAAACCTTGCCTACAGAGTATACTGCCAATTCTAGAGCTTGGATGACTGGAATAATTTTCAGAGAATGGTTGCAAAAGTGGGATAACGAGTTGACAAGAAGAAAAATGAGAGCTCTGCTCTTCATAGACAATTGTCCAGCTCATAATCCCTTGCCTGTTCTTATTTCATTGAAAGTAGAATTTTTACCACCGAACACGACATCGAAACTACAGCCCTTAGATTTGGGGATCATTAAAAATTTTAAGGTTAAATACCGTACTGAGGTAGTGCATCATGTGCTACGAGAAATACAAGTAAATCGTTCCGTGGTCCCAATCAATGTCTTGGAAGCTCTACATTTAATTAAAAAAACATGGGATGAAGTGAGCCCTCGAACAATTCAAAATTGTTTTTCTGCATGCGGAATCGACGTGATCACAACTGATGAACCAGACACAGCACTGGACAGTTCAGAAGAGGTAGCAGTTTCTGAATGGGAAATTCTTTCATCTGTTATTGGTGTGGATGTAAACTTCAATGAATTCGTGGAGGTGGATTGCGATCTACCGGTATGTTTTCCACCTACAGACGAGAATATTATCTCTGAAGTCTTGCAAACGGGAGGAGAAAACGACGCAGGTTACGACGAAGCGGAGGACTCTGAACGTGAACCACCTGCAGCACCAACTGTACAAGAAGCTAGACAAGCCATCGACACGCTTCGTCATTTTCTAGAAACTTCTGAGAATTATTATTATTATTATTGATAAGGGGTTACGTTGCACCGCGACCTTGAGATCTATTGTGCCCCCCATCAGAGCTGTTCTCACCATTACGCCATCTACAGCTCGCCCTCCAGTTCCAGAGTATAAATGAACCTCAATATCTGGGAAGGCTTCAAGGATATTACGTCTTCACTCCTACAAGTTTCCTGTCCAAAGCATTCCTTTCGCTGACTTGCAATGGCGAGGCATTCTGTAACAAGGTGAAGAGGAGTTTCTTCCTCCTCCCCACAGAAACTTCTGAGAATATTGAGCACGACATTTTCACCAATGTCAATGAAATAGCTTCTGTAATTTCTAAATTTGAAAAAAAAAACTTTTAAACAAATGAGAATAAGCGATTTTTTCAAACCAACATAAATACCCATGTATGTCTGTGAATTTGAATATTTACTTAAATTTTCGATGTATATTTTTTGTTAAATATCATGTAAGAATAAACCCTTGTTTCTCATTAACTACTGATCATATAGTTATTACGCGAATTTTTCCCTCAATGAGTCGAACTCTCCCCTCAATAACTCGAACGTTTGGTGAAACGAACTATAGATAAGTCGAACAGTTTTTTATGGTCCCTGGGAGTTCGACTTATCGAGAGTCCACTGTATTTGTTTTAGAAAAGTGCTACCTAAATTAAAATTTTTTACAAATTACATTAAAAAAAGTGTGAGACCAACATCATTTATTTGTTTTTTTTTCTATACTGGAATATTTAATACATATGAAATTGTTAAAATTATGTTAATGAAGAAATTATTGTTTAAGAAGATTTGTTTCATTTTGAAGTATATTTCCTTTCGAATCATTTTAAATTTTGATAAAAGAATGATAAACATTCCGGGAATTCAAAATTGAGGAAACCACAGAGCATCATTGTAATTATGATGAAGGTAGGAGGAAGTGGAGGGAGCATGTGCTATATTTCCCTTGTAACGAAAGTGTCACATAAAATCGGCCATATTGGTATGGGCAAATCCTTTGTTATAAAAATGGGTTCAAGCCCTGTGGACAGGAGCTTTCTGGCGCTCTAGTTCAAACAGACAAATTATATCTCCAAAAGTATTGGTATCTCAGAGTTGGGAATTATATCAATGTATTCATATGATAGAACTGCATCATAAAGGAAATTCAATTTAAATAATAGTTTATTTATCAAGATTAAATATGAGCAATCATTAGAATGAGAACTGCACCATGGAAGAAATCAAATTAAATCTGGCCAATTTTGCCCAATAACGAACTTAACCGAGATATTCATCTCCCTAAACTACTCTGAAAATTTCAACTACCTACCTCATTCCGTTCGAGAGTTATATATATGTCTATGGATGAAAAGCAGTCTCACTACTCTCAGATCTCTTACTTCATGTTCCGTTCCGAAATGTAAGAATTTTCTGAGAAAACCTAATTTCGGAGCAAACAACTGGATTTTTCTCACTTCGCTCACAATTCTTCGATTGATTAGATAATGTCATGTCTCAGAAAGATCATCTGATATTATGACAATTCATACATAGAATAATATCATTCTGTGACATGGTTGAAATACGATTTATTATTGAAATTTTGAAAAATCATATCTCCGAAAGTATTAGCTTGTTAGAGTTAAAAATGATATCATTGGATTTTTATGGTAAAACGGCTTATAGAAAAAAATTTAATTTGGAATGTGCCTTGTAAAAAAAATTATTTTTTTTTGTTACTCCGAAACCATCTGTCCGATTTGGCCCAATAACGAACTCAGCTGAGATATTCATCTCCCAAACCTACTCTGAAATTTTCAACTGTCTATCTCATTCCGTTCGAGAGTTATCGTGCCTACGGCCGGCCGGCTGGCCGTCCGGCCGGACGGCCGGACAGAATGAATTTCGACCACGGATTCTTGCTCAGTGAGACGAAACAAATCGTTTAAGACCATTTTCATTGAAAAATTCGAAAATTACAGACATTTGGGCAAATTGATAAGCACTCAGTTCCGAGGAACTAGAGCGCCAAAAATGAAATTGTGAGTTTTCTATGGTTGGAATTCCGGATTCCTATAGAAAATTGGGACACACCAATATGGCGGTTTACGTGACCAGTTTCGATCTTTATGCCCCCTCCACTTCCTTCTACCTCCATGGTAATTATATCCTAAAATGACATTTACTTCAACAAGCGGAAACCCCATAGAACCATAATGGAATGTACCCACTTATTTTTAATCTCTCTAATTTATGGCATAAATGTCCCTACTTTTGTGCGCAGTTTACAAGGAAGGCAGCCTTCTTATGTTACATTCTGTGGTCGTAACTAACCAAGTAAGGAAGTAAGGTTATGTGGAATGTAAAAATTTCGCGCTTCAATGAACTTCCGGCATGAATTAAATTTATTCTGTGAATATAACACTTTACGATAAAGTAAAGCCCTGAATGACAGATCGCTAAAATTGCCGATGCGATACCGATCGCGTCAAATATATGCCGGCCGACCCGTGTGCGTCGGCTCTTAGATTTATGCAACTGTGTGCCGAGTTATGCGAGCTGTAGATGCTCCAAATGGTGTAATTAGAATAGATCAATGCTCATTTTTGTTCATAATTGGCAATGATTTGTTTGAAGATATTGAGTTCATTCTAATCGCTTGGTGAAACATTATGACATATTATTAAGGAGAATTAAAAAGTGGGAAAACCCTGTGGAGAGGAGCTCTTGCTTGCAGTTCGAATTTATAACCAGAGCAGTCACCCATCCAGGTACTGAACTCAGCCAAAGCTGCTTAACTCCAGGAAAAAAGATAATATTCCCAATATTTCTAAGAATTTAAATCCGAGTCCAGAGTCCAAAAAAACTGGTACACTTTTTGGCCGAGAATGGTATCAAACGATTAGTTTCAACACATACACACATTCACTGTGGGTTCGAAAATGAACAGTGCCGTGTTTGCATTGGCATAAGGTCCCATTCGAATACATTATTCCACTATTGTTTCGAAAATAAACAGTGCTGTGTTTGTAGTGGCATAAGGACCCATTCGAGTACATGCATTACATGACACAGTCAATATTGACGTTGAAAGTGATACAGAATAATGCAGTGTATAATATGTGCATAAAGCTAATGAATGCATTGAATTTTCTACATAGGAGAATTAATTCTTTCATTGTGAAATGTGAGCCTTATAATGTACAAGAATGTTTTGAATTATGTAAAGCTGAAATAATATGATTTGGTTATAGTAACTATTGTTGACAGTATCAGAGTTTATGAATTTGATATATAACTTGTAATAACAACTGGTTCTCCTTACTCGCTCCAGCTCTTCGAGAGCTTATGAGGGGTCTCCTTGTGGAAGACCTAGAAGGATCAGTATAATAATATACAATACAAAATACAATATAATGAAAGGTGAAAGAGTTGTTACTGAAAATACCCTTCCCCCCAAAATGGAACGCTTGTGTTTGACATGAAAAAAATGCACTCAAACCATTCGGTGCTTATTTTTTATATTAGAAAATGTGTACAATTTCAACACTTTAGGTGAAGCCGTTTTGGAGATATGTGACAAAAAGTGTTGCCTGCACGTCATATTAGGGGGTTCAAGCTCCTCAACAAAGCATTTTGGCATTATATGATTTGGCTCGAAAGTGTCTAAAATAATATCTAGAACGTCCACTAGAAGCTGGTCGGTCTAATTATGGGACAGCCTGTAGATAAGTTCGAATGTGATCTCTTGCTAATGTAATTTGAATTCAATTCATGTTTCCTATTACAGTTTGAATAATAAATTTTATTCAATGAACAAATTTTCAATAAACAAATTACAAGAATAATAAATAGATGATGATGGAATTATATCATTTGGTAAGTTTATCAAATTTGGTTCAGAATATCTTCAGTGAAAACAAAACTGGAATATTGGCTAAGTTTCAAGTGATATAATATAAATTCCAGAGTAGATTTGAGGAATGAATATCTCGGATAAGTTAGTTATTTAATTTTACTTTAGTTTATTTTATGATGCATTTCTATGATAGAAAATGAAAGCATTCCCAACTATGAGAAACCAATAATTTCGGAGATGAATTGTCAAAGTTTGAACAAGATCCTGTCTACAAGGCTTTCTCACTTTTGAATAATATATTTTATTTAACGCTGTGACTAGAGTCCCGACTCGGGATCGGTGTCCAGTCCCGAATGACGTCATTAAATTCGGGACTGATATTCGGTACCTACATCTAGTCTCGAATAACTACAACAAATGGCGTCATTAGAAGTCTTGTCGGGACCCGCATACGGTCTCGAAATAAGAGGAATCATATCCATTAGGCACAAACCTGATATTATTTAATTCAAATGAATGTTACAATATTATATTTTTGAAAAATTTTATTTCAGTCACTAATGTTGTTTACAGAGAATAAAAGGGCTTTTCGGAATGTATGATCGGGTCCATTCTAATCTATGGAACGCGCTGAATGGTGCACGGACTGATCAAGTTAACCCGATCACACTTTCCGAAAAGCCCTAAAGTAATTTGAATTCTAAATTTAAACATTCTTAAGGCTGGTTTATGCTGGCTGGCAACTTAACCCTAAACTCAAAAATTGAAACATAGATTTTTAGGAATATTGTTTATATTGAGACTAACGAATCCGTTTACTTATTGATAATAATAATAATTAATAAATTAACGGATTCTTTAGTCTGATTATAAGCCATAACACTAAAACTCTATGTCTATATATAGGTTTAAGTTGAAGTTACCAGCCAGCACAAACCAACCTTAACGTGTGCATTTTAAACAGCCTCTTTGGAATTTTCTTCACGTTTATGCATTTCAAATTGAAATACTGAAGGCAGGTTTCACATTTTATTGAGGTGATATAAAGATCTAACATTGTGTCGGATATAATACCGCACATTTCACATAGATAGTTATTAGCATCCTTTTAGGACAACATTTACCAACCAAATCCAAAATTCTAAAAATGAAAAAACGAAGTTTTGGATTTTGCTAACTGGGGTATAAAAAGAGAACAGGAGAAAATGTTGTAATGGATTTTAAGAGAAGAATAAGCAGCATATAATGCTATTCAAATTGGTGAAAAAGTTGAGGTTTGCCATAATGAAAGTCATCCAGAGAAAGTGTCGGGCGTCGAAATGGATCCCGAAGTTGACCATCTGAAAAGGACGCTAATAAATATCTATGCGAGATGTACTTACGGTATGTTATGCGACACAATGTTAAGGTTGGTTTATGCTGGCCGGTAACTTAAACTTAACCCTAAACTTAAAAATTGAAACAAATAATTATCGTACTATGGTTTAACGGATTCTTTAGTCTGAGTATAAACCATAGCACTAGAATTCTATGTTTCAATTTTTAAGTTGAGGGTTAAGTTAAAGTTACCGGCCAGCATAAACCAGCCTTTAGATTCTTGCATGGCGCCAATAAAATGCAAGGCTGCCTTTAGTATTTCCATTCGAAATGCATAAAAAATTCCAAGGAGGCAGTGGTACTGTTAAAAATGCACACGTTTGAAAGTTTAAATTTAGGATGAAAATTACTTTATTTTCTGTAAACAACAGTAGTGACTTTGAAATAAAATTTTTCAAAAATATAATATTGAGACATTTATTTGAATTAAAAACAATCACGTATATGTGCCTAATGGAGGTATGATTCTTCTTATAATTTCGGGACCGTATGGGGGTTCCGAGTCGGGACGGACCATCAGTCCCGACAAGACTTCTAATGACGTCATCTGATGTCGTTATTCGAGAATAGATGTAGGTACCGACTATCAGTCCCGAATTTAATTTCGTCATTCGGGACTGGACATGGATCCCGAATCGGGACTCTAGTCACAGCGTTTATTTAATCAACAAATTACAAGAATAATAAATGGATATGTTCTATTATGATCTATTTTAGTTGAAAATTCAATTTGATTTAATGTTTTCTGTAACTTTTATGAATAAAATATTTTATTTGATAAACAACCTATAAGAATAATTATGTTTTTCTAATATCCGGAAAAATCGAAAATCCGGACAACTACCTTGACGTCAACTATCCAGATTGAAGAGGTTACACTTTCATTTTTTTGTAATTGAACTAACAATTTCAGCAGAACAAGTCAGCATTCAAAAATGTTGGGTACTAAATTTTTCATTTAAAATCAATTTTTATCTTGCAAAATGATAGTGCATTAAAACGCTCTGATGCAAAATATTGTAAGGGTTAATTTTCTCAACCGTTGGTAATAACCATTTGGAATTACAATAAATACCAAAAAGTTACACTGAATTAACGTTAGCAATCTGCCAAATTATATTCTTCTGATTCATAGAGGAAATATTCAATAAATACAAACGTTTTCCCCCAATTTTGAAGTGATTGGAGGGGAAGTAGTTTAGAAGAACATTTATATGAAAGATCCTCTATAATTATTGCTGAAGAACCATTTCTTAAAATCTTCATTTTCAGACACCTGTATTAAGGCTACCAACTTCACGACTAAGTACTCGTCTACGTATACCAGAATTCTATGCCCTCCCTCTCATCTCCATCACCATCTGTTATGCGGCAAGGGTTGCTCAACATATCGAACGATAACACTTGTAGAATGGCGTTGAAATGTAGCGTAACATATTCTTCGAATATATTCACCTCCTTTATACAGCAAATTGATATTGTGAGACATCATCCAACGGAAGCATGTCGTTGTTAAGAATATATTGACAACACATGATTCGCTACTTTCCGCCTCTAACACGATACCGAACCATGTGTATGTAGGGGATATGTGGATTTAGGGAGACGAATAAATAAAATTTAAATCGAACTGTCGACTACATGATATCTGTTCTTTTCTCGCGAAATACGAACAGGGATGGAAATTGTTTTGTGAGACGCGGAAAATCGAATTTTGTACCAGAAAGCGGATCAGGATTTGTGTTATATCATGTTTGCGAGTTTATCGGTCTGTCGATCTGATGAGATTGCGTTGGGGTAAATAATACGTCTCGTAGCCATCAGCAAATTTGGTGTAGAAGTATTTAAATTTAAACAAAAGATCTTCAACATAGGAGATAATACTTTTTAATCCACCCTATCTTCAGCTGCAGCCTAGTTAATATTTTCAGTTCTCACTGTAGAATATGATTTTTACTTCAGAATTTGCATGGATGGACTTTAGGGGAAATTCGAGCATAAATATATTCTTCGTGCCGGTGTTATAGTTTTCCTCCAACATGGAGATCCGACAGCTGAAGACACAAATTGGTAGCTCACTCCTGTTGAGGTGTCACTCATGTTTTCAGTATTCTGTCCATCTTTCCCTTGGTTTATTGGCTGCCTTACCCTACAGAAGCCAATTTGGAGAAAGTCCAACAAGTACCAACAACATGTTCTTTTTCTGCTTCTATTGCGGAATATCCCGGTAATCCTTCTCTTCCGTTAATGAAAGCTTCCAACTATATTGAACAATTGTGAAAGAGAAAATTCTGTTATATCCAACAATAATATCATTTCTTTATAGAAATGATATATTCAATAATAGAAAAGGAATGACGCTTTAGGAAAGCTAACCTATTAGTATAATTCAACAATGAAAGGACTAGCAGAGATCAAAGTTCAGAGCAATCCAGTAAGTGTGTTTTCATCAAAGTTAGGACGATGGATATGGGTAGAACTTTAACCGGAGAGGTCCTGTTTTTGAAATGGGTTGTTGACGTGAATTCCTCGAAGGTAAAACGGTGCATCCTACAGACATAAGACTTGTATACCCATTTTGAAGACCGTATTGGCGCAACGCTCTGGACTTGTTGATTTACATCTATATAGTAGAAATATACTGTCTCTAATAATTGTATTGAGAATACCGAAAATTTAACAAGAAAAATAAAAAAAGGAACATTTGGTTAAGCCTTCCCCCCCAGGTACTAACCGTCACTGACTCTACATGAGCCATTTGTTGTAATTAATTTCATAGGGACCCGCATTGATCTAAGGAATATATCTATTTTCACTCCCGTTCTTCCATCAGTTTCGGTAAAAAAAATGTCTTTATTAAATTAATTTCTACGGTATTTCGAAAACAGAGCCTTTTCGGATATACTTGTCCTATTTTTTGACGTAATATATAGGTCCCATTAAATTTTTTTACTTAATTTCGTGACAAACTATGTATTTTTCCGCCGAGCGTTTACGCGCATGTTCCATTGATTATATAACTCATATTATAATGAACCAATAGAATTCCTGAATTTCCCTTAGTAACGTCGTATAGATAACTGAATATACCGCTTGACGACGGTATATAATCGTTTTGGTGATTCGCCTCCAGCCATATTGGAATAATTTCCATAGTGACGATAAATGTCAATGAAATGTCAGTGCATTTTTGAAGATGCATCGTTTTGGTTTGAGTTCAAGTGGTGAAATTGACCAAGAAATTGTTAATTTAACACCAGAAAATACCACGAAGACACATAATTATGTTTGGAAACAGTTCACGGTGTTTTGTGAACATCGAAATCACAAACTTCGTGCTGATATTTCAAATGATGAAGTAGCGAATATTTTGAAAGATTGGGCATTCAATATGAAACGTGCAGATGGAAAAGAATATAAAGAAAGTACAGTTAAAACCATTTGGAATATTTCTGCTAAACTCTTACAGAAAAAGTTTCATGAAGACTTCAACAGAGAAATAAATCCATTTAAAGATACAATTTTCGAAAATGCGAGAAAGGCCCGTACAGCCAAGAGGAAAAAATTACAAGCAATCCCCGACAGGAAAAAAGAGAGCTCAGCCGCTCTTAATAAGAATGAAATACTCAAAATTATTTCAAGTTTCGATGAAAATACACCAGATGGTTTGCAAAAAAATTTTTATCAAATTTGTGCTGTGGAATTGGCATGGCGTGGTAATGAAGCAGCCTTTTGCTTAACTGACTATTTCAAAAAGGAGTTCGACAATTACGGTCAAAATACGGGACGAATCGAATACAATCCAGTATTTTCAAAAACAGCACAAGGTGGTGAACAACGTACCACAAATTCTAAATGGTTGGTAACGAATAAAGAGTCCACGAATCAGTGTCCAGTACGTCTCTTGGATAAATTATTGAGCAAAAGGACTCCAAATATCACAACCAATCGTCTTTTTTTAACACCTAATATTGTTTGGCAGAAAACAGGAAAATGGTATATAAATTGCCCTGTAGGTTTAAATCAGTTGAGTAAATGGACACGTACAGCAGCTGAAAGTATCGGACTAGATACGAAAAAAAGGAAAATTACGAATCATTCGAATAGCTCCTCTGCTGTGAGTATCTTGTCACACTCAGGGGCAAACTTGCAAGAAATTACCAAAATAACAGGCCACTCGTCATCGGAATCTCTGAAACCGTATTTGAAACTCACTGCAGAACACCATAGACAAATAATTGAGAAAGTGAGAAACATACCTAATCCTTCCACATCCAGTGTCAGCAATAGTACCAACACTACAAATTCCGAAAATAACAATACATCAAATATGTATTATAATAATTGTACTTTCAATATTAATATTAATCAATAAAAGAATTAAAATATTACTCTTTATATAATCGTAACGAATACCAACTCGAGCAAAGACAATATGTTTCGATTATTCACCTCTTCACTAGACGTAAATCGCGAAACATCACTCGAGCTACGCTCTCGTGATGTTTCGCGAAAACGTCACGTGAATCGGTAAATAATCGAATATTGTCTATGCTCTTGTGATATTATAACTGAGTATTCACGCATCATACTTAAGTAGATCGAGCTGAAATTCAGTCCTTGATTATAAAATGGTGACTCGGAATGCGGAATTTCAGCGAATTCTGACGAATAGTTTAGAAAATATGAAATGTTTTAAGAAAACATTTTTTAAATTTTCTTTCTAGTCATACGATATTCATATTCATATTCATTCATTCTACAAGCAATAATTAAGTTTTGATTGGATCGGATTTGTATGTTTCCAGTTATTCAGTAAATAACAACAACATTTAAAATTGGTATAACTCCGAAACCGTTTGGCAGATTATGCCCAACAACGAACTTAACTGTCTTATTTAAATCTACTCAAGGCTGCATGGACCTCCATCAATACAGGGTGTCCCGAAATTTCGTGATTCTTTCTCAGTTGTGGATAAAGTAAATAAAGACGAGTCAGGAATGCATTAATACTTTTTTTACGACGCCCCACTGTGAAGATCTGTGCCTCACAATGGTACTCCCATAATTCAGTTCTTTTGTGATAACTTTCGAACGACTTAATCGATTCTGGTGATTTTTTGATTTTGGGTCAATTCAAATATCAGCAATGATTTGTTGTCAACACCTCCTCCATAAGTATTCAGGACCGCCAGGGACGAAATGACCATAGCACTTAATAGTCACAATTTTTTTTTTGGTTGAAGATATCGGCAAAATTCTTCCATTTATGTATTTCATCCTCAACTGTGCAAAAAAAAGTAACCAGTGTAACATTGAAAAAATGCACCGTTTTCTAGTTTTTATGATTGACTATCAACATAATATTTTTTCATGAATATTACAATCTTCTTATTGTTTTTATGGTTACTGAAACATGACTTCTCTTTTTGGCGCACTAGTTCCTCAGAACTGAGTGCTTATCAATTTGCCCAAATGTCTGTAATTTTCGAATTTTTGGCTGAAAATGGTCTCAAACGATTTGGTTCGACTCACTGATCAAGAATCCGAGGTCGAAGTCAATTCTGTCCGGCCGGTCCAGCTGGCCGGCTGGCCGTAGGCACGATAACTCTCGAACGAAAGGAGTTAGAGGATTGAAATTTGTAAGGTGGGTTTGGAGCGTAAATATCTCGGACAATTTCGTTAATGGGCAAAATATATCAAGCGGTTTCGGAGTTATGTCTGATTTTAGTAAAAACATTTTTTATGAATATTTCCGAAACCGATCACTCGATCTATCTGAAATTCAGCATCAAATTGTAGAATTATGACCTTTATACGCATGTGAAGTTTTGTGTTGACCAGGTTACAGCAAAGTGTCGAAAAAAATTTTGGAAATAAAAAAAAAAAATTCTACGATAACTCTCGAACAAAATGAGCAAGGCAGTTGAAATTTTCAGAGTAGGTTAGGGAGATGAAAATCTCGGCTAAGTTCGTTATTGGGCAAAATAAGCCAAATGGTTCCGAAGTAACAAAAAAAAAATTCTTTTTTTTAAGTAACAAATTTTCATTGAAGATGCAGTTTCACCATAAAAATCCATTGATGTCATTTTTAACTCCAACAAGCTTATACTTTCGGAGATATGATTTTTGGAAATTTCAATAATGAATCGTACTTCTATGTTTTTCAGAATGCTATAATTATTCTATCTAAGTTTTATTATATGCTCTGTGTTCATACTCGTACATGTCATCCTGTTCTGTAAGAGAGTGTCAAATTCATTTCAGCTATTTTAATTTGATTTCTTACATGGTGCAGTTCTCATTCTCAGATTGCTCATTTAATCTTGATAAATAAACTATTATTTGAATTGAATTTCCGTTATGATGCAGTTCTATCATAAGGATACATTGATATAATTCTCAACTCCGAGAAACCAATACTTTAGGAGATATAATTTGTCTGTTTGAACTAGAGCACCAGAAAGCTCCTGTCCACAGGGCTTGAACCAATTTTTTTTTCAAAAGTTTTCTAGAGAAATGATCCTTACGAAATTTTGCAGAAATTTGCCGGTCTGTATTCTACAACTGATAACCATGTTTGAGTTGGATCGGTTTCGTTTTTTTTGAATAATTGAGGAGAAAACAACAAGATGGATGTAATTCCAAAACTATTCGGCTGACTATACCTATTAAATGTCGCATGTTCAACCCTGAAACTTTCTACTTCTTCTATTTCTTTCCATTCGAAAATTATCGTGGAAACAAGAACGGAAACTAAATTTTGACATGTGTATCAAATAGATCTCATTTTTGGTCTTGGAGGAATTAGGGGTTTATGTATTTTGGACCATATAAGAGATTTTTCTGACTATATGTTAGGTTTTTCGAACACCTTGATATACGTATGATCTTTATTGTCTTTAGTATATTTTTTCTTATCATTAACCATATTCAAAAGTTCATTGTGATATTCATTTAAATCCATATGGACTGTAGAGTTCCATTTCTCTGCAGGTGAGATTTTGATATTGTTATCTTTTTCAAGCAAAATTATAAAATGTTTTTCCCTATTATTAAGATTTGTTTTATTATGGCTTATAATGCAGAAGCAATTTCAAAAGAATACAAAATTTATATTACAGATATTTTTTCGGAGTCTGAGAGAGAAAACCCCAAAAAAAGCATTGAAACGTTAGGAGGATCCTTGAAATATATTATCCAAGTATTTTTCTTTTACTAGTAGCCAGTTTCGTATTCCTCACTCGAAGCCTCAGATCTCGGAATAAAATATCAGGAAAAGGAGGAAATTGCCTTTCAGCGCATTACGTATGCATCCTGCGTATTTCCGCCGATAAGGTTTCAATTAAGTCATAACCAGGACCAGAACTTTTCCAATTTGTGTCTTCTTTATCATTTTCACGGATGGCGAGAAACCTCGTATTCCTTGTGAATCCAAAATTACATCACAGGCCAACTTGAAGTCGAAACGTAAATTTTAGCGAGGAATAATCCGGAAATATGTTATCGGAACCAGGAAGAAAAATAGCGTTCCAGTCAGTGGCCTAACAAATGATTTCTATCTATTGGTGATTATTGTGGTTCGTAATATACAGACAGGATGTTTGGTAATTCGACGTCATCCTTCAACAGGGTTATACTACACATCATTTGCAACGAATTCAGTCCAGTGAACTATGGTCCGAAAATCTATGGTTACGAAGATATGACGATTTTTCAACTTTTTGGAAATTTTCTGCTTTTTGTTATGCTCAACTCTGAATATTCAATGGATACTTTTTTCAAGCTGAAGAGATGGTTATCATTTCATGCGAAAAAGTATTTTCCAAAAAATTAGATATCCTGAGATATTAGGAGTCATAAATGTCATCAACTGTTTTCCTCCTAAAATCTTGATGAAACAATTGAGAATTACTCAAAGAAAGTCTTATGAACTTGGTGTACAAATTCAGGAAAAAACTTTCTTGTTTCATTATCTTTTCTAAAAGGTATTTTATTGCAGTGCTTATATTCGTTTTACCTACATGTTATACTTTTCAGGTCTCTTGAAGAAGTAATAAATAAATTACGAATGCTAGAGCAAAAAGGAAAAAGAGTTTTACATATTAATTGCTGCTATCCCAAGAAACCTTACTCTATTATTCATTACAAGATAGCAAATATTATAGATTATACAGTGCGTTTCAAGAAGTAAGCACAAAGAGGAAATTTTCTCGCCTGCGTAGTTTTTTGAATTTTGGGTTTTCGGAAAGTTGGTGCTCAATAAACGAAGATTTTTGATATATACGTCACTGATCGTGTTAATCTGCAAACCTGTCAAAATTGACATTTTTGTAGAAAAATGGCCAAACGATGTAGACATCAAAACAATATCAAAAAGTTTCAGAATGAAATGTTGCTCAGAATTTCATTCTATACCAAACTGCCAAATTTCATAGTGAAATTCCTAATTTTTTTGATATTTATATTTTGATGACACTACGCTAGAGGGAGCTTTGGGCTTTGCGAAAATTTGAAAAATTATTCGGAATGTTATTCTAATGAAAGAGACATTATCACAATTCAAATATAGTTTATATTGATTTAATGTTCCTCATAAATTATAATTTCTATAGTGAAAACCTCACAATCTTGGTGCAAACCGGATTATACTTGGGAATTAAATGCGCAAGGAGCTAATATCTATTCCGGGAACATCATAAGAAATTTAATTCTTCGATTTAAAATCTGAAGAATAATTCTCCAATCCTCTGAAATCCCTTTTGAATGTATTAACTCAAATATTTGATATTTAATTTAGTGAATTGTGAATTGATCAATGTGTTAATTAATTGTTCATACGAATATATATATATATAACTCAAATACCACTAAAAACGCAATACATACCTCATCTAAAACACAGTTAGCTGTGGAAATGAAATCGAGTGGATAGGCGCATTAAATAAATGAGTAATTTGCAAGTGTATTATTCCATGCGCCTGTCAAATCCATTTCATTTTATTGTTTTCACAGGTAACTTTGTTTTAGATGAGGTCTGCATTGCTTTTTTAGTAATATTTGAATTAGTAAATTCAAAAGGGATTTGTGAGGGTTGGAGAATTATTCTTCATATGTGAAATCGAAGAATTCAATTTCCTAATGATATTCCAAGAATAATTAGCGAGATATTAGCTCTTTGCGCATTCAATTCGTCAAGTATAATTCGGTTTGCACCAAGATTGTGAGGTTTTCACTATAGAAATCATCATTCATTAGGAACATGAGTTAATATTCAATTTGACTATTATTAAATATATGTATGAATGTTCGTGGGAGTGGAATAAATTTGGAAAAAAGACGTTAAGTCATTCCTTCAAGCAACGTTTCGCAACTTTATTGTTGCTTCTTCAAAGCTCTCGGAAGCGGCAAACGTCCATCAATTTTCCATTCAAGATTAGCGAACTGAAAATTCATTGAAACCAGCTGACTTGTGCGATCATTTATTCAATGAATTTTCAGCTTTGAAGAAGCAACAATAAAGTTGCGAAACGTCGGTTGAAGGAATGACTTAACGTCTTTTTTCCAAATTTATTCCACTCCACGAACATTTATACATATATTGAATTAATATAAACTTTATTTGTAATGTGATACCTACTGTCTCTTTCATTGGAATGACATTCTGAATAATTTCTCAAATTTTTGCGAAGCCTAAAGCTCTCTCTAGCGTACTGTGATCCAAATATTAATATCATAAAATTTCGCAATTTCACTATGATATTTGGCAGTTTGGTATGAAATGAAATTCTGAGCAACATTTCTTTCAGAAACTTTTGATATTGTTCTGATTTCTACGTCTTTTTGTCATTTTTCTAAAAAAATGTCAATTTTGACAGGTTTGCAGAGTAACACGATCAATGACATGTATGTCAAAAATCATCGTTTCTTGAGCACCAATAACTTTCCCAAACAGCCAAATTTCAAAAAACTATTTAGGCGAGAAAGTTGCCTCTTGGTGCGTTGTATATATATACATATATATATTTTTTTTCAGAGTTTGGGAGAGAAAACCCAGAAGGAATACCCCATATAATAACCAATAATTGAAATTACACCAGAGAATTGTTTACTGTGTAGTATTCAATTCGCTTCTTATGACGCTTGCCATTCACAAACATAATGAGATAAATAATGACAGTCATGATACGTTCATTAAACAATATACTATTATATACCATCTAAAAAAGAATTTCACGATGGATTGAGGTAATGGTTTCAGAGTATTTGAATTTTATTTTAATTTTCAGGATAGGTAAATGAATACGATTTGCAAAATGGCGAATGCGTTAGTTACTTTTCAATTAGCCAATTAAGGTATGCCTAAAGGTGTTACAGTAGATTGGACATTTCGACGAAGCTTAAACATCAACTGGGCATCAACTGAGAGAATTCAGGGCTTATCTTTGTTTTGACATTTTCAGTCATTAAAAAATTGAATCCTGAACAAGTTGGAAAAGCACTGTGACCAGTAGCCTTGGCGCGCTTGTTCAAATTTATAGCCAGAGGGATCTCCCAACCAGGTACTGAACTCGCCACGGCTGCTTAGCTCAAGGAAACAAAATAATATTCCCAATATTTACATGAATACGACTAAAATCCTACATTAATATTTCATTCACTGTTACTTTTACTGTTAGTAATGTTGAAATCATATTGAAAAATTATCGATACTGTTGTTTGAATCAAAAAGATCTGAGCGTTCTGGCAATAACGTCTCGTGAAATGTGTTTCTCACAACTGTTAAATGTGGAACCAGATGAATACAACAGCGAAAAGAATTTTAAGCCCCGCAAGTGCTCACCGCTTCAGTTTTGAAGTAGGTTTATAGAGTAGAAAATTCGAATACCTATCTGAAAATACCCCGATCTGCCATGCGCTTCAAGTGCGGAAGTTTTCAGTAGAATTATTCGAGTGAAATGAATGGAACTTGGTAAGAAACCTCAACCTGAATGCTTCTCGAAGCTTTCGGTTCAATAAATGGATTTTGAGGAAATGTGAAACATTATTAGAAATTCAATCCCTTAAGAATTTCGAACTTGGGGTATACAGGGTGAGTCTTTGACCACTGCATTAATTTTCACCAAAGATTCCTCTCATCAAATGAAACACTTTTTTCATTTACCATTTTTCCAGATTCGGCTCAGGTAAAAAGTTACAAGCGTTTAAATATTTCACAATGTGCTAATATACTCCCGCATATAAATTATCTATGACATTGTTGGCGGACGAAAATAAGGCATGGTAACGTGGTTTACAGCTTGATTCGGGATTCCAACGCTCAGGGACGGATCCATAAAAGAACTGAAATTTCTGGAGTTTTCCATTTTAAAACATACAATGAAGAATATCTCGAAAACGGTGCGTTTAAGGAGAAATGATGAAGAATAATATAATGTTCTAAAACGATGGAATATTCTTGAAATGACTCAAGAAAAACTTTATATGCTTTGTTTATGCTCATTTCGTTCAGTTTTATGAATCCACGAGTCCATAACTAGAAAACCAGTAGAAGTAGAAAATAACTAATATTTGGAAAATATGTATCATAGTTATAGGAAACTTTACGCCAACATTCATTTTATTCGAAAAAAGGATGTCAAAGCTACAAAATAAAAACTATTTTTTTTTCAAAACTTCAACAGCCTGTATCTTTTTACCTGAGCTGAATTTGGAAAAATGTTAAATGAAAAAAGTGTTTCATTTGATGAGAGGAATCTTTGGTTAAAATTAATACAGTGGTCAAAGACTCATCCTGTATATTACATTTATTTGCATTCGAGTATACGCAATCGCCATTCGATACAAAAACATTGAGAATTTGTATTATTTTGAATCTATTTATGTCACCAAAAGTTCCAGATTAATTTCTGAAATTCGGGAGAGAAAATGAATGAAAATTCTTAAAATGCACTGACTTGAAGTCAGTGTCTATTCCCACCTCATACAAAGTTGATCAAGCTAAAATTCAGTACTCGATTGTGAAATGGTACATAAATTGCATCGGATTTTTATATTTTGAGTTATTGAGGAAATAACAACCTACTCTGAAAATTGAAAGTTATCGCGAGATACATAATATTTTTCATAATTGTTTTCAAATTTTCTAAGTATACGATCCTCACAAAACTTCACATCTTACGTCTCTGCGTCGGTATTTAACAACTACACTGATCAACAATTGCTAGGGATCACTTATGAACTTCTCTTCATTTGTATTTTTTTCAAGTTATCTCGTGAATATCTGTACATTATATGTTCTCTAAGGAAAAATTAAGATGTTTTGAGTTGATTATATCAAATTTTTCCTCACTTCATCGGCTCTTGTTCACAAAATCGATTATTATCTGTAGGCTGTTACATGTGGAGTGAAAAGCAAAGTGGTATTTGTTATTAAATCTGTTTTTTTCTCTCGTTCAAACACATAAGGTGACAATAATTGAAGAAATGAGAACAATATTAGCTTATCAGTCATGCCGAGAAGACGTTTGGCTCCTGTGCAACTGGACCAAATCAGACGGTGGATACAGGAAGGTTTGTCCCAGCGAGAAGTGTCCCGGCGGTTGAATGTTTCGCAAAGTGTCGTGAGTCGGGCTTGGAATAGGTTCATCCAAAACGACTCAGTAGCTTATGTTCATGGGGGAGGTCAGCAGCGCAGTACAACAGCTGCCCAAGATCGTCTTTTGGTCCTCAATGCTAGGAGAAATCCCACTTACCCGGCGTCGCGGCTCAATAGATCACTGAGAGTTGCAACAGGAGTTCTAATTTCGAACCAGACTGTAAGACGACGACTACATGTTCGTGGTTTGAGAGCACGTAGGAGGGTACAACATCCCCGTTTGAATAGGGAACACCGGGTTCATCGACGGCAATGGGCTGAGGAGCACCGCAATTGGACAGTTGAAGATTGGAGCCGATGTTTATTTACGGATGAGTCTAGATTTCGTTTGGTCAACTCCGATGGACGTATTCTTGCTTGGAGGGAGAGAGGTCGAAGGTATGCAGAACAGTTTATGGTACCCACAACAGCTTTTGGCGGAGGTTCTATATGTGTATGGGGAGGCATTTGTTTGAACCAACGCACAGAGTTGGTTGTTCTGCAGAACACCACAATGACCAGCCAGAGATATCACGATATGATTATTGAACCCATAATTGTTCCGTTTGCGGCTGCCTTGGGCGAGAATTTCATTTTAATTGACGATAATGCCCGTCCACACCGTAGTCGTCTGGTTAATGAAGCGCTAGAAACTCATGCTATTGATAGGATGGACTGGCCAGCTCGCTCTCCAGACATGAATTGCATCGAACATGTCTGGTCTGAGATGTCTAGACAATTGTCAACCTTAGAACAACCGATCAATAACCTGGAGGAACTTTCTAACGCTTTACGGGATATTTGGACGAATTTGCCCCAAAATTTTATAAATCGTTTGATTGAAAGTATGCCTCGTAGGGTAGAATGCTTGAGACGAGCTCGTGGGGGGCCAACTAGGTACTAGCTTAACCGAAACTTCAGCCTTCTTGTGGTGTCATCATAAAATTTTTATGTTATTCAAACGCAGAATTTTGAGTGTTCCTAATAAAGTCTTTTTTTCTCTCCAACTTTCCATTTTTTCATTCTTTTCTCAAGTGAACCATATTATCAACTGAAAATACTCTGATATCTGACTAAATTTATAATCTTGGAGCGAATAAATCAGAAATAAATTTAGAAAAAGTAAGTGATCCCTATCAATTGTTGAGCAGTGTAGTTACCAAGTATCAATTCGATCGGATCAATATTTTTTGAGTTATCGGGAAAACAATATTCCAGACTCTGAAACCGTTTGGTCGTTTATACCCAACAATGAACATAACGCATTCCGATGCCCAACCTGAGAATTCCAAGTCGCTATCTCATTCGGTTCGGAAGTTATCGTGGCAACGGTCCCATCCAGCTACTGAACTCACTCAATGCTGCTCAGAACTCCAACAATATGGATCCGATCGTGATTAAAATTGGGAATTGACTGTATAGTTAGGTTTTGAAGCCTTTTCAATGATATCAGACGGATAGATTGATTTATAGCATGTTTTCAAAGATTTTCAATGATTAGTTTTTAATTTTCTAGTGATATGATCCACACGAAATGTTTGAAATGGATTGGTTTCATATTTTTTGAGTTAAGTAGTGAATAAACACAAAATTACAGATAGGAATAACTTCAGAACTGTTTGGCCGATTATGCCTGTTAACGACTCAAATGTTGCATTTGGATGCTCAACCTATCCTTAAAATTGCTTAAAAGTCGCTATATCTTTCCGTTCTCAAGTCATCGTGAGATGAATAATATTTTTTAGTAATTGTTTTAAAATTTTCTAGTGATACGATTCTCCCAAAATTGCACACATGTCTTTAAGTCTGTATTCTACAACTCCTCACCAAGTTTCAACTCGATGGGATCTGTATTAGTTGAAAACAAAATTATTACTCGGAAACCGTTGGGTCGATTGTGACCATTAACGCCACCTATACCCTGAAATTTAAAATCGCTATCCCTTTCCTTCTCAAGTTATCGTGGCAACGGCCGAACGTCGGACAGAACTAAATTTGACCTCAAATTCTTCATCAAGGTATCGAAACCAATCGTTTGAGACCATTCGACAAAAAATTCGAAAATTATAGACATTTGGGCAAACTGATAATGCGAGGTTCCCCAGGCGCAACAAGGAAACTTGAGTAGTCGACTTGTATTTTGTTGAACAGAGAAAATCAATTTTCAAATGGCTTGCAGAACATGTGGTTTCAACAGGACGGTGCCACTTACCATATTGCCAATTCCAAAATTCCTTTATTGAAAATAAACTTCGGTGATTCGATTATTTCAAGAAATGAACCGATCAATTATCCGCCCCGTTTCTGCGTTTTAGGTCCATTGGACTTCTTTCTTTGAGGTTACATTAAGTCATTGGTTTACACCAATCATCCAGCAAATTTAGATGATTTAGAGATCAATATTGAACGAATAATTGCTAACATATGACCTGATTTGTGTGAGAGAGTGATGAAAAATTGGGTTCAACGGCTTCATTCCTGCCAGCGTTTCCGTGGTGGAGAGTATGAGGTATTTTTTTCATTATTTGGCCATATTTGGTTGTATTTGTTGAAGAAAGAGTTAGAACTTGTTTTTTCAAGAACTGTGAGTGTGACAAATTTCAGAATAACTGTCAACAAAAAATAATTCTGAAGATTTTCATTTGGTGTCTGATTCAGTCTCCGAATTTTATTTATTTTTCTCTCGTTATTGTTTATCAAGTAACTTTATTCTATATATTACTCCTGACAATTATCTAGTGTTTCTAACGCAGAAGCAATGTCAAAATACTAAAATGCTTCATTTCATAGATATTTTTCGGAGAGCGAAAACCCAGAAAGCCATCATTTAGTAATGAATTCACCTCCCAAAGTATTCCTTAATGCTTACTTAATAATAATCCTGTAATACCTCGTTTCAGGCCAGAACAGGTGGAAAAGTGACCCAGAATTGTATAACCAGAGTATTTCCAAATATCCCAATAAGATGAAACCTTGGAAATTTGGGCCCATTCCATAAGTAGAAGTGACCGTCAATTACTTTCAAAGTTTCTTCAAAATTCTGATTTGACGGAGATACACGTTTGACCCCATTCCCAATGAAATTCTGATATAAACTTACGTGAAATTGAGTCCTAGCGTTCCTCGTGGCATAACTCAGATGAATCCCAAATATCAATATCATAAGCTCCCCGGTCTCGGTTACGAAATCCCAAAGGAGCGGTTTGCAGGTCAGATACTTGGATCCGCTCTCAGATATCGTTGCCTCCTCGAGCAAGTCGTAGTTTTCCTGCCTGAAGTTTAGCATAAACGCGGTAAAGGCTGTCATGTAAGCAAAGGTGGAAAGCGTCATGATCAGCAGGTACTTGAGGAGATCCGTGTCCTTAACCACCCATCTATGGGCCTTTCTCGTGCGAAATTCGATGAGGTGTTGGTAGAGTTTGAGGATAATGGCGCCGTAGCAGATGATGAAACCCATCTCCCGCGCCCAAGGCTCTAGGAAGCACTGGATCATGGAGGGTTCGAAAAATTTCACTAATATCTGAAAAGGTACAAATTTATGTATTGTTTTTGAACATGGGTTTATGTCATATATCGCCGTATTCACGAAGCATTCAATCTCCGTTAAGTCCTAACTGAGGTCCTCAGTTAAGGATAAATATGAATTACAACCTCAGTGAATGTTTTTAACGGTGGTGAAACAGGCCTTTTTGGCGCTCTAGTTCCTCGGAACTCAGTGCTTATCAATTTGCCCAAATGTCTGTAATTTTCGAATTTTTCGATGAAAATGGTCTTAAACGATTTGGTTCGACTCACTGACCAAGAATTCGTGGTCGAAATTAATTCTGTCCGGCCGTCCGGCCGTAGGCACGATAACTCTCGAACGGAATGAGCTAGACAGTTGAAATTTTCAGAGTAGGTTTGGGGGATAAATATCTCGGCTAAGTTCGTTATTGGGCAAAATCTGACAGATGGTTTCGGCAGGCCAGCCGGCCGTTAGCACGATAACTCTCGAACGGAACGACTTAGAGCGTTGAAATTTTCAGGGTAGTTTTGTAGCGTAAATATCTCGGACAAGATCGTTAACGGGCGAAATCTACCAAGCGGTTTCGGAGTAAAGGCCGTTTTTAGTCAAAACGTTTTTTATGAATATTTCCGGAACCGATCACTCGATCTTTCTGAAATTTGGCATCAAATTGTAGAATCATGACCTTCATCTGCCTGCGAAGTTTTGTTTTGACCGGACGGCCCTAAAGTGGCAAAAAAATTTTTCAAAAATTTTAAAATTTTGTTTTCACGATAACTCGAAAAATACTGATCTGATCAAATTGAAACTCAGTAGTTAGATGCAAAAGACCAATGCAAACACTTTTGCAAAATTTCGTGAAGATCACGTGACATGAACAAAATCAAAAAGTTACTACTATTTTGCGGAATATTTTGCTTAAAATGCCGAAACCTTTTTTTTTTGAGGTTCATGCTGCTCTATACGGGCATTTTTCGTTGTGCGCATGCGCAGATGAGAAGTCATTTAACTGCTGTAGTTTTCGTCAGAGAGGATTGGGGTTTTGGGGTGGCGGCTGCTATTCCTCCATAGAATCCTTATCCCTGATGAGGGTCTGCGCATGCGTAGATTAAAGATGCGATATCTCCCGAACCACACGTGTTGGAGAATCGGAGTTTTTTGTAATGTTGTTATTTTGAGAGGACTTTTAGCCGTGAGTAGATAACGCATGCGCAGAAGAGAAGTGACTGTTTTTGGGTTGGATGGGTTATGTTGGGAGTGCTGAGTCGATATTGTGAGGTTTTAAAGAATTTAAAGCACGCGCGCAAAAGCAAATTGACTTAACAATGAAAGAAAAAGCGTAAAAAGTCAATCTGCTTTGGCGCGCGTGCTATAAACATGATTTGGATTATACTGACCCTCCCAAGTCTTCTAGCAGCTTGTGCGACTAAGGAGAGTCAGTTGTGTTCTCTTCCAACTTTATTACTCTATCCTGATGGCAGCTTAGATACAGCACTGTTAATTTTTGAAACGACAGTGAATGGTGTCCACTATCCTATGGGTAGATCTTCGGCTCGCTCTATCCACTGAGCTTGAAGTACTCATCATTCAATTCAAATTAGCCACCGTGAACACGCGCGCCAAAGAGTACTGACTTCACGTCAGTGCTTTTTTTTATTTTTGTTGGTTGATATTTTCATGCCGATGGTCAATCCATATGATGATGGGAATGGTAATGGTAAGTTAATATCATTGTCATTCATTCCAGCAATCGTATAAATATGAGAATTATAATATAATATCATACTTTTTGTTGGTTGATATTTTCATGCCGATGGTCAATCCATATGATGATGGGAATGGTAAGTGAATAATATTGAGTTCAGAATATCTCCACTAAAAACAAAACTGGAATATTGGTGTATTGGAGTAGATTTGAGGAAAGATATATATTATCGTTCATCATAGAATTGAGGAATGAATATCTCGGACGAGTTCGTTGTTGGGTAGAATTCGTCTATTGGTTTTGGATTGATAATTTTTGGCACTCTTGTTGAATTTGAATTCTTCTATGATGTTTGAATTCAATTTCTGCTAAGATGAAGTTCTAAATTTCAATAATGAATCATACTTCTATGTTTTCACAGAATGCTATAATTATTCTATATAAGCTTTATTATATGATCTGTGTTCGTACTCGTACTTTTCATCCTGTTCTATAAGAGAGAGTCAAATTCATTTCAGCTATTTTACTTTGGTTTCTGCCATGGTGCAGTTCTCATTCTCAGATTGCTCATTTAATCTTGATAAATAAACTATTATTTGAATTGAATTTCCTTTATGATGCAGTTCTATCATAAGAATACATTGATATAATTCCCAACTCTGAGAAACCACTACTTTCGGAGATATAATTATCATTTTTTATACTACATACTACTGCTCTAAAATGTTCGTTTGCTGAGATATTGGGTAACGATCGATTGGCTTCACATTTCTCTTTGGTATTTTTCATGTGATTTATTTGTGACTCTTTCAAATTTTCAAAATTTTCGCCATTATTAGCAGCTGACTCTAAATTCATCCAAATTGTCATTTTCACTCATCCCTAAATTTACACTATGATTCGATTTACAATTAACATGGTTCTCACTATCTATTAGGTATCTTATTTTTGGCGCTCTAGTTCCTCGGAACTGAGTGCTTATCAATTTGCCCAAATGTCTTTAATTTTCGAATTTTTGGCTGAAAATGGTCTCAAACGATTTGGTTCGACTCACTGATCAAGAATCCGAGGTCGAAATCGATTCTGTCCGGCCGGTCCCTCAGTAGGCACGATAACTCTCGAACGAAAGGAGTTAGAGGATTGAAATTTGCAAGGTGGGTTTGGAGGGTAAATAGCTCGGACAAGTTCGTTAATAGGCAGTTGAAATTTTTAGAGTAGGTTAGGGAGATGAATATCTCGATTAAGTTCGTTATTGGGCGAAATAGGCTAGATGGTTTCGGAGTAACGAAAAAAAAATAATTTTTTTAAGTAACAAATTTCGAATTCAATTTTTATTTAAGATGCAGTTTTTCCATACAAATCCATTGATATCATTTTCAACTCCAACAAGCAAATACTTTCGGATATATGATTTTACGAAATTTCAATAATGAATCAATCGTACTTCTATGTTTTCACAGAAAGTTATAATTATTCTATCTAAGCTTTATTATATGATCTGTGTTCATACTCGTACATGTCTTCCTGTTCTATAAGAGAGAGTCAAATTCATTTCAGCTATTTTAATTTGATTTCTTCCATGGTGCAGTTCTCATTCTCAGATTGCTCATTTAATCTTGATAAATAAACTATTATTTGAGTTGAATTTCCTTTATGATGCAGTTCTATTATAAGAATACATTGATATAATTCCCAGCTCTGAGAAACCAATACTTTCGGAGATATAATTTGTCTGTCTAGTTCAAGTTAATTTTCACGTTAACTTAGGTTGCGACTCAAATTTATCCTTAAGTGAGGACCTCAGTTAGGACTTTAGGGAGATTGAATGCCTTGAGAATACGCCGGCGGATTGATATACTAAATTATAACGTAAATTTTTCAGCTCCGTTTTTCATTCGTATTTATATATCAGTAAGTGAGGTGTATATATCTATCGGAGATGATAGATCATGGCTTGGATTGCCGAATCTGGTTTTAAAGAACCCTGCGAGCCGATGAGCACTGACATTTATTTTTTAAATTCGAATATTGAAGTGATTACTTTTCAAAATCAGCGGTGGTGATTCTTTTTCAAGAGATCCTTATACGGTTACTGAGGAAAATTTTTGTGAGAAAGGACTTTTGAGAAGATATGTATTATTTCTAATTTGTTCGTTGTTGTCTTTTAATTTATCAGGTTGAGTTTTGAGTACCTTGGAGAAGAGAAACCTATCCGTTTTTGAATAAACCGCTATTTTGGCAGCGTTCAAGAGTTATAATTTTTTGACAGATGACAATTAAAAACTATACTATCAATAAAAATTCTTAAAGAGCATTGAAAAGGTGGAAAGTAAAGTCAGGAGCTTTTGCCTACATGTTTTCTTGTCTATTCACTGCTCTAACACCCTCAGCAAATACTGCATGAACCTTCAAGCCGTCTTTTTTCAACAGAGTACTAGATTTAAATTCGATCGAAAATCTATCTCAATCCGATATTTGGTTTCGGAACAAGAAAAATATTCCGCAAATAGTTGAACATCGTTGATTTATTTCTAGTCATGCTATCTTCACGAAATTTTGCACAAGTGTTTGCGTCGGTATTTTGCATATAAGTATCGAGTTTCAATTCAATCAGATCAATATTTTTCGAGTTATCAAAAAAGCAAAATTTTTGAAATATTACATTTTTTTTTTCCAGTTTCTAGTCATCCGGTTAATATAGAACTCCGCAAGCGTATGAAGGTCATGATACTATAATTTGATGCTCATCATCCATAAGATGACAAGAATAAACAGTGAACACCGATATAACACATACAGATAAAATTCGCATTCTCTGAAAACATATAGATAGAAGTCCGATGTATTATTGAAATTTTGAAAAATCAGTATTAGCTTGTTAGACATGAAAATTATATCAATGGACTTTTATGATGAAACGGCAAATTGAATTTGAAATTTTTAATTGAAAAAAAAAATTGTTTTCCTTTCCCCGAAATCAACTGGCCGATTTTGCCCATTAACAAACTTATCCGAGATATTTATCTCCCAAACAAATCCGAAAATTTCAACTGTCTAACTCATTAAGTTACCGGCCGCCCGGACAGAATCGATTTTGACGACAGATTCTTAATCAATTATTGGTTGAACCAAAACGTTTGAGACCATTTTAAGCCAAAAATTCGAAAATTACACACATTTTTCCGCTCGAATCAGAAGTCGCAGTTGTCCAAATTTTATATCATTTTTGATGAATCTTATTGTAAAAAACCATTTTCAGAAATATTAATAGAAAATAAAAGTCCCTCTTAGTGCGGAGGTGCTGGGAAGGAACATTAACTTAACATTCTAGTCTTGGCTCAGGATAAAATAATCAAATCAACAATACCACAGTAGTTTAGGCTATCGCTATTGGTATTGATTCGCTTACAGAATCAGGTACAGCTGGTGTACTTCCTAAACTTTGGAAAAGGAATATTAATTGACTCTTGGTACAGAATCGCATTAGAATAATTGTTTCTGTTACAAGACCTTGGTTAAATTCTTGCAGATTTTAAATAGAAAACACTGAAACTTTCTTACAATTTGCAGAGTTCCACAACTTTCTCAATCTATTCCTACCAGAATAATTGAAAATTAAATTTTCTGTATGGAATGGTTGTTTATAAGTTAAACTTTTCCACGACAGAAATATCTTTCAAACACCCAAATTTAATCAACCACTCAAGTCCCTGAACTACAGAAACAATATTCGTTAAACTCCAATTCAATTTCTATCATCAGTGAAATAATTGTGACAACAGCGCCGACTCGAGGTAACCATAAATTAGGAAGTCCATAAAACACTTGAACAAAAGCTATATTCTCGTGGAGAACCGAATCTCGGGAACTTGAGCGCAGCGGAAAGGGTGTTCCTATCGAAACTTTTACAACTTCATTTCTCATCTAAGAAAGGGGAATTAACCCCTGCAATACAGATGTCGCTTTTCCACGGTAATCGGCTTTTTCTAGGGAAAGTTTCTATATTGGGTAATCATCAAACATGTGCGCACGGGCATCAAAGAGAAAAAGGTGATACGTTCTCATGAAAATACTGGATGCACATTGTAGAATTTCTTCGTACCAAAATTTTGAGGATTAGGTTACATGTCACACGTAATATAAATATGATACTATACGTAGGTACGTCTCATTTTTTATAACTTGACAATCATCAGGATAATGTTATTCGCACCATTATCTTCATATCAACCTATCTCACAAAATAGCCAAACGTAACTGAGGTAATAGTCTAGTCAATAAGTGCTTTTTTGCTCAAAATTTTTGCGTATTCTCCGAAAATTATGATTGAGGTGGCATTCAATTCGGAATTGCATGTAGATAGTTTTTGAGTCAAAAACTTTTAGAGATAATTCAAATTTGAATGAAGATTCATATAGAGGAGGAAATTTCCTATGTAGAAGTCCCAACTGCCGGAACTATAGGACCAATATTTATAATTTTCCTAGCAGGTTGAAAATACGCCCGAAAACGGGTACTCCGACTTGCGCAAGCCTCGCCCCCTTCGGACCATTCATGAATAAATATGATTTAAACTTATTAAATATGAAAATAAATAAATTGATCAAATTCAGGCACCTGCACGATAGATGAATAAACAATAGTCCGTGATCCAAAAATTTGTATCGCGACTTTTCAATTAGTTATCCATTAACCATTAGTTAATTAACAATTTTTTGTAGCACGAACATTAACATTGACAGTACGATAATTGTTAAACTATTAATCTGAGAATTTTTTTTTCGTGGAGCTATTTTTCAAAGGTCTTAGAATAGATTCCCATTGGAAAATGTTAAAAATTGTTAATTTTCGTTTTGTTATGAACAATTTACTTAAATGAAGAATTAAAAAGCTTCAATTTATCATCTTACTATTGATCCGTTTTGTTATGATCAGAAGCTACTTAAAAATGATTTTTGATAATTATTGTCTTCTATTGTTTAAAAAATTGTTATAAACTAATGCGTTGTTTATGAGATAATTTATAATTTTCTATTGAAAACATGATTAAAGCTTCATTTTCTCAGTTAAGTAAATTGTTAATAACAAAACGAAAATTGAAAATTTTTCAAATTTTCCAACGGGAATCTATTCCAATACCTTTCAAAAATAGCTCCACGGAAGGAAAACATTATGATATTAATAGCTCAACAATTATCGCACTTGCAATGTTAATGTTCGTGCTACAAAAAATTGTTGAGTAACTAATGGATAACAAATTGAAAAGTCCCAATAAACATTTTTGAGCCACGGATTATTGTTCATTGATCTATTCTGCAGAAGCTTGAATTTTTTCAATTTTTTATTTGCACATTTAATAAGTTTAAATAATATTTATTCATAAAGGTCCGAAGGGGGCGGGGCTTGCGCAAGTAGGAGTACCCGTTTTCGGGCGTATGTTCAACCTGCTAGGAAAATTATAAATATTGGTCCTATAGTTCCGGCAGTTGGAACTTTTTCATAGGACATTTCCTCCTCTATCATCACTATAGAGAAATAGATATTGAGTTCACTCAAATGACTTGCTGAAAGATTTTGAAGTTTAGAAAAGAACTCTCCTGTATTGGACACTCTTAATCGAATTTACCATGGTGAATTCGATCAAGGCTGTCCAACACAGGAGAATAGACAATATAATTCACCATGGTAAATTCGATTAAAAGTGCCCAATACAGGAGAATGGACAATAGAACATACGCGCAAAAGCTCCTGACTTCACGTCAGTGCTTGAGCCAATTTATTTTTCGTGAAGTCAGGTTAGAAAGCAATGATTAAAAATTAACACATTATTGTCTACCTTCAATTCTTCTTTAGGAGAAGAATACATAATTATTCTTGAAAAATATTACTGGAATTAATGTCATATTTAAATAATCAAAGTAAAGAAAATTATAAGTTTAGTTACTAACATATTGAATGAAATTCAATTGAATTCCAGTAATATTCAATTACTTATTCTTAACCAATAAATGTCCATTGATAGATCTTAAGGTGATTAGGTGAAACATAAAGATTATATTCTCATTAGTGATAGAAAAACTGGCCTAAAATTCCTCTCTACCCATCACGAGATTTAATATCCATAAATGAGCCTCTCACCTTACAAGATCTGAAAGTGTGATTAATTTGAAGTTAAGTTTTGAAGCCTTCAGCAAAATTTCAGCGATATCATATTAAAAATAATACATAACCTTTCAAAAGTCCCCTCTCACAAATATACTCCTCTGAAGGCACATGGATCTCTCTCGAAGAATCACCTTCTCTATTTCTCAAAGATATTCACTCTTGTTCATAGGAATCCCTTCAATATTTAGTTGCCTCCTCCTAAGGAGGATCTCTTTCAAAACCAGGTCTGACCGCTGATGTAGGGCTATCATCTCCCATAGATTTGTGATGAAATAACACGGTTTTCCCAATAATATTCGCGCAAAAATATGTCATCATAACATTCATTTTTTTGAAGGTTCTCGCAAAAATACCATCATAGACAACATATCATACGAAGATTCGCATCCAGCTACCGAACTCACAAAAGGCTGCTCGGTTCTCCAACAATATGGTTCCTATCGCGTTCAAACTTGGAACTCTGCAGTAGAGTTAGGTTCTGAAGGCGCTTCCAAAATTTCAACCATGCCGGACGAATAGTTTATGATATATAGAATTTTTTTCAATAATTTTTTTGAAATTTTCTAGCTATACCATCCTCATGAAATTCTGCAAGAATTTTTGCGTTGGCGTTCTACAACTAATAACCATGTTTGAATTCAATCGGTTTTGTATTTTTTGAGTTAATGAGGAACAAAAAACAACCAAATTTCAGATGACCATAACTCTAAAACCGTTTGGACGATTATGCTTATAAACCAACTCAAATGTCGCATTCAGATGTACAACCTAACCTGAAAATTTCAAGCCGCTATCTCCTTCCGTTCTCAGGTTATCGTGTCATAGATAATATTTTTTAATATTTTTTTTTTAATCTTCTAGTGACACGATTCTCACAAAATTTCACAAACGTGTTTAGGTTTATATTCTACAACTATTCACCAAGTTTAAATTTGATCGGATTCATTTTGGTTGAAAACAAAATTATTACTCGGAAACCATTGGGCCGATTATACCCATTAAAGAACATGTCCGTCGTATTGGGATGCGCCACCTACCCTGAAAATTTCAAGTCGCTAGCTCTTTCCGTTCTCAAGTTATCGTGGCAACGGCCGGACGGCCGGACGGCACCACAGAATTAAATTTCACATTTTGGCAAAATAATGTTCCCCAGAACATACGCGCAAAAATAAATAAATAGAATGAATGAATAAAACGTTACATGATACGGTGACAAACTTAATTGATTGAATTCTATAACAGAATAGAAACAATTTTCAAGTAGCATTTGCTTAACGCTGTGACTACAGTCCCAACTCGGGATCCATGTCCAGTCCTGAATAATGACATCAAATGACGTCATTAGAAGTCTTGTCGGGACTGGTGGTCCGTCCCGACTCGGGACCCGCATACGGTCCCGAAATTATAATGCTGGGGCCACACTAGCACCATTCTGCGAATATTCGCGTTTTGACGACATGTGTAGCCGGGTACTTCGTCGAATCACGGTGTATTCTGGCGAAGACGAATATACTTCGCCGGGCTGTCGGTAAACTGGCACGCATCAAAGGATTTTTTATGATGCAATATTCCACTTCAGAGTTCAGTTCAGTAGCGCTCCAAATTTTGATTACAAGTTTGATTTCGGAGTAAACTTACGACTTGTAGTAGATAAATATTCAATGACATATAATAGAACGCCACTGCTTCCTCCATTTAAATTCGCAACAATAATCGCCACGTCACGTTGACTGCAGATGTAGACAATTACATCTCGATAAAGCCATAAAAATCTTCGCCCGCTAGTGTGGCGCCAGCATAAAAAGAATCATACCTCCATTAGTCTCAAGCGTGATATCATTTAATTCGAATAAATGTTACAATATTATATTTTTGAAAAATGATATTATTCTAACGTGAGCAATTTAGACAGGACCTCTACTTCTTTAGAATTTTTTTAGCGCTTATGCATTTTAAATGGAAATACTGAAGGCATATTCTTTACAATTTATTGAGGCGATGCAACAATCTAACATTATGTTGCATAACATACCTCAACTTTTTCACCAATTTGAATAGCATTATGTATATGATATTTCTTCTTCTCTTAAAATCCAGGACAACATTTTCTCCTGTTTTGTTTTTATACCCAGGTTGCAAAATCCACTACTTCGTTTTTATTTTTTTCTTCACGTCGATTGCGGTAAGATCTGAACCTTTTGGTCTACCTTTTTGCGCGTATGTTCTGGGGAACATCGCGTTATAGTTTTGCCCAAATGTCTGTAACTTTCGAATTTTTTGAAAAAAATGGTCTCAAACGATTAAGTTCGACTCCCCAATGAAGAATTCGAGGTCAAATTTGATTCTGTCCGGCCGGCCGTCCGGCCGGCCGGCCGGCCGTTGCCACGATAACTTGAGAACGAAAAGAGCTAGCGACTTGAAATTTTCAGGGTAGGTGGCCCATCCCAATACGACGGACAAGTTCGTTAATGGGCATAATCGGCCCAGTGGTTTCCGAGTAATAATTTTGTTTTCAACCAATATGAATCCGATCAAATTGAAACTTGGTGGGTAGTTGAAGAATATGACCCTAAGCACGTTTGTGAAATTTTGTGCGAATCGTATGGCTAGAAAATTTTAAAAAAATTATTAAAAAATATTTTTGTTGTCACGATAACTTGCGAACGGAATGAGATAGCGGCTTGAAATTTTCAGGTTAGGATGTGCACCAGAACGCGACATTTCAGTTTGTTTATGAGCATAATCGACCAAACGGTTATAGAGTTATAGCAATCTGAAATTTTCTGAAATTTGGTGGTTTTTTGTTCCTCATTAACTCGAAAAATACTGAACCGATAGAATTCAAACATTGTTATTAGTTGTAGAATGGCAACGCAAAAATGTTTGCAAAATTTGGTGAGGATAGCATTTGTAGAAAATTTTTAATAAATCATTAAAAATAAAAAAAAAAAATTCTATATATCAGTAACTATTCGTTTGAAATTCATGAAATTTTGCAAGAGCCTTCATAACCTAACTCTACTGCCAAGTTTCAAGTTTTAATATGATCGGTTAAATATTGTTGGAGATTCGAGCATTCTTGTGCGAGTTCAGTAGTACCGATTTGGTGTAGCGTAAGGCTCCGAAGAAACGATCGCTCGACCCGGAGTTTTGCCGTCGAGTCGAAGAAGACGAATCGATTTGTGTTTTTCCCAAATTTCGTTCTTCTAGGTTGAGCCTAAATATACTAATTCGATACAAGTTTCGGAGGTTTTGAGTCCGACGATTTTCCATTCAAAAAGTCAATCCGAGAAACGTCAGAATTAATTCGAGAGACGGGGTCGGAAATTTTCGAAAGCGAAACTGACGATTTAGGCCTTTTTGGGGCGTGAAACTTGAAGAAAATGATAGATAGCTTTTGCGCGTATGTTCTATTTTCCATTCTTCTGTATTGGACACCCTTAATCGAATTTACCATGGTAAATTATGTTGTCCATTCTCCTGTATTGGACACTTATTTTATATTTAAAACTGTAATTAGATCTTTAAAATACCATTGAATGAAGAAATTCTTGTAAGTTAACAAAATATCTTTATTTGAACAATAAAAATGCATCATTTTATTAAAATGATAGTTAGACTATCCAATTGCTTCTTTTCTTTATAATATTTTAGCTGTAAGTCAGTATAGCTTAGAAATTTTAAAGTAACGTCCTACAATATTAATTTAAATGATATTATAAATAAAAAAACAAAATTGGTTCAAGCACTGACGTGAAGTCAGAAGCTTTTGCGCGTATGTTCTATTGTCCATACTCCTGTAATGAACACTCTTCTTAATCGAATTTACCATGATGAATTCTATTGTCTATTCTCCTGTATTGGACACTCTTCTCAATCGAATTCACCATGATGATTTTTATTGTCTATTCTCCTGTATTGGAGACTCTTCTTAATCGAATTTACCAAGATGAATTCTATTGTCCAGTCTGGACAATAGAATTCATCTTGGTAAATTCGATTAAGAAGAGTCTCCAATACAGGAGAATAGACAATAAAAATCATCATGGTGAATTCGATTGAGAAGAGTGTCCAATACAGGAGAATAGACAATAGAATTCATCATGGTAAATTCGATTAAGAAGAGTGTTCATTACAGGAGTATGGACAATAGAACATACGCGCAAAAGCTTCTGACTTCACGTCAGTGATTGAACCAATTTTTTTTTAATAATCTCAGGCATTTTTATGGACCCAATATCCACATAACTGGACATATTATTTTCATCATCATTTTCATCTTGCCAAATTCCACCCGGTTAAGTTTGGCTATCATTTTTGGAATTTTTTTATTGGTCGATAAATATTGTCTGAAAAGGATGCTTATAAATAACTATGCGTAATGTGCGGTATGTTATGCGACTCAATGTTAGATTCTTGCATCGCCTCAATAAAATGTATAACCTGTCTTGATTATTTCCATTTGAAATGCATAAACGTTAAGAAAACCCCAAAGAGGCAGTGGTACTGTTCAAAATGCACACGTTAGAATGTTTAAATTAAGGATGCAAATTACTGTATTTTCGTAAACAACATTGGTGACTTTGAAATATAATTATCAAAATATAATATTGTAACAATCATTTGAATTAAAAAATATCACGTTTGTGCCTAATGGAGGTATACTTCTTCATATAATTTCGGAACCGTATGCGGGTCCCAAGTCGGGACGGACCACCAGTCCCGACTAAACTTCTAATGACGTCATCTGATCTGATGTCGTTATTCGAGACTAGATGTAGGTACCGAATATCAGTCCCGAACTTAATGACGTCATTCGGAACTGGACACGGATCCCGAGTAGGGACTCTAGTCACAGAGTTTGCTTAACTATCCTATGCGCGCAAAGTTAGGATTCAATCGCGATTTAATCCTAACTTTGCACGCATAGGATACAGCGTGCTATAATTTTCACCAAATATCTGTAAGCCATCAAATTCAAACTTGGTAATTAGTTGTAGAATACTGACGCATAAATTTGGCAGAATTTCGTGAATATCGCATTACTAGAAAAAAAAAATTACCACAAACCGTCAAGACAAATACCTCTATACTGAGAGCCTTCTTATGAGCGTAACTTGTTTTTGTGACGAATATTATTCTTGGAAAAATTGATTATCTGATAATCAAGGCTAGTGGACTGGAGACACAACTGCTCAAAAAAAGTATAAAAGTTGATTCTGAACAGTAATATGACTATAGTGATCAAAGGGGTTATAATGAACCGTTTCGTAGAAGTTGGAACTTTTTGAGTGAATTATTTGGAGTGCTTTGGGCAATGTAATTAAATAAGAGCAAGCAACTGATGAAATAGATTTTAACTTCTGAATTGAAGTGGGCTCATATTTATTTTCCATGGAAATTTCGTTCTCAACATGACATTGGAATTTTATCAATTCATTTAATATACGTTCAGATAAATGGCGATAAATTCGGAAATTTAATTTAATCCCGAGATAAATCATATTTTACGAGAATATTCTTTGTACATTCATCTCTTCGGGCATTTGATATTCAGAAAACCTTCCACCCCAAAACATAGGTTCGCTTTGTTCTGCCGATTTCAAATTGTTACAGAGTTGGCGTATGAGAGTAAGCAGCATTATTCTAGTCAACAAGTGCTTTTTAGGTATTCTCTGAAAATTATGATTGAGGTGTCACTCGATTCGGAATAGCATGAAGGTAGTTTTCGGGAAAATGCCCACTCGTAAAAAATGCAATAGTTATGAACAATTAAGTGAAAAAAAAGGGGTTTGGTTTTCGCCAATATCTAAAAATATTTTTGAGATAATAAAATTTGAAAAAAGATTTAAAAAAAATTGGTTCAAGCCCTGTGGACAGGAGCTCTGGTGCTCTAGTTCAAACTTTGACAAATCATATCTTCGAAAGTATCGGTAAGAGTTGGGAATTTTATCAATGGATTCAAATGATAGAACTTCATAATAGCAGTGCCAAAAATTATTAATTCCAAACCAATAGACCAATTCTACCCAACAACGAACTCATCCGAGATATTCGTTCCTCAATTCTATGATGAACGATATATATTTCTTCCTCAAATCCACTCTGAAAATTATATTATATCAATTGAAACTTTAGCCAATATTTCAGTTTTGTTTTTACTGGAGATATTCTGAACTCAATATTATTAACTTACCATTACCATTCCCATCATCATATGGCATTAAATATCAAAATTTGACTTATCATGTCTCAGGAAAATAAGTTGACATGTATCAACACAGATCATATTATAATAATTCATAGATAGAATAATTGATTACAGCATTGTGTGAAAACAGAGAAGTACGATTTATTATTGAAAAAACAGACAAATTATATCTCCGAAAGTATTGGTTTCTCAGAGTTGGGAATTATATCAATTTATTCTTATAATAGAACTGCATCATAAAAGAAATTCAATTCAAATAATAGTTTATTTATCAAGATTAAATTAGCAATCCGAGAATGAGAACTGCACCATGGAAGAAATCAAATTAAAATAGCTGACATGAATTTGACTCTCTCTTATAGAACAGGATGACATGTACGAGTATGAACACAGATCATATAATAAAGCATAGATAGAAAAATTATAGCATTCTGTGAAAATATATAGAAGTACGATTCATTGTTGAAATTTCGAAAAATCATATCTCCGAAAGTATTAGCTTGTTGGAGTTGAAAATGATATCAATGGATTTTTATAGTGAAACGGTATCTTAAATAAAAATTGAATTTGGAATTTGTTACTTGAAAAAAAATTTTTTTGTTGGTTACTCCGAAACCATCTGGCATATGTTGCCCAATAACGAACTCAACCGAGATATTCATCTCCCTAACCTGCTCTGAAAATTTCAACTGTCTAGCTCATTCCGTTCCAGAGTTATTGTAGAATTTTTTTTTTTTTTTTCAAAATTTTTTTTTACACTTTGCGGTAACTTGATCAATATAAAACTACACATACGTATACAGGTCATGATTCTACAATTTGATGCTAAATATGAGATAGATCGAGTAATCGGTTTCGGAAATATTCATAAAAAATATTTTTGCTAAAAACGGCCATAACTCCGAAACCGTACGATGGATTTCACACATTAACGAACTCGTCCGAGATATTTACGGTCCAAACACACCTGGCAAATTTCAATCCTCTAACTCCTTTCGTTCGAGAGTTATCGTGCCTACGGCCGGCCGGCCGGACTGACTGGACTGGCCGGACAAAATCAATTTTGACGTTTGATTCTTGATCAGTGAGTCGAACCAAATCGTTTAAGACCATTTTCAGCAAAAAAATCGAAAATTACAGACATTTGGCAAATTGATAAGCACTCTGTTCTGAGGAACAAGAGCGCCAAAAATGGGCAAAAGAATGAGTTAGATAAGTGAGTAAACATTTAGATTTCTCATTTTTAAAAAATAGGTGAAAATAAACGGAAACTTTTGAAACAGTCTCAAAATTTCTGAACTTCCTTAATTTTTGTGGAGCAGTGTATGTCATGTTCTGCCAATTTTGGCGCCATATACCACATTTGAAATGTTTATACGGAGGCTTCAGTTATGATGGTCGTGAATAATTTAAAATACTACCCTGCACTGCAGCGAACTTGATATGTTTCGAATTACGCTGAATATATTCATTTTGAGGCAAGCCTAAGCTTATTACGTTGAAATGAATCCAGAAAACGCGGGTGGCTTTGTTCTAACCCCAACATTGCTATCTCGAATATGAATATTTCAGATTTGGAATGTTAATTGTGATAACCTTGACAGTATGATGTATTCAGCTTTATGTAATGTTGGCAGGATATTTGTTCACGGAATTTCAACCAGTCGTTAACGTGAAATACGCCAACTTTGTCCGTACGAAAAATTCGCTGCGAAAGATCAGAAAAAAGCTATACAGGGTTGGGATAAAGTATGGAACCAAGTTGATATCTTCAAAACATTCAAGTATTGTGGAAATAAATCACTTCACAGTTACAGAATAGATAAATATATTTTCAATTTCTGTTTCCAACTATCGAAAAACTTCAGTATAATGCATCATGGTTTTATTCATCAGCATGTTTGGTCTGATTGTACGCATCTTCGGGAGAGGTAACAAACTAAAATATTCAATTTGGAGCATGATACAGATTATGAGCATACCCCGTCGACATTACTTCATGGGGTGCTGATGCAGCTACTCTTCAAAGGGCAGCCTTAGCCTTGGTTTTTTCTGCCGCTGAATATTGTTGCCCCGTCTGGTTTAATAGTGCTCATACACAAAAAATTGATGCACACCTGAATTCATCTATGAGGATCATCACTGGAACTATTAGATCTACACCTATTCATTGGTTTCCAGTTCTTTCAAACATTGTCCCGCCCCACATTCGCAGGCAGACTGCTGTTTCAAATTCTTGGAATAAATTTCATTCTTTTCCGAATTCATTTCCGATTCTCTCCTACATTCCAGACAATAAGATTCCCAGATTGAAGTCAGGAAACCCTTTATGGTCCAACTGTTTTCTTAATTCGAATAAAAGTGATAAGGAAGTTTGGCGGTCTGAATGGATTTCTTGCGATTTATTCAACAAAGATTTAATTTCTGATTCTGCAAATAGAGTTCAGGGGTTTGATCTTCCAAGGAAAATATGGTCTATTCTGAATCGTCTAAGAACTGGTCATGGTCGATGCAACAGCATGCTTTTCAGGTGGAATTCAGTTGAGAGCCCTAGTTGTGAATGCGGGAAAGCAGAGAAAACCATAGATCATTTAGTTAATAATTGTCGCATATATAGATTCAAGGATGGTTTTAGGACTATTCATAATGTTTCTGAATCTTTTTTAGAATGGGTAGCGAGTTTTAAATCTATTTGATTAAATATAGAATATTCCATTATTAATATGTTCGTTTTCTCCTTTTGTCTTTTCCTTTTCCAGATTGAGTTTCGGTTACCTTGGAGAAACTTCTCTGCTTGTTGAAGGAAGAAGCGATAGTGAAGAAGAAGATGCCCTTCAATATTTAATATTTCAGCATATGTTGTTAACAATTTCCTTTTTCATAAATCACAACACTAACGGGGAGATAGGGTTTTTTTGCTGAGGTTTCTCCCTAATCTCTAGTATCATATATCAAATTATATGGTACCCCGTTACACTAACCTCTGCTAACCCTTTTTTTATACTCATGCTTTATTGTTAGATACAAATCAAATGTAATGCTCGAAGTTCAAATGAATAGTAGAATATAGAATATAGTAGTAGAATATATAGAATATAGAAGAATAGTTGTAGAATACAAACCTAAGGATGTTTGTGAAATTTGGTGAAAATCGTATCACTAAAAAATTAGAAAATAAATTATTAAAAAATATGTTTTATGTCACGATAACCTGAGAATGGATAGAGATATCGACTTGAAATTTTCGGGTTAGGTTGTGCATACAAATGCCACTTTTGAGTTTGTTTATAGGCATAATCGGCCGAAAGGTTTTGGAGTTATACCCATCTGGAACTTGGTTATTATTTTCTCAATAACTGGAAAAATACAAAACCGATCCAATTCAAACATGGTTATTAGTTGTGGAAGAAGCCAAAACGTTTTGGAGTTATACTCATCTGAAATTTTGTCGTTACTTTCTCTATAACTTAACATATACAAATCTGATGCAATTGAAACTCGGTGATTACTTGTATAATTCCGACTCACTAATTTTCGTAAATATCGTATCCTGGAGTTACTTGTGGCGTAAATTTTGTCGTATTCCAATTCCAATAGAATACATAATATACCTGAATTGAAAAATTTATGATCATAGACGATTTTCTCGTTACTGAATTCTGTCATTAAAATGGTATGAAATGTATTCATATCTTATGAAAGCTGAGAAAACGGTATATATTGATGCTAAATTCGATGAGGAGTGTCCAATAGAGGTGATTAGACAATAAAATATGCGCACAAAATCTCCTGACTTCACGTCAGTGCTTGAACCACTTTCGTCCTTGGACAGTTGTCAGCTCCACATTATTCGATCTGTCCTTTCCTATGCTATATTTGACCCCTATTGATTGCAGAAATTACGCATTGCATTTCCCCGTTAAATTTTAATAATATATATTATTCATGAACGACAACTTGGTAATAGTTGTAAGTACAGTAAGTATTTTTTGTTTCGTTCGTTCATATTCTGTATCGTGCTCAAAATTAAACATTTTATTTCCTTGCCAGTCCTTAAGATGTGCCCAACGTGATAAGAAACATGTCAATGAATAAACCATCATATATTATACTAAAGTTTTTCGATATTTGAAATCATAATTGCGTTGTTGACGAAAAACCATATTACTACGAAACATATTTTCGAAATTATACAGAGCTGATTTATTCCTACGTACATCGCATTTAATTTGATTGAGCTCTTCATTGAAATGGGTCACTCTAAGGTGGGAAAATTGGGTTGAAATTGGGAAATACTAGAGAACCTTTGAAGAGTGAAGGTTGGCGCTCACTTATCAAAGTAGGGAAACGTAAGGTGAACTTCTTTTCTGGCCTCAGACAAAATACAAAGAAATATTTTAAATATTTCCTACAGCCTTCAGCAAGCATTTTGTACGGAATACTACCACTGACTGACTATAGAACACGTATAAAGAATACAATAAATTATCTTCGCCTGATCCCACCCAGTTGAATGAAACGTGTCAACCGACTCGCCTCTTCTCTTCGCATTGCCTAAAGGTAGACGCAGTTGACAAGTATACGTAGTTCGCGAAGCGCCGCGAACGGAAACGCGGGGAGGAGAAAAGTTAAGGGGTTAGGTGTAGTCAGCTTTTTCAAAGAATCTTCTTTTTCATTTTTTGCATTTTCTTAAAGCACAATATCTCAGAAATATTCTCTGAAAATTTGAAGTAAATCCGACAATTACTTTTCGAGTAATTCGATCATTAGCAACGGGCTCTCGGGCGCTCTGGGCTAGCAACTAACGTGCTAACGACAACACTCCAGAAGGTAGAATGGTACGTAGACAACATCAAATAGATATTTTGGAGGCTGCCACAACGGCTGAAGAACTATTATATGGCTCAGGAATAGATGACCCTGTAAGTTATTGAATAATACGTAAATTGAGTGCAAAACTTCAAAAGCGTTTTTCTCAAAACTACGTTCTTTGAACTGGTGACCACTGTAGCTCGGAAACCGGTTGGCAGATTCTAATGAAATTCATACAGCTTTTCGAAAACATGAAAGACTCGTGCCTGATCGAAGGATTTTCTTTTTTCTTTTAATTTCGAATTTTTATAGACAATTAACTATTGGTTTTTCCCCGAAAATATGGAAAACATTTTCCTGAGGCTGCCATTTAGTTAATTTAAAAGAAACAAAAAAAAGCTTCGATCAGGCACAAGATTATCTTTTAATAAAACAAATTTTTTTTGTCCGATTGATTTTTTATGAAACTCCATGGATAAGTGATGGTCACCGCAAGGAGCTTCGGTCGGAACTGGATCCACACAAACAGCCATTACTTTCGAAATTATTAATATTTTTTCTGAAATTTCTGTCAAATCAACTCGAAAATTCATTTGATGATACTATATTTTTACTTTTATAAAATAAAATAATATATTGGCAAAAAAAAATGATTCAAAATTGATATGTTTTGACGCTTCTGACTACACCTAACCCCTTAAGCTGGATTTATAAACGCTGTCGTTCCGTGCAGTGCAGTTCACTTCGTCATTGCCGTTGGGTGCAGCTCATTCGTTTGTTGTGGGTCAATTTATATAAACCCATAGTTCGCAGTTCGTCGTCGTTCCTGACATGTCAGTGCGCCTAACCTTTCTGGGTGATTTCAATGAGGGCAGCAACACTAATCAGAATCAGCTGATACTTGTCATCACAGCGCTTACTCACGTGACAAAATACAAGATTAGTATTGGTCCACAGCCGAACAGCGACGTAACTGAACGACGAACATAAAACATGGGCATCTTTTGAACTGCACCCGACAACGTCCAGCGGCGACAAACAGCATGACAAAAGTTTATAAATGAATCCGTTTGAATACGTTGGTTCATGTTGAACTCAACTGCGTGGAACTGAACTGCACGGAACGACAGAGTTTATAAATCCAGCTTCTTTTCGCCGAGGACTGCGCATTGGTCCGAAGCGTCAGGTCGCGTATCGGAAGGAATTGAGATCTTTTCAGTATCATTTGAATATTTCATATCGTGCAGTCAAGATGAGCAGCTCTTCCTCTGAAGACGAAATGTTTGTTTCCAGTATGAAATAAGAAGAAGAAGAGAGAGAGAGAGAGAGAGAGAGAGATATAAAGAGAGAGATAGAAAGAGAGAGAGCAAATATTTATTGCTATAAGCAAAGGGCTATCGACCGGAGTCTTTCTGCCCTAAGAAGAAGATGCCAATAAAAAATGCGGGTCAGAAACATAAATCAAAGCTTCGAAGATCATTCGCTCGTCAACCGACTCGCCTCTTGTCTTTCCTCCGTTTGAGTGCGCGGCTTTCCATTGAATTCAATGTAAACATCTTGGGCGAAAAAGGACGCGCCTTTTCCGTTCGCGACGCTTCGCCTAAGTGAGCGTCTACCAGAGCTGTGCCGAGCACTGAAGAAAAATGCTTCAAGCCCTAAGCACTAAGCACTCAATGAAAATGATCACGAGCATCGAGCCCAAAGCACCGCGTTTTCACAAAAGGCTTGCGATTACTAAGCACTTTATAAAAGTAATTCAATTTTTCGAGCACTAAGCACCAAGCTCTTTTAGAAATCTGTTGGAAATGAGGATGTTCACTCCGAATTCTTATAAAAAGTTGTATTCTATTGGAGAAATATATAAACTAGCAAACTTGCATTTCCCATATGCATAATTGACAAAATTAGTTCTATTCTCACACAGTTTGAAAAGGTCTTTATTATTTCAGGTATGATGATGCAATTAATGAAAATATGAATTCTATAAGCGTCTCAGTTTTTTCTGCACATGTAAATGTAAAATTTCCCAATTTCAAAATGGGATAGTACCCGAAACATTTAATTATGACAGCAACATCGTATCATATTATAAAACTTATTCCAAGTGTTTTCTTTTCCTTACTAATAAAACAAACACTGACGTGAATCCAGTGCTGTTTGAGGCAGTTTTCCATTAATACATAATTCAATTCGAATTGATCAACATGACATAAATGCTTTCTTAAATTTATCAAAATGTCAAAAATGTAATCTGCAGAAACCGGATAACATTATTTTCTATTGTGATTGTATTCATAAGCAATTCAGCATTGGAAATTTAAATATGAATATACCGGATAAATCTGGGAATTCACACAACAATTTTCGAAAATAATTTACTTATATCTTCTTCATAGACGATCCACATAATAATGCTTTGATACTGAATAATTTTCAGGAGTTGGTAATGTTCATATATCCACGTCCCATTCCATGAATCAATAACCATCAACTGATAATTACAAAATTTACAAGTTCCGTTCATGCGTCGATAGATCTCCCTGGTAGACATAAACTCCTCCGACCACAGTGTGTCAGCGTCTATTCGTGCTACGACATGATATCGGAAAGGCTTAGTGCTCAGTAATCCTCGGGAGCACAAAAAGGCTTCAAGCACCTTCACAAGCACTAAGCACAATGCTTTGGCTCAGCTCTACCTTAAGTGACAGGTTCTCCATTAAAAGCAACGTAAACGACGCGCCTCTTCCGATCACGACGCTTCGCCTAAGTGAGCGTCTACCTTTAACAGGAAATTCAGAATATGTATCAGCTTTGTCATTTTAAATCCAAATCTTTCAACCGTAAAAAAGGAAGTAGGGGTGTGCAGTTGCTTATACTTTTTTGTAGCACCCAAACCTTTTGCTTAGTGGAGCACACATATGAACAGGAATATCTTCAGGGAAAAAGAGGACCAACTGAAAACCTGGTCATTGGGAGCCAACGCCAAGAGTGCTTAGGATGGATTGGATTGGATTGGATGGCTTTAAGGCCATCCAAGATTATGGATTGCATTATAAATCTGGAACTCGACGGGGAGCTGTATCCTGAAATACCAAATGGTCATTGGTACAATATCACGGATAGTGGTACTTCTTCATCAACAATTAAATTAATAAGGATGAAGTGACCGATATCATATTAATAATTCCAATACTTACAGTTGAGTATAAAATGCAGGCTCCAAGCAGTATGATTTCTAAAATGGTCCACATACCAGTTGAAATGGCCTGGAATTAAAATAAAAGGACATATAAATATGACCAGCACTACGAAATGAGTAAGAAACATTTATCGTCGTCTATTCTGAATGGTTTAAGGACAGGTCATGGTCGTTGCAACAACATTCTTTTCAGATGGAACTCAGTTGAGAGCCCTAGTTGAGAATGTGGGGAAGCAGAGGAATTCATAGATTATGCAGTTAATAATTGTCCCATATACAGGGTGAGTCTTTGACCACTGCATTAATTTTAACCAAAGATTCCTCTCATCAAATGAAACACTTTTTTCATTTAACATTTTTCCAAATTAATCTCAGATAAAAAGATACAGCCTGTTGAAATTTTGAAAAAAAATCAGTTTTTATTTTGTAGCTTTGACATCCTTTTTTCGAATAAAATGAATGTTGGCGTAAAGTTTCCTATAACTATGATACATATTTTCCAAATATTAGTTATTTTCTACTTCTACTGGTTTTCTAGTTATGGACTCGTGGATTCATAAAACTAAACGAAATTAGCTTAAAGAAAGCATATAAAGTTTTTCTTGAATCAGTTCAAGAATATTCCATCGTTTTAGAACATTATATTATTCTTCATCATTTCTCCTTAAACGCACCGTTTTCGAGATATTCTTCGTTGAATGTTTTTAAATGGAAAACTCCAGAAATTTCACTACTTTTATGGATCCTTCCCTGAGCGTTGGAATCCCGAATCAAGCTGTAAACCACGTTACCATGCTTTATTCTCGTCCGCCAACAATGTCATAGATAATTTATATGCGGGAGTGTATTAGCACATTGTGAAATCTTTAAACGCTTGTAACTTTCTACCTGAGCCGAATCTGGAAAGATGGTAAATGAAAGAGTGTTTCATTTGATGAGAGTAATCTTTGGTTAAAATTAATGCAGTGGTCAAAGATTCACCCTGTATAGATTCCAGGATGGTTAAGGGCTATTCTTAATGTTTCTGAATCTTTTTCAGAATGGTTAGTGAATTTTAAATCTATTTGATAAACCATGGAATATTCCATTTTTAATTTGATCCTTTTCTCATTTTGTTTTTTCCTTTTACAGATTGAGTTAACCTGGAGAAACATCTGTGCTCGTTGAAGAAAGAATTGATATTGAAGAAAGAGATGCACTTCAGTATTTCATATTTCAGCATATTTTGTAACAATTTCAATTTTTACAAATCACAACACTAACGGGGAGGCTAGAACAAAGTTCAAACAAAATTTTTTAGTTACAATCATAATCATGCTGACAATAATAGTGTCAAGTCAAAAAAAATCCGTTAGGTAATTATACAGTTTTTAAAAGTGTATCGATACTTTTCAAGGCTTTTTCGCAAAGAGTCCTTTCACATTGATCTAAATTGTAATTTCAAACAAGCTTAGTTAGAGCGTTTAATACGAAAAGTTCGAATTTTCCGAGATAATCGACATATCTGTTTAACAATTGCTCAAACCGGAAGTCACAATTGCACGAGTTTCATATCCTTTTATATCATTTTTGATGCACCATTTTTTTGTAAAAAATAAAATTCGGAAATATTAATACAAAAGAAAAGTCCCTCTTGGTGCGGATTTTCTGGGAAGCACTGTATATATTATTTTGAACTTTGAGCACTACTTAAATGGAAAAAATATTCCACTCACCTTCGCCTTCCGATGTTTAAAGACAAATAAACCAAGAATTACTGTGAGTGCCATACAGCCTAGATGAATCGTAAAAATTATAGTCTTCAGGAATACGTCTGCAGAGACCAAACATGGCCCATTCAAACCATCGCATGTTACTGGAAGCCTTTGTATGCATCTGTAATGAAAATATCGATCATTATCAATCCACTCTAAGGAGTGGAAGCTAATGTAAGTAATAGTAAATTTTGCCCACATGTCTCTAATTTTCGAATTTTTTACCCTATAAGGTAAGACTCACTGATGAAGAATTTGAAGTCAAATTTGATTCTGTTCGGCTGGCTGTTGCCTCGATAACTTTCGAACGAGAAAAGATAACGAATTGCAACTTTTTTACATTACAACTTTTTTAAGATGCAGTTTCATCATATGAATCCAGTGATATCATTTTCAACTCCAAAAGATTAATACTTTCGGAGATATGATTTTTCAAAATTTCAATATTAAATCGTAACTCTATGATTTCACCGAATGCTGTATCGAAAATTAAAATCCTATCTATGAATGTCATCTGTGTTAATACATTTCATAATTGTCATCTCATCTACAGACATGTCAAATAAAGTATGATTGAATGCAAAATGACCAACGGAATAACCTCAGCTATCGTAGATGTATAATCCATATTATGACGATGATAACCCATATGATGATGGTGATAGAAATATATACTTTGGTAAATTGAAAGAGTTGAGTCCAGAATATCTCCAGTAAAAACAAAACTAGAATATTGTCTAAGTCTCATTTGATATAATATAATTTCCATAGTAGATTTGAGGAATGAATATCTCTTCTAAGTTTGTTATTGGGTAGAATTGTTCTATTAGTTTTGGATTAATCATTTTTGGCACTCTTGTTGAATTTAAATTCTTTTATGATGTTTGAATTTCATTTCTTTTATGACGAAGTTTTATCATAAGAATCTATTGATATCATTCCCAACTCTGAGAAACTGAAAACCCAATACTTTCGGAGATATGATTTGTCAAAGAGTGAACAAGAACGCCAAAGCTGCTGTCCACAGGGACACATTTCGCGGAGTTCATCATGCTCTACAGATTATTGTATAGAAAGCATACGTTATGAGATATATTATTTCACAATGTAAAAAATGTGTAAAAGCCCTGGACAGTAGGTACCTTTGGCGCTCTTTTTCAAACTTCGACAAATCATCTCCGAAATTATTGGTTTCTCAGAGTTGGGAATGATATCAATGGATTCCTGTAATAGAACTGCATCATAAAAGAAACTTAATTAAAATTAAATAACGAACTTATCTGAGATATTAATTCCTCATTCTACTCTGAAATTATATTATATCAACTGAAACTTAGCCAATATTCCAGTTGTGTTCTCACTGAAAATATTCTGAACCAAATTTGACAAACTTGCCAAAGTATATATTTCCATCATCATATGCCCTTGGATAATCCAAGGGTATATAGGATAGGATTATATCAGCCAAAAATTATAATATCCTATAACTGATCATTTTGCATTCAATCATACTCTGTTTTCTAGAACAGAAATAAATTTGACATGTCTTTAGGTAGATATGTGACATGTATGAAGAGTTAACAGATAGAACACAGACAGATAGAATTCGCATTCTGTGAAATCATAGAAGTAACTACGATGTATTATTGAAATTTTGTATAATCATTTATCCGAAAGTATTAGCTTGTAAGAGTTGAACATTATATCAATGTATTCTTATAATGAAATTGTGTATTAAGAAAAATTTAATTTGAAATTTGTACTTTAAGTATTTATTTGCTTTACTCCGAAAGCAACAGGCCGATTTTGCCAAATAACATACTCAATTGAGATATTCATCCCCCGAACCTCCCCTGAAAATTTCAACTGTCTAGCTCATTCCGCTCGAGAGTTATCGTGTTAACGGACTGACGGCCGGACAGAATCGATTTTGATCACAGGTTCTTGATCAGTTAGTCGAACCAAAACGTTTGAGACAATTTTCAGCCAAAAATTCGAAAATTACAGTCATTTGGGCAAATTGATGAGCACACTGTTCCGAGAAACAAGAGCGCCAAAAATCGAGTACTTCAATTTCTCCTTCCTTCATTCCATAAAATTCAGAAATAATGAGTTTGGTATAATTATTCAAATCGATCTAATAGCAGGTCTAGTGAATTCGACCCCTGTAGAAGTTGATTTTCGCCGAGGCGAAAGTTGAGCGTATGTTTTGAAAGTTTTCAGGTTCTTTTTCAACTCGTTTGAGGGGAACACAAACATAATTAGAATGTCATGAGCCTTTCTGAGGAAAAGTATGCTCCCCAGTCCGTAGCTCGAATATTTTCTACAGTTGGCTGAAATTGGATCAACTTTGTTCTTTGCAGATCGAGGAAATAGTAGGATGTAACTTGAGGATCAGAATCCTCATGAATCGAGTTGTTTTTATACACTTTGAATCCCGTTAACGAATGAAAAAGCATAGGCTAGCTGGTTGGGATTCGAAGCTAAACTCATAACTCTGTATATTGGTCTTGGTAGTAATAGTCTTTTTAAACAAAGAGTTCAATATTTCATTTAACAAAAACTATGGAAAATCACGGAAAATAAAATTTTAGAGAAGCACTGATGTGAAGTCGGGGGCTTTTGCGCGTATGTTCTATTCTCTATTCTCGCCTCATATGAAGTCGATGCTGAAATTCGGTACCCGATTGTAAAATGGTGGCTCGAAGTTAGGTGCGGAATTTCAGCTGCATCTGACGCATAGTTTTTGAAATATAAGATTTTTGAAGATAGCTGAAAAAAATGTACTGCCAATAATCACCTATTAATCGAATACATCGATGTATTCCGTTTTCTCAACTTCTATAAGATATGAATACATTTCGTACCATTTTAATGACAGAATTGAGTAATGAGAGAATCGTCTAAAATCACAGAATTTTCAATTTTGTAATAGGTATTCTGTCGGAATCGAAACTAATTAAATGTCAAATAATATACGAAATAACTCACGTCTCAAGTAATTTTATTGAAAGATCGACTTAAATTGAGTAGATATACTATTCATCAAAGTTATTATTTCGATAGGAATGAAAAAAACATGAAAAAGAACAATTTAAGCTACGGGAATCGATCGCGGTACCTTCGGCTTATGAACTCCTCATACTATCTATGGAGCTATAAACGCCGTGTACAGATTTACGTTGAAATCCGGGACTTGAACGAACGCCATTACTTACCTTTGATATATTTTCACAATCTTCTAATTTCAGGATACCGTATTAACGAAATTCTGAAATTAACGCGTCGGCATTCTACGAGTAATTACAGAGTTTTAAATGGACCGAATTTGTACATTTTGAGCTATAGAGGAAATAACAACAAAATTTCAGAAGGGTCTAATTCCAAAAGCGTTTGGCTGATTGAGCCTACCAACGAACCTAAATGTGGCATTTGGATGCGCAACCTACCCTGAAATTTTCTTGTGATACGATCCTCACGAATTTTATCATTTTCAATTTTCAGAAACTATGCATTAGGATCAGTTGAAATTCTACACATATCTCTGAGCCACCATTTTACAATCGAGTACCGAATTTCATCTTGATCGACTTCGCATGAGGCGTGAATAGGCAATGGAACATGCGCGCAAAAGCACCTGACTTCACGTCAGTGTTTTTAAAAAATTTTTTTTTCGTACAGCTTTGGTTTCATAGAAAATAGTAATACTTTCACCATGTTGTGGTATTAAATGTTCTATGGTCTTTCGTAGAAACCTTACCTACAGAACTGTCAAACAATTCATATGTAACAGTGTTGCCTATATTTTATTTGAGAATCCTAAATCATTAATTGATCACCTCTTTTGCACGCATGTTCTGGGCACACAAACAAAGGGAACAGCTTATTATCATTTTGCCCAAATGTCTGTATGATGTAGAATTCAGCGTCAGAATCGATTCTTTCTGGTCGGCTGTCTGTTGCCACGATAAATTTCGAACGGAAAGAGATAGCACCTTGAAATTTTCAGGGTACGTTGCGCAGCGGAATACAACGGCTATGCAAGCCGAATACAACGGTCCGTTCATTGACATAATAGGAAAAACAGTTTGGGAGTTGAAATTTTGTTTTCCCAATAACTCATATAATACAGATCTAATCAGATTAAAAGTTGGTAGTTAGTTGTGGAATGCCGAGCAAGAATTTTTGCGAAATTTAGTGAGAATCTGCTCACAAAAAATAAATAAAAGTTTTCTTCAGAAATATAATATTTCAGAAAGCTATTAGTCCGATTCCGCTGAAATTTTCAAGTAGCCATTTGACAATAGATTAACAGATTTCAGTTCGATCAGTTTTCAATTTGTGGAATAATTTTTTTTCAAAATTTGAATTAAGTTCTTCCTTTATTCACAGTCAACTTCATGCAATATTTCATGAGGGTGTGTGAGGCGTGAATAGAGAATAGAACATGCGTGCAAAATCTCCTGACTTCAGGACAGTGCTTCTCAAAAATTTTTATGGAATTTGAAATATCAATTAATATTTTATTGTTTCTCTAAAATTGTTTACTGAATTTTCTACGATCAGTAGTGCGCGAAATAGGAAGTCATGGTGGAAATTTAAAAAAACCCTCCACGTAAGGATTTTTGATTTACATATTAAAATAAATTATTGCCGCCATCCTTCATCTGTATTTCTTTAAAATTTTCACTCCCAATTTCCATTCCTTGATAGTTTAATAGTTTGATTATGATAAAATAATATTTGACGTCGACTAACAACTCGAATTAGATGATTAAAGCTTCACTTCTTCCTTGGTTGAATACTCAATCTTCCTGAATTAAAAGATATAAAGATATTATGGTTCTCACAACTCGTGGTAATATTCTGCGAGGAGCCAGAAGAACTCCAAGCGGTGAGATCGGAGGGAAATTATGACCTCATAAATGTGTTTTATGGAGTAATTTTCTTGACCCTATTGTTGCTGAGGTAATAAAAGTTGAAAACCAGAAAAATGGATGGAGTGATGGGACAATCTTTCAACCAAAAGGAAGTTCCAAATTAATTGAAAAGTTTCAACAAAATCCTCACTCTTGAAACATTTTTATCGATCTTGGACATTTATGAATGACTTCAAAAAAGTCGGTCGTGATGTTTTTCTGTACCTATTGCAGTTAAATTCATTACTACCAGAAAAATTGCCTGGAATAGTCTGGTATGAGTTGTCTGTGAACTGGATCTTAAATAAGACTAAACAGGGTCATACTTTCTTAACCTCAACCAAAATTATATGGAGAACCACTCAATGTATTTCCATGAAATTCATTTGCAGGGTGTTATCCGGAATGTCTGGAAAATCTGAATTATTTTCATGTTTTTGTCACGGTTATACCGGAGTAGCTGGGTTGTTTCAAACGACAGCTCACATTTTTGGATTTCCCATGGAATTTTAATGTGGCTGTGATCATATGATTTCACTGATATTCCGAAGTTTTCCAGAGTTATTTGAGATTTTAGACGAATATTATCTATTCGGGATGGTCAGAAAGATGGACCTAACTACTTGCCTGCTAACATTGGAACGATGAAATTCATTATTATTTAAGCTATGTTGTACGTTTATGCGTTTATCACTTCTGACCAATATCTTGTGTTCCTAACGCAGAAGCCATTCACAAAATAATATTTTTTTTAATTTATAGATATTTTTCAGAGTTTGGGAGAGAAAACCCAGAAAAAACCCATTGAATAATGAATATACCTCCTTAGTATACTTTAATGATTACTATAATTAGGGCGTTGAACTGGAATTTTCATTATTCAATATTTCCAACTATTTTTAAAAATTCCGGTATATATAATGATTTGCTAAAAAATTATTGTGCCCTCCTCTTTCAAATGCAAGATGTGGGAGAATATCTTCTGCCATCAATAGGATCAAGACCAGCAAGTAAAAGTATGCTCAAGTCAATGGCGAATCATAATTTGTAAAAAAATATCACCAATTATGATTTTGATGATGAAGAATAGTCCTAGCCATCAGATTTGATTATATTTCAAGCTGTTTTTGCGCGTATGTTCTGGGGAACATCGCGTTATAATTTTGCCCAAATGTCTGTAATTTTCGAATTTTTCGGCGAAAATGGTCCCAAACGATTGGGTTCGACTACCTGATCAAGAATTCGAGGTCAAATTTGATTCTGTCCGGCCGGCCGGCCGATGCCACGATAACTTGAGAACGGAAAGAGATAGCGACTTGAAATTTTCAGAGTAGGTGGCGCATCCCAATACGACGGACAAGTTCGTTAATGGGCATAATCGGCCCAATGGTTTCCGAGTAATAATTTTGTCTGCAACCAATACTTACTTATACATGGCTTGTTATTTCCTCAATAACTCAAAAAAATACAAATCCGATCCAATTCGAATATGGTTATTAGTTGTAGAATGCCAACGCGAAAATTCTTGCAAAATTTCGTGAGGATCGTAGCACTAGAAAATTTTTAAAAAGCCATTGAAGAAAAAAATTGGTTCAAGGACTGACGTGAAGTCAGAAGCTTTTGCGCGTATGTTCTCTTGTCCATTCTCCTTTATTGGACACTCTTAATCGAATTTACCATGGTGAATTCAATTGTCTGTTCTCCTGTATTGGTCACTACGAATTTACCATGGTAAATTCGATTAAGAGTGTCCAATACAGGAGAACAGACAATAGTATTCACCATGGTAAATTCGATTAAGAGTGTCGAATACAGGAAAATGGACAATAGAACATACACGCAAAAGCTCCTGACTTCACGTCAGTGCTTGAACCAATTTTTTTTGTTAAAACTTACCGTTTCCGTGAAAAATCCTAAAAATCTCAAATTTTCCTTTGACCCCGAATAACTTTTTTAGCACACAGGATCTATGGGGATTTTTAAAACTTTATTTGAACAAAGTTCTGCACGGCCGGAACAATCCTCCCAACCACTTTCTCATAGTATAATGACTGTTAAATTGATAGATATGGTAACTATGTAACAATGATCAATGAATCAAAATTGAATGAAAAAAAAAGTCTTACTGGGAAATTAGATAAGTGACTGGTCAAAGTAGTAGGATTAAAATAAAACTTCATAATCCGAAATGCAATCACGAAACACGAAACAACCTTGAATTTTGCTAGCTTAAGAAGAAAAATCAAAACCTATATTATTTGGTTTCGGAGAATTCTTCAAAATGAAACTATTTTAGAAATCAGTTTTGAATTATTCAAAACATTATTTCATTTTATCTTGCAAGATTAAGTGAGATTCGATGTCAGTTTATCTCTAAAAACCTAAATGTGCTCGCTTTTTCATCGCATAAAACAGTATTGCTAAGTGCGGCAACATTGCCAAGCAGCTCATTCGATAGGTAATTTTATGCTCAATCAGATAAACTAAGGTGTAAGAAGTTTATTGATCTGAGAACAGTTAACAAATTTAAATAAAATCCACGGAAAATCATGGAAGTTAGGAAGGATAAACATGTCTTCGCAGAAAGATTAATTACCCTGTATCTCAGTAATATGTAGACTTACCAAACATTCGTAACTCGGATTTAGGTTCCCCCTTAAGAAAGCTACCAGTAAGACATAAAAGATGAACGGACTAGCTGAGATCAACAGTTAGGAGTAATCCACAGAGTGTACCTCCATCAAAGTTGAATATCAACAGACTGGTTTCGCACTTATTACAGATCATTAGTCATCAGTGAAGCATAATTCAATAATGATGCAAAAACACTGCAAGGAAACCGGTCTCATCAGAAAGCAACATTCACTTCCGAGTAGGTACTAAGTAAACAGAAGTGACACCTGGCGTTCCACCAACCAAGCTCCTCGCTGGGGCCCCTCTAAACTATAGATCCCTGCGTATATTCTTTTCCCCTTCGCGGTGATTAGCAAGTACTCATTCGGAGTCTCATGCAATCCACCATGGGGGAGCGAAAACGCCCAGGTTAATACGCAGTGTGCAATATTGGATTCATACAATGGGAGAATAACGAACAGTCTGTATATATTTATATTATGACCAGTGGCGGCTAGTGATAATTTTGTTCAGGGGGGCGCTGATTCAAGAATACAAAAAAGTATATATATATCTGTCAGTCTTTCTTCCGACATTCCTTAGAAACGTCTCGATCAATTTTTTAAAGTAGAGAAACATCTTTCAGTTTCTGCGGTTGTCATTAGCATCGATATTAAGATAACCAAAACTTCACGAAGCGTTGAATCCAAACCATACGATACTATATTAAATTTAAAGTAAATAAGCAATCAGTCACGTGTCGATAGTTTTTGACAGAACATAACGGTTTTTTGGCACCATTTCGTTGTGCTTACGAATATTTTTGACATCTCCACTACTTAAACCAGAAGCGATATTAGTTGTGACCAATTGCTGGAAACTTATATCCTTGTTCGTATGTATATGAACATTTTGGCGGATTTTTCGTGTTTTTTGGGGCTCTTGTTCCTCAGATCAGAGTGCTTATCAATTTGCCCAAATGTCTGTAATTTTCGAATCTTTGGATGAAAATGATCTCAAACGTTTTGTTTCGACTCACTGATCAAGAATCCATGGTCAAGTTTTTTTATCTTTCCACCCATAGGTTTCTTATCACGTACTACTCATTTTGTCCACCAAGCTCAACGAACTAAAATTTAATGTTGACAGATCACACACCCTCAGTGTCAGTCCTTAAATCCTCAACGCATCTTTATAACACGAAACAATCGGCACCTATAATACTGATCTAACGTAACTATTTATTCCTCTCTGGGCTGCTACTCTTGGTGCCCGAATCATCAATGAGAAACGCGTGGAACTAGCTGTTCTCTGGGTGTGGACGTTTGCCGTCCCATGGTAACCGGCAATTCCGCTTGGGCATTCGAGATGTAGCCCGGCATAGTGCGGACGCTCATAGTATACCTTGCTATGCGGAAGCTTAACGCAAATGTAATAATGATGAAATATAGACGCTAGGTAAAGATGTTTTAATTTTAATTGAATCCAGTTTGAAGAGGAAATCACGAATATGAAATAGGTATACAAATTAATTGTTTATGTAGTATGTACGTCATTTTTATTGGGAAGTTGGCGCCTCGCAACCCTCCCTCAACAGCCGTCCCTGATTATGACTTCATAAAGCCTGAAACATTCACAGGGGCCCCGTTTTACTTTGCTCCAATATCCTTGCTTACCTAATTACGGCTCTGTTTGCATCTGCAACACCTTCTGAAATTACGCTGATCAAGCAGAACCATCTGTATCAGTTTCTGCGACACCCGACATGAAATTAAATATATGTTTGCTGGATTGAATTGATTCAATTGAATCCCGTATTGCAATCCCGGTTAGGATCGTGAATAGAACTCCCGGGATAAGAAGCACGAGTTCAAACTATTCCAAGTTGACAAAGTGAAGTGCTGCAGCGGCATATTACGAAAGAGGATAAGCAGCAGGTTACAGTATTGATTCCTTGTTAGGCGCTTAATTAATCGAATGCGATGGTGCACACGTCCATCCTGATACCTCGTTGCACACAACTGCTGAGTCTCTAATCGTAGTAGATTTCCTGGAAATGAGGGTTCTCGATAGAGGAAAAATCTCTGTTCGATTTCTGTAATTAGTATCGAGAAATCTGATGAACTGTATAAAGGATAATTCCCTAATAATAACATATATACTCCGTTCACTTTTATAAAGTCTCCCGGTTGGCCATGAAACTTTGACACATTTCACCGTGTATATTTGAAGAATGTTAGGTTATAGTAATTTTTCTGTCAGATAACTACGCAACGTTGTCTTCTCTACATAGAAGTCGTAGTAATTACGTATTTTTCACAATGTGAATTTTCTTGGGAAAAATAAGGAATTTGAGAAGATATTATGTGAATTCAACAATTCCAAAGACCTGCCGAGTGTTGAAGAAAATGTTTCTTCCGTTTTTACTGGAAATATTTCACGTATATAAACTGGAAGATTCAGTTATGCTATTTTCTTGTACCTACGGAAATCAAGAATCAAGTGTTGAAATTTTAATGGAAAATAATGGATAGAGTACTCTGTTATTTTGTGATAGTTCATTTAAAAAATGGTTCAAGCCCTTTGGACAGGAGCTTCTGGTGCTCTAGTTCGAACAGACAAATTATATCTCCGAAAGTATCGAGTTTCTCAGAGTTGGGAATTATATCAATGTATTATTATGATAGAACTGCATCATAAAGGAAATTCAATTCAAATAATAGTTTATTTATCAATATTAAATGAGCAATCTGAGAATGAGAACTGCACCATGGAAGAAATCAAATTAAAATAGCTGAACTGAATTTGACTCTCTCTTATAGAACAGGATGACATGTACGAGTATGAACACAGATCATATAATAATTATAGCATTTTGAGAAAAGATAGAAGTACGATTCATTATTGAAATTTAGAAAAATCATATCTCCGAAAGTATTAGCTTGTTGGAGTTGAAATGATATCGATGGATTTCAATGGTGAAATTGCTTCTGAAATAAAAATTGAATTTGAAATATGTTGCTTAAAAAAAAAATTTTGTTTTCGTTACTCTGAAACCATCTAGCATATTGTGCCCAATAACGAACTTAACCAAGATATTCATCTCCCTAACCTACTCTGAAAATTTCAACTGCCTAGCTCATTCCGTTCGAGAGAAAATTTTTTTTTGATACTTTGCGGTAACCTGGTAAATACAAAACTTCACATGCGTATAAATGTCATGATTCTACAATTTGATGCTAAATTTGAGATAGATCGAGTGATCAGTTTCGGAAATATTCATAAAATATGTGTTTTACTAAAATCGGCCATAACTCCGAAACCGCTTGATGGATTTCGCCCATTGTGCGAGATATTTACGCTCCAAACCCACCTTGCAAATTTCAATCCTCTAACTACTTTCGTTCGAGAGTTATGGTGCCTACGGCCGGCCGGCCGGATCGGCCGGACATAATCGATTTCGACCTCAGATTCTTGATCAGTGAGACGAACCAAATCGTTTGAGACCATTTTCAGCCAGAAATTCGAAAATTACAGACATTTGGGCAAATTGATAAGCACTCAGTTCCGAGGAACTCGAGCGCCAAAAAAGATAAAAGTACCTGAATTACCCGGCAGGAAAACTTCTAAACGAACAGACGTAGCTATATGGAATTTACCACTTTTTGAAATTCTCAAGAAATAAGCCTACAGAAGAAGACATTTAAATACCTTGTCGCACAACCAGTTTCAAAATGTAGTAGTATTACGAAACCAGAGTCACTGCTAATCCTCAATAAAGTATATAATGATAGGGAACTGAGTAATTTCATTCGTGAGTTCAACATGTTCTGAGACAGAATGAAGTTTTCCTATTGCAGATTTCAGTTCTGTATAGCGCTTCCTGATCTACACTTTGTATCTGCTTCTTTAAAACTACTTTCGGAATTTTCAATTTGAAAGCAGAGAGGTTTTTATTATTCAATGATGATATGTGATAATTTGTATAAAATGGAACATTATTATGTTGAGAGTAGAAATCGGCAACGTCTCGTAGAATTGTTTTGACATTGACGATATTTCAGAAGTGCCAACCTGCCTAGTGCCTAGTTACAAAAACGTGATAGACCTAAATCAAGGCCAACCGGGAGACTTTAAGTGAATGGAGTATAGTAATATACAAACAAAATATTCCTGCTTACCGATAGGGTGTTTCATTTTAAGTATACAAAATTTATTTAGCACATTATTATTATTATTTTAACATAGAAATATGGATCATGCGGAGTTACCCGTTAAAATTTTCCACTTATTATTATTTTAACTTCGGAATTACCCGTTAAACTTTTCCACTTATTATTATTTTAACTTCGACCAATATCGCGAGCATGTTCTAGGGAACAGCGTGCTATCATTTTGCCGAAATGTCTGTAATTTTCGATTTTTTTGCCAAGAATGGTCTCAAATGATTGAGTTCGACTGCCTGATGAAGAATTAGGGGTCAAATTTAATTCTGTCCGGCCGTCCGTCCGTCCGCTGTCACGATAACTTGAGACAGGAAAGAGACGTTAGATTTTCAGGGTATGTGACGCGTCCAAATGCGATGGACAAGTTCGTTAAAGGGCATAATCGACCCAACGGTTTCCGAGTGCAAATGTTGTATTAAGCCGATACAGATCCGATCCAATTGAAACATGGTAACTAACGAGTGATTTTTTAACAACTTCCTTTTTGGAAACACTGTTTTTGTAAGCTGCTACAGGTTTCGTGCCTTGTGGGACTGCCAACCATGTTCAGTTTGGTCTATAATTTCACCATGAATCGACTAACAAACGAACAATGCTTGCAAATTATTGAATTTTATTATCAAAATTCACGCTCTGTTAAGAAAGTGTATCGTGCACTTCTCCCATTTCTTGGTCACTTTGGTCGACCTTCCGAAGTGGCTATTCGGAATCTTGTAACTAAATTTCGCACCAAATTTACATTACTGGACATAAAACCACCAACACGCATACGTAGAGTGCGGACAGAGGAAAATATCGCAGCTGTATCCGCCCAGTTGAGAGGCGAGTTCAGTAAGCAGTTTATTTCACGTTTGGGGTCGGTCAATTGGCGACCAAGATCGTGTGATTTAACGCCTCTGGACTATTTTTTTGTGGGGCTATGTTAAGGCTCATAGATAGCGAGAAGCCCGCAACGGTTGACGCAGTGGAAGCCAATATTGAAGAATTTATTTGTGAGATACCGGCCGATATGCTAGAGAGAGTATGCCAAAATTGGACCCGGCGTATGGGCCATTTGAAGCGCAGTTGCGGCCAACATTTACATGAAATAATATTTCAACCATTAAATTATATCGATCGTTCTATCGACTCAAATAAAGATTTCATACATTTTTCTGAAATTCATGTGTTTTTTTTTTCGAACCAAATCTGAAAGCTCTTAAAAAATCACCCTTTAGTTGCAGAGAGAATCATATTACCTATCAGAAAATTGAAAAAAAAATATTCAAAATTAATACACACACAGCTGGATGGGTGACGGTTGCCACGATAACTTTCGAGTGTCGAGATAGCGACTTGCAATTTTCGCGGTATATGTTGCTCATCCAAATGGGACAGTTCAGTTTGATGTTGGCATAATCGGCCCAACGGTTTAAGAGTTATACCCTTCTAGAATATTGTTTTCTCGAGCACTCAAAAATACATATCCGATCGAATTGAAACTTAGTAACTAGTAGAATACAGTATGCAAAATTATGTGAGGATCGTATCTCTAGAAAATTTTGAAAAAATTATGAAAATATATTATGTATCTCACGTTAACTTGAGAACGGAAAGAGATAGCGACTTCCAATTTTCAGGGAAGGTTGCGCATTTGAATTCGACATTTAATTTCATTAATAGGCATAGTCGGCCAAATGCTTTTGGAGTTCTACCTATCTGAAATTACTTCTTGAATGTTTACGCGCTAATTATCACGAAATTTCGTGAATATCGTATCACTAGAAAGGAATTACAAATTTGTTTTCTTCAAAAATTTTATTTTTCAGAAACTATGCGTCAAAATCAGCTGAAATTCGACGCATAACTTCAAGTCATCATTTTATAAACGAGAACTGCATTTTAGCCCGATAGACTTCGTATGAAGCGTGAATAGACGATGGAACATGCGCGCAAAAGCTCCCGACTTGAGGTCAGTGCTTCAACCAATTTTTGGCGCTCTAGTTCCTCGGAACAGAGTGCTTATCAATTTGCCTAAATGTCTGTAATTTTCGAATTTTTGGCTGAAAATGGTCTCAAACGATTTGGTTCGACTCACTGATCAAGAATCCGAGGTCGAAATCAATTCTGTCTGGCTTCTTGCCGGCCGGCCGTGGGCACGATAACTCTCGAACGAAAGGAGTTAGAGGATTGAAATTTGCAAGGTGAATTTGGAGCGTAAATATCTCGGTTAAGTTCGTTAATGGGCAAAAGCCATAGAGCGGTTTCGGAGTTATGGCCGATTTTAGTAAAAACATTTTTCATGAATATTTCCGAAACCGATCACTAGATCTATCTGAAATTCAGCATCAAATTGTAGAATCATGACCTTTATACGCATGTGAAGTTTTGTATTGACCAGGTTACCGCAAAGTGTCAAAAAAAAGAACGGAATGAGCTAGGCAGTTGAAAGTTTCAGAGTAGGTTATGGAGATGAATATCTCGGTTAAGTTCGTTATTGGGCAAAATAGGCCAGATGGTTTCGGAGTAACGAAAAAGAAAATTTTTTTTTAAGTAACAAGTTTCAAATTCAATTTTTATTCAAGATGCAGTTTCACCATAAAAATCCATTGATAGCATTTTCAACTCCAACAAGCTAATACTTTCGGAGATATGATTTTTCGAATTTTCAATAATGAATCGTGCTTCTATGTTTTCACAGAATGCTATAGTTATTCTATCTAAGCTTTATTATATGCTCTGTGTTCATACTCGTACATATCGTCCTGTTCTATAAGAGAGAGTCAAATTCATTTCAGCTATTTTAATTTGATTTCTTCCATGGTGCAGTTCTCATTCTCAGATTGCTCATTTAATCTTGATAAATAAACTATTATTTGAATTGAATTTCCTTCATGATGCAGTTCTATCATAAGAATACATTGATATAATTCTCAACTCTGAGAAACCAATACTTTCGGAAATATAATTTTCTGTTTGAACTAGAGCGCCAGAAAGCTCCTGTCCACAGGGCTTGAACCAATTTTTATTATTTATCCCAATTCTAACTGAATATTGATAGCTATCACAGGACAACGTCTGTCAGCTAGTATTTAATAATTCCTAAAGGGGCTCATTTGTGAACTTCATCATGATAACAATTGTATCCTTGACTGACATTTCACGTTTAAAAATCATTAAATACTTTCAAGGTTGGGCGTATTTAAATACATATTGGAATACTCTCACTTCTTTGAATACTGAATTTCACTACTTTTTTGCGAGAGAGTTTTTCATCGAGTTCACACTTACCGCAAGGGATTGGGGGAAGCCGCATAATCCTCGTCAACATCAGAATTCAGGAAGCCCCTCCAACTCTGGTTCGATGGCTGGGGGTTGAAAAACCCCTGCCGACAAACGCATCGGTATCCCTCCACGCTCTCTTGGACATCCTCTGCAGAAATTGGTTCGCACTGGAACGAAGAAAGAATCCTTGGAATTAATAGCAGTGGGGAAATTGTGTTGTGGTTTTATTGAAATCGATGCTTATTTCATAAGAGGGTAGATCGTTTAATGCAGTGGCGGGTAGAGCTTTCCCGGTTTCCTCAATTTTGTGTGCTATCAGTTCGTCCGAATTTCTTTATTTTGCGTATTTCGTCATTGAAGATGGTTTCAAAAGATTACATCAAATTCACTGATGGGAAATTTATGTTGGAAAGAAATTCTTTTCCGGTTTGATTTGTCCATGGACTGATAATAAACAACTGCAATATACCGAGTTAATACACTCTTGTACTTTTGAAGTATTATGCTATTTCTGGACTAGATAGACGAAAACAGATGTCCATCTTGAGGTCCAGTTGTCATGAGAAACTCATAGGTGAAAACCGCATGTCGCATGCCGCATCACTGTTACATAGTTACAGGATGTTTTTCGAAAATTTGCATTTTCGAAATGTTTCTGTAACTTTACTTCTACCGAAAATTTTCCATTTCTGTAATACCATTATTGGAGCTACTTTTTACGTAGAACAATGATCTTAATTAAATTAACTGGGAACTTTCATTGGAACTGGGAACATTATATTTCAGAAGAATACCAACAATCTTCGGGGTCATGGCTGCAAGCTTGCAAAGGAGAAGTGTAGAACTACTCAAGGACAGCTATTTTTGAGCAACCAAGTATTTGATTTATGGAATGGCCTTCCGACTTCGGTTGTGGACAGCGCATCGACAAATTCGTTCAAAAATAGCTTGGACAGTCTGAGTCGTATTCAACACCAGTAAATCTGATTCGAAGGCATTCGATTTGATTTTTTTTTGCTGATTATTTAGAGTTTATATTGAGTTTTCAGTGTTATTAGTTTCTTTTCTATTTGATTTGTGAACTGATGAATAGTCTGTACATTGGTACATTTTCGTAGTTCTTTTGGGGTTAGAGGCATAAACCTCTACTCTTATTTGTATTTTGAATAAATAAATAAATTGCAGATTCGACAGTTGAATAGAAGTTACGAAGTAAATAGAGCTTTTACTGTTTGAAACAACGCTTGACTAAATTTGCATAATTTAATTAATCATGGCATCCTCCAAAGCCTGATAATGAACTAGATAGAATTTTTACTTTATATACAGGGTGAGTCTTAAAGTCTTACATTAATTTTAACCATAGGTTCCTCTCATCAAATAAAACACTTTTTTCATTTACAGTTTTTCCAAATTTGGCTCAGCTAAAAAGTTATAAGCGTTTAAACATTTCACAATGTGCTAATACACTTCTGCATATAAATTATCTATGGCATTAATGGTGGACTAGAAAAAGATACGGTAACGTGGTTTAAAGCTTGAATCGGGATTCCATCGCTCAGGTGCAGATTCATAAGAGTAGTGAAATTTCTGGAGTTTCAGATTTCATGGCATTCAATGAAGAATATCTCGGAAATGGTGCCTTTTTGGGGAAACGTTGAAGAATAATTTAATGTTCTGAAATGATTGAATATTCTTGAAATGACTCAAGAAACACTATCTGCATTCTTTATGCTAATTTTGTTTAGTGTCATGATCCACAAGTTTATAGCTAGAAAATTAGTAGAAGTAGCAAAAAACGAACATTTGGAGAATATTTATGATTCTTATAGGAAACTTCACACCAACATTCATTTTATTCGAAATGGGGATGTCAAAGCTACAAAATATGAATGTATTTTTTTTCGAAATTTCAACGGCCTGTATCTTTTCACCTGAGCCTAATTTGGAAAAACTGTTAAAGGAAAAGTTTCATTTGGCGAGAAGAAACTATAGTTGAAATCAATGTACAACTTAAAGACTCACCCTGTATACTATAGTGAATATTGCATATCGTTGGAATTGGTAGTCGTATCTGAATTTAATTCGAATTAGTTCGTTCATTTTTATTATATCTTATGTCAAAAACGAAACAAAAAATGGTTTGGCTCTTATTGGCATCAGAATGCAGATTTCGATTATTAGGGTTTGTGGAGATAGAACAAGTACTCATCAAGAAGTTTGTGATTATTTCACTGAAAAATATCCTAATGCTGAACCTGTAACTCAGGGTGCTGTTAGTAAAATAGTCAGGAAGTATGAGTTCTCCTTTATGTCTTTTATCGACTGAAAACGGGTAACTCGGGGTGGCAGTATCAGTTTTGGAAACAGAAAAAAGTCAGCCGGAGCCATATCAGGGGTATACGGAGGTTGCTCGTTGGAATTGGTTGCGTATTTAGTCAGAAATTGCTTCACAATGATAGCCTTGTGTGCTGGTGCATTGTCGTGATGCAGAATCCAAGAGTTTTCTTTCCACAAATCTGGCCTATTTCGACGAATTTGCTCTCTCAATCGCTAAATCACACTCAGATAATATTGTTTATTTACCGTTTGGCCTTCTGACAAGAATTCAGAGTGCACAACACCGCGATAATCGAAGTAGACAGTCAACTTTGGCGTGGTTTTTTCGGTTTGGGATCAGTTGGAAGGCGCCATTCCGAATATTGTTCACTGGTTTCAATGTCAAACCGTAAACCCAGGTCTCGTCACCAGTTACACTGTGTTTTTGGAATTTGGGTTCGCAATCGACTTGTTCTAGCATGTCTTCAGCAACCTTCACGCGATTGAGTTTCGGAAGAAAATTCCGGTCTTTCGGAACTAGTCGAGCTGCAACGTGTTTCAAGCCCAGAGAATATTTTAAAATGGTCCGAATGAATTCGTGGGACACGGAAATTTCAGCTGCTGTCCCTCTTAAACTTAAATGAGGATTTCCAGTCACCATTTCCTTTACTTTAGCGATGTTAACTTCGCCTGAAGACGTTAATGGCCGACCAGAGCGAGGCAAATCTTCCACCACATCCCGACCACTTTTGAATGCACTGTACCATTCATATGCACGTATTTTTGATAGAGATGATCCACCGTAATCCTTTTGCAACATCTTCAAGGTTCGGCACACGAAATTCCATTTGCAACGCAATATTTGATACATTCTCTTTGTTCGGTGTTTTTATCTATGGCAACATCGCGACACATATTTGAGATGAACTGGCATATACGCGCACCTTAACGACAAAAAGAAAAATCTCTTCTGGCGGGCTTTTTGCATTATCAATTCCCGGTACTTTCTTGACATAATGTATTTTATTATCGTTGGTATTCATGTTCAAAGAAAACTCCAGGAAATTCTTAAGATACGTTCAAGAGATTCTGGCATGAACTTTGAAGTCATTATTCTAGGCCACTCCTCCTGTTGGATCAGTAGTTTTGGTAATATTGTGAAATTATCATTTCAAACGAGTATATCCCTAAAACCTTTGGACTTTCCTGAAGAAGAGTCCACAAGCTGGTTTGGAGCCTATTAGAGGAGATGCCGCCCCCGCCTTGGCAAGGATATCTGCCCCCTCATTACTCCTTATTACTGTAACCTGATTGCTTGCTCCAAGTTCATTAAGTACGTTATATAAGTCCAAAGCAAGTTTTTAGGACTGTAAAGCTCTTATGGCAGCCTGGCTCTCTGAGAGAAAATAAATTGGCGGATTAGAGGTGACACTCATACTATTCTCCCTCGCACATGCCGCAATAGCTATAATATCTGCCTGTAATAATGTGGCATGTAACCCCAGGCTTAGCTTCAAGGCTTCCGTAGGTCTCGCCCCAACGCTTACACCCGCAACTGACACAGAGCCATCTATAAACCAGAGTAGGCCTCCGCTTAGCTTCGGAACATTTTGACTGTCTCTTCCTTACCCGATAAAATAATGAAAACAGTGTACAGCAGTCATTCGAACCGAATACACTACCTTAGGCATGTCATTGTTGATTTATATCCAAAAGTGAGTTAAAAGCAAGGAATAACTTACCGTGGTTGATTCATTATGGCATTTATTCTTTGGGAGGATTCCTTCCAGACTATTATCACAAGGGTTCAAACTAACCCTCACAAACAGCCCTATACTAATATCCGAAGTCTTAAGAACATATCCGTAAAGCCACTGGCTCCGAAAAAAATAGCAATCCATAAAGAGCGGTGTCCAACCAGTTTTACTCTCAGTAAAACTCCTCCAGAAGCCTTCAGTTTCCGACGTCTTGTTGGGAAAAACTTTGAGCCTCCCAGAGATGTTCAAGGCCAAATTGTATTCTGTAGTCTTAGTTATTATAACACCAATTACTTCTTTCCTCTGGGTTATTATATCTCTTGAAATGTTCACAAATTTGAATGAATTGTTGTTCACAACCTGTAATATAATAAAAATGGATATTAAGTTCTCGAAAACCACTTGGTGAAATATATTCTATAAATGAGAAAAATCATCCTCCGTTACTTAGGTCGAGTGGTTTCTTCCTACTTCAATAATATAATGTGCCAGCAATATTCTGATGACAATAGAGCTGGCTCTGATTTATTTTTACTCTGTATGAAAGACGTCGAAATGTGGCTAGTTGTGGTTGTCATCAGAAAATAATTTCGACATATATAAATTGAGGCTTTGGCTAATAAAGATGGATAAATAATTTATCGTTTTCATAGCAACATTTTTGCCTCCAGCGTAAAGAAAAAAATTGCCGCTGACTTCCTTGTCATCCAGTCAATCAAAATATGACATTTTTATTGTACGTTTGAAATAAAATTATACATTTACCGATATTGTATATATATCTACTATTTAAAATAAATCAATTAATTATCATTTGAGTACTGCCCACCTTATGATAGACCTCATAGGTAACTTGAGAAGCATCGAAGGTCAATCCGGATGACGGGGTCTGTCTAGCGAGAAACTTAATCTGACAGCTGTCATTTCGAGTGAATGTAGTGTATGCAGGATTCACGAGTAGAAGGAGAAGAAGTAAGGCTTTGCTCATACTGTCATTATTCAGAGTTGGATGGCATGGCCTACATGAGAAACCTGAAAAGATAGACAAAATTACAAATAATGCACTAGACACACAAACATTTTAATTTATTTTGTTTAAATAGCGAAATAACATAACATTTTTAAAAATCAAAGTTTCTACTACTTTCTAATAGAAGAGGCAACACAGCATCGTAAGGAAATATGCTATCCACGACTGCAGTATAATGTGCACACCATGAAGTTTGGTATTAATGAAAGAAGTATTTACATACGTGAAAAAATGCATTGTGCATCAATTGGATTAAAATGTTTAAATTAAATAATTTCAGAAATACAAAGCTGAAATCTGGTAGTCTACTGCTCTATTGTAATATGGTTGCTCGAAGGTTTGTGTGTGAAGAAATTACAGCAGAATCCAAAAGATAGTTTTTGGGAAAAAAAATTTGTGGAAACATCTTTATCGATGACATTTCTATTGATGATTTTTTTTATTTGAATTTTTTCTTAAAATTAAACGTACCATTTTCGTATATTATTGGTCAATAAAATTACTGCTATACAGAATGTTTTTTGTCAATTGTCAACTCATACTCTCGGAATACACTACTGAAAATAAACCACTGGTATACAGGGTGTTTTTTATCTCATGGCACAATTGTATAATTGAACTGATTTGTGTACTGGCGCCACCATAAACAAATCACTGTTTATTTTGGATCCAAAATCTATGTATTCTAATGGACTCTCACGCAATCACAGACACAGCACTGTATATTTTCGATCCACCAACAGTGAAAGTATGTATTTGAACAGATACGTTACGCCACCACAAACATAGCACTGTTAATTTTCGACCCAACAGTGAATGTATGTACTTGAGCCGAAACAAATCGTTTGAGACCATTCTGTGGCATAAAGTGGACCAGCTGTTTTTGGATGCTTGTTTTTACAGTCGGTTTTATATTCTTTGAAATATTGGGGATATAATCTTTTTCCTCCAGCTAAGCAGCCTTGGGCGGAGTTCCGTACCTGGGTGACCACTATGGCTATACATTTGAACAAGCGTGCCAAAGCTCATGGCCATAGTGCTTTTCCAACTTATTCATGAAATAATTCGAAATATTAGAGAAGCTCCGGAAACCTTGTATCTCTCTTGAAGGAGACTAAGTTTTGATGAATAAAATCGTAGTGGGCCCAAAATTAATGTTTTCTTCATTGGACCCAGAACTAAGCAGCAGATATGTCATATCTGGATTCAGATAAAATTGAGATAAGGTGATATTTGAAGGAGTTATATACTAACTGACAAAGAAACAGCAACACCCAGAAGGGCTGTTTAAATTTTATTTTTTTTTGGTAAAACATAGATAGTATAGCAAGGATTAAAAAAGGTGAAGGTTTTCTCATGTAAACATTTTTTGTTACTTCAATATTGTAGTCGCATTTTGCAAATTTTTAAAATTTACAACAAACCAGCTTTTCGAGGAGATCCAAAGTCGATGTTTAACAGTTAAACAGGTCGAATTATTGGTCTACGGCAGGCGGGGTTGTCATTTCTAGAAATCGCTAACCGTATGATCAGAAATCCTGCTACTGTTATGAGATGTTGTCAAGCGTGGATTGATAATACCCAAAATCGAAGGAGAGTAGGTACCGGACGTCGAAGAGGCACAAATGAAGTTCAAGATCGACGTCTAAGACTTATGGCTATTAGATACCAATTTGCGACAACTCGATCTTCAGCTGATGAGTGGTTGGTAGAACAAGGCCATCTTGTAACTGTCCGAACGGTTTACCGCCGGATAAGATCTTTTGGACTGCAGCATTATCGACCCCATCTTGTATTACCTCTGACGGTTGAGCATCGCCGGCAACGATTACAGTGATGCAGAAAACGTCACTATTGGAATGTGGAATGGCAACTGGTCGTCTTTTCTGATGAATCTCGATTCACCCTGGGTGCACATGATGGCCAAAGAAGGGTAAGACGACGTCGGGGAGAAAGACGTGAACCTCAGTTTTATATTGAGCGTCATGTACACCGGACAGTAGGCGTTATGGTATGGGCTGCTATTGCACATGCAAGTAGGTCACCTTCAGTCTTTATTCGAGGTAACATGACAGCGCTGCATTACCTTCCGAGAATCCAATATTTCAGCAAGATAATAATAATGCTCGACTTCATGTTGCCAGAGTCAGTTTAAAGATTTTTGAAGCGACCCATGTGAATCTTTTTCCATGGCCACCCAGATCCCCCGATTTTGCACCCATAGGGCATGTTTGGAACATCATTGGTAGAAGGCTTGGAATTTTACCCCAGCCCCCACGGACTTTGGCGGCTCTGATACATGAACTACATATAGCTTGGTATAGACGTGTAGGGGAGTGTATAGATAATCGCGGTGGACAAACACATTATCAACAAATTTTATGAAAAAAATTGTAAACCCTTGGTTTTTTTTTTCTCCAAATTTCAATAATTTACTCCTTGCTTTACTATCTATGTTCTACCAAAAAAAAAATTAGAATTTAAACAGCTCCTTCTGGGTGTTGCAGTTTCTTTGTCAGTCAGTATGTTAAAATCTGCCAGCTGGATTATTCGTTATACTTCAATAAACCACTTTAATCAACTGCACAAAATTTGAAAACCAATCATTCCTATAACAAAATCCTACAGATCCCAGGAATAAAGTGGATTCATGGGAATATGGCCATAATTAATGGCTCCAACGTGTTTATTCAACGTGATAGCATGATAATTTGGTCGGTCACGAATCACTCTCGATTTATTTCACCAATTACCCAACTCTCCAAATAAAGGTTCCGTAGAATTCTGCAGTATTGTGGCCTTGAAACAAATTTTCCAATTAACTTGTGTCAACCCCAAGGGATGCTTATATGGTTTTCAATTAAAATTAAATTGAATTAGTTGGAGGACTTCTCACAAACAGAGTCAGTTCTATGTTTTGTCTTTACGTGTTTGATCGAGAATATTCAGGATTTCATTTAAATTTCTATTTACTTTCTTTGAAAATGGAGAAATTGTAATTTTATTAATTAAGGGATGACCCCGAGAAATTCTTATCACCCCAGGATCTTTCATAATGTGCAGTTCATCAAACCGAAGCAGCAAACAACACCATGTTCATTTTTGGTGCTCTTGTTCCTCGGAACAGACCAAATGTGCCCAAACGTTTTTAATTTTCGAATTATTGGACGAAAATCGTATTGAACGATTTGGTTCGACCCACTGATCGATAATCCGTGGTCAAAATCGATTCTGTTTGGTTAACATGATAACTCTCGAACGGAATGAGCTAGACAGTTGAAATTTTCAGTGTAGGTTTGGGAGATAAATATCTCGGTTGAATTCGTTAGTGGGCAAAGTCGGCTTGATGCTTTCGGAGTAATGAAAAAAAATTATTTCAAATTATAAATTTCAAATTCAACTTTTTTAAGATGCAGTTCAGCCATGAAAATTCATTGAAATCATTTTCAACTCTAACAAGCTAATACTTTCGATGATTTTCCAAAATTTCAATAATAAATCCTCCTTCTGTTTCACAGAATGCTGTAATTATTCGATCTATGAAATATTATATGATCTGTGTTCATACATTGTCATCTTATTTTCCTAAAAGAGACATATCAAATTTATTTCAGCTATCGTAGAATTATGAGGTTTATAATATGATATTATACTTTTTGGGTGATATTTCAATGCCCGTGGATAATCCATATGATGATGGAAATATATACTTTGGTAAGTTTACAGAGTCAGAATCAGTTCAGAATATCTCCAGTAAAAACTGGAATATTGGTTTCAATTGATATAATATAAGTAGATTTGAGGAATTAATATCTCGGATAAGTACCTGTAGGATGGGTCTGGTTGTTTCGCATTAATAATTTTTGGCGCTTATTTTTAAATACACTTTTTGCGCGTATGTTCTGGGGAACATCGCGTTATAGTTTTGCCCAAATGTCTGTAACTTTCGAATTTTTTGACGAAAATGGTCTCGAACGATTAAGTTCGACTCCGCAATGAAGAATTCGATGTCAAATTTGATTCTGTCCGTCCGGCCGTCCGGCCGTCCGGCCGTTGCCACGATAACTTGAGAACGAAAAGAGCTAGCGACTTGAAATTTTCAGGGTGGGTGGCGCATCCCAATACGACGGACAAGTTCGTTAATGGGCATAATCGGCCCAGTGGTTTCCGAGTAATAATTTTGTTTTCAACCAATATGAATCCGATCGAATTGAAACTTGGTGAGTAGTTGTAGAATATGAACCTAAGCACGTTTGTGAAATTTTGTGCGAATCGTATGGCTACAAAATTATTAAAAAATTATTAAAAAATATTTTTGTTGTCACGATAACTTGAGAACTGAGAGAGATAGCGGCCTCAAGTTTTCAGGTTGGGATGTACACCACAACGCGACATTTCAGTTTGATTATGAGCCTAATCGGCCAAACGGTTTCAGAGTTATAGCCATCTGAAATTTTATGAAATTTTGTGGTTTTTGTTCCTCATTTACTCGGAAAATACTAAACCGATTGAATTCAAACATGGTTATTAGTTGTAGAATGCCAATGCGGAAACGTTTGCAAAATTTGGTGAGGATAGCATTTGTAGAAAATTTTAAATAAATCTTTGAAAATAAAAAAAAAAAGTTCTATATATCAGTAACTAATCGTTCGAAATTGCTGAAATTTTGCAAGAACCTTCATAACCTAACTATACTGACAATTTTCAAGTTTTAATACGATCGGTTAAATAATGTTGGAGATTCGAGCATTCTTGTGTGAGTTCAGTAGATGGGTGAACGTTGCCTCGATAACTTTCGAACGAAAGGAGATAGGGACTTGCAATTTTCAGGGAAGGTTGCGTATGCGAAAGGGAGAGTCGAGTTCAATTTTGGGCAAAATCGGTCTAACGGTTTCCGAGTTATACCCATCTGGAATATTGTTTCCTTGATAACTCAAAAAATAAATATTCGATCGAATTGAAGTTTGGTAATTAGTAGTAGAAAATCAACATAAAGACGTGTTTAAAATTTTGTGAGAACCGTACCCCTAGAAAATTTGAAAAAAACGACGAGAAAAAAAATTTTAAGAACCGTACCCCTAGAAAATTTCAAAAAAATTACGAAAAAAAAATTGGTTCAAGCACTGACGTGAAGTCAGAAGCTTTGGCGCGTATGTTCTATTGTCCATTCTTCTGTATTGGACACCCTTAATCGAATTTACCATGGTAAATTCGATTAAGGGTGTCCAATACAGAAGAATGGACAATAGAACATACGCGCCAAAGCTTCTGACTTCACGTCAGTGCTTGAACCAATTTTTTTAATTTAATTTCTTTCAAGATGATTCTATCATAATAATCCATTGATATAATTACCAACTCTGAGAATCTAATACTTTCGAAGATATCTTTTGTCAAAATTTCAACAAGAGCTCGAACTGTACACCGGGCTTTCCCACATATTTGTCCTCATATTGATGTTTCTGATGTCAATGGCGTATCAAGGGGGGGGGGGTTCAAACCGCCCCCGAAATGTTATTTTTTCTCTTAAAAAAAAAATTTTGCTGCAGAAAGTGACCCTTACACCCCCAAAACCCCCCCGAAATTAATTCCTATTTCAAAACCCCCCCCGAAATTAATTCCTGGCTACGCCCTTGTCTGATGTTATGTATCAAAGATTCCGTTGTAAACGGGGTTGAATTTTATTCAAAATTCTTGGATTTTCCCGATATTTAACAGTTATACCTACTGCTATTCAGGAAGGAGACCAATAATTCAAACATATCAAATCAAACAAATCGTTTTTGAGATGCTGTAATTAGCACGACGTTGTTTTATACATAAAGATCGCTGTTACGCTGTGCGATGCTATCGCAGAAGCAATAATAATTAGGGCGGAAAAAATTAAATGTATTTTGGTATTCGTAAACGATTTGCTTCAATGCCCGTTTGTTCGCTTATTCCTACGTGCTGTGCTGGTGGTAGATCTACTAAGCGACGAACGTTTGAGAGGCATATTTTTCGATGGAAAATAGACTAGGATATAATGCATTTACTCACAGGAAACAAATTTTAAGAACCAAACTCACATGTATTTACGACGTAAAATAAATGTATGCCTCTTACTATTATTTTGTTTTCTTGATAATACTGTGGTTGTCGTTCCAGCCATGCAAATATTCGAAATAATAATCGATCAAAATAATAATAACAAAGATAATATACTTGTATGCCAACCATAGCCTGAAACGCGATATGAAACAACTTTTTAAGAGTGTAATAGCGGAACCCAAGTAAGTTAATTACAGTAGAACCCCTCTAATCCGTCACCTACGGGACTGGGGGTATGGTCGGAACGCAAAAAAGGTCGGATTATCCAAAAATCCAATATTTATTACATTAAACATATACAGACATGTTTTACAGTGAAATAAGCGATCTTTGATCTTAGAAAATGTTTGTAAACATTGTTTTAACTGTACAAATCAAGAAGTATGTAGATACTTATAAGTAATAAGTAAAAGTAATGAAAGAAGAATAAAGAAACAGAGCTTATAAAACTTAGTAAAAGTCAGAAAGTAAGGTACATGTTAGGACGGCGCCTGGTCGGACTAACCGGAGTGACGGACCAGCCGAGGGCGGATTAGAGGGGTTCTACTGTATACTATGCCTAAATATTAAGCAATGAGTTGACTAAGTTTATCGAAATTGGATGAATGGCATAACATCACATTGAAAACGAACAAACATGGATGAATTTTTCGATGTGAGTAAAAAAATGTACCTACCGATAGTACCGGTATGAAATCAATTTGTTGCTGTATTTGGTTAAATAATCAAAATTAAATAAGTTATGCAACAAATGATATTCCACACTGAAATTTAATTTGCCTAGCCCGAATAATAATATTCCTAAATTTGAATCTCTTGCTCCTCAGGGTGAATTATATTCAATGAATATAATTTGTATTTTGTTTAAAAAAGTATTGGAATAATTCCTCGAATATTTAAATTTGAAAATGAAAACAGTTTCAGTAAAAATCAATAATCTTATAAACTACCTAATTATATTACTAACCTAATAACAGTAATACTACTATTAAATGATTTATTTCTAGGGTTTCTCTCCAAAATTCCGAAAAGTATCTATAAAATAAAAAAAAATATTATGTTGTGAATAGCTTCTGCGTAAGGAATTGAGGATATTTGTCAGAAGTAATCTATAGAACAATGTTGCCTAACAAGCAATAACGAAACAACATCAACGATGAAACAACTATTTCGTAACGTTTCGGATTATATATCACACTCCTTCGTCAGACACTTAACGAAAATCCTCTGAATAATTTTTTTATTGGTTGGTTTTCTGAAATTCGAGAATTACGAAAACCAATTCACAAAATAATAATTTCATAGATATTTTTCAGAGTAGGGGACCGAGAACCCTAAAGAAACCATTTAATAATAAATATACCTCCCACAGAATCCCTTAATGATTAATTAATAATATTACTGCTCCCTTCTAGCTTCATGTTTCTTTCTTTCCTGATGAAATCGATAGTTTCTTGGAGAAAATTATTCTCCTTTATATTGTTCTTGAAATTATTCCAAATATATGAGTGTTATATCACTGAGTTTAAATGTGATGATTAATCTTCGCTTCTCAAAAATATCTGCCTTTCATTCAAAAGAGATTTCTTAATACCTTCTATTTTTTTAAAGTTACCATAGTTTTCCTCCCAGGAGTCTGAAGTGCACTCCCGATTAGATTCATCACTGTTTAATTTTGAGATATCCATGAATGACAACATATTTCTTTACAAATGATATTTATTTGAATTTTTATATTATTTTGGGAATTTCACTCATATTCCAATTCACACTTCACTATAGGATTAATACACCTTCTCCACTTTCTATACTAATCTAATAGCTTAACACTATACAGGGTGTCCCAAGTTCGAGTGTCTATTAGACGTTTCTCGAGAACTGTACATATTTGGAATCTGAAAATTGGGATTATGATATTGCTTGAGGTTCTCTACAGAGCTAAAATATTTTCGAAGCCCAAGCACTTCCGGTTATACAGAGAGTGAAAATAAATTTGATGAAAAATTTTTCTTTTAATTTTTGCATTCCTGGTATGATCAAGTATGCAATGCTGAATACATTTCTTTTAAAAGCATTGTATTCATTCGAATAATTTTCAAAATATCGAAAAAACCGGATAAAAAGTCAAATATGTTTAGTCAGTATTATGTTCATTATTTTTATTTTGAATATCCCGAGCGTGAACCGTTTTTACAACATCGAAGAGGTAGAATGTGGAAAGGTCATGCATCTTTTAAATTTCAGAAATATCATCACAGGATGTTTCAAATTTTGTTTCAAAAATTGTGATAAAAAATTGGCCATAACTTCTGTTTTTCAAATTAGCACCCTATTCTTTTATTACTGCGTTGGATTCTGCAGTGAAAAATAATTATAGTTTTCTAACATGATTATGCTCCTAAATTCACTAAAAAAAAACTCAGAAATTATTGAATTTAGCAGCATAATCATGTTGGAAAACTATAATTATTTTTCACCGCAGAATCCAACGCAATCATAAAAGAATAGGGTTCTAATTTGAAAAACAGAAGTTATGGCCAATTTTTGATCACAATTTTCGACACAAAATTTGAAACACCCTGTGATGATACTTCTGAAATACAAAAGATACATGACATTTCCACATTCTTCCTCTTGGATGTTGTAAAAACGGTTCACGCTCAGGATGTTCAAAATAAGAATAATACTGACTAAACATAATATTTGACTCTTTTCCGGTTTTTTTTTTTCGATATTTTGAAAACGATTCGAATGAATACAATTGTTTTAACAGAAATGTATTCAACATTGAATACTTGATCAAACCAGGAATGCAAAACTTGAAAAAATCCTTTTTTCATCAAATTTATTTTCACTCCCAGTATAACCGGAAGTGCTTGGGCTTCAAAAATATTTTAGCTTTGTAGGGAATTTCAAGCAATATCATAATCCCAATTTCCAGATTCCAAAAATGAAAAGTTCTCCAGAAACGTCTTATAGGCACTCGAACTAGGGACAACCTGTATTAACAATAACAAATGAAATCCAACAGCCTTTATAAAAACCAATAATAATAAATAATAAACTATACAACAATACAACTCTATATGCTTCATCAAATAGGACTTTCCCAAAACGGATTTACCTAAATTGTGAAAAAAAATATTTTCATTATTTTCGGCAAAACAAAGTTGCTAACGACGTGATCGATTACGATCGAATTTCGTCAGTGTGTGTGGCCCCTGGATAGATTTATTTTTCCTTTATTTTTCGAGATTCAACATTTGTTTCAATAACTTATTTGTATTAATATAGATATGCATGTTTGAAGTTTTTATTTGTCTGCCTTTATTTAACCAGGAAGAAAATATACACATTTTGCATCATATTTTGATATTGATGTGAAGTCACATTCTTCTGCCACTCGTACTCCATTACATATTATTCATCTATTTCGACCAATCATCAATAACAAGCACCAAATATCGTGCAGCCATGACACAAAAATTGAGCGGCGCAGGATAACCAGGCATTGCACATATTTGCACAATGATGATGCGAAATGATTGGAATGTGAAATATCACATAAGTCAGAATACATTATTTTATCGTAAATAAGAATATCGAAAAAATGCTTGCTGAACCCGCTGATAGCAGGCCAGCCAATGTTCGAGCAGGACAACCTCTATCAGGTCCGCTAGTATTAGATATGATTTCAGTTGGAGGAAGTTCGTTAATGGAAAAACTTTTCATTGGTGTGTCCCAATATGGGGACAAGTAGATTTGCCTCTGGAATGGATTCGCTTTTGAAATTGTAAATCAGAAAGTTGAATAATCTGCCATGGTCTTGACAAAAATGATTGACAAGTGACACGTGCACATTTTGAATATATTTCAATTCTGAAGCTACGAATGGTTCATGAAATAGCCTTTATGACTGGCATTCCTTGAGACATGACGTCTCTGAAGTGCACTGACGTAAAGTCAGTGGCTCTATTCTGTGTTCGTCATTACGAACGATTATCATTCGCTTTCGTAATCATCACGAACGTTTACTCGTTTTGCAATTCTCAACTCACAGATGATATGATTTGGTGACTCGAGCGCTCGACATTCTAAACGAGTGCTATAAAGCACTCTTTTTCGGAAGAATTCCACTCGCATTCAGTTGTTTATGCTCGCCTCTAACATTTTGTAACCTCAAATCTGTTGTTTGTGAATAAGGTGAAGGTATTGATCAGGAAGTGGCTAGTAGGCAACAAAATCCAGAACTGATTTCTTGAAGAATTCAGATGATTAGCATTTAGCTTTTCGTTGAATTGTAAAAGACACACTATAAATAAATAGATATATATTACTCTTTCAAAAAAATGTATCTAATTATAAAAAATATATCACACCAATAAACAAAAAATCATTCAACAATGACTAATTAGAATAAAAGAGTATTCAATACATTCTCTCTAGATTTTGTTCTTGACCCAAGATCCTGTCTGAAGAGGTAAAATAATCCTTAATCGTTATAAAATCTTTCAATATTGGAAAACCTCAAAGTTTACCATTATTTTTTGGTCCATGAATACTATTTAACATTGTACTCAGTTCTTTTAATAGGCATTCCGAAGCAAATTCTGTTGTTAATTTCTTTTACTTTTACTTCTCTTACTTTTTAGGAAATTTATAATTATTATTTTCTATCGAAGCAAACAGAAAAAAACCAAATAAATCACACAAGTTCAACAAACAATAAAATATCGTTTTGATTATGAACAAGCGCGCCAATAAAATATACTTAAACACATCCAGATTTCAAATGTTACTGTGTTGCCATGTCTTCAAACGACACGAATTCGATTAAGTCATCGGTCATTTCGAATGGCACATGAGAATAGCAATATAAGTGTGGATTCATGCAGCCCAAATTAACGAGTATCGAGTAACAATTAACAATAATTACAAATAGTGAGTAAAAGTTGAACATGTATCTCAATGAGAGTGTTCATGCAGCCAAGTAATAATTATCAATTAACAAATAACAAGTAGGAGTTCGCCAACTTTTAACTTTCTACTTTAACTGAACGAGATTTTGTACTTGTACGCAACTCGTGCGCAGCTGAACGCAGATTAGACAGTCCGATGATGTAAATATAACCTCAATTTGTAAAATATTTAATTTATTTGGTGTGTATTTATGTGGGTTCCGTGTTATCACATTGGAAAATTGAATTTTAAACACTTGTTCTCAAATATAGGGGGAACAGAGGTTATTTTGAAAAATTAATACCTCGGATCTTTGACTTGTGGGTTTTTATTTCTTAATTGTTGATTTGAGTGCATGAATGCTGCATTTTGGTACTTTGTAATTCATAATTGTTATTTGATACTTTTTACTTGATATTTGTTATTTGATGCTGCATGAATCCACACTAAACTATCGTTCGCAATTACCACCGTTCGATTTCGTTTCAAGTGGTAGAAAACGAGTGAAGTTCATATTAGAGCCCCTGGAGCTATTACGCGCATGTTCCATTGTCTATTCACGCTTCGTACGAAGTAGATCTATCTGAAATTTGGTACTCGATTGTAAAATGGTGTGCGGAATTTCAGCGGATTCGAACAGATAGTTTCTGCAATATAAAAAGCTTGAAAAATATTTTTATAAATTTTTTTCTGGTGATATGATATTCACGAAATTTCCCAACAATTAGTGAGTCGGTATTCCACAAGTAATTACCAACTTTATTTGGATCGGGTTTGTTTATTTTGAGTTATTGAGGAAATAACAAGAAAAATTATGATGGGTATAGCTCCGAAACCGTTTGACCGATTATGCCCATTAACGAACTTAACTATCTCTTTCGGCTGCGCCACCTTCCCTGGAAATTGCAAGTTGCTATCTCTTTCCGTTCAAAAGTTATCCTTTCAACGATCAACCAACCGGCTACTAAACCCACACAGGGATGCTCGGCTTCCAATATTTTTCAATATCTCCAACAATATAGATCCGATCATGTTCAAATTTGAAATTTGGCTGTAACATAAGGATTTGAAGTCTCTCGCAAAATTTCGCAGCGATATCGAACAGATAGTTTCTGAGATAAGTGATACGATCCTCACGAAATTTCGCAAAGCTAGAGCGTCAGCTTTTTGGGCGCATGTTCTAGGGGAACATCGTCCTATCATTTCGTCCAAATGTCTGTAATTTTCGAATTTCGAGCTGAAAATTGGCTAATAGACTAATTCGGACTCCCTGATCACGAATCCGGTGTCAGATTTTTGGGTGCCGTCCGGCCGGCCGGCCGGCCTTCCGGCCGTAGGCACGATAACAGGAGCACCGAAGGTCCTATCGACTTCAAACATTCAGGGTAGGTTTCTGATCAAAATGCGACGGTTAAGTTCGTTAACGGGCAAAATCGGCCGGACGGTTTAGGAGTTATAGACATTTAAAATTTTGAGGTTATTTCCCTGATATTTCAGGAACTAAAGAAGATGTTGAATCGAAACTTGGTAGTCAGTTCGAGGATATAAACGCGCAACTTTTGGCAAAATTCTGTTATGATCGAAATGTTGGTAATTTTTAAAAAAATATTTCTTTTAATTTTTTCGTAAAAAAAATTTTTTTTTCGTGAACTATTCATCAGATTGCAACAAAAACTTGTACTAACGTCAATTGTAGTATTTTGCAACATTGTGCAAAATTTTGGCTCTATACGATTTCAATTTCTGGAGATATAAGACAAAATGTGTCAAATTTCCTGGGTCTCTCTCAGTATTTTCATCGATTATTATAATATATAATAATCAATAATATTAAGGTATTCAACATGATACTGCTTTTTTTCTTTATTACAACTAATTATCATGTTTGGATTGGATAGGATCTGTATTTTTTGAGTTATTGAGGAAATAACAACAACATTTCAGTTGGCTATAACTACAAAACTGTTTGGTCGATTTCGCCTTTTAACGAATTTAAATATCGCATTCGGTTGCGGAACCCATCCTGACAATTTTAAGTCGCTATCTTTTTCAGTTCGAAATTTATCATGGTAACAGTCACTCATCCAGATACTGAGCTCGCTCGACCCGATCGTGTTCAACTATGGAACTTGAAAAATCAGGTTTTGAATGCTCTCGCAAAATTATAGCTATATCGGACGGTTAGTTTCTGAGATTTTTTAATAATTTTCATAAAATTTTGATCATCACAAAATTCGGCGTAAGTTAGCACTCTACAACTTCTACAACATTACCAGGTTTCAATTCGACTCTATATCTGAATTTGTTGATTTGTTAATGTAGCGTCGTCAATAGATAAAACAATATTAGCTTTTGCGGGCATGTTCCATTGTTTTTTCACGTCTCATATGAAGTCCGTCGTGCTGAAATTCGGTAATCGATTGTAAAATGGTGGGTCGAACGCATAGTTTTTGAAATATTAAATTTTTTAAGAAATAATTTGTTTTTTTCTGGTGATACGATATTCTCGAAATCTCGCAGAAATCAGTGCGTCGGCATTCATCAACTAATTATAGAGTTTTAATTGGATCGAATTTATATATTTTGAGTTATAGCGGAAATTACGCCAAAATTCAGATGGACATAACACCAGAACCATTTAGCCGATCGTGCGTATCAACGAACTTAAATGTCGCACTTGGATGCGCAACCTATACCAAAAATTGCAAGTCGGTATATGTTTTTGTTCCCAAGTTATCATGAAATACATAATATGTTTTCATTATTTTTTTAAACTTTTCTGGTTATACAATCCTTCGGAAATGATTTCACTTACGTCTTTGTATCGGTATTCTACAACTGTTTACCAAGTTTGAATTCGATCGGATATTTATTTTTTGAGTTATAGAGATTACAATTTTCCAGATGGGTATGAATCTGAAACCATTTGACTGACTCAATCAGTTACCAAGTTTCAATTTGATCAGATCTGTATTGGTTGAAAAAGAAATTATTACTCAGAAACCGTTAGGCCTGAGGTGCTACATTTACGGGAAACATTGAAACACTTGGCGTAAACGAAAACATAGTTTTATTTTGAGGTGCCCTATTTAATTGAAAACGGCAAATTGCCCAATTATTACTGTCGTATTATTTGTGTTCTGTGCTGTCGAACCATGTCGGGTGATCCTGCTTTATACCTGCCCAATGAGCTAATGGACCTGCGTCTGCTAAGGTTTCCACCTGATGGGGAAATTTATTCTACCTGGTTCCGATACCCGGAATTTTCTGTCGCTAGAGAAAGTTGATGGTCCATGAAGGCATTGTAACAATGTGCAAGTATCTTTCCTCCGAGTGCTCCTACCATGGAAATTTCATGTCGTTATCTTTTTCCGTTTGAAAGTTATCGTGGCTACGGCCAGATGGCCGGCCAGAATCAAATTGAATGTCGAATTTGAAGTCGAATTCTTCATCCGTGAGTCGCACCTAACCGTTTGAGACCATTTTCGGCGAAAATTTCAAGAATTACAGACATTTGGGCAAAATGATAGCACGCTGTTTCCCAGAACATGCGCGCAAAAAGAAGAAGTCTTGCTTACCCATGGAAATATAGTCCGAATTAACCTCGATCTACGAGGAAATTTGACTGCTTAGTTCATTTTGAAACTTGATGATACATTTCAGTATTGATCACCAACCTATTAGAATTTTTATGTTCTGAGGTGGCAAAGAATAAAAATGGGAACAGACCAGTTCCAGTTTCGAACACAATACCACCCTAGCTAACTAGGGAGCTTTTATATAACTCGAAGTGGAAGGCAACAAAACCCTAATTACATCATGAAATTGTGAAAAGACATTCCGATGGAAATATCGATTTTGAAAATTCCAACTGGGCTTACACTAAATTTAGTATAACATTCGAATTGTTATACTACCATTCCACTCAATTCAAAAATTGAATAAAGTTTTTTTTTGGATATTGAGAAAACAATTGAATATAAACTGCTCCACAAGGGTTAGGGATAAGCGTTTCAACTAAAATAACTGACATTTTGAAACCTTTGTTTGCGCTGAAAACGTAATTTAATATAGTTTTAGGTTCAAAACTATAAATGCACGTAAGTTTTTTGGTCTGCAACATATACAGGGTGATTAACAGAATAGGGTCAAATTTGCCGACTTTTATTTCCGGACATTTTATTGTTTTTTTTTACTTTTTATGCCTTCAATACAAGGTATGGCCACCACAGGCATCAATGACCGCCTGACATCTTCGTTGCATACTGTCAACGAGGGTGTTGAGCATATCTTGAGGAATTTCATTCCATAAACGAGGCAGTAGTGCTTTGAGGTCATTCAATGTTTCTGGTGGAGGTTGGTGATCATCTAGTCTTCTTTGTAGCATGTCCTCTGCAGTTTAAGTCTGGCGAATGCGGAGATATTGGTAAATGTGGAATACCATGCTCGTCTCGCGAATTTTCTACTATTGCTGCACGATGTGGTCTTGCGTTATCGTCAAGAAATTGGAAATCTTCACCAATGGCAGCATGAAAATTTGGCACTACGTTGCCAATGACATGTTCCCTATAATGTAAAGCAGTCATATTGCCAGGACAAATGTGAAGGTCTGTGCGCCCGTTGTAACATATCCCAGCCCATACCATAACAGAGCCTCCTCAAAATGGATGAACCTCTTGCACATGACGGCGAATTCGGGGTATACGCGGCATAGTCCATACCCTCATTCTTCGAGAATCTGAAAATCGACCGTATCTGGATTCATCTGTGAAAAGTACACTACGCCATTGGACGTTCAGATTAACATGCTGCCTGTCCCATTCTAATCTTTGTCGTTTATGCTCACGTGTTAACGGAACACCCCTCAATGGACGTCTAGAAGCCAGGTTAATCTCCCCCAAACGACGTCGGATGGTTTCAATGGAAATTTCAGGACGATTGGCATTTAAAGGTCGATTTCTCAGCATCCTACATGAAGATAGAGGATATCTCCTCGCCGAAATGGTGACAAAACGGCCTTGTGCAGGTGTTGGTTTTCTTGGTCCACCAACCCTATGTCTTTCCTGCACCGAACCTGTCTCATTGAACCTATTCCAGAGTCGCGATATTACACTTTGCGATACTTGAAATGTTTTTGCCACAGCGACTTGAGTGAGGCCAGCCTGTAGCATACCGATAGCCCTATTAGCCTCGGCGTTTGTTAATTTACGTCTTGGCATCTTAAGAAGCTCGTGAAATTTACTAAATTCGATATCTCTAAGAGACTGGCAATAAATTAACTGCATATTGAAATGCTAAATCTTACGAATAATGTGAAAAAACTCAAGAAAAAAGACGACCAGATGGTGAAAATATGCATTCAAATCGAATTAATAAGTTTTTAAGGCAGTTGATCATGTTTTTGATATTGTCTTTAAAATTTTACGCCACCAAGAACAACTTAATATGATATCCCTAACTCTTCTGAACCCGAAATATGCACAATAATTATTTTAACCATAGATTCCTCCCATCAAATGAAACACTTTTTGGCGTGCTGTTCTGTGAACAAAGTGCCTATCAATTCTTCTATGATTTTCGAATTTTTGGCCGAGAATGGTCTCAAACGATTAGTTTCAACTCACTGATTAAGAATGCGAGGTCAAAATTTATTCTGTCCGGCCGTCCGTCGTTCAGCACGATTTCGCTCGAACGCGAAATTTTTGAGTTGAAATTTTCAGAGTAGGTTTGAAGTCCAAATGCGCAGACTAAGTTCGTTAATGGGCAAAATCCACCGAGTGGTTTCAGAGTTATAGCCATCTGAAATTTAATTCTTCCCATAACTCGAAAAATACAGATCTTAAAGCGCGGTAGATAGGTGAAAAATACCGAGACGAAAACTGGAAAATCAAAAAAAAATCTGTATCTCAGAAACTATCCGTCAGGTATCGTTGAAATTATGCGAGAGTCTTCACAACCTTATTTTACAGTAAAGTTCTAGATTTGAGCTCGATCGGATCTATGTTGGTGAAGATTGGATCGGATTCGTATTTGTCGAGTTATTGAGGGAATAAGATCCAAATTTCAGATGGGTATGACTCCTAAACCGTTTGGCTGATTATGTCTATTAACAAACTCAAATGTCGTATTCAGATGCACAACCTACCCAAAAACTACAAGTCACTATTTCTTCCCGTTCTCAGGTTATCCTGAGATATATAATATATTTTTTTATGATTTTTGTTAAATTTGCTAGTGATGCTAGTCTCATAAAAATTCCTCAAACGTATTTATGCCAGTATTCTAGAAATAGCAACCAAGTTTCAATTCGATCGGATATGTATTGGTTAAAAACAAAATTATTACTCGGAAACCGTAGGGCCGATTATGCCCATCAACGAACTTGTCCGTCGTATTGGGATGCGCCAACTACCCTAAAAATTTCAAGTCGCTATCTTTCTTTTCTCGGGTAATCGTGGAAACTGACGGCCGGTCGCACAGAATGAAGATTAGTTCCTGAAAGCCATTTCTTCAAAGACGTCACTTTGTGTTCCAACGTTACATAGAGGTCTGGTTCTGCCTTCGGCCTCTTACTTAACATCACAAGAACACAATGATGGATCCACCTCAAAATAATTGAGTATAGTAACTATACGTTTACCACACAAAATCCATTGTGAAACGTGTAACAACCTTATTATAATTTCCCTCCACGGTGGTGGCACAAATTGTTACCTCAAAGTAGTTCTCCATTTCTTAGACATCTAACAAATCGCTTCATTTAATCAGATTGAGGCGGTACGAGGTTTTCTGCGGCGAGCAGAGATTAAATGCAAATTCGTGCTGTTGCAAAGTACGGGAACGCAGCGGATACGGTTAACGCATAAGCGGTGTTCGTATATTTATGTAACAAAAATATGGGAAAATTTCCAAATCGAATAATATCGCCGGAGAAAATCCAGATAGATAATAATATATTCACTAGAATATTCACCCACGTAGAGTGATTCCGAGATATCATTTGGCAGATTACGGAAAGGGTGGATTTGAAACGTATAACTTTGCCCTTTTCGTAGTGAATTATTGATGCTTTTGCGTGGGATATCTCGACATATCACCCACCGGAGTGGCTAGTTTTGAATATTGCTCTGCTTGATTATTTATTTACCAGTGATATAAATGTCTCGGAGAGTTTCCAAGTGGGTGGAATCAGAAAATTTCACCTCCTGTGCCGATGTACTAGATATGTTGAATATCAGGATGAAACTAGTTTCTGTTGTGGCATTATATTATCTGCGATTAGCAAAAGTTTAAATATACTTCTCCGGACTATCCTGATTCCTATATTGGACAATTACACTCGAGGCAAACTTGAAGCAATAACCATTAATTGATTAGTTTTGATACATGAACTTCATATGAAAATGGGCTTTACTTTCAAAACACATGATAAATTGGGACTGATTTCATTGAAGCATTTTTAGCGCTCTTCTTCCTCGGAACAGAGTGCTTATCAATTTGCCCAAATGTCTGTAATTTTCGAATTTTTTTATGAAAATGGTGATAAACGATTTGGTTCAACTTACTTATCAAGAATCCGTGGTCGGAATTGATTATGTTCGGCCGGCCGTAGCCTCGATAACTCTCGAACGGAATGAGCTAGTCAATTGAAATTTTCAGAGTAAGTTTGGGAGATAAATATCTAAGTAACAAAAAACAAATTTTACATTACAAATTTCAAATTCAAGATGCAGTTTCACCATCAGAATCCATTGATATCATTTTTAACTCTAACAAGCTAATAGTTTCGGAGATATGATTGTTCAAAATTTCAATAATAAGTCGTACTTCTATGTTTTCACAGAATGCTATAATTATTCTATATGAATTATCATATGATCTGTGTTGATACGTGCAAATTTATTTTCCTGAGACATGACATGTCAAATTCATTTCAGCTATCGTAGAGTTATGAGGATTAAATTATTATATCATACTTTTTGAGTGACATTTAAATGCCCATGGTTAAGTCATATGATGATGGGAATGGTAATGGTAAGTTAATAATATTGAGAATATCTCCAGTAAAAACAAAACTGGAATATTGGCTAAAGTTTCAATTGATATAATATAATTTTCAGAGTGAATTTGGGGAAAGAATATATCGTTCATCATAAATTTGAGGAATGAATATCTCGGATGAGTTCATTGTTGTGTAGAATTGAATCGTTTAGAGCAAAAGTGGCCTAAGTCACATTTTTCTAAAATTGCGTAAATTGCAAGAATGACGCACAAATTAATCAAATTTTCTGATACAATACTGACCCAAGCCTATTGCATCACACATAAATCCACTTTTGCACACATAGTCGGATCAAATTTGCTGAAGTAAGACTGGCCCAATCCACTTCTGCATTGTGCCATGTACAATATCCTGAGAGCCACGTGAAAACAAATAAATTAAAAATCTTCTAAAATCGCCTCTAATAATCACGTGATTAATCTTCAAGAATGTACAAAATTTTGTTTGCTATTTTCTCTATGATGAATATTTTGGTCTAAGGCCACTGTTGCTGGTCTATTGGTTTTGGATTAATTATTTTTGGCACTCTTGTTGTTTATGATGTTTGAATTTAATTTCTGTTATGATGAAGCTCTATCATAAGAATCCATTGATATAATTCCCAACTCTTACCGATACTTTCGGAGATATGATTTGTCTAAGTTTGTACAAGACTGCCAAAGCTCCTGTCCACAGGGCTTTCCCACTTTTTTTCTCGTCAATCGAAAGTAAATTGTTTTCATACTTCATCAACCCAGGAAGCACCTACAGTGAATGCGTCAAGAAAAAAGTGGGAAAGCTCAGGGGCTTTAGCGCTCTTGTCAAACTATTAGCGAGTATAAACTTTGACAAATCATATCTCCGAAACTATTGGATTCTCATGGTGGGTTTCAAGAAGCTTCGTGTCAATCTGACATCAATCCATGATTGATGTCAAACTGAACAAGATTGACCGTGTAACCTCCGTCATCGAGCATTCCATGAAATCATAAACTTACGATTGATTACTGAAATTTTGGATAATCATATATCCGAAAGTATTAGTTTGTTAGAGTTGAAAATGATATAAAGGATTGTTATGATGAAACTGCATATTAAAAAATTTAAAAAAAGGTGAATTTGAAATTTGTAATGTACGAAAAAAATTGTATTCATTACTCCGAAACCACCAAGCCAATTTGCTCAGTAAGGAATTTTACCGAGATATATATCTCCCAATACTACTCCCAAAATTTCAACTATTAAGCTCATTCTGTTCGAGAGTTATCGTGTTAACGGAGTGCCGATCGGACGGACAGAATCTATTATGATCACGTATTCTTGATCAGTGAGTCGAACCTAAAAGCACTCTGTTCCAAGGAACAAGAGCGCTAAAAACGAATTATAATAACTCAATGTTTTACTTGAGCGAGATGCTTCTCTGAAAGTGTTTTCAGTAGTTGAGATGGAATGAAGTTTGTCAGAAATCTCTTAGCATTTTGCGTAATTTCGATAAAAAGTCTGGCGATGAGTGATTTTAAACATGATTATGTGATGTTGAAATTAGTTTTGGTAAATTGTCTTACGCGATGACAGATTGAAATTAGTTAATATAGTTTTGCATGTCATTTTTGTTAGAAAACAATGTAGAGTACCTTGGGTTTGATTGTTTTGATTCCTACTTATTTTTCTGGTATATATGTTTGTAATTTATACCCTAGATTCGTGCAGAGAAATATTGTATTTTGGGCAGTAATATTTGTAACACTATTTTCATATTTATCTATAGTTTTTGGCTGGGATCGAAGCTATCTATATCTAGTGGAATTTTTGGCACGGGCTGATGAAGTTGAACACTATCTAGTAGAATTTTTGTTGGAGTAAAAATTTTCGTTGCTACGTGTTTGAGAGGCTGCATGCCTAACACTGGTTGATTGAAGCTGCTATTAGGTTGAGTCTTATATCCCCTGTATCGTGAGTTTCAGTTTGAAGGACCCACATTCATCACCTGGAAGAATCCTCGAAGAATACCTTCAATTTTATTTGGAAGTTTTAAGCTAAGTACTTTCCTTTGTAATCAAAGGAATTTCTTTATTAAAACCTTTAAAAACCAGCTGTATTACTATTAACCTTATATCCCAGGACGCATAATTGTTTTCGTTGACCTCCCAGCTAGTCGGGCAGACATCTAAAAGGGGGTCAACGCTACACACATACACACAAATTTAAAGAACTAAGTACCGTCTTCATATTTTATTCAATTGAATTTTCATCCTTCGACTTTACTCGTATGAAAAATAAGTATTGTAATTCCGAGAATCAACCGAAATGTAATATTTCAGTATATATACTCGTATGAGTCCTTCGAGAGATGATATTGAAAATATACGAGTATATAGTATCCAAATTTCGTCCCCTGAAAAATTAAATTTTGAGAAGAAATGACTTCAATAACTCATGAGGATGAAGCCGTTTCCTGGTGATAGCGAGAATATTACATTACCGCATGGCGAGGTACATTTTATATTAGGCATTCTCCATGCCTGAGTTACAGTGCGGTACGAGAATTTATATTGAATAAAGCAGAATATTTCCTAGTTGCCATTCACCTTCGGTATGAAACCTGTCTGAGTGGAATACGACGAGGGAAAAATTCACCGTATCAGATTATATCATATATGTATAAATTCTTTGAAAAATATTCGCCGAAATTAAGTTATATTTTTGCGCACATGTTCTGGGGAATAGCGTGCTATCTATTTGCCCAAATGTCTTTAATGTTCGAATATTTTTGCCGAAAATGGTATCAAACGATTAGGTTCGACTCTCTGATGAAGAATTCGAGGTCAAATTTGATTCTGTCCGGCCAGTTGTTGCCACGATAAATTTTCACGGTAGGTTGCGACGGACAAGTTCGTTAATGGACACAATCGGCCCAACAGTTACCAAATACAAATTTTGGTTTAAACCAATGCAGATCCGATCAAATTAAAACTTGATAACTAGTTGTAGAATACCGACAAAAAAACGTATGTGAAATTTTGTGGGGATCATGTCAATAGAAATTTATTAAAAAATTAATGAAAAATATTATTTATCTCACGATAACATGATAACGACTCAATTTTTAGGGTAGCTTGACCATCCGAATGCGACTCAATAGCTCAAAAAATACGAAGCGGATCCAATTCAAACATAGTTCAGTTGTAAAATGCCGGAGGGCAAATTTTTGCGATATTTTGTGAGGATCGTATTACTAGAAATAAAAAAAAAATTGGTTCAAGCACTGACGTGAAGTCAGAAGCTTTTGCGCGTATGTTCTATTGTACATTCTTCTGTATTGGACACCTTTAATCGAATTTACCATGGTAAATTATGTTGTCCATTCTCCTGTATTGGACACTCTTAATTCGAATTTACCACGGTAAATTCGAATTAAGTGTCCAATACAGGAGAATGGACAACATAATTTACCATGGTAAATTCGATTAAGGGTGTCCAATACAGAAGAATGTACAATAGAACATACGCGCAAAAGCTTCTGACTTCACGTCAGTGCTTGAACCAATATTTTTTTTCGTGATTTTTTTTAAATTTTCTAGGGGTACGGTTCTTAAATTTTTTTTTTGCGTCATTTTTTTCAAATTTTCTAGGGGTACGGTTCTTACAAAATTTTAAACACGTCTTTATGTTGATTTTCTACTACTAGTTACCAAGCACCAATTCGATCGAATATTTATATTTTGAGTTATTAAGGAAATAATATTCCAGGTGGGTATAACTCGGAAACCGTTAGACCGATTATGCCCAAAAACGAACTCAACTCTCCCTTTCGGATACACAACCTACCCTGAAAATTGCAAGTCCCTATCTCCTTTCGTTCGAAAGTTATCGAGGCAACGGTCACCCATCTACTGAACTCACACAAGAATGCTCGAATCTCCAACAATATTTAACCGATCGTATTAAAACTTGAAACTTAGCAGTAGAGTTAGGTTATGAAGGCTCTTGCAAAATTTCAGCAATTTCAAACGAATAGTTACTGATATATAGAATTTTTTTTTTAATTTTCAATGATTTATTAAAAACTTTCTACAAATGCTATCCTCACCAAATTTTGCAAACATTTTCGCGTTGGCATTCTACATCTAGTAACCATGTTTGAATTCAATCGGTTCAGTATTTTTCGAGTTAATGAGGAACAAAAAACCACCAAATTTCAGAAAATTTCAGATGGCTATAACTCCAAAACCGTTTGGCCGATTATGCTCATAAACGAACTGAAATGTCGCGTTCTGGTGCACATCCTAACCTGAAAACTTCAAGGTGCTATCTCATTCCGTTCTCAAGTTATCGTGACAACAAAAATATTTTTTAATAATTTTTTTAAAATTTTCTAGACAAACGATTCGCACAAAATTTCACAAACGTGCTTAAGTTCATATTCTACAACTACTCACCAAGTTTCAATTCGATCGGAGTTATATTGGTTGAAAACAAAATTATTACTCGGAAACCACTGAGCCGATTATGCCCATTAACGGACTTGTCCGTCGTATTGGGATGCGCCACCTACCCTGAACATTTCAAGTCGCTAGCTCTTTTCGTTCTCAAGTTATCGTGGCAACGGCTGGCCGGACGGCCGGACGGACAGAATCAAATTTGACCTCGAATTCTTCATTGGGGAGTCGAACTTAATCGTTTGAGACCATTTTCGTAAAAAAGCTCGAAAGTTACAGACATTTGGGCAAAACTATAACGCGATGTTCCCCAGAACATACGCGCAAAAATCATTGTAAATCATTGAAACCAATCTTTCATATCAGAAACTATTCGTCTGGCATCACCTTCAAAACCAAACTTTATAGACAAGATCCAAATTTGAACACATTTGATCCAAGCAGCCTTGTGTGAGTTCAGTAGCTGGATGGGTGATCTTTGCCGCGATAACTTTCGAACGGAAAGAGATAGTGACTTGCAATTTTCAGGGTAGGTTTCACATCCGAAGGCGACAGTTAAGTTCGTTGTTGGGTAAAATCGGCGCAATGGTTTCGGAGTTATACCCATCTGGAATATTATTTACTCGACAACTCAAAAAACACAGAACCGATGAAATTAAAATTTGGTTACTAGTTGTGGAATACCAATATAAAGACTTAATGTGCTTTGGGAGGATCACTGAAATATTTTCAAAATATTATCAGTAACTTGTGCGCGCATATTCTATTATCTATTCATGACGATGGGAACACTCTTAATCAAATAGACCGTTTTCTTAGCTTTCATGAGATATGAATACATTCCGTACTATTTTAATGATATACTTGAGTAATCAGAGAATCGTCTAAGACTCAACATTTTTAGTTCTGATATCTAATTGAATCAGATTCGTATATTTTAAGTTATATAGGAAATAACAACAATACTTCAGATGAGTATAACTCCAAAACCAATTGGCTGATCAGGCCTATCAACGAACTTGGATGTTGCATTAGGATACTGCCATCAGAAAATTTCAGGCATGTGTTTATGTTGGTATTCCACAAATAGTTACCAAGTTTGAATTCGATCTGATCCGTATTTTTTCGAACAACCTAAAAATAATATTTCAGATAGGTATAACTCCGAAACAGTTGGGCAGATAATGTCCAACAACGAACTCAACTGTCGGATGCGCAAGTCGCTATCTCTATCTGTTCGAAAATTATCGTGGCAACGGCCACCCACCCCTCGTGTTCAGATTCGAAACTTGGCTGTAAAATGAGATGGTTCTCGTAAAATTTCAGCAATGTCGAAGGAATATGATTTATAGAATTATTTTCAATGATTTTCTACCGATCCTCACGAAATTTCAAAGAAAATTGCGCGTCCGCATTCTACAACTAATTAACATGCTTGAATTGGATCGGTTTTGTAGGAAATAACAACGAAATATCAGATAGGTATAACTTCAAGATCGATTATGCCTATTAAAAAGCTCTAATGTCGCATTCGGATGCACCATATACCCTTAAAATTGATATCTCTTTCTGTTCTTAAGTTATTGTGAGATAAATAAATTTTTTTTAATTTTTTGGTGATACGATCCTCACAAAATTTCACATAAGTCTTCATGTCGGTATTCTACAACTAGTTACCAAGTTTCGATTTGATCGGATCTCTATTGGTTGAAAACAAAATTTGTACTCAGAAACAGTTTCGCAGATTATGCCCATTAACGAACTTGTCCATCGCATTTGGACGCCTACCTACTCTGAAACTTACAATACGCTATCTCTTTGCGTTCTCAGGTTATCGTGGCAACGGCCGAACAAAATCAAATTTGACCTCTAATTCTTCATCAGTGAGTCGATCATAGTCGTTTGAGACCATTTAAGGCAAAAAATTCGCAAGTTACAGATATTTCGGCAAAATGATGATTCCTTCGACATTTTATGGCATTACATTAACTCATGAAACACAGTATTCAGCATACCAAAGCCCCTACAATTTCAAATTTCGTCCCACGATTCATTAGTTGAGGAAATATTGGATCAATAGTTATTATAATAACTATAATAATATATCTAATAATCTAATAATAATATAATTATTATTATTGTACAAGGGAAAAAAGTATTAGATTTTAGCTCGAGGTTATGTTGTCTCCCGACGCGAAGCGGAGGGAGACAAAAAACCGAGAGCTGAAATCTAATATTTTTCCCGTGTATAATACACTATTTTTTTCTGTGACAGGAAAAACGACGATTTAATAGTGAAAGAACATATTATTACAATATATTAAAGTCAGAATGTTATCGATATGAAATTAGAATTTTTAAACTAGTAAGCTATTAGACCTGCGTTGCTAAGGAAAACTTCAGTGTAATCAAATATCTGTCAATTTAATTTTGTGATTTGATTCAAAAATTGCGAACTCAGTAATTGTTTAGTAGTTATTTTGAATACTATAAAGTTAAAAATGCTTGATTCTGAGTTTTCTCTGACTCCACCGAAGTTGATAGAAGCAGCGCAAGTAGCAAATATCTTCCATTATCTATATGTTAATATATCCGGGAAAAAAGTATTCACTTTTTTCCCGGGGAAAAAAGTAATTTCGTGAAATAGTATATTACGCACCGAGGGAGAAAAGTAGGACATTCACGCCCGCGAATGATTGTCTCCCGAGCCGGAGGCGAGGATGACAATCGCGGGCGAGGATGTCCTACTTTTCTCCCTAGGTGCGTATACGATTTTTTTCTTCTCCGTCTAATTCACTTTCATCAGAGTTAATCAAATCCATTTTTTATTATATTTGCCGGTATTCACTGAAATAATTAACCTTCTTTTGACTCAGCTGTCATCAATGAGAATTCATTGATTGTATCGCTTTTCATATAATCGTTTGGATTTTACCGGAAGTAGTTCACTGGTAATAGCTGCCCCTTCTTCTTCTAAATTTCTTATTATCTCTTCTCCGTCTATTTCACTTTCATCAGAGTTAATCAAATCCATTTATTTTATATTTGTCAGTATTCACTGAAATAATTAATTAATTTTGAATCAGCTGTCAACAACTTGAGATACAAACACGCGGTTGCTAGGTAACCGCCGGGAGATAAAGTAAATTTGCCATCTCACCGGGAGAGAATCTGGTACTTTTCTCCCGCGTGACAGGGACGAAAAGTGAACTTTTCATCCCGGGGGAGAAAAAAGTTATATTTTGTTACCTGTCAACAGAGATGAAATGTCAAATTTTTTTCCCGTCACAGAAAAAAATGAATAGTATCTGTACTCAATTCACTTCTGTAAAGTCTCCCGGTTTGACATGATTTAGGTCTATCACGTTTTTGCGCGAATATTCTAGGGATCATCGCGATATCGTTTTGCCCAAATGTCTGTAACTTTCGATTTTTTTGACGAAAATGGTCTCAAACGATTTGGTTCGACTCCCCAATGAAGAATTCGAGGTCAAATTTGACTCTGTCCGGCCGTTGCCACGATAACTTGAGAACGGAAAGAGCTAGCGACTTTTCAGGGTAGGTGGCGCATCCCAATACGACGGACAAGTTCGTTAATGGGCATAATCGGCCCAATGGTTTCCGAGTAATAATTTTGTTTTCAACCAAAATAAATCCGATCGAATTGAAACTTGGTGAGTAGTTGTAGAATATGAACCTAAGCCCGTTTGTGAAATGTTTTGCGAATCGTATGCCTAGAAAATTATTAAAAAATATTTTTGTTGTCACGATAAATTGAGAACGTAAAGAGATAGCGGCTTGAAGTTTTCAGGTGAGGATGTTCATCTGAACACGACATTTGAGTTTGTTTATAAGCATAACGGCCACACGGTTTCATAGTTACAGCCGTCTGAAATTTGGATGTTTTTTCTCCTCATTAACTCGAAAAATACCAAACCGATTGAATTAAAACATGGTTATTAGTTGTAGAATGCCAACGCGAGAATTTTTGCAAAATTTCGTGAGAATAGTACCTATTTGTAGAAAATTTTTAAGAAATCATTAAAAATAAAAAAAAATATTTATATATCAGTAACTGTTCGTCTGAAATTGTTGAAATTTTGCAAGAGCCTTTAGAACCCAACTCTACTGCCAAGTTTTAAGTTTAAACACGATCGGTTGAATATTGTAGGAGATTCGAGCAGCCTTGTGTGAGTACATGGGTGACCGTTGCCTCGATAACTTTCGAACAAACGGAGATAGGGACTTGCAATTTTCAGGGTAGGTTGCGTATCCGAATGGGAGAGTTAAGTTCGTTTTTGGGCATAATCGGTTTCCGTGTTATAACCACCTGGAATATTATTTCCTCGATAACTCAAAAAATAAAGATTTGATCGAATTGAAGCTTGGTAACTATTAGCAGAAAATCAACATAAAGACGTGTAAAATTTTTAAGAACCGTACCCCTAGAAAATTTGAAAAAAAATGATGAAAAAAAATTTTTTTAAGAACCGTACCCCTAGAAAATTTCAAAAAAATTACGAAAAAAAAATTGGTTCAAGCAATGACGTGAAGTCAGGAGCTTTTGCGCCTATGTTCTATTGTCCATTCTCCTGTATTAGATATATACAGGAGAATGGACAACAGAATTTACCATGGTAAATTCGATTAAGGGTGTCCAATACAGAAGAATGGACAATAGAACATACGCGCAAAAGCTCCTGACTTCACGTTAGTGCTTAAATCAATCTCGAAACTAGAACTAAGGCAGCATGGCACTCCGGAAATATCGTCAATGCAAAACAATTCTCTGGGACGTTGCCAATTTCGACTTTAATCAATCAATATAACGTTCCATTTAAGACAAGATATTATCACAGATCATGATCTTCACATAATAAAGAACTCTTCGCTATACAGATCTGAAATCTGCAATAGGAAAACTTCATTCTGTCCTAGGACATGTTAAACTATCGAATTAAATTACTTACACCCGGTTTCTGAAAGGCTGGTCAAAGTGTTAATCAACTAACACAGCTGTTAATGTCAAATCACTCCGAGTTTTTGAGCTTTGCGCAACTCGAATGATGGTTAACAAGAGATTGATGTCTGATTAGTTAACAGAAGTGATGATCAGCCTTTCAGAAACCGGGGGTGAGTTTCCTATCATATCACTATATCTTATTAAGGTTTAACAGTAACTCGGGTTTCGTAGTACTACCACATTTTGAGACTGGTGTATTTCAATTCGTGCAAAAAAGTATTTAAACGTCTTCTGTAGCCTTATTCCTTGAGAATTTCAAAGAGTGGGGAATTCCATAGGTACGTCTGTTCGTTTAGAAGTTTTCCTGCCGGATTATTCAGGTACTTTTACTCTTTTTTCAAATGAACTGTCATAAATGCTATTTTCTTGTACGGAAATCAAGAATCAAGTGTTGAAATTTTGATGAAATATAATAGATACAGTAGTCCACTGCTGTATCCATTATTTTTCATTAAAATTTCAACACCTGATTCTTGATTTCCGTACAAGATAATAGCATAACTGCTAGTTTATATACGTGAAATATTTCCATATTAACAACAGATGAAAACATTTTCTTTAACAGTCGCCAGGTCTTTGGAATTGTTGAATTCACATGACATCTTCTCAAATTCTTAATTTTTCCCAAGAAAATTCACATTGTGAAAGATACGCAATCACTACGACTTCTATGTATAGAGGATAATGTTGCGTATTTATCTGACAGGAAAATGAGCATAACCTAACATTCTCAAAATATACACGGTGAAATGGGTCAAACTTTCATGGCCAACCGGGAGACTTTATAAAAGTGACTGGAGTATATTAGATACAACCCAACCTGCTTTCATCAAGGAATCGCCACTGGGCATACATTAATTCGAAAACCTCACCTGAAATAATCTATAATCTTGCGCGGCGTTCAAATGTAGGCATTTCCATCAGTTTCCTACGTTTCCGTCTATCCCCTGATCGTCAACGCTGGTTGGATATCATTTTCACTATCTAAATTGGCTGTCACGTCTCTTGACCCACCAACAAGGCACGTTTCCATTCTTTTCCCCCTCGTTTACATGAAATTCGAAGGTCGAACATTCTCCTCCGAGTTTTCCAAACAACGCCAGCCTGCAGTGCACAAAGGGCCATTGTTTTCCAGAGGCTCAATCAGGTAAGCTGGTGAAGCGTGATTCCAAGGCGGACGAAAGTGGAGTATTTTATTGGAATCAGATGTATATTTCATGAATCGTTCTGGTTCTTACCAGGCCCGGGCCTAGCACCCGATAACGAGTGTTTTTATGAACTCTACCGGCACTTTATCTGGGGGCACGGTAGTGCCCCTGTCAAGATGCGATAAACTGAGCGAGGCACTACCTTGCTTTTCTCGAAACATTCCGACGTATTTTCAAACTGTCGACGTTTCGGCGTGGTTAACACTAGAGGATCCAAATTCTCAGGATAAGATAGAGTTATTAGACTCATCAAACACATAAAGTTTTACTGGTACAACTTCCATGGTGTATTTTTTATTAATATCTGAAATACATCCATTTTGCCACTGACAGATGATCATCAGAACATCTAGGGTACTTTCGGAAATCCTAGAAAGTTGAAATTGGGAATATAGACTAAAATTAGCGTACAAACAACAGAAGAAGAAATCTGTTGCTTTTATCCTCCAACAACCATACAGGGGGTGCAAGTCTATATGTTGAACTAAAGTTATTTCTAAAGTCTTAGAAATCTGAAACTTGATATGCACACTAGAATTAGCGACCAAATTACAGAAACATTGTGGAATCTGTTACTTTCACACTCCAACCCCCGTAATGGGGGTGCAGATCTGTGTACTAAACTGAGGTACTTTCCGCATTCTTATAGAAAGCTGGAATTTGGTGCCTAGGCTAGTTTCAGCAAACAAACAACAGAAAAATTAGGAAATATGTTAATTTGGCCCTCCAACTCCCTTAAAAGCATGGGCAAATCTGTGTATAGAACTAAGGTACTTCCCGAAGTTATAGAATGTTAGGATTTGGTATGTAGGATAGGATAAACATACAAGCAACGACAACATTGGGAAATCTGAAATGTCCATCCCTCCAATACCCCATAAAGGGGAAATAAGATTTGAGAATAAAAATACGGTATTTCTCGAAGCCCTAGAAAGCTCGGATTTGGTATCTAGGGTAGGATGAACATACAAACAACAATTAAACTGACAAATCTGCAATTTTCACCCTCTTCTTATTTATAATAAATAAGTGTAAAACATATATGAAGGATTGGTACCATTGTCTAGAGTCTATGGGATAATGATTCTATATTTATACCTTTGTATTAATGAATAGAACCTTGTATTATACTATGTAAAGGTTTATTCAGAGAATTCTACAATCTCTAATTTCACCGTCGTAATCAAATATCCTCGATTACTGAGGTTCCTGACATCTTTCTACTCAAACATCTACGTCACCCGAATTACGACACTCGCAATTAGTCCCTCCCGTCCAACCTTTTTTCGCACGTCTAAAAAGGAATGAAATTCCTTAGTTCCTCTACTGATTTCCTCGTACCCCAATATTCAATCGTGCTCGACTCCACTAATTCGGCTTCATGATCAAATTCACTGCCGCATAACCAGCGGTACCTTTCAACTCCTCTCCCTGAGCTAGGGCTGTACTACCAAGTAAGTGTGCACCGCTGATTGGTAAATCCTCCGCCTGCGATACTGAGACCAATGGAGTCCAATGAGAACGATCGCTGGACCGGTACTGTAGTAAGATACGTGTTGCTTCAAAATGTATGAGACAACTAACACTAATATGTTCTTACTGATTTCATGTTCAGAAAAGAGTATTATGTGACTCTAGAGTCTAGATGGCTTAATGGACTTCAAGGTGCCTCCAGAGTTTATACTGACATGTCATGGGGACGGTTTGATTTTTTATTCAGGCAGGGATTTAATTCATAAATACGTCTGAATTATCGTTACCAACATCGACAAACGTCATGTGCACCAATAACTAATCTTAACTCTATTATTCACAAGGGTAGAGATATAATTCCTTGATATATAATTTTTCTTTCCAGTTAATATATTTTTCATCAATTAAATAAAAGAAGAATTAATTTTTATGTAATCTGGTAAATCAATGTTCACTTCGCAAACTGAACCAGCATACAACGCTCATGTTCATGTCCGTGTTTTGTTTTTGTCATGTCTCAGAGATTGCGTTTTAAACGGATTGGAATTTTCTTCATAATATTCGTGATTTTTCCGATAGGTACTTTCATAATTATTTTTCTATTTAGGCCTATATAAAACCAGCAAATCAAATATCATAAAAATCGCTCCAACTATTCTTGTGTTATAAATGGTGTAACTAACCTGACTTTATTCCATAATAATAATAATAAGTATATTTATACTGTATGACATTACATCAATGTACAGGGTACATCATGGTGAATTCTAATAAACTGTACATATTTCAACCTATTAGGTACCACAATTTCAGGAAATTTTGTATTAAGGTGGACTTTATTGATCCCTATACGGCTGAGGTAACAGACAATATATATTTCTCCAATATTTTCAGAAATCGGAAAGAATATCACCCTGTATATGGAACTGTAGAAAACCTGATATATCCGTTAAAACTACGCTACATCTCTACATTCAACACGTTTCCATAGCCTGCAACATATCCGGATCTATCTCCCCTAGACTATTTCTTATTGAGGTACATGCAAGAGTTAGTTTATCAGAATGAGATCTATTCCAGGGAATATCTTCATGAAAGAATTGAAGCAGAGATCAGGAATAACCCACCAATGAAGAAAAATCAAATTTATTCTAGCTCAAGAATGGAGAGAATGGAGATAGGACATTTCAAGCATCGTTTACTAATCAGTTTCCTATTTTTTTTCGTTTCACTTAATTTATCAATATGCAATTACACAAATCTTTTTCCATCATCAAAATTTTCATTCGATGGATTTCGAAGCAATGAAAACACCACTATTCCTTATCAAAATCAAAACTTCCAGGATAGACCTTCCATATCAAATTAACTGAAAAGATCAAAACAAATCCGAATACAATTTTTCGTATAGCATTTCCTTAATGAAAAATTGACCTGTGAATACAAATGAATTATATCAGATTTTTAGTTCAGATTACTATGTAGTGGTTTTCCAAATTCATTTTAATTTTTCCATATCTGTATGTATTCCACGAGAATTGATGATCTCATATGAAATAATTTTCAAGTCTGTATATTGTGTATCAAATTGCTCTGCTAGTCTGCTATTTGAAAAAACCAATCTGCAAAAAGTCCATCCCTGAATATTGAAATTATTCCATATTGGGAGTTTTCAAATTGATGTTATCCTACTGGGTGCAAGTTTTCATACATTTCAGTGTAGTTTTTTCATGAAACTTGAACCAAAAAATTCGTGGTCCAAGTACTACCCGTATTAATTTTTTTTTCTCGGAATCTGTAGGTCTGCCATAATATATGACATCGTTTCGAAGGGTATTTAAATCATTTTCAGCGACGATACTCTCAACAAACAAGGAGTGGATTACTTCGTCATTATAGACCAACAGACGTTGAATGTTTTATTAAATGGTAATATAATGAAGGCAATCGGACACAAAAAGACTATTATGCTTTCAATATTCACGTAATATTTTCAAACATTTTCGGGTGAGGTCCCCATTGCATCGCTAAAATACGAGTATTTCAACCCCAATATTTTTGAAATTACAATATTCCCTTCTGTCAGTCCCGTCATAAATTCAGAGAACTGAGCATTCGTCTATGGATGAAAAGAAGTCTCACTACTCTCAGATCTCTTACTTCATGTTCCGTTCCGAAATGTAAGACTTTTCTGAGAAAAACTAATTTCGGAGCAAACAACTGAGATTTTTCTCACTTCGCTCACATTTCGGAATACACTTTATTCTCATAATTCTTCGATTGATTAGATAATATCATGTCAAGTCATAAGTTGACATTATGACAATTCATACATAGAATAATTATATCAATCTGTGAAATACGATTCACATTGAAATTTTGAAAAATCATATCTCCGAAAGTATTAGCTTGTTAGAGTTAAAAATGATATGAATGGATTCTTATGATAAAACTGCTTATTAAAAAAAATATAATTTCGAATTTGTTATGTAAAAAAAATATTTTTTTTTGTTACTCCGAAACCATCACTCCGATTTTACCCAATAACGAACTTAGCCGAGATATTTATCCCCCAAACCTACTCTGAAAATTTCAACTCTCTAGCTCATTCCGTTCGAGAGTTATCGTGCCTACGGCCGGACGGCCGGACAGAATGAATTTCGACCACGGATTCTTGATCAGTGAGTCGAACCAAATCGTTTAAGACCATTTTCATCGAAAAATTCGAAAATTACAGACATTTGGGCAAATTGATAAGCACTCAGTTCCGAGGAACTAGAGCGCCAAAAAGTAAACGAATATCAACCGTTGACGTTTTAGTGACAATACTGTCAACTTTTTGCTATTATAGGATGGGGTATCAACTTTTGACATTGATGACAAGCTAAAAAATCATTATAGTATGGTTTGGACTCACATAGCAGGTTTTTTACTGTTCAATAAATATGGTGATAAAGAACAGACAAGGTGAAATATTCATTGATTTTAACCATCATCAAATATTTCACGCGAGCCGAGCTAGATCACCTCATAGCTCAGTATTCCTCAAAAGAGGAAAGCGTCATTCAACGTCAGACACGAACCGCAGTTTCGTGGTTGATACTTGTTTGAACTTAATCAGTTCGCAACTGATGGAATTAAGATTCCTAGAACACTTTCGGTTTTTCATTCAGGGTGCGCTGATGAATGGAAACAACCATGAAACCGCGGTCGTGTCTGCCCTTGAATGACGCTCTCCTCTTTGGGGGAACACTGAGCAATGAGGTGACGTAGCAAGGCTCACGTGAAATATTTGTTGATGGTTAAAATCAATGGTTATTTCACCGTGTGTCTTCTTTAGTTATTGGCAATTAGCCACAGTTCGCCCCATTGTATGAAATATGGTGATATTCTTTATGAAATATAAAAATATTATAAAAATAGAGTCCGGTCCTGGAGATCCAAAATCTGTTATTCCAGTTGAATAGGGATCGATGTAGTCCTCTTTTATACAGAATTTCATAAATTTGTAAAGAATTGGGTATTTTTGAAACCAGCTAAGTGTCCTCCTCTAAGAAATATATACAGTTTATCAAGTTACAGCCTGTATATAAAGATGATCAATGGTAATGTTATATTATCTAAACATCTAAACATTCCTATCACCGAAAAGGGTTGCTATGCCTTGATTGTGTTGAAGTTTACAACAAACAGCCACTGTACCCTCTAAAAAGTCACCCCCTTGATTTCATTTGTTAAATTTCTCTCAGTCTCATTCCTGGATGGCACAAGCTGCCACAAGAACATTGCTTAGTTAATTGCAAGAAAGTTTGTTTGGAATGTACATAGTATAGTATAGTGTATGGATTATACTGATCCTTCCTAGTTCTTCCCCAAGGAGAACCCTCATAAGCTCTCGAAGAGCTTGAGCGAGTAAGGAGAACCAGTTCGTGTTCTGTGTAGGCTTTGTTACTGTGTCCTTACGCCACCTTAGGCACAGCACTGTTAATTTTTGACCCAACAGTGAATGGTGGCGATTACCGTGACTAGAAAATTTCTTTCCTAGCCTCGGAATTGAACTTGGGGCTTCCGCTCACAAGTCAATTGCTCTACCACTGAGCCAACCACACTACATCATCAAGGGGAACAAAATATCCGTTGTAGAATGAAGTTGGTTCGAGGAAAACAACGATGTAGCAACTGAATCGTTAATAACGAAGCACTGTCCGAAAAATTTTCGATGTATTTTGTCAGTTCCTCGGAAATTGCTTGTATAGTGCTTATTAACTTCCAATTAGTTGCCAGAGTATCGATCAACCAGTCGGTTGCGTGTATCGATCAATCAATCTCCACAGAGTAAAGATAGGGAAATACAAATCAATCATTGAATGAAATCCATGCATTGAAATTTCGATTATACATCAGGATGACCGGATTTCACGTTAATATAATTCTGAAGGTGATTCAAGAAAACTTTATATCATCGAAAGTCCTAAATTGCACCCCTGGGGCACAATAGAGGAACCTGATGATAGCATTGGGTAGAAACATGTAGTTATATCGACAAATATTAAATGAATCAACCCTAGTGAGGACAAGACTTTTCTCTTATCTATACTCATACAAGAAGATTTTTGGATGAACTATATCCTCTGGTAATAATAAAATTGACTAATTCTCATCAGTGGCGGGGATACTTGGAGCTTCCATAAAATTACTACTAATTTGTGAGCAGGCTACCTGATAGATATTTTAATCAAAGAAATATACAGTATGGTGCAATTGAAAGGAATAAATTCGTTATTTCGTAAACCGGCGACTTTAAGGAAAAATCCCGAAACCCGTCGATTTTTATTCTTAAACAGGCTATTCGTAAGGAAACCATTTTATTTTTGACGTCATTTTATTTTTGACGTCATATTAAATAAAAATAATAAAATTTTATTAATTGTTTAAAAAAAAAAAGAACAATTTTTGTACATTATTGATATGGCTGAATAGGTATTTAAAAGACCTTTCAAATAATGTATTACAACACCCACCTTTGCATCTGAAAATGTTAGCGATGACGTCATCACGCTCACATAGATGACGTCAAAAATAAAAAGGTATCCTTATGAATAGCCCGTTTAAGAATAAAAATCGACGTGTTTCAGGATTTTTCCTTAAAGTCGCCGGTTTACGAAATAACGAATTAATTCCTTTCATTTGCACCATACTGTATATGCTCAACGTTTTTGAAGAAAAAAAGTTCCCTTCGTTGAAAGCGTTACGGCAGATTATGCGATAAAGGTACTTTTGTTCCTCCAAATCTGAATGTATTAAATATCTTTGGAAATGGATAAATCGTTTTGGAAGTTGTAGAGGCAGTTCTTAACATTAGTGTGCGACGAATTTAAATGCATGAAGAAATTCAAAAGAGCACTGTGTGGGAAGGTCTCCATGACCAATTACGTTATCCATATCACCTGCAAAAAGTTCAAATCCTTAAACCCGAGGGCTCACCAGCAAGATTTAAATTATGCCATTGGTTAATTGAACATTCAAGATAGAATGCTTATTTCGCGAACAATATTCTGTTCACTGACGAAGCCGGATTCACGAGAGATTGTGTTGTAAATTTTCACAATATGCATGTTTGGGCGGAAGAGAACCATCATGCAATTTTAGATTTGAACTATCAGGAAAGATTATCCATAAAAGTCTGGGATGGGATCATAAATGACTAATTGATCGGGCGTAATGTGCTGCCAAATCGTTTAAATGGAGAAGGATATTTGAATTTTGACGCGCATGTTCTGGGGAACATCGCGTTAAAATTTTGCCCAAATGTCTTTTATTTTCGAATTTTTTGCCGAAAATGGTATCAAACGATTGTGCTCGACTCCTTAATGAAGAATTCGAGGTCAAATTTTATTCTGTCCGGCCGTCCAGCCATTGGCACGTAACTTGAGACCGGAAAGAGATAGCGACTTGTAATTTTCAGGGTATTTTGAGCATCCGAATGCAACATTTCAGTTCTTTAACAGGTCTAATAGTTCCAAACAGTTCCGGAGTTATGCCTATCAATTTTGTTTTTATTTGCTCTTTAACTCAAAAAATATAAAACCAATCCAATTCTAAAATGGTAATGAGTTGTATATTGCCGAATCGCAAATTTTTAGGAGATTTCGTGAGGTTCCCATCACAAGAAAATTTTAAGATAAATATTGAAAATCTTTGATAGAAATTCTATATCTCAGAAACTGTCCGTTTGATTTCGCTGAAATTTTGCGGGGGGCTTCAAAACCTAACTTTACAGCCAAGTTTCAAATTTTGACACGATCCGATCCATATTGTTGGAGATTTGAGCAGCATTGTGTTAGTTCATTAGCTGGATGGGCGACCATTGTCAAGATTACTTTCGAACGGAAAGAGATAGCGACTGGCAATGTTCAGGGTAGGTTGCCCATCTAATGGAACATTTATGTTCATTGTTGGGTATAATCGGCAAAACCGTTTCAGAGTTATAACCATATGAAATATTGTTTTCTCGACGACTCAAAAAATATTAATCACATCGAATTGAAACTTGGTGGGTAGTTTTGTGAGGATCGTATTACTAAAAAATTTTTAAAATATTATTAAAATATATTATTTAACTTACGATAACGGAAAGACTTAGCGACTTGCAATTTTCTTATTGTAGGTTGTGCATACTAATGCGACGATTTAGTTCGTTGAAAGGCATGGTCGGTTAAATGGTTTTGGATTATATCATTCTGAAATTTGGTTGTTATTTCCTCAGTAACTCGAAAAGAACGATGCCGATTCAATTCAAACGTTGTATTTAATTCTAGAATGCGGACGTAAAACTTTTTGCAAAATTTCATGAAGATCGTAACACTAGGAAATTTTAAAAATCATTGAAAAAAATTTTATATATCAGAAAGTATTTGTCCAACATCACTGAAATTTTGTGAGAATCTTCTGAACCAAACTCTTCAACCAAGTTGAGAAAATGGTCTTTATCGATGGTTAATTCGTTTAATTTACTTTGCAGTCGAATTTTGAGAACAATTGGTTCATTGATTTAACCCTCAGAAGGCTATAAAAAATCAAACAAGAATGCGATTTTTTTTACAGGTATCCACCTGGTAAGTATATTCAAACCTTATTCTATTGATTTACAAGCAACTGTCAAAATTCCTAATGAAATCAAGTCCTGAATACTATTGCTATCCTCAGATTGTATTAATTTTAATGATTTTCACATCATATTGACTCATCAGACATCCGATCATAACTGAATTGATTTTTCAAATAAGCTCGAATATTTAAGTACAGCAATTTAAATCAGAATCAGAAATATTCTTCTCAGAAAGTAATTCAATTGCTATATTTTATAAGACAGATTAAATGTTGTTCAAATAATATTTCTGTATGTGACATGTTGTTTTTTGATTGCCCTCAGTTGCTTCATTTTTAAATGTTGTTTTTGCGAGAATATATTTTTTTATTCTTCAATGAATTCTCCGATAGATCCCATTATTTGTTCAATTTTTTATTTGAATACAATAAAATAATCTTTATCATCATGTTCTCTTACACTGACTCAATATTAAGTATACACAAAAGTAGTGTTTATCTACACCAAGACAGATTTCCATAATACTTGCTGGTGCCATAAGATGGAACCAGTAGTGTTGTCATCACATCAAAGAGGTGTTTTGCAAACCTTCAGATGGAATATACATATGCACTGTGGGAGCAAATCCGACAAATTTCGATTTCAATTTTAAGGTCAAGAACAAGATGCATAGAATTACAAGTTGTTGACACTCACTGCTAATTCCTAGAATTTTCAAATCAAGTAATTTATGTACTACTTCACTTTGTAAACGATGGTGCCGCTAGAGTCGATTTCGAAGATTCTGACAAGCGAGTAAATGAAAAATGTCAAGCGATAAAGTTCACTTTCCATCGTTGCTAGTTCGTGAATCCTAATTCCTAAAGGAATATAATGAAGCAGTATATTGAAAAATCATTTCACTTTTTGATTAATTAGACATCTGTTCGGGTATTACATGTAAACCCCATTTGCTTAGAAGAGAAATTTCATATTGCCAAGACATAATGAGGTCTAATAAGGGATTAATCAAAAAAGGAGTTCCATTGGAACATTTTGAATGGAATTGTAAATGAAGAAATCTGTGAAATCATTATTTTGCCATTACAAAAGATCACATCCAATGTCTCAGAATATAAGCATTTAATTTATGTATTTTGAAATACATTGCATAATACAGAATTTTCTGTAATACCTCTACATAATATCCTTCGATATCGTATTATTATTCAAATGTATTAATTACCTTTAGCATGTAAGGCTCATTTAAATTGAGCATTTTACTTATTATTTTCGATGTATAATTTGAAATTTCATCAAAACATTCTCATGTATACGGCATTTTTTCAGTTACCCAATACCCCTTGACAACTTTTTATGTTCTCAGCAATTGGATGATTGGATTGCAAAATATATTTGATTCGATAGCTATTATTCAGAACTAGTACCTATACTGATGAAATATCGAACAATGATTCATTAAATTGATAAACTAACCAAATAGAGAGTAGTGTACTACGTTTCAATCTTTTATTGATTATATATTGGGTAGAAAAATGTTTAGAACAAACAAATGTTCTAATTTTCAATACCCTACCGCTACCACAAGCCAGTTGCCATTCTTGTCATGTAACCATATCCTTGAAACAAATAATATTATAGAATAAGAGCACCAAAAAGATTGACGCTTCAGGAAAGCTATTCAACTTTGACGAAATCACACTGTGTGGTTACTCTGAACTTTGTTTTCTGCTAGTCCTTTCATCGTTGACGAATAATATTGTTAGTTTTCATAACAAATCATATAATTCCGTCTCAATGTATAACTGAATTGTATAATGAATATAATTATTAATTAATAGAGTTATACCTTAATGTTCCAACTGTTGAAACAGTTTATGTTCAACAACCGGCAAGATTATAATAAATTAACAAATCTTAGCGTTCTCCTATGTTGATTTATTAACAACTGTATCAGCGATCTTTCAATATTATTAATATTATATTTAATACCTATCTTGATACTAAAAATCTGCCCCTGATCCGGTAAGAATAAACAATTGTCAAAAAAACTATATTCGCATAAAAACGAAGGATTTTCGAAATGAAAATGTTATTTGATTAAAATGGTTCTGGATTCTCGTTTAGAGTTCACACAGCAAACATTTGTCTCACTTTCGGCGCGGAAAATAAGGACGTTTAACAAAATACTCAAAATATTGAATTTCAGCAAACGGTACGACTTTCCACAAGAAATTAGAATAAACAGAGACTCGAATTTAATTTGATAAGTCGATAACTTTGTCTATAAAATGTCTACTGCCGGCATCTATCGGCGAAAACTGAAGTAGAACAAAATCTTTGTATTTTGACAGTATTTGGACCGCAATTCGGCCGAAAATATGTCAAAGAGTGTCTTCACCATGTTTTCTATCCATCTATGTCAAGAAGTATATTGCGTCACGGAGAGTGGACGAATTCTATAGTTGACCGAGACGTAGGGAGAAAACAAACAGCGTTTGCGAGAATAGTAGCATCCCATGGAGTACGGGATCTTTCGTAGCAATAGTTGAACAATACATGAGCCTCCACTCGAACACGTAATATCATAATTCACCCAAGCCGCAAATCTATCCCATTTATCGACCACAAAGTGATTGTAAGATCACAGCAAACCGGCGTAGATTGGATAAAGTGTCCCTGCGACGAGATCAATCAATATAATTGAAAGTAAACTCAAGGCTCAGCGCTTCCGAAAAGTGTGGGGACCTGGTACTGGGAAAACATAGTTGTAGACACTCGGAGCACCCCCCTAGGGTGCCCGTTTCGTATTTTCAAAGGTCGGGAGGGTCGAAAAGGGAAGTGAGAAAGGGCCAGCGTTTCTGTCGACCCGGTTTCGGTCCGTGGTTTATTTCCAGTCGAATGGAAATCTAAACAGATGACAGGTTCAAATGAGGAAGGATTATTTCGTTACTAGATATAACACAGCGTAAGTTCCCGGACTAATGAAGAAAACACTTTTTTAGTCAAATTCAATTTCATTCATCCACAAGGTTTATTTCGAAAGCGATTCGATCACTCCAGCGATTTTCTAACATTCCAATAGAGAGAGAGAGAGAGGAGAGAGAGAGAGAGAGAGAGAGAGATATTTATTGGTGATTATTACAAATAAAACATTGATTTCACAGGTCATTAAAGGATATTTCGAAAACTAGGAAATAAATAAATTGCTAAAATAACAGCTCCAGACAAGGATCACATAAAATCAATCTCATCCAGAGTCAAATTGTAAAATTCGTCAATTGAATAAAAAGCCTCAGCTGCCAACATCATTCTTATTCTCGTTTTGAACTTATTCATTGTCATATTCTTCAGCCCACCAGTAAGTTTATTGTAAAGAGACACCGCACAGAATCCAGGGGCCTGTTGGGATTTTTTCAGTCTGAGGAAGTCCTTCCTAATGAGTGACTTGTTCCGTGTACTATATCCATGCATGTCTGATTGTAGCTGATATTTGTCCTTATTTTTATGTACATAAATCAAATTCTCCAAAATGAATAGCGATGGGAATGTAAGAATACTCAAAGCTCTGAAGGTATTTCTACAGCAGTCACGATAGCTCAGACCCCCCAGGATCCTTATCGCCCGTCTCTGCAGTCTAAAAACGGCCTCACGGTGCGCGCTGCCCCCCCACAGCAAAATACCATATCTCAAATGGGATTCAACCAGGGCAAAATACACAGAAAGCAACACATCTGATGTTAGGGAAAAGGACAACGTTCTCAGGGCAAAAATATTTCGGCTGAGCCTGGCTAGGAGGTTGTCAATGTGTGAACTCCATGTGAGTGCAGCGTCCACATGAACACCGAGGAACTTGACTGAACCAACCGTGTCGTATCCACCATCCAGTGGTCTCAGAGTCATAATCATATTATGTGTCTTACCCTCATTCACACTCAGACTGTTTGCAGAGAACCATTCGATGAGTTTCAGACGCGCTTTACGCGCCTGCTCAAACAATGTCTGCGTATTCGAGGCCCTAACTGCGACAGTTGTATCGTCAACAAACAAGGTGGATTCAATTTCTGGCATATATTCTGGCAAATCATTAATAAAAATCAGGAACAAAACTGGTCCCAAGATTGATCCCTGAGCCACTCCCATGGTAATGGGGCTCATGCTTGAGTGTGATCCGCCCGAACTGACAACTTGGTACCTCTCGTCCAAGAAAGAAGCCACCATACATATCGCCGTCACATCGAATCCATATCTTTTCAGCTTCCAGAGTAGCTTGTCATGAGGCACACAATCAAAGGCTTTCGTCAGATCGACAAATGTTGCCAAGTGGTAGAATTTATTCTCGAAACTTTCGAGAGCAGAGTTGACAAAATCGATGATCGCCTCAATTGTGTTCCTATTCTCACGAAAGCCAAACTGGCGGTCTGTTAGCAAATTGTTGCTTTCAAGAAAAACGACCACTTGCAAGTACATTACCTTCTCCAATATTTTCGAGAAAACAGGAACGAGAGAAATCGGACGGTAGTTGTCAACATCATCCCTGTCACTCTTCTTGAAGACAGGGATCACCTTAGAGATCTTCAAGCACTTAGGGAACTTACCAGCTCTCAAACACTTGTTTATCAACTTTGTAAGCGGGGAAATGATAGAGTTTATACCTCTTTTAATTACCTTAATTGAAAGACCATAATAATCGGTTGAATTGCTATTTTTCATGTTACGTACTATATCTCTCACAACGTTATGCCCAACTTCCTGAAAGCTGAATGATTTTCCCGGTGGAATTTGTTTTAGAAAAGTCTGCTGGAAAGACATGTTGAGTTGGGGCAGACTTCTCAGGGCGTTCTGTGCAACAGTTGAAAAATGCACACCGAAACTATCTGCACCAATGGTGGCTGATTCTGGGGCACAACCGACCCTTATGTGACCACTTATTATACGCCAGGCTGCTTTTGACTTATTGTCTGAGGATTCGATCTTGTTATTAAAATAATATAATTTTGCATTCTTTATTGCTCTATTGCTTTATTCCTCTTCTTGAGGAAAGATATTTCTTTGGTCTCAAAATAAGAGTTCTTTCGCCTCATTCGAAGCAAATCTCTTGTCGGCAAGCATTTTTATTGCGCGCATCTTCTAGGGAACAGCGTGCTATCATTTAGCCCAAGTGTATGTAATTTTCGAATTTTGAGCCCAAAATGGTCTAAAACGGTTAGGTTCGACTCACTGATGCAGAATTCAAGGTAAAAATCTATTCTGTCCGGCAGTCCGTTGCCATGATAACTTTCAAACGGCAAGGGATAGCGACCTGAAATTGTAGCTCGCGCATCCGAATACAAGGGTTATTTATTCATGAGCATAATCGGCCAAACTGTTTCGGATTTATACCTATCTGAAATATCATTTCCTCTATAACTCAAAAATTATTTTCGATCGAATTGAAACTTGGTAATTACTTATAGAATGTGAGCGTGCAAATTTTGAGAAATTTCGCGAGGATCGTATCACTTGAAAAAGAAAAAAAACATAAAACAAAAATTCTGTATCTCAGAAAGTGTCCTTCTGATAAGTATTACTGAAATTTTACGAGAGCCTCCAAAACCTCATTTTACAGCCAATTACACAAACGAATCTATTTTGTCGGAGATATTGAAAAAATATTGGAAGCTCATCAGTAGCCCTGAGAGAGTGACTTTGACTTGCAATATTCAGCTGAGTTCGTTAATGAGCATAAAAGGCCGAACGGTTTCGGAGTTATGCCCATCTGATATTTCCCAATTGTTATTTCGTCAATAACTCAACAAATTCTAAACTGATCCAATTTAAACTTGCTCATTACTTGTAGAATGCTGATGCACCAATTTTCGCGAAATTTCGTGAGGATCGTATAACTAGAAAATAAATTAAAAATTAAATTGATGGTTCACCTCCTGGAGATAACATAATCAACTGATATAACAGGATTTAGAAGTGCCTTGGTAGAAATAAGAAATTTTAGCCAATGCCAACGTTCCGCAAATATATTTCCTTCTTCAGGGCTAAAAACAGAGATAACGACAGTTGATAAAACTCAAAAACTAGAACACACATGAAAAGGACCATACACAAAAATACAATGTATCACAAGTATTTAATTACTTCTTATATCGCTATTTGTATTGTTAATTTGATGCACTCACCAACGCTAACTTAGGTTTTCCACAGGGTGTAAAATATATACAAAAGAAAAAACAGCATTTCGGAAAATTATGTCTTTTTGGCGCTCTAGTTCCTCGGAACTGAGTGCTTAAATCAATTTACCCAAATGTCTGTAATTTTCGAATTTTTCGATGAAAATGGTCTTAAACGATTTGGTTCGACTCACAGATCAAGAATCCGTGGTCGAAATTCATTCTGTCCGGCCGTCCGGCCAGTCCGGCCGTCCGGTCGGTCCGTCCGTCCGGCTGGCCGTAGGCACGATAACTCTCGAACGGAATGAGCTAGACAGTTGAAATTTTCAGAGTTGGTTTGGGAGATAAATATCTCGGCTAAGTTCGTTATTGGGCAAAATCAGACAGATAATTTCGGAGTAACAAAAAAAAATTTTTTTTTTACAAAACAAATTCCAAATCAATTTTTTTTCAATAAGCAGTTTTACCATAAGAATCCAATGATATCATTTTTAACTCTAACAAGCTAATACTTTCGGAGATATGATTTTTCAAAATTTCAATAATAAATCGTATTTCACAGAATCATATAATTATTCTATGTATGAATTGTCATAATGTCAACTTATTTTCCTGAGACATGACATTATCTAATCAATCGAAGAATTATGAGAATAAAGTGTATTCCGAAATGTGAGCGAAGTGAGAAAAATCTCAGTTGTTTGCTCCGAAACTAGTTTTTCTCAAAAAAGTCTTACATTTCGGAACGGAACATGAAGTAAGAGATCTGAGAGTAGTGATACTGCTTTTCATCCGTGGACATAGAATGCAGTTCTCTCAATTTATGACGGGACTGACTGAAGGGAATATTATAACTTCAAAAATATTGGGGTTGAAATACTCGTAATTTAGCGATGGACAACGGGGACCTCACCCAAAAATGTTTGAAAATATTGAAAGCATAATTCTGTAGTTCGAGAGAGGAGAAAATTTGGTGAACGTAGATCAGGAAATTTTTGATCGATTACAAGGTAATTTTTCATTATTACTCTTCTTTCATACATGTTTTATGGAATATCTACTATTTGTAGGTACTTTAAACCTGTTTTGGGCAATTGTCATACGAAACTTGTTGGCGCTCTAGTTCCTCGGAACTGAGTGCTTATCAATTTGCCCAAATGTCTGTAATTTTCGAATTTTTCGATGAAAATGGTCTTAAACGATTTGGTTCGACTCACTGATCAAGAATCCGAGGTCAAAATCGATTCTGTACGGCTGGCCGACCGGACGGCCGTAGGCACGATAACTCTCGAACGAAAGGAGTTAGTGGATTGAAATTTGCAACGTGTGTTTAGAGCGTAAATATCTCGGACGAGCACGTTAATGGGCGAAATCCTTCAAGCGGTTTCGGAGTTATGGCCGATTTTAGTAAAAATAGTTTTTATGAATATTTCCGAAACTGATCACTCGATCTATCTGAAATTTAGCACCAAATTGTAGAATTATGACCTTTATACGCATGTGAAGTTTTGTATTGACCAGATTACCGCAAAGTGTAAAAAAAAAATTTTGAAAATTTAAAAAAAGTTTTTCTGCAATAACTCTCGAACGGAATGAGCTAGGTAGTTGAAATTTTCAGAGTAGGTTGTGGAGATGAATATCTCGGTTAAGTTTATTATTGGGCAAAATTGGCCAGATTTAATTCGATTTCTTCCATGGTGCAGTTCTCATTCTCAGATTGCTCATTTAATCTTGATAAATAAACTATTATTTGAAATGAATTTCCTTTATGATGCAGTTCTATTATAAGAATACATTTATATAATTTCCAACTCTGAGAAACCAATACTTTCGGAGATATAATTTATCTGTTTGAACTAGAGCGCCAGAAAGCTCCTGTCCACAGGGCTTGAACCCATTTTTTATTTATTCTTTAAAAGTTGTCTCGTTTGGCCAACAAAACACTTCTGGCAATTCATGCATGGTTTTCGTAAATCAAACCACTAAATTCCAAAACAGGAGTTTCATCTTTCAAGCGGGTGAATTTGAGGAGTGTAAACAGCCAGATACAAGTCTTACCGAATAGGAAAATTGACGTATGAGTTTGGGAATTCTGTCAGTGAGACCTGGGATGAAGAGAAACTTCAGATAACTCTGAATTATGGTAGGTTTTTTCTGATCGTAGTTATAAATAATATTGAAAAAAAATATGTTGGTGACTTGGATTGCCAAAAATGTTGAGCTGTTGAATATTTTATTCTTATCCTAAATGTCTAGAAATACTAAACTAATGGTTTTCTAAATTGTTTCTTCTTCAACATTTTTCTGATTAAATTTGGATCATATCCATTTGTTAACGCAATTTGTTTGATAATTTCTAATTCCTCAAAATGATTTCCTTCGGATGAAGGCATCTTAATTACCCAGTGTAACATACTATGAAACCGATGAATAATTATATCCGTATGGGATGTTTTCCCAAATATTGAAAAATGTATGATTTTAGGGGACAGTATGAAAAATCCAGTAGCGTTCGAATTCTGATTGTCGAGATATCGATCGATTCATTTCCCGGTGGGACAGCCTGTAGATGACGACCGACTTAATGCTAAGATATATCATATCGGGTATCTCTATGAGGTCCCTATAACACTAACATAATGTTCAGTAGTTATATACCGAGTACCTGCCAAATACTCGATAATTTGGCAAGCACGAGGTGTGTATGAAGGACTAAGTATTTCGCGAAAAAAATTTCACGCAATTATTATTGTTCAACTACTAACTGTAATTTAAATAAATAAAATCTTTTTGACAATCATCCCGAATGTTTATCATGGTTTAAAACGTAACAAAAATATTCAACTAAAGTACACGTGTAAATCCCGGATATTTTCACACTTCATTGATATTCAAAAATATTGGTTCTATCGTTGCTAAGCGATTTGTATCATATGCGTTAATATGGATTTTTTGAGGGGAATAGTCAAGTGTATCTTATCAATTTTCATATTTCAAATACATTTCATGAATTTAATTTATACGTGTACTCCATTCACTTCTATTTCACCGTGTATATTTTGAAAATGTTAGGTTATAGTCATTTTACTGACAGATAACTACGCAACGTTGTCCTCTTTACATAGAGGTCGTAGTAATTACGTATTTTTCACAATGTGAATTTACTTCGGAAAAATAATTAATTTGAGAAGATATTATGTGAATTCAACAATTCCAAAGACCTGGCGGACATAATAAACTGGTTGGTAGTCTCAGTTATGCTATGTTCTTGTACGGATATCAAGAATCAAGTGTTGAAATTTTAACGAAAAATAATGGATAGAGTAGTCCATTACTTTGTGATAGTTCATTTGAAAAAGAATAAAAGTACCTGAATAACCCGGCAGGAAAACTTCTGAACGAACAGACGAACTTTTGGAATTCCCCACTTTTCGAAATTCTCAAGAAATAAGCATACAGAGGACATTTAAATGCCTTGTTGCACGACTTGAAGTAGACCAGTTTCAGAATTTAGTAGTACTACGAAACCCGAGTCACTGTTAAACCTAATATTAAGTGATAGAAAACGAAGTAATTTCATTCGAGAGTTCAACATGTCTGAGACAGAATGAAGTTTTTCCACTGCAATCATCAACCAAATATGCTCTTAAGCTTTCATAAATTATGGATTTCAAAACATCACAGCTACTATCGGAATTAGCAGATTTCAGTTGTGTATAGCACTTCCTGATATTTCGTCTCTGCTTCTTCAAAACTACTTTCGACATTTTCAATTTCAAAGCGAAGAGTCCTTTATTATTCGAAGATAATAGTCTGTGATGATATCTTGTCTAAGATGAAAGATTATGTTGAGACTGTTGCAAGTAGAAATTGGCATTGGCAACACCTCGAAGAATTATTTTGACTTTTGACGATATTTCAGGAGTGCCAACCTGCCTTAGTTTTAGTAACAAAACCTGACAGACCTAAATCATGGCCAACCGGGAGACTTTATAAAAGTGAATGGATTATATACAAATTTGCCGAAGTGAGAAATATAGAATAATCCGAAATGTAGAATGTTAAGTCTGATTTTTTTTCCAAAAATAATTATAAAATGGACCTTCTGGACGAGTCTGATGAACCAGATTGCTGTGGAATAAATGGCAACTAATTATGGGGTGAACTTTCGACTTGCTAAAATTAACATCATCCTCGCAAATTCCAGTTTGATTATTCTTCCAGTATCCCGGGAGAACCCTGATTACTTTAAAATTACAAGGACGCAATTAGGATGTAACTTCGTATTTCAGCCTAAGTAGCAGTGACTTGAATTCAGGGTGATTCAAATATCTCGGACTCGATTAAATCTGCATGAAACTACGAATTGTTTAATAGGGAACATGAGGAAGAATGATAATTAATGTCGAGTAGGCTATTCATTTGGGTTTTGAATACAATTACCATATTAATTCGATTTTGAAACTCGATACATATGTGGTCAGAGTATAGTTCCATAGCCGAATTTTCAATTGTCGTCTTGCGTTTACATATAGACTGCTCCATTTTAACTCTGCCAGGTAGTAAAATTGAAATGAATATTCCATACATATTCTGACTTGATCATGGGAAAACGAGAGCTTCAGCCAAAGTATTTCATGTATATTTTTAGCATGACTGTACATTCTTCGGTCTATTTGTAATCATGCACAAATATAATTGAAGTATCTTCAGAGTGTCCGTTGATGTAATCGACAAAACTAATGGGGTTATAGGGAATGCCAATATGATTGCAAATACCATATTCGAAAAGACCAAAACCGCTTTGTTACTGACTTACAGAGAGATTTGTGAATTTAGACAAAACATTCCATTCACCATAGTAAATACAGGGATCAGCCGATTTGGTTTTAATTTGATTAAACTAAAAGGCCTTATTAATAAGTAACTTTTTGAAGGAAATCAATAACACCACCGGAATATTATTTTTTTCATGATAAGTTCTTGTATGTATAACTCACCCTGTATCAGATTCAAGATGGATGGAAAAAATCCTGAAGGAACTTGTTAAGAAAGTTTCTGGCACCATTTCAGTTATCCCTTAATAAATTATTACGGTCAGTTTCTTCAGTCAAAAAACTAATTTTCGGAGAAACTATCATCCAAAATTGGTTAGTATAATAAATATTCAAAAAACCAAGACATATATATTTTGTTATTCTCTTTAATAATTTCGTAGTAAAATTTTATAAAGTATGTACATTCATAACAAAAAAAAAAATTAGTATCAGTAGCTTACAATGTTTGTCTAAATACAGTAGGCTTGTATCAAATGTCAACACCCGATTTTCATTATGAAAATGTGGGGAAGCCCTGTGTACAGGAGCATTGGCGCTCTTGTTCAAAGTTTGACAAATCTTATCTCCGAAAGTATTGGTTTCTCAGAGTTGGAAATGATAGCAATGGATACTTATGATAGAACTGCATCATAAAATAAATCAAATTCGAACATCATAAAAGATATTAAATTCAACAAGAGTACTAAAAATTATCAATCCGAAGCCACCCAACCGATTCTACCCAATAACGATCATATCTATTCATCGCTCCAATCTACTATGAAAATTATTATATTAAATCAATTGAAACTTAGCCAATATTCCAGATTTGTTTTTACTGGAGATATTCTTAACAATTTGATTAACCTATTAAAGTATATATTTCCATCATCATCTGGATTATATCCAAGAGCTATATATACGATAGATACAGACGTTTCGATTCCAGTATTCTGGGGAATCATAGAATTACGATTCAAGTCAATTCAGGTCAGTTATTCTTACAAGAAATTTTTTCTTCGTTCTCCGAAACCATTAATGAAGATTTTGCCTAATGACGTACTTAACCGAGTTATTTATCTCCCAAACCTATTCTAAAAATGTCAACTCTCTAGCTCATTCTGTTCGAGAGTTATCGTGCTAACGGCCGGCCAGACAGAATCAATTTTGATCACGGATTCTTGATCAGCGAGTCGAACCAAATAGTTTAAGAATATTCTCATCCTTAAAGACCTGTCCTACTAATTCATTCTTCAGTTTGTTTTGGTTTATGAAAGTATTTTATAAAATTTTACGAATTGATGGTTTCATGAATATTCATTATATTTGTGGGGACTACCTCTTCACCGTCACGATGGCGCGCCCTGTGGGGTGACTACTGCGTTACGGTTATTGTTGGCGCTGCCAACCATGTTAACGCTACCCCCGACAGAGAGCGCCACAAGATACATAAGCAAGCCCTTGAAGCGTAGATACACCACCAGGGGGCCAAACTACCAACGGCAACGGATAGATGGCTCCCCGGAATAGATATCACTCGAAAGCGAGTTCACACTTTAAATAAAGTCGAGGAAGCGCAACCAAAAAGGCAGAACAGTCATAATGTATTGGAGTGCTTTGATGTTGTGTTGTGTTGTTTATTGTCAGTGTATATCTAATCCATGCTTTTCACTGTTTTATTTATTAACCTAACTAGGAGTAGGCAGATTGAGGCCTAGTTAGGAAACTTTATTTTTGCTGACTGGGAGTAGGCAGATTGAGGCCTAGTCAGCGCATGTTTACTTTCGTTGTTATTCCGGGTTAATCAGGAGTAGGCAGATTGAGGCCTGATTAAACCTCGGCATCGACCAAATCGCCATACTGTCCCAAAATATTAAACCATTTTTGATGGAACTTTATCCAACAATTAATTTCTTGAGTGAAAAGATTGGAAATAATAATTTTTATGAAATAACTGAGGTCGTGCCAGAAACTTTTTTACCAAGTGCCTGTAGGTTTTTTCCGTATTTCGAATCTGAGCTTCAATTTTTGATAATTCTTGACAGGATATTGGCTTATTCAAAAGGCTACTTGTTATGGATTTTTAGTTAAATTGAGGTACGAAATTTCAACCAAATCTGCTAATCCCTGTATTCAATATGTCGTATTGAATGTTTTGTTTAAATTCACAAATGCCTCGGCATGTCAGTAACAAAGCGGTTTTGCACATTTCTATATAATATTTTGTAACCATATTGACAGTCCCTATAACCTCATAAGTTTTGTTGGTTTCATCCCTGGATACTACATATAACCTAGAAATAGCGAATAAAGAAAGGATTGAAGCGTTTGTCTGAAAGAATTATCAGTTACCAAGTCAGCGAAATCAAATGGTTCGAAAATGCCTGCATATATTATGAGCTTGTAGATTGTTAATATTCCGAAATCCCCTAGTGAGTAAGTATCTAATCTATCATCAAAACCCCAACATTGTAATGGTAGAACACGAAGCAGATCCTTTCGCCCAATTTGAATTTGAGTACATGGAATTTAATGCAGAATTCCTGTACCTACGATTTATCTATTTCCTTCCGGGCACTTAGCACAATAGATTAAGTATTAATTTCTGTTGAATATCTTGGATGTTCTGAAATTCAGATAAGTTGATCATAAAATCATCGAGAATAATTACAGTATTCTGAAGAGCAGTACTTATACTCAAGTTTTTTTGGATATCCAAGATCATCCATAATACAGTTTGATTAAAAGACCCATCATGACGATCATAACGATCATGAACTTAATAATTTTTCTCTCTTCGATACATGACACGAAAGTAAGAACTCCAATCAGGTGGGAAACCTTGAAGTGTGTGGAATCTTTCAGGCACGTTATTGGTTGTTATTTCCAAAAATAACATTACTGTTACGGAAAATAAAGCATCAATTAAAAGTTAAGCTACTCCTAACATACAATGCAAAAAAAGCAGGCAATCCAGAAAATTTACGGAAAATGGTTAGAGCATCTCAAGAGAAAACACATGGAAGTTTAACTTGTACTTCTCTTGATTCTTCAATAGAAGACCAATCTAATGTTACTGTAAAGAAGGCAAACATACAGGAAGCTAAGAAATTTTAATTGAATTGTACCCAAAATACAATTCAGCGTTCAGCGAAAACACTTATACATATATACGTTTATAAACGTATAAACCGAAAAAAATGCAAAAAAAATTCGTTCGAGCCCTGTGGACAGGAGCTTTCTGGCGCTTTTGTTCAAACAGAGAAATTATATCTCCGAAAGTATTGGTTTCTCAGTGTTGAGAATTATATCAATGTATTCTTGTGATAGAATGCATCATAAAGGAAATTCAATTCAAATAATAGTTTATTTATCAAGATTGGATGAGAAATCGGAGAATGAGAACTGCACCATGGAATAAATCAAATTAAAACAGCGGAAATGAATTTGACTCTCTCTTTTAGAACAGGATGACATGTACGAGTATGAACACATATCATATAATAAATCATAGATAGAATAATTATAGCATTCTGTGAAAACACAGAAGTACGATTCATTATTGAAATTTCGAATGATCATATCCACAAATTATTTTGAAATTTGTTGGTTAAAAGAATTTTTTTTTTCGTTACTCCGAAGCCATCTGGCCTATTTTGCCCAATAGCGAATTTAACCGAGATATATATCTCCCTAACCTACTCTGAAACAACTGCCTAGCTCATTCCGTTCGAGACTTATTGTTAAACAAAATTTAAAAAATAAAAAATTTTTTTTTTACACTTTACGGTAACCCAGTCAACACAAAACTCCACATGCGTCTAAAAGTCGTGATTCTACAATTTGATGCTAAATTTCAGATAGATCGAGTGATCGGTATCGGAAATATTCATAAAAAATATTTTTACTAAAAACGGCCATAACTCCGAAACCGCTTGATGGATTTCACCCGTTACGAACTCGTCTGAGATATTTACGCTCCAAACATACCCTGCAAATTTCAATTCTCTAACTCCTTTCGTTCGAGAGTTATCGTGTTCACGGACAGACGGCCGGCCGGACAGAATCTATTTCGACCACGTATTCATGATCAGTGAGTCGAACCAAATCGTTTGATACCATTTTCAGCCAAAAATTCGAAAATTAAAGACATTCGGGCAAATTGATAAGCACTATGTTTTGAGGAACAAGAGCGCCAGAAAAAGCTATTTTCACTGATGAAAAGTATTTAAGATTAGTACCAAAGATGATTGCACTATATACATAGCTAACGCTTACTAAGGTAAATATATATAACTAAAAAAAAATTTTGTGTTGTTCGAAGGGTTATAAAAAAAATATGAGTTATGCAGGGTGTCCCAGAAGTCGACGTCAAGCTGGAAGCGGGTGATATTACAAGTCATGATAATTATCAGAAAAATCTTAATTTTAACAAAATCAGTTGATGTAATTACAAAATGATATGCATTTAATGAAAATCGACAAAATCTATACTTTTCTGATGGTTATTCAATTCCCATTTCTACAAATCTTAATTTTTTGCAAATTTTATTTTTGTTATGTCATTCTAAATAATGCGTCTGTATATTATTGCCCAAAACATTATGACCTTTGACCCCGGTTGGAGCAAAATGTTACTTTTTTCCCCACTAGATCATGAAGTTTTGGGCAATAATATACATACGCATTATTCAGGATGACATAACAAAAATAAAATTGGCAAAAAAATAAGATTTGTAGAAATGGGAATTATAACCATCACAAAGTATAGATTTTGTCGATTTTCTTTAAATGCCAATAATTGTGAAATTACATCACCTTATTTTTGGCGCTCTTGTTCCTCGGAACAGAGTGCGTATCAATTTGCCCAAATGTCTGTAATTTTAGAATTTTTTGATGAAAATGATCTTGAACGATTTGGTTCGACTCACTGATCAAGAATCCGTTGTCAAAATCGATTCTGTCTGGCCGGTCAAGCCGGCCCTCCGTTAACACGATAACTCTCGAACGGAATGAGCTAGGCAGTTGAAATTTTCAGAGTAGGTTTAGGAGATAAATATCTCGGTTAAGTTCGTTATTGTTTTTTAATATTTTTCTGATAACTACCATGACGTCGATTTCTGGGACACCCTGTATAAATATAAAATGATACATTGCGTAAAAAGTAAACAATAATAAATATGCTGCTGTATAAGTTTTTATTATATCAACGAAAAGATAATAAGATAATTTTTTTCAGAAACTGTCCGAAAATTGCGTGGAATTATCAAAAATTTCAATAAATTGTACCTAGGAACTCTTGTAGGTATCAACATGTATGATTGTAAGAAAATGTTACTCAATGCCAATGATAAATATCAGCCCCTACTTGAGTGGAGTAATATAGCATGCTTTAGTAACCCTTCGTTTCAGAAGACAGAAACATTGTTTCTGAAATATACGTCAGAGGACAAAATTTGTAGTATGGAAAAGAGCGATGTTACTCGTGTAGTGTTCTTTCAGAAAATCAGCATAACAATCAATATTTCATATCCTACCTTCGTAATTGAACTTCCGTCAGTTTTTTATTTCTCGGAATATTGTTTCTCTATTTCAGCATCGTAATGAGTCTATTCCAGCAGTGAAAACAGTGCTGGAATGAACTCATTCCCGCATTGTTTCTAGTTATATTTTTCGTTTTTTGGTAGTCAGCACTGACATTCGTTATCAAATTTCAACACACGTCAATTGACAATAAAATATATTCTGGATATAGTGAAATAATTGTTGAGGAAAAGCTTTATTTCCATTAAAAAATATGGTACTAGAGATTTCTTTCTTCCTAATTTTGTTTCATTCATGCTATTAGGAAACTGTTTTAAATCTGATCTCCGTGCCCTACGTACGATTCAAATTCAAATTTTGTAATCTGTCAACTTTCGTAACAGTCACACCAACTACCAAGATACAATATAAAAGTCACTAGGATATATAATCCGAATTTTTTATTAAATTTCAACAGTATTTTACAAAACTTGCCTGAAATACTCGTTGCAGAAGGCAATTCCAACACTCATGCATTCGAAAACTCGCTCCTTCGTCGCTCGTTTTCGAATTTCGCATTCGTGTTTTAATAGGAGCCCATTCTGCAACTTGTTTTAGAATATACTATTACATAACGGGTAACAAGGACGGACATATTAGATTTGAGGAGGAATTTTCCATGAGTCGAATTTGTATTCCTTCGAGACAATTTTCGGATGAAAACTCGGAAAGCATAGGCATTTGAATAGAATCATATTGCCCAGTTGCAATAATGCAAAGATTCTATAATCGCCGTATATTCGGTTGATCGGAAAATGTATAAATAACCTTCGTAATTCGCTCACGATTATCAGGCACATGAATGCAAACTGGCGGATGCGCAGGTTATTCCTGCATTGTTGAATTCATATACAAACTAATTCTTCGGTATACAGGGTGAGTTTTCCAGTTATTCTTCTCAACTTCGAGCATTACATTTCTTCATCTAATAGTGAAGCATGTGTATAAGAAATTGGTTCAAGCCCTGTGGACAGAAGCTTTTCGGCGCTCTTGTTTAATTAAACAGACAAATTATATATTCGAAAGTATTGGTTTTTCAGAGTTGGAAAGTATATCAATGGATTCTTATGATAGAACCGCATCATGAAAGGAATTAAATTTAAAAAAAGTGTCGTTTAAAGAAAAAATGTTTCAAAAATTATCATTAAACCTAAGGAAAGTATCATCTAAATGTCTAGAGCAAGGCTGGAGACAATCATAGCAGATTGTCAATTTATTCCTGATATTTGAGTAGGTAGAGGCTTACGAACAAATTATTTCAATAGTTCAAAATATATTAACTAGCAACATTATGAAAATACTGTAGGTATATGGGAACATGTCTTACTACTTAAGGTAGTAAAATGTAATATTAACCTCAGTGGTTTGTTTTGATGATTCCATTAAGTTCTTCTTTCCTATTGCCTTCATAAATTACATCATCAAAATGATCCAATTCTAAATCTTCTGAAACATCATCCCGAATTGATACGTACATTATTCAATATGCAACCAGTCAATATTATTTTCGGTTTCAAAACAGTCTTGTGTATATTCACAAATTGAAGAATCGGATACTTGTTTCTCAAACTACAAATTGACATGACTCTAATAGCTAGATAAGATGACATTTATGAACAGTGAATACATAGAACTACGATGTATTATAGAAAGTTTGAAAAATCATATCTCCAAAAGTATCAGCTTGTTAGAGTTGAAAATCCAATATCATTGGATTTTTATGATAAAATTGCATCTTAAAAAAAAATATATTTAAAAAAAATTTTTTTTTCGTTTTGCCCAATAACTAACTTAACCGAGATATTTATCCCTCGAACCTACTATGAAAATTTCAATTGTCTAGCTCATTCCGTTCGAGAGTTATCGTGATAACGGGCGGCCGGACAGAATCGATTGTGACCATGAATTCTTGATCAGTGAGTCAAACCAAATCGTTTAAGACCATTTTCAGCGAAAAATTCGAAAATTACAGACATTTGGGCAAATTGATAAGCACTCTGTTCCGAGGAACAAGAGCGCCAAAAAAGTGTTAGCAGAGGTTAGTGTAACGGGGTACCATAGAATTCGATATATGATACTAGAACTTAGGGAAAAAACCTCAGAAACAAATACCCTATCCCCCCGTTATGTTGTGATTTATGAAAATTGAAATTGTTTACAGAATATGCTGAAATATTAAATATTGAAGCCATCTTTTTCTTCACTATCGCCTCTTCCTCCAACAAGCAAGAGAGGTTTCTCCGAGGTACCCTAAACTCAATCTAGAAAGGTAAAAGTAAATAGGTGAAAACGAACAAATTAAAAATGTTTTATTAAATATAGTGGAAATTCGATACCCATTCTATAATAGCTTCAGTAACTTTATGAATAGCCCTAAAACCATCCTGGAATCTATAAATGTGACAATTATTAGCTAAATGATATATGGTTTCCTCTGCTTCCCCGCATTCACAACTAGGGCTCTCAACTGAGTTCCATCTGAAAAGCATGCTGTTGCAAAGACCATGACTGGTTCTTAAACGATTCTGAATAGATTATATTTTCCTTGGAAGATCAAACCCCGGAACTCTATTCGAAGGATCAGAAATTAAATCTTCGTTGAATAAATCGCAAGAAATCCATAAAGGGTTACGTGATTTGAATCTGAGAATCTTATTGCCTGGAAGATAGGAGAGAATCGGAAATGAATTCGGAAAAGAATGAAATTTATTCCAAGAATTTGAAACAGCAGTCTACCTATGAATATGGGGCAGGACTATCTTTGAAAGAACTGGCAGCCAATGATCTAATAGTTCCAGTGATGATCCTCAGAGATGAATTCAGCTGTGCATCAATTTTTTGAATATGAGCACTAGTAAACCAGACGGGGCAACAATGTTTAGTGGCAGAAGAAACCAAGGCTAAGGCTGCCGTTCGAAGAGTAGCTGCATCAGCATCCCATGAAGAACATTGTTTCTTGTTTTCAACTTCAGACGCAAGTCATCCAAATGGGCTCTGAAATTCAAAGTAGAATCTATCTTCACTCCTAGGTATTTAGGATTAAAATTATGTCTCAAGAAAGAATCACCTAAAGTTACACTCAATGTTCTATATATTTTTAATGTTCAAATGGAAGAAAGAAACCCCAGTTATATTTGGATTCAGACACCAACGCCACTGAAATAGGTAATTTTTCAGTATTTCTAAATATGCAGATAGATTATTCTCTACAATCGGGCAAATAAGAATAACGAAATGCAAGGCCAATGTCTTTATCGTATATGAATTTCTCAGAGGAAGGGGCAGGAATATCACACAGATATAAATTGAAAAGAAGAAATGCCAAAACTGAGCCTTGTGGGACCCACAAAAAAATTGAATAATGGTCTGCCCACAATGTGGGTAGACCATTATTCAAATTTTTGTAATTACTACTACTTTTATTATCAACAAAAACACGAACCTTCTATCAGTCAGCATATTTTCAAGTAAACGAACCATTTTTCCACACTTTAAATGAGGAAGTTTTGAAATCAAACCATCTTTCCATTCCGTGTCATGCTACCGACAAATCCACATATGCTGTTCCTGTTTTCATTTTATTATTGAAACCTGTTTCGTTAAGAGTAGTTAGACTAGGAACCTGATACCAAAAATTCTTCCTGAAGCCCCCTGGAAATTCTGTAGAACGTGTTCTACAGAAATCCAATTTCATCATATCTTGTGTTAATTGAATAAGGGTTTTTTTCACTTGAATTTCTAAATGAGATCAGTTCCGCAGAAAACTGGGAAATATGGTTCGTAGATATAATTTATTTTCCACCCTTAGTACGGTTTCTTCACCCATTTCATTCTTTGTGTTCGTGTAACGAAGCCATTTTGCCAACACATTAAAAAAGAACGTGATTCACTAGTTGTTTCCGTCTTCATTCTCGACCAGCGGGCCGAATACGAGAGTTCCATATGTCGAGACAAGAACAATCTTGTCTAGAAACGCGTATTTTTTCTGTCGAGTTTGTTGAAAGTTTCGTCGGAACATAACAGCAATCAGATAATTCCTGAACTTTTACTTATTTCGGAAGGAAAAATCAGAAATCTTTGTTCGGTTTAATTTTTTTCAAATAATGAATAGCGAGAATGACTTTATGAAACTGAGAATTGTCGAAATTTTGTTGTATTGTTTATATAGATTAGCTTTTATAAGATATGAATTTATTTCGTACCATTTTAATGATATACTTAAGTAATGAGAGAATCGTCTGAGATAAAATAATTTTTAATTTTGACATATGTATTCTATCGGAATTCAAATTCATTAGATATCCAATAAAACATGAACAAACTCACGTCTCAAGTAATTTCAGGATACGATATCCAGTGAAAGTTAGGGCGTCAGCATTCTACAAGTACTTACCGAGTTTTAATTGGATCAGATTTGTATAATTTGATTTATAAAGGACATATCAACAAAATTTCCAATGTGTATAACTCCACAAACGTTTGACCGATTATACCTATTAACGAACTCAGATGTTGCATTCAGATGCGCAACCAACCCTGAAAATTGCAAGTCACTAACTCTTTCCGTTCTCAAGTTATCGTGAGATACATAATATTTTTTCATAATTTTTTTAAAAGTTTTTATGGATACGATCCCAAAAACATTTTACATACGTCATTATGTCGGTATTCCATAACTGATGACTCCGTTTTAATTCGATCAGACCTGTATTTTTTTAGTTATCGAGAAAATAATATTCCAGAGTGGTATAACTCTGAAACCGTTCGGCTGACTATGCCCAACAACAAACATAACTGTGCCATTCGGATGCGAAACCTACCCTGAAAATTGCATGTCGCTATCTCTTTTTATTCGAAAGTTATCGTGACAACGGTAACCCTCCAGCTACTGAACTCACCCAAGGTTACTCGGATCTGCAACAATATTGATTTGATCGTATTCAAATTTGAAGTTTGGCTGTGAAGTTTTAAAGGCTCTAATAAAATTTCAACGATGTCGGACGAATAGTTTCTGATAGACAGAATGTCTTTCAATAATTTGTTTTAATTTTTTTTTAATTTTCTAGTGATACGACCCTCACGAAATTTCTCAAAAATTTGTGCTTCGCCCTTCTACAACTAATTACAATGTTTGAAATGAATCGGTTTCGTATTTTTGTGTTATTATAACAACCAAATTTCAGATAGGTTTAACTCGAAAAAAATTCGGCTGATTATGCCTATCTACATATCTAAACTTATATTGCTTTAGATACGTAGGTGATGTGTTCGAGTCTCAATTAAAAATTAAGAATAATAAATCAAAAAGCAAGAAGGAAGATAAATCCAGTGCTTATCAGTTAAATTTCGGTAGGTGTTGTTAACTATACAGGGTCTTTCACGAGGAACCTCACCCATATTTATACGGGAAACTACTAAACGTATTTTCATGAAATTCAGCACTTATAAGTACTTCACGATGTTGATGAAATCTAAAATATTTTAAAGGCATGAGCACCTCCGGTTTTTCCGGAAATGACGTCAACTTCCGTTTTTCAAATTAGAACACCATTTTTTCATTGCAGAAATAGATTCCTTAGAAAATTTCAAGTTATTTTGATGTAACATTTTTCAGTTTTGGTTGGAAAATTCTCTCTGAGCGGGAAAATTCGAAAAAAAAATCGAAGATAGAGCTCCGCTGAAACAAGAATAACTTCGAGGTTTTTGGATGGAAAATTTTCATTTTTGGGATTTTTCAAGATGTAAGATTGATGTATCCACTTTAAAAATCGAAATCGCGATTCATGACACAGGGGGTGAAAAAATCGCTTTCAAAGTTAGGGATGACAAAATCGTGAAAAATCAATTTTTTCAAATTAGAACCCCATTTTTTTATGGCAGATATTGAATCTACGTTAAAAAATAATGTGAGTGTATGCATCACACCCTTGCCCTAAAGTGGATATTTTCCGAGTTATTCACAAAAAACTGTTTTTCGTCTTGAATTTTCAGCTATTTCTTTTCCCTTCACGCCAAAAAGATGAAATTTTCAGGAAATGTTACTTAAACCATGTTTTAGATTTTACTGCCCTAATATGCAAGAGAAAAAAGTTACAGGTTGTTCCTAAATAGATGGCGAATTTTGATTCGAATTTGTATCGGAAACCTCTTTATTTCAACTAATCGGCCATCGGTTTTCTCTCCAGTGATAAATAAATAATTCCTTATGAACCATATGCAAAAACTTACCATGTTTTACATTCTTTTGGCGCTCTAGTTACTCGGAACTGAGTGCTTATCAATTTGCCCAAATGTCTGTAATTTTCGAATTTTTCGATGAAAATGGTCTTAAACGATTTGGTTCGACTCACTGATCAATAATCCGTGGTCGAAATTCATTCTGTCCGGCCGGTCCGGCCGGCCGGCCGTAGGCACGATTACTCTCGAACGAAAGGAGTTGGAGGATTGAAATTTGCAAGGTGGGTTTGGAGCGTAAATATCTCGGTTAAGTTCGTTAATGGGCAAAATCCATGAAGCGGTTTCGGAGTTAACGGACAATTGTGGTAAAAACATTTTTTATGAATATATCCGAAACCGATCTCTCGATCTATCTGAAATATATCATCAAATTGTAGAATAATGACCTTCATACGCATGTAAAGTTTTGTATTGACCAGGTTACCGCAAAGTGTCAAAAAAACTTTTTGAAAATTAAAAAAAATTTTTTTTACAATTACTCTGAACGGAATGTGCTAGGCAGTTGAAATTTTTTGAGTAGGTTAGGGAGATGAATATCTCGGTTGAGTTCGTTATTGGGCAAAATAGGCCAGATGGTTTCGGAGTAACGAAAAAAAAAATTTTTTAAGTAAGAAATTTCAAATTCAATTTTTATTTAAGATGCAGTTTCTCTATAAAAATCCATTGATATCATTTTCAACTCCAACAAGCTAATACTTTCGGAGATATGATTTTTCGAAATTTCAATAATGAATCGTACTTCTATGTTTTCACAGAATGTTATCATTATTCTATCTAAGCTTTATTATGTGATTTGATTTCTTCCATGGTACAGTTCTCATTCTCAGATTGCTCATTTAATCTTGATAAATAATTTTTTTAATGATAGATATCATTAATTACATCTGCCAAATTCCTCTTTATTCAGTAGCATTTTGTTTTTACTATTAATTTGGTGATAATTCGTATTAAGTTATAAAATCGATCACTATGCCTAATTTTACCAATGAAGATTATTTAGGGGGAAGTCCCCTAGTGGCGGACACTTAAGGTTCTTTGGAAAAATGTAGAAAACTGTTCAGGAAAAGTTGTCTTTATTGACAACTTAAGTAACTCAACAAATATTAAAATCAAAATAAACAAACAAAAATGCAACTTCAGCATAAACATTTTCAAAAACATAAATTAAACTTTGGTAAAAATAAACGTAGTATCTGGAAGTGGCACCTAGTATCGGACGGGATTCAGTTCAAACCCCTAGCATCGGACAGTTTTAAAAAACATCTGACACCGGTCTCATATATAGCCGTCTGAACATTCTGGAATGTCAGCACAAGCTTCATGAGCCCACTCATGGCAACTAGAGCAATGTATCCAGACGAAGCTTCTCTCAGAGAAAGTTCTTGAGTCAAAACCTTAGTAATCGCAGTTTTTAAACTTGCTTGGTCCAAGTTTCCTTTCTTTTTCTTCTCTTCCATTTCTTCTGTCCTCTGAAAAAAAGTATAATAATTGTAATGAGAATTATAAATACTGACAAGAAAAACTAACATTTCCACTGTCCGGTGTTAAGGGACTACTTTGTGTCCGGTACTAGGGGTCAGAGAATCGTTGGAATTATTACATTGCTTTTTAAAACTATGTCAGAAATCTTCAAAAACGTTGGTTGATTACGAACACCAATGGTACATGTCCATAATTAAGAATAAACATGAACAACAGATCACAAATACTTTGTTGTAACACTCACCTGAATATTACGTGACGCAGTGTCTTCCCGTTAAAAACGGCAATCAACCGTTCCCACTTTTGTCGCTCGCGTCACTGGCTCACCGCGCTCCGTGATTTGTTATCGCTATGACCCCCCGCGAAGTTTTCAACTGTCCTTGAATCACTCGCTTTTGGAATAGCCGAAATAACACGAGTGTAAGGCCCTAGGTGCCGTCCGGCGTTACGGGACTTCCCCCTAAATCTCATTCTACTTCATGGAGAATGTAATAAAGTTGTAGATAGAACGATTCGACTGTTCATTGAGAGGTTTCCTGACCGACCCAGACCAACGAGAGATATCGTTAACAGAACCATGACAAACTTGAGAAATGTCGGATCTTTCGTTAAGAAAACTATACACAGAGAAAAAAGTGTAGTAGAAGATGAGAACAACGAAATTACAGTTCTTGCATATTTTCGTGTGAATCCTCAAAATTCTCTCAAAGATGCCGAGATTGATCTGTGATTATCTCAATCGAGTGTTTGGAGAATATTAAAAAAACATAAAATGCACCCATATAAATTCAATAGGGTACAGAGAACAGAGTTTTGCGAAGCTATGATGATTCGATTTCAAGAGAATGAAAACTTTTTGGACTGTATAATTTGGACAGATGAATCTAAATTCACAAAGAATGGTTCTTTCAATAGGCATAACAGTCATTATTGGGATGAAGAGAACAACCACCACTTCAGACAATGGAACTTTCAAGAGACCTGGAGTTTCAATGTTTTTTGCGCCATCAAAAATAATGCAATTCTCGATGTTCACATTTATGATGGGACTTTAACTGGTAACATGGTAACATGGTACACATGTTTGCATTATTTAAAGAATGTTCTCCCTTAGGAGATAGATATTCTGACATATTGACTCAAATAATTGAGCCGCTAGTACAGAACCATAATGACTTATGGTATCAACAAGATGGCGCGCCTCCACACAATTCACTCAATGTGTCAAATATCCTCTACAGGCTATTTGAAGATCGATGGTTGGCGAACAATGGTCCACATCTTTGGCCACCACGTTCTCCCGATTTAACTCCTTTAGACTATTATGTTTGGGGTAGGATAAAAAATATTGTCTACTCAACTCCACTGACTGATAAAGAGGACTGCATAGAACGAGTCAGAAATGCGTTCTGGTTTGTTTAGATTTTTAGATTCATAGTTTTGAAACTCAATTTGGTTTTTAAACACTATTGCAGATCTCTTCCTCCCGATGAAATAAGAAGAGCAACGCACGAAGCATTCCTGAGACGTATAAATAAATGTCTAGAAATTAACGGTCAAAACTTCGAGCATCTTCTCTAGTTATAACTGCGAGAGTTTGCCATGGTTCTCGTAATAGTAACTTGAAGTCGGTTTCAAGAAGGGGTGAAAAATCTACAGCATGGTTCAAATAACAGTTCCTGAAAATTTCATCTTTTTGGCGTGAAGGGAAAAGAAATAGCTGAAAATTCAAGACGAAAAACAATTTTTTGTGAATAACTCAGAAAATATCCATTTTAGGGCAGGGTGTGATGCATACACTCACATTATTTATTAACGTAGATTCAATATCTGCCATAAAAAAATGGGGTTCTAATTTGAAAAAATTGATTTTTCACGATTTTGTCATCCCTAACTTTGAAAGCGATTTTTTCACCCCCTGTGTCATGAATCGCGATTTCGATTTTTAAAGTGGATACATCAATCTTACATCTTGAAAAATCCCAAAAATGAAAATTTTCCATCCAAAAACCTCGAAGGTATTCTTGTTTCAGCGGAGCTCTATTTTCGATTTTTTTTTCGAATTTTCCCGCTCAGAGAGAATTTTCCAACCAAAACTGAAAAATGTTACATCAAAATAACTTGAAATTTTCTAAGGAATCTATTTCTGCAATAAAAAAATGGTGTTCTAATTTGAAAAACGGAAGTTGACATCATTTCCGGAAAAACCGGAGGTGCTCATGCCTTGAAAATATTTTAGATTTCATCAGCATCGTGAAATACTTATAAGTGCTGAATTTCATGAAAATAGGTTCAGTAGTTTCCCGTATAAATATGGGTGAGGTTCCTCGTGAAAGACCCTGTATATTGTTTTTAATTAACCACCTTATGGCTTAAGAAGTTTTACAGAGTGACGTCATGATTTTTTGGTAGATAACATTTTTTTCAGAAAATAAGAGATTTACTCTGTTAAAATGAATGACGTCATAAGTAAATTGTTTATGCCACGAGGTGGTTAGTTAAAAACTAAAATTGACCTGTGCGTTTGGCTTGAAAACTTTCAATAACCCAGTTATTAATTCTTTCCTTACTTTATCCACACACTGTATAAAAGAAAAGCAACAACTTTTAAGCATTCATTTCTTACAAACAACTATCAATTAATGTACGATTGTACGATCTCCTTCAAAACAAACTCTGTAACCTACTCCTGATAAATGGATAGAAGTCATCAATGCCGCGGCTCCGCAAGAATGCGGGATTGTTAACGATATAAAGGGTGTCCCATAATTAGACCAATAAGCTTCTAGTTGATGTTCTATACATTATTTTAGACACATTCGGCCCAAATCATATATGTAATGCAAAAATGCTTCGTTGAGGGGCTTGAACCCCCTGAAGCTGACGTCCAGGCAATACTTTTTGCGTATTTTTTATATTAGCCAATGTGTAATATTTCAACACTTTAGGTGAAGCCGTTTTGGAGATATACAACAAAAAGTGTTGCCCGGACGTCAATTTCAGAGGGCTCTAACTCCTTAGCGAAGAATTTTCAAAAACATACTATATATAGTTGTAGCATAATAGTTATTTATGTACCAAATATCTGACGAAAATCTGTCTATTATTGTCATGCCTGCAAATTGATATCCGAGGCAGAGCCGAAGATAGACACTGAAAAGTGACACTTCTCCTCCTTACGAAATAATATACTATTATCACAGCTTTTAATGTATTGCGACGACATTAACTTGCCATAATGAGATCGGAGAAAATTGCAATTATTATAACGGTGTTTTATGTGATGAAGAAAATAGGTCAACAAATAAAAGGTAGGTGGACGTGGGTCCTTGGATTGATAAAAGCCATGGAAATTTGGACAAACCGCGAGCTTTTATTGAATCCGATTATCTAAAAAGTTATAAACCTTTAGGTAATAAAAATCAGTGCTTTCGAACGTGCTATATCATTATGATAATCCTCAGACTTAATGGAATATAAGGGAGCATGGTTTTCATACAATAGTATGAAATTAAAAAAGTCATCCAGCCAGAGCAAAGAAAATGCAGGGCAAAGTACTAACGCCTGCTTCTTGGACAATGCCGATAGTCGATAGCAATATGGGGAAGGGTGCTTCCTTGCTGAAAATTATCGTACGGACGGCCATCTAGATAAGACAGGAATGTGGCTTGTATTACCTCGTAACATAAAGCGCAGTTGTCATACGGTCTCGAATATCTAGAAGTGGTGACGAATAAATACATTTTTTTGCGAATTTTTATTTATTTGTTTTTGTGTGTTCGGTAGAATAATTCGCAATATTCGGCTAAATATTGTATAAGCCTTACAGGCCGTATAACGATTAGTAGCCGAATATTGAAGTTAAAATTAGTAAAAACTCATTAACCAGTATTTCCAAGCCAACGGGGATAATTTCAGGAGATCTATCGAGTTGTCTCGGCATTTTGTCCATTCGAATCTAATCCCTACAATATAATAATAGTAGATAATCCGGAGTTACGCTATAAAACTGATATAAACATTCTCAATGGGCTTCCCAATCGATTATCCTACCCTAGTTACGGCCGAAACTGCGAAAAGGTTGCACCAATATTGCAGATACCCAAATATCGGCAGACTCGCTCACGAAATTGGGGCATTCATATATACGGAACCCTCCCGCCGTCTCTCATCCGGTGTGGCCGAATTCCATTCTGTTGAATTGTTATTCAACAGGGTGGAAGTTGCATAAAAACCCAACGACCTTTACGTGCTCTCCCTCAACTTATTAAGAAGATGCCTAAGCAGCAGAAGGGTACCATTTTTGCTATCTGTTCTTCATCTTGTTGGCTCACTCATGTATTTGGCGGAGAAATAGTATCGGCGAAAGGGCAGTCTTTTCTTTGGATACTTCATTTATGAGCCACATTTTTTAGATTTAAATGAAAGATGAAGAAGTGCGTTTTGGCCGAAAATAGTCTCGAACGACTAGGTTCTACTCACTGATGAAGAATTCGAGGTCAAATTCGATTCTATCTGACTGGCCGGCCAGCCATCCAGTTCCACGATAAATTTTGAGTGAAAAGAGATAGCGACTTGCAATTTTCAGTGTAGTTTGCGCATCCAAATGTAACGATTAAGTTCGTTAATAGACATATTCAGCCAAGCAGCTTTGCAATTATATACCCATCTGAATTATTGTTTCCTCAAAAACTTAGAAAATACAGATCCGATTGAATTGAAACTTGAATAACTCAAATAATTGTAAAATACTCGCACTTATATTTTTGCGAAATTTTGGCAGGATCGTATCGGTACAAAAAAAATATTTCTACAAATATTTCATTTTACAGAATCTATCTGTCAGATTCTGCGGAAATTACGCCAAACAGGTTAACAGGTATCTGCATCTCAAATTTTAAATCTTGTATGTAAATCTCAGTTTACTCAGTTACTGCGACAGCCGCGACTTAATTCTCCACGTGGTAAATTCACTATTGTAAGTACTCGTATATATATTTCAATGTTTGAATTCAGTTGAATCATGACGGCTTGAAGATTCATTTTATTTCTATGCAATCCTGCAAAATGTTACTACTTTTTGAACTATCTATCTACAGTGTACCAAAACTTGAATTTTCAGGGTAGGTTTAGTTCGTTGATAGGCCTGGTGGGCCAAATGATTTCGGTATTATACCCATCTGAAATTTTGTTGTTATTTCGTCAATAACTCGAAAACACTAATTGGAACTTGATAATTAGTTGTAGATTGCCGACACGCTTAATTTCGTGAGGGCGTATTACTAGAGAAAAAAAATAAAATGTTGTCTTCAAATGTTTTACATCTCAAAAACTATCTGTTATATTCCGCACAAACCTCCAAGCCGAATTTCATTTTCCCAATATTTAAAAAAATAAAATAAAATAACGAACTCATCCGAGATTATTCATTCCTCAAATTATATGATATCAATTGAAACTTAGCCAATATTTCCATTTTGTTTTCACTGAAAATATATATTCTGAACCCAACTTGATGAACTTACCAAATTATATATTTCCGTCATCATATGGATTATCTAAGGCCATATAGGGTAGGGGTAATTATAATATTCTATAATTGGTCATTTTGCATTCAATCATACTATGTTTGTTAGAACAGAAATACATTTGACATGTCTGTTATAGGTAGATAAGATGACATGTATGAACAGTGAATACAGATAAAACACAGACAGGTCGTATTCGAATTCTATGAAAACACAGAAGTAAGATCTATTATTGATCTATTATATATCTCCGAAAGTATAAGCTTGTTGGAGTTGACATTTATATCAATGGATTCTTATGATGAAACTGCATCTTAAAAATATGTTATTTGAAAAAAATCGGACAGAATTGATTTTGACCATAGGTTCTTGATCAGTTAGTCGTGATCAGTAAAAATTTCAATCCAGTCACCAAATTTTCAAAACTATCAGTATCGTACAATTTGGGGAGTTGTAATATCGAATGACCTCCTATCTGCGCCACTGAAAATGTTTGAAACATGTGAGGAATATATGAAGTTCACTTTCCACGAGAAGAATTGCTGTTTTGAGTTATATCGGAATATCTAAGGCCACTGTGGAGTTATTGCAAAAAAAACAATTATTTTCTCCAAATTTAACACCCTGCATCTCACTAATGGGGCGTCTTAGGACTTATGTTTATGGGAAATTTTATTGATGAAAAGTAGCCTCATATCTGATATTGAAGGCCTGGAATAAACTATTGACTTACCCTGTATAAGGCTTACATAAAATCCGTCAAATTGTACAAGCCGTTCAAATTCGTCGGAATAGACTAGATTTTTGGAAACACAACTCGTGGAATATCATGTATACAAAAACCATTAAGGGTTATGGATGAAAACAAAGTGCAGGAGTGTATTAGCATATTGTGAATCTCGCTTCTAACTTCTTACCAAAACCGAATCTGGAAAAAATGTAAATGAAAAGAGCCCTCTTTATTTGACTATGGCTTAAATTAATAACTGGGAAGCTTTAACGGGTAATTCCGCAAAAGGAGCAAAGAAAAATAATTCTGCTGGTACCTGCCGACACGTGTTTCCGCTAGTTGGCTTCTTCAGTACAGGGCAACCAAGAAACCAAGGAAAAGATGGACATAAAAGTGAAAATAGGTGACACCACACCAGTTATATATATTTCTATGCATGATCCATATTTCTATGTTAAAATTAATATACAACTTAAAGATCCACTTGTATATCAGTATTACCTCAGGAAATTTCTGGAATTTTTATATAATAAAAAAATAATTGCATCCAGAATAAATTTACTCTGTCCCATAACTGAGTTTATGTTCTATTAAAGTGCGTATACATTAACGCTGAAACGCTAATATTGAATTTCAATACGAGGATATTACTAGAAGTTCAGTGATCAGGGTAATGAATTTAGAGACGTTTCCTGATATTTCAGTATGAAAACTGCTGTGCTCGGAAAACAAACATTCTCGAAGATAATATATTATCTACTCGTTCTTGAAATATTTTCTAATATTCAATTTTGGATTATCATTCCATCAATATATCTCTGGAATTACCTACATAATTATAACTCCGTTGCGATTGAGAGTATTTTGATTTTGAAGATGAAAGAAAGCAGATTCTATTTATATTAAGAGGGTAGTTGTGAAATTGTTGTTTGTATGATCGTACTTGTGATTTAGCATATCTGAATCGTATCATGTTACTAGAGATAAATAATGGAAAGGGACTATTTTCTGAGACTTCTCCCAAAAAACTTCTGTTAATTGAAATTGTCCCTCACAGCGTAAGTGTGGTTTTAACTTTGCACTTATTTAAATGAAGAGAAGCTGTAAATACGTGAAACTATAAGCTTTTCAGAAATTTATCGTGAATCAATAGAATTTCAAGCACGTCAACACAGTCAATCATATTTTATGTCAAAGTTCCATCAAAAATGAAATTACAAATGTGGCAAATAAATTATGAATTCTACCCATTTTGTGACTTAAATTATATCATGGAAATATCTTAGATATTCCTTACGAAAATGGTCATGTTCATAAACATAAAACGGGGATTTCATAAAGAATTTTCCATCAGTTCATTGTAATTGTTCGAAAGCATTTTCCCTTAAACTGTTCAAAATACATACATTCGACAAAATGGAAGAGCCCTGTCGCAACCGCGCAAGAACTAAGGACATTAAAGTCAGAGTAAAACACATTCAAGCGAATGAGACGCAATATCCTCTCAGCCCTCATAGAAACTTGTGTGAATTCCTTTAATATTCCAGAACGAAAAGATCTCGCTCTACCCTACTTCAGGACTTGAAAGGGCTGAACAGGAATTATCTCGAGGTATGAACATACTTCATTAAACTTTTCCAACGTGTCTGGAATGCAAATTACGTTTATTTCCATCATTTCCACGTTCTATGACACTTCGACCATCAAAGATAGAATGAGCGAACTGCAAGTCGTAAGGCTTGTTCTTCACATAATCCAGAAATGAGGGGGCTCCCAGATATCTCCGAGAAAACATTTCGATCGCTCTGTCATAGGTACATTGTTACCTTTTGTATTACTCAGTGGGTTGCATGAAACATTGTCCTTAATTGCCACATTAGTGTGATTCTTGGTCGATTACCAGTTAATTTTTGGCGCTCTTGTTCTTCGGAACAAACTGCTTATCGATTTGCCCAAAATTCTGTAAGTTTCGAATTTTTTGATGAAAATGATCTCAAACGATGAGAACGTTAGAAAGGTTCTTTGTATGACTTTATTACTTTCTCCATGGATATAAAATAAATTCAATATATATATGTGTTCGAATATTGTTGATTTTCCATTTTAAATATACAGGGTGAGTCTTTAAGATGTACATTAATTTTAACCATGGATTTCTCTCCTCAAATTAAATACCTTTTTCATTTAATTTCGAAAGTATCTTCACAAGGTTTTCCTACACCTAAACCTGATAGTTTTCTCAGCAATTTTCGACCATTATTTGTAATTGATGTTCGAAAATTAATTATGATCACTCTGTATATTCCAGAGTTAATTTTTTATTTTCTGTATAGGGGTAGCTAATATGTCTGTTCAAAAAAATACTGTCTGTATCGCGTGCGTAACTGGTTTCTTCATTACTTCTTATTTAAAAAAACTCCATATTTTCAATTTTTCGTCATTTTCTCGTAAATGGTTCTTCTAAGGTATAAAGTGATCTGGAAAAACTCATCATAAATTATGCTTGCCATTCCATTTTTGAGGTCAAGTACAGGGTGTTACAATTAAAAAAATGTAACTTTGGTCTATATCTTTGTTTTAGAACACCCTGTAGATATGAAAATTATTTTAAATTGTGCTGTTGAACACAAAAAACACAAAAAAAAATTCAAAATCATCTTCATTTACTCCCTCAAACCGAGATCCGCGTCTGTAGTGGACCACCCGGTATATATATATATATATTATATTTTACACAACAATGATGAAAAATTGCCTTCCCAGTGAAACCTAAGGAAAACAAAAAAAACCTGAAAATCAAATAATTGATAAACAATATTGACAAATACTATTTATTTTTACTTTTGATATGAAAATTTTCACTTCCAATTATTTCCAAACGAATTCTCAACTTTCATAAATATCCTCAGTAACTCGAAAACCATGGCAGATAAGTATAGAAAATGCTATTTATGATAGATGGGTTGTATAAATTTTGCATCGAAGTTGAGGAAAAAACGCATGCATCATATTTTGAAAAAATCTCGTTTTTGTGGTTTGAAATTGCCTTGAATGGATATTAAATTTCAAACACGCTGTAGATGCTATATAATTTTGAAAAATTGCAATACAAAAAATAATCCTTCTGCCGCGCACCTCCCCAATTTTAGCACTGTTTCTACAAATTGACGACGGTAGATGACATGAAGCGAAACGTTACAAATGTAAAAAATATTCTTTTAGTTGAAATATCTGAAGAACGGCTGCAGTTAGGTATAGGGAATACATCTAGAAATTGCCGCTGAATCCAAAAAAGCAATAAAAAATTGGTTCAAGCCCTGTGGACAGGAGCTTTGGCGCTCTTGTTCAAACTTTGACAAATCATATTATCTCCAAAATTATTGGTCTCTGGGAATGATATGAATGGATTCTTACGATAGAATTGCATCATGAAAGAAATTAAATTCAAACGGACTGATTCTCCCCAATAACGAACTTATCCGAGATATTCATTCTTCAAATCTACTCTGAAAATGATATTATATATAATTGATACAATATTGCAGTTTTGTTTTTACCTGAGATATTCGGAACCCAATTTGATGATGTATTTTACCCAAGAATATATTTCCATCATCATAATATGATAATTGAATAATCCATATTATTCCATCATAATAATATGAAATCAACTTAAAACATCTTAAAAATATTTCCATTAAAATGATCACACCGGATTTTGTATAACACCAAAATTTCAGAACCATACAATTTTCCAGTCGTTATATTCTTCTAATGTACGCCTTCAAACAATCGCCCTGTATAAAGATCATAATGGCGCTGTTGAAACCCTGTGTAAGGATCCGCATATGTTTTGGTATCATCAACAAAGATGAAGAATTACCATAACTACCACAATTACCACAAGTGGAAGGGAATGTCTGCTATATAGACATGAACAGCAACCAGCCAAGTATCGATCCTTGGGGCCCACCACGCAAAAGCGGCTTAGCGAATGAATGTGCATTGCCAACACATAGGTATACGAAAATACCGTCACAGATTCTCATAAATAGTTGATAAATCAGATAAATTAATCAATTACTCATTTCACAAGTTTCATGTTTAACTTCCAAACAGAACTATAATTCATGTATGTAAAGGGTCCGCCATCTAACGTTTTTTTTTTCAACTAGTGCTTATTTCGTGGATGGTAACACTTAGCTCATGTCTGATTTGACAGATAATTAGTTTTATCCTTCCTCTGAACGAATATGGTTGTGTATACGATTGAACAACGCTGGGAAATATTGCTACATCACTTTGAAAATCATGGTAATGTTGCAGAATGTGTGCGAAAATTGCGTACGGATTTTGGAAGAAGAGAAGCACCGTCAGCTCTATGTTCGTTATCTTGTGAAAAAAGTGAAAGAAACTGGCATCCTCATCGATAAACCAAAGCGTGGAAAGACAAAAACAGTGCGTACTCCCGTGAATAATGCTGCTGTGGCAGAAAGTGTGCGTGAAGCGCCATCAACATCAATTCACCGTCGTTCTCAAGAATTAAACATTTCGGAGACATCATTGAGACGAATTTTGCATAAAGACCTTGGTATGACGCCATACAAAGTCCAATTGGTTCAGGAGTTGCCCTGTTTTTGAAGATCGCATTATCAGCTGCAGAGCTGATGTTGTTTGGCCACCTCGGAGCTGCGATTTGACACCGTTTGACTATTATTTGTGGGGTGCCGTCAAAGATAAGTGTTACGCCAACAAGCCAGAGACAATTGACGCTTTACAATATTCGTGAAGATATTGGTGAATACAGCTGCACACAATCGATAATGTGCTTAAAAATTGGACCGATCGTGTAGGCTACTACATGACCAACCAGGCAGCCATTTGAATGAAATTATTTTCCATTATTAACCGGAAGGATTGTACTTTCAAATAAAAAAAGAAATTTGCGAAAATATTCAGTAGCTTTTTTTTATTGCATTTAAAAAAAAAAGAAGTTATTTGGTGGACCCGTTACTAGGAGGAGCCAACAGTTCAACGAAATATACCAATACGTCCCTGTTTAAAAAGCGGGGATCAATAGGGGTTGCAGATACGTACAAACCGCCGGCAACGAGCCTGAATAATGTAGATTGTTTCGAACTCATTCAATTCACAGGAGAACGAGTGAACTCTATTTAGCCTCATTCTTGAGTGACACACTCGACATTCCTCGACACGATGCCCTGCTGCCACAGTATAGATTATCAGCTCCGAGATAAGATGATGTCGCAGTTTATATTGATGAGCTTGATGTTCACAGATATTTGTTGCTTTGGAGTTTCTTGCTTCTGAGAAATTGTATCGTGAGAAGCAATCTATGGATTGAGGATGCCCATCTTGATCTTGCTCCCTTTTTAATTTGTCTTAATTATAATATTTCTCACTGAACCCTGTAGTATTATACAGTGAGCGTCAAAAGTATGGAATAATGGTTTATTTCCTCCCCTTTCAGGAATAGCGAAAAATGGTTGAAATTAATTTATATATTAAGGAACATTTTTCAGTAACTCTTATTCTTATTATTGCCATTTCCCCTTACCAATCAGTGAAGTCATCAATATTTTTCTAAATTGCATGCCCCTATTTTTAAGCACATGTTTTGGGCTACATCGTCTTATCATTTTACACAAATATCTGTAATGTTCGAATTTTTTGCCAAAAAAGGTCTCAAACTATTAGGTTCGACTCACTGATGAAGAATTCCAGGTCAAACCTGATTCTGCCCACCCGGCCGTTGCTACGGTAACTTGAGAACGGAAAAAGATAGCGACTTGAAATTTTCAGGGTAGGTGGCGCGTCCAAATACGACGGATAAGTTCGTTAATGGGCATACTCGGCCCAAAGGTTTCCCAGTGATTTATTTGTAATCAACCTATAGAGATCCGATCGAATTGACACTTGGTTACTAGTTGTAGAATGCTGACCCAAAGACGATCGTGAAATTTTGTAAGAATCTAATTCTAAAAAATTTAAAAAAAAATGATTAAAACACATTATTTATGTCACGATAACCTCAGAACGTAAAGAGATAGCGACTTGCTATTATTAGGGTGGGCGATGAGCATGTGAATGCGATATTTTTGTTTGTTAATAGGCATAATCTGCCAAACGGTTTTGAAGTTTATACCCATCTGAAATTTGGTTGTTATTTCCTCAATAACACGAAAAATACGAATCCGATCCAATTCAAACATGGTTATTAGTTGTAGAACGCAGGCGCGAAAATTCTTGCAAAATTTCGTGAGATAGAATAGAAAATTATTGAAAAAAATTCTATATTTCATAAAATATCCCTGCGACATCGCTGAAATTTTGCGAGAGCTTTCAAAACCTAACTCTACTGCCAAGTTCCAAGTTTTAACACGATAGGATCTATATTGCTAGAGATCTGAGCTGCATTGGGAGAGTTCAGTACCTGGATGGGTGACCGTTGCCTGAATAACTTTCGAACGAAAAGAGATAGGAAAATTTTCAGGGTAGTTTGCGCATCCGAATTGGAGAGTTAATTTCGTTTTTGGGCATAATCGGCCAAACGGTTTCAGAGTTATACCCATCTGGAATATTATTTTCTCGATAACTCAACAAATGTCGATGTCATTACCATCTACAGCTCGCCTTCCAGTTCCAGAATTCTGATGAACTTCAAGGAGGCTACGTCTTCGCTCCTGCAGATTTCTTGACCAAAGCATTCCTTGCGTTTGTTTGAGATGGCGAGGCATTCCGTTGTCAGGTGATCAGGATTTTTATCCTCCTCCCAACAGAATCAGCACTCGTCAGTTTCTGCTAGGCCTAATCTCATTATATGCTTCCTGAGGCCGCAGTGCCCTGTGAGGAAGCCATTGAGGAGGGGCAGCGTGTTACTGCGTGCTTACTGAGGTCCAAGTATTTCTTGGATCTGACAGTATCAAACTTCCGGAGGAATTTCTTGCAGTTCCGGGGAGTGATCTCCAGAAAAAACCTCTCTCAGTTTCTTTTTTCATCCGGAATTCACTCATGTAGGTGAAGTTATACTGAAAAGTTGTTGCTATTTCCTCTATAACTCAAAATATACAAATCTGACCCAGTTAAAACTCGCTGATCACTTGTAGAATGTCAACCTACTAGTATTCGCGGAATTTCGTGAATATCGTATCCTGGAGTTACTTGAGGTTTTTCGTATTTCAATTTCTCTCGTAAATGAAGTATGTCATTAAAATGGTATTAAATGTACTCACATATTATAAAAGCTGAGAAAACGCCATTTGGGTAAGTAATTCTCGAGATTTTATTTTTTTTTAAATTCGATAAACATCAGACAATTTTGGAATGAAGTTTTCTCCAAACAAATTTTTATTGCAAAAACCATACAAGTATTGATACGGAAACTATTCTAGACCATCTGCATGTCTTGTGTGTTCTCCTAGTACCTAATTGCCTACAGTGAACATTGCAAATCGTTGCATTTGGTTGTCGTATCTGAATTTAATTCAAATTAGTGTTGCAAATTTTTATTCGCCTACCTATAATCGAATAAAAATCTAACCTAAAAGTGGTTTGGCGTTTATTGGCATCCGACAGAACAGAAATTCTGATTATTAGTGGTTGTGCCATCATCCCCTTTGGATTGTGATCCGAGCAAAAACTTGAGATTTGTCTGTTGACAGTTCCATTTAAATAAAATATTGCTTCGTCACTAAAATTCGAGCTGGAAACCCTTAATGGCATTGCTAAGGTCCAAAACTGAATTCTGCGGACGAAATTATATTTCCATTCAGATCGTGCATTAAATTAACCTTGAATGGGTGTCATTTATGAAAGTTTAATTTTCCCAAACCCGATTTTTGCGATATATTGTTATTTGTCACTATAGTTCTCGAAGACAACTCCAACTAATAAAATGTTCAATTCCATCTTCTCTGGTAGTCTTCTCTTGACGGGTACGTAGAACGATTCTTAGTTTAGTTTTTGACAGAAGGTGAATAAAATTGAACAAACTAATGTGAATTAAATTCATATACGAGTACCATTTCCAACGATTTGCTATATTCATATTGGGTATAGGTAGTAGGAGAACACACAAGACATCCAGATGGATATTTCTCGTTAGTTTCAGTATCAATACTAGTATCGTTTTTGTAATAAAAAAAATATGGGAAAGACCTGTGGACAGGAGCTTTGGCGCTCTTGTTCAAACTTCGACAATTCATCTCCGAAAGTATTGGTTTCTCTGCGTTGAGAATTATATCAATGGATTATTATGATAGAACTACATCATGAAAGAAATTGAAATCCCCTTGCATATTATCTTCATATGACGGTCCAATTTTGGCTACTAGTGTTTCAAATCTATCAGATGTCATTCTGAAAAATTGAGTAAATGAAATAGCCAGTTTTATTTATGAAACATATCTAATGTAATCAGTCCCGAGAGAACTCAAACCAGAATACGTATGTAGGAAATCTTAAATAATGTTACTAAGGAATAACTACCTGTACATTAGTTGGAAATCTTATTCCAAATCTTCCATAAATAGAGAATGACTCGTAAATTATGCTCGACTTGCTAGCATCATTCATTTTTGACTCACTAACCAAACATTCGCATTCTGTGAAAACATAGAAGTACGATGCATTATTGAAATTTTGAAAAATCATATCTTCGGAAGTAAGCTTGTTAGAGTTCAGAATGATATGAATAGATTCTTATGATCAAACTGCATCTTAAAAAAAATTAATGCGAAATTTGTAATGTAAAAAAAAAATTTTTTTTCGTTACTCCAAATCAATCCGGCCGATATTTATGTCCCTAATCTACTCTGAAAATTTCAACTGTCTAGGACGGATTCTTGATCAGTGAGTCGAACCAAATCTTTTTAGAACATTCCATTTTAAGCCAAAAATTTGAAAATTACTGACATTTGGGCAAATTGATAAGCACTCTGTACAGCGGAAAAAGAGCGCCAAAAATTTATATCTCGAGAATTATTTACCCAAATTGCGTTAATGTATCAGATGTCCCAAATTCGTTGTTTAAAAAAAAAGCACTGACGTGAAGTCAGTACTATTTGGCGCGCATGTTCACGGTGGCTAATTTGAATTGAATGATGAGTACTTCAAGCTCAGTGGATAGAGCGAGCCGAAGATCTACCCAAAGGATAGTGGACATCATTCACTGTCGGTTCAAAAATTAACAGTGCTGTATCTAAGCTGCCATCAGGATAGAGTAACAAAGTCGGAAAATAACACAACTGACTCTCCTTAGTCGCACAAGCTCCTAGAAGATTTGGGAGGGTTAGTGTAATCCTAATCATGTTGATAGCACGCGCGCCAAAGTAGACTGACTTTATACACTTTTTCTTTCATTGTTAAGTCAATCTGCTTTGGCGCGCGTGCTATAAACATGATTAGGATTATACTAACCCTCCCAAATCTTCTAGGAGCTTGTGCGACCAAGGAGAGTCAGTTGTGTTCTTTTCCGGCTTTGTTACTCTATATTGATGGCAGCTTAGATACAGCACTGTTAATTTTTGAACCGACAGTGAATGATGTCCACTATCCTTTGGGTAGATCATTGGCTCGCTCTATCCACTGAGCTTGAAGTACTCATCATTCAATTAAAATTAGCCACCGTGAACACGCGCTCCAAAGAGTACTGACTTCACGTCAGTGCTTTTTTTTTTCAAGTTCCTTTAACAAATATAGCTATCAATACAGTTTGGCTGTTAGCTTTACCGTAGATCGAAAAAAATTGCGGTTGTGGGACCTCCGTTAGGAACGCAATTGCCTCTTCTTCAAATCCGAACATATTTTAATATAGATCTACCGAATATCTATTTATAAATTTGCCTCAGGGCCACCATACAGACATTTCAACTCGGAAACAACGCTATTTCCACCAAACTGACTTGTGTCCGTGCACTGAATTGACATGAATATTCTTTTAAAACCTCACAATATCGGCTCATTACTCCCAACATATCCCATACAACCAAAAAACAGTCACTTCTCGTCTGCGCATGCGCAATCTACTCGTGGCTGCAAGTCCTCCCAAAATTACACACAAAAAACTCCGATTCTCCAACACTAGTGGTTCAGGAGATATCGCTTCTTGAATCCAGGCATGCGCAGACCCTCACCAGGGGATACTATGGAGGAATAGCATCCGCCACCCCAAAACCCCAATCCTCTTTGACGAAAACACCAGCAATTAAATCACTAATGGTCTGCTCATGCGCATAACGAAAAATGCCCGTAATGGGTAACATCGATTTCAAAATTAGCCCTAGGGCCACGGTATGGACACTTCAACTCGGAAACAACGCTACATCCCCCAAACTGACTTGTCCGTGCACTGAATTGCCATGAATATTCTTTTAAAACCTCACAATATTGGCTCAGCACTCCCGACATAACCCATACAACCCAAAAACAGTCACTTTTCTACTGCATATGCGCAATCCACTCGCGGCTAAAAGTCCTCTCAAAATCACACACCTTACAAAAAACCTCCGTTTATCCATCATCAGTGGTTCAGGACATATCGCATCTTTAATCCACGCATGCGCAGACCCTTACCAGGGGATTCTATGGAGGAATAGCATCCGTCACCCCAAAACCCCAATCCTCTCTGACGAAAACACCAGCAGTTAAATCATTGATGGTCTGCTCATGCGCATAACGAAAAATGCCAATTTTCGCTCATAACTCGAAAACAGTTGAACTTATGAGGTTGCGGTTTTTACCAAATTGATACTCTCAAAAATCGAGGCGGAAATTGTGCCATCCATATTTTACTAGCTCAAAGGGATCCTAAGATTCCCTCACTAAAAAACGAATTTGGGACACCCGATACACTACTGACTTCAGATATTTATGATATATCCATGAAACGAATCGTTTGAGACTATTCTGGACCAAAAATTCGAAAATTACAGACATTTGGACGAACTGATAGGTACTCTGTTCATCCGAACAGCGCGCCAAAAACCCTCTCAAATATTCACTTAACGGTAGATGGTTTACTCTCGCTTAACTATTTTCCAGGCTAGGAAACGGTGCCATCCTTTCAGGATGGTAGGGATATGATCTTGAGGATATGGAACAATTAATCTTTCACACAATGCAAATTATAACACTCTTCCTCGAGGTTCCTTTCTGGAAGAGCAAACAAGCAACAATGAGTTGCCATATACAACACGATTCCAAATCTGGAGTGAAGGTCATCCAATAGAAAATGTATATTTTCCACAGATGAGAGCGGAGGAATATGCGAATCGCAAGTTGGAAGAAGAATAAGTAAAGCAGAAATCTTTTATTTGTTATTCTACTGATGTTCCTGACTTAATGGATTGGAGTGCGAGAAGATTTCATTATTGTTTTTCGAAGGGGATGAATAAGTGCATTGTTCACGCGGAATGCAAGTAGTTTCCTCGTTCCTTGAAATCAAAAACCTTCAATAATCCCTACCATTACAATCACAAAATTATTAAATTGTTGAAACATAAATCCTGCTTATATTTAAAATCAGCCAAAGGTAATTCAGTTTTCATCTCGGAATCAGATTATGGAACCCTTTGAATAAATGCGTTTCACAATTTAGAGGACGCTTTGAAAAAATAGACAACTACCTTGAAATAGGAAAAATACAAGTTTAATTAAATATTCCAAATTTACCGAAAATGTATTGTCTACTCAAAATTCATAAACTCGGAAAACAAATTAAACCGATCTTCCCGAATTTAAATTCTCCTACCTATAATCTTGCCAAACGGTGAGTAAAAAGATTAAACAGCATGAAAAAAATTGGTTCAAGCACTGACGTGAAGTCAGGAGCTTTTGCGCGTATGTTCAATTGTCCATTCTCCTGTATTGAACACTCTTAATCGAATTTACCATGGTGAATTCGATTAAGAGTGTCCAATACAGGAGAATGGACAATAGAACATACGCGCAAAAGCTCCTGACTTCACGTCAGTGCTTGAACCAATTTTTTTTTCGTGAAGTCAGGATAGAAAGCAATGATGAAAAAATTGACACATTATTGTCTACCATCAATTCTTCTTTAGGAGAAGAATACATAATTATTCTTGAAAAATATTACTGGAATTAATGTCATATTTAAATAATCAAAGTAAGGAAAATTATAAGTTTAGTTACTAACATATTGAATGAAATTCAATTCAAAGTAATATTCAATTACTTATTCTTAACCAATAAATGTCCATTGATAGATCTAAAGGTGATGAGGTGAAACATAAATATATATTCTCATTAGTGATAGAAAAACTGGCCTAAAATTCCTCTCTACCCATCACGAGATTTAATATCCACAAATGAGCCTCTCACCTTACAAGATCAGAAGCCTTCAACAAAATTTCAGCGATATCATATTAATAATAATACATAACCTTTCAAAAGTCCCCTCTCACAAATATACTCTTCTGAAGGCACATGGATCTCTTGAAGAAGAATCGTCTTCTCTATTTCTCAAAGATATTCACTCTTGTTCATAGAAATCCCTTCAATATTTAGTTGCCTCCTCCTAAGAAGGATCTCTTTCAAAACCAGGTCTGACCACTAATGTAGGGCTATCATCTCCCATAGATTTGTGATGAAATAACACGATTTTCCCATAACATACGCGTAAAAGATATGTCATCATGACATTCATATTTTTATTTTTGAAGGTTCTCGCAAAAATACTACTATAGACAACATATCATACGACGATTCGCATCCGCTACTGAACTCACAAAAGGCTGCGCGGTTCTCCAACAATATAGATCCGATCGTGTTCAAACTTGGAATTCTGCAGTAGACTTAGGTTCTGAAGACTCTTCCAAAATTTCAGCCATGCCGGACGAATAGTTTATGATATATAGATTTTTTTCCAATAATTTTTAATTGTTTTTTTTTAAATTTTCTAGTTATACCATCCTCACGAAATTCTGCAAGAATTTTCGCGTTGGCATTCTACAACTAATAACCATGTTTGAATTCAATCGGTTTTGTATTATTCGAGTTAATGAGGAACAAAAAACAACCATATTTCAGAAAATTTCAGATGGCTATAACTCTAAAACCGTTTGGACGATTATGCTCATAAACAAACTCAAATGTCGCATTCAGGTGCACAACCTAACCTGAAATTTTCAAGCCGCTATCTCTTTCCGTTCTCAGGTTATCGTGACAACAAAAGTATTTTTTAATAATTTTTTAATAATTTTCTAGCGATACGATTCTCACAAAATTTCACAAACGCTTAGGTTCATATTCTACAACTACTCACCAAGTTTAAATTCGATCGGATTTATTTTGGTCGAAAACAAAATTATTACTCGGAAACCATTGGGCCGATTATACCCATTAACGAACTTGTCCGTCGTATTGGGATGCGCCACCTACCCTGAAAATTTCAAGTCGCTAGCTCTTTCCGTTCTCAAGTTATCGTGGCAACGGACGGCATCACAGAATTAAATTTCACATTTGGGCAAAACTATAACGCGATGTTCCCCAAAACATACGCGCAAAAACCTCAGACATCAGCAATAAAATATTCGTACGAATTAGATGATGAATTGAAAGATTTAAAAATCACTAACGAAGAAATCTTCATTTTGTGGGAAATTGTCTCATTATTTCCAAACACCCCTGTTAAAATTGCAGTAGAAAATTTGAAAGACTGGTTTTCTAGTTCAGGTCTTCCTCAAATACAAATGAATGAGTACTTGATGTTGACCTCGATTTGCATGGATCAAAATATCTTGTATTTTGACGATCAATAATATAAACAAACATTCGGTAGGGCCATGGGTAAGCCCATATGCTACTTTTTTTAATCTGAATAATGGACACAAAAATTTCCCAAAATTTTGGGCTAGATACGTCGATGACATCATTGCAATTGTGGATGGAAATTTTGATATTAACGAATTCACCAGTATCTTGAACACTAAATACCAATCTATTAAGTTCGCCTCCGAAATGGAAAACGACTGCTACTCGCCATTCTTATGGCGATTTCCATTGACACGCTCGGATCACTCGGAGTCATATTTGACAGATATTTTCGGTTCAATTGGACAGATGCATGACAGATGAGATCGATTTCGAGTGCTCCGAGCGTGTCAATGGAAATGGCCATTAGATTTGAAATTATCAAATTCAATCAGATTTGACATTTTTAGAAAACCTATCAATTCTGATATTCACATTTCGTCTGATTCGTTTGCTCCCTGGTCACATAAAACCGCCATCTTACATTTCCTCGTAAATCGGTTATTTAATATCTCGCTAAGCAATGTAAACTTCAAGGAATAAAAAAACATGATTTGCCAAATTGCCGAAAGAAACGGGTATAGCCGTAAACTAGTTCAGAAAATTATCAACAAACATTCAGATATCGTTGAAATTTTGGGAGATCCTTTAAGACCTTATTTTACAGCCAAATTCTAGATTTAATATCGATCCGATCTATATTGTTGGAGCTATTGGCGAAATATCGAAAATTTCAACGATTAAGGCATACTGTCCAATTTTTAACAACGGAGTTGTCAACATTTCTCGATTTTTGACACATATCAAACAACTTCATGATGACAGAATTAGAAATCTCAAATCTGTAGTCATGTCATTTCTATAAGGGAAGAGTAGTTTGTTGCGCGTATGTTCTGGGGAACATCGCATTATAGTTTTGCCCAAATGTCTGTAACTTTCGAATTTTTTGACGAAAATGGTCTCAAACGATTTAGTTTGACTCCCCAATGAAGAATTCGAGGTCAAATTTGATTCTGTCCGGCCGGCCGTCCGGCCGTCCGTCCGGCTGTTGCCACTATAACTTGAGAACGAAAAGAGCTTGCGACTTGAAATTTTCAGGGTGGGTGGCGCATCCCAATATGACGGACAAGTTCGTTAATGGGCATAATCGGCCCAGTGGTTTCCGAGTAATAATTTTGTTTTCATTAAATGTAAATCCGATCAAATTGAAACTTGGTGAGTAGTTGTAGAATATGAAGCTAAGCACGTTTGTGAAATGTTGTGCGAATCGTAAGGCTAGAAAATTTAAAAAAAATTATTAAAAAATATTTTTGTTGTCACGATAACTTGAGAACGGAAAGAGATAGCGGCTTGAATTTTTCAGGTTAGGATGTTCACCAGAATGCTACATTTCAGTTTGTTTAAGAGCATAATCGGCCAAACGGTTTTAGAGTTATAGCCATCTGAAATTTGGTTGTTTTTTGTTTCTCATTAACTCGAAAAATACTAAACCGATTGAATTCGAACATGGTTATTAGTTGTAGAATGCCAACGCAACAATTCTTGCGAAATTTCGTGAGGATAGTATTTGTAAAAATTTTTTAAAAACTCATTTAAAATTGAAAAAAAATATTATATATATCAGTAAATATTCGTTTGAAATTGCTGAAATTTTACAAGAGCCTTCATAACCTAACTCTACTGCCAAGTTTCAAGTATTAACACGATCGGTTGAATATTGTTGGAGATTCGAGCATTCTTGTGTGAGTTCAGTAGATAGGTGACCGTTGCCTCGATAACTTTCGAACGAAAGGAGATAGGGACTTGCATTTTCAGGGTAGGTTGCGTATCCGAAAGGGAGAGTTGAGTTCGTTTTTGGGCATAATCGGTCAAACGGTTTCCGAGTTATACCCACCTGGAATATTATTTCCTTGATAACTCAAAAAATAAAGATTCGATCGAATTGAAGCTTGGTAACTAGTAATAGAAAATCATCATAAGGACGTTTTCAAAATTTTGTAAGAACCGTACCCCTAGAAAATTTGAAAAAAATGACGAAAAAAAGAATTTTAAGAACCGCACCCCTAGAAAATTTCAAGAAAATTACGAAAAAAAAAATTGGTTCAAGCACTGACGTGAAGTCAGAAGCTTTTGCGCGTATGTTCTATTGTCCATTCTCCTGTATTGGACACCCTAAATCGAATATACCATAGTAAATTATGTTGTCCATTCTCCTGTATTGGACACTCCTAATTCGATTTTACAATGGTAAATTCGAATTAAGTGTCCAATACAGGAGAATGGACAACATAATTTACTATGGTAAATTCGATTTAGGGTGTCCAATACAGGAGAATGGACAATAGAACATACGCGCAAAAGCTTCTGACTTCACGTCAGTGCTTGAACTAATTTTTTTTTCATATCATTTTGAATCGATATTCAATAACTATCGAGTTAAATATTGCACTTATGGACGTACTTTGAAGAACTGGGACAAATATAATTGGTTTGATTGGGCGTTAAACGATAGGTTCATCCAGATATATAGGGTTCCCAAGAATCAACGACTTGCCGAAATCGGAAATATTCTATATAACATTAAACCATAAATGATGAAAAAGCATAAGTAATTTAATTATAATCTGTACAGAATTTTACAGATTCACAATATTTACCGATTCAATAAGAAAATATCATATTGAAAATATTCAAAGATCAGTTGCAGGGGAGGTTGAAAAACCGTTATTTAGATGCATTTATATTGATATTTCAAACCATTAGTGGTTCAATAAAAAAAATATGGTATATTGGACGTATTTTGATGAACTAAAACAGATAAGTATTTGAACTCGATCGGATCTATGTTGTTGGAAGTTTTGTGAGAATATTTTCCTGGAAACCAAGCTGGTCTTAGGTGAGTTCAGTACCTGGATGGCTGACCACTCTGGCTATAAATTTGAACAAGCACATCAAAGCTCTTGATTTGAGTTTTTTTTTCAATACAGTTCGTTACTTGAAATGTTATTGTTTCCTAACATAAGGAGGTTCAAGAATATTATGGGGATATGTATATCTTCCAACATCATTCCTATAGATAGAGTATAGACCATAAATCAATTTCAAAATTATTTCTGGTATGGTTGTAAGTCCAGGAGTACAAACATACACCAAAAAGTTCAGAATGAATTTTAAATGGATTTATACCGTTCAGACCATTTTATTTCTTCGTTCCTTCCTTTCTTCTAGAGATACCCTGTCTAGATCCCACTCGCTGCTCTCCACTGAAATTACCGTTTATTTGCATATTCAAGAAACCAGCCTAATTTCTGAATCAAACGAGTATCGTATCGCTGAATATTCCACGATTCCTCATGAATATGCAACTACCTAGCCAGTGGAGTGGAAACTATCATTGATTAATCTTCTGGTCTAGAATTGTAGTCTTTTGACCTGATAATGATATCCAATTAATACAATCACTGAAATCAGGTAAGGGGCTCTAATTACCATGTTTGAATTGAATCGACGTCGTATTTTTTGAGTTATTGAAAATATAACAACCAAATGTTAGAGTGATATAACTCCGGAATCGTTCAGCCGATTATGCCTTTTAACGAACTCAAATGTCGCATTAGGATGCACAATATACCCAAAAAATAACAAGATGCTATATATTTCCGTTCTCAAGGAATCGTGAGATAGTAAATTATATATTTTTAAAATTTTTTTAGTCAAGCGATCCTCACAAAACTTCACAAACTACTTCGCGTCGATATTCTACAACTACTTACCAAGTTTTGATTTGATGGGATCTATATTTTTTGAGTTACCGATAAAGCAATATTCCAGATGGTTATAACTCTGGTACCGTTTGGCCGATTATACCTAACAATGAACATAACTGTGCCATTCGGAAGTGCAACCTACTCTGAACATTGCAAGTCGTTATTTCTGACCGTTCGAAAGTTAACGTGGCAACTGAACTCACAAAATTGCAAGTGGCTATCTGTGTCCGTTCTCAAATTATCGTGAGGTGAATAATATTTTTGAAATTTTTTAGTGATATGATTCTTACAAAATTGCACATACGTCGTTAAGTCTTATAATATTGTAAAATGTAGATTATTAGATTATAGGTATAAGTAGAGACCGTTTTGGGTCATCCCGCGCATGTAGCGCGATAAGGATGGTATGTCAAAGAAGTGGAAATAAAAGAATGTCAGTTGAGTTTATGAATCCATGTGTTATAAATATAAATCCTTCCTAGTTTATCACAAGTCTTTATTCTACAACTACTCACCTCGTTTCAATTCGATCTGTATTGATTGAAGACAAAATTATTACTCGGAAACCATTGGGCCCATTATGCCCATTATCGAACTTGTCCGTCATATTGGGACGCGCCACCTACCCTGAAAATTTCGAATCACTTTCCGTTCTCAAGTTATCGTGGCAACGGCCGGGCAGAATCAAATTTGACCTTGAATTCTTCATCAGGGAGTTAAACCCAATCGTTTGAGATGATTTCCGGCAAAAGATTCACAGTGGCGACGAGAAAAATAAATAAATCGAGATTAATCAGACTAATAAACACAAAGACCTATTAAATACAAAAATGTCGGTCGGAAAGATCGGAGAATTCAAATTATTGGAAAAGAGGTGGAGTACGTATATAACACGTATAAGCCAATACTTCAAAGTGAACGAAGTGGATGAAAGACTGAAGTCAGCAATTCTCATTACAGTTGTGGGAGACGAAACTTTCGAAGTCATGTCCGACTTGTGTGCACCAGGTTCTCCCGAAAACAAAACGTTCGAAGAACTGGTCAAAATTATGCAAGAGCAATTGGAGCCCCGGCCATCGGAGATAGCTGAACGATATAAATTCCGTCAACGTACCCAAAAATGGGAAGAATCTGTCGGCGATTACATAGCGAGCCTCAAGAAGTTGGCAAAAAATTGCAATTTTGAAAATACACTGCAGACTAATTTACGCGATCAGCTAGTATTCGGATTGCGTAATGGAATAGTTCGACAGAGACTATTTGCAGAATCATCCCTTTCGTACAAGTCAGCTGTTCAAGTAGCCACTAGCATGGAGGCAGCTGAGAAAAACACTGGTCTCGTAGATAAAAGTGGAATAAATAAAATAAATAGTCAACGTCCAGCCAAGGAACGGCCATTTTGGAAAAATCCAGACCTCAAGCAGTCATTTTCAACGGCGAAAACACGTGAACATCAAGAAAATTTCAGAAAATGCAGCCATTGCGGTAAATCCAATCATGTGTCAGGAAAGTGCTTCTTTCGAGATGTGCAGTGTCACAAGTGCAAGAAGTACGGTCACGTGAGCGCTGTGTGCCGTCAAAAATCAAATTCGCCGTACAACAAATACGTCGAAATCTGGTGATGCTGAAACTGATGACGATGTCCATTTCGAAGATAATTTATTCATTATAAAAAACGAAAAAGATGATCCGATTAAATTAAATGTTTCAGTTAATGCAAAATCTATTGAAATGGAAGTCGACACGGGATCACCAATTTCAGCTATATCTAAAAAATTCTATAAATTTCATTTTTCTAACCTCAAAGTAAATGTAACAGGTATTGAATTCAGGTCTTATGTTGGATCATAAATCGAATCTATAGGTTTTCTGGAGGTTGATGTTAAAATAGCAAATGTGTACAAACGAAAAATGAAATTATATGTAGTTCGTGGGGGAGGACCGCCTCTGTTAGGCCGAAATTGGTTGAGGGTGTTGGACGTTTCAGTGGACGAAATATTAAATTTAAATTCCATAAATAGCCATTCAAAAACCAACAATATAGCGGAAATGCTAGTTTCCAAATTTCCGAAAGTTTTTGAAAATAATCTGGGGTTCTTCTTTTAGTAAATTAGATTTTGCGCAGGCTTACGCTCAATTTGAGTTGGACGATGAATCTAAAGAATGGGTGGTTATAAATACTCATAGAAGTTTATTTAGTTTTAATCGCCTACCTTTTGGAGTTTCATCGGGCCGTGGAATTTTCCAGAGAACCATAGAGAGCATCTTTAAAGGTATGAAAAATGTTTTGATTTTTATGGACGATATTTTGGTGGCCACGAAAACGGAAAAAGTACACATCAGTATGTTGATGCAGGTTTTCTCGAGATAAGATCAGTATGGCTTGAAAATACAAATAAACAAATGCTTTTTGTTTCAAGAATCGGTAAGTTATTTGGGGTTTGTTATTGACAAAGTGGGAATTAGCACTTGCCAAAGAAAATTGAAGCCATAAGCAATGCTGAGCTCCTTCAAATGTTCAAGTAGCCACTAGCATGGAGGCAGCTGAGAAAAACACTGGTCTCGTAGATAAAAGTGGAATAAATAAAATAAATAGTCAACGTCCAGCCAAGGAACGGCCATTTTGGAAAAATCCAGACCTCAAGCAGTCATTTTCAACGGCGAAAACACGTGAACATCAAGAAAATTTCAGAAAATGCAGCCATTGCGGTAAATCCAATCATGTGTCAGGAAAGTGCTTCTTTCGAGATGTGCAGTGTCACAAGTGCAAGAAGTACGGTCACGTGAGCGCTGTGTGTCGTCAAAAATCAAATTCGCCGTACAACAAATACGTCGAAATCTGGTGATGCTGAAACTGATGACGATGTCCATTTCGAAGATAATTTATTCATTATAAAAAACGAAAAAGATGATCCGATTAAATTAAATGTTTCAGTTAATGCAAAATCTATTGAAATGGAAGTCGACACGGTATCACCAATTTCAGCTATATCTAAAAAATTCTATAAATTATATTTTTCTAACCTCAAAGTAAATGTAACAGGTATTAAATTCAGGTCTTATGTTGGATCAGAAATCGAATCTATAGGTTTTCTGGAGGTTGATGTTAAAATAGCAAATGTTTACAAACGAAAAATGAAATTATATGTAGTTCGTGGGGGAGGACCGCCTCTGTTAGGCCGAAATTGGTTGAGGGTGTTGGACGTTTCAGTGGACGAAATATTAAATTTAAATTCCATAAATAGCCATTCAAAAACCAACAATATAGCGGAAATGCTAGTTTCCAAATTTCCGAAAGTTTTTGAAAATAATCTGGGGTTCTTCTTTTAGTAAATTAGATTTTGCGCAGGCTTACGCTCAATTTGAGTTGGACGATGAATCTAAAGAATGGGTGGTTATAAATACTCATAGAAGTTTATTTAGTTTTAATCGCCTACCTTTTGGAGTTTCATCGGGCCGTGGAATTTTCCAGAGAACCATAGAGAGCATCTTTAAAGGTATGAAAAATGTTTTGATTTTTATGGACGATATTTTGGTGGCCACGAAAACGGAAAAAGTACACATCAGTATGTTGATGCAGGTTTTCTCGAGATTAGATCAGTATGGCTTGAAAATACAAATAAACAAATGCTTTTTGTTTCAAGAATCGGTAAGTTATTTGGGGTTTGTTATTGACAAAGAGGGAATTAGCACTTGCCAAAGAAAATTGAAGCCATAAGCAATGCTGAGCTCCTTCAAATGTCAAGGAATTAAGGGCATTCTTATGCCTTGTAAACTATTATTCCAAATTCATTTTTAATATTGCGCAGAAGCTTGCTCCCTTATATTATTTGTTGAAGAATAGCGTTAAATTTAGCTGGGGTAGATCACAACAAATGGCATTTCAGAATATCAAGCGGGAATTAACATCGGCTCCAGTGCTAACTCATTATGATGAAAAGTTACCACTCACCTTGCCTGTGATGCTTCATCTTATGGAATAGCGGCAGTAATATCGCATGAATTCCCAGAAGGATATTCTAAGCCGATAGCATTTGTTTCGCGATCCTTGAATGTATCAGAAAGAAATTACAGCCAAATAGATAAAGAAGCCTTAGCGATTATCTTTGGGGTAAAACAATTGCATCAATATATTTACGGTAGAGAGTTTACACTTTTAACTGATCATAAGCCATTGATCAGTATTTTTGGAAATAAAAAAGGTATACCTTTTTTTGCAGCCAGTCGACTACAAAGATGGAGTGTAATTCTATCAACTTATAACTTTCAAATTAAATACATTAAATCTAAGGAAAATTGCATAGCAGATGCTTTATCACGCTTGCCCTCAGAATCGCGGAAATTTTCAAGTAGTGAAAAATATGATTTTAGCAATTTTTTCTACTTAAACGAAGGTTTGATGATAGACGCAAAGGTTATAGCTAAAGAAACCAAAAAAGATCCCATACTGAACAAAATATTAGGATATTGTTTGCATGGATGGCCAAATGAAAATCGTGATGGGAAAATGAGTAATTATTGGAATAAGAGAGATCAATCGAATTCAGATCAGGGGTGTCTGTTATGGGGGTACCGTGTAGTAGTACCCGAAATTTTGCAAAAAAATATATTAAGGGAGATACATACCACGCATTTAGGTATAAACAAATGTAAATCAATAGCTCGTTCGTATGTTTATTGGCCCAACATAGATCTAGACATTGTAAAAATGTGCAGAAATTGTAACATTTGTATGAAGGTTAGTGACAACCCTCAGAAGTCAGTCTTATCACCTTGGCCAAACACATCGAAACCATGGTCGAGAATCCACATTGATTTTGTTGGTCCGATATATGGTAGCAAATATTTAATTATTGTAGACTCCTACTCGAAGTGGTTGGAAGTAATGGAAATGAAATCGACAACAGCTATTTCCGTGATTAATAAACTGAGGACTATTCTCTCGATTTGGATTACCTGATACCTTAGTTTCTGATAACGGACCATCATTTAGTGCTGTAGAATTTATGGTTTATTAAAAAAAAATGATATTCACCAACTTTGCTCTCCACCTTATCATCCTTCAAGTAACGGAGCTGCTGAAAATGCGGTTAAGACAGATAAAAGGGCCATACAGAAAGCACATTCGGAGAAAAAAAATATAAACGCATTTTTGCAAAGATTTTTATTCGACTATAGAAACGCCCAACATGCTACAACAGCTTTTAGTCCAGCTGAATTGATGTTTGGTAGAAAACTTAAGGGGAGATTAGATAATCTGATACCAAATAGAAATCTTGTATTCGAATCGAAAAGTAAAAATTGGTTCAAGCACTGACGTGAAGTCAGAAGCTTTTGCGCGTATGTTCTATTGTCCATTCTTCTGTATTGGACACCCTTAATCGAATTTACCATGGTAAATTATGTTGTCCATTCTCCTGTATTGGACACTTAATTCGAATTTACCATGGTAAATTCGAATTAAGAGTGTCCAATAAAGGAGAATGGACAACATAATTTACCATGGTAAATTCGATTAAGGGTGTCCAATACAGAAGAATGGACAATAGAACATACGCGCAAAAGCTTCTGACTTCACGTCAGTGCTTGAACCAATTTTTTTTTTTGAGTTATCAAGGAAATAATATTCCAGGTGGGTACAACTCGGAAACCGTTTTCAATGATTTATTAATAATTTTCTACAAATGCTATCCTCACCAAATTTTGCAAACATTTTCGCGTTGGCATTCTACAACTAATAACCATGTTTGAATTCAATCGGTTCAGTATTTTTTGAGTTAATGAAGAACAAAAAACCACCAAATTTCAGAAAATTTCAGATGGCTATAACTCTAAAACCGTTTGGCCGATTATGCTCATAAACAAACTGAAATGTCGCGTTCTGGTGCACATCCTAACCTGAAAATTTCAAGCCGCTATCTCATTCCGTTCTCAAGTTATCGTGACAACAAAAATATTTTTTAATAATTTTTTTAAAATTTTCTAGCCATACGATTCGCACAAAATTTCACAAACGTGCTTAGGTTCATATTCTACAACTACCCACCAAGTTTCAATTCGATCGGATTTCTATTGGTTGAAAACAAAATTATTACTCGGAAACCACTAGGCCGATTATCCCCATTAACGAACTTGTCCGTCGTATTGGGATGCGCCACCTACCCTGAAAATTTCAAGTCGCTAGCTCTTTTCGTTCTCAAGTTATCGTGGCAACGGCCGGACGGCCGGACGGACAGAATCAAATTTGACCTCGAATTCTTCATTGGGGAGTCGAACTTAATCGTTTGAGACCATTTTCGTCAAAAAATTCGAAAGTTACAGACATTTGGACTAAACTATAACGCGATGTTCGACAGAATATACGCGCAATAATCAATTTCAAAATTATGGGAGTAAATACAGAGAATGTAAACTTGGGGATATCCTCACTTTCAAGGATTATTCTGTTCAGAGTAAACCTATTTGGAAAAGAGGGAAGGTCATAAGTAAGGAAGGAAATGTTTTGTATGAAGTACAATCTTCTGAGGATGGTAAAGTTTCAAGGAGACATATTGATCAGATCAAAAAAGTATTTTACCCTGTGCATTCACCATCGGACGAAATAGTGTTTCAGATAATATTAAGCGGGAATATTTTGAGGAAGAAAATAATGTTAATTAAAACTTAAACAATGAAAATAATATAGGTATAGAACATGATGATGAAAATGGTGTAGATTTTGAGGCTGGGAACAAAATTACACCAGTTGTAGAAAATGTCAAAACTTATAATTTAAGGCCTCGGCAAAACGTTAAATGAATTTGAAAATTCTGTATACAGGGTGGTCCGCGAGTAACTGTACAACGTTTAATGGTGAATAGCTGGTACCTTGGGGAGCCAGAAAACAACAATCAAATATGGGCTAAGTCTTTTCGTTTCTGAGATACAGGGTGATTTATTGATTTTGGCAAAACATTCAGATAGCTATAACTCCTGAACCGTTCTACGTATTCGCTTCAAATTTGGCACGTGTTGTCATCTCAGGCCATCAAATTGTTCATATACACCGCACCGAAATTGTACAGACCAGGACTAGGAAATTTTGATTTTTACTTCCAGGTCAAATAAAACACCCTGTACATGGAATGCCAAATTTTCGGATTCACCATCGGATTCTGCATAGATTTTCCTGCCAAATTCCGTTTTTCGCGTGAACGGCACACCTCCCGTTCATTTTTTTTTCTCGAAAATAAGATCACACCTCCGAATATTAAGTGGTGTTACGGACCTGCATTTTGCAATAGGAAGCTCATGACATTAAATTCGGTTATAAAAACATCTTATTGAAAGAATAGAATTAAGTTGTAGCGAGATACGGAACCAGCCTAATACTATTAGAAAAGCTGTCAATCAACTTAGACTTAGAGCAAGAAAATGTATTGATGAAAACGGGGGAATCTTTGAAAATCAACTTTAATCAAAGTTTTGCTTCGAAAGTTATTCAAATGTGTTTTGAATTTCTTTTTTTTTCTTTAATTTTTGTTTTATTATTTATGTTCAGTTCGATTCTCAATATAAAAAATGTTTTTATAACCGAATTTAATGTCATGAGCTTCCTATTGCAAAATGCAGGTCCGTAACACCACTTAATATTCGGAGGTGTGATCTTATTTTCGAGAAAAAAAAATGACCGGGAGGTGTGCCGTTCACGCGGAAAACGGAATTTGGCAGGAAAATCTATGCAGAATCCGATGGTGAATCCGAAAATTTGGCATTCCATGTACAGGGTGTTTTATTTGACCTGGAAGTAAAAATCAAAATTTCCTAGTCCTGGTCTGTACAATTTCGGTGCGGTGTATATGAACAATTTGATGGCCTGAGATGACAACACGTGCCAAATTTGAAGCGAATACGTAGAACGGTTCAGGAGTTATAGCTATCTAAATGTTTTGCCAAAATCAATAAATCACCCTGTATCTCAGAAACGAAAAGACTTAGCCCATATTTGATTGTTGTTTTCTGGCTCCCAAAGGTACCAGCTATTCACCATTAAACGTTGTACAGTTACTCGCGGACCACCCTGTATAAGTGTATATAGCCATTAACAATGAAAGATGTTGTAAAATTAGGGTAAGGGTGTAATATTGTAAAATGTAGATTATTAGATTATAGGTATAAGTAGAGACCGTTTTGGGTCATCCCGCGCATGTAGCGCGATAAGGATGGTATGTCAAAGAAGTGGAAATAAAAGAATGTCAGTTGAGTTAAAGAATCCATGTGTTATAAATATAAATCCTTCCTAGTTTATCACAAGTCTGTATTCTACAACTACTCACCTTATTTCAATTCGATCTGTATTGATTGAAGACAAAATTATTACTCGGAAACCATTGGGCCCATTATCGAACTTGTCCGTCATATTGGGACGCGCCACCTACCCTGAAAATTTCGAATCGCTTTCCGTTCTCAAGTTATCGTGGCAACGGCCGGGCAGAATCAAATTTGACCTTGAATTCTTCATCAGGGAGTTAAAGCCAATCGTTTGAGATGATTTCCGGCAAAAGATTCGAAAATTACAGACATTTGGGCGGAATGATAACGCGATGTTCCCCAGAACATGCGAGCAAAAACGGCTGATCCATTTGTTAATACAGTGTAACCTCCGTATAACAAATTTGAGGGGAGATTGATAAATTCTCTTTATATCGAGCAATTCTTTAAAATTTGATATTCGTATAAATGGGTTTAGGTAGTCTACGAATCAGTTAAACATGGTAGACACACGTGTTTAAGGCACGTTTTCCTTGAAGATAAATACATTATATTTTTAGGGCAGATACGTACCGGTTTCATAGTTACTACCAATCATCACCGTAACTTGATACACAAAATGACAAACGAAGGAGCTCTAGGAAACTTGAACCCTCTTATGGCATAATACTGGAAAGAAAGTCTCACCAGCGCCACCTAGAAATATCCTCACGAACTCAAACCCTCTGTGATGCGGAAACCTTGAGCGATGTTCAGTGACGTCCATTCTTTTGTCGCAAGATGGAGTCAGGGAGTGCAAAGCAGACTACCTATATAACCCCATTGCGACATGAAAACAATCGGTTTAGTGTGGATAGAGAAAACCACAAACCAGTGAACATGGAATGAGGTGACTGGCTAATCGCTAATAACTAAAAGACACACAGTGAAATATTCTTGTGTATGTGAATACCAAGAAATTTGGTACAGTCAGTTGAAGTTATCTTTCGATCTAGACAACTCATTCTCAAGGAATATTCCTTACATAATGAAAAATGTATATTCATTATCAATAAATGAATATTGTTATGGAATAAATATAATATATCCTTCAATGCGTCTTTATTCATCAAGATGAAAACAAATTATTCTTTTCTCCCTAACAAAATATCAGTTACTCTTTTGGTTTCTTCTTTCGGAAGTTATCTCGTTTACTGACAGACAGAATCGAATAGAATCGTTTGAGATCAAGGCTGAAAATTGGAAAATTACATATACTAATTGATACGGGCGCGCATAACTAAAACTAAGATGAAATGAAATCTAAACTGAATTTCTCTTGGAAGGTTTATACTCGTATCATTAGCTGAAGGTGCGATGATGTCTAAGATGATTAATTTTACCGGCAAATTCTCTTGAAGGATAGTAAATCCATTAAGGAGCAGAGCATTACCTTATCACGTGATGTGCAGTTTGTATGGTGGTTTCTCCCGAAATTAACCCTTGATGTGAATAGAACAAAACCCACGTAATATGGACTTTTCCAGGATATACTCTATTTCAAACAAAACGTGCAAGGTTGTACTTATGGTATAAGTTACTGTTTCCAACGTTTTTGTTCCCTTAGTTCGATTATAAAAAAGTGGGATGGCCCTGTGGACTGGTGCTTTGGCGATCTTGTTCAAACTTTGGCAAACCATATTGATATTGGTTTCTCAGAGTTGGGAATGATATCCATGGGTTCTCATGATAGAACTGCATCATAAAAAATTGAACTGAAAACGTAGGTCTATGAATCACCTCATATGTTTGATTTACATACATCAGCAAATTATAATTAGAGCATTCTATGATATCATAAATACAGTTCTGTTGTGTTCTTGCGACATTTGGTTTTCAACATCCAGTAGTAGTCTGCCATCCTATTAACAATCCATCTTCCTTGGTATCTCCGCTCTATTTCTTGTATGTCTTGATGATGGAAACGTTCTCGTTGTTCTTTTCTTAGAGCTCCAAGATTTTCAGGAAAATATTCCAGATGGGAATGGAGGAAATAGACATTGACACTCATGTTGCAGTACATTTTTTGTAGTTTTCTAATAACTCAGCAACATTGGTTTTGTAGTTCAGGTTATTTTTCAAGAAAACATGTACCAAAACAAGTTTAAAGGAATTCCAGGCCTAACTTCCTTTCAATTCCATTTTGGTTTCAAAGTTCTCATCTTTCAACAGTTTTCTTGTCGGGCCCAACAAAGACTCCCTCTTTGAGCTTAGCTTCGGATAAACCAGGAAACTGTTCACATATACTCCATTCATTTTTATAAAGTCTCCCGGTTGGCCATGATTTAGGTCTATCACGTTTTTGTAACTAAAACAAAGGCAGGTTGGCGCTTCTGAAATATCAAATCAATCAATGTCAAAACAATTCTCTGAAACGTTGCTAATTTCTACTCTCAACAATCAACATAATGTTCCATCTTAGACAAGATATTATCACATATCACAGGTTTAACAGTGACTACAACATTTTTAAACTGGTATTTAAATGTCTTCTGTAGGCTTATTTCTTGAGAATTTCAAAAAACGGGGAATTCCATAGGTACGTCTTTTCGTTTAGATGTTAAGTTCTGCCGGGATATCCAGGTACTTTTATGCTGGGTTTCACGAAGCTTCGATTAGCTTAATCGTGGATTTAATTCGATGGTTTTATCAAAAATTAACTGAAAATCTACATAGAATCGCACTAATTTGGCAATTAAGAGTTGTCAAAGCTTTGTGAAACCCAATGTTATTCATTCAAATGAACTACCATAAAGTATCGGACTACTGTATCCAATATTTTTCATTAAAATTTCAAAACTTGATTCTTGATTTCCGTGCAAGAAAATAGCATAACTGAATCTTCCAACCAGTATATAGTGAAATATTTCCATAGTAAGAACAGATGACAAATTTTCTTCAACAATCACCAGGTCTGTGGAATTGTTGAATTCACATAATATCCTCTCAAATTCATTATTTTTCCCAAGAAAATTCACATTGTGAAAAATACGTAATTACTACGACTTCTATATAGAGAGGAGTTATCTGACAAGAAAATGAGCATAACCTAACATTTTCAAAATATATACGGTGAAATGTGTCAAATGTTCATGGCCAACCGGGAGACCTTATAAAAGTGAATAGAAAATAGATACTTGAAACACTCTCCTTCTTTGTTTAAAGCTTTTTCAAATTGTCTCATAACCCCCAGTTTGATGTGAAGTGGTGGGAGCAAAATCATTTCAGGGTCCACTAAACTTTCTCTTTTGTTTTTTCGTGTCATGCCTATCCCATTCACAAAGGAAACATGGATACTTTGTGTAACCACTTTGTTGGCCTAGTAACATAAAATAACAGACAGAAACATGTCTTGTTTCAGTACGAATTAGAATTTGCTAGTTTATACCTGCAATTTTATCACATGGAATAGACAACTAGCATGGCTATTTTGAAAATAGCTTGTTTATATTATTGGCTTATCTAATTAGGGCTAATACCATGATTGCTGGATTGATCTATAGCCTACAGTACTGAAAAAACATATGGCGACTGAACCTAAATAAAAGGAAAAATGACAAAATCGACATGCGGATTGTGATTTAACTAAGGGTGATGGAATTTTTTTGATTCTTGGCGCTCTTGTCCCTCGGAACAGAGTGATTATCAATTTGCACAAATGTCTGTAATTTTATAATTTTTGGATGTAGTCTTAAACGAGTTGGTTCGACTCACTGATCAAGAAGTCGTGGTCAAAATCGATTCTGTACGGCTGGTCCGGCCGTTAACACGATAACTCTCGAACGTAATGAGCTAGACAGTTGAAATTTTCAGAGTAGGTTTGGGTGATAAATATCTCAGATAAGTTCGTTATTGGGCTGAATTGGCCTAATAGATACCGAGAAACAAAAAAAATAATTATTGGTACGTTACAAACTTCAAATTCTATTTTTTTTTAAATGCAGTTTCACCATAAGAATACATAGATATAATTTTCAACTCTAACAAGCTATTACTTTTGGAGATATAATTTTTCAAAATTTCAATAATACATCGTACTTCTATGTTTTCCCAGAATACGAACTCCATCTGTCTGTGTTCTATTTGTATTCACCGTTCACAGATGTAATCTTATCTACCCATAAGAGCCATGTCAAATTTATTTCTCTTCTAGAAAACAAAGTATGATTGAATGCAAAATGACCAATTATTTAAAAACATATTTATATTGATAAGTCAGTTTACTTTGCTATACGAAAATATTTAGAGTGATTATTTTTTATTTTCTAGTAAAAGTGATAATGCATTATTGAACTAAGAGGTAAGTGAACATTATATTTAAAATATTTTACTACAATAACAATTTATCATATAATTATTGGAACTTCGAGTTTGAAAAACATAAATAATTTTAAGTAGTTCCTATCCTATAGAATCAAATTATGTACGTTGAATTCTCACTCCATTCCAATAGTACGATTTAGATGATTTCAGGTATAGCTGAAACTTACACACTAGGGGCCAGTTTTTCAGTTGCGAGTTAACTCAAGGTACCGAGTAGCCCAAGTATTATGTCTACATAAAGATAGTTAGGCACTTGTGTAACTCGCAAACCTCGTGTTAACTAATTTAGAAACCTGCCCTAAGCTTGTCGTAAACTTTGTAATACATCAAATCTTTCAAGCTTGTTTTTTTTTATTTCAACCATTAAGCTAAACCGGTGGAATTGTACAAAAAAAATAACACTCAAATGCGCAGGGCGTTTCATTCGTGAATTTATTCGAAGTTACCAGAGATATCTATCTACAAATTTTAATATAGATTTCTACTAAAAGAACATTCTCAATGACTGAAATAGGGTTTAGACATATGTCTATTGTTCTACCAGTGCTATGAAATATTTTTATAATTGACATGAACTGACATTTTCTTTATGGGAAAATTGTGGTACAATTCATATGCAATGTATACTTGCAAATTTTGGCCATACCCCACCCAAACCTGAAAACTGCAACGTATAATGAAATAAAACATCTCGAACGGAATGAACTGAAGATTTGAAGTTTTCATAGCAGATCTGAGGAATGAATATCTCTGATAAGTTCGTTATTGAGTAGAATCGGTCTGGTGGTTTCAGATTAATCATTTTTGACACTCTTGTTTTTTTTTTTAATGACACCTTTGGAATTTAATTTCCTTTATGATGCAGTTCTATCATAGCAATCCATTGATATCATTCCCAACTCTTATAAACCAATACTTTCAACACATTATTTATCAAATTTTGAACAAGAGCTTCAAAAAGCTCCTGTCCACAGGGATTTCCCACTTTTTTTCCCGTAATCAGTGCACAAAATACCTACGAAATCTGGTCAAATAGGCTAAACTTTTTTGGTCGCAGACCTATTTCTTCTGAATAGGTTTTTATCTACCAATTACAAAATTCACAGTATATATTGATGCTGATTGATGTTCTACATCTACTCCTATATCATCATCTATGTAGATAATATATCTAGATTCTATCAATTACATACATATCACATATATCTAGATATAAATAATGTAAAATTAGTCACGGCCGTTGGGATCCAAAAGAGCAACTCAATTGAAATTAGATTGAATCATAGATAAATTTTCAACATTGGAATCCTATTGAAAGCCCTACCTTAGGTACTGAGATTAAATCCAGAAAAACACAACACAATTATCGCTTTTTCCTGAACGATAAATTGAGTAATAGCCTTAACACACGAAATGATATTCATCAACCATTTGACTAATATAACCGTATATTTTTAACATCAAACGAGAACTGTAAACCCATAGACGTAAAATATAATCCATCTGAAGGTATTTCTTACAATGAATCTTAATTTAGATTTAAAGTCAACAATCATCGGCAACGTAGATCAACGTTATATGCTAATTGCTATTTGTCTCGAATGTTAATAGGTATCACGACTTGCACGTATTGTGCTGGCGCATTCGACATGTACATTGTTCTAGGACAAATTAACGGTATTGGGCGATGTCAAACCATAATACGAAGAGGTACAAGTGATTTTCATGATATTAGAGTAGATGTAGTCTCCATCAACAGTATTATATACCTACTCACCTACTGTGAATATAGTAATTGGTGGATGTAAACCTAGTGATAATGAGCTTTATTGCAATATATTGCTGAAGTGACTACAAGCAGAGAGCTGTTAAAGATACTTTGGAAAAGAATCTAGTTAATAGAGAGCGATTTTTCCTCGGAACAGAGCGCTTATCAATTTGCCCAAATGTCTGTAATTTTCGAATATTTGACTGAGGCTTGTTTCACATGCATACGATTCCATTTGGTTCAGTTCGTTTTCGGTTTTAACCAAAAACGAATGGAGCCGTTTCACACATATACGGTTCATATTAGGTTTTATGTTTTCTCCCGAAACACAGGCTCAATCACAATTCCAATTTTTTCGCGACGTCAGATTCATCAAAGTTATTCAAAATTCGAACACAACCATCTTTGCATGCTTCCTGCGTTTTCAATTTCTCTTTATATTTTTCCGAAGTTTTGTCCCACAGCACTGATTTAGATTTGATGTAGAAATCAGTCCATCTAGAGTTGGTAAACCATAATTTTCTCATAAATACTGAAATAGGAACAATATCCCGAAAATATGTATCTATAGTTATATTTCTATATTTAAACAATTAGGGAAAGATATCTGCTCGGTTTCAGGTTAAAACCACAGAACGTGACAGAAAACATATGTACATATTTATCTTTTATGGTTAAAACCGAAACTATACCGTGTTTGTGTGAACGCCCCGGTTGATCTATATTCCCTACACACAAATCCAAGCCTGATAGAAACCTATTCGTGTCGAGGGAGTATTCGGTGCTGTACGGTTTCTATTCGGTACCGAATCTGAACCGAAGCACCGTTTCACACTTGTCTCCAGCGAACGGAACAGAAGAAAAACCGTACCGAACGGACCCGTATGCATGTGAAACAGGCCTGTCAATGGTCTCAAATGTTTTGATTCGACCCACTGATCAAGAATCCGTGGTCAAAATCGATTATGTCCGGCCGTCCGTAAGCACGATAACTCTCGAACTGAGTGAGCTAGATAGTTGAAATTTGAACCGAGATTATTATCTTGGTTAAGTTCGTTATCGGGCAAAATAGGTGGTTTCGAATTCGATGTACCTAACGAAAAAAAAAAATTGTTTGACATTAAAAGTTTCAATCAACATTTTTTTTAAGATGCACTTTCATCATAAGAATCCACTGATATCATTCTCAACTCTAAAAAACGGATACTTTCAGAGATATGATTTTTCAAAATTTCAATTATTAATCGAAATTTTATGATTTTATAGAATGCTCTACCTACTTATAATTTGCTGATGTATGTAAATCCAACATATGAGTTGAGTCGTAGATCTACGTTTTGTATTTAATTTCTGGAGCTCCAGTTCCTCGAAACGTAATGCTTATCAATTTGTTTTCACAACATGTAGATAATCCATACTCCTCGATTGAATAATATACCATACCTGGGACACAGTTTGACAATGCCGTATGCGAATAGCGAACGGAGACAGATATAAAGTCTATGATCTCATGGACTTTCTGTGACCGTTTCCGACGGATAATTATTATAATTATTCTGTCAGTCGGAATCACAACTAAACTATTCGATTTGAGATTTTCTTGGAAATGAATGGATTAATGGATATTTATGGAATTTTCAATACATAAGAATAATATTTCAAGAAATCTTAAATAAATTGAGCTTCATCACTGAAGATTGTCCTGTACAATGAGAAATTTAATCTTAAAATATTATCACCAGGTTCTAAAGGTTGTTCAACATTCCTGAACGACAACTTCTTAACTCTAATTTATGATGCAGTTCTATCATAAGAATCCATTGATATCATTCCCAACTCTGACGATGGGGTTCACAAAGCTTTGACACTTGCCAAAACAGTGTGATTCTATGTCAATTTCCAGTTCATTTTTGATGCAAACACCGAATTAAATCCACACCTAAGCTAATCGAAGATTCTTGAACCCCACCATGAGAAACCAATACTTTCGGAGATATGATCTGTCAAGGTTTGAATAATTACTCTCTAGTAATTCGACAAGAGCGCTAAAGCCTCAGTCCACACAACTTTCCCACTTTTATTAATAGTATCTGGGTATCTACTTACTCTTTGAACACAGGAACTCAAATACATATCCTAACATACCCTTTAGCGTGCTTATTCCCCTGAACAGCTTATCAATTTGACCAAATGTCTGTAATATTCGAATTTTGCACTGGTTCAGTTCGTTAATGGGCAAAATCCACCTAGTGATTTCGGAGTTATAGCCATCTGAAATTTTGTTTTCCAAATAACTCGAAAAATACTGATCTGATCGAATGTAAGCTCAGCATTTAGTTTAAAAACACCGACACGAAGACTTACGCAAAATTTTGTGAGGTTCCTAAACTAGAAAATTGGAAAAAAAATATTTTAAGAAATTCTGTAGTTCAGAAACTATCTGTTGGATATCGTTGAAATTTTGCGAGAACCTTCAAAACCTCATTTTACAACGAAGTTCTTGATTTAGTCTCGATCGGATTAATATTGATGGGGATGTTGGCCAAATATGGAAATATTACAACTATTACGTTATAATAATCCAATGTATTACACTCGAACAATCAACTTGTTTATATTTTTTTATATTCGACGCGAAGTCGAACGAATTTTATGTTTCAAGAGAAGAGCAATTTGTTCAAAAGGTGATTTTAAATCGATATTCAACAGCTATCACAGGTCAAGAGTTAAATATGGTACTTATGGACTTATTTCGAAGAAATGGGACCCATTAATTTGGGGTTGATTGAGAGCTAAACGATATTTTAATCCGGATAATCTGGGGTAGCCAAGATTCAAGGATTCGCAGTCTCGGACATATTCTATTTAATATAAAACAACAAACAATGAAAAAGCGTATAAAAAACTAATTATTTAATAATTTTAACATTCACAATTTTTGCGCGTATGTTCCAGGGAACAGACTGCTATCATTTTGCCCAAATGTCTGTAATTTCCCAATTGTTTGCCGAAAATGTTCTCCAACGATTGGGTTCGACGGACTGATGAAGAATTCGAGGTCAAATTCGATTCTGTCCTGCCGGCCGTTGCCAAAAAACTTTCGAACGGAAAGAAAAGGTGACTTGAAAATTCCATTTCCGAGCACAAATTTTGTTTTCAAACAATACAAATCCGATAGCATTGAAACTCGTAGGTCCTAGTGGTATATGAAAAAAATTGTTCAAGCACTGACGTGAAGTCAGAAGCTTTTGCGCGTATGTTCTATTGTCCATTCTTCTGACTTCAGGTCAGTGCTCGAACCAATTTTTTTTTCGTGATTTTTTTGAAATTTTCTAGGGGTGCGGTTCTTAAACTTTTTTTTTTCGTCATTTTTTTCAAATTTTCTAGGGATACGGTTCTTACAAAATTTCAAACACGTCTTTATGATGATTTTCTACTACTAGTTACCAAGCTTCAATCTGATCGAATATTTATTTTTTGAGTTATCAAGGAAATAATATTCCAGGTGGGTATAACTCGGAAACCGTTTGACCGATTTTGCCCAAAAACGATCTCAACTCTCCCTTTCGGATACGCAACCTACCCTGAAAATTGCAAGTCCTCATCTCCTTTCGTTCGAAAGTTATCGAGGCAACGGTCACCGATCTACTGAACTCACACAAGAATGCTCGAATCTCCAACAATATTCAACCGATCGTGTTAAAGCTTGAAACTTGACAGTACAGTTAGAATATGAAGGCTCTTGCAAAATTTCAGCAATTTCAAACGAATAGTTACTGATATATAGAATTTTTTTTTCAATTTTCAATGATTTATTAACAATTTTCTACAAATACAATCCTCACAAAATTTTGCAAGAATTTTTGCGTTGGCATTCTACAACTAATTACTATGTTTGAATTCAATCGGTTTAGTATTTTTCGAGTTAATGAGGAACAAAAAACAACCAAATTTCAGATGGCTATAACTCTAAAACCGTTTCGCCGATTATGCTCATAAACAAACTGAAATGTTGCGTTCTGGTGCACATCCTAACCTGAAAACTTCAAGCCGCTATCTCTTTCCGTTCTCAAGTTATCATGACAACAAAAATATTTTTTTTAATAATTTTTTTAAAATTTTCTATCCTTACGATTCGGACAAAATTTCACGAACGTGCTTAAGTTCATTTTCTACAACTACTCACCAAGTTTCAATTTGATCGGATTTATATTGGTTGAAAACAAAATTATTACTCGGAAACCACTGGGCCGATTATGCCCATTAACGAACTTGTCCGTCGTATTGGGATGCGCCACCCACCCTGAAAATTTCAAGTCGCTAGCTCTCTTCGTTCTCAAGTTATCGTGGCAACGGCCGGACGGACGGACAGAATCAAATTTGACCTCGAATTCTTTATTGGGGAGTCGAACTAAATCGTTTGAGACCATTTTCGTCCGAAAATTCGAAAGTTACAGACATTTGGGTAAAACTATAACGCAATGTTCCCCAGAACATACGCGCAAAAAGTGTTTTATCCGAAGGGAGGAGTCCAAGATATAACTCAAAGACTCAGCCTGTTAATAAATACATGGCGAAGGCGTTTTTCTTTCAGGGGCCCTCAGACTTTTGAACCGTGATTTCAACATATAATGAGTACGTTGAATATCAATTATCCAGAGAATTCGTAATGTTTAGGAATGTATTACTGTTTATTATTAAAAAACATAAGTTTCGTAAATAGCCCTAAATGGAACAAAACACACGGAAGTTCCATACATAATTACCGAAGAAAAACTCAGATATCTGCTTGCGCTGACCATGGCGATGAAAATCGAATAACTAGAACCACTTTGTACATAGTCAATAGTGGAAATGCTCGAATTTTTCTTATATTCATGTAATCCCTTAATTCGTGAAACGCCGAATCGAAAGAAAGGAATATTGCAGAAGCCAGTGATTAATTCAAACGAATGTCACACCCCCATCTGCCACATTTGCGTGAAGTTATCCACACATTCTCATCCACACATTATGACGTGGGGACTGTCGAATATGGGATATACGGAATTTAACGAGCAGTGTTGCCAGACAGACAATTATTCCCTTATTAACAAATTTGTCAAAATAGGAGATTACACGCGCTTTAAAATTCATTTTAAATCATAAGGGGGTTTCACATACAATTATGACCGACAAACTATACAGGTGGGGACTATGTGTCTTATATATGTAAATGATTAATTTTCCTCGAAAAGCATCCAAGTATCCCAACGAATATGATAATAAATTCTTGGTTTTCTATGATGACCTTCATTAAGAATGTATATGAATTTTAGCTCGACATAACGTACAGGGTGAGAAAATAAATACTGACTTGGAAAATAATGTTTTTTTCACTGAACGACGGCCGTTGCATCGAGTATTTTTGTATTCTTACATTCCTCAGATGACTCTTATTCAGAATAAAGTTGAATTTTTGCTCGACGTATCGTACAGTGTGAGAAAATAAATACTGACTTGGAAAATAATGTTTTTTTCAGTGAACGACGGCCGTTGCATCGAGTATTTTTCTATTCTTACATTCCTCAGATGACTCTAATTCAGAATAAAGTTGAATTTTTGCTCGACGTATCGTACAGTGTGGAAAAATGAATACTGACTTGGAAAATAATGTTTTTTTCACTGAACGACGGTCGTTGCATCGAGTATTTTTCTATTCTTATATTCCTTAGATGACACTGATTCGGAATAAAGATGAATTTTTGCTCGACGTATCGTACAGTGTGAGAAAATAAATACAGACTTGGAAAATAATGTTTTTTTTACTGGAGGACGGCCGTTGCATCGAGTATTTTTCTTTTCTTACATTCCTTAGATGACACTAATTCAGAATAAAAATGAATTTTTGCTCGACGTATCGTACAGTGTGAGAAAATAAATACTGACTTGGAAAATAAAGTTTTTTTCACTGAACGACGGCCGTTGCATCGAGTATTTTTCTATTTTTATATTCTTCAGATGATACTTATTCATAATAAAGATGAATTTTTGCTCGACGTATCGTACAGTGTGAGAAAATAAATACTGACTTGGAAAATAATGTTTTTTTCACTGAACGACGGCCGTTGCAACGAGTATTTTTCTTTTCTTACATTCCTTAGATGACACTACTTCAGAATAAAAATGAATTTTAGCTCGACGTATCGTACAGTGTGAGAAAATAAATACTGACTTGGAAAATAATGTTTTTTTCACAGAACGACGGCCGATGCATCGAGTGTTTTCCTTTTCTTACATTCCTTAGATGACAATAATTCAGAAAAAAAATGAATTTTTGCTCGACGTATCGTACAGTGTGAGAAAATAAATACTGACTTGGAAAATAATGTTTTTTTCACTGAACGACGGCCGTTGCATCGAGTATTTTCCTATTTTTATATTCTTCAGATGACACTTATTCATAATAAAGATGGATTTTTGCTCGACGTATCGTACACTGTGAGAAAATAAATACTGACTTGGAAAATAATGTTTTTTTCACTGAACGACGGCCGTTGCATCAAGTATTTTCCTATTTTGATATTCTTCAGATGACACTAATTCATAATAAAGATGAATTTTTACTCGACGTAGCGTACAGTGTGAGAAAATAAATACTGACTTGGAAAATAATGTTTTTTTCACTGAACGACGGCCGTTGCATCGAGTATTTTTCTATTCTTACATTCCTTAGATGAACCTCATTTAGAATAAAAATGAATTTTTGCTTGACGTATCGTACAGTGTGAGAAAATATATACTGACTTGGAAAATGATGTTTTTTTCACTGAACGACGGCCGTTGGATCGAGAATTTTTCAATTTTTATATTCTTCAGATGACACTAATTCATAATAAAGATGAATTTCTGCTCGACGTATCGTACAGTGTGAGAAAATAAATACGGCAGTTGCATCGAGTATTTTTCTCTTCTTACATTCCTTAGATGACACTAATTCAGAATAAGAATGAATTTATGCTCGAAGTATCGTACAGTGTGAGAAAATAAATACTGACTTGGAAAATATTGTTTTTTTCGCTGAACGACGGCCGTTGCATCGAGTGTTTTTCTTTTCTTACATTCCTTAGATGACACTTATTCAGAATAAAGATGAATTCTTGCTCGACGTATCGTACAGTGTGAGAAAATAAATACTGACTTGGAAAATAATGTTTTTTTCACTGAACGACGGCCGTTGCATAGAGTCTTTTTGTATTCTTACATTCCTCAGATGACTCTAATTCAGAATAAAGTTGAATTTTTGATCGACGTATCGTACAGTGTGAGAAAATAAATACTGACTTGGAAAATGATGTTTTTGCACGGAACGACGGCCGTTGCATCGAGTATTTTTCTATTCTTATATTACTTAGATGACACTAATTCGGAATAAAGATGAATTTTTGCTCGACGTATCGTACAGTGTGAGAAAATAAATACTGACTTAGAAAATAATGTTTTTTTCACTGAACGACGGCCGTTGCATCGAGTATTTTTCTGGTTTTATATTCATCAAAGGACACTAATTCTGAATAAAGATGAATTTTTGCTCGACGTATCGTACAGTGGGAGAAAATAAATACTGACTTGGAAAATAATGTTTTTTTTACTGAAGGACGGCCGTTGCATCCAGTATTTTTCTTTTCTTACATTCCTTATATGACACCTATTCAGAATAAAAATGAATTTTTGCTCGACGTATCGTACAGTGTGGGAAAATAAATACTGACTTGGAAAATAATGTTTTTTTCACTGAACTTCGGCCGTTGCATCGAGTATTTTTCTATTCTTATATTCCTTAGATAACTCTAATTCGGAATAAAGATGAATTTTTGCTCGACGTATCGTACAGTGTGAGAAAATAAATACTGACTTGGAAAATAATGTTTTTTTCACTGAACGACGGCCGTTGCATCGAGTATTTTTATTCTGAATAAGTGTCATCTGAAGAATATAAAAATAGAAAAATACTCGATGCAACGGCCGTCGTTCAGTGAAAAAAACATTATTGTCCAAGTCAGTATTTATTTTCTCACACTGTAGGATACGTCGAGCAAAAATTAATCTTTATTCTGAATTAGTGTCATCTGAAGACTATAAGAATAGAAAAATACTCGATGCAACGGCCGTCGTTCAGTGAAAAAAACCTTACTTCCAAGTCTGTATTTATCTTCTCACACTGTACGAAACTTCGAGCAAAAATTCATTTTTATTCTGAATTAGTGTCATCTAAGGAATGTTAGAAAAGAAGAATACTCGATGCAACGGCCGTCGTTCAGTGAAAAAAACATTATTTTCCAAGTCAGAATTTATTTTCTCACACTGTACGATACGTCGAGCAAAAATTCATCTTTATTATGAATAGGTGTCATCTGAAGAATATATAAATAGGAAAATACGCGATGCAACCGCCGTCGTTCAGTGAAAAAAACATTATTTTCCAAGTCAGTATTCATTTTCTCCCACTGTACGATACGTCGATTAAAAATTCATATTCATTCTGCATAAGAGACATGTGAGGAATGTAAGAATAGAAAAATACTCCATGCAATGGCCGTCGTTCAGTGAAAAAAACATTATTTTCCAAGTCAGTATTTATTTTCTCACACTGTACGATACGTCGAGCAAGAATTCATCTTTATTCTGAATAAGTGTCATCCAAGGAATATAAGAATAGAAAAATACTCGATGCAACGGCCGTCGTTCAGTGAAAAAAACCTTACTTCCAAGTCTGTATTTATCTTCTCACACTGTACGATACTTCGAGCAAAAATTCATTTTTATTCTGAATTAGTGTCATCTAAGGAATGTAAGAAAAGAAGAATACTCGATGCAACGGCCGTCGTTCAGTGAAAAAAACATTATTTTCCAAGTCAGAATTTATTTTCTCACACTGTACGATACGTCGAGCAAAAATTCATCTTTATTATGAATAAGTTTCATCTGAAGAATATAAAAATTCTCACACTGTACGATAAGTCGAGCAAAACTTCATTTTTATTCTGAATAAGTGTCATCTAAGGAATGTAAGAAAAGAAAAATACTCGATGCAACGGCCGTCCTTCAGTAAAAAAAACATTATTTTCCAAGTCAGTATTTATTTTCTCACACTCTCACGTACAAAAATTCATCTATTATGAATAAGTGTCATCTGAAGAATATAAAAATAGGAAAATACTCGATGCAACGGCCGTCGTTCAGTGAAAAAAACATTATTTTCCAAGTCAGTATTTATTTTCTCACACTGTACAATACGTCGAGCAAAAATTCAACTTTATTCTGAATTAGAGTCATCTGTGGAATGTAAGAATAGCAAAATACTCGATGCAACGGCCGTCGTTCAGTGAAAAAAACATTATTTTACAAGTCAGTATTTATTTTCTCACACTGTACGATACGTCGAGCAAAAATTCATCTTTATTATGAATAAGTGTCATCTGAAGAATATAAAAATAGAAAAATACTCGATGCAACGGCCGTCGTTCAGTGGAAAAAACTTTATTTTCCAAGTCAGTATTTATTTTCTCACACTGTACGATACGTCGAGCAAAAATTCATTTTTATTCTGAATTAGTGTCATCTAAGGAATGTAAGAAAAGAAAAATACTCGATGCAACGGCCGTCCTTCAGTAAAAAAAAACATTATTTTCCAAGTCAGTATTTATTTTCTCACACTGTACGATACGTCGAGCAAAATTTCATTTTTATTCTGAATTAGTGTCATCTAAGGAATATAAAAATATAAAAATACTCGATGCAACGGCCGTCGTTCAGTGAAAAAAACATTATTTTCCAAGTCAGTATTTATTTTCTCACACTGTACGATACGTCGAGCAAAAATTCATTTTTATTCTGAATTAGTGTCATCTAAGGAATGTAAGAAAAGTAAAATACTCGATGCAACGGCCGTCGTTCATTGAATAAAACATTATTTTCCAAGTCAGTATTTATTTTCTCGCACTGTAGGATACGTCGAGCAAAAATTCATCTTTATTATGAATTAGTGTCATCTGAAGAATATAAAAATAGAAAAATACTCGATGCAACGGCGGTCGTTCAGAGAAAAAAACATTATTTTCCAAGTCAGTATTTATTATCTCACAGTGTACGATACAACGAGCAAAAATACATTTTTATTCTGAATTAGTGTCATCTGAGGAATGTAAGAAAAGAAAAATACTCGATGCCACGGCCTACCTTCAGTAAAAAAACATTATTTTCCAAGTCTGTATTTATTTTCTCACACTGTACGATACGTCGAGCGAAAATACATTTTTAATCTAAATGAGGTTCATCTAAGGAATGTAAGAATAGAAAAATACTCGATGCAGCGGCCGTCGTTCAGTGAAAAAAACATTATTTTCCAAGTAAGTATTTATTTTCTCACACTGTACGATAAGACGATTAAAAATTCATCTTTATTATGAATTAGTGTCATCTGAAGAATATAAAAATAGAAAAGTACTCGATGTCGTTCAGTGAAAAAAACATTATTTTACAAGTCAGTATTTATTTTCTCACACTGTATGATACGTCGAGCAAAAATCCATCTTTATTATGAATAAGTGTCATCTGAAGAATATAAAAATAGGAAAATACTCGATGCAACGGCCGTCGTTCAGTGAATAAAACATTATTTTCCAAGTCAGTATTTATTTTCTCATACTGTAGGATACGTCGAGCAAAAATTCATTTTTATTCTGAATTTGTGTCATCTAAGGAATGTAAGAAAAGAAAAATACTCGATGCAACGGCCGTCGTTCAGTGAAAAAAGCATTATTTTCCAAGTCAGTATTTATTTTCTCACACTGTACGATACGTCGAGCAAAAATTCATCTTTATTATGAATAAGTATCATCTGAAGAATATAAAAATAGAAAAATACTCGATGCAACGGCCGTCGTTCAGTGAAAAAAACTTTATTTTCCAAGTCAGTATTTATTTTCTCACACTGTACGATACGTCGAGCAAAAATTCATTTTTATTCTGAATTAGTGTCATTTAAGGAATGTAAGAAAAGAAAAATACTCGATGCAACGGCCCTCCTTCAGTAAAAAAAACATTATTTTCCAAGTCTGTATTTATTTTCTCACACTGTACGATACGTCGAGCAAAAATTCATTTTTATTCTAAATGAGGTTCATCTAAGGAATGTAAGAATAGAAAAATACTCGATGCAACGGCCATCGTTCAGTGAAAAAAACATTATATTCCAAGTCAGTATTTATTTTCTCACACTGTACGATACGTCGTTCAAAAATTCATCTTTATTCCGAATCAATGTCATCTAAGGAATATAAGAATAGAAAAATACTCGATGCAACGGCCGTCGTTCAGTGAAAAAAACATTATTTTCCAAGTCAGTATTCATTTTCCCACATTGTACGATACGTCAAGCAAAAATTCAACTTTATTCTGAATAAGAGTCATCTGAGGAATGTAAGAATAGAAAAATACTCGATGCAACGGCCGTCGTTCAGTGAGAAAAACATTATTTTCCAAGTCAGTATTTATTTTCTCACACTGTACGATACGTCGAGCAAAAATTCAACTTTATTCTGAATTAGAGTCATCTGAGGATTGTAAGAATACAAAAATACTCGATGCAACGGCCGTCGTTCAGTGAAAAAAACATTATTTTCCTAGTCAGTATTTATTATCTCACACTGTACGATACGTCGAGCAAGAATTCATCTTTATTCTGAATAAGTGTCATCTAAGGAATGTAACAATAGAAAAATACTCGATGCAACGGCCGTCATTCAGTGGAAAAAACATCATTTTCCAAGTCAGTATTTATTTTCTCACACTGTACGATACGTCGAGCAAAAATTCATCTTTATTCCGAATCTGTGTCATCTAAGGAATATAAGAATAGAAAAATACTCGATGCAACGGCCGTCGTTCAGTGAAAAAAACATTATTTTCCAAGTCAGTATTCATTTTCCCACACTGTACGATACGTCGAGCAAAAATTCAACTTTATTCTGAATTAGAGTCATCTGAGGAATGTAAGAATAGAAAAATACTCGATGCAACGGCCGTCGTTCAGTGAAAAAAACATTATTTTCCAAGTCAGTATTTATTTTCTCACACTGTACGATACGTCGAGCAAAAATTCAACTTTATTCTGAATTAGAGTCATCTGAGGAATGTAAGAATACAAAAATACTCGATGCAACGGCCGTCGTTCAGTGAAAAAAACATTATTTTCCAAGTCAGTATTTATTATCTCACACTGTACGATACGTCGAGCAAGAATTCATCTTTATTCTGAATAAGTGTCATCTAAGGAATGTAAGAATAGAAAAATACTCGATGCAACGGCCGTCATTCCGTGGAAAAAACATAATTTCCCAAGTCAGTATTTATTTTCTCACACTGTACGATACGTCGAGCAAAAATTCATCTTTATTCCGAATCAGTGTCAGCTAAGGAATGTAAGAATAGAAAAATACTCGATGCAACGGCCGTCGTTCAGTGGAAAAAACATCATTTTCCAAGTCAGTATTTATTTTCTCACCCTGTACGTTATGTCGAGCTAAAATTCATATACATTCTAAATGAAGGTCATCATAGAAAACCAAGAATTTATTATCATATTCGTTGGGACACTTGGATGATTTTCGAGGAAAATTAATCATTTACATATATAAGACACATAGTCCCCACCTGTATAGTTTGTCGGTCATAATTGTATGTGAAACCCCCTTATGATTTAAAATGAATTTTAATGCGCGTGTCATCTCCTATTTTGACAAATTTGTTAATAAGGCAATAATTGTCAGTCTGGCAACACTGCTCGTTAAATTCCGTATATCCCATATTCGACAGTCCCCACGTCATAATGTGTGGATGAGAATGTGTGGATATCTTCACGCAAATATCTGCGACAATGATCAGTGGGAGAAGAAACATAGGAATGCGAATAAATCGTGAAAATTCCCAGATGTTCTAACAGATTCGAGAAAACAGACAAGAAAGCACGATTGGGTGCCGCAATTCTTATGGAGCAAAGGATTAGTAATTTTTTTGGTTGGACGAAAACCGAGGTTCCCTATTGTTCGGGACCCAAGCACTTCGTTCGCAAATCGGAAGATCCGCCACTGGCACAGTATTGTGATGTGAATATTCCTAAGTTCTAGATATAAAAATGCCAGATGTATCTCATCCTCATTTTAGTTCTCAAATTCACGGATCAGTTGGTTCGTAATACTCAACAATATTGTCCAGCTGGGCAGCTCGTAAAAATAATATAAGATTAATATCGAAGGAAGTTCAGCTTGTTGACGCGAAACGTCATTTAACGCTTTATTAGCTATATTTCCTTTCATGGTATGGTGGAAAAGGATGCTTTATTGAAGTGTCAGGGAGACATGGAAGAGTCACAAGTATAATAGGAGGGGATGATAGACGTAGAAATGATCGAATATTTTTATTATGTTATTATTGGAAAGAAATATCGAATGAAGGTTTGTTGCCTCTATATCAGAGAGATATATCAATAAAAAATTCGGATTATCCATCATTTCTCACCACGACAAGTTAGTAAACGTAAGACAAATTTATGAAACCATAACACTCTGGTGTGATGAATTTTCAAGAGGTTTGGTATCATTTTTTCAGTAGTCGTACGAGGAAGGGATTTCCAGCAACTCAGTGGTCTGATTAATATCATTGTCGACTTTACAATAATAATAATAGTTAGACACAATGCGGCACTCCGAACCCAAATCAAGGATGCCTTAACAGCTAGCTACAAAAAGAAGATCCGAGATATATGGAAATCACAGCTTCCGGGAAAAATAAAGTATCTGCTACGAACAGCTTGGCAGTACCGATAATCACCTACTCATTCGGTATAGTTAACTGGACAGTGGATGAAATTCTCGAGCTAGACAGAACCACTCGTAAAGTGATGAACATGAATCGAAGCCTGCATCCCAACTGCTCGATTCAAAGTATATACCTTCCACGAACGCAGGGAGGCAGAGGTTTGCAAAGTTACCAACACCTTCAACAAACGTTGGAAATGGCAATAAGGATATTGAGAAGCGGAGACCCGCTTCTGAAAATGGTGGCTCAGCATGAAATCAGGAACCAGGAGCTTTCCTATTTAGGGCTGGTCAGAGAGCTTTGGAGAAGCTCTGTATAGCCGGCATATCAATCGATCATGAGCTAACAGGAACACCTATCTCGCCAACAGACCAAAGAAGAGTTGGCAGAGAGATAAGGCAGGCACAACTGAAGAAACTACTCGAAGATCACATGAGTAAACACCTGCACTCCATATACTTCAGGAGTTTGAACGATCAGGGCCTGTCGCAAGAATTATCCTTCGCCTTTTTGAAGTCCGCTGGACTCAAGTCGGAAACGGAGGAATTTGTTATAGCTTGTTAAGATGGGTTATAAATACCAGATGGTATTTCTGGCCACAGCCAGCAAGAAATTATTATGCACATTCTGTCTGCTTGCAGAGTCCATGCTCCATCAGGATATGTGGAAAGACACAATGCGGCACTCCGAATTCTCTACTTCCATCTGAGAGAGGTTTATGGTATAGACAAGGAACCAGTGCTACCATATGTGCCTCTGGAGATTGAAGCAGTTGTTGAAAATAGCAGGGCTCGCATCTACTGGAACTATGCGATTCCAACAACTTGGCAGATCCACGCCATAAAGCCACATATTCTTCTGCTGGACAAAGAACTCAAGGAATTGTTTATCGTCGAATTTTCCTCCCCCGCAGAAAATAATGTGGTGATTAAAGAAGAACAGAAGAGGGAGAAATACAAGGATTTAATGTTTGAACTTGGGATCCTGTATCCAAGGCATAAGGTTAGGATGATACTAATCATAGGATGCCTAGGCGGAATGAGAGCAAACTACGTGACCGAATTGAAGATTATTCCGGCCTGCAAATCTCTGGCCGAGGATTCAGCTCAGAGAATGCAGAAAGTGGTGTTGCTCGGATCACTTCGAGTCATCAGGTCTCATAAGCTATGAAGGCCGCTTGCAGCTTATCTCTTTTGTTAAGAGACGCTGTAAGCGCAGGACGAAGAACTACTCCAAGGAAAGTGCGAGAGGTTTTTTAGAGAGTCTCACACTCCTGAGAGAAGCAGACCATCTCAGGGCGGCCTATAAAAGGTTTTTCCTCTCGAGCGGGGAAAAAAAATAGTTTTAATGCTCAGATTTCACCCTAACATCGTCCATGTTATGGAAACCTTATGACGCTATGGAAAACGTTCGATTGGAAGGTCGAACTAGTTTATTCATACGGGGTGGGTGAGATAGAGGCGAAGCATATATCAAGGAGACTCAAATAGCCTGTAATTGTTCAACATAATACATTCTTCTACCATTAACAGCTGATTTGAGGCTAAGCTTAATAGGGAAACCCGGCGGAAAAGAACATCTGCTCTCACATCTCCTGTACTTTGACGATTGGACGACTTAAAACTTTATACACTCCTTCCAAGACAGCGTACAACAACTACTGAATATCGTTGCCATAAACACCTCAGCAATGGAATTGTCAATCAGTTTGGACGAATGTGCTGTTTTCAAAAGTGCTGGCCATTCAAAGAGTACTCGACAGTACGATTCTTCCCCATGTGAATAGCATCACACTAAAGGAGATTGGGAGGTAAGCACCAGTACACAGATTAACTGTAGAGGGCATAAAAGTCGTGCTGAATGACACCAGGATTGCCGGCAGGATCTCCAAAGAATTTTGCATCACCAGTGAAAAGCGAACAATGGTATCGTATGGTACAAGGCAAACCCACCGAATGAAGAAGAAAAAGAATTGGATCCAGCATGGATCCTTGAGGAATCCCACTATGAACCAGCTTCGTGGTAGACAGAAAATCTCGTACGTGCATGCGAAATCTACGATCTGAGAGGAATGATTTGATCCACAGAAGGATCAAAGTTTGGGCCATATCTCGTGAAACACCCTGCATATAATTTTATATTAACGAACACGACATGTTATAGGCAGGAACTCATATAGGAATATGAAACAAAATAAATTTTTCTGAAGCCATTAACGTTCAGTATTCACAAAAATTACCGTTGAACACGTTTTCCCTTTACTATCTATACACCTGCTATCCCAGTATACTGCTACGTGATAATTTACCCTTGTCGTCTGAGACATTTAATTTCCTACTGTCACTATACAGCTAACCCTTGTTTTCCTTCCATTTTGCAAACACCTTCGCCAGTGTCCACTTTCCCAGAATTGATAGTCGAGGTCAGTTCAATCAATCGAATGATGTCTGATGCTTTTATGTACACTTAACTACTTCCAAACAGTTTTACTGCTGATTTGATAGTTAGGATACTTTGAGTTCATGTTACGGAGAAGTTCGGAAGAATGCTCACATGTTAAAGTTGAATACTCAATGGAGGTCCTGAGTTGAACACGAAAAATATTTTTCATTACACCTCTCTGAAAACCCTATCATAACATGTCGATTTAGAGTATCGAAATTGACCCTTTATCCGTGTGGCCGCACCGTAAGAAGTTTTAAGGTGCGCTGACATATATCATGTCTACGGCTGAGATGAATTATTATTTATTTCCTTTAGAAACAAATAGCAACGATTGCAGCATGACAGTAGATGTCAGTGTTTTTTTTGTGTCAGTGTTTTGTTTTATGTTTTGTTCTACAATATCGAAATACTTTCTCCTGGAGAACAAATAATGGTATAATGAAAAATATCGTTCATTAAACGTCCAGGAAGGCTTTTTCCGTGCTTGCGCGAGTTCCAGGAACTCATCACGCACTTTCTGGACTGGTAATGAAATACACTATTTCATTATATCACACCGAAAATATCATCATTCATATTTATGATTCGATTCGAAAATATCCTGTTTCCCGTTTAGCGCACCGAAAGGAAATTAGAGCTACGGAAATCTTTTCCCGATCCCTAATTTCAATTGCATCAAAAATTACTTAATTTAACATGAATAGGATAGATTTATGACTGAATTGCAACATGACAATATACAACGTTCTATCAATATTTATATCATCGTTATTGCAAATAATTACCGAAAATTCAGTAATTAATTATTGTTTTGACATTAGCTGCCAGAAATTTTTGCGCGTATGTTCTGGGGAACATACGCGTTATAGTTTTGCCCAAATGTGAAATTTAATTCTGTGGTGCCGTCCGTTGCCACGATAACTTGAGAACGGAAAGAGCTAGCGACTTGAAATTTTCAGGGTAGGTGGCGCATCCCAATACGACGGACAAGTTCGTTAATGGGTATAATCGGCCCAATGGTTTCCGAGTAATAATTTTGTTCTCAACCAAAATAAATCCGATCGAATTTAAACTTGGTGAATAGTTGTAGAATATAGACCTAAGCACGTTTATGAAATTTTGTGAGAATCGTATCGCTAGAAATTTATTAAAAAATTATTAAAAAATATTTTTGTTGTCATGATAACCTGAGAACGGAAAGAGACAGCGGCTTGAAAATTTCAGGTTAGGTTGTGCATCTGAATGCGACATTTGAGTTTGTTTATGAGCATAATCGTCCAAACGGTTTTAGAGTTATAGCCATCTGAAATTTTCTGATATTTGGATGTTTTTTGTTCCTCATTAACTCGAAGAATACAAAACCGATTGGATTCAAACATGGTTATTAGTTGTAGAATGCCAACGCGAAAATTTTTGCAGAATTTCGTGAGGATGGTATAACTAGAAAATTTAAAAAAAAATAATTAAAATTAATTGAAAATAATTCTATATATCATAAACTATTCGTCCGGCATGGCTGAAATTTTGGGAGAGCCTGCAGAACCTAACTCTACTGCAGAATTCCAAGTTTGAATACGATCGGATCTATATTGTTGGAGAAACGCGCAGCCTTTTGTGAGTTCGGTAGCGGATGTGAATCGTCGTATGATATGTTGTCTATGGTCGTATTTTTGCGAGAACCTTCAAAAATAAAAATATGAATGTCATGATGACATATCTTTTACGCGTATGTTATGGGAAAATCGTATTATTTCATCACAAATCTATGGGAGATGATAGCCCTACATCGCATGCGCCCCGTTTTAACCTCAACATCGAATCTGAATCTGATCAAAACACAATTCACAAATACAAAATGTAAACAAAATATTCTCAATCCACGAAGTACGAACGAGTATTCCTTCCGTTGAAAATAATCCAGATTACCTTGTATTTGAAGATTGGAGGAATCTAGAAATATTGTTTACGTATGTGAAAGAAATTCCAAATTATGGAGAACTGATGAAAAGTTGTTCAGAAAGAAGATATCTGGTATATGTCCTTCAGGATTTCTGGCTAAAAATCAGCAGTAAGTAATAGAAGTGAATTGAATGAATTACTTTACTCAGAGAAATCCAAGTCTTAATATTTCCTTTCAGGTTGGAATGAATTAAGGTCCAGTTGACGTAGAGCAAAAAAGTAATGCTTTTCGACAAATAGAATGCATGGGTTACTCTTGGAGTTACTGCAGATAGAATTCTTAAAAACAAGTTATATGGAACTTAGTCGATTGAATATTTGTGAAGCTTAAGTATATCTCATGAGAAAATTTAATATTGATAAGAGGCAACCAAGATCGAGTGATCGGTTTCGGAAATATTCATAAAAAATATTTTTACTAAAATTGGCCATAACTCCGAAACCTCTTGATGGATTTTACCCATTAACGAAATCGTCCGAGATATTTACGCTCCAAACCCACCTTGTAATTTTCAATCCTCTAACTCCTTTTGTTCGAAACTTATCGTGCCTACGGCCGGACAGAATCGATTTCGACCTCGGATTCTTGATCGGTGAGTCGAACCAAATCGTTTGAGACCATTTTCAGCCAAAAATTCGAAAATTACAGACATTTGGGCAAATTGATACGCACTCTGTTCCGAGAAACTAGAGCGCCAAAAACAACATGACTGTTGGGAATCATGATTATTCTGCTATTCGAGATGCATTTGGAGTAATAACACTAGCGGACCGTCGTAAAATTGCTGATGTTATATTTTCATACAAGGTGTTACGGAATTTTTGATGTGCCTGACATTCTGTGGGGAATTAATTTTAGAGTGGTGGATTTGAGGCTTAGAAACAATGATCTATTTTACATTCCTTTCAGGAAAACAAATGCTGCTCAGAATTCTCCTCTCTGCAGAGTTTTGGAGACTTTTAATTCTTCCTGTAGTAACATTGATTTATTCAATCTTCCTTGTTTACAACAAAACGCAGTCTAAAAAGAAAATTCTTGCATTGATGATTCGTTCAATTATTTGTTTTATAGTTTTATAATTTTGTAATTGGGTAAATTTATAATTAACTTCTCAATTTTATAATTGACAGTATATTTTCTATAATTTGTTGTTTCTCCTTTTTCTTGCTGGATGTGTTGGTATTGTACGGTTGCAGCTGATGCATGTTGATTTTTTGTTGGATATATTTGTTTTTTTATTAATTAAGTGTATACTGTTTCTGGGCATAGACCTGTTTGTATTCCTAATTGTTAAAATAAATAAATGAAATAAATATCCATCTGAAAAATCTAGCAGTATGAAACCTTCAACATTATCGGGTAGATTCTCAATGATCAAAATTTGTCTAGCTGTGATTGAGAATATAGAAGCAAACCATTGCGCTTTTGAAACGACAATCCATTCATTTGGTTACGTACCAAAATAATCTAGAGTTTTAACTGCTAAACATATATCAAAATCCATCTTTGAAGCTCAAGATTACAAGTGGTTGCTTGCAAAGATTATTTTAATTTTTGGATGGATTCTTCATCGGTGAGTCGAGGCCATTTTCGGCCAAATATTCTGAAATAACAGACATTTGCTCGAATTCATAGGCACTCTGTTCAGGGAAACAAGCGCGATAAGAAACCCAATATTAGTTGCATAATGTAACAAGACAGTTCCGAATGTTTAAAGCAATATTCAATCACAATTGAAAGTTTAAGCACTCAAAATCCTTTTCAACCGTTTGAAATATGATCCTAATAGAGGACGTTATTTTGGTGCTCGAAATCGTCAACAACAAAACTTTGGGAATTAGGGAACCCACACAGCAGGATATGGGGGATATTCAGTTCGCCTCTGCTCTTCCAATAAATCCGGACGACATTGTGCATGATAATGGAAATTTTGCCATGAAAGTCCTCTTTTGTAATCGTAAAATCTTCAAATGAGAAAATCCTTAGCCATTTCCATTTTTCTTCGAGTTGGCGTTGGTGGCTATGGATTGAAATTGGATTTGGCAGCTTTATCGAATCCATTTCATCCCCCTTTATGTTCTGATGTCTCAGGTTATTGCTTCATTTCCGCTATTTTCTATGTACATCAGTATCATTTGTCTCTGTATTCGCCCTTAATTTGACTGATAAATTGGAACAATATACGCTCATTCGATAGGATGCAGCTGTCTTTGTTATAGAAAAACTCGATTCTCGATCAGGAACAAATGTGCAGACTTCAAAGTGGTATTAATAGATTCAAAGGATTCTTTTGAGAAACTGTAAAATCTCGAGAATTGCATCCATAAAAAATTGTATTTACAATCGTTCAAATCAAGTTGTAAAGTACTGACGTGAGGTCAGTCTGCTTTGGCGGGCTTATTCTAATTCATAGCCAGAGCAGTCGCTCATCCAGGTACTGATCTCATTCAAGGCTGACATTTTTTGTTAAATTAAAAGCAACAACCACTTACAACTCGCCAATTTCACCAAGCTCTAAACGGAGATTAATGTTGATGTAAACTCCATTTGAGACAATGTGGGAATTCGCCATGCTTATTCAGGGGGTAAACCGCGTTTTACGTAAACTGGACATTTTTGGTGTTGGAATAAACCGAAACCGAGTTTACGCGGTTTGACTTTTGTCAATATTTGAATTTGAGTATTGTTGACACATTTTACCGCGCTTATTTCGTAGATTATGGTTAAGAAATTAAGAATAGAAATATAAACTTTATTATTTCATATTATCTAGTTAGTTTGTACCATTCTAGATGCCTACATAATATTGAAAACAACAAAAAATTAATTATATTTGAAATGAAAGTTTGCTATCAATACTTCAAACGTTATTTTTATATCTCATAACATTGTTTTAGGCTTTTGAAGGAATATAAAATATAAATCATAAAAAGTTGATGAAATCATGTATTCAACATAAACAATGAATACCTACAAAATATCGCTGAAACACATAGGTAACTTGATTTACGAGAATACTGTAAACGACATTATAATTCATCTTTCTTCGGCAAAATCCTAAATCATTTAGGATTACAGTCTTGATTCAATGTTTCGTTTTCTTGCTCGGCTATAAAATAAGCTGCGAGGATGAGTTCAATTATTCTCCGGTTTTTTGCCAGGTTGTTTTTTTCGTAGCCACACTCACATTGTTTTTTCGCGCTCCACTATGCTAAAATATTTACGCAATAGATGAAATAAATTAGCTTTTTCTGAAGCTTGATATACCTACAGCATTTATTTTAGGTCCCACATTTTCTACACAACACCAACTCCTTTTTCATTTGAATTAACCTCTTCACGGTAACAATTCTCAAATTTGAATGAAAAACTACTGTCAAATTGGTTTATTTTGCGGATTACTCAAACGCCCTTCAATTATGTATGGAGAAATTGGCATTCTCTAAACCAAGATTTAGATTTTCGTTTAGGTTGAAACCGAGTTTGTTGGAACTGAGATTAATGATTTCTTGGTGAAATTGGCCCTTACTGTTCTAGAGAGTATCTTGTATCCTTGCTTAATTTTCATTATATGACAATATGTTGTTAACATAATATATTGTTCGGTTTTTATCCCATTTTCAAAACTGACTAGAATAAACTTAACAATGCAATTTATGCTCCATGTACAGATGAATGGAGAGCTAAGATTCTACAGTTGACATTTTCTACACAACACCAACTCTTTTTTCATTTGAATTAACCTCTTCACGGTAACAATTCTCAAATTTGAATGAAAAACTACTGTCAAATTGGTTTATTTTGCGGATTACTCAAACGCCCTTCAATTATGTATGGAGAAATTGGCATTCTCTAAACCAAGATTTAGATTTTCGTTTAGGTTGAAACCGAGTTTGTTGGAACTGAGATTAATGATTTCTTGGTGAAATTGGCCCATACTGTTCTAGAGAGTATCTTGTATCCTTGCTTAATTTTCATTATATGACAATATGTTGTTAACATAATATATTGTTCGGTTTTTATCCCATTTTCAAAACTGACTAGAATAAACTTAACAATGCAATTTATGCTCCATGTACAGATGAATGGAGAGCTAAGATTCTACAGTTGACATTTTCTACACAACACCAACTCTTTTTTCATTTGAATTAACCTCTTCACGGTAACAATTCTCTAATTTGAATGAAAAACTACTGTCAAATTGGTTTATTTTGCGGATTACTCAAACGCCCTTCAATTATGTATGGAGAAATTGGCATTCTCTAAACCAAGATTTAGATTTTCGTTTAGGTTGAAACCGAGTTTGTTGGAACTGAGATTAATGATTTCTTGGTGAAATTGGCCCTTACTGTTCTAGAGAGTATCTTGTATCCTTGCTTAATTTTCATTATATGACAATATGTTGTTAACATAATATATTGTTCGGTTTTTATCCCATTTTCAAAACTGACTAGAATAAACTTAACAATGCAATTTATGCTCCATGTACAGATGAATGGAGAGCTAAGATTCTACAGTTGACATAAGTAACAGGTAATAGGTAGATTTTGAGAAAATTTTAGGAATTCTATCGTAACTAATACTTTGCTGAACCGAGTATGTCTCGAATTTTTGCGCGCATGTTCTGGGGACCTGCAAGCTATTATTTTGCTCAAATGTCTGTAATTTACGAATATTTTGCCGAAAATGGTCTCAAACGATTAGGTTCGACCGAGGGTTCGACTCATGAAGTAGGCAAGAACAACAGGCTATTCTTGACCTTTAGGTCGCAGTGCAACGTTACCTCCCACAACAATATAATATAGTAATAGGTGTTTGACTCACTGATGCAAAATTTGAGGACAAATTTGATTCTGTCCGTCCGGTCGTTGCCCCGATAACTTTCGCACGGAAAGAGATAGCGACTTGGAATTTTCAGGGTAGGTGGAGGCATAATCGGTCAAACATTTTCCGAGTACTGATTTTGTTTTCAACCAATACAGATTCGATCGAATTTCAATTTGGTAACTACTTGGAGAATACCGACACAAAGACAATTTAATTTCCTAAAGGGTATAATCGTGCAAACAGTTTTGGAGTTATAGTCAATCAAAATTTTGTTGTTAGTTTGACAATAACTCGAAAATACGAATCCGATCCAATTTTAACATGGTAATTACGTTGTAGAATGCTGACGCACAAATATTGCCAAACAGCCCAAACGGTTTTTTTTTTTGAAAACTCAAAAAATACATATTTCATCGAATTGAAACTTAGAAACTAGTTTCAGAATACCGACTCAGAGACGTATGTGTAATTCTGTGAAGATCGTATCACTAGAAAATTTTAAAAGAATTTTGAAAAAAAAATATGTGTCTCACGATAACCAGAGAACGGACAGAAATAACGACTTGCAATTTTCAAGGTTTTGGAGTTACCTATCTGAAATTTTGTTGTTATTTCATCTATATCACAAAGTATACAAATCCGATCCAATTAAACCGGTAATAACTTATAGAATTTCGACGCGCTAATTATTACGAAATTTCGAAAATATTTTATCACAAAAAAAAAAATTATATTATATTCCGCACATAACTTCGAGTCACCATTTTACAATCGTGTAACGATTTTCACCTCGATCTACTTCGTATGAGGCATGTATACACAATGGAACATGCGCCCAAAAGCTCATGGACATTGAGAAAAGCATCTCCATTTTTTTCACGTAATTCTACATTTTTTGTTGATCTTTGATGTCTTCCGGTAGCGAGTTGTAGTTGGATTTATAGCAATTTAGTTTTATAACCTGAATCTAATGTATGCTTTGGTGAAATCTATGAAAAGTCGGTTGATATTTTTCCAAGTATTGATTTTTAGCGTTCATCAGCCCTAATATCTATAGAAATTTCAGTGATACATAGGCCAAACAAAATTGTTAAATTTATTCCACTAATTATTATTGAGATAATAAATCTTAAATGAGCTATAACTGGACCCAATGTAATAATTTTTCTAATTCCCAAATCTACATCTTTTTTTGAATGGTATATAGGATCACAGTTAGGCAGATATTGGAACAATATAATATAATATAAATAGAACGTCCTAGTTGCGCCGTGATATCACATGAAAAACTCAAAGTAAAACAAAAACAAACTGCAGATCAGCAGATTTTTTTGAAAGCAACTTTTTGAATGTTCGGCATAAAAAATAGTGAATGTGTAAAAGGCAGCCAGAGTAAATTACAGGTAGAAAGTTACAACTTAAGAAATTAGAAAGGGGGCACGTGCTTGTATAAGTAACGATTAGGTCATAGTCAACATAATTTATGAATACATTTCCTAATGCAATTTCTAACATCCTATACAGCATAGTTTTGGTTTTTCCATACATATCATATTCTTTCCTGATAAAAATAATCTGACATTATTATCAGTTTGTTGAAAAATGAACTAAGGTGAGAAATCTTTTCAAAATCACAAGAATTAATATATCTTGGTAACTGTTGATTTCCGGTTATCAATAAATATGGCTCAAACGACAGCCGATGAGTAAAACTAACACCTGCTCCAAGGTTCACGTCTTATTTGGAATCACCCTGTATATAATCATTGGAACCCAACATTCAAGACTACAACCAATATTTATGTACCCCAAACTATCCTCAGATTTCATAAGCGAGGAAATCTATTGAAAAAGATTATAATATTCAGTGATTCCGCAGTGAAAGAACATACTAGTATAGTCTTTCTTCTTTATCTTTTGCTTATCAAATTTTTATTGGAACTACTGGCTTCAATTTGTGGAAATCCATACCGAATGAAAGAAAACAACATATTCGCTTACACTATTGACATATATAAACATTGTTGGTTGAATACATATCATGCGTTCTTTCATTTTGCATTGATTTAAGTAAATAAGTAAAAGCCACTAGCAAAAAAAATAGAAAACTTTACAACAATGTTCTCGATGCAAGATTTCAAGGTTTATCATTTGGAAAAATACTACACCAAAATATGGATAAAGAAAAATGAGCTTTTTGCGGATATTTATCTATATAAATGTTCAATCAAAAAATTCTTGCGGAATTACTATCGAATCATAAGAATTAAGATTACTATGAGTGAAGACTGTAGGAAGACAATTTGTCTTTAATTTTCCGCATTTAATATCAGAACTCGTGACAAATAAAAAAATGTCATAAGGCGATAAACATTTGAAGACATGGGGTTTGCGGTAATACTCACATATCAAGATCGAAGTAAGTCAGTCCGAAGTTTCCTCACTAACACAACATGAAGCAGCGATAGAAAGAGTCAATCCACCAGAACTAGCGGGAGAAAAACTTACGTCGGAGCTGGAAAATTCAAAAGTGCATTACGGAGAGGAACAAACCACGGACTGTGGCAAGAATGCGATCATCTGGGAAATCTGAAGCGCGCAGAGGCAACGTTGCCATGGATCCTGGATAGAGAATTTCGGAGTTTTCTCTTGGCGGAATAACGAAAATTCGCCCGCTCTTTCGGCATTGCGAATTCATTTCCAGTACCCATTGCACTCAAATATTAAAATTTGTATTTTCAGTTGATGTTGCTGCCCAAAATCTGTATTCGGACGCTGGAGGTTAATAGATGCAAGCAAAGGAGAGAGCATAATTCTGGGTAGGTTTGAGATATATTATGATTTAAAAAACGAGTAATTTTTGTAGAATCAAGATATTCCGCACGCTCAATTTGATCAATTTACTTCACTGATTTGTAACACCATAAACTACTGAAATTTATTGAAGATGCTTGGATGCATAATAATATGAAGAAAGATAAATACATGGAAAATAATAACTATTTGGTATAGATACAATCACTGAGCCACTTTTTTTTAGATAAGTCATCTTTGTCAATGCCATTAAATTGTAATGGGATTGTTTGAATGCGAAGATATGAAATTCAACAGTAAAATTAAGGACTTCGATGGCAGAATATTAAAAAGTATACTCAATTTGGAAATATGCCGAGTAAACTACACCATAACGAAACTAGAAAATAACACTGAAAGAATAGTAAATGCGCGAGGACATTCATAAAATGAACATCGCCCACAAAAAGAATTTTCATGATATGAAAACTAATTTGAAAAATATTGAAGATCCTTGTAGAAGAAATTGGTTCAAGCACTGACGTGAAGTCAGAAGCTTTTGCGCGTATGTTCTATTGTCCATTCTTCTGTATTGGACACCCTTAATCGAATTTACCATGGTAAATTATGTTGTCCATTCTCCTGTATTGGACACTTAATTCGAATTTACCATGGTAAATGTCCAATACAGCAGAATGGACAACATATTTTACCATGGTAAATTCGATTAAGAGTGTCCAATACAGAAGAATGGACAATAGAACATACGCGCAAAAGCTTCTGACTTCACGTCAGTGCTTGAACCAATTTTTTTTTTCGTGATTTTTATAAAATTTTCTAGGGGTACGGTTCTTAAAATTTTTTTTTCGTCATTTTTTCCAATTTTCTAGGGTTACGGTTCTTACAAAATTTTAAACACGTCTTTATGTTGATTTTCTACTACTAGTTACCAAGCACCAATTCGATCGAATATTCATTTTTTGAGTTATTAGGAAAATAATATTCCAGACGGGTATAACTCGGAAACCGTTAGACCGATTATGCCCAAAAACGAACTCAACTCTCCCTTTCGGATACGCAACCTACCCTGAAAATTGCAAGTCCCTATCTCCTTTCGTTCGAAAGTTATCGAGGCAACGGCCACCCATCTACTGAACTCACACCTGAATGCTCGAATCTCCAACAATATTTAACCGATCTTATTAAAACTTGAAACTTGGCAGTAGAGTTAGGTTATGAAGGCTCTTGCAAAATTTCAGCAATTTCAAACGAATAGTTACTGATATATAGAATTTTTTTTTTAATTTTCAATGATTTATTAAAAATTTTCTACAAATGCTTTCCTCACAACAACAAAAACCACCAAATTTCAGATAATTTCAGATGGCTATAACTCTAAAACCGTTTGGCCGATTATGCTCATAAACAAACTGGAATGTCGCGTTCTGGTGCACATCCTAACCTGAAAACTTCAAGCAGCTATCTCATTCCGTTCTCAAGTTATCGTGACACAAAAATATCTTTTAATAATTTTTTTAAAATTTTCTAGCCATACTATTCGCACAAAATTTCACAAACGTGCTTAGGGTCATATTCTACAACTACTCACCGAGTTTCAATTCGATCGGATGTATATTGGTTGAAAACAAAATTATTACTCGGAAATCACTGGGCCGATTATGCCCATTAATTAACTTGTCCGTCGTATTCGGATGCGCAACCTACCCTGAAAATTTCAAGTCGCTAGCTCTTTTCGTTCTCAAGTTATCGTGGCATCGGCCGGACGGCCGGGCGGTCGGAAGGCCGAACGGACAGAATCAAATTTGACGTCGAATTCTTCATTGGGGAGTCGAACTTAATCGTTTGAGACCATTTTCGTCAAAAAATTCGAAAGTTACAGACATTTGGGCAAAACTATAACGCGATGTTCCCCAGAACATACGCGCAAAAAAAGAAACCATATAGATATCCAAGTAAGATAACTTAGGAACTTATCTGAAAAAACATATTCCAGAAACAGTATAGATCAAAATTTAGTTAACCAACCCCAAAAAATGATATAAAGGTTGAAAACATTATAGCTGACTTAGAGCATGCCCTATTAGCGGTAACAGAAAGTAGAAGAGCAGAGGCCACAAATATAATTACTAACTTCACGGAAACCGCATGAAAAATTCAGTTGTGAATAAATGGTACAGTGAGACAAACATATTTTTGAGAGAGAATGATGATCTTATAATATTAGACAGTGATAAGGGAGCAGTAACTGTGATAATGGATGAAATGGAATACGAAAACAAACTGCAATAAATACTGGACTCAAAAGACTTTGAGGAGATGCCCAGAGACCCAACCTCAACCATGCAGAATACATCGGGAGAATACATGCAGAAAGTTCATGATCTAGATTATGCGGCAAAAGATACATCACTGAACAACAAGCCAAAGCGATGAAGACAAACAGTGTGGAAAAGCCAAATGGAACAAATTCATTATCTTGGTTGTTATTTATGGAAAATCCTGAAAAACATCCAATTCAAATTTTGAATTGTCATTCTTTTTCGAAAAAATGCGAACCCTACCTTCAACCTCATCCGAAAGACAGGTAGGTACAACACTCAATTTTTCAAGTAGGAAATATGGGCTTGTGATACATCGTTTGATAGATCGCGTCATTTTCTATTCAGAAATGCTATTACTTTCATTTTATTGCAAAACTCAAAATACAGAAAATTAAAATCATGTGATTATCGATATGCAATATAATATTCCCAAATCTTATTACATTAATACTAAACTTATCTGCCTTCAAGATGTAATAGAAAGAAAATGAAAAAACCATAGCATTGTTTTTTCCACATTGTACCACGAAAACTACGTGAAACACTTTCTGTGATAATGTTAGTTTCTTTGAACGCCTTCGAAAATTGTTTTGTGCTGTTAAGTTGAATTTTATAAATTGTCTTATTTATGTTTGAATTTCATTAACATCAATTTTGAATAATGGTTCGATTAACCGAAATGCACAAAATAACAATTTTGCAAATGATTGGTTACGGAGATAACACCCGAATACAAAAAGAAGTAAGTCGTTTGTTTCATGAGAAATTTCCGAATTTGCCGCCTATAATCCAAGGGACAATAAGTAAAATAGAGAAACAGTTTCGCGAGTTTAGGCATGTAAGGCAGATAAAAATCAGCTGCTAATATACTGTGTGAGGATGTGAAATTAGATGTGCTTGACTTTGAATAAAATCCACATAAATCGAGTAGATATGCCTCCACAACATTCAATGCCAGCCATACATCGATTCTAAACTTATTAAAACAAAATAAAATGTATCCCTATAAAATGATACCAGCTCTTGGAAGAGGAATTCGATAGGATAACTCATTTTCGTGAAAAAATTATACATGTTGGATAACACAATTATCCAATCAGTAGAAGTTTTGTTTTCTGATGAGTGCACTTCTTCTCTCAACGGCCATGCTAATCGTAGAATTGGTGCTACTGGTCTACCGAAAATCCTCACTGGATGAGAGAGAAACCCTCAAAAGGTTAATGTTTGGGCAGAAAATGTTCGAAACCATATCATACGCGTCTTTTTCATTGGGGGCAATTTGAATGGCGATAAATATATTATTTAGCACTACTTAAAAACGGTGTCGTTCCAACTTTGGCAAATTTATATTCTGATCAATGTAATACTCCGCGGAATTCTATATGGTTCCAACAGGACGGAACACTATCACATTACCAACGCAATGTCCGGCATTACCTCGACACAATACTTCCAAATCGGTGGATAGGAAGTCGAGGAACGATCGAATGGCCAGCGCGATCTCCTGATATTAAAAAATTGGAATTCTTTTTATGGGATTAGTAAAGAGCATTGTGTACAAAACTAGACCACCTCGTGGTTTGAATGACATTAAATATGGAATAACGCTTGCGATTAGGTCGATCACTCCTGCGATGTTGAATAATGTTGGAGGAATTTTTTATTTGAGGTTAGGATATTACGTAGGCGTTCGCGAAGAACACTTTGAACATCTACTTCATTAACATTCATAATTTTTTTGCGACATTTTGTATTACATTTTAGTATTTGATATTATACCAAATTTCGCTAATCACTTGATTTTGTTCTTTTCTAATCTGATTTTTGCAATAAACACAAAAGTGATAACATTTCTGAATAGAGATTGACGAGACCTTTCAAACGATGTATCACAAGCCCATACTTCCTATATGAAAAATTGGGGGTTGTACCTGTCTTTCGGAGGAGGTTGAAGGTAGGGTTCGCATTTTTACGAAGAAGAAAGACAATTTAAAATTTTAATTTGACATGTATTGGGATTTTCCATAAATATGTACCGTAATCAAGATCATGAAATTATTCCATTTGGCTTTTTCACACTGTATAACTCAGTATGTCCAAGAATATATGGAAACCCGAAAGTACACAGGACAGATTGCCCATTATGTCGAGTAAATATAGCCCAATGACAAAGCTATCACAATTTTTTGCAGACATACGATACTCTCGATGTTACTAATAATGACTACTACATAAAGGACATGTTTGAGTTCCCACATCTAATAAATAATTTTCAACCGCTCAATAACCATAAACTAGAATCATTTGATGTTGTAAACCTATTTGGAAATCTAGAAAAAATATAATAACGAAAATTCTGGAAAAGAGTGGGATAAAATTGAAAAACATACAAAAATCGAACAAGCAAATTCATTTAAAACAACTTTTGGACACTTCGTGGAAAATTCTACCAGCAAATATTTGGATGTGCTATGGGGTTAAAACTAAGACCAATTTTGTTAGTATACGTTATGAATGATTTACCGGATAACTGTATACAGAAATATTGAAATTCAAAGTACTGTTGATCAAAAAATTTGTAGATGACATGACTTTAATATAGCATCACCGGAAGATGAGATCGAAAACGCATTGAAATGCTACTGTAAAGACTTACAATTCACTATTGAAATGGGAGACCACAAGACCAGTCGATATATTTTACGCCGAAATAACAAATTTCGAATTAGTCGAGAAAATCGTATTGCTCATTTATTTTTTCAGCACTATTCCGAAACCAACGAATTATATTTTGTTGAGATATCATAGTTCCAATATTCAATTATACCTACCCTTTTATTTGAAAACAATCGACAGATGATTTGTCATCATAAAGACAACAATCGATCATTTTGATTCAATGAAATTGATTAATTCAGTTATTCAATACTACCTTTCATTAAGATATATTTATATTTGTGGCGCTCTTGTTCCTCGCAACAGAGTTCTTATCAATTTGCCCAAATGTCTGTAATTTTCGAATTTTTGGATGAAAATGGTCTTAAACGATTTGCTCGACACAGTGATCAAGAATCCGTGGTGAGAAACGATTCTGTACGGCCGTAGACAAGATAACTCTGGAACGAAATGAGCTAGACAGTTGAAATTTTCCGAGTTGGTTTGAGAGATAAATATCTCGATCAAGTTCGTTATTGGGCAAAATCAGCCGGATGGTTCCGGGGTAACGAAAAACAAATTTTTGTTTATATTACAACTTTTGAATTACATTTTTTTTCAAGATGCACTTTCATCATAAAAATCCATTGATATAATTTTCAACTCTAACGAGCTAATACTTTCGGAGATATGATCTTTCAAATTTTAAATAATACATCGTAGTTCTATGTATTCACAAAATACGAATTCTATCTGTCCGTGTTCACTGTCATCTTATCTAGCTATTAGAGACATATCAATTCGTACTTTGAAAATATTTTTTGTTGTAAACAAGTATCCAATTCTTGAATTTGTGAATATATACAAGACTGTTTTGAAACCGAAAATAATATTGACTTGTTGCATATTGAATAATTTATGTATAAATATTGGGGATGATCTTTCAGAAGATTCAAAATTGGATCATTTTAATGATGCAGTTTATGAAGACAAAAAAAAGAAGAGCATAATGGAATCATAAAAAAAAATTACTTTTCGTTGAACACTGAGGTTAATATTACCTTTTACTTCCTGAAGTAGTGAGACATGTTCCTATATACAGTATTTTCATAATGTTGCTAGCAAAAAAATTATGAAATACGAATCTACATTTGTGTGTATAATATTTTTTCTTGATTTAAGGTTCATAAAATTCGTATAAAATCTTTCAAAAAAATGGAATGAACTATTGAAATAATTTGTTCGTCAGCCTATACTTATTCAAATTGTCTCCAGCCTTGCTCTAGATATTCGGATGATACTTTCCTTAGGTATTTCGAGTTGTGAAAACTATGCACCGAGTGTAAGTTGCAACAACAACAACCCATTCCACGAGTTTGAATCATTGCAGATTGCTCATTTAATCTTGATAAATAAACTATTATTTGAATTTAATTCCATTTATGATACAGTTCTATCACAAGAATCCATTGATATCAACCCCAACTCTGAGAAACCAATACTTTCGGATATATGGTTTGTCAAAAATTGAACAAGAGCGCCAAAGCTCCTACCACAGGGTTTTCCCCCATTTTTGTTATTATACTATTCTGAATATTATGACAATCATAAACGAAAGTTTTGGCAACTTTGTTTGTTGCGTTTCTAAGTTATGTATTTTCAAAGTACCTACACTGTATTAAGTACATGATATATGTGGTTGTTTCTTTCGACACAACAGAACCAACAGAACAGATCGATACATTATATTCCATTACAAACCTTTTTCAGATCAATTATTTAAAAAAAGACAAACCACACTCTACATCAATATTCAATCAAATGTGTCGAAAGGTTCCGTAATGTTCAGATAAATCGATAGTAACAACCCCCCAAGAAATATTTAAATTCACAAAATGCAAGTCGATTATAGGCTGAGTTAAGCCACATTTAGCCGACCCTAAAATAGAAAGAATAATTTTCCTCATCCATTTTTAATTTTTACCAACTAAGCAAACACTCGTGATATTTGTCTCATTATACCATTATTAAACTACGACATTTCGCCATTTTTGCGCTCGTGTTCTGGGGAACAATGTACTATCGTTTTGCCCAAATAACTGTGTAATTTTGGAATTTTTGGTCTGAAATGGTTAGGTTCGATTCATTGATGAAGGATTCGAAGTCAAACTCAATTCTGTTCAGCCGGCCGTCCGTTGCTACGACAACTGTCGAACGTAAAGAGATAGTGAATTTGCAATTTGCAAGGAAGGTTGGGCATCGGAATGAGACCGTCAATTAAAGGGCCTAATCGGTCCAAAGGTCTCGGAGTTATACCCATCTGAAATATTGTTGTCTGAATAACTCAAAATATGTACAGGTCCAATCGAATTGAAACTTGGTAATTAGTTGAAGAATGCCAACGAGCAAATTTTAGCAGAATTGCGTCAGGACACTACAATTTTTTTTTCAATTTATATTTCTGAAACTATCTGTCAGACTCCGCTCAAATTCTGCACAAATTTTCAAGCCTTCGTTTTACGATCGGGTGCCAGATTTCAGCCAGATCGACTATGTATTTTAGGAATTATTGTGAAAATAAAATTTTGAACTGGTAACTACTTCTTTTGAAATATGAAATCATGTAAATCTCAGAATTGTAAAAACACATCGATGCCCGAGATGGTAGCGCGCTCGGCAGCCGCACAGGTGAAACGGATTCGAACCCCCCTGAGTAAGTTCTGTATTACATTTATTTTAAAATTTGCATTCTGTTGTTGCCTAATGCTTTTTTTCACGTGTTAACGATAAAAAGATGGCTTGCAGTATTTCGCAGGGGTATCTGCTGAGGCACGTGAATAGACAATAGAACATGCAGGCAAATCCTGACTTCACGTTAGTGCTTTTCTAAAATTTCTATGTTCAAAACCCCTCTATATCTTTGGAAACGATGGTCCAAAGAATACTTCGGTGAGCTGCAACAACGTCAAAAGTGGCGAAATTGAAGTCACGAAATAGTGAAGGGTACTCTTGTGCTCGTGAAAGCAATAATCTTCCTCCTCTGTGTTGGAGTTTAGGAAGAATCCTTGATATTCATCCTGGCAGCGATGGCATCATCCGTGTGGTATCCATACAAACAGCACGAGGTCCCCTTCGAAGAGCCATCACATCAATCTGCCCTCTTCCTATCCAATCGAATAAACATTAGTGAAGATATGTAGTGAAGGTGCAATTGTGCGAAAACTTATCTGTTTCTTATTTTTGGCGCTCTTGTTCCTCGGAACAGAGTGCTTATCAATTTGCCCAAATGTCTGTAATTTTCGAATTTTTGGCTGGAAATGGTATCAAACGATTTGGTTTGACTCACTGATTAAGAATCCGTGGTCAAAATCGATCCTGTCCGGCTGGTCGGCCGTCTGGCCATCCGTTAACACGATAACTCTCGAACGAAAAGAGTCAGAGGATTGAAATTTGCAGGGTAGGTTTGGAGCGTAAATATCTCTGACGAGTTCGTTAACGGGCGAAATCCATCAAGCGATTTCGGAGTTATGGCGGTTTATACTAAAAACGTTTCTTATGAATATTTCCGAAACCGATCACTCGATCTATCTAAAATTTAGCATCGAATTGTAGAATCACGACCTTCAGACGCATGTGAAGTTTTGTATTGATCGGGTTACCGTAAAGTGTCAAAAAAAAATTTGAAAATTTTTAAATTTTGTTTCTACAATAACTCTCGAACGAAAAGAGCTAGGTTGTTGAAATTTTCAGAGTAGGTTAAGTAGATAAATATCTCGGTAAAGTTTGCTTTTGGCCAAAATAGGCGAGACGGTTTCGGAGTAACGAAAAAAAATTTTTTTTTAACTTTTAACAAATTTCAAAATAAATTTTTTTTAACATGCAGTTTCACCCTAAAAATTCGTTGATTTAATTTTCAACTCCAACAAGCTAATACTTTCGGAAATATGATTTTTCGAAATTTCAATAATGAATCGTACTTCTATGTTTTCACAGAATGCTATAATTATTCTATCTATGATTTATTATATGATCTGTGCTCATACTCGTATATGTCATCCTGTTCTATAAGAAAGAGTCAAATTCATTTCAGATATTTTAATTTGATTTCTTCCATGGTGCAGTTCTCATTCTCAGATTGCTCATTTAATCTTGATAAATAAACTATTATTTGAATTGAATTTCCTTTATGATGCAGTTCTATCATAAGAATACATTGATATAATTCTCAACTCTGAGAAAACAATACTTTCGGAGATATAATTTGTCTGTTTGAACAAGAGCGCCAGAAAGCTCCTGTCCACAGGGCTTGAACCAATCTTTTTATTTTAGTTTCTTCTTTTCACCTTGAAAGACTTTAACCGTTCATGTTTGTGAAGCTTGTAACATGCACTTCCTTCTGATATATTTGATAAAACGATAAATACTGTTTGTAAGGCAATATTTATTTTAATAATTAACAAAATGCGGCCTGAACTCTGGGCTTGTGAATAACTGTACATGAGTTCTAGTCTCGGTTCGAACTGATACTATCGACCCTCTCAGGGCCGGTTTCTCAATTGCAAGTTAACTCGAGGTTGCGGGTAACCCGAGTGTTACGTGTTCATGAATATTGCAAAATAAATGCGCAACTCGCAACCTCGAGTTAACTTGCAATTGAGAAACCGGCCCTTAAGGGTCTCTCTATTAATAGACAAGGTACGGTTTTGCATGCATATGGGCATGCAGGTCAAAAAATTGTGAAATTTCACAAATAAGAAAAATACACGGTATACAAAGTGGCGGAGACAATCTTATTAAGGAAACACCGAGGGGTAAACCGCTAGGAATTCTGGTGTGCAAGAAAGTAGAATTCCATGGAATTCCTATTGAATTCCGAGGAAATCCTATTGAATTCCTGGAATTCCTATTGGATTCCTGGAATTCCTATTGAATTCCATGGAATTCCTATTGAATTATTGCGAATTATTGATGTTAGAGTGCGACAATTATCGGACAATCATGTATACAGCTCCAAAAAGTTGGTTTTAACCGAGGGATAAACCGCTAGGATTTCTGGTGTACAAGAATATAGAATTCCAATAGAATTTCAAAAGAATTCCTATTGAATTCCAATGAAATTCCGGTTGAGTCGGAATTCTCAATTCCGATTATTTCTACCTTGTTCTGGAAATAAGTAACCCTCAAAAACACCTTTCTCAAACAAAATTTTCAGTTCAATTATGATATGTACAGTCTCTTGAATGAATTTTTTTATTATTGGAATCAATTATTATATCCATAAGAATACTGAAAAAGTTGAACCGCCGTCAAAAATTTCAATTTTCAACGTCTGTTTCACTCTTTATTCCATTGTAACACAGCTCCCTATAAAGGGCTCGTAGTAAGCATTGGATGTAACAAGCACATTGTAAATTTTGATTACGTCATCCGTCATAGCAACGATTCAGAAGCATTTCCCCTCATTTGAAATTGCTTCTTGATTTACCGATTTTAAATACCGAAATATTTAAATTTTATAAATTATGAAAGTGTATGAGGGCATACATGATGATCTGGTATTGAAGTGGACTCAGAAAAACATAAACATGGTATTTCGTGTTAGATGCAAAAGACCTATTTTAAACCCCAAGAATATTATTTATTATACAGAAAGAGTATGCGATTTTGTTATGAACGACGGTGTTTTGGATGAGAAGAGTACGAGCTTGTGCGCTCGGCCTGTCATAAACAGAGATGTTCCAACAATGTATACATCTGCATGTGCATAATTAACACGGGTTTCTGGATAGAGATTGGGTTTGTTTATTTAGGATGCTGATATGTATATTCGAGTTTCATTCAGATTCTTCATATCCAACCATGAATAATTGTCTGAAGATATTTAGCGGTATGAATTCCTGGTAGGTCAATGATTTTATGTTATGTTATGTTATGTTTTATGTGATTCAAACATGCCTCTCATGAATCTCAAGAATCATTTGACTAGATTTCAATTTCATTTTTGAACGAAGAATAAAATTTGATTTTTTTTATGAAATAAATGTTTTTGTGCCTTATAATTAGTTTACTCAAGAACGCTTAAACATGCAAAAAAGTCTGATATGAAAAGTTTGAAAGGGCCAAAGTGTTCTAATTATTTTCTCATTTTTAGCCCACTAATAATACTTATATATATTATTTTTTATCGGTCCATGGTCAATAATGAAATTTCCAGTTTCGATATCCATAAATACTGAGAAAATTTACTATAGGCAATCTCCGCTTCGATATACTCGTATATTCTTATATGTGTATCTATTTCGTTTTTCACTGGGTGTAATTGCTAAACCCTTCAAGATAAACATTCCGTTCCGATGTGAAAATATATAGTTTTATTTCCTGAAATTTCTACAAAGAGCCGCTTGAACTGACGTCATTGATTTTCAAGAAGTCCCGGAAGAACTAGCATTGCTCATTTCAGAAAAATTGTCATAACATCATTATTTTCCAAGCAATTGAAATGGACTTTTGAATGGTTACATAATTTATTTATTACAACCTGAATGTCAGCAGTATTAAAAAAATACTTTGATGATTATACCGAGAAACAATAACATCACATTTCAGAGACTTCATCGAATTATGCAGTGTAGTGAAGCGTTGTTTAACCTAACAAAAATCATACAAAACATGAGTATATTCATGGAATTAAGATTCTAGCACAAACCCATATGACTCCGAAAGAGTCAACAAAATGTTATGCTGAAGAAAGTGGAATTTAAAAGTCATATGATAAAATATGAAACATAAAATATACAAGGTTTTTATCTGATCTATAAAACACCATTTGGAAATATTGATGATTAGAGAAATCGTTTGGAGAACCAGCAAAGGACAATTTGAAGAAGATGATAAACGTATATGTATTGATTATGGTGGATCACATTTTGAGCAATTTTTAAAATAAAATACCCTTATTATCATCTATGCGATATATTTTCCATTGCTGTTGTTGATTGCAAATATTAGGTATATTGTTTTATGATTTTCGTTATTTCTATTGTATTTGTTATTGTTTTGAAGAAGTGCATTCATTATATAACAAACTGTAATATTTAAGGTAAATATGTATTCGTTTTTTTGGCGTGCATGTTTTAGGGAACAGCATTTTGCCCCAATGTCTGAACTTTTCGAATTTTTTGTCAATTTTTTGTGATTAGGTTCGAAACACTGATGAAGAATTTGAGGCAACAATCGATTCGGTTCGGCCGGCCGACCATTGCCATGATAACTTTCAAACAGAAAGAGATACTTTCAAACAGAAAGAGATGACCAATTCCAATTTTCTAGGTAGGTTGCACATCCAATTGCGACGGTTAAATTCGTTAATACCGGGCGGCGCAAATTAATCGATCAGGCCAAATTTCTCCGTTGGTACGCTCCGGAGAAAAAAAAAGTTCGAATAAAATATCTGTAAAATAAAGGGGGAAATCCAATGATGATGTCAGACTTGACCTTGACCTTGGCGGTCATTCTGGGGTCAAGTTTGAAATTTCAAATGGGAACATATATTTTTGACCACAGATTCGTGACGAGCGGAAAATTTCACGTTGGAATGACCTATCGTGTGCTAAAAATTTTCCCATGTGAGAATCTTTCTGAGGCAGAAATCGCGATAATTTTTTTGGTTCGAGATCGCGAAATTTTCAAATTTTTTCTGAATCAAATATCAAGAAAGTATTCAAACCACGAAGTTGACAAAATTTTGATTGTGTACTTGTAAAAATTTCACGATTACGGACTTGAAGAGATTTCGAGTCGGTACTTGAAATAATCAAAGGGGTGATGACCTGCCGGTTTGTCCTTAATGACCACCGAACATCATGTACACTAGGTCATTCCAACGTGAAATTTTTCGCTCGTCACAAATCGGTGGTCAAAAATATATGTTCCCATTTGAAATTTCAAACTTGACCCCAGAATGACCGCCAAGGTCAAGGTCAAGGTCAAGTCTGACATCATCATTGGATTTCCCCCTTTATTTTACAAATATTTTATTCGTACTTTTTTTTTCTCCGGAGCGTACCAACGGAGAAATTTGGCCTGATCGATTAATTTGCGCCACCCGGTATATATGTTTGTTTATTCGCAACTGAGTATGATAAAGTAGAGAGGTTTCGTGGGATTTCAGTCAAGTGAATTACATTACATTACATTCTTTCCCCTCACAATAAAGCATGTGTATGAGAAATGTGTTAGCAGAGGTTAGTGTGCAACGGGGTACGAAACAATTCGCTGTATGATACAAAAGCTCCGTGAAAAACCTCAGAAAGAAAACACTATCTCCCCGTTAGTGTTGTGATTTATGATAATTGAAATTGTTAACAAAATATGCTGAAATATTAAATAGTGAAGGGCATCTTTTTCATCACTATTGATTCTTCCTTGAATAAGCTGAGAGGTTTCTCCGAGGTACCGGAACCCAATCTGGACAAAGAAAGAACGAAAGGAGAAGACGAAAAAATTCAAAATGGAATATTCCATCGTTTGTAAAAATAGACGATGTTTATTAAACAGATTTCAAATTCACCACCCATTCCAAAAGACTCAGAAACATTAGGAATATCCCAAAAACCATCCTTGAATCTATATAATTATTAACTAAATGATCTATGGTCTCCTCTGGTTACCCGCGTTCACAAATAGGGCTCTCAACTGAGTTCCATCTGAAAAGCATGCTATTGCAATGACCATGAGCCGTTCTTAAATGATTCAGAATAGACCATATTTTCCTGTGAAGATCAAACCCCGGAACTCTATTTGAAGGATCCGAAATTAAATTGTTTGTTCGCAAGAAATCCATTCAGACCGCCAAACTTCCTTGTTGCTTTTATTCGAATTGAGATAACAGTTGGAGCATAAAGAATTACGTGACTTCAATCTGGGAATCTTATTGCCTGTAATATAGAAGAGAATCGGAAAAGAATGAAATTTATTCCAAAAATTTGAAACAGCAGTCTGCCTGCGAATGCGGGGCGGGAATTTGGGACTCTGGACGGGTGTTTGGACTTTCGGGTTTGTCTGGCTGTTGACAAAGAGTTTCGAAATAGTACCCAAGACAACATACCTATGTACCTACCATAAATGGAAAAGTATATGATTTGTGATTTCTTCATGTTATACCTATTATACAGCATGGAAAAGCCAAATGGAATAAATTCAAATCTTGGTTATTGTACAAATTTATGGCAAATACCGAAACATATCAAATTCAAAATTCCAATTGTCATTCTTCATCGTTGAAATGCGAACCCTACCTTCAACCCCCTTCGAAAGACGGGTACAATCCCCAATTTTACAAATAGGAAGAATGGGCTTGCGACACACCGTTTGAAAGGTCGCGTCATTCTCTATTCTGAAATTTTATCACTTTCATGTTCATTGCAATAATCAAATTAGAAAAAAATATAATCAAGTGATTTGCGAAAATTGGTACAATATCAAAAACTAAAATGTATCAAAAAATGTATGAATGTTAATGGAGTAGACGTTCAAAGTGTCCACCACGAATGCCTTGGCAACATCCTAACCCTAAATGAAAATTTCTTCCAACATTATTCAACATTAGGAGTGATCGACCTAATCGCAAGCATTATTCGATCTTTTGGGTCATTCAAATCAAGTCTTAGTTTTGTACACAATGCTCTTCATCACATATCTCCATAAAAAGAAATCTAATTTTAGATAATTTAATGTAAGAGAACAAAATAAGTTGAAATGCTTCTTTATTCTCAATTATAAAATCTCAACATTATAAATACAATATGATAAAAGACTTATTGTAAATCCAAAAATATGATATCTACATTTATAACAAGTTGAACACCTTCACCAAAACTTACGATTTCGAATGATTCGATGCAATCAACAAATGCACATTACTAGTTAAAAATCGAAATTACGATTATAACCCTAGATTCCTAAAGTGTTATGCATTCGCATTAACAATTGTCTGCGATAAGTACCTACGTTACATTGCTCATTTTCATTCATCAAAATAGTTCCTCAGAAGAAACATATATCCTCACTGAAAGCTCCAGCTAACCGCATTCCAGTTTTTGATAAAATCGCTCTCATGTATTGTGGACATGTCGAGGAATAGGATTCCGGTTTTCTCGTATTAACAGAGAGCACAAATTCACGCACGGTTGGACGTGGAAAGAGGCTATTATCGAATGGGGTTTCCTCCTCTTCCACGTTCTCTTCTTTCATCAAGTTCGCCCTTTTCTGAGTTTCAGCGAACATCGTATTCAAACGTTTACCAGCCTCGGAAAGTTTATCAACTACAACTTCTTTACCCTTTATCAGATCCCGTACGGCTTCCCTAAAGTTCTCAGGCGGATTACCGCACGGATTGAGTTTGTAATACAGCGAGTTCACTTTCGATATGTTCAATTCCAGCTGCGCCATCTCTTGAGTAATCAACTCCACTTTACGTGGTGAAATGTTACTTTCTCTAGTAATCCGTTCCGTCAGTTTGATCAAGTTCCGCAACCTATCCAAACCATCATCGAGTTCTACTTCGAAAGGAATGATTTCTTGCGCTAGTCGATAAATAGAAACCTGTAACAATATAGGAATTAATAATTCTATCACTTGTGGAAGTGTTCTGGATTCGAGATAGTGTAGGACTTTTTCTGCCTCCGTCGTGTCTACGAAAAGCAGTTTCTGTTTGTTGGCAGGTATAGGTTTAGCTGTTTTCCACATAAGAGCCCAGATATTATCTTCGATAAGCATCCGATTACTCAGTTGTCCTTTCTTCTGACCCCATTGATCTTCCTCGTCTGTCTCTTGCCAATCTCTGGGAGAATACCACCGCACGAAATCTTCCAAAACAGAACCGGGATTGGCCGCTTTGAAAGACTCCATATCGGATAAGAGGGACGCACTCATCAGCTTCGCTCTCATCTCTGAACCTGGAAATAGAACAAAATCTATCAGATATTGAGATAGTGCAACCTGTGTTCGATGCACTGTTCAAAACTCGAATCAACCTACAACAAGTGTATGGAAGACTTCTGCGACTATCAATCGTATATAGATATACATACAAAAAAATGGGGGATTTTCCTAACAGCCAAGGCTCGTAAAGATATTATCAGATTTATGAAAATCATTGATGACCTCCTTAGGACAAGAACAAAAGATCAAAATGGTTCCATTTCTGATTAATAATAATGATACATCAGCTAGGATCTACAGTACGAGTATCTAATTTCAGTAAATAAGAATTTGTTTGTTGTTGTAAATATGCTCGAACAGGTTGATTACTACTTAAAATTACGTTTTTTTTGCGCGGGTTACGCGATGTTCTGGGGAACATCGCGTTATAGTTTTGCCCAAATGTCTGTAACTTTCGAATTTTTTGACGAGAATGTCTCAAACGATTTAGTTCGACTCCCCAATGAAGAATTCGAGGTAAAATTTGATTCTGTCCGGCCGTTGCCACGATAACTTGAGAACGAAAAGAGCTAGCGCCTTGAAATTTTCAGAGTGGGTGGTGCATCCTAATACTACGGACAAGTTCGTTAATGGGCATAATCGGCCCAGTGGTTTCCGAGTAATAATTTTGTTTTCAACCAATATAAATCCGATCGAATTGAAACTTGGTGAGTAGTTGTAGAATATGAACCTAAGCACGTTTGTGAAATATTGTGCGAATCGTATGGCTAGAAAATTTTAAAAAAATATTAAAAAATATTTTTGTTGTCACGATAACTTGAGAACGGAAAGAGATAGCGGCTTGAAGTTTTCAGGTTAGGATGTGCACCAGAACGCGACATTTCAGTTTGTTTATGAGCATAATCGGTCAAACTGTTTTAGAGTTATAGCCATCTGAAATTTGGTTGTTTTTTGTTCCTCATTAACTATACTAAACCGATTGAATTCAAACATGGTAATTAGTTGTAGAATGCCAACGCGAAAATTCTTGCAAAATATCGTGAGGATAGTATTTGTAAAAAATTTAAAAAAAATAATTGAAAATTGAAACAAATAATTCTATATATCAGTAACTATTCGTTTGATATTGCTGAAATTTTGCAAGAGCCTTCATAACCTAACTGTACTGCCAAGTTTCAAGTTTAAACACGATCGGTTGAATATTGTTGGAGATTCGAGCATTCTTGTGTGAGTTCAGTAGATGGGTGACCGTTGCCTCGATTACTTTCGAACGAAAGGAGATAGGGACTTGCAATTTTCAGGGTAGGTTGCGTATCCGAAAGGGAGAGTTGAGTTCTTTTTTGGGCATAATCGGTCTAACGGTTTCCGAGTTATACCCACCTGGAATATTATTCCCTTGATAACTCAAAAAATAAATATTCGATCGAATTGAAGCTTGGTAACTAGTAGTAGAAAATCATCATAAAGACGTGTTTAAAATTTTGTAAGAACTGTACCCCTAGAAAATTTGAAAAAAATGACGAAAAAAAAAATTTTAAGAACCGCACCCCTAGAAAATTTCAAAAAAATCACGAACAAAAAAATTGGTTCAAGCACTGACGTGAAGTCAGAAGCTTTTGCGCGTATGTTCTATTGTCCATTCTTCTGTATTGGACACCCTTAATCGAATTGACCATGGTAAATTATGTTGTCCATTCTCCTGTATTGGACACTTAATTCGAATTTACCATGGTATATGGTAAGAGAGGGCCAGGAAGAAGAAGGATATCATGGCTTAAAAACTTGAGAACATGGTTCTCAAAATCGACCACCAAACTATTCAGAGCAGCCGTGAACAAAAGTTCTAATATCCAGGATGATCGCTAATATTCGGAACGAATAAGCACGTGAAGAAGAAGAAGATCAACTTTTGAGGTAAGTTTGTAAAAAATGCTCATCTTTGACAGGCGATTGCGGCTGAACTGCTAAACCGATTTCGATGTTCATAACGCCATTGGACGCTCAATGTAGTGTTCTTTCAAAACGCAAAAAAAATGAAAATGTTTGTATAGGATACGTAATTCTCGAGTATAAGCGAAATACAGAAAAAAGTACGAAAATTTCGCAGTTTTTAGGTTCTCAAATCTGAAGAACAACCTAGTAACCATCGCAAACTCAGATACCCGTTGCTCAGGACCCCCAAAAGGGGTTAAAATGATTCCCAATTCTGGAGCAATTTTTAGGGGCTAGACCCCATTTTAGCACTAACTTTACTGGTTTAATTGTGATTATTATAATGATGATCTTCCTCAAAACCCCTGAATCCTTCGATTTGCCATATTATTAAATATGCGAAGGACATTCAGATCAACTGACTTAGTTCTTTTCTTTTCAAAGGCCAGAAATACCATAATCATTAAATGATACTGTGGGAGGTATATTCATTATTAAAAGGTTTCTTCCTGGGTTTTCTCTCCCAAACTCAGAAAATACCTGTCTATAAAATATTTTTTTATTTTGTGAATTGCTTCTGCGTAAGAAACATACGATATTTATCGGACGCTATCAATCGAACAAGGTTGCCTACCAAACGATAACGAAAATAACAACGATGAAACAACTATTTCGTAACGTTTCGGAGTCTATATCAGACTCCTTCATTAGACACTTAACGATAATCTTCAGAATTATTTTTTGTTGATAACTATTCTGAAATTCGAGAATTTCAGAATAGTTATCATCCGCGATTGTCCCGCGATTGTCCCTCGCCTTCGGCTCGGGTGACAATCATTCGCGGGCGTGAATGTCCTACTTTTCTCCCTCGGTGCGTAATATACTATTTCCTCCCGTCATATTATGAAAACACCATTATGATATCTGTATGATATCTTTAGGAGCTCGCAATAGGAATGTCTTATTCTGGTTAGATATGTGATATCTTGAGGATCTCCGCAATAGGAATTTCATATTATCGTTATACTTGCGATGACTTAAGGAGCTCGCAATAGTAATGTCTTATTCTTGATTTCGTGAAAACACATGCTAATAATAAATAAAAATCATTAAGTCATTAAGGTAAAAGATTGAGAGGTCAATAGTTAAAACTGCAAACAACGGAACAAACTACATATTAAAAACATTCTCCGGATGATCGAGATCAGAAAACCATCATTAATCAGGAGTGACAACTCAAACACAAACAACTAAATACACATGAACTACTCCAAATCATGTTCTTCTTTCCCTTGTGGAGTAATAGGCCGAAGTGCCAAATTTGAAAATCTGGACTACATAAATAAAGTATTAGATTTTCTCAATGGTGGCGGCTTTAAAAAGGGTTCCAGGATGTTAACAAATACAAAACCAATTTCAGGAACAAACTGTTTTCTCTGGGTCCAACTTTATGTGATAACTGGAGATCTTTGTTGCCCATGTCTTTCAACATCCCCGACTATATGGCCTTTCCAAAGTTCATAAGGTTGACATTCCTATAAGACCAGTGGTGTCGTTTTGTGGTAGTCTTACATATAAGCTTTTCAAAACACCAGTAATGACAACAGCTCAGATCTAGTTACAAGACTTAAGAGCTCACATGTTCACGCCAGTGCCCGTTCCGCAGACACTGCAAATTTTCAAGAAAATATTATTCGATTCTTCGTTACCTAATGAAATGGCAGATTGTGTATACCATCTTACCGAATTATGTCTTCAACAGGATTTCTTTATATTTGAAAACGATCTTTATATTCAGGAAGAAGGACTTTGTATGGGAAACTGTCTGTCATCCGTATTTGCGGAATTGTTTATGTCATTCTTGGAGAAGAAGCTGATTTTCATCCCCGAAAACCCCTTCAGAGGAATGAGTTTTTTTTGGCACAGATACGTTGATGACGTTCTTATAGGTTGGGATGGAATTGAAGAGGATCTCAGAAGTTTTTTCAATTGGATCAATAAACTTCACACAAACATAAACTTCACTTTAGAGTTGCAGTCTGAGGGGAAAATCAACTCTTTGGATCTCACCATTTGGAAGGAATCAAACAGGTTGGTTTTTGACATTTTTAGGAAACCCACTCAAACGGACTCTACTATTGATAGATCATCTTGTCACTTTATGGGTCAAAAAATGGTATCATTCAATACAAACATAGACAGACTCCTGAAAATACCGTTGAATGCACAATGCTATCTTGAAGAAGTCAATACTCTCAAGTATCTCGCAGTTAAAAATGGTTACTCAGCTGACGTCATTGAACATCTCATAAAAAAGAAAAATCACCACCGGTCCAATCAGCCCTTGAGAATGATACGACTATTCCAACCAAAAAGTTCTGTAAGATTCCGTTCTACGGAAATGTCTCATATAAGATTGCAAATGTTCTGCGTCAGGTTGAAAACACAAAAATAGCATCCGTATCACAGAATACACTACAGAGGTCCCTCGTCAAAAACAAAAGCCCTATCGATAGTCTTGACAAACCAGGAATTTACAGACTAGAATGCGGCGAACAGGACTGCAATGTTGTGTATGTGGGTAGAAGTCCATTAGAACAAGGACCAAAGAACACCTAGAAATCGTCAGAAACCCCGATAATAACAAATCTATTTTTGGTTGCCACCTTAGAGAAGCAGATCACAAATTTGATATTGACACCAATACAAGATTGATCCATCATTGTGATTTTGGGTTCAAACAAGAAATCTTGGAAGAGGTCGAAATATTCAAACACATGAGTGACAGTGGGCTCAAAACTCTGAATGCTATGTTGACGAACAATATAAAAGACACCTACAAATTATTGGCACCCACTAGAAGAAGATTTTCAAATTTGGCACTTCGGGTCTATTACTCCACAAGGGAAAGAAGAACATGATTTGGAGTAGTTCATGTGTATTTAGTTGTTTGTGTTTGAGTTGTCACTCCTGATTAATTACACAGGCCAACACACATTTTGGTGCCTGCGATTTTTTAACTGTTCCTGAGTAATTTTTGGATGCAGAATGTAAAAAAGTTCTCACAGATTTTGTCTATCAGATTTAGTTTTTGAGATTTTTTAAAAAATTGTGTATATAATTTACGTTATAACTGTTATAATATATAATATTACTATTGACAGTTAAAAAAAACAAAGACACATGGATTTAAGTATTTATTGCAAAAACTTAATTTACATAATTACATTAGTCACTAATCACATAAAAATTTTCTTTTATACGATTTTCTAGAATGGAGTTTATTAGGGCAGTCTCGCTGAAGGCTCCAGCAGTAGTCCGCCATCATGTGGCTATCCCATCGTCCTTGATAACGATCTTCCATAGTTTTAATATCCTGGTGGAATCTTTCCCCCTGTTCTTCACTACAATCACCTAAGTTTTCTGGAAAACGATCTAGGTGGCTGTGGAGGTAGTGAACTTTTATACTCATGTTACAGCCGAGAATATTAAAATTTGAAAGCATAGTTTCCACTAATTCTACGTAATTCTCTGCTTTATGATTGCCAAGAAAATTTTGTACTACTTGAACAAATGAACTCCAAGCGTTAGATTCAGTCTCGTTCATTGATGTGGTGAATTGTGGATCTTTAACAAGTTGCCTTATTTGAGGACCATCAAATATACCAGCTTTTAGTTTTTCCGTGCTAATGCCAGGAAATTTTCGTGACAAATACCCAAAACAATTTCCATCTTGATTTAAGGCCTCACAAATTGCTTCATTAGGCCTAGCTTGATATGCAAGGGCGGAAGTAAGATTTTTTCTCTTGAAACCAAAGGTTCGTTGATCACGTTTTGTATTCCTTGAATCATGACATCTCTTGAAGGCCAATTTTTGTTAACCCAGTGCTCATTTTTAGCTCTGCTGTCCCAAAGGCACAAAAATCAAGGATATTTTGTATAACCACTCTGCTGTCCAAGGAGGAAGTTAATAATTTTTAAATCATCACAAATTGACTACTGATGTTCTTCGTATTCAATTTTTCTCAAAACTAATGCTATTGTTTCATATTTTTCCTTCATGGTAGTAGAATGACCAATAGGAATTGAGCCATATTTGTTACCGTTATGTAAAAGAACACATTTTAAACTACGTTTTGAACTGTCAATAAAAAGGCGCCAATCATCTGGAGTGTATTCAGGCAAACCCATTTTTTCTAAGAGCCCTTTTATATTGTTACAGAATACCAAGTCATTTTCCTGAGTGAAAAAAGGCAGCAGATCCTTATCTCTTTTACGATAAAATGTAATATTAGTACCTCGACAAAGTAGATTTTTTTCTTTTAATCTGGATGCAAGTAATTCAGCGGATTCCTTTGAGAGATTCAGGTCTCTTATAAGATCGTTTAGTTCTTCTTGATTGAAACACTGCGGAGTTGCTAAATCTGCTTCAAAATCGCTGTCGTTTTCTGATTGAATTCTTTTAACTTCGTCAGACGTTGATGTTTCTGTATCATCTTCTGTCAGTTCGGGTAGACTGCTGAATGATGGAACGGGTATTTCTTCCGAATGCACTACAGGCCTTCTTGCAGAATCTTGATCAGGATATGTCCATTTGTGTCTATTGTTTCTATTTATGCCTTTAATATTAACGAGACAAAAATAGCAGTCGTCATGATGGTTCCGCGGTTCTCTCCAAACCATTGGTACACCAAACTTTAGGCACTTCCTCTTTCCAGTTGTCCACTGTCGCAAATGTTCAACACATGTTTTACATATGAAATGTGGGGCCCAAGATTTATCTTGATCTCCTAAATGAACGCCAAAATAGGCAAGATAAGCTCTTTTCACAAAGTCAGAAATCGTTTTTCTGCTCTCTTTCAAAGTGTATTCACCACACACATAACAAAAAACATCGGGATGATTTACACAGGTACGTCTGCTTGTGGATACCATTGTTTCAGTTTAGTGTCTTGATATTACAAAACGACCAAAATTTACACAAAATGATAGCACAACTTTACTTGGGAAAACTCAGTAATATACTAAATCAAGTACAGCCAAGCAGGTATAGAAGGATCGGGTCATAGGCAATTACAGGTATAAAAGTAATTAAGAGCATTGTATTGAGTAGTTCCTAGTATAGGAACATTGGGTCAGGGACAATTCCAGGTATCCATTTGGCTAATTAGATTCTGGGAAATTTCTATTTTGACGATTAAGTACATATTTATCTCTTTATTTGTTGTCCTTTATCAGAAAAAAATATATCATTTAACCTGTAACGTGTATCTCGAAAACTAGAGCTGATAGAAAAAATCTGGTGGCATTTTTGGAATCAGCACATTAAAAACATCTAAAATCAGATGTTAGATTTCTGGCACCAAATTTTTTTTTTCATTTTGTTGGCCTGTGTTATAGTTTTCCGATCTCCATCATCCGGAGAATATTTTCAATATGTAGTTTGTTCCGTTGTTTGCAGTTTTAACTATTGACCTATCAATCATTTACCTTAATGACTTAATGATTTTTATTTATTATATGACTAAGGAACCGGCAATTGTAAGTTTAAAATTCAATTTTAATTTGGTTTGTTCATTGTTTATTTGTACATTTTCATATAACCTCACAACTGTTTTTCATTCCTTCAGTTTTTAGAATGTTTCAGCTTTTAATTGAACTGCGAGATTTTTCAATTAGAGTTTTTTCAGATTCTTGGTTTGAGAATGGCAGTATAGTGGAGCTGCCGAAACATGTCATCCGGATAATTGAATTAAGGTTCCAATAAAACTTGAAGTTGACTGTTGACTGTTATTCCTCTTCTACATGTCTTATTCTGGTTATCTGTGTGATATTAAAAGGTTTCTGTCTGGGTTTTCTCTCCCAAACTCATAAAAATATCTATAAAATAAAAATTAATTACTTTTGTGATTTGCTTCTGCGCAAGAAACACAAGATATCTGTGTGATATCTTGAGGATTTCATACTAGGAATGTCTTATTCTGGTTATCTGTGTGATATCTTGAGGAGCTCGCAATAAGAATGTCTTACTCTGGTCTTATTGTAACCTCTCAGAGACCACTATGCGAGATCTGTGTTACCTGGGATTGAGATTTCGTAGGAAGGAAATTGGTCCTATTACTCGATCACGAGCAATTCCTGTCCAATCATTGACTTTTTCAATCTATTGAGCGTGGCCTCCTCTCAACCAGTGTGGTTTGTTGTCTGCCCAATAACGACAATTTTGAGGATTTACCTCACCATTTAACGTAAACTTTGATTCGTCATAAAACAGGACATTTACTATGTTCACAACATTTCTGTCTAGTAGATACATAATTTGTTCGCAAAATGGTAGTCTTCTAACTAAATCACCTCCGGTGAGTTCCTGATGAAGGATTTTCATTTCATAAGGATGAAATTTCCATATTTTAAGAATTCTGGTCACTGAAGACTGGCTAAAATCGGGTTCACTAGCTATCTGCCTAGTGGGGACATGAGGATTTACTCGAACGGAGTGGACTACATTAATTTTGACATCTTCAGTGAGTGCACTCTGATGATAATTATTTTCTTTTCTCAAATTACCATTTTCTCGAAACTGTTTTTCAATCTTAGTTACGGTACTTTGCGACATTGGCGGTAATTCAGGATACTTCTTTCTCTCTGAATAAATGAAGTGAATGTGTTCTTGTTCTATCTCCGTAGCCAATCATCATTAAAATTTCAATCTTGTGGGTTTCAGTTGAGTACGGCATGTTGTCCGATTTTTCAACAAACATGGTTTCTCACAAAACTGCAAACTAATAAATACACTTGCTAATCTTCGCTCGATGCGCTGCTACTTTCCGCACTGGTTTTTATTTAACTTTTTTGTTTGACAAAAAATGATAAGCAAATACCTCTTAACATTCCATTTTTAAACTGCCTGAATTATTTCATTAAGCTGAATGAGATTTCTTCATTTTCGAATTAATTGATGTTTGTTAAATATCTTTTTAACGACAAGGAATAAAAATCTGATAATTGGTACTCATGTGTAACTTGATACCCTTCAAGAATAGTCATAAAAAAATTAATATTGCTATTTCAAAAAATTATGGACGACGTCATATCTCAAATATTCTCACATCAAAAAGAGCGCCATTTAAAAGACTTACTGACCTATCCGAGCATATTAATAACAAAAAAAACTGTCTTTGATTTACTGGATTTATTCCAAATTAGAGACTCGCACTGTAAGTACGAGCATAGATGGAAATAGTGTTTGTAAAAGAATTTCCGAACCTTGAGCATCTGAACCTAGTTTGAGAAGAACATCCGCATCTTCATCCAACTGATCCTCGGTTTTCGGTACAGGTTCTTGCGTAATCGGATAATAAATAGGTTCGCCAGTTTCTACCAGTTTCAAGCCTTGAAATTTGCCCAACCTTCCGACTGGGTGGAGTTTCTTGATTTCTTCAACATCAGCGCAGTCGAAAAATTCCTCATCTGAGGATGAACCTTCTGCAGAATCGAAGTCCAGCTCTTTCTGGGATTCCTCACGAGCTTTCTTTCGCAATATACAGCAGTTGAGCATCTGGAGTTTCTGGTGAAGAAGGCACGAACGAAGGTCTGGAAAGTCTGTCGCAAATCTGCGAATAAGGAAGATTAACAACTTAAGTTGAACGATATAGAAAAACACAGCAAATTTACACGAAAGTTTATTATTTGAAATAATCAGTAGTTATTATCCCAAATGCTTGCCAAATACTCGAATATGCTTAGTGCAGGAGGGAAAATATTCGATAATCTGGCAAGCATGAGAGGTGAATGGAAGACTATTCCCCAAAACATTCCAAGCAATCATATTAACTCATGTAGTATAAATCACTTAGCAATGAACCATTATTTTTGGCGCTCTAGTTCCTCGGAACTGAGTGATTATCAATTAGCCCAAATGTCTGTAATTTTCGAATTTTTCGATGAAAATGGTCTTAAACGATTTGGTTCGACTCACTGATCAAGAATTCGTGGTCGAAATCCATTCTGTCCGGCCGTCCGGTCCGGCCGGCCGGCCGTAGGCACGATAACTCTCGAACGGAATGAGCTAGAGAGTTGAAATTTTCAGACTAGGTTTGGGGGATAAATATCTCGGCTAAGTTCGTTATTGGGCAAAATCGGACAGATGGTTTCGGAGTAACAAAAAAAAAATTTTTTTTTACAAAACAAATTCCAAATTAATTTTTTTTTAATAAGCAGTTTTATCATAAGAATCCATTCATATCATTTTTAACTCTAACAAGCTAACACTTTCGGAGATATGATTTTTCAAAATTTCAATGTAAATCGTATTTCTACGTTTTCACAGACTGATAGAATTTTTATGTGGGTATTCTATGAATTGTTATAATGTCAACTTATTCTGTTTGAACTAGAGCGCCAGAAAGCTCCTGTCCACAGGGCTTGAACCCATTTTTATTGAATATACATGCAGCCTGAAAATATTCGGTTATTTGCACGTGTGTTTCAGGTGAATATTTGTCTGACGTTTTAAACCATAGAAAACATTCGGGAGGATTGTCAAAAAGATTATTGACAGATGATTTAAATTACACTTAGTATTATTTCTGTCCTCTAATTAAAATTGAGTGAAATTTTTTTCGGGAAATAGTCCTTAATACATCCCTAGTGTTTACCAAATTATCGAATATTTTCCCTCCTGCACTTCTTGCATTTGGGAAAATATTCCACTATTTGGCAAGTACTCGGGATATAACTTCTGACTATTTCCCGTAAAAAATTTCACTCAATTATTATTTTTCAAATACTAACTGTAATTTAAATGAATAAAATATTTTTGACAATCATCTCAAATGTTTTCCATGGTTTAAAACGTCATAAAATAGTCATCTGAAGCACACGTGCCAATACCCGAATAAGTTCAAGCTGCATTGATATTCAAAAATATTTTTTCGTTGCTAAGTGATTTATATCATATGCATTAATTTGATTGTTTGAAATTTTTTGAGAGGAATGGTCATATAAAATAAAGGATAGTCTTCGCTATCAGGAGTGACAAAATGAAATGTCATATGTAAAATACAAAACATTCTCTTCGAAAATTTTACATTTCAGAAACTATCCGTCAGATTCCGCTGAAATTTCGCACAAATCTTCAAGCCAACATTTTACAATCGAGTGCCGGATTTCAACTCGATGGTCTTTGTATTTTTCTCAATATTTCCGAAAGTACAGGTCAATTCGAATTAAAATCTAGTACTCGGTGGAAAAGAGATGGCTTGAAGGTTCATGCAGTATTTCATGAGGGTGTGAGAGGAGTGAACAGACAATAGAACATTCACGCAAAAGCTCCAGACTTCACGTCAGTGCTTTTCTCGAACATTTTGAATGTACACTTTGAAATTATGTTCCCTTAATTAGGATGAGTTTCAGTAGTGTTCGGTGTTATAACGAACTTGAAATTTTAAGGGTGGGTGGCGCGTCCAAATGCGACTGACAAGTTCGTTAATGGGCATAATCGGGCCGACGGATTCCGAGTAATAATTTTGTCATCAACCAATACAGATCCGATCAAATTTGAACTCGGAATCTAGGGGTTCCGAGTACAAATTCTGTTTTCAACCAATTCAGATACGATCAAATCAAAGCTTGGTAACTAGCTGTAGAATCCCTAAATAAAGACGTATGTGAAATTTTGTGAGGATCGTATCACCAGAAAATTTCAAAAATGTTTTAAAAACAATTATTAATCTCTCGATAACTTGAGAACGAAAACAGATAGCGAATTGCAATTGTTAGGATAGGTTACGCATCCGAATGCGACATTTGAGTTTGTTAATAGGCAAACGGTTTTGGAGTTATAACTATCTGACATGTTGTTGTTATTTACTCAATAACTCAAACAATACGAAAACGATCCAATTCAAACAGTAGTTAGTTGTAGAATAGTAACGATCGTATCACTAGAAAAGTATAACAAAATCATTGAAAAACATTGAAAAAAATTCTATATGTGAGAAACTATTCGTCCGACATCGCTGGAATTTTGTGATAGCCTTCAAAACCACCATAACTTTCGAACGGAAAGAGATAGCGACTTGCAATTTTTAGGGTAGGTTGCGCATCCAAATGCGACATTTGACTTCGTTAATAGGCATAATCGGCCAAATGGCTTTGAGGTTATACACATCTGAATTTTTGTTGTTATTTCCTCTCTAACTCAAAAAATAAAAATCCGATCCAATTAGAACTCAGTGAACACTTGTAAATCACCGACGCGCAAATTTTCTTCAAATTTCGAATATCGTATTCTGAAATTACTTGAGAATTAAGTTTTTTCGTATATAATTAAATATTTGAAGAAATTCAATTCAGATAGAATATATAATGTCAGAATTGAGACTTCTGTGATCATAAACGATTCTCTCATTACTGAAGTCTGTCATTAAAATGGTACGAAATGTATTCATATATTGAAAAATTTTATATTTCGTATGAGGCATGAATAGACAATGGAACATTGCGCTAAAGCTCCTGACTTCACGTCAATGCCTCAACCAATTTTTTCATCTGCATCTAAAAGGTGAAGTTATCTATTCTCCGCAAATATTCACGAATACTTATAAAATTAATTAGTATTCATCTATTTAACAGCTCCTGATTCAAATTTTCTTATAAGGATTGTTACCTACAGACCTGAAATAGAATCCACTTAGTGATCGCGACAACCAAAATCCACGATTGACGTTCTGATTAGAGCGGCGTACGCCGATTAAAATTTCCATGAATTTCACATTATTAGGTCAGACACATATCCACTACAATAAATGATTAATGAAGAACAGTTAGGTATTTGAGCACATCATCATAAATTATTTATGATATAGCAATCAGTTATTATTATACGAGAATTCATTTCGATTCAACACTAGTACTTATTTCAGAAAAAATTGTTGCAAATTTTATGGGAAGAACTATTATTTCCTCTGAATTGGTAACAATTTTTCCTGCACTATTTTTCTCACAAGTATTTTTTTACATCACTTCCTTAGAAGAATGTACATGTTTATAGCATTGGACTCTTGATTAATATTACAACGAATATTTTGAAAGCACTCAAGTGACATAATAAGCTTAATCAGCTTGTTAATTTAACGATCAATACAGGGTGTCCCGGAACTTCGTGACTCTTGCTCAGGTGTAAATAAAGTAGGTATATAAAGAGGGGTCAGGAATGCTTCTATTGCTTTTCCTACGACGGATAACTTCCGAACGACTCAACCGATTCTGGTATTTTTTTTAATTTGAGTCAATACAAATATCAGTAATGATTTGTTTCCAACACCTGCCCCATAAGTCTTCAAGACCACCAGGGACGGACTGACCATAGCAATTATTGAACAGCAATGAAAATGTAATCTTTCAATGAGCTCTTCTTGGGTGTCCATAGGTGTTTTGTAAACAAAATCTTACAGATGGACCCACAGAAAGTAATCCAGTGGATTGGGGTCTGGTACCCGAGGTGGCCAACTCTTCCAATCCGTCGATTTGGAAATGTGTTGTTCCAATGTTGCCTTACAAGCTCAAGTATTGTGAGTCGATTTTATTACTTTGGTATTTTTGTTATATTTTCCTGTGTAAGTGGGGATGATGCCGATAATAAATTACTATTGCTAACGATTTATACAAGTGATTCCAAATAGACGCAAACCTTGGAGGAAGTGTTAGTATGACTCATTTGCTGTCATTTGGGCCATATTTATTGAACACCGAAAATCAACAGTTTCCAAGATATATGAGTTCTTGTAATTTTTAAAGATTTCTCACCTTAGATCATTTTTCGTTCCTTTTTTCTATGTTGACCAAATTTGATTATAATTTTAGGTTATTTTTATCAGAAAAGGATATGATATATACGAAAAAAGCATCACTATGCTATTTTAGATGTTAAAAAAGAATTAGTAAGAAATAGGCATTGTGTGATTACACTTGCGATCTTGATCTTCTTATGCTGGACATTCAAAAGGTTGCTTATAAAAAAATCTGCTAAAACGAAACTAGTGAATGCATTCTAACGAAAGCTTTTTTATGAATGAAGAAAGAATTTGGCGAGTTTTCAAAATAATGCTGGCAGACATTAACCTCCGGAATTCGAGAGTTGCGAGCAAATTGATAGTAGAAATTGATTTCTATTTTCTTCATACATCACCTTTCAAATCATACTAATTATTTTTCAACATCTAATACAGCATAGTTTTCCTTTTTTTATACATATTGTACCCTTTTCTGGCGAAAATAACGTAAAATTATGAAAAATGAACTAAGTTGAGAAATCTTTGAAAAATTACCAGAACTCAAATAGGTCGGAAACTGTTGATTTAAGGTTATCAATAAATATGGCTCGAATGACAGCAAATGTGTCATACTAACACCTCCTCCAAGGTTCACGTCTAATTTGGAATCTCCTTGAATAATGGTAACAAATAAATAAATAGTAGTTTTACCTAGTTTTATATTATCTTTTATTATTTATTATTTTTTTTTAATCTCTAACCTAGATACCCAACAATTAAGTTACAAATACAAGTAAATAAATAAATAAATACAGTGGACTCCCGGTAATCCGGCACCCGTCTTATCCGGCGCCCCTTCTAATCCGACATACCTATATACCTACTGTTGAATATGCAGGGTTGGCCACGGTTGATGGTACCCTGGACTTTTAGGGAGTACGATTTTATTGAAAATTTGATTCCTTGGCTAGCAACCACTGCTCCATAGATTTAGAATATTTTCAGCGCTGCGGAGTTGCCGCTTATATAAAAAAGTATTAACAATTTTGATATTTCCAATGGAAGAGCCTGTATATTATTGCTTTTTTCGATTCGCCGCAGCTTCCTGATTATTTCTGTATCAACTTCCTCGTTCCTATCTCTAGCAGTTTTCGAGTAATGGGATAATTTACTTTTATTTTTGTGCAAAATATAATTCCATTTAACATTTATTACTTCGGTACTTGGAATTATAGAGAACTGCAAATTCGGGTATGGATTACCAATATCCCGTGTCTCATTCACGTTTAATGAAATGCGTCTCTAATCATACAGGGTTGTTCAAAATCCGACGCTTTTCCGAGTAATACTAAAACGAACAATGCCGAAGCAGAGATACATTTTAAATGGATTAACTTGCTTTAACGCAAATCCTCATGCTTTCACCAGAAGTGTAGAATAAGATTTAGGCCTAACCAAAACATTCTGCATGATCTTGCTACAATTTGATCGCCTTGACTATGAAGAATTAACAATTTCATCAAAACTTCATTTGTATATTATTGCCTTCCATTTGAATGATTTTTCAATAAAATCCGTTAATAAATTCGACAATTCTTTACAATTGATGCCAATTGTTACATTATCATATTTCTAATGTTTTATGACATTCCATGGATAGCTAATACAAAATGTTTCTCAATATATTCATTTTAATTGGCATGCAAACTTGATTTTAATTCGAAAACCTTACAATTTAGATAGGAACATGCTATATCGTTTGAAAGCAAATTTAATTCTCTTTCAATACGTCTTATAAAATACAGGTCATTCCATTTGGAAAAACGCACTTTATATTGTTTAATCATGTCTCGTAAAATCCTCGGATTTTGAACAACCCTGTATGATTAGGGGCTTATGTCATTACACAAATGATACACGGGATATTGTTAATCCATACCCGAAATGTTGGCCTTCTGGGATTTCAAGTAACGAAGTAATGAATGTTGAACTGAAGCTATGTTTTGCACAAAAAAGGAAGTAAATTAATTAATTACTCGTAAACCACTAGAGAAAGGGATGATGAAGTTGGTACTGAATTAATCAGGAGGCTACGGCGGATCGAAAAAAGCAATAATATATAGGGTGTTCCGATTGAAATATCAAAGTTTTTAGTACTTTATTATATAAGGGGCAATACCGCAGCGCTGAAAATATTCTAGATCGATGGAGCAGTGATTCAAAGCCAAGGAACCAAATTTTCAATAAAATCGTACGTCCCGTTCTCCGTAAAAGTCCAGGGTACCATCGACCGTTGCCCAGCCTGTATGTACATATGTCCATGATTACACATGTAGCAACTTGTATGCGCCACTACTACACTGTACTGTCCATTTGTTTTGATGATGATTTATCGGATTACAAGGTAATTTTTTCAAAGAATTCCGGACTATAGGAGGTCTTAGGCAGTACTCTATAATCAGACAAATTCGATAGTCCGACACTGCCATGCAAAACGTTTGTCGGACTACCGGGGGTCCACTGTAAATGACTATTTCCACACTGTAATATCTTGATATAACTTTATACCAAGGTTATTATATTCTCACTATAATTGTTCATTTAAAACTGATCATTTTCCTAAGAGATATCCTAACCTAATCAGTGCACATGACTAGACCCCACATACACTTACATACTCGTATTTTAAAGAGAAGAGTTGTTGTACTTGGCGTTGTGGTATTCCTACTAGGCCTAATCCATGTTGAACTTTAATATGACATCTGTATGGAGTTGAACTAATATCCAATTCATTATTTTCCAGTCTCGACGATTGGCTATGAACTGGCCATTTGCAACCGTATCATAGAATAAGGCAAACGGTGCTTCTACGGCGGGATCTGAACAACAGATTGCTTCTTCCATACCAATCACCCAAACAATTTGAAACGCGTGTTGCCATCAAAGTGAACGACCTAAATATCGTCAGCATCTCAATAATGATCGAATTGATGTGCAAATCAGCCACAACAACATTTCTCGACCGTTTACCTGTCGACGCCTAAAGCTAGGCTCACACATGCACGACATCCAACGTTCATAGATTAAACAGTTTTTGTCCCATCCTTCGAATTTTATATCAGTTATTAAAGTGGGGATGTTGCAATGAAACTAGTAATGAAACCATAACTTAGCAACTGAATGACAAAATAAGGAGCTCCAGAAAACGTAAGCCCAGTTGCAACTACTGGAAAGAAAATCTTACCAGCGCCACCTAGGGAAATTCTTACGGACTTCAATCCTCTGTGATGCGGAAACCTTGAGCGATGTTTAGTGACGTTCATTCTTTTGTCGGAAGAGGTAGTGAGGCACTGCAATGCAGACTACCAATATGACCCCATTGTGACATGAAAAAATTCGGCTTAGTGTGGTTAGAGAATACCACAAACCATTGAACATAGAATGACGTTAGCTATAGCTAATTGCTAATAACTAAAAGACACACGGTAAAATATTCTTCGATTTTAACCATCAGGAAATATTCCTCCATGATCCGGACTAGCCACCTCATCGCCCAGTGTTCACACAAAGAGAAAAGTCATTCAGCACAGCTCCTTCGTCATTCAGTGGCAAAGTTACGCTGATGATTAGTAACGCCCATGAAACAGGTAAGTATCTGCCCTGAATTACAATTTCTTCTCTATTTAATTCTCCTAATTTTTATATCCATTTGAAGTTTACAGCATTACAATATATGGGGGTTGATAATATCGTTTCAACAGATCATTACGGGACCTTTCGACACAGTGTAACGGTATAAGAGATGTATTGAACGTGAATTGCTGTTCATATTATGGTTTGAAATCGTCATTTTGAGTCTAAATTATAAATGTTTTGTCTTATGAAACCGTATTTCCACATTTGTTCGTGAATTTATCGTTTCAATTATGTGCCACCATAATATTATATGATTGACTGACTGACTAGAGCGTGTCACTTCTTCTAACGCTTCTCGTAAGATTTCTTTTTTCTCAATAGTTGAGATGAAAGAAATGGTGGTCTGAATATCATAGTTTGTGTGATTATTTGTAAAGATATGCTTCAAGTTGACGTTTTTGGCCCAACATATTATGTTGGGCATGCATCCTCACGAAAACGTAGCAGCGAGTTTCTCGCCCCAGCCAAAAACGTCAACTTGAAGCATATCTTTACAAATAATCACACAAACTATGATACTCAGACCACCATTTCTTTCATCTCAACTATTGAGAAAAAAGAAATCTTACGAGAAGCGTTAGAAGAAGTGACACGCTCTAGTCAGTCAGTCAATCATATAATATTCTGGTGGCACATAATTGAAACGATAAATTCACGAACAAATGTGGAAATACGGTTTCATAAGACAAAACATTTTTAATTTAGACTCAAGGTTGATTTTCACCTCAATCCAACAATAGCTTCCACTTAACATAATATGTTAAGTGGAAGCTACATTGGAGAAGCTACAGTGGAGTACATTGATCTTTGATGTTGAACTGGGACTGATCCCTAAAATACCTACACCGTGTCTGGAGATATCGTTCCACTTGGAAGAACCCATATTCATCACCTGGAAGGATCCTAATCATCCGTCAGGAAGAATACCCAAACTTTTACCTGGGAAATCTGAGTAAGAGTTTTCTTTGTGATCAAAGTATATTTTTTAAAACCTTCAAAAACCAGTTGTATCAATTATCACCCTATATCCCAGGAAGCAAAAGTGTATCGTTGTCCTCCCAGCGAGTCGGGCAGACATCTAAAGGGAGTCAGCGTTACAGCATTCAGTCCCATTATAAAACTTTTCGAAATGAATTATTAGATACTATGAGCAACACAAATCATACCCACCAACATCAATACGGGACAAAATATTATACACCCAAAAACAACATGTTTTGACTATGCCCTAATTTACTATCATTAATAAGATTAAAATTAGACATGTTTGTTAGTTCCGATCAACACATTTTCATGCTTACTTTGTTTTATTTCGACTAACTAAACCGTCTTTTTGGCACGCTTGTTCACCTGAACGGCCTATCAAGTCGTCCAAATATCTGTAATTTTCGAATTTTTGGCCGAGAATGGTCTCAAACGATTAGTTTCGACTCACCGATGGAGAACCCGAGGTCAAACTTGATTCTGTTCGGCCTTCAGCACGACTACAATGGAACGCAATGAGACTTGAAATTTTCATAGTAGGTTTGGAGTCCAAATGCGCCGGCTAAGTTCGTTGATGGACAAAATCCGTGGAGAAGTTTCGGAATTATAGCCATCTAAAAATCAATAACTCGAAAAAATTTGCGGAAAAATAGCAACACGAAGATATATGGAAAACTTTTTGAGGATGGCATGACTAGAGAATTTAAAAAATATATATTTTAAAAAATGTCCTATCTCAAAAACTATCCGTCCGATATCGTTGAAATTTTGCGAGAGCCTTCAAAACCTTATTTTACAGTAAAGATCTAGATTTGAACTCGACCGGATATACAGGGTGAGTCTTTAAGTTGTACATTAATTTTAACCACATATTCCTCTCATCAAATATCACACTTTTTTTCTTTACCATTTTTCCAGATTCGGCTCAGGAAAAAAGTTATAAGCGTTTAAAGATTTTATTATGTGCAAAGCCAGCCCTGAACTGTCTTCAAGTATTGACACAGAAACTCAAAACTCAATATCGCATAATTATATGAAAGCTTCATCATCTGATGCTCGAAATTCAACGAAATTGTCTGAGAAATCTTATTTACTCACTGAAGTCTTTTGAAATGGTTTTAAATTATCTTTATGCTGCATTTTCGAAAAAAACTCTTCCTGGATATTAAAACTGACTCCAACTTGATTTTCATTGAATATCTACTATAAAATTATCCACATTATCTTCTCCGCCTATTTTCACTTTCCTTAGGTACATATTTTAATTGAATATTACAGAATTTACAGAATCGAGAAAAACAATCTGTTATTCTGTGATTATTATTATGTTGTTTGGTTGGCAATAGGAACGGTCCTAGAAGCGTTCAAAATAGTCACACAGTCGTTTATTGTAATTGTAATTGGCATCCTGGCCGAAATCTTTCACATGCTGCGTTTGTCCCACTCTTTAGAACCGATTCGGAACTGTTCCTACTGCGAACCAAAACAGGCCTTATGCAAGTGACGACCTCGTATAGACACAGTATAAGAAGCAGGCACAGAAATGTAATACTATTAGGTTAGCCACCTAATATATCGTTGGTTATATTATATGTCCTGTGGTCTAACCTTAGAATATTACGCCGGTGGTTCTTTATTGTTTACTTGAATCCGTATATCCAGAATCCAGATTAAGAATTTCTCTCCAAGAATAATTGGGATCAATAGGTGGAATGATACTTATGATTGATATTTCCCTTATGCATACTAATATACTACAAACTTATAAGATTCAAATATGTAGGTAGTTCTAATAAAATAGTGGTGACGAGTTATATCTGTTGAAAATTAAGTTGATGAAATTATGTTCCATATATTAGAATTAGAGAAATCCTTAGAATGATTGTGCGGAATCGATGCAGTATGAAAATAAATGTTTAGATGACATGGATAACAGATAATTCAAAAGTTTCATATTCACTATTGGGGATACATAGATGAATACATATCATGGTAAGCCTATTCATCTATTTCCCAAAAGATAACTACACTAGGAACTGTTTGAATGAGTTGTCATGAACTTATCCCGTTTTAAGATGGTAATTATAACAATTTGTAAACAAGCGAGATTGAATTGAATTTCCACAAGTGTCAACTTTGAAATCTATAATCAGTCTGTGCCTTTATTCGAGCAGATTATCTGTGTATGCCAGGTTCGGATCGATAAAAGCAGGTAAATTTCTATAATTTTTTTCATATTTTATGACATTCAATGACGAATATCTTGAAAACGGTTCGTTTTAGGAGAAATGATGTGGAATAATTTTATTTTCAAAAAGGATCGAGTATTTCAAAAATGACTCAAAATAACCTTCATCTGCTTCCATTATGCTAATTTCTCGTAGTTTTATGAATTCGCGAGTCTATAACGAAGAAACCAGTAGAAGTAGGGAAAAACTGTTAATTGGAGATTATGTGCCATAGTTATAGAAAACTTCATACCAAAATTCGTTCAATTCTGAATAACCATGTCAAAGCTACAAAAGAAAAACTATTTTTATTTTCAAATTTCAACAGCCTGTATCTTTTTTCCTGTGCCGAATTTGAAAAAATGGTAAAGGAAAAAAGTGTTTTATTTGATGAGGAGAATCTATGGTTAAAATTAATGCACAACTTAAAGACTCACCCTGTATAGTGCAGAAGATATTCCCTTTAGGGAAATACGGAAAAATTACAAAAGGAAATTTGGACTAGTTCTTAATAACCAAACTACGTATGTATTCACATGATGTATTGGAGCAAAACATAGATTCTGATGACATAGTCTGATTACATTAAAAACAAACTCAAGGAGTCGACTTGAATTTTGTTGAACGCAGAATGCAAATTTGCAAATTGCTCAATTAGAATTTACCATATTTGGTTGAAAAAATAGTTGGAACTTGGATATTTCTATGCCAAGTGAAACTATGTTAATGTGATCTTGAAAGACTGTCATCATGATAATTTTCGAATTTCAGAATAGCGTTTTCAGATTTTCGTTTGGTGTCGGACGAAGGAGTCTAATATAGTCTCCGAAACGCTACGAAATAGTTGTTTTATCGTTGATGTTGTTTCGTTATTGTTTCATACATAGCTTCTCACAAATATCTTGTGTTTCTAATGCAGAAGCAATCCACCAAATAATAGTTTGGGAGTTTGGTAGAGAAGACCCACAAAGGAACCATTTAATTACAGATAAACATTTCCGCAAAAAATTTAAATTAAATATTCAACCAATAGGAGCACTTTCGGATAATCCTATAGCTTGTGAACACCGGGCATAAGAACTTATGCCCCGGGACCGTAGTACCCAATAAACCGTGCCGATATCTAGCAAGAAACCGCGCTAGCACGAAGAATCCACTAAAGCAAAGTACCAGTCATCCGTGGTCGCCTTCGATACCGGTACTCACAACTCTTGTGGACTCGTCGTCGTGAGGTTGTTCGCTCTTTGCTTTCGTTTACGTGCTCGATCTGTGGATATGACCTAACTGCGGATATTTTCGGTTTTCTAGTGACAGGTGGATATTTTCTAGGAGATTTGAGGTGAGTTTGAGGCGGTGAAGGTGGACATGGATTAGGACGAACATCCCCTATTCGAGAATTTGTGATTTGTGCAGTTCACAGGTGTTTGTTTGGGTTTATTTTTTTCATTGCACATGCATGTGAAGGTTTGTTGAGTCTCCGGTGCTCAATGTCGGTCTAAATGTGGTTTATTCTTATCTGGATCAAATCTCTTCAACACATCCAAAATTCACGTCGTCGTTTTGCGTACAGACTCAGAAAGTTTGGCAGAGTATCAGCGGAAATACAGAAGCTTCGTTTGTTGCAGAAATATATAAGGTCTTTGTATGGGCTCAAAGATCAGTTCCCAAGTTTTTTAGCCGGTCTGTGCGAAAATAATATTTGCCGCCCTTTAAAATGACACCTCCTAAGTCTTGAGCAAGGTATTCCAGTGTTTCTTGCTTGCAGTTTAGATTCATAGAAACACATAAGAAATTAATTATTCATTCTAAAAAAATAAATGAATATACCTAATCAAAACATATTTTTCTGAAAATATGTAACTCTACAAAGTAAATTAAATAATTTTATTCGCACGTTTTGTTCTGCAAAATCTATAATAATGCTAGATCGCAAATAATTTTTATTATTAGGTATCGGTGCGCTCGTTCATCTGAACAGGGTGCCTACCAATGTCTGTAATTTTCGAATTTTAGGCAGAGGATGGTCTCAAACGACTAGTTTGAGCTAGAGATTTGAAATAAAGAGGGTATGTTTGGACTACAAAAGCGCCGGTTAAGTTCGTTAATTGGCAGAATCCGCCGAGTAGTTTCGGAGTTAAAGCCATCTGAAATTTCGATTTCCAAATAACTCGAAAAATACTGAACTGATCGAATTATAGCTCGGTAGTTAGTTAAATAATACCTTATGCAAAACTTCGTGAGGGTCGTATAACTAGAAAATTTTTAAAATAGTTATTTATGTATCAAGGACGCAAACTGTCACAACAAACAATAGACAGTTTTTCGCCGAGATGTATATTACATTTTTTCGTCGACCTCTACATACTTTTATGAATTTCGGTTCTCTTAAATAATTTCACAATAGCAAATGACATACACTTATGTTTGTATTGAACCGTATCATGCCGTATTCATAAAGTGACCACAGCGGACGAAAAAGTACTTTTTCCGCACAGGGATATCCAGGTTCAAATCCCCGCTGAGTAACTTCACTATTTTATTTATTCTAAATTTTGTATTCAGTGTCCAATATCTTTTTTCATATGCCAACTCTAAAAAGACGGCTTGAAGGTTCATGCAGTATTTCGTGAGGGTGTGGTGTGGATAGAGAATAGAACATGCGGGAAATTGTCCTGACTTCACTTCAGAGCTTTTCTCGAATTTGTATCAATGGCATACATTTTAGCTGTCATCTGTCAAAATATAACAACTGCTAAAATAGCGAACAATCTAAAATGAAACATCTAATTGGAGAACCATCTCAAGATTCCTCATGACGTAAAAAGGTGGAATCTGATAACATTCAGATATCTCCTGCGGTGAATTCGAAAGATGCATTAAATCCAATTGCCTCCTCTTTAATTTCACGGCCTTGCAACTCAGAATACGCCCAATTATATCTTCCAATAAGAACCCACATGACCGTGACACAATGAAGAACCCGGACTTATGCTTCCTTCCTTAATTAATCAGTCTTTCCATAAGTTGAGGTAGGATTCTTACGACCATAAAAATTCATGATGCTGCTTTTCGGGTCAGACTTAAGATATTTCGTAATATATGGGATTCTGAATCTCGAATCTAACGGAACGAACCCACTTGTTATTTATTTTATGTGTTAGAGAAGCATATAAGACTTTAACGGTAATTAATGATAATGATACTCCCAACTCTTTTGTAACCGCTAATAACATATGTATGAATTTCGGAAAACGAAAAACTACCTAATTTGAATATAATTCTGAGATCCGGCTAATGTTATGCATTATTGTTTGGGATTTTTCGGTAGATCGCACTACTAACCTATTAAGAGTGAACAGTTACGATCACCATCACCCTCTACAAAAAAAGGTCCTCCGGCATACTCGTAGATTTGCTAGAACGAGAACTCTTGGCTCAAATATATTCGCACACATTTTTTTCATTTAATTTTTTCATCACGAATTTCTCTACCAGATCATTTGATCGGAATGAATTCTTAATTTTCGTGCTTCGATGTTGGAAGCACTGAGGTGCCGTCAGAAACTCATTCCTATAATGACTACGAAGAAATATCCCACACAACATTGACCACTTATTCCTTCCATAGTATTAACCTGAATGTAATAACATTCAGTCACTAACCAGAATTATCAAATTCAGGATTTTCCCAATATCTTTTATATTATAGATTTGATCGAGTTTAAATCTAGAAATTAAAATAAGGTTTTGAAGGCTCTTGCAAAATTTCAACGATATCGGACGGATAATTTCTGAGATACAGATGTTTTTCAAACATTTTTTAATTTTTTTTTTCTACTCTTGCAATCATCACAAAATTTTGCATAAGTCTTTGCGCCGGTATTTTTCAACTAAATACCGTGCTTTAATTCGATCAGATCAGTATTTTTCGAGTTATTGGGAAAAAAAAATTCAGATGGCTTTAATTCCGAAACTACTAGACTTGAGATGAAAAAAATCGTTCTTCTAACTTTCAAATTCTGGGTTCAGTTAATTGTGCACCATTTTGATATATTTTTCTTGTTTCTTTAAAATATAATTCAGCTAATTTGCATTGGATATACATATGAATAAAATTGTGTACTCGGAAAAATACGAATCTATCTGTGAGTTAAGAATCTATAGATTTTCATTTCAATAATTATGTTAGTTCAAGAAAGTAACTCCATCCATCGGAATAAGCCATATCATGAGAATCAAATTTCAAATTGATATAATCTCAAAATTGTTCATAATACGTTTAGTGAAAACTTTGTACCCCTTTTATATTTGTTTCACACTACCAATGTCAATTACCTTTAATAGTGTGTGGTTTGTTCACGCTCCTTCTGCCAATTTCAAACAAATAATAGTCTGTGACTCTGCGGTCAAACAGTCCCACTGAGTCAAGCATCTTTACTTCATAAATATTTAACAAAAAAATTCAACTTGACCTAACCTCAGTAATTTCAAGTTTTGTCAATATAACTTAATGAAATAGGATGGATCAACAGTACCGATAAATACGTAATTAGACTTGATTATAAACATTCCAGAATACGCCATGTTGTGTTGTATAGTTATACAGGGTGTTTGGCAGAACGTTGAACATATGAAAATGGTGGATAGATGTGGCCATCTGCTACTTACTCAGCCCTAATTTATTTGGCCCTGGCCCTCTGGACATTAAAACTAAAAATTAGTTTTTTCATTTTTCTAGTTTCTTAACTTTAAAGTGTAATTTTTATTAAATATGGGTAAAACAGGCAATATTTGTGTTTGTTTACTTTAATGTTAGCAGGTTCTTATAAATGCTTCATTCTGATGTTAGCTAAAAAAAAAAGTTATGAGTCCTCAAACTTACAGAAAGATGTAAAAAATACTTAAATCTTAACTTCAACTTGCATTAAAAAACAAACACAAAATGTTTGAGGAGTTCCAATTCTAGCAAAATATCCCTAGTGTGTGACCTTTCAAATGGTATGTAATTTGCTTTCATAAAAACAAACCTTCAAGAGTTATTTCATAACTTTATCAAGTAGGAAAACTCTACCTTTACGGAAAGTGGAATGTTTTACGAAAATTTGATACCGCAACGTTGGTAAAAAATAAATGATCGATTGAAATTATGTCCGTTCTTGAATTAAGTACGAAGAAAATAGCTGCAACAGTTAGTTAATGAAACAACGAAATAATTTTAAATAATTTATATAATTAATAATTTCTAGCTGCTTTGTGTAACCATCCCAAGGGTGAATGTCAATTTGCACCACTGCTACTGGCAAGCCGTAGATCATTTAATTTTCACCAACCTTACAGTATTAAATCTCACAAAACATTTCACTTTCCGTAAAGGTAGAGTTTCATCGAAAATTTCCTACTTGATAAAATTATGAAATAACGCTTACAGGTTTTTTTTTTTAAAAGAAAATTACATACCATTGGAGAGGTTACACACTAGGGATGTTTTGTTGAAAGTTGAAGTCAAGATGTAAGTACTTACTACATCTTTCTGAAAGTTTGAGGAATCATAACTCGTTTTGTAGCTAACATCTGAATGAAGCAATAATTTTATAAGAATCCGCCAACATTAATGATTAAAAAAAAAACAAAAACTTTTGCTTGTTTTACCCATTTTTAATAAAAATTAGACTTTAAAAGAAAGTGGGGAAAGTAAACGAAAGCAAAAAAAACATTTTTTAAATATACAGGGGGCCAGGGCCAAATAAATTAGGGCTGAGTAACTAGCAGATAACCCCACCTATCCGCCATATTCGTATGTTCAACGTTCTGCCAAACACCCTGTAGATATGTATTCCATGTTTGTGACACAACCAAACTAACTTCATCTATGGATATAAGTGGAAAACCAAGTTAGTATTAGTAGTAACTCAATTTCTAGTTGCTAAATATATATTTTCGCAACAATCATCATGATAAGAATTTCGCGAATTATTATAAAAAGTTTGTTCATATAGACATTTCTAGCGAGACGATCATTCCACTATACAAAGAGCTCAGAGAGATACTAAATCGAAAATGAAGAAATTATATTTCGATATCATTGCACTATACTATCCTGAAAAGATCTTTCGCATTGAAATCTGTAATCTACTCTTGCTCCATCTTGTAACTTTTGAGGTATATAAGAAATAAGAATGTCATGATATGATGAAATATCAACTTCAAAGGCGAAGACAACAAGAACAAAAACGTTGTTGAACAGAACTGTTATACGTATTGTAAATTTTTACATTGTCATGGTAAAGAACGAACAATAAGAATAGTTCCATTACTGAACTATCATAACCACGTATATAGATAAATATATAATTATCTCTCACAATCAATCTGCTATAAAATTACTTATCATGCTTACTGTTCTCGAAAAGCATTGAAAATTTGTCCGAATAATTTGTTCTATACTTCCAGTGGTATGATATCCACGAAATTTGGCATAAGCGTTAAAATCGTATGTTACATAATAATTCATCAATAAAAACTAGGTTCTCTCTATATTTTTCGTGATATCAAGAAACCAAATTTAAAGGTGATATGCCCATTCAAGTATCCTACGGATTTCAATTCCGAAAAACAATTCTTTGGAATGTTTTCGTGCTTACGACAGATGGACCGAATTGAATTTGAACACTAATTCTCTATATCAATAAGTCTAATGTAATCGTTTGCGAATTTTTAAAATATTGATGAGATCAATATTTAACATCTCATGGAGCAATGAAGAAAAAATATTTCATCATTGAGCAAACTATTAGTTTCAATATTTTATTGTATCTTTATAATAATATTGAATTAGTAGCACTTATCAAACAAATCATCAAGTTTCTCCAAATATGTAGGATCTGGAGTAATTGACTCATAATTCGAAGAATATTGAGTAAATAATTGCAGGAACTCAAGGAATAGTTGCATAAATTATTTTCGAAAATGATATGAGAAAAGAAAAAAGAAAAGAAAAGTTGAAAATCCGAAAGTTTTTCAGTGAAGACTATTTTTTTTTCTAAAATATCAGTTACTTTACAAAGTTCAGTATACTATAATCCAAGAATAATTGAAGATCTCTAGCACACCTAAAATTTTTGCAAATTGAGCGCCTTTCTAATACGTGAAATTCAAACGACTTAATAATAAATGTGTTCATGTGAAAAAACTTTCGAATTCAAATGTTTGCGTAAAAGCGATAATTGAACTAATAATATTGATTATATGGAAATTCTGCCATTCCAAACACTGTGTCATAGAGTGAAAGAACAATTTCAACTACTCAAGAAATTAAAATACAATTAGCGAGAGTTATATTCATATAAAAAATCGTTCCAAAATTGGTGATTCTAATAACAGTAAAAGTTCAGAAGGTCTTGAATTCTTCCAATACCACATTAACCTTGGAAACTGACATACTGTTTGCTATTCTTCCTACCTCATTTCAGTATTTTTTGTAGATGAATAAATATTTGTTTGAACCTTAGCTCACACACAAGATGTTAAATGATCCTAATTAAGATCCATCTTGTTTGTTCATTTCTTTGATTGAATGACTGTAGAAAATGAAGAATATTATCAATTAAACAACAAATTAAGCCCAAATGTTAAAACTATAAGAGATAAAAATTATTAAAAATCATTTTTAAGTAGCTTCTGATCATGGAAAAACGGATGAATAAAAATATTACAGAAAAAATAATATTTTTTTCAATGTTTAATTAAGCTTTATATTTTCAACCTAAGTTAATTGTTAATAACAACGGGAATCTATTCTAAGGCTTTTGAAAAGTAGCTCCACGAACGGAAAAAATTCTCAGATTAATAGTTTAACAATTATTGCACTTTCAATGTTAGTGTCCGTACTACAAAAAAATGTTAATTAACTAATGGATAACTAATTGAAAAATCTCGATAAAAATGTTTAAACCACCATTGATCTATTCTGTAGGGGCCTGAATTTCTTCAGTTCTTAATTTTCATAATTAATAAGTTCAAATAATATGTATTCACTAAAGATCCGAAGTGGGCTTGTGAAAGCCAGAGTACCCGTTTTCGGGCGTATTTGCAACCCTCTGAGAAAATTATAAATATTGGTCCTACAATTTCGGGATTTGGGACTTTTTCGGGAAATTTCCTCCTCTTTTTGGGTCTTTTTTCACTCAATTGTTTATTTTTGCGAGCGACCCTTGAATTTTCTCAGAAAATACATGCCACTCGGAATCGAATGACACCTCAATCATAATTTCCGGAGAACTCTAAAGAGTTTTGATCTAAAAGGCACTTGTTGACTAGACTATTTTGTAGTTAATTTTAACAATACATATTTATGCGTTTTTGAAGCTTTTCGTCCATTTTCATAATTACATAGTTTTCAGTAGTCACGTGCAAAAATATAATAATAAAGAGTTTTCCAATTGAAGGTTTCATATCGATTCTTTAAAAAAATATTTTAATTTTTGGTTCATGCAATAGCGGAAGGTTTGCCATTAATGCTATACAGGGTGAGTCTTTGACCACTGCATTAATTTTAACCAAAGAAAAAAAACTCTCATCAAATGAAACACTTTTTGCGCGTATGTTCTGGGGAACATCGCGTTATAGTTTTGCCCAAATGTCTGTAACTTTCGAATTTTTTGAAAAAAATGGTCTCAAACGTTCGACTCCCCAATGAAGAATTCGAGGTCAAATTTGATTCTGTCCGGCCGGCCGTCCGGCCGTTGCCACGATAACTTGAGAACGAAAAGAGCTAGCGACTTGAAATTTTCAGGGTAGGTGGCGCATCCCCATACGACGGACAAGTTCGTTAATGGGCATAATCGGCCCAGCGGTTTCCGAGTAATAATTTTGTTTCAACCAATATGAATCCGATCGAATTGAAACTTGGTGAGTAGTTGTAGAATATGAACCTTAGCACGTTTGTGAAATTTTGTGCGAATCGTATGGATAGAAAATTTTAAAAAAATTATTAAAAAATATTTTTGTTGTCACGATAACTTGAGAACGGAATCAGATAGCGGTTTGAAATTTTCAGGTTAGGATGTGCACCAGAACGCGACATTTCAGTTTGTTTATGAGCATAATCGGCCAAACGGTTTTAGAGTTATAGCCATCTGAAATTTGGTGGTTTTTTGTTCCTCATTCACTCGAAAAATACTGAACCGATTGAATTCAAACATGGTTATTAGTTGTAGAATGCCAACGCAAAAATGTTTGCAAAATTTGGTGAGGATAGCATTCGCAGAAAATTTTTAATAAATCATTGAAAATAAAAAAAAAATTCTATATATCAGTAACTATTTGTTTGAAATTGCTGAAATTTTGCAAGAGCCTTCATCACCTAACTCTACTGCCAACTTTCAAGTTTTAATACGATCGGTTAAATATTGTTGGAGATTCGAGCATTCTTGTGTGAGTTCAGTAGATGGGTGACCGTTGCCTCGATAACTTTCGAACGAAAGGAGATAGGGACTTGCAATTTTCAGGGTAGGTTGCGTATCCGAAAGGGAGAGTTGAGTTCGTTTTTGGGCATAATCGGTCTAACGGTTTCCGAGTTATACCTACCTGGAATATTATTTCCTTAATATCTCAAAAAATAAATATTCGATCGCATTGGTGCTTGGTAACTAGTAGTAGAAAATCAACATAAAGACGTGTTTAAAATTTTGTAAGAACCGTACCCCTAGAAAATTTGAAAAAAATGACGAAAAAAAAATTTTAAGAACCGTGCCCCTAAAAAATTTTAAAAAAATCACGAAAAAAAAAATTGGTTCAAGCACTGACGTGAAGTCAGAAGCTTTTGCGCGTATGTTCTATTGTCCATTCTTCTGTATTGGACACCCTTAATCGAATTTACCATGGTAAATTATGTTGTCCATTCTCCTGTATTGGACACTCTTAATTCGAATTTACCATGGTAAATTCGAATTAAGTGGCCAATACGAGAGAATGGACAACGCGTATGTTCTATTGTCCATTCTTCTGTATTGGACACCCTTAATTCGAATTTACCATGGTAAATTCGAATTAAGAGTGTCCAATACAGGAGAATGGACAACATAATTTACCATGGTAAATTCGATTAAGGGTGTCCAATACAGAAGAATGGACAATAGAACATACGCGCAAAAGCTTCTGACTTCACGTCAGTGCTTGAACCAATTTTTCATTTACCATTTTTCCAGATTCGGCTCAGGTAAAAAGTTACAAGCGTTTAAAGATTTCACAATGTGCTAATACACTCCCGCATATAAATTATCTATGACATTGTTGGCGGACGAGAATAAGGCGTGGTAACGTGGTTTACAGCTTGATTCGGGATTCCAACGCTCAGGGACGGATCCATAAAAGTAGTGAAATTTCTGGAGTTTTCCATTTTAAAACATTCAACGAAGAATATCTCGAAAACGGTGCGTTTAAGGAGAAATGATGAAGAATAATATAATGTTCTAAAACGATGGAATATTCTTGAAATGACTCAAGAAAAACTTTATATGCTTTCTTTATGCTAATTTCGTTTAGTTTTATGAATCCACGAGTCCATACCTAGAAAACCAGTAGAAGTAGAAAATAACTAATATTGGGAAAATATGTATCATAGTTATAGGAAACTTTACGCCAACATTCATTTTATTCGAAAAAAGGATGTCAAAGCTACAAAATAAAAACTGATTTTTATTCAAAATTTCAACAGCCTTATCTTTTTACCGAGTTTCATTTGATGAGAGGAATCTTTGGTTAAAATTAATGCAGTGGTCAAAGACTCACCCTGTATATCAACCAAATTGTCAAACTTTCAATTTTACTAACTGTTTCAACCAAATTTTCATCATTTTCAGCGAGGTATTCAAAATTAAACCTCTAAGTAGAAAAACATTCGTATGACTTCTGATCTGGCAGGAAAAAAACATCAAGATTAAAATGTATACAACGATCGGCAAGTCCTTACTGAATATTACACCTGGACTTAAATACTATCAACCTCACCAAATGAACGAACTATAGGAATAAATCAAAACGAAGCACAAAAGGACACCGTTAAAATAATTCGTAATAATGCATTCCTAGATATGGGCTGACCGTACTCGAAGATCTCCAGAGGTTACATACATTCCATCGGCCAAGCCTCGTCGTGAAAACTATTACGGACAATACATCATCGCCAGTACCAACAATTTTCAACTTGTCAGACAGGACAGTGAACTGTCAAGTTTGAAGATGAACGAAAGTTAGAGACTGCAGTACCATGTAATATCTTCATTACATGTTTGTATTAAATACAGGCAATACTACGAACTAGTGTTTGAATCCAATTAAATAATGAACAGAAATTCGTGTTCCTCAATGAGATGATTTAAATATAAACAACTTTCTCTATTTCAGTATCGTAATGAGTTCATTACAGCACTGAAAACAGTGCTGTATCGTCCTGATGGTTTCGGAGTAACGAAAAAATATATTTTTTTTTCATTAAAAATTTCAAATTAAATTTTTTTAGGATCCAGTTAAACCATAAAAAACGATTGATATTATTTTCAACTCTAACAAGCTAATACTTTCGGAGATATGATTTTTCGAAATTTCAATAATGAATCTTACTTCTTTGTTTTCACAGAATGAGGTACTTAGATATTCTATCTATGAATTATTATATGATCTGTGCTCTTACATGCCATCTTATTTTCCTATGGGAGATAAATGTCAAAATAATTCCTGGTTCGTTATTCTTGATATAAATTACACCTCCTGTTCTAGACAACAAAGTAAGATTGAATGCAAAATGACCAATGAAATAACCTCAGCTATCGTAGAATTATGAGGATGATATGATATTATACTTTTAAGGTAATAATATAATGCCTGTGGATAATCCATATGATGATGGAAATATATTCTTTGGTAAGATTTATAATCAAATTGGGTTCAGAATATCTCCAGTAAAAACAAAACTGCAAGATTCTCTAAGTTATAATTGATATAATATAATTTTCAGAGTAGGTTTGAGCAATGAATATCTCAGATAAGTTCGTTATTGTGGAGAATCGGTCTGTTTGAATTTAATTTCTTTCATGATACAGTTCTATCGTAAGAATCCATTTATATCATTCCCAGGGACCAATAATTTCGGAGATATGATTTGTCAAAGTTTGAACAAGAGCGCCAAAGCTCCTGTCCACAGGGCTTGAACCAATTTTTTCTTCATTGATAATCGTAAATATCTTTGCATTTAATTTAACAAGATTGATGTCTATGAGGAGAATAAATAAATAAATAAATAAAAATGTAAAATCCCTTATTACCCCTGCGATTGATGGGCTCCGTATGAGGGTGTAATCATCGACCAGCCAGGATCCCATTACCGTAGACAGTAAAATTCACGTGCAGAATATAGCCGCAGCATTATCACCGTAAATCACACCTTAAATCGAGGAGTAATTCTGCTGGTAGAATATGGGTATTGGGTAATAAATATTACCAATTGACTAACACGGCTAGGTGAATGCTGAGAGGTGCATCCTCGAAAGGTTATGGGAGTGGAAAATGAAGATGATTATTTTATTTATTGTTTTCTATTTTAACCGAAAACAATGCCACATCCTTAGATCATCTCACGTTTAACGTTTTCAACAATCTTCGGATTGCAACCTTCAACAGTGAATACCTTCTCCGATATATTTATTGCGAGCTCTTATAGGAGCTCATTTCTTCTAGGAGTCTGTATTTTTGACGTTTTGCACAGAAAATGATTTCAGAGGATTAGTCCTGCCACGTCAAATTTAATTCTACATTGAACAATAACAGAACAAAGAGTGCTGTGAAAATGTTGACAATAATATCTATTAACTAAAGGTTAAAATTATATCAACTAGAAAACAAGGTATTTTCGGCTGATTTATTATCAGTATTTAATTAATCTATGCAGGATTAATGTCAAAAAAAGTCAGTTTTCACGTCATTATTGATATAAGGGCTGTTGAAATTTAGTTCGAACTGCAGCAAAAAAGTTAAATTCAAAACCTACGTTTTGTATTTAACTATGTGTTGGATTTACATACATTAGCAAATTATAATTAAAGCATTCTATGAAGTCATAAGATTACGATTAATTATTGAAATTTTGAAAAATTATATCTCCAAAAGTATTGGTTTGTTACAGTTGAGAATGATCAATCGCTTCTCATGATGAAACTGCATGTTGAATAAAATGGAATTTGAAATTTGTAATGAAAAAAAAACTTTTTTCGTTACTCCTAAACTCCTGTTCGATTTTGCCAAATAACCTCAACCGAGAAAATAATCTCCTACATCTACTCTGAAAATTTCAACTGGCTAGCTCATTCCGTTCGAGAGTTATCGTGTTAACGGCCGGATAGAATCGACCAAGGATCCTCGAAACAGAGTGCGCTTATCAATTTGCCCTAACGTCTGTAACTTTCGAAATTTTGGCTGAAAATGTTCTCAAACGATTTGGTTCGACTCACAACCAAAACGTTTGAGAACATTTTCAGCCAAAATTTCGAAAGTTACAGACGTTAGGGCAAATTGATAAGCGCACTCTGTTTCGAGGAACAACAGCGCAAAAAATAGGTCTATTCAGATATCCTCTAAAAGTCTAAAATATATTAGATATTCTTATAAAACTATGTGGGTATGCAATATGGGATCTATTTATCTATGAATATCAATTTTAAATTTTTATCATTTGTGCCACCCGACACAACAGAAATAAACATACATGGGTAATTCCCACCAAATGTTCCCCTTTCGCATTTTAGTTTAAAAAAAAATAAATTAACAATAATCGAATTTATTTTTAGATATCCTAAACCAGAAATTAATACTTATTAATCTTATGCCTAAGGCTACACACTTTCGTTGTAATTTTGTGAAATAATGAGATTTTCATGAAACCGGCATTCACGGATGTGAGACAAAATTCACGGAAATGAAATAATGTTAAATTTTAAATGAAAATAAAAATTCATATATCCTTAATATAAAAAAGACATTGTTCAAGCACTGACGTGAAGTCAGGAGCTTTGCGCGTATGTTCTATTATCCATTCTCCTGTATTGGACACTTTTAATCGAATTTACCATGGTGAATTCTATTGTCTATTCTCCTGTATTGGACAGCCTTAATCGAATTCACCATGGTAAATTCGATTAAGAGTGTCTCATACAGGAGAAGAGACAATAGAATTCACCATGGTAAATTCGATTAAGAGTGTCCAATACAGGAGGATGGACAATAGAACATACGCGCAAAAGCTCCTGACTTCACGTCAGTGCTTGATGCAATTTTTCTCTTTCGGACATATCCAGAATATTTTTAATTTTTCCTTCCTTTTTTCTTTTATAATAGCCCTCGTTCTTTACGTTTTTCTTCTTCGTATAATTCAGGATCATTTTTTCGGGCTTCATGAAGTCTTCTCATAGATTTTCGTTGTTTTTTCTTCTGTTCTTCATGAGATGCAGTAACTTTTTTCTTATTTTTTTTTTAATAATGTTAGAATTCATGTCCTGAAAGGAGGAACAGAATATTATTATCACATCCGTGAAGAGTACCTCACCTCCGTGAATTACTATATTCACGGAGGTGAGATTCACGGAGGTGAGAAATTTTACTTTTTTTATAGAATATCTCATTTAAAGAAAAAGGCTTCAAAACAATATTTTAACTCATTAAATAACTTTCGTAATTAAGTATATTCAGATAACAAATAATTGAATAAAATAATCTCCTACCTTACAATTCATCTTCACGGAAGTGAGAATCCCAAATTTCCCATACACGTCTTTATCACTTGGGTAAGAATTTAACCAATAAGTTACACTTTGAAGTTCAAATCTCAAGTGGTCAGTATTACCTGCGCATCAACCGATATTCCAGGCGGTCCACGATGAAGATACCGTCATCTTGCGATTAAAGAGTCAAATTACAATGTCGCTTCACGGAGGTGATAGATAATGCAGGAACATCGACTAATATAAGTATAATTCGAACACCGATAATTTTTTTATTGAGATTTTATCATGTCAACATTATTTAGTTAATTGTGGATAATGAACTAGAAAAACGCTGTGCCAGAATTCCATTAATGCTATAATTTTAAGTTTAGGACAATGCGATAACTAAGAGGAACAGTCACGGAGGTGAGATTTTCAATTCTTCTGGAAAGAAAACTAGCGTTGAAAATTAAAATTTTAGAAATTTTGCAATTTTTTATTCTTTATAGTGATTGTTACATTTCAAAAGGATATAATGAAGAGAATTAAACGATTAAACCAGTTTTATGTAGCAGAAAACTGTCGTGAACACCAAAGTGGAACATTTCGTGAGAACTACCCACATACCCCTAAATTGAAACCATAACATTAAAAGTGTTCAGTAGGCTGTAGCTTTAACAGTAGTATTATCATTAATATTAACGTTCCATATCATTGCAGAATTATTTCAACTATATCATCATTGCGACCTGGGACTGTACTGAATTTTAGACAGAATAGAATTTGTTTGAGAAAAGGAATTCCTACAGTTCATAGGTTCATCGAGAAACAAATATTTTCAATATAAATTTAAACACCCTATATGAACATAAATATGTAATATACGAAAACGAACCTATTTTAATATGAACATAAAATCATGCCCAGATAAATCTTCTAGAATATTGTCATTCAATTAGATAACACCCTATATACTCATTAAATATAAAATTAAAGGAAGTCACAAAACTGAGACACCCAAACAATCCACTCCATAATCCTTCTAACCAACTTTTATATGAGACTACAAAAGTGGAACCAATAATAGGAAGACTTGAAAATATTAGCAGAAAATTCATCACCAACCAGAATAACATAAATATTATGGACCCTCTGATTCACAGCTATCAAGAAACAACACCACCGAAAGCAAAATTACCACCACTCCCACTCTTCGAATATTTACCTTGTAACACCTTGAGAAAATAATGGATATTTATGTTAATGAAACTATTTAATTGGCAGGAAGACTTAGGTCGATAGCCGTTTGATTATAATTATGATCAATAAAGTTTATTTCTCTCTCTCTAAAATTAAAGGTTGAAAATTGTATTTTTAAGCGCATGTTCCGGGAAAGAGCGTGCTATTATTTTACCCATATGTCTGTAACTTTCGAATTTTTAGCCGAAAATGATCTCAAACGATCAGGTTCGACCAATTGTTGAAGAATTCAAGGACCAATTTGATTCTGTCCGGCCGGCCGGACTTGGTAACAAGTTGAAGAATACCGAAATTAAGACGTAGGTATGTGAAATTTTGTGAGATCAAAAAATAAAAAAAAATATTATTCATCTCACGATAACACAAGAACGGAAAGAGATAGCGACTTGCAATTTTTAGGGTAGATCCGAATGCGACATTTGAGCTGGTTACTGGGCATAATCGGCCGAATGGTTTGCGAGTACTAACTTTGCTTTTAACCAATATAGAATTAATTATCTCACGATAACTTGAGAACGGAAAGAGATAGCGACTTGAAATTTTTAGGGTAGCTTGCACATCCGAATGCGACATTTGACTTTGTTAATTAGAATAATTGGCCAAACGGTTTTGGAGTTATACCTATCTAAAATTTTGTTGTTATTTTCTCAATAACTCAAGAATTACGAAATTTTATGGAGAATGTAACACTAGAATTTTTTTTTTAAATCATTGAAAATCACTGAAAAATATTCTATATATCAGAAACTATACTACTAATTTTGCGAAAGCCTTCAAAAACTAACTTTACATCCTAGTTCCAAATTTGAACACGATCGAATCTATATTGTTGGAGATCCGAGCAGCCTTGGGTGAGGTAATTGGCATAATCCTCCAAACGGTTTTGGAGTTATACTCATCTGAAATGTTGTTGTTTTTTCCTCTATAACTCAAAATATTGATCCAATTAAAACTCGGTAATTACTTGTGGAATGCCGACCCACTAATTTTCGCGGAATTCCGTGATTTCCTTATCCTGAAGTTACTTGAGGCGTAAGTTTTTTTCGTATATAATTAGCTATTCAACAAATTTCAATTCCAATAGAACAAATATTATGTGAGGTTTAAAAATTCTGTGATCATAGAGGATTATCTCAAGAATGTCATTTAAATGGTATGAAATGTATTCAAGCACTGACGTGAAGTCAGGAGCTTTTGTGCTCATGTTTTATTGTCTATTCACCTCTATTGGACACTCTTAATCGAATTTAGCATTTATCTCCCAAACCCACTATGATAATTTCAACTGACCAGCTCATTCCGTTCGAGAGTTATCGTGTTAACGGACGGCCGGCTGAACAGAATCGATATTGAACACGGATTCTTGATCCTTGAGTCGCATCAAATCGACGATTTTCAGCCAAAAATTCTAAATTTACAGACCTTTGGGCAAATTGATAAGCACTCTGTTCCAAGGAACAAGAGCAGCAACAAGTGAGATGAGTTCAAGAATGTAGAAAGATTTTGAACCGAGATGAAGGTAAACGACTCCATAGTTCTTTAATAGACGGTACTGTTGTCTATTGTTTTATTCATGACCGAAACAAATTCAAGAGTGTCCTGAAGTTTGAGGCATCTCACCATAATAGAGAAGAATATTGGTATGTGCGCACACATAACCTGCTTTCTGAATATATTCATCGATTGGCCCACTTCACTGGATTCGGGGAAAATGAATCATCCTATCATGAATGAAGGATCCAGTTTTGGGAAATGAAGAAGTAACAAGATGGACATGGGGAAAACATAACACAGTGGCGTAAGTGGAAGAATTCTCTTGGTATTCTACAATGCCAAAAAACGCAAAATTAAAGACATCTGGAAGGAAAAAGTTTAGTATTATTTTAATAAGATTTGGGAATATTATAATGAATTTCGGCAATCAAATGATTTTATTTCTTTCTATTTTGAGTTTTGCAATAAACATGAAAGTTATAACATTTCTGAATAGAGAATGACACGACTTTTCAAACGATGCATCACAAGCCCATACTTCCTATTTGAAAAATTGGGGGTTTTACCTGTCTTTCGTAGGGGGTTGAAGGTAGGGTTCGCATTTTTACGAAGAAGAATGACAATTTGAAATTTGAATTTGATGTGTTTCGGCATTTTCCATAAATATGTACAGTAACCAAGATAATGAATTTATTGGATTTCGCTTTTCCACACTGTAGATCGCACCGAGTACAAGTCTGGAACTAGCTGTAAAATAACGTTTTGAAGGGTCCTGCAAAATTTCAGCGATATTTGACAGATAGTTTCTGATACAGAATTAAAAAAAATATATTTTGAGAGACTTTTCTAGACCAACGATCTCAACGAAATTACGCGTTGGTATGTTGCAACTACCTACCGATGCTAAAATCTCCCAGCGGACGGACATAATTAAGTTTGACCTCGGATTCTATAGGCCGATTTTGCCCAATAATGAACTTACCCGAGATATTTATCTCCCAAACCTACCCTGAAAATTTCAACTATCTAGTCATTCCTTTCGAAAGTTGTCGTGGCTGCGGCCGGACAGAATGGATTTTGACCACGGATTTTTGATCAGTGGGTCGAACCAAATCGTTTAAGACTATTTTCATGAAAAAATACGAAAATAACATACATTTGGGCAAATTGATAAGCACTCTGTTCCGAGGAACAAGAGCCCCAAAAATGGAACTGTTGATTACACAAAACGCATTGAAATTCACCATAATACGCACTCTGTTCCGAGAAACAAGAGCACCATTTTGTGTGTTGAAGACGGTTGATATATTGAACTTATAACCGATTCTTCTGATTTTATAAGAAAGGCCACGAACATAATGGATCACATTCAACAGATTGCGTTGTTCTTCTTGTTGATTATTCTGTTGTACTTGATTGATTGTTATTTCATCGAAAGCTCTTCTATTTAACATCATGATTGATGTATTTATGAATTGCCTCGGATATCCATTATCTCCAAGAAATTTTTTGATGGAATCGAATTCATTATTTCGAATTTCAAGAGTAGAACAAATTAAGTTAGCTCTATCGTAAAGTGTTTTAATAGCATCCTTCAAGTCTTAAATGCAGTGTCTTACTGCTGGAATCTTCGGTTCTGTCTTCCACGTCTAAAAATCTTTTGGAACCCATCCTGGACCATTTCAACAATAAACCTACGCCACTGGTCTAAACCAGATCCTACGTTCGGTTTAAATGATCGCGGGTATCGGCGAGTCCGGCAACTTGCGCTGATCAAATTCGGCTGGGACCCGTTAAGAGTCAACGAACGTGCTGGTTAACGCGCCCGCAGCCAGGGCCACCGCTCGGAATACATATTGAACCCAGATCCGAGTCAAGTGGAAGTATTTCGTATATTATATATGCGAAATGCATCCTTGCCCTCCGTAACCTGATTTTGCGGAACGATGACCGCATATTTTAGAAGACGGAATTCTCTTATTCCGATACAGGTGTTTATCCGAGGTCGAAGGACCATTGCAGACATCTGAGACCTAAGACATCGAATTGAACGTCTTACTGACATGATACGGCATAGGCGGTTCTCGGAATTCGCATTATCCTTGTCGGAACCACAAATATTGATGAGAATCTATACATTCCAGTGTTAAATGTTACGAATTAGTGAAAGCTAATTATCATTCGATGAACGAACGCATTGAGTTCCTGAAAACAGAGCAGTGCTTCTACCAACCCAGTAAAAGAATGAAAACGTTAAGAGTCCCCTTTTTGGCGCTCTAGATCCTCGGAACTGAGTGCTTATCAATTTGCCCAAATGTCTGTAATTTTCGAATTTTTCGATGAAAATGGTCTTAAACGATTTGGTTCGCCTCACTGATCAAGAATCCGTGCTCGAAATTCATTCTGTCCGGCCGGCCGGCCGGCCGTAGGCACGATAACTCTCGAACGGAATGAGCTACACAGTTGAATTGTCAGAGATGTTTGGGAGATAAATATCTCGGCTAAGTTCGTTATTGGGCTAAATCGGACAGATGGTTTCGGAGTAAAAAAAAAATATTTTTTTTTACAAAACAAATTCCAAATTAAATTTTTTTCAATAAGCAGTTTTATCATAAGAATCCAATGATATCATTTTTAACTCTAACAAGCTAATACTTTCGGAGATATGATTTTTCAAAATTTCAACAATAAATCGTATTTCTACGTTTTCACAGAATTATATAATTATTCTATGTATGAATTGTCATAATGTCAACTTATTTTCCTGAGACATGACATTGTCCAATTCCTTGCTAATAGTTGGTTCGAGAAACGTCAAAATCGACTTAGAGAGACAAGGGTAAAAAACCGTCAAATAAACCCCCATGTGGCGATTTTATGTCGAAGAGTGAAAATTAAGAATATATATCCCAGGTAAGTACCGACGTTTTATTCTAATACCGGAGATCGACAAGATCGTACGAGGAGTCCGATAGCCGGTTGGTCTAGGCCGTCGGATCTTCAACAAGCTAATACTTTCGGAGATATGATTTTTCTAAATTTCAATAATGAATCGTACTTACTTCTTTATTTTCACAGAATGCTATAATTATTCTATCTAAGCTTTATTATATGATCTGTGTTCATACTCGTACAATTCATCCTGTTCTATAAGAAATAGACAAATTCATTTCAGCTATTTTAATTTGATTTCTTCCATGGTGCAGTTTTCATTCTCAGATTGCTCATTTAATCTTGATAAATAAACTATTATTTGAATTTAATTTCCTTTATGATGCAGTTCTTTCATAAGAATACATTGATTTAATTCCCAACTCTGAGAAACCAATACTTTCGGAGATATAATTTGTCTGTTTGAACTAGAGCGCCAGAAAGCTCCTGTCCACAGGGCTTGAACCCATTTTTTGTTGCGCGTTCATATCAGGAAGCTATGATATTGTCCAAATGTCTGTTATTTTCGAATTTTGAGCAAAAAATCCTCAAAAGCGATGAAGAATTCGTGGTCAAATACAACTCTGACCGTCCGTAAACACGCAGAATTTTGAAATAATGGACAACGTATCTTTTAATTTGCAGAGTAGGTTTGATGCCTGGAAACGCCGTAATAGGGCGATTCTTCTATGGGTGCCAGGTCACTGTGGTATTGAAGGAAATGAGGAGGCCGATGAACTTGCGTTAAGGGCCTCCAGGCTAACACCTGCCGGACCAGGACCCTTCTGTGGGCTTGAAAAGGACCACTACGGGGCAGCGGTCCAGCAATTGGAGCTGACTAACAGGATAGCTCTGGAAAAATACTCCAGGTCTTGCACAGAAAAAAAGTTTCTTGTCGTCTTTGAAGATAGAAACATGTCAGACGACAAATCCTTTTGTGGACAAGAGTGTATTTAAGTAATCATTAAAGGGTACTTGGGAGGTAAATTCAATTTTTAATAGTTATTTTCTGGCTCTCCCAAACTCTGAAAAATATTTATAAAATAAAAAAAACATTATATTATTATTATATTTTTTTATAAGCTTCTGCATTAGAAACCCAAGATATTTGTCAGAAGCAATCTATCGAACAATGTTGCCTAACAAACAATAGCGAAACAACATCAACGATAAAACTATTTGGTATGGTTTTGGAGTCTATATCAGACCCGTTCGTCAGACAATAAACGAAAGTTTTTAGAATTATTTTTTGTTGATAGCTATTCTGAAATTCGACTGTCATTGTGACAATTTTCGAATAACAGAATAGGTATCAACAGAAAATGATTATGGACATGAACTCTATAGAAGATATTTGGAGGCATATGATCAAAGCATTGTATACCAAAAATTACAGACCTACCAAGAAAAATGGAAATAAATAGAATATTTACGATGACGTATCAAAATACTTATTGTGGGATCATAACTTGTATCAATGAGCAATCGCCTGGAAGCTGTTATAGCTGCCAATCGTGCTGCGACATAATAATCAATAGACCACGGTACTTTGACAGATTCACCGACCTCATAAAGAATCTATATAGACTTCGGGGAGATCTCATTGATATTGATTATTGCTGTGTACAGTTCTTACAGTGATAACATGGACTTCATCCATTTTTGTCACCAAACCGTCATGTTTGTGGTCAACCATGCACGCTTGTAAGAAGAAAATCAATACAGTGCATAGAAATGTTTGCAAAGACACAAACATTTGGGGTATATTTAATTTCTGTCTGGCCGGCCGTTGCCACAAGAACTTTCAAACGGAAAAAGATAGAGACTGGCAATTTTCAGGGTAGGTTAAGCATCCGAATGCGACGGATGCGTTCATGGACATAATAGGCAAATGGTTTCGGAGTTACCCATATGATTTTTTTTTATTTACTTAATAGCAATACAAATCCAATCGAAGTGACTTGGTAACTTGGTAATTAGTTGTATGATTGTATCACTGGTAAGAAAAATTAAAATTTTTCTTGAACAAATTTCTACTTCAAAATGTATTTTCAAAGCAGACATTTAACTATCGATTGCCGGATTTCAGCTGATGGATCGGCTTTGTATTCTTGCAATTATTTCATTTTAAAGTTTGAATTCAGTTGATGAAATATTGTTTCCTCGATAAAACGTAGAATACAAATCTCATCGAATTTTTTTCTTCAAAAATTTTATATTTTAGGAACTATGGGTCAAATTCTGCACAAACCTTCAAGCCGCTATTTTACAATCGAGAATCGGATTTCAGATCGATCGGACTTGTATTTTCAATTATTGTGATAATAAAATTTCGACCTGGTATATCCTCTGAAATATGATATCCTCAATAACTCAAAAAATTCAGATCCTATCCAATTGAAGCTTAGTGGTTAGTTGCGAATAACCAACACGAAAGTTTTTGCAGAATTTCGTGAGTATCGCATCCCTAAAAAAATTTTTTTTTCCCAAAATTTCATATTTTGAAACTATCTGTCAGATTCCGTTGAAATTCCACACAAACCTTTTAGCTGCTATTTTATGATAGAGCACCGGATTTAAACTCGATCGGCACCGTATTTTAGTAATTATTGTAAAAATAAAATTTCGAAATGTTATCTACTTCTTCATTCAGTATGTCCTGAGGGTGTCTGAGGCGTGAATAGACAATAGGACATGCGCGCAAATGCTCCTGACTTAACGTCAGTGTTTTTTTAAATTGAATGAATCTCGTTGAAGGAATAATAATAAATCAATGAATTATATTGTTCATTACATGAACGAACGCGCTATAATTTTCATTTACGATCAATTCGATCCCTATTTGCAAGAATGTAGAACAAACCTCTTTCCAATTACCGATGTCATTTCGATACACGATCACATAAAATAATTCACATCGTCTTCGTCGATTACTTTTCGAACCAGCCAATGCTCGAAATAGTTTAATTGTAGCTTTGACATAGTTTATTCCGGACGGAGGTACCCGACAAGTTTCCGGTCTGTCCAATAATAAACTTTTACTAGCCCATCATTTCGCACAGCGAAGAATACACGGTGAGCGATGAGCCGGAAAATGTCGATTTCCGATCGAAAGTTTTTATGTGGAATACGGTATATCCATTAGGTGAGATTCGTAAACGATATTGTCGGCAAGTGGATCAATAGAACTCCATCCAAATCTAATGATGGTTCCTTTCGAATCATCGAAAGACGATTCTCGCACACTGTTTTATTTCACTTCTGAAGGAATTGGAAGAAACACAGACGTGGAGTCAGTCAGTCAGGTTTTGCGGGCTTGTTCGCTTTTAGGTACTTAAGATCATTCTGTAAAAACTGATGATAATCAATCCATGTGAACTATTTCTATTTCAAACAAGTTCTATTTATACATAGAACTGGGTCGATAATTTTGGAAAAAAAAATAGGATGAAACCCATTCGAAAAGAAGAGAATATAACAAAGCTGAAAGGAAAAATAATTCACGAGTGATCTGAGGTTTAGAAGTGGAAGGGGTGAGGTTTTAAGGGTAAAAATCAGTTCATCTCGATTTCCGGTAAAACTGCAAGTCCTATGGAAAAAAGTTAAATCGTAAAATTGTAGGTGATAAAAAGATCTACAAATTTTGTATTTACACTTTTTTACACATAACCTCAAAGTTTATGCGAAAAATTCAAATAACCTAGTTTTTGGTTTTTGGCGCTCTTGTTCCTCGGAACAGAGTGCTTATCAATTTGCCCAAATGTCTGTAATTTTCGAATTTTCGGCTGAAGATGGTCTTAAACGATTTGGTTCGACTCACTGATGAAGAATACGTGGTCGAAATCGATTTTGTCCGGCCGTCCGTTAACACGATAACTATCGAACGAAATGAGCTAGACAGTTGAAATTTTCAGAATAGGTTTGGGACATAAATATCTCGGCTAAGTTCGTTATTTTTTTACATTACAAATATCAAAATAAGTTTTTCTCAAGATGCAGTTTCACCATAGGAATCCATTGAGGTCATTTTTAACTCTAACAAGCTATACTTTCGGAGATATGATTTTTTCAAAATTTCAATCATGAATCGTACTTCTGTTTTCACAGAATGCAATAATTATTCTACCTATTAATTATTATAATATGATCGGTGTTGATACATTATTTTCCTAAAACATGATATGTCAGTCAAGTTTTGATATTTAATGCCCATGGTTAATCCATGTGATGTTGGGAATGGTAATGGTAAGTTAATAATATTGAGTTCAGAATATCTCCAGTAAAAACAGAACTGAAGTATTGGCTAAAGTTTCAATTGATATAATATAATTTTCAGAGTGGATTTGAGGAAAAAATATATCGTTCAGCATAGAATTGAGGAACGAATATCTCGGATGAATTAGTTGTTGGGTAGAATTGGTCTATTGGTTTTGGATTAATAAATTTTGGCACTCTTCTTGAATTTAAATTCTTTTATGATGTTTGAATTCAAATTCTGCTATTATGAAGTTTTATCATAAGAATCCATTGATATAATTCCCAACTCTTACCAATACTCTCGATGATATGATTTGTCAAAGTTTGAACAAGAGCGCCAAAGCTCCTGTCCGAAGGGCTTGAACCAATTTTTGAATTTTTAGAAATTTGGTGAAAACTTTCCCTTTCAGGTCCCAAACACACTGCAATTTTTTTGATTTGAAATATTCATTTTTCCACCTTATTTTGACTAAATATCGACAAAGCGGCCTAATTTTCAATCGAAAATTCTCACGTCAAAATATCAATTTTTCTAAAAAAGTCGGTGGGTTTATTATTTGTTGAAATCTCTGCTTTCTGATGGTGTTAAAAGTATATATATATACATTATTACGGTAAATTTTCTCAGAAAATGATAAGTTATTAAACTTAATATTGAATAAGACATTTACAATATTTTGGAAAGTTGTAGAATCAAATTATATGCGTTGATGCCTATTTATAGCTATTTTAAGATTATATACCTGAGTGACCTACGGAAAATTTTAGCCCATCAATAGATATTTCATAGAGAAGTTGTGAAGGGGGTAGGAGGGTCTAGGTCTTACTACCTGTTATTTCGTAGCAGTTATGTATATCTTTTTTACACCATGAGAAAGCAGAGATTTCAAAGAACAAAAAGCCCACCAACATTTTTGAAGAAGCAGATATTTTGGAAATTAGACTGCTTTTTCGATATTAAGTCAAAATAAGGAGATAAAAGAAATATTTTAAATAAAAAAAATTACAGTGTGTTAGGACATAAAAACGTAAGTTTTCACGAAATTTCGTGAAAAAACAATTTTCTTGTAAAAGATAAAAAAAAAACAAAAACTTGATTATAGGAATTTTTCACATAAATTTTGAGGTTACGTGAAAAAAGTGTAAATACAAAAGTTGTAGATCTTTTACCTACAACTTTGGCATTAAACTTTTTTCCATAGGACTTGTAGTTTTGCCGGAAATCGAGATGACCCGTTTTTTACCCTTATAAACTCAACCCTTCCACACTCAGATGGCCCGTAAATTATTTTTCCTTTAATTTTGTTATATTCTCCTGAATTATGTTTCTTTCAATATTTGTTATATTCTGTTCCTTTTCCAATGGATTTCATCCTACTATTATTTTTTTTCACCTTTTACCATTTTCAAAGGTCTATTATCCTAGTTACGAGTTAACTTTTATCCATTTGTAAATTTTAAAAATTCTACACATCATCATTTAGGCATTATTTACCATACAATAAAAAAATCACAATTCTGCAATGATAAGAAAAGGTCTCAAATTGACAATCAAGTAAATCAACTGAAAATTTTCGAAATTTCAGGCTTGGGTCCAACAATTTGCCCGGAACGACTACTGGGTCCATAGATCGATAGGCAATAACGACACTTGCTAGAAATTTGATGGGATATAATACAGCTACAAATTCAGCAAAAACCAAAGCGGAAGGTCCTCGAACTTCTCCGTCAAGCGCCAAACCTCAAATTTTTTTCATCGTAATCGATAAGTCTGAAGAACGTGGACGATTCAACAATCTGTTACGTCTTTTTGTTGCCCATGATCAATACAATTTTCCATCTAGTACATCTGTTCCGTCGGAGAAGATACAGTTTCGATACCGTACAATAACTGTTCGATGTCTTTATGGTTACGCGGCTGTCTTATAGCTGAAACCTGTTTCGATAACTTACCATAGATATAAACAAACGATGTGTGACACAGTTTGAGAAATACCAATTTCAAAATATCTCAGAAATTATTGCACGGATTCTGGGAAGACAATTCGGAAGGAAAATTCATGGAATCGTGTAAAGTTGGTCATATGCTAATATCCTCATCAGTATATACTCCAATTCATTTATATGAGAGCTTCTGCTCTTTAAATATGATAAGGAAATTAATAGACAAATTTCAAAAGCTCCCACTTGACATCAGGATCATTAGCTCGCTCGGAGCCGTTCGTTTTTCCTGAAATTCAAGCCTCTAACAATTCCATGTATTTTTACTCTCAATTATTCTTTACACATTCATCAAAATAAACATATTCTAAAAATAAATCTTAAAAAATGTGGTAATGCCCTGTCTACAGGGGCTTTGGCGCTCTTGTTCAAACTTTGACAAATCATATCTCCGAACGTATTGGTTTCTCAGAGTTGGGAATGATATCAATGGATTCTTATGATAGAACTATATCCTTAACGAAAATAAATTGAAAAAACTGTCATTTAAAAAAAAAGAGTGCCAAAAATGATTAATCCAAAACCATCAGATCGATTCTACTCAATAACGAACTGATCCAAGATAATCATGCCTCAAATCTACTCTGGAATTTATATTATATCAACTGAAACTTAGGACATATTCCTGTTTTATTTTTACTCGAGATATTCTGAACCCAATTTGATTAATTTACCAAAGTATATATTTCCATCATCATATGGATTATCCAAGGGTATTATATTATCACACAAAAAATATAATACTCTATAATCCTCATAATCCTACGATATCTGAGGATATTCCATTGGTCACTTTGCACTCAATCATACTGTGTTTTCTAGACCAGGAGGTATTTTATAAAATGAGAAACGAATTTTGAATAGAACCAGAAATAAATATGTAATGTCTTTTATCGGTAGATAAGATGATATGTATGAACACAGATCAAGAAATTCATAGATACATCTACGGACGTTAATTTTCGATTACAGCATTCTGAGAAATCACATAATTACGATTTATTATTGAAAAATGAAATCTCTGTAAGTATTAGGTTTGTTGGAGTTGAGAATGATATATGATTCTTATGACTGACCTCCATCTTGAAAAAAATTGAATTCGAAATTTGTAATGTAAAAAAAACCACATGGCCGATTTTGTCCAATAACGAACTTAACCGAGATATTTATCTACAAAACCTATTCCTAATTTCAACTGTCTAACTCATTCCGTTCGAGAGTTATCGTGTGAACTGCCGGACGGAAGGCCGGACAGAATCAATTTTGACCACGGATTCATGATCAGTGAGTCGATCCAAAACGTTTGGGACCATTTTCAGCCAAAAATTCGAAAATAATATTTGGGCAAATTGATAAGCACCTTATTCCATGGCACAAGAGCGCCAAAAAGCACTGACGTGAAGTCAGGAGCTTATGCACCCATATTCCATTGTCTATTCACGTATCATACAAAGTCGATCGAGCTGAAATTCGGTACTCGATCGTAAAATGGTGGCTAGAAGGTATGTGCGGAATTTCAGGGGATTTTGACGAATAGTTTCAGAAATATTAAATTTTCAAAGAAAATTTTTTTTTTCGATGATACGATATTTCGCAAAAATTAGCGTGGCGGATTTTACAATTAATTACCAAGTTTGTATTGGATCGGATTGTTATTTTTTGAGATATTGAGGAAATAATGGAAAACTTCCAGCTGGGTATAAATCCGAAACCGTTTGGCTGATTATTTACATTTAGACAAAATGATAGCACGCTGTTCCCCAGAACATGCGCTCAAAAATGCACTGATTTTCCCAATTATAAAGCTGCTCGATGAAATCCGGATTTTTGATACGGTGTGAGTAGAGTTACATCGTCTATTGAAATTTCTCAGAGAATATTAATGAAAAATCTAATTCACAGCAACGAACAAATCGGTTGAGTTATGTAATTTCCAGAATAACCTTATTTTCTGTCATGATAAGATAACTATAATGCAGATATTTCAGAAAACTTTGTTCTTCTTAAGAAACATACAACAATTCAACGAATTCTGGTCACAAGTTTCCGATAATAATAATCAAATTTTCAGGAAATTTCGTACGAAATTTACTTTCTCTATTTCAGTATCGTAATGAATCCATTCCAGCACTGAAAACAGTGCTGGAATAAACTCATTCCCGCATTGTTTCTAGTTATATTTTTCGTTTTGTTGTAGTCAGCACTGACATTCGATCCTATCAAATTTCAACACACTTCAATTGTCAATATAATATAATCTGGATGTAGTGAAATAATTGTTGAGAGGAAAAGTTTTATTTTCATTAAAAAATAAGGTACCTACTAGATATTTCCTACTTGCTAATTTTGAATCATTCCTGTTGTTAGGAAACTGATTTAAATCTGATCTCCATCCCCTAAGTACGATTCAAATTCCGTAATCTGTCAACTTTCGTAACAGTCACACCAACTGCCTAGATACAATACAAAAGTCACTAGGATGTATAATCCGAATTTTTCATTAAATGTCAACAGTATTTTACAAAACCTGCCTGAAATAGAGAAAATATCGTCTAATACTCGTTGCAGAAGGCAATTCCAACACTCATGCGTTGGAAAACTCGCTCCTTCGTCGCTCGCTTTCGAATTTTGCATTCGTGTTTGAATAGGAGCCCATTCTGCAACTTGTTTTAGAATATACTATTATCGCATCTGCAGTATTGATAATATACATTGAAAAAATAAAATATCCATCGCATATCCTGAAATCATTGGGTAGATTTTGCCTATACACGAACTCTCAGGCCTCGAATCTACTTAGCGATTGTTAGGAATTTTTAAAATTTTCAAGTGTTGTTCTAGTGCCTAGTTGCAAATCACATACATATAAGTAACTTCTTCAAGTTAAAACTATGTGAAATACTTACTTCAATACTGCATATAATGAATCATACATTGCATAGTTTTTAATTACATTTCAAAACCCTTCACACATTAATTACGCTTCAATATACTATGTCTCAAACTTTATTTTTACGAACATTTTAACTACAAATGTCAAAGTGACATCCCATGTCTCTGAGATCTCAGAATATTCGACCTTCTGATAACTAAGTCGACGCATCCGCCATTTCGTATTAAAAAAACTAAACAAATATTCTTTAACTTGATTGCAGCGCCTCCAACTGGGTCAGATTGCAACTCGAAACCATCCTGGGGCCCACTCAAAAACACATACAAAAATTTCATCAATATCAGTCACGTGGTTAAGGAGAAGTTAAAACACATACAACACTTACAGTAGAAATTTATATATTGAGATGTTAATATTATTATTATTAGTATTCCACACCTAAATAGCAAATTTAACCTCGAACCGATGTGTAGTTTCGGCAATATTGGGAGAATAAAATTACAAATCCTATCTCTGAAATCATTGCGCAGATTTTACCTGCTCACGAAATCAACTAGTGTTTCCGGGTATGAAACCTACTCTACTTGACTAATAATTCCGAAAAAATATCGGATATTTGCGAAAAACGATAGTACGAGCAAGCAAAAAACTCATTCATAATCCCGGACTGTGGGATATCGAACGAAACGCCAGAAGTAATTCATTTCTCGTTTCCGTCTGATGCGAATTTGCAATCTCTACAATAAACGTTCGACCGTGAAGCATAGAAAATATGAATTTCCTGTTATCAGAAACCGTAAGGAAAATATCGTCAGATGATAACATGAAATGATACAACAATCGTACGGTTCAACCTAAACGGTGTTTGATCAATAGAAGATCGTGTTCCAGATACCATAAGACGATGAACACTGGTACTGTCGATTCCGTTCGATGAGATAAACGGTTTATGGGAAATGTGGCATATATGGGTCAAATCAATAGTTCGCGAATCATGATTGATTGGTTCAAGCACTGACGTGAAGTCAGGAGCTTTTTCCCGTATGTTCTATTGTCCATTCACCTTCCCACTCCCACTCTTCCCACTCTTAATCGAATTTACCATGGTAAATTATATTGTCCATTCTCCTGTATTGGACACTCTAAATTCGAATTTACCATGGTAAATTCGATTAAGAGTGTCCAATACAGGAGAATGGACAATAGAACATACGCGCAAAAGCTCCTGACTTCAGAACCAATTTTTTTTTTCATATTTTTTTTTTATTTTCTAGGGGTACGGTTCTTATAAAATTTTAAACACGTCTTTATGTCGATATTCTACAACTAGATACCAAGCTTCAATTCGATCGAGTCTATATTTTTTGAGTAATCGAGGAAATATAATCTAGGTGGGTATAACTGTGAAACCGTTGGAACGATTATGCCCGTAATCAAACTTAACACTCCCATTTGGATACTCAACATACCCTGAAAATTGCAAGTCCCTATCTCCTTTCGTTCGAAAGTTATCGAGGCAAATGTCACTCATCCATCTACTTAACTCACTCAAGGCTGCTCGAATCCCCAACAATATATATCCGATCGTGTTCAAACTTGAAACTTGACAGAAGGGTTAGGTTTTGGAGGCCCTCGCAAAACTTTAGCGATGTCGGACGAATATTTACTGATATATAGAATGTTTTTCAATAATTTTCAATGATTCTTGAAAAATGTTGTAAGAATTTTCGCGTTGGCATTATACAACTAACAGCCAAGTTAGAATTCAATCGGTTCTGTATTTTTCGAGTTATTGAGGAAATTACAACCAAATTTCAGATGGTTATAACTCCAAAACCGTTTGGCCTATTATACCTATAGACAAACTCAAATGTTGCATTCAGATGCACAACATAACCTGACAATTTCAAGACGCTATCTCTTTTCGTTCACAGGTTATCGTGACATAAATTTTTTTTTTTAATAATTTTTTAAAAATTTTTCAGTTAAGCGATTCCCACAAAATTGCACAAACGTGCTTATGTTCATATTCTACAACTATTCACCAAGTTTCAATTCGATCGGATTTATATTGGTTGAAAATAAAACTATTACTCGGAAACTATTGAGCCGATTATGCCCATTAACGAACTTGTCCATCGTATTGAGATGCGCCACCTACCCTGAAAATTTCAAGTTTCATTCTGTTCTTAAGTTATCGTGGCAACGGACGGCCGGCCGGCTGGACATAATCAAATTTGTCCTCGGATTCTTCATCAGGCAGTCAACCTTAATCGTTTGAGACCATTTTCGGCAAAAAATTCGAAAATCACAGATATTTGGGCAAAATGATAACGCGATGTTTCCCAGAACATACGCGCAAAAATGTCTGGAAAATACTGTAAGAATGGGGAAATTATATGACCACTTGAGGATAATAATCCAAAAATAAAAAATGGGGTCAAGCCCTGTGGACAGGAGCTTTCTGGCGCTCTAGTTCAAACAGACAAATTATATCTCCGAAAGTATTGGTTTCTCAGAGTTGGGAATTATATCAATGTATTCTTATGATAGAACTGCATCATAAAGGAAATTCAATTCAAATAATAGTTTATTTATCAAGATTAAATGAGCAATATGAGAATGAGAACTGCACTAGGAAGAAATCGAATTAAAATAGCTGAACTGAATTTAACTCTCTCTTATAGAACAGGATGATATGTACGAGTATGAACACAGATCATATAATAAAGCTTAGATAGAATAATTATAGCATTCTGTGAAAACATAGAACTACGATTCATTATTGAAATTTAGAAAAATCATATCTCCGAAAGTATTAGCTTGTTGGAGTTGAAAATGATATCGATGGATTTTAATGGTGAAACTGCATCTTGAATAAAAATTGAATTTGAACTTTGTTGCTTAAGAAAAAAATTTTTTTTTCGTTACTCCGAAACCATCTGGCCTATTTTGCCCAATAACGAACTTAACTGAGATATTCATCTCCCTAACCTACTCTGAAAATTTGAACTGCCTAGCTCATTCCGTTCGAGAGTTATTGTAGGAATATTTTTTTTTTAATTTTGAATTTTTTTTTGACACTTTCCGGTAACCTGGTCAATACAAAACTTCACATGCGTATAAAGGTCATGATTCTACAATTTGATGCTAAATTTCAGATAGATCGAGTGATCGGTTTCGGAAATATTCATAAGAAATGTGTTTTACTAAAATCGGCCATAACTCCGAAATCGCTTGATGGATTTTGCCCATTAACGAACATGTCCGAGATATTTTTGCTCCAAACCCACCTTGCAAATTTCAATCCTCTAACTCCTTTCGTTCAAGAGTTATCGTGCTGACGGCCGGCCGGCCGGACCGGCCGGACAGAATCGATTTCGACCTCGGATTCTTGATCAGTGAGTCGAACCAAATCGTTTGAGACCATTTTCAGCCAAAAATTCGAAAATTACAGACATTTGGGCAAATTGATAAGCACTCAGTTCCGAGGAACTAGAGCGCCAAAAAGTGTAATTCCCTTTCCGGGATTTGAGCCCGCCTTCTCTCGTTCCGAAACCGAAAACTAGACGGACTAGACCTTCGGGCTATCGGGCTCCTCGTACGATCTTGTCGATCTCCGGTATTAGAATATAACGTTGGTACTTACCTGGGATATATATTCTTAATTTTCACTTTTCGACATAAAATCGACACATGGGGGTTTATTTGGCGGTTTTTTACCCTTATCTTCGCTTTTCGTCAACTTTCAGGCATTAAAACTGCCTAGAACTGCCGTTTTCAGACCCCGTCTCTCTAAGTCGATTTTGACGTTTCTCGAACCAACTATAAGCAAGGAATTAGACAATGTCATGTCTCAGGAAAATAAGTCGACATTATGACAATTCATACATAGAATAATTATATAATTCTGTGAAAACGTAGAAATACGATTTATTATTGAAATTTTGAAAAATCATATCTCCGAAAGTATTAGCTTGTTAGAGTTAAAAATGATATCATTGGATTCTTATGGTAAAACTGCTTATTGAAAAAAATTTAATTTGGAATTTGTTATGTAAAAAAAAATTTTTTTTTTGTTACTCCGAAACCATCTGTCCGATTTTGCCCAATAACAAACTTAGCCGAGATATTTATCTCCCAAACCTACTCTGAAAATTTCAACTGTCTAGCTCATTCCGTTCGAGAGTTATCGTGCCTACGGACCGACCGGACAGAATGGATTTCGACCACGGATTCTTGATCAGTGAGTCGAACCAAATCGTTTAAGACCATTTTCATCGAAATTCGAAAATTACAGACATTTGGGCAAATTTATAAGCACTCAGTTCCGAGGAACTAGAGCGCCAAAAATACATGAAAGCACTTACGTTGAGTCAGGAGCTTTAGCGCTCTAGTTCATATAACGATCCATATATTTCACTCTACTGAAATGTAAGGGTATTAGAGATCCCCTATATTGAGAAAACGTAATTACCATCGATTCAATGCAGATCTATAGATCCAGAAAAAAGTGAGAAAGCCTTGTGGACAGGGGCTTTGGCGTTCTTATTCAAACTTCGACAAATCAGACCTCCGAAAGTATTGGTTTTTCAGAGTTGGGAATGATATCAATGGATTCTTATGGTAGATCTGCATCATAAAAGAAAAAAATAAATTCAAAAACGTGTTATTTAAAAAAAAACAACAAATCTACTTCCGAAGTAGATATATATTTCCATCATCATATGGATTATCCAAGGGAATTATATTATCATCCAAAAATCATAATATCCGATAATCCTTATAATTCTACGATAGCTGAGATTATTTCATTGGTCATTTTGTATTCAATCATACTTTGTTTTCTAGAACAGGAGGTATTTTATCTCGTGAGTAACGAATTTTGAATAGAACCAGAAATAACTATGACATGTCTCTTATCAGTAGATAAGATGACATGTATAAATACAGATCATGAAATTCATAGATACAAATACGATTACAGCATTCTGTGAAATCATAGAATTACGATTCAATATGGAAATTTATAAAAATTATATCTCCGAAGGTATTAACTTGTTAGTGTTGAAAATGATATCAATGGATTCTTCTGATGAAACTGCAATTTGAAAAAAATTTAATTTGAAATGTGTAATGTGCAAATTTTTTTTTCGATACTCCGGAACCATCAGGCCGATTTTGCCCAATAACGAACTTAACCGAGATATTTTATCTCCCAAACCTACGTTGAAAACTGTCTAGCTCATTCCTTTCAAGAGTTATCGTGTGAATCGATTTTAACAACGGATTCTTGATCAGTGAGTCGAGCCTAATCGTTTAAGACCATTTTCACCCAAAAATTCGAAAATTATAGACATTTGGGCATATTGAAAATCACTGTTCCGAGAATCAAGAGCGCCAAAAATATAATGAACGGTAAAAAATCTAGTAGATTTAGCTTTTTTAAGAATTTGAAACTCATATTGATATAAAACATTAAAAATGTTCAATAAGCACTGACGTGAAGTCAAGAACCTTTGCGCCCATGTTCCATTGTCTATTCACGCCTCATAGTCGGTAAAGCTGAAATGCGGTACTCGGTTGTAAAATGATGGCTCGAAGTTATGTACGAAATTTCAACTGATTCTGACTCATAGTTTCTGAAATATAAAATTTGAATTTTTTTTCGTGATATACACTAAATTGGTTAAATGATTAATGAGATAATTTACTTTCGGATATGAAAGACGTATTTTCGGAGTATCTGATTCTGAAAGAATCAGCCTGTATAGAGGGAATTTCATCGCATGAAGAACCCACACTAGTTCCTAGTAAGGAAATCGTTAGTGTTAAGAGAATGTCATCGAATAGCTTCGAGGAATTTCAGATTGAGGCCTCTTCAGTGAAATGTTTAATTTCACCGATGATTATCACATGGAAAAATCGAGAACACAATCGACTATACTGAGAATAATTGAAGCATCATTGGGAAAATATCGTGAATAGTTAACCTTGTATCGAAGAATGTAGTGCCAATCACTGCGGATTTTTTAAATCTCTTTTTTGCAATCGACAAGAATCTAATATAAGATTTCCGAATCGATTAACAGATTAACGAAAGACATAAAAAATAATTGATATGAGATTTTGCATGACCAGATTCAAATTCTCAATTAGGATAAATGACTGATCAATAATTGTCAGTTAATCACTACCTTCAACATTCTTGAATTATCTTAATGCGAAATATTTGGAATGGGAATTCCATAATAATTGTTTATGAGAAAAGTTATGGTATGTTTTATCTCATAAGAAGCAGAAATACCGTAGCTGGTGGAGCTAGCTGCCTACACCTATAAACAAATCGAAATGGCAATTTACATCTGTTTGTATGTGAAGAACGGAGAACTTTGAATTGAAATAAAATCTCAAAAATAAAAAAAAATGATGGAAGTTTTTGGTTACCTTTTCAAGTAAATTCAATGCCATTTATGATTTTAAAGAGATTTCTGGCATTTGACAGACAATTTTCGACCACTTTTTTTAAAGCCTGATTTCATCGATAGCCCGCTCAATAGCTTTGGCATGGTTATTCTGAATAAAATGAATTTTAGTGTGAAGTTTTCTATAAGTATGACCTATATTTTCCAATCGGCAGTTTTTCCGTACTTCCAATGGTTTCCTAGTTAGGAAGGTTTCCTAGACTTGCGGAGAACTAAATCAAATTAGCATAAAGAAAAATGATAATGTCTATCTTGGGACATTATAGGAATCTTCAATTTCCAGAAAATTGATTTATTCTTCATCATTTCTCGAAATATATATATTTTTTGGATATTCTAGGTTGAATGTTATAAAATCTGATAAAAATGTGAGAAGTTGCCTTATTTTGGTTGATCCGCTCCTTACACTTGCTTTTTTTTCACACGATATAAATACAATATAAAAATGGTATAAAATTATTAATCGGAAACCACCAAACCAATTCTACCCAATAACGAACTTATCCGAGATATTCATTCCTCCAATCTACTATGAAAATAATTATATTATATCACTTGAAACTTATCCAATATTCACGTTTTGTTTTTACTGGAGATATTCTGAACCCAATTTGATTAACTTACCAAAGTATATATTTCCATCATCGAATGGATTATCCAAGAGCTATATACGATAGCTGAGGTTATTTCATTGTTCATTTTGTATTCAATCATAATTTGTTTGACATGTCTCTTATCTGTAGAGTAGATGACAATGATGACATGTATGAAAACAGATCATGAAATTAATAGATATGGACGTTACTTCGATTACAGCATTATGTGAATATTATATCAATGGATTCTTATGATGGAACTGAATCTTAAAATAAATAAAATTATAATTTTTTTTCGTTACTCCGAAACCGATTTTGCCCAACAACGAATTTAACCGAGATATTTATCTCCCAAATCTACTCTGAAAATTTCAAAGAATCTCGTCTCGCTCTCGCCAATTCCCAAAAAATTAAGTCTCGTTCTCGTCTCGTTATCAGTTGCCTCGTCTCGTCTCGCTTAATTCTGAACAACGATAATAAATATTATAATATATAAACGAAATAGTATACAATAATGAATAATTTTGTAAAGCTATATTTATTACGCACTTATACAAAAATATTTGTACATGTACATATTATTTTTAATTTTAAACACTGATAATTTCTTCTTTTAAATTACTCGATGACCAAGAATTCAAACATAATCACGCTTGCATCACATCCTTTTTCAATGATGTACGTGTTTTTGCCATGATCATACCTGCTGTGGAAAATAATCTTTTAACAGGTACGGATGTAGCCATTAATAAATCATTGGCCATCTTGGAAAGTGTAGTAAGAACTTTCTCATCACTGCCCACCACTGTAAAATATTTTGATTGCTATTTGCTCTTTGTAACAGCAAAATAAATATTCTTCAAACTCAGGTTTCCAATATTTCGAAAGTTTTCTTGATTTTTTAAATAGGCTATCGATGTCGATTCATTTTTCAATAGAATTGAACAATTTGGTATAGTTTTCAAAGAATACCTTCCCAGTGGGTAGATCATTGAGGGTGTTCTTGGCGTATTCCTCATAACACTTTTCGAAACATTGAATAGCTTCATTTCTTAACCAGTTTTATTATACGTAGTTCCACAGATGTATACAATAATTGTTCACATCTTCACTACAAGGAGCACAAGAGAATAAATTTCTCCTGATGTTCAGATAGAGACGAAATTTTCAAAGCATTGAGATTTAGGGGCAATAAAAGTTATCCGTTAAGTATTGAATTCATAATCGCATCCGTTTTTATGTTTGTGAATTCTATTTTTTCTTGAAAAATAATCTCAATTACCTATCGCAAGGTCATAACGAATTAATTATCTTCTAAAAAATCGTGTATTTCTAGAACGATCGATGCATAATATAGACAAAATTTATTGGTAATTATAGTGGAAACTCTTCATATTCAATTGTGTTCTGTGGGTGTTGAAAAAAGTGGAGTCGTATATAAAACTTCATACAAAAAATTTAACGAGACTATAAACAAGACTCTCGTGTTGTGCTGTATGTGGTCTTGGTATCGCCTATAATATTTTTGAAAACGTCTCGTCCCGTCTCGCTTCGCTTTCACGAGACGAGAACGAGACGAGACGAGAACGAGACGAGACGAGAAAAATCTCGCTCTCGCGTGAAGCCCTAATTTCAACTGTCTAGTTATCGTGTCTACGGCCGGCCAGCCGGACATAATCCATTTAGACCACGGATTCTTGATCAGTGAGTTGAACCAAATCGTTTAAGACCATTTTCATGCCAAATTTCGAAAATTACAGACATTTGGGCATATTGATAAGCTCTGTTCCGAGGAACAAGAGCGCCAAAAAGTGTTTTATTTGATGAAAGGAATCTATAGCTATACAACTTAAAGACTCAGCATGTATAACTCTGAAACCATCTCGGCAGTATGAAAGCGAACAAACTGGTACGAACAAAAATTGAAATGACCATCTCTCAAACACAAAATTCCATTGAAAAGCATACTCGATATTTTACTTCTCGTTTCATATTTGAAATATTATACGGTATGTGACATACATTGATATGTTAACGTCGAATGAAATAGAAGCTTCATTTACTATTATTATTATTGAACTACTTGAACTAACTCACAAGAACTCACCTTTAATGGAAAGTTTTCATTGGCAAACATTCTAATTGTCAACAGTATAAAACTCATTAACACACTCATGTAGCCGTTAGGAATTCATGTTACGGTCAATAAGAAATAGAAGACATTTTATTAGATTTAGAATTGTAAAATGAATTGAGCATTTCGAAATATTCCTTCGATAACATATTCTAACGGCATTTTTCAACGTACATGCAATTGCACAAATGATTGAAGCCTTCAACTCTACGTCTTCACAATACATATAAATAGTGTCACCTTTGATATTGGGCCTATTATGATCTTGAGTAAGTTTTTCTAGCTTTTCCGTGAAAATCATGCATTATTCAAAAATAGTCGTGAACAATTATAAAAGCACTGACGTCGGTTTGCGCTCGTAAGTGGAATGCACAGTATATTTTACTAATTTATAACACCGTATAATACATAAGACTAAAGTCGACTCTTGATAAATTGACACTCGTTAATTTGAATCCCTCGATAATTAGAAATATTTTTCCAGTCCCTTGAAAAATACTCGATAAATTGAAAAAAATCAATATTAATTGGTCCCCACGGTAATTTGAAGTTGAAGAAATGGTATATTGCCCGCCAACATTCAATAATTTGAAGTCCGGGCTACCCCACTCTCTATAATTTGAATTTTTTATCATGCTCAGACCTGTCGTTTGTTTTCATAAATGCAGTTCGCAATTCTCATTCCAGTTTACACTCAAAGTTCAAACGTTAATTTTTGATTTGTGTTATAGAAATGATTTCATGAAAGAACAAGTGTAATTACCATGGTAAATTCGAATTAAGTGTCCAATACAGGAGAATGGACAACATAATTTACAATGGTAAATTCGATTAAGGGTGCCCAATACAGAAGAATGGACAATAGAACATACGCGCAAAAGCCTCTGACTTCACGTCAGTGCTTGAACCAATTTTTTTGTTCGTAAATCAACAAGTCATTATTCATTATTATTTTTTTTTCGATTTATCACCGATTGATAATTATGCAATCATATTATTTTACACGCGAGGACTACAAATCTTAATTGTTTGCCAATTTTATTCTTGTTATGTAATCCTGAATAATGCGTCTGTATATTATTGCCCAAAACTTCATGACTTTTGCCTCCGTTTGGAGCAAAATGTTACCTTTTGCCCCACTAAATATTCAAAGCCCATATTTCGTTTGCGCGTATGTTCTATTGTCCATTCTTCTGTATTGGGCACCCTTAATCGAATTTACCATTGTAAATTATGTTGTCCATTCTCCTGTATTGGAAACTTAATTCGAATTTACCATGGTAAATTCGAATTAAGAGTGTCCAATACAGGAGAATGGACAACATAATTTACCATGGTAAATTCGAATTTACCATTGTAAATTATGTTGTCCATTCTCCTGTATTGGAAACTTAATTCGAATTTACCATGGTAAATTCGAATTAAGAGTGTCCAATACAGGAGAATGGACAACATAATTTACCATGGTAAATTCGATTAAGGGTGCCCAATACAGAAGAATGGACAATAGAACATACGCGCAAAAGCTTCTGACTTCACGTCAGTGCTAGAACCAATTTTTTTAGTAAGGTATCGAGGAAATGATATTTCAGATGGGTATAACTCCGAAACCGTTGGACCGATTATGCCCCTAAAAGAACTTAACTCCCCCATTCAGATACGCAACATACCCTGAAAATTGCAAGTATATATCTCCTCTTGTTGCGCATATGTTCTGGGAAACATCGCTATATCATTTTGCCCAAATGTCTGTAACTTTCGAATTTTTTTTCGAAAATGTTCGACTCCCCAACGAAAAATTCAATGTCAGATTTGTTTCTGTCCGGCCGTTACCACGATAACTTGAGAACGGAAAGAGCAAGCGACTTGAAATTTTCAGGGTGGTGGCGCATATCAATACGACGGACAAGTTCGTTAATGGGCATAATCGGCCCAATGGTTTCCGAGTAATAATTTTGTTTTCAACCAATATGAATCCGATCGAATTGAAACTTGGTGAACAGTTGTAGAATATAAACCTAAGCACGTTTGTGAAATTTTGTGAGAATCGTATCGCTAGAAAATTATTAAAAAAATATTAAAAAATATTTTTGTTGTCACGATAACCTGAGAACGGAAATAGATAGCGGCTTGAAGTTTTCAGGTTAGGTTGTGCATCTGAATGTGACATTTGAGTTTGTTTATAAGCATAATCGGCCAAAAGGTTTCAGAGTTATAGCCGTCTGAAATTTGGTTGTTTTTTGTTCCTAATTAACTCGAAAAATACAAAAACGATTGAATTCAAACATGGATATTAGTTGTAGAATACCAACGCGAAAATTCTTGCAAAATTTCGTGAGGATAGTATTTGTAGAAAATTTATTAAAAATCATTGAAAATTGAAAAAAAAAATTCTATTTATCAGTAACTATTCGTCTGAAATTTCTGAAAATTTGCAAGAGCCTTTAGAACCAAACTATACTGCCAAGTTTCAAGTTCTAACACGATCGGTTCAATATTGTTGGAGATTCGAGCAGCCTTGTGTGAGTTCAGTAGATGGGTGACCGTTGACTCGATAACTTTCGAACGAAAGGAGATAGGGACTTGCAATTTTCAGGGTAGTTTGCGTATCCGAATGGGAGAGTTGAGTTTTTTTGTGGGCATAATCGGTCTAACGGTTTCCGAGTTATACCCACCTGGAATATTATTTCCTTAATAACTCAAAACATAAAGATTCGATCGAATTGAAGCTTGGTAACTAGTAGTAGAAAATCAACATAACAAAGTGTTTAAAATTGTGTAAGAACCGTACCCCTAAAAAATTTCAAAAAAATCAGGAAAAAATAATTGGTTCAAGCACTGAAGTGAAGTCAGAAGCTCTTGCGCGTATGTTCTATTGTCCATTCTTCTGTATTGGACACCCTTCATCGAATTTACCATGGTAAATTATGTTGTCCATTCTCCTGTATTGGATACTCTTAATTCGAATTTACCATGGTAAATTCGAATTAAATTCCATTCTTCTGTATTGGACACCCTTATTCGAATTTACCATGGTAAATTATGTTGTCCATTTTCCTGTATTGGACACTCTTAATTTTAATTTACCATGGTAAATTCAAATTGAGTGTCCAATACAGGAGAATGGACAACATAATTTACCATGGTAAATTCGATTAAGGGTGTCCAATACAGAAGAATGGACAATAGAACATACGCGCAAAAGCCTCTGACTTCACGTCAGTGCTTGAACCAATTTTTTTGTTCGTAAATCAACAAGTCATTATTCATTATTATTTTTTTTTCGATTTATCACCGATTGATAATTATGCAATCATATTATTTTACACGCGAGGACTACAAATCTTAATATTTTGCCAATTTTATTTTTGTTATGTAATCCTGAATAATGCGTCTGTATATTATTGCCCAAAACTTCATGACTTTTGGCTCCGTTTGGAGCAAAATGTTACCTTTTGCCCCACTAAATATTCAAAGCCCATATTTCGTCCAATTTCAACTGCCTGTACTGAAAAAGAAAGTACTACTCTAGTTCGGCAAGTAACTGTAAATGTTGGCGCATTCAATGAGGATTCCAAAATGGTATAACAATTGCTAGTAATTCTGCAAGTTTTTCGGCTAGAACAGATGAAGAGAGTTAAAAAAACCCCACGGTATCCACAAGTACTGCACAAAGAATATTGAAAAAAAAAACAGGTTACACCCTTATCACATTGAGGGCCGATTTCTCAATTGCGAGTTAACTCAAGGTTGTAGGTAACACGAATGTTACGCGTTCATGAATATCGCTAAATACATGCGTAATTCGTAACCTTGAGTTAACTCACAATTGAGGAACCCGCCCTCAGAGGGTACAAACTCTACAACCCCCAGATTACCTCCCAAGAGTTGGATTTTATCAAATGATGATTCGAAGACACCGGGAGGATCCACGATTCTTGGAGAATGTGTTATGGTCCGCTTAGGTTTACTCAAGACCTATCGAAAATGTATCGGAGCTACGGCGAATAATAATGAAAGCCGTTCATCATGTGTTTCTTTTTGGTTATTTTCTTTTTTGTTTCAATTATTTGTTTCTCATCAATACTGTTAATCACAAAGTGACTTAAGTTTAATCTTTTTACATTTAAAATGTATATTTATTGAGCCCCTGTAGATATTAACCTTGGCTCTTATGAATTGAATAAAAATCATGTCAATAACGGAGGATTAGCCAGTCAGATACTCCTATGTTTTTTACGACGATGACGAACGTGTATTGCGGCTGAAGGGAGACAGTTTGAACATTTCGTTAAAAATTTTGTTGTAATGTTTATTAAAAAAGTTTTCTGAATCCGAAAATTCAATTATGAACATAAAACAGAAAAAAAAGACTCAGACTAGCTGGAAACAGCAGAAGAGCGACTTATATCTGGCGTCATTGGCTGCATCGCTCACGCATCCTAGAATTATTAGTTTTCTCTGTAATTCAATCAGAAATCTAACAGTAACGGCCTGAATTAAAGGCGTGGGCACACCAGAATCATTTGAAGTTTTTAGGAAAAATTGGTTCGAAAATTTCTCAGCAGAAAAAATTTTAGCCGAAAAACTTGCAGAATTACTAGCATTTGTTGTACCATTTTGGAATCCTAATTAAATGCGCCAACTTTTACAGTTACTTGCCGAACTAGTGTAGTAATTTTTTTTTCAGTACAGGCAGTTGAAATTGGACGAAATATGACCTTTGAATATTTAGTGGTGCAAAAAGTAACATTTTGCTTCAAACGCGGGCAAAAGTCATGAAGTTTTGGGCAATAATATACAGACGCATTATTTAGGATGACATAACAAAAATAAAATTGGCAAAAAATTAAGATTTGTAGAAATAGGAATTGAACAAACATCACAAAGTATAGATTTTGTCGATTTTCTTTAAATGCCTGTAATTTTGGAATTGCATCAACTAATTTTTTTAAAATATTTTTTTGATAACTACCATGACTTGTAATATCACCCGCTTGAGGCTTGACGTCGACTTCTGGGACACCCTGTATATATGGTTATTATTTTTCACGGGAATATAGCTTGATTAGTAGTGTTAGTCCCATTTACCACAATGAATTACATCACATTGCGATAAATACGGCCGACGCAAAAAGCGAGTGTCTTTATTGAGTTATTTTACATCCGCTTAGGTGGCGGCGGATTCTTCGTAGGCGCCACAGCATAAGTTGCAAGAATGAACTTGTACGGACAAATACAAACTCCAAGGCTCAAAATGGCAAATGTTCCAATAACATTAATTGCCTTACGAAATTTATTAATCCTGGCGATCCCAGTCAGGATAATGGGATACTCTTATCAAATTATTGTAATATCACCGGCTGCTAAAGAGTTTGCAAAGTTTAAATAAAATCTGATCGTCATCTGGGTCAAAATCGCGTTCAATGAAGTCGTTTACAAACAGATAAACATACAGTTGAAGCTAATATAAGCGTGTTAAAAAATTTCCTGATCCTCTCGACTTCAGATTAAATTTGTTTAAACTATCCTATTCATCAAACAAGGTATTCTTTTAGTTCGGGGAGCATTTCAATTATTTTAAGCGGTTCGATTGACATACAGGATATATCAATACGGTTGTTCTCAAAACTGATCCTGATGGCCATAACCATTCCGAGCGGATATATAAATTATAATTTTGTCGTAACTACATCCTAATGTTTCATTTACAATCTATTAAAATTACACTAAATACACTCCGCCAACTTATAATAAAAGATCATAAGTGAATAAATCCCAAGAATGCTTCAATAACTGCGAAGGTACAGCAGCATTGCTTTGTGCTGGCGGCAAAAACGAGATGCATAAAACTAATTAAAACTTCGAGACCTGAAGCGGATTAGGAACACTTTCAACGACCATAAACGGTCGTTTCTGCGTTCATAACAACAATGATAATTATTATTAATTTCCAACATCACATTTAGGCGAACCAAGAAGTAATGGCAAGTTCTAGTGCAAAGAATTTATTGTAACGTGACCGTAATGGCGTAACAGAAACGATGGTATGAGCTTACCTATATGTCTATGATGGCGAAACGCCAGAGGTTAAGGTCCTCGGAAATATTTCGTCATAAATACACTACGAATTTTTTAAACAGGTGTATAATTTTGCCCTGAAAATGTTTTTGAGAGATTGTTCTAGAAAGCTATACATATTTTGCCAAACATCTGTAAGTTTCGACATTTGACACCCTGTTGTACATTAATTTGAACCATTCATAATTCCCATGAAATGGAACACTTTTCTTTTGCCGTTTTTCCAGATTCGGTTCAGGTAAAAATTTATAAGCGTTTAAAGATTTCACAATGTGCTAATATGATGCTGCACTTTGTTTTAGACAGAAAGACTTACTGTGATCTATATTGTATACTTTTTGGCGCTCTAGTTCCTCGGAACAGAGTGCATATCAATTTGCCCAAATATCTGTAATTTTCGAATTTTTGGCTGAAAATGGTCTCAAACGATTTGGTTCGACTCACTGATCAAGAATCCGAGGTCGAAATCGATTCTGTCCGGCCGTAGGCACGATAACTCTCGAACGAAAGGAGTTAGAGGATTGAAATTTGCAAGCGTGGGTTTGGAGCGTAAATATCTCGGACGAGTTCGTTAATGGGCGAAATCCATCAAGCGGTTTCGGAGTTGTGGCCGATTTTAGTAAAAACATTTTTTATGAATATTTCAGAAACCGATCACTCGATGTATCTTAAATTTAGCACCAAATTGTAGAATCATGACCTTTATACGCATGTGAAGCTTTGTATTGACCAGGTTAACGCAAAGTGTCAAAAAAAATTTCTAAAATTTAATAAAAGTTTTTCTACAATAACTCTCGAACGGAATGAGCTAGGCAGTTGAAATTTTCAGAGTAGGTTAGTGAGATGAATATCTCGGTAAAGTTCGTTATTGGGCAAAATAGGCCAGATGGTTTCGGAGTAACGAAAAAAAATATTTTTTTTATGTAACAAATTTCAAATTCAATTTTTATTTAAGATGCACTTTCACCATAAAAATCCATTGATTTCATTTTCAACTCCAACAAGGCCATTCTTCATTGAAGAGAATTCTTAAAACACAGACATTTCATCCTTCTAAAATGAAAATCCTCACTGAAGATGATACAGATGTAAGACTCAAGTTTTGCGAACAAAATATGGATCTAGTAGACAGAAATGTTGTAAATATAGAAAATTCATCTTTTCTGACGAATGGACGTTTACGTAAATGGAGAGGTCAATGGTCAAAATTATTGTTTTGGACAGACAACAACCCACAACGGATGAGGAAAGGTCCTACAATATCAAGTAAAAGTCAATGTTTGGGCTGGGATTGCGCGTGATCGAGTAATTCTCTTCCAAGGAAATCTTAATGGAGCTGGATATTTCGAATTCTTGCAGGAAGTACTATTTCCGAGTTTGGCTGTTGTCTTTCCTGATCTGGATGAAGACGATACCCCGAATAGACACATCTGTTTTCAACAAGACGGTGCGCCCCCCATATTGCAAGACCTGTCCGTGAATATCTTGGTAGAGGAGGACCTTTTGCATTGCCTCCCAGGTCTCCAGATTTAGCACCTATGGACTTTTTCTTACGGGAGTTCTTGAAAAGCAAAATTATTAAAACCAAACTGCCGAACATTGAGTAGTTACAAGATCGAATAACACAGGAGTTAGGCTAATTTCCGCCGAAGTAATTGAAAATGTCCAATGTTCAAATACATTCTTAGAATTGAGGCATCTGATGATAATAAAATAATATATCAATATTGTAAATATCCAATAAAAAAACGTCTCAAGTAATTTCAGGATACGATATTCATAAAATTCCGCGTTAAGGTAAGCGTCCACATGTCCGCATCGTAAGTATCGGACGCATCGCATCAAACGGATTATTTTTTCACAATGCGTCCACTGTATCGGCAGCCTACGGATTTGCCGACGCGACTATGGTAGCAACGGCTTCGGCATTGCCGACGAGCCGATTCCAGCGATCCGACAAGTGGACGCACTTGTGTGAACTTCTATAGAATGAATACTACGATCCGTTTGATTCGATGCGTCCGATACGTACGATGCGGACATGTGGACGCTTACCTTCAACTAGCGCGACGTTATTCTACAAATAATTACAGAGTTTTAATTGAATCGGATTTGTATATTTTGAGTTATAGCGGAAATAACAACAACATTTCAGATATGTATAGCTCCAAAACCATTTGGCGGATTATACCTATTAACGAACTCCATTGTCGCATTCGGATGTCCAACCTACCCTAAAAATCGCAAGTCGCTCTTCCCGTTCTCAAGTTATCGTGAGATACATAATATTTTTTCATAATATTTTTAAAATTTTCTAGGGATACGATCCTCACAAAATTTCACATACTTCTTTATGTTGGTATTCCACAATAGTTGCCAAATTACAATTCGATAAGATCTGTATTTTCTGAGTTATCGAGAAAATGATATCCCAGATGGTTATAACTCCGAAACCGTTCGGCCGATTATGCCCAACAACGAACTGAACTGTCCCATTCGGATGCGCAACCTAGCGATGTCAGACGAATAGTTGGTGATATATCTATAGAATATTTTTCAATGATTTTTGTAGAATTTTCTAGTGGTAAGATCCTCACGAAATTTTGCAAGAATTTTTGCCTCAGCTGTCTACCACTAATAACCATGTTTCAATTGGATCGGATTCGTATTTTTAGAGTTATTGAGTAAATAACAACCAACTTACAGATGCGTATAACTCCAAAACTTTTGTTTTGGCAGTTTGGCCAATAATGCCTATTAACAAAGTCAAATGTCCCATTCGGATGCGTAACCTATCCTAAAAATTGCAAGTCGCTATCTCGCTCCGTTATCAGGTTATCGTGAGATAAATACTATTTTTGGCGCTCCTTGCCCCTCGGAACAGAGTGCTTATCAATTTGGCCAAATGTCTGTGATTTTTGGCTGAAAATGGTCTTAAACGATTTGGCTCGACTCACTGCTGATAACTGTCGAAAAAAAGGAGTTAGAGGATTGAAATTTGCAGGGCAGGTTTGGAGCATAAATATCTCGGACGAGTCCGTTAATGGGCGAAACCCACCAGGCGGTTTCGGAGTTATGGCCGTTTTTAATAGAAACTTTTTATATGAATATTTCCGAAACCAATCACTCGATCTTTCTGAAATTTAGCATCAAATTGTAGAAGGATGACCTTTATATGCATGCGAAGTTTTGCATTGATCGGCCTGCCTTAAAGTTAAAAAAAATTGAAAAGTTTTTAAATTTTGTTTCTACAATAACTCTCGAAAAGAATGAGCTAGGCAATTGAAATTTTCAGAGTAGGTTTGGGACATAAATATTTCGGTTGAGTTCATTATTGGTCGAAATCAGCCTAATGGTTTTGGAGTAACATTACAAATTTCAAATTCAATTTTCTTTAAGATGCAGTTTCACCATAAAAGTCCATTTATGTCATTTTCAACTCTAACGAGCTGATTCTTTCGGAGATATGATATTTAGCAATTTCAATAATGAATCGTACTTCTATGTTTTCACAGAATGCTGTACTTAATTATTCTATCTTTGAATCATTATATGATCTGTGTTCTTACATGTCATCTTATTTTCCTATGAGAGATAAATATAAAAATTATTTCTGGTTCGTTATTCTTGATATAAAATATACCTCCTGTTCTAGAAAACAAAGTATGATTGAATGCAAAGTGACCAATGAAATAACCTCAGCTAACGTAGAATTATGAGGATGATATGATTTCATACTTTTAGGGTGGTAATATAATGCTCGTGGCTAATTTATATGATGATGGAAATATATTCTTCGGTAAAATACATAATCAAATTGGGTTCAGAATATCTCCAGTAAACACAAAACTGCAATATTGTCTAAGTTTTAGTTTGATATAATATAATTTTCAGAGTAGATTTGAGGAATGAATATCTCGGATAAGTTCGTTATTGGAGATAAGCGGTCTGTTTGAATTTAATTTCTTTCATGCTTTATTGTTAGATGAAAAATTAATTGTAATGCTCAAGTCTAAGTTTTAGTTTGATATAATATAATTTTCAGAGTAGATTTGAGGAATGAATATCTCGGATAAGTTCGTTATTGGAGATAAGCGGTCTGTTTGAATTTAATTTCTTTCATGCTTTATTGTTAGATGAAAAATTAATTGTAATGCTCAAGTTCAAAAGAATATATATATATATCGTAAGAATCCATTTATATCATTCCCAGAGACCAATAATTTCGGAGATATAATTTGTCAAAGTTTGAACAACAGCGCCAAAGCTCCTGTCCACAGGGCTTGAGCCAATTTTTAATAATCTTTTGAAATTTTCTAGAGACACGAATCTCACAAAATTTCACAAACGTCTGCATCTCAGTATTCTACCACAAGCAATCAAGTTTGAATTCGATCAGATCTGTATTGAATCAACAAGTCCAGAGCGTTCCTGCCAATAGGGTCAACGTAATGGTTTCGTATAATTAATATTTATATTATATTTGCCGAGAAGCAAGAGCAGACGCGTTTCAGTCCGCTCAGGCCGGCGGTGAGAGGCTTAACACGGTTCAGTTTAGCTGATTTTTTTGAGAAGCTACAGAGTACTGATGAAGGGCAAGAAATCAGAAACGCGTCTGCTCTTGCTTCTCGGCAAATCAATGAAATCCCCTGGGGTTTATTTGACTTGTGAAATATATGCATAAGTATATTAATTATATGAAGCCATTACGTAGACCCTATTGGCAGTAACGCTCTGGACTTGGTGATTTATTAACAACGGTATCGACATTTTTCATTATTAGATCTGTATTGGTTGAAGTCAAAATTAGTACTCGAAAACCGTTGGGCCGATTATGCGTATTAACGAACTTGTCCGTCGCATTTGGACGCGACACCTACCCTGAAAATTTCAAGACGCTATCTCTTTCTGTTCTCAAGTTATCGTAGCAACGGCTGGACAGAATACAATATGACTTTGAATTTTTCCTCAGTGAGTCGAACCTTATCGTTTGAGACCATTTTCGGCAAAAAATTCGAACGTTTTAGACATTTGGGCAACGCTGTTTCCCAGAACATGCGCGCAAAAACTGTCATTGATTTACTATACCTAACATTACTTATTCCAAGTTAGAGACTCGCACCGTATACTACCGATAAATCTGCACCTTACCCAAACGGCACTAGGTTGACAAAAAAATGATCATCGTCCTCATCAAGAGAAATACCAAACACAGTTATGCAATAAACGGGGACAAAAATAGATATTCCCACCCACAACCCGTTCGAAAAAGGCACAGTCGAACGTCTTCGTGAAAGAAAAAACATCAATAACTCAACGGACGCATTGGCGGATTTGAAATGCTAATTGTCCATTAAAACGTGACTGATCCCCGGCCGTGTGATTTTGCACAATTCGAAGAAGTGAAAGACAGAAAGGAGTAGGCGCAGCAGCAGCAGCGCTCGTCCCGTAAAAATGCGGAGCGTATCCAACGTTCCTGCGGTTCACCTTGGCGTTCGTTATTTCTATTCTGCATGGGAAGGAAGCGCGAAAGGCCTCTTGACCGTGGATTGTTGAACTTATGCCATCCGCCGTGGATGCTCGCTGGATCTGGTAACGCCAAGAAGAATAGAACAAGTGATAGGTATACCTGTTCGGACATTCGGAGGCAGTGCCTGGCCGGCTGGACCGGTGGAAAGTGAAGTAGATTTATAAAGCACTGACGTGGCGTTAAGAGCTACAGGGCGGTTGTTCATTGTATGAGCGAAATATTTTACTGATTGTATCACAGTGCGCGTCAAAATTAAGGAACACATTCATTTTCTCAGAAGAAAAATATTTGGCAACAAACACCTGAAACAGTTCAATTTTTGTTTCACTTTTACCAAATTTTTATGTATTTCTGAAGGATTTTTGTTGCACCCTGTGCCATCCTCATCAACCCTCTAAATTTTTTGAATAGGGAAAGTGGGTCCTGTGGTACTTTTTTGGCAAGGTCTTTGTATCTTCTTTACAGGCGTGCAGAAATTTTCAAGAAAACATATTTCTTTTTCGAAAAATAGTTAGTTCAAAGAGGTTTTCAGTATGTACATTTTGTCATGGCTGCCCCCCATTTTTTTCTCCATCAAAGGGTTCGTAGGGGTTGAAAGTTGTGCATGAACAAAACTGTCATGGTCGACTTTCATTCGGTGACAAATTTCATCAGGTACCATCGTCGTCAAAGCCATGACAAAGTGCATACTGAAAACCTCTTTGAACTACCTATTTTTCAAAACAGAAAAATTTTTTCTTGAAAATTTCTGCACGCCTGTAAAGAAGATACAAAGACCTTGCTAAAAAAGTACCACATAACCCACTTTCCCGATTCAAAAATTTAGAGGGTTGATGGGGATGGCACAGGGTGCAACAAAAATCCTGCAAAAATGCATAAAAATTTGGTAAAAGTGAAACAAAAACTGACCTGTTTCCGGATTTTGTTGCCAAATATTTTTCTTCTGAGAAAATGAATTTGTTCCATAATTTTGACGCGCACTGTATACCGTAGAGCGGTGTGACTTTGCACTACATTTCATAGTTTTCTTGTTGTGTTTCCTCAATAGCTCGAAAACTACGAATCCGATCCAATTCGAACATGGTAATTAATTGTAGAATGCCGGCGCAAAAATTCCTGATAAATTTCGTGAGGATCGTATAGCTAGAAAATTTTTAAAAAAGCATTGAAGAAATTCTATATATCAGAAACTATTCGTCTGAAATTTTGCTAGAGCCTTCAAAACCTAACTCTACTGCCAAGTTCCAAGTTTGAACACGATCGGATGTATAATATTGGGGATCCAAGCATCCTTCGGTGAGTTCAGTAGCTAGGTGGTTGTATTGTTGTAGGGGGTAACGTTGCACTGCGACCTTAAGGTCTATTGTGCCCCCCTTCAGAGCTGTCTATGTCATCACCATCTAGAGCTTCTAATGAACTCCAGTATCTGGGATGGCTTCAAGGAAGCTAGGTCTTTGCTCCTGCAGATTTCTTGCCCAAAGCATTCCTTGCGTTGATTTGAGATGGCGAAACATTCCGTTGTCAGGTGATCAGGAGCTTCATCCTCCTCCCAACAGAATCTGCACTCGTCAGTTTCTGCTAGGCCTAATCTGTTCATATACTTCCTAAGGCCGCAGTGCCCTGTGAGGAAGCCAGTCAGGAGGTGCAGCTTGTTCTTACTGAGGTCCAAGTATTGCTTGAATCTGACAGTATCAAAGTTCCGGAGGAATTTCTTGGAGTGATGCATTCCGGGAAGAGATCTCCAGAAAGTACCTCTCTTAGTTTCTTCTTTCGTCCTGAATTCACTTTTGTAGGTGTGTCTACCAACCCCACAATAAGGTTCCGGGCCAATAAAGGGGGTTTGTGCTCCTTTCTTGGCAAGTGTGTTGGCCTCCTCATTTCCTATGATTCCCGCTTGACCAGGAACCCAGACCAAGGAGACCCTGTTGTTCTTGCCTACTTAATTGAGTTTTCTTCAGCACTCCCATATTAACTTGGATTCGATAACATGGAAGCTCAGAGCTTTAAAAGCAGCTTGACTGTCAGAGTGGATTGCTATATCACATCTCTGATAGTTCCTTTCTAGGTTCATTTCCACGCATCGATAACTTTAGAAGGAAAAGAGGTAGGGATTTTCAGGGTAGGTTGCGCATCCATATGGGATAGTTAAGTTCATTGTTGGGAATAATCGGCCAATCGGTTTCGGAGTTATACCCATCTGGAATATTATTTTCTCGATAACTTGGAAAATACAGACTCAATCGAATTGAAACTTGGTATCTAATTGTAGAATATCGACATAAAAACGTGTATTAAATGACAAAGGGGTGCATTTGATTAGAGGAATCTCTGGTTAAAATTAATGCAATACATGAAGAATCACCCCGTATATGTACATACAAAAACTGGTCATAATCGATGAAATGTATTACTAATATCCAACTTATGGCAGTTATGACTGTCATTGTGAAGGTCATCTTAGACAAGTTAACTATCAAATAACACACTAGTGTGTTATAATCCATAACTCAATATTGAGTTATGGATTATAACTCACGTTCATATTGAAAGTAGTATAATGTCACTGTCAAGTCATTCTGACATCCATAACTCACTAGTGAGTTATGGATTATAACTCACGTTCATATTTAAATATCTGTCAAGTAATTCTGACGTTTATAGGGTACTCAGACGCAAGTAGCTTTGATTTGATCACAAAGCTTATTTATTATTATCTCATAAAAAAACTATTTCTTCCACTTGTTGGATATAATATTGTATGCCACTCGCGTGGTATGTTTCCTAAATCACTTGAGAATTTATACACACACATTTTCTCACTCGACTTATTTTCAACATAACACATGGTACCATAAATAACTATTATTTTTTTATCCACTTTCCTAGTCATACGGATCTCAAAATTTACATGAACCATATAGTTGTTATCATTGCCTGTAATACCAAATTTCAGGTCCGTCAGTTTTATTTTTCGGAAATACTATGAAAATAAAATTTTACTCAGGAATGACTCTGAAATCGTTGGGCGCATCTTACATTCACGAACTTAATCGGAGTGAAACAATTTCAAAACAATTAAATATTTATATTTTATAGATATTTTCAGAGTTTGGGAGAGAAAACCCAGGAAATGCTATTTAATAGTTGGACTTGAAAAATCACGGACGACACATACAAACACAGTTAACCTATTTTTCAAGATAACCATGATAATTAAAAACGGTATCAATGTCAATGCTGTTTGGAAAATTATCAGATGAATTAATTCATGAAAGTGAAAGTAAACTACAAGTATAATTGCAACAAAAACACAATATACCGTAATAAACAATACGCGATCGGTTTATCGATTCTCGCGAACTGTAACATTCCAATAATTAACATTCTCATCGACCAATATATCATTCACGATTGAGCAAGATATATATCACTCTAACAATCAATACACTAATACAGGTTTAGTTGCACAACGCCAAATTCAGCAGTCATCTCTTTCTCATCACAAGAAACATTCCTCTGTGGGATAGAATTTTCTCACGTGGTCCAGAAACGGAGATGATATAATATTTCTTTTACAGCTTAACACACTTATGGAGGTGTTGGCCAAGATATTCCAAACGGGCGTGGCTTCGGTCTCGATCCGTTAGTAGTTGATTCAGGTGTACCACATAGAATGATGTAATTCGAAAAAAATGACATGTAGCTAGAGGTGTTATTTGCACTTGCGTTGTCCGAGTATGAGGAGGAAGAAAGTTAAGTAGTTCAATGACAACAGAAGAGATATGATATTAGTAATTATCGGGTGCCGCTGAGGAATGTATCGACTAAATTTTTTTTGTTGGTTTCAACATAGTCTCAATTGACGCGAGCGATTTCGTCCTCATTCTGATTGAAGATGAATCATGATTTAATTTATAGAATCGCACATGATAAAATGATTTATGAATTATGAAATAAAAATGATCCTTCCAAGGTAATAATCGTTGTTATCCGAACAGTGAATGTATGTATTTGAGTGGAAACTAATCGTTTGAGACTATTCTCGGCTTTTCTAAGTAGAATTTATATTCTTGGAAATACACTGCCGAGCATAAATTTAGGGTCACCTTGTAATTTGAAATTTTCATGAAAGTGTTTATTTTTCTTTTGAGTTCATTCACTTGTAACGGAGGTAAACAACTATATACAGTGATTATGTCGTAATTGATTGAAATAAATAAAGTTTTGGCTCTTTTGTTAAAAAATTATTGAAAGTAATGAAAACAAACAATTTTAATTCTATTTTAAGTTGATAAGATGTTCATTCAAACAAAAAATTTTTGATATGTCAGTAGCGTGTACTTCTTCCTCTGGCAGTGAAAACAGCTTGCAAACGACGAGGCAGGCGTTGGATAAGATTTTGGATCAGATTCTGTTGAAGATTGTTCCATTCCTGAACCAGTATGTCGCGAAGCTCTCTAGAATTTCTGGGGGCTGGTGCATGTCTCCCCAAACGTTTTCCCATTTCATCCCAAACATGTTCAATCGGATTCAAATCTGGACTGCGAGCAGGCCCATCAAATCGCGTGATTTCAACCTTGACGAGAAACTCAGTAACTATTGCATTTCTTTTTTTTTAAATGTGGTTCTGTGGAAATGGACTTTGGCGTTCTTGCCAAACTACTAGCGAGTAATTATTCAAACTTTGACAAATCATATCTCCGAAAGTATTCGTTTCTCAGAGTTGGGAATGATATCAATGGATTCTTATGATGAACATATGATATACAGGCATCATAAAAGATTCAAAACGTAGGTCTATGACTCACCGCATATATTGGATTTACATAAATCAACAAATTATAATATTAGATCATTCTATGGAATCATAAAATTACGATTAATTATTGAAATCTTGAAAACTCATATCTCCGAAAGTATTTTGTTGAGTGAGTTGAGAATGATATCAGTGGATGATGAAACTGCATTTTAAAAAAATTGAATTTGAAATTTGTAATGTAATTTTTTTTTATTTTTTCCTTTCTGCGAAATCCCCAGACTCAATAAGCCAAATAACGAACTGAACCGAGATTTTTATCTCCCAAATCTACTCTGAAAATTTCAACTGTCATTTCGCTCAAGAGTTATCGTGTTAACAGACGGACGGTCGGACAGAATCGATTTTGACCACGGACTCTTGATCAGTGAGTCGAACCAAAACGACCATTTTCAGCCAAAAATTCGAAAATTTCAAACATTTGGGCAAATTGATAAGCACTCTGTTCCGAGGAACAAGAGCGCCAAAAATGGAGGTGAATAGCGCTATATTAAGTACTTCAGGGAGAATTCCTTGGGTACAGTCATTAAATATATTACATAGTTGTTCAGTAAGAAATGGTAGAACTCGCTTAAAAAATGCAATAGTCATTTCATGAATATCTCTGCTGTTTGCGCCTATTTCTCAGAAGTTGCATGAATATCCCCCAATCTAAATTATTTCACATACTTTACGAGGCTTATTGTCACTTTGAAGATGAAAGCCATCACGAATCTCATAAAAATGCTTATACAAATTTCCGGATAATCTAGTGAATTGTTCACGAGATATCGAATGTTTGTTGAAATTATTTTTTATATTCATCTGGCGATATGATCTCTACCAAATTCTACTTTAACCCTCAATCGATATGTATCTTTAAGGATATTAAGAAACATATTTAGCAGCTGGAATTTTTGATATGAGAATGGGCGATGATCAAGTTGTGTAGGATATAGTGACAACAATTGGATATTGCATGAAAATCAAGTGAAAATACAGTGCTTGAATAGTCAAGAATAGTGAAATATTTTCGTTCTGAAAACTGCAATAACATTCAAATCATAAGAATTTAGTTAACAAATAAGTTTTATCGAACAATTCATTGGATTACAAGTACCAAATGATACAACGTTTGGTCAGCATAAAATACAGATTGCAGTGAGGATTATCTGTGTTGAACATATAAACAAAGTGTATGTGAATGAATTAACAAATTGTGAAAATTTTAAACGCTTATAACTCTCTACCTGAGCCGAATTTGGAAAAATGGCACATGAAAAAGTGTTGCATTTGATGAGATGAATATATGGTGAATATTAATGTACATCTTTAAGACAGTATACATTAATTTAGACATAAATCTAGTGAATTGTTCACGAGACATCGAAAGTTTATTAAAGCAAGTTTTTCCATTCTTTTGACGATATTACCTCTACGAAACTCTGCATAAACCTTCAAATCGATATGTATTTTAAATGATATTAGGAAATTTATTCAGAAACTAGTGCAGTATAATCGATTTTCACTTGATTTCACTTCGATATAACCTTCGATGAATCAGAATCCAATTGTCTCATTTCCTATACTTCAACACCTTGTCCAAGACATAATTTGCACGTATTACTCAAAAATGAAACGTTATTAGGCGTTGTCGCGTCAAAAATGATATATCAAGGGAATTCCGAATGTCTTATACCTTTTACTGCTTGAGCACGAGAACAAGTGAAATTACTCACGTTAGAAATCGTGATTGTATATATGTACCTACCTATTGTAGAACAGGACATTTCTGAATTTGGATCGAGTTAATATGATTTACTTTTACCTCGTTAATAAAAAATAAAAGCGGCTTATATGTAGTATCTTAATGAAACATCTTTTATGAATTATTTCTTCGTGTATGCTTGGTTAGGGACAGGTATGTAATACAAGTGTTAAATTAAGGACGGATTCATCTTCATTTTCGACGAGAGAGTTCCTGTAAAGCTTCAACTCATTTGTTGAAATCGATAGGTGTTTATCGAAGGCGTTATACAGCTTCAAGCTTCTGGACAGATGGTCTTTGACGCCAGGTCGATGCTGTATTGTTCTCGCTCGAGTATCGGGAACCATGATGGGTCGTCTGGCGCAGCAGGACGCCTGAAGTGTTCTTGCTTCAGAAAGCGTCGTGAGAATCGAAGAAGTACGAGAGAATGAGAAAGATGCTTGTACTCGGAGGGCCATTTTTGGTACTCTTGTTCCTCAGAACAGAGTGCTTATCAATTTGTCCAAATGTCTGTAATTTTCGAATTTATGGCTGAAAATGGTCTCAAACGTTTTGGTTCGACTCACTGATCAAGAATCCGTGGTCATAATCGATTATGTCAGGCCGTTCGACCGTCCCACGATAATTCTCGAACGGAACGAGCAAAGGAGTTGAAATTTTCAGATTAGGTTTGGGAGATAAATATAGCGGTTAAGTCAGTTATTGGCAAAATCGGTGGACTGGAGTAAAGAAGAGCTTTGTTCTTTGAATGATCAATACATTTCACTGACCCAAAATGAATATTAAATATGTTTAACAATTATTTATTTAATATCGTGTGACGCGTTTCGTCGTGACAGCGACTTCTTCAGACTAAATCGTGCTAAATTCCTGACAATAACATCACCATTGATGGCCTGATGGATATAGGGTTTCTTTCTTCTTGTTACGACTCATTTGAAACTAGTTGCACTCCTAGTACTTAGAAAATATTTTAAATGATTCATCATAACGATTTTATATGTTCATTCTCTATTTAAATAGATTCAGTAACGGAGATTAATTGCGATATATTATAATATTGTTGATTAACTAAATTATCCGTATTTTTTCTCTTTTCATTTTCGCCATTTTAAATGATTTGGAAATGGTGGAAATAAAATAGGAAAACAAACTGGTAATTTCGTTAATGAACAAGTAGATCTCGATATTTATCCGTTACTCAATCTATTTGAATAGAGAATAAATTTCAAATGACCATATTGTCGTGAAAATTTAATGATGTATTTGGAAATACATGCAAATTCATTGAACATTCAGAGAATGTCAGTTTGTCGAAAAATAAGTATATATACATATAGCATTCAGATATCTATAAATTAAGTGGATATTGGTTTATTTTTCCTGAACTTCAACCTTAAATATCCGAAACAAATAAAAGCTCAACAGATCTCCCAATACCGTGTTTGGTATATCGGGTTTTCCATGAATGCCTGAAAACACAATTCCATTTGTTCAGAGAGGATGACGCAGCAATAAAAAACGAAAAAAAAACAAAAACTAGTGCCAACGATCAAGTGTGAACCCCAAGTGTGAACTACACAGTACAAGCTTTTGATAATTGTTTTGAATTAAAATTTCATGGAATTGGAATTATCCACTTGAATTTTTCAGCACTGTATAAAGAAATGTCATATTTTGAATAGGATCTAATGAAACATTGTGAAGAAATTGCAGCGTTTTCTCCCTTTGGAAATATTTACGATATATATGAATGGACAAAGGATATCTCAAGTGATTTTCTCACGAAAGAATAGGCGATATCAATCGTAGCCATTTCGCGACAATTTGGTATGGGAAAAAGGAATAAACGGAGAAAATGCAACACTAGAAAGTGAAGCCATAACGCATTAGCGGTAGTATGTGAACTTGCTCTGATGAAATTATATGATTCAACAATCCAGAGCACACAGTTGTAAATAAAGGACATTAGCTGTTATTATTTTGGCTAGCTTTCTTTGTAAGCGTAACCTTTCAGTGCGCTTTCATCCTAGGATAGTTTAATGTTCCCTACGACAATAATATCAGCCGAAACACTTGAGTTGAATAAATACGAAATACCATTGCGATTTGCTTTTTTTTAGAGGACCATGATTTTCAGCAGTTGATCCTGTAGTGGTTTATTACTAAACGAATCGTGGGGAAAATATTTTTTTGTAACAAAATTTATATCTTCGATATTATCTATTTTGTAGCAAAAGTGGGTAAGCTCTGTGAACAGGAGCTCTGGAGCTCTTGTCAAACTACTAGCGGGTAATTATTCATACTTTGACAAATCATATCTCCGGAAATATTGGGTTCCCAGAGTTGGTAATGATATCAATCGACTCTTATGATAGAACTGCGTCATAAAAAAATTAAAGAAAAATTATAAAAAAAAAGGGGGAAAGCCTTGTGGACAGGAGCTTTGGCGCTCTTGTTCAAACTTTGACAATTCATCTACGAAATTATTGGTTTCTCAGAGTTGGCAATGATATCAATGGATTCTTGTAATAGAACTGCGTCATGAAAGAAACTAAATTAAAATTAAATAACGAACTTATCCGAGATATTCATTCCTCAAATCTACTCTGAAAATTATATTATATCAATTGAAACTTAGCCAATATTCCAGTTATCTTTTCACTGAAGATAATCTGAACCCAATTTGATGAACTCAACAAATTATATATTTCCGTCATCATATGGATTATCCAAGGGCATATAGGGTAGATGTAATTATAATATCCTATAATTGTCATTTTGCATTCAATCATACTATGTTAGAACAGAAATACATTTGACATGTCTGTCATAGGTAGATAAGATTACATGTATTGAAATTTTGAAAAATCATATCTCCGAAAGTATTAGTTTGTTAGAGTTGAAAATGTTATCAATGGATTCTCATGATCAAACTGCATCTTTAAAAAAATTTTTTTCGTTACTCCGAAATCATCTGGCCGATTTTGCCCAATAACAAATTCAACCGAGATATTTATCTCCCAAACCTACTCCACACATTTCAACTGTCTAGCTGATTCCGTTCGAGAGTTATCGTGTTAACAGATCGCCGGACAAAATCAATTTCTACCACGGATTCTTGATCAGTGAGTCGAACCAAATCGTTTAAGACCATTTTAAGCCAAAAATTCCGAGTACCTACAAATTTAGTTTTCAAACAATACAGATCCGATCGAATTGAAACTTGGTAATTAGTTGTTGAATGCCAACATAAATACTTATGCGAAAAATTAAATTAAATTTCAGAATATGTGTTCAACAAACTATGAAGATTTTCGATTAGTGTCTGATTTAGGTTCTGAAGAGCTACAGAAAAGTTGTTTATCGTTGGTAATGTGTCATTACTGTTTATACGGCACCATTGTTCTATTAATTTTGACAAATATCTAGTGTTTCTAGCATATAAGAAATTTTCAAAAGAATTAAAAAAAACTATTTTATAGATATGTTCCAGAGTTGAGAAAACCCAGAATAAACCATTGAATTATTCTAAGGGATTTTTTGGCCATCTGTTACGAAGAATTTCATAACGGATATAAGTAAATTCCATTCATGAGCAAAGAAATAATTGAAATATTAAAATACCGTTAGACTTCTTGATGATAATAATGAAATAACTACAAGCGACATAATTTATTATGGTCAAGGCCTATTCACGTACACATTATAAAATTCTAGAATTTCGTTAAGATTTCTTAATGTTTTTTCCTTGTGAAATTATCATTTTTGGAAGTAAGGTCTACGATCACGAAGTTTTTTGGAGGTATCTAATTCCTTATCATTGTGACAGATTCAGAAAAATTTGCAACGCTGCTGCCTCTTTGCCCCAAATAACTAAGATCAAATAGGTTGCCTGTTTGTGAATAATTGTAAATTACATAATATATCTAAATAAGGGGATTCCTAATGACATGCTAATATTGAAGGATTTTCTTCGGTCCATTCTGAGAAAATAATTCTTCATGGACATATCTCCAAAGATCTTCGTCTTTAGCTAACTTTGGTATGGCTACATAGACATTTTTGCGAAACGCATGTTCTATGCCCCGAAAAGCATATTTTGCTGTACTACGTAATTTTTATCTTTCACCAGTGGCGTTCGTGCGGAAATTGCACTGAATTAATCTTTAGAGAAAACTGATACGATACTGAAAAATGTGATTTTCAAATCGCCTTTCTTCTCGAGCAAATCTACTTTCCCGTTTTTTGTCGATTTGTGGTAGATACGGTTTCCAAATAAAAAATAAAATTCATTGTCGCTAAATCACTCACGAGAAAAATAATTTTTTTACCTTCCAACAAAAATTTATTCGATATAATAATATTTAAATGAATAAACTATGAAATTAGAGGAACCTAAATCTATATCTAGAATCATACCAAAGTTATCATATGAATAATTAATTTTTATTGAATCTTTAGTATCCTGTAGTTCAGAATACAAGCCCTTTGGGAAATATGTTCATATGATTTTTTTTAAATGGACTTAACATTATCCTTCTTGTTTATAAGCACGATATTAAGAAATAACCGGCAAATTTGCGAGGCTTGGTAAGGCTGCAATCCTCCAGCAATCCTAAGAAATATGAGAGCGACTTGAATAATAATACGCTTTACTTCCACATTTATTTCGGATATATCGGAAATGAGATAAATTAATATATTGAACCAGAAATAATATAAAAAATATCAAGATATCTAAAGTAAATAACTCAATGATTGTACATAATGTGCCCATTTCGAATTATGTTTAGTTGATATAACGAATCTATAATAACTTAACATTAATTTTAGTTGTTTACGGTGTTAGACTCAGTGAAATGTATTTCTCATCAAATGAACAAGAAAGGAGGTAAATCTCCAGGCGTATGTACCTGGAGTGTTCTTAAAATTTTTATTCATTCCAGATGCATAAATAGGCAACACTATAATTAAGAACTGGTTTCAATATCTCACCAAATCCCCAACAGAGGTCGTAACACCCCGATATACAAACCCAATTACCATAAAATTGGACGCTTTATAATTCGTAATTATAATCTTACATTTACATTCTCATTAAATGTTTTGGCAAGGAACAAATTATGAAGAAAGAACCTCACGACCTACTTATCCAACGTGAATAAATGAGCGAAATAATATTATAATAAACTTGTGATCCGCCAATTTCATCCGATGAAATCTGTTCGATACAACAATTGAATGGAATCTGAGCAATAATCGCAAGGTGTAATAGAGCAATAATATAATGATACAGTTCATTCTTGTGACATAATAGCAGACAATAACAATTTAAAAGTGTGATTGTTGGCAATAGTGCTCACCGTCCATGTAACCTTCTTGTCGCCTCGTGCTCATCGAGAGTAGCCATACATTAGGTATCTAAATCATCCTTTCTAGGATCTTTACCAGATCATTATAATGGTATTTCTATTGTTTGTTTTCATTGGTCTATGAATTTTCTAAAATTAGGTAGCTATTAGAACTTTCTATGAATGGGTGGTCAGATGAAGATTGCAATCTACCTTTGATATGAAATATTCGTCTCTGATATGGTCAGTGGATGCACGACAAAGGAGGAAAGGGTTGCTAAGCCTGCTCGAACAACTTTTCGCAAAATACATAATTTTTGCGCGTATGTTCTGGGGAACATCGCGTTATAGTTTTGCCCAAATGTCTGTAACTTTCGAATTTTTTGACGAAATTGGTCTCAAACGATTCAGTTCGCCTCCCCAATGAAGAATTCGAGGTCAAATTTGATTCTGTCCGTCCGGCCGTCCGGCCGTCCGTTGCCACGATAATTTGAGAACGAAAAGAGCTAGCGACTTGAAATTTTCAGGGTGGATGGCGCATCGCAATACGACGGACCAGTTCGTTAATGGGCATAATCGGCCAAGTGGTTTCCGAGTAATAATTTTGTTTTCAACCAATATAGATCCGATCGAATTGAAACTTGGTGAGTAGTTGTAGAATATGAACCTAAGCACGTTTGTGAAATTTTGGTCGAATCGTATGGCTAGAAAATTTTAAAAAAATTATTAAACAATATTTTTGTTGTCAAGATAACCTGAGAACGGAAAGAGATAGCGGCTTGAAAATTTCAGGTTAGGTTGTGCATCTAAATGCGACATTTGAGTTTGTTTATGAGCATAATCGGCCAAACGGTTTTAGAGTTATAGCCATCTGAAATTTTCTGAAATTTGGTGGTTTTTTGTTCCTCATTAACTCAAAAAATACTGAACCGATTGGATTCAAACTTGGTCATTAGTTGTAGAATGCCAACGCGAAAATGTTTGCAAAATTTGGTGAGGATAGCATTTGTAGAATATTTTTGATAAATCATTGAAAAAAAAAATTCTATATATCAGTAACTAATCGTTTGAAATTGCTGAAATTTTGCAATGTCCTTCATAACCTAACTCTACTGTCAAGTTTCAAGTTTCAATACGATCGTTTAAATATTGTTGGAGATTCGAGCATTCTTGTGTGAGTTCAGTAGATGGGTGACCGTTGCCTCGATAACTTTCGAACGAAAGGAGTGGGACTTGCAATTTTAAGGGTAGGTTGCGTATCCGAAAGGGAGAGTTGAGTTCGATTTTGGGCATAATCGGTCAAACGGTTTCCGAGTTATACCCACCTGGAATATTATTTAAAAAATAAATATTCGATCGAAATGAAGCTTGGTAACTAGTAGTAGAAAATTAACATAATGACGTGTTTAAAATTTTGTAAGAACCGTACCCCTAGAAAATTTGAAAAAAATGAGGAAAAAAAAATTTTAAGAACCGTACCCCTAGAAAATTTCAAAAAAATCACGAAAAAAAAATTGGTTCAAGCACTGACGTGAAGGCAGAAGCTTTTGCGCGTATGTTATATTGTCCATTCTTCTGTATTGGACACCCTTAATCGAATTTACCATGGTAAATTATGTTGTCCATTTTCCTGTATTGGACACTTAATTCGAATTTACCATGGTAAATTCGAATTACTGACGTGAAGTCAGAAGCTTTTGCGCGTATGTTCTATTGTCCATTCTTCTGTATTGGACACCCTTAATCGAATTTACTATGGTAAATTATGTTGTCCATTCTCCTGTATTGGACACTCTTAATTCGAATTTACCATGGTAAATTCGAATTAAGTGTAAGAGTGTAAGAGAATGGACAACATAATTTACCATAGTAAATTCGATTAAGGGTGTCCAATACAGAAGAATGGACAATAGAACATACGCGCAAAAGCTTCTGACTTCACGTCAGTGCTTGAACCAATTTTTTTAAACTCGTAACGCCTTTTGTATTCAGTATAAGATCGCTAAAATTTAAAGAGCGATTTTCATATTATTTATTTAAACCAAAAACATAACCTTGATTTAATAACATTAGCTAGGGTATTTCGTGTCGTTGCTCTATGCGCGCATGCGATCCGAATGCGACATTGGAGTTCGGTAATACGCATAATAGGCCAAATGGTTTTGGAGTTATAAACATCTGAAATTTTGTTGTTATTACTTCTATAACTCCAAATATACAAATCCAATCCAAATAACACATTTGTAGAAAGCCGACGCACTAATTTTCACGGAATTCCATAAATATCGTATCCTCAAATAAATCGAGACGAAGGTATTCCGTATATCTTGATACGAATAATAAATAAATTTATATTCCGATAGAATACATAATATTTCAGAATAAAAAATTCTGTGATCTTAGATGATTGTCCCATTACCCAAGTCTGTCATTAAAATGGTACGAAAGGTATTCATACCTTATAACAGCTGAGAATGGATGGAAATTTGATTAAGGGAGAATAGAGGCAATAGGAAAACAAAATTTTACATTACAAATTTCAAATTCAATTTTTTTTAAGATGCAATTTCATCATAATTCATTGATATCATTCTTCAGAGATATGATTTTTAAAACTTTCAATACTTGATCGCAATTCTATGAATTCATAGGATAGCCTAATTTTAATTTGCTGACCTATGTTTTGAATTTAATTTTTTATGATGCAGTTCTATCATAGGAATCCATCGATATCGTTCACAACTGAGAAATCGATACTTTCGAAGATATGATTTGTCAAAGTTTGAACAAGAGCAACAAAGCTTCTGTCCGCAGGGCTTTCCCACATTTTTGGCTTGTTGCTCGGAACAGAGTGCTTATCAATTTGCCCCAATGTTTGTAATTTCCGAATTTACGGCTGAAAATGGTCTTAAACGATCTGGTTCGACTCACTGATCAAGAATCCGTGGTCGAAATTGATTCTGTTCGGTCGTCTGTCCGTTAACACGATAACTCTCGAACGAAAGGAGTTAGATGAATTAAATTTGCAGGGTAGGTTTGGAGCGGGAATACCTCGGACGAGTTCATTAACGGGCGAAATCCACCAGAGCAGTTTCGGAGTTATGGCCGTTTTTAGAAAAACATTTTTTATGAATATTTCCGAAAGCGATCACTTAATTTGTCTGAAGTTTAGCATCAAATTGTAGAATAATGACCTTTATACGCATGCGAAGTTTTGTATTGATCGGGTTGCCGTAAAGTGTCAAAAAAAATTTTTTTTTATTTCTAAATTTTGTTGTACAATAATTCTCGAACAGGATGAGCTAGGCAGTTGAAATTTTCAGAGTAGGTTTGGGAGAAAAATATCTCGATTAAGTTCGTTATTGGTCGAAATCGGCAAGATAGTTTCGGAGGAACGAAAAGAAAACTTTATTTTTACATTACAAATTTCAGATTCAATGTTTTTGAGGTGCAGTTTCACCATAAAAATCCATTGATATAATTTTCAACTATAACAAGCTAATACTATCGCAGATATGATTTTTCAAAATTTCAATAATGAATCGTACTTCTATGTTTTCACAGAATGCTGTACTTAATTATTCTATAATGAATTATTATGCCATCTTATTTTCCTATGAGAGATAAATGTCAAAATTATTTCCGGTTCGTTACACTTGATATAAAATACACCTTCTGTTCTAGAAAACAAAGTATGATTTAATGTAAAATGACCAATGAAATAACCTCTGCTATCGTAGAATTATGAGGATGATATGATATTATACTTTTAAGGTGATAATACAATGACCGTGGATAATCCATATGATGATGGATATATATTCTTTTGTAAGATACATAATCAAATTGGGTTCAGAATATCTCCAGTAAAAACAGAACTGCATTATAGTTCAAGTTTTAATTTATATAAAATAATTTTAAGAGTAGATTCGAGGAATAAATATTTCGGATAAGTTCGTTACTGGGAAGAATCGGTCTGTTTGAATTTAATTTCTTTCCTGATGCAGTTCTATCGAAAGAATCCATTTATATAATTCCCAGAGACCAATAATTTCGGAGATATGATTTTTCAAAGTTTGTACAAGAGCGCCAAAGCTCCTGTCCACAGGGCTTGAAGCAATTTTATTATCAGATTTTAAAACCATGACAGTTGTGACAACATAATACAAAAACAATTTCCCCTTCTACCAACATTTGAGAATTCTCGTTTTTCGTATCGAGATGGGAAAATTCTAATCTATGGAGTCACATCATCTGGAGTTAAAAAACGCAAATGTATTTTCGACAGATGTGGAAAATGGGACTAATAGTCTAAGATCCGAACCTAATCGACCTTCACCGAGCTGATAATAGGATAAAACTTATTTTAGAATAAACTTAGTATATTAGAAAATATATTAAAAATGGGTTGCCTGAAAAAATCCTGGACAAAATATTTTTAATTATTTTTTAAAAAATGATTTTTCATTAAATGTTGCAACATTAAGATAATAATAAAATTTTATACTGGACTTAAAGTATAAAATATATATAATGTGCTAACGTAGGGTTGTCTATAATTTACCTGGACAAACTGCTAGGCTGCCAGGTATAAACAGGTATGTCGATGATAGTTACTTTCACTTGTTATGATAATAGAAAAAAAATTATATCAGCATAAGCGCTGTTTTATTACGAACACGTTGATATAGGGTTGTCTGCAAAAAATTTGGTCCTAATAGCGGTTTGCGAATTTTAAAGATTTAAATTTCAACGCATGTGGAAATGAGTGACAGAGAGATCCGAGGTAAGTATAATGTGTAATAATAAAGGACCGAACATCGCAGTCGCTTCTGATGGGGCCTGGAATAGAAAAAAGTGCGCATGCTCGGCACGTTAACTATAGAAGGTAGGGGTATGCTATTCCAGGCCCCATCAGAAGCGACTGCGATGTTCGGTCCTTTATTATTACACATTATACTTACCTCGGATCTCTCTGTCACTCATTTCCACATGCGTTGAAATTTAAATCTTTAAAATTCGCAAACCGCTATTAGGACCAAATTTTTTGCAGACAACCCTATATCAACGTGTTCGTAATAAAACAGCGCTTATGCTGATATAAATATTTTTGGGCGCATGTTCTAGGGGAACATCGTCCTATCATTTCGTCCAAATGTCTGTAATTTTCGAATTTCGAGCTGAAAATTGGCTAATAGACTAATTCGGACTCCCTGATCACGAATCCGGTGTCAGATTTTTGGGTGCCGTATGGCCGGCCGGCCGTAGGCACGATAACAGGAGCACCGAAGGTCCTATCGACTTCAAACTTTCAGGGTAGGTTTCTGATCAAAATGCGACGGTTAAGTTCGTTAACGGGCAAAATCGGCCGGACGGTTTAGGAGTTATAGACATTTAAAATTTTGAGGTTATTTCCCTGATATTTCAGGAACTGAAGAAGATGTTGAATCGAAACTTGGTAGTCAGTTCGAGGATATAAACGCGCAACTTTTGGCAAAATTCTGTTATGATCGAAATGTTGGTAATTTTTAAAAAAATATTTCTTTTAATTTTTTCGAAAAAAAAATTTTTTTTTCGTGAACTATTCATCAGATTGCAACAAAAACTTGTACTAACGTCAATTGTAGTATTTTCCAACATTGTGCAAAATTTTGGCTCTATACGATTTCAATTTCTGGAGATATAAGACAAAATGTGTCAAATTTCCTGGGTCTCTCTCAGTATTTTCATCGATTATTCTATGAACTCTTTGAATTCCACCGAAAACAAATTCAAAGACATAAACATAAAGAATCAAGTCATAGTTTAGACGTCGAAAGAAGGACGATGTTGATCGACTTGAAAAGGTACCTATTTCAAGAAATGCAATAATGAAATGCTTAATTTATGGATATAATATTATCTAAGTATTGTTGGGATCGGGCAGTTGGAAAATTTTTTAATAAAAAAATTTGTACCGACGTTAAATCAAGCATTCTACACGAGTGTGCAAAATTTCAGTTCGATACGATCTCAATTCCAGAAGATATTGCTTAAAATTCACATTCCAGCGTGTTTTGACGTTCTATGGTCACAGAAAATCGTCACAAAAATCTATTTACCTCATTTGACGGCTGTTTGTCAAATCAATTAATTCCAATAATTGATGTCAGATTTCCTACATACCAAGTTCAAACACATTTTATTATATGGAAAACACTTATTATGATCACGTTCTACAGGAATTGATACTAAATAGAAGCTAGATGAAGATTATTGTAATGGAAAATTTGTGTTCCAGAATAATATTAAGGTATTCAACATGATACTGCTTTTTTTCTTTATTCTATTATCATAACAAGTGAAAGTAACTATCATCGACATACCTGTTTATACCTGACAGCCTAGCAGTTTGTCCAGGTAAATTATAGACAACCCTACGTTAGCACATTCTATGTATTTTATACTTTAAGTCCAGTATAAAATTTTCTTATTATCTTAATGTTGCAACATTTAATGAAAAATCATTTTTTAAAAATAATTAAAAATATTTTGTCCAGGATTTTTTCAGGCAACCCATTTATAATATATTTTCTAATATACTAAGTTTATTATAAAATAAGTTGTATCCTATTATCAGCTCGGTGAAGGTCGATTAGGTTCGGATCTTCTACTATAAAGGAATGCCCTTTAGTCAGATGTAAAAAATGTGGACTTTTCGAACTTAGCACATGGTTCATGATTTCAATGCTTTGACAGCTGTCAGGTTATATCACAGTGCTACCATATGCAAAAAATTGGAAAAAACAGAATACTGTAAATGTAACATGTGCACTGCACCTAGAGTGAATTCCAGTCCAATATCTGATTTATTATCATGCGTTTTCTTTAAATACAATATTTTATGTCCTCAATGAACATCTCGAAGAATACGATTGAATATTTAAAACCTCTCGCGTTGCTACAACATGATAAATTATCTGCAGAAGTTGCTGTCAACTAAAACCGTTCTTTGATATTTCCAACAACCTTGACTGAAATACTCCCATATTCTGACAGTATTTTTCTCTGATTCCAGTATTCCTACGATAATAACGGATCCATCTCACCTAGTGCTCCGAGCTACGGATACCGATAAGTTAACCTGGCCCAGAGACCTTCACCGTCATCCACCGTGGCTGATGAACCGTTCAATCCCATCCTCACAGACGGTGGTATATTGGATGCAATTCCTTACATCATCTTAAAGGACGAGAATGGCAATCCGAGGAATGTATCTTTTGTAGCCCAGATTGCAGTCGAAGTAGGACAAATTAGAGTTAGTGAAATCAGAGGTAAGGATTCGATGATAATTTCATTATTATACTTGTTAGTCAGCGCTTCATGAGTAAAATGACTGCCGCTAATTTGGCTTGTTCGTGATCACGACCATCCTCCGAGACTGGTTTGTAAATTCATGTTTGTTTCCTTCGTCAACGGATTTCGATTTGAGGCTTCGGCAGGTAATTATACAGTGTGGAAAAGCCAAATGGAATAAATTCATTATCTTGGTACTGGACATATTTATGGAAAACCCCTAAATACGACGAATTTAAATTTCAAATTGTCATTCTTCTTCGAGAAAATGCAAACCCTACCTTCAACCCCCTTCGAAAGACAGGTACAACACCCAATTTTGCATATAGGAAGTACGGGCTTGTGATACATCGTTTGAAAGGTCGTGTCATTCTCTATTCAGAAATGTTATCACTTTCATGTTTATTGCAAAACTCAGAATAGAAAAAAAAATTCTAATTTGTGTTTGAATTTCATGTACTCCAATTTTGAATAATGGTTTGATTAACGAAAATGCACAAAATATCAATTTTACAAATGATTAATTACGGAGATACCACCCGAATACAAAAAGAAGTAAGTCGCTTGTTTCATGAGAAATTTCCGAATTTGCCGTCTTTAACCCAAGGAACAATGTAAACAACATAACGGAAAAGTGAAAAACTGTTGAACTCCATGAACGACTGTTGCAGATTGAATTTTTTATACCTGAATGCCTCTAAAACGCAAATAGTTAAATTCCATAACTGGCAAAATAACTGTCTACCAATATCAATCTGAGTCAATGACGTATCAATTAACAACATAAATGGGACCAAAATCCTGGGTCTGTTGATAGATGAAAATGTCAACTGGATAAATCAGTGTATATGCCTGCACAAGAGGTTGAATCACAGCCCCCTATATCTACTAGCCTGGAAGATGATAAAATGGCAACACCGCTCTGAGTCGAACGCCAGGCGATTCAGTCGAAGAGTTATTTTGAATGGACGATTACTTCTGATTCCGGAGTTAACCATTATTGTTTTTCGCGGACATTTCGTGGTATTTTTGTGTATAACGGTGTGAAATGTGAATTAATGCAATGCAGTGATAAATATGGTCGGATATTTGTATGTTCTGTGACTAAACTGCAGTGTGTAAATGGTGAAATTTCCTATGGATTATTTCTACTTTGAGATGAGTACATTTCAGTTGAGACTATAGACAACAAGATGGACTAGAAATATGAGTGAAAAAGAACTTTCATTTCTTTCGATTTTATAAAACATTTTGATGACCTTTCTAATAATTTTTCAACAAAAATGGATACATCTGGATGGGAGATCAAGAAGCTCAAAAAATCTATTTATTTTTATATATGTATTCAATTTCCAAAAGTCTGCATCTGTAGATGCTTCAGGTGAAAACAATAAGGACCTTATTCATCTTAAATTATTCATTAAGAATGTTCAGATTTCCTGCAGTGATATGAAATGGATTATTCCTTTCGATCTTACCCCGAGCAGATGACTAATCTGCTTTCCCGCTACAGAAATATAATTAATGGGAATTCAGATTCGGAATTTATCAATTTGTTTCATCAACATTTTTACACAGTTCAGATCAAAAATTAATTTTATGTGAATTTACTCTTAATAATAGTATTCAATTGATATTCTGAATTCACAGAGACTTGTAGTTGTGGTTTACATTCGTAAATCATTCTAAATTCACTTTGTTCTGTTTTCGCAAATTTAATTTTGAAAAATTTTGTAGAAAATACGAATCACAATGTTATTGTCCACCGAATGGAAAATAAACAGAAACATTTGTATATAGTAGAAACCCACCATTATAGTAAGAACCAAAACAAGACAAACTCTAAGATGATTACCATAATTTTCATTAGCGTACATTATTAGTGTTATATAATAGTCATGTTTGGGAATATATTTTTATTTTGAGAATTTCATTCAAGTTTATAATTTTTTTGCCAATAGTTAACCGTACACCTTTTCGTGGTTCTTGCTGAACAATAAATTGAATAACAACTACCAAGGTTTTTATTTTATCTTGATCTCAATAATATTTTGCAGAATGAAATGTAGTTATTCAATTTAGTGAAAAAGAAGGGTCTCATATTGTTTATTCATCCAGGGATTCCAAGCAAGAAAACCTATTCAATGAGTTCACTAGAGTTTTAAATTGGAAATATACGATATCCAGCGCTACCGCATTGAAGAAGTATGCCTCTAAGGGCCGGTTTCTCAATTGCGAGTTAACTCGAGGTTGCGAGTTAAGCATGTATTTAGCGATATTCATGAACGCGTAACACTCGGGTTACTCACAACCATGAGTTAACTCGCAATTGAGAAACCGGCCCTAAGAGACGATCAATTGCGGCGTTGTCAGACTGTGTTCCAGGCTATCTCTATAGTGGGCTGTGGCTTTATGTTATTTGTGCAGGGGTCTCAGACAGGTCTTGTACTACACTCAGGTGGCCCCCAATTAGGTATGGTATATGTTTGTGGGTTAACTCCACTTCTGTTAATGACGTGTTTATTTTGCAAAAAAGGTTGATAAGAGTAGTAGCAGGCGTTTCTTCATCCTATTCATGTAGATGATTGTTTGTCAAATTTAATGTAATGACACTTTTTTCTATCGCGCCAAAGCTCCTGGCCTCAGTGTTTTCCAACTTGTTGAAAATTGTATTCTAGATGTCAGTACTAGGGAAACCTGCCACGTCATAAACATACAGGGTCAATCCAATAATTGGTTCCTTAGAAATTTCTTGTGTTCTAGAATTTATTGGAGTTTCAAAATTTGGCACAAAGCCGTTTGATGATGTGGCCTGAGTTTCTGAAATATTTCCACCCAAATATCACTTCCGGATATACCGGAAGTGGCCCCAACATAGGAATTTCAAATAGAACTACATATTTTTCCCCAGTAGCATATTCATTGTTGCATTTGCGCAAACCCGCAAAGATTCTGCTTTGTATAATGCATGGTCACTGAATGATGTAGCGGTATTATAATGATAAATTCGTATGATAAATTTATAACGTTGAGATATTTTTAATTGAAATATCTTCATAATTTCAAATAGCCTCCCGTCATTTTCTTTGAACATATCTATAAATAAATAATGCATTTGAACCATTTTTTCTCAAAAAATCCAGACGGCTAGTACATTGATGAAAATTTTTCGGGCTACCACATAGATGGCGCCACAGATACAAAAACAAATGCAGCATTTGATAGAGCCATCCTTGTTACATATTATTAGGTTATGTGTCAAAATTTCATGATAATCGGACCACGCGTGATCAAGATATAGCTGTTTGTGTCAAGAAACTTTGGTGTTTTTGTTAAAAAATATGGATACGAAAGAATTTCGAGTGTTGATGGAGCATTGTTTTTTGATATTATTTTACACGACAATTTAGGTCTGAAAAAGCTCAACGCAAAGTGGGAAATGAAAAAGGATCACTACTCAGCATTATTGGACCGATTAGGTGAAAAGTCAACAACGTTCAGAATTGAAAATTTCATTTTTCATTTGCATTCGCTTGCTCTTTGAGGAATGCTAGGAATGGAATGATTTATGGTATCATCCAAAGGAATGTAATTTCAGACTGACGGAGGTCAACTACGATATTGTGTGTTTGGTATATATTATCTAATCGGTTGCCGATAAAAACCCATACATTTCAATTGGTGGATTAAGTTACGAAGAGCATTATTTATAGAAAATGGACACCATCCTTTGATTTTTTTTGTGAATTGACACACAACTTCCAACCTCATATTTTATTCTAAAGAGTCGTTGAAGAAAAATCGACGTCGTTTCGAAAGATCACGAAGTAAAACTTTATTCAGATCTTATGCCCACATTTCCACAGAATTAATCATATCGACAACCTCGAACTAGACTCGACGTGCTCTACATATCCACGACTCCTTTTGCATTCCAAAATATGACCATGATGCGAGTTGCCTTCTTATCTAGTCGATAATTCTCATACACGAGTCAAAAAGGTCCACAGCAAATATCATCTTGATTTATAGGAAAAATTTAGAAAAACACTGACTGTCTGCATGTTGAATCATGTTGATCAATTTGAATTAAATTATGTATTAATGGAAATGTGCCCCCAAGAGCACTGAATTCACGTCAGTGTACTCTTTATTATTAAGCGAAATAAAACACTTCTTTTATTCCATTTTGAAAATGGGGAAAACTTTTCGCATATGCAGAAAAAACTAGTGATTAGTAATTGAAGCACTTCACGAAAATACTTAGTGCTCAGTGCTGCCGAGCACTCTCGAGGATTACTAAGCACTAATAGTCTAGTCAACAAGTGCTTTTTAGGTCAAAATTTTTGCGTATTCTCCGAAAATTATGATTGAGGTGTCATTCGATTCGGAATGGCATGCAGAGTGTTTTTGAGAAAATACTAAGGCTGCTCGAAAAAAATTGCAATAGTTATAAACAATTAAGTGAAAAAAAAAGAAGGAGGTTCAGATTTTCGCCAATATCTCAAAAAATGTTCGAGATAATTCAAATTTGAAAATGAATCAAATAGAGGAGGAAATTTCCTTGAAAAAGGTCCAACTTCCGGAACTGTGTACCAACAATTATAATTTTCCTAGAGGGTTGAAAAAACGCCCGAAAACGGGTTCTCCGGCTTGAGCAAGCCTCGCCCCCTTCGCACGTACCTTTGATGAATGAATATTATTTAAACCTATTAAATATGAAAATAAAAAATTGAAAAAATTCAGGCGCCTGCAGGATAGATCAATGAACAACAATCCGTGGTCCGAAATTGTTTATCGCGATTTTTCAATCAGTTAACCATTAGTTAATTAACAATTTTTGTAGCACGAACATTAACAGTGCAAGTACGCTATTTGTTAAACTGTTAATCTGAGATTTTTTTCCCTTTCGTGGAGCTATTTTTCAAAGGTCTTAAAATAGATTCCGATTGGAAAATTGTTAATTTTGCGTGCGTTGATATGTGAATATCCGCTACCTACTGAAAATTATTCAGTATCAAAGTATTGTTATGTGGGCCGTCTATCAATCGGATTTAAGTGAACATTTTTATATAAATTCACAGATATATTCTATATATTCATATTTAAATTTACTTCTTATTTAAAATGATATTGCTTATGAATAAAATTACAGAAAATAATGCTATCCGATTTCTGAAGACGGTATTAATTTCTGACATTTCGAAAAATTTAAAAAAGCACTGACGTGAAATTTGTCTTCGTTGGCGTGCTAAGTCATGTTGATAAATTGGAATTAAATTATGTATGAATAGAAAAATGCTCCAAAGTACACTATCTTCAAGTCGGTGCTTTCTTTATTATGAATGGAAAGAAAATACTTGGCCAAAATTTCACAATATAAAAATATGTTGTTGACATTGTTTCAGATTCTATACCATTTTGAAAATGGGAAATACATTTAGCAGAAAAAACTGAGACTCTTATGGAATTCATATTTCCATGCATTGTATCGTCATTTCCTCAAATAATATAGACATTTTCAAACTCTGAAAGAATAGAATGAATTTTGAGTTCGTTAGTTTTACAGAAATTTGTTTCACTGCACTCCATTTCTTATCCGTCAATGACTCATATGAGGTATGAAAGTCTGCATGTTCAAGTGTTCGTTCAATTTAATACAATTTTATCTAACAATTCGGAGTGATTATCCTCATTTCCAACAGTTTTCTAAAAGTGGTTAGTGCTAGATAAATCGAATTATTGGCGCTCTTGTTCTTCTGAACAATTTGCCCAAATGTCAGTAATTTTCGAATTTTTGGATGGAAATAGTTGATGGACGATTTGATTCGTCTCACTGATCAAGAATCCGTGGTCGAAATCGATTCTGTACGGCCGGTCCGACCGTTAACACGATAACTCTCGAATGAATGAGCTAGACAGTTGGAATTTTCAGAGTAGGTTTGGGAGGTGAATATCTCAGTTAAGTTAAGATTACAAACTTCAAATTCAATTTTTTTTAAGATGCAGTTTCATTATATAAATCCATTTATATCATTTTCAACTTTAGCAAACTAATACTTTTGGAGATATGAATTTTCAAAATTTCAATAATAATAAAAACGTAATTCTATGATTTCACAGAATGCTGTGTATTCGGTCTGAATGATATGTGTTCATATATGTCATCTTATCTATTTAGGAGAAATATTGTCTATTTTGAATGAGATGATTATTATCGTTATCGGTAAGCTGAATCAATCACATTGAGGAACTTTATATGTGGCATTGATTCATGTTATTAATATCAGTGTTCATACCTGTCATCTTATTTTCCTACAAGAGACATGTCAAATTTATTTCCGGTTCGTTTTTCATTACATAAAATAGCTCACCTGTTCTAAAAAACAAAGTGAGACTGAACGCAAAATGACCAATGAAATAACCTCAGCTATCGTACATGTTATGCTGGAGATATATACTTTCGTAAGTTAATCAAACTGAATATCCAGAATATCCCCAGTAAAAACAAAACTGGAATATTGCCTAAGTTCCAATTGATATAATGATGATAATTTTCAGAGTAGATTTGAGGAATGGATATCTCGGATAAGTTCGTTATATGGTATATTCAGTCTGGTGGTTTTTGATTAATAATTTTTGGCGCTCTTGTTTTTTTTTTAATGTCACTATTTTGAAAGTAATTTCTTTTAGGATGCAGTTCAATCATGAGAATCCATTGATATAATTCCCAACTCTGAGATACCAATACTTTCGGAGATATGATTTGTCAAAGTTTGAACAAGAGCGCCAAAGCTCCTGTCCACAGGGCTTTCCCACTTTTTTTCAAAGTGCTTGGTAATTGCAAGACTTTCGTGGAAAAGCCGTGCTTAATACTCGATACTTGGGAGCATGTTTATTGAGTGCTTAGTGCTCATGATGATATATCGGCGGATCTCACCAAAGTAAATGGAACAGAAGAAATCGAAATATTCAAAGAACAAAGCTACGAATCAATTTCTGCCCTTCATTCATATCTAATAAAGCCTAGTCTTCTGAAAATATTCAAAGCGGCTCCAGTCAAAGAAATATTACGAGCTGAGGTCAAATAGTTAGAGTCATCAACTTCCTAAGACCGATTTAATAACACATTGCAAACAGGAACTAGCCATTAAAAGAAGAGTTCTGTCTAAACCGTCACTTATTATTACGTAAGCCGTAACTAAGAAGCAATTTGATCTTACTCAATAATTCTTCCACGCCCTATGAAGCAAAAAAGAATAGTTCACATCTTTAATTCTGCATTACATCGGCTATGTTCCCAAGGAAATATGATTTCCACGGAGAACAATGAAGGAAATTTCTAGGCGAAAACTTTTGTTTGGAAATTTCATAGGAATTAATGATGGGAAGCTTGTAATAGGATACCAAACGTAATGACTTTATCACTTGGTTGATTGAGCAGATTTTCGTAATGTTATTTCGCATTTGTCACTTTGAAGTTGATATCTCGATAATGGTGTGAAACGATGGTTATCGAGATCCTAATAGTTTGTTAAGTTGCGACTTCCAATCAAAATGGTTTCATAATTTTCAATGTTCTGGAAAGATTATTATTTCACACGCTGCAAATTTCACACAAAGATTTAATACATAGGAAGAAAGTTTCCGTCGTTTTGGGGCGCTTGTTCCACCAGGAAACATTGACTTCTCCTTGAAACACTGACTCCTCCTTGATTTTCATTAAATATCCACTATAAGATTATCCACAATATCTTCTTCACCTATTTTCACATTCATTTAATATTTTAATTCGCATCATATAAATGAATATAATATAACCTTTACTCAACTGAATCGAGAAAAATAATATATGATAATTATGTTGTCTATGCAGGTGACAACCTCGTATAGACACAGTATAATAATATAATATTATACTGTGACAAAAGCAGGCATAGAAATGCAAAAATTATTAGAATATTAGGTTAGCCACAAAATATATCGTTATTCCGTAGAGCCAGACTAAGAATCTCTCGTCAAGAATACGCCGATTATGCCCAACAACAAACTTAACTGTTCTATTCGAATGAGCAACCTACCCTGAAAATTGCAAGTCGCTATCTATTTCCGTTCGAAAGTTATCCTAGCAACGGTCTCCAATCCAGCTACTGAACTCACCCAAGGCTGCACATATCTCAAACAATATAAATCCAATCGTGTTCAAATTTGGACCTGTAAAGTTAGGTTTTGAAGGCTCTCGCAAAATTTTAAGCGATGTAGGACGGATTGTTTCTGAGATATAAAATTTGTTTCAACGATTTTCAATATTTTTTTCAAAATCTTCTAGTAATACGATCCTCACGAAAATTCTCAATAATTTTCGCGTCGGCATTCTACAACTAAGTACCATGTTTAAATTGGATCGGATTAGTATTTTTCTAGTTATTGAGGAAATAATAACAAAATTTCAGATAGGTATAACTCTGACACCGTTTGGCTGATTATGCCTATTAACAAATTCAAATGTCGCATTTGGATGCGCAACCTACTCTAAAAAATTGCTTTCTCGTACCGCTCTCAAGTTATCGTGAGATAAATAATATTTTTGGCGCTCCTGCTCCTCGGAAGTTCGTTATTGGGCAAAATCGGCAGGATGGTTTCGGAGTAACGAACAAAAAAAATTATTTTTGCATTACGAACTTTGAATTCAATTTTTTTAAGATTCAGTTGCATCATAAGAATCCATTGATATCATTTTCAACTCTAACAAGCTTAAACTTTCGGAGATATGGTTTTTCAAAATTTCAATAATACATCGTACATTTCACAGAATGCGTTTTCTATCTGTCTGTGTTCTATCTGTGTTTACTGTTCATACGTATAATCTTATAACCTATGACAGAGATGTCAAATATATTTCTGTTCTAAAAAACAAAGTATGATTGAATGCAAAATGACCAATTATAGGATATTATAATTTATAATTACCCCTACCCTATATGTCTTTGGATAATCCATATGATGTTGGAAATATGTATATAATTTGATGAGTTTATCAAATTTGGTTCAGAATATCTTCAGCGAAAACAAAACTAGAATATTGGCTAAGTTTCAATTGATATATATTATATAATTTTCAGAGGAGATTTGAGGAATGAATATTTCGGATAAGTTCGATATTTAATTTTAATTCAGTTTCTTTTATGATGCACTTCTATTATAATTCAAAAACTAAGAATCCATTGATATCATTCCCAACTCTGGAAACCAATAATTGCGGAGATGAATTGGCAAAGATTGTTTAATAATATTTTTTTAAATTTTATGGCCTATACGATCTCCACAAAATTTCAAATAGGTCTTTATGTCGGTATTTTACAACTAGTTCCCAAGTTTCAATTTAATCAGATCTGTATTGGTTGAAAACAAAATGTGTACTCGGAGACCGTTGGGCCATTAAAGAACTTATCCGTCGCATTTGGACCTATCTACCCTAAAAATTTCAAGTCGTTATCTCTTTCCGTTCTTATGATATCGTGCCGGCCGGTTAGAATCAAATTTGACCTCGAACTCTTCATCAGTGGGTCGAACCTAATCGTTTGAGACCATTTTCGTTAAAAAAAATACAGACATTTGGGTAAAATGATAGCACGCTGTTTCCCAGAACATGCGCGCAAAAACTCGATCGAATCTATATTGTTGGAGATTTTGGGGGAAATATAGAAAAATCATAAATTCTAACCAATAGTTACTGTTTAGTCGGAACATGTCAGCCGGAAAATAAATGGTTTCAAATTATAGTGGTCTTAAGACTTTAAACCTTTATTAGTTATATGAATTTCCACGATGGGTTTTCAAGAAGTTAATAGTTTTTTAGGCTTTTTCCAGTCGATCAGCCAAATAATGATCATAAAACGACGAAAGAAACCGGTAGGTACTATAATTCATTCAAGTTCCACATGATCCGCTCATTTTACATCGCCACTTTGTCGTTAAGAACAGAATTTCGGACTAACGAGTGTAGGGTACCAGGCTCGATTCCCGGAGTGACAACAGGTTTTTTTCATTTCGATCGAAATATTAACATCAAGGAACATAAGTGTCCGTAGACTAGACTGTCGTAGTATCAGGAAATACTTCGAAATAATGTACATAGAATTCACAGAATTTCTAGCAAACTACCCCGATCTTATATTTTTATTGCTCACCAAGTCAAATTTGCCAGTTCAGATGACAATAATTATCATTAAAGTTAAAATTCGTAATTCGTTCGCAATAATCACAAGTATATTACCTTACCTAACCTAACATAACCTAACCTAACCAAGCCAATTTCAAGTCTCTAAGTTCCTCCTTCCGTAAGATTAAGATCTTAATCTTGAAATTTGCTTGGTTAGGTTAGGTATTTACGAATTCGACTTGGAATCTTAATCAGGAAGTCAAATAGAATCGTTCGAGACCATTGTTAACTCAAAATACAAAGTATTCGCGCAAAAATGCGGATATTTAGACTGACATTTAGAGCAGATGTACTGCCCACTCCGAAAGTATTATGAAGATGAAATCTGAAGTGGATAGATCAAATGGAAATGAATTTAGTTATTCTGAACAAGAATAAAATGATTTTCCTCCAATTAGTTGCTTTCCCAAGAACTAACGCGTTCAACATGTCGATGGTCTATCCAGGTCCAAAATGCTCTCACGAATGGAAAACCATGAGCGTGAAATCAGTACGATAACTGTAACCTGAAACGGCCATCGTGAGATGACTCAGAATAATCAGCGCATGAAAAAGTTCTCTAGACGTTAGTGATGCGGTTTTCCCACTGCAAACTATACTTTCCGATAGTTCGATTCAGCGATATGAAAATTGAAATCCTATTGTTGAATTGTGACGATTGGAGAGCACTTATTCTTCGATCACTTTCTGTTTTTGATCAATTGTTCTCGAACACAATGTACACCTGCAACAGCCAGACCACCTCCTTCGGTTCAGTAACATTGAACTCATTGTGATATGGAATAAGAACTCCATTGATTCGATGAGATGTTACCTGATTCATGAAATCGATGTCGATTGAATCCACATTAAGGGGCTATATCTAGGAAAGAAAACAAATATTTTCAACATATACGGGGGAAGTCTTTAAGCCGTACATAGATTTAACCATACGATCCTCTCATCAAATAAACACTTTATTCATTTGAAATTTTTCCAGGTTCAGCTCAGGTGAAGAGTTATAAGCGTTTAAAGATTTTGCAATGTGCTAAGACACTCCTTCACTTTATTTGCACGTTCAACACATATTACTCCTACTATAATAATATGTATTATGAGATACCCAAAGGCTACATCATCTTGTGCTCGATATTCAATGAAAATTGTTTGAGGAAACTTATTTCCTGACTCTAGTCTTATGATTTGGTGCATATTGTAGCATTTGTAACGAAAATATTCCACTAATCTTGATCAATATACCACTGAAGTGACATTTTCATGCGGCATCATCAATATGTATTCCAGATTTGGCATATGTCCCTTGAAAATAATCAAGTATCTATGTTTTTGGCGCTCTTGTTCCTCGGAGCAGAGTACTTATCAATTTGCCCAAATGTCTGTAATTTTGAAATTTTGGCTGAAAATGCTCTTAAACGATTTGATTCGACTCACTGATCAAGAGTCCATTGTCAAAATCGATTCTGTCCGTCCGGCCGGCCGTTCACGATAACTCTCGAACGGAATGATCTATACAGTTGAAATTTTCAGAGTAGGTTAGGGAGATAAATATCTCGGTTATGTTCGTTACTGGGCAAAATTCAGAGTAACAAAAAAAATCACAAATTTCAAATTAATTTTTTTTTAAGATGCATTTTTATCATAAGAGTCCATTTATATAATTCTCAACTCTAACAAACTAATACTTTCGGAGATATGATTTTTCAAAATTTCAATAATTATTTCTCAATAATTCTCAATATGATTTCATAGAACACTCTAATTATAATTTGCTGATGTATGTAAATCAACAAGAGATGATTCATAGACCTACGTTTTGAATTTAATTACGAAAATTCTTGAAAACTGACGCATAGTTTTTCATCAGATTTGATAACATTCAACGTTGAATAACTGGAAAATGCTGCTTTTTCGCAGAAATGATGAGGAATAATTTAATTTTCTAACGTGATTGAAGATTCTTATGATGACCTAGGATAAACTGTATCTGATTTCTTTATGCTGATTAAATCATTTTGGTTCAATGAATCGGCTAGTATGCAGAGCTTCCCAGCAACTCCACACCCAGAGAAACGATCAAAATTCATATAAAACTCGACTGACTGCGGCTTCCAGTTTGAGCAGAAATCACCATTTTTTAACAAGAATGTCGATACTCTCGGAAAATTCGAACTTTTTGTATGAAACGCTATAAGTAAACTTGTTTGGAATTACAATTCAGGTCAGTGCGCAAAATTAACTATTAACTATTAAAAGTTGAACAATACCTAACGGATTTTTTTTAAGTGACTGGACAATGGTAATGTCAGAATGAATATGATTGTAACTAGAAAATTTAGTTTGAACTTGGTTTTTCAAACATTGTTCGAATTTTCACAAATCTGTGATCATAGAAAATTGAATTGAACGATGGATATTCCTGTCAACATTTTATTTCAATCAAAAATTAAGCTTTAAATTGGCATTCTGTAGCCAGATTGGCATTCTTGGATTCTCAGATGTGAATTGAATGTGAAATTGAAAGATTTTAATAGCGATAATATGAAGCAACTTTGCATCGGAATGAAATGATTTTTGAGGGAAAATTCAAACAAATGTCGAAAATCCAAGTTCAAACAAAAATTTCTAGTTACATCCATATTCCTGCTGTCACTAATAGTGTCTTGTCCCAAAAAAAAATCCGTTAGGTAATAATTTTTAAAAAAGTTATATGCAAAGAAAAAAATGTTTTATGGTCTTCCGGACTGAATTTTTGCACAATGACCCAAATTATTAATTTCAAACAAGTTTACTTTGATCGTTTCATAAAAAAAGTTCGAATTTTCCCAGATAATCAATACTTTTGTTTAAAAATGGCGATTTCAGAATGAAGCGAAAGTCACAGTTGGCTGAGTTTTATATCATTATTTATCATTTTTGATGGAATAACTTTTCGTAAGAAATAGAATTTGGAAATATTAGAATAAAAGATAAGTCCCTGTTGGTGGGGAGTTGCTGTGAAGCACAGTAAAACTAGTAAACTAGTGGAAGTAGTAAAAATTTGATAATTGGAGGTGAATATGCGTCATAGTTATAAGAAAATTTCACACCAAATGTAATTTCATTCCAAACATCCATATCAACGCAACAAAAGAATAACTGATTTTTTTTAGAATTTCAATAGCCTGTAACTGTTAACCTGAGACGAATAATAAATTAAAGAACTGTATTTTTTGAGGAGAGGGATCTATGGTTTCAACTAATAAACAACTTGAATGCTCAGTATCAGCAGTATAAAGAGGTCGCAATAACATGTTAAACGTAAATTAAAAATGGGTTCAAGCCCTGTGGACAGGAGCTTTCTGGCGCTCTAGTTCAAACAGACAAATTATATCTCCAAAAGTATTGGTTTCTCAGAGTTGAGATTATATTATATCAATGTATTCTTATAATAGAACTGCATCATAAAGGAAATTCAATTCAAATAATAGTTTATTTATCAAGATTAAATGAGCAATCTGAGAATGAGAACTGCACCATGGAAAAAACCAAATTAAAATAGCTGAAATGAATTTGACTCTCTCTTATAGAACAGGATGAAATGTACGAGTATGAACACAGATCATATAATAAAGCATAGATAGAATATTTATAGAATTCTGTGAAAACATAGAAGTACGATTCATTATTGAAATTTAGAACTTCATCTTAGCAGAAATTGAATTCAAACATCATAGAAGAATTTAAATTCAACAAGAGTGCCAAAAATTATCAATCCAAAACCAATAGACGAATTCTACCCAACAACGAACTCATCCGAGATATTCATTCCTCAATTCTATGATGAACGACAATATATATATTTCCTCAAATCTACTCCAATTCCAATACACCAATATTCCAGTTTCGTTTTTAGTGGAGATATTCTGAACTCAATATTATTAACTTACCATTACCATTCCCATCATCATATGGATTGACCATCGGCATGAAAGTATCAACCAACAAGTATGATATTATATTAGAATTTTCATATTTATATGATTGCTGGAGTGAATGACAATGAGACAACGTCATGTCTCACTAGAATAATTTGACATTATAACAATTCATAGAATACCCACAGAATAATTCTATCATTGTGTGAAAACGTAGAAATACGATTTACATTGAAATTTTGAAAAATCATATCTTCGAAAGTATTAGCTTGTTAGAGTTAAAAATAATATGAATGGATTTTTATGGTAAAACTGCTTATTGAAAAAAATTTAATTTGGAATTTGTTTTGTAAAAAAAAATTTTTTTTTTTGTTACTCCGAAACCATCTGTCCGATTTTGCCCAATAACGAACTTAGCCGAGATATTTATCCCCCAAACCTACTCTGAAAATTTCAACTGTCTAGCTCATTCCGTTCGAGAGTTATCGTGCCTACGGCCGGCCGGACCGGCCGGTCAGAATGAATTTCGACCACGGATTCTTGATCAGTGTTCGAACCAAATCGTTTAAGACCATTTTCATCGAAAAATTCGAAAATTACAGACATTTGGGCAAATTGATAAGCACTCAGTTCCGAGGAACTAGAGCGCCAAAAATCAGCGATGTAGAAAATGAAGATTTCTTCAATGTTAATCGATCACAATTGAGTGTGAAGATGATGTCTGCCAAATGTCCGACAAAATTTACCGACATGAATGTTGGGCAGGTATTATTCGCTTATACGGAATTCTAACCTAAAAAGTGGGAAAGCCCTGTGGACAGGAGCTTTGGCGCTCATGTTAAAACTTTGACAAATCTCCGAAAGTATTGGTTTCTCAGAGTTGGGAATGATATCAATGGATTCTGATTTAATTCATTTTATTTTATGATGCAGTTCTATCATGAGAATCCATTGATATCATTCCCAACTCTGGGAAACCAATATACTTTCGAGATATGATTTGTCAAAGTGTGAACAAGAGCGCCAAAGATCCTGTCCATAGGGCTTTCCCGCTTTTTGTATGATATTTTCTGACACCGGGCATCGCTTATTCCGATTTTCGTGGCATTCTCAACCTTAAAATGGAAATTCAAAGTTACCCGATGTACCAAATTCAAATTGCGGGTAGCATTGAACGTTTCAAAGTTACGCGATATTCATACGTTCCCCAAGTAGTTTAGAAATTAAGAATTTAAAACAAAATTTTTAGGAATTGATATTTTAAGTTGAAGATGGAGACGACCACATAAAAGGCAAGGAAAATCAATAACTCATCTGCTCAAAACCGTCTTCGTATATTTAATTCTGAATTATTAGAAAGCAACCAACTCCCGCTGAACAACGCACCCAGAAATGGCGCGTAAAACGTAAGAGAATATTTGACAGCTGAGTAGTTCTCTTTAATATGGCAGACTTCACGTTGGTATGTTCCGTTTTGAACAGTATCTTGCCTCCAACTTTCACGCTTGGCTTGTGTCCAACTTTAACAATATAAATATATAGATAAAAATACATTAATCAGTTGTAAAATCATATTCAAAGTTAGAGTGTAATTCAAAGTTACCCAAGATGACTGTAACGAACCAGAAATAGATTTGAAATGTCTTTCATAGGAAAATAAGATGACATGTGTGAACACAGATCAGTACGATGTATTATTGAAAGTTTGAAAAATCATATCTTCGAAATGATATCAAAAGATTCCTATGGTGAATCTGCATCTTAAAAAATATTGAATTTGAAATTTGTAATGTAGTAAAAAATGTTATTCTTTACTCCGAAACCATCTGGCCGGTTTTGCACAATAACGAACTTAACCGAGATATTTATCTCCGAAACCTACTCTGAAATTTTCAACTGTCTAGCTCATTCCGTTCGAGAGTTATCGGGTTAACGGCCGGACCAGCAGGACAGAATTGATTCCGATCACGAATTCTAGATCGGTGAGTCGAACCAAATCATTCAAGACCATTTTCATCCAAAAATTTGAAAATTACAGATATTTGGGCAAATTGATAAGCATTCTGTTCCGAGGAACAAGACCGCCAAAAAAGTTGAGTAAAACTGTCATCGCTGGTTTTAACTTTTGTATAGCGCTACCTACAGAAATGTATTCTCGAATTCACCCCGTGGCTAGTAGCAGTTGATGACATCTATAAAATTATTATGATAATATTCGCTTTGTTTCGCGAATTTAATAATGGGAAATTCGACAGCAAAATGATTTCGAGATTTCGAGGTCAATCACGAAAATGGGTGCCAATTCTAAATTTCTTTATTGAGATCATCTTCAATGTCGAGACCTATTTTAGAGGCGGGCTAGAAAATTGCAGTAGGTACGACATTGCGAGGTAGAGATAGTTTGGTCTATGGAGCAGCAAGGGCAGGTTGTGAAATTCTCATTTTTATGTTGCCCAGGTGTATAATAATCATTTTCTTGTCAAGTACAATTAACTTCTATACTTATTCTAGCAGTTCTCTTCGAAGAACTGCATACTGGGGCGAGACTATTAATAAAAAAATGGGTTCAAGCCCTGTGGACAGGAGCTTTCTGGCGCTCTAGTTCAAACAGACAAATTATATCTGATATTGGTTTCTCAGAGTTGGGAATTATATCAATATATTCATATGATAGACCTGCATCATAAAGGAAATTCAATTCAAATAATAGTTTATTTATCAAGATTAAATGAGCAATCATGAGAATGAGAACTGCACCACATTTTCAAATTTTTTTTTTTTGACACTTTGCGGTAATCTGGTCAATACAAAACTTGACATGCGTATAAAGGTCATGATTCTACAATTTGGTGCTAAATTTCAGATAGATCGAGTGATCGGTTTCGGAAATATTCATAAAAAATATTTTTACTAAAATCGGCCATAACTCCGAAACCCCTTGATGGTTTTCGCCCATTAACGAACTTGTCCGAGATATTTACGCTCCAAAACCACCTTGCAATTTTCAATCCGCTAACTCCTTTCGTTCGAGAGTTATCGTGCCTACGGCCGGTCGGCCGGCCGGACAGAATCGATTTCGCACTCGGATTCTTGATCAGTGAGTCGAACCAAACCATTTGAGACGATTTTCAGCCAAAAATTCCAAAATTACAGACACTTGGGCAAATTGATAAGCACTCTGTTCCGAGGAACTAGAGTGCCAAAAAAACAAGTTTCGTATGACAATTGCCCAAAACAGGTTTAAAGTACCTACAAATAGTAGGTATTCCATAAAACATGTATAAAAGAAGTAATAATAAATTACCTTGTAATCGATCAAAAATTTCCTGATCTACGTTCACCAAATTTTCTCCTCTCTCGAACTACAGAATTATACTTTCAATATTTACGTAATATTTTCAAACATTTTCGGGTGAGGTCCCCGTTGCATCGCTAAAATACGAGTATTTCAACCCCAATATTCTTGAAGTTACAATATTCCCTTCTGTCAAGTTGACTTTATGACAATTCATACATAGAATATACATGGAATAATTATAACAATATGTGAAATACGATTTACATTGAAATTTTGAAAAATCATATCTCCAAAAGTATTAGCTTGTTAGAGTTAAAAATGATATGAACGGATTCTTATGATAAAACTGCTCATTAAAAAAAATTTAATTTGGAATTTGTTCTGTAAAAAAAAAATTTTTTTTTGTTACTCCGAAAACATCTGTCCGATTTTGCCCAATAACGAACTTAGCCGAGATATTTATCCCCCAAACCTACTCTGAAAATTTCAACTCTCTAGCTCATTCCGTTCGAGAGTTATCGTGCCTACGGCCGGCCGGACGGACCGGCCGGACAGAATGAATTTCGACCACGGATTCTTGATCAGTGAGTCGAACCAAATCGTTTAAGACCATTTTCATCGAAATATTCGAAAATTACAGACATTTGGGCAAATTGATAAGCACTCAGTTCCGAGGAATTAGAGCGCCAAAAAAAACTCCAATGGCGTAATTATCTACCCTTTAGTTCACTCAGTGTCTGTCCTGCACAGTAAAGAGATGAATGAAGAGATTTGAGTGAATATTTTAAACTCACTTCATTTTTAAAGAAGTAATATTTTGGGTACCGTCATCGGAAAAAAAAACAAAATATTTGAAAAAAGTGAAGTTTTTAGATTGAAGACGTAAGAGGATCAGTATAATAATAATAATATAACATATAAATCAATAACATAATCTATATATATAATATATCCTGTTAATATTTATTTCACTTTTCCAACCTGATCTTAAATATCAAAATTGTCCGATACTTTTTGTGACTAGTATATTTCATCAAATTTATTCAACGCAACCAGTTCCGATTATCACATCATTGTCAATGAAAAAATGAAAAATTCAGGAGTCACAAACATCTTTCCGCTGAACAATCCTAAAGTTTAATTATTCCTTGGATAATATATTCTTCGAGCATTCTATCAGCATTCCACACACCTCAAACCCTCTGAATATCTCCGTGGAACATCTCTTTACAGGTTCCAATCTAATGACGCATGAATAAAAGAGTATAGAATAACAATAAAGTCCTCATTAAATCCCACAATAACCATTCGTATGTTCTGTAAGATGCCCACAAACCTACGACCGCTACATCACTTTCAACTTCCGTTGAGGCCAACAACGGTCCGATAAGCCTCAACGAACAATCGTACTCTGTGTAATGGGAAAACGTCGCTCTGTGCTACAAGAACAGAATACTAATATACTGAACGCCCTTCACCACATATTGGTCTAAGTCAACAAATAGTACCTTGTTCTGAGATATTGTGGTTCGAAGTTGGACAGGTATGAAAAATTTGGTTCGAGCCCTGTGGAGTTTTTGGAGCTCTTGTTCAATCAGACAAATTATATCTCTGAAAGTATTGGTTTCTCAGAGTTGGGAATTATAACAATGGATTCTTATAATAGAACTGCATCATGAAAGAAATTAAATTTGAAAAAAGCGTCGTTAAAAAAATGCTTCAAAAATTATCATTTAAAATGCCCTGTGGACAGGAGCTTTGGCGCTCTTGTTCAAACTTTAACAAATCCTAACTCCGAAAGTATTTGTTTCTCCGAAATGGGAATTATATCAATGGATTCTTATTTAATTTATTATATTTTATGATGCAGTTCTATCATAAGATTCCATCGATATCATTCCCAACTCTGATTTACCAATACTTTCGGAGATATAATTTGCCAAAGTTTGAACAAGGGCGCCAAAGCTCATGTCCACAGGGCTTGAACCAATTTTTTCTAATTTGAAAGTGATGACATTTCTGAATAGAAAAAGACGAGACCATTTAAGAGATGTATGAAAAATTGGGGTTTGTACCTGTCTTTCGAATGAGGTTGAAGGTAGGGTTCGCATTTTACGAAGGAAAACTGGTTCAAGCCCTGTGGACATGAGCTTTCTGGCGCTCTTGTTCAAACAGACATATTATATCTCCGACAGTATTGGTTTCTCAGTGTTGGGAATTATATCAATGGATTCTTATGAAAGAACTTCATCTTAGCTGAAATTGAATTCAAACATCATAGAAGAATTTAAATTCAACAAGAGTACCAAAAATTATCAATCCAAAACCAATAGACGAATACTACCCAACAACGAACTAATCCGAGATATTCCTTCCTCAATTCTATGATGAACGATAATATATATCTTTCCTCAAATCCACTCCAATACAACAATATTCCAGTTTTGTTTTTAGTGGAGATATTCTGAACTCAATATTATTAACTTACCATTACCATTCCCATCATCATATGGATTGACCATCGGCATGAAAATATCAACCAACAAAAAGTATGATATTATATTAAAATTCTCATAATTCTACGATTGCCGGATTGAATTAGACAACGTCATGTCTCAGGAAAATAAGTTGACATTATAACAATTCATAGAATACACACAGAATAATTATATCATTCTGTGAAAACATAGAAATACGATTTATATTGAAATTTTGAAAAATCATGTCTCCGAAAGTATTAGCTTGTTAGAGTTAAAAATTATATCAATGGATTCTTATGGTAAAACTGCATATTGAACAAAATTCAATTTGGAATTTGTTATGTAAAAAAAAATTTTTTTTTTACTCCGAAACCATCTGTCCGATTTCGCCCAATAACGAACTTAGCCAAGATATTTATCTCCCAAACCTACTCTGAAAATTTCAACTGTCTAGCTCATTCCGTTCGAGTGTTATCGTGCCTACGCCCGGACCTGCCGGACAGAATGAATTTCGACCACGGATTCTTGATCAGTGAGTCGATCCAAATCATTTAAGACCATTTTCATCGAAAAATTCGAAAATTACAGACATTTGGGCAAATTGATAAGCACTCTATTCCGAGGAACATGAGCGACAAAAATAGCAATCTGCAATGCTTTAATGCTTCAAAAATTGTCATTAAATTTATTTATCAAGATTAAACGAGCAATTTGCAATGATTCAACCACGTGGAATGGGTTGTTGCAAGTTACACTCAGTGCATAGTTTTCACAACTCGAAATGTCTAGAGCGAGGCTGGAGACAATCATGGCAGATTGTCCATTTATTCCTGATATTTGAGTAGGTAGAGGCTGACGAACAAATTATTTCAATAGTTCAGAATATATTAATATAATACTATCCTCTTTTGATGATTTAAAATTTAATAGTATACATACCACTTACTCATTCTTCTCTGTATTATGGACCTTAACTCAAGAAAAAAAAAATGTTTGATAAACAAATTTAGATCCATATTTCATAATTTTTTTGCTAGCAATTTTATGAAATTACTTTATATGTACATGTACGTGTACATGTACATGTACATGTACGTGTACATGTACATGTACATGTACATGCCTCATAAATTAAGGAAGTAAAAGGTAATGTTAACCTCAGTGGTCAACGAAGCGTAATTTCTTTTGATGATTCCATTATGTTCTACTTTCCTATTGCCTTCATAAACTACATTATTGAAATGATGCAATTTCAAATCTTCTAAAATATCATCCCCCAATATTTATACATAAATTATTCAATATGTCAATATTATTTTCGGTTTCAAAACAGTCTTGTATATATTCACAAATTGAAGAATCGGATACTTGTTTTCCAACAGAAAATATTTTCAAACTACGAATTGACAAATCTCTAATAGCTAGATAAGATAAGATGAAAATTTATAAACAGTGAATACAGACAGATGTATACGATGATAACAATCGATTCTTATGATGAAACTGCATATTAAAAAAAATTGAATTTGAAATTTGTAATGTAAAAAAAATTTTTTTTTTCGTTACTCAGAAACCATCAAGCCGATTCTACCCAATAACGAACTTGACCCAGATATTTATCACCCAAACCTACTCTGAAAATTTCAACTGCCTAGCTCATTCTGTTCGAGAGTCATTGTAGAAACAAAATTACAAATTTTTAATTTTTTTTTTCTTTTTTACGGTAACCCGATCAATACAAGACTTCGAATGCGTATAAAGGTCATTATTCTACAATTTAATGCTAAACTACAGATAGATCGAGGGATCGGTTTCGGAAATATTCATAAAAAACCGTTTATATTAAAAACGGTCATAACTCCGAACCTGCTGGGTGGATTTCGCCTATTTACGAACTCGTCCGAGATACTTACGCTCCAAACCTACGCTGCAAATTTCAATCCTCTAACTCCTTTCGTTCGAGAGTTATCGTGTTAACGGAGGGCCGGCCGGACCGGCCGGACAGAATCGATTTTGACCACGGATTCACACCACGGAGTCGAACCAAATCGTTCAAGACCATTTTCATAAAAAAAATCGAAAATTACAGACATTTGGGCAAATTGATAAAAGCACTCTGTTCCGGGGAACCAGAGCGCCAAAAATCAACGGAAAAAAAATTGGTTCAAGCACTGACGTGAAGTCAGAAGCTTTGCGCGTGGTAAATCAGGAGAATGGACAATAGAACATACGAGCAAAAGGTCCTGACTTCACGTCAGTGCTTGAACCAATTTTTTTTTCGTAATTTTTTAAAGAAATTCTAGGGGAACGGTTCTCACAAAATTTTACACACGTCTTTGTGTCGATATTCTACAACTATTTAGCAAGCTACAATTTGTTCGGGTCTACATATTTTGAGTAATCGAGGAAACAATATTCCAGATGGGTATAACTCCGAAACCGTTGGGTCGATTATGGCCAACAGCCAACCTAACTCTCCCATTTGGATGCGCAACCTACCCTGAAAATTGCAAGTCCCTATCTCCTCTCGTTCGGGAGTTATCGACGCAACGGTCACCCATCCAGCTACTGAACTCACACAAGGCTGCTCAGATCTCCGACAACATAGATCCGATCGTGTTCAAAACTTGGAACTTGGTAGTAGGGATAGGTTCTCAAGGCTCTCACAAAATATCTGCCATGTCGGATGAATAGTTTCTGATATATAGAATTTTTTTCAATGATTTTCAATGATTTTTAAAAAAATTTCTACTGATACGATCCTCACAAAATTTTGCAAGAATTTCCGCATTCTTCAACTAATAACCATATTTGAATTGGATCGGTTTGGTATTTTTCGATTTATTGAGGAATAACAACCAAATTTCAAATGACGATAACTCCAAAACCGTTTGGCCGATTATGCTTATAAACAAACTCAAATGTCACATTCAGATGCACAACCTAACCTGAAAATTTCATGTCGCTATCTTTTGTCGTTCAGGTTATCGAGACATAAACAATATTATTTGAAATTTTACCAAAATTTTCTAGTGATACGATTCTCACAAAGTTTCACAAACGTGCTTAGGTACATATTCTACAACTATTCACCAAGTTCGATCAATTCGATCGGATTTATGTTGGTTGAAAACAAAATTATAACTCGGAAACCGAGTTGGCCGATTATGCCCATTAACGAACTTGTCCGTCGTATTGGGGTGCGCCACCTACCCTGAAAATTTCAAGTCGCTAGCTCTTTCCGTTCTCAAGTTATCGTGGCAACGAGCGGACGGCCGGCCGGACGGACATAATCAAATTTGACCTCGAATTCTTCATCAGGGAGTCGAACCCAATAGTTTGATACCATTTTCGGCGAAAAATTCGAAAATTACATACATTTGGGCAAAATGATAACGCGATGTTCCCCAGAACATACGCGCAAAAAAGGCACTTGAAGTCAGGACCTTTTGCGCGCATGTTCCTTTGTCTCTTCACGCCTCATACTCAAGTCGATCGAGCTGATATTCGGTACTCGATTGTAAAATGGTGGCTCGAAGGTATGTGGAATTTCAGAGGATTCTGAAGAATAATTTCTGAAATATATTTTTTTTCTAGTGATATGATATACGGTTTTCTACAAGTAATTACCAAGTTTTAATTGGATCAGATTTGTATATTCCGAGTTATAGAGGAAATGATAACAAAATATAAGAAGGGTATAACTCCGAAACAGTTTAGCGGATTATGCCCAACAACGAACTTAGCTGTCCCATTTGTATACACAACCTATCCTAGAAATTGCAAGTCGCTTTCTCTTTCCGTTCGAAAGTTATCGTGGCAACACTCACCCATCCAGCTACCGAACTCACCCAAGGCTGCTCGGACCTCCAACAATATAGATCAGATCGTGTTCATATTTGGAATTTAGCTGAACAGTTAGGTTTTGAAGGATCAAGCAGAATTTTTTTCCGTGTTTTTTTTTTTAATTTTCTAGTGAGACGAAATTTCGCAAAAATTTGCACATAGGCATTCTACAACTAATCATTACGATGTTTGAATTGGATCAGATTAGTATTTTTTGGCGTTCTTGTTCTCGGAACAAGAACGTGCTTATCAATTTGCCCAAATGTCTGTTATCTTCGAATTTTTGGAAGGAAATGGTCTTAAACGACCCAGTGATCGAGAATTCGTGGTAAAAATCAATTTTGTCCGGCCGTTAACACGATAACTCTCGAACAAAATGAGCTAGACAGTTGAACTAGACAGAGTAGGTTGAGAGATAACTTTCTCGGTTAAGCCCGTTATTGGGCAAAATTGGCCTGATGATTTTGGAGTAACTAAAAAATATATTTTTTTTTATTACAAATTTCAAATTCAATTTTTTTTAAGATGAGGTTTCATCATAGAAATCCATTGATACAATGTTCAACTCTAACATGCTAATAACTTTCGGAGATATGATTTTTCAAAATTTCAATAATAAATCGTAATTTTTACCTCTCGACAATGATTAACAATAATTAAAGCTAATTATAGAAGAGAGAAAAATGTTGGAGATAATGTTTATCTGTATTTCAGATGTGAATGTTCATTTTTGCCTAATTTTCAGCTGGCCTGATGATGGCTTATGACCGAAATCGATAGCCAATAGAATGTTTTTGCGCGTACGTTCTGGGGAACATCGCGTTATCATTGTGCCCAAATGTATGTAATTTTCAAATTTTTTGCCGAAAATGGTCTCAAACGACTGAGTTCGACTACCTGATCAAGAATTCGAGGACAAATTTGATTCTGTCCGGCGCATCCCAGTCAACGGACAAGTTTGTTAATGGGCATAATCGGCCCAATGGTTTCCGAATAATAATCCTGCTTTCGAAAGTTAACAAAATTGAATTTGACTCAGATTCCTCATCAGCAAATAAGATGGAAACGTTGAGGGCAATTTTAAGCTTAAAATTCTAAAATTATAGATATTTGGGCAAACTAACAGCGTCATGTAAGAGACACGTCCGTACACCGTACGTCCAACTCTACTAGCACCTACTGCAATTCACGACTGACACAATTATCAACATGTGGAACATTACGAAGAGAGCAAGTTGTGCTGCTATTGACGTTAATATTGATCGTGTAGAGGCCGCTTTAGCTATTCCATATCTAGCTCAAAACTGTCCTTGTTTCACATCGGATAAAAAAAATCAAGAACAATTTCCAAAGATAATATGTATCAAAAGCCCCACCTTCCTCTTCGAATATTTTATGTAGGTGTTTAAGGAAACTTAACCAATTACGTTAACAACTTTTCTTCGTTTCAGGTCATGAGAAACAGATTCTTCATCCGCTGGCTAGCATCAGCGACGCTGATGGTCATTACCGCAGCCCAATGCCCCTGGCAACTGGAGGTTCCAGACCTGCAATCCTCCTGTCTGTGCAGCTACAATCTCGGTCACGAACTATCCGTCCAATGTGATATGGTGGACTGGCAAAAATTATTGACATCGTTACACAAATACGCGACAGACACACCTCTGGATCTACTATACGTCAATAATTCCACCATAACGTCGCTCAAAGACAAAATATTCTTGAACTTGAAGATACAGAACATACAATTATCCGGATGTAGGATAAAGACTATTTCAAACGATGCATTTAACGGTCAGGAACGTTACCTGAAGAACCTGAATTTGCAAGATAACGACATAAGTGAGGTCCCAGTTGAGAGTCTCAAATCGCTGAAGACTCTCACGCTTCTTGATTTCTCGCATAATAGAATAGAAAAGGTTCCGCCGTACGCCTTCCAGAATCTGACAAGACTAGCGACATTAAAGCTCTCGGACAACAATGTCACCCTCGAAGACAATGCTTTGAGTGGTTTGGAAGGATGTTTGAAAAATTTAAACCTCAAAGGCACGAAACAGAAGGAAGTTCCAAAGGCGATACAAGGAATGAGAACGTTAGCGTTTCTAGATCTGTCTCAGAACAGCCTGATAGAATTGGGTGCAGAAAAAAACGAAAATGCCTTCGACGGCTTGAAATCCTTGACAGCCATCAATCTAGAGAGAAATCTGATTCAGCAGATGGGCGAAAACGCCTTCAGAGGAGTTAGGAAGACTTTGAGTTCTCTCAGTCTATTGAACAACCTTTTGCCTGATTTTCCCAAAGCGGCCCTAAGCTCTTTGACAGAACTGAGGGTTTTAGATATAGGTTTCAATCTTTTGACAGATCTTCCTAATGATGCTTTCAAGGGAAACCCATCGATAACACTATTGGCGCTAGATGGAAACCCTTTGGTAACAATTCCTTATCAATCCTTATCCCATCTCAACAAAACTTTGAGAGGTCTGAGTTTGGGAGGGCGTTTTCTACACTGTGACTGCAAACTAGCTTGGGTCATCAAATGGATACGAGAAGGCGACCTGCAAGTGACCAGCAGGGAAAGGAATCCTCAGTTTTGCGGTAGCCCACCTAGATTTAGAGACCGAGGTTTCTATAGCATCCAACCGGAAGAACTCTGCACGAGCACCGAAGAGAAGAAGGAAGCTTTAGGAGTTGCCACAGTTGTCAGTGCTGAATTGGACGATGTGAACTTATCTGGTCCTGATCAACCTCCAAAAGTGACAACATCTTCGACAACAACAAGCAAGAAACCTCCACCAAAAATAATCACTTCAACCACCGTTACAACCACAACACAAACGACATCCAAAGCTACAAGCACCGCATCAACCACAACCACTTCAACATCAACGACTTCGAGAGGTACCCCTTCGAAGCATTCGACGCAGAAGGCCAAATCGAAAACAACGGTCACGCCGTGGACGCAGAGGCCTTCTCTGATTAAGGGTTATGGAGCACGTAATAAAGCTGATGAATCCAAGGAGGTCCTAGTGAAAAGTGCATTCAGACAGGATAATTCGGTTATTATCCAGTGGGGATCAGATACTGCTAACATTCTGGGCTTCAGGGTGGTATACAGGTTGTTCGGGGACAAGAGTTTCAAGCAAGGACCTCCGCTAGAAGCCAGCGAAAGGGAGTTCAAAATCAAGAATGTGCCTTCGCAGGTATGTGCAGATTTTATATTGTTGCAACTTAATTAGATAAGATGGAGACAATTAGGTCTCATTTCAACATATTCCTCCATTTAACATATAGCATAGAACAGTTTTGAAGAATATGCTGGAACATCATGACTTTGAAGTGAGATACTGAGCCATCTAATACCGACCAATGCGATCTGCGATCTCGAGAAAAATATGGCTCCATTCTCTGGCAACAGATATGAGGTTCATAAATAATGGCGCAACGCTTAAGCTCCTTTACTTCTTTCGCGTATCTCATCATCTCATCGGTCATTGCCGGATGGCAGCTTTCTTAATAATTGGTGAATGTACAAAAAACTCCATGAAGCGGAACGACTTTTTAATTAGGGGTACCCTAATCGGTCTAAATCCAGGACTTATTTGAGGGAACTTCTTCGGAAGTTGTTTCAAGCAACAGGAGATGTTGCAGATTCCAAACGATCTGGTCGAACAACAGTGATGATATCAATTGCTAAAATAGTAGTTAACCCCACTCCTTCTAGAGCACCATTTCCGTCTGTCTGTGAAAACAAAGGACGGTAAATCTTCCGTGGAAAGCACTCAATTCCCAAGAAAAGTATTATTATTATTAGAACGGGGTGGTGCGGCTTGGTCCAGCCCTTCAGAACTGTGACCGATAGAATCGTTTGTTCTATTACCCTACTTATTCAATCCTACGGAAATTGTCAATGGTGTTAACATACCTGATTACGACTATCACATCGTGGGGATTTAGAACTGGCTCATCCATATGTGAAATTCTTAGGTTCGGCAGTTTCCTTTTCCGATCCACAGAGCCTGAATGTAACGTCTGCTGAATTACCCGAAGCTCGTGGCAGCTGCAGGAGCATTCTGGCATAGGTAGGTGAGAAATTCACGAATCTTTTTGAATTTGTCCTGGAGTATTTCTCCAAAGAGCTGTTCTGATATTTGGCTCCAATTGTTGCCCTGTAGTGGTCTTTTCCAAGCCCACAGAGAGGTTTTGGTCCAACAGGTGTCACGCTGGAGACCATATTCCCAAGTTCATCGGCCTTCTCATTTCCTTCACTACCTCAGTCCCTGGCACCCATGAAAGAGTCACCTTATTGCCTCTAGCCAGTTCCTTTATGGTATTCCGGCATTCCCAGGACAGTAGGGAACCCTGGATGGGTGATTCCAGGTCTTTTAGTGTGGTCTTGGTGTCCGATATAATATAGATGTAGGCCCCCTTGACACTCTTCAGCAAAGATGTAGAAAGCCTATGCCAGTAAGATAGAGAGCTCATATCTCAGGGACTCAGAGATCCTCCGAGGAGCTTATGCGAGTTATAAGAATTAACTGTTTTCTGAAGGCCTTGTTTATGTGTCATAACGCCACCTTAAGCACCTTAGACATTCCAGATGAATGCAATCAGTTAGAGTAAGTGTTCAAAATGTCCTCCGTTCTCACTAACATTCCATTTTTCTATAACACCCTGTATCTTGAATGCGGATGCCGTAACGAAAGATTTTACTGAGCAACCCCTGCTTATTTTTTAGTGTTAACACCCTGTAGATCCGTAAGGATCGCTAAATATAGGTGGGTCCACTAATTGATGGTGCCTAGGGAAGCAAGAATACAACATTTGAATATGGGCTAAGGCTTTTCGCTTCTGAGATACAGGATGATTTATTCATTCAGGGTGAACCTTTGACAGCTATTATCATCCCAGGCCATCAAAAAGTTCATAAAAACCATACTGAAAAAGTACAGATCTGGAAATTTTGATTATTAATTTCAAGTCTAATGAAACACCCTGTATATGAAATATTCATTCTCCGCTAACAACCTCTGATGCTTCAAGGATTTTTACTTCGAATAATGTTTTTCGCTAGAACGGTACACAAATCGTCCGTTTTTGGCGCTCTTGTTCATCGGAACAGAGTGCTTACCAATTTGCCCAAATGTCTGTAACTTTCGACTTTTTGTCCGAAAATGTTCTCAAACGTTCTGGTTCCACTCACTGATCAAGAATCCGTAGGGTAGGTTTGGGAGATAAATATCTCAGTTGAGTTCGATATTGGTTTCGGAGTAACGAAAAAAATTTTTTTTTTACATTACAAATTTCAAATTTACTTTTCTTTAAGATGCAGTTTCATCAAAAGAGGATCTTACAAAATTTCAATTATCAACCGTAATTTTATGATTTCATAGACGGATATTACACGGTCAAACTGGCATCAGTTCAGCCCAACATCAATCATGGATTGATGTCAGATTGATGGAAAACCGATTTTATACGCGTAGACTGATGGATTGATGGTCCGGATTGATTGCAAGATTGGTGTCAGATTTGTGTAACCTTCGCCATAGAATGCTCTAAATATGATTTGTTGAATTTAATTTCTTACGATGCAGCTCTATCGTAAGAATCCATTGATATCATTCCCAACTCTGAGAAACCAATACTTTCGGAGATATGATTTGTCAAAATAAGAATAATTACTCGGTAGTAGTTTGACAGAAGCGCCAATGCCCCTGCCCACAGAGCTTTTCCACATTTTAAATCTACGATTGCATTGGGCTAGAGAAACTTAACTGCGAGTTAGGTAACGTTTCAGACTTTGAATTTTTATTTCAAATTTATTGATGAACATAATTTTTAGAGTCACTATGGACCTGAATATTGTTGCAATTTGGAAGATTTCAAATATGTTCGTTAGTCAAATATATTTGTATCAAAAACTACTGAACAAACTCAAAAAAGGAAAAAAATAAAAATTTTACTATTAAACAAATACTTATTTGAAAGAACAAAATTGGAGAAGCTCTGACGTGAGGTCAGTCTACGACGGTGTGTTTGTTCAATTTCATAGCCACAGCGTTGACTTATCTAGGTATTGAACACGCCCAAGTCTACTTGGCTTCAGGAAAAAAATAATGTGTTTCAGAATATATTACAATTTGAAGCGCCGTACCATTATAAAATCACAGAAAAACTGAATAAACGAGAAGATTTCAACATCATCGCAAAAAAAATGATATATGTACATGTAATAGGAAAAACTGAATGAAACAATAAAGTCATATTTCCGTAGTGAAAAAGCAAGTCTTTCCAGATCTCGGACAATATTGCCGACTCAATTGTACGTAAAAAATGTCTCTTTAGACTGAATTAACGAGGATTCCCAAGGTATTATCTAACTCGCTCCAATTAAACAATCGGCAGAGATTGAACAATGAGACACCTGAATGTAGGTACCATAAGTGTGGGTAAATTGAATTATATCATGTATTTTAATAAACTACTGACCTAATCCAATTTTAGGAAGCTCGACCGTGTGAAATACAAGCGAAAGGAACGTTTAGGTTGTCACTATTCTTCTTTTGGTCACAATGTTTCGAAACTATTCTCATATGGTGGGAAAATCGTGGATAATATTATAGGTAGATATTTAAGTAGGGAGAGTGTTATGAACTTCCTCACAAATTCTCTTTCCTAACATCACATCGGATTATAAGTTCCTGGTCTGATACATAGATGGCGCCACAAGCGAAGCATTAATGTGTTCTTTAATAAGTACTAATTTTCAGGAGGTAGGTGTCAAAATATCAACTTTATGCGGCCCATACACGCTCAATATTATTGTACAATATTTTGGTTTGTGCAATATAATTGATCGTGCGTGTGGCGGTATTGAGAGGTTGCGCAATAGCGCAATATATTGCACAACCATCAATATCGCACCAACCAACATATTGTACAATAATATTGACCGTCTATGGGCCACCGTCAATATCGTGCAATTCACATTGCACAATAATATTGAGCGTGTATAAGTAAGTTGGGAAAGCACGGACGTATGGTCAGTCTGCTGTGGCGCGCTTACGCGCATCAGGATTTGCGTTAAAATAAGTTAATACATTTAAAATATTATCTTCTTTTGAAGTTATAAGCTTCGGCATTGTTCATCCTGCATTGTTTTTCTGCAACTACAAATTTTCTCTTATTCCTTGCTTCTAAGTCAGGATACATATTAAATATTCTGCATGTTCTTGCTACAATTTGATCGCATTGACCGTGAAGAATGAACAATTTCATCAAAACTTCATTTGAATTATTGCCATCCATTTGAATCATTTTTCAAAGAAATCACGGTTAATAAATTCAACAATCCTTTACAATCGATGCAGATTGTCAAATTATCATAATTTACATATTTTATGATGAAATTCTATGATATTTCATGGATATCTAATACAAAATGTAGCTCAATATTCCCATTGGCATGAAAACTTGCTTTTAATTCGAAAATCTTACAATTTAGGTAAAGAAATATCGTTTGATCGGAAATTTAATTCTCTATCAATACATCTTATGATATACAGGTCATTCCATTCGAAAAAAACGCACTTTTTATCGTTTATGTATATCTCGGAAATGCCTCAGAATTTGAACAACCCTTTATGATTAGGGGCTAGAGAATACAATCCCGGGATCCCGAATCTCGGGATCCCGGCCGTTTTCCAATCCCGAAAATCCCGGGATTGTACTCGGATAATCCCGGGATTTTCGGGATTGTCTCAAACATTAATAACCCTTATGAGATAAGGGAATAATTATGGATAATTGAAGGTGATATGAATAAAACTATACGCGAAACATTGGGGATATTAATTCAATATAATATGATTCGAATTATTAATTAAGTAGTCAAAATTCCGATGAATAGGAAAAAAATATTTCAGTAAATAAACCAAACGCTTGCAGAGCAGTAGAAACTATTGGGATGATCAGGTAAAGTTTCTCACACAGTTTCTTGTAACCAAACTTGGAAAAATCAAGCAAAATGAAAGAAATATCGATCGCCTGAGCGAAAGCTCGAGAAAAAACACATGTGTTTTTATTTCAATTCTAGCTTCAATTCATATGTGTCTACGGCCCATGATAAAAGGAAAGCTTTTTTGTTTTCTTTGTATCACTCCCTTCAAATTTAAAAAATTCAAAGTAGTTTTTCAATTATTATTTTTTTCAAATTATAGTTTTTTGTTCAGTGTATTTTTTTCGTCTTTCATATTATTGTTTGTGATTTGTTCTTTTACATTATAAACATCTTTAAAGAAATTACACAAGTTATTTTCCACTTGAGCTCATTTAGAAACCACATATTCTAATCCCGGGATAGTCCGGGGATCCCGGGATTGTGCATAAAGAATCCCGTAATCCCGGGATCGAAAAAAGAACCCGGGATTGTATTCTCTATTAGGGACCCATGTCATTATACGTAATTGATACACGGGATATTGGTAATTCATACCAAAATGAACCATGAATGATGAATTGAAGCTTGAAGCTATGTTTTGCAGAAAAAAGGAAGTAAATCAATTAATTACTCGAAAACCGCTAGAGATAGGGATGAGGAAGATCATACAAAACTAATCAGGAGGCTACGTCGAATCGAAAAAATCAATAATATATAGGGTGTTCCATCTGAAATATCAATGTTGTTAGTACTTTTTGTTATAAGCCACAACACCGCAGTGCTGATAATATTCTGGATCGATAGTGCAGTGCTTAGCCAATAAACCAAATTTTCAATAGAATCGTACGTCCCGTTCTCCGAAAAAGTCCACGGTACCATCGACTGTGGCCCACCCTGTAAATTACAAATACAGGGTGCCCGGTGACTGAGTGTACATGGTTTAACCTTGAGTAGAACAAGCCATGGCGACTTCCAATCGCTAATATATATTGAATTGGCCCTTTGTTTTTGCTATACTAGGTATTGCCAAAAAATTGTCCGTCTAATAGTTCGAAAACTACTGATTCGATCTCGTGAGGATCTTCTAAGGTCGGTAATTAGTGAATTACCGACCTAAATAATTACCCGAAGATGTAGCAAATTGTGTCTTTTATCGATATTGAAAAATAGTTACTAATATTACTAATATTCATCGCCCAAAGTGCCTCCAAAAAGGAAAGTGCCTTTCAGGAAAGATACGTACCGGTTGCATGCTTGTTAGCAATCATCCTAGTACCATAGCCACCCAATAACTTCCGAAGGAGCTCTAGGAAACTTGAATCCCATAGTGGCGAAGGAGAACCCTACCACCCATTATTCTAACGAATATCTAAGCCCGCTAATTGTCTTGGAATCCGAAACCAAAACGAACTGAATCCATAGGAAGATAAAGGTGCATATTTTTTCTTTAATGGGAACCACTTACATAATTCTCGATGTATCGAGGTTCTCCGCTTCGCGTGGTTCTGCTCGAGTTCGTTTTCTAACCAGCAATCAGACTGTTGTACCGTACGTAAATTTCTCAATAGCCATGTAATTTGGCCCCCAAAACGCGCATAAGAAGATCTCTTCTTAGGGCTTCAGAGCATCGTCACGCTCAGTTGGTCCACTTACAGATGCCCAGATTCATCGCTAATTGGAGGTAATAACCCTGATTCAGGTCAGGGGTAGCTATTATCGAAATGAAAGAACATTTATGTCAAATTGAAGCTAACATTGATCTTACTCACAGAACAATGAACTAATCCAATATCTAATTATAGCTAACTGATTTTACATGTATCAGCTGAACAAAAAAATTCGTTCGCTTTTTAATAGTGAAATATATCGAAATTACGCCCATTATGTCACTTCAGACATCAGTTCTTGCGAGAAATACTGTGACGATAAATTTTAATTTAAGAACCTATAACAACGGCTGATGATTTACCGGTCTGGCACACATAAGGCGCCAAATATGAAGTTTTCTTTAAAGTACTGTTGGATTTTTATATCAATCGCCCAGGGGTGGATTTAGTTACGCTCCTAACATTTGGTCTTTGGTATTCAAAACACTGGTTCGGATATGTAACCTTTATTTGCAATGTTACATTATAGGTCTTTACAACCAGGAAGAACTTACTTTCGCAATTACTGAAGTTTGACAACTACCGAAATTTACTCTGACTTCATCTAAGTGAGAGTTAGCTAATTTGAATCGCGTCGTAGAATCCCTTATATTGAACGTGAACCATCTCGTCTTCTATGATGTTGCCACTAGAGGCCTACCGTCCTCAACCCTTCCACGACGGCTTTTCTCCGCTCTAATAAGGTTGTACTCCCAAGGTAGTGTTGAACTCCATTTGGTGAATTCCCTGGCTGAAATACTTCGCTTAGACCGATGGGGTTCCATGGAAACGATCCGATGGTCTAAGGCCAATTCCGCACCTTCTTAACGTTGCACTAAAATTTATGACAGTCCTGACATGTTTTATCTTCGAGTATTATATATTCCAGATAGCGATACTCGGTTTACCCATACAACATAATCAGGTTTGAAGCGCCACTGGGCCAAAGTTTTGGATTCAACACTTAATCTCCTTTTGGGTAGTACATGATCTTTGGGAACTGTTTTGAATCACTACCGAGATCCGTATTGGTTTTGGGGCGCCTGAGATTCCAGAGAACGTTTGATGTGTCGCTAATGAACCTGAGTATGCGACGTTTGCACCCTTCAACTCTAATCTTAACTTTAACTATAGACAACTAGAAATTAAATTCCTTGTTGAAATGGAATTCCTACAGTACTAACCTTCAAAAGGTACGGTAAAAACTCTATGACGATCTGACAGTTGGTTCAAAAGTTAAATCAGTTTCAGTGGAACAACTTCAAAGAAAGAATTCCAAGTGTAAAACATTGCCTTTTGATGGGAAAATACACCTTTAAAACGAAACTTGGCATGATAAGTGTAATCTGGACTCTGCAACAGGAAATTTAGATTATTTACTGGTTTGCAGAATTTAGAAGTGGCCTTAAGAACACCGATGGTCGTTCGAAATAGGTGGTTAATACCGGAAATCATCGAAAAAGTCTACAAATCTGATACGAATAAACGTTAAGTGAAGTTGCAGGAGACAACTGACACTCTTCTATGAGTAGGCTTTATTTTGCATGAAAAATTTGTCTATGAGAAAGCTGGTTTCAAAGTGGATGCCGCCTGTGATCTTTCACCATTACAATGCACGGTGTCACAAGCCTGTGGCAGCAAAATTTCACGAATTACGCTTGGGATGGCTTCCGCACCCACCCTAATTCTCCAGATTTGGCCCTTGACAACTTTTCAACTGCTCGGAGATCTAAAACAAATGCTCGCCGGAAAGAGATTTGGCTAGAATGAGGAATGTGATCGCCGAGATAAAATAGAAATGTTAGAGGAGCGCTCTTGTGAGAGACTATATTGAGGAATAAAATTACATTTGACTAATTATTTGAACTTCGTTACCCAAAAATCATCTCAAACAGAGCTAGATATTAATCCATAACAAAATGTTCTTGTGCTATGCTAATGCGCCATAATTTTCATGTAATATCTGGTTTCAGGAATGCATAATAGTCTGCGTTGTATCGCTAGAAGACATAAACGTCACTCCCGAAACAGTGCCGTACTCGCAATGTCGAGAAGTGAGGACCGTAGCCTCTGCATCTTCGAATATGGACAAAATAACCATAGCTGCCAGTGCCGCCATCTGTGGTACGATAGTTGTAGCGGTCATCATATTCGTGGCGGCCTCTAGGAGACGTTCCAGGAAGCTACACGAGTTGCACCAACACAAGATGGGATTGAAGAATGGATTGCCGATGTCTGGGCTTCCAGTTAACTGTTGCACAGGAATGGGTCAGGGCGCTAGTCCTGGTGGACCGCTGTCATCCTTAGCCACGCTGAATGTTTACAATAACAATAAGGTAAAGATATCTATGATTTCAACTTTCCTGGTAAGTTACACGTATTGGAAAAGTATAGGGATATCTTTCAAGAATTGGTTCAAGCACTGACGTGAAGTCGGGAGCTTTTGCGCGTATGTTCTATTGTCGATTCTTCTGTATTGGACACTCTTAATCGAATTTACCATGGTAAATTCGGAGTGTCGAATACAGGAGACCAGACAATATAATTCCCCATGGTAAATTCGATTAAGAGTGTCCAATAAATGAGAATGGACGAGAGAAACGCGCAAACACTGACTTCACGTCAGTGCTTGAACCAATTTTTTTTTCAATTATTTTTAAAAATTTTCTAGTGCTACGATCCTCACGAAATTTTGCAAGATTTTTCGCGTTGGCATTCTACAACTAATAACCATATTTGAATTGGATCAGATTTGTATTTTTTGAGTTATTGGGGAAATAACAACCAAATTTCAGATTGATATAACTCCAAAACCATTTGGCGATTATGCTAGTTAACGAACTTAAATGTCGTATTGAGATGCGTAATCTATCCTGAAAACTGCAAGTCGCTATTTCTTTTCGTTCTCAAGGAATCATGAGATACATAATATTTTTTTGTGATTTTTTAAAAATTTTCTAGTGGTACGGTCCTCACAAAATTCCACACACGTCTTCATGTCGATATCCTACAACTAGTTACCAAGCTTCAATTCGATCGAGTCTATATTTTCTGAGTTATCGAGGAAATAATATTCCAGATGGGTATAACTGCGAAACCGTTGGGCCGATTAAAGCCACCAGCAAACTTAACTCCCTAATTCCGATGTGCAACCTATCCTGAAAATTACAAGTTCCTATCTCCTTTCGTTCGAGAGTTGTCGAGACACACAAAGCTGCTCGGATCTCCAACAATATAGATCCGTTCATGTGCAAACTTGTTACTTGGTAGTAGAGTTGGGTTCTGAAGGCTCTCGCAAAATTTCAGCGATATCGGACGAATAGTTTATGATATATTGAATTTTTATCAATAATTTTACATGTTTTTTTTAAGTTTTCTAGTTATACGATCCTCACAAAATTTTGCAAGAATTCTTGCGTTGCCATTCTACAACTAATGAATAACCATGTTAGAGTTGGATCGGTTTTGTATTTTTTGAGTTATTGATGAAATAAGAACCAAATTTCAGATGGGTATGACTCCAAAACCGTTTTGCTGATTATGCCTATAAACGAACACAAATGGCGCATTCAGATTATCCACCTTGCGTGAAAATTTCAAGTCGCTAACACTTTCCGTTCTTAGGTTATCGTGACGTAAATAATAGTTTTTAATAATTCTTTAAAAAATTTCTAGCGATACGACATTCACAAAATTTCACAAACGTCCTTAGGTTTATATTCTACAACGTCTTACCAAGTTTCAATTCGATCGGATTAGTATTGGTTGTAAACAAAAGTATTACTCGGAAACCATTGGGCCTATTATGCCCATTAACGAACTTGTCCATCCTAGTGGGATGCGCCACCTAGCCTGAAAGTCGCTATCTCTTTCCGTTCTCAAGTTATCGTGGCAACGGTCGGCCGGACAGAATCAAATTTGACCTCGAATTCTTGATCAGGGAGTCGAACCCAATCGTTTGAGACCATTTTCGGCGGAAAATTCGAAAATTACAGACATTTGGGCAAAATGATAAAGCGATGTTCCCCAGAACATACGCGGAAAAAATGTCTAAGAATAACTCCATTGAAAAAATGTATACAGGTTGTTTGGTAATTTGACGTGGTCCTTTACCGGGGTAGTACTAGAACTTATTTACTCACTCAATTATTATGATGTCGCCCTTCATGCACAACAACAAAAATATACATTACAATACAATTATATCATTTCATCCTCCATATAAAATCTATGATCGAACTCCATAGGCATGAAGTCTCGATAAGATCAACGTTGCCAGGCGTTATCAATTCAGGTATAATTGTAATGGGGGAAATCACAAATTTAATATAAATAAAAATAAAAAATTTAATAATAGAGAACAAAATACTGAAATCTTCATAGGCAGCTCGTTGATACCAAAAACTAATCTATGACACAGACGACGTTCTGCTCTGTCTGTATTGTATTGTATATTATTATTATTCTATTTTATTATACTGATCCTCCTAGGACTTCCCCAATGAGACCTCTCATGAGCTCTCGAAGAGCTTGAGCGAGTGAGGAGAACCAGTTGTGTTCTGTGTAGGATTTGTTACTGTGTCCTTACGCCACCTTAGACACAGCACTGTTAATTTTTGACCCAACAGTGAATGGTGGCGATTACCGTGTCTAGAAAATTTCTTTCCTAGCCTCGGAATTGAACTTGGGGCTTCCACTCCCACGTCAAATACTCTTCCACTGAGCCAACCGCACTATTGGGGGAATGAATTAGCTATGAACGATGGAAACGTGGCTTTGAATTTCAATCGAGTGTTTCTAGTTCAGAGCCGGATTCATAAACGTAGTGAAAAAATCTGATGGATTGTTCATAAGACTTTACATCATTCAAAGAAGAATCTCAAAAAGGGTACGTTTTAGGATAAATGATGAAGAACAATTAAATTGTCTAAAATGATTGTAGATTCTTATAATAACTTGAGTTAAACTTTATCTGCTTTGATTATGCTAATTTCTCATGGTTTTTTTTAAATTGGCGAATCTATAACTAGGAAATCATTGGATGCAGGAACAAACTGTTAATTGGAACATTTGTACAACTCAAAGACTCACCTTTGTCCGTTCATTATCGTGGCAACAAACGGCCGGCGGGACAGAATCGAATTTGACCTTAAATTCAGGGGATTCGAACCTAATCGTTTCAGACCATTTTTTGCAGAAAATTCGGAAACTACAGACATTTGGCAAATTGTTGGCATGCTCTTCCAAAGAACATGCGTGCAAAAATTAGGCCCGATGATCCCGCATTCCCAAAATGGCACCAAATAGTTTACATGTTGTGAATATAGGCTTTTCAATAATCATATCCGTTGCCTCCATAACTTTCGAACGAAAAGATATAGAGACTTGCAATTTTCGGGGTAGGTTGCGCATCCGAATGGGAGAGTTGACTTTGTTGTTAGGCATAATCAGCTCAACGGTTTCGGAGTTATACCCATCTGGAATATTATTTTCTCGATAACTCAAAAAATACAGGCCCGATCGAATTGAAGCTTGGTAACTAGTTGAAGAATATCGATATAAAGACCTACCACAAGAAATTTTTTTTTAATTACGAAAAAATACTATTTACGATAACTTGAGAACGGGAAGAGATAGCCACTTGCAATTTTCAGGGTAGGTTGCGCATCCGAATGCGACATTCAAGTTCGTTAATTGGCATAATCGGCCAAATTGTTTTGGAGTTATAGTCATCTGAAATTTTATTCTTATTTCCTCTATAACTCAAAATATACAGATCTGATCCAATTAAAACTCGGTGATTACTTGTAGAATGCCGACCCACTGATTTTCGCGGAATTTCGTGAATATCATAGAGTTACTTAAGACGTAAGTTCGTTCGTATTTCAATTCCAATAGAATACATGTGTGACCATTAAAAATTCTGTGATCATATACGATTCTCTACTGAAGTCTGTCATTAAAATGGTATGAAATGTATTCAAATATTTTATAAAGGCTGAGAAAACGCTATATATCGATGCTAAATTCGTTGTAGCGTGTCCAATAGAGGTGAGTAGACCATAGAACATGGGCGCTAAAGCTCCTGACTTCACGTCAGTGCTTGAATTTCAACAATTTTAAGGCGTTGTTGATGCACTTATCGTACCATTTTTGTTAATGGCATAATTATTAGTTGTCATCTGTCAAATAATGACAGCTCTTAAAGGGTTAGGTGTAGTCAGTTTTTTCAAATAATCTTTTTTTGTTTTTTTGCATTTTCTTGAAGCATACTATCTCAGAAATATTCTCTGGAAATTTTAAGTAATTCCGACAAATACTTTTCGAGTTTTTCGATAATTAGCGAAAGGCTCTCGGGCGCTCTGGGCGAGAGCAGGTAGCTAGCAGCTAGCGTGCTAACGACAACATCAAATATATATTTTGGAAGCTGCCACAACGGCTAAAGAACTATTATATGGCCCAGGAATAGATGACTCTGTAAGTAATTAAATAATACGTAAATTGCGTGCAAAACTTCAAATGCATTTTTCTCATGTTGTTTCAACTGGTGACCACTGTAGCTTGCAAACCGCTCAGTAGATTTTAATGTTTATACAGCTTTTCGAAAACATGAAAAACTACTGCCTGATCGAAGGATTTTCTTTTTTTTTATTTCGATTTTTATAAACAATTAACTGTTGGTTTACTCCTGAAAATATGAAAAAAAATTTCCTGAGGCTGCCATTTTGTTAATTTAAAAGAGGAAAAAAAAGCTTCGATCAGGCACTAGATTATCTATCAATAAGACAATTTTTTTTTGTCCGATTGATTTTTGAGGAATCTCCAAGGATAAGTGGTGGTCACCGCAAGGAGCTTCGGTTGGAACTGGATCAACACAAACAGCCATTACTTTTAAAATTACAATTTTTTTTCTGAAATTTCTGTCAAATCAAGTCGAAACCTTATTCATGAATGCTATATTTTTACTTTTTTAAAATGAAATAATTTACTGGCATAAAAAAATTATTTAAAATTGTCAATTTCTCATGTGTCTGACTACACCTAACCTCTTAATGTAACAGTGAAATGAAACCACTAATTGAAAACCCTGTATTATTATTAGAATTAAAATGATGAATTTGTCCTTTAGGATTGGGATCAAGTGTCAGGATACAGTACGCATAGCGCCCATCGACCCCGCATGTTCTCAGTGGACCAGACCCCATCTCTGATCCCAGACGATATGAGGTCCCACTTCAGCAACAAAGGTAATAAACCGAGGTCCATAGCCGATGGACAGTCCCAGCACAGTTTCTCGAATCACTCGGGAAGGTACCTCACCGCAAACGCATTCCCCAATAATTTGTTGTCCTCAAGGCAAGGTGAGAAAAGCGGGAATGGCTTCAGAAAAGCGGGGCTTGAAATTTACTATTAATTCACTAATATCTTTGTGAGAGAAAGAGGGACATTAACCCGATAAATTGGTTGAATTTTATACGTTGTGTAGAATTGTGTTGAGGTATCCTATGGATTTACTAACTTTTTTCACCTTGGTACATACTCGAGTAACATATAAATAGAATATTCTTGTACCAAATATGAGAATCGGTTGGTCCTCTAGACCTGGTTCGATAATTTTTTAAACACACAAAAAAATAATAGTAGGATGAAACCCATTTAAAAAGGAAGAAAATACAACAAAAATGAAAGGAAAAATAATTTACAGGTGATCTGAGGTCGGGATGTGGAAGGGGGTCAGATTTTAATGGTAAAAAATGGTTTATCTCGATTTCCGGAAAAACTACAAGTCAACTTTTGTATTTACACTTTTTTCACATAACTTCAAAATTTATGAAAAATTCGAATACCAAGGTTTTGGTTTTTTATTTTTATCTTCAACAAAAAAATTTTTTTTACGAAATTTGGTGAAAACTTACCTTCTTATGTCCCAAAAACACTGTAATGTTTTGACTTAAAATATTTATTTTTTCGACTTATTTTACTTAATATCGCCTAATTTTCTATCGAAAATTCCCACGTCAAAATATCTGCTGTTTTAAAAAAGTCGGTGGGCTTTTTGCTCATAGAAGCCTCTACTTTCTGATGGTGTCAAAAAAATATACATTTACTATAGTAAGTATTCAGAGAAAATGCTAAGGTAATATTCAATAAAATATCTACAATATTTTGAGAAAGTCGTAGAATCTTCTCTAAATCATATGCGTAGATATGATGATGACGATATATTATTTCTATTTCACGATGACTTATTATAACTGAGTGACCTACGGAAAATTTTCGACCATCAAAAGGTATTTCATAGAGAAGTGGGGAAGGGATTAGGAGGGTCTAGAGCTTACTACTTGTTATTTCGTAGCAGTTTCTCAGAAAATTTACCATGGTAATGTATATTGTTTTTTTACACCATTAGAAAGTAGAGATTTTAACGAACAAAAAACCCACCAACTTTTTTGTAAAAGCAGATATTTGTGAGAATTTTCGATGAAAATTAGGCTGCATTTTCGAGATTAAGTCAAAATTAAAAAAAAAATTAAAAAAAAGGTAGAAAATGAATATTTCAAATCTCAAATGTTTGAGACATGAGAGGTAAGTTTTCACCAAATTTCGAGGAATTTTTTTTGAGAAAGATAAAAAAAACAAAAACTTGCATATCACAATTTTTCAAATGAATTATGAGTGAAAGTGTAAATATTAAAGGCATAGATCTTTCTATTACCTACAACTTTGCCATTTAACCTTTTTCCATAGAACTTGTAGTTTTGTCGCAAATCGAGATAAACCGTTTTTTACCCTTAAAAACTCACCCCCTCCCACTTCCCGACCTCAGATCGCCCGTAAATTATTTTTCCTTTAGTGTTTATTATATTCTTTTCCTTTTGAAATGGGTTTCATTCTACTGGTTTTTTTTCGCTTTTTACCATTTTCAAACCCACTGTTCTATACTGCATGAAATACTTATCGAAAAATCAAATGTTGTAAATAAATCATCTTGAGCAAAAAATTATTTGTATATCTTTGTATACTTTGGAATGTACATATTTATCATTCAATGATTTCAATGAACACTTGATATTTGTCAAAAGCAGCATTTAGAATAAGGTTGCCTTAATGAAACAACACCAACGATTGAACAATGTTTTTGTAACATTTCAGAGGCTACATAAGACTCCTCCATTACACACTAAACGAAAATCTTCAGAATTATTTGTTCTGTTTCACTTCATTTATGTTGTGAATTTGAATGTCCAATTCTCAATAGAAATGGAAATTGATGGCCAAATTATTTTTTTGGATTCAACAATAACGCATAAAAACAATAAACATGATTTATTAAAATAACCATAGTTCTAATTTCCGCCAATTTTGATATTTTCAAAATAACGATCTGTAGCGTGTTGCACATAGACAAACATTTTTCGCCATTATTCCGAAACGGCTTTTTTTTAATTTTTCGTCAAATGAGATACGCGTACAAGAATTTCCCTTTTCAAGGTTTTTTCTTGTACAGGTTTTTATTATTCGATAAAATTGCTGCCAATGATGATATTATTGTGCATGAGAGATCCATCAACAAAATATAATAGTTACTTGCATAACTCATGGCCGTTTGAATAATATTATTTATTGTGAAACAGCAAATTGGAACCCGATAAAAAAAAACAATGATTATTGCTCAATCTTTTGTAAAATAGCAACTCAGAACTGTAGCATAAGTTCTTATTCTGTATATTCCACACTGCATCTTAGTCTTTACCTATTTATTCCTTATTTACTTGTATAGTATTGTTGTAAATCATTGTATAATATTGAATATTACTTCACTTTTCATAAATTCAAACATAATATATACTGAAGAACAACTTGATTAATTTTCCAGACATATTTGATATGTATATAACATTATTTTGAGAATCATGCTGAAATAATTTTTTGCATAAGCCAAACCATCTGCTGTGATCATAGAGTGTAAATAATTAAGTTCAATATATCAATTATACTAACTGACACAGAAGTAAGATTTGCCAATAAAAATAAAGTAATTTTGGTAAATATTGGTAATCATGTTCATTCGGGATGTTTAAGTGAACGATCGATATTTCGAAATGATCGTACAGCCATATACCAAGAATTCAATAAAATAACACCGCAAATTTAACGCAGATAAATAATTTCCCTTCCAGAAAATATATCTCACAGTATGCGAAAATTTATTAAAGTAAAACATAATATATTACATTATATAATTATAGTCAGATTATATTTTTGTTGTCACCTGTTTCTCTAATTTTTGGGTTTAATAGTTGTATATCAGTTGATACAATTTAATTTATCAATCATGGAATCTAAATGTCTTAGACATAGAGTGCAGAGTGTAAATTGAAATCTGCGAAAAAGCTCAATGACTAATTAATTGTTGAAGAATATGATGGGTCTTTCATATGAACCAAAAAAATTTTATGACCCCCTGTTAAGTTATAGCTCCGTTGAGGGAGCGCAAAAAAAAAACATGTTTTAATTTTTTCGTAAAAACAAATCATTCTGAGAATTTTTGTGTTCACTAACAATCAGACTAATTGAAATCAATTTTTAGTTAGTAAGATAAAAATGAGAAAAAATCTTTCCATGAGCATTTTCAGCCAAAAATTTTCAGAGCTTTGGGCAAGGGAAGAAGCACGCCAAAAAAAATTGAAACTGCCTTCTTGGCGCACCCTTCACAGGGTTGTATAATATCAGGAGGTGCTCAAATATTTTATTTTCATATGAAACACCCATCTTATTTTGCATCAAGGAATCGCCCCTCACATTTTTCCGCCGATATTTATTTACACCATGTATATAGAAATTTTCAGTTTTTCGTTGATCAATATAGTTGAAACCCCCTATTAAGGGTGACTCATTTGATTTTATGTAATTTCTATGTCAGTCGGTATAAATCCACACAACTAAATAAACAAACTTCATCATGTTCAATAACCTCCCACTTCACAAATCATCCCCGCACGATTGTGTCATTAACACCCCTATATTTTAGATCTACGCCAGTCCCGTCAATCTCTAGCCATGCAATCTGATCGATTATCCACCAGGTTGGGCCCAGCGCACTCGGTAGCCTCGTCAACCAGAAGGTCGCGACCGAGATCTAGGTCTCGAGACCACCATAGACCGAGCAGCAGATACAGCATTGCTGGATCGACTCACACTTTGAACAACTATTGCGATAACTCAGACAACTGGACAGATCATGACATGGAAATTTATATGGCCCGAAATCCAACGACAAGAAACGGCCTAGTACCGCTTTGAACGAAGATACGATGAGCATCAAGGGCATCACTATCTCAACATTGAGATTGAACGGGAGACTATGTGATAACAAGAACATTTTATGATGTTATCATGAACTCTAGGTGTTTATCGATAGTGCGAACTGTTCAAAATTTTCTTTTAGTTGAAGGAGGTTTCTTATGGTTCCTTATTTATTCAAATGAAAATACCATTATTGGTATGACAAATTTGACTGATATAGATGAGATAAGAAATGAGGGTACAAATTGTTTGTATTCCAGGGTAAAGTTATCTTGAACTCGAATAAATTAAATTATTGCTATATTTTATAGTTAAGATTCTTCCTGAAAAATAAATGATACAAAGATTTTCATATTATGAAAATTAAGAATCATTTTTGTATATAGTAACTCATAAGTCAAATATAAAATACTGATTTCGTTATATCAATATTTTGGTAATTTTATATAAGAATATATTCATGAGCTAGAAGTCGACAATTCAATATGAGTCATACAGCAAATAGTTAGTTAATAGACCTTTAAACATACTCATACAGAAAATTAAATAATGAATGAGGATAACCACAAATGACTAACAACTTTCATATTTTATCTTAGTTGGTTGAAAATTGATGATGTACCAAATCAAACGTATAAATATTAGTGATGATCTTTATCTTATTTATCTTTATTGTCAATTTTTATTTCATTGGTTCTTTCTTAGTTAATATTTAATTTATTCACTGTATAAAGCAGTATATTTTGTTCCATATCGAATTTGCTGTATAAAATCATTTGAAAACGCTTCCTCATAATTCCATATTCATTTTCGAATCCAATTTTGAGGACAATATTATCGAAGGTATAGATTTTTTTATCTAATATAAAAATAAATATATATGTTATATATCAGAAGCAGCACCATTTGAATCTCAATCGAATTCAATAGCATAATTTTTTTGTTGATTCTACTTTCGATTCACTGCTAACATGTAAATAAAAGTTTATGTATTTATTCAATTTTTACATACCCTGGTATAATGATATTCCTTTCCCACCTGTAGCGCATCTCTTGTATGAATTCATACCATATTTGGGCGAAAGCTCTAAAGCCTCCTGCGGAATGTAAAAGGCAAGCTGACACGATGCAGAATCTCCATAAGAGGGAATCAGGAGGACATGTTTTGAAACCTCTGCATTGTTTATCTATGTCGAAGGTCTCCTGAAATGGAAAATGATTGTTTGGTCGAAATTTTTGTATTTTGCGCATTTTCAACAACAAATGGTCTGAAAACGGATCTTTAAATAATAATTCAAGACAGAAATATGGTTGGAATGAATTTTGTATTATTATAATCTGGTATATAATTTTTTGGCTTCATCTTTTTGATATGATTTCCGGCATGTCCGCCGAGGCTACGAGTTATATAGTCTATTCAATCAGTCCAATTCACTACTTTTTGGCGGTCTTGTTCGTCGGAACAAGAGCTTATCAATTTGCCCAAATGTCTGTAATTTTCGAATTTTTGGATGAAAATGGTCTTAAACGGTTTGACTCGACTCGCTGATCAAGAATTCGTGGTCAAAATCGATTCTGTCCGGCCGGTCCGGCCCTTGACACGATAACTCTCAAACGGAATGAGCTAGACCGTTGAAATTTTTAGAGTAGGGTGGGACATAAATATCTCGGCTAAGTTCGTTATTGGGCAAGATCCGTCTAATGGTTTCGCAGTAACGAAAAAATATTTTTTTTACATTACAAATTTCAAATCCAATTTTTTTTAAGATGCAGTTTCACTATCAGAATCCATTGATACATACAGAAAGCAGTTATCGAAAATCAACGTCCGTATCTATAAATTTGATCTGTGTTCATATATGTCATCACACAGAATATACCCTTGATAAGGTATATTCTGTGCGTCGTCATTATCATTGTTCTGTGATTGTCATCTCATAGAGAAATAGAAGGTATTGTCTCTGTCTAGAGATAAGAGGCATGTCAAACTAGGTATGATGTCATATTCATTTCTAGTTCTATTCAAAATTCTTGATATAAAATATTTTCTGTTCTACAAAACAAAGTCTCAATGAATGCAAAATGACCAATGAAACAACCTCAGCTATCGTAGATAGCTCTCAGATAATCCAAATGATGATGGAAATATATACTTTGGTAAGTTAATAAAATTGGGTTCAGAATATCTCCAGTAAAATCAAAACTGGAATATTGGCTAATTCTCAATTGATATAATATAATTTTCAGAATAGATTTGAGGAATAAATATCTCGGCCAAGTTTGTTATTGGGTAGGAACGGTCTGGTGGTTTCAGATTAATAATTTTTGGCACTTTTTCCTAACTCCGAAAGTATTTGTTTCTCCGAAATGGGAATGATATCAATGGATTCTTATTTAATTTATTATATTTTATGATGCAGTTCTATCATAAGATTCCATCGATATCATTCCCAACTCTGATTTACCAATACTTTCGGAGATATGGTTTGTCAAAGTTTGAACAAGAGCGCCAAAGCTCCTGTCCACAGGGTGGTCCCACTTTTTCCAATAAATCTGGCCGTATGGATTCAATTGTGACTTGAGTATTGGCTTCCAATCACGATACACTAACAGTTAGTTAGTAAGTGTATCGTGCTTCCAATACTTCAAGAGATGCTTCAGATACTTAAAAAAAAGCTTAAAGCTTCTCTTTTATTGTGCTCGGCGTGAGCCATGTGCACAGATTATAGTGACATTACAACCATCCATTCTACATCCATGCCCTGAGCGGGATTCGAACCCGCGACTCCGGCACCCTAGCTAGTATTTCTACCGCTAGACTACCGGGCCGGCTTCTTCAGATACTTCAGGAGATTGATGGTTACGCGCGCGCGCTGTATAGCAAGTTGTTGGAACCAAATGTTGTAGACGTTCAGCTGATTAATTTCTGAATAAAGTAATTTGGTCGGCATGGCTCGATAGAGCTCGTCATTCACCGAAACCGCCCCCTCGTTCTGCACGAACGAGGGGGCGCCTCTCGATAACTTTTTAAGGGGCTATGTCATTAATTTATGCCTACAAACCAGGAACTCTTGAAGCATTGGAAACAATGGAAACCAATATTCAAGTCACCATTGATGCCATACGGCCTGATTTATTGGAAAAAGTAGTGAAAAATTGGACTCATCGAATAGACTATGTAACTCGTAGCCTCGGCAGACATCGAAAATCATATTTAAAAAATAAATGCCATGAAATTATCAATCAGATTATAATAATAAAAAATTCAGGCCAACAATACTTCTTTCTTGTATTATTATTTGAAATTCTCAAGCTGTTTAAAAAAACACCCGTTATTAGTCTAGTCAACAAGTGCTTTTTAGGTCAAAATTTGTGCGAAGTAATTCGATTCGGAATGGCATGTGGATAGTTTTTGAGAAAATGCAAAGGCCGCTCGCTAAAATTGCAATAGTTATAAACAATTGGGTGAAAAATAGGGGGTTTGGTTTTTCGCCAATATCTCAAAAACTATTTGAGATAATTTGAAAAAATATTAAAAAAGAGGTGAAAATTTCATAAAAAAAAGTCCCAACTCCCGGAACTGTAGGACAAATATTTATCTAATTATAAAATTCTCGTGTCATGGTGTTTGTAATTCTACTCCTCCGAAACGGATCGACCGATTTTTGACATTCGAGGCATGCATATCGGCAAGGGTGGAGAATCAGACAACATCTATTGTTCAACCCCCTAAATGTTAGGGGTTGTTCACCCCAATTTTTTTTTATTTTTTTGGAAAACTTTTTTTTTTCATTTTTTTATGATATAGCATACAAAAATACATACAACCCTAAATTTTCACCCCTCTACGATCAACCCCTAAATATTTAAGAATCATCCCCAGATAGCACACAATTTTCTATGGATATCCGTTTCAAGTCCATTTCAGGTCGGGATATCTTCGTACATAGAATGGATATCCATAAGATATCCATGAGCAGATATTAAATGGATATTCAACACTGGATATCCTATGGATGTCCATAGAATATCCATCGGGAACAGTAAATGGATATCCTTTTCTCACAATGACGGATCTCCTATGGACATCCATTAGATAATTGGTTGTCAGTTGTCAATGTCAATTTATCCGTTAAAGGTAGATCCATAGTAGATCTCTCAAATAAGGTTGAAAATCAATACAAAATGAACAATGTGCCCAATAGATATTTCAGTAGTTAAAATTAATTGATTTTTTACGTTCCTGTTGTGGATTCGGAAATCGGAATCAAATATATGATATATCATATCATCATTAGGGTTACTTTCGACATGAAACGTTCACCGAAGTCCGAACGCCTCCGATATTCGGCAATCGAAGCTATTCATTCAGTGTTTTTGGCGCTCTAGTTCCTCGGAACTGAGTGCTTATCAATTTGCCCAAATGTCTGTAATTTTCGAATTTTTCGATGAAAATGGTCTTAAACGATTTGGTTCGACTCACTGATCAATAATTCGTGGTCGAAATTCATTCTGTCCGGCCGGCCGGCCGTCCGGCCGGTCCGGCCGTCCGGCCGTAGGCACGATAACTCTCGAACGGAATGAGCTAGACAGTTGAAATTTTCAGAGTAGGTTTGGGGGATAAATATCTCGGCTAAGTTCGTTATTGGGCAAAATCTGACAGATGGTTTCGGAGTAACAAAAAAAAAATTTTTTTTGTGACAGAACAAATTCCAAACTAAAATTTTTTTCAATAAGCAGTTTTACCATAAGAATCCATTCATATCATTTTAAACTCTAACAAGCTAATACTTTCGGAGATATGATTCTTCAAAATTTCAATGATAGAATTATTCTGTGGCTATTCTATGAATTGTTATAATGTCAACTTTGACGTTGTCTCATTGTCATTCATTCCAGTAATGGTATCAATATGAGAATCATAATATGAGGAGCAACTTATCAAAACGCATTAAGTCCAAAAACCATTTTATTGGGAATCAACGAAAAACGATTTTTTCTTCTTCCCTGGCTTATAATTTGAGTATGTCGAGTTTGTTTGATAGAAATTTACATCTAAAGGTAATAACTAATCTCATTTAAATCAATATTGATCAGATATACACAGAAAATGTAAAAAACGTTTGGACTTAATGCGTTTTGATTCATCTCATTGTATATAATGCGTTTTGATGTGGTTGAAATTGAAAATAATGCTGTTTGTGCGATTTTTTATACATTTAGAGAAAACAGTCTGCACAGTAAGTGTTGGCCTGTAACCTAATTAACATGAGCAAATCGATAAAACATGTTTTTGGTTATATTTTATTTCTTTCAAAAATGCAAACGTAAACATAATTCATTGCGATGCAGCTTACATACTTTGGATTTGAATTACAGAGGGACATAATGCCATTTGGAAGATTTTGTTTACATAGGGCTATAGAGCAACAGAAAACATTTCTGAATCCGCTTCAAACTCAATTTCGCCCAAATTGGACATAATGCGTTTTGAAAAGTTACTCCTCATATAATATCATACTTTTTGTTGGTTGATATTTTCATGCCGATGGTCAATCCATATGATGATGGGAATGGTAAGTTAATAATATTGAGTTCAGAATATCTCCACTAAAAACAAAACTGGAATATTGGTGTATTGGAGTAGATTTGAGGAAAGATATATATTATCGTTCATCATAGAATTGATGAATGAATATCTCGGATGAGTTCGTTGTTGGGTAGAATTCGTCTATTGGTTTTGGATTGATCATTTTTGGCACTCTTGTTGAATTTGAATTCTTCTATGATGTTTGAATTCAATTTCTGCTAAGATGAAGTTCTAAATTTCAATAATGGATCATACTTCTATGTTTTCACAGAATGCTATAATTATTCTATCTAAGCTTTATTATATGATCTGTGTTCGTACTCGTACTTTTCATCCTGTTCTATAAGAGAGAGTCAAATTCATTTCAGCTATTTTAATTTGGTTTCTGCCATGGTGCAGTTCTCATTCTCAGATTGCTCATTTAATCTTGATAAATAAACTATTATTTGAATTGAATTTCCTTTATGATGCAGTTCTATCATAAGAATACATTGATATAATTCCCAACTCTGAGAAACCAATACTTTCGGAGATATAATTTGTCTGTTTGAACTAGAGCGCCAGAAAGCTCCTGTCCACAGGGCTTGAACCCATTTTCTTAGGTAAGTACTGAAAAATTTAGATAAATTTCATAAATTGCAACTTTTTGAAGCTCGCTATTATATTTGTTTATACCAGATTATGGTTCTGTGGGATATACTCACTGATGTTTTGGAGGAAATGATAGAAATTAATGTGAGGCCTGTCTCAAATAAGGACGAATAAGAAATTGATTCAATCTTTCTATTAGTTAATAATTTCCCGATATACACTATTGAATGACAAACAAATTTCCTATCGTAAGTATAAAATGTATTTACTTATTTTCCAAACTGATTCATGAATATATTAGGTTAAGGAATTTTACATGATTTTACAGATGGGAAGGAGTTTCTTATATGACTACTTAAAAAAGTTATTATAAATGGTTGGGAGCCAAGAAGAAAAAAATGTTTGATTTCGACAAAACTGGCTGAGCTATTGATGGGTAAGTTTTTCAACATACAATTCATTAAAGTACCTAGCACAAAAACACTACACCACTTATTTTGTGTTGTTATGTTTAGCAAGAGATTGGTCTTAACTGCTCTGCTCCAGTTACTCGCTTAAATTTGACTTGTGTATTAAAATTCCTACATTACATTATTCACATGTAGGTACCTGACTACATAAAGGAACCTTTCAAATATGTTTCGGGAACAATTAGATAGAAAAATCTCATTATTATCAGAATCTGCATGATACATTTATGTTATGATATAAGAGGTGTGCAGTATATACTTTATACCAGTGCATTACACTAAAGAATGCTAAAGCCTCGACTCTTCTGACATTTCTAGTAATCATTTTTCACAGATTTTACTCAAAAAGGTTTTTAAGTTTCCTGATTTTTTGTATTTGTAATATATGATGATTTCAAGGGGGTTTGCACATGCTCATTGAAGCAGTGTACATGTGTTCAGTGATCATTTTGATAGCAAAGCGACGTCGGGTATTCATTGTATGTCGATCATTGGGAATAAAACGTTTAAAACGAAATTGTCTTTTTCTAAACGATCCAAAGACATTACAGCTTGGCGACGAGATAAAAGTTAATAAAGTTAGTGCCTACTGAAAAATTCTACAGTATCGAGACCAAAATGGCATCATTCATTGGGACAGTTCGTGAATTCTGTTTGCAAGACTCCGATTGGAACATATTCAGACCTCGATTGGAACAATATTTTGTAGCTAACAAAATCGAAGACGAAAGTATGAAGAAAGCTATCCTGCTGAACGCTTGTGATGAAGAGGCATACAGATTAATTTTCAGTCTCTGCATCCCGATATCCCCGGAGGAAAAAAAGTATGACGAATTAGTATGCATTCTCAACAAACATTTCCACTCGATTATTCGACCTTTTGCGGCTAGATATAAATTCATATATATATAGAATATAGAATATAGAATAAGGAAGAGAACATACAACAGTGGGCAGCAAGAGTAAGATCGTTAGCTACTCATTGTGCTTTTGGAAATGAGTTGAATATCGTTCTACGGGATAAATTCGTAATGGGCCTAGATGACACCAGAGTTATGGAGAAAATTTTTGAAGAGAAGCCGGATGTGGAATTCGAAAAAGTTATTCAAATTGCCAATAGTCTGATAGGAAAAACATGGACAAAAAGTGAGTGGGTCAAGGAAGAAGTTTTTTTCAACCAGATAAAAAGTAAACACGATCAACACAAGTCCGGTAAACCGATAAGGAACCAGGCGTACGCAGATGAAGGAGCGCAGAAGACGCGGTCATCCTTATCAACCGGAGGAGGGACTTCCATCACTAGGTGCACAATTTGTGGAAGAACGGACCACAGACAAGATAAGTGTCGCTTTAAAAATTATGCATGTCACATTTGTAAACAAGTGGGTCATTTGGCAAGGATGTGTAAAACAAATAGTAGAAATAATTATTATTTGAGGGAATTTGATGAAGATTCTATTGATGATGATTTATGTGAGGCATTAGAAGAAGTTTTCACGTTGCATTCGGAAAATAAGAGTAAAACATTGAGCCCAATCAAATTAAATGTTTCAATAAACCTTAGAAATTTTGTTTTTGAATTAGACACAGGGGCGTCAGTTTCAGTTATTTCATATGATTTTTGGAAAAAATATTTTTCTGAAACAAATTTGTGTGAGTCTGAAAATAAATTTACAAGCTATGATGGCTCAATAATAAGTGCTAGAGGTTATATTAAAGTAAATATTGAATACAAAACTTCAACAAAAGAAATCGTACTATACGTAATCGAGAAGGGTGGACCCCCCTTGTTAGGTAGGGATTTTTTCAAATTGTTTGATTTGTCCATAAATCATTTGGGTGAAATGAAGAGTCGTTTAGAGAAATTGAAAGATAAACTTATGACTGTTTTTCCTAATGTTTTTTCTCCTTGTTTAGGACGTTATGTGCGAGGCAACATACATTTGGAACTAAGCAATGATGCAAAGCCCAAGTTTTTCAAATGTCGACCGTTGCCGTTTGCTTTGCGTGAGGGTGTGGAGCGGGAATTGGAGAGACTGGTAAATGAGGACATTCTAATTCCGGTTTCATACAGCAAATGGGGAACTCCAATTGTTCCAGTGGTAAAAAGCGACGGAAGCATCAGAATATGTGGTGACTATAAAATCACTCTGAATCCTGTCTTACATGTGGATAGATATCCATTACCATTGATTGAAGATTTATTTCACAAACTGCAGGGCGGTATTAAATTCAGTAAAATTGATTTGACTAATGCCTATCAACAAATTGAGCTTGACGATGATTCAATATTGTTAACTACAATTAGTACCCATAAGGGGTTATTTGCCTATAAACGTCTTCCATTCGGTATAAATAGTGCCCCAGCCATTTTTCAAGAAATAATGGATAAATTGTTAGCCGGACTTAATGGCGTAGTTGTGTTCATTGATGACATTTTGATTACTGGAAGGGATGAAATTGAGCATATAAATCGTCTTAGGGAGGTTTTAAAAAGGTTAAATGATAGTGGCTTTACGATTTCAATGAATAAATGTACTTTTTTCAAAGAGTCAGTGACTTATTTGGGGTATCGAATTGACAAGTTTGGATTGCACGCATGTGAAGATAAGGTTGACGCGATTGTAAAAGCTGAACCGCCAAGAAATGTTACTCAATTGAGATCTTTCTTAGGCTTAGTAAATTTTTATAATAGATTTATAAAAAACTCCTCAATGCTCCTTCAGCCCATGCATAATTTGTTGAAGAAAAATGTCAGATTCGTATGGTGTGAAAATTGTGATATTGCTTTCAGCAAGGTTAAGAAAATTTTAGCGTCATTCCCAGCATTGGTCCATTATGATCCTAACTTGCCGATAATATTGTCCGTAGACAGTTCATTTTATGGTATTGGAGCTGTCATTTCACATCGCTACGGCCCTGATGATGAACGTCCTATAGCATTTTCTTCTCAAACATTGACTAAAAATCAACAAAATTACTCACAGGTGGAAAAGGAGGCTTTGGCCATTATAGCCGGGGTTAAAAAATTTTTTCAGTACTTATATGGTAGGAAATTCATCATCAAAACGGATGCAAAGTGCTTATTGACATTATTCGGAAATAAAAAAAGCTTACCCATACTTGCTGCTCACCGGTTACAGCGTTGGGCACTGTTTCTTTCCAGTTACAATTACGAGATTGAATACGTCAAATCGGTAAACAATCAAGCAGATTTTTTATCTAGATCTCCTTTAAGTGACCATATAAACGAATCGTGTATTGGTAATCCTTGCGTAAATTTTATTGCTTCAAATAAAGACATTCCGATAGGTTGGGAAGAAATTAAACTAGAGTCGAGTAGAGATAAGGATATAGTGGAGGTCTGTACATATGTAAGACGGGGTTGGCCCAAATCAATCGGTCCTAATTTGAAGCCTTACTTACAATATAAAAATCAGTTAAACATTGATGAGGGCTGTTTGATGTTGGGTCATAAGGTTGTCATTCCCTTGTCTCTCCGAAAAAAATTCCTGAACATTCTTCACGGGACGCATTTGGGAATGGTTAAAAGTAAGAGTTTGGCTCGTTCATATGTATGGTGGCCTAATATTAACAATGAAATTGAAAATCTGATTAAAAATTGTGAAAATTGTTTGGTTGTGAGGAACTCTCCTCCCAAAGCTCATTTACAGACTTGGGAATATCCACAGAAACCATGGTATCGACTGCACGTAGATTACGCTGGTCCAATTTTTCAAAAATATTATATTTTGATAGTGGTTGATGCATTCAGTAAATGGCCTGAAGCAATTATAACTCAAAATAATTCTTCTGATACAACGATCAATGTACTGCGTGAAATTTTTGCCAGATTTGGTTTGCCAAGAATTTTGGTTTCAGATAACGCTAAAAATTTCAAGTCTGATGAATTTCAATCATTTTTGGTTAAAAATTCCATTCAATTCAAAGAAATAGCTCCTTTTTATCCTGAATCTAATGGCCAAGCGGAAAACTCGGTGAAAACGATAAAAAATAGTATTCTAAAAGTATTGAAAAATGGTGACCATCAGAAATTGAAATTAGTTCTCAACAATTTTTTGTTCTCCTATCGAATTGCGCCACACTGTACCACAGGCTTTGCTCCCGCGAAATTGATGTTAAATAGAATTCCCAGGTCTGTGCTTGATCTCGTTCACAAAGAAGATAAATGTGAAACAGAACCAGTAGAGGATATTATTGATTCTGATATTGTGCGAAGTAAAGTTGAAGCTAAGCAAAATAAGCAAATTAAATATTATAGAGGGGGGAAAGTAAGAGAGTATAAATCAGGTGAAACTGTGGCTGTTAGAGATTACCGGATTCAGAATAAACCACGTTGGATCAAAGGCATAATCAAAAAAAAAATTGGTTCTAAATCATACTTAGTTTTTATACCTATGATTGAGAAAACGTGGCTTAGACACTTAAATCAAATCATAGATTTTAATTTCTCTGTAATTATTAATGATACTGATATGGAAAATGATGTAGTTAGCCAGAGAAACTCTCTGATGATCGATCAAACTGTTAACGATTGTAATTTGGTAAACCAACCATCTTCGTCAAAAGTTTTCTCTCCTAGAATTGAGTCACAAGAGGACATGATTATTAGACGTAGCGAAAGGAATATAAATAAGAACATACAATATAAGTTTTAGTATTGATAAGTATTGATAGTGTAATTACCATGTAAAAGATTAAAACAGTAAGCATTATGTAAAGGGGGAAGAAGTGTAATATATGATGATTTCAAGGGGGTTTGCACATGCTCATTGAAGCAGTGTACATGTGTTCAGTGATCATTTTAATAGCAAAGCGACGTCGGGTATTCATTGTATGTCGATCATTGGGAATAAAACGTTTAAAACGAAATTGTCTTTTTCTAAACGATCCAAAGACATTACAGTATTCTTTAGTGACCGCAGATAAAAACCACCCATCTTCGGTAAAGAAGCCAATTGAAGTATCGACATAGGGTTGGCGCAGAAGGGCTAAGGAAAGGAGCTTGTCCAGCGAAAAGAACGCAGAACTCTGAAGTGGATTCTTTAACATTTTCGAATGAGTATACTTTTTTGTGTTGTGTTCATTGGTTAGAATGTTATTTTTCAGTTATAAATTATTTACAAGTACACTCTGTTTTCTTTCCTAGTAATGATATTCAAGGAATTCTTCTGTGAATTAAACTAAATTTGTTTTGATTATTTAACAAATTGTTTCTAAGACATATATGTATGTTCCACTTTCAAGATTTATCTTGTAATCAAAAGAAAGATATATTTTTTCATTTCAAATGGTTTTCATTGCAGTTTCAATTTGAATATTATAGTAACGATTAAAGTAAAAAAATCTTGTCACTTTAATTAATAAACTAGATTCGATATTCTTCAACTGATAAGATTCAAATATTGTTATTAAAAGGAAAGTCATTTTTGGCGTCTCTTTTGATAAAAATGTTTGAATGTTATCAGTTGGAGAATATCGAATCTAGTTTAATTTACAAAGGATATCTCATGAACATATATATCGGTAACGGACATCTCATGGATATCCATAACAAATGTCTTATGGATGTCTGTAACAGATATCTTATGGACGTCGGTAACGGATATCCTATGGATGTCCGATTTGGTGGCCAAGAGATATCTTTAGGACATCCATAGGATATCCAATAACCTCCCAGGATATCCATAGGACGAACCTGTGCTATCTGGGACTGTTAGGCGGTACGAAGTTCGCCGGGCCAGCTAGTAATATACAGGGTGAGTCTTTGACCACTGCATTAATTTTAACCAAAGATTCCTCTCATCAAATGAAACAATTTTTTCATTTACCATTTTTCCAGATTCGGCTCAGGTAAAAAGTTACAAGCGTTTAAAGATTTCACAATGTGCTAATACACTCCCGCATATAAATTATCTATGACATTGTTGGCGGACGAGAATAAGGCATGGTAACTTGGTTTACAGCTTGATTCGGGATTCCAACGCTCAGGGACGGATCCATAAAAGTAGTGAAATTTCTGGAGTATTCCATTTTAAAACATTCAATGAAGAATATCTCGAAAACGGTGCGTTTAAGGAGAAATGATGAAGAATAATATAATGTTCTAAAACGATGGAATATTCTTGAAATGACTCAAGAAAAACTTTATATGCTTTCTTTATGCTAATTTCGTTTGGTTTTATGAATCCACGAGTTCATAACTAGAAAACCAGTAGAAGTAGAAAATGAATAATATTTGGAAAATATGTTTACGCCAACATTCATTTTATTCGAAAAAAGGATGTCAAAGCTACAAAATAAAAACTGATTTTTTTTCAAAATTTCAACAGCCTGTATCTTTTTACCTGAGCTGAATTTGGAAAAATGTTAAATTAAAAAAGTGTTTCTTTTGATGAGAGGAATCTTTAGTTAAAATTAATGCATTGGTCAAAGACTCACCCTGTATATTCATAATTTTCCCAGAGGGTTGAAAATACGCCCGAAAACAGGTACTCCGGCTTGCGCAAGCCTCGCCCCCTTCGGACCTTTAATGAATAAATATTATTTAAACGTATTAAATATGAAAATAAAAAAATTGAAAAATTCAGGCGCCTGCAGGATAGATCAATGAACAATAATCCGTGGTCCAAAAATTTTTATCACGATTTTTCAATGAGTTATCCATAAGTTAATTAACAATTTATTATAGTACGAACATTAGCTTTGCCAGTGCGATAATTATTAAACTATCAATCTGATAATTTTTTTCTTTCGTGAAGCTATGTTTCGAAGGTCTTAGAATAGATTCCTATTTTTTTTATAATATTGCTATTGATCCGTTTTCTTGTAATCAGAAGCTACTTAAAAATGATTATTAATAATTTTCATCTCCTATTGTTTAAAAAATTGTTATAAACAAATGCGTGTTTTATGAGATAATTGATTTTTTTTTGATAACCTAATCCTTGATAATAATGATTTTTAAAAATACCGTTTCTTAAAAAGAAATTTTTATTACTTAAAAACGCATTTGTTAAATAACAATTTTTTTCTACCACTTATTATGAAATTAAGGAAGCATTTTTTTAAAGATCATTATTTATCTTGATCTTTGGTATTAAAATTTTTGGCGCACTTGTTCAGGTAAAGGAAGTGTCAGTTCGTCCAAATGTCTGCATTTATCGAATTTTTGGCAGAGAATGATCTCTAACGACTAGTTTGGACTCATGAAGAATTCGAGGTCAAAATTGATTCTGTCCGGTCGTCAGTGCGATTACCCTCGAACGCAAGTTCGTTAATGGGCAAAATCCACCAAGTTAATTCAGAGTTATAACAATCTGAAATTTTGCTTTCCCAATAATTACAAAATAAATTTCTGTTCGAATCAAAGCGCGGTAGTTAGTTAAAAAATACTGACACGAAGAATTATGCAACATTTTGTGAGGATCAGATGACTGGAAAATTCTAAAAATAATATTTAAAACAAGAATCTATTCCTCAGAAACTATCCGTTAGATATCGTTGAAATTCTGCCAGGGCCTTGACAACCTTATTTTATACTAAAGTTCTAGATTTGAACTCGATTGGATCTATATTGGTGAAGATATTGCCGCAATATCGAAATATTTCAACGATCGAGCTGAACTGGTCCATAATTTTACACTGGACAAACGAATTAGTAAACAGGGTTTGATGTTTGACGTGGATCGCGAGATACGCCGATTCGGACCGTTTTCGAACGGCGAACATGGCAAAAATTGAAGATAAAAACCGTCGAATGATGATACTTTCATGTAAATTAGAAAATTGTGAAAACTTATCGACAATAAGTAATGACAATAGTTCAAAACCGTGCTTTTTCATTATATCTGTACCCAAACAGCGTGGCCTGATTGGCTAGCGATCTGCTTCATAGCACGTGGTACCAGGATTTCCGTAGCCGAAATTGACTCTTTTTCGTTTTTTTTTTTTAATTTTTAATCTAAAAATTAACTTTTATGAATGAATCAAATGAATTTAAATCGAACTTTCAAAACAATTAAGTGAAACATGGATAATTTCGTATATTATTAGTTATTTTACGAATTTCAATTTCGGGTATTTTTCATCTCAAGGCACAATTGTATGATCGAACTGATTTGTGTCCGTACGCCACCACAAATAAAGCACTGTTTATTTTCGACCAAAAAGTAAAAGTATGTATTCGAATGGATCCTTACGCCACCACAGACACAGCACTGTTTATTTTCGACCGAGTTTTCGACTCAACAGTGAATGTATGTACTTGAGTCGAAACTAATCGTTTGAGGCCATTTTTGTCGAAACAGTGGACCAGTTTTTGTTTGGACACTTGTTTTTACAGTCGGATTCATATTCTTGGAAATATATTGAGAATATTATTTTTTTCCTGGAGCTTAGCGGCGTTGGGCGAGTTCAGCACCTTGATGGATGACTGCTCTGGCTGTACATTTGATCAGCGCGCCAAAGCTAATGGCCCCAGAGCTTTTCTAACTTGTTTCTCTAATTTAACCGACCCCATATATTTTACTGTTTCCTATATCCTAATGGAATCCGATTCTTATCGTGGACACACTGTATATCGCTGAATGAAAAAATCCAATGAATAGTGAACTTCAATCAGCTCTTATAAATTTAAAGCCTAAAACCAAAATAATATGTATGTAATAACATAGCAAAAATTAATGAAATAATTTGACAGCTTTGAGGTTTCAATACGCTACATTCTTCAATGTAACTGTTCTGTTCACTTCGGCAAATTCTTGAATACAATCAAAGCATACCACCAATGCCTAAGGAAATGTTTCTCTGAAAATAATTTGCTTGCAAAGGTCTGGCCAGACGATGTAGAATGTAACTGCTTGGGCCCATTTTTGGCCCAACATTCACAGGCTACAGATATTTGGTTTCAAAAATAGAGAAAATCAATTTATTTCTGAAAAGAAAAAAATTATGTTCTGTACAAGATTAACAATTGTGGCAGATATAGAGAAGAAAATCTCAATGGGGTACGGCCACTTGCACAGAATGCATGCAAACAGATGGCCACAAAGAATATAGAATTGGATTCCGACTGAAAAAAGAAGAAAAAGGAGGAGACCTGTTAGAGATTGGAACAAGGGAGTGAAGGAGGCAAGAGAAAGAAGAGGAATGGGAGAAGATGAATGATGGGACAGGAAGCAGTGGCAAATAGGATGCGAAAACAGCCAGCTTAGCTGTAGAAAACTCGCTTTATAGATATGTATAAGATTAACTTACTGTTGATCCATGATCATCAGTTTCTTTTTCTTGCCCATAAGGATAACTAGGTTCCAGCTGCCTAGTATCAGCATCAGGAAACAGGTAATATAAAATAGCCACCAAAATATCTTCAGAAATAGCACTTGTAATCTTATGGGTTCCCGACAATGAGTTTCTAGCTGCTCTACCCAAAATTGATGAAATCGTTGAAACTTTTGTTTCTACTAAAGTATCGAGGCTTATTTCGTTCAGGATATCTTGAATTGTAGAATTATTACCCAGTGAATTGACATATTCATTCAAACAATCAGATAGTAGACATATAGGTAATTCTGCAGTTCCCACTAAAATGGACCACTGTTGCGCTCTAGGTGCTTGAAAATGAGAGCCAAATTGATAATCACTAAATGAAGTACTGGGTAATTTAAACCAAGAAGCCTTCAGTTGCAAAATCTCTATGGGATCAACAGTAACTCCAAAAGGTAGACGATATAGAGATGTCACATCCAAATTATCACTTTCCATGCCGAATATGTCCTGTTTCCAAACACTTTTTCCAAAATCAGTTAAGTCGTAAGTGAATTGAGTTCCACAAATGATAGAATTTGCACTGGGACTGGGAAACGTTGTGACTTTAGTTGAAAAAATACATGTCAGATCAGATAGATATTTACAGTTTTGAGGAATCCTTTTCAGATGAACCATTGAAAAATTTGTTCTGAAACGTTCGTTTTGATGTACTCCCAGATATAACTTTTGCCACTTTTCTCTTATTTGTACAAAGGCTGGTATGTTGCAACACAAGTTACTAACAGCAATCACTAAAGAACTCAACAATATTTTAATTTTGCTCTCTGAATTTATTTCTGTGTTGCCACTCGTAGTTAAGATGAAATATGTCCTAAGCCCATACCAATAAAATATACACGAATGTGGGTGACATAAACTTTCATCATACAACTGGAAATCGTAACTAATATCCACAGAATTCTGAATTTTATATTTATCATCTGTCTTGTCTGAGACTTTAATGGGAGACTCAGAGGAATCTAATTTGTTGTAATATAATAACTCGAATTCCACATCAGCAAACATAAGTTTTTCAGATCTTGTTGTCCATATGAATTCCCTAGTATTATCTACTTTTGAATCATCGTCCACCTTCCATTGATTGATAATTTCTTCAATGCGTGAAATGAATATTTCCCAGTCAGATGCCGTAGTGAAATCCTGTTGATAAAATTCTGTTTCCTCAATTTCTTCGTTCATTGTTATTGATAGCTTTTCCTATATATTGTGAATTTGAAAGTGAACGTCAAAAATGATAACCTCAATATTTGTATGTTTACAAAACTGACTTTCACTTCAACAACTCTGCCATCTCTGGGAGGAGGTGTGAAACATTGGATAAACGGTACAGAAACCTATCCTGCCATTTACAGATTCCTTCGTGGCCTGTATGAAGATCACTGCAAATTTGCTTTCTTCTTGAGAAAAGGTTTAGTATTGGAAGCATAGATGTTGAATAATCTACTACAGTTTTTAAACAAAAACATTTAAATAAGATTAAAATGTTATTTTTCAATAATTATTATTATATCTATACGTCCATCGAAAAAAAAATATTAAATTAGAACGGATGTCCTTTGAACATGTTCCCTGAAATGTGCCACGAGACCTAAATTTTTTTATTAGATTAAGATTTGTATTGATTGCTCAGTTAGTTAATACATTTCAGTTTGATCTCATTGCTTCATCAATTCAAAATGTCTTTTTCAAGAATAACATACGTTTTTTCTTCCATAGTTTTCCTCCTAACAATAGTTACGGTAAGTCTAATTACTAATATACAAAATGTTGCATTGGCAAATGTTATACCAATTTCAACACAGCCCTCTAAAAATTTCAGGGACAAAATTACAAAGTAACGGAACAAGTCTTCTTTGATATCGAACATGACTACAAACCTATTGGTACAATTATAATTGGTCTCTTTGGCGATGTAGTGCCCAGGACAGTTTGCAACTTCAAGGCAATTGCTATGGATGGAATCAACGGAAAAACTTACGAAAATACGCAATTTCATCGAGTCATAGACCGATTCATGATACAAGGTAAAATCACTGCAAATTCAACACAGTTGAATTATAATGCTCAATTATTGTAGATTGCAGGAATTCCTAAATTTCAAACGTAAATATTTGAGAAAAATGAAATTTTGTCGAATTTAACCAACCGTGTTCATTACATTTATAATACCTACGATCAGAAATTCAGGAAAAAACATATATTCAAATAAAAAAAATTATAATTTGAGGAAGGTAAAGACTTAAGACGTATAACAACACACGAAAATCATTTAAGTATTGCAAAATTCACAATAGGTACCTCAATTTATTTTAATATCGTGTAGGACCTTCCCTGCTATGTCTCAATGATCAATGCTGTTACACGATTTGGAGAAGAAACTAGTTAGAAAAGCACAGAGTTTAGGAGCTTTGGCATGTTTGTTCAATTTTATAGCAAGAGCATCCAGGTAGGTACTGAACTAGTCCGAGGCAGCTTGGCTTGCAAAAAAAAATATTTTCACAATACTTAATCGTATGAGTTAGGCTATAAAATAAGTTTTTGAAGGCTCTTGCAACATTTCAGCGATATCTGAATTGTGATATGAGTCAAAAAATATAAAAAAATTCTATGAAATCAGTGATATGGTGAATATTTTATGAATGGTGCAGTTCATTAGTTAACTCAACTTTAGAACATTGAACTGCTCTAGGAATTAAACTTATCAGTTATCGTATTCCATATAGGTATTGGTTTCTCAGAGTTGGGAGTGGTTTCATTGGAATCTTATGATAGATCTGCATCAAAAAATAAAATAGATTAAATGAGAACCCATTGATATCATTCCCAACTCGGAGAAATCAATACTTTCGGAGTTATGATTTGTCTAATAATAATGAAAAATGGCGATACCGTTGTTAAAAAATCAACAAGTCCAGTGCGTTCCTGCTAATTGGGTCCTTCATAAATGGCTTCGTATAATAAATATACTTATGCATATATCTCACAAATCAAATAGACCCCAGGGGGTTCATTGATTTGCCGAGAAATCAAGAGCAGACGCGTTTCTGGCTTCTTGGCCTTCATCTGTACTCTGTAAAATGATCGACCAAGCCGGCTCTGAGAGGCCAAGAAGCCAGAAACGCGTCTGCTCTTGCTTTCTCGGCAAATCAATGAACCACCTGGGGTCTATTTGATTTGTGAGATATAGGCATAAGTATATTTATTATACGAAGCCATTTATGAAGGACCCGATTAGCAGGAACGCTCTGGACTTGTTGATTTGTCTAAGTTTGAACAAGAGTGCCACCAAAGCTCCTGTCCTCCTGTCCACAGGGCTTTCCCACTTTTCAATTTGGGTTCTGTACGTCAATTCTCAAGAATTTTCGTAATTAAATTCAAAACGTAGGTCTATGACTCATCTCATGTTGGATTTATATACATCAGGAAATTATAATTAGAGTATTCTATGAAATCATTATACAGGGTTGTCCAGATCTTAACCAAGAAATTTTAACCACGTATTCCAGGTCAAAAATAAGCCCTAGTTTGTCATACAAACATATGTCGAGAAATGCTTCCTCTCCGAGATACAGGGTGTTAAAATTATAGAAAAAAAATGTTTTTTATTAATAACTTTTACACTTTTTGAAATATCTCTAATAAATTTAGGACATAGGTTTTAAGGATCAAGGAGCACTTTTTGAATGGAATAATTTTTTGTTTATTTTACCAGTGGCGTCCGCACTGCATCGAGACTGAGTATTTTCAGACAAAAAAATGATACGCCACTGGTTTTCCAACATTAAAAATTACTCTTGAAATCCTTATTTAATATGGAGCAAATTCATTTGTTGCGTTTTTGACATCCGAGGTACCGTTTCCGAGTAAAAAAATTAAACACATTCTCATGCATGAGTAAATCGCTAAAATTTGATATGGTACATAATAATAATAAGACTATCTTTGTAAAGGAAACGTATAATTACAAAAAAATAAGCGTTAATAGCCACACTCAATTATGAATTTTAAGAAGGTGTTAGAAGTAAAAGAAAGGAAAACATTTTTTTTTTCTAATAATTTTAACACCCTGTATCTCAAAGAGGAAGCATTTCCCGACATATGTTTATACGACAAACTAGGGATTATTTTTGACGTAGAATACGTGGTTAAAATTTCTTGGTTGAGATCTGGACCACCCTGTATAGTATTGAGAATAATCATTGAAATTTTGAAAAATCATATCTCCGAAAGTACAAGTTTGTTAGAGTTGAGAATGACATCAATGGATTCTTATGATGAAACTGCATCTTAAAAAAAAATTGAAGATAAAATTTGTAATATGAAAAAAAAAATTTTTTGTTGCTCCTAAACCACCTGACTGATGTTGTCCAATAACGAATTTAACCGAGATATTTAATTCCTTAACCTACTCTGAAAGTTTCAACTGGGTAGCTCATTCCGTTCGAGAGTTATCGTGTTAACGGACGGACGGACGGCCGGCTGGCAGAATCGATTTTGCCAATGGATTCTTGATGAGTGAGTCGAACCAAATCGTTCAAGATCATTTTCAGCCAAAAATTACAAAATTACAGACATTTGGGCAAATTGATAAGCACTCTGTTCCGAGGAACAAGAGCGCCAAAAATACGTCCAATATACCATATTCCATTCTCTTTGACCAACCAATAGTTTTAAATATCGATATAAATGCATCTAAATAACTGTTTTCCAACCTCCTCTGAAACTGACACTCGAGAATTTTCAAAATTATTTTTTTCGTATTGCATCGGTGAAAAATTGTGATAATTAAGAAAATTCCTATTGCTTATATGGTTTTTCATTCTTTGTGGTTTCATATTATTCAGAATATTTCTGATTTCGCCAAATCCTCGAATCTTGGGTACCCCATATTATATCTGGATAGTACATCTAGATAGGGACAAATCTAATGTTCGAGCTCTTTTTTCATCGCTGTGGACAAAATTCAAGCTTTGCCAACAGTTTTTGGGCAAAGCTTAAATTTTGGCGATTTCAACAATGGTCTATAACTTTAAATAATCATTAAACGATACTGTGGGATGTATACATTCAACAGATATTTTTCAGAGTTTGGGAGAGAAAACCCAGAAATAAACCATTTAATAATGTCTATAACCTTGTTTGTGAAAATTTTATAATACAATTGTCACCTTCGGGAGGCATCTTTTTACGTTATAGGGGCCATTGGCCTAGCCACAAGTTTTCTGAACTGATTAATTTGAACGAAAGTTATACCTAAACGAAATTTGTTTTTCAAGTAAACCATAGCAGGCCATAACATTTTTTCCCGTTTCAAAAATGTGTGATATGTGCCTATTCAAATAAACTAGAGTTTATAGTTATAAATATACTATTGATTACAAATGAATACATTTCTGACTACACCAATGAATTGTACGAGTCTGCTGGCACAGCTAATCATTGCTTTCTAAAATTTTCTCAAAGAAGCGATTTATCGCCAAAATTCGAGTTTGTTCCGAAGCTTCGAGCACAAAAAACGATCAGAAATGTATGTTTTCACCAATGAATTCTTGAGGAAAAAATAGCTGGAAAACAATTATTTTTTCTCTAGGTCTTATGTTTACGGAGTGTAGTTCGCAGACATCGAATTTTGTAGAGTAGGTATAGGTATCTCGTAAAAATGTACCAATTTCCTAGTTCTAAAGCTGGACTCCGCTTGACGCTGTTTTTTAGGACACTCCGTATATTTATAAGAGTAAATCTATTGCAGGGGGAGATATTGTCCATGGAAATGGTTCCGGCTCAATAAGTATATATGGAGAGTCGTTTGACGACGAAAATTTCATCATAAAGCACTCCGGTCCTGGACTAATTAGTATGGCTAATACTGGCCCCAATACCAACGGATGTCAGTTTTTTATTACCACTATGGCTTCTCCTTGGCTAGACGGAAAACATGTAATATTCGGAAAAGTAAGTACCTACCTACATATGTCATATATGACATATGTAGGTATATATATGTACGTATATATATATATATATATATATATATATATGTACGTATACGTATACGTATACGTATACGTTTCTCGAATGAATTATATTGTGATTTTCAAAACAACCCAGCCAGGAAGAGTTGGATGAATGCAATGACCTGCTATTATTTTACCCAGATGTCTATATTTTCAAAATTTTTTGGGGAAAATGGTCTCATTGATGAATAGTCCAACGTCAAATCCAATTCTGTCCGTCCATCTGGCTGAGATAACTCTCCAAAGAAATGAGTTAGATAGTGGAAATTTGCAAGGTAAAATCCATCAAGTGGTTTTAGAGTTATGGCCATTTTTAGTTGAAGCATTTTTTATGAATTTATCCGAAACTAATCACTCGATCTATCTGAAATATATAGCATCAAATTGTAGAATCATGACTTTCATATGCATGGTAAGTTTTGAATTGATCGGATTGCTAAAACCTGAAAAAAAAATTCAAAAATTTTATAATTTTGCTTACACAATATCTCAAAAAATACTGATTGAATTGAAACTTGGTAGCAATGCTTATATACCATCATAGAGTTCTGCAGTTTACAGTAAATCCGTATTTTCTGTTATGATAAAGAATCTCTATTCAATTTCAATTTATTGAGGAACAAAACAGATACAAAAAAAAAACTTATAACATGGACACCTAAGCAAGCCTGTGAATGAAACTAATCAAATACAGTGCTATACATAAACTGGATCGAAAAAAACTTCTACGTAAAAAACTTCATGGTGGTATAATCAAATATCGAAAAAAAAAAGGAGAGAAAAGCTAAACTGACTGAAAAGAAGAAGCCTTCAGATTTCACTATAACTTTTTTTAAAAAACTTTATGGTGATATAAACAAACATCGAAAAAAAAGAGAAAAAAACTTACTGAAAAGGAGAAGCATTGAGATTTAACTCAGCAATGCTTTAAGTTCGGCATAATTATCGGAGACATGGACTCCAATTCTTTTATTAAACAAGTTTCTTGACAAACGTTTGAGATCCTGAGGAATGGCGTTCAACAAACGAACTCCATTATATGAAACGCTCTTCTGGCATGCTATAGGTAAAGTTGATTTATTGGATATCTCATTTTATCGTTGCCCTCTAGGTACATTCAAAATTTCATCGAATTCTGGTAATGAGTTTCTGAGATTCCATTTTTTCTCGGAAATTTTAATTTCAAACTTAGTGCGATATTTAAAACATAAAAATAAACAAATTTTACACATAAAAAGAAACAAATTTCATATCGATCGAATACGTAACACTTGAAATATTGGGAAAATAAAATATCAAATGGGTATTTCTCCGAAAGTGAATTGTATCCATTCACGAACTCCTCCGGCTTATTCAAACCTACCCTGCATATTGAAATTGTAAACCTAATTATTTATTGATCATATTAAGTCGAAGTCCCACTATTTCTTTACCTGTTCATGTTATGATAACATAAGAATTCGAGAAAAACACTCCCTCACGAAATACTGCATGAACCTTCAGCAGTCTTTATTTTATTAACACGGGAAAAATGCATTGGGCATCTACTGAATTAAAATTTTTAAGTAATTAAAATAGTGAACTAACTCAGCGGGGTTCGAACCCGGATTTCCTACGTGGCAGGAGAGCAAGCTAACATCTCGGCCATCGAGGTGTTGTTATAATTCTGAAATCAGCAAGATTTTAAATTTCAGAAGTGGTAGATACCAGTTCAAAATTTCATTATATCATGATAATGGCTTAAATAAATAGCCGATCGAGCTGAAATCCGATACTTGATTGTAAACTGGCTTCTTGAAGGTTTCTTGACAAGTTCAGCGGAATCTGACAGATATTAAAATTTTTGAACAAAAACATTAATTTTTCCTAGTAATCCTCAAGAAATTTTGTAAAAATTTGCGCGTTGGTATACTACAACTAATTGCCAAGTTTCAATTCGAACGGATCTGTATTTTTTGATTTATTGAGGAAACAATGTTTCTGATGGGTATAACTCCGAAACCGTTGCTCCGATTATGCCCATTAACGAACTTAACCGTGGCATTCTGATGCCTATCCTCAAAATTGCAATTCGCTATCTCTTTCCGTTCGAAAGTTTCCGTGGTAACAGTAGGCCTGCTGGACAAAATTGGATTTGACCTCGAATTCTTCATCAGTGATACGAACCTAATCGTTTGAGAACATTTTCCTCTCCTTGATCTTGTTTTTAGTAGTAAATCCGTAAAAGTTCAGTCTGCCGTGGACCTGCTGCAGGTGAATAGCGCTCACCATGTAGCACTGGAGTTCGAAGTTCAAGTGTCAGTTTCTTCTTCTGTGCCATTAATGTTTGAGGAACAGCAGTTTGATTTTAATTGTAGGGACTATATCGGCCTTAATGAGTACTTGGCTTCTTGCGATTGGTCGTTTGATGAGGCCTGTGTTGACAGCGCTATAGCAAAATTTTATAATAATCTTTATGATGGTTTATATAGATTTATCCCTGAGAGGGTGGTGAGATCAAGCGGTTATCCTTCTTGGTTTAATTGTGAGCTCGTTGCACTTATCAGTCGTAAAAAGAGAGCACATAGAAAGTATAAATATTCTGGTAGTACTGTGGACTATAAGTTGTTCAGTGACTTGCGGGCGTCTTGTAAATCGTTGAGTGTCAGATTATATCGCGAGTACATTCTTGAGGTGGAACGGAACTTGCAGTTTAATCCACAGTATTTTTGGAATTATGTTAATTCGAAGCGTAATTGTAATGGTATACCAAACTGGATGACTTATGATGATGTTTCAAGCTCTGACGGTAATGAGACTGTTAACCTTTTTGCAGATTTTTTTGGTGATGTGTACGGTTCCGAGGAGATCGTTCCGCCCGAATTCAAGTATAATTACTCAGTCGACGCCAGTTCATGTAGCTTCACTCAGAAAAATTTTCTAGTAAATACAACGAAAAATGTATGTTAATGTAACAATAATAAGATCCCTATTTGGTCAATCTAAAATTCTGTTAAATTTACAGAAGCCCTTTTGTCAGCTATCCAATTTCAAGAACACATTATAAATATAAAGATTTTTCTGTTACCATGATAATAAAATAGTTCCGTTACTAGCATTAGAGTTATTACATAATACAAAATATTGATATTCATAACAACACTTTCGTGTAACATGAACAATATATTCATAGAATAAATATTTGTGTACTGTATTAGGTCAATGATGTTTCTTTTACGTTAATAAAAATATGCTGTTATACTTATACAAAATAATTCAATATTATAGTATTACATTCAAAAGAAATAACGATCTTGACAACAGTAACTTATTGTAAAATGGATAGTGTAATTGTGAAATATACAGATTTATACACTCTTGCCAATAGTATTTCCTTTGTGCTAATCAAAATATGTTATTATGTTGTTAGAAAAGAATTATAACTTTAACAGTAAAACTGTTAAACATACGAAGGGCCAGGACACCGGCTAATGGAAAAATGGGATCCGCTATAATTTCCTGAATATGTGGTATATCGAAGAAGTCGGTTTCCTGAACAAGTGTCTGTGGACCCAAATTTAATTCTATGACTACTTATACAGGGCATCAAAGTTGGAAAATAATTGTCTTCTTTAACGATATAAGGTTTTATTATTTGAATGTATCATGGATTTCACTCCAAAAGCCATATTACTGTGCCTCACCATGGACTTATATTTGATATCATCAGTTAATATCATGTCAAAAAATGCACAAATACATTAAAGCAATGAAACCTCATACCTATAATTTCAATAATTTCAATGTTCCAACTATAATACTCTGTCTATTAAAAGGTAGTCATCGGATTGAGTTGTGTCTACGAACACTCCTTCAGAAAGTCGACCCAACATTTCACGAAATTTTACTGGAAACCGTTTCTCCATAAGCCTGGTCCTTTATACTCTTTTGTCAATAGTATTTCCTTCGCATTTTCTGTACCAGTTATTAAGGTGTAGGTACGATGAAACAAAATAATTAGAAATGGAAACAAATTTATTCGAAGAATAAAAAAATATAAAAACATTCTCAACAGAAAATCTTGAAAACAAATAAATAACAAAAACGAATAACTATATCTCATTTTGTAACACTCGATATAAATCAAATATAGCACACAGTTTGCCCAAAAAAATACGGCATTTATTTTATCTAAAAACTAAAAAACCCGTTTCAAATAGAAATTTTTTTTTTCAACTCATTTATAAACATATTGTTGTTGGGTAAAACAACGTCATGTTTCGTTTTCATATCATAAAAATAAATTTGAAAAAATTGCCATACGGCTATACATTCAATAGGGTAGTTCAAATTGGGCATAGTTGAAACCAACAACTCACTGCTGAAATTGGAGAAAAAAATATATATTTGATTTGATCGCAACAAACAAAATATTGTTTGGGGTTAAATATATTGTCTTCGTAAATTACCACTAGGTGTGGTTGGATCGGTATGTTTTTATCTTTCAATGAATAGAGTTTGGTCTCGACTTCCGCTACACTGGCACGTGTTACTATGAAGGCATCCTGGGAATCAGTTATTGTGTATTTAATCAACACTTTCTTGGTACCAATTCTTTGGGTCTTCTTGGATGTTGGTGCAATCGCCGCGTGCAACAGTAACAAAATGCCAACATTTCGTCCTTCTAAAATAAAGATTACAATTTAATATCAAGAAGATCAAGAAGTAATAAACAATATAACCACATGAAATTGATATTTTCTTGTCATAATCTCTGAAGGAATGAAAATAAAAAGAATAGCCATAGCAAATACAGATGTATACCTAATTATACATATATCAAGAGATACAGTCTGTCAAAATTAAAACTGTAAGGAGAAACACATTTTTTTTTTATTTTCTGAAAAATGAACCGTCCTTATATTTATTTTGATCAATACAAAAGTTAATACAAAATTATCTTCTGGCATACGGTTTTGCGGATTTCATCTACCTGTATACTTAAGCATATATCCTGAATTTATATTTTATCCGATAGCCGTGACAAGAAAAAATAAATATGGCAAAATATAGAGCTGAGACGATGCTTGGCCAGTCCGAACGAAACTAATGAAATTTATATATACACATACGGTTAAACTTCTAGAAATTAAAGCAATTTTAATTTCTTTTATATTATGCAACAAGGATTGAAAGAATAATTGTTCAAATATATTGTCAACAAACCTTCTGAAATTTCCTTCTGTGTTTTTCAATTTTCCAGAAGCAGCAGACATTTCTTTTCTTTTATTTTTCGAGGGAAAATTTCTAATGCTACATTGACAAATAACTGCCACTTCAAATATATACTACTTGCTCTTGGATATAAATATTCGAAATCTATTTCGATCTGAAAACAAATATTCGAAAATTATCATTTGTAAATAATTTATCGATAATTTTTATTCCAAAAATAAAAGTATAAAATCTTACCAAGGTGTAACCCAATGGGTGTCTATATAAAGGCCATTCAGTAAGAATTTTTGTCAAGTTTTCACTCTCGTCGTCAACCAAATACTGCCTTCTATAATTGTGGCATTTTTTCCATAAAATCTTTATGTCCTCCCATCTCTCTTCCTCTTTCATGTATTTTAATTTCTCCTTCATTGTTTCGGCACCTTCTTCAGATTCAGGAATAACTGTCAAAACTTGAAATTAAAGATACCTTTTTGAAGCCTGTATTAAAGTAATAAGAATACCTCAATGTGACTCTGGGGTTACTTGTCTTTTGGCAGAAGGCACCTCTATGAGACCAATCGATTTTAGTTTTCGAACATTGTTGTAAAATTTCGCTAAAAGTTTTCCCTTAGGAGCTTTATTTTTCTGTGGAGCGAAGTAATATTCCTGTAATAGAAGATAATGAAAATAATATGTGATAGACATATTCACAAACTGATATAAAATGAATACCTTGATTTCTTCAGGAAATAAACATAAAATTTGAGATGTTATATTCTTCGCAAGTGACACAGTCATTTTTTTATTATTTTGAATAAAGTAATCTACTATTTTATCCACCAATATTTGCCTTTGGGCATCTGGAAGTTCCTTAACGTCCTGATCAATTAGCTTCATAATTGATTTTCCTTCATTGTAACTATTTAACACTTCTTTCAAGTCTACCTAAAAAGAAATAAAATTTTAGATACTATCTATTAAATATTATTTATGTGCCATACCAGTTCAGTACACTGATCTTTCAATGAAGACATGTCCGGTGTATTGAATGCCACGGTATTTTCAGGTACATCTGATTTATTTTTGCTGTACCTACTTAGGTCTTCGTGAACATAGGTACCCTAAAAAGAAACTGTTAGCGTTTGGTCCCTTAGTTTAATATTAGTAGTATAATTTGTTTTTGCCATTCGAACAGACAATACTCAAACTTCACTTTGATTCCTCAAGGAATATCAAAATTTATTTACAGTTACTGCCCTTTATTCGGGAATCGTTCCGAAATGCATAAATGTAAATACTTCTGCACGATCTTGAAAAAATTGCTGCGAAATTACCATGTCGGTGCATGCGCACGACGTTTTTAGAAATACACTTGTCGAAACTTGGGAACTGCACCTATACCTACCTGCTTTCGTCATCGATATTGTTGTGGCATGTTACCGATAGCAAAGATTAATTAATAAAGTAATTTAGTAAATGGTAATAAAACAACCGGTAATTCCACAACTGTGTATCAATATAAATACCAATTTTAACCAAGAAATAAGTTGACTACTTACCACTGCACTTTTTTGCAAGCTTTTCAGCTTCAAACACTCTTGCTTTATTGAAAATATGCCTTAATTTTCTTTTAAAAGTTTTTCTTTGACTTTTAATATTGTTTGAAGTCACCATACCTAACGCATTAACTTCACTACAGTAGTCTACAACATACACGGACACGCAATGCCCTTATTGTTGTTGGCTTGTTCTTCGCGAATATCCGTTTCATTTCGGGGCATTCGTGTAAAGAAGGACTGTTAAATTAACAGTGGAGTGTGTTGGATATGCAGTGTAATTGTTAAATTAACAGTGGGGTGTGTTGGATACGCAGTGATATTGTTAAATTAATAGTGGAGTGTGTTAGATACGCAGAGATATTATTAAATTAACAGTGTAGTGTGTTGGATACGCAGAGATATTGTTAAATTAACAGTGGAGTGTGTTGGATACGCAGAGATATTGTTAAATTAACAGTGGAGTGTGTTATATACGCAGTGATATTGTTGACTATTGTTAACCAATGTTCTTCGATACAATATATTGCTATTAACACAACGAATATATTTTAACAGTACCTATATGATTTTTGTGGGCTTGTTCCATCAGGCCTGCCGTCCGTAAGCCCGATAACCCACGAACGAAACGGGATAGGACCTTCATATCTTAAGAGTTGGTTCGGGCTCAAAATAAGCCGTTAAGTACGGACAAAATTACTTGAAGGATTTCGAAGTTTTTTTCGAATGTACTCATTCGATGGAACTGAAATTCAGCAGCAAGCTGTAGAATTGCAACTTGAATATGCATGCAAGTTTTTTATTCATCAGATAACTAGGAATAGAAAAAAAATTTGAAATTTTTTTTTCGCAATAACTCGGAATATACTGACCTGTTCAAATTGAAAGTCTGTAGTAAGTTTAAAAATACCGACATGAAGACTCATATAGGAAATCGTTAGGATAGTATGAGCAGAAATATAAAATTAAAAAAGGATTGATGTGAGGTCAGTCTGCTTTGGTCTGCTTGATCATATCAACCAATCTGAATTGAATGAAATCATAAACAAGCGGTCAAAAGGAGACCTGCATTCAGTGCTTTTTTGATCAATTTTTCTTTGAAGATCATCTCCAAAAGAAACGACGTTAGGTCCATATGCTTTTGCGCGCTTGTTCAGACATTATTCTATTCAGATTGGTCAACATAAACCAGCACGCCAAAGCAGACTTACCCCATATCAGTGTTTTTTGATTTTTGGCACTCTTGTTCCTCGGTCTTAAACGATTTGGTTCGACTCTTTGATCAAGAATCCATGGTCAAAATCGATTTTTTCCGGCCAGCCGGTCCGGCCGTTAACACGATAACTCTCGAAAGGAATGAGCTAGACAGTTGAAATTCTCAGAGTAGGTTTTGGAGATAAATATCTAGGTTAAGATCGTTATTGGGCAAAATCGGCCTGACGGTTTCGATCAATGGGTCGAATCTAATAGTTTGACACCATTTTCGGCAAAAAATTCGAGTATTAAAAATATTTGTTCAAAATGATAGCACGCTGTTACCCATAACATGCGCACAAAAAGATATGCGGTCATAGGATGAAATATTTCAAAAACGTTCGAATTGTAATGATAATAATATGTGTTATAGACTATACAGTTTATTAAATATTATTTATAAATATTTTGTGTTATATTCACAATATTAAAGGTATCGAAGTAATGAAATTGTAGCTTCCTTTTTATTGAATTTTACTATTGTATTGATAAACAAAACATTGATTATAAGAATATTGTGAAGCTATAACAAAAATCATGTTGTTATCACAATATTTCATGTTTTATAGTATTAACAAACGACATTTAGGGTAACATAAATGCTCTGTTGTGGTTACCGTATTTTTTCGTAGTCAAAAACGTTTTGTGTTACATTTAACAATTTAATACTTTATACTTTCAACAGGAGTACTTCTGTTAATAATACTTAAAAAATTTTCTGAGTGTTTACTTCCCACGAAATATTTCAATTGATCACTAACCTGAAAGATAAGTTGAGTGTAGGACCAGATGGAATTCCTAACATGATGTTGAAAAGATGTGCTTGTGTACTGTCGCCTCCAATTTCTAAACTGTTTAGTATATCCCTCAGGAATGGAGTTTTCCCTTCATTTTGGAAACATAGCTTTATTGTTCCCATATTCAAGTCGGGTGACAGAAGTAAAGTTCAAAACTATAGAGGAATCTCTATCCAATCAACTATTCCCAAAATGTTCGACTGCTTGGTATGTAGCATGATATCTTGGAAGGTTGCTCACATTTTGATCGAAGAACAGCACGGCTTTCGAAGTAATCGTTCAACGTTAACAAACTTGGTGTTATTTATGGATGATTTGGTCCATTATTTGGAACGAGGATATCAAGTTGATGTTATACAGGGTGTTTGTGAATAAGTGCGACAAACTTTAAGGGGCGATTCTGTGATGAAAACTAAGGTGGGTATTTGGTATAAAATTTTTTGAAAAACCTCCCACCGTAAAAGTTAAACCCCTCCGAAGATTAACAAAAAAAAATTGTTCCTCTTTTTTATTTTCACTGTATATTAATCTAAAGATACGAAACTTGGTAAATATTATTTGTCAATAAAACTACACATTTTGGAATTTTTTCAACCATGCAATATGCTTAGAAGGGGTTGAAATAGTCAACCTCTGAGATATTTTTTCATACATCTTTTTGTTTAACAAATTTTCCCTTTTGAAAAACATGGCTGAGAAGTCCAATTCATTTATTAACTTTTTTGTCCCTACAAGCTTTTTCTAAAACTCAAGCATTTACGAGAAAAAATGCAATGCATTTTCAAAAAGCACCGAGGTGGAATTTCCCTAACCTAAATAATTTGTTTATAGTAATATAAACGTATGTTTTACAAGTTTTGCTTTATTTTCCTCATCACCCATTCTATTACCTTTCTTGAAGATTTCTAATATACAGGGAAAATAAAAAAGAGGGACAATTTCTTTTGTTAATCTTCGGAGGGGAGTAAATTTTCCGGGGGAGGTTTTTCAAAAAATTTTATACCAAATACCCACCTTAATTTTCATCACAGAATTCCCCCTTAAAGTTTGTCGCACTTATTCACAAACACCCTGTATATACGGATTTCTCTAAAGCCTTTGATAGGGTTAACCATAATATATTAGTTGCTAAATTGGAGGCGATTGGGTTGTCCGGGTCTTTGTTGGAGTGGTTGAGGAGTTTTCTGAGCGGGAGAACCCAGACTGTTAGATTCAAAAATTTTTATTCTAAGTTAATTAATGTTACGTCTGGGGTTCCCCAAGGATCACATCTGGGACCTGTATTATTTAATATTTTTATTAATGATATAAAGAGTATTCTTCAGGTTGAATTTTTGCTCTATGCGGATGATATGAAAATCTACTCTGCCATTCGTGATGTGCAATCCAGTATAGCTCTCCAGGAACAGATTGATGAAATTTTTCTTTGGACACAGTCAAATTGCCTACATTTAAATATTGATAAATGTCAAGTTATCACATTTTCCAAATCTAGATCTACGTTGGAGAGTCGGTACGTAATTGAAGGCTCAATTCTCAAGCGGGTGGGCAACATTAAAGATCTGGGTATTGTTCTTGACAGCCAACTTAACTTTAAAGAACATCTTTCATACATATCTTCCAAGGCGTTTAAAGTGCTGGGCCTCATTATGCGTAATACAAGGGATTTCTCACCTGACTCAATAAGATTATTGTACTGCTCTCTTGTTAGATCTAATCTCGAATACGCGTCCTGCATTTGGTCACCTCATTATAGGTGTAATATTCATATGATCGAAAAGGTGCAAAGGAAGTTCATGCGATTTTTGTGTTTTCGCTCTCACATGGTCGTCCCAACCAATTTGGATGGCTTGTTTGGTCTCGAAACCTTGGAAAAACGTAGGCTTGTGTTCGATTTGTGTTTAATTTTTAAGTTAATAAATGGTATTATTTCTTGTTCACAGTTGTTGTATAGAGTCCCATTTAATTTACCTGCTAGAACCACCAGGAACACACCAGTGTTTCTGGTAAGCACTAGAAGTACAAATTACGCCATGTTCTCTGTTTTAAATAGGTGTATTTCACTGGCAAACGAATATTCATCACATGTTGATTTTTTCTCTGGCACATTTGATTCATTTAAACGTAGTGTACGATCTGCTATTAATTTGTGAGGTTAGATATTGAAAGTGTTTACTCATTGTCGATCCTAGATTTTGATTTATTGTTTATGTTTAAGCATTTTTTTTTTTTTGTTGTCATGAACTTTAGTAACTTATTTTGTTTGTGGGGGTTTCCCGTGTATCATACTTAATTTGTATGTTTAAATAAATAAATAAAATAAATAAATAAATAAAAATAACAGACATTTAGGCAAAAATTATAGCAAGCTGTTTCCTAGATCATATGCGCAAAAATATCGCAACCTGTTAATATTATTCCGTATTCAACTGATATTCAGTATACTTCAAGTAAGACCTTATACTCTATTAATTTTATTTCTTGAGGTGGTCAAGGGACAAGATGTTGTACACATCATAGAACATGTGAAGAGAGATGTGAAAGATCGACCTTTGAAGCCCGTTATAATCGTGAGATCAGGTTTGATGGATCTACCGACGCCTTATATGGAACCAGAAAAAGATTTCGAGTAAGTATCCCTTATATCAAAAAAACTTCTAGCCACGCATTCAAGATGCGTAGATTTATTTTTATGAAATTTTTGAAGATGGTATTTAAATTCCAATATTCAACTTATGATCATATGTGAGTGGTGTGTTCACTTAATCCACTCTGTTTGAAACATTTCGGTTTTGTTTTATCTTGATTGTATGTCTAGATATGATGATATGACTAGTTATTCATTAATTTCTGCTGAACTACCTATCTACCTAAGCTGATCAAAATCATTAAAATATTGAAATATTTTTCAGGCTTACATTCTGGGCTTGGTTGAGAGCTGGTTGGTTTCCTCTATCTTTCTCATTCCTGGTTTTAGGAATATTTCAATATTTGATGTCTAAATTGAATACATTTTGATTGATGTGGAAATAAATGCTAAACACATGTAATTATTGAAGTATTAAAAAATTAAAATTTGGCAAATAGAGTATTTTTTCACTAACAATAGAATTGTTCGAGCAGAAACTTTCACTGAATAGAGCGCATATTTTGATGGGATTAGTTCTAGTCATAACTTTTCGTGCAGAAATTACAGACTGTAAAAATTGGGTACCTATACCTATATTTTCAAATATTATAACATTCATTGAGGGGTTGATTATGAAGTTGCTTTGTTATTTTATGTCCAGAAAACGAGTGCCTTCGAATCGAAAGGTTTTTCAAATTATACTAAATTTTATTCGGTAAATTAGAGATCTGTGTTGTAATGAATAGTAAATCAATTTCGTACGTTTCCATACGGTGTTTCTTCAAAATGTGGAAATATAAAATGTTAAAAGATAGGTAGATATGATTTGCTTAATTTTCATACAGTTCCAACTATATCTTTATTATGAATTTTAAATTTGAATTAATTTTCATTCAAACGATGTCAGAATTTCATTATCTTGAAAAACTATTAAATATTAAATATTATACTGTATAATATTGCCATCATCATCTTTTGAAAAATTTCGACAGGATCCAACTCTAGAAAAAAAAAATAATTCGAAAATTTCATAGATCAGAAACTATCGGTCAAATCAAGCTGATATTATGCGCAAACCTTCCAGCCACCATTTTACAATCGAGTACCCGATTCCAGCTCGATCGGCTTCGTATTCTAGGAATTATTGTGAAAATAAACTTTCGAACTGGTAACGGGTGGGCCATCTGTTGGTACGTTTTTGAATTTCGTCGTATGACAACGGCAAATGAGCTACAGACCCGAAATTTTTACAGTTCATTAGCCATACCGTCCGCGGCACGAATCAACATGTTTTCTCTTGAAGAGCGTTTTGAAATTTTAAAAACTTATTATCAATTTTCAGTGCTGTATCGCCGAAACTGTGCGAAATTTGAAAATAAATATGGGTCGCGATAAAGCACCCACCGAAGGCGCTATACGCAAATTGGTGAAGAAATTTCGTGAGAAAGGGATGTTAGTGGAAGACAGAAGTGGTCACAGAGCTCGGACAGTGCGCACACCCGAGAACATTGAGGCTGTGGCCCAAAGTGTGAGACAGAATCCGACGACCTCAACTCGACGCCGATCGCAGCAACTGAGAATAAGTCGCACCAGCCTGAGGAGAATACTGCACAAAGAGCTCGGCTTATTCGCCTACAAGATCTAGATGACTCCGGAGTTGAAAGCAAATGACCATCCGCTTCGATGTCAGTTCGCTGTGTGGGCCATAGACCAGTTCAATAACGACGTCGATTTTGGTCGAAAAATCATCTTTTCGGACGAAGCGCATTTCCATCTCGGCGGATATGTGAACAAGCGAAACTGCCAGATTTGGGGTTCGGAACAGCCACACACGCTATCGTAGAGGAGCCAATGCATCCTCCAAGAGTCACAGTTTGGTGTGGATTTTGGAGAGGTGGCATAATTGGCCCATTTTTCTCCGAAAATGATGCTGGCAACGCCGTTACCGTCAATGGCAAACGCTACAGAGCCATGTTGACCAACTTTTTATGGCCTAAAATCGACGCAATGAATGTGGACGACCTTTGGTTTCAACAAGATGGCGCCACATGCCATACAAGCCGACTTACGATCGACCTTCTGCACACCAAGTTTAACAACCACATATAATCAGCCGTTCAGGAGAAGTCAATTGGCCTGCGCGTAGCTGCGATTTGACACCGCTGGACTTCTTCCTGTGGGGTGCCGTTCAAGATCGATGTTATGCGGATAATCCAGAGACAATTCCAGCTCTGAAAAATAACATTACGACTGTTTTGAGTGAAATTGGCGCCGAGGTAGTTCAAAATGTCATCACTAATTGGGGTGTCCAAATGGCATACTGTAAGGCCAGTAGAGGGAGCCACATGAACGAAATCGTTTTTCATTCATGACGGGGATACTTTTAGCTTTACAACAACAAAAAAATGAATAAAAGATATCAATGCATACTCTATTGATCGCATTTTTAAAAACGTAGCAATAGATGGCCCACCCGGTATCTACTAATTCTAAAATTTCAAATGATGTGAATTTTAGAATTGCACCAACACCATGATGCCGCCTGCCGGGCAGAAGATTAGGGTTCGAATCCGCGCTGAGTAAGTTTACTGATATTCAGTTGATGCCCAATGCCTGCCGAAGTTCGCAAAGTTCTGTCAGTATTTCGTTAGGGTGCCTGGGGTGTTAATGGACAATAGAACATGCGCAAAAAATCTCCTAGCTTCTCGTCAGTGCTTTTCTCAAATTTTTTCATCTTCACACAACTCTCTAACTGTATGTAGATCAACAGAATTATGTTTGAATTATAATTTTCATAGTAGATTTGAGAAATGAATATCTCGGATAAGTTCGTTATTGAGTACAATCGGTCAGATGGTTTCGGATTGATAATTTTTGGCCCACTTGTTTTTTCTTAAATGATACTTTCTTTAATTTAATTTCTTTCATGATCATTCCCAACTCAGAGAAACGAATACTTTCGGAGATTTGTCAAAGTTGAACGAGAGCTCCTGTCCAAAGGGCTGTCCCACTTTTTTGGCACTCTTGTTCCTCGGAACAGAGTGCTTATCAATTTGTCCAAATGTCTGTAATTTTCGAATTTTTGGCTGAAAATGGTCCCAAACGATTTGGTTCAGCACACTGATCAAGAATCCGTGGTCGAAATCGATTCTGTACGGCCGTCCGTTAACACGATAACTCTCGAACGAAAGGAGCTAGAGGATTTAAATTTGCAGGGTAGGTTTGGAGCGTATATGTCTCGGACGAGTTCGTTAACGGGCGAAATCCACCAAGCGGTTTCGGAGTTATGGCTGTTTTAGTAAAAACATTTTTTTGAATATTTCCGAAACCGATCACTCGATCTATCTGAAATTTAGCAACAAATTGTAGAATAATGACCTTTATACGCATGCGAAGTTTTGTATTGATCGGATTACCGTAAAGTGTCACAAAAAAGTTTTATACATTTTTAAATTTTGTTTCCACAATAACTCTCGAACAGAATGAGCTAGGCAGTTGAAATTTCCAGGGTAGGTTTGGGACATAAATATCTCGCTTGTACTGAAATTTGTTCAATTCCCTCATACCTACGCCTTGAATGTATACATCGGCAACCAACAATACTTATCTTGCGTATTGTCAATTTCCTAGGTGCGCGTTTGTTAAATATTTAGGTACCAGTTTTTCATTGGTTTTTTTTCTATCCTTGGATTCGAATTATCGCAATGTAAGCGAGATAAAGATTATTCGATCTGAAATTATTACGTTGCTAAATGGAGGACTGGTGAACCTTACAGATTATTTTATGTTTAAATATCATTTTATGATATTCAGGGCATTGAAATCGGTCATCTTTCAATATTGTAGGTAGGTGAATTTAATGTGACTAATGCTTAATTTGTAACTTAACATCTTTCAATATTGTAGCAATAAAATTTGGATACTTCCATTCTCCCTTCAATTGGTCAACCCCCCCGTATCAGTACATCTTGGCACCCAACGTGGGGCCAATAAGAGATAACACAATAATCCAACACAGAATGAAATGTATAATTTGAGAAGTCAGAAGAAGTATCAGGTGGAAAGTGGCGAAGTGGCAGGTGCTCTCCCCAATATTTCAAGGGAAGAAGTGGATGCTGCTCAACCTCCTAAATCAGTCAGTTTAGGTGCGATTCCAAAACGAACTATAATATCATCCTACGAAACTCCTAAAACAGACAATATTAGGATAAATCAGCCAGGTAACATAGGTTTTAACTTCATTAGAAGACCTCGTTATCAGTCTGGACCAGTTTCTCGTCTACGACAGGCAGATGAATACCTGAGAAAAGAACCTATAAGTCATCAAAGTTTTAAGAAAAAATTTTACCCTAATCAAAGGGATGACAACCACAAAACTAATGCTTACCAAAATAAACAGAAATATTTTGAAAGAAATTAAAACATCAAAAGTATAAATGTCCTAGATAGTCAGGGAAACGGGGTCGTCCCCCACTCTTAGATGTGGGGGTGCAATTTGATTTTCTCCAAAATAGCAATCCTCTGATAGATATTCTAACGGAGGAGTGTGATTTCTCCATCCGAGGATCACTGTCCATCAGTTTTGGTTTACCTTTATAATTTTAAATTCTTCGCTCTTATCGATAGCGGAAGTAAGGTGACTGCAATCTCTAATGAGGTGTGGAGTCAAATTCAAGGATGTGTTGACATAATTCCGTACTTTCCATTGACGGGAATTCGTGTAGTTGGTGCGTTTCATACCAAATTTCAAAAGGTCACAGCTCAGGCACATTTGACATTCAAAATAGATGAAATGGATTTTTCTTTTGAAGTTTTGGTGTTCCCGAGCTTGATTTATCCAATAATATTGGGATGTGATTTTTCAAAGTAGACATTTTGCTTTCACAAAGATGCATTTTAATAAATCATAACAGCAAACAAGTTCGCGTTCCTGAAGCAAACTTGGTTGATAATGTTGCGCCTTCGCCATCTTTATCAATATAAACTATTCGTTTAGCGTCTTCACCAACATTAACAAATTTGAATCTTGAAAGTGGTGATGACGGTCGAGTATGCAACCAATGGTTTGATAATTTGGTTATGACTAAAAGCCAAGAGAAGAATTTTTTTTGACATTTTGAAGGAATTCGATTCCTTATTTTCAAACAAACCTGGTCGTACTCGTGAATACTATCATGAAATAAAGCTGGTAGATAATACCGAATTTTTTATAAAACCGTATCCCATACCTGTTGCTCATCGTCCAGCTGTAGAGTTGAAACTTATACAGTAAATCATAATAGTAACTATAAGTATACCATATAACGGAAAATCCCTTCGGCCCCGTCGAAGAGGGCGAAAACAGCCCTCCTAAGTATGAACAAATAAATTATTTTCATTATGATGGCGATGAATAGCCAAGTTGAAACTTATGCAGTAAATCATAATAGTAACTATAAGTATACCATATAACGGAAAATCCCTTCGGCCCCGTCGAAGAGGGTGAAAACAGCCCTCCTAAGTATGAACAAATAAATTATTTTCATTATGATGGCGATGAATAGCCAAGTTGATATGACGTTATATGGTATACTTATAGTTACTATTATGATTTACTGTATAAGTTTCAACTTGGCTATTCATCGCCATCATAATGAACATAATTTATTTGTTCATACTTAGGAGGGAAGTTTTCACCCTCTTCGACGGGGCCGAAGGGATTTTCCTTTATAGTGTATACTTGACGTCACTATTATGATGAGTATGATGAGTATGAGTTTCAACTTGGGTATTCATCGCCATCATAATGAAAATAATTTATTTGTTCATACTTAGGAGGGCTGTTTTCACCCTCTTCGACGGGGACGAAGGGATTTTCCGTTATATGATATAGTTATAGTTACTATTATGATTTACTGTATAAGTTTCAACTTGGCTATTCATCGCCATCATAATGAAAATAATTTATTTGTTCTTACTTAGGAGGGCTGTTTTCACCCTCTTCGACGGGGCTGAAGGGATTTTCCGTTATATGGTATACTTATAGTTACTATTATGATTTACTGTATAAGTTTCAACTCGGCTATTCATCACCATCATAATGAAAATAATTTATTTGTTCATACTTAGGAGGGCTGTTTTCACCCTCTTTGACGGTGCCGAAGGGATTTTGCTTTATAGTGTATACTTGACGTCACTATTATGATATACTGTATGAGTTTCAACTTGGGTATTCATCGCCATCATAATGAAAATAATTTATTTGTTCATACTTAGGAGGGCTGTTTTCACCCTCTTTGACGGGGCCGAAGGGATTTTCCGTTATATGGTATACTTATAGTTACTATTATGATTTAGTGTATAATTTTCAACTTGGCTATTAATCGCCATCATAATGAAAATAATTTATTTGTTCATACTTAGGAGGGATGTTTTCACCCTCTTCGACGGGGCCGAAGGGATTTTCCTTTATAGTCTATACTTGAAGTTACTATTATGATATACTCTTTGAGTTTCAACTTGGCTATTCGTCGCCATCATATCGAAAATATTCTATTTGTTCATACCTAGGAGGGCTGTTTTCACCCTCTTCGACGGGGCCGAAGGGATTTTCCTCTATAGTGTATACTTGACGTCACTATTATGATATACTGTATGAGTTTCAACTTGGCTATTCATCGCCATCATGATGAAAATAATTTATTTTTTCATACTTAGGGGGGCTGTTTTCACCCTCTTCGACGAAGCCGAAGGGATTTTCCATTATAAGGCATACTTATCGTCAATATTATTGTTTTCTGTATGAGTTTCAACTTGGCTTATCGTCACCATCATGTTAAAAATTATTCTTTCATGCTAACGAGGGCAGTTTCACCCTCATCGACGAGGCCAAATGAAGTTTCTTTTCTTAGAACATGTTTGTCATTACTCGTTTCATTTTGTTATACCTTCACTCGAGCTTAGTCAGGTTAAATTGTTCGAATATTTTTATTTATACTGTACTCACGAAATATTCAGTTCACAGCTTCATAAAAATAAAATCTTTTGAAAAAACCTCTTTTTGGCGCTCTAGTTCCTCGGAACTGAGTGCTTATCAATTTGCCCAACTGTCTGTAATTTTGGAATATTTCGATGAAAATGGTCTTAAACGATTTGGTTCGACTCACTGATCAAGAATCCGTGGTCGAAATTCATTCCGTCCGGCCGGCCGATCCGGCCGGCCGTAAGCACGATAACTCTCGAACGGAATGAGCTAGAGAGTTGAAATTTTCAGAGTAGGTTTGGGGGATGAATATCTCGGCTAAGTTCGTTATTGGGCAAAATCGGACAGATGGTTTCGGAGTAACAAAAAAAAAATTTTTTTTTACGGAACAAATTCCAAATCAAATTTTTTTTAATAAGCAGTTTTATCATGAGAATCCATTCATATCATTTTCAACTCTAACAAGCTAATACTTTCGGAGATATGATTTTTTAAAATTTCAATGTAAATCGTATTTCACAGATTGATATAATTATTATTCTATGTATGAATTCTCATAATGTCAACTTGACAGAAGGGAATATTGTAACTTCAAAAATATTGGGGTTAAAATATCGTATTTTAGCGATGCAACGGGGACCTCACCCGAAAATGTTTGAAAATATTACGTAAATATTGAAAGCATAATTCTGTAGTTTGGTGAACGTAGATCAGGAAATTTTTGATCGATTACAAGGTAATTTTTTATTATTATCTTCTTTCATATTTGTTTTATGGAATACCTACTATTTGTAGGTACTTTAAACCTGTTTTGGGCAATTGTCATACGAAACTTGTTTTTTTGGCGCTCTAGTTCCTCGGAACAGTGTGCTTATCAATTTGCCCAAGTGTCTGTAATTTTGAAATTTTTGGCTGAAAATGGTCTCAAACGATTTGGTTCGACTCACTGATCAAGAATCCGAGTGCGAAATCGATTCTGTCCGGCCGGCCGACCGGCCGTAGGCACGATAACTCTCGAACGAAAGGAGTTAGCGGATTGAAAATTGCAAGGTGGTTTTGGAGCGTAAATATCTCGGACAAGTTCGTTCGATCTATCTGAAATTTAGCATCAAATTGTAGAATCATGACCTTTATACGCATGTGAACTTTTGTATTGACCAGATTACCGCAAAGTGTAAAAAAAAAAAATTGTAAATTTAAAAAAAGTTTTTCCACAATAACTCTCGAACGGAATGAGCTAGGTAGTTGAAATTTTCAGAGTAGGTTAGGGAGATGAATATCTCGGTTAAGTTCGTTATTGGGCAAAATTGGCAAGATTTAATTCGATTTCTTCCATGGTGCAGTTCTCATTCTCATGATTGCTCATTTAATCTTGATAAATAAACTATTATTTGAATTGAATTTCCTTTATGATGCAGCTCTATCATATGTATAAATTGATATAATTCCCAACTCAGAGAAACCAATACTTTCGGAGATATAATTTGTCTGTTTGAACTAGAGCGCCAGAAAGCTCCTGTCCACAGGGCTTGAACCCATTTTTTGCCTCAAAAATACTACGTAACCGAAATTAATATTATAGACAACATTCACGACGCCAATGATCCTTCGGGAAAGATCGGAAACTGGCTGCCAGATTTTGGCTGCGAACTTCACGCCGATGAGTCTATCCTTCAGTTGCTCACAACCTGGTTTGGTTTCACTTTATTGGCACATCACTTTCACCTCTCAAAAGTTTTAGGAGCAAGTTGTACTGAAATTTGTTCAATTTCCTCATACCTACGCCTTGAATGTATACATCGGCAACCAACAATACTTATCTCGCAAAGTGAAGCGAGATAAAGATTATTCGATCTTGAATTATTACGTTGCTAAATGGAGGACTGGTGAACCTTACAGATTATTTTATGTTTAAATATCATTTTATGATATTCAGGGCATTGAAATCGGTCATCTTTCAATATTGTAGGTAGGTGAATTTAATGTGACTAATGCTTAATTTGTAATTTAACATCTTTCAATATTGTAACAATAAAATTTGGATACTTTCATTGTCCCTTCAATTGGTCAACCCCCCCGTGTCAGTACACGCTTAAGTTCGTTATTGGGCAGAATAGGCCAGATGGTTACGGAGTAACGAAAAAAAAAATTTTTTTACTTACAAGTTTCAATTTTAATTTTTTTTAAGATGCAGTTTCGCCATAAAAATTTATTGATATCATTTTCAACTCTAACAAGCTTATACTTTCGGAGATATGATTTTTCTAAATTTCAATAATGTACTTCTCAACTTACAAATTTCAAATTCATTTTTTTTAAGATGCAATTTCTCCATAAAAATCCATTGATATCATTTTCAACTCTAACAAGCTAATACTTTCGGATATATGATTTTTCGATATTTCTATAATGAATCGTTTTTTTATGTTTCCACAGAATGCTATAATTATTCTATCTATGAATTATTATATGATCTGTGTTCATACTCGTACATGTCATCCTGTTCTAAAGGAGAGAGTGAAATTCATTTCAGCTATTTTAATTTGATTTCTTAAATGGTGCAACTCTGACAAACCAATACTTTCGGATATATTATGTGTCAAAGTTTGAACAAGAGCGCCAAAGCTCCTGTCCACAAGGCTTGAACCAATGTTTTATCGAATTTTTGAATTATAAATAATTTAGAACGTGAAGGGCATTAAAAAAATTATTTCTGTTCATTTATGCAATATCCGAAGTCGCATTTCATTGCTAAGGAATTGCAGATATTTGTGAATGAAATAAAATCGATTACCCGATTTTCATATTTATATTCCAGGAAAAGCATCTCCTAGGATTAGAACATCAAAAGTCGAGTATCTGTGATAAATATTTATTTTATAATTAAACAGAGTTTAACTGGCATTTACGAGTTTATAAATACATATAGATAATTCAACTTACCAGTTACAAATATTTGTACATTCATTCTTAAATAAAAACATTTCAGATTTACTTACATTTACACAATTCGATATTTTTCCGAAGGTACATGCTCTGTTCGGGGATATATTTTTTATCGAAATAAATAAGTTAATTTTGGATATCTGTGAATTATTCATCTGAACAAAATCCAGTTGAATGTCGAACAGAACATGTAGGACCGGGGATAAAATTTGTGATGAATGAGGATCGGTTTGTACTTGGGGAAAAAGGGTACTTGTCAAGCATACATCAATTAATATTAAACAGTCTCATATACATTGTGATATTTACAAACTATAACCGCATGTAATCTTGATAAATGTCCATTTTTCACATAGACAACATTTAACTTTGATAATAGTACAGTGCATCTCATATCTTGCGAATTTCTTATATACAAGGTGTAAAGCTAATTACTGGCTCCCATTTATGCACTTAACACAGCGAACGATATTTATATGAATCTAAGTCTATTTGAATGTACATTTTACATTTAGCTATTCAGTATTATACAAAGTATAGGCCTAAGAGTAACTCTAGTATTAAGAACAGCACACTATGGTGGACACGAAACAGAGGGGGTTTTTGGCATGGATACAAACTTTAAAAATATCCTCTTTGTAATTGATATCTTCCTTAATCGAAATAAATCTTTCTTGATATATTCTTTCCATGCGAAAAACTTAAAAGCTAGTTGTCACACAGTGTTGCTGATTGATATATCACAGTATTCATTGCCCCAAATCCGTTTGAAGACTAGTTTGTTTAGGAACGGCCAGGTCAGCCTACGCGGCCAAACCTTCTCTGGAGGCTGGCAGGAGGTCTTCTCTGGAGCTTTCACTGGCAGCCTTCCTTTCAAAATGCAGGTCCCAGAGGCTTCGAGGTTCTGGACCCTCGCGACTAGGGGGTCTTTCTGGACCCCTTTCAGGGGAGCCGCTTTGAGATCTGAGAGGTTCCGGGGGAGGATAGCCGAAGTTCAGGAGGTTGCCGTACTTGGCGGCCAAATTGAGACCATTCTGGTTGTTTTGGACTACTGACATCTCGTTCAGCTGGAAGAAAATGGTTCGATTAGATCTACAATATTCGATATAATCGATTAAGACTGTTTCAAACGAGTTAACATTACACGGTGAGGCAGCCCAAGTGCAATTTCGGTTCAACATGCAACATGGGGGGTCATCAAAAAGGCATGACCACTGAAAATATGGAACGTTTTCGGGCGTCTGTGGGACGAAACCCCCCAACGGTCAACGCGACAGCGCGCTCCAGTTGCTGGACATTCGGGGCGCACTAATTTCGAAGAAACATCTGAGCGTCCATCCCTCAAAAATAATGATAGTCCAGAAGCTTATGTCAAGCAACCATGTACCCTTGCCGATATAAGGACGCCATCTGCCGTGAGATCGCCCAGATTCCGGGCACAATGTTGGAGAACGTAATGCACAACTTCGCCTCGAAGAACGTTATTTATCAGACATTGGATCAGTATCAACCACATTTGAAAATTTGACTTTTGTCCAACAGACTTCCAACTTTGTAGCTAAAAGTTCACTACATGTCAATATCCTAGCTTCAATATCAAGCACATGGTGACCATTTTAAATGAGGTCATCCGCGATGCGTGGTTAGAAGGCGATAAAAATGGAGGGACATTTGTGATTTTTTTTTTATGGCTGCTTTTATCACTCATGCCAACCCATAATATATTTTCTATCCATGGGAGAAAAAAAGAGCCGATAGAACGAAGAATAAAGTAATTTCTTATATCAATAAAACTTTTTTCCTTTATCTGTTCCGATCTGAAAGTAATAGGTAGCAAATCGAAATGATTCACAGAAACGGTGAAATTCTGACAACGTATGAATCTTGTGTAAAATTTCAGCAATTCAACTGAAGCGGTAAATTTTTTATCCATCAAAATACACAGGTATTGGTAGAAAACAGAGCACGACTAGCGAATGGATACTCCCATCGAATATGGATCTTTTTGACGAATTGGAGTGGATATTTATTTAATAGAACGGGGTCGTGAGGCTTGGCCCAGCTCTTCAGAACAGCGACAGATACTATCTCTTGCTCTATTACCCTACTTATTCAATCCTAAGGTCATTGTCAATGGTGTATCTGATGACGTGAGGTTTTAGAACTGGTTCATCCATATGTAAAATTTTTAGGCTGGCCAGCTCTGGGCCAAATATGTATTCGGCAGTTTCAGATCCACAGAACCTGCATGTTTCGTCTGCTGACTTGTCCATGCAGTACAATTGGTAATTGTACCGACAGTGTCCTTCAGCAGTCCCACCAGTACCCGAAACTCAGCTCGTGGCAGCTGCAGGAGCTATCTGGTATAAGATGGTGAGAAATCTACAAATCTTTTTGCCTATGCAAGTCAGGAGTATTTCTCCAAAGATGTTATGTTATGTTCTGTTATTTAACTCCCATTCTTGGACTTCTGCCATGTAGTGGTCTCTTCCAAGCCTACAGAAGGTTTCTGGTCCAGCAGGTGTTATCCTTTTGTTTACTTCAATGCCAATTTGGGTCAACTCTTCTGAATATCCTTCGCATCGTAGGCCCTCGAAATGACGCAACTGTCGTGGAGATATCTACTCTGATAGTCAGGCGTTGAATTAAACGCTTAAATTCAACGTTCACAGAGTTCAAAAGAGGTATAGGAGTGCCTGGATAAACCTTCGAACTATGTAAGAACAGCAGGCTCTCTATGATCCGGATTCCTGGAAACTAAGGAATCAGGAATAACCAGGATGATAACATGCTAGGATGATCCTAACTCGCACATGCTCTTAGGATATTCTGAGATGTTTTCGTGGAAGATCTAGAAGGTTCAGGGATAAAGAAGAAACCATCGGAGAAGCAATGTGGCCAGATCTTCAAGGGTTGGAGCACTCCAATGTTAGCACTAGGAAATCAAAAACATATCTTGAACTCATAAAGAATATGGTACGTCCTCATATGGTTTTCCCAGGGGTCTGTGGAAATTCATGAGTAGCGTTACTGTGGTTGTGGACGGTGTCAGTTCTGAGGGTTTCAACATTTCTTGAGTGCCCTAAGTCTCAGTTTTGACACCGACCCTATTCCTCAAAGCAAAAGAATATTTCTCGGCAGATCAGGCTATTCTACTTCATAAGACACAGATCAGAGCAGGACTTGTAAAATGCTCTCATGTTTGGAGCCTAGCATCTGGCCATTCGTAGCAACATTTGGATTCCATCCAGAAAAGAGGAGTACTCCTATAACTTCTGTTTATCAGAGGTCCTTCTTTCAAAAAACTAGCAAATAGTGGAACACAAAATATAAAAAAAAATTCGTCTCCTCAATCGCTTCCTTACTAGGCATTGTATGGGACCCCATACAATACAATAACCTTTGCTAGCACGTAGGATAAGCATAAGCATAAGGATTAGCGGAAAACGACGAATTAATATTCTATGAGAAGGACTCCTGAACACCTGGTAACAAAATACCTTGCCATGCAGTCCCAGATACTGAAGCTATCAGAACTCTGCAACAGAAAGAGGGGCACAGTAGACCACAGGTCGCGAGCACTCATACCTATTAATTAATAAAAATAACAATGAAAAACATCAAAAATCGACTTACCTTCTGCATGCCGTTAAGGAACGGTGCCGGTAGATAGGGATAGAAAAGATCTGGCCTCCGCTGAAGAAATTCGGAATCCTTTGGAGTCATGGGGATGGGTGGGAGGTCTAGAGACATGCGACGACCTCGTCGTGACGCGCCGTTGCTCCACATGTGGGTACCCATGTGAACCTGAAGAGAAGCAAGCCATAAGCAAAATTCGCAGAATACAACAAACGCAATTCATAATCAATTCGGGAAATTAGTAGGTTAACATTGTAATAGTTTCTTCTGACAGGGTTGATGAATGATATTGATAAAAATTCAGACAATGATAAAGAATCTCATAATTGACTTTTTCTCAGGGATGATTGCTTTGTTAGTTGCATTAGTAAAGCATCAAGCCCGGCAGATCTTACCTTGAGGTTTCCTTTGGTTGTGAACGCCTTTTGACACACGCTACATCTGAAGGGCTTGTCTCCTGTGTGCGTCCTCATGTGTATCTGCAACGCCGAACTGGAGCTGAAGTTCTTATTGCACACGTGACATAAATGCTTGTTAGACTGCAAGCCTGCGAAAACACACAAGGCACACATGAACCCTCAACCTTTAGCAAAGTTAGTGCAAGCGATGGCGATATTGTTAAAGATCGCCCTCTTCTTTGGTATGTACATGGTGATTGTATTCTCTGACTGGTTCATTATCTCAGGAAAATAAGTGAAGATATGGTAATGTTACCAATGCGCCGTGAGAAAATATGTGAAAACTGATGAAATGATTGATATCGTATTTCTAAAATATTCTTATTATCGGGTCCTGTAAGCCTTCCCGTCATTCAGTCACGAAATTTACTTTAAAGAAATATCTTGACCGAGAATATCTTCTGAGAATTACTCATCAATTTTTGCTATGTCAGTATTAAAAGAGGAAGGTCAACGAGGATGTCGGGGTTCACCAAATGATATCCTCTTTTCTGGCTAGTGTATTTGCTTCCTCTGTAACCCTGACTCCTGAATGAAAGGGTTCATGACAAGGGTAGTTATTCCTACACCCTCTACACCCAGGCGCTACTATACCATCTTTGAAGTGGTGACAATGGAGGTTTGCGCCCTGGATTACCATTTGGTAAACCCATATTGTACTCTTTCCATATACGTATCATTTTATGAGTTATATTTGGTGACATTGGTATGGTATCAAACACCGCGAAGGGACATGTTTGGTACTCATTCGGTACATTATGAAGGCCCAGCGATATATGAATGAGATGGTTAAACTATTTTCCTAGATGATGAACCAGCGCTTCCAAAAAATGCCAATAAACGTTTGATACTTACTTGGTGGTCTTTTTGGGAGTGGAAGGTCAGATTCAGAGGGCTCCCTCTTCACTGGCAGCGATTGTTGAAGTTGCTCGATATGTTCAGTGGTGGGAATTTGTTGTTCTTGCTTCACTGGTGGTGGAGGAGGAGGTACCTCCCTCGAAGACATAATTTGTGGCGACGACGGCATCGAGTCCTCCTTCATGGTATGGGGAGGTTTGTTCTCGAACATGTGCTGGGGCATGTCCCTGATCTTATGGGTGAGCATGTGCTGCTTCATGTTACCCTGTGAAAGAGAAAAATTATCCTTGATGTTGGAATTGATATTTGGCGGGCTTACCGCCATGTGTATCCAATTTGAGGCGTATCCAGGTGTCATGGGTAGCGGAAAAACTGAGGGATGTATGGACTTGTGATGGGCAGATTTGCGTTTACTTTCTGCCCCTTCTGCTTCATCCTGGATACGCCCCTGCCTGCACATGCAGGGTTCCTGAAATATGTATACACGTTTAGTATGACATCAAGAAAGTTGGAGACGGTTAATTAGTTTTCCTCGATATATCATTTAGAACAGAGCCGAAGTATATTTTTTTCAATAAACAAGATGTCTTAAACCCTGATGTGTGCATTGATTCAATTTGGACTGATCTAGAGATATATCACTAGTAGATTGCTAGATGACGCCATTAGAAAATACATTATATTATGTGTCATTTTGAATTCGTTTTATGCCCGAAGTTATGCACATAATTGCTGAAGTTACCGAAGAGAAATAAAAAAAATCCATTCGTCTATCCAAAATAGAGTGCAGATTTGCATGGTCCAAGATTCGTGTTTGATTGATAGATCCTCTAATTGAGGTAAAATTTTGACATTTGGAACATAGAAAATGATTGATTCGAAAATTTGAAAACAGACAGTCAAATCCTCCTGGTGACTCTATCGACTGAAAAGTCAGGTATTTCAGTAACTTCCCGAAACAATACTCCAACTCGAAGTTGAATATTCGGAGATGACACCGTTGAAAACCCGATATTTTTAGACGCATCAGCTCCAAATGTATTTAGTTGGTTCGATGGTACACATTGGCATCGACCGAATCCAGCGTGGAAAGAAAAGTTCAGATGCCTGAGCTCTATGTCATTAAGCATTCACGAGACAACAGAACTGAGATGATTGAATTCAGAAATGAGCCAGCTATTTTCAGACACAATAGACTTGTCGCCGTATAGCAGATTAAACGCGTTGGCACCTGGCCAGCGATAACTTATGTCGATGTCTAAGTGGTCTATTTTTGATTGAGAATCCCGCTTTTATCTTTTCTTTCCCTTTTGGAAACGATAAACAAAGTATCCTGTTGATGCATTAGTTCATAAATTCACCAGAACAATATTTGAATATTTTTGTCGCCTTTTATCGAGAGTCCAGACGATCCACTTTTTGTCGGATAGTTTATTTCTCCACCCAAACTCTGATAGTCCTCGAGAGGAACTATTAAGACCAAAATTTATCGATTAAGAAAGGTTCAAACTTTATGACTTTAGTCTTATTGATTATCTTAATTGGGCTCCATTATTTGGGAGCTCGCATCAAATATAAGAGGATATCGCGATAGGGCTTGCTCATGACAGCATAAACGTGGAACTTCAAATACTCTAGAATAGAGCCCATAACCTGAACTTACCTTCGTTGAGAATCCTCTATCGCAGACGGTACATTTGAATGGCCGCTCTTTCGTATGACTTCTGTAATGGATCTCTAGAGCGGAATTACAAGCGAATGTCTTGAAACACAAGTTGCAGGTTGTATTTCCGCGACCTGAAAAGAATAAATCTGAATTTAGGTAATTTTCGCCAAGATTCACCAGGAATTGAATTATTTAAATTACAACATATAGTAGGAGACATGGCTGCGAGGCCATGTTTGAATATATGTTTTTCCATTTACCTGGTGGTCCAACTGCTAGCCTCAAAGGACTGAACGCCGTTGAAGTAAGAACTGAAGACGTTAGAGATGACAAGGCCGACGACATCAGTGGACTGTTATTCTGTCCAGGTGGAAGGAGCCCAAATGCGGAAAATATAGATGGTGCAGGACCGGGACTCGGCCCTGGACTAGTGATTAAAGGTTGATTTGTACGTGGAGTGAGATCTAGTGCACCTAGTGAATTACACTCAGAAGGCGTTGGACTTGTGGCTTGCTGAGACGAAGGTGGTCGAGGAATCTAAAAAAAATGGAGACCATTACAATCTTGCCACCTATTTTTCGTCAATTTTAAACTAGAAATGAAAAAATAAGGGTTCTTACCTGGTGGACGGGTGTACTTGGAGTGTGGTGATTCGGCGACTCTCTAACATCAGCGTTCCCAGGACTTGGGATCCCCGACGGCATCGGAGACTTCTCCCTATCTCCATTCTGCATAGGGGTAGAGTTGGTAGTCCTGTTTGAACATAAATCTTCAGCAGAACAGCTCAGACCACTCGTGGATAAATTTGAAGGAATGGCGCTACTCGTCGGAACGTTTATGTGTTGTTGAGCGTCACTTGGCGGGGGAGATGAGAACTGACTCATATTCTGGTCAAAGTTGCTGATATCGTCATCGTCGTAATCATCCTCGTCCATACTTTCGTGTTCGGACCTTCCTTCCCTCTCGTGTTTCACTTCGTATTTCATATGAAGCGGCATATGGCCGTGACCAAGGGGAGACAGACCCGGAACGCCGAAACCTTGACCCAAGAAGGGATTCATGTTGGGCAGACCAGGGAAGGAACCTGGCGATGAGAAATCCTTTACTTCAGCAGCTTGTATCTGCTCCGGAGTGAGATCAGTTGGTTCGCCTGTGTGTAAGCGGATATGTTGTTGTAAGACCAAAGCGTTTGTGTATTTTTTGTGACATACTGGACACTGGTGGAGCACCCTCATCGGGGGTTTGGCCCTGTGTACCCCCATGTGCGTTTTGAGGTTCCCTTTGGTGGTGAAAGCCCTACCACAGATTTTACACCGGAAGGGACGTTCACCTGTATGCGTTCTATAATGCATTTGAAGTGCACTTTTGCAAGACAACACCCTATGACATATCACACATTGGTTTGGATCTGATAGCTTATGCTCGATATTATCTACCAGTTGTTGGAGTTTACTAGTTTCAGACGTTTTCGTTACTTCTATCAAACTCTCCCATGAATTATCGTTACTCCCTGGCCTAGGTAATAGGTTAGTATAAATTGCTGGGTCTTTAGTAATATCAGCCATTGGTGTCGTCGGAAAATGGCCTAAGCTACCGGAGGACGTGCTACTTGGAGGTGAATTTCCTTGACCGAAAGAAAAGTTCGCGGGTAATCTTTGACCCGTGCTTATACTCAGTGGGACAGACATACTGTTGCTAGCTCTGTGTGAGAGATTCTCCGGTTCATCCTGCATATTACCGTTCTCTTCGGCCGATGGACTTCTTCGTTCTCGCATCTCCTCGTTGTCGCTGTCCGAACTACAGTCGTCGTATCCTCCTGGTGAAGAAAATCTGACATCTTGCTGTTCGGTTTCCTTTTCTGTTTCGTTCGATTCTTTTTTCGGTGTAAACTCTGACATTTCGTTATCGTTTTCATTTTGATTATCTACCTCCTCTTTCTCTAGGATTTCCGGTTCTATATTTGATATATTTTTGGGCGGTGATGGAGATCTTGGAGGTTTTGAAAGATTTTCCGGGGCTTCTTGTTCTTCTCTCTTCAAAAATAATGGATGAGGTGGAAACAGTCTATGAGGGTCCTGGGGTCTTTGAGGTGAAGGTAATAGTCTACTGGCGCTTATCATCTCCGGAGGGGGAATCGGAGGTCTGTATAAAGGCAGAGAATTGTGTGGAAAAGGATGTGGTGGGGGGAAACTCAAGTGTGGCGGATGCGTTGGGCCTCCTGGTGATAACGCTGATTGTTGGCCGAGCTGTGCTAAAAGAGGCGGATGATATTTGTCTAGGTGTTCAGGAACCGGATTAGGGTTCATCTTGATATGCGGAAACTTAGCACTATGTCTTTGGAAATGAACTTTGAGGTTACCCTTCGTAGTGAAGCGACTACCACAAACGTTGCACTTGTAGGGTCTTTCTCCCGTATGGGAACGGATATGTATTTGCAAGGCGGAATCGGAACCGAACACTTTACCACAATATCTACACCGATGTTTGAAAAACGGTTCGTTTCGTCCTTTAGAATCATATGGTGATAAGGAACCTTTGCTCTTTCTAAATGCAAGTTCATCGGCTAAATTCGTGGCTAAGAGTCCTTGACTTGCGTTGTCCAATACTTCTTGTGCCCTCTTCTGTAACATTTCCAACGTGTTAGGTTCGTCCAGGCCCGGTGGAGGATCGTTATTATGTGTGATTATTGTGGAGGCAAGTGATGACGAGATCAAACACATTGGCGGTTGGATTTGGGGAGGTAAAGGCTGGTTAGCCATCGCCTCGGTCATCTTCTCGCACATCGATGTTGATGACTGGAGAGGTTGCGAGACTGGAGGTTGTTGAACTGGTATGGGAGAAGGTTCCCTCGACTTCTCTGGTTCTTGAGGTGATGGAGGAGGTTCGCTTTTCGCTTGTTCGTGTTCACTAGGCGGCGGCGATGATACGGGGCTTTCACCCGATTTCGGTCTGTCGATTTGTAGTTGGCTCTGCAACTGGTTGATCAGTTGCAACTGGAGAACCTGCTGGTGTTGCAATGTGAACAAAGTGGATTGTAAAACAGCTAATTCCTGCATGGCCGCCTCATTGTCGGGATTGTTAGCCATCGCGGTAGCAGCAAACTGCGCCACGGCGACTTTGGTATTCTGGAGGGCTTCTAGAGTGACATGTCCAGCAACGGCAGGGACAAAGGGAAACCCGATGGCGGGTGTGTTCTCTTCTGGTGGAGACGGTGAATTTTCATCCACGCTGTTGTTGTTGGCGGCGTCCTGTCTGTGCCTCCGTATCCTTTCCAACTTTTTCCCTCCGTTCTCCTCCTCTTCTTCGTCATCTTCAGAGACCACCATATCTTCCGGATCCGAATGTGCTGGATCGTCGTGTTTGACGGCTTTTCTGTCGCATTCTTCTTTGTGCGTTAGGAATTCTTGGATTTCTGTGAACTGTTCCTGGCATCGTTGACACATTAAGACATTGGGTAATCCTGGCAGTAATTTCGGTCCATCTGTAAGTAGAGATGATAAGTTAGTGAAAATGGGATTATTTGTAAGTTTCTTAGATCAATAAAATCATTTAGTTTCGATGGTTGAGGTTTTTTCGATCAATTAAGTGAATATACGATTGATGTTACTAATATGTGATAATTTTACTCCGATATTTTGTACTAAATATTCCATTCACAATAGAAAATTGGAGATGATGAGCTATCGAGACCTTTCTCAGAAGAACCAGCAAAATCGGGAAAAAATTATATCTTTAATTTTTCATGTCATTAAATTTGATTCAGACTATAATAAATCGTCCAGTCCATATTTCACATGATTATATTTAACCAAGAATATCTATGAGTGAATTATAGTAAGATTCGCTATGTTTATTTTTTTTTCTGTTTATTTATTTCAAATTCAGTCGATGAGATTCCTATCATCAAATAAAACAGTTTCTTCATTAACCATGTTTCCAGATTCGGCTCAGGTAAAAATATACAGGCTGTTCAAATTGCAGAAAAAAATATGTTTTCCCTTTGACATGCATATTCGAAATTAAATGAATTTTGGTGTGAAGTTTTTCATAACTATTAAACATAATATTCTTCAATTCAATAACAGTTTTTTTCATATTTCAACTGCATTCCTAGTTATATACTGGCGGATTCATAAAACTATAAGAAATTAGCATAAGGAAAGAAGATAAAGTTTATCTAGAGTCATCATAAGAATGTTAAATAATTTTAGAAAATTAAATTATTCTTATTATTGTTGTTTTTGAGATATTCAACGTTGAATTTTATAAAATCTGATACAAGAATTTGCCTTATTCTGGTTGATCCGCTACTGACCTAGGATGTGAATGACGATTTATATCTAGGTAGGTACGTTGCCGCACCATTCTTTTACAAGATATAGATAATTCATGCTCCTCGATTGCCATAATACGACAATACAGAATTAAAACGGCGAAGGGAGACATAGATACACAGTCTATGATCCCGTAGAGTTTCTATGAACGTTATGTACTAATTATTATGATTACTCTGTCAGTTGGAATCCCATCTCAGCTATTCGATTCGAGATTTTCTTGGAAAAGAATGGATTAATGAATATTTATGGAATTTTCAATAATAATCATAATATTTCAAGATTGTGCGATGATAAAATTATGTATAATCTTGCAGTGAAAGCAATTGATGAATATTGCATTACGTTGAAGTTCAATGTTTTAATAGTGGAATATTTCTTAATGCTGCATTATATGAATTGAGTGCCTAAATAAGATTTCTCAAACAATTTCAATGAATTTCAAGCATCAGATGATCAATTTCTTTTGGTTTTCTGCAAGATTTCAGTGATAGTTTACTATGTTGACCGGGTAAACAAACTGTAGGAGTATATTGGTATATTGTGAGGGCGCAATCCATTGCAAAAAATGGTCAAAAATAGAGGATCAGTTGCCCTTCGCAGCGATTAGTCATGGTGGTCACATGCCAGAAATCCATCTCACAGAATAAGTGGCATTGAATTTACTTGAAAAATGAATAATGAAAACACATCAATTTTCTTATAGTTGTATTTAAATTTGAAGTTCTCAAAAAAACACTTTATAAGTAGGTATATCAATATGTATTATAAAAAAAAGAACTCAGTAATTTTGCTTCTTTGTTTGTAAACCATAAGTAATCTAAGGAACTACTAGACCAGCAATTCCAACGGGAATAGCTATACGCTATACCTATACCTACCTACTTATTTTATATTGGTATAAATAAATTTATAGTTATGAATTTCAATATTTGCAAATTAAGCCTCAAGAAACGAGTCGATTGGCGACTATGTTGAGGATAGGGGCCAATCGGGCTATCCGAAGCCGCAGGTCAAAGGTTTGCAATGTAAGTTTTGTTCCAATACTTTTACTTAACCTATTCACCTTGTTTAAAAATGATCTTAAACAATTCTATCATTTTCCAGTAGGTACCCAACTATAAATCAAGATTTTTATTAATAGACAAAACAGGGCCGTATTTCTAAACAGGCTAAATAGACTACAGCCTAGCGCGGCAATTTTTCGGGAGCAGCAAACATGAACTAGGTATGGAGGGGGCGGTAAACAGATTTTAGCCTATAGGCGCCACAGTCCACAAAGACCAAATGTAAGAATTTCTTTCAGCGCGAAGTTGAGTAGTAGATATTACTGACTCAAGTCACCCAAGTAGTAGTAGGTACTTACTATTGTTACACAAAACCTTTATCAACAGTCCCAGAATCGTGATAACGAAAAAAAATTTGACTTTCTGAATTGTTCTTTATTTCACATATTATTCATATAGGTACAATTGAGCAGAATAGACCTAAAGAGAATATCGAAACAAAAACCTAATTTCCATAACAATTCTTATAGAATATAACTTCTTAGGTAATATCTCTAAGGGATTATTTAATTTCTAGAGAGTACTTAAGTGCCACAAATGATATTCATAACTTGATAACAGAATAAATAAATATAAATAAGCTCTAACCTCTCAAATACCACAACAAATTGAGCCACATAATGTAGAACAAGATCACAACATATACAAACTCCCACTATAAACGTATTCCCATATCCGTAAAGGCACAACACATTTCTCCTCTTCTACTCGTAGCCCGCTCCACTCTCCTCGAAAGCCAAACACAAACTAAATATGAATATGCATCATAACGTACCACTGTCTCACTCGAATTAGAAGGGAGAAGCGTCTCTTTCTCACTTCCCGCACGAGTTATGCGCCGAAGAACCTGCTCCGCGAATGGTCGAATTATGAATCCCCGGTTATAGGTTCCTATATTAGTAAGTGAGTTATGATAAGGGAGTGGGGATGAGTATATTAAGGGGAAAGTGGCGGAAGAGAGCAAGCGCAAAGATGATGAAGAGACGGAGAACCAAACGCTATTCCGATTATGACAGGTGGGAGGAGCCATATCTTCATAAATAAAAGTGACTTGTTGTGCGTTCACAATCTCCGCCTTGATATCGGTTATGACTCCGCCCCTTTCCATATCGATAAATGTGAACAAGTCCCCTTTGTTCTCATGCTCATATAACCTAAAAAGTAACAGAGAGAGGTTCTTCGCGAGCAGCGGACGAAACGAGAAACGACAGTTCTACGTATCGATTTGTGAGCCTCTTAGTTGTTACTTATTGGAAGTCGTTGCTTCTCCACTATAGGAATTTAATACGGTTGTTCATAGAGCCTTGCTCTGAATGTCCTGCCGTCGCTGCTTTTTATTGGGTGATAAATGATTTAGAACGCGTTCGATCTTGATCTTTGGGAGATCGGAACTGACTGCACTTTTTGATTGAGTCCTGATACTCCTGATTGAAATATAGACGGTTATTTGGCGGTTGCCCTAAACATATTCGGTATATTCGGATAATATCGGATATTCGTTTAGAGTGGGCCATTTGAGTTAGGAAAAAATTAGTAATCCACTCAGACAGTAGGTAATAATTAGTGGGAGGAGGTAATTTCATCGGACACAACTTATAAGAAGTCTCTATATCATAAACACCAAAACCTACATTTTTCTGAGAGGAAGGAAGTGTTCTCTAGCCAATTTAGTGCGGAATAACACTTCTGATTCTAAAGAATGATGGTAGGGGGTAGGGGTATCTTATCTATTACTCCTGTCTTCCCCTCGTCTGATTTTTCTCCCCAAGTTATTCATCTTTGAGAGGGTATAATTATTGCTGGAAGGAATCTATTTGGATGCGACGAGAATTGCACTACAAAGTTTATTTGGAGTTCCATGTTTATAGAGCCCTCAGAATTCATCCACAATTTTGATCCAGCAGAGAGAATCGAACAAGAGGAACAAAGTCGTAGGTATATGAATCTCGATATTTGTAATAAGTTTTGAGAAATATTTTGGAGGAAGAGCTGTGGACAGGGTACGTAAAGTACAGTTTTTTTTCGGTTCTTGAATTGTAAGTTCCACCCGATTCGAACAAGCTCCTGAATAAGGGATTTCTGATCAAAGAAGACCTAGGAGTTGAGAACGAATGAAAACAGAAATTGTAAATGCACTGACGTGGTGTGAGGTGCTTCGGCGTTCTTGTTAATCAAAATCAGGTCATTCATGAAAAAGGAATCTGAAAACCAAGTGTTATCCGTTGAGACAGCAGGTAGTAATTATTGGAAGGGGGTAATTTCTTATAGCTTGTAGTTTGATAGGACAAACTTATAAATCTCTATATTATGCAACATCTTCTTATGAGGGGAAGTCTTCTCTAGCCAATCAACATCATCATATCATATTTAATACCTCCCCTCGTCTGATTGTTCCCCTGAAGGTATTCATATATTTGAGAGGGGATAATTATTGCTGGGAGGAATTTATTTGGGTGAAAAGAGAATTGTACTAAAACGTACCTTTATTTGGAATTCCATGTTTATAGATTCTTCAGAATTGTTTTTCTACCTACAATTTTGATTACTAACTAACTAAGTCCTCGATAGTCCTAATTAGTTTTGAGAATTTATTTCTACATTTTTGGGAATTGGTGTAGATGGAGCATGTTTACAGTTTTTTTTTTCATTCTTTAATTATAAGTTCATTCTGTTTCGACCAAGCTCTTGAATGAGGAATTCTGAGCAAAGATGACCTATGAGTATGGGAATGAATGAAAACGGAAACTATAAATGCACTGGCGTGGAATCAGGGCCTTAAACGTTCTCGTTAATCGAATGATGATGTATCAAAGTTCCACTGTATCTATAACAATTTGTTTGATATTTATACATTTTTAATCTTGACTTCTGGAACTCATATGGTCAGTTTCCGGAAGAAACCTCTTTATCTCACCATCTGACGTGAAGCGTTTATCTTAGAAGATGAGAAAATTGTTCTTGGAACATATGTCTATGGTTTATATATTCAGTCGACAGACAACTCCAGAATAATAATAATAATAGAGTTTGATCGATATGTAGGTACATAAACTAAATATGGAGAAAATTTTACTTCATTACAGAGATTATTTCTGATAATATATTACATCGGCGTGAAGAAACAGAATTAATCTGTCATTTCAAAAGTACTTCAAATGGTAGCTGCCGAAAGTTTATATGATGATCTGATCAGAAAATAATTTTACAGGATAAAAACCTCAAAAACAACCTTGATTGAATAGAGGGATCCTAAAATATTTCCGACAAACCAACGGTAAGAGGAAACATGGATTTTCCGACTAGGTATGCAGATGCTTTATTTTTATTATGTTTGAAAAGCAGTTTTCGCGGTTGTTTGCTTCCTTATTCAAACAAGCCAGTGAAAAGCGGTCAATGTGCGGTTTGGAATCGATATTGCCTGAAGTCTTCTTTCTTGCCGTCCTTCTTCCAGTTCCGTCGTCTTGTGAATTCTGCATGCATCCAGTTTTGAGGAAAACATGATAAGAAAATTTGGAAGACTTTTTGTGAACAATCGGTTCGCTTTTTGATTCAAAATTCGTAGAATTCAATATAAATAAAGCAGAGGTACCTATCTATGGTTTAATTTAATGTGCAACGTAAAGACTCAACCTGTATAAAACGAAAATTCTTTGGAGTATAAACTGAGTTATTGTCATTCGGAAATAATAAACCAAAAAGTAGTTATTTCTGCAGACGGCGATCCCTCCGTTCAATATTGAACACACTTAAAATACCCCCACGAAAACATCGCCAATCTTGGCAGAACACAATTCCATCGGACCAAACATTCCCCAAAGATGCATAATAAATTGACGCGGCCCGACATCACAAAATCCGATCCAGAAAAACGAATGCGCGACAGTACACGCCAACAAAAGAATAAGTCCACAACAATATGGCGGATGAAGGAAATAAATATGGGAGGAAAAGACAGAGAGAATAAAACCCAGGGCATTGTTTAAAAACCACTAATTATAAGGCCTCGAGAAGGCAAAGCATCGGAGATTTATTTTTCTTGCATATTAAATCGCTGGCTTGTTGCAGCCAGTGCAGTTGCTGTATAACTTAGACGCATGTGACAGGTTGAGTTAACAGGTTGGGATTCAACGAATTTCAACGGTACGTATTTATGTGTGGCTGCGAGTCTAGGTATGCCATGATTTATTGGCTAATTTATTCTTAATTAAATGGAACTTTCGCTGGTGGAATATTGGTATATAAGTCGTCCGAAACAGAGGTGTTTTTCGAATCAGATTGAAGGTCGATTCGCAGGAAATTGGAAAAAGGAATGACGTGCAGGGTCGACATTTCTGCAGGTTTAGGTTCCCAAAACAACTTGAAGAATAATATTGGCTGATGCCATTGTTGATAAATCAACAACTCCAGATCGTTCCGCCAATATGGTCTATATAATTATTATACTGCATACATTTCATTATTAAAAGGTTTCTTTCTGGGTTTTCCAAACTCTGAAAAATAACTTTAAAATAAAAAATTTATTATTTTGACATTTGCTTCTGCGCAAGAAACACAAGACATTTGTCAGAAGCAACCAATCGAACAATGTTGCTTCTGACAAATGTCTTGTGTTTTTTAAGCAGAAGCAAATCACAAAATAATAAATTTTTTATTTTAAAGATATTTTTCAGAGTTTTGGAGAGAAAACCCACAAAGAAACCTTTTAATAATGAATATACCTCCCACAGTATCCTTTAATGATTACTGCATATATCTCATAAATCAAATTAACGCCCAGGGGCTTATTTTTATTTCTACGTGATACTACTTTGACTAATTTGGGTATTATTCAACCAAATATTTTTTCAATGTTAATCCAAAATTAGACTCTCACTCCATTTGTTAAAATTTAGTCAGAAGAACATTCGATAATGATAAATTGGAGACACGTTGTGAAATAAAAAGTAATATTCAATATCCCATGCCCTATTCTCTTGTCTTTCTATATGCATACGAATCCAAGGGAGCAAGGAGGGGGAAAGATACTTCGTGACCATCAATTTACATTTCAGTGTTACATACCATATTCGGCCACGGTAGAATAGTCTCCATTGTTGCAGGGATGTGTTACATTTATATTTACACCTCTACATTGCTTTGTTATAAGCAATTTATTACATTATTGTAATATAATGCAGCAGAGGTTGAATTTACTTGGAAATTATCACCCCTTAACTTTTGTGTCGGAAGAATTTTGGTATTGACATAAAAGAATCTCTAAGATTTGATAATGAGAATCTTGGACTGATATTCTATGAAACATTGGTTGAAAGAAGTGTTTAATGAGATGTCAAGTCTTATAGACTTTAACAATTAAGGAACAAAAATCATCCTTACACAAATTTGTCCCAAAAAGGTGTATTTCCATGGATGTCAACCAATATACAGGCTGCGCGTGAAAGTCATTCGTACATTTTCGGAGGCGAATGCTTAGGTTAAAATAAGAAAAAAAGTTACTATGAACATGGGTCCTGAAATACTTTCTAAGGGAGCTAGTGAAGATGGCCTATATGGGGATATTTCAGAACATATTCATGATACAAATTTGAAATTAGACGTCCAGTGGTATTTTTGCATGCAGAGTCAATCTCTGGTGTTCCTGGACCAAGCACAGAGGGGTGCATATAGATTTACAAGATCGCGTGTTTCCCGAAAACTATGCATCCTATCCACTATGGAGCAAGAGAAGCATTTTTGCATAAAAATATCCAAAGATTCATAATTTCGCATCAAATTGCCAACAATATGGTCCACAGATCTTTTTTCGAGAGACTTCCCACCGGCACCCCCTTCTTGTGAGAGACCTGTACTTGGTAGCACATTTCTGACAACAAAGTTAGTGTTTGCATGCAAGAATACCACTGGAAGCCAAATTGGACATTGTTACCGTGAATACATTCTAAAATAATTGAAAAAAAAACCGATATTGGATGTCATCTTCTTGGAGCTCTAGCTTCCATGAGAAGCATTTCCGGACCCATGTTTGTAATTTTTTTTTCTTAATTTGACCTAAGCAATTGTTTCCTAAAATATAGAAACGTTTTTCACGGAAAACTCTATACTATAATAATTATTAAGCCGAGGATACTTCTAGCCATATTTTTCTCAAACATTTTAATTTCCGCTTCTAGTAATACAATTATCATGAAAACTTGCATGAATTTTGAACTCATTACAGAACACCTAAATATCAATTTCCAAATTGATCCGTTTCACAATTCACACTTGAACTGAATTCCAGAATTTCCAACTGTAAAAAATACCTTAATGAATACTTATATCATTATTTCTGAACCTGTTACGAAAGCATGGAACTCAAATTCATCTCGTTCTAACATGATAACTCTGGAAAAGCGGTTCCCACTCATATCACGATTATAAATAAAATGAATTACTGGTCGTTATGATGACTGCTAACACCACTAACTTCATACAAATGGCAATTTTATGTATATTTTTCGATAGTTTGAATGCGATTAAAATTTCCGAGATCAAAAAATTTAGCATACGCGAAGAGATCGGAAATCTCAGCACGTAAATGTATGAGATAAGGACTTACTGATCAGAATTCGATTGGACGCATGAACTGAATATGGAACCATTTACATTCTCGACAGATTGAAGTGGTGCTTAGATTGATATAATCAACTATAACAATCGAATGATGGAATCAGATGATGAATCGATGAATCGCTTGATTATGGAAAGATTACCTATAAACTGGGACTGGGATTCATGTTTAAAGTCCCTACGCCCCCTTAGCCCTACAGCCAACAGTGAATGGTGGCCTCTACTGTCTCATCTAAATATTTATAAATATCGATTTAAAATCAATTTCAAAAATTCATTCCTTCGTTTAGTGGATAACAAAAGACATCTACTTCAACTTCTCTGATCTGAAACTAACTGTTTCAAAATGCATTTAATTAAACACGATATACATGCATCTACATAACTGTTTTCCAACCTCCTCTAAAACTGGCATTTGAGATTTTCAGAATGAACTTTTTCGTAGTGAATCCATCAAATTGTAACCCTCTGCAAAATTCTTGTCCTATATTCTTTGGAGCATGTCCGATTGCGACAAAACCTTGAATCTTGGGTTCCCTATTATATCTAGATAAAAATATAGTTTAACTCTTAATAACAACTATATACCTATATGGGACCCAATTATTGAATATATAAGTCCATAAGTAGGTACCATATTCGACTCGTCTGTATCTGCGATAGGTATTGAATATCGATTTAAATTAATCTTTTGAACAAATTATAATAAAAATTGATATGACGCTCCTTATAATATCAATTCAAAGTGCATCATGGCATTCATTCGAATTCGAATTTCCTCGGCAAGCACGTCAGAAATGTAACACCCTAGAAAATTTTGCTGTTGGACTGTTCAGTGTATTCGTTACAATAATATTTCCATATTTTGCCAAAATTTTCAACAATAAACTTCTGATCGAATTTAAATGTAGAACTTGCCCGTAAAGTTAGGATTCGAAGGATATCTAACGGATAGTCTCAGAGATGAAGAATTCTTTTAATAATTTTTTTAAGATTTTCTATTCATACGGTTCTCACAAAATTTCGCACAAATCTTTAAGTCAGTATTTTTAAAATGACTACATAATTTTAATTGCGATCAGATTTGTACTTTTAGAGTTATTGGGAAAACAAAAAGTTCAAAAGATATAACTCTGGAACCACTCAGCGAAATTTGCCCATTAACAAAATTATCCGGCGGATTTGAACTGCAATCCTACCCTGTAAATTGCAACTGTCTTACTCATTCTGATCAAAAGTAATCGTGCCTACGGCTGGAAGGACGTAGATGAATGAATTTGACCTCAGTGAGTCAAAACGTTATCTATTATAGATAGGTACCATTTTCGGCCCAAAATCCGAAAATTATAGACATTTGTTCAGGGGAACAAGCACGCCTTAAATACGCAGATCGAGTTCGTGAATTGGCTAAATCCACCTGGAAATTTCGGATAGATCTACCCAAAAATTCAAATGTTTTCAATATTCCCAAAACTTCCATTCAATATAATTTAGGCCTGCAGGTATAGAATAACGACTCCATGGTTTATAAGGATTTTCATGAGATTTTCATTACGAATATTTTTCTTGTAAATTCAATATCACGCAAACTTATCTTCAGAATATGCTGAAAAACCAAACCAAGTGCCTACAAAGCAGCCCATAAAATGATTAAACTCAAAAATCAGCAGCCCAGCTGTTGCACCATAACCGGAAATAAATTATTTTTGGAAAATACATAACGTTATGATGGTATCTAAATAAACGATTCTGTATGATATGCTTTCTTGAAATTTTCCTTAAATGTTTCTTCAAAAATAGGATTTAACTTTTTAAACTGAGAATAGCTAGCAAATCTTTTTATGTATTCTTTAATATATTCCCCCCCCCCCCTCAATTCTAACATACAGAATGAATCTGTTTTTATTCACAAACAGGCCACATCATAAATATAAACTAATATCGGCCATTAACAAGTATCCAATTATGAAATTCCTCGATAAAATGGAGCTCATTAAATCATTCGAATTCCCATATTGAAATGCTCTGTCCCAGCCATGATGCTTTATCGGAAATTTTTCAACCTAGCCCAACCATACCTTGGGAACTATAGAAAGGTATATTTGGGACAGTAATGATGAGATGCGATCGAATCTATCGATAAAAATAAATCAAGGACTTGTCTAGTGAAATGGTGGCGTAGGACGATTATTGTGGTATAACATCTTCCTTTCTATGAGCTCTTGAAAGGTCCCATTATTCGAAAATATCGAGAATAGGTATTGCCTATTATAGAGGGTGATTCAATTAATGATTTAGGATTATGAGGTGAAATAAAACAAATATTGCTGTGTGTATCCAAAATGTTTTTCCTCCGTTCGAAAGACACACTAATAAAAATTGTTTTAAAAATTATATGGCTCAAATAATGCTACACGACATTCATTGACAATTGACAAGATCAAATATGAACTTCATACAAAATATTCAGAAAGAATGACAAATTATATCAGGACTACAAATGAATACCTATTAGCACCATAGCACTTTTTTTCTACGAAAATGTCTATACATATGTGCCAAATAAGCATCAATTGCAGCAACTTTTAATAACCTTTTTCAATTTAAAAAAGCATATATGATGAGGCTGATATGAAGACTGCAGTGGACGACCGAAAACGTACGAAGACACCGAATTGGGAGCATTATTGGAGAAAGAATCATCTCGAACGCAAAAAGAACTTGCACATACATTATAAGTGACCCATCAGTAAGCAGTTTCATATCGTTCATAATCGATAGGAATGATTTGAAAACAAGGTAATTGGGTTACATACGAACTGAAGCCGAGAGATGTTGAACGCCGATTATGCATGAGTGAAATGATACAAAAAAATGGGTTCAAGCCCTGTGGACAGGAGCTTTCTGGCGCTCTAGTTCAAACAGACAAATTATATCTCCGAAAGTATTGGTTTCTCTGAGTTGGGAATTATATCAATGTATACATATGATAGAGCTGCATCATGAAGGAAATTCAATTCAAATAATAGTTTATTTATCAATATTAAATGAGCAATCATGAGAATGAGAACTGCACCATGGAAGAAATCGAATTAAATCTGGCCAATTTTGCCCAATAACGAACTTAACCGAGATATTCATCTCCCTAACCTACTCTGAAAATTTCAACTATCTAGCTCATTCCGTTCGAGAGTTATTGTGGAAAAACATATTTTAAATTTTCAATTTTTTTTTTTTACACTTTGCGGTAATCTGGTCGATACAAACTTCACGAGTATTTCAACCCCAATATTTTTGAAGTTACAATTTTCCCTTCTGTCAAGTTGACATTATGAAAATTCATACAAGGAATAATTATATCAATCTGTGAAATACGATTTACATTGAAATTTTGAAAAATCATATCTCCGAAAGTATTAGCTTGTTAGAGTTAAAAATGATATGAATGGATTCTTATGATAAAACTGCTTATTAAAAATTATTTAATTTGGAATTTGTTAATGTGAAAAAAAATTTTTTTTTTATTACTCCGAAACCTTCTGTCCGATTTTGCCCAGTAACGAACTTAGCCGAGATATTTATCCCCCAAACCTACTCTGAAAATTTCAACTCTCTAGCTGATTCCGTTCGAGAGTTATCGTGCCTACGGCCGGACCGGCCGGCCGGACCGGCCGGCCGGACCGGCCGGCCGGACGGCCGGACAGAATGAATTTCCACCATGGATTCTTCATCAGTGAGTCGAACCAAATCGTTTAAGACCATTTTCATCGAAAAATTCGAAAATTACAGACATTTGGGCAAATTGATAAGCACTCAGTTCCGAGGAACTAGAGCGCCAAAAAATACAAATGTAGGAAAGCCCTGTGGACAGGAGCTTTAGCGCTCTTGTTCAAATTTTAACAAATCATATCTCCGTAAGTACCTATTGGTTTCTCAGAGTTGGGAATTATATCAATGGATTCTTATGATAGAACTGCATCATAAAAGAAATTACATCCCAACTTATCAAAGTATATATTTCCATCATCATATGGTTTATCCAAAGGCATTATATTATCACTCAAGAATAATAATATCCTATAATCCTCATAATTTAACGGTGGCTGATTCTATTTCATTGGTCATTTTGCATTCAATCATACGTTGTGTTCTAGAACAAGAGGTATTTTATATGATGAGTCGTAACGAATTTTGACTAGAACCAGAAATATAAAAAGCACATAACCATGTCAAATACATAATATGATGCCGATAAAAAATGTAGCAAATTATGCAACCAGTCTGATACCGGTCAAAAAATAGGTAGTTTCATTTGTAACACCAAAGTTAATTGCCATTTCCCTATATCCGGAAGCTCGCTCCAAGAAACAGAGGTGTGCTAATACTAAGAATAAACCTAATGTACCGTTCTCTCACAATAAAATCCCAATTTTTGATAAATTAGTTGGAAAGGCACTGAGGCCAGGAGCTTTCGCGTACTTGTTCAAATTTATAGCCAGATCGCTCATCCCTCCAGGGAATGAACTCGCCTAAGGCTGCTCAGATTCTGGAAAAAAAATAATATTCCCAATATATCCAGGAATATGAATCTGACTGTTAAAACAAGCATCCAAAAAAAACTGGTCTACTTTCCTTCTGAAAAGTTTCTATATTTCCCTAATATCTTCTGCAACAAAGATCCGCTATAGTTCAAATCTAGAACCTTACTATAAGATAAGGTGGTGAAGGATCTTGCAAAATTTCAACGATATCGGAGGGGTGGTTTCTGGGAGATATTGAAATTGATTTGAATATATATTTTTTGATTTTTTAGTCATGCGATCGTCACAAAATTTTGCATAAGTCTTTGTGTGGTTATTCCTCAACTATCTACCGAGCTTTGAGTATACATACATTTGGACGAATTGCTAGGCACTCCGTTCAGATAAACAAGCGCGCCAATAACGACAGAAACTTATTTCTATTCCTGTGTATAAACTAACCATCAGTTGATTTCATCAATGGGATGTCATCAAAATATCCCCATCCCCAATTTCCAAATCATTCGAATAACACGCCCAGTCACGACAATAGTATAACAATGAAAAAATTGGACGACAACGGCACACATAAAGGACATGTTCTGAGGGTTATTAATAGCCCGGGCACTTTTCCACGTAATAATAACTAGGGGTAAGGTCATTTAAGAGTGCAGCGGAGCGAACAGCGTAAGATGCGACGTACGAACGACAAATCCTTGGCTGTATTTCCTTTCATCGGAGTCGCCGCAACAAATTCATGTCTCCAGGACCTTTTATACGAATTCTATGCAACGCCATGTAATCCTAGAACTTTATCCATTCTACCTGACCGCATAAGCGAAGATATCGAATGGAGGCCAATATTTGAAGACAAACAGCGTCTATATTTATGTCATTGTAATGTCATCGTTGTCGGTATTGTGCTCTAAATATCTCTACTTGACAAATATTCCAGGTAGTTAGGTTAGGACGGTAGCGACAGATGGGTGAGATGCCTTGCGGTGATAAGATATGATTTTCATGGACTCGGAAAAAAGGGACAAAAGAGATACATTACATCCGTTTATTTAATTCTTGAGATCGTAATAGGACAGTTTCTATACTCCTCAGTAAAGATAAAATCATAATGTATACGGGGTGAGTCTTTGAGTTATTCTAAACACTAGATTACTCCCATTAAATAAAACAATTTTTTCATTTACCATTTCGGTTCAGGCAAAAAGTTTAGATATACGTTTAGAAATTTCATAATGTGCCAATACACTCTTGTACTCTGTTTATTTTCAAACTTCGAAGATTGTTACTGCAATCATTATTGTAGAAAAACAGAATAGTTTAAACATCTAATGCTTGAAATTGAATTAAATTGGTTGAGAAAACTTATTTACTCACTCAATTCTTATAACGCTGCATTTGGTTAACCAAAATAATCCACTATTAATTCTTGACTGAACTTCAACTTAATTTCCATTCAATATCCATCAATTGTTTATGCTATAAGATTATACATAATATGATCATCACCCATTCTCATAATTAAAATTCCATAAATAATGTCTTTATTTTCAAGAAAATCTTAAATCGAAACGTAGAGATGTAATTCAAACTGACAGATTAATCATAATAATTAGTAGGTTACTTACACAGAAACTCTATGTGGACCAAATTCTATGGAATCATAGACTTTATGTCTATGCCTCCGTATATTATGGCGGTCAAGGAGAATTATTTATCTCGTGAAAGACAAATGCGGCAACGTGTATATACCTACATCGATTCAAGGCAGATTCAAGTCAGAAGCGGATCAACCAAAATAAGGCAAATTATCAATTTTTTATCAGATTTATTACATTTAAGGTTGAATATCCCAAAAACGTTGCTTTTTAGTAGAAATGATGAAGAATAATTTAATTTTCTAAAATGATTGAAGAATTTTATAATGACGAAAAATAAAATGTATCTACTTTTTTATACTGATTTCATTTAGTTTAATGAATCTGCGAGTCTATAACTGGAAGACCAGTGGACGTAGGAGAAAATAGTTAATTGGAAAATATGAGTCATAGTTACGGAAATCTTCACACCGAAATTCATACATTCTAAATAACCATATCACAGCTACAAAATAAGATTTATTTAGAATTTTAACATCCTGTATCTTTTTATCAGAGCCGTATTTGGAAAAATGGTAAATCAAAAATGAGAGGAAGCCCTGTGAACAGGAGCTTTGGCACCCTTGTTCAAACTTTGACAAATCATATCTCGTGAAGGTATTGGTTTCTCAGAGTTGGGAATGATATCTATCAATGGATCCTTATGATAGAGTTGCATCATAAATATAATTGCAGAGATAGAGGAAGAAATATTGTTTGTGGCCATACCATATGCTAGATACCGTCTGAACACTGAAGCCAAGCAGCGTCGGACGCGGTTAGTACTTGGATGAGTGACCGTTGAGGAACAGCGCGTGCTGTAATCTTTTTTCAATTTAGCTTCTGTGCGTCAATTTTCAAGAATTGTCGAAATTAAATTCGAAACGTAGGTGTATGACTCACTTTTTGTTGTATTTACATACATCAGCAAATTATAATTAAAGTATTCTATGAAATCATAAAATTAAGAATAATTTATTGAAATTTTGAAAAATCATATCATATCTCCGAAAGTATAAGTTTGTTATAGTTGAGAATGATATCAATGGATTGTTATGATGAAACTCTATCTCAGATAGATAAAAATTCGAAAATTACAGACATTTGGGCAAATTGATGAGCACTCAGTTCCGAGAAACAAGAGCGCCAGTAAAATTAATGTCCAACTCAAAAACTCATTCTGTATACTCCTAGGAATAACAAAGGTAGGTATATTCAATTGAAGAAAGTTTTAGCGATGCAATGAGTTTGGTAACAAAATTATGAGTACGAATATGTTACGCTCACTCCTCGTACCAAATAACCGATAACCATCGGGTTAGCCGAGCAGTGCTATAGTTATGGATCGGAAGATACAATGTGTATATCAAATGGATGCAATATTAATTGAATTCGTGTTACAGTACTTTGGATATTCATAAATTTGATAGGAGGTCCAAGAGATATGAAGGATTGCCTAAGCAAGAATTTATGAGGTTGCAAAAACAGACATAACGTAATGTTAGGGGTTAAGTTCACTCATTCAATGATCAATTTATTTCACTTGCTTATTTGTAATACCGTACACTTCTGAAATGTATGAACAATTGAAGGGGTCAATGCAAGAAGTGCCTAAGTCACATTTTAATCAAAAGTCGGAATTTGCCGCCGTATAGTGCTATTTTTCATAGGCTTTCAGATGGGATATTTAAATTGGCAGGAATATGTACCTAAGTGCCCGAGTTCACATTGTCTCCAAAAGGAGTTTACTTTGTTTACAATGCAAGAAGTACCTAAGTCACAGACTTGACATGTTCATTTTCATGTTGCTACGGTGACGTGGTACGTTTTATAATGGAACCACAGATTCTGTGATAAAGCGTGTAACGTCAAAAAGGAGCACCAAGCGATAAAGCTAAACAATATTTTTAGCTTTGACGCTTTTTGTAGATGATACAGTATGCATTATTCACGTGTGTATGCACCAAATAGCGAAAGCGAAGACAGTTCGGAGGCCGATGAATTTGCTTCCATAATAAACAAAAAAACTTCAAAAGGAGGTATGACCTGGAGTTCTTCTGCCACACTGGGACATGTTTCACAAAATGTGGCTATTCCAGGATCCTCAGTATTATATTATTATATTATATTATATTATTATTATTATACTGATCCTCCTGGGTCTTCCACAAGGAGACCCCTCTAAGCTCTAAGAGCTTGACCAAGTAAGGAGAACCAGTTGTGTTCTGTGTAGGCTTTGTTACTGTGTCCTTACGCCACCTTAGGCACAGCACTGTTAATTTTTGACCCAACAGCGAATGGTGGCGATTACCGTGACTAGAAAATTTCTTTCCTAGCCTCGGAATTGAACTTGGGGCGTCCGCTCCCAAGTCAATTACTCTACCACTGAGCCAACCGCACTATTCTATATATGCAGTAATATCAATGAAAATCGTCAGCAACCAGAGCTAAAGGAGGGCAAAGAGAGAAAGACGCACAAGTTTTAGTCGTTCACATGTTTTGTATATTCTGAGGCCGTTTCATGATAAATCTTATTTCAATATTAAGAATTTTTACTTTAATGTATCTTTAAATTTCAACAAAATAACAATTTCAACACAAAAAGTGCCTAAGTCCAAAACTATTATAATTTTTTTTAGGTAAAGAAAAAGGTATTTTTAATATGTAATTGTGAAAGTAGAAGCCATTTTTTACGTATAATACAATATCACACATATTTTGATGAAAACAGTTCGAGTAATGTTTCATACTCAAACATAAAATTTCAAACCATAATATCTCACAATCACTTATTTGTGACTTAGGCACTTCTTGCATTGATGCCTTCAATTTCAATTTGTTGATGTAGATGAAAATAAATCAAAATTTTAAATGAGCAAATGAACATTCAAACAACGTAACTGTTCACGTTTAATTTGTACCACATATAGAAGGAAAATATAATGAACGAAAAAAAATGTCTTACATCATGAATAATACATGCAATTTCCAAGGATTTTCTGCATACCTATATGTCATAATAATTCTCAGATACAACTTTTCTATTTACGTTCATTCCTACGTGAGAAAACGATAACGTCAATAATATACGAATTCCGTAATCTTATTCAACGCCGTGAAAAGTCAAAAACACTGTACAACAATATAAATATCACTAAAAAAATCGAGAAAAGCACTGACGTGAAGTCAGGACCTTTTGCGCGCATGTTTTATTGTCTGTCCATGCCTCACAAACCCTCACGGAATACTGCATGAACCTACTTGCCGTCTTTGTATCGTTAACAGGCGAAACAATAAATTGGGCATCAACTAAATTCAAATTTGAATATAAATAGGACACAAGACTAGAGTATAAAAAATCTCGTCTCTTCTCACTCAATTCCAAGTAACGATAATAAATATTATAGTATATAAACTAAATGATGGATAATAATGAATAATTTTTCAAAGCTATATTTATTACGGTCTCATACAAAAATATTTTTACATCTACATATTTTTTTAAATTTTAAACACTCTTATTTCCATCTTTCAAATTACTTCAAGAATCAAAGAATCACTTTCAATAGTATACATGTTTATTACTCACTAGTTTATAAACACATAAGGTCAACCGAGAGTAAGGTAACCCACCGATCATGAAAAAAACACAAACCTAAAATATAAAAATCTGCAAGGATAAATATTTCTGATAAGAGATACGTTACGATAAGAACAGTTAACAAGTTGAAATAAAAATGTGAAAAAATCATACTCGGTTATTGGGTTTTTTGTCAATTTACAATGAAATATTTCCCAGCTAGATTTGATATTTTGAAAAATATATTGTTCTCTATGTAGACCTGTTCTAATTTTTCGAATAAAATCTTAATAAAAAATTTTACGATATCAAAAACGAGACTCTCGGTTTGCGTTGTATGTTGTCTCGGTATCGCCCATAATATTTTTCAAAACGTCTCGTCTCGTCTCGCTTTCCCGAGACGAGAAAAATCTCGCTCACATGTGAACCCTTAAAAATGAATAATAAATAAAAATAAATGAAATAGTGCACTTACTGTGCGGGGATTCAAACCCGGATCTTCAGTACGGCAGGCGAGCACAATAAACTCTCGGCCACTGAGGAGTTGTTCCTTTTCTGAGATTTGTATGAATTGATATTTTAGATGAAGTAGATATTAGTTTGAAATTATATTTCCACAATAACTGCTGAAATACAGAGACGATTTTTTCTAGAGGTACAATCGTCGCGATATTTTGCAACAATTTGTGCATTGGCATTCTTCAACTTATTACCAAGTTTCAATTCGATCGGATCTGTAGTATTTGAGTTATTGAGGAAACAATATTTCAGATGGGTATAACTTAAAACCGTTCGGCCGATTATGCTCATTAACGAACTCGGCCGACGCATTCTGATGCCCAACCTACCCTGAATTTTCAGATCAATCTCTCTTTTTGTGCGAAAGTAATCGTGGCACTCGAATTATTCACCATTGAGTTGAACCTAATCGTTTGAGACGATTTTCGTCTATAATATTCGAAAATTACTGACAGTAGTGCGGTTGGCTCAGTGGGAGAGTAATTGACTTGAGAGCGGAAGCCCCAAGTTCGATTCCGAGGCTAGGAAAGAAATTTTCTAGTCACGGTAATCACCACCATTCGCTGTTGGATCAAAAATTAACAGTGCTGTGCCTAAGGTGGCGTAAGGACACAGTAACAAAGCCTACACAGAACACAACTGGTTCTCCTTACTCGCTCAAGCTCTTCAAGAGGTTATGAGGGGTCTCCTTGTGGAAGACCTAGGAGGATCAGTATAATAATATACAATTTGGGCAAATGATAGCACGCTGCTTCCAAGAACATGCGTGCCAAAACGAAATGCGAGTACCTATCTCCATTGTGTCATTCAAATGCCATAAAAATCCAGAGATATGAGCGGATTCATGCGGGCCTTAATATTTCAGAATAGAATCAGGAAAACTTATTTTCACCTACAACAGCTATACGGCTGAAATTTCAGCCTTCTCATAGTTGCAGGAACAAAATTTCAGTAAATTCTAGATATGAGTTTCCGATATATCGAAGTAGTCTAGTAAAAGTTTTTTTCTACGAGCGTGCGCCAAATAGTACTTTTTCGCACGCATTTAGATTGCCAAAGTAACACTTTTCCTCATTGTGCGGAAAAAATATTTTGCGGCATGGAAATGTCAAACTGATAAAAATTGTTGGTTTTAAGGAAATCGTTTATGAATATTTCAGAAACGGGTGATTATTTTATGCGATGTCTATAGAGATATTGTCTACAGATAACAATTTTTTAAACAATCAAACTTGGTCAAGCCATCCATTCAGCTTCCCTACAGAGAATCATCAACCTTCGAACTGTCCTTCAACTTCAACGAACGAGAATTTTACTTGCCCTTTTGCGTCCAATCAGTGTTCATCGAGACACCCATTGAATGAACTGATAGGGATCAGGAATCAATGTACAATAGGTATGTAATTAATTGTTCTTTCGTCATAAATATTACGAACAAATAATTTGATATTTCTTCTTTTTTCCAGTTATTGTTTATTTTTGAATAGTTGTTTCATACCGCATTAATTAAAAGTTTCAGAATAAATTATTATATTTCTATTTGATTTATTCTTGTTATTATAAGACGGTCGAAGGAAAAACATTGTTCCTAACACGTGCCCAAAGTGACTTTTCCGCACGCAAAAACTTATCCGAACTCCGATTCGGGTCGTTCGTCTAACTGTAAATGCGTGCGGGAAAATATCAATTTGCGCCCTAGTTACGAAAAAACCATTTCGCATCTAGTGTGTTACTATTCTCCGCGTACTAAAAACATAGGTAAGATGAGTAGAAGTTGAAAGATTCGATAGAAGGTAATCCCTTCGAAAATTGGATGCAGTTCACCAGTTGAAAAGTCCAAAGTTATATCTTAATGGTCCAATTTCAGGAAATGACCCTCATGCACGAGTCACAGTGGGGAATTGATCTTTATTCGACAACAGAGTGGACGAAATTTATTGTCGCAAGATAATGCACCGCAATAAATCATCGTGAGTGGGGGAGTATGCCATTTAATAGACGGTCAGTTGCGCAACTGTCACGAAAACCGAAAGTGAGATCAATTTTTGTTATATCTAATAAATGTAGGGGTTCGCAGAATGTAGCATCTGCCTGTTGGCCTGCGTTGACCTCCCTACCTGAACATTTTGTCATTTAGAAAAGGAATCGGATTAACATAATTGAAGAACGGAAGTATATTTGAAATATTGATTATATAAATGATCATTAATAGTTATTTTTGTATCTAGTGCGCGAAATGCTACTTTGGTGATCGAGAACTGATTTTTTTAACGAGGCGCAGCCGAGTTAACAAAATAGTCGAGATCACCAAAGTATTTCGCGCATGAGATGCAAAAAAAAATTTTTTCTACAAACGTCAAAAATATTGTTCTAAAATAAGTAACATGCTTAGCTTAATATGAAAAATAGTATTGAACTGGCTTAAATTTTTTTTCCAAATCAAGTTATTACTGTAACTATGGAAATAAAATGGCATTTGTTGACAATTATTTCAAAGTGATTGAGGAACATAAAGGTTAAAATATAAAAATTCCATATAGTTTACATGCGGTGTGCGAAGTAAGTATTTCGCATACTACTTCGCGCACGGTGTCATGGTAACGAAGGAAAATGAAAAAAAGGGTCACTTCGCATATTGTTATCAATGCGCGAACCTTGTCATTTTTTGACGTTTGTAGAAAAAGGATATTGTGGGATGTATATTCATTAATCATTATTAAATGGTTTCTTTCTGGGATTTCTCTCATCAGATCTGAAAGATATCTATTAAATAAAAAGTATTATTTTTTATTCACAAAATAATTAATTATTATTTAATTTATATTTTTCAGAGTTTGGTAGAGGACACCCAGAAAGAAACCATTTAATATTGATAATATAATATATCTCGCCCGCTTGTACCAGAGCGCAATCACTTGGTCCAAATGGTTGAATGTTTTGTTTAAAATGATCTTAAGCGAAAAATTGTTGAAAAATAAAACATTTATGAAAAATTAAGATACAAGTTAGTTCTCAGTCTTTTCTTAAGCACGATAACTGTGCAGCTGCAACTGTTCTATTTGCAGGGTAGTATTTAAAACCGAATTGACGAACTTTTAAAAGCACTGACGTGAGATCAGGAGCTTCAGTGTGCTCGTTCATGAAATGATTTATTCATTTCAGTGATTTGTAGCACCCTACTCTACTGAAAATTCTGGGTATTAGAGATACGGTATACCATCAATAGAACAAAATTTCTGATACGTTATTTTTGTCAGAGTACGTCACGTTTCATGTTTAATTTCTACCTTATCTAAAGTCCAATATAATGAACGAAAAATATTTTCTTAGATCAAGTATAAGACCTACGTATATTTTCAAATATTTTCTGTATACCTATATGAGTATGTCCTCCTCTCGAATACAACATTTCTATTCACGTTCCTTCCTACTTGGGAAAATCATAGTAGACAATATCTGTTTATTGTAATATCATCCAACGTCGTGAAATATCGAAAAATACTGCAAGTATCATCCACACAGTTATAACAAACGTAAATTTTGCACGATCCATGAAATCGTTGTTCTACACCTAAAAACTAATTTTAAACTCGAACCATTGAGCGGATGTTGCTCCAGAATCAAATTTGACTACGGCTTCTTCATCAGTAAGCCAATTGGAATCGTTTGAGACCATTTTCGTCCAAAAATTCGAAAATACAATTGAACGGAAAATGTTAACCGTCTGGAGCAAGCATGCAACAACGGTCTTTGCGAGATTTCTAAAAATACAGATTCAATCAATTTAAATACAGCAAGGATATAAATTTAATGTTGCATTTCATCACAATAATATTACTAGATATATGGAACTAATTTCAACAAATTCCGTATAGGTATACAATGTAGTGTGAGATTTCTGAAAGAAAACAATTAGGTACATAACTCTTTTACCAAAAGAGAATTCATTTATGAAGTTTTTCTTCTGGAGTCAAAAAATGGTATCGTAAATCCTTATATTTGATTAGTAAGGTAAAACAAACCTGCGAAGTTAATTCAATGTAATCAAGCTTCCCATCTCACGTCATTGTTATAAAAAAATTACAGATTGATAATTTTCTCTCAACACCTTATTTTCAAATCATGACGAAGTATCCGTAAGACCGACCGGAACTAATGATAATATCAAGTTATTGAAATGTTCAATAGTTGAATTTTGTTCGTAGAACTAATTTGAATTGCAATGTTGATAATAAGTGTCATTTAAGGAACAGGTTTATAATAATGATTTCCTCACAATCAATCAACAATAATATCTACCTCGAATCCTAATAAAATTAGAATTAGGTACTAAAGTTTTACACGGAGATCATAATTCCGACAATGAAAACTCTAAATCGATAATAATAAAAAGTCAGAAAAATAAGATATGGCACAAATGTCATTGAATTTCAGGACTTTCAGGATATGAGAGACAATAAACAGAGAGATAAAGTTAGTCATGTGTCTAAATTTTTCTACCGAGTACTTCAAGAAAAATTGTTATATTATTTTCTAAAAAAATCCTAATTACTGGTAAATATGTGAATGGTGCAGGATAAGTAATTCATGAAATTCCTGTAAATACTGAAGTTTTGTGAGGAATTTGCTGCTTTTATATACAGTTGTGTCATTTCTCGCCTTTATCATTATGGGCTCGTCGTATAATATACTGTTTTTCTATGCTATTTCATTCTTTCCTCATAAGCTCCACTCACTTTCTATTATCATTCCCTCGTTACAACTATTTAAAATTTCGATCAGAAATGGATTTTATCGATCTCGTGTTTTCAACGACGCTTTTAATTAGTCTCAACGACCTGATAATATGAATCGACTCCGTATATATGCGATTATTTAATTGGTTATTCAGGTGCCATTCAAACGGTGTGCATTATCTATTTCTTTGATTGGAACAAAGTGTGCATTTATAATTAATGGGAAAATGGAAATCCACCGATGTCCACAATGTAATACAGAGTGAACTACATGGAATGTCGATGAAAACAATTTCTAGTTCCTTGTCTTATAGGCAAGGAATCCATATTATATCTTCATTTATGTTAATATTTTCGGACAGGTATTTGAAAAGTGGATGCCATGTATAAGTGAAGAGTTGACGCAGTTTGATCTTCAGAGATTCAAATCACAAAATTGTATGTGGCTAGGTAAGGATTTTGTCGAGTGATTTTTTCCATTAATTGGGATGAATCTTAAGTGACGGTAGGATATTTTTAAAGCACTTATGTAACATCACGAGTGATCGTTCGTTTAATGATTAACAAATTCCACTGTAGTTCCACAGTAGTGTACACCGTGCACTACTGAAATTTAAAGATATCAGAGATGCGATATATCAAGAAAACGAAATTTTAAAGTAGGAATAAAAATAAAAATCTGGCGATCAATTTTCGAGATTTGAATTAATAATCAGATTTTCGTATCCTTCACCTATAGAAGGAAAATTTCAACCGTTACCGTATTTGGCGTTCTACATAATATCTGATAAACTACTACTTTTCGCGATATTTTCATGGTTTTCTCATTTGGATCGTATCGAATACCCTTTCCTACCGTTGCATATTGTGTAGAATAACGCTAGGATTCGTTTCGCACGCGAGTTTTTCGCAAATTCCCCTGAATAGATGCGTAAAAAAAATTGTCACTCGCAAAAATGCAAAATTAAGCATAATTGCATTTAATTAAGGGTGGAATTCTCAGAATGGAACGGAATGGACGAAACCATGGCACCCTGTTGCGATTAAAAAGATCCACTGATAAAGGGTATTTTAAAGAGGTTGAAAATTACACATTAAAATAACGCATCAAAAAATTTATGAAATGATTTCTCTATTACTTTTTCCATTTACTATTTGAAAAGGATTTCTGGCATGTGACCACCACGACTAATCATTACTAAGCGATTCCGATCAGTCCAAATTTTGACCACTTTTTTAAATAATTCTGACTATATTTCATGAATGTCTTGCTTCTTCACGGATTCCTGAGTTGTTGGTTTGTTAGCTGAAACCATGGATTTAACACACATACAAATGAGGTATTCAGAAGGTTTTACCAGTACCAGCTCTTGAAATAATGTATTCACCAAAGTGTGTGCCCTCAATCAAACAATGGTTTCCTTGACTGTGTGGCATGTAGCAGTTTCCTGTTGGAACCATAAGTTGTCGATGCTAAACTCTTGGATTTTTTTAAACAAGAATGAATGGCCATTACAGCTCGATTAGCCTGCCCAGGATGACGATTATGTCGACCAAAAAAGGACGAAGCGTTCTATAAATTCCACGAACTGTACTCTGAATTCAAAAATTTGGTAGCGTTATGGCACGCTTGTTCTAGGGAACAGATTGCTATGATCTCTATTGGCGAATTCCATTGGCAAAACCAGTGGTGCACTGGTGCTGCACTGAGTGCAATAAATGGTGCACTGGACGTCAAAATGTGTCGAAATGCTTGACGAAATTCTCCAATGGAATACGATTCATGCACTCAGTGCGCACGAGTTCTACGAATGGAATTTGCTATACGGTTGTTTTGCTCCTCGTTTTATGAATTTTTCAGATTCAGGCAAGTTCTTGTCGTATGCGTTTCTGAGAACTTTGGAGCAGTTATCATTTTACGTTCTTACAATCAACTTTGATTCAAATTCTCAAAAGTTGTTTTCAATAATGACTATAAGTAAATGGCGGATGAAGCCAATATGGCTATTGACATGATCGAGGCGGGACGTAATCAGAGAGATGTTGCGAATATCATTCATGCTAGTGAAAGCGTAGTTTTCTGGCTCGTCCATCGATATCGAGAAACTGGAAACGTGAACGAAAGACCACGAAGTGGACACCCAAGTTCTACCACTCCTGCACAATATCGGTTTCTGACTGTGTCTACCCATAGAGAGCCTTTGAGTGGTTGTCGTATCATGAAACAGCGCCTTTTGAACGCTACTGGTTTGTTGGTTAGGGTTGAAATTTATCGTCGAAGACTTCTGGACGACTTTTGAGAAGGAGTTCACTAATTTAAAATCCTATGCGATTTCGATCGGAATGGGTCAATGACCACGTGAATTGGAACGGTCAATAGAGGTTTGTATTGTTCACAGATGAGTCGAGATATGTACGGTTTTCGTAGCTAAAGACAGCGTGTTCGGGTATGGACCCATCCTCTTGTGCCCAGAAATCGCAGATCGACTTAGGAAGTTCATCCGTTCAGAGGTGGTACAGTACTGTTTGTGGAGGCATTTGTTTCAATAGATGTACAGAATTGTTGGTGCTTTATGCTACCATGAATGCGCAGATTTACATAGAGGAATTCATTGATAATATTATTACTTCGTTTCATGTTGCTATTGGGACAAATTTCTTATTTTTGGACGATAATGCGTCACCTCATCGTGCGAGAATTGTCGATGAAGCTCTGAAAATCCATGGTATTCCACACCTGGTCCTGTTCCTTCGGTCACCAGACCTCAATCCCATTGAACACGCTTGAGATCAGCTACAAAGAGCTTTAGACTCTCATCAACTACCTCCACATACACATCAAGAACTCAGACGGCTTTTACCGCAACTCTGGAGAGAAATTGATCCAGGCTACTTCAACAATCTTATCGAAAGTATGCAAGGGCGCTGTCAGGCTGGGGTTGATGTTCGAGGAGGCCATACTCTTTGCTGAACTTTTTTTTAAATTTTTTTGAGATTTTGAATTTCAAATACTAAAAATAAATTTTCACCTGAAACTTATAAAGGGGGCAAAAGAAAGATTTCTCATATTTAAAATATCGGTGAAAGAAAATTGAATACTTTTAAACAGTCTAAAAATTTTTGAACTTGTCATGCAGTTGAAATACACCCAATATAATTTCGTCAAAAAAATTTCCGGTGTGTTTTTCAACTTCCTTTTCATAATAAAAACCTTTTTCTAGCACGCCACTGTTCAAGATAGATACCAAGGACGCCTGACCGCTTTACTTCAATTCTTCAGCCAGCTCCACCGATCTTTAATATGCCTTATTTGCTATCCAAGATATGCAATGAGCTGTTAACTTGCCTTTGCATGTTTCATATCGTGATCATTTCGCACACGTCTGCCCCTGCTGAAGTCCCTCGGAATTTTCAAGTGCCTCGCGTAGAAGTGGTATTCCGTACAGATTGGTGGATTTCAGGGAATCCAAACTGGACACGAGCGAGATTTCTGCGAGCTAGATTGTAATGTCAGGGATCTCGGAAGAGGTGAAAAGCCTGGATTCCGTAACTGAAGAGTTGATAGCAAGCGGTTGAGTGTGTTATTAGAGTTAATAGCTACGCAGTCTTGCAGTGAACGCAATAAAGATTGAATGCTCGAGGCTTTTACGTGAAAAATTCTTTTTAAGAATTTTTGTAATGAAAAATTATATTGTGACCATAGGCTCCGCAAGGGAGGAAGGGGAGGTCCTCCTGCCCCCTCCAGATTTAGTAGCAAATTACCAATTCGTAATTTCGATGAAAAATTCATATTATTTGAATATGAAATCTTACAAAGAGAGACTGGAAACGAGATTGTACATAGGTATGTATTTATCAAGTTCCATACACGAGTATGGAATAATGGATCTATTTTATCCACTTTCAGGAATATCAAAAAATAGTTCCATAAGACAAACGGTGGATTGCATAAAGCCTCCATTAGCTTAATTATAGATTAAATTCAATGATTTCATTAAAAATGAACTGGAAATCGACTAGAATCACAATAATGTGGCAATTAAGGACAGTCAAAGTTTCATGCAACCCACCGAGATTAGTTTATTTTTTAAGGAACCTTTTCCTGTAGGTGTTTATTATTTTTCTACCATTTCCTGTTACTAGGCAGTCAGGCCATCCATATTTTTTTATCGTAAGTCCCTATTTTCTCTCTTGACATGAATCATTTGAATACAGTGACGCACAATTTGGATCAATAATTCTCGAGATATTAATGTGAACATTTTTAAATTAAGTCTTCATCGAATAAATACTTTTTTATTACAAAAATGATGCAAGTATTGATACTCAAACTCACAAAAACTATACATATACAGTGAATATTGAAAATCGTTGGAATTAGTAGTCGCATCTGAATTTAATTCGAATTACCTAGGTTGTTTATTTTGATTCACCTAATGTCAAAAACTGAACTTCATAAAATTTTTCGGCGTTTATTGGTGTCAGACAGAATAGAAATTCCGATTATTAGGCTGTCCGTATACCAGCTCGACGAGACCGCAACGCGACCGCGGTTCTATTTCCGAATGGTGCCGATCCAGATCTCCTAAATGAAACGTTATGGTTTCAACAGGATGGAGCTCCACTCCATTATTTTCAAGATTTACTTGATTACCTGATCGAAGACTTTTTATATGAGGTTATATAAAAAGCAAAGTTTACCTAATCGGCCAAACTATATCGAGGAAACAGGGGATTCGGGACGAAATTAAAGTAATACAAGTAATCATTAAAATATACTTTGGAAGGTGAATTCATCACTACTCGCATCACTTAATGGTTCATTTCTATGGGTTTTCTCTCCTCAAATAGAAAAATCTATAAAATAAACAGAAATATTCTTTTGACATTGCTTCTGCGTTGGAAAAATAAGATATTTGTAAGAAGCAACATACAGAACAATGTTGCCTAAAAAACAATAACGAAACAACATCAACGATAAAACAATTATTCTATAACGTTTCAGAGACTAAATCAGACTCCTTCAGTTGGAACCCAATTATCTTGTTTTTGAAACATTCCTACCGATTTCAAACGATGTGGAACTGCTTGCTGAGTCACTTCTAATGATAGTGCAAGTTCTTTTTGCATTTTAGACGAATCTTCCTCCAATAATGCTTCAAATTCCACGCCTTCGCACATTTTCGGCCTTCCATTTCGATTTTTCTTCTACGCCGAAGTAAGTAAGTCACCGTTTTTGAACTTTTGAAAGCACACGAAGACATTTTTGGAGGAAAATTATATGATGCTGATTCGAAGTCAACAATACTTTTTAGTTATGTTGCAACTAAATGACCAAACTCTTTATAAGGTCTTTCATCTGACAATTTTAACCTAAATCTTGTACAGCACCATCTTTCTCTAAATGGCGGAACCTAATTTATTCTTTATTAACATGGCAAATGAATTGTTTGAGATCATTTTCGGTTTATTATTTGAGGAAATGATGATCAAACCTCATGGCTTGACTACTCAACCCTTTATGAATGATATTTATCACCTCGGAGGGCTCTGAACTAAATCCTGACGACGTATATAAGGGTCCGCCGACACTTTATCCCAGGTAACCTTCGCTGACCCCTCGCATCATATCAAGTATTAAAGTAATGCAGATAATATAATGTTCGCGAAATTAAAATACCAACTAAACGAAAGGCTTCAATGGAAATCCAATATGGGAAGCCCGTTTTATAATATCGCATCCGGTTGTGCGACGACGTTTATTTAAGAAGCGCAATAATCGAGAGCGTCTGGGTCCCGTCAGCTGAACGCAGTCCCGCGGATATATTTCATAAACAAAACCCCCGATTTTGGGTAATTCCCAAGCGAGGACAGGGGGCTATCTAGACTAGTAATAATGATGGGCGACGAAATTTCTAGACGGAAGCAGGAATTCGAATGGAGATGAAGATCCATTGGCGTGCTGGCTTTGGTAGCGACAAACATCATTATGACGTAAGTACTCGAATTTTTGAACTTGGTCAAATTTCAGCACGTTTTATATATCATACCAAATCTACAATTTTCATAGATATTGAGGTTTAACTAATCACTTGCTGAAATATATTGAAAAGTATCATAAAAAATTGGTTCAAGCCCTGTGGACAGGAGCTTTCTGGCGCTCTTGTTCAAACAGACGAATTATATCTCCGAAAGTATTGGTTTCTCCAAGTTGAGAATTATATCAATGTATTCTTATGATAGAACTGCATCATAAAGGAAATTCAATTCAAATAATAGTTTATTTTTCAAGATTAAATGAGCAATCTGAGAATGAGAACTCCACCATGGAAGAAATACAATTTTAAATAGCTGAAATGAATTTGACTCTCTCTTATAGAACAGGATGACATGTACGAGTATGAACACAGATCATATAATAAATCATAGATAGAATAATTATAGCATTCTGTGAAAACATATAGAAGTACGATACGATTCATTATTAAAATTTCGAAAAATCATATCTTCGGAAGTATTAGCTTGTTAGAGTTGAAAATTATATCAATGGATTTTTATGGTGAAACTGCATCTTAAAAAAATTATAAATATTTTGAAATTTGTAAGTCAAAAAAAATGTTTTTCTTTACTCCAAAACCATCCGGCCTATTTTGTTCAATAGTGAACTTAACCGAGATATTTATCTCCCTAACCTACTCTGAAAATTTCGGCCTAGCTCATTCCGTTCGTGAGTTATTGTAGAAAGAAAATTTTGAAATTTTCAAATTTTTTTTTCACACTTTACGGTAACCCGATCAATACAAAACTACACATGCGTCTAAAGGTCATGATTCTACAATTTGATGCTATATTTCAGATAGATCGAGTGATCGGTTTCGGAAATATTCATAAAAAATGTTTTTACTAAAAACGACCATAACTCCGAAACCGCTTGATGGATTTCGCCCGTTAACGAACTCTTCCGAGATATTTACGCTCCAAACCTATCGTGCAAATTTCAATCCTCTGACTCCTTTCGTTCGAGAGTTATCGTGTTAACGGACAGCCGGCCGGCCGGACAGACAGAATCGATTTCGAGCACGGATTCTTGATCAGTGAGTCGAACCAAATCGTTTGATACCATTTTCAGCCAAAAATTGGAAAATTACAGACATTTGGGCAAATTGGTAAGCATTCAGTTCCCAGGAACTAGAGCGCCAAAAAGGCTATAAGACATAATTTGAATAGAGCAAGAATGTGCATCGAGAAAACGTTGGCACTTCTGAGCAACTTTTATGTTCTGTTCCGATGAACAAGAGCGCCAAAAATGAGCAGTGTCATAAAGAAAACAATTGGCTTAAGTTTCTCAATATAAATACTATGTTGTTGGTACACGTTTCGGGTTTTATCCCGTTTTCAAAACTGCATAGAATAATCTTAGCAATGCAATTTACATATTCTACAAAAGTAACTAGACTCTTGTCCACTACAGTTTTTGTTGTCTGACATATGTTTCGGAAACAAAGTTTCCACCTTCAAAGACAAAGCCTTACATCAGTAGGAGCGATTTGTCAAGAGTGTAGTTACTTTTGTAGTGTTCATAATAAGTCTACAGTGGACTCGAACTAGAATATACAATTTTTCATACTGATGAAAGAAGTGAGGATATTCAAAATTGTAGATGATCATTAGTGACATGTAAATGATTTCTAGAGATTCCAACATATCTAAACGTTTGCTTTTACATCCCGAATATCATATTTTACTAATGGTAAGATCTATGAAATTATTTACTTTTTAACAATGTACTGCAAAAACGGAATGATATTTTATTTTGGAGTACAGATCTTTTGTGTTCCTCCACCTTAATATTTGAGGAGCGTCCAGTCTGACATATATAGAATGCATTGCGCATTGCATTAATTACAATATAATTTGTAGACACTTATCTCTTTTTTTCGCAACGTCAAGACAATCTTCGTTATTAATCAAGAGCGAACCAAAGTTTTTCTTATTTTTATAGACGGTATTAATGTTTTCTCATTATATTGAAATTTTGTTGTTCATTTGTGGCATGTAAAGGATAGAAAGATATATCTCCTTATCTTTCACATAAATAATAATAATAAACTTAATTTCCAGTTTTATTATTGTGCGTTCGTAACGCCGAGGTGCTATTATATCTCCAAATGTCTTTCATTTTGAATTTTTAACCGGAAATGGCGATTCCGTCTGATTCTGTGGTAGGTTACACCGGTAACACGCCTGAATACGCCAGTCCAGTTTCAGAATGAGCAAAACCCGCCCAATGGATTCGGAAATATACCCATTTAATAATATCTAATAAATAGAATAAATTACTTTTATTATCCTCAATACTTCCATAGCTTCTTCAAAATAACTGAAGATATGGTTTTTGTAAAAATGCATAGCTAAATGATGTTATCTAGTTTAACGATGTATTCATTGTTATTTATTAATTATTATTTATGATTTATTTATTTTTGGATTGAATAAACTCAATCTATCATGAATATTGTTATATATTTAAGCTACTCCTGGTATTCACAGTATATTGATTATGAACGAACGTGGTAAGGCTCCGGACGTCAAATAAGAGCTTTATATAAAAATAACTCTGTGGGCAGGGGCTCTTGTCAGACTACTAGCGAGTAATTATTCAAACTCTGACAGATCATATCTCCGAAAGTATTGGTTTCTCAGAGTTGGGAATGATATAAATGGATTCTTATGATAGAACTGCATCATAAAAAAGTTTTTCAAAGCGTAGATCTATGACTGATGGCATATATTGGATTTACATAAATCAGCAAATTATAATTAGAGCATTCTATGAAATCATAAAATTACGATCAAATATTGAAATTTTGAAAAATCATATATTCGAAAGTATTAGTTTGTTAGAGTTGAGAATGATATTAATGGATTATTTTGATGTAACTGCATCTTAAGAATCATGTGAGAACTTTTTTTTTTCGTTGCTCCGAAACCATCATTTTCGCCTAATAACGAACTTAACCGAGATATTCATCTCCCAAAACATACTCTGAAAATTTCAACTGTCTAGTTCATTCCGCTCGAGAGTTATCGTGTTAACGAACGGACTGAATCGATTAGGATCACGGATATTTGATCACTGAGTCGAACCAAAACGTTTGAGACCATTTTCAGCCCAAAATTCGAAAATTATAGATATTTGGGCGAACTGATAAGCACTCCGTTCCGATGAACAAGAGCTCCAAAAAAGGATTAAAATTAAATATGGGTCCTGTTGGTGAAATATATAAAAAATCAAGTATCATTTGGCATTGATTCTCCTAGAGTTTATTCTTAGTGATACATACTAGCAGATGAAATAGATGAATATCATTTCTAGTTTGATCAAATTTACAAACGCATTTACATGAAACTTTTGTTGTTGTTTTTCACATTTTTCACATTTTGGTCTCCTCACAGCAACTTCATCCATTCGAATAACCTTGACCCGAAATCTCGCGCCACCACTGATATTTCAGGTTCATCTACCCATCACATCTTCATCCCCAGATGATAACAGGCTGTTTCCAGCCTTAGGGAAACGGAAGCTGAGCACGAGTCTACCAGAAACATTTGTCTGTCAGCCTCGCCCCACGGTTAAATATATCACAACCCTATTCGTACCAAAATGCACGTGCCTTGTCTCCTATTTATGACAACTGGTTGAATTACCTTGACACTAACGATCCAGCAATCCCAAGTGAACGCAAAACAATGTTTAATCCCAAACGAGCGTTTTTAGGAACGAGGATAACAAAAATTAGGAGTTCTAGAGACTGGGATGATTATACCATGAGATAAAACAGTTGTTCATTGGAATGAAATTTGTACAACTATGCTTAAACCGTTTCCTCGGGCGGTTAGTAGTCGTATAAATGAATACATCATAGACGTGCAAAAAACAAGTGAGGAATTTATCCAATATAGAGAAATCTCAGGCTCAAGCTCATTAAAATGATATTGAATACTGAAGAGGCTGTTTTTGGTTACAGTAATTGCCGTGGATGGTTTAAAACTGCAGGAACGGTCATTTTGAAGACCAAAAACCACCAAAGCGGGGAAAGAGGGTAAAGTTTCTCAGAATTGAAAGCATTAATTGATCCAGACTCCTGACAAAAAGTCAAGAACATTTGGCACTATAATTAGGACTTAACAATTCATATCAAAACTCCCAAAAGACATGAGATTATTCAGAAGCAATAAAGGTGTGTACCGTACAGAGATGAAACGATTGTTTCCTAGGGAACAGTTGCTGGAATTGTAAAGACAAAAGTTATTTATGTAGTGCATTGTGACCGAAAATGAAAAAGGGCGCAATCATATACGCAAAAACTCATGGGGAGTTCTTGGTCATTCTTTAATATTTTTTTACTGATAGAACTTTTAAAGAAGAAATCTCAAATGTTAATAATAGCTTTTTGATTGGAAATAACAGTTGAATCGAAAACTTGGCTTGATGAGTGACATACGAACTCTGCAACAGGTAAATCGAACGATATTGACCGGTTTGCTAAATGTGAACGAGGTCGCGAAAACATCGATGATGTGCCACACTCTGGTCGTCCCGAAGATATGGAAATTAGTCTGGAAAACCTTGAAATTAAGTTACAGGCTTTATTTTGCATGAACATCTATCCATGAGAAAGCTGGTTTCATGGACCCACCTCATATGTCATTTATCATCATATGTTTTAATGTACATACCTACATCAGCAAATTATAATTAGAGAATTCTATGAAATCATAAAATTAAGATTAATTATTGAAATTTTGAAACATCATATCTCCGAAAGTGTTAGTTTTTATAGTTGAGAATGATATCAATGGATTCTAATAATGAAAACGCACCATAACAAAAATTGAATTTGAAATTTGTAATGTAACGAACACAATTTATTTTTCGTTACTGTGCCCAATAACGAACTCAACCGATATATTTATCTCTCAAACCTACCCTGAAAATTTAAACAATCTAGCTCATTCCGTTCGAGAGTTAGTGCTAATTTGGAAATTCTTGAAGATTATAATTTAATTATACTTTTTCATTCTTTGTTGGGTAGGTACCCTATATTATAAGTGGATAAAATATCGTTTAATTCTAATCCAACCTAAACATATGGATAACAATTATTTAAAATATGCCCTTAAGAAGTTGCATATTTAACCCTTCTCGACCAGCGATAGGTTACAATTATCGATTTAGAATCATCTTTTAGACAAATTGTTCTTTCCTTTCTCTCTGTCTGTAATCGTTGTAATATTTCGATATTTCACCAATATCTACAACAATATAGATCCGTTCAAATCTAGAAGTTTGCTGGAAAAGTAGGTTTGGAATACCAGCGATGATGGATACCTAGTTTCTTAGATAAAGAAGTTTTTAAATAATTTTTCTTTTATTTTCTTATCATACGATCCTCACGAAATTTTGCGTAAGTCTTCGTGTCGGTATTTTTCAACTAACTTCCAACCTTCAATTCGAGCAGGTCAGGACAGCATTTTTTGAGGTAGGTATGTATTTGGAAAACAATATTTCGGATGGCCATAACTCCAAAAGCACTAGTTGAAATTCACCCATAAACGAAATTAACCGGCGCATTTTGACCCCAAATATACGCTGCAAATTTAAAGTCACTTGGGGTTTACAGCCTTCGATCAAGAGTACAATTTTTAAAGCAAATTCTTCAAGAATTCGGACGAGTCAAAATATTTGCAAAAATGTCAGTGGCGTCCAAGTTGGGGGAGTTGTAATATGTTTGAAATGTTTGTAAATGTTTGAAACTTCTAAGAAATATTTGAACTTAACTTTTAATGAGAATTATGAATGTTCTGAGTTTTATCGGAATATCTTTAGCCACTTTGGAGCTATTGTAAAAAAACAAATTATTTTCTCCAAAGTTAACATCCCGTATATCATTAATGGGGCGTCTTAGGATATTACACTTAGTGATCAAAGATAGCCTTCTATCTGATATTGAAGTCCTGCTACAGACAACTGACTCACCCTGTATAATAAGATGAATAATTATTAGAGAACTGGATTACACAAGAATCGAATATCAAAAATCTCAATTTTAAAAACTCTCATGTATAACCCCTTCTGAAGGAGACAAATTCGAAGGTCTGAAATAATAACGAAAAAAATTGAAAGCCAGGTTCGTTCTTTTCAATCTCAGTAGACCCCAAGTGGATCCTTCTTACTCCAAATAAATTGCCTTACTTTCCGCCAACGTGCAAAAACTCGCATGGGACGATGCCTCTCCAACTTTCCACCCCAACATCTCCTCACAATTCTAGGCGGGGAGTATGGGAGATATTTCCTCCATTTCCTTGTCACCGTCTGTTTGTGTTGGAGCATGTAACATGCACGGGGTATATATATGTTTGTTTTGAAGGCATAAACTGCATAGATATAGTCGAATATTCCCCTTAGGGAGGTCCCATTCCCTTTCCTGTAGGATCCGGTGATTTTGCGGATGTAGCCAACAAGGCTGAAACTTGAATATTGGAGTAACTTGCTATTTTATTCAGATTGGGGATACCGCAGAAGTTTGGATTTTTTATTATATGTTTCATAGGTACACAGAACACGACAGCGTCGTTTCTACCGATATCTCTGCAGCGATTTGTCGTATTCGTCCGTATTCGTTTTTTGTCGGCTCGTTTTGTCCAAATCTTTTCTCTACATATTGAGGACAGATTCAAATATGTGTGTTGCTCTGGCTTTCAGCATTATTATCATAAAAAAGGACCGTAACAACCGGAATATAATAGGCTCCCTGCCACCATATCTATATCCCTATTTGTATTTGGAAACAAGATCAAGACACTTTGATTTTCAATTTGCTGTATCACTGCGCTGAATGTATTCCATTTATTAGTAACTCTATGTTACTCCGAAGCCACCAGGCCGATTTTGCCCGATAACGAACTTATCCGAGATATTTATTTCCCAAACCTACTCTGAAAATTTCAATTGTCTAGCTCATTCCGTTCGAGAGTTGTCGTGTTAACGGCCGGAGGGCCGGATATAATTTCGACCACGGATTCTTGATCAGTGAATCGAACTAAATCGTTTAAGGCCATTTTCAGCCAAAAATTCGCAAATTATGGACATTTGGGCTAATTGATAACCACTCTGTTCCGAGGAACAAGAGCACCAAAAACGAAAAAATAGTATATTGTTTTATGGTTCTCTGGGTTTAATTTATATTTACAATCAATTCAATAGAGTCATCTTGTCAATCAAAATATGACATTGTTATTGTACGTTTGAAAAAAATTGTTTTTGAAGAATACTTCAATAACTCAAGAACTCATCTATAATAACGGGAAAATACTGTCTGAGCTCTGCGGGACTCGTTTCTCGATTAAAATAGAACGAATGGTGGCATATGATTTCACACTTCGAATTTTCACTGGTGATGGGGAAAGGCTGAATTTCTCGTTTTGTTTTTTGTCTCATAGGTGACGTGGGCATTTATGTATAACTGCTAATGCCGGCTGTAAGAGGCTTAACACGGTTCAGTTTAGTTGAATTTGTTTGGAAGCTAAAGAGTACTGATGAAGGCCAAGTAACCAGAAACGCGCAAACTCTTGCTTCTCAGCAAAAAAATGAAATCCTCTGGGGTTTATTTGACTTGTGAAATATATGCAGAAGTATATTAATTATACGAAGCCATTATGAAGACCCTATTGGCAGGAACGCTCTGGACTTGTTGATTCAAGAACTCATCTCCAGAAATCACTGAAAATGTGTACATATACATAAAGAGCAGCAATAAGAGGAATTTTCTGTTATATCAGCCTTATAACTATTTTAATTGATGACAAATAGCCTTTGTTATTCTATATTGATATCAGAACTTGTCATTTTTGATGTAATTTTTACAATTGAATGTAAGTTTTCTTCAGTTCCATGCACTCCCGTGAGAAGTCGCTTGTATTGCTGAATTTAGGTTTGTTATGGCATTTCAATGACAAAATAGAGGTACTCATTCGTGTTTCGTTTGGTACAGATTTCGATATTATCAGAGAATAAAATAAGTATGGATTATATACTGGGGACTCGAAGCTCGAGTAAGAATGTCACACATTGGATTATGCTCGCAGAATTATTTTTTTCAGTATTTTATATGTATATCCAAACTTTAGTAACCATACATTTCAGTAATTTGCGGTATTACAAATTAGTGATATATATATGGATCATCAAACGAGCGTCCTGAAGCTCCTTACTCCATTGTTGACTCCAATAATTTTTTCACTTGCAACCTCCCATATTCATACGCGAAACCACCAATCGTTTTATTCTAGAGTAAGTTCCTTAATTTTATACAATTTCCTGTAGTAATTTCGCTGATAATGAAGCAATTATAAACACATCTCAACTCCATCCAAATCCGTTATAGATAAAAAGACCAATTACTCAGGACTCCACTTCGAGCTGCCTCTGACAGAGTCTCATTTATCCTTGTTCTCGTTAAACAATAAAAATTAATTTTACTAAATACCCATAATAAATAAAGTTTATTCAGGAGCGCTAGGAATAATGGCACACATTTAAGACGTTACCTTTGCAGCTCGGAGACTATGAATAATAATGCTAGATTGGGAATTGAGATCCACCGATCTGCACAAGCTCAGCTTCAATTCTGCATTTATTACACTGTTAAATCCGTAGTCGACATTGAAATAATCATTTTACCAGACGTTTATTCCGTGTACTGATTAGATTTATATTGCATTCCTTTTTAGATAAGACGTTAATTTGGTTTAATGACACGTCCATCTATAAACATTAAGGTTGTTATGTCCGCTACTGTTTCCAAAGATCTCCCTAATGATGTAGGTTCATCATGTTTTATACGCCGAATCTTCCTATTTGGGAATCTAAAAATTATTCGAGCTATTTGATGAACGCATATTCGTCGGGAATGGTTGGATTAAGTAGTTTACCAGTTGGACGAGTATGAATATATCCTCAGTAACCTATGGTACTTGGTTTTTATCTGCATAATATTATTGCTTACGGAGCAACTATTGGCGATTATCATACTAAACAGATTCATGTTGGAGTATAGAACAGTGCAATGATTATACGATGGCGATTTACAACAACCAAATAGCCGATTTCTGAGTAATATCATGGATTATAGTCATAGATATGAAATAATTATTCTAATAATTTGTCGTCAGTGGGACATATTTCGACCTTCGACATCGTCCTTTCGGATTATTCTAGGCTCTCAATTATACAATAATCACAGTTCCTTGAGCAGATCCAGTTTGAAGTCCGACTATCAAGGATATGTCTCACTGTTCTTCCAAACTCAGCATGCATTCTTCATCAAAAGCCTATTAAACAAAATGAACCTTCGGCCTGCAATGACCAATTAAAATGCCGACAAGACAAGATATTTTTGGCTGTCCAATCGTTCTGCGTTAATTAAATGGTGGTTCGTTTTGCCCTTAACGAAAGCCTTCAAATATTTCAAACTTAACCTTCATGCTGTCCGTTATGACACTCTTGGGAGAATCATGTCAGGCCAGGTAATGGTTCCGGTGTCACGAGAGGAAGTACAGCGAGAATGGTGCCAAACGATCTGCCTCTGCTGACTTCGATGTACAGCACTTGGATGTGAGACTGTGATACCTGCTTGAATGACACTTAATACTTTGATGTTACGGCAGAGGGCATGCCATTCTATTAGCAGGTATGCAGTATGTTATGGATTTTTGCAGGAAATATAATTGTGCTAAATTATTTAAACAGGGTGATGTCAAAGGCAGGGATTTTTTAAAACGAACTGATATCCCTTTCCAAAACCACTTAAAGTGAATTCTTTTTGGGAACATAACAATATGTTTAATAGGTGAATCATTAAGTTATACATTAAATGATGAACCATTTTTCCAAATTCAGCTCAGTAAAAAGTTATAAGTGTTTGAAGATTTCACAATGCGCTAATACACTCCTGCACTTTGTTCACCCCTTCAAGACAGAAAGGCTTACTGTAATCTATTTATATACGTATTAACCACAAATACTGTATCATATGATACTTGAATTTCAATGGAATTATGTGAGAAAACTTATTTATATGCAGCCTTTGAAATTTCCGCGGTGGCACTTGATTTTGATTCTATATTGTCCAATTGTTTCCACTATTCACTATAAGATTATACGCGATTTCATCATCGCTTATTGTCATATTGATAATTCCATAAATATACGAATTCTCATCAAATGTTATAAATGAATAATCATAGACAAGAAAGAATAGGAAAGACTGCCAGATAGGCAAATCACGGGGCAAGTTATTGAATTGGCGATTTCAGGAACTACTTCTTGTTTACGAATCAGATCTTATAACATTCAATGAAGAATATCTCGAAACGGTGCGTTTGAGGAGAAATGATTAAAAATAATGTAACCACCATTCAGTTCACTCCGAAAACCATGTCAAAGCAACAAGTCAAAACTGATTTTTGTTTTAATTTCAACAGCCCGAATCTTCTTACCGGAGCCGAATTTGAAATGAAAAACGTGTTTTTTTATGACAGGAATCTATGTTTAAAATTAATGTATAACTTAAATATTCATCCGGTATAAAAATGTTAAGCGCTGGGGTGATTGCATCGCTCTTGGAGGAGACTATGTTTATGAATAAAAAAAGTTGTTTCCTGCAGTAGATTGTGCAATTATCACTAGATATTCTCTATACAAAATGTATGCGACTTCTACTAAACTTCAGTGAACTTTCCGAGAGTTTTGCGAATATTGGGAAAAAAATATGAAAAGTTCATATATCTCCGAAATGAATTCGATCGGCGTATTCAGATCTCAATATTAATCCGCAAATTTCAGTCCTCAAAGATCCATCTTTCGAGAGCAAGAAGAAGCGATATAATGAATATTTGAGCAAAAATTCACAGCGATTTTTATCTTTCAAGTTTTTGATGGGTTTGCTCAATTTGTGCAATTTCCAGAACAACCCTTTCGCAAGATATTCGGTAAGATTCGTGATTTTCCAGGTTTTTTCCCAGCAGAAATCGACGTCTTGAATAAGAAATGTTGAGATATCCTGATGAATATTCTAAGCACGGTTTAATCTCGCCCCCAGTGTCGCATAACAAAGCCCATTGAAGGAAAGAGAACATGTTCCACGAACCTCGGCAAGGCGAAAAGGAGAGAATAAACAGAAATGAAAAAACATAAACCCGGAATACCTGAAGTAGGGTAAAATATTCCAATTCCCATTTTTCAGGGAGAAAGTTTACCGACCTCCCCTGTTGATGTTCGACATCACGCCACCCCAATATTTTTTCAGGTCCCGTAAATTCGAAATTCCCATTTCGGGAACGTGCCCGACTGCCGGAAGTAATTCGATTAGTATAATAATTGAATTTTTTCACTATGACTCTATATAAATATTTGAGCGGGATTCGAAAATAGAAAAATAGGGAAATAAATGAAACATGTCTCATTAAAATAAACAAGGCTCTGGGTAGGATCTACCGATGTAACGTTGGGTAAGGACCTGAGATTCTGGCTATTTTTAAACCGCTGATTTATTTCTGCTATACGGGAATCGTAAGTGTGAGACTTCCTAGAATATGGATTTATGACGCGATAAGACGGTGGAAAAAAGTTGGGAAGATTATATTCCGAATTTAGAAGTCTAGAAACATCTGTACTTGATGGGGCGAAAAACGAAAAAATTTTGAAAGTTCCTGACTTGTCGTCAGGAAATGGAATAGCCAAAAAACTCAAAATTTCTCACATGGAGAAGAAGATATAGGGTAACGGATGGAGAGTTCGTCATAGAGGAGTGACGGAACACCAGCAATATAATAATAATAATAATAATAGCCTTTATTCTCTACTATCCAACAGTTAACCCATTTACATGACGAATTAATAACACATATAAAATGAACAGTAGTCACGAACAAAATAATCTAGAAATAAAATATAAAGTAGAGAATATTTATTATACATTAAAAAATGCTGTAGTTTCCAGAATACCCCACCAAGGTTTTCAATGAAGACAAAAAAACATTACATTGGTTACATATCAAGTTGAGGTTGTGGCACATAACCGTAACAGGCGCTTTTGGAAGAATATTAGTTCGAGCTCTCTCACACTTAAATACAACAACACTTCTTTAGTTGAAGCCAGGAACATAGAAGTTCACTCTGTGCTGAGGATTTCACTACAATAAATGCCACCATGTATTAATTTCAACAAAAATATTAGAGAGGCGACATGTCTTCTCACTTTTAGGATGAAAGGTTCATTCTTAGACATAAACAAGCATTATCATCAGACACTCGGAGGATTTACTCGTACACCATCCGTTTTAAATATTAAATATTTTAAAAATTGCCTCTGAATACTTTCAAGCTTCTTGGTATGGCATTCATAAAGGGGATTCCAAACAATACTGGCATTTTTCAATCTCGAACGAACAAATACATTAAAGTATAGTAATTTGAGTGATTATATGTTCATAAAATCTCTACAGTTCCTGGCAATGAACCCATATCCTCTAGCAGCCTCCAAAACAATCTGACAGATATGCTGTATGAAGGGAGCTCTGGAAAATATCATTATCTTACACTTTTCAAGATTTAACTGTAATCTATTTCTGCGACACCAATTCTGTACAATAATGAACTGAAGTTGGAGGTAAACGCAATCGCAGGTTCTCCCAATAGCGCGAAGCACAGTTTTATGCAAACAACAACATCAAGAAGATCGTTTACAAAGAGTAGAGATCTAATATTGGAACCCTGTGGAATCCCAAATGATGATGAATAATTTTCTGAAATATAACCATTACAGGATACAAAATGCGAACGTTTCGACAAATAGGATCTCATGAGCCCAACCACACCGTCATCAAACCCAAGATATGAAAACTTATGAAGCAACACCTTATGATCAAACCTATCGAAGGTCTTAGAAAGGTCACTGTAAATAACGTCGGGGGAGATGAAGGACTGTAATGATGAATAGATCATGCCATACAAGACTATGTAGATTATCTGGGAAGAACTACTCACTATAGATACCGGCCTGTAATTTTCTACATTAGATCTGTTATCTGATAAAAATATATATATTTATATAATATTTATATGATAGGACACACTTTAGGCTTTCTTCCACATGTCATTCATATAAAAATTTTCAGATGGAACTAGTGAGATGTTCACGAGATCTCCATCCCAAGAATCTGAATATAAGTGTAGAAATATCATCAATTCAATGCCAAACTATAGCCTACCAAAATTGTATAAACGCTGACGTAAAATCAGTCAGCTTTGGCGAGGTTCTTCAAATTCATAGCCAGAGCGTTCACTCATCCAGGTAATGAACTCGCCCAAAGCGGCTTGGCTTCTAGTAGAAAAAATAATACTTCCCACGATATAGATCCGATCAAGTTTAAATCCAGAAAACTGCTAGAAAATAAGGTTCTGACTGATAGTTTCCGAGATTTTTTTTATTTTTTAAGTAATAGGTACGATTCTAGTTAAAAAATTTCTTCCGTTAGTATTGTTTAAAAAACTACCAAGTTTCAATTCGATCAGATCAATAGTTTTCGATCAGATCAGTAGTGTTCGGAAAACAAAATTTCATTTGAAATCTTCAATTCATTTGGGTCGAGAGTTATGGTCCTGACGGACGGCCGATCGGAAGGAATTGTCCAAGGATTCTTCAACAGTGAGTCGAAACTAAACGTTAAAGACCATTTTCAGCCAAAAATTCGAAGAATTAAATGGAAGGGAAACACGCATGCCAAAAACAAGCTATAGCTGACAGTGTAGTCCATTTCCGGTCACCACTGAATTCCGTCGCAAAGTCCAAGGCGGGTGGTAGTTCTTGTGGTTGTAGAAAATATAGATGCTCAATTGATTTTGATTGAGAAATCATAACAATTTTCGCGGTGCTTTTTACTGTGTGAAGCCCATACTACACGTCCGATTTGTTTTCAATTACCCACTACTCTGAAATTTTCTCCCTGAATAATCACCCCGAATAAAAGATTCCGTACCTATCAACATCAACATGCCCCCAATAGGTAGGATTATGCAAATGATACTAAATAAATGACAAACCTTACAGTCTAGAAACTCATCCACATATACTTCATAAACGAGATATTCACATCGAAGATTTACTTACTCATCATTTGAATTTAATCAAGATCTCTTTGTCTGTGGACCGGTCTGGTCCCTTCCAACGGCCATGTTATCGTCCCAAACTGGTTCCCATGGCTCGCCGGAGTACTTCATTACCCGTTGGTACCTCAGTACGGTCTATTTTCATTCCCGACTCTATTTATTAAGGTGTTCTCCCAGTCTTCGATCTACCTGCAGTCACGCCAATAAAACCACTTGCGTACATGCCCGGCAGAGGGCGGTGCGCGCGGAAAGGTACGGCCAATCTGGAAACATCATAACTCGTTTATTAAGCCAATGAGAAAGGCCATTTCTCATCAGGTGGTCGCATAAAATAGCCGTGTGTCACTTAACCTGCTCGTATGAGCAAGACGTATGAGATGTATGGTTGGTACAGCCTTGGTTGGGAGGATGGTGGTTCAATTGGTCGGTATTTCACGTGGAGATCGATCTTCGGTCTTTTTTGTTCTTGAGACAGCCGAATGTTGCTTTATGCCATACCTACTTGCGACTGGTTCTTCGATGAAACGACTGGACCTGTATGATACTTTATGAATTTGAATCGGAGGCAACTGTCAACAAGGGAACAGACGTAGAAGAACAGGGTGAAGGCTTTGAAATAATATTGGTCCAGAAAACCCTTTATATGATTATTCTCATTCATTTGGTACCTAGCACATGAAAATAACTAACTAGTCTATACATCACGAGGGTAGTCTTGCTCCAAGAATCGGAATCACTGCCGAAAGAGGTCAAATAAAAATATCATAGACATCAACATTAGTTCTTTAGAAATATTTGAGGCGCAATATGGTGTAACTAACCTATTCGACTTCTTTTGGTATCCTCTTATTGTTTTTTTTTCCAATTTCCACCCGTTAGTTTACTAGAGTTAATTTATATGCGAATTTACAGTGTAGGGAGACAAAGCTTTCCATACAAAGCAAATTGTGAGAAAACAAATGTATAAGGCTTGTTTCACATGCATACGGTTCCATTCGGTTCGGTTCGTTTTCGGTTTCAACCGAAAACGAATGAAGGCCTTTCACACATATACGGTTCATATTAGGTTTTATGTTATCTTCGTTTGTCATTGTCAATGTCAAGGTTCACTCGTTAGTTGTCAATTAGATTTTATTTATATTATTATAATCATGGAGCGAAATCAAGTTCTAACAATGTGGATTCTCCATAGACGAATTAAAAATCGAAAGTGGAATAATAGAATGCATTGGGTGCACCCTCTTATCACTTCTCGACTCGAATTTGGAGCATTCTACACCATTTTCCCGAAGTTAAGGGAACATGAAGAAAAATTTTTTAAGTATTTCAGGATGTCAACGAAATCGTTTGATGAATTGCACGTGAAACTGAAGGATCACATTCAACGGCAAGATACTTTTATGAGGGAATGTATTCATCCCATTCAGATGCTGGCCGTAACTTTGAGGTTAGTTTGTTTGTTCGTAATCAAACAAACTGTGCTCCAAATAGCAACCTCCTATTTAGGGTAGTTTGAACATTGGTCGCATTCAGCGGACGAAGCGCTCAGCCACTTTACGCTACCGCTACCTAGCACAAATCAAATGTGCTCCATAAAATAGCCTCCGCTCCACAACGTGTTGAGTTCGTAGGGCATGTGCCACCGAACGTTTTGGTAACGAGACTATATACCCAAATTCACTATTTAAATTTCTCCAGCTATTCAATCTTCGTCGTACCTATATCCTTGTGGTCGCTGGGGACTGTGGGAATAGGGCTGGTACCTTTTCTTTGCGTATTCGAGTATTAATTCTGAAATTTATTCGAATAATCCCTCAGATCAATAAGTAAACTTTTGCTTACTTATTGATCTCGGAGTAATTCATTTAAACAAATATTCATCACCAGTCATGAATATAACTATTCATTGAATATTGAAAAGAATAGGAATATCAGTATAATTAGTACCTACTAGTAATACATATAAATTAGAGCTGTCCAAAACAGATACGATACCGGGCCAATAAAAATTACTTCATAGTTTGGAGGGCCGCAGAAACTAATAATTATTAAATATTTATAGGTCTTATCGTCTAGACCGAAGCAAATTTTACTATTTTTTGGTGACATAAAACTTTTTGTCACTAATAAATAATTGAAAAAATATGACTATTTGAATTATAATTCGTTCCAATTCTCATTCGATGTTATCTATACGTAGTACGTAGCATCAGTAATCCATATTCTAATCAGAAAGAAAAATTACTATGCTAGAATTACTAGAGGTTAAAATTTTGAATGGGAAACTTCAACATTTATTCTTTAAAAATTTCAGTATGTTCTGAATTCTGAAGCAGTTTTAGGCCAGCCTCATACATCCGGAATGTCACTCTAAATTCATATTATTAATTCAGAAAGAATCGAATTGCATACTAATTCACTCTTCTCCTCACACATTCTGTTTTTTTCAGAGTATTAATTTCTAGATTTTGCAAGCTTCCAGAATTCAGATTATGAATTTAAGAATATGAATTCAGAGACGTATGAGGCCGGCCTTATGGTGTCGAATTTTTGCAGTGCGTGACATAAATCTCAAATCTACCTCAGCAATAGGAATGAATATATGGATATTCATGAAAAGATAGTTAGTCATGAATAATTCAAACCCAAATTATTCAAATCATCATTCTTGATTCCCAGGCCTATATGGAAGTCTCGGATGAACTCATCACCAAGAATAGTATAGCTTGAATGTCTCGCCCTATATCGGAATAATACTTTGTGCCAAACATCTATTGAGTATACTAAATTTAAAAATAATCATTTGATTTATACATTTTTGAATTAAAACAAAATTTTGAGTTAAAACCTTGAACGCGGGGAAAAATATCCATCCTGCTGAAACAACCTTTGTGAAATCATGCGACAATTTATTTAAAGTGTCTGTTTTTTATTTGGATTAATTTTATTGAAACAATAGGTTTGTTCGACTTCGCAGTAGGGACGGTTCTAGAATCATCAAAAGAAGTCACACAGTCGTTTATTTTGGACAGGTTCACTTTCAATAAACGACTGTACTAAGTAATCATCAAAGGATATTTTGGGAGGTATATTCATTAATAAATGGTTCCTTTTTGGGTTTTCTCAAACACAAGAGATTTCTCAGAAGCAATCAATCAAACAATGTTGCCTAACAAACAATTACGAAACAACATCAACGATAAATCAACTATTTCATAACGTCTAGGAGACTAGATCATACTCCTTTGTCAGACACTAAGCAAAAATCATCAGAATTATTTTTGTTGATAAAGGAGTCTCTTCATCAACAAAATTAATTCTGATGATTTTTGCTTGGTGTCTGACAAAGGAGTATGATCTAGTCTCCTAAACGTTACGAGATAGTTGTTTTATAATTGATGTTGTTTCCTTATTGTTCATTAGGCAATATCGCTTCTGACAAATATCTTGTGTTTCTAACGCAGAAGCAATTTACAAAAGACTAAATTTTTTTGTTTGAGAGAGAAAAACCACAAAGGACCCATTTAATAATGAATGTACCTCCCAAAGTATTCTTTAATGATTAGTTAGTACAGTCATTTATTGGAAGCGAACCTGTCAAAATAAACGACTGTGTGACTACTTTTGACGGTACTGTGAAGTCAAACAAACCTAATGTTTACAAGTTTACAATGCTGGTCAATATATAAAACGAAAAATAAAGATTTGCTAAACAAGGCTAAATGAAAATACTGAGCCCTCCTTGCTTGAAGAATTCGGTGTCCACTCCGAATTTGCCTGATGATACACATATTCTACAGGGACTATCGGAGGACTACCATCAGATGGAGAGGCAATGGGTGGGGTATTACATGGCGAGGAATAATTATAGCGTGTATCTTGAAGAGGATACTTCCTCTGTCTAATTGTTTTTATTGCTTTCAGCACCTCCATTTGAAAATCAATTGTTTCATTCTCATCAAAATCATCAATTGAAGGAAGTAATCCTTTAAAAAATGATATATGACGATTCGGTGTTTCCTTCAGGGCTGCAATCATTTCGATTTCTAAAGCATCCAATTTTCGTTTTCTTGATTTATTTGTATTTCTGATCGAGGAAGCAGGTTGTTCAGCTTGTTCGCTCAGAACGGATTCGATATTATGATTCTCGATATTATGATTCTCATCATTTCCACAATTATTTATTTGTGACAGAGTGTCCTCCGTTTCTCGCTCTTCGAAAATTTTATTCAGGAATTGCAACTGAGATGCATAAATATATGTTTTGGCCTTTGACGCCCCAGCTCCTGATTTTGACCTATTGTTTGCAACAGATTTTCGATACGAGTCTCTCACTTGAGTCCACCTTTTCATAACATGTTTACCTGTGGGAAAATACTTATTTCAGTGTTCACATAAACTTTTTATATCGGAAATGTTTAACCATTCTGGGCAGATTTTTAAATATTCATACCTAAATCAATGAAAAACTTTCAAAACACCATGTTTTGAAACGAACTTAAAAGTATAGATCAATAATTTCTTCTATTAGTTTGTGGTTTAAAATTCAGTTTATTCGTATTAATTATTTCGTACGAACTATTTTTGTTTTAGGTATTTGGCAAGTGGTTGTACATTCTCAGAGTTACATTATACTTATCTGCTCGGGATATCAACTATAAGCAAGATAGTCAGAGAGGTTTGTTGTATAATCTGGAAAATACTACAAATGGAATGCATTCCCACTCCAGACAAGAAAAAATGGGAATCAATTGCCCAGAAATTCGAAACAGTCTGTAATTTCCCGAATTGCTTGGGTGCCGTCGATGGGAAACATATAAGACTCGTCCACCCTCTCAACTCCATGCACATAAACTATAAAGGGTATTCATCCATAGTTCTCATGGCAGTAGCTGATGCGGAATACAGATTTGTTTACGCTAATGTTGGAGCGTATGGGAAAGACTGTGATTCTAATGTTTTCCAAAACTGCCAGCTATGGAGGTCTATGATTAATGGTACCATGGATCTACCTGAGGACAGGTGCCTCCCAGGCACCCAGGACCCCAAAATGCCTTACTACCTGATAGGAGATGATGCTTTTGGGTTACATAAGCATCTCCTTAAACCGTATGGCGGACATAGTTTAACGGTGGAGAAAAGAATATTTAATTATCGACTGTGCAGAGCTCGCAGGTATGTCGAATGTACTTTTGGCATACTGAGCAACAAATGGAGAATCTTTCATCGTGCAATTAACTTGGATCCTGACTATGCTACGGATATAGTGAAAGCTTGTGTAGTTTTGCACAATTTCGTACGGGACAGGGATGGTTTTGATATGGAAAATACATTGACCATCTCAGGACTTGAGACCGACCCTTCGGCTAGCAGAATTCAGGCCACGACCTCAGCAAATCAAGTGAGGGATGTATTGAAAAATTACTTCATGACTGAAGTGGGTTCGGTGAGCTGGCAGTTGAATAAAATCTAAATACCTAATTGATATTTATCACAACAAATCGTCCCCTCAATGCTACAACTGGATAAATCAAAAATTGTCAATTTATCGGTTTTTACATGAATAAGATCCCTTAACTATCACCTATTTTATGTTAAAATTAGCTTCCCATGAAAACATGTTAGTTAAAAATACAAATGTTTAAAAAGGTGCATTAAGGTTTATGATAAAAGTATGAAGCTTCACTTGTCCATTTGTTGTTAAATTTGATACCACGCCATTCAACTGCAACAAGTGGATATGTAGAGATATTTAGTTTTAGGACTATATATTTCAGGATATTCAGTAGATTCCGTACCTCGCATAACATAATATTTCAATTGCGCTGTTCTGAAAACTACAGTTTATGAGTTATCCACTTTTAGCATTGAGCGGACGAAATTGTGTACTTTGTTATCATATAATATATTTATTTTAAATAAATGTTATTAGTTATATGGTTCTTTTTCTTCTATACTTCTTAAACAAACTGTACCCCACATCACAGCCCTCCATTTAACAGAGTTTGAACATGGGCTCAACCTTGAAACTATGTATCCAATCTCAGTGAAGTGAAACAAGTTTTCTTGATCCTGGGTCCTGAGAGCGCAGGAGTTTTGTTTATCAATCATATAATCCTGCTCACAATCCGTTCTCTATCTCTGGGCAACAATGGGTGTAGATTAATTATTTTGGACAGCAACAGTAGAATATTCAGTCAATCTATGAAAGCAGATCAAATTCATGGTTGATGAGTAAATTTACTTCATTTATTGCAATCAACATGCTCAAGTGATATGCAATAGGGATGTATAGGAGTTTATAATAAAGAGGGAAAGCAGGCAGTAGGAAAATGAAAAAATTAAAGCTCACATGCCATCAAAATAAATTTCACAACACCAAACTACAAGCAGGAATGAAATGTACAACAAGCTCCATCAAGTATATCCAGTCCATCACAAAAATTTACCACTACTTACTTCACACTAAATCGTCTGGGTTTGTTCACTTGGGGAATCGAGGATTAAGAAGGAAATTGGATCTGGCTGGTGAGCAAATTTACTTCATTTATTGCAATCAACATGCTCAAGCGATATGCAATAGGGATGTATAGGAGTTTAGAATAAAGAGAGAAATCAGACAGTAGCAACATGAAAAAATAAAAGCTTACATGCCATCAAAATAAAGTTCACAACACCAAACTACAAGCAGGAATGAAATGTACAACAAGCTCCATCAAGTATATCCAGTCCATCACAAAAACTTACCACTACTTAACACTAAATCGTCTGGGTTTGTTCACTTTGGGGAATCGAGGATTAAGAGGGAAATTGGATCTGGTTATGAAAGAGCCATAAATTTTACCTTTGGTATTGGAAATGTTGGAGAAATCAGTCATCCACTATTCTCTAAGTCGTCTCCTATAGGAAGGCCGCAAAACCTGAGGCACCTGAGGTTGGCAAGTCTGTCCGCTACGTCATTAGAATGTACGTAGGAATGACTAGGAACCCTCAGCACAGCCACTCAAGCCAACTCAGTGAATGTTCTGTCTAACATTTGTCAGAAAATTATCCGAAGTAAAGCCAAGAACATTAGATGGTTATAATATAATGTCATTGGTTATACGGTTAAAAATGATTGTTGTGGTTCGTAGTAGGGAAAGTTAGTAATCCGTTCTAAAAAGTCCGTTTTTAATTAACTGTGTGACTACTTTGAACAGTCACTGTCCCTACTGCGAACCACAACAAGCCTAACGTATTCCTAGATTCTCAAATCATTCCCTTTTGAATTTCCTCGAAACCTCGTTGAGGGCCGGTTTCCCAATTGCGAGTTAACTCGAGGTTGCGAGTTATGCATGTATTTAGCGATATTCATGAAAGCGTAACACTCGGGTTACCCGCAACCTTGAGTTAATTCGCAATTAATAAACCTGCCCTGAGTTGATCCTAATATACTACTTTTCAAATTCGAAAATTAGTATTTTTCAATACGTACATAATTCCAATCTTTTCGCGACGTCACACTTATCGAAGTCATTAAGAATTTGAAGACAAACATCTTTCCATGCCTCCTGCGTCTTTAATTTATCTTTATATTTTTCTGAGGTCTTGTCCCACAGCACTGGTTTGCATTGCACAGCCGAAATCAGTCGATCAACATCAACAATTTGTACACCGCTCATTTTATCTCAAAAACTTTGATAGCAACAAATCTGAAAACTATTTATTTATTTATATTATATGTATAATTATAAGTAAAAAGTTTGTTAAAATATTTACTTGGATTTGGATAGCAACAAATCTGGACACTATTTATTTATTTATATTATATATTTACTTGTAAGCAATTCGGGAAGATATTTATTATTTACTGGCTCTGAGGTTAAAACCACAGAACATATAGAAATAATATTACTTTATGCTTAAAACCGAAACTAAACCGTGTTTGTGTGAACGGCCCGGTTGATCTGTATTCCCTAGACACGAATCCAAACCTGATAGAAACCTATTCGTGTCGAGGGAGTATTCGGTTCTGTACGGTTTCAATTCGGTACCGAATCTAAACCGGAACACCGTTTCACACTTGTAGCCAGCGACCGAATTGAAACCGAAAACGAACCGAACCGAATGGAACCGTATGCATGTGAAACAAGCCTAAGGCGTTGAATGTTGAGAAATATACTAAGCATTTCTCATTCGGTGTTGACACAACTTCTATAATAAAATCAATAGGCATCAAGACTATAGGTCTTGAACTGACGTTCGAAGTAGTTTCTCGTTTTGTTTTTTTTGTTACGTTTTCATTCAATTGATAAAAGTAACGAGTAATTATTCTAACTTTGACACATTATATCTCCGAAAGTATTGGTTTCTCAGAGTTGGGGGTGATATCAATGGATTCTTATGATAGACCTGCATCATAAAAAATTAAATTCAAAACGTAGGTCTATGACCCAGCTCTCATGTTGGATTTACATACATCAGCAAACAGCAAAATAAAAGCATTCTATGGCAGAGGTTACACGGTCAATCTGGTATCAAAATGACATCAATCGGGACCATCAATCCATCAGTCTACGCGAATAGAATCGGTTTCCCGTCAATTTGACATCAATCCATGATTGATATCAGCTTGACCTGATGCCAGATTGAACGTGTAACCTCCGTCTAAGAAAGCATAAAATTACGATTGATTATCTCCGAAAGTATTAGTTTGTGAGAGTTGAGAATGATATCAATGGATTCTTAGATGAAACTACATTTTAAAAAAAAATAATTTTTAATTTACGAGGTAAAAAAATAGTATTTTTCGTTACGCCGAAACCATCAGAGTGATTCTGCCCAATAACGAACTTAGCCGTAATATTTTTCCCACAAACTCTTTATGTTGTACATTAATTTTAACAATAGATAAAGTTATTATAAGAATCTAAAATCATTTAAGAAATTGAATCATTCTTCATCGTATTGGCTCCTAAAACGTACCGTTTTCAAGATATTCTTCTTCGAATGATGTAAAATCTAATGAAAAATCCAGAAATTTCACTAAACTTATGAATCCGGCCCTGAGCTAAAATCCCTCGATTCAAAGTATAAGCCACGTTGCCGTCGTTCACAGATAATTCATCCCCTCAGCATAGACAGAGAAAAAGGTCTGTGTCATCGATTAGTTTTTCGTACAAACGAGCTACCGATGAAAATTTCATTATTTTGCTCTCTATTAGTGGCTAATCATACCATGATTTTTCGAATTTTTTATTTTTATTTATTAATTTTTTATTTCTATTAATTTGGTGATTTCCTCCATTACAATTATTATACTAATTCCAATTGATTACGTTCGGCAACGTTGATCTGATCGAGGCTCCATGTCTATGGAGTTCGATCATAGATTTTATATTGAGGTTGGAACGATATAATTGTATTAATTTATAAACTTGAAGATAGTAAGGATACTTAAGGATATTTCTTAATAAATGTTGAGGAAATTGTGTATAATATTGAGGTAGAAACAATTGGATAATGAATGATTAGAATAGGTATCAAGTTGAAGTTCAGTGTTTTAAATTTCAAGAATTGTGAAATATGTGCGTTGCAAATGCTGCGAAAAGGGCGAAATCATAATAATCGAGTGAGCAAATAAGTTTTCTCAAAGAAATTCACTGAATTTCAAGCATCAGATGATAGAGATCTGTTCAATATATATATCATATTCGGGTTACACAATGAGATATCTGTGTTCTGTATTTTTACGTTTTCACAGAATTATATAATTATTCTATGTATGAATTGTCATAATGCAACTTATTTTCCTGAGACATGACATTGTCTGATTCCTTGCTAATAGTTGGCTCGAGAAACGTCAAAATCGACTTAGAGAGACAAGTGTAAAAAACCGTCAAATAAACCCCCATGTGGCGATTTTATGTCGAAAAGTGAAAATTAAGAATATATATCCCAGGTAAGTACCGACGTTTTATTCTAATACCGGAGATCGACAAGATCGTACGAGGAGCCCGATAGCCGGTGTGTCTACGGTGTCGGGTTTTTGGTTTCGGAACGAGAGAAGATGGGCTCAAATCCCGGAAAAGGAATTACACTTTTTGGCGCTCTAGTTCCTCGGAACTGAGTGCTTATCAATTTGCCCAAATGTCTGTAATTTTTATTTAAGATGCAGTTTCACCATTAAAATCCATCGATATCATTTTCAACTCCAACAAGCTAATACTTTCGGAAATATGATTTTTCTAAATTTCAATAATGAATCGTACGTACTTCTATGTTTTCACAGAATGCTATAATTATTCTATCTAAGCTTTATTATATGATCTGTGTTCATACTCGTACATTTCATCCTGTTCTATAAGAAAGAGTCAAATTCATTTCAGCTATTTTAATTTGATTTCTTCCATGGTCAGTTCTCATTCTCAGATTTCTCATTTAATCTTGATAAATAAACTATTATTTGAATTTAATTTCCTTTATGATGCAGTCCTTTCATAAGAATACATTGATATAATTCCCAACTCTGAGAAACCAATACTTTCGAAGATATAATTTGTCTGTTTGAACTAGAGCGAAGAAGGTTATTGAAGAAACATTATTTCAGATGGGTATAACTTGGAAAGTGTTTGCCTGATTATGCCCATGACTTAAAGGTCGTATTTAGATGCGCAACCTACCCCGAGCTATGTCTTTCCGTTCGTAAGTTATCGTGGCAACGGACGGCATGAAAGAATTGAGTCTAACCTGGAAACTTCATGATTGAGTCGAACTTAATATTTGAGAATATTTTGACCAAAAAATTAAAACATTACAGATGCAATTAGGCGTAAAACACTAAAACTTTAGGACTAACTATAAAAAATGCTGTTTACTAAGATAATTTCAATCAATTTTCTCAACAAACCACATCAGGTTCTTCACAAATGATGCATATAGTTATTTTTAGTTTGTTCCAAAAAACTCGGTTTTCTCAAATGGAATGCATCTTTTTTCATTTCAGATATCAATTCAAGACAAAGTTTCCTTTTGATTGACATCTCATTGAACTGTGTATAAAATTTAAATAACTTGAAAACTATCAATTTTAGGCACGGGTCACTGTTATGTCAATCGAAAGGAAATTTCGTCCAGAATTACTATCTGAAATAAAAAAGGGGCATTCCATTTGGAAAAACCGAGTTTTTAGAAAAAAACTATATTCATCATTCATGAAGGACCTGTGGATTGTTGTGAAAAATGATTACGATTACTTGGATAAACATAATTTTTTATAGGTACCTACTCCCAAAGTTTTATCGTTTTACGTCTAAAGGCCGGTCCATACGCTACGTTTTGCACAACCTTTTATCTGCGCAGTTCAACACGTTGCAGGTAAAACGTTGCTTGTAGACAGCAATATTGCGCAGCTTTGTAAACGTCGCGGAGACGTTGCAGTTGCAGCGAAAACAGAGCTAGACAGCATACATAAATAGATATCCGTGAATTGCGCGGATTTGTCGCAGCATGTAGACGGTAACTGTGGTAACAGCTTGCCAAAATTGACATGAGTAGTACCTCCTCCACGACGATATCGCTAAAACTGTGCGAAATCTACAGATATCTCTGCATCGTGTGGACGCACTAAAAATTGCTACGTTTTCATTCCGTCTTGAGACTGCGCAGACAAAAGGTTGTGCAAAACGGAGCGTATGGACCGGCCTTACACTCACTGTATATCTCCAAAATGATCAAATATGGATATAGATATGGTTGAATAAACAGAACTTATTTTTCTCATAGGAATTAGGGCTTCACGCGAGAGCGAGATTTTTCTCGTCTCGTCTCGTAAAAGCGAGGCGAGACGAGACGTGACGTTTTCAAAAATATTATAGGCGATACCGAGACCACATACAGCGCAACACGAGAGTCTCGGCTTTGGTCTCGTTAAATTTTTTGTAATAAGTTTTATATAAGACTCGACTTTTTTCAACACCCACAGAAAACAATTGAATATGAAGAGTTTCCACTATAATTACCAATATATTTTGTCTATATTATCCATCGATCGTTCTAGAAATACACGATTTTTTAGAAGATTATTAATTCGTTATGACCTTGCGATAATTGAGATTATTTTTCAAGAAAAAATAGAATTCGCAACCATAAAAACGGATGCCATTATGAATTCAATACTTAACGAACAACTTTTATTGCCCCTAATTCCCAATGCTTTGAAAATTTCGTATCTATCTGAACATCTGGAGAAATTCATTCTCTTGTGCTCCTTGTAGTCAAGATGTGAACAATTATTGTATACATCTGTGGAACTACGTATAATAAAACTGGTAAGGAAATGAAGCTATTCAATGTTTCGAGGTTATGAGGAATACGCCAAGAACACCCTTAATGATCTACCCACTGGGAAGGTATTCTTTGAAAACTATACCAAATTGTTCAATTCGACATCGATAGCCTATTTAAAACAACAACAAATCTTTCGAAATATTGGAAAGCTGAGTTTGAAGAATATTTGCTGTTGGAAAGAGCAAATAGTAATCAAAATATTTTACAGTGGTGGAGAGTGATGAAAAAGTTCTTCCTACACTTTTCAAGATGGCCGATGATTTATTAATTGCTACATCCGTACCTGTTGAAAGATTATTTTCCACATCATGTATGATGATGGCAAAAACACGTAAATCATTGAAAAATGATGCGATGCAAGCGTGATTATGTTTGAATTCTTGGTCATCGAGTAATTTAAAAGTTGAAATTATCAGTGTTTAAAATTAAAACTAATGTGTACAATTGTACATGTATAAATATTTTTGTATAAGAGCGTAATAAATATAGCTTTACAAAATTATTCATTATTGTATACCATTTCGTTCATAAATTATAATATTTATTATCGTTATTAAGAATTAAGCGAGACGAGACGAGACAACTGATAACGAGACGAGAACGAGACTTAAACGAGACTTAATTTTTTGGGAATTGGCGAGAGCGAGACAAGATTTTTTATACTCTCGTCTACTCTCGTCTCGTGTGAAGCTCTAATAGGAATCTTTATGGAATTAAAAATGAGGGTTACCATTTAAAATAGGGAAGTTGATAGTTACTTCCGGTATAACCCGAAGTAGTAGAAAACTGCCAATATTCTAAAAAAGTAGTTCAAGGTCGAGAACCGATATGTGAAGATATTTACGAGCTTATCATTTTTACTTTCCCATATAAGGCTAATTGTCCCTTTAAAAGAATAACCCTGTACATTATCGATTTGGCATTAATGTATCTCGCATTTCTCGATTCCTGTTTGTCGATAGCATTTCACGGTTGATTCCTCTCGAAGCAACGTCACCAAACATCGATCTAGCCAAGAACCAACGCGAAACTTTGCATACCTAGAACACAAGAAGCTAACCTAACAAGGATATCCTCGAGGATCGTACGGTCGGACAGGCCATCACGCTGCGAGCAGTATAGAACCGTGCGAAGTGTCAGTGAAAGTGTTCATGAATCTATCGGACGACAACAGAAGACCAGAAGAGGTCGTCTGGAATGGCAACGCACCGTCTCAAGGTAATCTCAATACCTGATCGATACAGGCACACATACACACCGGGGACAGACACACATTTAACGATCCTACAGTAGGTTTAATTAAAATTAAAATACGGAGGTGCAGCCTGCGACCACCTACCCCCGCCCGACTTTTGCTCCACCGGACTACGGTCCGGTGACCACCGTGGAAGAGTTACGACCAACAAGGCTCATATCTCCCGATTACATTTCCAAGCTCGGCGCGTTTTTTTCTTTGCCGATTGTGGTAGACGACAAGGATCATCTACAATTAAAATTAAACGGTACAAATGCGTTAAACGCGGACGATAATCGTAATCATGGCGTTTAAATGGGGTTTAATTGAACCGGTTGATTGGTTGGCTGCGAACTCTAATGAGATCGCCGATTTGCTGGACGGCTGTTCGAATATGAAATGTTGCAGGATTTTACGCATTTTGTCATTACAGCCGGTTGTGGACATGTACTGAATATACAGGGTGTATCTGAATAACGCCGAAAAAATTTAAGGGGTGATTCTGTGATGAAAATCAAGCTGAAGACACGAAACTTTTGGAATTTCTTCAACCCTGAAGTATGCTTAGAAGAAATTGAAATAGTCAACCCCTAAGATATTTTTTATCACAACTTTTTTTTGGAAAAAAAACGAAAAAGAAAAAAGAGAAAGAAAAGCCAAATTTATTCACTAAATTTTTTATATCGCCAAGTTTTTTCGAAAACTTATGCATTTACGAGAAAAAAATGCAATGCATTTTCAAAAAGCACCGAGGTGGAATTTTCCTAACATACTTTATTTGTTCATATATTTTACAAGTTTTGCTTCATTTTCTTCATCAACTTTTCCGGGGGGAGGGTTTTCAAAACATTTTATACCAAATACCCTCCATAATTTTCATCACAGAATTACCCCTTACATTTTTTTGGTGTTATTCAGATACACCATGTATTTTTGGCGATCTTGTTCTCCATAACAGAGTGTCAATCACTTTGCCAAATTTTTGACCGAGAATGGGCTCAAACGATTAATTTCGACTCACTGGTGAATACTTCAATTCTGTCCGGCCGTCTGTAAGCATGATTACTCTCGAACAATACGAGTTACAGAGTCAAAACTTGCAGGGCAAGTTTGGAGTTCGAATCCACCGTATATAAGTTAATGGGAAACTTTCGAACGAGTGGTTCCGGAGTTATGACCTTCTGAAATTTCGTTTTCTCAATAACTCGAAATATACCCATCTGATTGAATGAAATATCTGTAGTAAGTTGAAAAATATCGAGACGAAGACTTAAAAAATTCTTTATCTCAGAAACTATGCATCAGTTATCACTTATTTTGAGAGGGCCTCCAAAACCTCATTCTAAAGCCAAGTTGTAGATTTCAACTCGATCGGATGTATATTGCTGGAGATATTGAGGAAATATAGAAAAGTGATAGCCAATATAATGGACCATTTGTTGTCAAATCGATCAGCGAAATGTTTGTAGAACAAGAACAATGAACTCAGAATTTTTGTATTAGGGACTTATTTCCGTGATAACCCTGTGTTCGGCAGTTTCCGCTGCCAGTCAGTATACTGACTGACTGACTGAGAGTATCAACGTATACGTTGCTACTGTCGAAAGAGGAAGTATTCAGAAACATGATACCACTTCGACTTCGAAGAAGTTCATATGCGCTGGCAATGAGTTCAATTAAGGAATTCATAATACATTGGAGAGACACTTGGAATTGCAACACGAAATTAAATTGCAAGTTGGAACACCTCACTTTGCTAACTGAGAATGTTATGATCTTTGACCAGAAAAGTTGAAAAACATTTTGCCAACAGGTAAATATAATTATCTGTTCATTTGGAATATTACGCCATCCTTAAAAATGTGAAATTCCCAATAACTCGAAAAATACTGATCTGATCAAATTGAAACTCAGTAGTAAGTTGAAAAATAAAAATTGGTTCAAGCCCTGTGGACAGGAGCTTTCTGGCGCTCTTCTTCAAACAGACAAATTATATCTCCGAAAGTATTGGTTTCTCACAGTTGGGAATTATATCAATGAAACAAATTAAAATAGCTGAAATGAATTTGACTCCCTCTTATAGAACAGAATGACATGTACGAGTATGAAAACAGATCATATAATAATTCGTAGATAGAATAATTATAGCATTCTGTGAAAACATAGAAGTACGATTCATTATTGAAATTTTGAAAAAAATTTTTTTTTGCTACTCCGAAACCATTTTGCCTATTTTGCCCAATAACGAACCTATCCGAGATATTCATCTCCCAGAACTATCTTGAAAATTTCAACTGCCTAGCTCATTCTGTTCGGGAGTTTAAATTTAAAAATTAAAAAAAAAATTGTTCACACTTTACGGCAACCCGATCAATGCAAAACTTTGCATGCTTATAAAGGTCATGATTCTACAATTCGATGCTAAATCTCAGTTAGATGAAATGATCGGTTTCGGAAATATTCATAAAAAATATTTTTACTAAATACGGCCATAACTCCGAAACCGCTAAGTGGATTTTGCCTGTTAACAAACTTGTTCGAGATATTTACGTTCCAAACCTACCCTACAAATTTCAACCTTCTAACTCCTTTCGTTCGAGAGTTATCGTGTTAACGGACGGCCGGCCGGCCGGACAGAATCGATTTCGACCACAAATTCTTGATCAGTGAGTCGAACTAAATCATTTCAGACCATTTTCAGCCAAAAATTCGAAAGTTACAGACATTTGGGCAAATTGATAAGCACTCTGTTCCAAGGAAAAAAAGCGCCAAAAACACGAAGATTTTTGCGGAATTTTGTTAGGATTGTATGCCTAGAACATTTTTAAGAAGTCATAAAAATAATGATCTTGTATCTCAAGAAGTATCTGTCGGATATCGCTGGAACTTTGCAAGAACCTTCAAAAACTAATATAACAGCCAAGATCTAGATTTTAACGGGATCCATATTGATTGAAAATATTGGGCGCCACCACTTTCACCCCAACGAAAGGTGTTCAAATGGCATTAGAGATTGAATATTGAAGACCACCACTTACTTAGAGTGTAACGTTTCTTTTTAGCCCGGGCAGGGGTTTGTTTACGTTTGGTTGGCGAGTGTCGTTTATGTCGTTTGTGTTGACGTCGAATTTGAGGTTGGATCTCAGTGGTGCCAATCGACGCTAAATAATAATTGTTGTATTCGAAGAACCGAATAAGTTGGCAATATTGTTGAATTGTGACAGTCTGAAATTTGTGAGGGTCTGCGCCAGTCAGGGACATGAGGTCGTCCATTTTGTCAACACTCGAAGGAGGAGCAGTAGGTTAGGCGTATTTTCGGAACTTAATAAGAATTGGTGATTTCTTCTTAGTTGGATATAGTTTCGAAAATCGAATTAGGAGTGAGGGTTACATTGGTTTGATTTGGGAAGATAACAGGTACCTTGCACTCGTCTCGAAAGAGGATCTAACGACCTTTCTGCAAATCTAAGAGTTGAACACGTGAACGATCTTGGCGACTTTGACAGGTATGTGTTAGATGTTCTATTCTCGTCATTTATAGTGGAATCAATTCAGGTCGTAATTATATTTCTATATCCAGAACATCGCTGTGTGCTTGAAGGATTATATGGTGGAGGCACGGCCAGATTTGGTTTCGAAGCAAACGTGTGCAGGACAACCCCGAACATCAGGGTATGTACGAATTCTATAACTATTGCATAACAACGAATAAATGTTCTGATTAATATTCTGATAACCGAAATTATTATGTGTTGGGAAAATTCATTTGTTTCTTATCCGAGAGAAGTCACTGATGGTTTCTTTTCTGTCATCAGGGTTTTTGTGGCAGCACGAGTTTTTGTGGCAGCCCGAATTTTTGTGCCAGCACGATTTTTTGTGTCAGGAAGAGAGGGATCTTTATGTCAGGAGGAGTAGCACTGAGACATTCGAGTATATACAAGGTGGTCCATAAGTAACGCTGTGAGACAGCCAACGCAGGGTTGCAGATCCCGAGTATATACAAGGTGGTCAGTAAGCAACGCTGTGGGACAGTTAATCGAGGGTTGCAGACTACGAGTACAGAGAGAAAGAGGACCTTATTGCGAGACCATCGACGCAGTACTACGTTCAGGAACAAGGAATATCAGCACGCAAGTTATAAGAAACATATCTCGAAACATATCTTATACCTGCTATATATATAACGTGAACTTATTATCATCAATTATATAAATTATTATTGTTGTTGTAAAGCGGAAATTGGGGAAAGATTTGTGGTAGTCATATATGATCATAGATAAGAAACGTGGATGCGCCTGAGCTCAAGCGACGCGTATTTGAATCAAATATTAATATTATCTACGTACAATTTCCGCCACCCTTATTCAGGGTTTCACAGTAGTTTTACTTTATTGAAGCTAAAGACCTGGGTTGTAAGCTACTGGAATAAATTGTTTGTTTTTAGCGTGCATATTCTTTTGGTGAATTTAGGAATTATTACATTACGCTGGGGTATCTGGGAGACTTAAATTTACCTGGCGCCCATTTACCTGGTTCCCTTTTTAGAAACCCACTCCCATCTCCACTGGAGCTAGACCGCGGATCCCCGAGTTCTAGTAGCTCCGAATTTAACCACTGCGACTTGGGAACAGTCACATGTCGTTATAAGAGTCTAATTTTGAATCTCAAACTTATCTGCAAACAATCACTAACGGTAAAAATGTTATTCGAGTTAATTACGCCAATAATGTAAATTTATCATTCCTTGCTGCACATTGATTTTATATCCATTTTGATAAAAACCCAAATCCAAACGATACACACCACACACACGTAAAATACATAGGTGGATTCCAAATATGTCTCTAGTATCGTATTTCGAATTGTGTGTGTCACGAAAATTTTGTTGTGTAATTACTAATTAGTGACATGTATAGGTAACTGGGTAAGGTTATAGGTTGTTGATCATGGTATAAATTAACCTAATCTCACTAAACTTCGACATGTAAATGTGTTAGGTTAGGTTAGATTGTTGATCATGACATAAATTCATCTAATCGGACTCAAAGATATTTGGGTGGAAGAGGTTAGGTAAGATTAGGAGTTACTATCAAAACGAAAGCTTCATACTAATCATGTTCAGCCATTCGGATATTCTTTGCTCAAGCAGCTATGTTTATAAGTCCAACAATTGCAGTATTTTGACCTAGCTCATTCATTTGAAAAAACTCTTTTTCATCCGGAAAAAGTTATAGGGCGATGTGCCACCCATGCTCTTGTCATCATTTTAGTATATTTCTATGACCACTGTAAACGGAATTTTAATGATTGGGCAACACTAAAAAACTATTTCTTGACAATTTTTATTGAACATCTACTGCTGGGATTTTGGTTTCAACAAGACGGCGATACGTAACATACCACCAACGTAACCATAGCGATTAAGTGACATAATATCCAGGAACGGTCCAGAGAATTATCCATCAAGATCTTGTGACTTCTTCCTGTGAGGTTATCGGAGGTATAGGTTCACGATATTGAATGAAGAACAATTCAGGATATGAAATAAACGTCGATTGTTTATGTTTTATTTCGCTTTGAAATCATAACTAAATCATGCCTCATGCAGAACGATAAAAAAGCCAATAGTGTTCGGAAATCTGATTCACGGGAAAAAAACGAAGATGTCCGACCTTCTGCGGTGGTCAGCCTCATTTCTACTTGAAAGAAGCCTCGTCATCCCTGTGATGCGAACCATGCAGCCGGCGCCACACATCCCGAAATAAGTACAATATGTGGATCTCGCAGATGCAGCGCCACTAACGACTAAACATTACTCACGAGGAATAATTTTTCTCTGATTGATTCGCTTTTTGAAATCCACGTCAAACCAAATCAATCCAAATTCTAGAAAGGCCGACATTTCTTTTTACGCGTTGCACCAGGGCGTTATTATTCAGCTAAACTTTTTGTAATTTCAAGTTTTACGCCGTTAAAAGGCCTTAAACGATTCCATATGACTTACCGATGAAACATCCGTTAATAACCCCACAGAATGATAAAGAAGCCAATAGTAATTCACGAGAATCAAACGAAGAGCCTCGACCTTCCACAGTGGTCAGCCTCATTTCTAATTGAAAGAAGCCCATAACGCCCAAGAAGTATCGTCATCTGATGCGAACCGAACGGCCATGCAACCCCTCATCTGCATCTTTGAAGTGGCTGCACCGAAATCTCAAAGAGGAATTTTTCGACCGTATAATCGCATAGATTTTCTGGAGCGAGTGGGCAGTTTACAAGTCTTCTATGCACGATCGGGCCATAACGGCGTTGTAGAGAATCGCAGCTATCGATGGAACAGCGCTGGATAACGATCCTTCCCATTGTAATGCCCGCATTTTACAAGAACCGATAGCGCGCTTGCAAGAGTAGTGTCCAATGGACGCGTAGTGATAAATAAATTCCGCTGCTGATCCCCACAGGGAATTTGTTGGAAATTATTGATAGGCTAATTCCGGCGTTGGGGATACGATTTGTCCGGTGTAGATGGCAGATTCCGTACTTTCACAAGTCTCATTCGCATGGATTGTGCTCATACCGAAAAGCGCGGCATATTTTACATGCAGGTTGATTCGAAATAATCCAATTATCTTCATTTTTTGGTTTCATATAAACTGATGGATCTCACAGATACCATTAGGTGTTATCTTCTCAACATACGAAAATATGATCGTAAAACATTTCGGTACACAAAGAAATATTGAACACTAGGTTAGCTGCACCCCTAAAAGTCTTAACTGATAAATTTGGAATATTTAATTGAATAGGTACATGAAATGAGATGAAGGATTATTCTGATGTATTCATTGAAAAAACGAAGACAAAATACAGGTAATATTTATAAAAATAAACACTTTGACAGCACTCTGAAAACTCCAATAATATCACAATATTTGAATCTAAATTTAAGTACGTACAGATCTAGGAAAGTAAGAAATGAATTCCATTACTTTCAAGTCTACTTGGTCTTTCCTCTTTTCTTTACTTTGAACATTACTGTCAGAAGGGATGGGAGAAGAGCGGAAGAGGAATCAGCAGGTAGAATTTTCTCATATGAATGGTTGGTGGTAAATAAGGCACCAATATTAGCAAACATTTTCTTTCCCTGAATGCCCTAACCTTGACGTGAAATATTATTAAGGAAAACAAAAATTGGTTATACTAACAAATTTAAATGCTTTGTCTCTCATATATAAATTAGCTGGCCAAGGAAATACCAATGACAACAGAAAAAATAAAACGAATACTGTCAGTGAAGTCCGGAAATATAGGAGGATCATCCAAAGGATAGTGCTCTACTGCGGAACAGTAGCCATACTGACGGAAATAAAATATGTGGATCTCGTAGTTCAAGCGCGACTAACCGAGTGTTAAATATTTCTCAAAATGAATAATTTTTCTTCGATCATTCCAATTTTTAGGAAGGGCAATATGTATTTCTCATCCAGGTCATTACCATTTTACTCAACTGGCTGTAATTTTCAAATATTGCGGCATATATTCCTATATGGCCTTATATGATTTCATATCCCTTACTGATGAATAAAACGTAATCGAAATCCCTTCTGTACGCCAGAACTACCTAAAAATGATATGAGTCGAAAAAAGGAACTTAGATACTTGAAATATGCAGGGGAATATCTGTAAAATTATTATTTTATACCCAGTTGAAATGATATTTTCGAAATATTTCCAAAACTACAGATCCGATGCAGTTTAAATATGATATTTAGGTGAAGAATATCGAGTCAAAGGTATACCCATAATTCCATGAGAATCGTACCACTAGGGGCGCAAAAAAATTCAGGAAATATTCAATAACTTGGAAACTTATTGCAACAATTCGACACAACTAGTATGCACTATTTTAGATTCTGATGTGATGTGAATTGGATAACTGATGATTGTAGAAGTAATGGAAATCACTTTGAGCAATTTTTGTTATAAAATTAAAACGTATTCAGCTTTCAATTAATTTTTTAAAGGTATTCTCTTGAAATTCTATCATCTTTATTTCAGGAAATGTTTGTCATAAATATTAATCAAGTTAGTAAAAATAAGTTGTAGCAATATTAACGTTGTTATCTTTCCCCAGCAACCAGTTGATTTCAGCAGAGATTACAATGTGCTTGTTTTATTTTGAAACTGGTACGTATATCTTATTAACAAACGTTATTTTTTTGTTTAAAATTCAATGTTGTATCAGAATCCAACATGGTGCACATGAGTTATGAATCAGCATGTATATTTTGAATATTATATCCGCAATTCGTTTGGTTCCGAAGAAATAATTATCAGTTTTTAAATTCAATTCGTTGAAATGAACCGAACGTGGTGATTTATTATGAATATATGAGGGATTGTACCTACCCGATTCTGTAGAAGGTTGAAGAATTTTTGTTCCCTTCCAGAGAAAAGTTTCAATCGCTCATATATTGATAATTGATATTGGCTCATCATAAAAATAATGAATCCATACAAAAAAGCTGCACACCTCTTCTAAAAGAGGCGATAGTCCTAAAAAAGTTTTCCAATTATGCTAATTTTCGAGAACAAAATAATTTTTTGGATTTGAAAAATATGTTTTCAAAATATTCATAATAATTAAATTCTGGCCTTGAATGCTTGGGTACCCGATACAAATCAAATCCTTGGCAAGATTTGTCTCCCATGCTCTCTGATGACTTCTGGGATTCCCAAAGAAAATTTTTCTTTCACGTCTACCTCACCGCAATAATTGAACATATCGAAAAACCGGCTCTAAATCAAACCAAGCCTTAATAACATTAACAAGAAAATGATTTCTTCACATTCCTGTTCAGCCATGCTCCTCGACTGCACTCGTAAAATCTGTATTATCAATACATAATAATACATACCAGATCATTTTATCCGTCCTTCCGGGCGCATAGCGCCAGGGAGAAGAATATCCCGCGGAATATTACTTCATTAGTTTAACTGCTTACTAATAAGCCAAGACGGCAGTTATATTTCAGGGCACAAAATAAAACCAGAATTAATGAATGTTTACAAATAAGAGACGGACTGGTCTGTTGCGGAAAAGCGAAGAAGATGGAAGATATGCCTAACGGCGAGAAGGTGAGTGTGGTAAGGACGGTCCCAGTGGCGTGCCAGGCGTGGATTACAAAATAATACCGTAAGGGGAGGCGTAGCGAGTATGAGAACATTTTGAATGGTTGCCATTTGAAGACCACACGGAAGAAAGGCGAAATATACTTTTTTCATGAATTTTTGGTAAGACTATCAATATGTAGTTCATCAGGAATGGTTTCATGTGGCATAAACCAAACTGAGAAAAACGCCAAAAATCATAGCCCGCATTTCAACAGTTCGTTGCATGATGCCCAAAATACCTACTTACTTGGCTGGTTTGATCTGTCAAACAATGAAGACTTTCGAAGGAATCTCCGAAAAGATTGCATGATGCATCGTATTGTTATAAAGTAAGAATTTCGGAAAATGGTAATATAACTCATGTTCCGGTTTGTTTCAAAGTCTTCATGGAACTGGTCGAAAGAGGATTGATATAATTCAAAATTGTTTGAAACGATCTGGTAGTGCACCATAGGCAAGCCTGGTAAACATTAAAAAAAAACTGTGCTATCTGAAGAGGAGTTAAATTACGCGATTGAACAGATAAAAAGATTCACAAAAATCATGTAAAGATAAAATTTCGATTTTCATAAACCTTTTGTTTTAATATTTTCTCACAGAGGAATAAAAAAAGTAATAGAAAATAAATTCGAGAAAAGCACTGACGTGAAGTCAGGACCTTTTGTGCTCATCCCCTATTGTATATTCACGCCTCGGGCACCCAATACTGCATGAACATTCAAACCATCATTTTAGCGTAAACACGTGAAAAATTCATTATGTCTCAACCGAATTGAAATTTTCAAATTAATAAAATAGTGAACTCAGCTAGGATTGAAAATCGAATCCACAGCGCGGCAGGCGGGCATCCTGTCGATCATCGGGGTGTTGTTACAATTCTGAGATTTACATGATTTGATATTTCAGAAGAAGTAGATACTATTTCGTCATTTTATTTTCACAATAATTGCTTAAATACTGAGCCTACCGAGCTCAAATCCAGTACTCTATTGTAAAATAGCGACTGGAAGGTGTTTGCAGAGTTTCAACGGAATCTCACAGATACTTTCTGAAATATAAAGTTTTTGAAGAAATAATTTATTTTTCCAGAGATATACGATCCTCTCCAACTACTGTGGAGATATGCGCGTAAGCATTCTACAACTAATAACCAAGTTTGAATTCAATCGGATTGGTATTTTTTGAGTTATTGAGGAAACAAATTTCAGAGAAGTGTATACCAGCCCAAAGTATTATTTTCAAATTCAGTACTAAAATACAAAGCCGATCAAGCTGAAATCCTGTACTCGAATATAAAATGGCGACAGGTTTTTGTGGAATATTAGCAGAATCTGACAGATAATTCCTGAAACAAAAAATTTTCGAAGAAATTCTTTTTTAATCCTCACGAAATACTATAAAAATTTTCCATATTCTACCATTAATCAACAAGTTTCAATTCGATCGGATATTCATTTTTTGAGTTACTGAGGAACCAATACTTCAGATAGGTATAACTCCGAAACCGTTTGGCCGATTATGCCCAATAATGAACTTGAATATGTAGTATTCGGATGTGCAACCTACCCTGCAAAATGTCGTTCGAAAGTTAACGTGACGGCCGGCCGGACAGAATCGAATTTGACCTCGACTTCTTCATCATTGAGCCGAACCTAATCGTTTGAGACAATTTTCGCCAAATATTTTAAACTTACAGACATTTGGGCAAAATGATAGCATGCATGATAGCATGCACTCGCATGGGTCGGACATTTATCGCGCTCGTTCATAGAATGATCAATATATTTCCATGATGTTGAACATTTTTTCCTCTTCTGAAATGTGTGGTTATTGAAGATTCGACAAAGCATAATAATCATAATAATAGATGCATTGTAAGAAGTTATACGGTTGCCTAGAAACTATTCAGGACTCAGTTTCAAGTGAGAACTAGAACTCAAGAATTCTGAAATAGAGAATGAATTCAACTACTTTTCAATACATACAGGGATTTTCATCATACGATTAATTATATGTCCTAATAACTCTCAAATAAAACATTTCTGTTTACATGCGTTCCTACGTGAAAAAAGCATACTTATAGTTATATCATGTAACTTCGTAAAATGCAAATAACCGTTTACAGCTGGTAAGCCAAAGGTACTTATTTAATTCGTGGAGAATATCATCATCGGAAAGAGCCGAAATGTCTTATATTTTGTCATTTATATATCACAAGAAATGTAAATTCTATGATGCGTTTGGCTCAGTGGTAGACCGTTGACATAGGAGCCGGAGGCCCCAAGTTCAATCCCGAGGTTAGAATAGAAATTTTCTAGTCACGGTAATCGCCACCATTTACAGCTGGGTCAAAAATTAACCGTGCTGTGGCGTAAGGACAGATTAACAAAGCCTACACAGAACACAACTGATTCTCCTTACTCGCTCAAGCTCTCAAGAGCTTATGAGGGGTCTCCTTGGGGAAGACCTAGGAGTATCAGTGTAATAATAATATATAAAATATGTATAGAAATGATGTCAGCGGGTACATATTTTGAATTTCAGAAGAAGTAGATACCAGTTCGTAATTTTATTTTCAGAGTAACTGCTAAAATACAAAGCCAATCGAGCTGAAATCCGATACTGAGTTGTAAAATATCGGCTTAATGGTTTGTGCGTAAGTTCAGCGGAATATTGGAGATAGTTTCAGAAATATAAAATTTTCGAAGAATAAAAATTCTTTCCTTTGCTAATGAGAGGAAACAAATCTTACGTGTTTCAAAAAATAATGCCAAAATTGAAATTGAAAACGTCAAGTTTTGGTGTCAATATACAATCAGGAAAACTTCTATGTCTTCTCACCTATAATAGCTTTGAAGCTAATAATTCAGATAAATCATATCATCTTTGCCCTTTATCTACATACAAAATGTCGCGTGACCCTTGCAATCTTGTACACCTGAATACCAAAGGTTCAATATTTGAGGAAATTGAAAACCTAAATCGTTTCTAATCAAATCGAGTCGTCGCCACTGGGATCTATGGCGATAATCAAGACTCCGATGTTCTGCCGCTTCGATGCTCCCTCCTCCTCTTTATACCACAAAGATGGTTCATAAAGCGAATTCACCTTGGCTTTGGGGCAATAAATATTAATAAAGTTGGATCTACAAACTGCATGCATTAGCCGTACGGGTATAAATCCCCATCTAGCTGGTAAATAACCCCTTACAATAGATATTTCAACGTGTTAACAGCGACCGGTGGACTGGCATATAATGTAGGGATTTTAATTGTTACCACCAGCACAGGAATTTATTGGAGAGTTTCGTATATTATGAACGTCGAGGTTTGTTCTCTTGACTGACAAGAGGAACGTTCATTGTTTTAGAGTAACGCACCACTTGGTCCCGATGAGGTTTACACGCTATCGCCATGCTTTGATAGCATATTTTTATCCCCTGGTACATACATCTTGACAAAGAAATTCAGTGATATGAGTTTCACACAGAAACGGCTCGTCGTTGATTAAATCAATTTCCAGGAGCAGTTAATGTTTTGACCACGTACAATTTATTGACGACATTTAACTAAAATAAAAAAAATTTAAAACCACTGACGTCGAAATAATGCATGAGGTTAAGTATGAATAAAGGGAACGTTAACACTTGAAAAAATGCAAATGGCATCAACTGAATTCAAAATTTATAATCAAATTATGCCAAAAATACAAGGCAAATCGAGTTGAAATCTATTGTAAATGGCTGCTTGAAGGTTTGTGCAGAATTCCTATAATTTTTCTGAAATCGCTGAAGGCTTTCTTCGAGAGGGTCGGACCGAGCAGCGTTGGGCAATTTCAGTATCTGGCTGGACGACCATTACCATGATAACTTTCGAATGGAAAGAGATACTGACTTTCAATTTGTCAGGGTAGGTCGTGAACGGTTTTGAAATTATACCCATCTGAAATGTTGTTATTTCTTCAATAAATCAGCAAATACAAATCGAATCCAATTCAAACTTGATAATTGGTTGTAGAATGCCGATGCGCAAATTTTGCGAACTTTCGTGAGGATCGTATCACTAGAAAATTAAAAAAAATGATTGCAAAATATTCTGTATCTCCGAAACTATCCGTCCGATAACGCTGAAATTTGGCGAGAGCCTTCAAATCCTAATTTTACAGGCAAGTTGAATTTGAACACAATCGGATCTATACTGAAGGAGATATTGAAAAAATATTGGGTACTCTTAGCCACGATAACTTTCGAACGGAAAGAGATAGCAACTTACAATTATCAGAGTATGCTGCGCATCCAAATGAGACAGTTAAGTTAATTAATGGGCATAAGCAACCAAACTGTCTTTCAATGGATTCTCATGAAAGAACTGCATCATAAAAGAAATTAAACTCAAATAATAGTTTATTTATCAAGATTAAATGAGCAATCTGCAATGATTTAACACCGTGGAATGGGTTGTTGCAACGTAAACTCGGTGCGCAGTTTTCAAAACTCGAAATACCTAAGGAAAGTATCATCGAAATGTCTAGAGCAAGGCTGGAGACAATCATAGCCGATTGTCCATTCATTCCTGATATTTGAATAGGTAAGTCTAGGCTGACGATTAAATTATTTTAATACATAGTTCAAAATATATAAATAAAATACAATCCTCTTTTCATAATTTAATAGTTCATACCACTAACACATTCATTCTGTATTATGGACCTTGACTCAAGAAAAAATATTTGATCCACATTGTAGATCAATATTTCAGAATTTTTTTGCTAGCAACATTATGAGAATACTGTATATATGAACATGTCTCACTACTTAAGGAAGTAAAAGGTAATATTAACCTCGGTGGTCAACGAACAGTAATTTCTTTTGATGATACCATTATGTTATTCCCTTCATAAACTACATCATCAAAATGATCCAATTCTAAATCTCCTGAAACATCATCCCCAATATTTATACATAAATTATCCAATATGCAACAAATCAATATTATTTTTGGTATCAAAACAGTCTTGTATATATTCACAAATTCAAGATTCGAAACCTTGTTTTCCAGCACAAAATATTTTCAAAGTACGAATTATATAAACAACTAGAACAGAAATAAATTTGACAAGTATCTTAGAGGTAGATAAGATGATATGAATGAACAGTGAACACAAATAGAACACAGATAGATAGAATTCGCATTCTGGGAAAACATAGAAGTACGATGTAGTATTGAAATTTTGAAAAATCATATCTCCGAATGTATTAACTTATTAGAGCTGAATTTGAAAGTAGGTACTGATGTAAAAAAAATACGTTACTCCAAGAACGACTTTAACCGAGATATTTATCTCCCAAACCTATTCTGAAAATTTCAACTGTCTAGCTCATTCCGTTTGAGAGTATAATCGTGCCTACGGCCGGCCGGACGAGAATCGATTTTGACCATGGATTCTGGATCGGTGAGTGGAACCAAATCGTTTGTATTTTTAAAACAAATAAAATATAACCAAAAACATTTTTTATCGATTTACTCATGTTAATTAGGTTAGAGCCCAACACTTACTGTGCAAACTGTTTTCTCTAAATGTATAAAAAATCGCAACAAACAGCATTATTTTCAATTTCAACCACATCAAAATGCATTATATACAATGGAATGAATCAAAACGTATTAGGTCCAAACGTTTTTTACATTTTCTGTGTATATCTGATCAATATTGATTTAAATGAGATCAGTTATTACCTTTTGATGTAAATTTCTATCAAACAAACTCGACGTACTCAAATTATAAGCCAGGGTGGAAGAAAAAAACGTTTTTCATTGATTTCCAATGAAATGGTTTTTGGACTAAATGCGTTTTGAAAAGTTGCTCCTCATTTTCATCCAAAAATTCGAAAATTACAGACATTTGGCAAATTGATAAGCACTCTCTTCCGAGGAACAAGAGCGCCAAAAAGACGGGTTGAAGGTTCATGCTGTGTTTTGTGAGGATGTGTGAGGAGTGAATATACAGAACAGCCAAAGCTCCTTATTGTACATCAGTGCTTTGTAATTTGTATCCATTTCCCGACGTAGATGATAAATGTCAGAAGAATTTAGCGGTTAATTTTTAAGGTAGTTTTGGAATTTTTCTACTATTCGAATATACGAATAAAATACAACTATTCGAATACTAATTTTCCACACATTCCGAGTCTGCTAAACCATCGCCAAGTTGTACCGATATTTCCCCTTGTACCAACAGCAACTAGAGCAGCAATCTAAACCCTTCATTAGAAAGTCCATTCAGGCGTTCTCAAAATCAACATTAATAACCCACACATCTACAACGAATGAAATAAATAACACCTCTACACATTTGTGGGGACATAGTCCACGATTATTATCCGGAACTAAAATTCGGATCCTTTGTAGAAGCGGGGGTGGCTTTGAAACAAAATGCGGCGCGTGCGACCACTGTCCATCAAGGTAGGCCTTGGACACATGTCAGGCAGCTGCGCTTTCTTTTGTCACCCACGCTTTTCACTAGGATCTGTCAATTTCGAGGTATATTGCCGCTTTCAGTAAGGCGAAGTTCCCCAAACATTATGGCATTTCACACATCTGGGCAGAGATCATTTCGAGAGAATTTTAATCTCTTTTAAATTGCCATAACTGTCGTTTCTGGATATTCGGAATAGGTGAAGTGGTAGTTGGTTTTTTTTGCCCTAAGTAGATGACGCGACGAGACAAGGGGGTTAATATTTCAAACAATGTCAGTGGAGGGCTATAATTACTTGCGAAAGGTGACAAGGATGACTTAACATGCGGCGGAAGACAAAAAGTTAACCTGTTATTATTCGATTTCAGCTAACGGTTATATTGAAGAAGAGTGAATTCAAGTTGCAATACTAGTACTTTTTCGGCAGAAAAAAACAGATAACGACTGATATAGTCTTGATCTGTGACAGACGGCTGATGGCGCTGCGAATTGCTTTACCACTAAATGATGTCTGAATCGATAGAAATGTTTCAGAATTTCGTGGTTGTAACTTGCCGTGGTGAATAATACAATTGCGTGGTTTTGCGGAATAATGATTTCATTCTCCATTAGAGATATTTACTCAAGATTAGTTTGCTATAAAAAAATTATAAAAACATATACAATGCTTCCCAGCAACTTCGCATCAAGAGGTCATAATCCTTTTTATTGATATTTCCAAATGTTATTGTTTATAAAAAGTTGGTGCATCAAAAATGAAATCTCTAAGTAAACTAAACTCTTAAAAATTGAATAATTACCTAACGGAATTTTTTATTGGTCACTAGACAATATTAGTGTCAATGAATATGATTGTAAATAGAAAATTTTGTTTGGACTTGGTTTTCCTTCATTTGGTGAAATTTGCACATATCTGGCCATGGAAAATAATTAACTGGTGTGAAATAGAACTAACAATGGACATTCATGGAATAATTATATGTCAATAACAAAATTACCTAAAGTTTGGCATTTTGTAGCAAGATTTGCATTCTTGGGATTCTCAGATGTGGATAAGATGTGCAATTTAAAGATTTTAATGGCGAAAATACGAATAGTAGCAAGTTTGTAACTACTTCCGAGGGAACATTCAAAACAAATGTCAAAACCAACTTCAAACAAAATAATAAACATTTTAAAAATGGCGATTTCCGCTTAAGCCAAAAGTCAAAGGTGGCCGAGTTTTACATCATTTATTATCATTCTTGATGTACCAACTGTTTTTAATAATAGAAAAGAAGAGTGCGGAGTTGCTGGGAGTGCATAAATAGATTTTGCAACAAGCATTTCCATGAAATTTTATATAAATTGATTAATTACAGCAATAGAGAAATGGGTTTCATTAATTTGTAATATTTAAAACTTCATTAATCTATGGTTATCACAGATGGGAATATTCAGAAAGTTATTTATAAAATATACTAAGATGTTTCTAAATCGATGCGGAAGAATTTAATAGGTGGCTTTTCAGCAAGAATTACTGGGGTTCTTACATATAATTTTCGGTTCTATCCAAGTTACTGCCCTTTGCTATTAGAGGAAAAGTTTTGTTCTGATTGATAATCTAAGTAATTGTTTCCCTCGTTGTTTCCACTATAGGATTATACACTATTTCATCCTCTCCTATTCCTACATTTATCCTCAAACTTCCTAATGTTGTTACCAACAACAATGATTAATCTATATGAACGAGCCCTATCTTCATCTTGTCTATGAATATGAAACGACCGTTATCGATAGTCTGGGACGAATTTAATTTCTGTTTTTGCGCGCATGTTCTGGGGAACATCGCGTTATTATTTTGCCGAAATGTCTGTAATTTTCGAATTTTCTGCCGAAAGTGGTATCAAGCGATTGGTTTTGACTCCCGGATGAAGAATTCGCAGGGTAAAATTTGATTCCGTCCAGCTGTTGCCACGATAACTTGAGAACGGAAAGAGATAGCGAATTTAAAATTTCATGGTAGGTGATGCGTCCCAATACGACGGACAAGTTCGTTAATGGGCATAATCGGCACAACGGTTTCCGATTGATAATTTAATTTTCAACCGATACAGATCCAATATGAAACTTGGTGAGTAGTTGTAGAATACAGAATTAAAGACGCGTGTGCAATTTTGTGCGAATAAAATTTTAAGAAAATTATTATTCATCTCACGATAACTGGAGAACGGAGAGAGATGCGATTGCAATTTTCAGGGCAAGATTCCACGTCAATGGTTGAACCAATTTTTTTATCAGATTTTATAACATTCAATGTAAAATATCCCGTTTGAGGAGAAATGTTGAAAAATAATTTAATTTTCAATAATGACTGAACATCCTTATAACGACTCAAGACTTTATATGACTTCAATTACAGCGGTAATTTTGGTAATTGCATTCCTATTATGACAAGTTTTTGACATGTTTATTCTCCTTAAGATGAAGCGTCTTTCAAGGTGAGTATCCAAGAGAACCGTCGAGTATTATACCAGAAATAATATATTCGTTCAACAGATATGTCACATGCCCGAAGACCGGCAAATTGACCTCAGCATGTTGCCAGATTTGATGATTTACATCGTACGCATGTGAAACGTCAGGAGGAAAGCTGCATTGTTGTGACTTTCGGAATGATTTGCTGGTAAACAAACACGACATTCTTCAGCTAATTTTAGTGGATATCGGAAAGATTTCCACACGTGCCAAGCATTTGTGGGGATCTGTTAACACGGGACAAGTCGGTGAGTGGCAACTTCCCCGTGGGGGTTACAAAGGTGAGGCTGCTTGCTCTCTGCGGTCACCTGGGGGTCCCAGACGTAACCGAGGTTAGCCTGTAAGTTGCTGTGATTCCGTTGCTACCAACACAGAATCGGATCTATTAGAAGCGATTGCTAGGGGTTTACCCTCGGTATCGCACGCTCGAAATGTTGTTGGTTGCAGGTTCGCAATGAAACGCTAATTACGGGGGTTGATTGTATTTACAGAATTTGAAAAAAAAATTGGTTCAAGCCCTGTGGACAGGAGCTTTTTGGCGCTCTTGTTCAAATTGACAAATTATATCTCCGAAAGTATTGGTTTCTCAGAGTTGGGAATTATGTCAATGTATTCCTATGATAGGAATGCATCATAAAAGAAATTAAATTTAAAAAAATTGGTTCAAGCACTGACGTGAAGTCAGAAGCTTTTGCGCGTATGTTCTATTGTCCATTCTTCTGTATTGGACACCCTCAATCGAATTTACCATGGTTAATTATGTTGTCCATTCTCCTGTATTGGACACTTAATTCGAATTTACCATGGTAAATTCGAATTAAATTCAAAAGTATATATATTCGAATTTAATTCAAAAGTTGTAATGTAAAAAAAAAATATTTTTTTTCGTTACTCCGAAACTGTTGGACTGATTTTGCCCAATAACGACCTCAACCGTGATATTCATCCCTCAAACCTACTCTGAAAGTTTCAACTGTCTAGCTCATTCTGTTCGAGAGTTATCGTGTTAACGGCTGGACAGAATCGATTTCGACCACGGATTCTTTTTTTAGTGAACTGTCAACACATAGTTTCTCATCACAACCGTACGATTGGATTGATTTGTTTCAAATAAATTACTCTCGGAATACATTATTGAAAATAAACCACTGCTATGCAAGGTGTTTTTCATCTCATGGCACAATTGTATGATTGAACTGATTTGTGTCCTTACGCCAGCACAAACGAAGCACTGTTTATTCTCGACAACAGTTAATGTGTTCATTCGAATGGATACTTACGCCACCACAGACATAGCACTGTATAATTTTGATCCAAAAGTGAGAAAAAATTTGAGTCATTCTTCGAAAATTTTATATTTCAGAAACAATCTGTCAGATTACGCGGAAATTACTCCAAAACCTTCAAGCTGCGATTTTACCATCAAATAGCGGCTTTCAGTTCGATGGGTTCTGTATTTCGGATTCATTTTATTTTAAAATTTGAATCAAGTTGATGAACGTTTCCCATGTTAACGCTGCATTTATTAATTCTCAACTTCATGCATAATATCGTGAGGTTTTGTGAGGCATGAATAGACAATGTATCATGCGTCCAAAAGCTTCTGATATTATATCAGTGCTTTTCTTCTTTATTTTAAAATGGGGTTCGATCATCATGATTATTTAGAACTGCATATGTTCGAAGACCGCCTCAGGAAAATTAGGACCCTGTATCGTACGGTTATCATCTTCCATGATATAAGCTTCACTTATGTTGGGTTTCACGAATCTTCGATTAGCTTAATCGTGGATTTAATTCGATGGTTGTATGAAAAATGAACTGAAAATCGACATAGAATCACACTAATTCGGCAATTAAGAGCTGTCAAAGCTTTGTGAAACCCAATGTAACTATTTTAAAAATGAGCTGAAATTCATGTTATAATTTAATATATAGTCCATCCAGAAAGTATCTGGAAAAAAAGTTCTTGAATTAAAAAATTAAAACAAATTATTAATTTTATTTACTTATACAATCTCCATTTGACTGTAAACACTTGACTAAATGCCAAGATACACCCGAAACTAGATCACCTCCATAATTTTCGGTGAGGTAGTCCAGGTCTGTGAAACTGACTGAATTAAATCATCTTTATTTCGTGGCGCTGTTCGTTCAACTTCAATCTTCATTAATCCCCATTTGTTTTCAATGGGACTAAGATCTGGTGAAGCTGCTGGCCAAGGAATGGTTGTCACTTCGTGTTTATGCATCCACGCTTGAGTATAGGCCGAAGTATCGCATCTTGCATTATCCTGCTGAAAACGCAACCCCTCTGGACATAAAGCATGAGCCGTTTCAAGGAGAAAATCGTTTAAAATGCCACAATACTTTTCACTGTTAATGATATCAAATGTACACAGAGGTGTAGCACCACGCTGAGATATTGCTCCCCAAACCATTATTTTGGTTGGAAATTTGAATGGTAACAGGTCCTATTGATAGGATTTTTAAGTGATTTCCAACAAGTTGGAAACAACTTTCATCAGATATTTCAAAGACATTGTTAAAATTATCTTCTTGAAAACGTTGACAAAATTCTATCCTTCGTTCCTTTTGTGAGGGTGTCATTATAGGGATTTTTTTGGTTTCCTTGATATGTTGCCTTGTCTTTTCAAGCGACATACGGACGGTTTCAGGACATATTTTTATCTTTCGTTGATTTACAAATCTGTTTACCAATTTGAGTAACCCAAGGAGCGGATTGTGTTATCCTAAGGCCAATAAAGCGTTTAAATTGTTTCCTTGAATCTTAAGCGTTCTTCCTGACACTGGTCTATGCCTCGTATCTATGTCATTTTTTTACTCTTTATTGTCTCATATACTGCACTTTTTTCAAATTCAGTCAATTGAACTAATATTTGAACATTATGAAAACATTTACTATCAAAATATTCTACCAATTTACCTTAATCTAGCTGCGACATTATTTCATTAATTGTATACCATGTTGACAATCAATAATATTTAACAAATAGTTTTGCCATGCCACTTTGGCCACAGCCGACTATCTGCACAACCTATTTTATACATTACTCTTGTCTCAGAATGTTACAAAAAAGAAATATATTGAAATTATGAAAAATAATACATTCCGGATACTTTCTAGACGGACGATGTATAAAAAGCTGCTACGACCTAACACTTCTACGACTAATATACATTACAACTTTTTCATCGATTTGATAGATGAAATTGTAACTCTGCCGAACCCCAGGACCTACATCAACATATCTTCTATTTTTAGGACGGCACCATCTGACCGAACCCTCGGGCAGTTATCTTACATTTATTATTGAGTACTGAATGGAAGGACATGCATATTTGGCAGCTTGAGCATGACGCATTGCAGTGATCACAACGCGAACCCTTTCTTTTCAATTATCGTATAACAAGGTGTGAAATTTGAACTCTGAAGCACCAGAGTAACGGCCATCCTAAAAGATAAATATTCAATTAGGCCGGTTAAGGCGCTGCCATATTCGCGTCCGAGAAGACAAAACGGACTGGGTCTAAGAAAATTTCTGGATGTTCGATTAGTCGTGCCAAGTTAACCTCTCGAGCTATCCAAGCAGCAGTCAATGACATTACGTCATTAGCATATAGATTGCGCCCTTCGGTGTGTCGAATGACCATCAGAATTGCTCGTAATATTCACTGATCTCGTTGTTTTTACGGCTAACTATACCGTACACGTCAATTCGTACCGTGTTTTACTGCTTATTTATGACTGTTAATTAACACTTGCCCTGAGCACCGATCTTCCAGAAGACACGACGTGCTCTAGATGGTACCCACCAAACTGTCCAGAAATGGAGTGCAATTGGCGAACTACTTAGGCGATAATATTGAAAGAAATCTGAATTGTTGTGTTCCTCATTTGAGTTGCATAGAAAAAGATATGATCCCACCAAAAATATTTTATGTAAAATTGGTTGCCAGGACTCACAAAAAGCTTCTACAGTTACAATGTTATCAGATCTAATAAAGAGCCAAGCCCCTAACTGTACAAGGCCTTTCGCTAACTGACCTAATTCTACAAATCCTACATCTTGGCCAGAAAGTATGGCTTGGATATACAAGTGTATATCATAGAACTATTGAATGACACAATAGTAGAATGTCGTGCTAAGTCTGCGAAACAGTCAAGCCATTCCTCTTGACCAAGATGCAGGAATTGTAGAATTAGAGCTTGAAGCGAATTCGAGAGCCAAAAGACTTGTACCATTAGGAGCTTGGCTCTTCATGAGATCTGATAACTTTTTAACTGTGAAAGCTTCTTGTGAGTCTTAGCAACCAATGTTACATAATATATTTTTGGTGGGATTTCATTTCCTTTCACCCGATTTCCTAAAGCAGGAGGGTTATGTTTTTCGAGTGTATGTATGTATCTATGTTTATTACTATAGTCCGCTCTACAGCCTGAAAGGCTTGATGGATTTCAACATTTGAGGTGTCGTTGGACTCGTTATGATTTGAAAGAAATGAAATGTCATCATCATAAAAGAATTAAAATTGAACAATTCTACCCAATAACGAACTTATCCTAGATACTCATTTCTCAAATCTACTATGAAAATTATATTATATCAATTGAAACTTAGCCAATATTACAGTTTTGTTTTTACTGAAGATATTCTGAACCCAATTTGACTAACCTGGCAAAGTATATATTTCCATCATCATAATATTGATTATCATCATTATATGGATTTTCCGTGAGCTATCTACGATAGCTGAGGTTATTCCATTGGTCATTTTGCATTCAATCATATTTTGTTAGACATATCTCTTATCTATAGATGAGATGACAATGATGAGATGTATATGAACATAGATGAAATTCATAGATACGAATGTTAATTTTCGATACAGCATTCTGCGGAATCATAGAGTTACGATTTATTATTGAAATTTTGAAAAATCATATCTCCGAAAGTAATGATTTGTTAGAGTTCAAAATGATATCAATGAATTCTTATGATGAAACTGCCTCTTAAAAAAAATCAATTAGAAATTTCTAACGTAAAAAAAATGTTTTCCTTACTCCGAAACCATCCAGTCAATATTGCCCAATACTGAACTCAACCGAGATAAATATCTCCCAAACCCACTCGGAAAATTTGAACTATCTAGCTCATTCCGTTCGAGCCGGCCGGACAGAATCGATTTTGACCACGGATTCTCATCAGTGAGTCGAACCAAATCGTTCAAGACCATTTTCATGCAAAACTTCGAAAATTACAGAGATTTGGGCAAATTATATTGTTCCGAGGAACAAGAGCGCCAAAAAGCTGTAAACATTAATTTAAACGTTTCGGAATTTTGCAGGTTGGACAAAAGTATTACCAAACTGTGTTTAGTAATGGTCTCTCCAAAATATTTTAATTCTAAGAGTCTGGATTTTTGTAATTTTTATAATTCGGTTTTTAAGTCCTAGCTTCCTAGCTGTTCCATTTTTCATCTCCCAAATATTATCTGTGCCTTCCTTCTTTCTTCATAGGCCATATAGACCCCTCATATACTCATCATTAATATACACATCTTGATTTCACAACGAATATAATTAGTTGTCGGAAGAAATGTAATGTACAGAACTGCACATGGGTGTGGTGGAGGGTGAAAATTGCAGATCGAACGATTGGGTTCGGACGATGATGAAGAATAATTCAAGGTCAAATTTGATTCTGTCTGGCCGTCTGGTCGTTCCCACGATAACTCCCGAGTGGGAAGATAGATGGCGACTTGTAATTTTCAGGGTAGACTGCGCATCCGAATGCGACGATTAAGTATCTTAATGAGCATAATCGGCCAAATGGTTTCGGAGTTGGAATTTTGATCACAAACAATACAGATTCGATCAAATCAAAACTGGGTAGCAAGTTGTGAAATCCCGACACAAAGACTTATGTGAAATTTCGAATCACTAGAAAACTAAAAAAATTGGTTCAAGCACTGACGTGAAGTCAGAAGCTTTTGCGCGTATGTTCTATTGTCCATTCTTCTGTATTGGACACCCTTAATCGAATTTACCATGGTAAATTATGTTGTCCATTCTCCTGTATTGGACACTCTTAATTCGAATATACCATGGTAAATTCGAATTAAGTGTCCAATACGGGAGAATGGACAACATAATTTACCATGGTAAATTCGATTAAGGGTGTCCAATACAGAAGAATGGACAATAGAACATACGCGCAAAAGCTTCTGACTTCACGTCAGTGCTTGAACCAATTTTTTTTTTCGTAATTTTTTTGAAATATTCTAGGGGTACGGTTCTTAAAATTTTTTTTTTCGTCATTTTTTTCAAATTTTCTAGGGGTACGGTTATTACAAAATTTCAAACACGTCTTTATGTTGATTTTCTACTACTAGTTACCAAGCTTCAATTCGATCGAATATTTATTTTTTGAGTTATAAAGGAAATAATATTCCAGGTGGGTATAACTCGGAAACCGTTAGACCGATTATGCCCAACTCTCCCTTTCGGATACGCAACCTACCCTCAAAATTGCAAGTCCCTATGTCCTTTCGTTCGAAAGTTATCGAGGCAAAGGTCACCCATTTACTGAATTCACACAAGAATACTCGAATCTCCAACAATATTTAACCGATCGTATTAAAACTTGAAACTTAGCAGTAAAATTAGGTTATGAAGGCTCTTGCAAAATTTCATCAATTTCAAACGATTAGTTACTGATATATAGAATTTTTTTTTTTTCAATGATTTATTAAAAATTTTATACAATTGCTATCCTCACCAAATTTTGCAAACATTTCCGCGTTGGCATTCTACAACTAATAACCATGTTTGAATTCAATCGGTTGAGTATTTTTCGACTTAATGAGGAACAAAAACCACCAAATTTCAGAAAATTTCAGATGGCTATAACTCTAAAACCGTTTGGCCGATTATGCTCATAAACAAACTGAAATGTCGCGTTCTGGTGCATATCCTAACCTGAAAACTTGAAGCCGCTATCTCTTTCCGTTCTCAAGTTATCGTGACAACAAAAATATTTTTTAATAATTTTTTAATATCAAATTTGACCTCGAATTCTTCATTGGGGAGTCGAACTAAATCGTTTGAGACCATTTTCGTCAAAAAATTCGAAAGTTACAGACATTTGGGCAAAACTATAACGCGATGTTCCCCAGAACATACGCGCAAAAAAATATTCTGTATCCCAGAACTAACCGTCCGATATCGCTTAAATTTCGCGAGAGCCAAGTCTCAAATTTAATCACGATAGGAATTTTATCGGAGGAGACATTGAAAAATGTTGGAAATCAGCAGCGTTCGGGGAGTTCACGATCTGGTTTCGCAGTTATACCCATCTGAATTAACGTTTCCTCAATAACTCAAAAAATACAGATTCGATCGATTTGAAACTTGTCAGTTAGGTGTAGAATGCCAGCACGCAAATTCATTTCAAATTTCGTGTGGATCGTACTTATCACTAAAGAAAAATGTATTCAAAAATGTTATAATTCAGAAATTATCTGTTAGATTCCGCTGAAATTCTGCACAAACCTTCAAAACGCCATTCTACAATCGAGTAACAGATTTCAGCTCGATCAGTTATGTTTTTTTAGCAATTATTGTGAAAATAAAATTTTAACTGGTATCTACTTCTCTGAAATATTGTGCATCTTACAAAGCATAACAATATCGAACAAGGAATCTGTCTTAAATTCTGAATTGTAAATGGAATTTTGTAGGTATATGGCAGCGCTCAAATTTTCACCAAAGGATATTAGCAAACTCGTCTATAGACGAGTCATTTTGAACGAATTTTGACTTTTGCTCTTTCAAAAACTCTAATTACAAAAGACAAGAGAGAAGATTCCCGGCGAGTACTGTAGCCAATTCCTGAAAAATAAATGCGCTTAAAACATCTTTTAATGACTGGATTATTCATCGGTGTAACCATGATAAATAACGAGGACTGAATAGCTTCAGTAAAATTATGATCAGCCACTAACACAATTACCTGACTCAGATGGTTGTGCCTGCATTCTAAAACTAATAGAGTACTGGTCTGTATTGAATGATCAATTCAGGTGAAGATACTATCTATCAGATATTTCTTCATACCTTTTAAGCAGAAGTAGCCTCAATTAAAAATACGACTCACATAACAGATGTTGCTATTTGCACATGAAATGCATCAAAAACGCCATAACTAACCTCCAGATTCGTACATTATACCTTCAAACATCACGATTTCAATGCAGATCAGAGCCGTTTTTCTGCTAACTACATCTCTATATTGTTTATGTCTGAGACAATTATGAAGGAATTTAATTTTATGCGTTTCTGTTCATGATCGGAGTAGACGTAATTTTCAATTCTTTATTTCGAAAATAAATACAGATATTCCGGTTTTTGCGTAGTTTACAGTGTGCAATGAACCCAGTCTATAGTGCGGTGTCATTCTAGAAACCACTGGGATTGATTTTATGAAAGAAGGCGATCATTGACCATTTCAAGAAACTGACAGAGTTGTCCCGTGCTATTTTATGGATTTTACGTTTGGTCCCCTTTTTCGAGTCGTTTTATTGGACAATACCATCGAAAGGTAGATATTGAAGGACATATTTTTTATTTCGTTCAATTTGAGGATGATAAAGTCGAAGTTTTAGCGAGTTCGGTGAGCATTACATTAAGAAATCCATGCCGAAGCGAATTAAGTCATCTGGTTCGAATTAAGTGCAGCGATTTGAAGGAATTTGTAGAATGGAACATCGAATTAGGAACATTCTGGAAATTTGATGGTGATTTATTGGGTCAGTCCCAACCCAATGGAAATATTTTCAGCATTGCAGTGTTGCCTGTTCAATTAAGAAGTAGTATAAACTTTGATCACACAACCTCATGTATATTTGATCTAATTCGTAAAGATACTGATAATTTGCCGTGTATGTTTATGATACCTAAGGAATAAATTCAAATATTTAAGGGATTTATAAGAACAAAAGTGATTGCCTTTGGAAATTAGTGGAGGTGAATCTTCTTCAAGGAATCCGTGTGGCTACTGAGGAGAATCTTTGTGAGAGGGAACTTTTGAAAGGTTATATACCATTTTTAATTTGTCCGTTTTGCTCCTCTTGTCTTTCGATTTTTTCAGGTTGAGTTTCGGGTACATTGGAGAAATCACTCCACATGAAATATCAGTTTCCAGAAAATTTTATTAACCTTATTGAATTTTACGTAAAAAGTAGCTACAATAATGTTTTCACAGAAATGGAAAATTTTTAACAGAAGAAAAGTTACAGCAATATTAATTCAAAAATGCACAATTTCGAAAAACATCCTGTAACTATGTAACGGTGATAGATAACGACATGCGGTTTTCACCTATGAGTTTCTCATGCAAATTGGCCCTCAGACACCGACATCAGTTTTCGTCTATTTACTACAGAAATTGGACTTTCTCCTCAAAAGAGTCAAATTGGCCAACTCTGTACAAGATAAATACGTAAAAACCACCTGTACATTGTTCGGGTTGATTTCTTATAAGTAAAAACTGTATATCGCTAGAAAAACGTTGGCAACAATGTACCAAGTTCGATATTAAATGCGTTTCGAAGGCAAAAAACAGTGACAAGATGCATTTGAGTTATGTCTTTGTACAACATTTCATACAGAATCAATATATTACTCCGTCAACTTCTAATGGGATCCTGTATACTGGGTATTTTATTCGAAATTTAAAAGAACCTACAGCAATGTTTTAGAAGTCGGTAACACTGCATAGTCGAAAATATTTTTAAGGATATGCTGATTGTTTATAATAATTTTTTTTATATGCAAATCTTGTTCATTATCGGAAATAGAATATCTTATCCCTTGCCGATTATTAACTTAAATTCTTTCTGTTGCCCACTGTACATCATTAGAAATGTGGGGACTCGATGGTTTTAATTATTGGGGTTTAACCTTATCATTTCAAGAATGTGTCGGAATAATATAAACATTAAGCTAAGTTTCTTACTATTTAGGACGATCTTTCTGACTCACCCCAATAACGAAAATCATGTTTTACCTCAACTCGAATTGAAAGGCAATTCTTCTTCAGATTTTATCTATTGACAGTTTTCCCCTATTGATAAATGTATTAATTAATGACGAACTCATGTTAGGTGGGCTTGGCACGCTTTATTGTGATATCAGAAAATTATAGCATTATTGGCGGTTGGTTGCCCCCCACTGTTACACCAATACCACTCCCAAACACACAGTAGACCTTTTCATTCCATCAGTGATGTAATTACTCGTTACCGTCAATTCGAGCTTCACAAAAGTGAATATCCACTTAAACTGAAGATTCAGAAATGAATCAACATTTTGAAATTGAAAAATTCTTAAAAAGCACTGATGTGAAGTTAGGAACTTTTGCGTGTATGAATGTTCCATTGTCTATTCACAAAGTCGATCGAGCTGAAATACAGTACTCGATTGTAAAATGGTGGCTCGAAGGTATGTGTGAAACTTGAGCGGATTCTGACGGATAGTACCGGTAATATAAAATTTTTGAAGAAAATTTTTTTTTCTAGTAATACGATATTCACGAAATTTCACAAAATTAAGAGAGTCGGAACTTGAACATTTCTATGTAAAGTGAAACTGTGTTACTATGTTTTTTCAAAGAGTATTACTGTGGCAAATTTCGGAATAACTGTAAAAAAAAAATAATTCTGAAGATTTTCGCTTGGTGTCTGATGAAGGAGTATAAATCAGACACGTTCATCAGACCTCCGAAACGTAACAGAATAGTTGTTTTATAGTTAATGTTGTTTCGTTACTGTAGATTGCGGAACATTGTTCTATATATAGCTTATAACCAATATCTAGTCGTTCTAGAGCAGAAAAATGTTGAAAATAATATTTTTTTTAATTCATAGATATTTTTCACGATTGAGACAGAAAACCCAGAAAGGAACCATTTAGTATTTAAAATCTGCATTTACATGTGAACGCTTCGCAACATCGATGAATTCCAAGGATTTCTCACCATATTTTCACACATCTATCAAAGTCCGGCTGATTTATAAGCGTTTCCAACCCAACAACTCATACATATCTATAGATGAAAAATTTAACGATTTCACGCACCTCTAAAAATACCTTCCTGTTTTCAGCATTCAAAAGTAAAAAGAAAACCATTAACCTCGAATACAGACAAAAAAATGACTTACGAAATTTACAACCCTTCCATTGGCTAACTGGTGCACGGGAGGGTAGTGCTTTTCAATGTTTTCCGGAATTCGAAAAAAAAATCGTCTTGGCAACAATAGGAAGAGGTGGAGGTGTCGTAAAGTTAGAGCAATAAACAGGTGCAAACTCATCTTTTAGAAGGCTCCGAGTTTTATGGCACACGCTACTACCCCATATTTCATGCAGGGCTGGATTCTTTTGAATTTGGTGTTTGATGAAATCCAACTCGCCATTTTTGAAAGATTTAGTTACGCATTAAATACGTGGGATTTTACAATAATGAATGAAAAAGACAAATTGAATTTGCCATGTTGATTATTCTGATTTTATAGAAAGTCAGAGGTCAATGTGTTTATAAGCAATGTGTTATAAACACATGTTTCGATGTGGCAGTTTGAGTTTTGGATGGAAAAAAGTCAGCCGGTATCATATCAGGGGAATATCTGAAATGACTGACCTAAATAACTGAAAAAAGTAATAATCCAATACAATTCAAACATTGTAATTTGTTGTAGAATACCGACGTGCATATCATTGAGAAATTTCGTGACGATCGTATAACTAGAAAATTAAAAAAAAATTATTGAATATCATTGAAAAAAATTCTATATCTCAGAAACTATCAGTCCAAAATCGCTGAAATTTTGTGAGAGCCTTCAAAATCCAACTTTATAGCCAAGTACCAATTTCAAATACGATCGGATGCATATTGTTGCAGATATGAGAATACTTGTGTAAGTTCAGTAGCTGGGTGGGTGACCGTTGCCACGATAACTATAGAACGGAAAGAGATAGCGACTGCCAATTTTTACGGTACGTGGCTCATCCGAATGGGACGGCTAAGTTTATTGCTGGGCATAATCGGCCCAACAGTTTCGGAGTTATACTCCTCTGGAATATTGTTTTCTCGATCCTCGAAAAATAAAAATCCGATAGAATTAAAACTGGTTAACTAGTTGTGGAATACCGACATAAAGACGTATGTTATATTTTGTGAGCACCGTATCACTAAAAAATTTGAAAAAATTATGAAAAAAATGTTGTTATCTTACGATAACTTGAGCGCGGAAAGAGATAGCGACTTGCAATTTTCATGGTTGATTGCGCATTCCAATAGGACATTTAAGTTCGTTAATGGGCATAATCGGTCAAATGGTTTTGGAGTTATACACATCTTAAATTTTGTTGTTATTTCCTCTATAACACAAAATATATACAAATCCGATCCAATTGAAACTCGGTAATTGCTTGAACAATGCCTACGCTCTAATTTACACGGAATTTCGTGAAAAACGTATCCTGGAATTACTTGAGACGTAAGTTTTTTCGTATATTAATAGATATTTAACGAATTTCATTTCCGATAGAATACATAATATGTTAGAATCAAAAATTGTGTAATCTTAGACGATTCTCTCATTACTCAGATCTGTCATTAAATTGGTACGAAATGTATTCATATCTTATGAAAGCTGAGAAAACGGTCCATATCGATTGTAAATTCCAATAGTTTCCGATAGAGGTGAATAGACAATAGAACATGCGCGCAATCTCCTGACTTCACCTCAGTCCTTGAACATATTTTTTTGACTTAGTTCACAGTTCAGACATCGCTGAAATTTTGCAAAAGAAAACCTTATTTTACAGCCAAGTTCGAGATTTACACTCGATCGGATCCATACATATTGCAGGAAGTATCGTGAAAATATTTTTTGTTTTGGAAGTCAAGTTGCCTTGCGCGGCAAAGCTCTTGGACTTCACTGCTTTTCTAACTAGTATATGTACAACTATGATATAACTGATAATGTAGCCGGCCATCGAAAATTAGAACAGCTTAAGGGAGTTATGAACTCAAATACATATGTATATGAAAAATTTTTGCATAAGTCTTCGTGTCGGTATTTTTCAACTAATGACCATGCTTTGATTCGGACAGATTAGTATTTTTCGAGTTATGGGGAAAACAAAATTTCAAATGGCTATAATTCTGAAACCACTCGATGGATTTTGCCCATTAACGAACTTAGCCGGCGCATAGGGACTACAAAGCTACCCCAAATTTCAACTCCTAACTCATTGCGTTCAGACAGGACAGAATCAATTCTGACCTCGGATTCTTGATCAGTGAGTCGAAACTAATCGTTTAAGACCATTCTCGTCCAAATATTCGAAAATTACAGACATTTGGACGAATTGATAGCCACTCTGTTCATAGAACAGCGCGCCAATTTTTTTTTTCGTATAAGAAAACCTGATGCCAAAAAAATATTAGTTTGTTTATTGTGTAGCGAATTCAATAAAATTAATTAGTAGGACGAAGCTGCTGTCATGAAGATCGCATCAATTGAAAGTGCCACAATTTCTAGTATGATTTTGAATATACTCTCAAACGCATTAAAATTTTCTACGAACTATCCAACCCGTTTCAGAAACATCTCGTTCCAACCTCATTCCAGAGAAATCGCTAATTTTTTGTTAAGGTCCAAGAGCAATAAAATTCTCCACAGGAGCTCAAACCTTTGGGTCCAATTCTGGTACGTTAAGAAAAAGAGAACCTTTTTATGTCGATTATATGTCTCAATGCAGTTTTCACGGTCTGTTTAAAATCATATCACTGCGGCCTTTCTTTACATTATTTATGGGTTCTAGGAACTTCTTAGTATTTGGTTTTTGCACTATAAAGGGTGATCTTGAAAAGGGTGAAAAGGGATCATCAAAAGGAATTCGACATCGCCCTGTCATAAATCTCTGGTAACTTCCTGGTGGGAGTGTGCGGAATACTTTTGAATGCAGAATTTTTCCCAAGGTTGCAACCTTTTTGTGGATTTGTTGTCGAGATAGATGATGTCTTTCAAGACAATGTAATTAAATGGGTGCAAATTCGGTTTCGCCAATGTCAGCGTAAAATGTGCGATTTATTGCAGACTCGGAAAAATGACAACTCAATAAGAAAGGTCGGCGGTCGGAGAGCGTTCTGCAATATCGGCCGAGACATCGCGCCTCCGTTCGCCATGATAGCCTCTTCGGATCGTCCAGCCGGAGGCAGTCTATTCGAAATCACTTAGCTAATTAACAAAGACTCGTTTGTTGAGAACTTGTGCTGAAAAAAGAGTCGTTAGTTCGAGATAGGAGAGTGGGTACCCACAAGTGACTTTGTGCTGCCTTATTTGTAACAGATTAGAAGTTTGTAATTGTAAATGTCGTTAATTGATTCGAAATATGCGAGCTGTAGCTTTGGTACTTCATGGCTGATAACGTTGTCGTGGTTTCACGTTTGCGGGAGAAGAATTCAGCTGCATTTACTCCGGATGAGTGCCTGATCTCCTTTCGTAAAACTGGCACGTTTTTTATTGTCGCCGACTTCGAAGATCAAGGTTACTCATGGAATATCGAGTAGTATCTTGGACAGATGAATGATCACTGAACGACAAAATGAACATACTGTGATCAGGTTCTTAGTCTCACCAATTTCATCGAGTCAGGTTTCAATGATAAATTGAAAGGAAGAGCATTTGTTGATTTGACAGCAGCATATAACAGTATGCAGAGATAATGTAATTTTCAAACTGTATATTAAGTGCGGGAAACTGGTTTGATTTATAGAAATTATGCTGTTAAATTTAATGTTCCGTGTTTTTGTTGATAATACTAGTAGTAATTTCAAAATGTTTAATGATGGTCTGCCACAAGGATCGGTTTTAGCCCCTCTTCTTTTCAATTTATGTCTGTCTGATTTCCTCTGATATATACACTGATGACATTGCCCTTGCTTTTCGTTATCATGATTTCCGAAGTATCTGCAGATTATGAAATTTCGAAAACTTACGTTTTACGGTGGCTTTTGCGACCTAATCCGAATGAGATTGGGGTTTCTAGTTTCCATTTGAATAATAATAAATAATATAGAGCATTAAGTGTAACTTTTGGTAACTTTTACTTGAAACATAGTTTCAATCCTAAATACCTAGCAGTTAAACTAGATATCTTTTTGAATCTCAATTCCATTCAGAAGTTTAAAACAAGGAAAAATATCCTGCAGAAACTGGCTTGTAGCAGAAGATTCCATTTTTGTATATTCCAATGATAATATTATTTTACTAGTATATATCTAGTATATTATTAACAGTGTTATTTTCACTACTGAAGAGTGAGTTGGCACGCCTTTCCCCTTTCAACCCCCTCACGCCCCCCCCATTTTTTTCTCGGTTAAAGGCTTCGTAGGGGTTGAAAGTTGTGCATGAACAAAACTGTGATGGTCGACTTTCATTCGGTGACAAATTTCATCAGGTACCATCGTCTCAAAGTAAATGAGCCATGACAAAGTGAACATACTGAAAAACTCTTTGAACTAACTATTTTTCAAAAAAGAATATTTTTTTTTCTTGATAATTTATGCACGCCTGTAAAGAAGATACAAAGACCTTGCCAAAAAAGTACTACATGACCCACTTTCCCAATTCAAAAAATTTAGAGGGTTGATGGGAATGGCACAGGGTGCAACAAAAATCCTTCAAAAATGCATAAGAATTTGGTGAAAGTGAATCAAAAATTGACCGGTTTCAGGATTTTATGGCCATATAGTTTTCTTCTGAGAAAATGAATTTGTTCCATAATTTTGACGCGCACTGTACATGTGAAATGGTGGCAGACCTTCACACGCCATGAAAGAAGGAAATCTACAACTGTAGCTGGGGGCTATACATTGAAAAATCAGCTCAAACTCTGAAAGGCAAACTGAGTACCAATACCAGAAACTCCACAACAATCTGAAAAAAAGTGTTATGACTGGAGAACCTGGACCTTCACAAGCACAACCGACAAAAAAAATTTCAAATAAAGTTTGTTTTTCAATCAAAACAGTGAATTACTCTAACTATGACATTACGATTGAACGTTACTCAAGAAAGTTATTAACTAATTTTATAAAAATATCTTTTGTGGCTGTTGAGGTGACGTTTAGAACTATTCTAAGAATTAGTTATATTTATGCTATTGAAAATACTGTTGAATGAAATGTTAAATAAAAACAAAGCTACTTCGTCTCAAGCTGCAACAAATATACACTATTTGCAGTAGCTACACAAATAACAAACATTAAAGGAACCGTAATGTGAGTAATTGACACAAGATCGTTTAAAAAAGTATATCGATCGATGTTCTCGAAGGAGGATCCATCCGCATTCCTCCAGTACTCAATTCTGAGAAGTCACTCCCAAAACCATCAGGTTCCCATGGCCCGCTGAACTGACAGGCATCATTTTTGACGTAACGGGCAATTGATATACGCGCCCCGTATCGCGAATGAACGTGATTAGCTTGACACAAACGAAAATTACCATAGACCGTTCATAAAAAAATCACCAACTTGAATTCGTTATTCGTTTCATAGGTGTACTTTGCAGTGTTGCCTTTGCATATTCATCAGCGCCGTTAAATTAATTTATGTTAAATATGGAATTTGTAACATTGAAATATTCATAAGTGAAATTAGCTCAGGTGTTGGCCATGATTTTATCTTCCTGTAATCAAAAATAAACAAAAAACGACCCCGATTTGTCGTAGCATATTTATTCTATATAGGGTTACCTTCGTTTTTGACTACACCGGAGATCGTCCAGATACTAACCTGAAACAAGAAAGAAAAAGTCAAGTTTTATACCTCACAAAGAAATCAATATCAATTTAAAAGGTGTTAAAAAAAGAGTAAAAAATATTTGAAGGGATAATTCACAAGAAGGCACGACATTTGTTTGCTTTTGATTAATTCATCAGTGTGCCTCCTCGATGAAATTTATAGCATTTAATTAGATACATTTTCGCATATATACCCAAACAAATTTTTAGATTGCTCAAATCAGGCGATCTTGAAGGCTTCAAAAGGTCGGCACATTCCGATCACGCATTGTGTTTTTCAGAAAACCCAGAAAGTCGGTTTCATAAAAGAACAGGACCTAGAATTAGGGCTCGGCATTCTATTCGAATAATTCGATTATTCTAATATCCGAATATTTGACTAATAAATTATAAGTAATCGATTATTGTACCTCTTATTCGAATACTTATATTTTTAAAATTCCGATCCTTACTTTGAAGTACGCCCGGAATTATATTTGAATGATTCGAGTGTTCGACCATTCTATATTCGAATTTAGTGTTAGTTAAATGTGGGAAAGCCCTGTGGACAGGAGCTTTGGCGCTCTTGTTCAAACTTTGACAATTCATCTCCGAAATTATTGGTTTCTCAGAGTTGGGAATGGATTCTTATGATGAAACTGCGCATCTTATAAAAAAATTAATTTGAAAGTTGTAATGTAAAAAAAATGTTTTTTTTCGTTTTTCGTAGATACATTTTTGCATATATACCCAAAAATTTTTTTTTTATTGCTCAGATCAGGCAATCTTGAAGGCTTCAAAAGGTCGGCGCATTCCTAGCACGCATTGCGTTATTCCGAAAATATAGAAAGTCGGTTCCGTAAAAGAACAGGACCTATAACTAGGGCTCAGCATTCTATTCGAATAATTCGATTATTCTAATATCCGAATATTTAACTAATAAATTACAAGTCAACGATTATTGCACCTACTATTCGAATACTTATATTTTAAAAATTCCTATCCTTACTTTGAAATAGGACCCGGAATTGTTTTTGAATGATTCGAGTAGGTATTCGAATATTCTAGATGCGAATATAGTGTTAGTAAAAAGAATCCACAATTCAAACATTCGAGTTTTTCTAGAAACCTGACGCCTACAAAACCCATTCAAACGATTGATGTAAAACGTGTCTCATCTCCAGATTCCATTCGAGAATGCGAATTTTCGTCGGCCCAAACATGCGTATTGTGTAAATTAACAACTCCATTTCGTGTAAAATTAACCAGAAAAAAATACATATTATACGTAGCGTCCGACATTTCTCATTCTAAGCTCGAATAATTACAGTGTAGGGTTTCTAGATTGACGATTAATTTCAGATGTCATTCACATGTCCAATTGCTACGAAAACCAAGAAGTGCTTGTCATTTCAATTCGATATGAAAATTGTGTGAAATCAGAGTTGTTGTAGAAGACCCAGAAACGCGGTTGAAGTCAGATTGCAGCCATACAAAAAATTATCAGTGTCATTCCGGATACGTCGACTTGATATGGAAATTAAAAGGGGTCGTTCACATGTCACTTGTGACAAGTGACAGGATGAAGAGATTTGGACGATTTATTCATAGAATAATAAGATTAATAAGTTTATTCCTGCTTTATGTTTTCCAAGGTGACAAAATTCGTATTGCGAAGGTGCTTTTCTAAATGGAATAATATAATGTTTATTTCAATTAGAAAACCTGCTACTTCATACACAATTAGCCCTGCAAGTCCTGTGGTCAATTTCTTTCAACAAGGTTTCAGCAAATAGTTTCTGGTAATGGGGAGTTCACAAATTAATAATGTAATATATCGATTTTTAAGTAGTCATTAGTCATTAAAGGATACTGTGGGAGGTATACTCATTATTAAAAGGTTTCTTTCTGGGTGTTCTCTCCCAAACTCTGAAAAATATCTATAAAATTAAAATTAATTATTTTATGATTTGCTTCTGCGTAAGAAACACAAGATATTTATCAGAAGCAATCAATTGAACAATGTTGCCTGACAAACAACAACGAAACAACATCAACTAAGAAACAACTATATCGTAACGTTTCGGAGTCTATATCAGACTACTTCGTCAGACGCGTAACGAAATTCATAGAATTATTTGGTTGATAGTTATTCTGAAATTCGAGAATTGTCACATTGGCAGTATTTGAAAATCATAGCTAGCATAGTTTTAGTTTGCATAGAAATTTCCAAGTTCCTTTTTCAATAAATTCAGCCAAATATGGTCAATACCATCAATTGAGCAATTTGCAAAATTGCATTCTCTGTACAATAAAATACAAGTTGACTCCTTAAGTTTCCTTTTAATATAATCAGGTTCTTTCATTAGAATCTTTGTATTACTACAATCCATCATGTGATCTCCTTGGATTGTACATATTATTTTATAGATATTTTTCAGAGTTTGGGAGAGAAAACCCAGAAAGAAACCTTTTAATATTGATTTTTACCTGGCTCTATTTGCAAAAATTTAAGGCAGTTGGCGGTGAAACTAACCTAATTTTTTAAGTCAGAGATTATTTGAAAGCAATTACCCTCAAGAACTGGATGATCATTTGAAGCGCTGGATATTCTACGATTGGGATCTGATAAGTAAAGCTCGAAGAATATCCTGCATATTATTGAAAAATAATCTAGGTGCAGTCGATTGCAGAAAATACATTTCTTTGATGATTGGATTATCCGTTGGTATGTATCATTTCGGATCCTACTTTGAATGGATACTATAAATGTGGATAAATAATACATATTTTTTGTTTCATCGACAGATTCTCGCTACTTTTTTGACACTAGTATTCGGTACTCTATTTTGTGTGTTTAAAGTTGAACAACGACGTCCTATAACTATAGAGAACAGAGCTTCAATCATGCGCTACATCGGATGGAGACAAATACAGCCAGCGTTGTCACATGTAACATTTTTATAGAATAGGGATGTTTAAGTTACAAATTCATGAAAAAATATGTTTAAAACATTGAATAGGTTTCAAAAACCTAAAATGACATTTTGAGAACCTAATTATCCATCCTTAATTAAATTGAATAAATTCAAATTACCTTATTTATTGCCTATTATCACGTGACTGCGAACGTCAATCAGAGAGCGGTGACGTCACTAACCGGGAACAGGCCATCATTACTGTCATAACAAAGCTAAACGTATTACCGGTGAGCTAAGTCTCTCGATAATTTATTCGAACACCATAATATTTCACAATTTTTATCATAGAGGAGACAGGATTCATCGAAGGAAGTAGTTCATAACTAACCAAAGATTGATTATTTGATGGTGGCAAGTTTCTTTTCTAGAAACAAGGATTTTTGTGCAGCGGAGGTTAGAAACATGAAAATGTCTTCGTAAGTACCTATAATTACACACTGATATACTTTATTACAAATTAAAGATACACCTTCCTCATTTTACTTACAATTTCATCATATTTACAAATACTCAAGATCTATATCAACGAATTAAGAAGATAGGTTGTGTATAAAGTTTAAGTAATATATTTATTCAGATCAAGCAAACTCTGTAGGTAAACAACCAGGCTTCATCCTTATTCGAGATACTGATCCCATTTTAGTATATCCTACATAATTTTCCTTGTCATTTTGAAGCTGAAATTCGACTTTTATGAAGCAATTCTCTATTTAGAAGTAGCGTGGTAAGCAACAGTTAATTAATATTTCACACATTAATCTTTGGCTCATAACATAACAATTTATATTTGTATGTTAAGTTTATCAGAACTTACATCAAAGTGATCTTCATAAAAATGACTGGTACTTGTTGTTGTTAATGATGAAGGATGTCTTCTAGCAAGTGTTAAACAATTTCTTTTTATTTGTGCACGTTTTGAAACATTTATGAAAAGTTTTTGTGGTGTACTGATTGATGTATTGTTGCGCAACGGCACTGTACAGCATTTGTAAAACGACGCATTCATTTTGAGGATATTTGTCACAATTGTTCATAAAATATTATTTTCGTGTTTATTGACATAAACTCTTTTATGTATAAAATACAAGCAATTCCAAAAATTAGTCAACACCCCTATTGTAATAACTCTTCAGAAAAATATAATCGATAATTGAAACAAAATGTATAAGACATGTTTGAGTATTAATTTAATTTTTCACGCATATCGCAATTTAAGAGAAATTTTCTGTGGAGACTTCTAGTGAAGAACAACCCTAAGAGTATCTTCTGCAAAAAAGTGTGCCATATCATGCAGCGCAGCCTACAGTGGCTATACAGAAATCTGTGCTTGTTTATTTTTTAGGTATAATTGGCTGTATGTTTAATTTTTATGCCTTTTTACATTTTTCTGTTCTGCTAAACTGTATTGTTGTTTACAGATATAATTAAGAATGTAGTAGGTAAATCTAGTTTACAAATAAATGTTGATATTAATTGTATTTTAATATTTTAATTTTCATTTATGTGAAATTTAATTTCATTTATCAGGTAAGAGTGATGACAATAACAGTGTTAGGGTCCAAATTCGATCCAAATTTACGCACATGCCCGTTTTCTCATTTTCTCTGCGCGAGACGAATTAAAAATATCCCGTATATTCCACGGACGACCTGGCGATGTATTCACGTGTAAAATGTGCATATTCTCCGCGACAAAAACGAAACGCGTCTTTGCGATTTCAGATATTTGCATATAGATGGAAGGAACAATAGTATAATAACCGTGCAGAACTGGCAGAGTCGAGATGAGATCAATCGAGGGGACAGAAAATGGAACCGAGAAACGAGACACAGCCGGGCTGAAAGTGACAACTGCACGTCCCAGATTTAAGACCCATCAATATGATTTCCTCCGGGTCGCTTTTTGCTAATTGGACGTGCACCGTCGACGAGTAGGTCGGATTTCTGTCATTCCGAAGGATTTCAAAATCTTGAATTCCATACGCAAAAATGTTAAGTAATCATTAAGGAATGCTTTGGGAGGTATATTCATTATTAAATGGTTCCTTTCTGGGTTTTCTCCCATAACTCTGAAAAATATCTATAAAATGAAAAAATTTGTTTAAGCACTGACGTGAAGTCAGAAGCTTTTGCGCGTATGTTCTCTTGTCCATTCTCCTGGACGGACAATAGAATTCACCATGGTAAATTCGATTAAGAGTTTCCAATACAGAAGAATGGATAAGAGAACATACGTGCAAATGCTTCTGATTTCACGTCAGAGCTTGAACCAATTTTTTTAAAGTTTTCTGGTGCTACGATCCTCACGGAATTTTGCAAGAATTTTCACGTTGGGATTCTACAACTAATAACCATATTTGAATTGGATCGCATTTGTAATTTTTGAGTTATTGAGGAAATAGCAACCAAATTTCAGATTGATATAAAACCAAAACTGTTTGGCCAATTTGCTAGCTAACGAACTTAAATGTCGCATTCAGATGCGCAATCTACCCTGAAAACTGCAAGTTGCTATTTCTTTCCGTTCTAAAGGAATCATGAGATACATAATATTTTTTCGTAATTTTTAAAAAAAAATTTTAGTGGTACGGTCCTCACAAAATTTTACACACTTCTTCATGTCGATATTCTACAACTAGTTACCAAGCTTCAATTCGATCGAGTCTATATTTTTTTCAGTTGTCGAGGAAATAATATTCCAGATGGGTATAACTCCAAAACCGTTAGGCCGATTATGTCCAACAGCGAACTTAGCTCTCCCATTCAGATGTGCAACCTATCCTGAAAATTGAAAGTCCCTATCTCCCTTCGTTCGAGAGTTGTCGAGGTAACGATCACCCTGAACTCACACAAGGCTGCTCGGAACTCCAACAATATAGATCCGATCATGTTCAAACTTGGAACTCGCTAGATGAGTTAGGTTCTGAAGGTTCTCGCAAAATTTCAGCGATGTAGGACGAATAGTTTCTGATATATAGAATTTTTTTCAATATTTTTATGATTTTTCTAAAATTTTCTAGCGATACGATCCTCACAAAATTTTGCAAGAGTTTTCGCGTTGCCATTCTTCAACTAATAACCATGTTCGAATTGGATCGGTTTTGTTTTTTGTTTTTTCGAGCTATTGAGGAAATAAGAACCAAATTTCAGATGTGTATAACTCCAAAACAGTTTTGCCGATTATGGCTCTAAAAAAACTCAAATGGCGCATTCAGATTCTCAAACTAACCTGAAAATTTCAAGTCGCTATCTCTTTCCGTTCTTAGGTTATCGTGACGTAAATAATATTATTTAATATATTTTTTTTTATTTTCTAACGATACGATTTCCACAAAATTTCACAAACATCCTTAGGTTTATATTCTACAACTACTCACCAAGTTTCAATTCGATCAGATTAGTGGGCCGATTATGCCCATTACCGAACTTGTCCGTCATATGGGGATGCGCCACCTACCCTGCAAATTTAAAGTCACTATCTCCTTCCGTTCTCAAGTTATCGTGGCAACGCACGACCGGCGACCATTTTCGGCGAAAAATTCGAAAATTATAGACCTTTGGCAAAATGATAACGCGATGTTCCCCAGAACATACGCGCAAAAATTATTATTTTGGGAATTGCTTCTGCAAAAGATATTTGTCAGAAGCAATGTATCGAAAAATGTTGTATAACAAACAAAAACGAAAGAAAATCAACGATAAACAACTATTTCGTAACGTTACGGAGACTTTATTGATAATAGATTTGGGAGAAAACCCAGAAAGGGACTATTTAATGTAGAAAAATGTTAATTTGCTATTTATGGAAGTTAAAAAAAATGTCTACTTAAAAATGTTATATAAGCAATGACCTCGGTGTAAAAGCTTTATCGCGGTCGTTGAAAGGAAATTGTATTCCATGATTTGTAGCATCTTACACGAGCTGAAATTCGCATATATATAAGTCTCTTTGTTGTGAAGGAAAGATATTCATCACTGAAAAGAGCTCCTAGTAACCATTTATACATAATATCACTAGAATACTAAACGCCGTATTCACAAAGCATTCAATCTCCGTTAAGCCCTAACTGAGGCTCTCAGTTAAGGATAAATATGAATCGCAACCTCAGTTTACGTATGTAACGGTGCTTAAACAGGCCTATTTCACGTTAATTTTCACTTAAACTGAGGTTGCGATTCTTATTTATCCTTAACTTAGGACTTAACGGAGATTCAAACACTTAACAATGCTTTGTGAATACGGCGGTAAGTCTGCTAGATATAGAACTTTCAAGTTCGAAAGTTCACGTATTTCCTAAGGGTTTCAACTTTTCAATTAATTACCAAGTTCCATTAAATATTTAAATAGAAAAAGTTTCAAAAAAACTATAGAATTTATTTTAATTAGGAAATGTTTTGATAGTTTAAGTGAATATTTTCATGAGAGCTTTCTTGAGTTGATCGGGTAAAATGTATCTCATTCTTTTTGTTTTCGATTCATGTATTGAATTGTTTTTTTGCGCGCACGTTCTGGGCAACAGCGTGAGGGTCGTATCACTGGAAAAGTTTCAAATAATTATTAAAAAATATTATGTATCTCAAAATAACTCGAGAGTGTAAAGAAATAGCAATTTGCAATTTTCAAGGTAGGTTGCGCATCCGAATGCGACATTTAAGTTACTAGGCATAATCACCCTAACGGTTTTGGACTCTTCTCGAATTTTGTTGTTATTTACTCAATAACTCAAAAAATACGAATATGATCCCATTCAAACATGGTAATTACTTTTAGTATGCCGACGCGCAAAATTTTGTGAATCGTATAACTATAAATCAAAAAAAAAAATCTGTATCTCAGAAACTATCCATCAATCAGATATTTCTGGAATTTTGCGAGAGCCTTCAAGACCTAACTTTACAGCCAAGGACATTCTGCAGGAAGAATAAATTTCGCCAGTAAGGAAGGCATAATATGTAGTTAAAATATTCTTAAAATGGGTTTCTATTGATAATAATTTCATGAAGAGTGAAGCTGATTTGACAACTCTAAGACTTGTGTTATTGATAGAATTATTTTACTCTCCAAGAATATATATGAAATTTTTCTTAACATACAGTGTGTTCTTGTCGTGCAGACCATAGATAATTATTTTCACTTCCTGCTGACGTTTGTCTAATATTCATTATTCCTTATGAATAAAGGTACATTCTGAACAAAGAAACCAACCCAAAAGCTGCGGCGGTTTGAAAGTTATACAGCTTGAAAATTTTCGCATTTTCCGGAAAACTATCTGTATCTCCAAAATCAAACGACAACAGGACGTTTTGATGGCCTGTTTTGAATCTGTTTGAAGATCTCCTAAATACAACTAACGTTTGGACTATGGATCACAGGTCACCCTGTATATCCAGAACAAATAAAAAAGATATGTTGGAATCCCTAGAAAACTCTTACGCTCATATTTTTCATGATCATCTTCTGTATATGAATTGTATTGTTTATTCTATTCAGTTTTGAAGTTGGAATAAAACCAGAAACATATAACGTTAACAACATATTATTAACACTACACTCTTGTCCTCTACAAATTTTGTCATCTGACATATGTAACTATTGGCAACGATGTGCCCATCTTCTGATATTAAACGTAAATGCATCAGTGTTAATATTGTATTGTTTATAATCATTCCACAGAGAACTCAAACAAGAATATTCAATACATTATTACAATTGTGAACCTTAGGCTAAGTGCTTTCTTCACTTATAATTTGTAATTATTGCACTGAAAAAGTGAGTAGGTACTCCTCCTCTGTTGAGTGTGAAATGAAATTTTCAGTCCGGTTCTGCTTTCAGACGATATTTTCGTCCGCCATCAAATTCCGCTGAATTTATAATGGCATTGTTAACGTAAGTTCAATTAAACAAATATCTAATTATATTATAATACAAAGTGGAAACGTTTCGGTCTGTTTGAAAACGCCTCTAATTAAAATGTCTGCCATATCTGAACGTGATTTCTCTTGTTTTATGAAATCGTGGATCCCACCCGTACATTTCCCGCATATAAGAATGGAATGTTGTTTGTTCACGTAATTCCATTGATATCAGAATTATTTCCTGTGTACAAATTTTCCCCCTGAGTTAGTTCCAATTAAGGCCAGAAACCACTACAAATTAAGCCATTTTTCTCAGGTTTTGGTTTATGCGGTCACGCTTACAGACTATGGTGGAACTTCCGTGGTAATATATCAGATGTAGTTTTTTGATTACAGGCTTCTTCGAATTTGCATATGGTGTAATAAATTCGGTATATCTCCTATGTTGAATGATTCTCGAGTTCAGGAATCGACTACGAAATTTCAAGAATTTTTTTGGGCGCTTTTATTAAGGTGCTTTTATTTTGTCCAAATGCTTGTAATTTTCGAATTTTCAAATGAAATTAATAATGATATATGTTTATTTAGCCCTTGGCTATTCGCATAATCTTTATGATTTACATACAATTCCACTATGAACTACGAAAATACTTGCTAGGTCACCCGGCATACCATCAAATAATTTCAGTTCACTTACTGATGAGTAGGGTTGAGATAAATAGGATATTTGAAAAATATGAGGAAAAAAGTAAGTATAAATATGTTTTTCGACGACCTCTATGAAAAGCGACTTTTGATGTACTAATTTGTGGTTGTAAAATGGACTATTATTGAAGGCAAGTACTTTGCGAACGAAAATAGTTATTTATGTACCAAGGACGAAAAACTGTCTATTATAGTCGAGTCTGCAAGTTGCAATAGCAAGCAGGCCAGACAATAGACAGTTTTTCTCCGAGGTGCATATTATATGTTTTCTTCGACCTCCATATATTTTTATGATTTTGGGACCCCTTTATTAATTTCACAATAGCAAATGAAACATACCGGAATGGAACCGTGTCCATAGTGACACAACACTGACAGTTATTCTTACAGAAACTTATGTTTTTATTGAACCGTATCATACCGTATTCATGGTGCCACAGCGGACGAGAAAGTACTTCCTCGTCCGCAAGGAACTTCCCTTCAATAACAGTCGATTTTACGGTCACAAATTAGTACGTAAATGTCACTTTTCATAGAGGTCGACGAAAAAGTACTTTTTAGTCCGCAAAATTACTTCTTCGTCTGCAAAATTACTATCTCGTCCGCTGTGGCCACTATGAATTCGGAATGACATGGTTCAATACGTAAACATAAGTGTATGTGTCATTTGCTTTGTATCTGTCAGTTGCTATTGTGAAATTATTCAAGTAGTCCGAATTTCACAAAAAATGTAATATGCAACTTGGCGAAAAGCTGTCTATTGTCTCGCCTGCTTTTGCAATTTGCATACTCCACTATAATAGACAGTTTTTCGTCCTTGGTACAGAAATAACTATTTTCTAATTCATCTTTAAAAACATTTTTTGTTGCTTTTCTCAACATGTAAGAAATATTTCGAGTAATGTAGCATTTTAGCAATAAACATTCAAATTGAAAAATATCATGAGCCTGATTTAGGTTCCAGTAACCAGTACGTAAATAGAATATTATTGGTGTCATGGATTATGAAGAATAACTATATTAAAAATTGGTTCAAGCCCTGTGGACAGGAGCTTTCTGGCGCTCTTGTTCAAACAGACAAATTATATCTCCGAAAGTATTGGTTTCTCAGAGTGAGAATTATATCAATGTATTCTTATGATAGAACTGCATCATAAAGGGAATTCAATTCGAATAATAGTTTATTTATCAAGATTAAATGAGCAATCTGAGAATGAGAAATGCACCATGGAAGAAATCAAATTAAAATAGCTGAAATGAATTTGACTCTCTCTCATAGAACAGGATGACATGTATGAACACAGATCATATAATAAATCATAGATAGAATAATTATAGCATTCTGTGAAAGCATAGAAGTACGATTCATTATTGAAATTTCGAAAAATCATATCTCCGAAAGTATTAGCTTGTTGGAGTTGAAAATGATATCAATGAATTTTAATGGTAAAACTGCATCTTAAAAAAAGTTATTTTGAAATTTGTAAGTTAAAAGAATTTTTTTTTCGTTACTCCGAAACCATCTGGCCTATAAATAAATAAACAAATTATCGCAGGAATTTGGCCTATTTTGCCCAATAGCGAACTCAACCGAGATATTTATCTCCCTAACCTACTCTGAAAATTTCACCTGCCTAGCTCATTCCGTTGGAGATTTACTGTAGAAACAAAATTTAAATATTTAAATTTTTATTTTTACACTTTACGGTAACCCGATCAATACAAAACTTCACATGCGTCTAAAAGTCATGATTCTTCAATTTGATGCTAAATTTCAGATAGATCGAGTGATAGGTTTCGGAAATATTCATAAAAAATGTTTTTACTAAAAACGGGCATAACTCCGAAACCGCTCGATGGATTTCGTCCGTTAACGAACTCGTCCGAGATATTCACGCTCCACCCTTACCCTGCAAATTTCAATCCTCTTACTCCTTTCGTTCGATAGTTATCGTGTTAACGGACGGACGGCCGGACAGAATCGATTTCGACCACGGATTCTTGATCAGTGAGTCGAACCAAATCGTTTGATACCATTTTCAGCCAAAAATTCTAAAATTACAGACATTTGGGCAAATTCATAAACACTCTGTTCCGAGGAACAAGAGCGCCAAAAATAGGACCACCCTATAAGAATACGAGTAAAGAAAGCAGATGAACTTCATTTTGAGTCTTTTCAAGAATATTGAATTATTTTAGAATTCATCATTTCGCGTAAAACAAACCGTTTCAGAAATATTCTTCATTGAATGTTATGAAATCTGATAAAATTCCGAAAATGTATAGTATAATGAATGTGGTCGGTATATTATACGACATTATACTACCTATTAATTCATAGGTTTGATGAGAATTGAGATATTTAAGGAATTTTCAATGTGAGAATAAGCGTTGATGAAATTATATATAATGTTATAGTGGAATCAATTGGATATTGAATGGAAATCAAATGGAATATTTTTGCAAATGCTGCATTAAGAACCAAATCATGAGTTAAATAAATAAGTGTGCTCAAACAAATTCATTGAATTCAAACAGCAGTTGATAAGGCTTTTCGGATATTATACAAAACAAATTACAGTGAGAGTTATCTGTGTTGAACGGGTGAACAAAGTGCAAGAGTGAATTAGCTCATTGTGAAATCTTTGAAGGCTTGTCAGGAGCTTTTGCGAACATGTTCTTTTGTGTATTCATGCCCCACACACCCTCACCAATTACGTCATGAACCTGCGAGCATTCATTTTTCAATCGGTTAATAGATTTAAGTTCTGTTTTTTTTTTAAATATTGGAAAAAAAATTCTAACGAAATTCTGCGAATATAATCCACGTTGGCATTCTACAACTAATTACCAAGTTTCAATTCGATGGATCTGTATTTTTTTAGTTATTGAGGAAATAACAACAAAATTTCAGATAGTTATAAATCTGAAACCATTCGGCCGATTATACCCTTTAACGAACTCAACCATAGCTCTCGAATTCGCAACCTAACCTGGGAAGTACAAGTCGCTATCTCTTTCCTTTCAAAATATATCGTAGAAATCGACGGCCGGACATAATAATTGAATTTGACCTTGAATTCTTCATTAGTGACCTTTTCATTTGATATAAGTTTCGGACAAAAATTCGAAAATTACAAACATTTAGTGATATCGCTATTCCCTAGAACAAGTGCGCAAAACGGTTTTTATTAGTTGAGAGGTATCTATGGGTAATGTTGATGTATAGCTACAACTTAAAGACTCGTCCTGTATAAAGCATAGCAAAACATTCGTAAAATGATTAAACTAATTTACATTCGTAGTTCGTATCGATCCCAATTCAAAACCATTTCTCTATTAATGAAAACTCGTGGATGTTCTAGTAGCCGTTTTTGTCCGCGCCGCCTCTATTAGAGAAATTGATTCCGTGACGTAATGGGATTTTATGATCTACACCGCTGTGCCAACATTGGGCGGAAAATTCATTAGAAAATCCCCTTTCCAACTCGAATTCCTGGCCTCATCAATTAAAGTTTATATAGCTAGAATGTCCGTGCTCCGCAGTGCGAACTAAACGACGATATCACACGCAGTTAAGGTTTTACGTTCAGATTACACTAATTTCGTAATTTCCACCGACCTGCTGAATTATTGAGGTCCGTAATGGCGCCCGGAGCACAGAGATGTACTCTTTGATGCGGCCGACTTCGATCCAGGGAAAACGAAACTGAAAGTGGTTTAGGATAAATGAAAAAAATCCAATTTTCTCGTTCGCCGAAACACCCTTTAGATAGAATGCGCACTTTAGTAACCGACCAATATGGAAGTGTCAAAAAGTGCCGGGAATCGGTATATATTGTATATTGTTGTAGGGGGTAACGTGGCACTGCGACCTTAAGTTCTATTGTACCCCCCGTCAGAGCTGTCGATGTTGTCACCATCTACAGCTCGACTTCCAGTTCCAGAGCTCTGATGAACTCCATTATCTGGAATGGCTTCAAGGAGGCTACGTCTTCGCTCCTGCAGATTTCTTGCCCAAAGCATTCCTTGACTTGGTTTGAGATGGCAAGGCATTCCATAACCAGGTGATCAGGAGTTTCATCCTCCTCCCCACAGAATATGCACTCGTCAATTTCTGTTAGTCCTAATCACATCATATGCTTCCTAAGCCAGCAGTGGCCTGTGAGGAAACCAATGAGGAAGTGCAGCGTGTCTTTAGTGAGATCAATATATTTCTTGGATCTGAAAGTGTCAAAGTTTCGGAGTAACTTTTCGGAGTGATAAATTCCTGGGAGAGATCTCTAGAGTATATATCTTTCAGTTTCTTCTTCCATCCGGAATTAACTTTTGTAGGTGTATCTACCTACCCCACAGTAGGGTTCTGGGTCAATAAAAGGGGTTAGTACTCCTTTCTTGTCAAGTGTGTTGGGTTCCTCATTTCCTTTAATTCGCGAGTGGCCAGGAAAACTGACCAAGGAGACCCTGTTGTTCTTGCCTACTTCATTAACTTTTCTTTGCCACTCCCATATTAGCTTAGACTCGATAACATGGGAGCTCAGAGCTTTAATAGCAGCTTGACTATCAGAATGGATTGCTGTATCACACATCTGATAGTTTCTTTCTAAGTTCATTTCCACTCATCTTTCGATTTCGAAAATTTCTGCCTGAAAGATGCTCATATAGGAGCCTAGCGATAATCATCATTCGGTGTCTGTCCCGTATACTCGAGCTCCAGCTCCTATATTGGTTTTTGAACCGTCTGTGTACCATTTAATGGCATATTTTAGGAACTTTAGGGTGTTGAATTCCTTGTCCCAATCTTTCTTCCTACCTAGCATCGTAGTAAGTTCTTTTCGATTCTCACTTTCTTAACCATTTCTTCAATAGGGAGATTGGCTAATTAAATATACCTGGTAAGAGAGGACCAGTCTTTCTGGTTTTTTATTCTCTCATTACCTGTTCCTTTCCTATATATTCTGAGGATGACTTCATGGCCATTTTGTCTATCAGTAGATGAAGAGGTGTGAAATTTGTGATTATCTCAAGTACCATGGTAAGACAGGTTCCCACAGCTCCAGTGATACACACATAAGCAAGCCTTTGTACTTCGTCGAGGGTTTTCCTCGTACTATTCTGGTTTAATTTTGTATACCAGACTACTGCCCCATACTCGGGTCTCGCAATCATGCGCACATTCATCGCAGTATCTTGGGGTTGCAACCCCAAGTCTTACTGGCTAGATTTCTACACGCCATTAAAGCCTTTATCGCTTTACTAGCAGTGATTTCAACATCATTACTCCACAGAAGTTTACTATCTAGTGTTACTCCTAGATATTTAACTCCAGACTTCCATTGTGTAATAGTATTTCCGTTCAAAAAAGGGGATCTCATAAATGGAAGTTTCCTTCTCCGAGTAAGGGAATCACTGCTCGATAATTCCAAGACCCTAATGTAGTAAGTCACACAAGGTACCATCGAATTTACCTCTTACTAATAGGACTATATCATCAGTATAGCTGGCGGAGTCAGTAAATGAAACATAATTTTTATTTTATTCTCATCAGTTTTGTTCTTGAAGTTACTTGCATTTACATCATAACTAGTGTTTTGATGAATACACAAGAACAAATTGTATAAATTGATGTTTTTAGATCATGCATCAGTATTTCAGTACTGGATACAGTATATTTTTTTCTTCATTGAGTTTAGGATATTTATTTATCAGGAAAATTGTTGAAGGAAAAAAAAACTTGGCTTTAGTTTCACAATATAACAATATGTTGGTGGCATATATTTACTAAGTGATATAGAAAAAGAACACCCAGTAATTATGAATTCATTAGAAAAATTTCTTGTATAAATGTCTCTTAGGGAGGATAGTAATTGATCAAAATTTCAGAAAATCCAACAGTTGGAAAAAATGTAAGAAATTATTAGTGTGCTGGGCCTCCACGAGTCGTAGGCACTCAAAAACACGTCTGGACATACTCCTAATGAGATATTTCATTCCAGGAGTTGTACCTCATGCCACTAGAGTCTGTGGAGGATGGGGTAAACGGAGTAATCTTCTTCCCGTAATGTTCCAAAGGAAGATATTCAATGGGTGAAAGATCGGGAGATCGATGCCCAATGCATTCCTCGCATGTGGACGCTTTCTTTATTCATACTCAACTTCATGCAGTATTTCGTGATGGTGTGTGAGGCGTGAATAGACGTGATGCTCAAAAACTCCTGACTTCAGGTCGGTGCTTTTTGAGAATTTTTAAACATAAATGTCAACAACAAATTATTATATTGTCAAACTTAAGTAAGTTGTTTTCATTTCTTCAATACTCTTTCAAAATGTTTCACCATCTGAATAGCCATAACTCAATATCTTCTTCATTACGGTTTCAACTATCAAAAATGAACCGTTTTGTTTAGAATATGTATCACCCCTATACACAGAGTGACACAAACGGAAATAGAATATCAAATTTGACCAAAAATATTCCATCAGCAGGTTTAATGAAATCGTGACCCAGAATTCGTAAGACACTGAAATTTTGAAGATGATGAACCTCACTGAAACTCGTCCCAATACCTCGACTCGTTCCCTCATTTCGCGAATATCACCAACCTCAATTACCAAGTCATCAAGCCAATATCGCTCCGACCCATCTCAACCAATCGTTACCGCTTCCCAACTCAAACTGATGGCCGATCCAAGAATCTCCTCCGTCTTCGTTACTTTTTTATCAACCATCTAGCTTATATTTCTATGGTGCTGAAGCACTACTTCACCACAGAAATGTCATAAATAAAGAACAAATGACAGCGTGATGCAATCGACGTACAGGCACGAACTCCATTAGGTGCACCGTGGATCTGGGTTCACATGCGCCTTCTACGATCCTTGGCCGTCACGAAATTGCGATTTTGCACAACTGCGAAACGTAAGATTAAACACACAATTCAATTAAAGCCACTTTGAGAGAAACTGCGGGATTAAGGGGCGTCCGCCAAGGAGATTGCGCGAGAAAGCGGAACGCCGCTGGTGTTGCGCTTCTTTTTGATGGTGTAAGCCGGTATTACAGGAGGTTTAAGGCATTTAAGTGAGTGTGAAAAATTGAGAAGTTATCCGGTGTTGTTTTACGGCTTCTTGCGGCGTTATATTCGATAATTTCTCAGAATGGTACCTAGCGACCACTAGGTATTATTGCACCGTGGTTTCGGTCCAAAATAGAGATCACATAGTGTTCACCTGAACATAGAATCAGAGAATCCAGTTCACCTGGTGGATTAGAATGCCTCTCGAGACTGTCTTGACACTTGTATAAGGTACATTCAAGTAGGTACATTCCAACGTGTAAATCTATCGTATTGTGATTTGTCAACGAAGTTGTGTGGCAGTAATAGTGAAGATATTTGATGACTTAGGTCCGGTTTCTGAGGAATATAACATGTGGTTTATCTTCCGTTTATCTGTTCAATTCAATAGAATTCAGTAGATAAACTGAAGATAAACTCCTTTCAAATGCGTCAGAAACCGGCCCTTAAATGTAGTGATCGATTAATATCATTTATTTCAACAATTAGTGACCAGAGAGAATAGTCCTCAAGTATTCAACAATAGTTTTGAATAAGTCAAAATAGATTATTTAAGACATGATAGGATGTGCCAATGGAGTAAAGAGGCCTTGGCTGTGGCAAAATTGTCTATCATAGAATCTCATAATTTATTTTTTTGGCTGATTCAGTTTCAGTGAACAGAATTGACAAGGCATTTAAATTTGCTTAGGATATCATAACTTTCAGAGCACCCAATTTGTAATAGGGGCGTAGAGATTTTCGTACCGGTCTTTAAGGGCCCCCACACTTCACATTTTAAACCGCTAAACCACTTGTATGTGAAAGTGTTAAAATTCATATTTTGCATGAATTGGCAATGTCTCAACAATGAGAAAAATGTATCGTTTAGAATTTTTCAATAACTTTTGTTCCTTTTTCTGAATTAGCAATAGCACAATTCTGTATTTTTTCAATTATTCATAAAGAAGTCAACTCGTCAGAGAATTCGTAATGTTCAGGAATGTATGAGGTCTTATTAGTAAAAAAATGTGGGAAAGCCCTGTGGACAGGAGCTTTGGCGCTCATGTTCAAACTTTGACAATTCATCTCCGAAATTATTGGTTTCTCGTAGTTGGGAATGATATCGTGGATTCTTATAATAGAACTGCATGATAAACGATACTAAATTAAAATTAAATAACGAACTTATCCGAGATATTCATTAATAATAATAATACATTTATTGCAGAGAAATATCTCCTCTGAAAATTATATTATATCAATTGACACCTAGCCAATATTCCGGTTTTGTTTTCGCTGAAGATATTCTGAATATATTTTCATCATCATATGGATTATCCAAGGGCATATAGGGTAGGGGTAATTATAATATCCTATAATTGTTCATTTTGCATTCAATCATACTTAGTCAGAACAGAAATCAATATATTTGACATAACTGTCATAGTTAGATAGGATTATATGTATGAACAGTCAACACAGATAGAACACACACAGATAGAATTCGCATTCTGTGATTATTGAAACTCTGAAAAATCATATCTCCGAAAGTATTAGCTTGTTAGAGTTAAAAATGATATCAATGGATTCTTATCATGAAACTGCATCTTAAAAAAATTGAATTTGAAATTTGTGTGTAAAATGTGTAAAAATGTTAAAAAATTTTTTTTTTCGTTACCTCGGAACCATCAGGCCGATTTTGCCCACTAACGAACTTATCCGAGATATTTATCTCTCAAACCTACTGAGAAAATTTCAACTGTCTAGCTCATTCCGTTCGAGAGTTAACGTGTTAACGGATGGACGGACATAATCGATTTCTACCACGGATTCTTGATCAGTGAGTCGAACTATTTTCATAAAAAAATTCGAAAATTACAGACATTTGGGCCAATTAATAAGCACTCTGTTCCGAGGAACAAGAGCGCCAAAAAGTATGTTTCAAGAATCGTCATAAATGGAAAAAATACTCACAGAACCATACATAATTGCCGAAGAAGAACCCAAAAATCTTATTGTATTTATTATGGAGTAAAAACACGGATAACTTGAGCCACTCGGTACATAGTCATAGTTTAACATTGAAATGCTAGAGTTTTTCAATATTTTCATGTGATCTCTTTATTTGTGAAACCCACTCTGCAACTATTATCAGTGGAACTCGAAACATAGGAATGCGAACGAATCGTAAAAATTGACAGATTTTTCAACAGATCCGTGAAAACATTATAAGAAAGCACGATATGGTGGCGCAATTCTTTTGGGGCAAAAAGTGTGAGATTTTTTTTTGGTTGGACAAAAACCGAGATTTTCGGAGCCCCAAGTATGCGCTTATGAGGAGATTCGTCGCTGTGTCCTGAACGAAATTAATAATAATAATAAATGTTAATGATAGAACATGCACTTCCTAATCTAGTGACTTATCAATATATCTTTATGTGTGATCAGTTGAAATAGAATCGATTGAATTTGTCAAGTGAATATGAGTTACGAATATAAAGTTTAATTTCATTAACGATTACTAGTCTAACGCTCTACCAATAAGCTTCCGGCGATAATGATGTCTATGATCAACTCTGACAGGTTTATACACTAAATATAATTTTTGACCTTATCATAACTATTCTCACAAAATTTAAATCGGAATGTTCTTTCAACATCTTGCAACATAATTTTTGTTTCCTATTTAATTGAATGTTTAGATTGCAACAAGTGCTACGTCGAGCAAACAACTAAAAATATTCTCACAAGGTATAAAGAGAATAGGGGAAACATTCGAAATATCAACATCGAGAACACTGCTGCAGGAAATCATATTTTAACAACCACCCACTCAATTTCCGTAAATTCCGTTCTTAATTGTGGAAAAGTTTCAATAAATTGTACTTAGGAACTCTCGAAGGTATGGAAACGAATACACGAAGGGATGACTTACTCAATAATCATAACCTCTATTTCAACAACTTCTTGTTCTCACTTTGAGCATTACATTCTTTCATCTAACAATAAAGCATGTGTATGAAAAAAGTGTTAGCAGAGGTTAGCGTAACGGAGTACCATACAATTCGATGTATGATACAAGAGCTTAGGGAAAACCTCAGCAAAAAATCCTGCCTCCCCGAAAGTGTTGTGATTTATGATAATTGAAATTGTTAACAAAATATGCTGAAATATGAAATATTGAAGGGCATCTTTTTCACTATTGATTTTTCCTTGAATAAGGAAGAGGTTTTCCAAGGTACCCGGAACTCAATCCGGAAAAGGAAAAGACAAAAGGAGAGAACGAAAAAATTCAGAATGGAATATTCCATGGTTCATTAAATAGATTTGAAATTCACCACCCAGAAGACCCAGAGACTCAAAGACCCAAAGACTCAGAAACATTATGAATAACCCTAAAACCATTCTGGAATCTATATTTGGGACCATTATTAACTAAATGATCTATGAACAAGGGTAATGTCGGCCATATTTAAGTAGAGTAATAGATAGCGTGCTTTATTTAGATGATCTCAGAAGATGGGAACATCATCGCTGAAAAATATCAGACGACAAAATTTGTAGTGGGGAAGACTGTAGTTAAGTAATCATAACAGGATATTTTTGGAGATACATTCCTTACTATAAATGGTTCCTTTCTGAGTTTGCTCTTCCAAACTTAGGAAAATATCTTTAAAATAAAAGATTTAGATATTATTTTCTAAATTGCTTCTGCATTAGAAACAGAAGATATTTGTCAGAAGCAACAAAAAGATTTTCACTTGGTGTCTGACGGACGAGTCTCATCTAGTCTCCGAAACTTTACGAAATAGTTGTTTCATCGTTGATGTTGTTTCGTTATTGTTTGTTAGGCAACATTGGTTCTAACAAATATCTTCTGTTTTCTAAAGCAATTTACAAAATAATGAATATTTCATTATAAAGATTTTTTTCAGAGTTTGGATGAGAAAAACCAGAAAGGACTCATTTAGTAAGACTGTGTTTACCCGGTATAAAGTGGTTTATAAATAGTGCACAGACAACTCAAAGCCTTCCTTAAATAATGAATCGATTGCTATAAGTTCTGTTATAACCATTTCCCTACAATAAACTCGATCCGTATGGATAGAAAACATCGCCTCAAATACTCATCAGCACGCTTTTTTATTTATAAGATTTTAATTGGCTCAGGATATATCATCGAGGAGTTGAATAACCGCATTTTTCCGCCCAGTATCTTCTCTGAAATCCTCGTAAAATCGTAACTAAATAGAAAATTGTTTGTCGACATATGTTGGTTATTTTGACGGTTGTAGGCTCATGCTTCAGAAGCACTAAATTAATTTAACGTGTCATTAAATCTAATCAATCGAATGAGTACCAGCACACAGTGCCGTAACAGAAATTTTGTTATTCAGCTTCCAAGAGCATTGAAAGCTGAACCTTTGGTCAATATGAATTATTCTTTCATGAAAATATTCTTTTCTTTTTTAAAGGTTAAAACCAAACATCAAATCCAATTATCAATACGATACGTGAAGTATACATACTGTAAAGAAAATACCGCGAATTGGTCTTTAAAAAAATCTTGAAAATCACAGTTCAGGAGCTTTCGCGCGTATGCTCTATTGTCTATTCACACCTCACATACCCTAACAAAATACTGCAAGAATTTTCAGAATAAATTAAAGAGTGATCTTACTCATCGGGGATTCGAACCCGGGTGTCCTGCGTGGCAGGCAACGATGCTTCCATTTCCGCTGTACAGGACTTATTGCAGTTCTGAGATTTAAAATCATTTTAAATTTTAGAATTAGATACCAGTCTAAAATTTTATTTTCACAATGATTCCTAAAATACAGAGCCGATCGATCTGAAATCCGGTACTTTATTGTAAAATGGTGGCTTGAAAGTTTGTGCGGAATCTGATATGTATATAGTTTCTGAAATCTAACATTTTTGAAGAAAAATGTTTTTTCTAGTGTCCTACTATCCTCATGCAATGATGCAGAAGTTTGCGCATCTGCATTGTAAATCTAATCAGTAATCACCAAGTTTCAATTCGATCGGATTGTATCTTTTGAGTTAGCGAGGCCACAATATTGCAGATACCCATTAAATAACTTTACCGCAGCATTCGGATGCACAACCTACCCTTTTGATAATCGAAGATAATCGCTATCTTCTTCTGTTCAAAAGTTTTCGTGGCAACGTCCGGGCAGAATCGCATTTTACCTCAAATTCTTCATTAGTGAGCGAACCTGATAGTTGATACCATTTTCGGAAAAAAATTCGAAAATTACACACCTGGCACAAAATGATAGGAAGCTATTCCCTAGCATATGCGCGCAAAATGCCAGCTAAAGCAATTCTCGAAAAATGTGTCGCTAACTTGGCACAACGAACTACGAATATAAATAACTTCAATTATAATATTACGAACTTTTTATATGCTTCATATACTCGAAGATCAGTAATACTTCTTTCATTAACCTGATGAATAACACCCTCCCCTCTGGATATTTCATCACACTAATTACACAGTGGTTTCCAAGAAGAAGAGGAATGTTGATATGCAGAACACTGAATTTCTGGAAAATTCGGGGAACTTGATCATTTTAAAAGTTCGAGACAGTTGAAACAGTCTAATTTCCAGATCTTGCACAAAAAACAGAAGTTTTTGTCGAAAACGCTGCGATTTGATGGGTTCAAATTAATTTTTAACTCTGTCTGAGTAACTATAAACCAATCTATTTTGCTTATGATTGGCGCTCTTGTTCCTCGGAACAAAGTGCTCATCAATTTGGCTAAATGTCTGTAATTTTCGAATTTTTGGATGAAAATGGTCTAAAACGATTTGTTTCGACTCACTGATCAAGAATCCATGGTCAAAATTGATTCTATCCGTTCGTTAATAGGCAAAATCGGCATGGCCTGATGGTTTGGGAGTAACGGAAAAAAAAATTTTTTTTTATATCACAAATTTCAACTTCATTTTTTTTAAGATTCAGTTTCATCATGGGAATCACCATTGATCTCATTTTCAACTCTAACAAGCTAATACTTTCGGAGATATGATTCAACAAAATTTCAATATCAAATCGTAATTCTATGATTTCACAGAATGCTATAATCGAAAATTAACGTCCGTATTTGTATCTATGAATATATTATATGAATGATCTGTATTCATACATGCAATCTCATCTATACCGATAAGACACATGTAATATTTATCTTTGGTTCTATTCAAAATTCGTAACTCATAAGTATGATTGAGAATGCAAAATGACCAATGAAATAACCTCAGGTATCGTAGAATTTTGAGGATTATAGGATATTCAAATTTTTGGGTGATAATATAATAATACATATGATGATGGAAATATATACTTTGGTAAGTTAATCAAATTGGGTTCAGAACACCTCCAGTAAAAACAAAACTGCAATATTGGCTAAGCTTCAATTCATATATGTAATATAATTTTCATAGTAGATTTGAGGAATGAACATCTCGGATAAGTTCGTTATTGGGTAGAATCGGTATGGTTGTTTCGAATTGTTGGCACTCTTGTCTGTTTTTAAATGATAATTTTTCAGTTTAATTTTTATTTTATTCGGATTTTTTTTTAATTTTATTTTGATTTGTTTCATTTGCTATATGAACTCACCTTAAGATTGTATAGATGTTTTATCAATGAGAGAATTGGCAAACCGTTACCAGAAGATTTCAGAGGAGCTCAGGGCTAATGCGCCTCATCCAACACATCCATTAAAATTATGACAACATGCGCTACCATATGTAAGGCATTAGGATGGGCTTCTACTGCTCCGGACATGTGACAATAAAATATATTTAATAGTTTCGTCAAGGGAACAACGGTTCATCTCTTCGCGTTCATCATAAATATTTATCCAGAAGATTTGTTGAGTTGCTGTTAACATCTAAAATGAAAGTAATAAACACTCAACTAAGCAAAGGACTCTTTTATTTAGCTTGAGTGTATGGATACATGCTGTCGGATTTGTTATTTTCATAAATCGTTCCTTTAATTTACGAGCTGGCCGGGTAGCCATATGATTCTTTAATTGCTCCTGAAAGATGGGCACACACAATGTTGTTTCTATATCGAAGACATCTTCGGCAGTTTCCTGTGATCATAATTTTTCTTTGAATACCCTGTTTGATAGGATTTTTTTTCTGAATAGTATACAGTAAATAAGTAGAACCTACAGAAATATCTACATTCTTCAGTCGAAGCTATACCATGCTTTGAAAAAGAAGAGGAAATGTATCGTATTTTGGCGTCTATTTCTATTCTAGGGCAAAATTTTGATATGCAGATCGTCGAGTTCAGGAACTGGATGGACAATATATTTCTCACTTAATTGTAATGGATGAAATAACATGCTTCATTGCAGAAATCTTTATTTTTGTAGATGGCTGATTCTTAATTATCGTTTAATATATATCCGTTTTATTGGCGCTCTTGTTACTCGGAACAGAGTGCTTATCAATTTGCCCAAATGTCTGTAATTTTAGAAATTTTGGATGAAAATGGTCTTAAACTATTTGGTTCGACTGACTGATCAAGAATACGTGGTCAAATTTTATTCTGTCCAGCCGGCGGTTAACACAATAACTCTCGAACGGAATTTGCTAGACAGTTGAAATTTTCACAGTAGGTTTAGGAGATAGATATCTCGGACGAGTTCGTTGGGCAAAATCGGCTAAATGGTTTCGGAGTAACGAGAAAAAAATTTTTTTTACGGTACAAATTTCTAATTCAATTTTGTCTAAGATGCAATTTCACCATAAGAATCCATTGAAATCATTTTCAACTCTAACAAGCAAATACTTTCGGAGATATGATTTTTCAAAACTTAATTATTCTATCTATGAATTATTATATGATCTGTGTTCTTACATGTCATCTTATTTTCCTATGAGAGATAAATTTCAAAATTATTTCTGGTTCGTTATTCTTGATATAAAATACACCTCCTGTTCTAGAAAATAAAGTATGATTGAAAGCAAAATGACCAATGAAATAACCTCAGCTATCGTAGAATTATGAGGATGAGATGATATTATACTTTTAAGGTGATAATGTTATGCCCGTGGATAATCCATTTGATGATGGAAAGGTAAACTTTGGTAAGGTACATAATCAAATTGGGTTCAGAATATCCAGTAAAAACAAAAATGCAATATTGGCTAAGTTTTAATTGATATAATATAATTTTGAGGAATGAATATCTCGGATAAGTTCGTTATTGGGGTGAATCAGTCTGTTTGAAATTAATTTCTTTCATGATGCAGTTGTATCGTAAGAATCCATTTATAGGATGCCCAGAGACCAATAATTTTGGAGATATGATTTGTCAAAGTTTGAACAAGAGCGCCAAAGCGCCTGTCCACAGGGCTTGAACCAATTTTGTAACAACCATAACCACGAAGTTTCCAAATCGTTTTTGTAGCACTAAAACAAATGGTTTTTTTTATTAAAAACTGTTGATATGATTAGGATAATAATTCCTTGATGATGATGTATAAAAAAAATTGTGACCAAATCGAAGGTATTTGAAAAATCTCTTTATCGAAGACAAGTGTAGTTCATGGGTTGGGAAGAATAGAAAAAAATCTAGGGTTGTCTCAAAATACTACCTGCTCCAAAGAATGACAATGTCTACACTGATACATACTATAAAATACCCATATTGAAATAATAGCCACCTATCCTCGAATTATCATCTCGTGGCCATAAAATTCCTCCTTTCGATACTTTTTCTCACTAATTGGAAGGAATTCAGGGAGAGACAAAAAGAGAAACGAACCCAGAAATTATATTTTAACGCATTAAAATATTTTTCATTCATCTCACCGAAACGATAAAAGGAAACCGGAGTCCGGTAGTGATATGTCCGATTCGAAATTAATTTTATTCAACCACGGATTCTTCTTTAAAAAAAAAGGTGGAAGTGTTTGGATGCAGGCATTATATGAGAGGCCCAATTGGCTACCTTGGTAGTTTTTGCCTGTTTCTTATCTTATGAAATCGAAAAGTGTTCTAGAAAAGGATATGTCAGGAGGATATGGATGTAAAATAAAGAGTAGGTTCCCACCACAAATTTGCGGCCTGTAACAAGATGCGAGGTCAAAGTTAATATTACATCATTTCGCTATCAGTATTAATCCAGTTATAGCACAAATAATGATTGTCGATCATAAAATTTTCAACAAAAATGTTCCTTCTACTTTTTGCGTGCATGTGCAGGGGAACATCGCGTTATCATTTTGCACAAATGTCTGTAATTTTCAAATTTTTTGCTGAAAATGGTCAGAAACGATTGGGTTCGACTCCCTGATGAAGAATTCGAGGTCAAATTTGATTCTGTCCGGCCAGCCGTTGCCACGATAACTTGGGAACAGAAAGAGATAGCGACTCGAAATTTTCAGGGTAGGTAGCACGTCCCAATACCACGGCATAATCGTTAATGGGCATAATTGGCTTAATGTTTTCCAAGTAATAATTTTGTTTTCAACCAAAACAAATCCGATCGAATTGAAACGTGGTGAATAATTGTAGAATACATACTTAATGACATTTGTGAAGTTTTGTGAGAATCGTATCACCAGAAAATTAGAAAAAAAATATTATTCATGTCACGATAACCTGAGAACGGAAAGAGATAACGACTTGAAAATATTAGGTTAGCTTGTGCATCTGAATGCGACATTTGAGTTTGTTCATAGGCTTAATCGGCCAAACGGTTTTTGAGTTATACCCATCGGAATTTAGGTTGCTATTTCCTCAAAAATTCGAAAAACTGATCCAATTCAACCGTGGTTATTAGTTGTAGAATGCCAACGCGAAAATTATTTTGATATTTCGTGAGGATCGTATCACGAGATAAATCAAAAAATCATTTAAAATAATTGAAAAAAATTCTATATATCAGAAACTATCCGTCCTACATCGCTGAAATTTTGCGACATCCTTCAAAACCTAACTCTGCTGCCAAGTTCCAAGTTTGAACACGATCGGATTCATATTGTTGGAGATCCGAGCAGCCTTGAGTGAGTTGAGTAGCTGAATGGGTGATCGCTGGCTCGATAACTTTCGATCGAAAAGAGATAGGGAAATGGGAAAGTTAAGTTCGTTGTTGGGCATAATCGACCCAACAGTTGGAGAGTTATATTGTTATATATTATAATTTTTTTTAGGTTAGTAGACAATAAAACGTGCGCGGCTTCTGTCTTCAGGTCAGTACTTGAATCAATTTTATTCCAAGAATCAATCAGAAGGAGTTACATTCTACATGATATGAACACATTTCCACACCACCCATGAGGTAGAGTATTTGGCGCTTTATTTAAAGTGGTAAGCGATAGGCCTATTCCACGATCTGTTATGACGGAGTTTTATGGGAAAATACTGTATTTACTGCATGATGATTAGTGATAGTGATATTGATATTAAACTGTGTTTCTAATTTATGTTAATATTTTAATCTGATTCATATTCTTCAAATTTTTCTTCGACAGTCATTTCTTCTTCGATTTCTTCTTACTCTTTCTCTTCTTCTTGCTGGATGTCCATAAATTGTTCAACTGAAGATGAATCATCTGTCTCTTCATCGATATCGCACGAATCTTCGTCTATAGTATTCGTTCTTTAAAAGTTCAATGACTTTGCGTATTTACTAGAATGCATAATGAGACAATTGCCAGAATATGCTTATTACAAATTTTGATTTCTTGGTATCATGGATGTCTCACCACCATGCTCTTCTGTAGGTTACGGTGTTACAAAGCAGTGAAATATAGTAGGATCAAATTAACGAGCGTACTGATGTCACGTGAGTTCTTTTAAAATCTTTTAATTTAGCGAATTCAACAACGTAAAGTGTAGACAATTGAGTGGAAAGGTTACCTTTTTTTCAGATGTTCTATTAGTAAGAAGTGATGACATAAAATCAAAGTTGAAAAATTCTGGTAACGACATTCTTCAGAAGTTCAATATTTTCATTGAGGCGTATTCCCACGAATGTTCACTTGAGTCGACTTGAGGGAACCATTCCAACATATCAGAGAGTTTACGAGTGTTAAATCAGATCTGATGAAGCTAAGAAATTATGGTTTATGGTTACAAATACAAAATGAAATAATTCGATAATTAACTATGACGTTAATGTGGACGAATCCTGACAGGGTCCGGAGATAAAGTGAAATAAAATTAATGATAGTCATAACTCCTTTTATTATCGGAATCGCAAAACCGGTTCCAGTGCGAAATAATATCATTTTTCGAATATTTCAGTTACAGTACGAAGTCTCAAATACGGGCGTAGTCCAGTCCATAAAAAACATACATAACAATATACTCGGGGTTGGATTTGATTCAATTTGTTGGAATACACTAAAACCTGAATGATCGGGTACAATTTGTGGACCTAATCTGAATTTGTGCGATTGATTCTGTGTCTACATGATGGAAATTCATTTCATATAGATTTCACAACAATGTGTTTTCTTCACGTAATACATTTGAAGATATTTTTCATATACAGGGTGTTTGAGAATTATTATTTTATTTTTATTATTATATTATTATACTGATCCTCCAAGGTTTTCCCCTAGAATAAGATGCTGATCGTCATGGGTGTGAATCCTTAGGTGATTTTGAGAAAAAAACTTCCAATAAAGAATTCGTGGTCAAAATCGATTCTGTCCGGGCGTCCGGCCGTTAACACGTTAACTCCCGAACGGAACAAGCTATAGATAGTTGAAATTTTCAGCGTAGGCTTGGGAGATAAATATGTCGGTTGAGTTCATTATTGGGCAAAATCGTCCAGGTGTTTTCGGAGTATCGAAAAATATTTTTTTTACATTAGGTACAGATTTCGAGTTCAATTTTTTTGAAGATGCAGTTTCATCATAATAATCTATTAATATCATTCTCAACTCTAAGAAACTGATACTTTTGAAGATATGACTTTTCAAAACCTATAAAATTAACCATAATTTTATGATTTCGTAGAGTGTTCTAATTGTAATTTGATGATTTATGTAAATCCAACATATGAGGTGAGTCATAGAGCTACGTTTTCAAATTTGTATGAGGTAGTTCTATCATAAGAATCTATTGATATTATTTCCAGCTCTGAGAAACCAATACTTTTGGAGATATGATTTGTCGAAGTTTGAATAATTACTCGCTAGTTTTAAGATGCAGTTCCATCGTAAGAATCTATTGATATCATTTTCAACTCAACAAGCCAATACTCAAGATATGATTTTTAAAAATTTTAAAAATACATCTCTATGAATTCACCGAATGCTGTAATCGATAATTATCGTCCGTATATGTATCTATGAATTTCATAATCTGGGTTCATACATGTCATCTTATCTACAGATATGAGACATGCCATATTTATTTCTAGTTCTATTCCTCATGATACAAAAAACCTCCTGTTCTAGAAAACAAAGTATATGATTGAATGCAAAATAACTAATGGAATAACCCCAGCTATCAAAGAATTATGAAAATTATTGGATATTATGATTTTTGGGTGATGATATAATGACCTTGGGTTCAGAATATGTCCAGTGAAAACAAAACAGGAATATTGGCTAAGTTTCAATTGATATAATATAATTTTCAGAGTAGATTTGAGGCATGAGTAATTCGGATAAGTTCGTTATTGGGTAGAATCAGTCTGGTGGTTTCAGATCAATAATTTTTGGCACTCTTGTTTTTTTTAATGATTCTGTTTTAAATTTCTTTTATGTAGCAGTTCTATTATAAGACTCCATTGAAATCATTCCCAACTTTGAGAAAGCAATATGTGTACTTTCGGAGTTATTTTTCAAAGTTTGAACATGTGCGCCAAAGCATCTGCACACAGGGCTTTCCCACATTTTTGACTAATAGGTATCACAGTCCATGATATCACTGGAAATTTACAAGAACCTCCAAATCCCTATTTTACAGCCAAGTTCTAGATTTAATCTCGATTGTATCTAGCAGGAGTCAATTTGAAAACTCGCCAGGCCAATTATATCATGACAGGGATGTTTTGAGAGAAAATGTCGGAACAGGTCAATGTTTATTCATAGGGGGACATACAAACAACTGAAAACAGACTGTATTATTTTTTAACTAGTAATGGAGCATCAAGTATGAGCACCCTGTAACTACTTCAAGAGCTCAATAAAAATTTGCAAACTGTAGTATTCATGTAGAGGGACAAGTTGTCTTTCAATTGAGGTAGAGCACCGTATAGCTCACCATCTATTTACTATTAAGAATTTAGGGGTAACAACTCCTACACCTAGGGTTGAGAAGATTTAGGCTCAAAATATGTCTCCCTCCGAATTGACCTGTTCCGGCATTTTCTCTCAAAACATCCCGGTCGTGACATAATTGGTCTGGCAAGTTTTCAAATTGACACCCTGTATATTGTTGGAAGTGTTGTGAAAATATCATTTTCTTGGAAAGCCAAGCTGCTTTGGACTAGTTCAATATCTGGATGGGTGACCTCTCTGGCTGGCAATTTGAACTAGCGTTTCAGTACCATTCAACAAAATTTTTGGCGCTCTTGTTCCTCGGAACAGAGTGCTTATCAATTTGCCCAAACGTCATGTAATTTTCGAATTTTTGGCTGAAAATGGTCTCATACGATTCGGTTCGACTGACTGATCAAGAATCCGTGGTCGAAATCAATTCTGTCCGGCCGTCCGACCGGCCGACCGTTAACTCGATAACTCTCGAACGAAAGGAGTTAGAGGATTGAAATTGGTAGGATAGGTTTGGAGCGTAAATATCTCGGACGAGTTCGTTAACGGGTAAAATCCACCAAGCGGTTTCGTAGTTATGGCCGTTTTTATTAAAAACATTTTTTATGAATATTTCCGAAAGTGATCACTCGATCTATCTGAAATTTACCATCAAATTGTAGAATAATAACCTTTATACGCATGTGAAGTTTTGTATTGATCGGGTTGCCGTAAAGTGTAAACCAAAAATGTTTTAAATTTTTAAATTTTGTTTCTACAATAACGCTCGAACAGAATAAGCTAGGCTCTGAAATTTACGGAGTAGATTTGGGATATAAATATCTCGTTTGAATTCGTTATTGGGCAAAATAGGCCGGATGGTTTCGGAGCAACGAAAAAAAAATTTTTTTTAACTTACAAATTTCAAACTGATTTTTTTTAAGATGAAGTTTCACCATAAAAATCCATTGATATAATTTTCAACTCTAACAAGCTAATACTTTCGGAGATATGATTTTTTCGAAATTTCAATAATGAATCGTACTTCTATGTTTTTTTTAATGATAATTTCTGAAGATTTTTTTTAAACGACACTTTTTATAAATTTAATTTCTTTCATGATGCAGTTCTATCATAATAATTCATTGATTTAATTCCCAACTATGAGAAATACTTTCGGAGATATACTTTGTCTGTTTGAACAAGAGCGCCAAAAAGCTCCTGTCCACAGGGCTTGAACCAATTTTTATTAAATATTTTCTTGGAGGTTTATGCATATTTTCTGGTAGATTTATGCTTGCATTATTAATATTCCGAATACAGTCCACCTTCCCTCCTTTCCATCCGGAAGGGGCGCTCATTCATCGCCCGTACTGCAGGCAAGAAATCATCAGTCAGGAAGTGACATTATCATGATAGCCATAATTCATTTTCGCTTCGAAAAAATGCTAATGTTTCTCCTCCGGCCAAAACCATCCATCCCGGGCGTATCGGCCTGTCGTCGAATTCATACAAAAGGGTGAGCCCACCTAATTGGGGTTAGCCACGTAGGAGGGTGTTTTTCTTATTTGACTTCGATATCGATACAGGGTGACAGGTGCGCGCGTCAGCGGAAACGTACCGAGCGGGGGAGTATTTGTAAGTATTCAAATGAGCAACTGACTTTGCCGGAACGCAGCTGATCTCTGGTCCGTGAGGCAGGTGAAAAAATAAAGGTATCTCCGAATGTGCGGCATCCAAATGAAATAAATTTGTTAAATGGTCGGGATGTTGGCGTTAACGGCTTCATAGGAGTATTGGACGGAAGTGTTTGGACAAGATTTGTCGTTGCAGTAAGGATTATCGGGAACATTGAAATTACAAAAAATGCCGTTCGGATTTGTTATGTATAAGATCTTCATCAAAAATGGTGATGTTGACGAATTCAATTAGAATATTTTTATTTCAATTTATGCACCTTCCCATGTCAGTCATTCTTGAAGGCCGCACTTTCTGTTCTGTGCTTCATAATTGTGCCAAATCATTTTTACTCGTTCGATAATATTGGTGAAACTAAAAATGATACAACCAGGTAGATAATGTCACTGCGCATGATATTGCTTTAGGTGATGTTTGACAAGTGACATATATCTGAACACATGTCCTTGCAATCGATACTATCCATGTGACATAAATGGGTTAGATAGATAGGTAGATATGAAGATATGGTTTGGCCTCAAAGCAGCCCATCTATACTACAAAAGTAACTACTTTCTTGTCCACTACAGTTTTTGGCGTCTGACATATGTTTCTGAAACAAAGTATCCATCTTCAAAGACGAAGCGTTACTAAGCATTACTAAAGCTATCAATTTCTACACTTATGTATGGGTTAACATTCCCTTAGTCATAAACCGATTAGTGAGACTAATGATTTGTTAATAGGGGTTAGATCATCATTGAGTAAAATATATTTTCTCTTATACATTTCGATCCCTTCAAGTGTTACACCTTATTGGAATTTTTCAACAATGAAACACTGAAATTGAGTGGCCAGTTGTTAAAACGTGATTTGCAACAGCAGATTTATCGACGTGTGAGAATAATTCTAGTTGTTTGCCCGACGTAGCACTTGTTACAATCTAAAAATTTAATATCATATATTATTTGTACTCAAATTTGTTTTATGAATCTCGCGAGGCATTAAAGAGAAAGTTGAGAAGAATGTTATTTTAGTTCAAGTATGATTTACTATTGTATGGTTTTATGTAGGTTGTTTCTGATGTTTTTTTTTTCTCTGGTGTATTATTTTGTAACATATAGAAATTATTTGTACTCAAATTGTAAAATATTGTGGATGCACTTTATTGGGCATTAGCCTGTTTGTATTCCCGAAGAGCATAAATAAATAAAAAAATAAATAAATACCCGATTTTAACATCCGGTGTTTTATCGAATGTATTTCCTAGAAGTTGTTTAATTTTCGTGGAAATTTTGAAAGCTAGTTTTATATTAACCTGTTTAAAAATATTCTGGAGTTTGTTTTTTGTTTTTAGATGGAACCTGAAAACGTGGAAACCTTTTACCGTTTTTATTTCTTTCGATAGGACACTATAAAAGTAACTACACTATTGTCCACTACAGTTTTTTGTCGACATATGTTTCGGAAACATAGTTTCCATCTTCAAAGACGGAAGCGTTACTGAGTATAACGCTTCGTCTTTGAAGATGGAAACTTTGTTTCCGAAACATATGTCAGACGACAAAAAACTGTAGTGGACAAGAGTGTAGTTACTTTTATAGACGGAAGCGTTACTGAGTATAACGCTTCGTCTTTGAAGATGGAAACTTTGTTTCCGAAACATATGTCAGACGACAAAAAACTGTAGTGGACAAGAGTGTAGTTACTTTTATAGTGTTCATAATAAGTCCACAGTGAACTCAAAATAGAATATATCTTTCGTTAGGGTTATGTTTGCTGATAACTTTCTGAACTAGTTGATGACTATACTCGTTTCTTTCGGCAATTAGGAAAATCATTTTTCTTTCTTCCTTGTTTACATTGCTTAGCGGAATAGTAAATAACCGGATAACCAGGAAATGTAATCTGGCTCTTTTATGTGACCAGGGAGCTACCAAATCAGACGAAATGTAAATATCAGAATTGGTATATTACGGCCATTTCGTGTTTTGCCATGCTCAAATTATTTACTCAAGAAAATTTGCATCTTCTTTCGAAGCTGTTGATTTGCCTAGGGCTCATGCCACTTATATGTGTAGATGTCCAGGGCAACAAATCTTATTTGTACTAGTGCTTAGCATTCGTCAAATGTACAGGTCCAATAATGATCGGGTATAGCTCTGGTACCGTTTGGCCGGTTATGCCCATTAACTTAATCGTCGCATTCGGATGCGCAACCCGCCCTGAAAATCGCAAGTCGCTAACCTCGTCGCTAACTTTTTTTTTTTTTTCGTTTGAAAGTTATCATGGTCGGAGTTTGTTCAAAATGATAGCACGCTGTTCAGCGCAAAAATATCAAATTTCGACCTGAATATAGATTTAGTGAAACTTTAATTTCTATTCACCTAGAATATATATGAGGCTGATATTGCAGATCGAGCTTATCACTTGCCCTACCAGGGCACTTGACATTATCATAAATCTCACACCACTTCACCTAGTGATAGACAAAATGGCCAAAGAAGCCATTCTCAGAATATCTAGGAAAGGAACAGGTAATGAGAGTATTAAAAACCAGAAAACCTGATCTTCTCTTACCAAGTACATTTCATCAGCCAATCTTGCTAGTGACGAAATGATTAAGGAAATAAGCATCGAAATGAACTTCACTACGATGCTCACGATGCTCGGTAGGAGTTATGTTATCATGTCCAGGCTAATATGGGAGTGCCGAAGAAAACTCAATGAAGTTGTCAATAACAGCATGATCTCCTTGGTCTGGGCTCCTGGCCATGCGAGAATTAAAGGAAATCACAAAACACTTGCCAAGAAAGGAGCACAAATCCCCTTGATTGGCCCGGAACCCTACTGTGGGGTTGGTAGATACACCTACAAAAGTGAATTTCTGATGAAAGAATAAACTAAAAGAGGTATTTTCTGGAGATCTCTCCCTGGAATATACCACTCCAAAAAAATTCTCCGGAACTTTGACACTGTCAGACCCAAGACATATATGGACCTCAGTAAGAACACGCTGCACCTACTCACTGGTTTTCTCACAGGACACTGCGGCCTTAGGAATCATACGATGAGATTAGGGCTAGCAGAAACGAGTGCAGATTCTGTTGGGAGGAGGATGAAACTCCTGATCACCTGATTACGGAATGCCTTGCCATCTCTAACTAACGCAAGGAATGCTTTGGGCAAGAAATCTGCAGGAGTGAAGACGTAGCCTCCTTGAAGCCATCCCATATACTGGAGTTCATCTGAACTCTGGAACTGGGAGGAGAGCTGTAGATGGTGATGACATCGACAGGTCTGACGGGGAGTACAGTAGACCTTAAGGTTGCAGTTTAACGTTATCCCCTACAACAATATACAATAAATGGTTGCCCCTTACGTACCAAAAAAATTCCAATGAATTCTGGTGACGAGTTTTAGGGACTTCAAAGGGCGATTTTGCCCATTCGCGAATCCGACCGGTGCATTCTAATATTAAAAATTCATTTCACGTTTCAATTGTTCTTTCGAAAGTCCGAAAGTTTTCGGACATTCGGAACGGATGGAACGGACGAGAACAAAACGGATGGGAACGGAACGGACAGCACTGAACGGACGGAATAGATGGAAGTGTTTGAGACAATTCTTACAGACCAAAAATCACAGACACGCTGGTACGAGCACGCCATTAAGTAGGTATGTTGTTTATTCCTGGAATTGCTAGACATACTCCTCTAAATTTTCTATAATTGATTCCATGTTGACTTTTCCATTTTGTTGGAATGAACTTTGCGGCACAGGGGTGTCCGTAAATGAATAAATGACAATTTCCAAGTATGACTCCATGCTTATTAATGGCTTCCGTTGTAATTATGGCTTATATCACAATAATTGATGACACTGCGGTTCCTCGCTTAATACTGTTTGTAAATCATCGTTTGTGAGGTTAATTACCTAATGGACGTCCATTTCCATTTTCAGACATCACTGGAATACACCATTTTTATTAAATATTCATCCATATACAATCGCGTTTCGGTCAGGTTTGCTGCCAACGACGGAATCGATAACATCGAAAACACGTACCAACTTGGACACACACATATACACATACACGGTGTATTTACAGTTTTAAATTACAAACGATATGGCGTTTTCTATGAAATATAAATTGATGTGTGCTCGAATTGATGCCCAACATGTGTTAATTTTATTTTATTGTCCAGATTTATGGATCAATTAAACTAAATTTGGATTATGCGGATTAAAAGGCTACATTTATGTTTTATATACAGTTCATTCCTATGAAAATAAACCAATTATACGTGCGTGGAACTGGAGGTTAGAATGTCTGCAGAAAAATAGGATACCGATATGTTTTCCGATTACAACGAAAACAAACCCGTGCTTTTGTTGATGAACAATACGAACTGCAGACGTTTGAAATCGGTTTCTTGTCTATTTCAGCGTATGATAAACTTATGTAACAATGAACAGACTTACTCATTCGATATTAAGAATTCAAGATTACTGAAAACGTTGCTACCAGCAAAAACAACATAACAACTACATACCTTTGAAATGTATGTAGTATGTAGTTATGTTGTTAAGTTTTTGCCCAAATAAGAATAAATTTCTTGTCCAAAAAAGTATAGACGAACCATGTTTTTTGGCGCTAGTTCCTCGGAACTGAGTGCTTATCAATTTGCCCAAATGTCTGTAATTTTCGAATTTTTCGATGAAAATGGTCTTAAACGATTTGGTTCGACTCACTGATCAAGAATCCGTGGTCGAAATTCATTCTGTCCGGCCGGTCCGGCCGTCCGACCGTAGGCACGATAACTCTCGAACGGAATGAGCTAGACAGTTGAAATTTTCAGAGTAGGTTTGGGGGATAAATATCCCGGCTAAGTTCGTTATTGGGTAAAATCGGACAGATGGTTTCGGAGTAACAAAAAAAAAATTTTTTTTTTACAGAACAAATTCCAAATTATATTTTTTTTCAATAAGGAGTTTTACCATAAGAATCCATTCATATCATTTTTAACTCTAACAAACTAATACTTTCGGAGATATGATTTTTCAAAATTTCAATGATAGAATTATTCTGTGGCTATTCTATGAATTGTTATAACGTCAACTTTGACGTTGTCTCATTGTCATTCATTCCAGTAATGGTATCAATATGAGAATTATAATATTATCATACTTTTTGTTGGTTGATATTTTCATGCCGATGGTCAATCCATATGATGATGGGAATGGTAATGGTAAGTTAATAACATTGTCATTCATTCCAGCAATCGTATAAATATGAGAATTATAATATAATATCATAGTTTTTGTTGGTTGATATTTTCATGCCGATGGTCAATCCATATGATGATGGGAATGGTAATGGTAAGTTAATAATATTGAGTTCAGAATATCTCCACTAAAAAAAAAACTGGAATTGAGGAATGAATATCTCGGATGAGTTCGTTGTTGGGTAGAATTCGTCTATTGGTTTTGGATTGATAATTTTTGGCACTCTTGTTGAATTTAAATTCTTCTATGATGTTTGAATTCAATTTCTGCTAAGATGAAGTTCTAAATTTCAATAATGAATCGTACTTCTATGTTTTCACAGAATGCTATAATTATTCTATCTAAGCTTTATTATATGATCTGTGTTCATACTCGTACATTTCATCCTGTTCTATAAGAGAGAGTCAAATTCATTTCAGCTATTTTAATTTGGTTTCTTCCATGGTGCAGTTCTCATTCTCAGATTGCTCATTTAATCTTGATAAATACACTATTATTTGAATTGAATTTCCTGTATGATGCAGTTCTATCATAAGAATACATTGATATAATTCTCAACTCTGAGAAACCAATACTTTCGGAGATATAATTTGTCTGTTTGAACTAGAGCGCCAGAAAGCTCCTGTCCACAGGGCTTGAACCCATTTTTATTTACCTTATTCTATCATGATTTTTTTAAACGTTACAAGTGTGTCAAAGCCATTGTAAATTTGAAGTAGAATTAAAATGGTGTATTCCGCAAAAGAAAGGGTGGAAATGATAACATTATTTTTTAGGAATAACGACTCTTCGCGAACAACAGCGGTTTTATTTAACGAACGACATCCTGGAAAAACTGTATCCGCTGCTTACGTTGTGCAACAGGTTGCCAAATTTGACGCTACTGGTTCAGTCGGAAACAAGAAGAGGGTGAATGAAAGAGGCGAAGCGAGGGACGTGGCTGTCTTAGGTCATTGTAGCAATGGATCTGAACTTGAGTACTAGGAAATTGTCCGATGTATCTGGTGTTTCACGCACAACAATCATGAGATTCTTGAAACATCAGAAATTCCATCCTTATAAGTTACTATTGGTTCAGGAACTGAATGAGGATGATTCCGAACGCCGACTCCAGTTCTGTGAAGTGGTCAGTGAAAGAAGTTAATACGGTGAGAAATAATGCGTTGGGCATGAACTTAATTCAAATCTTAAAATGGTGAACTTAATCAGCGGGGATTCGAACCTGAATCACCTATTCCAGAAGAAATGGGCACCAGTTCGAAATTTCCTTTTCACAATAATTGCTGAAATACAAAGCTGGTCGAACTGAAATCCGATACTCGATTGTAAAATGGCAGGTTGAAGGTTTACACGAAAATTCAGCAGAATCTGACATATAATTGGAAACTTGGTGATTAATTGTAAAAGGCCGACGCGCAAATTTCATGAGGATCGTATCACTAGAAACAACACTAAAAATTTTCTTGAAAAATTTTATAATTCAGTCTATCCCCTTTGCACCATCCTCCACAGACTCAGCCATAGTTAAGTGTTTTCGAGAATACTTTATCGGTGTTACGAAACCAAACTAATAAAGATTTCTCTTAGCATTTCTTCTTTAAGATACCTCAGAATATTCCAGTGAATCTAAGGGTTATTTATCAGAGTTGTCAGTTGATCAGGGTGGATCAGCGAAAGAAAATCAACAAGCCATATTCCCTTCAGGTTAAACTTTGATATTTAGATGCCCTTCCAATTCCCTAATTAAGTTATAATAAATAGAATTCCTTATTACAATATTACCATACCTGGTTCTTGATACTCCTTGCAAAACCATTGTAGAATATCCCTGGTATTGTACTACTAAATTTTGGATTTTATGGTTGAGAGCGAATTTACGAACCGACACATCCTCTTGAGTTTCATAAGTAACAAATATTTCCTTACGCAAACTCATCCGGCGTGATTGAAGAAGGTATTGCATCTCTGAAGATAATTAGTTAGCCCGAAAGATTTATCCCACGTCAGAATAACCCACGCAGAACTGAAATACAGATTATATCTTCGTTATAAAGTGTGGGGCATATTTAGAACAGTTTCCAGATCTTATCAGTGGCTTGGGATGAGAGGGATCTTCTATCTGGTAATGGATAGGAAAACACTATGCCTCAATGTAGACGCATTAGTATCAAGCTATATAAATAGCCGGTATGTCATTCAAGTTGTGTACCTCTAGGAAGTGAATGAGGGATATTTAGGATGTAACTATGGGGCTGGAGTTCTCTACCGGAGTATTCTAGATTTTGCACACCTGCAGCTGTGATATATTTCAATGTTTCAAATTAAAATGTAGTAACTAGGTATTTTGGGTTGCTGCTATTTTTCTCAGATTACTTACCGCTCCAGTCAATGAATGTTTTCTGCTTAAATGTTTAGGATATATCTGGATAGCAGCTAGAAAATATCTACAAATTCGCCACAGTTCGTTAACACCGAAATAATGGTTATTTCGGTGTTAACGCACAGCTGCGTGCTTCTTTGGATACACTATCTATACTCCATTCACTTTTATAAAGTCTCCCGGTTGGCCATGATTTAGGTCTATCACGTTTTTGTAACTAAAGCAGAGGCAGGTTGGCACTGCTGAAATTTCGTCAAGGTGAAAACAATTCGCCAAGACGTTGCCAAATTCTACTCTCAACATAATCTTCAATCGTAGACAAGATATTATCACACCATTATCTTCGAATATAATAAAGAACCGAAATCTGCAATAGGAAAACTTAATTCTGACATGTTGAACTCTCGAATGAAATTACTTAGTTTCCTATCATTATATTTTATTAAGGTATAAGAATTACTCGGGTTTCGTAGTACTACTACATTTTGAAACTGGTGTATTTCAAGGTGTGCAACAAGGTATTTAAATGTCTTCTGTAGGCTTATTACTTGAGAATTTCGAAAAGTGGGTAGGTACGTCTGTTCGTTTAGAAGTTTTCCTGTCGGGTTATTCAGGTACTTTTATTCTTTTTTCATATGAACTATCACAAAGTAACGGACTACTCTATCCAATAGTTTTCAATAAAATTTCAACACTTGATTCTTGATTTCCATACAAGAAATTAGCATAATTGAATCTTCCAACCAGTTTATATACGTGAAATATTTCCAGTAACAACACAGGAAACATTTTCTTCTACAATCGCCAGGACTGTGGAATTATTGAATTCACATGATATCTTCTCAAATTCATTATTTTTCCGAAGTAAATTCACATTGTGAAAATACGTAATTACTACGACTTCTATGTAGAGAGGACAACGTTGCGTAGTTATCTGACATGAAAATGACTATAACCTAACATTTTCAAAATATACATGGTGAAATGTGTCAAATTTTCATGGCCAACCGGGAGACTTTATAAAAGTGAATGGAGTATACCTCTTCATTTTCACCAATAAGAATAATAAAACAAAGCTTTTACGCGCATGTTCTATTGTCTACTCACCTCTATTGGACACTCTAATACGAATTTAGCATCGATATATACCGTTTTTCAGCTTTTATAATATATAAATACATTTCATACCATTTTGATGACATCCTTCAGTAACGAGTGAATTATGATCACAGAATTTTTAATTCTGACATATGTTTATTGCTCAAGTAACTCCAGGATACGATATTCACGAAATTCCGCGAAAATTAGTGGGTCTGCATTCTACAAGTAATCACCTGGTTTTAATAGATCAGATTTGTATATTTTGACTTATAGAGGAAATAACAACAAGATTTCAGATGAGTATAATTCCAAAACCATTCGACCGATTATGCCAATTAACGAACTTAAGTGTCACATTCAGATACGCAACCAACCCTGAAAAGTTATCGTGAGATTCTTTTTCATAATTTTTTTAAAGTTTTCTAGTAGTATCTACGGTCCTAAAAAATTTCAGACACGTCTTTATAAAAAAATCGAATTTACCATGGTAAATTCGAGTAAGAGTGTCCAATACAGGAGAATGAACAAGAGAACATACGCGCAAAAGCTTCTGACTCTACGTCAGTGCTTGAGCCAATTTTTTTTCCTAGTTCCATATAAATAACTCATTTGATATCCTCTGCAGGATACACGTACAATAGAAACAGACATAAAAGACAGACAGAAACAGGGGGAACAAACAATTATCTCAGCTATGAAATATTCAAGAAGTCCCCCATTTATTCATCTCAAGTTTTGACACTCGCAAAGTTGTGCTCGGGGTAATTCAACCCTTGAACAATTGAGAAGTTTGTCGCTAGACATAAACCAACGCAATGAATAAGTTATAATCATCGCGATGTCCAGACGTCAATTCGCAGCTTTATGTCGGATTTGCGAGAAATCTATTTTCACAACGCTTTACACGTTTGATTTAGCAATCTATCATTGGTACGAAGATGTGCAGTCGGAAATGATCTGGTTACTCACGAAATGGAATGTAAATAAACAATTTTCGAGCTCCATCGGGGAACTTGGCTAGTGAATAATTGTGAAAATATTTCATAAGCTTTAGGAGAATGACTTTCGTGCTTGTGAATGGATAATGGACTGTTACCAACTATCGAATAGGTTGAAACCAAAAGCTTGGTGGCGATATGTTGACGATATATGTGTAATTTGGCAACATGGTGGAGAAGAGTTAGGCAAATTTTTCGATTTCATAAATTCAAAGGAACCTACAATAAAATTCACTTTGGAAAAAGAGAAAAATAATCAGCTTTCTTTTCTAGATGTTTCGATAATTAAGTATCCGAACCATTTCGAAACGAGTGTCTTCAGGAAGCAGACTCACCCCCGGTTTCTGAAAGGCTGATCAACACAAATGTTAACTAATCAGTGATCAATCTCTTGCTAACCCCCATCTGAGTTGCGCAAAGCGCAAAAACTCGGACTGATTTGACATTAACAGTTGTGTTAACTTTGACCAGCCTTTCAGAAACCGGGGGCCATACAAATAGATATTTATATGTATATAATATTCCTTGTATTTGTGGTAAATCATACACAGGAGAAACATCAAGACCACTAGAAGTAAGAAAGTCAGAGAATAAGAATAACTTGAGAAATAGAGACATACAGAAATCAAAAATAGCAGAACATGTATGTACAATCCAAGGATATCACATGATGGATTGGAGTAATACAAATATTCTAATGAAAGAACCTGATTATATTAAAAGGAGACTTAAGGAGCCAACTTGTATTTTATTGAAAAGAATGCAATTTTGCAAATTGCTCAATTGGTATTGACCATATTTGGCTGAATTTATTGAAAAAGGAGTTGGAACTTGGAAATTTCTATGCAAAGTAAAACTATGTTAGCTATAATTTTCAAATACTGTCAATATGACCATTCTCGAATTTCGGAATAACTATCAACAAAATAATTCTAAAGATTTTCGTTAAGCGTCTGACGAAGGAGTCTGATATCGACTCCGAAACGTTACGATATAGTTGTTTCTTCGTTGATGTTGTTTCGTTGTTATTTGTTAGGCAACATTGTTCGATTGATTGCTTCTTGTGTTTTTTACGCAGAAGCAAATCACAAAATAATTATTTTTTTATTTTATAGATATTTTTCAGAGTTTGGTACAGAAAACCCAGAAAGAAACCATTTAATGATGAATATATCTCCCACAGTATGCTTTAATGATTATCGAATAGGTATTATGTATGAATATGAACATAAGTTGTATAAGTATAAGTATGTTTTTTCTTTTATTGATATACCACATTTCAAATCATACTAATTCTTTTTCAACATCTTATAGAACCTGGTTTCGCTTTTTTCATATATATCATTTTCTGATAAAAATAACCCAAAATTATAATCAAATTTGATCAACATAGAAAAAATTGACGAAAAATGAACTAAGGTGATAAATCACCAGAACTCAAATATCTCAGAAACTGTTGATTTTTGGTGATCAATAAATATTGCTTTAACAACAGCAAATGAGTCATACTAACACCTCCTCCAAGGTTAATGTCTAATTTGGAATCATCCTGTATATTACTTCTGACAAATATCTCGTGCTTCTAACACAGAAACCATTTTCAAAATAATAAATAAATATTTATTTTATAGATATTTTACAGGGTTCGGGAGAGAAATGCCAGAAAGGAACCATTTAGTTATGAATTCGCCTCCCAAATTATCCTTTAATGATTATTTATTATTTGAGATGGTAACAAACAGAACCAATTATCAAAACATCAACTGGTACGAAAAAATCCTATATGTAATCTTTGATTAATATCAGAGAAAAAATCTGTAATAATTCAAGCATAATAATCTTCCTCAGATGCCCTTGACAACGCTCTCATGAATGGAGATGATTCAGTAATTAATATCATCGCTTTTGTCGTCCAATCCATTGCACCTCAGCTTGAGATCTGCACCTGTTTTTCCTTAATGCCAACGGACAAATGGACCCATCTAGATTTAGCAATATTTCACTTCGAAATGAATACCTTCCAAATAAAGCATATGCAAGTCTCATTTCCATAATTTACTCCGTTTAGCCTGAGGTGTAAGCGTGTTCATGATTAATCAAGAAACTCCCTGTGGCCTGTGGGAGTCATGTTTCGCAGGTGCTTTACCTTCTAATGTATTTAAACGTTGCCGCAGCTCAATGACCACTCTATATATTTCAATTTCTGCTTCTCTGCATTGACTGGCCTCCGTAAGTTTTTCCTGTTTTGTCAGCCCTGAGTATTCCTTAATGGAAACGTTAATTTTGGAGATTCAACGCCGGATCAAACTTGATTTGTGTACTCATTTTGAGGAAATTATATCTTCTAGTTGTATATGATGTAAAATGTGTTCGTGGGGATTCGGAGAATGAGACTTGTCTGTACACATTGAGCGTCAAAAGTATGGAATAGTGGTGTATTTTCTCCCCTTTCAGAAATAGCCAAAAATGGCTCGAAAATTACAAAACCGATTCAATTCAAACATCGTTATTAGTTGTAGAATGCCAACGTGAAAATTCTTGCAAAATTTTGTGAGTATCGTATAACTAGAAAATTCTTGAAAAATGATTGAATATCGTTCTATATATCAGAAATTATTCGTCCGCTGAAATTTTGCAAGAGCCTTCAGAACCTAACTCTACTGTCAAGTTGCAAGTATGAACGCGATTGGATCTATATTGTCGGAGATCCGAGCAGCCTTGTGTGAGTTGAGTAGCTGCATGAGTGACGGTTTCCTCGATAACTTCCGAACGAATGGAGATGGGGACAATTTTCAGGGTAGGTTGCGCATCCGAATGAGATAGTTCGTTTTTGGGCATAACCGATCCAACGGTTTCGGAGTTTTACCCACCTGGAATATTATTTCCTCGATAACTCAAAAAATATAGACTCGATCGAATTGAAGCTTGGTAACTAGTTGTAGAATACCGACATAATGACGTGTGTTAAATTTCATAAGAACCGTACTCCAAGAAAATTTTGAAAAATTCACGGAAAAAAAATTGGTTCAAGCACCGACGTGAAGTCAGGAGTTTTAGCGCGCATGTTCTATTGTCCATTCTCCTGTATTGGACACTCTTAATCGAATCCAATACAATCCTATACGGGAGAATGGACAATAGAACATACGCGCAAAAGCTCCTGACTTCACGTCAGTGCTTGAACAATTTTTTTTAGTTTAGTTTTTGACAGTAGGCGAATTAAAATTAATAAACTAATTCGAATTATATTCAAATATGACTACCAATTCCAACGATTTATTAAGGGTATATTTGTTGAAGACTTCATTTTAAAATTTTCACAGGTTTTTCAAATTCAAAAAATCAATACATCGAGAATTATCGATCAAATGGCGTTACATTTGCATGACTGCACTCAGAATTTAATGATCTATTTAAGTCAAGAAAAGAAATAGGGCCTCGCAATTTAAAAAATATCGATGAAGTCAGTGATTGGTAACTAGAAATGGTAGACAGATAAGAATTTCGAGAAATTTTTCTTTAAAAATAGATTACTTTGATCTATCAAACCATTTTTCGAAAAAATTTTCCTGAAAAGTGAGAAAATGAATCCATTATTCTATACTTTTGACGCTTACTGTAAATAGGTAACTAGGTAATTACTAAATGGTTCCTTTTTGGGTTTTCTCTCCCTAACTCTGAAAAATATGTATAAAATAAAAAAATTATTATTTTGTGAGGTGCGTTAGAAACACAAGATATTTCTCAAACAATGTACAGAGCAATGTTGCCTAACCAACAATAACGAAACAACATCAACAATAAAACTACTATTTCATTAAAAATTTTGAAAAAGTAAACTGAGTATCTGTAATTACAAGTTTTCTTTTCATTTATTAAAACGATTTTTTTAATAATTATCTCAATTCATCCCAAAGTATTTTTCAATAATAATCCTCCCAAATCTTAAAGAGCCAATAAAATTTAATTTTTTGTAAATTAAATTCGTTAAAATTTCCAATTTCTTCTATTCATAACAGCATATTTTGAATTAACGTGAGGAGACTAGAATAATTAATTATAAAAATCTGACGTCATATTTATCATTAAATGAATGAGCGCGATGGCGCTCCTGACTCAATGCTTCAATATTTGTATCATTTTCGATTTTCTCATTTTATTACTTCGAAATAATATAAAAAAACCAAACAAAAAATCTTTGAATGTTTGAAGAGAGAATACTTGAATTTATATACGAAACGTGCACATAAAATTGGCGCCATATTCAATCGCTCCAGAAATATTCCTGTACAGCAGCTATAATTAAGATTGCCCTAACACATCGCCCCTGCATAACTCCTTCTTGTTAAACGGAAAATGACAATAATATGGCGTGCCAGGCCTCCAGCAAAAACCATATCGTGACAAAAAGTATTAAAAAAGTATTGTGAATGGGCGCGAAAGGAATTATGCCATAAACAGCTCTATCTTGAAATTGAATTATTTTATGATTTTCTCACGTCACGTAATATCACTGTTATATTACGACATTTTATTGGTTTACCTGTTCTACACGAACAGCAGAAAACTTGGAAATTATTTTCGAATTAGCGGAAAAGATTGAGGATATTTATACGTTCGTATGTATTTTTACAATTCCTGCATTTTTCAAAAAAAAATATTAGCCATAAAAACATGATCTAAAAAAATATCTATTAAAATCACTCTTTCAATTTCTACCAGATGTAATCTAAATGTACCTATGGTAGATTTCGATTATGTCACCTAGAGTACCTAGACAATTGGTCCCATACGAGTTGTATGACTTATGGAGTGGAAACATATAACAGGTATTGCAAAATATGCAAAATAGCTACTTATCTCGAAAATAAATATAATTTGCGATCTCGTTATTAACTCAAAGTCCCAGCAAATATTTTAAAACCAATACTTATTTTTACCAAAGTATGTGTTATCCTGAAATCATTGACATAATACAAAATAAGGAAAATAGAATCCTTTGAAATAAATATATGTAAAGAAAAGTATTTTCTTTAGTTGTAATTTGTCGCGATACCTACGGGATGTCATATTTGAAAGTTGCTGTTTTATCATTGCCTACGAGATGTCACATTTAAGAGTTGTTGTTAAATCATTGTAAAGAATTAACTTCCCTGAAGGTTATAAAAACAAGCCGTGAAAGAGGCTTTAAATGTTGTTTCTTTATTTTACAGGTGAGTTAATCTCTTATAACAAATAATGTTAAGGTTAAGAGGTGTAAATTCTTAACGTTAATAAAATCTTTATTTTACAGAAAGAAACGCAATTGAGTCTTGACTTGATTAATAATCTAAAATCATTATATAGGTATATATCAGTACATTGAACTATCTAAATGAGCCAACAAATACAAACAACTACCTATCGAATATTTTTCTACTGGGTTTTTACTTGTTCAAAATATATTATATCTAATGAAACTACTGCTTATAGTCAGAATGAATATGGAATTAATTGATGAATCTATTATAATTATCTACCATTAGCATTGAGGTAAATGGAGGCAGCAGCGAATTGATCATTTTCAAATAATAATGACGATTTAATGAATTTTAAGTGAATAAAAAATTGAGACAATTTTATTCAATTAAGATAAATGAAGAATGGTATTATAAATCTCAAAGGGATATACATTAATCTTATGTCATCACCTCTGCAGAGGATTAATTAATGATATATTGGCTACTTTGTATTTTATATTACACCAAGGTTACATCCTATTTTCCAACAGCTTTGAGAGAATTAAAAAATCAAAATTAATTAAGAAATGAAGTGAACAATTTGTTGAACACAAAATATCGCTCCTTGGTACCTAAAATGATCTTATATATCATAATAAGTAATAATGAATACAAAATTATAACAATCAGTTTAATGGTAATTGATGAAAGTTGATAACTCAATAAGAAAATTAGGTGTAGATGAAGAGAAATACCACCGATAAAGGAGACCTATAAAAATTATAGTAAATAACTACACAAAAAAATATATAATTCGTGTTGTCTTCTTTAGAAAGCGAATTTCGTTTTATTTTATTTATTAGCATTGTTGCATCAACTGTTCAATATTATTTATTAATATTATTTTTGCAATGACAGTCGTTTCATTTGTACTGATTTCGTAATTTGATTTAGACTTTGTAAGCCTTCCACTTATATATTTCTGGGAAAGAGATGATTCAAACATGACTATTTTCCTCGCTATTTGCACATGTTCAATATTTTTTCAACACTCAAGCCATTCACTTGAAAAACAATAATTTCCATTTAATTAGAGCTGTATGCTTTTCTACAGCTAATAAATAAACTATGTTCAACGTTCACGTTCCTATAGAATCCGTATACACCCAAAAGCATAAATAATGATATTTGTACTGTGTAATGACTCGAATGAAATATGCTTAATAAGGTATATTATAATATAGTAGATACGAACTTATGTTTGTACTATGTTCAGTACCTTCATAATTCGCTCTGTAATCGTTTATTATTACCAACAGGTAGCGGTACACATAATTCATGGTAATGAAATATTGTTGTATTGTTATTGACTCTCTTATATAAATCGAAAAGCTCGATTTTAATAAGGATTTATTGACACAATTACTGTGTTACCCACAAAGTATTCTATTTGACGTTGAATAAGTTGAAAACTCGCATTGAATCTTTATTCTGAATGCAACGCTTTGGGAACGGACTTCTTTTTTGCAGGTTGCGCTGGGAGTGAGTTGATGGAAATCCTCACCTTTGCCAATTCGGACAGAATAAAATATAACAGATAAATGTTATGGATAATCAAGTATAAAACACTGTATCAGATATCCTTCCACTTAAATCTAGCTACAGCGAGCGACAGCAAGCGCTTCTGTTTCGTTACAATCATTACCGGCACTTCAGGGGACCTTACTTCACTAGAGACGAATTTTTAAGATTACGTACGGAATGGGATGAAAATTGAGAGAAGGAACCATAATATCCCAGAAAATTCTAAAACCAATCGTCATTTTCGACCAATTTCGAAAATGCGTTACTCACAGGAGAGCGCAAACATACACATATGACATTTGTGGCTGGAAAAATCTCCAATCATTTTCAATATACAGGAAATGGTTATAAGTGAACAATTCCAAGGATCCAATCAAATTAAAGATAGAAGTATCATGCAGACGATTGCATCTCCTCGGAGACGCCATGTCGACACAGGATAATAATAATAATTGTTCGGTAATTTTTTAATTTTTTGAAGTTTTCTAGTTCGAAGTTAGTTAAATATCCGTATAAACTAGGCTTTAGCATCTACGAGTTTTATTAAATTCTATTATATTGGGAAAGCCCGTTTGACTTGACACAGGTTATAAAAGGGCGTTTTTGGTAGTTCTTTTCTCAGCTTGGAAATGGACATAGGTATGTTTTGTGCTTGTGTATTTACGCCTATTCGAATTAAGTGGTGTTTTGTCTAGTAGAATCGATTTGTTTAACGTCTGAAGGGCGGTATGGTAAATTGAAATTATTGTTATTCTTTTTGGAATTTGACAAAATACTTTGACAAATAATCCATGTCCTGAGTTGTTTGTTACGCTTGCTACACATAGAATTTCAACATTCAATATTTTTTCTGGCTATAAATATCACACTTAAATTATCTGTTTTGTTCGAGCGTTTTTGCGCGTATGTTCTGGGGAACATCGCGTTATAGTTTTGCCCAAATGTCTGTAACTTTCGAATTTTTTGACGAAAATGGTCTCAGACGATTTAGTTCGACTCCCCAATGAAAAATTCGAGGTCAAATTTGATTCTGTCCGGCTGGCCGTCCGGCCGTCCGGCCGGCCGTTGCCACGATAACTTGAGAAAGAAAAGAGCTAGCGAATTGAAATTTTCAGGGTGGGTGGCGCATCCCAGTACGACGGACAAGTTCGTTAATGGGCATAATCGGCCCAGTGGTTTCCGAGTAATAATTTTGTTTTCAACCAATATGAATCCGATCGAATTGAAACTTGGTGACTAGTTGTAGAATATGAACCTAAGCACGTTCGTGAAATTTTATGCGAATCGTATAGCTAGAAAATTAAAAAAAAATTATTAAAAAATATTTTTGTTGTCACGATAACTTGAGAACGGAAAGAGATAGCGGCTTGAAGTTTTCAGGTTAGGATGTGCACCAGAACGCGACATTTCAGTTTGTTTATGAGCATAATCGGCCAAACGGTTTTTGAGTTATAGCCATCTGAAATTTTCTGAAATTTGGTGGTTTTTTGTTCCTCATTAACTCGAAAAATACTGAACCGATTGAATTCAAACATGGTTATTAGTTGTAGAATGCCAACGCGGAAATGTTTGCAAAATTTGGTGAGGATAGCATTTGTAGAAAATTTTTAATAAATCATTGAAAATAAAAAAAAAATTCTATATATCAGTAACTATTCGTTTGAAATTGCTGAAATTTTGCAAGAGCCTTCATAACCTAACTCTACTGCCAAGTTTCTAGTTTTAATACGATCGGTTAAATATTGTTGGAGATTCGAGCATTCTTGTGTGAGTTCAGTAGATGGGGGACCGTTGCCTCGATAACTTTCGAACGAAAGCAGATATGGACTTGCAGTTTTCAGGGTAGGTTGCGTATCCGAAAGGGACAGTTGAGTTCGTTTTTGGGCATAATCGGTCTAACGGTTTCCGAGTTATACCCACCTGGAATATTATTTCCTTGATAACTCAAAAAATAAATATTCGATCGAATTGAAGCTTGGTAACTAGTAGTAGAAAATCAACATAAAGACGTGTTTAAAATTTTGTAGGAACCATACCCCTAGAAAATTTGAAAAAAATTACGAAAAAAAAAATTTTAAGAGCCGTACTATTAGAAAATTTAAAAAAATCACGAAAAAAAAATTGGTTCAAGCACTGACGTGAAGTCAGAAGCTTTTGCGCGTATGTTCTATTGTCCATTCTTCTGTATTGGACACCCTTAATCGAATTTACCATGGTTAATTCGTGTCCAATACAGAAGAATGGACAATAGAACATACGCGCAAAAGCTTCTGACTTCACGTCAGTCTTTGAACCAATTTTTCTAGTGAATTTCGTCTAAGACCTTATGTGAATCTACTCAATGAAGTAGGCAAAAACAACAGGGTCTCCTTGATCTGGGTTTCTGGTCACGCGGGCATCATAGGAAATGAGTAGGGCAACACACTTGCCAAGAAAGGAGCACAAACCCCCTTTATTGGCCCGGAACCTTACTGTTGGGTTGGTAGATAAACCTACAAAAGTGAATTCCAGATGAAAGAAGAAACTGAAGAGTTACCTACAACAATATACAATATATAATATGTAAATCTACTATGAGAATGAATGTAAGCTTTTGTTGTATTATTTTAGAAATCGTCAAGGGCGAAATTGTTTGTTTGTAATATTGCATTTTTTTTGTATTTTAAGAGATATCTTTTGAGGGCTGAGGATCGCACCATTATTTATTTTTGGGAGGAAAAGACAAGCAGTATCTCTGAACTCTGAATAATACCTTCATATTTTTGGTTGAGGGTCCATTTTTTTTATTTGAGTTTTTATTTCTATAAGGAACAATAAAAATGTGATTTCAGACCACATACAAAATTTCAGGTCTCTGCGCAAAAACCGCATGATTCTTCCAGATATTTTTCCGATAGGTGAAACACAGCGTGTTTTTGGCAAAAAAACAGCCAGAAAATCAGAATCCTTTTGTCGGATGAGCTGAAGATTTCGAGGAAGGGAACCAGGATATAGAATCCCAATATTGGAGCAATAAAAGTCATTGCTATTGTTTTTTGCAAAAAAAATGGTTTCTTTATAAAGTTTATCCATAGTGCTTCGTCATTTTTTGAGGTAATATTAAACTTTTTTGTTTAAATGCAGACTATCATTACCCGAGATCAGTATAAATAGGCTTAAATGTGGCTTTGTATCCCAACAACTAGCGGCTGTTGTGTTGTTTCATCAACGGGATTCTAGTTTACAATGTGAACTACGCATTTCATTTAATTTGAATTTTATCGCATATGGGATACTATCGACAACTAAAATCTGCTCTAAATCCACTGCGTCAAGCGATATACCAAAAATCCACTAATGAAATTTCAATTAGCTCAAAAATCGGTTTCGAAATAATATTTTGCGCGACCGAAACGGCAAGGGAACTGAAGAGATTGATATAAAGCCTTTAATGAATTCAATTTCAATTTGGCGGCGCGTTATATTGAGCTGATATAAATTCATCCAGTTGCGAGGGGAACTGTTCAAATCGTATGATGAAAATTATAGGGAAAGGAGGGATATGAATTTATTCGATTCCGACATGATTAAATTCTTCTCTAATTTCCCGGAAATCTTTATGGACCCCTTCGAGTTGTAAAATTTTCCTTCCGATTACGATTTATCTGATTACGTTCGGCGGGAGGATGCAGATTATTCATTTTCAAAGGATGAAGCGGAAAGAAAGAAAAAGGAGGATTTGATTCGATTGAGTTGGAAATTTCAGATTAGATTGAAAGAGTTGTTAATAATTCGGAAACCAGTATTGGTTGTGAAGAGCCCTGCAGCTGAAATATCTGACGTCGGAACTCTAGCGCGCTCTGTCGTGTAATGCATCAATTAAGGTATACCATATCTAAAAGGAAAATTTTAGGGGGGTGTCCACGATATTTCTGTAAGGCAAAGACACATAATTATGTTGCTAAAATTGAGTTCAGCAAAGTTTCAGCGCTCATTTACTCCTAATGCCATTTCAATTCAAGTATTTATTTTTCTTTATTTGTAAGATACTAGTTCTTTATAAAAAAAATATCTTATTCGCAGTTCCTTAATATTTTATTTTGGCGCTCTTGTACCTTGGGCTGGAAATGGTCTTAAAAGATTTGATTCGACCCACTGATCAAGAATCTGTGATCGAAATCGATTATGTCCGGCCGTTAACATGATAACTCTCAAACGGAATGAGCTAGACAACTGAAGAATTCAGAGTAGATTTAGGACATGAATATCTCGGTTGAGTTCGTTATTAGGCAAAATCGGCCTGATGGTTTCGGAGCAACGAAAAGAAAAAAAAAATTACGTTATAAATTTCATAGTTTCATCATAAGAATCCATTGATATTATCCTAAACTGTAACAAGCTAATACTTTCGGGGATATGATTTTTCAAGATTTCTATAATACATCGTACTTCTAGGTTCTCACAGAATGCGAATTCTATCTGTCTGTGTTCTATCTGTTTGCGGTAGCTGGCGTTTGGTTCAGTTTGAAAGATGAACGTCATTAATGTCAAACGAAACTGAAAGTGTATTTCTGGAGAGTTTGGTTGATGTAAGTAAGCATGTAAAAAATTTGAAATTTGGATTCGTTAAGTTCATAGGCAGAGTTTTTTGGTTAGTGAGTCGAAAGAAATGAATGATGCAAGGAAGGCGAGCATAATTTGCGAGTCATACTCTAATTATGGAAGATTTAGAACGGGATTTCCAACTAATGTACAGGTAGTTATTCCTTAGTAACACTATTTAAGATTACCCACATAAGTTTTCTGGTTTGAGTTCTCTCTGGACTGATTACATTAGATTTGTTTTATAAATAAAACTGTCTATTTCATTTACTCAGTTTTTCAGAATGACTCCTGATAGTTTTGAAACACTTTTAGTCAAAATTGGACCGACTTATAAAGATAAGATGCAAAGGGATTTTAATTTTTTTTTGTATGTACAATGTGAGTCTTTAAGTTGAACATATTTCAACCATATAGATTCATCTTAAAAAACAAAACAATTTTTTCTTTTACCATTTTGCTCGGTTCAGGGAAAAGTTACAAGAGTTTAAAGATTTCTTAATGTGCTAATACACTCCTGCATATTGTTTTCATCTTTGAAATATGAGCCTGTTTCTATGCGGTTTATTTCTATAAAAGCATCTTAACCGCAAAGCTATATCATCTGATGCTTGAAATTCTATGAAATTTTTATTTACTCACTCAATTCGTCTGATTTGATTTGCATCATTTCTAACAGAAATATTCCACTATAATACTCCAACAGACATTTCCACTCGATTTTAATTCAATATAATATCCAAGTCATTATATACTTTTCTTCATCGTTTAATCTAATTTAGAAACCGTTATCTATATCGAACGTTGCCAGATGTTATTCCATTGATGTAAAATCGAAGAAATCACAAATTATCAACGTTGTGATCATAGACTTATTATTGTAAGTATTATGACTTACACGATGAACGATGGTAACCCTTGATTTTTTAGTAATACGATGACTCTTTGAGGTCAGGGACGGATTTATAGAACTATATAATGTAATTTTTAGATATTCTATTATTACATTCAATGAAAAATATCTCGAAAACGTTTAAGGAAAAATGATATAGGACAAATTAATTTTCAGAAATGATTGCAGATTCTTATAATGACTCAAAATATGCTTATTATATCTGGTTTGTTTATGGTAATTTCATTTAGTTTTATGTATCCACAAATCTGTATCAGGGAACCAGTGGATTTAGGAAAAAATGATAGTTGAACAATATGTGTCTTATAGTTATGAAAAAATAATTTACATTCATTTTATTCAGAAAAACCATATCAAAGCAAGAAAAGAAAAACTGATTTTTCTACAGAATTTCAACAGCCTGTATCTTTTTACCTGAACCACAGAATATTGAAGGAGCAAAGTGAAGAAAATTTGATGAGAGGAATTTATGGTTAAAATTAATGTACAACTTAAAAACCCTGTATAAACTTGATTATCCTGTTTATATTTTTAAATATTTCTGAAGATGGCACATTGGTAGGAGGAAATGAGGTAAGCAAGATTTTTCGTTCTATTTTTTCTTTCGATTTAGATTCTGTAATTAATGATATTGAATTTTTTGACTGAATATTTGGTTCATTGATTTTTTATTTTCATAAAGGGTTGTATTGAGTAGCGTAAGGTGGGCTTCGCCTCTCCAGCATATTTGTATTGTATATCAAAGTACATAAATATAAGCAATTTATTGTTATTATAATAAAAAATCTCTATATAAGAGCTTTTAGGTGTTTCAATATTCATAACAACACAGATCCTTTCAAGGATGCCCTGACGATGACTACCAACATCGAAACTCAAGGAAACTAGAAGTAACTAACTTACCTTCACTACAAATATCTATAAAGTTATCAATAATGACCTTAATAATGTAAGTTCGATTCATTTTCAATATTTAATTTCAATATAGAATCCAGTTCTTCTTTAATTAAGTATATGGCTGATATGTTAGAGATATAACTCAAGTTATCGTTGCCCTTTGTGTACAAACAAAATTTTAGCACTAGAGATAAGTGTTGTTAAAAAAAATACTCTACACCTGATTGTGTAGTCGCGTAATTATCAACTCGCTCCTTCTCCCGAAAGTTATCGTGTTAACGTACGGATGGACGGACAGAATTATATTTCGTATCGAAAAGATTCCTTCCAATTTATTAGAATACATTCAATATACCATATTTTACGCATTTCGAGCAAGTATTTGTTTTATATATCGATTTAAAATCAGTTTTACAAAAAAAACCTTCATTATGTAGATACAGAAAAATCTACTTCAGCATCTCTGATCTGTTTTGAATTCATCAAAGTACGTCCAATATACCATATTTGATTCTGTCCGACCACCGAATGGTTTTAAATATCGATATAAATGCATCTAAGTAAATGTTTTCCAACCTCCTCTGAAAATGACATCTGAGAATTTTCAAAATGATTTTTTCAAATCGAATCGCTAAAAAATTGTGAAAATTCTCGAAGATATATGTTATTTACGTTAAGTACATCATTGTTTGTTGTTTTATTCCTATTATAAGTATCTATATAGAATCCAATTTTGGCAAATTCTCGAATTTTGTGTATCCTTTGTTATGATATCGTTTAACTTTCAATCAAACCTAAAAATATGGGTACCAGTTATACAAGATGACTCCATAAGTACCATATTTAACTCGTCTCGAACCATCGATAGGTATTAAATATTAATTTGAAATGATTTTTTGAACCACTTGCTCTTCCCTTAAATAAATGACATGACCACAGAAATTAAATTTCTAAATTCTATATATTCAAACTGCACCATGGAAGTCCTTCGACTTCGCGTCAAGAAACAAAAACCGTAGACAACTTTGTTGTTTGAGTGTAGAACAGTGAACCAATACCCTGTAATCATTATAATATTTCAATATTTTGTCCACATCTCCAACAATATAGATCTGATCGAGATAAATCTAGAAATTTGGTGCAAATTAAGGTTTTGAAGGCTTCCGCAAAAGTTCAACGATATCTGAAAGGATAGTTTCTGAGATATTTTTTTTTTAATTTTCCAACGAACTACCGAGCTCAAATTAAGATCAGTATTTTTCGAGATATTTAGCAAACAAAATTTCAGATGGTTATAACTCTGGAACCACTCAGACAAAAATTCGAAAATTATCATATTTGGGAAAATTGATAGGAACTCTGTTCAGGAGAACAAGCGCACAAAAACGATGAAGCAACATCGTCTTCACCTTTGTTGGCTGAAAACGAGCAAAAATATCCTTGCCATTCTAAAACATTCCAAAGATTCCCCTCAATCATCGGAACAAATAGGAAATTCGTATTTTGACGCCAAATATCCGAGCGTTGTAGTGACACGGCCATGCCAAATCTATTTTTGTGGGCAACAATGAACCCATTCCGCCGATTCGTATCATTTACTATTTCGCCGATAGATCTGAAAGGATTTAAAAAACCATATAACCGGCCATTATATAGTTGAAGGCTCTCCAATTGTCTCTGATTGTTTACGGAGTGAAGTGGGACGCAAATAGTTGAGGAAATAAAAAAAAATATCAGTTTCGGAATGAACACTCACCCGTTGAATGAATATTTGGGACATGGGCAAAGTTCTTACCTGCAATAGAAAAAATTGGTTAGAATACATTAATTAACCAGTGATATACTTTTGTGAAGAAATGGAATATATTTTTGTAGACGAAATGTGACAGAAGATCAATTCACCCTTTATATCGTATACCAACCCGTAGCTTCATCATCTATAAACTGAATCCTTTGAAACTGTACGTACTCCTGCGTAATATTTTTTTTTAGTTTTTGAAATATACTTGGCATTTTTACTACTAAAAATTTCAAACCACATTAAAATTCCATCATTTTAATTTCCAAAATGTTATCATTTCTTCTATTTGCACCGCAAATATCTAAAGAAATTTCCAATTCCCTGTCAAAGTGATTCCTGCTGTTCCTCCAAGTTCAGATGGACATCGATTTGAAGTAGAATCAGGAAAAGGTCAACAAATTCTTTTCACGTAGCATTAATACCTATATGGATGATTAGGTACTCATTCTATCGTTGCCCATTATGCAACTACAAAATTTAAGCCTTCATTTTGTTATGCCATATTTTCCACTTGTATCTTCTTTTTGTTCATTCGAAATTAATTTTGGCCAATTTGCACTGGATATACAGGGTGAGTCTTTAAGTTGTACAGTAATTTTAACCATGGGATAAACATCTTCTTCATTTACCATTTTTCCAGATTCGGCTCAGGTAAATAGTTATAAGCGTTTAAAGATTTTACAATGTGCAAATCCACCCCTGAACTGTCGAACACAGAAACACTTACTTGATTCAATATCACATTATTAATTGACAGTTTTATTATCTGACGCTCGAAATTCAACCAAATTGTCTAAGAAATCTTAATTACTTATCCAAGTCTTATGAAATGGTTTTAAATAATCTTTATGCTGCAATTTTGAAAAAACCCTTCTTGAATATTAAAACACTGACTTCAACTTGATTTTCTTTGAATATCCATATTATCTTCATCGCCTATTCTGTCATTCATTAAATATTTTAATTCGCATCATATATATGACTTTATAAACCACTTTACCACTATCAATAACAACAATAATTATTATAACCTCTATCAGTCTATGGTCTATAGATAGCATAGAACCTAGACTTCTTATCTTCGCGAAGATACGTTCAGTTCACAATTAACCATTTTTTCTGTCATCAGCTTTTCGATTATATCAAAACCAAAGATTCTTAGATAAGGAAACCTTCGATTTCTCGTAACAATCTGACAAGTGACAACCTCCTATACACGTAGTATAATAATATTTTTTATACTGTGACAGAATCCGGCACAGAACTGTAATACATTAGGTTGCCACAGAATATATCGTTTGGTCCTAACCTAACCTTTTAGCGTGTTTATTGTTTACATGTACTGTAGATTCAGATTTAAAATTTCTCGTCAATAATAATTAGGATGGATATGTGGAATGATACTTATAATTGATATTCAACATTTTCAACACTATGAAGAAATTCGTTCTATATTCACTATTGATAAATAGAGAAGAATTCAAAGATTAATACAGATCATGATGAGCCTATTCATCAATTTCCCAAAAGATAACTACCCTTCGATTCAAGTTATTTGAATAATGATATTGCCTTTTTCTATGGTTATTATTATAATAAATAACCTTTTTCAAGTAGTTTGAATTGCAGGTGAATTTGCACAATTCTCAAACAAGGTGGAATAATCCCACATAAACATTATGTGGGATAAAGAGATTGCTATACCTCTTCCTATAAGAATCAACTTTCAGATGAATACTCATCAGTCTATGTGTTTATTCGAGCACAGATCATCTGTTATTTTCCAGGTTCGGATTGATAAAAGCAGTTAAATTACTGTAATTTCTTTCATATTTTATGACATTCAATGAAGTATATCTCGAAAATGGTACGTTTTAGGAGAATTGATGAAGAATAATTTAATTTTCTAAAAATATAGAGTATTCCCAAAATCACTCGAAATAACCTTCGTCTGCTTTCATTATGCTAATTTTTCATAGTTTTATGAATTCGGGAATCTATAACCAGGAAACCAGTAGAACTAGGGAAAAACTATTAATTGGAAATTATCTATCATAGTTATAGAAAACTTCCCACCAAAATTTATTTAATTCTGAGGAAACGTGTCATAGATACAAAAGGAAAACTGCTTATTTTTTTAAATTTCCACAGCCTGTATCTTTTTACCTGTGCAGAATTTGGAAAGATGGTCTCATAAAAAGTGTTCTATTTGATGGGAAGAATCTATGGTTAAAATTAATGTAAAACTTAATGACTCAAATTCAATTTATTTTTTAATACATTTCTCTACTTGAAATATTATATTTTCATTTCAACAAACATGCGAGAAAAATTTTTTTTTATTCCAAATGAAATGTATCTGAAAGACCTATTTCGCCACCGGGAAAATTGTTATATTTGAAGTAATAATGATATTCGAATAATTAATGATAATCATGATATGGTCAAACTTAAATTGCGAAAATCATTCTTCGATGTTGGATCGCAGAGTTTTATCATTTGAAATAATTGCACCCAAATCAATCGTATGGGCACAATAATCCAGTTTAAAAGTCGAATAAAGTGAATCGATGGTAGCTAAGACTGGTCCCGTCGAAATTAATTGGACAACTCAGCACTGACATCTCATTCAGGAGGTGGTCTCCGATTTTCAGAAGCAGTTCACTAAATGAGATGGTGGAATACTAATGGGCGCATTATGGCTGCGTTCAATCAAGTTTGGGATATAATTCGAAAGCAATGCTATCTCAAAACAATTTTGGAAGTTGTCTCTGAGAGGTTTATGCCCAAGTACAAATACTGCCATGAGCGCGTTTCAACTCTCAAAAGAGGTAACTTTTTTGTAATTGCCCTTCTGGAATTGGCGGGGAATTTTTATTTCTGCCAGAAGCCGACCGATGAAAAGATTCTGAAATGCTCTGTAGATAGCGAAATCGATGATTAGTTTTGTGTAAATGATCTCGTTAAACTCGGCGATGTTTTGATGGGCAGATCGAGTGGAAGGATATTTATATCAGACGAAATTAATTCGTTCTCAACAATCGAACTATTTTCATTCCGTAGGTTTACTTTGTTTTCCCCTCGTTTTTGGCGCTCTAGTTCCTCGGAACTCAGTGCTTATCAATTTGCCCAAATGTCTGTAATTTTCGAATTTTTGGCTGAAAATGGTCTCAAAGGATTTGGTTCGACTCTCTGATCAAGAATCCGAGGTCGAAATCGATTCTGTCCGGCCGGCCGGCCATAGGCACGATAACTCTCGAACGAAAGGAGTTAGAGGATTGAAATTTGCAAGGTGGGTTTGGAGCGTAAATATCTCGGACAAGTTCGTTAATGGGCGAAATCCATCAAGCGGTTTCGGAGTTATGGCCAATTTTAGTAAAACACATTTTTTATGAATATTTCCGAAACCGATCACTCGATCTATCTGAAATTTAGCATCAAATTGTAGAATCATGACTTTTATACGCATGTGAAGTTTTGTATTGACCAGGTTACCGCAAAGTGTCAGTGAAAAATTTTCAAAATTAAAAAAAAAATTTTCTACAATAACTCTCGAACGGAATGAGATAGGCAGTTGAAATTTTCAGAGTAGGTTAGGGAGATGAATATCTCGGTTGAGTTCATTTTTGGGCAAAATAGGCCAGATGGTTTCGGTGTATCGAAAAAAAATTTTTTTTCAAGCAACAAATTTTAAATTCAATTTTTATTTAAGATGCAGTTTTACCATTAAAATCCATCGATATCATTTTCAACTCCAACAAGCTAATACTTTCGGAGATATGAATTTTCTAAATTCCAATAATGAATCGTACTTCTATGTTTTCACAGAATGCTATAATTATTCTATCTAAGCTTTATTATATGATCTGTGTTCATACTCGTACATTTAAACCTGTTCTATATGAGAGAGTCAAATTCAGTTCAGCTATTTTAATTTGATTTCTTCCATGGTGCAGTTCTCATTCTCAGATTGCTCATTTAATCTTGATAAATAAACTATTATTTGAATTGAATTTCCATTATGATGCAGTTCTATCATAAGACTACATTGATATAATTCCCAACTCTGAGAAACCAATACTTTCGGAGATATAATTTGTCTGTTTGAACTAGAGCGTCAGAAAGCACCGGTCCACAGGGCTTAAACCCATTTTAATTTCTACAAAGGAATTCAGATAGGTTGACTGTTGACTCATGAAGCAACGTGGAAGAAAGAGTACGATTGTGCAAGTCAGAAAAATGTATTAATAACTCAAGGCTGCAAATTATTGATAAATTAAAAGCAATACCTACACACTGTTCTGGAGAATATATTATCTTTGTATATCTCATTGTTTAAATTGCCGCGGCACTGAACATCTATTCCAGAATTAACCTTATTTCATTCGATCTTTTTGTTCAACTTTCTTCATTATTAAACATTCTTCATGTATTTGAAGTAAATAATTGTTAAAGGTAATCGTTGTTGGGTGTTAATCACAACTAAGAACGGATAAATTATCTATGAAATATGTATAATTTTGACTTTCACCTACTTCTTCATAGATAATTAAGTCTCATTGTAAACATTACAGAGAAAATATAATGCAAAATACTATAAATACTACTACATGGGGCGTTTTTGCTGTCATTCCGTTTGAGAAGAGTGAATATCTTTGTAAAATGGTAAGAAATCGTTAATTAGAATTTGAATGAATGAACATTGAATCATCTTTGACCAGAAAACCTAAGTAATTCATATCTTTTATGGTCAAATAATTTCAACAACCTGACTTATGTATTCATTTTGAATAGATAATCGATATTTAATAGGATATTTATAATAATAATCAATATTTCTACATCATTCGTGATCCTACGACAGTATGGGTGACGGAAATAACAAGCTCTTCTAAACTTGTCAGTCAGCCGAAATACAAAAAGTGGGAAAGCTCTGTGGACAGGGGCTTTGGCGCTCTTGTCAAACTACTAGCGAGTAATTATTCAACTTTGACAAATCATATTTCCGAAAGTGTTGGTTTCTCAGAATTGGGAATTATATCAATGGATTCTTATGAAAGAACTGCATGATACAAAATTAAATTCAAAACGTAGGAAGGTGTATGACTTATTTTATATGTTGGATTTAATTACTTCGCCAAATTATAATTAGGCGGAGGTTATAGGGCCAATCTGGTATCAATCTAGCATCAATCTGACATCAATCCTGCCAGCAATCTGGACCATCAGTCCATCAGTCTACGCGCATACATTGAGTCAATCTGACATTAATCCATGATTGATATCAAAGTGAACCAGATTGACCGTGTAACCTTTGTCATAGAGCATTCTATGAAATCATAAAAAATTACGATTAATTATTGAAATTTTGAAAATATCATATCTCCGAAAGTATTAGTTTGTTAGAGTTGAGAATGCTATTAATGGATTTTTATGATGAAACTGCATCTTAAATAAAAAAGTAGAAATTGAAATTTGTGATGTAAAAAAAATGTTGTTTCGTTACTCCCAAACAATCAGCCGGTTTTGCCCAATAACGACTGTAACCGAGATATTTATCTCCCAAACCTACTCTGAAAAGTTCAATTGTCTAGCTCATTCCGTTCGAGAGTTATCGTGTTAATGGTCGGATTCGATTTTGACCCCGGATTCTTGATCAGTGAGTCGAATCAAAACGTTTAAAACCATTTTCAGCCACAAAATTCGAAAATCACAGACATTTGGGCAAATTGAGAAGCACTCTGTTCCGAGTCACAAGAGCTCCAAAAAGTCATAACTCAATGAACATTGTGCTGATCGACTGGAAAAAATTTAAATTATTTTATATTAGTTGACGTGAAGATTTGCAAGTGTTCTGGACAGTTCTGTTGAAACCTCTTGTTTTTGAGATCTTTTATGACTCAGATATGATAGGAAGTCGACTTTGAGGTTGGTTCAATGATGTCAACCAAATTCACCAAATTTACTCAAATATTCCGAAAATTATCGTCACCGAAAAAGTACTTGGAACAGTTTATTTACCGAAAAGGAGTTCCAACGCTTCGTTGCTAAACAAAAGTTTCAATTAATATTTAACATTAAGAATTTATCTCTGACTTGCTGTGTTATTTTTTCAATTTTTCAATAAAAGCGAAATATCTAACATTGAACTGCCATAATGATCCCAATATTGAAGCATAACAGCAACATTGGCATTAAATTTGATTTTTCTGTACTTGCTGTAACATCCTTCGTATCATAGACCGTTTTCAACATGCCCTGATGAAATAAACATTCGCAAGAGATTAGGAACGTATACGTACGGGGTGCAATCACAAATTCTTTTTAACAATCGTATAAAACCCTCGCTTCCAAGACCAGTCAGAACCACCAACCAGACCGGTATCGTTGTTCAACGAGCATAAAATCCCAGCGAATCATTTCCGAATCGACAAAATAGAAAATTGTCCTCCATAATCCCGCTACAACAGAGCGTAATTAAATCCATTTGCACTGATGCGATGCACATTGTCGTGCGAAAGGAGCTTTAGTGAATTTTGATCGAGGATGAAAAGGGCGATATAACATCTCTATCTGCAACAATAGCGCCACAATGTAAACACTATGACAAGCTGCTAATATGAACTAGAGGTTGGGAATCGGGATATTATGGTGTTGTCCCCTCGCGTTTTGAGATCGAACCGGGATCTGTAATGCTGGGGCCTCACCTGCGTCTATCGTCACGACGCATTGCGTGCGGAAGCTTCGTATATTTTGATCGCTGAAAATTTATCGTGATTATGCTGTGATAGCGTTAATTATTATCCTACAATAATTCAATTGCTGCAATACAATTGCCATATGTTTGACTACGAAACACTATTTTCTATACCTCTAGATGTGTGATTATTTCATTGATTCTAAGAAGCCCTGTGAAGAAACTGAAGAAGTTTGCTATCATTGATATCAGTTTGAAACGAAGAACGATAGTCTGAGCATGTGCCACTATATTAAGCCCGCAAAAACACTTTGATTTACCACCACCACCTGAGCAGTAAGGTGACTGGATATATTTGCGTGGATTGCATCATCTAGAGAAATTTCGTGGCAATAGGCGTTGTTTTGTCCCCAGCAATATTAATTGATTGCAATTTTATTCAAATTAAACGGGCCAAATTAAAATTTTCAAATGTATAGGGTATAATTTTCCCTCGTTATCAGAAACAATTATATTATTTTCGTAACATATTATACAACTTTAGGATCAAAAAAAAAATCTTAAAAAACACTGACGTGAAGTCAGGAGCTTTTGCGCGCAAGTTCTATTGCATATTCACGCCTCACACACCTTCAAGAACACTGCATTGAAAAATGCATTGGGCGTTAAGTGAATTCAAATTTTAAAATGAAATGATTTAAAAAATACAAAGCCGATCGAGCTGAAATCTGATAATCTACTGTAAAATGGCTACTTGAAGGCTTGTTCAGAATTTCAGCGGAATCTGACAGATAGTTTCAGAAACACAAATTTTTTGAAGAAAAAAATTTTTTTTTTTTTTAGTTATCAGATCCTTACGAAATTATGTACATCTTTGCGAGTTGGCATCCTACAAACTAAATACCAAGTTTCAATTTGATCGAATAAGTATTTTCTGAGTAATAACAACAAAACTACAGATGGGTATAACTCCGGAATCGTTTGGCCGATTATGCCCATTAACAAACTTTGCACTCGGATTTGGAGGCGAAATCTGCCCTGGAAATTGCAAGTCGCTATCTCCTTCCGTTCGAAAGTTATCGTGGCAACGAACGGCCGAATTGAATTTGACCTCGACTCTTCATCAGTGAGTCGAACATAACCGTTTGAGACCATTTTCGTCAACGAATTAAAAAATTACAGACATTTTGGCAGAATGATAGCACACTGTTAACTAGAACAGGTATGCAAAAATTGAAGGAGGAATGCTTGAAATTTGATTTAATATGTCATACGTTAAATTTTCGGAGCGGGAATCTAAATCAAAACTCCGTAATATCCTCAGCCTCATTGATATTTTTCTTAAGTTAAAATCCACATGGAGGTATTATATTGGGAACATACACGTTCGGTTTTCGTACTATCAGCTACCTATGCGCATTCGCCATTTTGTCAATCTCGTAAATAAATTGTTCAATACATGACGTAGTTCGTTCCATTTATCCTTCGGAATCGAACAGGAAAATTAAACTTTTCTTGAGTTTGAATTTCACATAGATATTCAATATGTCCCGAAATTGAGTTAAAAAAATGCAAGGGTATCTAGATATATTCTGCTTAACAAAATAGGAAGAAAATTTCATAGAGACCTATATCCATAAAGGCTCTGCTTTCGAAACATAGGCTGTCAAAGTGGATTCCCTATAGTAATTGCACGTTAATTTTGACCATAGATTCCTATCATCAATTCAAACTCATTTTTCCAGATAAGGCTCAGGTAAAAAGTTACAAACGTTTTAAGATTTCACGTGTGCTAATACACTCCTGCATTCAAATTATCTATGATTTTGGTGGTGAACGAGAAAAAGGTACGGAAACGTGGCTTGCAGCTTGATTCTATAATTCCAAAGCTCAGGGGCGGATCCATAAAAGTAGTGAAATTTCTGAAAATTCAGATCTTATAACTTTCAAAGAAAAATAAATAGGAATATGTTCGCTTAAGGAGAAATGATTATGAATAATATAATTTTCTAAAATGATAGAAACTATAGTAGAGGATATTCGATAGTCAATTTGATTAGAAGTATCCTTTATGAATTTACCCTCGATATAGACCGTTTTCTCAGCTTTTATAAGATATTAATACATTTCGTAACATTTTAATAACAGACTTGAGTAATAGAGAATCGTCTAAGATCACAGAATTTTATAATTCTGACATATGTATTCTATCGGGATTGAAATCCGTCAAATATCTAATAATATACTAAATGAAAGGTACTGACATGAAGTCAGGAGCTTTGCGCGCATGTTCCATTGTCTATTCAAGTCTCATATGAAGTCGATCGAGATGAAATTCAGTACCTAATCGATTGTAAAAGGGTGTTCCTGAAATATAAAAGTTTTGAAAGAAAAAATTCTTTTATTTATTTTTAGTGATTATAGTGGCAACGGCTGGTCGGTCGGCTAGACAGAATCAGATCCTAACCTAATCGTTTGACCATTTTCGACAAAATTCAATAGATAGTATTGAGAAAACTTTGACAAATCATATTTCTGAAAGTATTGGTTTCTCAGACTTGGGAATGATATCAATGGGTTCTTATGATATAACTGCACCATAAAGGAAATTAAATTCAAATAAAGTTTATTTATCAAAGTAAATGAGCAATCTGCAATGCTTCAAAAGGTGTCATTTAAAAAAAAAAACAGTGCCAAAAATTATTAATCCGAAATCACCAGACCGTTTCTATACCCAATAACGGACTTATCCGAGATATTTATTCCTCAAATCTTCTCTGAAAATTATATTATATCAATTGAAACTTAGCCAATATTCCAGGTTTGGTTTTACTAGAGATATTCTGAACCCAATTTTATTAACTTACCAAAGTATCTGTATATTTCCATCACCATATGGATTATCCAAGAGCTATCTAGGATAGCTGAGGTTGTTTCATTGGTCATTTTTCATTCATTCATACTTTGTTTCTTAGAACAGGAGATATTTTATATCAAGAATTTTGAATAGAACTATAAATAAATATGACATCATACTTAGTTCTTATCTGCAGACAGAGACAATACCGTCTATTTCTCTATGAGATGACGATCATAGAACTCTAATATATGACAATGATGACACACCGAATTTACCTTACCTAGGGTATATTGAGGGTGTGATGACATATATGAACACAGATCATCAAATTTATAGATACGGACGTTAATTTTCAATGACAACATTCTGTGAAATCATAGACTTACGATTTAATGTTGAATTTTTGGAAAATCATCTCTGAAAATAATAGATTGTAAGAGTTGAAAATGATATCAATGGATTCCTATAGTGAACCTGCATGATGAAAATTGAATAAGAAATTTGTACTTAAATTTTTTTTTTCCCGTTACTCCGAAACTATACCGATTTTGCCCAATAACCAACTTAAACGAGATTATCTCCCAAACCTATTCTGTAAATTTCAACTGTCTAGCTCATTCCGTTCAAGAGTTATCGTGGATACGGCCGAACAGAACAATTTCAACCACGAATTCCATTTTCATCCAAAAATTAGAAGATTACAGACATTTGGGCAAATTGATAAGCACTCTATTCCGAGGAATAAGAGCGTCAAAATGGGTCTTCCCATGGAGTTTTTGTCCTTTGATTTAAAGTAGAATACCCTATTAAATGTTCTTCACTTCATTTCGGGACACCTTGTATAGTAAACCTTGGAGCAGTGTATCTATACATGAAACACCAGAGATCGCGAGTTAGGGTTACAGCTCCCTTTTCTAGCATCCCCCTATGTTGCCGGTAGATTTCACGAGTCGCAGACTCTCAATACCCCCTATTTGCCGCTCAGCGACACCGACATATGTCGCTCAATGTTTTACTAATATTAGTATTCCCCGTATGTACGTACGTCGGTAAGTAACCCACGGTCGCGGAAGATATACGGGCCCACCTGCGTGGTTGACCGACTGCTACACTGCATGTGCTCTATTAGTGACATTCGGAGTGAATACCTAGTCGTGGAACATCCTTCTGTCGAATGGGGTACCGAATTGAATTGATAAGGATATCCGATCCAATAAAATGGTAATATGAGAACGGAACAAAAGCCTATTCAGCGTAATTTGTCGCGTTGATTGTTCTTGAAAATTTGGATGAATACGAATAGAATCGCTTATTTATCATGTACGGAATAAATTAAAATATTATGATTAGTAGCTTTTGTTCTGGCAGTGAAGAAATAAAATAACTGAATGAGTGTTGAAAAGTTATAGGTTTTATTCCATAGGTTAGGTTTTAAGCACGGAGAAAATCTCTACCGGAAAGCAGAAAAAAAATGTTTTATCTAGGGAATCCAATCCCGCGAATGCTGGATCCCGCAAATGCGGGATCCCGCTGAAATTCTGCGGGATCAACTTTGCGGGATTATCCGTGAGGGATCTGCGGGACTCAATTTTAAAATTCCGTATTCGACAATGAAAGCTGTCCGCTGTGATCACTATGAATACGGCATGATACGGTTCAATACAAACATAAGTGTACCCATATGAGAATAACTGTCATTTGCTATCGTGAAATCATTTAAGAGGTCCGAAATTCATAAAAGTATGTAGACGTCGACGAAAAAATGAAATATGCACCTTGGCGAAAAACTGTCTATTGTCTCGCCTACTTGCTATCCTCGGCTGCTCATCGGATAGCAATTGGCAGGCCCCACAATAATAGACAGTTTTCGGTAATTGGTACATAAGAAACCTCATATGCTACTACTAAAGTATGTTTTAATTGCATAAGACGTTTTTTACGCGTATGTTCTGAGGAACATCGCGTTACCATTTTGCCCAAATTTCTGTAATTTTTGATTTTTTTCCGTAAATGGTCTCAAACGATTAGGTTCGACTCCCCGATGAAGAATTCGAGGTCAAATTTTATTCTGTTCGACCGGCCGTTGACACGATAACTTGAGAACGGAAAGGGCTAGCGATTACTTGATATTTTCAGGGTAGGTGGCACATCCCAATAAGACGTATAAGTTCGTTAATGGGCATAATCGGCCTAAAGGTTTCCGAGTAATAATTTTGTTTTCAACCAATACAAATCCGATCGAATTTAAACTTGGTAAATAGTTGTAGAATATAAAACTAAGCACGTTTCTGAAATGTCGTGAGAATCGTATCAGCAGAAAATTTTAAATAATTAGATATTAGTTGTACAATTCCAAAGCAAAAAATTCTTGCAAAATTTCGTGAGGATGGTATCACTAGAAAATGTTTAAGAAATCATTGACAATTATTGAAAAAAAATCTGTATATCAGTTAATATTCGTCAGACATCGCTGGAATTTTGCGAGAGCCTTCATAACCTAACTCTACTGCCAAGTTCCAAGTTTGAACACGATCGGATATATTGTTGGAGATTCGAGCAGCCTTGTGTGAGGTCAGTAGATGGATGGGTGACCGTTGCCTCGATAACTTTCGAACGAAAGGAGATAAGGACTAGCAATCTTCAGGGTATGTTGCATATCTGAATGGGAGAGCAGAGTTCGTTTACGGGCATAATCAGTCCAACTGTTTCGGAGTTATACCCACCTGGAATATTATTTCCTCGATAACTGAAAAAATATAGACTCAATCGAATTGAAGCTGGGTAACTGGTTGTATAATACCTGTATTATACAGTTATTATACAATACAGGAGAATGGACAAGAAGAACATACGTGCAAAAGCTCCTGACTTCACTTCAGTGCATGAACCAATTTTTATTAGCATGTTCAATAGTTTGAGTACAAAGAGTATATTATATATTGTTAACAATCCCGCATTTTTGCGGATCCGCGGGATTGATAACTTTCATCCCGCACGTTTGCGGGATTGAGGTTTTGGTGCGGGATTGGATTCCCTAGTTGTATAATAACACTCAAAGGGTTTCAATCATATTGCCCTGTGATCAATGCTTTGTCACTGTAATGCTCCAGTATCTCTGACCAGAAACAAGAGAATCCAACTTGAGAATAAATGGAAAACACTTTTCTGAGATTTATTTATAGTGGGGCCATGGGGCCAATCAGTACCAATTAATATATATTCTTTCAAAAGAGAGATCCTCAAATCGTATGGGAAGGTTTGTTGATTATTAATCCTTCTCACAAACATAGTATATGTTGTAAGTTCCCATAGTAATTAAAGATTTGATGTTGGCACTAATTTTAATCAAGTGGTATCAATAATATCTAATAATAAAAATAATAGATCAATGAATTGAGCCGATAAGAGTAAGTGGAACGAAGTGATGATTGAGTGATACTCAAATCGATTTCAACTAATATATTTTTGGCGCGCTTGTTCACCTGAACAGCGTGCATATCAATTCGCCCAAATGTCTGTAATTTTCGTAATGGCCAAGAATGGTCCCGTACGAATAGTTTCGACTCACTGATGAAAGATCCAAAGTTAAACTCGGTTCTATCCGGTCGTCCGGCCGTCTTTACCATTACGCTCGAACGCAATGAGTTCGAGAGTTGAAATTTTTAGAGTAGGTTTGGAGTCCAAATGCGTCGGCTGAATTCGTTAATGAACAAAATCCGTCGAGTAGTTTCGGAATTATAGCCATCTGTTTTCACAATAACTCGAAAACTACTGATCTGATCGAATTAAATCACGACAGTTAGTTGAGAAATACCGACACGAAGACTTATGCAAAATTTTGTGAGGCTCACATGACTAGAAACTATAAAAATAAATTAAAAAACAACGATAGGACATACGCGCAAAAGCTCCTGACTTCACGACAGTGCTTGAACCAATTTTTTTTTTTTCGTAATTTTTAAAAAATTTTCTTGGGGTATCGCTCTCACAAAATTTTACACACGTCTTTATGTCGATATTCTACAACTAGTTACCAAGCTTCAATTCGATCTAGTCCATCCTTTTTGAGTTATCGAGGAAATAAGATTCCAGGTGGGTATAACTCTGACATATAAAATTTTTTTCAATGATTTTCTGAACATTTTCTAGTGATACAATCATCACAAAATTTCGCAAGAATATGCTCGATGGCATTCTACAACTCATAACCATGGTTGAATTAGATCGGTTCTGTATTTTTCGAGTTATTGAGGATAAAACAACCAAATTTTAGATGGATATAACTCCCAAACCGTTTATCCGATTATGCCTATAAACAAATTCAAATGTCCCATTCAGATGCACAACCTTACCCGAAAATTTCAAGTCGCTATCTCCTTCCGTTCTCAGGTTATCGTGACATAAATAATATTTTTTGATAATTTTTTTAAATTTTTCTAGTGATACGATTGTCACAAAATTTCACAAACGTCCTTAGGTTTATATTCTAAAACTACTCACTCAACCTTTCGATTCGATTGGACTTGTATTGGTTGAAAACAAAATTATTACTCGGAAACCATTGGAGTGCTTATGCCCATTAACGAACTTGTCCGCCTTATTGGGATGCCCCACCTACCCTGAAAATTTCAAGTCGCTTTTCTTTTTCGTTCTCAAGTTACCGTGGCAACGGACGGCCGGCCGGACAGAATGAAATTTGACACCGAATTCCTCATGACCCAATCGTTTGATTTTCGGCAAAAAATTAGAAAAATGATAACGCGATGTTCCCCAGAACATACGCACAAAAATTCTGTTTCTCAGAAACTATCATATCGTTTAAATTTTGAAAGAGCCTTCAAAACCTTAGTTTAAAGTAAAATTTCTGATTTGAACCCGATCGGATCAATATTGTAGAAGTTATTAGCGAAATAAAGAAAAATCATAAGAAAAACTTAAACCAGTTTTTTTTGGACGCTTATTTTTACAGTCGAATTGATAATATTGGAAATATTGGGAATATTATTCTGTTCCTGGAGCTAAGCAGCCTAGGGTGAGTTCAGTACCTGTGCTTGCTATAAATTTGAACAATCCCGCCAAAGCTCCTGGTCCTGGTCACAGTGCTTATTCAACTAGTTTACGTTGAATACTTGACTAGATATTTGGATCAGTGCCGAAAAAGAAGTGTCAGATTGTCTGAAAAACCCGAGATGGCCAAAAAGTGTAATAAATTTCCAAAATGGTCGAGTTGGAACCAGTATCCACATCATTATCAGATGATGTAAGCATGAGAACCGATTAATTGCCTCAAATCTATAATTTTGTTGATGTACTTCAAATAACCCCAGAACAATGAAAATCTTAAAGAATCCATTTTTACAGACCCATGTCAGGCAATTAAGTAATTGGGTGAATAATTTCTATAACTATGTTTTGCAAATACTACTGGTATTGTAAGCTTAACTGTCGCAATTCTAGCGATTATTTTTCAAACAACGCTTTTTTACAACTATTGGGCATACGTAATAGCATTTTTTCTGTGAAATTGTCCGTTTTGAGTTCTACTTCCTAATATATAAAATACCCACCATCAGAAAATCCTCTTCAATATACATATAATAAAATAATTTTTCTAACTTTATTTTCAAAATAGATTCCATGTACTTATAGACTAAGCTATGATACATTTTATTTTCGTTTTTCACTAGGCTCCTTCTAACATAATTGAATTTAATGAGAGAACTAATATGATATCACAGCAAAACGTTTTGTGACGAAAATAACTCTGAACACGCGAATACAAAGAGAATAAATGAGAATATTTCATTTTTTCCGACACAGCGGAAATTTCTTTCATAATTCCAGTTAGAGAGATTTTAATAGCCCAAACAACGACTCGTCTATTTTTAAACCGTTATTGGAATTGCCACTGATGAAAGACTTTCTGAACAACCAAGAATCGAGTCACAAATACAAAAATAAATCTCGAATGAAGAACTATATTCTTATGTTTCCGATTACTCTCCTGAAAACATACCTTACTGCCTAGCTAGGTCTGGACTGAACCAACGAACGGTTGACAAACGAGAATTTCATAATTTAGGCATGATTCTCTTGAAAATCTGGGGACATCCTGAAAGTGAGATCTATATCTGAAGTGGCTATAGAACCTTTTGCACTTCGTTGATGTTTAGAATACAAAAGCACAGCTGTACTGATATCAGCCCATCTAGTCTCTTTAACATATGTTAAAGTGCAACAGTGGACTGACACTGACAATGACCATTTACTACACCACCATAAAATGTTACAGGTTTTTTGTATCAATGTCACTTCGGACCTATTTACGAAGATTTTGCATTTAAATAGGAAATCTCGAAAACTGCTATAAAGCTATAAAGAAAAATCTCAAAAAAAATTGAGACTTCATCTCCTTGTAGATCGCTAACGTTTGCAATGAGTAGATTATTCAGTAAATACGCAAAAAACTACCCCTTTTCCACTTGCACATGATGTGATATGGTAGAACACCTTATATTATATTTCAATTTTTCATAATCCAAAATTTACCATTCATGAATATGCCTTCCTCGATCAAACTCAATATTGATTCATCACAAACATAGCAAGGAACTCTGCGCAATATAGCGTCAATATAAAAAATTACACGTGCGGCTAGGGGGTGCAAAATCTCATCTTCGGTTATGTTATGACCGATAGTCAATACAGGTCACATTATTATGTTTGCATTAGGGCAGGGTTCCTCAATTCCACTCAAGGGAGAGTCGGTCCCTACAAGCTATATTGCAGCCATAAAATTCCGTTTTGTATTGTATTTTTCTGATTGTGTACTCCGATTTTATAAACTAGATATTTTATGATATTTCATTCGAATATTCATGAAGTGATGATACGAATTTTTTTGTAAATTTTGCGGTGATATATCTCACAGACTCTCACAGAAACTGACGATATTTCATATTTCATGGACCCCTCAGTACTTGATTCGTGTAAATGTAAATCAAAATTAAAAAATGTTGGAAACCCCTCTGGACAGGAGCTGTAGCGCTCTTGTTCAGACTTCGACAAATAATATCTCCGAAAGTATTGGTTTCTTAGAGTAGGGAATTATATCAATGGTATATGAATGGATCCATGGATATAGAACTGCATCACAAATATAATTGCAGAGATAGAGGAGGACATATTTGTTTGTGGCCATGCCACACTGAATATGCTAGAAACAGTCTGAACACTAAAGCCAATCACCTCATGTTGGATTTACTTACATCAGCAAATTATAATTAGAGTATTCTATAAAGTGCTTATCAATGTGCCAAAAAGTCTGTAATTTTTCAATTCTTGGATGAAAATGATCTTAAACGATTTGGTTCGACTCACTGATCAAGAATCCATGGTCAAAATCGATTCTGTTTGACCGGTCCGGCCAGCCGTTAACACGATAACTCTCGAACGGAATGACCTAGACAATTGAGATTTTCAGAGTAGGTTTGCGAGATAAATATCTCGGTTAAGTTATTGGGTGAAATCGGCCTAATGGTTTCGGAGTAACGAAAACAATTTTTTTTTAAATCGAAAATATGAAATTTTTTTTAAGATGCAGTTTCATCATAAGAATCCACTGATATCATTTTCAACTGTGACAAGTTGATACTTTCGGAGATCTGATTATTATAATTTTAATATTGAGTGGTAATCGAAAATTAGCGTCCGTATTTGTATCTATGAATAGATATTTGAATGATCTGTGTTCATATCATCTTAGGGCTTTTCGGAAAGTGTAAGTGGATGGGGTAGATGATCATCACCTGTTTCAAAGTTCTTGGAAAGAATCGCGTTCTCGATCACCGTTTCCGAACGCGGCAGTCAGTACTCAGCACCGAGGTAGAATTTACATAATTATTATTTAGTAATTTTTTTTTTGTTTATAATTCGTACTTTGAAAATGTTTTGTGTTGTAAAACAAGGTTCCGGATCTTGAATTTATTTATATACATATACAAGACAGTCTTGATACCAAAAATAGTATTGACTGTTCTGGAAAACAAAATATGATTGAATGCAAAATGGCCAATGAAATAACCTCAGCCATCCTAGAATTATGAGGATTATAGGATAATATATATATATTATATATATTATTATAATTTATTTTGGGTGATAATATAACTCCCTTGGATAATCCATATGATGATGGAAATTTATACTTTGGTAAGTTAATCAAATTGGGTTAAGAATATCTCCTGTGAAAACAAAACTAGAATATTGGCTAAGTTCCAATTGATATAATATACATAATTGTCAGATTAGATTTGAGGAATGAATAGCCTGGATAAGTTCGTTATTGGGTAGAATCGATCTGGTGGTTTCGGATTGATAATTTTTGGAGCTCTTTTTTAAATTTATTTCTTTCATGATACAGTTCTGTCATGAAAATCCATTGATATAATTCCCACATCTGGAAACCAATACTTTCGGAGATATGATTTGTCAAAGTTTGAACAAGAGCGCCAAAGCTCCTGTCCACAGGGCTTTCCAACTTTGTATTTTAACGCAATTCAAGAATTCGACTTCAGTACTTGTTATTCAAGCTTTCGAAAGAGAAACAAGTCTGCTGGAGCAATATCAGGAAAATGAAGTGGTTGTTCAATAGCACTTGTTGAGGTGTTGGGCAGAAATTCGTTCAGAATGAGTGAGAAGATGCGCCATCATGGTTCAAAATCGATTGTTAAAATCGGAAAACAAACTCCAAATCAACTAAAAAATTGGAGCACTGTAAACAAATTAAACAAAAGATGATGCTCATACTCCGCATGAGTGAAGAAGATAATTGTACCAATTTAACGACAAAACAAATTTCGTATATCCCTTTAAGCGGTACTCTCTTGTCAGTACGTATGCCAGAAAAAAGAGAGAAAGGAAGTAGATTTCAAGAAGAGGATAATGAATCTTTGTATACAATTGGTAGATTATTTTATCTACCAACTCATAAAATTCTGATGAATCCCTACAATTCATTCGCATTAAAATTCTCCACATCCGCTTTCGAAACATTCACATTCAGACGACTAAACGCGAGTTAGAGAAATGTGAAGAGACAGACATGTTCGAAAATGAGGGGACCCAATACTAAATGACTTATGCCTATAATAACCCAGAATAAATGATGTCGCAAACGGGAAACTAATAGACTCCATGACATGAATGAGGAGAGACAAGCGGCTCGAAACGAGAATTATTAAAAATGACGATATACCGAACTGCTGCCAAGTCTGGAGGATGCGTTCATAACATATCGTTCTGCAGAAACGTTGGCTGTCATATTGTTGAAGTTGAATAAGAGGGAGAAGACTTGTAAATCGTCCTCTTTTTTACAGTTAATGAGGTGTGGATGATAGCTTGCTACCGTAGACACCCGATACGAATTATAAATAATGCTATGACAGAGGCTGTTGGACAAATGAGCGCCTGTAACTGAAGTGACAGCAACGGTTGCGAACAATGAAAGACATTTTTAAATGACCCATTATTAATATGACATATCTGCAAGAAATTGCTCAAAAAACTAGACGAGAAGGGTACTAACCAAAGATTTAGTTGGAATCGATAAATTACAATCTCAGAAACGAAGAGCCTTAGCATATAATTTATTGGGGTTATCTGGCTCCCCTAGTTATTATTTATTCACCATCTAAACTTTATACAGTTATTCGTGGACCACCCTGTATATTTTGAGACAGTGGGGGATTAACCGGTAAGCGTAGAAGGGCCTCGAGGTCCACAGGGGCCCCCGTCCAATCTCGTCAATATTTTTCAGAATAAAAATTCCTGTAAGTGAAACTAAAAAAAAATCTCTTTGCCACCTGACAAACGATATAGACCTAGAGCAAAATCTAGCTGTTAGTAGTAAAAAAATACAATCATCAATGGTTCAGCATACTCTTCTTACCCTAATTAGGGGCTGTCCGCTTGCAATCAATTCCGGTAAGGTTGGCTACTGAGTACCGATTCGGGATTCCCAATATTCACAAATTCGTCATAGTACAATAAATCTGTAGGCATTCCCTTTGAATTCTAGGTACAGCCGAATGGATGTTGAGTAAAGAGGGATGTAAAGTGCAAAACATTTGTTCTTCATATATTTCGTATTCATATTTCATAACCCAAAGAAAGATTGCAAGTATATACTATAACGGCCGTATTGCGGAAGCATATTAAATATGTGGTCTAACTAAGCTTTGAATTCTAGGTACAGCCGAATGGATGTTGAGTAAAGAGGGATGTAAAGTGCAAAACATTTGTTCTTCATATATTTCGTATTCATATTTCATAACCCAAAGAAAGATTGCAAGTATATACTATAACGGCCGTATTGCGGAAGCATATTAAATATGTGGTCTAACTAAGCTTTGTATAAAGTAATGTTATCAATATTTTTGAAGAATTTAGTGTTTGTCATTAGCATTACAAAGCCAAGTACTTTGTAAGCCTTATTGATAATAAATGAGAAATATTTATTAATCTTGAGGTTAGACTCGATAATAACTCCTAAATCCTTACACCCATCCTGACTACGTAGTTCGGAGTCATTAAGAGAATACGATGATTGCAGAAAGTTAACTTTACGGGTGAAAGCAGATTTGCCAATATTCAGGGTCATTTTTTTTGTGTCAAATAATTTACGTACGGAATCTGAATCTTGTTGAAACTGAGTGCAGTCATTTTGATTCCTTATTGTTTTAAACATTTTGAATACATCTGCGAACATTAGATAAGAAGAGTGGGTTATGATCTTCGCGAGGTCGTCAACATAGATTGTCAACAGGAAAGGACCCAGGTGGCTGCCTTGTAGAACCCCTGAAGTTGCGACAAACACTTCAGATGAGATGTTTCCTATTTTTACACGCTGAAACCTGGACGTAATATATGTTTTCATGAATTTCATTGCGCTCATTGAAAGGCCTAATCTACCTATCTTGCCTAAGAGTAGGTCGTAATTGACCTTGTCGAACGCTTTCGCGCAATCCGTCATAATAATGTTAAGCTGACTCTAATCCATCCACTACAGTACTTACATCCTATTCGGTATAACGATTATTATGACCAAAAGTTGGAGTTGCAACCACTAATTCAGAATTCTGTTAGTGTTATGACGTTTAAAGGTCATGAAATACATTTGAATAACGGAAAATTTAGAAATGCACGAATTGTATATTTTATTGAAGATATAATATATCCAGATGGATATAGAAGTCTTGGTCATAAATTCTATCGAATATCTACCCCTATAATGGAACAACTCGTCTCGAAGTTTTCTTAATTCGTTTCAATATCTCCATCGAGCGGAAAATAGCACGAATGCTTGGATAACCAATGGGCTGAAAGACAATCGAGGCCGAAGATCCTGATTAAAAATATTGAAGAGCAGAAATTATTGTATTTTCGTATCAAATTCTATTAATAAAATTAGATTTATGGAATCGTATGTTCCGTGCCCATCCGCCTATCGAATGATTCGATATTTATGTCCCTTATTTTATCCCCCCTGTTCCTTCCATATGAAAAGTTTCTACCTAATGGAATCGAATGGAATATGTCTATAAAATATATGCATTCCGTCGATTTTGATGGCTGGTTGCACTTTATGCAAATACGGGTTCGACATATAGGTATTGTGATGGTCGAATTGAATTCAAGATGTACCTATTCTTGTCCGTACTATATTTACTGATATTCGTTTTCTTCAACGTTGTCTTATATCATCGCAAAAGACTGCAGACGAAAATATTATATCCCGCGTGGTGGAATTGACACTTGAAGTATAGAAACTACTCGCAAAAATGAAGGGATACAAAAAAAAGTTCTAAGTGTTAGTGTGATAATATAACGAAAACCCGAAAATAAACTTTCTAAATTTTTGCTGGTCTAAAAAAAAAATTTTTTTTTAATTTCACCATAAAGCTTTCTTCGGAAATGAATGCCTGTCAATTTGACTCAACTAAAAGACCTGATGTACGATGATTTGTTGCGGACTTATCAATTATTCGGGTAATAATGATTGGGAATCCAAGTAGGGTTTTGAAAACATTCCATATATAAGACTCTATTAGTCTTGATGTAAACATTTTTTTTTAATCGATAATTTTGAATGAAAATAAGAATAAAAAATCACATATTTACGGATATTTCAAAAACGCCGGATACCTATCTTTATTGAATGAATGAAGGATATCATGAGTAATTTTTCAACCTGTTTCGGAAAAACCCTGAAAATTTCTGTAAATTGATTCGATTTATTCTTTAGTGCCCCGAATCTTTAAATTTATCGTTTTCGCCTAAAAACATCGCAAGGAGTATTTTTTAAATTCATATTGATTTTTTTACGAATTTTTATTTCTGAAGATAATCCTGATTTCACCCAGTTTCACGTATCAAAAATAGTAATGATTGAAAAATTTTGGGAAAAATGTTTCTTTAGAAGATTTTTAAATTTGTTTATTAATTTCGACAGGGCATGTCACTGAGAAAAACAATTTTGCTTAAAAGAAAGCGTACGTCAAGAATTCAGGCTCGAAAGAAAATTCTAGTTTTGTGAGAAGAAAAGCAGGAATCCGTAGAGGGGTAGGAATATTGATTTTTTTTATGAAATTTTAAATTGGCATTTCGAACTGAGGCAGTAAGTGGTCGAAAAAAAATGAATAAATTTGTTTTTGATACTAATGAAGACAAATTTTGTATAATATTTTTAAAATACATACATAGATTTTTCAATAATTTATTTTTTTTTATCGGAGACATAAGGATTATCTCCAAAAGTGAAAAAAAAAATCGGAAAAATGAATAAGAATCGAAAAAGATCTAATTACGATGATTTTGAAAACGATAAACTTGAAGCTTCGTGTAACTAGGAAAAAAAGTCACAGGCTCTTTGAAATTTCCAGAGTTTTTCCGAGACACTTCAATGTTGAAAAATCACTGACAATATCCTTCCAATTCATTATATCCAAAAAACCTTTAATATGCGAAATTTTATCTTTTTTCAGTCGAAATTATCGCTCTTCATTCAAATTTACCATGGTAAATTCGAATTAAGTGTCCAATACAGTAGAATGGACGACATAATTAACCATGGTAAATTCGATTAAGGGTGTCCAATACAAAATAATGGACAATAGAACATACGCGCAAAAGCTTCTGACTTCACGTCAGTGCTTGAACCAATTTTTTTTTTCGTGATTTTTTTTTAATTTTGTGGAGGCGCGGTTCTTAAAATTTTTTTTTTCGACATTTTTTTCAAATTTTATAGGAGTACGGTTCTTACTGAATTTTAAACACGTCTTTGTGTTGATTTTCTACTACTAGTTACCAAGCTTCAATTCAATCGAATATTTATTTTTTGAGTTATCAAGGAAACAATATTCCAGGTGGATATAACTCGGAAACCGTTAAACCGATTATGCCCAAAAACGAACTCAACTCTCCCTTTCGGATACGCAACCTACCCTGAAAATTGCAAGTCCCTATCTCCTTTGGTTCGAAAGTTATCGAGGCAACGGTCACCCATCTACTGAACTCACACAAGAATGCTCGAATCTCCAACAATATTCAACCGATCGTGTTAAAACTTGAAACTTGGCAGTAGAGTTAGGTAATGAACGCTCTTGCAAAATTTCAGCAATTTCAAACGTATAGTTACTGATATAATGAATTTTTTTTTTAATTTTCAATGATTTATTAAAAATTTTCTACAAATGCTATCCTCACCAAATTTTGCAAATATTTTCGCGTTGGCATCCTACACCTAATAACCATGTTTGAATTCCATCGGTTCAGTATTTTTTGAGTTAATGAGGAACAAAAAACCACCAAATTTCAGAAAAGTATTTTCTGAGTAATAACAACAAAACTACAGATGGCTATAACTCTAAAACCTTTTGGCCGATTATGCTCATAAACAAACTGAAATGTCGCGTTCTGGTGCACATCCTAACCTGAAAATTTCAAGCCGCTATCTCATTCCGTTCTCAAGTTATCGTGACAACAAAAATATTTTTTTATAATTTTTTTAAAATTTTCTAGCCATACGATTCGCACAAAATTTCACAAACGTGCTAAGGTTCATATTCTACAACTACCCACCAAGTTTCAATTTGATCGGATTCATATCGGTTGAAAACAAAATTATTACTCGGAAACCAATGGGCCGATTATGCCCATTAACGAACTTGTCCGTCGTATTGGGATGCGCCACCTACCCTGAAAATTTCAAGTCGCTAGCTCTTTTCGTTCTCAAGTTATCGTGGCAACGGACGGCCGGACGGCCGGCCGGACAGAATCAAATTTGACCTCGAATTCTTCATTGGGGAGTCGAACTTAATCGTTTGAGACCATTTTTTTCAAAATATTCGAAAGTTACAGACATTTGGGCAAAACTATAACGCGATGTTCCCCAGAACATACGCGCAAAAATTGACTTGTTTCGGGAATTTTCTCGAAATTCAATGCATCTTATGAAAATGATCATGTTGCAACCTTTCCGGGCTTATTGTATTCAGCGAATGATTCTTCCACAACGTTCCAAAAAAACATACGGAAATAAGGGGACCATTCTCTGCAGTTGTTCCGGAATCTATCTAATATCCACCCCATGTTATTTTTGTCTAATTGTTTCCGTCTCATGAGAATTTCGTTTGTCAGAAAAACGGTAGACGCCATAAAATAATTCACATTTTTTCAACGACACCAGATACCGTGTAAATTCAGACGATGCGTCAGTTTTTTGGTAACATATGGCGCTTTATAAATCCGTATTTCGTACCACTCGAGCACGAGCCACTAAAGTCGGGTGTAATATTTCTAAATATCCTTGACAATGTACACACAGACTTGACTTTCTTATGGGGGAACTAACACGTGATTCATATTAGTGAATATGGTATTTTAAACTCCTATTTATCATTTGTTTCGGTACTCGAATGAGCCGAAGTTAATTTGATCCCTCATATGGACTGACAAGTTTCATTAATATCAGAGAAATTATAAACGAAGAAATTTTTAAGACTCAATTCTGGGGAGGTCCCAGGTCATTTATTTTTTCTCTCCTGTGTGCGGTCGCAAATCAGAAGATCGTAATGAATTGATTGCGCTGCACAGAAGAGGCAGTCCATTAATCAGATATATGACACTTTTGCTCGAGATCATAAATTGATACGGAAATTATAAAAGCACTGACGGGAGCTGAGACACTGAGAGAAATGTTAGGGTTGATAATTATAAATGTGTTTTATTTGTCATAAATAAATTTTATTAATTATTCAAAAATATTATCAATAATTAGACCACTTTGATTTTGACCTTATTTCTCCGAAATATTTCATTGATTTAGGCAAAATTTATTAGGGTTTTTACCAATAATTAAATGAAATACTTCACGTCAGTGCTTTTTTTTCCGTAATCTTACAAAACATTTTCTAGGAGTACTGTTCTAAAAAAAAATTACACACGTCTTCATGTCTATATTCTACAGCTATAGTTACCAAGCTTCAATTCGATCGAGTCTATATTTTTTGAGTTATCGAGGAAATAATATTCCTGGTGGGTATAACTCCGAAACTGCTGGACCGATGATGCCCAAAAACGAACTTATCTCTCACATTCGGATGCGCAACCTACCCTGAAAATTGCGAGCCCCTATCTCCTTTCGTTCGAAAGTTATCGAGGCAACGGTCACCCATCCTGCTACTGAACCCACGCAAGGCTGCTCCGATCTCCAACAATATAGATCCGATTTTGTTCAAAATTGGAACTACGCAGTATAATTAAATTCTGAAGGCTCCGCAAAATTTCAGCGAGGTCGGACGAATAGTTTCTGATGTATTGAATTTTTTTCAATGATTTTCAATGATTTTTTTAAATTTTCTAGTGGTACGATCCCCACAAAATTTCGCAAGAATTTTCGCGTTGGCATTTTACAACTAATAACCATGTTTGAATTGGATCGGTTTCGTATTTTTCGAGATATTGAGGAAATAACAACCGAAATTCGGATGGGTATAAGTTCAAAACAGTTTCGCCCATTATGCACACAGACAAACTCAAATGTCGCATTCAGATGCACAATCTAACTTGAAAATTCCAAGTCACTACTTCTTTCCGTTCTCAGGTTATCGTGACATAAATAATTTTTTCAACAATTTTTTTTCAATTTTCTAATGATACGTTTCTCACAAAATTTCACACACGTCCTTAGGTTTGTATTCTACAACTATACTCACCAATTCAATTCGATCGGATTTGTATTGGTTGAAAACAAAATTATTTCTCGGAAACCATTGGGCCGATTATACCCATTAACGAACTTGTCCGTCGTATTCGGATGCGCCACCTACCCTGAAAATTTCAAGTCGCTATCTCTTTCCGTTCTCAAGTTATCGTGACAACGCACGTCCGGACAGAATCATATTTGACCTCGAAGTCTTTATCAGGGAGTCGAACCCAATCGTTTGATACCATTTTCGGCAAAAAATTCGAAAATTACAGAGAAATGATAACTCGATGTTCCCCAGAACATATGCGCAAAAATAACTCATTTCTACCAAACCAATCTCGTATAAATTTCGCGTTTTTAAATGGTTTAAAGCGTAGTATGAAGATTTCGTGACAACACTTATTATGAATTGGGATATCTATAAGATTTCAAGAGCTCTGGACCCAACAAAACTTACACATAACACTACGTAAATATGAATTTCTCTCCGTTTAACCAACGTTATGGGGATCAGTTTTGATTAATCTCTCCAACCTCTAAAGCAGTCTCCCTTTGAGCTCAGGAGCGCTAAAATAATTAATTATTCCTCTCTGGCGGGGCTGAAACACATAACACATCTCTAACAAATAGTACCACTCCTGTGATAAATGGATTATGGAAGCAATGGAATATTGCCTGTGGATACCACAAATCTTGCTCTGAAGCCGCAAAGGTCTTTAGTACAAACATATTAATTTATCATTTTGTTCGAATCGTGTATGCCATCCTGTTCTGATTAAGTATTTAGACAGCTCCAGCAGATACAATCAACGGAATGAGACGAAGATAGAACGGTTTTCAATTTATTATTGAAAATTCTTAATCTGGGTATTAATATGGTCGGGAAGGTTTGGTTTTTAGCATTCCTGGGGCAATATAAATCGTCTTCAAAATAGACAAGTTAGACGCTCGATTTTTTAATTCAAATAAATTAAGTTGTCTACGAGATATCCAAACTCTATTCAACTGGCAGAAATTTCTGCTGTTAGTTTCAATATTTTATGGTTATCTAGTTAAAATATATATAAACTTAATATATTATAATAACTTGGAATATACTTCGTCTTTATTTCCTGAAAAGTATTCTCATCTATCATAATGTCTGACGGTTTTCAACATTTATCGGTAGGTACTTTTGCGTGAGAATTTCATCCGAAATCAATCTACATCTATCGATTTCTGGTAAATTACCTGGGTTCAGAGTCGGATCTCGTCCATTATAATTGAAGTGACAGTGGTGGGAAAATCGTGATTGGCTGAAAAATCGAAATTCTTCCGATATATAAGATCAGGGTCGATCACTAGAGACGTCATAGAAATTCTGTGTCTCCAATGTTGTTCTGTGGAAATTTTGCTGGAATTAATACTGGTCCACACTGTATTATCATATTTCGATATTTTTCCAATATTTACCGCAATATAGATCTGGTCGAGTTTAAATGTAGAAGGGTAATTCCCACCAAATGTTCCCCTTTCGCATTTTAGTTAAAAAAAAAAATAAATTAACAATAATCGAATTTATTTTTAGATATCCTAAACCAGAAATTAATTCTTATTATTCTTATGCCTAAGGTTACACATTTTCGTTGGTATTTTGTGAAATAATGAGATTTTCATGAAACCGGCATTCACGGATGTGAGACAAAATTCACGGAAATGAAATAATGTTAAATTTTAAATGAAAAAAAAAATTTCATATATCCTTAATATAAAAAAGACATTGTTCAAGCACTGACGGGAAGTCAGGAGCTTTTGCGAGTATGTTCTGTTGTCCATTCTCCTGTATTGGACACTTTTAATCGAATTTACCATGGTGAATTCTATTGTCTATTCTCCTGTATTGGACAGCCTTAATCGAATTCACCATGGTAAATTCGATTAAGAGTGTCTCATACAGGAGAACAGACAATAGAATTCACCATGGTAAATTCGATTAAGAGAGTGTCCAATACAGAAGAACGAACAATAGAATTCACCATGGTAAATTCGATTAAGAGTGTCCAATACAGGAGGATGGACAATAGAACATACGCGCAAAAGCTCCTGACTTCACGTCAGTGCTTGAACCAATTTTTCTCTTTCGGACATATCCAGAATATTTTTAATTTTTCCTTCCTTTTTTCTTTTATAATAGCCCTCGTTCTTCACGTTTTTCTTCTTCGTATAATTCAGGATCATTTTTTCGGGTTTCATGAAGTCTTCTCATAGATTTTCGTTGTTTTTTCTTCTGTTCTTCATGAGATGCAGTAACTTTTTTCTTATTTTTTTTTAATAATGTTAGAATTCATGTCCTGAAAGGAGGAACAGAATATTATTATCACATCCGTGAAGAGTACCTCACCTCCGTGAATTACTATATTCACGGAGGTGAGATTCACGGAGGTGAGAAATTTTACTTTTTTAAAGAATATCTCATTTAAAGAAAAAGGCTTCAAAACAATATTTTAACTCATTAAATATCTTTCGTAATTAAGTATATTCAGATAACAAATAATTGAATAAAATAATCTCCTACCTTACAATTCATCTTCACGGAAGTGAGAATCCCAAATTTCCCATACACGTCTTTATCACTTGGGTAAGAATTTAACCAATAAGTTACACTTTGAAGTTCAAATCTCAAGTGGTCAGTATTACCTGCGCATCAACCGATATTCCAGGCGGTCCACGATGAAGATACCGTCATCTTGCGATTAAAGAGTCAATTTACAATGTCGCTTCACGGAGGTGATAGATAATGCAGGAACATCGACTAATATAAGTATAATTCGAACACCGATAATTTTTTTATTGAGATTTTATCATGTCAACATTATTTAGTTAATTGTGGATAATGAACTAGAAAAACGCTGTGCCAGAATTCCATTAATGCTATAATTTTAAGTTTAGGACGATGCGATAACTAAGAGGAACAGTCACGGAGGTGAGGTTTTCAATTCTTCTGGAAAGAAAACTAGCCTTGAATATTAAAATTTTTGAAATTTTGCAATTTTTTATTCTTTATAGTGATTGTTACATTTCAAAAGGATATAATATATAGAATTAAACGATTAAACCAGTTTTATGTAGCAGAAAACTGTCATGAACACCAAAGTGGAACATTTCGTGAGAACTACCCAGAAGTTGGCTGTAATGTAGGGTTGTGAAGGCTCTTGCAGAATTTCAGCCGTGTTATCTGATTAACAGTTTCTGAGAAAACAACTTTTTTATATGATACTTCTAAAAATTTCTAGTCATACAATCTTCACGAAATTTTTCACCAATTGTTGATTTAATTTGAAGAATCAATCTTTTAATGTTCTTAAATTCTAATTCCCAGATATCGACCTGCATAAAATACTCAACATTCGTCACACAACGACACACCACTCAACTGTGAATTATTCATCCGACATTTATCACCAGAAAACATTGATCTCAAATTATTCTTATTTGTACATATAACGTCAATATCGTTTTGTCTAATTCTTCAACAATGTTGTTCACTTAGGGATGTAATATAATTCATGTATTCAAACTTCCTCATTTGATCTTCAATTTGAGGTGGATAGATAGAAGAACAATCTATTCTGTTGTTTTCTGAATATTAGTTTATTGTTCTCTATCTATCCACCTCAAATTGAAAATCAAATCAAGAAGTTTGAATACATCATTTATATTCTATCCCTTAGTAATAAACTTTGTAAAAGAATTAGGCGAATTGATATTGAGGTTATACATGTACAAATAAGAATAATTCAAGATTAATATTTTCTAGTGGTAAAGATCAGTTTAAACATTCACAGTTGACGAATGTCCTGCATTTTATATAGGTCAATCAGACTGCTCGATCTTTCGGAATATAAAACATTAAAATACCGATTCTTAGAAATAAATAATAATAAATCAACAAATGGCTTATTAATTTTATAAATTTTAATTAAACAAAAATTTCACACAAAGGTGAGAAACGTAAAAGGTTTAGAACTTTTAGAGTTTTTGAAAACATGGTCACCCCTAAAACGAAATCTCCCAATAGTAAATGATCAATTAGATTTCTGCCTGTTACCAGTTTTAACATCTGATCCTGTTGCTTGATAATGTATTTGTACTTGTGTGACTTTATGTATTTTATTAATTTTTGAGAAGGGAAACCCGAAACATGCATGTGAACGAAATTTTAATTGAAAGATTGTGAAACTTATAGTCAAGTGTTTAATTTCCTTTGTTAGTATTTAAATTATGTTTCTCCGAGTGATGAGTGAGGAATCAATTTCGGGTATTTTAAAATGTTGAAGAGAAGCCCGAACAAATATAATATCCTATATCCATTCAATATAGGTATACACTCCACATTTCACAAACAAGATATAAAGTACCGTGACTTCTCCATATACAGGATATCATTGACATTTTATTATATTTCTCAAAGTTCAAACAGGATCAGAAAACGTATTTCAATATATCCTCTCAAGGCAGAAAAGAAGACAACTGCCGCATCCCATTATGACATCAGGGGCTTGCTCTCGAAACAGAATGCCAAAGAAAACTATACCTTCATCCTTTATGCGGGATATTGTGACGGCATTGTCATCTTTATAGTCGCAAAATATCGAATGTACGATGACAAAACTACCTAACAAAACCAATAAGGCGTTCTTAGCTTTTATCCAATGAACCGTGTACCTACCAGTTTGTTAGGAACATCGTCACACGCAGATTTACGATTGATAAAATCTGAATGGAAGGTCGGTAATAGCTCAAGTATGCACTTTTGGAGCATTTCCAATTGAAATTTGCTCTGAAGGAGGAAGTTGAAATTTTGGATATAATTAAAAAAAAATTATACACGCATTGACAACGGGTCAGGACAATACCCACTAAAGGGAACGCTAGGTGGTATTGGTCAGGAGCATCAGCGCGCTCGTTCGTGTGGTGATCGATATATTTCACTAATTTGTAACACCGCAAACTAAACAAATTTATCCATTATATTAACAAAATATGATTGCAACTTGGCCATTGAACATTCAAAGGACGTCAATATTCAATGATAAGGTATGTCTAATAAACTATAGATTTTTGTTTCGGTTAACAAACATTTCAGTCACTTCAATTTCTATAGAAGATAAATATATAATGAACGAAGAACGTAGTGAAATGTCATGAAAACTCTGGGATACTTCAAATTAGCGGTAGAATTTCACGTTATCCTCCGTAATAGATGTTATTCGTTATTTTTCTTAAATTGAATTCGAATATTACCATGGAAAAAATTAAACCACCGGAAGATACCTTTTTTCCAAAATGTTTTTATTCCTCCTACCTTGCCTACATCCAAAATATCTAAAATAAAAGCTATTTTACTATATCTACAACAATATACTGCTGAAATTTATGGATATTAACAATCCGTTAATATCAAGCAATTTCAAATGGTAAATTTCACGTTAAATTTATACCATTTAGAAGAAAAATATCCGAGAAAATATGTCTATGTATGCTCCTTGATTTTACACTCTTATTCTCATTTGGAGAATAATAACTCACTAAATAATCATTAGAGAATACTGTGGGAGGTATATTCATTAGATATTAAATGGTTTCGAATTTCAGAATAACTATTGTTCAATTGATTGCTTCTGACAAATATCTTGTGTTTCTTACGCAGAAGCAAATCACAAAATAATTAATTTTTATTCTATAGATATTTTCCAGAGTTTGGGAGAGAAAACCCAGAAAGAAACCATTTAATAATAATTCACTATCAACATAAAACAATCCACAACTTGAGGAAACTTTGACAAATCATATCTCCGAAAATAATGGTTTCTCAAAGTTGGGAATGATTCTTATCATAGAACTGCAGCATGAAAAATTAAATTCAAAATGCAGGTCTATGACTCACTTCATGTGTTGGATTTACACAACATCCGCAAAGTATAATTAGGTGGAGGTTACACGGTCAATCTGGTATCAATCTGGCATCAATCTGACATCAATATTGCCATCAATCACGACCATCAGTCCATCAGTCTACGCGTATACAATCAGTTTTTCCGTTAATCTGACATCAATCCATGATTGACGTTAAACTGAACAAGATTGACAGTGTAACCTCCGTCATAGAGCATTCCATCAAATCATATAAAATTACAATTCATTATTGAAATTTTGAAAAATCATATCTCCGAAAATATTAGTTTGTTAGAGTTGAGAATGATATCCATGGTTTGTAGTGATGAAACTGCATCTTCAAATTGAATTTGAAAATTGTAAAGTAAAAAAAAATGTTCTTCGTTACTCCGACACCACCAGGCATTTTGCCCAATAATGAACTCGTCTGACATATTTATCTCCCAAACTAATCTGAATATTTCAACTGTCTAGTCCATTCCGTTCGAAAGTTATCGTGTTCAGAGTTGAAGTAGAAAAAGAAGAATAAGGAACTACTGATTCTTGCCCATGTTCTGGGCACAGGGTGCTATGATTTTACCCAAACGCCGGCCGACCGTCTGTTCCACGATAACTTTCGAACGGATTATAACAACTTGCAATTTTCACGGTAGGTTGCGCATCTGAATGCGATGGTTAAGAATGTTAATGGGTGTAATCGAGCAAACAGTTTCGGAGTTATACACATTTGAAATGTTGTTATTTCCCAATCACCAAAAATTACATATCCTAATTTGAACCTTGTTAATTAGTTGAAGCATGCCAACGTGCAAATTCTTGCAAAATTGAGTACTGTATCACTAAAAAAAAAAAAAAATTCTCAAAATTTTTTTTTTAATATTTCTTTTAATTTCTTCAAAAATGTTACATTTTAGGATCTATTTGTCAGATTCCGCTGAAATTCCGCACAAACTTTCGAGCCACATTTTATTTCCCCAAAAGGTATTTCCAAAAATACATCAGATCCGATTGAATTGTGATCTAGTACTCGGTTGAAAATAGACTGCAGTTTTTCGGGGTGTGTGAGGAGTGAAGAGACAAAAGAAGTGAGCGCAAAAGCTTCACAGTTCACGGTGGTACTTTTTAAAAATTTTATTTAACCAAATACCTTCAAGGATTCATGTGATATGATTTTACTCTCCTAGGCCTTCCGATAAGACCTCTCATAAGCACTTAAGAACTTGTGCGAGTGAGGATAACCAGATGTGTTCTGGGTATGTTTTGTTACTGTATCCTTACGTCACCATAGGCACAGCACTGTTAATTTTTTACCCCAACAGAAAATGGTGGCCGCTACTGTCTGAAAATTAATTTCCTAGGTGTTACATTGAACCCAGGAACTCCGATTACGAGTCCAAAACTCTACCACTGAGCTGACGGCACTTCTTCATAAATTTAAAATATTTGATTGATTCGCTCTGTACTTGATTGATATTCATATGCACAATTTTCTTTATTGAAGAACCTATTCAGGTTGTACTTCAATGTGCATGTGAAATTTATAAATTTGAATTATTATGCATTCATAGATAAATATATCAATATTTGATAAATCGATCAAATTTGTTGGGTCGAACATGCTGTAGCAATAACAATTCTCATCATCCAAATGACTAATATTACCACGTTAAATCTACCGGAAAATACCGATCTACAATTTCCTCCCTGCTCGGGAAATCTCTTGTACCAATATTTTCCACAGCAGTGAACGTGCCTCTCCTTCGGCGGCGCGGCCTTATGAAGGGAAATATTAGCCAGCTGGCGGGATGCCAGAGGCGTTTTGAATTTCATATTTGCAAAGTTAACATTGGTTCGCCACCTCGCCACAAAGCGTCCTCTTGGAACTCATTGCACCGCCCCGCTAACGCGCATCCCCTGCAGCATCCGAGAGAAAGTGATAAGATTTGATAACTTCAGGGAGCTTTTCGATATACGAGATTGAACATCGAATAATGAGGATTTAAAAGGGGAACGAAATTGGAAACAGATTTTCTCGATTATTCCTTGAGGGAAAGCTTTTATTCAGGCAAGGTAAACACTTATTTTCCAGTTTTGATATAAACAGGGTGAGTCTTCAAGTGATACATTAATTTTAATAAGGGACGAAAATATTAGATTAGTTCGAGTTTGTGTTACCTGCCGACGCGAAGCGGAGGGATACACTAAGCGAGAGCTAAAATCTAATATTTTTCCCGTATATATCATACACTATTTTGTCTGTGACGGGAAAACCGAAGATTTAATATTGAAAAACATATTATTACAAAATATTAGCAACTTCCACCTCGGGAATGGATCACGGTATTTTCGGATTATGAGTCAGATGCCATATCCCCTATTCCAATCTGTCTATACAAAACTATATTTCGGAAATTTTATTTTGCCAATAATTCGAAAAATACTGATATGATCGAATTGAAACTTGGTGGTGAGTTGAAAAATACCGACACAAAAACTTATCGTATGACTAGAAAATATTAAAAAATTATGAAAAAAAATTCTATATCTTAGAAACTATCCGTCAGATATCGCTGAAATTTTGCAAGAACCTTATTTCACAGCCGCCGTGTTCTAGATTTAAACTCGATCTATATTGTTGGAAATATTATTTGATTTCCGGGAAGCCAATCAACCTTGGGCGATTTCAGTAACTGGATAGGTGACGGCTTTGGCTATGAAAGCGCGGCAAAGCAGAATAACCTCACATCATTGCTTTTGCAATATTTTTACTTCATTAAATTATTTCGAAATTAATAACTAGCATGATACAAATTTACCTTTTTTTTGTATCATTATGTTGTTATAAATTGTCTTTCACGCGTAATTTATTTATTATTTATTTAAATTGTATTTGATTTGCTTCATAAAAAATTAACAATTTTCAAGAGGTGATTGATTTTGCCTATCCTAAGAAATATTATTCTGTCTTATGAATTATTTCATCCAGGGATAATTGAAGTTCAGGGTATATTTTTCAGGAATCAGGATTTTTCTGTTGAATTATCATTGGTGTTTTAGTATGAGTTGTAGGTACTTCATGAATGAAAATATTTAAGTCTCACAAGCAAAATGGGAGAAATATGTTGCTTGCATTTTCCTCTAATTAATTTAATTTTTTCTCCACAATGGTGTGAAAAAATATAGTTTCAGAAATTGTCAACAATTCAAGAAACATCTTCCTTGTCACCAAAATTTTCTCAGCAGAATTGCAAGAAATATTTAATCGTTTGAGACTATTTTAGTTTTAAAATGCGAAAATTACAGATATTTAGATGAATTGGAACAAGCACGCAAAAAAATTTCTAGATGGAAATAATATACTCAATCTCCGTTTAGAAAAAAAACTAAATCTAAAATCGTTCGAAATAAATCCCCCGAACTCCGTGACTCCAGTCAGGCGTAAGAATGTTTTCTACATCAAAAATTGAAACACCTCAAAACATGGCATATTTCTAGATTTGATGCCCCCTGCGGTTTGGAATCAATGCCTCAAATAGAAGTTTATATGAGGCAATTTGGAGACAGCTGGATTTATGCATCACGAACCGTGCACAGAACCTTTGTTATTGTGAGATTACCCAAGTGCTGCGTTCATAATATTGAATAAATATGCCTCTTTTAGGGTCGTGTTCCTTTTGTCGCAGGGGATTAATTTTTTGTAAAAGTTTTGATTCAAATTGTATCATTCGGAGTCGTGCTGGGAGAAAATCCATAACGGATATTTTGGCACATTATTCGGGATAAATCGGTAGAAATGTTCGTCTAATTCAATCAAGAACAGCTGAGAACTTCCAAGAATTATTATGATAGTACCTGGAAATCAACAGTGAACGATCTATTCGCACCGGTGGAATTAAACATATTACATAATCATTTTCATCCTTTATTTGCAGAGAAAGTCTACTCGGTGAGTGTACGAAAACTATTAACTAACTATAGTACAATATATTAGCACGCTCGTTCGTGATAGTTATAATTCACTCATTTGATCTGCATTCAAAACAAAGAATCAATCGTTTGCTTGGATACCACAACTGAGGTATATACTTTCCAGAGCCACCATATTTTCTATTAACGAATAATTTGATTTGATTATACACCAGTATGATTGATTTGATTTATTTAAGATATTCAATTGGACTCTTGGAAAGCGAGACAATATAAGCACAGTATAAAATTATGTAAGTTACACGAGAACAAATAGTACAAACAAAACAAAACATGCTTTCATAAATGACACAACTCGTAATAGAATATTTTGGCAAATACTGTTTTCACGTATTCGACATGATTTTATACTGTACTCATATTGTATCGAAGATTTTAAATAAACTGAAACGTAAGCAAATTCTATCAAAATCATACTATCGTTGCCCTTCAGGCACACAAGAAACCGCGTACGGAGTATAGACATAAATTTCCAAGAAATTTCGATAAAATCAATAAGGCATTTCAAATTTGCAGGGTAGCTTGAATGTCAAAATGCGCTTGTCGAGTTCGTCTAGGGGCAAAAGCGACCCTTTTGTTTCTGAGAAATGGGCCGGTCTAGTTAGAGAATGAAAAATCTCTGCCCATTGGTTTCAGAGATATATTCATTTCAAATTTTATTTTTCGAATATTTCCGAACTGCAGATCTGATAGGGTTAAAATTTGATATTTAGGTGTAAAATATTTACTTCAAAGTTCATGCTGAATTTAATTCAATTCGTATAATCAGAAACGAAAAAAAAATTCCTAAGAAATACGTCAGAGTCTTACCGTCACATTTATGTACAAAAATGGCAATGATGAGAACTTATTGCAAAAATAAGCTTTATAGCTTTTTAGCATGACATAGAATAAGATTTATCTGGAATCTACATATCCTAATGATAGTACTTAGGCATCTTAGTAGCAAATTTCTCCGGCGTTAGGAATTGGATTTTGGTACTATTTATAATTTTGGGGCTGGAAAATAACAATAGATATCGTAATTTTACAGAATCACTAAACTAGAATAAAAATCTATACTTTTGCATCGAAAAGTTACGTTATTCGAATGATCAATAGATGTATTTATTCATATAAATGCAAATGTTGATAATTTCCAGAATATTATTATTTGAACTTTTGTTTCTTTGATTTAACGTATCATAAATTTCATGATAATATGTACTTTCAAAATTTTGTTTCAGCGATTTTCAACTCAGTTTACTGATGAATTATGATACTCAAAATGAAATGATCAATTCAACAAATTTTCGAGAACTGATCCCTGGTATCTGAAAGGCTGATCCAGACAAATGTTAACTAATCAGACATCAATCTGTATCTGTATCTGTATCAATCTCTTGTTAACCCTCCTCTGAGTTGCTCAAAGCGCAAAAACTCGCACTGATTTTACATTAACAGTTCTGTTAGTTGATCAACACTTTGACCAGCCTTTCAGAAACCGAGTGTTATTATTTCATCTGAGAGTTAGTGGATTTTATTGATCGTTCAAGTAACAAGCTCACTCATCAGGATCCTGACGTCATATATTTGAAATTTGATTATTAAAAAATAAATAAATGCAGATCGTATGTTGAAGAAAATATATTATTTTTCCGAAATGGTCCTAAATTGAGCATAAATAATAATTTCAAAAGTATCATGTCTATTCCTACCTGAATTTAAAAACCTAGCGCGTGCACTTCCATTCATAAAATTAATATTTTCCGAGAATCCCGAAATCTGAACACCTGTTTCCCCATTCTGTTCACCATAGGCTCAAAGAGAAAGGTGGATGAAATATGAATGCGAATGTTTCTACAAATTGTTGGTATTTTATGGTCGGTTGCTCATTGTGCGTACTCAATAATAGCCAAATTTCTCTTGCGGATAGCCCACCAACAATGGAGATATTGGTGTAGAGGCGTTCGAACATGTCATAAAATGTAAACATTGTTATTTACGATCGCCGACTTTCGAGTAGAAAGGTTAACTTCAACATAAAATTATTAACGGTTAATTTTTTATAAATTAGATAATATTTGTTGAAGGATTTCTTTCCAATAGCAATATGGAAGTATGAATGACAAAAAATATTTGTAATTCGAAATATGAAAACGAATTGTGGAAATAGGAAAATACTCAACATTTGTAAAGTCAAAACAGTTAGAAATTATGCCTTATGCTGTAAAATTCTGCATTCCTCTCGAAAATTAGGTTAATTTTTAATGTATCCATTTACTGTACAAACACCTAATTGGTAATCAGATGCAAAGGATTAAAATTTGAAATATTGAAAAAATAATAGTAGTAACCAACAATTTAACTCATCAAAGATAGAAATATAAAACTCGTGTAAAATATCCATATGCAACAATCCTCCGTATTCACAAAGCTTTCAATCTCCGTTAAGTCCTAACTGAGGTCCTCAGTTAAGCATAAATAAGAATCGCAACCTCAGTTAACGTGAAAATTAACGTGAAACAGGCCTGTTTCACCACCGTTAGATACTTAAATTGAGGTTGCGATTCAGATTTATCCTTAACTGAGGTTCCCCGTTAGGACTTAACGGAGATTGAAACACTTAACAATGCTTTGTGAATACGGCGGAATAAGTTGCGTAAGTATATACTTAATCAAACCATATCCAGTTTTTCGCTTATGATTAATCGATTGCGATGGAATTTGTGTTTCTAGAAATCTCACTAAGATTTTGTTATTGTATTTCTAAATTCTCCATGATGCAAGAAGAGTGAAGTATTGGTATTTTCTACAATATATTAATATATTTTTTATAACAAAGGGTAATCCAATGAGCACTTTAGGATTTGACATTGAAATATAGGAAACACCGTAACATGTGACAAATAAATTATGCGACAGTTCTGTAAGTTAGATTATCAAACAACGGCATGGGATATTTAACACGATAACAACGTTGTAGAATTATTGAAAGTGATATTGAAATAATTTTGCAGTATGGACAGAACGATATAAAATACCGAAATGTTACTGTAAAATATCCAGCAAGATCTTGAGATTTGACACTGTGTGATCTATTATTGTTGAATTATCTGAATTGTAAGGTCTACGCTAATAATCCAAGAACAATTCAGGATTTGGAATAGGTACAGATGTGTGAAAATGTAATTATGAATTGGTCTGCTCAGAATGGTTATTGCCAAAACAGAAGGGAAGCATATTTGAGCGTTTTTTTTTAAACAACTCAAATTTATAGGACATCCGGTGTGAACTATATAAAATGCAAGGTATTCATTACAATGTAATTTGTAAATACCGTTTTTCCCCTAATGGCAAGACAATCTTTGTTATCAATCAAGAGTAAACCAAGGTTTTTCCTAATTGTGCAGATGGTGTTAATTTTATGTTGTTTCAATGATTGGTAAATTTTGTGATAATTTTTCGGAAGGATTTTATAAAATGGTATAAGTATCTACCTTTTTTCTAAATAATAGGGAGGATAGATGGATGACACAAATAGTAGATAGCAAAATAAAAGTAGACAATAAATATCATAATTATGTCATCCATCTATACGCCCATTCAGAAGAGATCGAGATTTATCAATTACCCTTCACAAATTATCAACAAAATGTTGAACATATTGAAATAACGTAACATAACATCATCTGTGAGTAAGAAAATACTTGTTCAATCTTGATTAATAAAAAAGATAAAAAGTAATTAATAATTTTACTGCGAAAATTTTCATTGGTCAGTTCTTTTCACAGTTAGAATTATTAGTATTTTTCTTAGAAACGTCTTTATTTAATCATTTATTTATTCCAATACAAAAAAATTACATTTTTTGAAATCTAAAATCAGTGCTTCAACATAGCTTTGGCCTGGAGACTAAACGTCTAAATATACTCATTACATGTTGGGCAAGTTAGGGTGGTAGGACCCTTAAAGTGATTTTGTCTATTCGCGCCTGACACCCTCACGAAATATAAAATTTTTGTAGAAAATTTTTTATTTCTTTAAGACATTTTTTTTTCTAGTGATTTGATCCTTACGAAATTTCGCAAAAATTTGAGCGTCAGCATTCTAGAACTACTCGCCTAGTTTCAATTCAATCGGATCTGTTTTTTAAGTTATTAAGGAAATAAAAATAAAACTTCAATATCTCCGGAACCGTCTGTCCGAATATGCCCATTAACGAACTTTACTATCGCACTCGGACGTACAAACTACCCTGAAAGTTTCAAATCGCTATCTCATTCCGTTCCAATGTTATCGTGGCAAATGGACGGCCTGCCGCACAGAATTGAATTCGACCAAGAATTCTTCATTAGTGATTCGAACCTAATCGTTCGAGACCATTTTCAAAATTATAGCACGACTCTAGAACATGCGCGCAACTATTCGTTGAAAGAAACGAAACGGTAATAGCGCGCATGTTGATCAGCTTGCTATTATCTTGCGCAATTGTCTGTAATCTTCGATTTTTTGCCGAAAATGGTCTCAAACGATTAGGCTCAACTCACAGATGAAGAATTCGGGTTCAAAATCTCGGCCAGCCGACCGTCCGATGCCGTCGACCTGAAACAAATAGCGACTCGAAATTTTCAGGGTATAGCTTGCGCATCCGAATACGACGATTAAGTTCGTTAATGGGCATAATACTAATCTTAAATTTTGTTGTCATTTCCTCGATAACTCAAAAAATACATATCTGATCGAATTGAAACTTGGTAATTAATTGTAGAATGCCGATTACAAATTTTTACAGAACTTTTTGAGGATAGTACAACTAAAAAAAAAACCTTTCTTCAAAAAGTTCTCTCTGTCACATTCTGCTGAACTTCTGCATTAAACTTCAAGTCACCATTCAACAATCGAGTATCGGATTCCAGCTCGATCGGTATAAATTGTTACTACAATTACTAAAAAAACAGATTTGATCGAATTGAAACTTGGTAAGTGGTTCTAGAATGCCGATGCGCAAAATTTTGCGATATTTTCCAACGATCGAAATCACTAGAAAATAAAAAATTATATTTCAGAAACTCTCAGATGCCGCTGAAAATCTGCGCAAACCTTCAAGCCGCCATTTTACTGTCGGTTACCTGATTTCAGCTCAGTTGGCTTTGTATTTTAAGAATTATTGTGATAATTAAATTTCGAACTGGTATCTATTTCGTCTTACATTTCAAATCTTGTAAAGCTGAGAATTGTAACAACACCCTGATGGCCGAGATGGTAGCGTGCTCGGCTGCTGCGTAGGAGATTCGGTTTCAAACCCGCGCTGGGTAAGTGTATTATTTTATTTATTTCAAGATTTAAATTCAGTTAATGTCCAATACATGTTTTCCCTTTTTCGTGGGGTGCCTAGGCATGAATTGACAATGGAACATGTGAGCAAAAGCTCCTGACTTCACGTCAGTGCTTTTCAAGAATTTTTTTGCAAATAATTCTGACCCGATACTTTCTCGATGGAGGACGGTTGGACGTCTTATTGTCTTCTGCATGGTTCGAGCTTCTCCATTCCCAGAATACCCAGAAAAAATAGATTCCATCGGTATAATGAATGACTCATAGAAATATCTCGATAGTAGTCACATCCATCGAATCCCGCGCGTCTTCCTCATAGATACCTCCGGCTAGATAGAGAATGGCAACCAGCAAACTGCTTTTTGTAACTGACAAGTCCCGTGTATTCGCAGCAGCATCGGACCCTGTTAACAAGCAGCCATTTGATTAGAATTACGCTGAAATCGTTCAAGATTTATGACATCAGACTCGTACTATTAAATCTAAATAGACGACATAAGTTTATTAATTGAAAATTATTACCTTATTTCACGGTAGATGGAAATGTTAAACGTGCCGTATATTAAGGCTTTATTTATCGGTTGTCGTTCAATTTATGCCCAGTTTTATGCCGTAAAAAATGGACTTTTATTTCCTGTGTCGCTGACGAGGTAACTCATGTATGTAAATGATCACGGGTTGAAATAATAAAAGTTATCATTTCGATAAGTTGGCGGTTTGTTGCGGGGGTAATTGAGCGTTAAACCTTCAAGCCTGTAGGTACTACCCGCAGCACAATATCGGCCTAATTTAATTTAGATAGGTCCATCCTGTGTCGGTGAAAGGACACTCCCTGGCTTTTATCGGCGATTAATTTTAATTGGGTTTCATAAAAATTGTGGCAAACAAATTGTGAGTCACATTACGTAGAGGACATGCTCGATTTCGTGTTATAAGGTCATTGAAAAACATTGGTACCCCCCCTGTGAACCATAGAGAATTATTTCCAAAATTAGGCGTCAATTGAATGGTTTCATTGCACAATGTAATTCAACATCCCTTGGAATTAACATACTATATTTGAAATATTTGATCATATCTGTTTTGATAATATATTATTGATTTATTCGATATTGAAGTACGCACTAGCAAAGATTACACAAATTGTTATAGCCTACTGCAATTCTTTAAATTTGAAATATCAATTGACGTTTTCTCCATCAAATCAAAAGTCAATACAAAGTGTGATACGTCGTTGGAAAGGTAATTTTGAATAGAATTAAAAAATTGCATAAAATATATAGGGAGCTATTTGAGATAAAAAGTAAGAGTCACTTCCGGTCAAACTGAAAGTGACTTTCAAATTTTGTTTTTCTCAGTTGAAGATTCCTTGAACGAATTGAAAATCATAAAATTTTCAAATGTTTTGAAATGGGTGAGATAATTTATTGGAACATGTATACTGGGACACCCGGTATATTTCAAGAAAATTGCCCAGATACATCATGGAAATCTACATAATGTAACGATTTAAAACCCCGCAACTGGTAATCACTAGAGATAACCCTGGTTTATTGTACCATGGTTTGTAATCTCATCTCCTTTACTCGTAATGTCGTAATCCTTACAAATAAATACTACTAAATTAAAATTCTCTCGATAATATGACTAATTCCATTGCTTCTAAATTAATTGTTCAATAATGAATACAAATAAATTCCTCCCATTGAGGCTGAGGCCATTTTTATGTCAGCACGGTAGAACAGTTGTGGATTTCAGTGTTCATACTCATACGAAGAAGGTTTGTAAAAATTCATATGTGGGTAAAATTTACGTTGAAAAGGAGGTGAGTGTTTTGAATATTAGTTTGCTCTGATGGGTAGTAAATAAGTAGAGTTGATCTTTTCATATTTGAGTTGGATAACGTTTATTCCAGTTTTTGCAATACGCCATATTTGTCAGCTTGGGATAGTTAATAATCATCGGTTGAGCTTTTGTGTTTTTTTGGTTGACGAAATTAATATTTCATGTTCCTTTTGTGTTGTATCTGAGCGAATTGATTGAGGAGGGTTATGCATTTGGTTGGAGGGTACGCACTAGGAATCAACCCCTATGAGCTAGTACCATAGTGTAATATGCTCAATCTGGACTAACAACAACTGAACAGATTGTAGCGGGCCAATACGAGACGTGTTGTGTTCCATCAAGATATTGCCGGTCTGCACACAATCTCAACGAATCGCCGAGAGTATGGATTAGATACTCCCCTCCGAATATTAACCAGAAAAATTGATTATCTGTTTTATTTTCCCTGTATATTAAGCTAAAGACATGAAACTTGGTAAATATTATTTTTCAATAAAACTGTACATTTTGGAATTTTTTAAACCCTGAAGTAAAGTTAGAAGGCGTTGGCAATAGTCAATCCCTAACATATTTTTTCTTACAACTTGTTTTTGGATAAACTTTTTTTTTTAAAAAAACATGGCCGAGAAGCCCAATTGATTTACAAACTTTTTTATCTCTTCAAGTTTTATCGAAAACTTAAGCATTTACGAGAGAAACATGAATGTATTGCAAGCTCATGTTAAATAACATTTTATGGAGCGACCAAATTATAATTCTACTAGGCTAAGACTTTTACAACTAAAAACCAAAACAATAGTGAACAAACAATGAACAAAAACCTGTCGACTATTGACAATACAATTATAATAAATGTTGAAAATGACAACAATTTTTTTTGTTTCTCTTCGGAGGGGTGTAAATTTTCCAGGTGAAGGTTTTTCAAAAAATGGTATACCAAATACCCATCGTCAATTTTCAAAACAGAATCACCTCTTTACTTTTTTTCCGAGTTATTCAGATACACCCTGTATATTTACCTGAGTTGTCATTATTTTCATATGAAATATTGAAATTTAGGTAGTTCAAAGAAAGATGACATTGTTAGGGTGGGAGAATCTATATATTAATTAAATTGTTATATTTGATCATATTTATTAATGAGAACATTCTGTTCATATCTTCTTTTTCATTATTATTAACTGATTGTTAATTGATATGTAATATTTTGCCAAACCGGAAAATGTATTTTGAAAAACGAAGAAATTGTTTAACGAATTTATATAAAAGACTTGAGAGCAGTCAAAATAAAAATAAACTTCCAAACTATAACAAGAAAAAATTCAGGCTATTTTCCAATTAAATCCTGTACCGTTGTTAAAGCTAAAAATTAATTTTCCATTTGAAAATTGCCTTGTTACATCCTCCTAGGCCGATATAAATAAATGCCTTCAAGCTCCAAAGATTGGCTGATACTCTTGAATAAATAATGAAACTTTTTATCGTCGTTTCTGAAAGGACATAGACTTGAGTGCCAAGTCTTGCGTGCCACCGTTTATCAATGCAGCGTATGTAAAACAAAACAAATTAGGGCTCAACAAAGACTATTATACATATTTATCTATTGATTTATATTCAAAAGTTGGGTCACTCTGTCCAAATTATGTATATAAGAACAATTACTTGTCTCCGGAATGATAACTATTAATTCAGTATAGTACATTATACGTCATTTATAATCATGAAAACATTTAGGGGATTCAATGCATCATCATTCATTTGTAAGAACCCACACACATTTCATTTCATGATTTACGCGACGTGAAACGTCCTATCAGATATACTGTCGCATTCTAGAACATGTATACTTACATGTTGTATAAATAAATTTGATGGATAATTGTACATCCTACTCCAAACCATGATTTATTGGAAGGTTCTGCTTATTTCGTTTCTAATGTTTCAGTTGCCTCCATAATTATGTTGTGTTTTACCTTAGATCGGGAAGCCTAGAAGGCATCCAAGTGAGTCAGACTCAATCTTTGTTGACCTTAAACGGCATGCAATTCTAAAATTACAGATATTTGGATGAAATGATTGCACCCTGAAACGGATTCTAAATTTCGTTGCATAATTCCTTGATCCTATTGTTTTCAGCAACAAGATTTGTGCCAATATTGAGCGACACTGACGTCACGGATATTTACCCAACAAACTAATTGGAAGTAATCCTCTCCAATGCTAGAACAAGCGAAAAACCTCAAATCCCTAGAATCCCACCAGTGCTAATTGCGTTTGTCATCGCAAAGATGCCAATCTGTCAAGTAAAAAGTCCGTGAGAATGCCCGCGCGACAGCTCATCGTGTAGCCTGCACGTCAAATCATAACTGGCCTCTGCTACCGGTTCCAAAGAACCAGCTCCCGTCTTTAATTGATGACAGACGATCGGCCAGCACAAAGGACCATAATTTGTTGTCAATTTCTGGATATATTGGCATTCATAATTCTCATGCGGCGTTTTTGATCCTGGAACGTGTGCAGTTTTTGTCCGGCGACATGTTGGTTTTTGTCGGGCCGGGAAGGCCTCGGGAGGTGGTCCGGACATGTCAAAATATTTCCCGAATAGCGACAAGGTCATCATTCCCATTATATGAACCCAAAATTCATCTCTTTTAAGTATCTGATGACTGGCATATTCCGAGAACGTGGATACATGTATTAGTTTCTTTTCTTTCATATCTTTCAATCATAAAGTCGAATAAAATTATATACCTAATGCATAATCATTAAAGAATACTGTGGGAGGTATATTCATTATTAAATAGTTTATTTCTGGGCTTTCTCTCCCAAAATCTGAAATATATCTATTAAATAAAAATTTGTTATTTTGTGATTTGCATCTGCGTCAGAAACACAAGATATTTGTCAGAAGCCATAAATCGAACAATGTTGCCTAACATACAATAACGAAACAACATCAACGATGAATCGACTATTTCGTAAAGTTTCGGGGTCTAAATCATGATGACTCCTTCGTTAGACACTTAACGAAAATCTTCAGAATTCGTTTTTGTTTCCCAAATCTTATTCAATGTTAGTTTCTTTAGAACGTCTCCGCAAATTGTTTTGTGCTAGTAAGTTGTGGTTTATAAATCTTATAATTTGTGTTTGAATTTCATTTACTTCAATCTTGAATTGTGGTGCGATTAATGGAAATGCACAACATACAATTTTACGAATGATTGGTTACGGAGGTAGCACCCGAACACAAACAGAAAAGTGTCGCTTGTATCATGTGAAAATTCCGAATTTGCCGCCTCTGCCGAATTTGCCAAAGGGACAATACGTAAAATAGAGAAGCAGCTGCTAATACACTGTGTAAGGATATGAAATTAGATGTAATGCTTGACTTTGAAGAAAATCCACATAAATCGAGTAGAGATGTCTCCACAATATTCAACATCGGCAAACAAAATAAAATGCATACCTATAAAATGATACCTACCCAGGAGCACTTGGAAGACGATTTTGATAGGAGAACTTATTTTTGTGAACAAATGATGGACATGTTGAATAACAATATTATCAAATTAGTAGACGTTTTGTTTTCTGATGAGTAGACTTTTTTTCTCGACGGCCAAGCTAATCGTCGAAATTGCCGCTACTGATGGTCTTCTGAAAATCCTCATTGCATAAGAGAGGAACACACGCAATTTCTTGAGAAGGTTAACGTTTGGGCAGGAAATGTTCGAGACCTATCATAGGCCGCTTTTTCATTGAGCGCAATATTTAGCACTACTTCAAAATAATGTCGTTCCAACTTTGGAAAATTTATATCCTGATCAAGGAAATCCTCAATTTACACGGAATACGATATGGTTCCAACAGGATGGAGCACCACCACATTACTACCAACGCAATGACAGGCAGAACCTCGACGCAATATTTACAAATCGGTGGATAGGAAGGCGAGGAACGATCGAATGACCAGCGCGATGTTAACCCATTAGATTCCTTTTTATGGGGATATGTGAAGAGCATTGTGTACAAAACTAAACCCCTTGATTTGAATAACCTAAAAGATCGAATAAAGCTTGCGGTTAGGTCGATCACTCCTGATATGTTGAATAATGTTGGAAGAAATTTTTATTGGAGGTGCAATGTTGCCAATACATTTACGGTGAACACTTTGACCATCTGCTTCATTAACATTCATAATTTTGAGCTACATATTGTATTAAATTTTAGTTTTTGATATTGTATCAAATTTTGCTAGTCACTTGACTTTTGATTTTTGCAATAAACATGAAAGAGATAACATTTCTGAATAGAGAATGACGAGACCTTTCAAACATTGTATCACAAGCCCATACTTCCTATTTGAAAAATCAGGGCGCTCGTACCTGTCTTTCGAAGGGGGTTGAAGGTAGAGTTCGCATTTTTACGAAGAAGAATGAAAATTTAAAATTCTAATTTGACGTGTTTCGGGATTCTCCATAAATATGTACAATTGTACATTAACCAAGATAATTAATTTATTCCAATTGGCTTTTCCACACTGTATACACCAGCCGTCAATCCATCCCTACAATGGTAGTATGTAAAATTCAAGTTAAGGTTAAAATGACCAAATTAAACGTTTTGGTCTTGCAATACTAATATAATATGATTGCATCACTAAAACATGACATATTTTAAATGCATTTCTCCGTCTCAGAATGAATGTTGATTTTCTCAGAGAAGTCTGAAAAATCATTCGCAGTACATGATATTTACAATATGTTTGAAGAAGGATACGACAGTTGGTCAGTATAAAATATAGCAGATATAGGGGATGGATAATGATCAAGTATTTAACTGGACCACTCTACATTTGAATTTTAGAAAATATTACAGTGAAGGTGCGCGTCTCGCTTAGGTATTCCTTTTCTAAAAATATTCCAAACAGTTCAATAATTAATATGCCAAACGTTCGTCTTCTCTCTAACATTCTCGTAAAATCAAATGTAGACTGGACTACCTTCATAATAGATTTTCTATGGTGTATATCTGTTTTATTTAATGCTGATCGGCTGCATACCAGCCGCCTTTGAGACAATGTTATTATATCAAAGGTGCAAAAGAATTATGAAATGATAATTAGTATCCGTGAACCAATTCATATTTAGTCATCCAAAAACAATTCGAAATATTCCTGAATAGGGTGGATGCAAAACTTTTCGATCCCTGTGAATCTGAGATTGATAATCAAAACCATACCCGCAGGCCTCAACTTCCTCTTTCATAAGATGTCTCCGAATTGAGACAACAAAGATTCATCAAGACGGAAACACACAATTACAGAATCCGAGGGTAAGAAAGAGATACCGATTCTAATTCAACGCAACGATGTAAAATTAATAAGCCTTTCGGTTTCGGGCGTTTAACTCGCTACGCCATGCCGAAATTTAATTTCCAACGATGAAAATAAACGATTCGTTCCCCCACCCTCCCTCGGGGTTGAAATTTTGAACGGCGCGTCGATGAACCCACCGGTTGCAAAAATCAAATATCAAAGTAGCTGCCAGCCGATTAATTGCGTTGGGGATATTATTACATGTGTTTAGTTTGACCAACGCTGCGTCGGGATCAAAGATATGCACACCCCATGGGCCCTTTAGCCCCTTTTACCCTACAGTTTCTTACGCTTGGCCCGTTTCGGTCGTCACCCCGTCTAATGGGATTATTATTACTGAAAGGGTTAGTAGATGAACAAAATGGCGACTGATAGTGATTATCTCGATGAGCAGGCTTGAAATTTTTGAGATATAAATATTCGAATAGTATTTGATAAATTCATTCTGCTTTTGCTTCAACTAACATTGTAACATCTCTATGAAATAAATTAATAATTGCTATCATTAATATTCAAATATACCTAGAATAAATCAGCTTGAATATTATAATATCTGCAGATTTAGAAATTCTGAAAAATTCCTTATTCGAATGGTGTTTGTACACAAACCCGAATAAAACTGGGGTTCCTTGTTTCCAACATTCTGAATTAGTAATTGTTGATAGCCATTCTTAAAGTCGACAATTGTCAGAATAGCTATCAACAAAAAATAATTCAGACGATTTTCGTGTCTGTAAGGAGTCTGATTTAGACTCCGAAACGTTACGAAATAATTGCTTCATCGTTGATGTTCTTTCGTTATTGTTTGTTAGGCAACATTGTTCGATAAATCGCTTCTGACAAATATCTTGTGTTTCTTACGCAGAAGCAATTCACAAAATAATAATTTTTTTTATTTTACAGATATTTTTTCGAATTTGAAACAGAAAACCCAGAAAGAAACCATTTAATAAAATCCACACAGAAAACACGAATATTCGAATATTTAAATATCCGAACATTGAATAGTCAAATGTTTGAAGAGTCGAAACTTTTCATTAACACAAAACTCGAATAGTCATTTGGTATATTTTATTCGAATAGTCGAGTAATTCAACAAAATGATTAACTATACTTTATAAGTGGAATATTCGATTTTTTTCCAACTCTGCAGATCTATTTGAACTTATTATGCCAAACGAACATAATTTTTTTTTATTATTTTCTCGAACAATACAGCAATAAAACAATTGCAAAAGTATGCACATAAAATAGGTCGTACAGAAAACAGTAGCCTTCAAAATATCAATTAAATCACAAGGAATGTCTCATTATCATGAAACTATCTGTAATGTAATATTTCAAGACAGACAAAATTGATGTAGGTGGTTGGAGAAATTCAATCAAGAAAAATTATGAGTATCGAATATTGAAATATTATACAACCATACTTCCTGTTGTCCTTCGCAAAAAAATATTGACGAATTCAATCAATATAATGAATTAATTAGTTTTTAACTGATTGAGTGACGAGCGGTAGATACTCGTACCTAACATAGAAATCCTTTTCGACGTATCAAGGTCTCCATTTTGCAAACTTAGATCTTTAATATTCCATAATTACGAATGGTTAGCAGAAGATATATTCATATATATGGAAATTCTTTATGGAGTATGCTAATATAAATTAATGTTATAACATTATGCAGAAGTATTCTTTTCAAAGCGGTTTATTCCAAAGGTACGAATGTTTGAGTTCAAAAGAATCCATATTCGATGGTTTCAACGCAGACTGCTATTTCATTTCGTCAATATCTCTTATTTCTAAGAATTTGTTTATCGACTTTCCAGTTCAATGAATTTCAGTCTGTTATTCATAGAAAATTAGCATTTTTGTCAGGAGAAAATATGTTTGATACCCTACTCCGTAAGAACAACAGTCTTCGTGTACTGGATTCCAGCACTCTCTGGAAAAGTTGCTCCAAATGTGTAGTACCTACCCCAACATTTATGTGGCTTAAGGACACACTTATAGATAAAAGTTCAGGGAGAGAGATGAAACCAACAGAAAAGCAATCCTGGAGGTTTGGAGCAGTCCAAAATTACCTCGCTTCAGCCGACGCATATACTGGATTTGATCAGAACTCTGAAACTGGATGGGGAGCTGTAGGAATCTGAGAAACTCCTGGCAAACCTCAGAAGAAAGGCAGAAAAATAGAGAGACAGGCAAACAAAATGCTTTTTGTCCAAAATATCAATTTCTGAGCTGAATATGTCATGTAAAGTCATGCAAGTTAAACGGTTAATGAAGATAACTAAGCACTCGCAACCTTGAGGTAACTCGCAATTGAGAAACCGGTCTTCACAGAATCAAAGAGTATTTTTGGTTCACCACGACCTGTAATCTAGTATTATAGACTACTATGGCCTGCAATCGTACTTGAAGTTCTCATAGTTTACATATTTAAGTATTGGCATTCAAAAATCACATACAAATTTCGTATGCAGATATTTTTTTTTACACTTCTGGGGAATAATTCATGAAGCTTGACATAAAAAAAATGGTGTCAATCTGGAGTCAACCTCCAAGCCTTTAATTATTATTCAATCCAAGGGCTAAAAACCGAGAATATTTTATTCTAGATAACGAAGAAATTATAAATATTATGTAACTGCTATTGCTATCTGTGTTCGAATTCGAGGATGACATATTTCGGAATAACATCACGAAAATTGTTCATTTCGAATGTACTAAAGATAACGAAAGGAAGCCAAAGAAGTCCAAGCCTCCCACGTTCGCGAAGAGTGAAAAAGATTACCAAATTTAAGAATTAATAGCATTCAGGACCGTACAAGTCGGAATTCTCGGAGCATATCGCATCTCATTTCGTCGCGAATACCTCGAAAAATGAAACAAAAAACAAAAGAGTGCCGACTTCGATATATCGCGAAGAAGTGTTGCTGACTAAACAGGTAAGATCAAGTGGGCGCAAACTGCGAAACCTGTTCGTTATTACGGACAACACACACACGGGCACACCGGTAATGGACACCAGTAAATCTGTCATTTTTAATAGATAAACGTCGTCGCGGCTGTTCGAAAACGATAATCTCTTTATGTCAAGAAGGCTATGAGTCGCCGGCGTAAAATAAACAAACGCACACGGGACCTTGCCGTCAAACGTATAGGTCACCCCACCAGGAATATTTTTTTGTCGCTTTTTTACGAGAACGCATCGTCACAGATTTATGTTCAATCCATTTTTGAGTTTCAGAGAATAAATTTCGAATAATGAATTTCATCAATTCACGTACCTTTAAAAAGTTATAAAGGCAATGATATTGATCACGAGCTCCACTTCGCTCGTTCGTGTAATTGTCAATTAAATATCAAAAATCCGCCATCAAAACTTTGTGAGCATCGCCAGTCCCTATTCTCCATCAAAAGTACATCACAAGTTACTGATGATTTAAAATCTCTCGTAATTACCCATAACGCAAAATCAATTTCATTTGGTGTTGTAGATTTATTTCCATCAATACCCTCCACAGATATGAAAACTATCTATCTATCTATATCATTAAGAACACATTACATGAAAAAACTACACTACCCCCTCAAATTATATTAGAAGCAATGCTGTTACTTCAAGTCTGCCTAAAACCGAGCCTAAAACAGAGTTATTCCAAATTTAATAACGAAATTTTGCAGCATCTAGCTAGACGGTCTACTAATGGGTTCTCCCTTGCCACCTATTTTGAGGGAAAATTTCCTTGATATTGCTTGAAAAGGAAACTTTCTTTTCGCGAAATAATTTGCTTAATACAGTCCTTTATTGGAAAATATATGTTGTTGACGTATTTTGCATCTGGACAAGTAGTGACTGACAATAAGAGTACTCTATTGAATTCGTTTTACAATATCGAAAGCGCTCAAAAATCACTGAAATATTTATGGATATTCAGATAAAAAGAACAGACTTTTACTTGGAATTTAATATTTTCCGAAAACAAACTTTCTTCGACATATCAATAAATAACAATAGATCCCACTCGCTAGAAATTAAAATGTCTGCGTTTCATTCATTTCTACGCAGGTAACTCACTATTTCATCTGAAAACCGAGAAAAACAAATTAGAATTTTTAGAACAATAGTTTCAAATAACGGTTACCACAGAAATATTTCCTATATAATAATTAATCTCCAAAAAACAAAACAAAAGATTAATGTCATATATCTATCCACCCCTAAGTGTAGAAGAAAAATATAGATAACCATATCATTTTATAAATTATATTCGAAAAATCATCATCAATTGAAAAAACATATAATTAACACCACTTGTAAAATATGAAAAATCTTGAATCGCTAGATTAATTACAAGAATTGTCTTGACACATTGGTGATAAATGTGGTATTTAAAAATTATATTGTAATGACTACATATAGGTTTGACCGGACTTTCCATAATTATTAGGATAAAGAATACAAAAACAAATTATATATTATTTATTTTGGCGAATTCATATAAGTGATTCTACAAGTACCTATGTAATATAATTTTGGTAAATGAGGAGCTCGGTGAGGAGTTAATGTTCCTTGAAACTCCATGTATTCCATATTGAAGACCGTATTTAAAAACATATTTTAATGTTATTTGGTTTGTAATGAATATCGGCATTGTTTGCCAATATTTTTTCAAGTTAGTTTTGCTGAATTATATTTTAAATAACAAGTTTTCAAAAAACGAATAATTATTCATTGTTCTAAATATAAACGGGTTTCATTAATTTTCCGGTCCTTTTCTAAGCGGTCTCATTTTTCAAAGCAAAACATTTTACATTAATTAATTGTATGTATTAATTGTAGTAACGCCCATTCCTTACTAGTTTAACAGTCGATCTGGACAATTGAAAAATAGGTATAATAATCAGGAAACATGATTTTTCCGCGAATTTAAGCCTTATTAAATGATATAATGAAAAACGTTCTTTTTGTTTCTTCAACCTTATTATGCATTTCAGGAATGTCGACCATCTAAATGACTAAGCCGCAGAGAGTGAATGAATGGAGATGAAATCTGAAGGACCATTTTATATTATTTATAGGTGCTAGAGGCGTGGGAACCCTCGATCATTCCTTCACTGAGAATGGTCAAAATATCTTGGATACATTTTTCAATCGCATATGAGAAATAGTTGTCTCTGGAAACATCATATGAATATTTCCATTTTATTTATAATTGTTTTGAGCTACAGTTACAGATACCTATGAACAAAACGCTCTGAACTTGTTGATTTATTACCAAAGGTATCAGCCATTTGTCAATAGTATTTTGAAAAATTTGTTTTATTAATTGTATCAATAAATCAAGTATTCATGATAAAAAGAAATTAATCGATTAGGAGAATGGGTAATCCACGTAATTTTTATTGAGCTCAACATGTTTCGATGCACAATATCTTCATCAGGACATTCTTAATAATAGTAACAAGGTTGACATTTTTAGTTGATATATTTAAATATATCCTTCTTAAATTGTTTCTTTTTTACTGAATTGTCCATCACTTTAGGATTGCAATCCATAGTTGTCACGACTCGTTCAATTGTATTATTACTTAAAAGTTGAAGTTTAATTGGATAATTTTAATCAATTTCATCTTTCTTAATAATTAAAAATGAATTCTTTCTTCAAGAAAAAGATTCTTCATATATTTAATGTTATTTTTTATTTTGTATGAAATGTAGTTAATACTCTTCTCAAATTGTTTATTTTCTATTAAACTATCAATACGATTTGGTTAATAGTCCAATTTCGTCACGATTCTTTCAATTTTATTATCACTTTTAATAAGCCGAAATGTCATGTGATCATTATAATCAACTTGGATATTTCTTAATACGGCCAATTCAATTTTTTCTTCAAGAAAATGCTTTTTCGTAGTTTGAGAATAAACGAAAGTCAGAATAGTTTCGATCAATTTGTACATTATATCAGCAGTGCTTATAAGTATAATAGACTTTGAATCAAATACTATGAAATACATTTTTTCAGAATTTTAAATTCCTTATTGAGTTGCAATATTTCAAATGCAATCGGGAAATATTAAAAAATGTCCTACGTGAAGGGAAAATCCATCCTGACCTCTCACTTGGTACTTCGGGAAGGTAAAATTATTATCGAAAATCGTGAATTAAAAAAAAAATAGAAACCATTTGAACTCTCTAACACACCGCAACACGAGGAAACAACTAACTGGCTACAGAAACAGCTTAAGCTGTTAGCAATGACAGTGTAAATTTATGTTCTTCATCAGACCAATGTAATCGTTCGAGACGATTTTCGACTGAAAATTAAAAAAATTAAGATATTTGATAAAAAGAACAAAGAAAATTTAAAATGTATAGAGGTAGTTCCACTTTGAACTATTAATCAGTTCCTGCATGTTTGGATGATAGCAAATACTTTCGTCACTCAGATATTTTTCACAACAGTGTTAAACTTTACAGCACCAAGATTATAGGACTGGTGTGGTGGAACACCTGGTATAATTTTCAATCATCAATTGAAGTTTATGATCGATCATATGCGACCGCGGAACTTTGAAACGCACAGCGGCACGTTTGAACTTGACACCGAAAGGCGAGAATTTGGATTTTTCGAATGCCACAATACGCAGCATGGATGCAGCTCCTGAAATTGCGGCAATGAAAACAAATTACGAACAATTTACGGCCTATAATTTATGTATAATTCGTCGGTAAAAAAGAAATTTTATGTTACGCTTAATAATATCGGAGGAGCTGTCTGCTGACAAACCCGTCGGATGACGACCATGCGTTCTGACATAAATATTGAGGTGATTATGTCTTGAGGAGTTGACTGATCTCTTTTATGTCGTTATGAAGTTCAATTATGTCGCAGTATTTCTTGGTGAGGCTTCGTTCATTTAGAGGTGATACAAGGAGGAAATACGTATTCGAGTTAAGGTGAGAAATTGGGAGCTGAGGACGCTATCGTAGGATCAGACATCAACACTTCTATAATATTTTCCATTAATCCTGCATTTTAATTGAGCGAAATGACGTATTAAACTAACAAACAGGTACCTTATTTATCTTTTAAAACGTATAAGAGAAACTTTTGACCACCTTAAATACCTTATCCAATATTTTTTCGAAAATATTGGATCGTATTTCCTAACTACTATTCCAGGCATGTTTGATTTTTTTTATTCATTGGGTCCTATAGAATGTCACTCATGGCTTTTTTAATTCGGTGACTGAAGTCAACTACATATTTCTCGAACAGAAAAAATTCCCAGTCGTTTTTCGGTCATATCCAAAACATGATCAATCTGTAAAAGATCTGGGCAGCGAGAGGGCTATGGAAGGAGGGAATCGGTATTTTGAAGTGAGAACCTTGTGATATAGTAGAATATTTATTACTGGTCGATTGCTGCCAAGGGCCTATCTCCACTGCGACTAAGAGATCTTTGATACGAATCATGTATTAACCGTTGCTGAGTACAGAAGTGTCTAGTTGGAAAAGGGGTTGATTTAACTCTCGTCAGTATAGACCACGATAGTTAGGTTAGGCCGAAATTATGAATTACGATCCATTCGTGGATCCGACCAATGACTTCCCCTTGCATTTCTCATGGATCTAAAAATTTCTTGAATTTCTAACCTTTCTTTAGATGCTTCGGTGAATTTCTTAACAGTTATTTCTGTTGGAACAGATTCATTGAACAAGCTAGAATCGTAACAGTTATAAAATTCTGTTTGAATGCTCTCGCAAAATTTCTGTGATATCAGACGGATGGTTTCTGAGATACATAATTTTTTTAAATGTTTTCTTTAATTTTCTAGTTATACTACTCCCGTTCGTTTCAGTTTTGATTTGAGGATGAATAGAAGTAGATATGGATGTGAAATGGACATGAAAACACTCAAGGTGCCCACTATTTGATTTATCTGTACTAAAATTTAATTTTAAATAGCGTGATTTCATCTCAAAGTTGAACCTCCAAAAGACTGCCATGTCAAAAAATTTCAATATGTATCTCACGCCAAGAGAATGATTCTAACCTAACTGATGTTGTCTATAACAGCACACCATGCTACATTATGCATAGGTTCCGCAAGTATCGAATCACTTGTATTAAAATTTCTGTTAATCAAACGTGCGAATTCTAAATTTATTTTTGGTCACTCATTCCTACGTCAAAGTGATAGTGGAGGTAGTATCTACGAACTGAACTCGAACTTCGTATTTTAGAACTCCGTACTAAGCATTTATAAGCGATTGATTTATGACAAATTTGTCTTGTTGAACCTACTAAAATGAGTTATGAATTCCTTCGTCAAACTCATTGGAGCAACACCGTTGATGATACACTCCTTGCTATGCGATCGGAAATTTGGTAACTACTTGCATATCAACTGCAATTTGAAACCATAGTCCTTCCATACAACAAAAATGAGAATGTATAGTAGTTGAAATTGCATAATAATAATAATAATAATATTGCATAATTGGATATTAAAGAAAGAACTAAGTAGTATATATGGAAAATCATATTACAATTGCTTCATTCGTTCTTGGTGATTTTTAGAAAATCATTTTATGGATTTTTTTCCACTTTAATACGAATGTACGAAATCCTGTTTTAATTGATAACTAGCACCACACATTCAATTTCATTAGGTAAACACGAATTCAAGAGGATACTGAAATTAGCAGGATATTTTTCAAACTTAGACGAATCATATCTTCGAATGTATTAGTTTCTCAGAGTTGGGAATGATAGCAATGAATTCTTATGATACAACTTACATCATAAATAAAATCAGAACGTAGGTCTTTCACTCACTTCATAAAATAACGATCAATTATTGAAATTTTGAAAAATCATATCTCCGGAAGTATTCGTTTGTTAGAGTTGAAAATAATATCAAAGGATACTTATGACGAAGCTGCATCTTTACAAAAATTGAAGTTGAAATTTGTAATTAAAAAAAAATTTTTTTTCGTTGCTCGGAAACCGCCGATTTAGCCTAACAAAGAACTTAACCGAGATATTTATCTCCCAAACCTACTCTGAAAAAAGCTCATTCCGTTCGAGAGTTATCGTGTTAACGAACGGACGGTCGGACAGAATCTATTTTAACCACGGATCCTTGATCAGTCAGTCGAACCAAAACGTATGAGACCATTTTCAGCCAAAAATTCGCAAATTACAGACATTTGGGCAAATTGATAAGCACTCTGTTCTGAGGAACAAGAGCGCCTAAAATTCTTAAAAAGCACTGACGTGATGTCAGGTTTTGGGCGTATGTTCTTTTGTCTATTTGTTCATGTCTCCTCAAGAAATACTGCATGAACCTTCAACAGAATACTAGTTTTCAATTCGATCAGATCTGTATTTTTGGAAATATTGGCAGAATAACATGCAGTTCGAATTTTTGTGCGGTATTTCCGCGGAATCTGAGAGATGGTCTCTGAAATATAAAATTTTTGAAGATTTAAATTTCATTTTAATAGAAACTTTATTTTTTTGTGATCCTCACGAAATTCTGCAAAATTTGGTCGTCGGCATTCTTCAACTAACTACCAAATTTCAGTGCAATCGGATCTGAATTAGTTCAGTTATTGAGGAAATAATAACAAAATTTCAGATGGGTATAACTCCGAAACCGTTTTGCCGCTTATGCCCATTAACGAACTTAAGAGATACTACTAACCTAAACGTTTGAGTCCATTTTCGGCAAAATCTTCGAAAATTAGAGAAATTTGGGAAAAATGAAAAGTAGAAACATTGATAGTAACTCGTTGAATACGAATTTATTTGAAATATGAAACTCACAACAAACTCTGTAGGCAGGATGACAAGTATGATTATAGTTGTGAATTTCTGTCTAATTCGCCGTCTAATCTCATACCTAAACTAACACTGTGACTTCTGTCACTCCATAAGACCAAATTCAATAGGTATTTGTAAAAAACACACAATTAGGAACACTCCGCTTACACGAATTTTATCGAAGAATTTTTAAAAAAATTGGATCTATTCATTCCACAAGTTAATAATGAATAAATACGTTTCATTCTCTTAAGTGCCAAAAAAGTTTCTATTCATAAGATATAAATAACTAAAAAGCTGTATTACTAGGTATATCAAAGAAATAATTTTTCAAATTTGACATCTTTGACTATTTGAGAAGATGAAAAAGAGTTTGCAGGTTTTTTGGCGCTCTTGTTCCTCGGAACAGAGTTCTTATCAATTTGCCCAAATGTCTGTAATTTTCGAATATTTAGATGAAAATGTTCTTAAACGATTCGGTTCGACTTACTGATCAAGATACCGTGGTCGAAAACGATTCTGCCCTCCATTAACACGATAACTCTCGAACGGAATAAGCTAGACTGTTGAAATTCTCAGAGTAGGTTTAAGAGATAGATCTCTCGGTTAAGTTCGTTATTGGGCAAAATCAGCTTGACGCTTTCGGAGTAACGAAAAAAAAAAAATTTTTTTTATATTACAAATTTCAAATTAAATTTTTTTTAAGATGCAATTTCACCATAAAAATCCATTGATATCATTTTCAACTCTAACAAGCTAATACTTTCGGATATAAGATTTTTCAAATTTTCAATAATAAATCGTACTTCTATCTTTCCACGGAATGCTGTGCTTAATTATTCTATCTATGAAGTATTATATTATATCTGTGTTCTTACATGTCATCTAATTTTCCTATGAGAGATAAATGTCAAAATTATTTCTGGTTTGTTATTCTTAATATAAAATACACCTCTTGTTCTAGAAAACAAAGTATGATTGAAAGCAAAATGACTAATGAATTAACCTCAGCTGCCGAAGAATTATGAGGATGATATTATACTTTTAAGGTGATAATATAATGCCCGTGAATATTCCATATGATGATGGAAATATATACTTTGTTAAGATACATGATCAAATTGAGTTCTGAATATCTCCAGTAAAAACAAAACTGCAATATTGGCTAAGTTTTAATTGATATTATATAATTTTCAGAATAAATTTGAGGGATGAATATCTCGGATATAAGTTCGTTATCGGGGAGAATCAGTCAGTTTGAATTTAATTTCTTTCATGATGCAATTCTATCGTAAGAATCCATTTATATCATTGCCAAAGATCAATAATTTCGGAGATATGATTTGTCAAAGTTTGAACAAGAGCGTCAAAGCCTCCTGTCCACAGGGCTTGAACCAATTGTGTAAAACAATTCATTGAACAAGGTCAAAATCGACTTTAACGGAAGATTCATACCTCCATAAAACTTATAGCGATTACAAAGGAACTTTTTACAGAAAAAATCAACAAATCAGCATGCAAAGACAATATCGAATCCGGGCTGTCACCTAGAAATATTCAGTTCACTGACTGCTCAAGCTCAATAATTCATAAGATAGAGACATGATGCAAAACATGGACGGTCTCTAGGACAGCAATCGTTGGAAAATATGTAGATCAATTTCATCAGGAAGCAAATTTGAATAGATCATGTAGAATATGAATGAGTCTTCGATATTGGTAAATGGAAATTTGAATCCGTTTCAATGGACTCTGGCGTTCCAATTCATCGATAAGTGAGATAGACCGTGAAGGTCAACGCGAGACAAAGTGACAAATAATTTTCTTTTTGACAACAACAAAAATTTAAATACTCATTCATATTCAGTGTACCTTCTATATGATATTTCATTTAATTTTATCAACTATCATTTTTAATGAAAGAAATATTTTCATTATATTTTTGAACATCCATATTATATATTTTTTTAACTTCACGAATACTATGTATAATATTATATTTTTGTGGGTTTTATAAGACGACCTGCCATTAATTAATTGTTACATACTTCCAAGAAAGTACCGGTTATTAATCATAAAAAATTTCACTTAAATAAATTGTCGAAATGCTTTTTGTCTAAGTTGGCACTTCATACTCAAACAGAGTTTGAGTAGCCGGCTCAGGTGGTGCAGTTGGAATAAAGACCTGCTGTGGTGCCGGGGTCGCGGGTTCGAATCCCGCTCAGGGCATGGATGTTTATTGTGATTGTCCGGTATGAATGTGATTACACTTTATTTCTGCTGGTTAATGACGAAAGTCAAGACCATATTTAGGGACTAGGTCCACCATGATTTAAAAAAAAAAAAAAAGAGTTTGAGTATGTCATTAAGATTATCATTATTTTTATCAGTTCATCTCAAGTGTGTTTCACGAATTTTACAATGGATAAAGATATCGACAAAGGAATCTGTTTTGAATTTTGCATTACAAATAGAATTTTGTGCGAGAAAGCATTCAAATTGTTACATAAGACCAACGATCAATGGAGTTTATTAAAACACGTGCAATAAATCGAAAAAGAGAAAAATTGTGGAATGAAATCTTCTGGATTTAGCACCGCGATATCCCACCATCTCTCAATCATTTTTAATTAAGTTTTCTTCGATAATCACAGTGTTGTGCATAATATGAATTTCTTTCGCTAGGCCAAATTGTCAACAATGAATATTTGTTAAGTTGTCTGCGTCGTTTGTGTAACGCTAATCGTCACATGTGTCAGAATTATGGACATACTATTTTTCGCTTTTGCACAACTTTAATGCACCTGCGGTCCCACAGTGCATTTGGCCAAAAACATGACACATATCGTTCCACAACCGTATCCGCCTAACTTACCATCATGTGACTGAACTGACTGTTCAAAAAACTCAAAATACCGCGCCGGAGACAGTTTCAACTCGATTAAAGAGACAATCAAAGAAAGTATTACAGGCAATTTAAAAAAAATATTTTTGTCACCGTTTCAAAGACAGGAAAATAACTTTAGCATGAGAATATTATTGTTTAAGGACAGCACTTCACATGCACTAACATCGGATGTTGAATTGAATTGACATATACATAATGAAAATGGATGGATAATTTCAAAATTATCTTTATTATGTTCAACCTGTTTATATATAAAATACCAGTAACTGATCTTAGATATGGAACCGCATTGTATAAAAAAAAGAAAGAAAGAAAAAAAAGAATTTTCCAAGTATCAAAAACTTCATCTAATTTTCGGATTCACATAAATTTAGCAGTCATTCAATGAAAAACATTTCCTGTAGGTACCAATCTTGTGAAAGCGTGAAATACATAGTTAATTTTTTCATTCCAATATTAATTTTTTACCACCTGAAATTGTTGGGAGTTCTTTTGTATTTTTGAGGAAATAGTGACTTTATACGCATATTATCATGATAGAAACTTGAATACCGCCATATCCATATGATAGGTAACCATAACTGATATGATTATTCAAATTTGAAAATTTTTTCAGTTTTTCAAAATTAAACTATTTTTTATTGCAAATATTTCATATGAAATAAGTCTCCTCCTTAACGTATTTTAGGCCAAAACACACATATGTTAACCGTATCATTTCCAGAACAAGCAGTGATTGATTCAAGAACAAGATACGAGCGTAAGCCTCGTCGTAAGCAATGGGTTGAAAAACGATCTTCCTTCTTCGTTCCCTTTCATATTCCGTGTATACCAAAACCCGCCTTCATCTACCAGGTGTTCATCCAAGAACCCCATATTTTTATCTCGATTTTTAATCCACCGCCGACTCGAGCATATTATATTACATCTAGTGTTTGATAAACACTAATCGTGAGCATAATTTCCAGCTATCATCAAATCGGAAACTCTTATATGCCAGCAGTTATGGACCATTAGCTTTACCGATCACGAAAGAGATCATATTATGCCCCTTTCGCTTAGCTTTGTTTATGAAAATGCAAAATTTCTACAGAGCGCGGTTGAGGCTCTTCCGATCTTTACTGCCCCAGATATCTTGTGAATGGAATCGTGAGGCTTGGTAGAAACGATGCGATTTAAAAAGATCCCTCGGTTTGATAACCGTTTCGAAATTTGCTTGAGCATCAGACGTGTCAAGATTTTTTTAGATTAGGATGAGTCCTCTGCGAGTGAGCAATATAATTGTAGCAATTCATTCTCGAACGCATCTCATGAAGATTTCTATCTAGAAATTCTCGAAAAATCCAAATGACATGCGATGAAGGTCAAGAAAGAGTTAAAGCTCTGAGTTCAAGGGTCAAGAATTCTCTGGAGTGTCAACAAGAGTGGGATGACATTGATGGAAATCCTGAAGATGTCAGATCCTCGACTTACCGAGGACTGTTGAAGGAAAAGCGCCCGTCGGTGGTCCATCTTCGTCTTCGAGCACCCTTATGGGCCTGGCTTGCTTCCTTCGCGACATCACCCTCTCACCTAAGCACCACAAGCGAATCGTTTTCGCACAAGTCACCTCAACTCAACCAAACACTCATTCTTCATACCGCAAGAGCTGAATTTCGAGGAGACGCTGCCTCAGATACGCACCGCACGGCGCCACGGTGCCTTCTGCCACCGCGACGTCGACGTAGAGGGGACTCCAAAGGGCGGTTGCGTCGAAACAACCCTTCGCGGGTCGACGCAAGTCCGTAAGAAAGCAAAATAGTGGATATCGCGCGTACTGGAATCCCTGGTTAGTTAATTCCTGCCGAGTCCAAGAAAATCTCAAGACAGCACAGTCCTCAAATTCTGTGGTTCGGTACTTTACCGCACTTTGTTTTGTTTATACGACGCGTCAAGTGACGTTGTTGCCGCTACGCTTAGAAATTGACTAAATGACTGTGTATTCGAGTTTGGCGGCGAGAGGAGGCCCCGCCTACAATGGATTTACCTGAGTGGAGGGGAGGAGCGCGTACTCATTCACGGGCGAAGCGTGGTGTAGAGTTCGGAAAAGTATTCATAAATCAACAGCGGTGATATTACGCCCGTTTGTTATCGCGGTTATGATATTCATAGATGATGAATGAGGGGGATGGACTTTCTAGGCCCGATCCGGTGCGAAGGACCAATTACTTTTTCGTATCACAGGATAGCCGTTCCATTGAGAATGACCCCATATTGTACGTGAATTTTGTGAAAAGTGCTTAAAATGCATTTGAGGCATATTAATTGTAGTATTTTTGAACTATAAACTTGGAACCATCCGAAAAGTTTCAATATAATCCGATTTAATTTCATCTTAGGAGTTATTTACGTGAAGGATTAACGTTTGAACAACTATATAAATGGTGTTATCGTAGTAAACCTTCACAAAGTGAAAATATGTGTTACACTGGAACTTCCATGCGCAATATAGTATTTATTTATGATATTTTTGCATTTCATTGTTTCGTCATCATTCGTAACAATGAAGAATGTTACATATGTGCAATGTGCAATGTGAGAATCATTACACGTATTGATTGATAGCAAGCTTAATCTCAGTGTTCTTATCGTTGATGGTATAAGTTTAGATGGAAGCAAATAGGTGATAATATGGTTACTACATAATTGCCATCTCCTTTACGTCTTTGAAAGGCATAAATTTTGCTTTGTTGAATCTTCAACGTAGGAAAATATTCAACTCTACCAAACGTACCTTCCACAGGCATAGGTATAGGGGGCGTCAAGAGGACGAATCCCCCTCATGAGTTATGAACTTTTTAGGTATTGTCTATAGGAAGAAATTGATAGGATTCGATAAAAATCAACATCATCACAACAAGCTATCAACGACGGTGGTATCTTCAGAGCATTATTTCTTTGATACAGTTGGAGAGAGTATTACGGAGAACCTACATTAATAATTAATTCCTTTGGACATGCAGCTGTGCTAAAAGCATATGCTGGGTGAATAAGAAACAAGATCACCCATGATGAGTTTATGTACAATTTCACGTTTAGATATACAAAAGGATCTTCTCGATGGAAATTCAAAGAGAGAACAAAATGAAGAATACACTAAATTCGTCCGTTTGTCGAAAGGAACACTTTCCTATTATAAAACTGCAATACAGACTCTTCTTAATTTTGATAGAAGGACTGAGCAGTCTTCAGGATGATCGTAATGATTGTAGAATTCCATTAAGTACATCAAAGATTTTATATGATTGTATGATTATCCTGAAACTTCTAGGTCTTCTGAGGGGAAATCTCGCAAACTCTTAAGAGCTTGTGCGAGTTGGGGAATAAGTTATGCTGTTTAGGATTTGTTACTGAGTCCAGTTGTGGTACATCATGTTAATATTTAACCAAAAAGTGAATGCTGGTCGCTACCTTCTTTCTAGGATTATTTTACCCAGCCTGGGATTAAACCAGAAAACGTACTCGTCCTATTCCCACGCTTTACCACTAAGCTAACGGAACTCATTTAGATAATGTTGGGTATAGGTACACAAATCAAATTTACTTTTTTCTCCTTCGTATTGACTCGAATTGTTTTCATAACGATATGGGTAAGTTGATGGTATAAAATAATATCATTTTAGCACGCTTGTTCCCCTGAACGGAGGGCCGATTATTTTGCTCAGATGTCAATAGTCTTTAACGTTTAGTTTCGACGATTGATGAAGAATCTGACTTCTAACTTAATTCTCTCCATCCGGCCGGCCGTAGGCACAAACTCTCGAACGAAATGAATGAGGGAGTTGAAATTTGCAGGGTAGGTTTGAGGCATGAATAGTTTGTTAAAGGGCAAAATCCACCAAGTGGTTTCGGAGTTATATTAATCTGGAATTGTGTTCTCCCGATAACTCTAAAAATACTGATCTAATTTAAATGCCACTTGGTAGTTGATTGAATGAAAAATAGCGACACGAAGACTATCGCAAAATTTCGTTAGGATCGTGAATAGAATATTAATCTGTCACTCAGAAATTATTCGTCAGAAATCGCTGGAATATTGCATGAGCTTTCAAAACCTTATTTTACAGCCAATTTCAAGATTGAAACGTGATCAGATCTATATTGTTGCAAATATAGGGATAATATTATATTTTTCCAAGTAGCCTAGGATGAGTTCAGTATCTGGACGATTAAAGGCTATATGAATTTGAAAAAGTGCACCAGAGTAGACTGACTAACCTCAGCGCTTTTCCAATTTTCTTCATTTGGATCTGCATATTTGCAAATGTAGTTGTTATACAAAATAAAAGAATATTGCGAGACTACATCATTATTAACCAATATGATTATTCTATACCATCTATTTGGCGACGTTTCGCAGAATATTTCATCAGCTTCTTCAGGTCTAAATGTTAAAATCAAAATTGGAATTTACCTGAACAATAATACACAAAACAACGAAATAAAATACCTCTACATATAGAGGTATATTCAGATTAGGCCTGATAAATATTGAATAAAATAATTTGCTCGGATGTTCCGTATCCGACCTAAGCCATGCGTATTAAAGTGGAACATTTCTAAAATTTCCTCATTTTAAAATGTTTTTCGTTATCACAAAGTTTAACTTTATACTTTGTTACTGTGATACCTAAGAACAAATTAGTTCTAGTTTATGAACTAGAACTAATTTGTTTATCAGGTACAATCATATAAAGGGTAAATAGACTGGTATAAATGTGGGGTTTGTCGGTACGGTGGTGTCCAAAAACAAACATAAATGTGCAAGAAAAAGAAACGTAGTGGTTGACGCAGTTGTGAACATTCATACAGGGTCTCTATAAATGATTGTAACATCGCAGTTGGCTTTGAATAATGATTTGCCGCTCCTCGCTAAGGATCCTGACTATTTTACAGGCCTTCGTATATATCAGCCTTCATAATTGTATTGTCAGAAAATGAATTATGCGGATGGAATCGTGACAGTATATATATGAAGCGACAAAATAAGAATATTTCAAAGCCAACTGTCCTTGTTACAATCATTTATAAAGACCCTGTAGTTTCGAGATAAAGGCGTTTGAATATTCATAGAACTTTCGCAAATTATGAAAATTGCGTCCATCTGTATTGTAACAACATTAAGGTAATACAGTAAATTATTTGAGTGCCTAAATTTGAAATGAATGTTGATTTGTTTTCTTGTCGCACATTCGTTTTGTCTTTGGAAAATAATCCAAGAACCGATGATCAGGTCACACTGGGGTTATGCATTTCAGAAGACATTCGTGCTTTTGTTATGGAATGCTTCCACGTCTAACGTAGCTGTATGGGTCAACATTGACTGTACAATGTAAATAGGTGGAATATATTTATCAATTAGACTGAACATACATTATTGAATTAGGGAGATTAGTTATACTTACTGTCCGATTCCTACTTTATTACTATTGTAGGGAACTACAAGAGCTGATCAAGCCGTATTGATAAGTTCATCAGTGAGAGCTGGAACGGCTCGCTGAACAACTATGTTATGTAAGACCAATTTAGTTCTAGTTTATACAGGGTGAGTCTTTAAGTTGTACATTAATTTTAACCATCGATTCCTCTCGTCAAATGAAACACCTTTTTCATTCAACATTTTTCCAGATTTGGCACCAGTAAAAAGTTATAAGCCTTTAAAGATTTTACAATGTGCAAAGCCACCCCTGAACTGTCTTTAACTGTTGAACACAGATACACGTACTGGATTCAATATCGCATAATTATATGAAAGCTTTTATTTGTTGCTCGAAATTCAACGAAATTGTCTGAGAAATCTTATTTACTCACTGAAGTCTTATGAAATGATTTCAAATAATCCTTATGCTGCTAAAACACTGACTCCAACTTTATTTTCATTGAATATCCACTATGAGATTATCCACAATATCTTCTTGGCCTATTTTCACATTCATTACATATTTTAGTTCGCATCATATAAATGAATATAATATCAATATCCAACTAACAACAATTATTATAACCTCTACTCTACTGAATCGAGAAAAACAATATTTGATTAATCTGTTGTTATATTATACTGTGACAGATGCAGGCACAGAAATGTAATAATTATTAGAATATTAGGTTAGCCGGTGATGTAAGGGATTAACGTCCGTTGTTATTTACGTTTATTGTTCACATAATTGCGTAGATCCAGATTAAGAAGTTCTCATCAATAATAATTGGGATAATAGGTGGAATGGTATTTTAATTAAATTTAATAAATAAGATGACATGGATAACAGATAATTTAAATGTTTCATATCCACTATTATTGGGGATACATGGAGAAAAATTCATAGATGAATACAGTGAAAAAAATTACAAAGAAATACGACAAAAAATGTCAACTCTAACAAGCCAATACTTTCGGATATAATTTCTCAAAATTTCAATATTCAAAATTTCAATAATAAATCGTAGTTCTATGTTATCACAAAATGCGAATTCTATCAGTGTTCACTATTCATTCATGTGATCTTGTCTACCTATAATAGACATCACATTTATTTATGTTCTAGTTTATTTATATAATTTGTACTTTTAAAATATTTTGGGGTTCCGCATCTTGAATTTGTGAATATATAAAAGACTGTTTTGATACCGAAAATAATATTGAGTTGTTGCATATTGAATAATTTATGTGCAAATATTGGAGATGATGTTTCAGAAGATTTAGAATTGCATAATTTTGATGATGTAGTTTATGAAGGCAATAGGAAAAACAACATAATGGAATCATCAAAAGAAATTACTGTTCGTTGACCAACGAGGTTCATATTACCTTTTACTTCCTTAAGTAGTGAGACATGTTCCTATATACAGTATTTTCACAATGTTGCCAGCAAAACAACGCTGGAATATTGATCTATATTTGTGTATGAAATATTCTTTCTTTAGTTAAGTTTCATAATACAGAATGAATGTGTTAGTGGTATGAACTATCAAATTATGAAAACGGGATTCCATTTTATCAATATATTATGAACTACTAAAATAATTTGTTCGTCAGCCTTTACCTATTCAAATATCAGGAATTAATGGATAATCTGCTATGATTATCTCCAGCCTAGCTCTAAACATTTCGATGATACTTTCCTTAGGTATTTTGAGTTGTGAAAACTATGCACCGAGGGCAAATTGAAACAACCCGTTCCACGAGGTTAAATCATTGCAGATTGCTAATTTAATCTTGATAAATGAAATATTATTTCAATTCAATTTCTTCTATGGTGCAGTTCCATTATAAAAATCCATTGATATAATTCCCAACTCTGAGAAACCACCAATACTTTCGGAGATATGCATGGATTGTCAAAATTTGAACAAGAGTGCCAAAGCTCCTGCCAGAGGGCTTTCCCCCTTTTTTGGTGCGAGGTTCACTATGTCGCGATGGGGAGATGAGTAGACGATTCATTTCATTCAATTATATAGAGAATATAGATGTCTTTGGAATACAAAGAGTCCTCTTTATAAAAACAGAATAGAAATCTCCGAAGTTGTTATCATCAAGAATTGCATAAGTTACACAATTCAAGATGTATCACGCACTTTCACAACAACTGGTATGTTAACACTGGCATGTGTTAACGTCTTGCAAATATTAATATGCTGGGACGTAACTGGAATGCGAGTTTAACTAGCAAATGTATCCACAGTGTGCCAGTAACTAGCACGTGAGCTACTGCCCTGTTTTACTAGCATGTGTATTCCCTGCTTATTTCTCACCGCAATGAGTACTCCGCTACCCTCCTACCTTCTTCCTCTTCTCTTCCTCTTCTCCCTCCTTCCGTTGAGCAACGATCTCTTCGAAAAATTGAATAGTGGTTTTCATCAACCAATTTGGACTCCACCACAGTAATAGTTGATATTCCTGGTGCAGAGTCCAGATAACACATATCATGCTAACCTTTAGTTTCAACGGTGAGAGACCGATAATTTATCAGCCGAAGTAATAGTTACAAATCAATTGATATTATTATTAAGTATATTCATCAGTCAATGAACGGGTGCACTGAAGTTCCTAACGACACATCGGTACTTTGAGATATGTTTTGAACGCTCTATATGAAAGTTAAGAACTCAACAGCCCAACAATACTTTACGTTCAGAAATTCAGTCATCTGCGATGGATGAGTCTGTTGTCCGCCAACAATAAGAACGTCCAAATTCCACATCATAACTCTGGTATCATTCTTCAGGAAGGTAGCTGATGTTTACTAATAACTGCGCATCCCTATTGTTTAAATCTCGTCCGCCGATCGCGTAAATAATTCCAGAAGGCGGCTCTGAATTATAAGCCCCCTTTTCGGCACCGCGAATATAGAATAATATTTCCATAGAGGAATATTGTGTGCCTCGCTGTCAGCCGTCCTTTCTGCGTCTTTGACGGACGACATCCAGAAGCGACCGCTGCCCATTTATTAGGGCATATCCAGTTGTCCATCGGCATGTTTGGCTCACAATTTCAGCTTTTCAGCCATCATACAGGAACATTTGCATGTCTAGCAAATGTCGCGTGTGACAGATTTATTGGAGGCATAGAACTCCGACCGTAGGATCAGATGAGCAGACTCGATGGATATTAAAAGGAGAAATACAGATTCCTTCATCCTTTATTGCATTGTTGGTTTTGAGGGGCTGTCAGATTGCATGTGGGGATATAGATTTGTAGCGAGTTATTGAACGGGGTTCGGTATGTTGGTTACTGGTGGACTTTAATATCGATCAGTCATGAATAAGAGACTATAAGGAGGCTAGAGGAAGCATGTTTCCTACCTATCGTATGAGGGTTCAGTGGAATACTTGATGTAGGGAAAATCTGGTTCATCAAGCTGACTTTCACAATTTATAAGTTCAATTAGACGCTTTTCAGCTAGATATTAATCATTGTATTTTCATATAAAAAATAATAAAACACTGACAAGTCCTCAGAATCTTCAATAGCCTCATTCATTACGAGTGCCCTCGTATGGAATTATCAGTTTCAATGGCACAGGTTGATTAATGTTTGAAGGAACAGAAATATACTAACAGACAAAGAAACTGCAACGCCCAGAAGGATCTCTTTAAATTTTAATTTTTCTTGTTGGTAAAACATAGATAGTATAGCAGGGTGTAAATGATTGAAATTTGAATAAAAAAAACGAAAAGTTTACAATTTTTTTTAATAAATTTGTTTGTCCACCGCTATTATCTATACACTCCTCAACACGTCTTGGCATTTTTGCAATAAGATGGTCTATTTCTTCTTGAGGGATACTATCCCAAGCTACCTGTCTTCATGTATCAGATCCGCCAAAGTCCGTGGGGGCTGGGGTACATTTCCAAGCCTTCTACCCATGATGTCCCAAACATGCTCTATGGGCCAACGATCGGGAAATAAGGGCGACTATGGCAAAAGATTCCAACGGGTCGCTTAAAAAAAGTTTAATCTTACTCGGGCAACATGAGATCGATTATTATCTTGCTGAAATATTGGATTCTCGAGCCGGTTAAGGTAAGGGAGAACATATGGCTCCACTATTTCTTGAAGGCAACGCAGCACTGTCATGTTATCTCCAATAAAGACTTAAGGTGATTTACTTGCATGTGCAATAGCACCCCATACCATAACGCCTACTGTCCGGTGTACATGACGCTCAATATAAAACTGAGGTTCACGTCTTTCTCCCCGACGTCGTCTAACCCTTCTTCGGCCATCATGTGCACCCATGGAGAATCGAGATTCATCAGAAAAGACCTGATGCCATTCCACATTCCAATGTTGACGTTCTCTGCACCACTGTAATCGTTACCGGCGATGCTCAATCGTCAGAGGAAACACAAGATGGGGTCGATAATGCTGCAGTTCAAAAGACCTTATCCGGCGGTAAACCGTTCGGACAGTTACAGGATGGCCTTGTTCTCCTAAACACTCATCAGCCAAAGATCGAGTTGTCGCAAATCGGTCTCTAATAGCCATAAGTCTTAGACGTCGATCTTGACTTGATTTGTGCCCCTTCGACGTCCGGTGCCTACATCTTCGATTTTGGGCATTATCAAACCACGCTTGACAACATCTCATAACAGTAGTTGGATATCTGTTCGTACGGTTAGCGATTTCTCGAAATGACAACTTCTTGGAGACCAATAATTCGACCTCTTTAAAATTCACTTAGCTGGCGATAAATTCCGCGTACACGTGCTCTATGCATTTTAACAACAACTAAACATCGACTTTGGATCTCCTCGAACAGCTGGTTTGTTGTAAAATTTAAAAAAATTGGTTCAAGCATTGACGTGAAGTCAGGAGCTTTTGCGCGTATGTTCTATTGTCCATTATCCTGTATTGGACACTCTTAATCGAAGTTACCATAGGAAATTCGCAAAATCGCAATTTTTTTTCGTAATTTTTAAAAAATTTTCTAGGGGTGCGGTTCTAAAAAAAAACAAGCTTCAGTTCGATCGAATATTTATTGTTTCAGTTATCAAGGAAATAATATTCCAGGTGGGTATAACTCGGAAACCGTTTGACCGATTATGCCCAAAAACGAACTCAACTCTCCCTTTCGGATACGCAACCTACCCTGAGAATTGCAAGTCCCTATCTCCTTTTGTTCGAAAGTTATCGAGGCAACGGTCACCCATCTACTGAACTCACACAAGAATACTCGAATCTCCACCAATATCCAACCGATCGTGTTAAAACTTGAAACTTGGCACTAAAGTTAGGTTATGAAGTCTCTTGCAAAATTTCAGCAATTTCAAACGAAAAGTTACTGATATATAGAATTTTTTTTTTCAATTATCAATGATTTTTTTAGAATACTATACAAATACTATCCTCACGAAATTTAGCAAGAATTTTTGCGTTGGCATTCTACAACTAATTACCATGTTTGAATTCAATCGGTATAGTATTTTTCGAGTTAATGAGGAACAAAAAACAACCAAATTTCAGATGGCTATAACTCTAAAACCGTTTGGCTGATTATGCTCATAAACAATCTGAAATGTCGCGTTCTGGTGCACATCCTAACCTGAAAACTTCAAGCTGCTATCTCTTTCCGTTCTAAAGTTATCGTGAAAACAAAAATATTTTTTAATAATTTTTTTTTAATTTTCTAGCCATACGATTCACACAAAATTTCACAAACGTGCTAAGGTTCATATTCTACAACTACTCACCAAGTTTCAATTCGATCGGATTCATATTGGTTGAAAACAAAATTATTACTCGGAAACCACTGGGCCGCTTATGCCCATTAACGAACTTGTCCGTCGTATTGGGATGCGCCACCCACCCTGAAAATTTAAAGTCGCTAGCTCTTTTCGTTCTCAAGTTATCGTGGCAACGGCCGGACGGCCGGACGGCCGGACGGCCATACGGCCGGACAGAACCAAATTTGACCTCGAATTCTTCATTGGGGAGTCGAACTAAATCGTTTGAGACCATTTTCGTCAAAAAATTCGAAAATTACAGACATTTGGGCAAAACTATAACGCGATGTTCCCCAGAACATACGCGCAAAAAAATTGCAAAAACCGACTACAATATGCAAGTAACAAAAAATGTTTAGATGAAAAAACCTTCACGATTTCTTTCTCCAAATTTTAATCATTCACTCTTTGCTATACTATCTATGTTTTACCAAAAAAAATGAAATTTAGACAGCTCCTTCTGGGTGTTGCAGTTTCTTTGTCTGATAGTATATGTCAGTTAAACTGAAACACTTCAATTAAGCTACCATATCTGAAATTAAACAACGATTGTTTCTTCAATCAACTTCCTATCATATAACTTCTTCATATGAGTATCGTAACTAATTCGTTTTTACTTATGTCTTCAAATACAAATCAGAAAGAATAAATGGGTTCAAGCCCTGTGGACACGAGCTTTCTGGCGCTCTAGTTCAAACAGATAAATTATATCTCCGAAAGTATTAGTTTCTCAGAGTTGGGAATTATATCAATGTATTCATTTGATAGAACTGCATCATAAAGGAAATTCAATTCAAATAATAGTTTATTTATCAAGATTAAATTAGCAATCATGAGAATGAGAACTGCACCATGGAAGAAATCAACTTAAATCTGGCCAATTTTGCCCAATAACGAACTTAAACGAGATATTCATCTCCCTAACCTACACTGAAAATTTCAACTACCTACCTCATTCCGTTCGAGAGTTATATCTATGTCTATGGATGAAAAGCAGTCTCACTACTCTCAGATCTCTTACTTCATGTTCCGTTCCGAAATGTAAGACTTTTCTGAGAAAAACTAATTTCGGAGCAAACAACTGAGATTTTTCTCACTTCGCTCACAATTCTTCAATTGATTAGATAATGTCATGTCTCAGGAAAATAAGTTGACATTATGACAATTCATACATAGAATAATTATATCATTATGTGACAACGTTGAAATACGATTTATTATTGAAATTTTGAAAAATCATATCTCCGAAAGTATTAGCTTGTTAGAGTTAAAAATGATATCATTGGATTCTTATGGTAAAACTGCTTATTGAAAAAAATTTAATTTGGAATTTGCTTTGTAAAAAAAATTTTTTTTTTTGTTACTCCGAAACCATCTGTCCGATTTTACCCAATAACGAACTTAGCCGAGATATTTATCTCCCAAACCTACTCTGAAAATTTCAACTGTCTAGCTCATTCCGTTCGAGAGTTATCGTGCCTACGGCCGGCCGGATCAGCCGGCCGGACCGGCCGGACGGCCGGACAGAATGAATTTCGACTACGGATTCTTGATCAGTGAGTCGAACCAAATCGTTTAAGACCATTTTCATCGAAAAATTCGAATATTACAGACATTTGGGCAAATTGATAAGCACTCCGTTCCGAGGAACTAGAGCGCCAAAAACTTGAATTCTAGAGTTTTGTTCGATGTTTAGCAACGGGAATCTGTTCAGGTCTGTCTGGTCATCCAGCAAAATTTATATCTTATTATGCCTGTTTTTGTCAAATTAATGTTCTATCTGTAAAAGATTTTTGGCATATGTGGATTTTTATGTCTTCAATATAGGAATTCTGGTGTTCTTTTATCCTATAGATTCAAAAGCTTTACCTTCTCGGCCAAATGATAGACAAGGGCATGTGCCAGAGGTTGACAAATTTACTCCTGATTTCTTGATTTTAGAGAAGATTTCATTATTATTTTTCCTGATTGTCCTAATGAATTTATGGTTTTATATGAGATTTGGAAATTTTAGTTTTTGGCGTGCTTTTTACGTTTACATAGTGGCTATCAATTCGTCCAAATGCTTTTATCGATAATTTGTGCAACAAAAAAAATAGTTCGATGAAACCCATTGGAAAGGGAAGAGAATATAACAAAAATCAAAGGAAAAATAATTCACTAGTGGTCTTAGGTCCGAAGTGGAAGGGGGTTTATAAGGGTAAAAAACGGTTTTCCTCGATTTTAGACAAAAAAGTCCAAATTTTATCCAAAAAAGTTAAATGGAACTTAATTGCAAGGTTTATTAATTTTTCAAATGATGAACCTTTGGGAATCCAATTTTTGTAACATCTTTAAAATTTCACACAATTTCGAGTAGGTATGGGAAATTGATTCAATACAAAAACCAGAAAATATGCCGACAGATTCATATTAAATTTTTACCAAGTTTCCAATTCTCATTCGATTTTGGTTCGATATTTACCCAAAACATATTAAACCTGTGCTGAAGCCTTTGAAAATGGTAAAAAGTGAAAACAAGATAATAGTAGGATGAAACCCATTGGAAATGGAAGAGAATATAACAAAAATTAAAGAAAAAATAATTTAATTGTGATATGAGGTCCGGAAGTGGAGGGGGTGAGTTTTTAAGGGTAAAAAACGGTTTATCTCGATTTCCGGAAAACTACAAGCCCTATGGAAAACATTAAATAGCAAAGTTGCCGGTATTAAAAAGATCTACAGCTTCGGTATTTAAACTTTTTTCGCATGACCTCAAAATTAATGTGAATAATTCAAGTAAATAAGTATTAGGTTTTTTATTTTTATCTTACACAAAAAATCATTTTTTTCACAAATTTTTGTGAAAATTTACCTTTTTATGTCACAAAGGCACTGAAATTTTTTTGATTCAAAATATTCATTCTCTAGACTTATTTTGACTTAATATTGAAAATGCACCCTAATTTTCAATCGAAAATTCTCACGTCAAAATATTTGCTTTTTTAAAAAAGTCGGTAGTGTTTTGTTCATTGAAATTTCTTCTTTCAGATGGAGTAAGAAAATATACATTACTATGGTAAATTTTCTCAGAAAATGCTACGAAAACACAGGAAGTAAGGCCAGACAGTCCTAGCGCCTTCTCCAATTCTCTATGAAATACCTTTTGATGGGCTAAAATTTTCCGTAGATCACTCAGGTATGAGTCATTCCATTTGAAATTGTCTAATTGACAAAGCCGACCCATTTTAGAATTTTGTTTAACTTTGAGGAACTCTTCCTTAGGGTCCCAAAGAACAAAATTTACACGAGTTTGATTTTTACTAGCGCTTGTTTCCGCCTATTTAAATAAAAACTTCCCAAAATCGATATTTTCTGTTTGAAGATATCTATATAATCAAAGCGGAATTCTTCGGGGAAAAGATAGTAGTTTAAGTGTAGGTAACGATAAGTGGCTCAATCAATACCTTTGAATAATGGCAGCGTGCTAAAAATGAGTGTTTTTTACTCATTTTTCGTAAATTTCAATCGACTCTGGTGTCTTAACTATTGAGAATTAAAAACTTATGCTGCGGGGGAATTAAGTATACATATCATAGATAAAATTCAGCCACGGGTCGACCTGAGCAGCCCACTCTTAATAGAAGAAAACTTTGCTTGAAATTTTGAAATTTAAAAAAATCCCATTATTAAGGTTATAAAACGAACGTGTTGACTGTGAAATAAAAATCTAAAACTCACAGAATCTACTGTTCTTACCTCCAACTTTGAATGACTACATCATTTGTTTTGTTATTTTTATGTTTAGTGCATGTACAGCTGTTTTTTTACAGCAAAAATCAACTCAATTTTTTATTTTTTTCCAATTGACTCCTAGTTTTTATCTCAGATAAACATTCGGATTTATATATAGAATTTTCATATATTTTCATGTATGCTTGTAGAGGTAAGCTCATTCGTATAATTTGACCGTATTGCATTTTAAAGAAAGCAAGAATACACGTTAATTTAAAAAAGTAATCAACAATATCGGTACTTATTAATTATAAGTGGAAATGTTTAACGGGTAAACATTTCCACTTATTGATATTACTCCGCATGATCCATATTTCTATGTTTCTTATTAATTATATTATGAAAAAAAAGTGTGCGTGTAATCTTTACGCGCGATTGAAGTAAAACTTCTTTAACGTTTACGATACATATCACTAAAATAATTCAACTTACTTAAAATAAATATCATATTATAATTTAATTACATTTATTATTCTTTTTGATGAAAAGTAGTTTTTATCCATTACTAAAATCATCAAAATTTTCGCTGTAAAGAAACAGCTCGTACATGCACTAAACATAAAAATAACAAAACAAATGATGTAGTCATTCAAAGTTGGAGGTAAGAACAGTAGATTCTGTGAGTTTTAGATTTTTATTTCACAGTCAACACGTTCGTTTTATAACCTCAATAATGGGATTTTTTTAAATTTCAAAATTTTAAGCGAAGTTTTCTTCTATTAAGAGTGGGCTGCTCAGGTCGACCCGTGGCTGAATTTTATCTATGATATGTATACTTAATTCCCCCGCAGCATAAGTTTTTAATTCTCAATAGTTAAGACACCAGAGTCGATTGAAATTTACGAAAAATGAGTAAAAAACACTCATTTTTAGCACGCTGCCATTATTCAAAGGTATTGATTGAGCCAATTATCGTTACCTACACTTAAACTACTATCTTTTCCCCGAAGAATTCCGCTTTGATTATATAGATATCTTCAAACAGAAAAATTTTAAAGCAAAAGTTGATAAAGCTTAAAAATATCGATTTTGGGAAGTTTTTATTTAAATAGGCAGAAACAAGCGCTAGTAAAAATCAAACTCGTGTAAATTTTGTTCTTTGGGACCCTAAGGAAGAGTTCCTCAAAGTTAAAAAAAATTCTAAAATGGGTCGGCAACAATTTTTTTTATTTTTAGACGATTTTATATGGAATTACTCGTATATAAGTTATCTATGCATATAATTAACATAAAAATTTTACAAGTTTCAAAATATTGTAGATGTCTAATTAGATATTACCTTATTAACTTAGCATTTTTCGAATAAATTTACCATAGTAATGTATTTTCTTTTAAAGTATCAGAAGGTAGAGATTTCAACGAACAAAAAACCCACCGACTTTTGATATTTTGACGTCAGAATTTTCGATTGAAAATTCGGCTGCTTTTTCTATATCAAGTCAAAATCAGGTGAAAATATAAATATTTTAAATAAAAAAAAATACTGTGTATTCGGGACATAAGAAGGTTACTTTTCACCAAATTTAGTGACAAAAAATGTTTTGTAAAAGATAAAAATGATAAACCAAAAACTTTGAATTTTTCACATAAGTTCTGATGTTATGTGAAAAAATTGTAAATACAAAAGGTTTTAGATCTTTTTTTTACCTACAACTTTGCCATTTAACTTTTCCATAAGACTTGTAGTCTTGCCGAAAATCGAGATCAACCGTTTTTTACCGTTAAAAGCTCACCACCTTCCACTTCCCGACCTCAGAACGACCGTAAATTATTTTTCCTTCAAGTTTTGTTATATTCTCTTCATTTTCCAATGGGTTTCATCCTACTATTATTTTTTTTTGTCCCAAAAATTATCCACCCTGCTCTATAGATATATGCTTACCTTTCTATTGAATAAAAGATTGAAAAAATGGAAAACCTTACTTTTTCAAATATCTTCCTAACGGTTGTTATGATGGAGGGCAAATTTTGGTAGTGACATTAGGATAATTAATTTCATGTCACCACTTATTCCATCCCTTATGAATGCATGGTAGTTTTGACGCGATCTTAAGGGTTATTACATCATATTTTTTCAAGTTTTGAATTATTTGAAAGAATTATTCTAAAAGTTGTTCCTTTAGACTTTTCTACGCAATAATGTTACTCTTGTAAAAATTCGATAGATATCTATTCTATTTTGAGTTCACTGTGGACTTATTATGAACACTATAAAAGTAACTACACTCTTGTCCACTACAGTTTTTTGTCATCTGACATATGTTTCGGAAACAAAGTTTTAATCTTCAAAGAAGAAGCTTTACTGTAACGCTTCGTCTTTGAAAATGGAAACTTTGTTTCCGAAACATATGTCAGACGACAAAAAACTGTAGTGGACAAGAGTGTAGTTACTTTTATAGTGTTCGATAGATATCGTCGTTTCCGATTTATTTAAACCCAATTGTAAACATGTATTTTACCGTAATCGTTAGATTCCTACAATATCAAATAGACTTTGTAATTGGCACGTGTGCTGTTATTGTACTCGACAGTGGAAAATGTTAAATGCGTCTTTTTTGCAATTGAACGTTGAACAGCAAATATTGGACGCAGTAATAAATGACCCCACAGTAAGTACACGCAGATTTGGATTAAGAATGGATATTTCCCATCAAAATGTTTTAAGAGTTCCGCATAACAACTATTACATCCATACCACTATCGGCAAGAGCAGGAATAGCTACACCTATTACCTATCTCTTAGAGTTGAATTTTGTGAAACATTAGAGTTCCGAATGAACCAAATTTTTTAAGCACTATATTCTTTTTACGGCTTACACAAGAATCTGTAGAACTTGTTTAAATGAACATTTCCTTAATAGATATACCGAGTCATTGGCCAGCTCGTAGTTGTGATCTTAATCCAATGGACTTTACATTATGGAGTTATTTGAAATCTAAAGTGTATAACATTCCTAATTAATACAGTAAACAGTAAAATTCAACAAGAATTTACGAATCTACAAAACGATCAATTACTATTAAATGGATGAATGCGTTTGCTAAATAAAAGAATTAAAGTATGTATTCAACAAGTTTTTGCAAAAGTTGTTGTGAAACATTATTTTCGCCATTAATTAAAGGTAGACGCTCACTTAGGCGAAGCGTCGCGAACGGAAGCGCGGCGAGTCATTTCGCCGAGAACCGCGCATTGGGACGAAGCGTCGGGTCGCGTATCGGAAGGAATTGAGAGTCACATCTTTAATTACTACCAAAATTCGAACTTTGGTAAGGCCCTTAATATTTAGTTTAAAAAAGATATACATATTTAAAGAAGTACCCTTATTTTTGGATGTACTTTCTGCTCTAGATATTAACGTTCATAATTCTGTATCACCTTTAATACGGGTTAGGAAGAAAGTGGGTGACCAAACTGAACCTTGGGACACCCCAGTACTGCAGCTGAACCCTTGGAATTGACACCATCCATGGCCGAATGCTGCTGTGAAAAAATTCCTCATCCACATTTAGAAACCGTCGGGTAAACCATATGAAGACTGCAGAAGACTCTGATGCCGATCGAAAACTTTGGACATGTCCAGAGCAACTGATCTCGAATCTCCATATCGCTAAATGCTCAAATGGTTAATGCAGGTAGTGTTCCGTAAAATGCGGTATATTGCACCTATTCAGTGCCTTTGAAAATGATAAAGAGCGAATAAAAATACTAGTAGGATTAAATCCATTAGGAAAGGAAGAGAATATAACAAATATTAAAGGAAAAATAATTTACGGATGATCTTAGGTCAGGAAGGGGAAGAGGGTGAGTTTTTGAGGACAAAAACGGTTTATTTCGATTTCCGGTAAAACTACATGTCCTATGGAAAAATGTTAAAGGGCTAAAATTCAGGTAATAAAAATATCTACAACTTTTGTGTTTACACTGCATTACGCAGCCTCAAAATTTATGTTCATAAAAGTTTTAATTGGATTCTTGATATTAACTTCATGAATTTATGGCCAGATAGAAGTGAAGGTATAGTTTGTATTACGTTTAACTCTTCTATGACTATTCTGTTCGAAGAATTTCCTCAGAATACGAAATAGAAAAATAAATGAAAAACTTCCTGGAATATTATCACAGTATGTATTCAAAACAATTGTGTATCATTGTTAGACAGGGTGTTACATGAGTGCTTTGCCATAGCCTAGTGAATTTGATTATTTTCAGGACAGTACTCAGAATATCGAGGTTTTTCTTTCAAACTTCGAAATCTATATTATTTACATTAGTTTGAAAAGTGACGTTATTGCCATGAAGAAATACACATTTGAGTCTAATAAATTCAGTGTTTGTTTAAAATGGCACGCATGTTACAAGAGAGTAACAAACATTTGCTGAGATTTTGGATTTTAGAGCTTTTCAACGAAATATCGTGAACTATTTTGAAACATGAAATTCATCAGTAACAAGTATTGACATTATTTAAAAAAAATTGTCTATTGAAAAGAAAACAATCAAACTTATTCATTTCATTTCTTACCACATCATTTGTACGAGAAATTGAGTCCCTCAATTTCTGCACATTTCCTAGCTCTCAACAAGAGATCATCCTTCTTATAGGAAATGGTAGCCATATGGCACGGCCACCAAGGTTGCCAAATTTTGTTAGAATTTGTTTTTCCTTTTACTCTGTGAACACATTTTTTCTGGGTATTAAATTACCTGTATGTGCTCCATATGTGAAATACATAAAAAAATAAATAAATAAATAACTCCTCTCGATTAATTTATGTGGGGTTATTCGATAGATAAGGTGTATGCCACTGAAATCACTCCACGAAGCAGTTAAGGAAAAGGATAGAAGAAGCTTTCGCGGAAGTAAGGCACAATTCCGACATGCTAAGGAGGGCAATAAATAATCTCTTGCTGAGATCTAGGAAATGTGTAGAAATGGGACTTCATTTTGAACATCTCTTATGATACTTCCCGTTCAATGATGTGGTGTGAAATGACATAAATAGATTTGATTGTTTTCATTTCAATAGACCATTTTTTCAAAAACAAGCCCTGTGGACAGGAGCTTTCTGGCGCTCTTGACAAACCGACAAATTATATCTCCGAAAGTATTGGTTTCTCAGAGTTGAGAATTATATCAATGTATTCTTATGATAGAACTGCATCATAAACGAAATTCAATTCAAATAATAGTTTATTTATCAAGATTAAATGATCAATCTGAGAATGAGAACTGCACCATGGAAGAAATCAAATTAAAATACCTGAAATGAATTTGACTATCTCTCATAGAACAGGATGACATGTACTAGTATGAAAACAGATCATATAATAAATCATAGATAGAATAATTATAGCATTCTGTGAAAACATAGAAGTACGATTCATTATTGAAATTTCGAAAAATTTATATATGTCCGAAAGTATTAGCTTGTTGCAGTTGAAAATTATATCAATGGATTGTTATGGTGAAATTGCATCTTAAAAAAAAATAATTTTGAAATTTGTAAGTCAAAAAAAAGTGTTTTTTTTTGTTACTCCGAAACCATCTGGCCTATTTTGCCCAATAGCGAATTTATCTTCCTAACCTACTCTGAAAATTTTAACTGCCTAGCTCATTCCGTTCGAGAGTTATTGTAGAAACAAAATTTAAAAATTTTCAAATTTTATTTTTCATACTTTACGTAACCGATCAATACAAAACTACCCATGCGTCTAAAGGTCATGATTCTACAAATTGATGCTAAATTTAAGATCGATCGAGTAATCGGTTTCGGAAGTATTCATAAACAATAACTTTAATAAAAGTGGCCATAACTCCGAAACCGCTTGATGGATTTTGTCCGTTGAAGAAATTGTCCGAGATATTTATGCTCCAAACCTACTCTGCGAATTTCAATCCTCTAACTCCTTTCGTTCGAGAGTTGTCGTGTTGACGGACTGACGGCCGGCCGGACAGAGTCGATTTCGACCACGGGTTCTTGATCAGTCAGTCGAACCAAATGGTTTGATACCATTTTCAGCCAAAAATTCGAAAATTACAGACATTTGGGCAAATTGATAATTGATAAGTTACTGACGAATTGCCCATTTCAAAATAGTTCACGTAATTTGGACAGCAAATTACATAAAAAAGCACAAATAGGACCGTATTACAAAAAAATTACATAAAATATTAATTCGTTTGTTTGTTACTGCCTTGGAACAAGTGTGTCATTTAAAAAAAAAACTGAATTTATTAGACTCAATTATGTGTTTCTTCATGGCAATAACAACATTTTTCAAACTTATGTAAGTAATACAGATATCGAAGTTTCAAAGAAAAATCTCGATATTCTGAGTACTGCCCTGAAAAGAATCAATTTACATGAGGTCTTTTAAAAAATTGTTGAAAGTGAACCACCCCACCAAATTTAATCAACATCGGACCACTGATTCCCAAGCGATGGATATCAGAAATTCGGGCCAACATTAATGAATCACCCTATATGTCCAAAACTGACTGCCTTTGGATACAAAAGGAGCAATTTTTCTGAATGGTCTGGATGACCAGCATAAAGGTACCACTAGGCTATGGCCAACCACTCATGTAACACCCTGTATACCTCCTTTGTTGCTATATGCCTTTGATTAAAGAAGAGGGGGGATACCGCATTACGTACTACACAACACTATCGATGTGAAACCAAAACTTTGACAGTTTGGTGGACAGAAAACGATATGGTGGACGCGTGTTTCCTGTGTTTATCTGAGCGTTTAAGGACTGTTTTGATATAAAACTGTGTTACACATAATGGTAGGATGTGCAGCTTAAGGCTGTATAAGCCACAGCAGGAAAAGGAGCCAGGTTCTGGGGTCATGTGGTGGACATTTGGTTTCAATGTCAGAGAATATGTTATCCGTCCTCTCTCTTCTATAGTCTATGCTATATGCACTGTTAGCTCTGAATCTGTGTTTCCAGATGTGAAACCAGTTTTGAGGTTTGTTTTCACCTATGGTTGGTAGTATTCTTTTCACTGGTTGTAATAATATGTTAATTGAACAATTTCACCTAGAAATCTTTGGACTTGTGATCTGGAGCAACTGACCCCAATTCCACATATCGCTCAATGCTCCAATTGCAATGCCGGACGAGTTCCCATAAAACGCCCCAACACAAGGGCGTAGCCAGGGGGGGGGCGTTTTGGGGGTCCAAACCCCCCCCGAAATGTAATTTTTTTTCTTAAAAACACACAAATACTTGATACAGAAAGCGCCTGTCCTTATAAAGGCAATTACAAAAATTTCAAAAACCCCCCCAAAATTAATTCCTATTTCAAACCCCCCCCCGAAATTAATTCCTGGCTACGCCCTTGCCTCAACACCTTCCTAAAATCCACTCGCGAAATAATCTGTCCTCCACCCTGTAACGCCCTGGGAAAAGGGACACCGGCCGCAGCCTACGCCGGTCCATCAAATACATAAGTTTGAATATAACGTAAGTAAACAAGGGCCGATATGGCAAAATCCGCAGCGGCGTCGGTCCCCATGTGGAATAATGGAGATTATGCTGATGCCAGTGATAACAAATATACACTCCGATAGGACATTGGGATTGATGCGCCCGATTAGATTAGAACATCGAAATGTACTTGGCCTGTTAAAAAATGGCAAATTTAATCCTCGAACGGTCGTCATAATCTCAGTCATAATGCCTTGTGTTCGTGAGGGATTACGTGAGGTCAACAGGGTGAAATGTTCGCGAAATTATTCGATGCGGATAGTATGTGTAATGGGGTAATAGCGATAAAATCCAGAATATAATCGATTGCAACGCAGACATCAAGGAGAAAATTATAGTGCACTAAGTTTAGAGCAGGACTGGGTATTCCTCAACCATCCCAATAGCCATAAAGTCGAGCTTACACTTCAGTTTGAAACTAGAAAGTTTGCAACGTTTGAAATTTTTGGCGCTCTACTTCCTCGGAACTGAGTGCTTATCAATTTGCCCAAATGTCTGTAATTTTCGAATTTTTCGATGAAAATGGTCTTAAACGATTTGGTTCGACTCACTGATCAAGAATCCTTGGTCGAAATTCATTCTGTCCGGCCGTCCGGCCGGCCGTAGGCACGATAACTCTCGAACGGAATGAGCTAGACAGTTGAAATTTTCAGAGTAGGTTTGGGGGATAAATATCTCGGCTAAGTTCGTAATTGGGCAAAATCGGACAGATGGTTTCGGAGTAACAAAAAAAAATTTTTTTTTACGAAACAAATTCCAAATTGAATTTTTTTCAATAAGCAGTTTTATCATAAGAATCCATTCATATTATTTTTAACTCTAACAAGCTGATACTTTCGGAGACAAGATTTTTCAAAATTTCAATGTAAATCGTATTTCTACGTTTTCACAGAATGATAGAATTATTCTGTGGGTATTCTATGAATTGTTATAATGTCAACTTATTTTCCTGAGACATGACGTTGTCTCATTGTCATTCATTCCAGCCATCCTATAAATATGAGAATTATAATATAATATCATACTTTTTGATGGTTCATATTTTAATGCGGATGGTCAATCCATATGATGATGGGAATGGTAATGGTAATAAGTTAATAATATTGAGTTCAGAATATCTCCACTAAAAACAAAACTGGAATATTGGTGTATTGGAGTAGATTTGAGGAAAGATATATATTATCGTTCATCATAGAATTGAGGAATGAATATCTCGGATGAGTTCGTTGTTGGGTAGAATTCGTCTATTGGTTTTGGATTGATAATTTTTGGCACTCTTGTTGAATTTAAATTCTTCTATGATGTTTGAATTCAATTTCTGCTAAGATGAAGTTCTAAATTTCAATAATGAATCGTACTTCTATGTTTTCACAGAATGCTATAAATATTCTATCTAAGCTTTATTATTTGATATGTGTTCATACACGTACATTTCATTCTGTTCTATAAGAGAGAGTCAAATTCATTTCAGCTATTTTAATTTGGTTTCTTCCATGGTGCAGTTCTCATTCTCAGATTGCTCATTTAATCTTGATAAATAAACTATTATTTGAATTCTATCATAAGAACACATTGATATAATTCTCAACTCTGAGAAACCAATACTTTCGGAGATATAATTTATCTGTTTGAACTAGAGCGCCAGAAAGCTCCTGTCCACAGGGCTTGAATCCATTTTTATAAATTTGTTACAAACTTTACGGTTTTTTTGGCGCTCTTGTTCCTCGGTACAGAGTTCTTAGCAATTTGCCCAAATGTCTGTAATTTTAAAATTTTTTGTCTTGGTCTTAAACGATTTGGTTCGACTCAGTGATCACGTGGTCAAAACCGATTTTATCCGGCCGTTAACAAGATAATTCTCGAACGGAATGAGCCAGACAGTTGTGAATTTCAGGGTAGGTTTGGGACCTAAATATCTCGGTTAAGTTCGATAATGGGCAAAATCAGCGTGATGTTTCTGAGGTACATTACAAATTCAATTTCTATAAGTTGAAGTGTCATCATAAGAAGCCACTGATATAATTTTCAACTCTTACAAGCTAAAGTCTGTGATTTCACAGAATGCTGTCATCGACAATTAACGTCCGTATCATGAATTTAATGATTTGTGTTCATATGTGTCATCACACAGAATAAACCCTAGGTAAGCTATATTCGGTGTGTCATCGTGGTCATATATTGGTGTTCTGTGATTGTCAGGTCATAGAGAAATACATGTCAATCTAAGTATGATATCATATGTATTTCTAGTTCTATTCAAAATTCTTGATATAAAATACCTTCTGCTCTAAAAAACAAAGTATGATTGAATGCAGAATGACCATGAATGAAACTACCTCAGCTCTCGTAGATAGCTCTTAGATAACCCATATGATATGGAAATATATACTTTGAAAGTTAATAAAATGGGGAACGGAATGTCTCCAGTAAAAACAAAACTGAAATATTGGCTAAGTTTCTATTGATATTATATAATTTTCGGAGTAGATTTGTGGAATGAATATCTCGGATAAGTTCGTTATTGGGTAGACACGGTCTGGTGGTTTCGGATTAATAATTTTGAAACTGCTATTTTTTTCAAATTACACTTTTTGAAACATTAAAGAATTGCAGAAGTTCATTTAATCTTGATAAATAAACTATTATTTGAATTTAATTTCCTTAAGATGCAGTTCTACCATAAGAATCCATTGATATTACTCTCAACTCTGAGAAACCAATATTTTCGGAGAATTGATTTATCAAAGTTTGAACAAGGGTACCAAAGCTCCTGTCCACAGGACTTTCACACTTTTAAACGAAATTCTAGAGTTGTAAGTCGAATTTCGTGTTTCAGTATAGTAAGTAAAATACTGCAACGTCCTTTGATCGATTTTTGGGACACTATTCAGGTGAACACAGTGCCTGATTCGTCCAAATGTCTGTATTTTCGAATTTTTGGCTGAGGATGGTCTCAAATGATTAGTTTCGACTCATTGTTCAAGAATGCTAGGTATTCTTGATTCTGTCCAGCCGTCCGGCCGGCGGTCAGCACGATTACGCTCGAACGCAATGAGTTAGAGAGTTGAAATTTCCACAGTTTCAGAGTAATAGCCATCCAAAATTTTGTTTTCCCAATAACTCGAAAAATACTGATCTGATCGAATTAGAGCAAAGAAGTTAGAGTTAAATATATATTCTTTTGACGGAGAGCTTTATATGTGTTAGCAGAGGTTGGTGTAACGGGGTACCATACAATTCGACGTATGATACAAGAGCTTAGGGAAAAACCTCAGCAAAAAACCCTGTCTTCCCGTGAGTGTCGTGATTTGTAACTATTGTTCACAAAATTTACTGCAATATGAAAATATTGATAGGCATTTATTTCTTCAATATGGACTCCTTCGTCAAAAAACGGAGACGTTTCTCCAAGAAAAAAATGGGTTCAAGCCCTGTGGACAGGAGCTTTCTGGCGCTCTAGTTCAAACAGACAAATTATATCTCCGAAAGTATTGGTTTCTCAGAGTTGGGAATTATATCAATGTATTCATATGATAGAACTGCATCATAAAGGAAGTTCAATTCAAATGATAGTTTATTTATCAAGATTAAATGAGCAATCATGAGAATGAGAACTGCACCATGGAATAAATCAAATTAAATCTGGCCAATTTTGCCCAATAACGAACTTAACCGAGATATTCATCTCCCTAACCTACTCTGAAAATTTCAACTACCTAGCTCATTCCGTTCGAGAGTTATATCTATGTCTATGGATGAAAAGCAGTCTACTCTCAGATCTCTTACTTCATGTTCCGTTCCGAAATGTAAGACTTTTCTGAGAAAAACTAATTTCGGAGCAAACAACTGAGATTTTTCTCACTTCGCTCACAATTCTTCGATTGATTAGATAATGAAATGTCTCAGGAAAATAAGTTGACATTATGACAATTCATACATAGAATAATTTTATATCATTGTGTGACAACGTTGAAATACGATTTATTATTGAAATTTTGAAAAATCATATCTCCGAAAGTATTAGCTTGTTAGAGTTAAAAATGATATCATTGGATTCTTATGGTAAAACTGCTTATTGAAAAAAATTTAATCTTGAGTTTGTTTCGTAAAAAAAAATTTTTTTTTTTGTTACTCCGAAACCATCTGTCCGATTTTGCCCAATAACGAACTCAGCCGAGATATTTATCTCCCAAACCTACTCTGAAAATTTCAACTGTCTAGCTCATTCCGTTCGAGAGTTATCGTGCCTACGGCCGGACCGGCCGGACAGAATGATTTTCGACCACGGATTCTTGATCAGTGAGTCGAACCAAATCGTTTAAGACCATTTTCATCGAAAAATTCGAAAATTACAGACATTTGGGCAAATTGATAAGCACTCAGTTCCGAGGAACTAGAGCGCCAAAAATACCGACACGAAGATTTATATGCATCCACATATTTTGTGTGCACCGTGAAATTTGGCGAGATCCAAACCTTATTTTACAGTGAAGTTCGAGATTTGAACTAGATCGGATTTATTCCAACAATCGAGAAGTACTGGTCCACTGGTTTTACACTCTACCAGCGAAGTTGTCAACACTTATTGATTTTTGACGTGATGTAGGGAATTTAATGAATTAGATCAGCCGATACATCACTAATAACATTCGTCCAATACCTAGTGAGCCTTGGTATATCTTGTCTATGATATGTAACTTATTTTACAGCCAAGTTCTCGATTTAAACTTGATCGAATATTATGTAACAAAATAATATCTTTCTGAAATTATAAATTTAAAAAGAAGGTATCAAAGGTCAGTAATAAGATAAGTTCAAGTTACGGAATTCACATTAATTTTCTAGTGCTTCTGTGGCCCAGCGATAAGCATTTGTCTTCTTGACAAGTGGTACCGGGATCGATTCCCGTAGCCGAAATTATTAATCTTTCACTGTTATACATTACGCCGCCTCAATTAAAGCACTGTTTATTTTCGACTCAAAGGTAAATGTGTGCACTCGAATGCGTCCATACGCCACCACAAACACAGCACTTTTTGTTTTTCACACAACTGTGAATGTATGTACATATTTGAGTAAAATCTTATCGTTTGAGACTATTCTCGGCCAAAAAGTGTACCAGTTTTTCTGGACGCTTGTTTTTACTGTAGGATTTATATTCTTGAAAATATTGGAACTATTATTTTTCCTGGAATTAAGCAGCTTTGATCGAATTCAGTACCTGAATGGATGACCGCTCTGGCTATAAATTTAAACAGCGCGCCAAAGCTCCTGGCCACAGAGCTTTTCCAACTTTTTGGCGCTCTTGTTACTGGTAACAGAGTACTTATCAATTTGCCCAAATGTCTGTAATTTTCGAATTTTTGGCTGAAAATGGTCTTAAACGATTTGGTTCAACTCACTGATCAAGAATCCGTGGTCGAAATCAATTTCGTCCGGTCGTCCGTCCAGCCGTCCGTCCGGCAGTCCGACCGTTAACACGATAACTCTCGAACGGAATGAGCTAGACACTTGAAATTTTCTGGGTAGGTTTGGGAGACAAATATCTCGGATAAGTTTGTTATTGGGCAAAATCGGCTAGAGGGTTTCGGAGTAAAGTTACAAATTTTAAATTAATTTTTTTTTAAGATGCAGTTTCATCATAAGAATCCATTGATATCATTTTCAACTCTAACAAGCTAATAATAATCTAATAATAAACTAATACTTGCGGATATATGATTTTTCAAAATTTCGTACATCGTACTTCTATGTTATCACAGAATACGAATTCTATATGTCTGTTGTCATTGTTCATATACAGGGTGAGTCTTTGACCACTGCATTAATTTCAACCAAAGATTCCTCTCATCAAATGAAATATTTTTTTCATTTAACATTTTTCCAAATTCAGCTCAGGTAAAAAGAAACAGGCTGTTGAAATTTTGATAAAAAATCAGTTTTTATTTTGTAGCTTTGACATCCTTTTTTCGAATAAAATGAATGTTGGCGTAAAGTTTCCGAGAACTATGATACATATTTTCCAAATATTAGTTATTTTCTACTTTTACTGGTTTTCTAGTTATGGACTCGTGGAATCATAAAACTAAACGAAATTAGCATAAAGAAAGCATATAAAGTTTTTCTTGAGTCATTTCAAGAATATTCCATCGTTTTAGAACATTATATTATTCTTCATCATTTCTCCTTAAACGCACCGTTTTCGAGATATTCTTCATTGAATGCTTTAAAATGGAAAACTCCAGAAATTTCACTACTTTGATGTGTCAGAATCAGAGAGGTGAGCATTTTAATGTTCCAAATATCTGAGAAATTAAGTTTTCTTTTGAAGAAAACTAACAAGTGGAGTCCGTTGTGTCATTAGTCATGAACCTTTCCTGTGAAGAGGCACGCACAAAAATATATATTTTAGAAATTATACCTGTCAAGAAGCATTATATCAAGGCCAAAAGTCATTTTGGGAACACTTTTAAATATTTTTTTTTAAATAATATACCCAATGCATTTAAGATTCACCTTCAAGAAATTGTAATTAACCAGTTCCTAACTCGGAAAATGATATTATTTTGTATATTTTTATAATAAAAACACTTATTTTGCAAATTACTCTCCATAAATTTTCCATTGGTGTAAATTTCGCTCCAAAAATTTCAATTTATTGTATTCATTTTTGTACTTCGTTATATAATATTAATAATATAAATACAAAAGTTCAAAGATTATTTCATGTTGTATATATAAGATTTAACTATAGCTTTACTAATTAGTAATTTATTCGCTGTTTTTGTGATTTTCCCGAAAATTTCAATTTATTGTATTCATTTTTGTACTTCGTTATATAATATTAATAATATAAATACAAAAGTTCAAAGATCATTTCATGTTGTATATATAAGATTTAACTATAGCTTTACTAATTAGTAATTTATTCGCTGTTTTTGTGATTTTCCCGAAAAGGATGGGGTGTTCCCTAAATGACGTTGACTTCCCCTGAATGAACGCAACGCCTGGTTTTGGCCTATTTTATGCATGAAAATATTACACATTTACAGAGTATTATACCTTTATTTGTACTTAAGGAATGAGGAACATGAATATAAAAATTTAAACTCGAAATCGGTGTTTTTTCATATGGTTGCCACTTACGCATTTTTGAAAAGCCTCCCGCTGTTTAAAATTTTTCGGTAATTCATCAACGGTGTCTTTTAGTTGTGTTTTGCCACAAACTCGCCAAATAATAGTCATTTGCGAACTTCCGGAGTGACCGGAGTAACAGAACAACAACAACAGTAACAACAAACCTTAGGTTTGTTCCTAGAAGATTATTTCATCAACTTTACGAGTAGACGTATCAGCACTCTTTTGGGATGCTCTTTCTTCGCGTCTTCTGCTTCTCTGAACTTTTTTTCGCAACTGATCTATAATTCCTTACATTTTCTTTATTTTATGTTTCTGTTTTTCAATAGTTTGGTATGCCTGTACTTTTTCTTTTTAAACCTGTTTTCATCCTAATTTCTTCCTCGACACGCGATTATAGTTTTCTATCTCATATTCAGAATCTGGGAGGCTGTTAGCTAAAATATTTGCCATCATCTTTTTTTTTATATACTTTTGGGAATTTATTCTCCATAACTTTCTCTGTTTCCTCTTCTGTCTTTCAGTCATATAACTTACAGTCTTAACTTTATTTTCAGCTTTCTTCCTTTGGTAATATTCCCTATTTTTATACTCTTCATCTCTTTTTTTTTTCAGGTGTTATTTTATTTAAAAACTTGCGCTTCCTTGCATTAGCCTTTTCACGATATTTTGTATAAGCTATACTGTCTTGTTTTATCATTTTCCCTAATACTCGTACTAAATGGATACCTAAAACCAAAATTTTGCATGGTTATGCTTTTAAAAGCATTAGAGTATCATGTTGCCTATAAAACATGTCATTTCAGAAACACCGGGTCATTTAGGGAACGCCCATCATACGAGAACGTTCCCGAAATGACGGTTCCCGAAATGACTATTCGATAAATATTTTCATGTCACGCTTGACGCCGCCATGTTAGATAATAGTTTTAGAGGTTATGAACAAGTGAGCTGTAATATTTATAAGAATTTCACAAAAAGTATGAAAATTTTCGAAAACCAAATCACCAAACAGCGTTCCCGTAGTGATAGGGAATTGAAGTACGCTTCACACATATCAAATTAAAAGGTACTTTTCAACAAAATCAATTATTTTTTTCCGTAAACAAGACACACGCCTTTTACTTTGACTAGTGAAGTTCACAGTGAAGCTCACTAACGTCACATAACATGTATTGTTTTAATTACATCGACCGGTATCCACCACGTTCACGGAATGATTTGATAAACGTCAGACAGCATTTTAATAGCCAAAATATGAAGAAATCAAACTGGTATTCATTCAATTTATACGTATTTTCTTAATGAGATGATTTTCAACGCTTATATTAAAATATGACATTTGTAAGTCGTAATTGTATATAATTTTTACTGGTCTGATCTATGAAACATGGTATAAGGACGCATTCCCGGAATGACTATTTAGACCCTTTTTTCTTTAAAATCAATTAAAATATTATTATTGAAAAATAAGAATGCTAACTGCCTCGTAATTAAGCACAGAACCTTTATTTTAAAATGAATATTTTAGTAATATCATGTTATTTTATCAAGAAAACCCCTGTCAGAAGCGTAATGCTCACCTCTCTGATTTTGACCAAATGGATCCGTCCCTGAGCGTTGGAATCCCGAATCAAGCTGTAAACCACGTTACCATGCCTTATTCTCGTCCGCCAACAATGTCATAGATAATTTATATGCGGGAGTGTATTAGCACATTGTGAAATCTTTAAACGCTTGTAACTTTTTACCTGAGCCGAATCTGGAAAAATGGTAAATGGAAAAAGTGTTTCATTTGATGAGAGGAATCTTTGGTTAAAATTAATGCAGTGGTCAAAGACTCACCTTGTATATAATCTTATCTACCTACGACAGATGTGTCAAATATATTGATTTCTGTTCTAAAAAGATATGATTGAATGCAAAATGACCAATTTTAGGATATTATAATTACCCCTACCCTATATGCCCTTGGATAATCTATATGATGATAGAAATATATAATTTGGTAGTTTATCAAATTGGGTTCAGAATATCTTCAGTGAAAACAAATCCAGAATATTGGCTAAGTTTCGATTGATATAATATAATTTTCAGAGGAGATTTGAGGAATGAATATCTCGGATAAGATCTTTATTTAATTTTAATTTATTATCTTTTATGATGCAGTTCTATTATAGGAATTAATTGACATCATTCCCAACTCCGAGAAACCAATAATGTTGGAGATGAATCGTCAAAGTTTGAACAAGAGCACCAAAGCTCGTGTCCACAGGGCTTTACCCACTTTCTATCATATAATACTAACACCTAGTTTCTTGTTATTATAATTGAAGTTGCTTTTACTCCCTTTACTTTTATATATTTTTCATGTTTGCTGTAGGTACAGGATGGAATATTATAGTATTGATTATTTACACCTTACTACATATTTAAATAGTGAAAATATTTTATCATCGTTTTTATCGAAATCTCCTGGAGTAAAATATGAATTATAAAGTGAATCTTAATTTGGGCCATCTGTTACAGAACATTCCATTCAGAATATTTATACAGTCTTCAAGTACCAGAGACACGTTGGCCAATCACAAATGGCACTTGTTTCGAGCGAAGCATTCACCCGATCACCGTAGTTTATTATACCGATTATAAAATAATTTTTATCCCATGTTCTCCATCCACGATTCAATTTTCGGAACGGAATGAACATTAAAATAATTTTAATACCGACCGAACGCCATAAAAAATTGAAGAAAAAAGCCGAACAAGCGAGGAACTGGTTGATATGTTTATATCAGGACGACACGGGACATATTTCAGGTTCAAAATCGTCCCACGGCCGAAATTTGAAACTGTTAAAAGTGCTTTTTCGGCTCATTATTAAACGTCTCCCAAAAACAGAGTAAAACAAAGGGTTCATATAAGTTTATTAGGGTCCAGGGCCATAAATTAACATTGATTAGGATTTTGTGTGATTATATCTGATTGTGCGATGAAAGACACATAAATAATGGCCAATATAGGTGGATTTACCTGCTCTCGGAGAGGAAGACGCTGCCTCTCTCGGCTTGAGAATGGAGGAGGCTTGCGATTGTATTGATGTATTGAGAAGGGGCTTTTCGGGCTCATTTGCATGATCGACACACAGAGGAAACGATATTTATTAACTGAGCCACTGCAAATTGAAAAAAAATTGGAGCGGTGGTTGACGGAACACACATAAATTAGGGCCCCAAGGACAGTTGAATTTAAAAAATCTTAAAAAGCACTGGCGTGAAGCCAGGAGCTTTTGCGCGCATGTTTTTTTGTTTATTCACGCCTCACCCTCACAAAATACTGCATGAAGCTTCAAGCCTTCTTTTTTCAACCGAGTACCTGCTATAGATTTCTATTCGAATTAACGAACTTAAATGTTGCTTTCGGATCCCTGAAAATTGTCGCTATCTAATTCCGTTCCCAAGGTATCGTGAGATACATACTATTTTTTCGTAAGTTTTTTTAATTTTCCAGTAGCACGATCCTCATAAAATTTCACACACGTCTTTATGTCGATAATCTACAACTAGTTACCAAGCTTCAATTCGATCGGGTCTGTATATTTTCAGTTATCGAGGAAATAATAATTCGGATGGTTATAACTCCCAAACCGTAGGGCTGATTATGCCCAATCCCAATAACTAAGTTAACTCTCTCATTCGGATGCGTAATCTACCCTGAAAATTGCTAGTCCCTATCTTTTTTCGTTCGAATGTTATTGAGGCAACAGTCACCATCCAGCTACTGAACCACACAAGGCTGCTCGGATCTCCAAAGAATATAGAATCGATCATATTCAAACTTGGAACTTGGCAGTAGAGTTAGGTTTTAAAGGTTCTCGCAAAATTTCAGCGATGTTGGAAGAATAGTTTCTGATATACACCTTTTGTTTTTAATTGTCTGGTGATACAATCCTCACGAAATCTTGCAAGAATTTTCGAGTTTGCATTCTACTACTAATAACCATGTTTGAATTGGAGCCGTATTTTTTGAGTAATTGAGGAAATAACAAGTCAATTTCAATTTCAGATGTATATAACTCCAAAACCGTTTGGCCGATTATGCCTATTAACAAACTCAAATACCTCATTCACACCCACAACCTAAGCTAAAAATTGCTATCGCTATCTCTTTCCATTATTGTGACATAAATAATAGTTTTTAATCATTATTTTTTAATTTTCTAGTGTTACGATTCTCAAAATTTCACAAGCGCCTTCAAGTTTGTATTCTACAACTATTCACCACGTTTCAATTCGATCGGATTTGTATTGGTTCAAAACAAAATTACCAATATCCTTGGAAATATTATTTTTTCCTGGAGCTAAGCAGCTTTGGGCAAGTTCAGCACCTGGATGGGTGACAGCTCTGGCTATAAATTTGAACAGGGTGCCAAAGCTCATCTGGCCACAGTGCTTTTGAAACTAGTTAACTGCTGATAATATTATGATTATTTAGTTATGCAGATTGAAAAGAGCGTTAATACCTAAAGGATAATAATAATCTCATATCTGACCTGCTTATTATTCCAGCTTATTATTATTTCTTCTGTAGAATTAAAGAACGGTGACTGAAATTTCGTGATTAGGGCTTCACGGAGAGCGAGATTTTTCTCGTCTCGTCTCGTTCTCGTCTCGGAAAAGCGAGACGAGACGAGTCGAGGCGTTTTCAAAAATATTATAGGCGATACCGAGACCACATACAGCGCAACACGAGAGTCCCGTTTTTGGTCTCGTTAAATTTTTTGTATGAGTTTTATATATGACTCGACGTTTTTCAACACCCAAAGAAAACAATTGAATATGAAGAGTTTCCACTATAATTACCAATATATTTTGTCTATATTATACATCGATCGTTCTAGAAATACACGATATTTTAGAAGATTATTAATAAGATAGGACCTTGCGATAATTGAGATTATTTTTCAAGAAAAAATAGAATTCACAACCATAAAAACGGATGCCATTATGAATTCAATACTTAACGGACAACTTTTATTGGCCCTAAATCCCAATGCTTTGAAAATATCGTCTATATCTGCACATCTGGAGAAATTTATTCTCTTGTGCTCCTTGTGGTGAAGATGAACAATTATTGTATACATCTGTGTATGTGGAACTACTTATAATAAAACTGGTAATGAAATTAACCAATTCAATGTTTCGAAAAGTGTTATGAGGAATACGCCAAGAAGACCCTCAACGATCTACCCAATGGGAAGGTATTCTTTGAAAACTATACCAAATTGTTCAATTCTATTAAAAATTGTATCGACATCGTTAGCCTTTTTTAAAACATCAACAAAACTTTCGAAATATTGTAAATCTGAGTTTGAAGAATATTTGCTGTTAGAAAGAGCAAATAGGAATCAAAATATTTTACAGTGGTGAAGAGTGATGAAAAAGTTCTTCCTACACTTTCCAAGATGGCCGATGATTTATTAATGGCTACATTCGTACCTGTTGAAAGATTATTTTCCACAGCAGGTAATATCATGGCAAAAACACGTACATCATTGAAACATGATGTGATGTAAGCGTGATTATGTTTGAATTCTTGGTCATCAAGTAATTTAAAAGTTGGAATTATCATTTTTTAAACTAAAAATAATATGTATTGTACATGTACAAATATTTTTGTATAAGAGCATAATAAATATGGCTTCACAGAATTATTCATTATTGTATACCGCTTAAAATTATATATTATAATATTTATTATCGTTATTCAGAATTAAGCGAGACGAGACGAGACAACTGATAACGAGACGAGAACGAGACTTAAACGAGACTTAATTTTTTGGGAATTGGCGAGACCGAGACGAGATTTTTTATACTCTCTTCTCGTGTGAAGCCCTATTCATGATATATTTCTATTCCTTCTTTGAACGAATATCATGACATTTCTAGAAATTCTTTTTCAGATAAGTGGTCTTTATTCGATTGAAATACATTTTAACAGACTGTTCAAATTTTTAGCTTGTTTATTAAAATTTTAACCGTTGTTTTGCTCACACGGAAGCTTCTTCAGATATATCAAAAATGGTAATTTGAATATCATAACTAGAGAGTTATGAAGTAACTTCAGGACGAAATTTAGATCAAGCGTAGTAGATAGAGTCAATGATAAAACAATATAATGAATATTATTTATTTATGAATCAAACAACACCTAATAAAAACTGATAACATCTCCTCAGAAAGCTCGATGAAATTGGATGATAATTCTTCAAACACATAAAATGATACTCCACAAGAAAATATACGAGAACAAGTTTTAATAGGTAATTCTAAAAGTTTTTCATTGTCAAACTTCTCACAGACTACTGAAAGGAGATGAGAGCGTAAATTAATGTATCTTTTATTGGGAAAAACTTTTCAATTCAATTACATAATATAGTACTCAACAAATAAAGCACATAATTCAGCTTTAAAAAAAATAGACACTGAATCTCCACTTAAAATTACAAATATAAAAATGTATTATCATGTGGTGTTAACTTACATCGTTTCAGTAACATAATATCGACAAAAAAGTGGTGATCGAAAATAAAATTTCTTTAGATATCTGTGGATATTAAAATCTGCTGTAGCATTTGGAGAAAATATTTTGACATATTATTCGGGAATTGATTGACCTAGTTCATGAAATTCAAAATTAATAAATACTTTTATAGTTTGCTTGTGATTCTGGCTGTAAATTTGATTTGATTGTATTTCGGTGTCTTGTTGCCAAAGCTGTCAAGATGCTCTGGAAAATAATCTAGGTATTAGATAAGTTGCATTTGGAAAGTGTTGCTGAATTACTTTGGGTTACTAGTTACTCTTTACCAAATTGAACTTAAACATTTAATTATCTTAGGTTACTTTTATGAATAGAAACTCGGAAATATAATTTTTCTGTTCCTTTATATATTAGGCTGGAGTTTCCTAACGTATTAGGTGACGCAATATATTTCTTATCGTAATTAGTTTAGGAAAAAGGAAAAGATATATATATTCGGACATGACACCAGTATAAGAGAGAATTAGAATTTAAGACCGACATAAATACAATACCATACATAGACACAACTGACTAAAACCATTAATGAATGATTTATAGAAAAGGTATAGTGAATATAGAACCTCATCTAACATATTACTTTACCCACTCATTTTCAGACTTCAATACAAATCAAAATTCAACTCTGAATAAACTAGAATAATGTACAGAAATATCAAAATGTATAACATGCTAACAGTCTACAGCTAATCTAGTTGAAATAATAATCAAAGAGAAAAAATCCGTAAATCGAAAAATATTGCAGAAATCACGACGCATCGAAAACACCCGTTTAACAGAGTGGGTGGAGAAGAATAAATAAAAACAAGGGACACCACCAGTTATGACTTAAATCACAGTCTTCTTAGTCTCCAACTAGATCACTTTGTATTTTTGCCCGCATATTCTAGGGAACAGCTTGCTATAATTTCGCCCAAATGTCTGTAATTTTTGAATGTTTTGCCGAAAATGGTCTCACACGATTAGGTTTGCCTCACTGATGATGAATTCGAAGTCAAATTCGATTCAGTCCAGCCAGCCGGCCGTCCGTCCGTTGCCGCGAAAACTCTCGAATGGAAAGAGATATCGAATTTCAGTTTTCAGGGTAGGTTGTTCCTCTACATGAGACGGTTGAGTTCCTTATGGGCATAATAGGCCAAACGGTATCGGAGTTTTACCCCACTGTATTTTTGTTGTTATTTTCTCAAAAACTCAAAACTAAAGTCTCGATAAAATTCAAACTTGATAAAGAGTTCTAGAATGACAACCCACAAATGTAATCCAAATTTCGTTAGGATCCGAGTAGCAATATAGTAAAAAAGCCAGAATAAATTGAAATATTTCAAAATTCAAATTTCTAGAAACTATCTGTCAGATTCCGCTGAAATTCTGAAAAAACCATTTTAGCCATTTTAAAATAGATTATTGGATTTCAGCTCGATTCAGATCATCCTGTATTTCGTGAGGGTGTTTGAGGCATGTATAGACAACGGAACATACTCCTGACTCCACGTCAATTAATTTCTCGAATTTTTAACTATGTACATATGCATGTATATTGTGAGTATAGAATATTATTATCATAATAATAGGTAGCTATTGTCATTGTATATATCATTTTCTATATTCTTGTATTATATTGTACCTATTCATGGGGCTGTTGATTCGAGATAGGTGTTTCCATGTATAAAAAATGGGTTCAAGCCCTGTGGACAGGAGCTTTCTGGCGCTCTAGTTCAAACAGACAAATTATATCTCCGAAAGTATTGGTTTCTCAGAGTTGGGAATTATATCAATGCATTCTTATGAAAGAACTGCATCATAAAGGAAATTAATTATTTATCAAGATTAACTGAGCAATCTGAGAATGAGAACTGCACCATGGAAGAAATCAAATTAAAATAGCTGAAATGAATTTGAGTCTTTCTTATAGAACAGGATGAAATATACGAGTATGAAAACAGATCATATAATAAAGCTTAGATATAATAATTATAGCATTCTGTGAAAACTCAGAAGTACGTACGATTCATTATTGAAATTTAGAAAAATCATGTCTCCGAAAGTATTAGCTTGTTGGAGTTGAAAATGATATCGATGGAATTTAATGGTGAAACTGCATCTTAAAAAAATTGATAAGCACTCAGATCCGAGGAACTAGAGTGCCAAAATGCCCTTTCCGGGATTTGAGCCCGCCTTCTCTCGTTCCGAAACCCGACGGGTCAGACCAACCATCTATCGGGCTCCTCGAACGATCTTATCGATCTCCGGTATTAGAATAAAACGTCGGTACTTACCTGGGATATACATTCTTAATTTTCACTTTTGGACATAAAATCGACACATGAGGGTTTATTTGACGGTTTTTTACCCTTGTCTCTCTAAGTCGATTTAGACGTTTCTCGAACCAACTATTAGCAAGGAATTAGACCAGAGGATTTCAACCGGTGTGCTGCGGCACACCAGTGTGCCGCGTATATTTTCAGGTGTGCCGCCGAGTTTTCCGCGAAATGTACCTATGCTGCGTTGAAATAACGAAAAGCTATTTTAATGAGAAATTAGTACTAAACATTCGCCTTACAAGTTGATGAATCAACTGACTTAAGTGGAAATTCACATCTGCTGGCATTTATACGCATGATCGTTGAGGATCACATTATTGAAAACTTTCTTTGTTGCAAAGGACTGTCCGAAACAACATGAAGAGAAGACATATTTAATGTATTGGATGAGTATTTGAAATCCTTCGATTTATCATGGACCGATTGTATTGGAATATATACCGACGGAGCACCTTCAATGACTGGTTCTGTAAAAAGGGTTGGTTGCGTTGATGAAGCAGATAAACCCAAATATTGTGCTGGCCCACTGTTTTATTCATAGGGAAGCATTAGTATCAAACACTCTGCCGGATGACTTAAAAACTGTATTGGAAGATGTAGTGAAGGTTATAAATTTCATTAGAAGCCGTCCAATGAAATCTAGATTATTCAAATAAATTTGCCAAGATATGGGTACAGCCCACTACACGTTGCTTCTACACACCGAGGTACGGTGGCTCTCAAGGGGACGTATTTTGTCACGTGTATATGAACTGAAGGCAGAGCTATTGATATTCACACTTGTGGAAAACTGGAATAGTGGAAAGAGGTGGGGACTGGCTCCGAAACAGCTCCACTGGTTGTACGTGATGGTGGTGAGACCATAAATCACTTACGGCAGCATTGCTTGGTGGGAGTGTACTGTAGAGGTGCAGTCTCAGCTCATCTTGCAAAAATTCACGTGGTAATCAGGAACGTGGTCCGGATGGCGACATACAGATTTCTTCATATGACTCAGAATGAGCCAGATGCGATCTGCTACGTGCCTGGCTCTCTGCAGGCTGAATTGGAGGCCAACGAGATAATGGGTATGCGATCGCACTACCGAGTCGTCTTTCCCGCAGAAACGTCTGGGATCCCACTGATTGAGGGTCACTGCTGGTTCAAAGATCAGTCCGCTACCACCCAAGGGGTGGGAGCGGGAGTCAGCGGTTGTCAGCGACTCCCTTTCAAGCAAAAATTCTCGCCGTTGATGACTGTGCGAAGCTCATACTTGACAAAGCTTGGGCTCACGGATCAATCAAGATCCTATCGGATAGCCAAGCTGCCTTGAAGGCCTTGACTTCATACAACTGCAAAACCCTGCTTGTGCAAGATTGCCGGACCACACTTGCTGAACTTGGAGAGCGCTGCAGACTGCAGCTCTTGTGGGCCTTGGGCCACTCGGGCATAAGCGTAATGACATAGCGGACTCACTGGCAGCACGGGGTGCTTCCATGGGGCTCATTGTATCTGAACTGGTCTGTGGCATCTCTCTTAGGACAGCGGCGAAGGGAAACAACAAAAGGTTGGACCAAAAGGTCCAAGAAATCTGCAGCATACCTGGACACAGACATGCTCGCACAACAATTACTGGCCCGTCAGCTGAAAGAGCCAGACAATGGCTCAAATTCGCTATGGTAGACCTGAGAATCACTCACTGTCCTTTTGCATTTTCGACTTCATATCTCTGCGAACAAGGATTTTCAGCGTTGACGAATATAAAAAGTGAGAAACGTGAACGTCTCCTATCTGTCGACGAAGGGCTTCGGATGTGTTTGTCGACCATTCGCCTGAGAATAAAAAAACCTTGCTCCTTGCGCCAGGCACAAATATCCCATTAACATAATAAAGATTTAATTTTAACCATGTGTTTTTATTTACGTTGCTTTTTAGGGTTTCATACCTAAAGATGTCAAGGAGACCCTATTAATAAGCTTCCACTATCCGTTATATTATACATATTATGGGTACACTGTACGGAACCCTCTACGCACCAGTCCAACTCACACTTGGCTATATTTGGCTGGTGTGCCGCGAAATTTTTATGAATGAAAAGTGTGCCGTTAAAACTAAAAGATTGAAAACGCCTGAATTAGACAATGTCATGTCTCAGGAAAATAAGTTGACATTATGACAATCCATACATAGAATAATTAAATAATTCAGTGAAAACGTAGAAATACGATTTTTTTATTGAAATTTTGAAAAATAATATCTCCGAAAGTATTAGCTTCTTAGAGTTAAAAATGATATCGTTGGATTCTTATGGTAAAACAGCTTATTGAAAAAAATTTAATTTGGAATTTGTTATGTGGAAAAAAAAATTTTTTTTGTTACTCCGAAACCATCTCTCCGATTTTGCCCAATAACGAACTTAGCTGAGATATTTATCTGCTAAACCTACTCTGAAGATTTCAACTCTCTAGCTCATTCCGTTCGAGAGTTATCGTGCCTACGCCCGGCCGGACGGCCGGACAGAATGAGTTTCGACCACGGATTCTTGATCAGTGAGTCGAACCAAATCGTTTAAGACCATTTTCATCGAAAAATTCGAAAATTACAGACATTTGGGCAAATTGATAAGCACTCAGTTCCGAGGAACTAGAGCGCCAAAAATACTGAAATGTAACATGAGTTCAATAAAATTATCTATCTTATTCAGCCGTTTCGAACGAGCTTGTTTAAAGTAATTTTTGTCGAGGTATCTTAGATTCGTTTCGGTGTCTAAGATTCCAGTTCCTATGTAAAAGCATCTAACATACTGCACATATTTTTGCTAAAAAATAAAGAAACTAAAAACTGCGAGTCTCTATCTCTTTCCGTTCTCAGGTTATCGTGAGATAAATAATATTTCTTAATATATTTTTTTTTTTAATTTTCTAGTTATACGATTCTCACAAAATTTTACAAACGTATTTAGGTTTTATTCTACAACTACTCACAAAGTTTGTATTTGATCGGATTTCTATTGGTTGTAAACAAAATTATTATTCGGACATCATTGGGGCGATTATGACCACTAACAAACTTTTCCGTCGAATTGGGACTCGCCATCTACTCATGTCAAGTCGCTATCTTTTTCCGTTCCCATGTTATCGTGGTACGGCCGGACCATTTTCGGCCAAAAATTGGAAAATTCCAGACATTTGGGCAAAATGATAATGTGATGTTCCCCAGAACATGCGCGCAAAAATAGGGAAATCGACAGCTTAATATATTTTGGCAAATCCAGTCACACAATTAGATGGTATCCCATTCCATTCCAGACTGAATAATAAATCAAAATGCAACAAAGAAGATGAATCGTTTTTAGTTTACAGTTACATTGCAGTAATTGTGATGAATTATATATAAACAAGCACTGACGTGAAGTCAGGAGCTTTTGCGCGTATGTTCTATTGTCCAATACAGGAGAATGGACAATAGAAAATACGCGCAAAAGCTCCTGACTTCACGTCAGTGCTTGAACCAATTTTTTTTTCGTAATTTTTTTGAAATTTTCTAGGGGTGCTGATATTCTATAACTAGTTGCCAAGCTCCAATTCGATAGAGCCTATATTTTTTGAGTTATCTAGGAAATATTCCAGGTGGTTATAACTCTGAAACTGTTGGACCGATTATGCCCGTAAACGAACTTAACTCTCCCAATCGGATACGCAACATATCTACCCTGAAACTTGCAAGTCCCTCTCTCCTCTCATTCGAAAGTTGAGTTAACGGTCACCCATCCATCTACTGAACTCACACAAGGCTGCTCGAATCTCCAACAATATATCCGATCATGTTCAAACTTGGAACTTGGGCGTAGAGTTAGGTTCTGAAGGTTCTCACAAATTTCAGCGATGTCGGGTGATTAGTTAGGTACTGATATATTGAATATTTTTCAATAATATTCAATGATTTTATTGAAATTTTCTAGTAATACGAAATTTTGCAAGAATTTGCACCTTGGCATCATACAACTAATAACTATGTTTTAATTCAATCGGTTTTGTATTTTTCGAGTTATTGAGGAAATAACAACCAAATTTCAGATGGTTATAACTCCAAAACCGTATGTCCAATTAGCATTATAAACAAACTCAAATTTCGCATTCAGAAGCACAACCTAACCTGAAAATGTCAAGTCACTATCTGTTTCCGTTCTCAGGTTTTCGTGACATAACAATATTTTTTTTTAATTTCCTAGTTGTACCATTCTCACAAAATTTCACAAACGTGCTTGCTTAAGTTCATATTCAACTACTATTCAATTTTCAATTCGATCGGATTTATATTGGTTGATAATAAAATCATTACTCGGAAACCAATGGCCCGATTATGCCCATTAACGAATTTGTCCGTCGTATTGGGATGCGCCATCTACCCTGAAAATTTCATGTCGCTATCTCATTCGGTTCTCAAGTTATCCTGGCAACGGACGGCCGCGGCCGGACAGAATCAAATTTGTCCTCGAATTCTTCATCAGGTAGTCAATCGTTTGAGACCATATATGGCAAAAAAATCGAAAATTACAGACATTTGGGAGAAATGTTGACGCGATGTTCTCCAGAACATACGCGCAAATACCTACAAATACCAAATTAGTTCGAATTAATAGGAACATTCATTAGTCAAAGGATATAAGTTTAACCCAGATTTCAAAATTCTACACAATTTGAATGAAGATGTGCAACAAAATTATTCGAAAATGATGGAATTCAATAAATACAGAAATATATATCTACGGATAGTTTAGTTAATGAGCAATGAGATCTCAATTTTTATCCGATATTCAATGTATTTCAGTAAATAAAGAATAAATGTATAAAAGCGGTAGGAATGAATTGATTCAATTTATTACAAGGTACTGCGAGTGTAAGATTGCTTAACTAATTTTAAATAGGTCGTAAGAGAAGAAAAAAAATAAGGAATACTCTATGTTTAGTTCATCGATTGTGAGGTACAAGGAGATTATTAATTGTTAAGAACTAGTATGATGTAGTCTGAATTGTAAATCATATACAATTTTGCATCCGAGTTAATATTGATTTGAATCAACTAAAAGCCACAAGCATTCATTTTTCGAATAAATATAAGTGGATTGAAGGGTAAGTCAACCCTTTGTTTCGCATACAACACAATAATAACATTTTCTGGGAGTCATAAATTACATTTATGTTACACTAAGGGACCACTGTCCATTCGTCCTACTTTTGCAAATTCTTTATGGAACAAACTTTGCACGTTTTCTAAGAAAAAGGTAGATAAATTTTCCACCCAGTTGACACTTGTTCATCGGTCATTTATACGGCTCAGTAGGGTGTGAAAGGGTTGCCTCTATCCAGATCGTCCTTTCCAACACTTCCGAGGCAAGTTTAGTAACGTTATTATTTACGAGTTGGGGCATTTGAATGATATCTTTGGCATTCATCCGTTTGACGTGCACATAGATCATTTAATTTCTGCTCTTTATGCCGTCACAGCAGGAGAAATGAGAATTATACTTGAAAATTTTTGGGTCTTACTAATGAGTATTAATATACCCACTCTATTATATAGAGTGCGTCTTTAAGTTGTACATTAATTTTAACTCTCATCAAATAAAACACTTTTTTCATTTATCGTTTTTCAGAATTCAGCACAGGAAAAAAGATACAGGCTGTTGAAATTTGAAAAAATATCAGTTTTCCTTTTGTAGCGTTGACACGGTTACTCAGAATGAAATCAATTTTGGTGTGAAGTTTTTTAGAACTATGACTCACAATCTCCGATTAACTGTTTTTTCCTACTTCTACTTGTTTCCTCGTTATATACTCGCGAATTCATGAAACATGAAATTATCATAATGAAAGCAGATGAAGGTTGTCTCTAGTTATTTTGAGAAAATTAAATTATTCTTCATCGAAATCATCTCCGAAATCTCCGAAACCGTTTTTGAGATATTCTTAATTGAATGAAATAGAATATGATAAACATTCCAGAAATTCAACTGCTTTTATCAATCCGGATCTGGAATATATAACAAATAATCTGTTCTCGGATAAAGATATAGACTGAGTATTGATTTGAAAGTTGACATTTATAGAAAGAGGTATAGCTATCTCTATATCCCACATAATGTTTATGCAATGCATTTCAATTCAATCTCGTTTGTTTTCAAATTGATTGGTTATACTACCTTCTTAAATGGGATAAATTAATAAGGTATAACTTATGAATATCTAGTTTTCAATTATTCTTTTGAAATTTCACCTTGTTAGAGAATTGTGCAAATTCACCTGCAATTGTATCAACTTGAATCGCAGGGTAGTTATCTTTTGGGAAGGTTTTCGAATTAAAAGCTACATTTTGTTTTAACTATTCTCGAAATGTCATATAACATGTAAATTTTGATAATTGAACAATTGGTATCGATTGTAAAGTAATGATGAATTTATTAAGGGAGATTTTATTGAAAAATCATTCTAATGGTAGGCAATAATTATACCAATGAAGTTTTGATGAAATTGTTATATTCTTTTGATTGAGAGCTTTATAGGTGTTAGCAGAGGTTGGTGCAACGGGGTATCATTCAATTCGACGTATGATACAAGAGCTTAGGGGAAAACCTCAGCAAGAACCATGTCTCCCCGTGAGTGTTGCGATTTGTAACTACTGGTTTACAAAATTTGCTGAAATTTTGTAAGAGGTTTCTTGGAGAGGTTTCTCTAAGATAGCCGAAACTTAACCTGAAAAACGAAAAGACAAGAGGAGAAAAACGAATAAATTAAAAATAATAAATAACCTTTCAAAAGTCCCCTCTCACAAATATACTGCTCTGTAGCCGCATGTGATCTCTTGAAGAAGAATCGTCTCCGCTAGTTTTCAAAGATATTCACTCTTGTTCTCAGAAATCACTTCAATATTTGAATTCCGAAAGGAAAATGATATACAGGTCAGTAGTTCATCTGAAACAACGCACTTTTTTTCGTTTTAGTATTTTTCGGAATAGCCTTGGATTTTGAACAACCCCTCTCTAATTAGAGACGTATTTCATTAAACGTAAATGATACACGGGATATTTTTAATCCATACCCGAAATTTCAGCTCTCTAGGATTCCAAGTACCGAAGTAATGAATGTTTAATTGAAACTATATTTTGCACGAAGAAAAAGTAAATCAACCAATTACCCGAAAACTGCGAGAGACAGGTAGGAGCAAGTTGGTACAGATATTATCCGGAGGATACGGTGAATCGAAAAAAACAATAATATACGGGGTGTACCATTTGAAATATTAAAATTGTTAGTACTTTTTGATATGATCGGCAACACAGCAGCGCTGAAAATATTCTAGATCGATGGAACAAATTTTCAATAAAATTGTACGTCCCGTTGTCCGTAAAAGTCCAGGGTACCATCAACCGTGGCCCACCCTGTATTATATTTTTTTTTCGAGACAACTTGTATTCCTGTGTAAAATTAAGTGATTCTCACACTCAACATCAATTACTTCCAAGCGTACATTAAAATTCATGGCTCGTCCTGTATGGACCTCAATTTTCACCATTGCTCATCCAGTACATAAATTCTCGAACAGTGCTTCAACCTCGTCGCCACTGTTTGATGATTCCTAAAAACTATTGAATCGAGTCGCGGTCATTCTAAATCAAGCATCTTTATGAGATTTATAATTAATGTACATATACAGAAAGATGCAATGGCTTGTTTCCTTCATTCGCTGAAGACCTCGTTAGCAATTATCTCTTTTTATTCCTTTCTTCGACGATTAATTCTCGTACCAAAAAGGAGAGATCGGGGACATATTTTATTTCATAACGTTACATACGATTATGGTCACTTTGTTTAATTAACAGATGAGAATTATTAGAGTTTCTTGGTTTGTTGTGCCATTTTATTGGTTTGTCGCCCAGGTGTTCATTCTTATGCGGAACTGGACAAACAGAGGATCATTTACTTTATTATGATGGACTTTTTATCATTTCTGGAATGATCATAAAGCGTTCTTGGAAGAATGCGCCATAATGTTGCAGAGAAAAATCATAATATAAGCGATGACATTTACTATAGTCAAGGAAGTCAGCAGCTAATGGGCTCTTTTTCATTGAATAATTAATATTTTCAATACTGGTTGACACGTTCAACGCAAAGAATAATGATATTCTTTTTTTTTTCGGAAATTATTTTGTAATTGCAATATGGACGAAACTTAGTGAAAATACATTATATTTTTTGGATCCTTGAATCAATTTCCTGAAAAAAATTATATTCAAACGTACAATAAAAATAAATGGTTCAAGCACTGACGTAAAGTAAGGAGCTTTTGCGCGTGTGTTCTATTGTCCATTCTCCTGTATTGGACAGTCTTAATCGAATTTACCATGGTGAATTATACTATCCGTTCTCCTGTATTGGACATTATTAATCGATTTCATCCTGTTGAATTCGATTAAGACTGTCCAATGCAGGATAATGGACAATAGAACATACGCGCACTGGCCTCACGTCAGTGCCTGAACCAATTTTTTTTTGTAATTTTGAAAAATTTTCTAGCGGTACGGTTCTCACAAAATTTTGTTTTCGTAATTTTGAGAAATTTTCTTGTGGTACAGTTCTCACAAAATTTTACACACTACTTTATGTCGATATTCTACAACTAGTTACCAAGATTCCATTCGATCGAGTCTGTATTTGTTGAATTATCGAGGATATTATATTCCAGGTGGGTGTAACTCCGAAACCGATGGACCGATTATGCCCGAAAACGAACTTAACTCTCCCATTCGGATACGCAACTTACCCTGAAAATTGCAAGTCCGTATCTACTTTAGTTCGAATGTTATCGAGGTAACGGTCACCCATCCAGCTACTGAACTCACACAAGGCTGCTCGGATCTCCAACAATATAGACCCGATCGTATTCAAACTTGGAACTTGGCAGTTTTGAAGGCTCTCGCAAAATTTCAGCGATGTCCGACGAACAGTTTCTGATATATCTAATTTTTATCAATGATTTTTTAAAAACTTCGAGTTATACGATCCTCATGAAATTTTGCAAGAATTTTTGCGTCGGCATTCTACAACTGCCAACCATGTTTAAATTGGATCGGTTCCATATTTTGCGAGTTATTGAGTTATTGAGGAAATAACAACCAAAGTTCAGATGGGGATAACTCCGAAACCGTTTGGCCAATTATATCTATAAATGAACTCAAATGTCCCATTCAGATGCACAACCTTACCCGAAAATTTCAAGTCGCTATCTTTTTCCGTTCTCAGGTTACGGTGACATAAATAACATTTTTTGATAATTTTTTTCAAATTTTCTAGTCATACAATTCTCACAAAACTTCACAATCGTGCTTAGTTTTGAATTCTACAACTACTCACAAAGTTTCAATTCGATCGGACTTGTATTGGTTGAAAACAAAAGTATTAATGAAACTCTTGGGGCGATTATGCCCATTAACGCACTTGTTCGTCGTATTGGGATGCGCCACATACCCTGAAAATTTCAAGTTGCTATCTCTGTCCGTTCTAAAGTTATCGTGGCAACGGACGGCCGGCCGGCCGGCCGGAGAGAATGAAATTTGACCTTGAATTGTTGATCAGGTAGTCGAACCCAAACGTTTGAGACCATTTTCGGCAAAAAATTCGAAAATTACAGACATTTGGGCAAAATGATAACGCGATGTTCCCCAGAACATACGCGCAAAAAGAGGAAAAGCCCTGTGGCAGGAGCTTCGGCACTCTTGTTCCATTTTTGACAAACCATATCTCCGAAAGTATTGGTTTCTCAGAGATGGGAAATATATCAATGGATTCGTATAATAAAACTGCCACTTTTTGAGGTGCTCACAACCTGGAAGATGCCACCAGTGTGCTTTTCTATTGGATTCTAAACTTCTCTCTGAACTTTTCCCTGCAGGTTTGTTATCTAAAGCTACCAAAAGATTTGGGTCCTACAAAGAATTGTAGTCCTTATTTTGGCTAGTAATATTGGCTTCCTCCTTACTCTTTATTCTGGAGTGTCGATATCAACATTATGAGGAAACAAACACGACCAAATGTGCAAATGCTGATTTACTTGATCAGGTCAGTTGACAGATTTCAAATCGAGTACTCGTAGACGTTTCCATTTTTAAGGAAGGAATTTGCCAGACTAGGATGATACCACACCATTTGTGTAGAGAACGTCAGTGACAATTACATAGAATTATTTTCCACGATGGAATAAACGATATGATACAAGTTTGGCACAATGAATGCATGTACGAAAAGTAAGTATTCAAATAACACCGACGTATTTGACCAACAAGAGACAGTCACACCGGAATGTAAAATGGAGTGAGCAGGAGATGACACAACGATCGAATTCAAATGATGTTCGGTCGACGCAATAAACCTGTCAAGTTGTTGCATCGCCACGTCACTGAAATATCAGACGTTGTAACAAAGCGAGGACTGCAGCGAAACATCCCCGCCAGCCCAACCACAGAAATAGATATGCCTTTTTTGGTCCTTCGAGCCGGACAAAAGATTATTTAAACACATTAACGTGTGAAGAAGACTTAAGTAACTGCATAGCGGAGACGTGGAGGTCCTTTTAATACTAATTTGATGATCTTATCGGGTCGCTGAAAAAGTATTCGTTTAGGATATGCGTCTCCGACGTATGTTATGATCTTTTTTGATGTCATAAGAATTTATATTTCGATGACGATTAATTCATAAAAACTCAGTTCTTCAGCGGTAAAAACCGGTACAAATTATGACATGAATGATTACGTTGGAGTGTATACATCATGGAGTTAGGGATGTGGAGAGGAATACCAAGGAGGTCTACGTTCCTGTGACGAGCCTATACCGAGTGTTCGAAGGGATTGGACCTGATGATCGGCATCCCGTGCTAGTTTATATTTCAGAATTGAAATTAAAAATATTATATAAGCACTAGACTCATCTTTACTTTAGGGTAAATCTCAGATTTTATTGTCGATTCATTCTTAGATGCATATCGATTGCTGCCAACCTTCACAGGAAACTTATATCGGAAGATATGAATTTTTGAAATTCCCATATTATTACGTGAATTCTGATATACCTCTTTGTCATTAGTTCGATTTTATGACAGTTTGGTTGGCATAGGTAAGGGTAGGGTTGTTTAGGTTAGGTTAGGTAAGATTAGGTTAGGTTAGGTATTTAAAATTTTTTTTGGGGTTTCTCTTCCAAACTCGCATCATACAGACACAAATCCAGATCGCAAATTCGAACTAACATAGAATCTTTTGCTACAGGATCTTTATAAATGGTTGTTACATCAGAGTTGGCCTTGAATAATTATTTGCCGCTCTTCGCTAAGGATCCTGTCTATTTTACAGGCCTTTGAAATGGTCAGGCTTGAGAATTTTATTATCGGAAAGTAAATTATGGGGATGGAATCGTGAATGTGAACAGTATACATATGAAGCGGCAAAATAAGAATATTTCAAAGCCGACTGCGAGTTCAATCATGTATAATGACACTGAATTATGTATTGGTAATATACTTCTTTATATTTGGTGCACCTAACAGTCACTATGAAAAAATATTAAATGAGGAATTCACTTCCCAAAGTATCCTGATTACTTGAAAGAATGTATTTTCAAACTAAGACAATTTATAAGCTATTTATGTCATTATTGGCGCTCTTGTTCCTCGGATCAGAGTGCATATCAAGTTGCTCAAATGTCTGTAATTTTCTAATTTTTGGTTGAAAATGGTCTTAAACGATTTGGTTTGACTCACTGATCAAGAATCCGTGGTCGAAATCGATTCTGTCCGGCCGTCCGTTAACACGATAACTCTCGAACGAAAGGAGTTATAGGATTGAAATTTGCAGGGTCAGTTTGGAGCGTAAATATCTCGGGCGAGTTTATTAACGGGCGAAATCCACCAAGCGATTTCGGAGTTATGGCCGTTTTTAGTTAAAACATTTTTATGAATATTTCCTAAACCTATCAATCCACCTCTCTGAAATTTAGCATCAAATTGTAGAATAATGACCTCTATATGCATGCGGAGTTTTGTATTGATCAGGTTTTCGTGAAGTGCCAAAAAAAAATATAAAAATTTTTAAATTTTGTTTCTACAATAACCCTCGAACAGAATGAGCTAGGCAGTTTTGAAATTTTCAGAGTAGGTTTGGGAGATAAATATCTCGGTTAATTTCGTTATTGGGCAAAATTGGCCAGACGGTTTCGGAGTAACCAACAAAAATTTTTTTTTTCATTACAAATTTTAAATTTTTTTAAGATGCAACTTCACCATAAAAATCCACAAATCATCATTTTCAACTCTAACAAGCTAATACTTTCGGGATATGATTTTTCGGAATTTCTATAATGAATCGTACTTCTATGTTTTCACAGAATGCTATAATTATTCTATCTCTGAATTATTATTTGATATGTGTTCATACTCATTACTCATACATATCATCTTGTGCTATAAGAGAGAGTCAAATTCATTTCAGCTATCGTAGAATTATGAGGATTACATTATGATATTATCTTTTTTTTTTAATTTGATTTCTTTCATAGTGCAGTTCTATCAGAAGAATACATTGATGTCATTCCCAACTGTGAAACCAATACTTTCGGAGATATGATGTTTCAAAGTTTGAATAAGAGCGCCAAAGCTTCTGTCCAAAGGGCTTTCCCACTTTTTTGATTTATGAGTAAAATTTTGTAATAACTAAATCGTAAGTAAATACATAATTATATGTGCAGTAACTTTTCCTTGTCGAAAATTCTTATTCTATTTCTAGTTATAATAATAATTATTCTGTATATGGTGATAATTTATCGATGAAGCTCATTTAGAAAATTTTTTGCATCAAATACATGTAAGTATTATTATTATTATATTTTTACAAAACTGAATTTCATGAACAGTATTGAAGCTTAAGAAAAATATTTGTTCAAGCCCTGTGGACAGGAGCTTTGGCGTTCTTGTTCAAACTTTGACGCATCATATCTCCGAAAGAATTGGTTTCTCATGTATTTTTATGATAGAACTGCACTATGAAAGAAATCAAATTAAAATAGCTGAAATGAATTTGACACTCTCTTATAGAACAGGATGACATGTATGTAGATAGAACAATTATAGCTTTCTGTGAAAGCATAGAAGTACGGTTCATTAATAAAATTTCGAAAAATCATATCTCCGAAAGTATTAGCTTGCTAGAAATAAAAATGATATAAATGGATTTTTATTGTGAAACTGCATATTAAAAAACATAGAGTTTCAAATTTGTAATATAAAAAAAATATGTTTTTTTCGTTACTCCGAAACCATCTGGCCATTTTTGCCCAATAAAGAAAACTCAACCGAGATATTTATCTCCCAAACCTACTCTGAAAATTTCAACTGCCTAGCTCATTCTGTTCGAGAGTCATTGTAGAAACAAAATTTAAAAATAAAAAAAAATGTTTTGACACTTTATGGCAACCCAATCAATACAAAACTTCGCATGCTTATAAAGGTAATTATTTCACAATCTGATGCTAAATTTCAGATAGATGAAGTGATCGGTTTCGGAAATATTCATAAACAATGTTTTTAATAAAAATACAGACATTGTGACGAAATGATACCACGCTGTTCCTTGCGGAACACGCGTGCAAAAACGTCCATAACTCCTAAACCGCTTGGTAGATTTTACCCGTTGTTGAACTTGTCCGAGATATTTACACTCCAAACCTACACTGCAAATGTCAACCCTCTAGCTACATTCGTTCGAGAATTATCGTGTTAACGGCCGGCCGGACAGCAGGCCGGATGGTATCTACAGAATCGATTTTGACCACGGATTCTTGATCAGTGAGTCGAACGAAATCGTTCAAGACCATATTCAGCCAAAAATTCGAACATTACAGACATTTGGGCAAATTGATAAGCACTCTGATGCGAGGAACAAGAGCGCCAAAAATAGGAAATTGTTGAATTTTCTACGAATCAATTTTGTATTCAAGTCAAATTTCAGTCAATAAGACAAAAAATTACCTATAGAAATGGAAATATCAAAAATTCGTATATTCTGAAATATCTCACCTATATAGTTTCTGAATTATTTCAGAAATTGTCCAAAAAATGCTTCAAAGAAATAAGCAAATTCAGTCTTTTAAGAAATTCCCCTTTCTTTGCAAATCTATGCATTTTTAATCCAGGTTGGTCTGTAAGGGTTACCTTGTCTATTTATATTTTATTTTTCAGTGACCAGAGAAAATTTTAATAGCTAATTAAATTCAAAGCAAAATATTTTGCTTCAATACAATCATTTAGATTTGTAGTTTTCAGAATATCCCTGTTTCATTCCGCTGGCTATTATCAAATATGGCAGGCACAATGAACAATTGTTTTTCCATAAACCTTTTGTGAGTTATAATACGCTTATAATAATTATCATATTGAGTTGATACGTACCAATAATTAGTGCCGTTATTTCTCCGACCTATGAAACCAACACATGTTTTTTCATAAGTCTATTACCGTGAAACTTTCTTTTATTGAACTTTAATTGAAGAATATTGTAATAAACAGCAATTATGAAGTGAATCAATAATTTCTGAATATTCAAATCCGTCAAATTCATGTTTTTACGACAACAATTATATTATAATTGAATAAATTACACGGGTTATGCCAAACATTTTGTAATTGAAATATTTCTGTTGTCTGAAGTCCAATAAAAACGACAATGGGCTGTAAACAGAATTTTCCGGAGACGGTGCATAATGTTGTAATTGATCAATTCCATCCTGAGCAACCATATAAATTATTGTCGAGTAGGTACATTAATTTTCGTCGCCTTGTGAACGAGAACTTGAGATATAAAGAATGAAGTTGTGATTATTTACAAAAAATTTTCCTGATATTTCAGGAAATATTTTGATACTGAAGAATTCATTTTCGAATCTTTTCAGTGAAAGAGGATATGACATCAAAGCGAAGGTACAGCGAATTCGAACAAAAAAATTTGAGATTGAGGAGTGTTTTATCTATTTGTTTATTGAGAAATGTATGAATATATTTATTGGTTTTTTAATGATTCTTTGCGGAATTTCCCGCTTTCTTATTTGGCGCGTTGTTCCCTGAAAGAGGGGCATAAATAACATGCGTTCAATACCTAGCGAGACACAATTGTTCGATTGAACTGATTTGTGTTTATTTTCGACTCAACAGTAAAAGTGTGTATTCGAATGGGTCCTTACGGCACCACAAACACGGAACTTTTTATAACATATACGAACAGAGACCTTACGCCGCCAAACACACAGCACTGTTCATTTTCGAACCAACAGTGAATGTATATATTTGAAAGGGACTATAAGCCACCGCAGATACAGCACTGTTCACTTTTGAACCGAACAGTGAATGTATGTATTTGGATGGGTCATTGCGCCACCACAGACACAGCAATGTTTATTTTCGACCCAATAGTGAATATATGTATTTTAGTCAAATCTAATCGTTTGATACCATTCTCGGCCCAAAAGTAGACCGGTTTTTTTAGACGCCTGTTTTGCAGTCGGATTTATATTCTTGGAAATATTGAGAATTTTATTTTTGCTGGAGCTAAGGAGCCTTGGGCGAATGCAGTAATTGGATGGGTGACTGCTCTGGTTATAAATTTGAATAAACGTGCCTAAGCTCCTGGCCAGAGTGCTTTTTTAACTTATTCATTTAAATTTACATCTCCCCATTTTTCTATTTTGAAATTGGAACTAAAAGTAACATGGTGGAATCTTTCGCAATAAATTGATATGAAAAATTATTGAGTTTGAGTCCTCCCAATATGAAAGAATTTCAATAGGTATACAGGGATGAACTCTTATTTCAGATTGCTTTTTTCAAATAGCTCATAAAAATAAAAAATTGCTATGTATATCCACTAGCATTAGGTACAAATCGATATGCAATACACAAACCAGAAGGAATATCGTTGCCACGATAACTTAAGAACGGAAAAATATAATGACTGAAATTGTCAGGGTGGTTGAGCATCCGAATTCGAATTTCGCATTACTAAAAAAAAAATGTTTCTCAAAAAATTTTATATTTCGGAAACTATCAGTCAGATTCCACAGACATTCTGCACAAGCCTTCAAGCAACAATTTTACAATCGAGTACCAGATTTCAGCTCGATCATTTTTCTATTTTAGCAATTATTGTGAAGATAAAATTAAAAACTGTTATCTCCTTCATCTGAAATTTCAAATCATGTAAAACTCAGAATAGTTACAGCACCTGGATAGCCGAGAGGTGAGAATCCTCGCCTGTCGCGCAGCAGGTCTGGGTTGGAATCCCCGCTGAGTAAGTTAACTATTTCATTTATTTAAAATTTTGTATTCCGTTGAGCGTGTGTGAGGCGTTAAGAGACAATAGAACATGCGCGCAAAAGCTCCAGAGTTCACATCAGTGCTTTTCTCGAATTGTTACTATGTCTATATGTGCAGTGTCATGAGATTTCATGACCCATGATTTGCTACTAATCCATATACAGGGTGTTATTCTTTATAATTTTTCTGCAAATATTGGGAAAATAGAGTCCAGATCCTGGAAATTCATAATATGTTACTGTTTGAGGATTAATATAGTACCTACTCTTATGTACAAAATTTCATCATTATGTGATAATTTTTTTGCCAATTGCTGTATTTTGAAAATACGACTCACAATTGGAAATCACCGTGTATAATTCGAAGGAGTGGTACAGACCCCTCATTAGGGGTATTTTTGAAAATTTTCCTCTATCTCTGGTTGATATACAGTTCATTTCACCTACACCGTTTTATATGAAATAAGCATTTCAAAAATGAAAAAAAGCACTGACGTGAAGTCAGTACTCTTTGTTCACGGTAGCTAATTTTAATTGAATGATGAGTACTTCAAGCTCAGTGGATAGAACGAGCCGAAGATCTACCCAAAAGATACTGGACACCATTCACTGCCTGTTCAAAAATTAACAGTGCTGTATCTAAGCTGCCATAAGGATAGAGTAACAAAGTTGAAAAATAACTCAACTGACTCTCCTTAGTCGCACAAGATTCTGAGGGATGTCCTTGGGAAATACTTGGGAGGGTCAGTATAATCATAATCATGTTTATAGCACGCACGCCAAAGCGGATTGACCCCACGTCAATGTTTTTTTACAATTTTTCTTTCATTGTTAAGTCAATCTGCATTTGGCGCGTGTGCTATAAACATGATTATGATTATACTGACCCTCCCAAGTATTTCCCAAGGACATCCCTCAGAATCTTCAAGGAGCTTGTGCGACTAAGGAGAGTCAGTTGAGTTCTTTTCAACTTTGTTACTCTATCCTTATGGCAGCTTAGACACAGCGCTGTTAATTTTTGAACCGACAGTTAATTGGGACCAGTATCTTTTGGGTAGATCTTCGGCTCGCTCTATATCCACTGAGCTTGAAGTACTCATCATTCAATTCAAATTAGCTACCGTGAACACGCGTGCCAAAGAGTACTGACTTCACGTCAGTGCTTCTTTTTATTTTTTCAAGTTCCTTTAACAAATATGGCTATCAATACAGTTTGGCTGTTAGCTTTATCGTAGATCGAAAAAATTGCGGTTATGTGACCTCTGTTAGGAACGCAATTGCCTCTGCTCCAAATCCGAACGTAATTTAATATAGATCTACCGAATATAGTTATTTATAAATTCGCCCCAGGGCCACGATACAGACATTTCAACTCGGAAACATTGCTATTTCCCCGATACTGACTTGTCCGTGCACAGAATTGCCATGAAATTTCTGTTAAAACCTTGAAATGACGGCTCAGCACTCCCAACATAACCCATACAACCCAAAAACAGTCACTTCTCTTCTACGCATGGGCAATCTACTCGCGGCTGAAAGTCCTCCCGAAATCACACACCTTACAAAAAACTCCGATTCTCCAAAACTAGTGGTTCAGGAGATATCGCATCTTTAATCCACGCATGCCCAGACGCAGACCCCCCCCCATGGGATTGTATGGAGCAATAGCATCCGCCATCCCAAAACCCCAATCCTCTCTGACGAAAACTGCAGCAAATAAATGACTTCTCATCGGCGCATGCGCATAACGAAAAAGGCTTGGAAAGGGCAGCATGAACTTCAAAAAAATAGGTTTCGGAATTTCAAGCAAAATATTCCACAAAATAGTAGTAATTTTTTGAATTTTTTCATGTCACGTGATCTTCACGAAAATTTGCAAAAGTGTTTGCTTTGATCTTTTGCATCAACTACTGAGTTTCTATTCAGTCAGGTCAGTATTTTTCGAGTTATCGTGGAAACAACATTTTGAAATCTTTGAAAATTTGTTTTGCCACTTTATGGCCATCCGGTCAGTCACAAAAAACTCCGATTCTCCAACACTAGTAGTGCAGGAGATATCGCATATTGAATCCACGCATGCGCAGACCCGCGCCGGGGGATTATATGGAGGAATATCATCCTCCACCCCTAAACCCCAATCTCCTCAGAAGAAAACTCGAGCAGTTAAATTATTTCTCGTCTGCTTATGCGAATAACCAAAATTGCCCAAAAGAAGCAGTTACACCCCCAGTCGTTCACCGTTCAGACACATTTTGAAAACCAATTTAAAATTCCACACATCGGTTACTCATTAATTCAATTTCCATGCAAGTAAGTGGCCCATATCTTAATCAGTTGCCTTCGTACATATGGCATTTATTCAGATGAACGCGCAAAAAACACGTCGGAACGAAATCTGATCTCCAGATGTTAGAGATATTCCATGTAGGAATTCGAAATGAAATAATTTGTCCAGTGTGGAAGTCCAAAATTATTAATTTTTTTTTTTAGGCTCCTAGTCTGTTCGCATTGATATTTCGCACAATCCAATAGGTCATAATTCGTCACCGAAGTGCCAAAACTGAACTCAATCCGATATTTGGTTTCGGAATTTCAAGCAAAATATTCCGCTAATAGTTTAAAATTTTTTAAATTTTTTCTACTGATGCTATCCCCACGAAATTTCGCACAAGTGTTTTCATTGGTACTTCGCATATAACTACCGAGATTCAATTCAATCGGATCAGTATTTTTTGAGTTATATTGAAAACAAAATTTCAATTTCGTTTTCAAATATTTGACATTTTTTTTCTAGTTGACAGCCATCCGATCAATACAAAACTTCGCAGGCATATGGAGGTCATGATTCTACAATTTGGTGCTGAATTTCAGATAGATCGAGTGATTGATTTCGGAAATATTCTTGAAAAACGTTTTAACTAAAAATGGCCGTAACTCTGAAACAGCTTGATGGATTTTGCCCATTAACAAACTTGTCCGAGATATTTACGCTCCAAACATGCTCTTCAAATTTCAACGCTCTAACTCGTTCCGTTCGAGAGTTATCGTGCTAACGGCCGGACCGGTCGGACGGACAGAATTGAATTTGACCTCGAATTCTTCATCAGGGAGTCGAACCCAATCGTTTGAGACCATTTTCGTAAAAAAAATCGAAAAATACAGATATTTTGACGAAATGATAGCATGCTGTTCCTTGCGGAACACGCGCGCAAAAATAGCAGTTATTAAAAATATCATGAGTCTGAAAAATGTGTTCCTTAAACGAATCAATAATTACTGTAAATCAAATATTAAGAAGTACATTTGATTTATTAATTATAAATCCCAATGCATTATTCTTATAGAAAACCTGTTTGCTAACCGAAATACGCAGTTAAATCGAAACGCAGAGGCTCAATATTTCTGAAATTACCAAATCCCATATATTTTATCGGCATATTTTTTTGAAAAATATTTTCACTCAGATTACTTCCGATTTTGATTCTCGATTCAGACCAGACGGTAGATAATTCAGTAGGAAAGAATACAAAATGATTCACTGAAATATTTTTAAGGACCTATAAACAACAACTTTTATCAACACTTCTTAGATAGTTCGTAAGTTTCTACCTGGAACTGAGAATCTACATTGATACTAACAAATGTAGTTGTAACTTATTGGTGATGGATAAGGCGGTGTAACTTCTTTAGAGAAATCTTTGGATGTCTCTACATCTCATTTCAATCCACCTGCCACATTCTTGAAGGGAAGATAAATACTATACAGGGTGGCCCTTTTATTCATAGAATAGTTTTGACAATCTATAAAATGTTCACTGCAAACGCTTCATAATCACACTAAAGCTTGTTCAAATTACCAGATATTTTCGTCTCAAACGTTTAGTTTCGGCTGACTAATGAAAAATCCGAGATCAAACTTAATTGTGTATGTCCGGCCGGCCGTCAGCACTGATACTCTCGAACGAAAGAGTTCAAATATGCAGAGTAGGTTTGGAGTCCAAATACGCTAGTTAAGTTCACTAATGGGTAAAATTGCCATCTGAAATATTGTTTTTCCAATAACTCGAAAAATTTGAACCTAAAGACTTATGCAAAATTTGGTGAGGGTCTTATTACTAAAAATATTGAGAATAGCTCAGTATCCGTCAGACATTGCTGAAATTCTGCGATACATCGAAAAATTATAAACAGTACAGTGCACCAATTCTTCCAAGTCTGTCAACAAAATTATCAAAGAACCAACTCTTTGTTGCACTGAATAGAGGTTATCTATAGAAGGTATAGCGACGGGTACGCCAGAAGGACGATATATACCATAGCGCATATAAGTAAAAATGCACTTGACGCAATGAAATTTGGTATACAGGGTGTCTCAAGTTCGAATGCCTATTAGACGTTTCTGGAGAACTGTACGTATTTGAAATCTGAAAATTGGATTATGATATTGCTTGAAATTCTCTACAGAACTAAAATATTTTCGAAGCCCAAGTTCTTCCGGTTATACAGGAAGTGGAAATAAATTTGATGAAAAAATGTTTTTTCAAGTTTTGTATTCCTGGTATAATCAAGTATTCAAAGCTGAATAAATTTCTGTTAAAACCATTGTATTCATTCAAATAGTTTTCAAAATATCGAAAAAAAGCCGGAAGAAAAGTGAAATATGTTTAGTCAGTATTATGTTCATTATTCATATTTTAAACATCCTGAATGTAAATCGTTTTTCACAACATCGAAGAGGAAGAATGTGGAAAGGTCATACATCTTTTGAATTCCAGAAATATCATCCCAGGGTGTATCAAATTTTGTGTCGAAAATTGTGATCAAATATTGGCCATAACTTCTTTTTGCGCGTATGTTCTGGGGATCATCGCGTTATCATTTTGCCCAAATGTCTGTAACTTTCGAATTTTTTGACGGAAATGGTCTCAAACTATTTAGTTTGACTCCCCAATGAATAATTTGAGGTCAAGTTTGATTCTGTCATTCTGGACAAGTTCGTTAATGGGCATAATCGACCCAATGGTTTTCGAGTAATAATTTTGTTTTCAACCAATATAAATCCGATCGAATTGAAACTTGTCGAGTAGTTGTAGAATATGAACCTAAGCACGTTTGTGAAATTTTGCGTGAATCGTATGGCTAGAAAATGATTAAAAAATATTTTTGTTGTCACGATAACTTGAGAACGGAAAGAGATAGCGGCTTGAAGTTTTCAGGTTAGGATGTGCATCAGAACGCGACATTTCAGTTTATTTATAAGCATAATCGGCCAAATTTACCATGGTAAATTTGAATTAAGAGTGTCCAATACAGGAGAATGGACAACATAATTTACCATGGTAAATTCGATTAAGGGTGTCCAATACAGGAGAATGGACAATAGAACATACGCGCAAAAGCTCCTGACTTCACGTCAGTGCTTGTTTTCAAATTAGAACCCTATTTTTTTATTATGTTTAAGAACCGATCATTTCCGTTGCAACAGCATGCTTTTCATAAGGAACTCAGTTAAGAGCCCTACTTCTGAATGCGGGGAAGCAGATGAAACCATAGATCATTTAGTTAATAATTGTCTCATATATATATTTCAGGATGGTTTAAGGGCTATTCATAATGTTTCTGAATCCTTTTTAGAATGGGTAACGAATTTCAAATCTATTTAATAAATCATGGAATATTTCATTTTTAATTTGTTTGTTTTCTCCTTTTGTCTTCTCCTGGTCCAGATTGAGTTTCGGGTACCTTGGAGAAACCTCTCTGCTTGTTGAAGGAAGAAGCGATAGTAAAGAAAAATATGACCTTCAATATTTAATAGTTCAGCATATTTAGTTAAGAATTTCAATTTTCATAAATCACAACAATAACGGGGAGATAGGGTTTTTTGCTGAGGTTTTTTCCCCAAGCTCTTGTATCATATATGGAATTGTATGGTACCATGTTACACTAATCTCTACTAACACTTTTTTCATACACATGCTTTATTGTTAGACAAAAAAAAATTATGCTGCACAAAAAGAGAAAGTATATTTGAGACACCCTGTATATAGTTGGCAATAAGTAATTGAGTAAAAAACGCCGATTAATCCTTCGTCGTACCATATCGGTGTGCATTACCAGGTGTTCAATATAATCGCAAACAGAAACTCTCTATTTTTATGTGCATTGCTGCCCCCTTTTATTGTTTTGCTCCTAATTGAAAGACCTTATTAAGCATTATGATTATATGCAGTTATTTCGAAATGAATCAATATGATATCTGCAATGAGCATTGTGAAGCTTAAATGGGAATTTGTTTGATTGTGAAATTGTTCCGTTGAGGTGAATTGATCTATCATACCGTCATTAATTTAGCTTATCGCTCTAAGGTTCCTATTGTGGAAACGCATTTTTAATGTTAATTCCATTATATTATACCCATATGGATTCCTGGCGGTCTCTGTGTCTTGTGTGTTTTGAGTGTAAAAAAAACCGAAGTAACTTTATTGAAGCAATTCGATTATAAAAACACCGTTATTGGAGTTCAGTTATGCCATAAGAATGGAGAATATTATCCAGTTTTTGTACGTTCTAAAAATGCCTCGGTGAATGAAGTGATGTGTGCCATATAAACTATTCGATAAAATGACTTGGTACCAACTCAACTTTTGCAACGTAATACTTCCAATTTTACACAAAGATTTATAATTATGCTCGTAACAAGATAGTTCGTTTCTATTTATGGAATTTAAAACTTGGAGATCTGCTGACATTTCAAAGATGCCCATGTATTTATATATTATTCACTCATTCTAACCACATTCCATTGGGGTCCCTCTGTGAGCAAAAGCGATTAGTTCAGTCGAATACTTCGTAGATATCACAAAAACACTTTGACATTTTCATATTTTGTCTTTCGTACTTTCTAGTAATTAGGAAGTTTTCAACGAAATTTCGAAAAATTTCGTGAGATGTCGAAGAAACTCTGATTTCGAATACCTACCCCATAAATTGAATCCTTGTGGCTTTTTGATTTGCATTTAATATCCATTTATCATTATTTTCAATAGATTTTTCATTTGAGAAAATCCCTAGATAACCAAATTCACATAAAATCCTCTCAGAAACATAGCGAATCCATCAAACTATATTAAAATTACTCATGATCAAGAACAGGTTATTAAATTAGTTCTGTAACTGATTCAGAAAATATAATATAATTTAATACCATATAGGTATTTTTTGGGAGAGAAAACCTCGAAAGGAACCATTTAATACTAAAATGTATATTGTTTATGCTGGATATTCATTCATTTAAGAGCCTTTTTATGATCTGAAAACAAGGGCGTAGCCAGTGGGGGGGGGGTTGGGGGTTCAACCCCCCCCTCCGAAATGTTATTTTAGTCTAAAAAAAAAATTTGCTGCAGAAAGTGACCCTTACACTCCGCAGCTCTTATAAAATCAATTGCCAAAATTTCAAAACCCCCCCCGAAATTAATTCGTATTTCAAAACCCCCCCAGAAATTAATTCCTGGCTACGCCCTTGTCTGAAAATAAACAAAAACTTGAATACACATATTGAACTAAGAAATTTATTGTTCATAGTTTGAAATTCATATGATTTATTATAATTTTGATTAATTTTTTGAAAGACAGGTATCGATTAATATGTAAGAAAATTGTTTAGTCGTAATGTACCTTAGTGACTGGAAATGTAGAGAAAAGAGTAGCGATAGACGATAGATTCTGAAGAAGGAAAAGTCACCTCCAAGGAGAAAATTGCGTAATTACGAAATGATTAAGCATTTCGTAAGAGTAATAATGGTTAAAGCAACATCGATTATTTGGAGAAATCTGAAAAAGTATATTTATAATCAGAGATGAAGAGATCCATGGAAACAAAAAAAGTTAAGTTCATCTAGGAAATCCTAAGAGTGTACGCATATATGCTCCTGATAGTTATGAATTTTCCAATCGGCGACCATATACATAGAAGAAAAATATAATTATAGAGAAAATTTTGGTTTGAAAAGAATTCATTCATGCTGTAAAGGGTCCCCCATCTAACGTTTTCTTTTTCAACTAGTGCTTATTTCGTGAATAGTAAGACTTAGCTCATGTCTGATTTGACAGATAATTAGTTTTATCCTTCCGCTGAACGAATATGGTTGTGTAGACGCTTGAACAACGCTGGGAAATATTGCGATATTACTTTGAAAATCATGGTAATATTGCAGAATGCGTGCGAAAATTGCGTACGGATTTTGGAAGAAGAGAAGCACCGTCAGCTCTGTATGTTCGTTATCTTGTGAAAAAAGTGAAAGAAACTGGCATCCTCATCGATAAACCAAAGCGTGAAAAGTCAAAAACAGTGCGTACAACCGAGAATATTGCTGCTGTGGCAGAAAGTGTGCGTGAAGCGCCATCAACATCAATTCACCGTCGTTCACAAGAATTGAACATTTCGGAGACATCATTGAGACGAATTTTGCATAAAGACCTTGGTATGGCGCCATACAAAGTCCAATTGGTACAGGAGTTGTCCTATTTTTGAAGATCGCATTATCAGCCGCAGAGCTGATGTCGTTTGGCCACCTCGGAGCTGCGCATTGACACCGTTGGACTATTATTTGTGGGGTCCCGTCAAAGATAAGTGTTATGCCAACAGGCCAGAGACAATTGACGCTTTGCAGGACAATATTCGTGAAGCCATTGGTGAAATACAGCTGCACACAATCGATAATGTGCTCAAAAATTGGACCGATCCTGTAGGCTACTGCATGGCCAGCCGAGGCAGCCATTTGAATGAAATTATTTTCCATTATTAACCGGAAGGATTGTACTTTCAAATAAAGAAAGAAATTTGAGAATATATTCAGTAGCTTTTTTTTTATTGCATTTTCAAAAAAAAAGTTATTTGGCGGACCCGTTAGAAAGCGCATCCGAATGCGACAGTTGAGTTAGTTGATAGACATAATCGGCCAAAGGGTTTAGGAGTTATACCAATCTAAATTTTTTTTGTTATTTCATCAATAACCCAAAAATACAGATCTGATCCAATTTAAACGTGATAATTAGTTGTAGAATGCCGACACGCAAATTTTTGTAAATTAGGTGGGGGATCCTATCACTGAAAATTGAAAAAAAATTCGTTGCCATCACAACCTTTGAAAAGAGATAATGACTTGCAATTTTCAGGGTATGTTACGCATCCGAATGCGACGGTCAAGTTCCTTAATATGGATATAATCGGCCGAACGGTTTCAGACTCATACCAATTTAAAATGTCCTCAATAACTGAAAAAATACAAAACCAATAGAATTTCTGCAAAATTCTATGAGGATAGTTTAACTACAAACAAAATAGTTCTTTTTTCTTTAAAAACGTGATATTTCAGAAACTATCAGTCAGATTCAGCTGAAATTCCGCACGAAACTTCAAGTACCCATTTTACAATCGAGTACCTGATTTCAGCTCGATCGGATTTGTGATTCAGCAGCTGGTATCTGCTTCTGATAACTCAAGTGATGTAAATCTCATCGTATTTAAGTAGCTTCGGTCGCCCAGTTGAATACTTATCTGATCTGCCACTGTACGCCGCGAGGGAGATACCTATAGGGAAATGCGGGCTCGATTCTCTGGAGAGTAAATCAACTATTATATTCATTTTAAAATTTGAATTCAGTTAATGCCCAATGCATTTTTTTACGTGTTAACGCTGAAATATTTTTCTATGGGAGCATGCAAAATTTTACTACTTTTGGCACTATATTTAGTGTAACAAAACTTTAACCTCTCGCAAGCATGTTCTAAGAAACCAGCGACAGTTTGTACAAATGTCTGTAATTTTAAAATTTTTGCGGAAAATGGTCTCGAACGATTAGGTTTGACTCACTGATGAAAAATTCTTGGTCAAATTCAATACTGTCCGACTGGCGATAGTCGCTACGATAACTTTCGAACGGAAAGAGATAGCGACTTGCAATTTTCAGGGTAGGATACGCATACGAATGTTACAGTTAAGTACGTTAATGAGGCATATCGTCCTAATAGTTTCGGAGTACTGAAATTTAGTTGTTTTATCTTCAATAACTCAAAAAATACAGTTCCTATATCTAATTGAAACTTGGCAATTAGTTGTAGAATGCTAAGAAAAATAAGAATTAAGTCGTAAATTCTCGAAAGAAATTCGTGATCATACTATAACTATAATGGAAATTAAAAATATCCCTTCAAAAAAAGTATAAAAATGTCATCAAAAATTATACCAATATACCGGATGGGGCCACAGACGCGGAGCTCGTTTTGAGGGAGTAAATGAAGATATTTTGAGATTTTTTGTTGTGATGTGTTTAGGGTGTCCAAAAGCACAATTTAAAATTATTCTGCTATATACTGGGTGTTCGAAAACGTAGATATAGACCAAAAATACATTTTTTAAATGTCCCACCCTCTATTTGACCTCAAAATTGGAATGGCAAGCCCAAGTTATGATGAGTCTCTTCAGATCACATATGATCAAATATGGAGTTTTTTTAAATAGTAATTAATGAAGAAACCAGTTACGCCTGCGATACAGACAGTATTTTTTCGAGTAGACATATTGGCTACTTCTATACAGAAGAAAAATTACCTCTAAAATATACAGAGTGATCATAATTAATTTTCAAACATCAACTACAAATAATAGTCAAAAACTTGCTTATTTCAAATGGCACACCCGGTATTCCTATATCTCGTTGAACTTAAAGATTAATTACGAAACTATCTTTTCCTACACCTAAACCTAATAGTTTCTCAGCAATTTTCGACCATTATTTGTAGTTAATATTTGAAAATTGTATTATGATCACTTTGTATATTCCAGACTTATTTTTGTTTTCCATATAGGAGTAGCCAATACGTCTACTCCCAAAAATAGTGTCCGTATACTGGCCTAACTGGTTTCTTCATTAATTGCTATTTAAAAACACTCCATATTTTCAATTTTTCGACATTTTTTCGTAAATGATACTTTTAAGGTAAAAAGTGATGTGAAGAAACTCATCATAATTAGAGCTTGACATTTCAGTTTTTAAGTCAAATACAGAGTGTTACATTCAAGAAAATGTAAATTTGGTCTATATCTTTGTTCTCGAACTCCTTGTATATACGAATATAATTTGAAATTGTGCTACACACTCCCTCAAAACGAGCTCCGCGTCTGTTGTGGGTCTCTCGGTATAAAAAACTATTTGTCAGATTCCGCTGAAATTCTGCACAAACAATCAAGCCAAATTTAATTTTTCCAATATTTTTAAACACAGAGATCCGATCGAATTGAAATCTCTAGTACTTGGTTGAATAAAGACGGCTTGAAATTTCATGCAGTATTTCATGAGGATAAGGCGTGAATAGACCAAAGAACATGCAAGCAAAATCCCCTCACTTCTTGTCAGTGCTTCAAAAATAATTTGGGTTCAAATTCCATAACCACAGAATTTTGGAAGGAATTATAGCGCTCTGGAAGAAGCGCGTCTTAAGAGTTAAGCGGGTAATTCCGTTCTACCTGTGATATTCAATGTCCTGTATTGTTTGTTCTCATAGGTCATTAATTAATAATCGATTTATGAAATTTTTGTGCTTATTGGAAAATTATGAACATATTTCAACATTATTTTCATATAATATAACTTGCCACTTACTAAATACGTAATAAATTATTTAAACTAATTACCTCATAAATTCTAATGTTTATGATCAAACTGAACAAAATTGACACATTTTTTGTTTAATGTATTAAGTTAACATTGAATTCCGGTTCAATAACTTTTGTCTTTAAAGCTTAAAAGCTTTACTTAATACATTAAATAAAAAATGTGTCAATTTTGTTCAGTTTGACCATAAACATTAGAATTTATGAGGTAATTAGTTTGAATCATTTATTACGACAAAAAAACTTACAATTTATAAATAAATTCTAGAAATGGACATGACACGATACTGACATTTAATAAATAAACTCTAGAAATGGAGATGGTACTGACATTTAAGTGATATATAGTAAGTTTTCTGTAAGTGGCAAGTTATATTTTATGAAAATAATGTTGAAATATGTTCATAATTTTCCAATAAGCACAAAAATTTCATAAATTGATTATTAATTATTGACCTATGAGAACAAACAATACAGGACATTGAATATCACAGTTAGAACGGAATCACCCAAGCATATTTTCTCCTTGATCAGCATAATTGCGTCAAGCAATCTTATAAGATGAATCTTTCTGTATATTTCGGATGGTTCAACAGTAACCGAATAAGACCAGTAAATATGCACGGATTTTTCTTCGCGTCCGTTCGAGGTGATTAGGGCTTTATCTAATGCCAGGCAGATAATATGAACAGAAGTGCAAGAGTTGCCTTCCCACTCACGTAGCGAACATGCACCCATAAATTATAGCAACATCGAATGGTCATTAATGTGCTGGTGGCGCCCAGTCGGTGGTCCGGTCCACCGTCCACAGAAGGCACAAACTCCGGAATATCTGATACATTTGAATACCGTCTCGAGAGAAGTGAACCAATCGAAGTGAGCCTTGCATGATGGGTCGGTGGAGAAGGATATTTTTCAGGCTAATTATCTGGAAAGTCGTGAATGGGACGGTCTCGGCTGGGAGTCATAATTGGAGATAAAGGTTGTGCACGAAATGTGGGTAGTGGGTGTTTTTCCTGGCGTTCATTTCCCGTTTCCGGTCCCATTGGGTGTTTTTTTGCGAGCTGTTTGTTCTTGAGAACAGCGAAGGTACTACCTATCGTTTTGCACAAAAGTCTGTAATTTTCGAATTTTGGCCTAAAATGGTCTTAAACGATTTGGTTCGACTCACTGATCAAGAATCCACGGTAAAAATCGGTTCTGTCCGGCCGTCCGTCCGTCTAGCCGTTCGTCCAGCCGTTAACACGATAGCTCCCGAATGGAGTGAGCTAGACAATTGAAATTTCAGATTAGGTTCGAAGGAAAAATATCTCGATGAAGTTCGTTATTGGGCAAAATCACGTTTCGGAGTAACGAAAAAATTTTTTTTTTTAACATTACAACTTTTGAATTCAATTTTATTTAAGATGCAATTTTATCATAAAAATCCAATGATATCATTTTCAACTCTAACAAGTTAATACTTTCGGAGATAATATTTTTCAAAATTTCAATAATACATCGTAGTACTATGTATTCACTGTCTGTGTTCACTGTTCATAAATGTCATCTAATCTAGCTATTACAGTCATGTCAATCCGTAGTTTGAAAAACAAGTATGCCATTCTTTGATTTGTACATATATATACAAGACTGCTTTGAAACCGAATATAATATTGACTGGTTGCATATTGAATAATTTACGTATAAATTCGGGATAATGTTTCAGAAGACTTAGAATTGGATCATTTTAATGATGTAGTTTATGAAGGCAATAGGAAGAACATAATGGAATCATCAAAACAAATTACTGTTCGTTGACCACTGAGGATAATATTACATTTTACTTCCTTAAGTAGTAAGACATGTTTCTACATACAGTATTTTCATAATGTTGCTAGTTAATATATTTTGAACTATTAAAATAATTTGTTCGTAATCCACTACCTACTCAAATATCAGGAATAAATGGACAATCTGCTATGATTGTCTCCAGCCTTGCTCTAGACATTTCGATGATACTTCCCTTAGGTATTTCGAGTTGTGAAAACTACGCACCGAGTGTAAGTTGCCACAACCCATTCCACGAGGTTGAATCATTGCAGATTACTCATTTAATCTTGTTAAATACATTTAATGACAATTTTTAAAGAATTGTAGATCTCTCTCTTAATGGTGCTCTTGTTTATGATAATCCTTGAAATTTTTTTTTAAACGACACGTTTTTTAAATTTAATTTCTTCCATGATGCAGTTCTATCATAAGAATCCATTTATATAATTCCTCTGAGAAACCAATACTTTCGGAGATATAATTTGTCTATTTAAAAAAGAGCGCCAAAAAGATCCAGTCCACAGGGCTTGAACCAATTTTTTTTTCTGGAGATGGTCTCTAACGATTAGGTTCGACTAACTGATGAAAAATTCGAGATCAAATTTGATTCTGTCCGGTCGGCCGTTGCTACGATAACTTGAGAACGTCAAGTTTTCAGGGTAGGTTGCACATCAGAATGCGAGGGTTGAGTTCTTTACTGGGCATAAACGGCCAAAAGGTTTCCGAGAACTGATTTCGTTTTCAAACAATGCAGATCCGATTGAATTGAAACTTGGTAACTAGTCGTATAATACCGACATAAAGAAATAGGTATGTGAAATTTCGTGATGATCGTATCACTAAAAACTTATTGAAGTATTATTGAAAAATATTTTGTATCTCACGATAACTTAAGAACAGAAAGAGATAGCAACTTGCAATATTCAATAACTCAAAAAATACGAAGGCGATCCAATGCAAACATGGTAATTAGTTGTAGAATGCCGACGCGCAAGGAATTTCGTGAGGATCGTATCACTTTTAAAAAATCATTGAAAAATTTCGGTCTCAGTAACAATAAGTCAGATATCACTGAAATTTTGCGACAGCCTTTAAAACCTAACGTTACAGCCATTTTCCAAATTCTAACACGGTCGGATCTATATTGTTGCAGATCCTTGGGTGAGTTCAGTAGCTGGATGGGTGATAGTTGGCAGGATAACTTTTGAACGGAAAGAGATAGCGACGGATAGAGAGACCGACAATCATATTTGCTGTTGGGCAATCGGCCAAACGGTTTCGGAGTTATACCCATCTTGAATTTTGTTTTTATTTCCTTTACTTGTAGAATGCCGGCGCGCTAATTTTCAGGGAATTCGTGAATGTCGTATCACTATACCTTTTCAAGTTCAATTTCGGAAAAACTAAAATCAATTTCGGAAAAAGTAAAAGTAATTTCGGAAATTGTAATAAGTAAACCTGAATATTTTGTCTGAAATTGGATTAAATTTTTCCGACATTGGTTTTCCTTTTTGCGACATTGGTTTTCCTTTTTCCGAAATTGGTTTTACTTTTTCCGAAATTGAACTTAATAAGGTATAAGATAAAAATTAATTTTTTTATTCTTTGTATTGGTTATTATTCAGAAACTATTCATCAGAATCCCTTGAAATTCCAAACATACCTGCAAGCGACCATTTTACAATCGAGTACCGAATTTCAGCTCCATCGACTTTGTATATGAGGCGTGAATAGAAATTGGAACATTCGCGTAAAAGCTCCTGACTTGACGTCAGTGCTTTTTCAGAATTCTGCAGACTATTGTTGAAATGAATATCATTTTGTAGATATCACATTCCGTTAAAAAAAGCTTAAAAATAGGTATTTTCCAAACCATAGAAATCTCAGAGACTCACAGACAAAAACTACAGTTCACTAATGATCAACTGGAATTTCACCTATCCCCACTCCTTTTATCTGTATTTACATTGCATTGACATGTTCCTTCTCCAAAAACTTATTTTTGGCGCGATTGTTCTACAGGGCCTATAAATTGGCCCAATTAAATGTCTGTAATTGTCGAATTTTAAACAGAAAATGGTCTCAAATGATTAGCTTCAACTCACTGATGAGGAATTCGAGGTCAAAATTATATGAGTCCGTCCGGCCAGCCGTCCATTAGCACTATTACTCTCGAACGGATTGAGTTAGAGAGTTGAAATATTCAAGGAAGGTTTGGAGTGCAAATATATCATTTGAATTCGGTAATGGCCAACAGCTACCAAATGGTTTCGGAGCTATAGCCATCTGACTTTTGTTCGTCCAATAACTCGAAAAATACTGATCTGATCAAAGAGAAGCTTGGTTGTGTGTTGAAAATACCAACACGAAGAATACTGCAAAAGTTTCTCAGGATCGTCGGACTTGAAAATTTTAAAAAATATTTAAAAAAATTCTTTTCATAAACTATCCGTCAGATACCGCTAAAATTTTGCGAGAGCCTTCAAAAGCTAATTATTCAACTAATTGGTTGGACTCACTGATCAAGAATCTGTGGTCGAAATCGTTTCTCTCCGGCCGTCCGTCCGTTAACACGATAACTCTCGAACGAAAGGAGTTGAAGATTTGAAATTTGCAGGATAGGTTTGAAGCGTCAATATCTCTGACGAGTTCGTTAACGGGCGAAATCCATCACGCGGTTTCGGAGTTATGGCCGTTTTTAGTAAAAATATTTTTTATGAATATTTCCAAAACCGATCTCTTGATCTATCTGAAATTTAGCATAAAATTGTAGAATCATGATATTTAGACGCATGTGAAGTTTTGTATTGATCGGGTTACCGTAAAGTGTTAAAAAAAAAATTTGAAATTTTTTTCATTTCGTTTCTACAATAACTCTCGAACGGAACGAGCTAGGCAGTTTAAATTTTCAGAGTAGGTTAGGGAGATAAATATCTCGGTTAGGTTTGCTATTGGGCAAACTAGGCCAGATGGTTTCGGAGTATCGAAAAAAAATTTTTTTTTAAATTACAAATTTCAAAATACATTTTTTTTAAGATGCAGTTTCACAATTAAATCCATTGATATCCTTTTCAACTCCAACAAGCTAATACTTTCGGAGATATGATTTTTCGAAATTTCAATAATGAATCGTAATGAATCGATATTTAAAACATATTGCGGGCCGAGACACTAAAATATGCCACCTATGGACTTAGTTTAAGGAATCGGAACACATATATTTAGGTTCGATTGTAAGTTGAACTATATTATTATTCAAATATAATATATAGGATATCAAAGATTCGAGGATTTACCGAAATCGGTAATATACAAAAAACGATGAAAAAGCGTCGCCATCTCCATTGTTAGATATTAATCTGAATAAAAGTTTAAATGAGACGATAACAATACAATGAAAATGGAATTAAACGAATAAAATATCATAATTCAATAAATCTCAACACGTCAAAACACAATGTGTTGCCCTACATCAGCTGAATTCGATCATTGCATGTCACTCTTTAGGCTCTATCTATCTATTATTAGATCATTGGAATCACCTATCTTAAAGCACTGTGGTAAGCTTTTGTTGACCAGTTCATCTACTTCGGGCTCATCTATCTTACACGTGGGCCAATTTCGTGATAGGACAACACAACATCTCGATAAACAGATAATTCTATCCCTGATGTCAAAGTCGCTAAAATGGTGATAATTGAGACGTCTTCGAACTCGAGGTTTTTGCTATGCTCAACAAGTAGACGGAGGCGCAATAACTAAAAATATATGTACTAGTAAGCTTCATAAACCAGGTTCTTCATAAAAATTTATTACGGAAGTCTTGTTAGAATAGCAAACTCTGTTGCCAAAAACTTGAATTCAAGAACTTATTCTTTCTAGAGGAGTAAACATTCTAATACCGCTGAGTCTATTAATAAACCTTCATACAAAAGAATGATTTGGCAGTTTTCAGCTGATGGTTAGGGGAGGTTTGAGATGGTACTGTCGCAGCATGATCGTCTGTAACTGAGCTAAACTGATGATTCCTGAACCGACTTTTGGTCGCTTTTATTAGTACTCCAATCGAATGTCAATGCCTTTGGACTGTCATGCATCTCCCAAATGCCACAATGGAAAAAATGATGGCAACGAAAATAGGAATTTTTCAGAAATTCAGGCATTGTGGAGACGTTCAGTCGCGTGCAGCTCCGCCATCATATTCATTTACTTTTTAACCAGATGGTCATGTAACCGTCGACACATACACAATCCTCTAATTGCGGTAATAAACTAACATACTTGCATATCCGAGAGAACCCGACTTGTTCGCTACGCGGCGTCCTTAAAAAAGGATGATATTTATTCGCGACACGCTGAAAATGCAGTGGCGGTCGTTTAGGGTTGAATGGGAAATTAGTTTCACTGGAAACTCCGAAATTATATACACAGAAGTTTATGATTTTTCCATAGGAATCTATTTTTTCTCACCTGACCCAGGTGATTATTGAGTTTGTAAGGATATCATTCTGGAGAAAATACTACATTTTTTCAAGGTATCAAAGATCAATTACCATATCATGCTTTATATATCGCCATTCTTTTACAGAAAGAACACATTTTTCCTTTTACGTGTACCTAACACTTCTTTAGTCCCTGAGTACCTACAGTTTTCTTTCTGCTTCACATCTCGGTTTGAGTTGTTGAGTTTGGAAAATGTTACATTTTTTCTAGTCCAACCCATGTTAATGGCATGTGGGTTTTCGTTTGCCCAAATATCCCCATTTCTAGTATTATTAATTCCATCCCCGGTAAATTGGCTCTCTTGGGTAAATAAAAATTCTGTGAATGATTCTTCTATGTGCTAAGCCGGTGACACCGAAATAACATTTTCGGTGTTAACGGCTAAGCACCATCTAGTAAACGATAGGCGTGGTACATTATCACTTTCTTCAGGCTTTTGCTCTTCGTGATGAACATTATTTCTGCGATCATCTCGTCCTCTATTCGATGGAACTTTTCCTTTTGTCATAATACTTTGGAGAATTTTATCGAATGTTGAATGATGTTTTACGCAACGATTAGGATGGCGACGTCTGTATTCCCTTCTTGCAGGCTGGCTATTTCCTTCGCAAAGCACAAATAAAATATCTGCGTAAACACACTCTAAGAACTATGATTTGAACTTAATAACCCTAGAATAATGAATGAACACCAAGAAAACAAACGCTGATGACAGCTAGCTAAACAATCGTTTTTGGCGCTCTTGTCCCTCGGAACAGAGTGTTTCTCAATTTGCCCAAATGTCCGAAATTTTCGAATTTTGGTCTGAATATGGTCTTAAACGATTTGGTTCGACATACCGATCAAGAGTTCGTGGTCAAAATCGATTCTGTCCGGCTGGCCGTCAACACAATAACACTCGAACGGAATGAGCTACACAGATAAAATTTTCAGAGTAGGTTTAGAAGATAAATATCTCGGTTAAGTTAGTTATTGCAATAACTACCTGGTGGTTTCAGAGTAGCGAAAAAAATATTTTCTTTAATTTCACATTGAATTTTTTTTAAGATTCAGTTTCATCATAAGAATCCACTAATATAATTCTCAACTCGAACAAACTTATACTTTCGGAGTTATGATTTTTCAAAATTTCAATAATTATTATTTTTTCTATGATTTCATTGAATACTCTAATTATAATTTGCTGATTGATGTATGTAAATCCAACATGGGGTGAGTCATAGACCTACGTTTTGAATTTAACTAAGAAAATTCTTGAGAATTCATGCACAAAAGCCAAATTGTAAAAAGATTACAGCACGCGCTGTTACCAAGCGGTTACCCATCCAGGTACTAACCACGCCCGACGCTGCACCTCAAACACAGGAGGACTACGGTACGATTAACCAACGAAGATTTTTTTTTTATTATATGATAGTGAAATGTTTTGTTGATGATATCCATTTTTTTGCTCGCTTGTTTCCCTCAACAGAGAATCATCATCCCTATCTTCGCCCAACTCTTTGTAATTTCCGGATATTTGGCCGCAAATGATCTTAAACGTTTATTTTTGACTCACTGTGTTCAAACTTAATTCAGTGTGTCCACGAGTACGATAACTCTCGAACGAAACAAGCGAGGGAGTTGAAATTTGCAGGGTAGGTTTGGGTCACATAAGTCTCGGTTGAGTTCGTTAAGGGGCAAAATCCTCAATTCAGTATAGGAGTTTTTAGCTATCTGAAATTTTGTTTCCCAATAACTCGAAAAATATTGTTCTGACCGAATTGCCAACGCAGTAGTTAATTGAAATATTCCAAGGCGAAGACTTATGCGATTTTCCGTGAGGATCGTATGACTAGTAAAATAAAAAAAATCGGTAGGTATCTCAGAAACTAGTCAATAGAGGATACTGTGAGAGGTATATTCATAATAAATGTTTTCATTCTGCGCATTCTCTTCCAAACTCTGAAAAATATCTATTATATAATAATTTATTATTTTGTGAATTGCTTCAACAACATCAACGATTAAACAACTATTTCGTAACGTTTTGCAGTCTAAATCAGACTCCTTCGTCAGATATTTAACGAAAATCTTCAGTATTATTTTTTGGTGATATAGCTATTCTGAAATTCGAGAATTGTTACATTGACAGTATTTGAAAATCATGGTAACATTGTTTTACTAAGTTCCAACTACTTTTTTAATACATTCAGCCAAATATGGTCAATTCCAATTGATCAGTTTGCATGTCTCTATTCTTTCAGTTCTTATATAATGATCTTAGGTCTTTATTAACAAAGACAAAACCCATTAATGAAAAACGAGAATAAAAAAAATGTGAGAACCGTACCCCTAGAAAACGAAAAAAAATGGTTCAAGCACTGACGTGAAGTCAGGAGCTTTTGCGCGTATGTTCTATTGTCCATTCTCCTGTATTGGACACACTCTTAATCGAATTTACCATGGTAAATTCGATTAAGAGTGCAAAAAATGTGTATATAATATTCCTTGAATTTGTGGCAAATCGTACACAGGATAAACATCGAGACCAATAGAATTAAGAAATTCGGCACATTAGAACAACTTGAGAAATAGAGACATACAAAAATCAAAAATAGCAGAACATGTACAATCCAAGGAGATCACATGATGGATTGGAGTAATACAAAGATTCTGCTGACAGAATCTGATTACGTTAAAAGGAAGCCCTAAGGAGTCAACTTGTATTTTGTTTAACAGAGAATGCAATTTTGCAAACTGCTCAATTGGAATTGACCATATTTGGCTGAATTTATTAATAAAGGAGTTAGAACTTAGAAAATTCTATGCTAAGTAAAACTATGTTACTATGATTTTCAAATACTGTCAATGTGACAATTCAGAATAGCTATATCAACAAAAGATAACTTCGAAGAATTTTGATGAGTCTGATTAGTCTGACGAAGGAGTCTGATTTAGACTCCGAAATTTTATGAAGTAGTTGTTTCATCGTTGATGTTGTTTCGTTTTTGTTTTTTAGGCAACATTGTTCTATTCATTGCTTCTGAGAAATATATTCTGTTTCTTAGGCAGAAGCAATTCAAAAAATAATAAATTTTTATATAATAGATATTTTTCAGACTTTGGGAGAGAAAATCCAGAAAGAAACCATTTAATATTTTCAGAAACTATCCAACAGTTACGGCTGAAATTTTTCAAGATCCTTCAAAACCTTATTTTACAGCCAAGTTCTAGAGACTAAATTCGGACAATATTGGAAAATATTATTTTCTTCCTGGAATCCAAGCAGCCTTGGTCGAGTTCAGTACCCGGGTGGGTCACCGCTCTGGGAATGAATTGCGCGCTGAAGAATGTCGCGTCACTGCTTTTCTAATGTATCTCGATGCAAGTCTAACACACATCATCAAAAAATCAAGTTGAAGAAATTATTCCTCCAGCGATTAGATTTTTGTTGATAAGATGATTCTTCCCCATTAGAGACGCGGTGGACCGCCACTGGAATATTTATCCGAGCCGTGCTGGATATAAACATACCGGCGGACAACGGTGACGAAAAAATAGCATACATATAATTTGAATTCTTTTATTTTATGCGGCAGGGAATAATAACGAATAACGCAGCCGCGGCAGCCGCGAATAGTTGAGCGAAATTTACGCCGATCGAGGAGGCTCATCTCATTGTTCTCGATGAATATGCTAAGAGATCCCGAGGAATGCCGCCCGATTTCTCACAAGTAGATTTTCTCCACAGTTCCCAGTCGCTGGTGCCGATTCTTAAGGATCTCAGCTTGAAAAACGAGGATGTAAAAAAGGGAGTCTGGAAATTTCGATCTCAATTTATTATGGGAAATAGGTACGATACAGAGGGAGAGGGACAAAAGTTTACTGGTGTTTCTCACAATTACAAGAATTGTTCACAGGTCAAAATAAAAAGGTCTTAGTACAAATATATCACAAAAGTAACAACACAAATAATTGAAGGAGATAGTGAAGCCAAGCAGTTTGTCATGTGGTGAAAATAAAAATAAAAATATAGTTTTAAAGATAAAATCCATAATACTGAAATGTGTATGATGTATAGATAAAATCCAAGTATAGAGATACAAACCTATTTAGAGGTCAAACTTAGTAATTAGTTTTGAATGGTAAAATTCTTAGATAAAGGTCAAAACCGCATATTATGAAGATAAAATTATTTACGAATTGAAATAAATATATAAATAATAAAGTTAACATTCTTTTGCTTCCATTTCTGAATGATATGTGATGGTCGTAGTTTAACGAATGATATCAAAATATTGATAACTATTATGAATATTGTATTAAAAATTGATTCTATAGATAAACAAAATGACAAAATGCGTCAACTTTTTCAAATTTTATGACCATAGAAGATATCGACTATTTAGATTCCCTAGTCTAAAAATAAGTGAAAGTTTATTTTTTCGTTTGAATTCTAATAAAGGTATTATTATTATTTTCCAAAAAAATAAATTGGTTCAAGCCCTGTGGACAGGAGCTTGGGCGCTCTTGTTCAAACTCTGACATATCATATCTCCGAAATTATTGGTCTCTGGGAATGATATAAATGGATTCTTACGATAGAATTGATCATGAAATAAATTAAATTCAAACAGATCGATTCTCTCCAATAACTAACTTATCCGATATATTCATTCCTCAAATCTACTATTAAAACTATAATATATCAATTAAAACTTAGACAATATTGCAGTTTTGTTTTTACAGGAGATATTCTGAACACAATTTGATTATATAACTTACCAAAGAATATATTTACATCATCATATGGATTATCCACGGGCATTATATTATCACCTTAAAAGTATATACGGGTGAGAACCTAGGCGCAACAAATTGAGTTGTAACAAACATAATTATAATAACCAAAATATGTAAATATGTAACTTATACTTTGGTGATTAAACTTATTATTATTATTATATCATCTTATAATTCTACGATAGCTGAGGTTATTTCATTGGTTATTTTTTATTCAATCATACTTTGTTTTCTAGAATAGGAGGTGTATTTTATATCAAGAATAACGAACCAGAAATAATTTTGACATTTATCTCCCATAGGAAAAAAAATATATAAGAACACAGATCGTATAATAATTCATAGATAGAATAATTAAGTACAGCATTCTGTGAAAACATAGAAGTACGATTCATTACTTAAATTTCGAAAAATCATATCTCCGAAAGTATTAGCTTGTTAGAGTTGAAAATGACATCAGTGGATTTTTATGGTGAACTTGCATCTTAAAAAAAATTGAATTTGAAATTTGTAATGATAAATTTTTTTTTTGTTACTCTGAAATCATCGATTTTCCCAATAACGAACTTAATCGAGATATTTATCTCCCAAACCTACTCTGAAAATTTCAACTGCCTAGCCCATTCTGTTCTAGAGTTATTGTAGAAACAAAATATAAGAATTTTCAAACATTTTTTTTTTATACTTTACGGTAACCCGATGGATACAAAACTTCGCATGCATAAAAAGGTCATACTTCTACAATTTGGTGCTGAATTTCAGATAGATCTTTCGGAAATATATCATAAAAAATATTTTTACTAAAAACGGCCATAATCCGAAACCGCTAGTTGGATTTTGCCCGTTAACTAACCCGTCCGAGATATTTACGCTCCAAACCTACCCTGCAAATTTCAATCCTCCAATAACTCCTTCCGTTCGAGAGTTATCGTGTTAAAGGACGGAAGGCCGGACAGAATCGATTTCGACCACGGATTCTTGATTAGTGTGTCCAACCAAATCGTTTAAGACCATTTTCTGCCAAAAATTGAAAAATTACAGACATTTGGGCAAATTGATAAGCACTCTGCTCCGAGGAACAAGAGCGCCAAAAATGTGGGAAGTACCTGTGGACAGGAGCTTTGGCGCTCTTGTTCGAACTTTGACAAATCATATCTCCGAAAGTATTGGTTTGTCAGAGTTGGGAATGATATCAATGGATTCTTATGATAGAACTGCATCATAAAAGAAATAAAAAAATTGTCATTTAAACTAGCGAGTAATTATTCAAAGTTGGACAAATCATATCTCTGGAAGTATTGATAACTCAGAGTTGGGAATGATATCAATGGATTCTTATGATAGAACTGCATCATAAATATAATTGCAGAATTAGAGGAAAAAATATTGTTCGCAGCCATACCACACTGAATATGCTACATACTGCCCGAACACTGAAGCTAAGCAGTGTCGGGCACGGTTAGTACTTAGATGGGTGACCACCACGTGCTGTAATATTTCTTCAATTTGGCTTCTGTGCGTCAATTTTCATACATACATCAGTAATTTATAAGAGTATTCTATGAAATCATAGAAATAAGAATAATTTTTGAAATGTTGCTCTGAAAGTATTAGATTGTTAGAGTTGAGAATAATAACAGTGGATCCTGAAATGATGAAACTGAATCCTAAAAATATTAAATTTGAAATTTGTAATGTAAAAAAAAAATTTTTTCATTACTCCGAAACCACGATTTTGCTAAATAACGAACTTTACCGAGAAATTTATCTCGCAAACCAACTCTGAACATGTCAACTGTCTAGCTCATTCTGTTCGAGAGTTATAGTGTTAACGGATGGACGGGCGCGCGGACACAATTGATTTTGACCACGGATTCTTGATCAAGAAGTCGAAGCAAATCGTATAAGACCATTTTCAGACAAAAATTTGAAAATTACAGACATTCTTATCCTAGGAACAAGAGCGCCAAAAAAACCCTTTTCAGAAATGGCATCGAAGGAAAACACGTTCATGAAGAAGTGTAGTATTTTGTTTTGAAATGTTAAATAAGTTGAAATATAAACAATTCTGAGTATTATATTAATTACACAGATCACACCAACTCCATCATAATTTCTCTATCATGTTTACAATGAGATCTTATTATCTATGAAGAGGCATGAAAGTAAAAACTATACATTTATCATGGAGAATCTACCCATTCGTAACAGTGGTTAACGTCCAACCACGATGAATTGTATCAATTACTTCAATACATGAAGATTGTTGAGCAATGAAGAATGTTTCCTAAATTGATAGTCAGTACCCTGATAGTTTGAACAATGTTAATCATAAGGATATTCTCCAGAACATTCATGTATCACTTTTAATTTAACGAAAATTTGCTCAATTCTTTTTGGTTTAATATTCGATAATTGCTTGCGTGAGGGTAGCGTAATAAAACAAGTGCGCTAACATAAAAAATTGTTAACACATCTGGATAATTCATGAACCTCATCCAAGATGGCGGATAATCCGTTATCGGTAGACGGAACAAGCTGCTAATTCGGTAGTCTCTTTCTTCGGTAGGCAATTATAGCAAACTAACTGCCAGACGTTATTACTCCTCACCGCAGATTTCAGGAAATATCGCCGTTCTGGGATATCAGACAAACCTATATATATATAGGACATTAGCAACGACTGGTGAGAGAATGCGGCTAATTTAATAGCACCGAACGAGGTTATACTCTGCTGGCATAAATCCGCAGTAATGTGGCGAACTGCGGTGCTGTATATCGAGAACTCCCTCTCTGTGTATCGGGCATAATTAATCCCCCGTGTCGCACATAATATTGTTTCGTATAATTAGCGGCCATGTATTTCTGACGACCCCAGGTCTATGGTCCTAATGTCCTGAAGTAGACGTTGTTATATTTCGTTCCGCCCAAAATGTACTGATTCGATCAAGCTGACTCACTGAAGAGATTTATATCCATTTCTATACAGCTAGCGCAGAATATACTTTACCTGTCCATTTTGCGCGGTTGGTGCAAAGCACTATTATTCTGCCCAAATGTCCGTAATTTTCGGGTTTCAAGCCAAAAATAGCCTCAAACAACTCCATTCGACTTGCTGATTAAGAATCCGTAGTCAAATTCAATATCTACTGTCCGTCCTTAAATACGATAACTTTCGAAAGAAGAACTTGAAATTTGCGGGGTATGTATATATGTTGTGTCGGGCGGATAAACCCCGCCCCCCTATTGTACACACCTGAATCTACTCCACCTACAAGCTTAAGCCTTTTGATAAGGGATGAGACTGGCGGGTGAGAACTTGTCCAGTTCACTCAGTCTCAGTTTGTAGACTCCTAGTTCCTCAAATCTGATCCTGTCCTCAGCGTGGCATCTAAAGATAGCCTGCACTCAGAGTCCCTACCTAACCCCAACTTATTTAGGTGTTTTCTGAGACCACAGTGTCCCGTGTACACAGCTGTTAAAATTCTCAGGTCTAACCTGGAGAATTTGAGCCAATGTCTGGTTCTTTCAGCTGATGCGACAATCATTGTTCAGCGAACATGTGTGAGGGCTATGCCAGCTGCCACCAGCTGGCTCAGATCCAATGAGCCCCGTGGAAGTCCCCCTCGCGCCGCCAATGAGTCCACCACCCGAGTGGCCCGGAACCTGAACGAGCTATACAGCCTTCAGTGCTCTCCCAGTTCAGCATTTGCAATTTTAAAATCTATTAACATTCTTAATTTGTGTACCTTCAACTTCATCAATAGAAGCAACTTGGAAGGATAATTTCAACCATCCCTATTAAAGAGAATTTCCAAGGCCTTGAGCTCCAAAGTCTTAGCTTCTTATTCCTTTATGTTCGAATTTTTATAAAATGTTCCTCATAACTCAGGAGTGACAATATAGGCAACAAAGCCTGTACACATAATTTTTTCTTCATATGCAGTACCAAGCTTATATACTGTTCTTATATGTATACCATCCTGAATCCCGCCTACAACAAAATTGTTCCATAAAGGGTTAAATTTGCTTCTTCTGTTATATATAATTCTGGTCAACCAACAGTAAAGAGATTTAGGCTTGACGTATTGAAAATGTCCAAGATCACCACCAGCTCCCAAGATAATATTATTATTTATTTTCACAAAGGCAGTTTCTATAACGAGCTATGGAATCATAGGACCCTAGAAGATCACCAGCAATTATGACTCCTTTGACATAAGCCAAAGCAACAATTGATGTCACTGTTGTAACTGGAGATTGTGAGTCTTTGGAAGCATCTGATGTAGAATTATCTAACTTGTTGAGTGTGGTATTTGGAAAGTTATATAAACTTCCAGGAGTTGGATCATTTTGCCAAAAAGGTGGAGCTTCTTGAAACATATTCATAATATTTTTCAGATTCAACTCGCTGTGTGGTCCGATAGTCCTGCACAATCAGGGACTTACAGTTGTATGAAGCCAAGGCCTTCAAGGCAGCTTGGCTATGCGATAGGATCTTAATTGATTAGCGGGCCCACCCTTTCTCAAGAATGAGCTTCGCACAGTGATTATTGGCGAAAATTTCTGCTTGACAGATTACCAATTTGCGGAGTAGGTTTCAGGCCAAAATACGCCGGTACAGTTTATGAATGGGCAAAAATTTCCGGGCGGTTTCGAGATAAATTTTTCGAGATAAGGCTATTCAAAATTTTACTCAATATTTAAAAGATTACAGATCTGATCTAGTTGAAATTTGGTATTTGAGCGTGGAATAGCGGTTTCAAGGTTTGTCCGAAATATCATGAGAATCAAATCACTAGAAGCAACAAAAATAAATTTAGGAATAGTTGAATACCTCAGAGACAATATTCATCTGAAACCTTGTAGTGACCGAGATTTTATGGAAATTTGAAAAAATTGGGTTATGTAAGTGTAGGTTATTGGCTGGAGGTAGCACATTACATATTGATTGACTTTTCAGCCCCTACCTCCAAACTTTAAAATACAGCTTTGTAAAGGACTTGCTGTAGACTGTAGACTGCAGCCGATTTGACGGGTATAGCGAATATTATTACGCCATCTACTGGGGAGAATGGGAAGAGGCTAGTACCATTCGCAATGTAAAATCAATAGGTGGTACTTCAAGCCACTAGTCGAAAACCCACAGTGGTAAGCCCTGACGTGATTTTTGGATGGATCCCAGTGGCGTAGACAGGTCTACGTTTCCGACGAATAGATCGACACCGAGAAACTAATAAAGGTCCACAATATGAAAGAAGAAGTTCAGATTTCCAGAGTATGCACATTTCTTGACGAAAAGGATTATCATCAATACTCATCTAAAAGAAAATGACCTATTTATTTAAAAAGCTTCAATCCAAAGCAGAAGATCTCCCATCGCTCCGAAGTGCTCCAGCTTGGAAAGAAGTCGAATGCTCTCAAACAGTCAAGGTAAATGACATTATTAATAGGAATTTCTATGTAAAACACCCAAACACTTCTAATAGTAGTGAGTATTGTAACACACAATAATAAAAATTATAAACTGAAAATAAAGCGAAAATTCAACAGCAATTGACGCTTAGAACTTACTACACTATCAAATTTGGTACCAGTTATTCTGAAAAGCAATTTATATATATAAACAATGTATCATTTTTGCCACCGGTTCAGTGGGTCTGTTTATGAGCGCCTCTGCATTGCAACCAATCTTCTTTACCGCACTCATAAGCTTCGAGGCATGCTAGACAAATGTTGCATCGTTTCCATCATTTGTTTCTCCATCAGCGTCATTATTTCTTGTTTTAATAGTGTTCCCTTCTCTTCTCACAAAATAGATATGTGCCAGTTTTTAAATTTCCGGATGACACGAATTTGAAAATGAAATCAGTTTCTTCTATACCTCTACTCGCAAAACCTGGACTCCATCACAAAATTCATTCAATTCATTCCCAAAAGAATGAAGTCGTCATACCTATACGGTGTATTTAAAATCAAAGATGGCATTTTGTCAAAAAACCTTCTGAGATTAGCAAAATTGAATGACATTTCTGTAAGATCTATTTTCCCAACTTTGCCTAGATATTGTTCCAAAACTTATGTTTCTCCAAGGAAAACTATCGATGAAAGACATCAAAATCTTATTGATTTCCATAATAATATTATCCAGGAATTCAAAGCTTTAGATGATATTCAAAATTTCAATGTACAGTTCAATAATTGTTGTAATAAATTAAAAATTGGTAAGTTTATAAAACGGTGTATATTAGTTGATGGTTAAGGCAAATCAAGTTTCGCAAGTATTCAAGACTCAAAAAGTAATGAATGCAAATGCGACAGCACAAGAATTTCTGGTTAAGAACTGGTTAGATCTCAATGATTTAAAATGGATTCCTCACACAAAACTTCGATTCTCCAGCACCAGTGGCTGAGGATATATCGCAGCTGAAGCTGCGGTATCCACGCCTGCGCGGATCATCTCAAGAGAATTCTATGGTGGAATAGAATGCCACCTCAAAACCCCCCTCCCTCCAGATGTAAACTACAGCAGTAAAGTCACTTTTCGTATGCTTATGCGCATAACTAGAAATACCCGAAACGGACAGCATGAATTTCAGAATTGGCTCAAGGAGCACGTTATGGACAATCCACCTTGGTTAATATGCTATTTCCTGGAAAATAGGTTGCACACACACATAAGTGACATGAGGTTTTAATATGGACTTCCAGTGACAAACTATCTGACAAATTAAAAAAAATGTAATTCCACACATCGTTTATTCTGCAAGACCATCCAGTGCTCGCAAAGAATGATTTAAAGCTTTTCATATTTATTTCCACACACCGTTCATCCACTTTTTGAATCACATCTGTAGTTACAGTAACTTTTTCGATCGCAAATTAAATCAAACAAAATGTGAATCACATATAATTGCACTTATCTGCGATTTGAATTTCTCGGTGTAAACAAACCAGCAGATATTAGGAATTTCATATTGTCATTTGTTTCTTGAAGTCACTAAGGGTCTGCTTTCTATGAAATTGTATACTCTCCTAAAGATAAATTTCAAATTTCGACTCAATCTGATATGTGTTTTCGGAAATTCAAGCAAAATATTCCGCAGAATAGATGAATATGTTTTAAATTTTTTCTGGTCATGTCGGTATTTTTTCAATAACTACCAAGTTTCCATTCGATCACTTTTCAGTATTTTTGAGTTATTGGAAAAACAAAATTTACAATTTTTTTTTTTTTACGTATCCGATCAATACCAAGCTGCATGCTGCAGGCATATAAAGGTCGTAATTCAAAAATCTGTTGCTGAATATCAGACAGATCCAACTAGTAGTTTCGGAAATATGCATTATAATAGCTTAAGCTCAAATGGACATAACTGCGAAACCACTCGTCGGATTTTGCCCATTAACGAACTCGATCGAGATATTCTCGCTCCAAACATACCCTGCAAATTTGAACTCTCTAACTCATTTCAATCGAGAGGCAGGGCGAAAAAAGTCGCATGCCATGCCCTGCGCTGGAGTGTCAGTGTCAGATTGCGAAATTATGTCTCTGAAAGTATTGGTTTCTCAGAGTTGGGAATTATATCAATGGATTCTTATGAAAGAACTTCATCTTAGCATAAATTTAATTCAAACATCATTGAAGAATTTAAATTCAACAAGAGTGCCAAAACCAATAGACAAATTCTACCCAACAACGAAGTCATCCGAGATATTCATTCCTCAATTCTATGATGCGTTATATTATTTCCTCAAATCCACTCCAATACTCCAATACACCAATATTCCTGTTTTGTTTTTACTGGAGATATTCTGAACACAAGATTATTAACGTTTACCATTACCATTCCCATCATCATATGGATTGACCACCGTCATATTATAATTCGTATAATGCTACGATTGTTGAAATGAATTAGACAATGTCATGTCTCAGGAAAATGAGTTGACATTATAACAATTTATACATAGAATAATTATATCATTCTGTGAAAACGTATAGAAATACGATTTATTATTGAAATTTTGAAAAATCATATCTCCGAAAGTATTAGCTTGTTAGAGTTGAAAATGATATCAATGGATTATTATGGTAAAACTGCATATTGAAAAAAATTTTATTTGGAATTTGTTGTGTAAAAAAAATTTTTTTTGTTACTCTGAATCCATCTGTCCGGTTTTGCCCAATAAAGAACTTAGCCGAGGTATTCATCTCCCAAACCTACTCTGAAAATTTCAACTGTCTAGCTCATTCCGTTCGAGAGTTATCGTGCCTACGGCCGGCCGGCCGGCCGGTCGGACAGAATGAATTTCGACCACGGATTCTTGATCAGTCGAGTCGAACACAATCGTTTAAGACCATTTTCATCGAAAGATTCGATAATTACAGACATTTGGGCAAATTGATAAGCACTCTGTTCCGAGGAACAAGAGCGCCAAAAAATCAGTACCGAGATAATGTGGAATTATGGACATACGTAGGGAAAATCTGAATATTTAAAATGAAAATTGAAACCCGAAGTTCTTAATACGCAAATTTTTGGAGTCACACCGTACAATATGCAAACCTCCACCTATGTGGCCGCGCTATCTACGAACAAACAAATGACATACACGGGATAAATCCAGATCACCAGTTGCTTCGCAAACCACCAGAGTGTTAGAAAGATAAAATGAATTATTGTTCGATTACATCTACACACTATTTAACGTTGAACGCAATAAATGGAACCAGATAAATAGAATGAGGTATTATCGAGTTGTCGCACGCAGCTGATAAAGTGAAGCTGCATGTAGCTGCCTGCTTAACTTCCAGATTTATATGCAAGATGGATCGATAAATCCGCCGACGATGACCTGGAGTCATTCAGCGATTACAACTATCTCGGCAGGCTGTAAGACCAAAAACAAACGGCGGACGTACGGTGATATGCATGCATTAACAAAAAATATTTTTCTAAATACGGAATGAAATCCAAAGCTGGTAATAATGAAAATATCCAACAATAAAATTGTAAAGTCTTATACCGACTGGCTCGGTGGCTTTGACAGGGGCCGCCTTGGGTATTTGCTATGGGACATTAATGGAAACAAGACAAGCACGTTAATAACGTTTTTACGAATCAGTTGAATTGTTCTCAGTTTTTATTTTTTTTTCTTCTCGATTGTTGATTTCTTTTTATTGACGAATAAACTGAAATTGTTTGATTCTTTTGCCAATCTCATTTCCTCCGGAGCGATACTGAGGATCGTCGGGGACAAAAAGAGGTGGCATTCACGCTTCGACGGTCATATCAACAGTTCAATTCGAACATGGACTTCGGGTACCAACGTTCAATGCATTCGGATTGTTGGTTACTATGCTAACGATTATGGTGGTGTTATTTTTCATATTATTCATCATTAAAGAGGAAATTCGATTGACCGAAATTTTGGAATGGATGTAAGTTTTTATTTACAAACATATACAGGCTGTCCCACCGGGAATTGCATCGATTGATATTTTATCAATATTTATATTCAGTAGTTTTTGAGTTACTACAGGTTTTCTTGTAAAATTGAGATAGGGGCGGAGTGGAAAAAACTTGAGAGGAAAATTTAAAATATCTACAAAATGCTATTGAAATCTTCGAATAGGCCCTTTGGACTGTATGGATCAATCTTATCGATGGTCGATGATGCTGATTGAATTTTTCGATGTTTCTATATCACTTCACCGAAATCTGAAGATGATTTAGAGAATTCCAAAATTCATACATTTTTGAAATATATTGAAAACTATATTGACCTACTTATATTTTGGTATAGGGAATCTTGAAATTCATTTTGAGCAATTTTGAAGGTCGAATGGCCGATTCAATGATTACTATGGCATTTCGTAGATATTCGAAATTTTGTGCGACCCTTCCTATACATCTCTCAATTTGCAGGAAATTCCATAATAACTCAAAACTACTCAACATTTCGGCATTTATATCTTCTAAAGAACAAATATAAATTCATAGAATATTCCAAAACTGTAAAAATGAACATAGTGTTTCAATTAAAATATTGAAGTAGGTATGTGTTTCCTGTTTATCCCAAAGAACTACTTCACTCTTAATATTTTAGGGGTCGAGTTCCTCGCGTTTTAGCTGAGAGAATATTAGCGTTTTCTGATAACTGCAAGATCTCAAGTGTGTATATAACAAAAAAAAAACAAAAAAAACTCTTTCTAACATTGCAAATTTAAATTTTTCTGAGCATGCAGAATCCATTGATATCATTTTCAACGGTAACAAACTAATATTTTTGGAGATATGATTTTTCAAAATTTCAACGATTAATCGTAATTTTATGATTTCATAGAATGTTCTAATTGCAATCTGCTGATGTATGTTAATCCAACATTTGAGGTGAGTGATAGACCTACGTTTTGAATTTAATTTTTAATGCTGCAGTTTAATCATAAGAATTCATCCAGATATCATGCCCATTCTGAGAAACTAATAATTTCGGAGATATGATTTGTCAAAGTTTGAATAATTACTCGCAAATAGTTAGACAAGAGCGCCAAAGCCCATGTCCACAGATCTTTCCCACTATTTTCATTCACCATTTTTCCTAATTCGGCTCAGGGAAAAAGATACAGACTGTGGAAATTAAAAAAAAAATCAGTTTTTATTTTGTAGTTTTGACGTTATTCTTCCGAATGAAATGAATGTTGGTGTGAAGTTTCCTATAACTATGACTCATATTATGTATGTCCAAATATTAATTTCTTCTTACTGGTTTCCTAGTTATGAAGTCGCGGATTCATAGAACTAAATGAAATTATCATGAAGAAGGCAGATGAAGTTTATCTTGGGACATTTTTTTATTATTATTATTGATAAGGGGGTTACGTTGCACCGCGACCTTAAGATCTATTGTGCCCCCCAACAGAGCTGTTCTCACCATTACGCCATCTACAGCTCGCCCTCCAGTTCCAGAGTATAAATGAACCTCAATATCTGGGAAGGCTTCAAGGATATTATGTCTTCACTCCTACAAGTTTCCTGTCCAAAGCATTCCTTTCGCTGACTTGCAATGGCGAGGCATTTGAAGAACATTCAATCATTTTAGAAAATCTAATTATTCTTAATCAGTTCTTCTTCAACGTTTTCGAAATATTCTTCATTGAATATTATGAAGTCTAAAATTCCAGAAATTCCATTACTTTTATGAATCCGCCCCTGAGAGTTGGATCTTGAATCCAGCAATAAACCACGTTGCCGTAACTTTTTCGCGTTCACTATCAATTTCATAGATAATTTATATGGAGGTGTCTTTTAGCACAATTTTCAAACGCTTGTAACTTTTTACCTGAGCCGAATTTGGGAAAATGGGGAATGTAAATAGTGGTTTATTTGACTATACGAATGTATGGTTAAAATTGTTAATCAACTTAGAGATTCACCCTGTATTTATATTATTAACTAGACATTAGGTGACTTTCACAAGAATTTTATTGTAATCTAAATTGATAAATGCTACAAATTTCACACAATTCATCATCATTTCCATTTGGAATATTCCTCTATAGCCCATTCAATAGATATGTATTTGGACCTTGCAAACAATCCCATTTTAATGACTCGGGAATATCATGAGTACTCATGCTCTAATTATAATTTGCAGATGTATATAAATCATAGTGAGTCAACGTGAGTCATAGACTTTGACAGGAGCGTCAAATCCCTTGTCGTCAGAGCTTTCCCACATTTTTCTAACAAAATTTCTTCAAGGAATCCTGGGGAGATGAAAAAAAACGCAAAATTGTGACACTTTTTCTCAGTTTTTTGCTCATAAAATATAAATTATCAACTTTTCGTGTACCACATGCATCTCGGTTCTTAGTCTAACTACTTCTATCGAAACAGGTTTCAATAATAAAATGAAAACAGGAACAACATTTGTGGATTTGTCGGCAGCATATGACACAGTATGGAAAGATGGTTTGATTTTAAAACTTTATACTCATTTAAAGTGTGGAAAAATGGTTCGTTTACTCGAGAATATAGTGACAGGTAGAAGGTTTTGTGTTTTTGTTGATATTAATATAAGTAATTTCAAAAATTTTAATAATGGCCTCCCACACGGTTCAGTTTTAGCACCTCTTCTTTTCAATTTATATTTGTGCGATATTCCTGCTACTTCCTCTGAGAAATGCATATACCTACGCTGACGACATTGCCCTTGCATTTCGTCATTCTGATTTCCACAGTATAGAAATTAATGTACCTACAGATCTAGAAATCCTGAAAAATTACCTATTTCAGGGGCGTTTGTGTCCGAATCCAAATAAATCTGAGGTTCCTCACTTCCATTTGAACAATCATCAAAAATATAGAACATTGAGTGTTACTTTTGGTGATTCTTCCATGAGACATAATTTTAATTCTGAATACCTAGCAGTTAAACTAGTTTCATCTTTGAACTTCAAAGCCCATTTGGATGACTGGCGTCTAAAGTTGAAAACAAGAAATAATATTCTGCAGAAATTTGCTGGTACTTCGTGGGGCTATACTTAACGAATGGCAGCCTTAGCCTTGTTTTTTTCTTCCGCTCAATATTGTTGCCCCGTCTGGTTTAATAGCGCTTATACTCAAAAAAAAGATGCACTGCTGAATTCTTCTATTAGGATCATCACTGGAACTATTAGATCTACACCTATTCATTGGTTGCCAGTTCTTTCAAACGTTGTCTCCTATATTCCAGGCAATAAGATTCCCAGATTGAAGTCACGTAACCCTTTATATATACTCAACTGTTTTCTTGATTTCAATAAAAGTGACAAGGAAACTTGGCGGTCTGAATGGATTTCTTGCGATTTATTCAACGAAGATTTAATTTCTGATCCTTCGAATAGAGTTCCGGAGTTTGATCTTGAAAGAAAAATATGGTCTATTCTCGTTTTAGAACTGGTCATGGTCGTTGCAATAGCATGCTATTCAAATGGAACTCAGTTGAGAGCCCTAATTATGAATGCAGGGAAGCGGAGGAAACCATAGATCATTTAGTTAATAATTGTCCCATTAGATTCCAGGATGGTTTTAGGGCTATTCATATTGTTTCTGGATCTTTTTTAGAATGGGTAGCGAATTTCAAATATATTTAAAAAAACATGGAATATTCCATTTTTAATTTTTTGATTTTCTCCTTCTCCAGATTGAGTTTCAGGTACCCTGGAGACACCTCTCTGCTTGTTGAAGGAAGAAGCGATAGTGAAGAAAAAGATGCCCTTCAATATTTAATATTTCAGCATATTTTGTTTGTTTGTTTGTAATTCAATTTTCATAAATCACAACACTATCGGGGGATAGGGTTTTTTTGCTGAGGTTTTTTCCCTAAGCTCTAGTATCATAAATCGAATTCTATGGTACCCCGTTACACTAACCTCTCCTAACACTTTTTTCATACACATGTTTTATTATTAGATAAAAAAAATGTAATGCTGGAAGTTCAAAAGAATATACATATCTCGGAAGTTCAAGAGCATTAACTTAGTTCTTATCATGTACTTTTTTGCGACGTGTTAGATGCAATTTCGGCTTGCCTCTCAAATTCATAGATTCCTCTTTCTTGTCTTGTGTCCATTACTATCTTTAACATATTATTTCTATGTTCGCTATACAAAAAGACCCAGGTGAATTCAACTGAAACGTCACAGAACTATCGTATAATAGAAATTTTCTATGTTTTGCCACTTTTTGTACCAAAAATATCATTATATGGGTCCATTACGAAATGACATATTTGGAAAAAAATTAATGATCTGCAATGAAATATTGAAGGTTGCGTAAAACTCTTCTACCAGAAATATCAAATAATTTAATTTGTTCAACATATTTGTAGTCATTACATTCAGTGAATACAATTTATTGAAAAGAAATATCTATCCGGTGCCTAGTACACCGATGTAACAGAGCACAGAAATATCGTATTACAATTCGGATCAACCGGCCACCAAGTCGAGGATCATATCTCCGTGGCTACGCAACCAGGACACATCAATAATCATAATAACTGATATCCCGATAAGAACACTTGTCCGGCAGTTTATTTTCTCTCAGCATCATTGAATATGCCGATGAAAAAGGCCATTAGGCTTTCAGACCAGACATGAGCTGAAGTCAGGCATCCGATCAGTTGATCCGTCGAGCATCAATCAAAATAATGATCTGCTTGTTACTCTAACAGGCAAAAAATTGTTCGAAAGTGTTGCTCAACATTGTGTCACGTTATCGATACAAAACATAATATATTTATTGAGGTTGTCAGGCGGGATCAAGTAGCTGTGGACAACGGACTTTTTACGGAATCTAGATGCATCATAACAATGTCGGGTAGTTGTTAACAAGCGACTATCTTGTAGACCAGTTATTAGGCAGACCATTTGTAGAAAGAGCCCGCAGTTGAACTATTACCATTTCTGACACTTTGATTACGCCTGGTGTGTTTCAAGCGTGTGGAAAAAGTTGAAGGATACGCCGGATCTGATCTTGAAATGTTTAATGATTCTGCTAGAGGACGCACACACCTCACACGAAATGACATATAGAAGTAGGTGATTGATGATTATGTTCGTCTGTATCTGGGTAAGAAAATGTCTAACTATCGGTGCTCTACTGGGGGTATGAAGAGCAGAGAAAAGGAAAACAATAATCTTCAATGTATTTCGGCTGAGAAAGTGACCGGAAAAAGCTTTGAATTTTAAAGGTGGCGCTGCTAGCTCTTAATGACTAAAATATGTCTGCCCAAAGCATAAGTGCTTAATGAAACAGACTGATCTAATACTATCGAGTAGGTACGTAGGTAGGGTAGGTAATGATCATACTAACATACTAACATACAAACTTTCGCGCTTCAGATATAGATACTTTTTATCAATGTTGAGATACACATTCAAACAATTCCGATAACATGAATATTTCCGAAAAAATTTAGGGGGTGATTCCTTGTCAAAAAATAGGGTGGATATTTCAGCTCCCTAAAGATGGCGCCCGAAAGGCAGTTTTTATATTTTTTCTTGAAAATTAAAAACCTACAAGAATTAAATCAAGCAAATATATATTTTATGCGGGTAAGAAGGCATTCAAAAAAATGTTTGGTGGTGTTCCTGTATGGTTGAAAGAGGTAGAAAAAGCCACCCCTAAATCTTGTTTCACAAGAAACATTTCTCCATATTCATATATTACAATAAAGAAATTAATTTTGGATAGCTTGATCTATTTTTAATCAATAAGTTCTTTTGTAACTCTTGCTAAAATTCAGGGTTTTCGAAAAAAAAAATTATCCTCATGATAACGTAAGTCGTTGAGGCTGGAATTATTTCCGAACTAGCATTTATCTAGTAGGCGGATGTCATTTTGTTATGACAACTGCCTAGTTTTGATTACCTTTGATTCAGTTACAATTTTTTGATTTGGCTTATCATTTTTATATTTTTGTCACATACTCATTAAGATGTCGGTGTACACAAACGCAGAAATGACCGATATGCACTTTGTTTACGGTCTTTCAGTTGGTAATTCTCTAAAAGCATCCAGAAGATATGCAGACATATTCCCTGAACGTCAAAAAAGAAAAGTTTATGTGAAAGATGCACCCTTGACAACAAGGAATCACCCCCTAAATTTTTCCGCAAATATTCATATACGCTCTGTATCCTGTAGGTATGTCTCTGGATTGAGAGACGAAATCAGCATTTTCCTCATTGTCCTTCAAATCTCGGCAGTCTAATATTGCATTTTGTTCCACCATTTCCGTAAATCCTTCGATCAGCGAAAAAAACTACATCCTAGATTCTTATTTAGATAGGTATACTATTTTGTCGAATAAGTAATAACACGTTGGACGATAAACTTTCCATAACCGATAAAAAAAAATGGGTTCAAGCCCTGTGGACAGGAGCTTTCTGGCGCTCTAGTTCAAACAGACAAATTATATCTCCAAAAGTATTGGTTTCTCAGAGTTGGGAATTATATCAATGTATTCATATGATAGAACTGCATCATAAAGGAAATTCAATTTAAATAATAGTTTATTTATCAAGATTAAATGAGCAATCATGAGAATGAGAACTGCACCATGGAAGAAATCAAATTAAATCTGGCCAATTTTGCCCAATAACGAACTTTACCGAGATATTCATCTCCCTAAACTACTCTGAAAATTTCAACTACCTACCTCATTCCGTTCGAGAGTTATATCTATGTCTATGGATGAAAAGCAGCCTCACTACTCTCAGATCTCTTACTTCATGTTCCGTTCCGAAATGTAAGAATTTTCTGAGAAAACCTAATTTCGGAGCAAACAACTAAGATTGTTCTCACTTCGCTCACAATTCTTCGATTGATTAGATAATGTCATGTCTCAGGAACATCATTTGACATTATGACAATTCATACATAGAATAATATCATTCTGTGACAACGTTGAAATACGATTTATTATTGAAATTTTGAAAAATCATATCTCCATATTCATCGAAAAATTCGAAAATTACAGACATTTGGGCAAATTGATAAGCACTCAGTTCCGAGGAACTGGAGCGCCAAAACTAACAACTATGGTTTAGTACTAATAAGATCATACCGTCGATTCCATGAAACAGTTATGTTTTCATCACAAAATTTTCACCCATTATTGTTCTAGTAGTTTTTGCGCGCATGTTCTGAGGAACAGCGTGCTATCATTTTACCCAAATGTCTGTAACAATCGAATTTTTTGCCATAATGGTCTCAAACGATTAGGTTCGACTTACTGATGAATAATTCAAGGTCAAATTTGATTATGTCCAGCCGGCCGTTACCACTATAACTTTCGAAGCACTTCCGAGCACTAATTTCGTTTTCAACTAATACGAATCTGATCAAATTGAAACTCAGTAACTAGTTGTAGAATACTAACACAAAGACGTTTGTGAAATTTCGTGAGAATCGTATCACTAGAATATTAAAAAAAAAATTATTAAAAAATATTATTCATCTCACGATAACTTGAGCACGGAAGGAGATAGCAACTTGTAATTTTAAGGTTAGGTAGCGCATCCAAATGCGACATTTGAGCTTGTTGATAGGCAAAATCGGCCAAATGGTATTGGAGTTGAACCCGTCTGAAATTTGAAGGGGAATTTCCTCAATAACTCGAAAAATACGAATCCGATCCAATTCAAACACGGTAATTAGTTGTAGAATGCTGACGCAAAAAATCTTGCAAAATTTCGTGACGTTTCTCCATGGCACTCAAAATTGGGAAGATAAGAAGAGAAAAACGAAAAAATTAGGAATAAATAAACGAAGGAATCTTCCTAAAGTCCTTTGCAACAAAGATTGTCTTCTGTAGCCGTATGAATCTCTTCAACAGAAATCCCCTCCACTAATTTTGAAAGGTAATCACACTTGTCTTTAGAGATCCCTTCTATATATGAATTCGGAAAGGAAATGACGTTGCTCATTGACTGGGAGGGTCTTTTAAACAAACCAGATTCGGCCATCCAAGCGATGATTATTCAGAACTTCTGATAACTCGAAGACCGCTCGAGAACCCTATTGCAGGGTGATCATCTCTAAAAGATATAAGATTCACTTTCTATAGTAAAAACGAATGAAAAAATGAGCTAGAAAATTTACGTTATAATTTAAAATGTCACAGTAGAAATACAAAGAATTTATGGAAAAGTTCTCAAAATATTTTGAATTTAAAATATACTTAACTTAACTTGAAGTTTACAAAAACAGTCCAGCTTCTTATCTACCTTGGAATTGATCAGGTACAGGATACCTGATTATCAACCATTAATTATCTCAGGTTTGTTTCAAATTACCATAGAAACCAATTCAAAATCGTCGAAGTCAGTAGATAGTTCTTCTGAATATTGCTCTCAAGCGTTGCTTTCCTGAGGTTAAATTTCACCAGCAAATTGTTTACTTCTGTCAGAACACATTTTTCAGGGCAAATCTAAAGAATAATACTAGGAAGATAAATCGACGTGTTCATGATCGACTCTGGGATCAGAAAGGAAGAAATTTACCTTGACTGCTGGGGTATTCTTCTTCGATCACTTTGAGTGGTGAACATTTAACTAGTTTGACCACCCTTAGGTTTTGATGGCTGATATAGCCTCAGCCCAACTGAAAGGAATTTATCTGTATCTATTATTTACTGAATTTTAAATGAGAAACAATAAGATTGAAAATATCATTCAATGAATTTCAATTTAAATGTTGATTGTACTAGAGAATTTCAAGTAACGGAATTATAATCCGTTACAAATGATGGGTAAAGAAACAGAAGACTCACTCTTCTGGGAGGCGTGACCCTGATATCCAGACATAAGAGGCAAGTCTCCCATGAATATATTCCTGCCGAAGGGGATAATTTTTCTGGAATATTGATGCTGTCATGTTAAGGGGGGGGTAAGGTATTTAATTTTTTTTTTTGCATTTTTTTTTATTTTCGAAATTGAATCCGTAATATCTGAAGAATATTGTGTCAAAATTTCAAGTCAATTGGAGCAAAATTGACGAAGTTATGAGTATTTTTATACCTGCCGGATTTTTGTACCTATACCCGAACCTACCCGAGCGCCCCAACCCGAGCGCGCTATTGTTACCCGGCAGATGTTTTGTTCTCTATTAATGTAGTACCTTACCTCCCAGTTTAATTTATCGAAATTTCAAGGCAAGGACAAACGGGTTTATACCTGGTTTGTATACTTTGTCAGTGTGACGTACAAAATTCAGTCAGCAGGAAAACTTTAAAGCGTTTTTCCCACAACTCACGTTTTCAAAGTCGGTGCCCCTGATAACTCCAAAACTACTGCACCGATCCTTTTGAAATTTTAAACACTATTTCTGTACATCATTTACGAGGAAACGCTGTCGAGTTTTTTTTTTTTTTGTTCATAATTTTAATTTCGCAATAACAAATTAGCCGATTTTTTCCCACAAAATTGTGTTTTTCACTTCAGAGTGTTCGAAATAATGAAAAAAATTGAAAAAAAAAAAAAAAAACTCGACAGCGTTACCTGGGGAAAACTATTATCTAACGAATGCACTTTGATTTTTTGTCAAATGATCCAGCACCAAGTTATGAGGGGCACCGCAATTCACCTTTTTTTCGAGACACGTCCGAACAATTGCTGCCATTGCCGTATTTTTTAATATTTCTTTGTACAAATTTGATGAAACATTCTTCGAATGTCATACTTCAATGTACCATTGGTTGAGTAAAGAAATTTTAACTGCGTCGTCAGAAAAAAAATCACGAAAACATGGCTTTTTTTGTATGATTTGACCTTACCCCCCCCTTAACGCACGTAAGATGTTATTGGTCGCAGTACCCGTACAGATAAGTTTTCATGAAGCTGAATGAACATTGCTTCATCTTCAATCTAACATAGAGCTGAGGCAATGACACAAGGCGGACAGTGTGATACCTAAATCCAAAATATTGATCAAGACAGCGCACTAATTTGTTATTGTAAGGGAAGAGATAGAAACGGTTTCAAAAATTGTTCACATGACTCATCTTCTATTTTCTTGATAATTCCGAAAAAGTAATTCTTATTATACTTTAAACCATTTATGGAATGCCTTGATGACTATCATTTAATACCGACCAGACTAAATAATGAGATCCCTTTGATGCTGTCACGTGAGCAAATGAAGCAAATCAAGCAGAACGTCCAGACTGAATACTTCCTTTTGCATTTCTTCAAGCTGCATTACAAACAGTGTTAATATCGAGACTGACACCCCTATGAGTTCGAAAACCGAAATATTTCATGTGTCAGATTATCGCCTCGGCTTTCTGTATGTTGAGACTTCATAACTCATTGCCATTTGTTACGAGCTATCTTTTATTCAAGTTCTCTCTTTGTTTCGACGACAGTTCAAACTGTCTGTAAACTTTTGTTTTTCCATGTGTTCGATATAATTGGACATTCGTTGGGATAATTAATATGTCGTGGGATTCGCTGGCTCCGTTTCAGAATATTTAACACGAGCGACGGGTCGGTAAAATTGGCATTAAATTCATTTTCGAATATCGCTATGCTGCAAAAAAAATTATAAAGGGTGTCTGACCCAGACTAAGGTTGTTCGATGTATCAATGGACCTATCAGTTGAAAAATATTGTGCGGACCAAATGAAATATATGAAGCTTGTTGGCTTGTTTTCATTCAATGTATTTATTATTATATGTTGTTGATGCCCAGTTTGGAAAAGGAAATTACAATGAAATTTTAGATGAATAGAACTCTGGAACGATCTGTCCGATTATGCCCATTAACTAACTTAACCGTCGACTTTGGATGCGCTAAACCACCCTGAAGATTACAAGTTGTTATCCCTTTCTGTTAGAAAGTTATCGTAGCAACGGCTGGACAGAATTGAATTTGACCTCATATTCGTCAATAAATTGAAAATTACAGACATTAGAGTAAAATGATAGCACAACACATAGTTTCTGGAATACCTAGGTACCTATAAATATTTTGAAGAAATTTTTTTTTAAGAACAATTTATATTTTTTTCAGTTATACAAACCCTACGAAATTTATCACACATTTGCAGGTCAGCATCCTACAACTAACTACCTAGTCTCAATTCGATCAGATCTGAAGTTATTGAGGAAATTACAATAAAATTTCAGATGAATAAAACTCCGGAACGATCTGGCCGATTATTCGCATTAACGAACTTAACCATCGACTTTGGATGCGCAAACCACCCTGAAGATTGCAAGTTGTTATCTCTTTCTGTTAGAAAGTTATCGTAGCAACGGCTGGACAGAATTGAATTTGACCTCAAATTCGTCATCAGTGAGCCGAACTTAATCGCCGTTTGAGACCATTTTTGGCAATAAATTCAAAATTACAGACATTAAGGTAAAATGATAGCACAACACATAGTTTCTGGAATACCTAGGTACCTATAAATATCTTGAAGACATTTTTCTTTAAGAAGAATTTATATTTTTTTCAGTATACAAACCTTACGAAATTTATCTCACATTTGCAGGTCAGCATCCTACAACTAACTACCTAGTCTCAATTCGATCAGATCTGAAGTAATTGAGGAAATTAAAATAAAATTTCAGATGAATAAAACTCCGGAACGATCTGGCCGATTATTCGCATTAACGAACTTAACCGTCGGATTTGGATGCGCAAACCGCCCTGAAGATTGCAAGTTTCTATCTCTTTCCGTTCGAAAGTTCCCGTAGCAATGGCTGGAAAAAAATTTAATTTGACCACAAATTCTTCATCAGTGAGTCGAACTTAATCGTTTGAGACCATTTTCGGAAAAAAAATTGAAAATTACCTAAATAAGGGTAAAATGATAGCACGCTGTTCCCTAGAACATACACGCAAAAACAAACAGTCCTATGGGAATACTTCTACACAGAATCGTCAATCTCAGAATAAAAGATATGACCATCCGGCTACTCTCTTAACGGAAATACCTCGCTGGTTAAAACCAATAGAAATTCAAAATAACTCTTCCAATCTGATTCGAAAGTAGCAATCGAGTCAATCATCGGTGATGTTTCACGACGCTGAAACACCGGAATAACTGTTCTCAGCTTCCCTTACATTTCGACATCACCTATATCTCCCGCTATTTATGTATCGAACAACAAATCTTTCCCAACACATTGGTAACATTGTTGAATCGTACATTGTATACGTACGACTGCCTGAGGAAAAGGAGAGGAATCCTATCAAATTTATCGAAATATCTCGCGCATTTGTCTATCGCAACCACCTGACACTTCATAGCCGAGCATTGTCCCGTCAACCACCTCGATTCTTGTATATTCCGGTGTATCAGCCAGAGATGCTTGGTGCCGATGGAGTACGACGTCCTAGCATTTATAATGTCGACAGCGTTATGGATGTTGTGAGAAATCAGTCGCCGTTTCCCTGTGCCCAAAATGGAATGAAGTTATCGCTGGGTTTATGTAAAAGGGCTAATTGACAGGCGCTTTGAGCGATGTCCACGGCCCATTTGAATAGAGCCCGTAGATTGATAGCTATATGGAGCAGCGTGTGTATGAGAATGTATATGGCGTATATACCTACTTTGGGTATGCAAATTTGTGAAGGTTTACAACATATGTAACTCCGGGTGAACTCTAGTTTCAGTAACGAAGAGATTCGGGAAATAGATTGTATAGTTTTCTCTGCGAACAAATGTTCAGTGCATTGAAATTTCTTATGCAGATTCAATGTAGGTGAACGGTGTTCGTTTTGTCCAAATTGAGCCAAGCAGCGTGAATAAAATTCGACACATAACTGGATGTATGAAGCATGAAGCTTTCCAAAATCGAATAAGGACTCGTTCGCCTGCCTGTTACCTTCTGTTAGGAGCTTTTCTTTCAAACTTCTTATTCAAATTCAAGAGATTCTTTTTGGTGCGCTATTCAGGTGAAGAGAGTGCCTATCAGTTCAACCAAATGTCTGTAATTTTCGAATATTTGAACGAGACGGGTCTCAAACGATTACTTTCGACTCATTGATCAATAATCCGAGGTCAAAATTGATTCTGTTCGGACGTCCGGCTCTCAGCACGATTACGCTCAAACGCAATGAGTTAGAGAGTTGAAATGTTCAGAGTAGGTTTGAAATGCAAATGCGCCGGCTAATTTCATTAATGGGGCCAAACTCATTGAGTGGTTCCAGAGTTATGGCCATCTGGAATTTTGATATCCCAATAACTTGAAAAATACTGATCTGATCGAATTAAAGCACGGTATTCAGTTGAAAAATACCGACACTAAGACTTATGTCAAATTTTGTGAGGATCGCATGACTGGAAAGTTAAAAAAATTGGTTCAACCACTGACGTGAAGTCAGAAGCTTCTGCTCGCATGTTCTATTGTCTACTCACCTCTATTTGCAACCGTACTTAGAATTTAGCATCGATATACCAAATCGTTTACTCAGCTTTTATAATATATTAATACTTTTCATACCACTTTAATGACAGACTTCAGTGACTTATACGATCACAAAATTTTTAATTCTATTGGAATTGAAATACAAATAAAATGGGTTCAAGCCCTGTGGACAGGAGCTTTCTGGCGCTCTAGTTCAAACAGACAAATTATATCTCCAAAAGTATTGGTTTCTCAGAGTTGAGAATTATATCAATGTATTCTTATGATAGAACTGCCTCATAAAGGAAATTCAATTCAAATAATAGTTTATTTATCAAGATTAAATGAGCAATCTGAGAATGAGAACTGCACCATGGAAGAAACCAAATTAAAATAGCTGAAATGAATTTGACTCTCTCTTATTGAACAGGATGAAATGTACGAGTATGAACACAGATCATATAATAAAGCTTAGATAGAATATTTATAGCATTCTGTGAAAATATAGAAGTACGATTCATTATTGAAATTTAGAACTTCATCTTAGCAGAAATTGAATTCAAACATCATAGAAGAATTTAAATTCAACAAGAGTGCCAAAAATTATCAATCCAAAACCAATAGACGAATTCTACCCAACAACGAACTCATCCGAGATATTCATTCCTCAATTCTATGATGAACGATAATATATATATTTCCTCAAATCTACTCCAATTCCAATACACCAATATTCCAGTTTTGTTTTTAGTGGAGATATTCTGAACTCAATATTATTAACTTACCATTACCATTCCCATCATCATAAGGATTGACCATCGGCATGAAAATATCAACCAACAAAAAGTATGATATTATATTAGAATTCTCATATTTATAGGATTGCTGGAATGAATGACAATGAAACAACGTCATGTCTCACGAAAATAATCTGACATTATAACAATTCATAGAATACCCACAGAATAATTCTATCAATGTGTGAAAACGTAGAAATACGATTTACATTGAAATTTTGAAAAATCATATCTCCGAAAGTATTAGCTTGTTAGAGTTAGAAGTATTATGAGTGGATTCTTATGGTAAAACTGCTTATTGAAAAAAATTTAATTTGGAGTTTGTTTTGTAAAAAAAAAATTTTTTTTTGTTACTCCGAAACCATCTGTCCGATTTTGCCCAATAACGAACTTAGCCGAGATATTTATCCCCCAAACCTACTCTGAAAATTTCAACTGTCTAGCTCATTCCGTTCGAGACTTATCGTGCCTACGGCCGGCCGGACGGCTGGACGGCCGGACCGGCCGGACAGAATGAATTTCGACCACGGATTCTTGATCAGTGATTCGAACCAAATCGTTTAAGACCATTTTCATCGAAAAATTCGAAAATTACAGACATTTGGGCAAATTGATAAGCACTCAGTTCCGAGGAACTAGAGCGCCAAAAATCTTACGCCTTAAGTAACTCCAGTATACGATTTTCACGAAATTACACGGAAATTACTGGGTCGATATTCTACAAGTAATCACAGAGTTTTAATTGGATAAGATTGCTATATTTTGAGTTATAGAGACAATAACAACAACATTTCAGATAAATATAACTAACAAAACAGTTCGATTATTCCAATTGACGAACTTAGATGCCGCATTCGGATGTGCAACTTACCCTGACAATTGCACGTCGCTATCTCTTTCCGTTCTCAACGTATCGTGACATACATAATATTGTTCCGTAGACTTTTAAAATTTTTTTTAATAGTACGGTCCTCACAAAATTTTAAACATTCGTCTTTATGTCGATATCCTACAACAAGTTATCAAGTTTCAATTCGATCGAGTGTATATTTTTTTAGTTATCGAGGAAATATTATTGCAGCTGGGTATAGCTCCAAAACCGTTTTACTGATTATGCCCAATAACGAACTTAACTCTCCCATTCGGATGCGCAACCTACCCTGAACATTGGAAATCCCTATCTCCTTTCATTCGAAAGTTATCGAGGCAAATGGTGACCCAACCAGCTTCTGAACTCACAGAAAGCTGCTCGGATCTCAAACAATATAGATCCGATCGTGTTCAAACTTGGAATTTGGCAGTAGAGTTAGGTTTTGAAGGCTCTCAAAAAATTTTGGCCATGTAGAATGTCGAAAATTTTCTAGAATCTCAACCTCACAAAATTTCGCAAGAATTTTCGGGTTGGCATTCGACAACTGACATCCATGTTTGAATTGGACCGGTTTCGTAGTTCGGAATAAATAACGACCATATTTCAGATGGTTAAAACTCCGAAACCATTTCGCCGATCATACCTATAAATGAACTGATATGCCGCATTTAGATGCACAACATAACCTAAAAATGTTGGGTTCTCAGGTTATCGTGACATAAATAATGTTATTTGATAATTTTCCTAAAGTTTTCTAGGAATACGATTCTCACAGAATTTCACGATCGTCTTTAATTTTGTATTCTACAACTACTTACCAAGTTTCAATTCGATCGGATTTGTATTGGTTAAAAACAAAATTATCTCTCGGAAACCGTTAGGCCGATTATGTCCATTAACAAACTGGTCCGTCGTATTCGGACGCGCCACCTACCCTGAAAATTTCAAGTCGCTATCAGCGAGCCGAACCCAATCGTTTGAGACCATTTTCGGCAAAAAATTCGAAAATTTCACAGACATTTGGATAAAATGATAACGCGATGTTCCCCAGAACATACGGGCAAAAAATTGAAATCAATTACCACCCAAAATCTTATCAATCTTATCACATCCTATGATGTGTCTGAGCATGCACAAACCGACCTATTCCATTTTCACATCACTGGAGGGAAACTGTCACAATTGTCATATGTCAATTATACTGAAGAAAGTGGTGACGTCATTGGTGCTATACAAAAAGCATACATTTTCGACTTGGAGGAGCATTGGCTATAGTTTGCTGACAAGGTCCAATTTAGTCTGAAATACGTGTCCATCCTAGCTCTCGACAGTTGATCATACCTTCCATAGGTATTTCGAGTTGTGGAAACTTTGCACCGAGTGTAATTTGTAACAACGCAATCTATGAGGTTCCATAATGGCAGATTGCTCATTAGTTTTGGTTAATAAGAGCTTCAGATCATTTCCTGTTAAAAATACGCAAAATATCATTAACGCAAAATGATAGCCTCTTTGTACGTGCGTTTAAGAATGAATTGTTTTCTCGGATATTGCCCAGGAAGTGTGGAGTTTTTCAAACCAGACGTCCCCAGAAACAGCCTTGCGGGGTATCGAACGGAAACAAACTCAGAAGAATAGTTTTTATGTGACTAGCCACCAAACTTATATCAGCCATTATTGAATCACATTCAGGCCAGACCCAACGGGTCGTAATAAAACCGTATAGTATACGAAAGTCGGATTGCACGCAATGCAGAAACAAGAGGGTAATACAGATAATTGGGAAGTGTGTTCGCGATCGGGGATCAGGTTATGACCCTGAAGCTCGTCTTTCCCTGGTCTATCATTACTTAAATACACCATCGGGGCATGGTCTGTCACTCATCTATCTGAAACCCTCAACATTTAATCACCAGAGGCGTCCAGGCAGTCATTACTACTAGAGAGTTCGGAAACAAGGTCGTCGGATTATCATTATATTGTCAATCTATGTAACAATCGGGCAGGATTGATATAATTGCTCTTGAAATCATATGAATCTGAATGCTGATATTATTATGAAAACATTTGCAGAATATCAGCCAAAGTTTTCGTAAGGAATATGCATTTTCTCACCTGAAAATGTTGAAAAAGTGCTGATGCTTGTTCAAACTCATAGCCAGATTGGTTACCCATCCAGGTACTGAACTCTTGCATGGCGGCTTGGCTTCCAGGATAACAAATTATATTTTCACAATATTTCCCCAAATTTCACAAATAGATCCGATCAAGTATCAATCTGGACCTTGGCTGTAAAATAAAAATTTCAGCGTTATCTGAACTGTGATAAAAGTTAAAAAATAAGAAGAAAATTGTACCCAATAATTGAAATCTTGAATCTTCTATGAAAGGTACAGGTTATTTTTTGATGCAACATAGAACATTTCCAGGAATAGAACTGTTCTAGGAATTCAACTAATCAGTTGTCATATTATTCCATATTCTGAATTCTGAAAATATTCATTCCAATTTTTTAGATTGCGTCCAATATACCATATTTCACGAATCTCGAGCCAGTATTACGGTTTACGGTTATATTATATCGATTTTAAATCAATTTTTCAAGTAAAACATTTATTCAGTATAGAGAACAAAAATCTAATTCATCATCTTTGGTCTAAAAATATCTTTTTCAATCCATCAAAATACGTCCAATATATCTTATTCGATTCTTTTTGATCAATGGCAGTTAAATAGCGGTATAAATGCATCCTCATAACTGATTTCCAACCTCCTCTGGAACTGACATTTAAGTTTACAGAACGAACTTTTTCTTAGTGAATCGGTAAAAAATTGAAATGGACAGGAAAATTAAAATTATAATTATCTTAAACTTTCTCATTGTTTGTTATTCAATATTATATACAATATTTCGGATTTCAGTAAAACGTCAAATATATAAAAACGCATTTATACGGCTTTTCAGCCTTTGAAATACATTTATACAAAATTTCATTACAATGTTGAAAGTGATCTTAACATAATATAGATAGTGTATGCACATTTTTACAACATCCTGTATCTGGAATATATGGATGCTATAGCAAACAATTTTAACAAGTAAACCCCTATTTATTATTTAGTGTTCTACCTATCTTAGCAACGGGGCCACATTTATTTGAACCACCCTGTATAGCTTCTTTATCATAACAGAAAAGAATTTTTTTTTTCGAAACTGAATTTTCCAGAAAAAATCTTTTCAGTTTTCACAAGACCGTATCCATAAAAAATAAATTATTTTCTTCGAAAATTTTATATTTCAGAGATTATCTGTCTATTTCTAACTGAAATATTGCTACAGATCTAATCGAAATGAAACTTCGTACTTAGCTATAGAATGCCAACTAGCAGATTTCTGCTAAATTTCGTGAGGATTGTATCAAAAAGTTTATATTTCAGAAACGCTGTATCAGATTCTGCTGAAATTTTGCGCAAACCTTTAGGCCACAATTTTGAAATGGATTATCGGATTTCAGCATGATTGGCTATGTATTGTAGGAATTATCGAGAAAATAAAATAACTACATCTTCTCAAATTTCAAATAATGTAAATCTCAGCATTGTCTCGATGGCCGAGATGGTAGCGTGCTCGCCTGCCGCGCTGAAGATTCGGGTTCGGATCCGCGATCAGTATGTTCACTATTTTATTTATTTTAAAATTTGAATTAAGTTGATTTGCAATGCATTCCTTCACATGTTAACGCTTAAAAGACGGCTTGAAGGTTCCCGTAGTATTTCGCGTGAGTCCCTGAGGCGTGAATAGACAAAAGAACATGCGCGCAAAAGCTGCAGACTTCACGTCAGCGGTTTTATTTCTTTTTGGTGCGCTAGTTCCTCGGAACATAGTGCTTATCAATTTGCACAAATGTCTGTAATTTTCGAATTTTTGGCTGAAAATGGTCTTAAACGATTTGGTTCGACTCACTGATCAAGAATCCGTGGTCGAAATCGATTCTGTCAGGCCAGTACGACCGGCCCTCCTTTAACACGATAACTTATAACGATAAACATGTAATTGCTAGGATTAAGTTCACATGGGATTGTTAGGATTAATTTCACATCATTTTTTTTTTAATGTACGTATTATTTAGTGAATCCCTGTAATTGGGTTCTCCTGTTGGGATTCCTGTTTGGTAAAGCTAAATATAAAGAAAATTAAAAAAAAATCTCGAACGAAAGGAGTTAGAGGGGTAGGTTTGGAGCGTAAATATCTCGGACGAGTGCGTTAACGGGCGAAATCCACCAAACGGTTTCAGAGTTATGGCCGTTTTTAGTAAAAACGTTTTTTTATGAATATTTCCGAAACCGATCACTCGACCCATCTGAAATTTAGCACTAAATTGTAGAATAATGACCTTTATATGCATGCGAAGTCTTGTATTGATCGGTTTGAAAGTGTAAAAAAAAAATTAAAAATTTAAAAATTTTGTTTCTACAATAACTCTCGAACGGATAGAGCTAGGCAGTTGAAATTTTCAGAATAGGTTTGAGTTATAAATATCTCGGTTTGGTTCGTTATTGGGTAGAATCGGCATAATGGTTACGGAGTAACAAAAAAAAAATTTTTTTTACATTACAAATTTGAAATTCAATTTTTTTAAGATGTAGTTTCATCATAAGAATCCATTGTTATTATTTTCAACTCTAACATGTTAATACTTTCGGAGATATGATTTTTCAAAATTTCAATAATACATCGTAGTTCTGTTTTCACAGAATGTGAACACAGGATCTGTCTGTGTTCACTGTTCATGAATGTCATCTTATCTAGCTATTAGAGACTTGTCAATTCATAGTTCGAAAATATTTTCTGTTGGAAAACAAGTATCCGATTCTTGAATTTGTGAATATATACAAGACTGTTTCGAAACTGAAAATAATATTGACTGATTACCTATTGAATAATTTATGTATAAATATTGGGGATGATGTTTTAGAATATTTAGAATTGGATCATATTAATAATGTAGCTTATGAAGGCAATAACATGATGGAATCATCAAAAGAAATTACTGTTCGTTGACCACTGAGGTTAATATAACCTTTTACTTCCTCGTTATGTTCCTATATGCAGTATTTTCATAATGATGCTGGCAAAAAAATGCTGAAATATGGATCTACATTTGTGTATCAAACATTTTTGCTTTAGTTAAGGTCCATAATACAGAAAAGAATGTGTAAGTGGTATGAACTATTAAATTTTAAATTATGAAAAGAGGATAGTATTTTATTAATATATTTTGAACTATTAAAATAATTTGTTCGTCAGCCTCTACCTACTCAAATATCAGGAATAAATGGACAATCTGCTATGATTGTATTTCGAGCTGGGAAAACTATGCACCGAGTGTAAGTTGCATCAACCCAGTCCACGAGGTTGAATCATTGCAGATTGCTCATTTAATCTTCATAAATAAATTTAATGATAATTATTGAAGCATTTTTTTTAAACGACACTTTTTCCTAAATTTAATTTGTTTCATGATGCAGTTCTATCATAAGAATCCATGGATATAATTCCCAACTCTGAGAAACCAATACTTTCGGAGATATAATTTGTCTGTTTGAACAAGAGCACCAAAAAGCTCCTGTCCACAGGGCTTGAACCAATTTTTTTTTATGAAATTTGATCAGAGGTTGGGAGTATTTGTTGATGAAAAACGCGATATCGAATACAAATTTCCTTGGCACAATGAAACTTAAAGTCCTGCGAACATAGGCTGTTTCCTGTTTCGAGAAACTTAAAATATATTCGGTACAACAAACTAGCATTATGTACGATTCGATTACTCAATAAATTGGAGTATTAACTTGAGAGCGGTGATTTCTCGCATCACAGCTTCCTTGTTTGACGCGACATAATTAGAGAATGGACAAAGTTAGTAATCTTATAGCCGAAGTTTGCGAGATCGGCCAAGACTTCATTAATCTATAGGATACAATTAATGGCGAAACTTGTGTCCTCCTCTATGGTTTCCTTAAATTGAACAAGACTATAGTCAACCCTGGATTATCGGCACTTCGATTTCTGGATGAATTAAGACGCTAAATAGTAGAATGGAAACTATTTGGATAATATGCCATAAGATGTTCACAACAGGAGCTTTACTCTTGCCTGGATCGAGTATGTAATTGCATAAAAGAGCAGTCATTTTTTAATGAATAATTTTTCTTATATTCTCCTGCTTCAGGATGAGTCTATAAATTGTAGGTACATTGATTTTAACCATACAGTCCTCTCATCAAATGAAACACTTTTATCATTTACCATATTTCTAGCTTCAGCACAGGTAAAAAGTTACAAACGTTTGAAGATTTCAGAATGTCCTGCTGCATCCTTAACCTATAACATCTGATGATCTGATGTTTGAGATTCTATGAAATTGTTGCGGATACTTATTTAACCATTCAATTCTTACGATGGTTCTTCATACAGCATTTGTAACAAAAATATTGCACTATTCCTCACTATTGAAGTAGACATTTCCACTTCCACATCGCCCATTCTCACATTGAATTAAATATCCTAACTTTAATCAATTTTATAATGTAAGAAACATATAGTTGAAATGAAATCGAAGATATTACAGTGTTGTGAGCATTAACTATCTATTTCTTTAATGGTGGATAAGAAAAACCTATGGCTTACAACTTGAATCGAGGATTCTTGCTCAAAGACGGATTCATAAAAGAAGTAAAAATTTTATCAGATTTATAACATTTAATGAAGAGTATCTCCAAAATTATGCGTTTTAGGAGAAAAGATAATTTAATTTTTAATATGGCTGAATATTACTGAATTTACTTAATATAAAATTTAGCTGCTTTCTTCATGCAAATTTCGTGAATTCTTATGAAGTCTATTACTAAGACATAAGTTGAAGTAGGTACAAAATGTTAAATAAAGAATATTTGGTATACTGCTAGAAATCTTCACACCAACATTTAATTCGGAAAAACCAAGTCAAAGCTAGAAATGAAAGCATTAAAGGATAGGTAGGTACTTTGGGGAGTGAATTCATTACGAAATGCTTCTTTTCTGGGTTTTATTGCCTTTACTCTGAAAAATAGGTGTATAATATATAGAAAAATGTTGCCTAATACAAAGTAACGAAACAATATCAACGATACAACAACTATTTTGTAACGTTTTGTAGACTAAATCAGGCACCAAGCGAAAATCTTAACAATAGAAAATAATAAAATTTTATTTTATAGATGTTCAGGAGAGAAAACCCATAAAGGAGCCATTTAAGAGAAAAGAAAAGTTTTTTTTAATTCTTCAGCCTGTACCTTCTTACCTGAACCAAATTGAAAAACATGCTGAATATAAAATGTGTTTTATTTAATGAGAAAATCTATGGTTTGAATAAATATACAACTTAATGACTCATCCAGTATAATAATGGTGTTCCTGGCAAGAAAATCGAAAAATCTGGTTGAATAATGAATAATTTCCAAACATGCGTGTTGTGGATGAAGAATCAAGTTAATTTTATTCAGATTTTTATTTCAGGCTTGCCGTTCACATGTTTAGATCCTAATATTTATGTTTCAACACACATTTATTTGCCAGTAAGGAATCCATGAATAATTTCTCTTAGTATTTTAGGTCTATGAAATGATCAGTGATTGATCATACACCTGAAATCATATAAAATTCAGAAGAATAAACTGACAGATACAAGGAATAATATTCGAGTAGAAACCTGCCTGTATTCTTCATGAATTTAAATTATAAAATTCTGAAAATTAGACTTTATACTTATTCAATCTGACCTACCATAAAATTCGCATCATATCACCAAAAATTTTTTCTTTAAATCGAAGGACGTCAGGAGATTTAAAACACTTATTAGCGTGATGATAAATATGCGTATTTAACTGAGTTGCATCACTGTACACTACTGAAATGTATGGTAGGTAGGCGAAAATAATTCTGAATCTGATATACAGTCCATTATATGTGTAGGTACAGTTTTTGGATTGCTGTTTTGTTTAAAAGGTTTTGTCTTAGTTAATAAATACATAAGATCATTTTAGGTCTTGAACACGGTTCTTATATCGAACCGATTCTGCTGATTTTTTCCGGAAGGCCGTGAACATGAGGGATCACATTCAATAGATTGGTTGTTTGTTGTTCTTGATGGATATTTTGTTGTACTCGATTAATTGCTATTGAACTATAAGCTCGTCTCCAACTCATGATCGATATACATTTATGTATTTGTGAATTGTCTCGAATATCCATTATCATCAGGAAATTTTTTGATGAAATCAATTCCATTATTTCGATTTTCAAGAGTGGAACAAATCAGATCAGTTATAACGTAAAGTGTTTTAATAAAACCTCTTTCCGCAATAAGTTGATAATTTGAATCGAAATTAAAATATTATCTATCCGTATGTGCCGGCTATATAAAGACATTCATTCCAAAATGGTTCGGATACTTAAGAATTATCGAAATAATTCGGATTAACTATTCTCTACTATGTAGTCAAATTACAAATATATCAACATATTATCGCCACCAAGATTTAGAATGTGTATCCACGAATATTTCTTTGAAATTTTCCATGAGAATACATTTCTCAGGACAGGTGATAAAAGAGAACTCACGGCCATTGGATAATGTTGTCGATAAAAATCATGTCCTAGTCGGAAATAGGTTCTATTTAAACATACATCAAGTAATAACTTAAAAAATAGACATATACAATAATCAAAAATAGCAGAACATGTATGTACAATCAATGGAGATCACAAGATGGTTTGGACTGAAACAAAGGCTCTGATGACAGACTCTGATTATATGCAACGAAACTTGAGCAGTCTACTTTGTTGTTTGTTGCAAATTATTCAATTGGATTTGAACATATTTGGAATAATTTGTTGAAGAAATTGTTGGAACTTGGAAATTTCTATGAAGTGAATCTGTGCTACTGCGTTTTTATAAAAACTTTCAGTATAATTGTCAACGAAAAATAATTTCGAAAATTTTCACTTGGTATCTGATGAAGGAGTCTAATTTAGTCTCCGAAACGTTACAGTACAACTAACAATAGTTGTTTTATCGTTGATATGTTGTTTTATCGTTACTGCTCATAAGGAAAAATTCCTTGTGACAAATATCTAGTGTTTCTAAGGGAGAAGCAATTCCAAAATAATTCATTTTTTTATTTCGTAGATATTTTTCACAATTTGTGTGAGAAAATCCCGTAAGGACCATTTATTTGATTTCAACTAGATCGAATGAGTATTTTCTAAAATAAAAATAGTCTCAAGAGCACAAAACATTTTGCGACCAAACCTTCATCTAGAATTCAAACTCAATCTACAAATCCAAAGGGTCCGAATATACCAAATTCAACGAAAGCAGAACTTGTCTATGTCGCACATATTATAGATCAGATAATCCCGAGAAAGCCCATCATTATCATCACATCTGATGCGTCTGACCAAACTAAGTAGCACTGAACCCACTCATGTGCAAAATATTTCTTTAGGTAACCCTAATCCTTGGAGAGGCTTCCGCAAAGGTGACAAAAATGGTGAAAACAGCGGCTTCTTACGAAATATTATAGAAATGCCGCTCCACAATGAGATTATTTTCGATACCTGCGTTGCAGTATGTTTGCAAACTTCGGTGGATATGATCCCTCTTTGATATTTTGCGACAAGTTATTGTAGATGTATTTCACAAAACGTAATGATCACTTGCAGCTTCTGAAACGAAAAGATCTTCAACCATCCGGATCATATAGATTTATCTTTATGGGTATTTTAGTCCATAGGATATCTCTTCTTGGAAATCTCTTGTGGGAAGAAATTAATACTTTTGAGTGAAATAATATTGAAATTTCCAATATGGTCTATTCATTTTCTAGATCTCGAATATTCTTGATATATATGGATCGTTTATTTCTATATTTTTTTGTGATATGTGAAAAATAAAATAATTTATTTTAATTAATTTTTATTTTGGTCACGGGTAAAAGAAATTCCGAAATAGAGAAAATTTTCAAAAGAAATGAGAAGGGAAATCAAACTATTACGAACGAAAAATAGTTTTGTGGGTAAAAACGGAGATTAACTTTGGAAAAAAGTACCGCCTTGTAGATTATCAGAATGAGTCTTTATCATTCCATTCAATACCCAAAGCATACCTCATCTTCCAAGTGTGATTGAAATATATCTGGAAAATTGAACATCCTGCAGCTTGGTTATATAATTTGCGGACCTATGTTTATGGGAAATGTTTATCTTGAAATTGAGAATTGTATCGACATTTAAAGTTATTAGACAAAAAAGTTGACCACCCTGTATACGTTTAAATATACAGGTTCTTATTGAATAAGTGCGACAAACTTACGGGGGTGATTCTGCATGAACAAATAATGAAAGTTTGTTATATAACTTTTGTCCGCAAATGCTTTATTTTCCGGGATACACGGTGTTAATGCTTTTCTTAAAAACTTACCATTCATTCATTGCTCTTAAACCTCTCGAGATATGAAAAAGAAATTTGGAGTGTCTTAAGAGGTTGTTATTACGCATTTTTTGACAAGCAATTAAGAATTTTATGTTCATCACTAGCGTGCATATGGGTATTGATCTCAATTTTTTGAATGAAAAAAAAAGGTATGCCACTGAGATATTTCAAACTAAAAATCATGTTTGAATTCCTTGTTCAATTTGTGACAAAATATCTTACATGCCTTTTTTTATATGGGGCGCCGTTTTAATGCAAGAAAATAAAACATCTCACTGCGTATTTTTCATTTCTTTAAAAAATCATCTAGTAGCGACGCTAGCAGGCTACTGTCAACTTTCTGTTAAATACGAATATTTCAACGAATTGCACCAAATTTCATCTGCATATCTCAACCGGTTTCAGAGCAATAAATAAATAGTCAATTTTTAAAAATAACTTTAACCCTGGTATACTCGGAAAACGAAATATTTGTGGACAAAAGTTATACTAGCAAACTGTCATTATTTTTTCATGCAAAAAATGGTCTTCATTAAATATAATTGCATATTCTTCCTCTTACAATTACAAAATTTTCTAATCGGTGCTTTAGCTACTGTACTCCAGAATGACCATCATAGTTACACTATTAGACAAAAAATTAATTAAATAATTTTAAATTTAATAAGTTGAATATAAAAATGAAATGGAAAAGAAACCAAAACAAAATTTATCATTAGTTTCACCATTGGTATTAATTTGGGTAAATGAAAAATGTCAATAGAAGACGTTAGTTACTTCAATATATTTACTTACGAGTATATGCAGAACTGAGAATAGATTTGCCTCGAAAAGTGACGTTTTTGGCGTTCTTGTTCCTATAGGAACAGAGTGCTTATCAATTTGCCCAAATTCCTGTAATTTTCGAATTTTTGTCTGAAAATGGTCATCAACGATTAGGACTCAAAGAACATGTAAAGGATATCCTCCGCTCAGCAACTCTAATTGAAACAGCATTAAAGTTCCTCAAAGAATGTCAATTATAGAAGTACATATAATCAATGCATGTACATTTCAATTTTTCTGTATAAATCTACATATCTTGTGATCAATTTAGTACAACTACATCTGTAATACATAGGAAAATCAAACATTGTACCCTGTGTCAATGGCCTAGTAGCCGAGACACTTTGATTTAAATAAATAAATACATAAATAACGATTTGGATCGACTCACTGATCAAGAATTCGTGGTCATAATCGATTCTGTCCGGCTGTCCTTCCGGCCGTAATCAAGATAACTCTCGAACGGAATGAGCTAGACATTTGAAATTTTCAGGGTAGTCTTAGGAAATCAATATATCGGCTAAGTTCGTTATTGGGCAAAATCGGCCAGATGGTTTCGGAGTAACGAAAAAAAAAAATTTTTTTTACATTACAAATTTCAAGTTACATTTTTTTAAAGTTGCAATTTTATCATAAACATCCATTGATATCATTTTTGGCGCTCTAGTTCCTCGGAACTGAGTGCTTATCAATTTACCCAAATTTCTGTAATTTTCGAATTTTTGGCTGAAAATGGTCTCAAACGATTTGGTTCAACTCACTGATCAAGAATCCGAGGTCGAAATCGATTCTGTCCGGCCGGTCCGGCCGGCCGGCTGGCTGTAGGCACGATTACTCTCGAACAAAAAAAGTTAGAGGATTGAAATTTGCAAGGTGGGTTTGGAGCGTAAATATCTCGGTTAACTTCGTTAATGGGCAAAATCCATCGAGCGGTTTCGGAGTTATGGCCGATTTTAGTAAAAACATTTTTTATGAATATTTCCGAAACCGATCACTCGATCTACCTGAAATTGAGCATCAAATTGTAGAATCATGACCTTCATATGTATGTGAAGTTTTGCATTGACCAGGTTACCGCAAAGTGTAAAAAAAATTTTTTGAAAATAAAAAATTTTTTTTTTACAATAACTCTCGAACGGAATGAGCTGGACAGTTGAAATTTTCAGAGTAGGTTAGGGAGATGAATATCTCGGTTAAGTTCGTTATTGGGCAAAATAGGCCAGATGGTTTCGGAGTAACGAAAAAAAAATTTTTTTTTAAGTGACAAATTTCAAATTCTATTTTTATTTATGATTCAGTTTCACCATAAAAATTCATTGATATCATTTTCAACTCCAACAAGCTAATACTTTCGGAGATATGATTTTTCGAAATTTCAATTATGAATCGTACTTCTATGTTTTCACAGAATGTTATCATTATTCTATCTAAACTTTATTATATGATCTGTGTTCATACTCGTACATGTCATCCTGTTCTATAAGAGAGAGTCGAATTCATTTCAGCTATTTTAATTTGATTTCTTCCATGGTGCAGTTCTCATTCTCAGATTGCTCATTTAATCTTGATAAATAAACTATTATTTGAATTGAATTTCCTTTATGATGCAGTTCTATCATAAGAATACATTGATATAATTCCCAACTCTGAGAAACCAATACTTTCGGAGATAGAATTTGTCTGTTTGAACTAGAGCGCCAGAAAGCTCCTGTCCACAGGACTTGAACCCATTTTTTTTTACAAAATTTCAACCTTAAATCGTAATTCTGTGATTTCACAGAATGCTGTATGATTTTGATCCGTGTTGATACATATCACACAGAATATACCCTAGGTAAGGTATATTCTATGTGTCATCATTGTCATATATTAGTGTTCTGTGATTGTCATCTCATCGAGAAATAGAAGATATTGTCTCTGTCTACAGATAATAGATTTCAAACTAAGTATAATATCATATTTATTTCTAGTTCTATTCAAAATTCTTGATATAAAATACCTCCTGTTCTAGAAAACAAAGTATGATTGAATGCAAAATGAACCATGATACAATCTCAGCTATCCTGGATAGCTCTTGGATAATCCATATGATGATGGATATGTATATACTTTGTAAGTTAATAAAATTGGATTCAGAATATCTCCAGTAAAAACAAAACTAGAATATTGACTAAGTTTCAATTGATGAATATCTCGGATAAGTTCGTTATTGGGTAGAAACAGTCTGGTGGTTTTGGATTAATAATTTTTGGGACAGTTTTTTTTTAATGACAATTCTTGAAGCATTAAAGCATTGCAGATTGTTAATTTTTCTCAAATGATAATTTTTGAAGCATGAAACCATCGAAGATGGTTTCATGGCTTGATAAATAAACTATTCTTTGAATTTAATTTCTTTGATGATGCAGTTCTATCACAAGAATCCATTGATATAATTCCCAACTCTGAGAAACCAATACTTTCAGAGATATAATTTGTCAAAGTTTGAACAAGAGCGCCAAAACTCCTGTCCACAAGGCTGGAACCATTTTTTTTTTAATAAAGTGGCATATTTATCTGGATACTAATTCTAACGCTTGAAGCTTCTTACGTCACGTGAGTGGTCACAAAAATGTTTTCATTTTTAATTGAAGGTATATATTTGCAACTGCTGAATGGAGAAAATGTATCGATTCCAAAATAGTTACTGAAATTTAGCAAAAGCGTTCGAAAACTTCTAGTAAGTATCATCCAAATAGTGATATAGAACGGATTATCTATATTACAATATCCCCGAGATTGAAGATCTCTGATGTAGTTCGTGTTTTCTGACGAAAAAAATAGAAACCGATAGATATTTCAAAACCAGTTTGAAAGATATGGAAAACTTTCGCAGATGATATCAGGAATTATTACTCCAAGAAATACTATTGTATACAGTGTTCCATCTGTAATATGAAAGTTGTTGTTTTTCATATAATAGAAGTTAAAACCATGCATGTTCGAAAATATACTTATATGAAATCGTATCATTATGTGTTAAACATTATGAATCACCCTGTATATTGATAGTTTCGCGAAATAAATCTTCACAAAATTATACCCAATTCTCATAGCCCCGTAGAAATGTATCTTGTCAAAGAAAAATTATACCTGAGGGGTCCCATAAATTTGTGGAAGGAAGAGCCAGATTGCAGTACATATAAAAAATTTTAATATCTACTTTTCATCATGTCAAAGTTTTTGAGCATCCGAATATCTCGTTCTCATAATTAAATTCGACCGGAAAACATGTTATAGCCGGATTTTAATCTTATTCGTTTTTTATAGTTGGCCAGTCATTAGGCAGAACACACTTCTGACTTAATTGATCTTTGTCTACACCGATATTTTTCTAGATAAATATATGATGCGTTATGGAAACGAAACTTGACTTACAAATTGATATGAATTTGATAATTATCCTTTCGCTTTCACTGAAGATTTGATTTGGATAGGTGAAAAAAATATTTTCTTGAAATATCATACTTATTATATCCCATTTAATACATTTTTGTGAAAAAAAAATGTTAGACAGGGCCGCACATTTCTCAAATAATTATACGTTTGGTATAAGACTTAACATTGGGAGTTGAAAAATATACCTATCAATTTTGTTGCTCAGCTACCATAGAGGTACCTACATTATATTGAATTTGATATACTAAACCTCTGTGTAAATTTGCCGCATTCATTATTCGACATTTGAATTCTGCATGTTTCAAAAGTGTACTTGTGAAAATTTCAGAATGGATTATAAACATTATACAGGGTAATCATTTCAGGATACTTTGGGGGATGCATTCACAATTTAATGGTTTTCTTCGGGGTTTCCTCTCAGAATTTCTGAATAATACCCATGAAATAACAAATTCTATTCTATTCTAACTCAGAAGCAATATTAAAACAATTAAATTTTTTAATTTATAGGTATTTATCATAGATAGGGAGAGAAACCGCAGAAAATAACCATTGAATGTTATAAAAGGAATTTAAAAAATAGGTGAAATTATTGGTGAATAGACAACTAAAAAAAAGTTGTGAAGGCAATGACGTGAGATCAGTTTGTTTTGGCGCGCATAGCCAGAGTGATCATTCATCCAGATACTGAACTCGCACAAGACAGCTAGGCTTCTATGAAAGAAATAATATAATAATAATAATAGTGTCTTTATTAGGAAACCAGAATAAAAATACGCTTAGAGCGAAGCCTATAATTCCAACAATTTAGATCCGATCGAGTTTAAATCTAGAATTTGCGATATAAGTCAAAAAATATCAAGACCATTCTATTAAATCATTGAAATCGTGAAACTTCTATGAATGGTACAGGTTATTGTCTAATTCAACCCTTAGTACATGGAACTATTCTAAGAAGTCGACTTATCAGCTATAATATTCCATATACTGAATTCCGAAAACTTTCTTTCCAATTCATTACATTTGCATTGCATTTAGGACCAGTTTGCGTTCAGATATCGATTTCAAATCAAATTACTAATAAATCCTTCGTCCAGTGCAGAGCAAATAACTACTTCAGAATTTCTGATTTAAAATGATCGTTTTCCAACCTTCGCTGAAACTGATAATTGACAATGATTTTGGCCTATTAAGTCAGTTAAAAATCGTGATGATCTAGAAAATTCTTGAAGATTATAAGAAACTTACGATTTTTCATTTTTTGGTATTTTACAGAATAGGTATAGAATAAATCCGAATTCAGCAAATCCTGGAATCTTGGGTAACCTACCTTATATTATATCTGGATAATAATATTGTTTAACTTTCGATCAAATCTAAATATATGGGTCCCAATTCTTTAAAATAATTCTTAAAAAATATTCGACTCGTCTCGACCAACGATAGGTATTGAATATCAATAAATCATGTTATAAACATCCTCTCTTCCCTTATAAAAATGACATGGCATTTCTGAATCTACCAATTTAAACTGCATCATGAAATTCGTTCGACTTCGCGTCAAAAATATATAGCAGTTAACAAATTAATATTCATTATACCATTTTTCATTAATACTATCTCATAATACATCATTATTATATTAGCTACGTAGCATAGATACTTGTATATTTCAACGTTATTGGTTTGGTTTCCCTTACAGCTACGTGCCTACCCAAATTTGCTGGTCAATTGTAAAAGAGTAGATCAGTACACTGTAATCGTTATAATATTCGAGATTTTTCCAATATCTCCAACACTATAGATCTGATCGACATTAAATCTGGAACAGAACAAGGTTCTGAAGGTTCTCGCCAAATTTCGACGATATCTGAAGGATAGTTTCTAAGACATAAAATTTTTTTAAATTTCATCTTGAAATTTCGCATACATTTTTGAATCGGTATTTTTCGACCAACTATACCGAGCTTTAATTCGATATGATCAGTATTTTTCGAGTTATTTGGAAAACAAAATCTCAGATGTTTATAAAACCGAAACCTCTCTTAGGATTTTGCCCACTAACGAACTTATCTAGAGCATTTTTACTACAAAAATACCCTACAAATTTCAAATCTTTAACTCATTGCGTTGGATAGTAATCGTGCTGACAGAAGGACAGAATTAAGTCTGAATGCGGATTTTTCCTTGAGTCGAAACAAATCTATTGAGATTATTTACGGCCAAAGAGGCGAAATTTACAGAAAATTGATAGATAGGTGAACAAGCGCGCTAAAAATGAGGGCTTCCTGAGTAAAAAAAAACGATAAAAGAATCCGTATTCAAGGGTATACATTTTTTTTTCGATGTCGAAACTACTGGCAACATTGTAATGAAATTTGTTGTCAATATGTTTTGGAAGCTGACAGATCGCACACATTTGTTCTTGTATCTCTCACAGAGGGCAGAAGTTGCATGGTTCGTATCCAAGTAGTTTTAAACATTGCTTCTTCAAGTTAGATATTTTAATCCAATATTTTAAGTGGACTCAAACATCATAAAGATACGGTAGGAAAACTCGGGATAATTTCATTTGAAAATAATGAAGTAATAACTGAAGCATCAGGTATGAAGTGGTGCCAAAGTTATGAATTGAACAAATCACAAGAAGAAAATTAAAATAAATTCGACTACCAACATAAAATATTCAATTGGCAAGAGTAAGTGTTCAAAATGTTTTGCGTTTTTACGAAAACACAATTTTTTCATGACATGCTATATCTTGAATGCGGATGCCGTGAAGAATTTTTGACCAATCAAATCCCACTTATCTTCCACGTATCCTAGCAACGGAGCAACCTCTTTTTGGAATACTGGATTCCTAAGGCTCCTTTTTCCAGAAATATCCAATCGACAGGGCCGGTGCTAATAAATTTGGCGCCTGAAGCGCCCCTACCTATGAAATATGAAAAGTCGGCCGGCGAACTGGATCAAAATTCCGCCCCCAGAAAGTTGGCGCCTGAAACAGTTGCTTCACTGTTTCACCATCAGCGCCGGCCCTGCCAATCGACATCACTATATTATATTTTGTTGTCCCTAAGAAGTGCAACCAAATAGAACAAAAGTTGATTTATTCATTTTAACTATATTTCCTTTCAATACACAGCTCAAGTCTAATCAATTCGATGGTGTATCAAAAATCAATATGTCTAAAATATTCAATCTCCTCTCCTTATTTGCACCTTTATGGAAGTTGCTTTACAGCCGACACAGGCATAACAAAACCATGACTGTTTACGATGTGGTGAGATGTTGTTTTATATTCCCACCTCATTTTCTTTTCTGACATAAAATCAGTCCTACGCAAATAGAGAAGTCGATATGAGCGATAAATTATCCTTTGTTTGATGTTATAAAATTAAACAGATCCAAATTTCAAACAAAAGAAAGCCAAGGATCATCGCAATGTAGACTTCATTATTGGGATATTCTTGATAATATATTCAGCAATATTTATGCATTAGAACAGCGTTTCCCAAACAGTGTGATATCCCAATGTTAATAGTTAACGTATAAAATGTGGATTTTATTTTCCCTATATACACTAGAAGGGTTAAAAAAATTGTGGTGGGCCAGGATGAGGAAACATTAAAACAGGCATAATACAGTTTGAGCATCACTGCATTAGAAAGTACTGTTTGATTGTGATTCAATAATAATTTTCTATTTTATTTATGAAAGATATATTGGTAGTCAATTTTGAATAATCAGTACAACTTTTCAATGTTTCACTGAACAACATTTTTAATGTGAGTATGAAATTCGTTGAAACCCACTTGATGAAGACTTAATTCCAACTATATGGAGTCTTAATTTCAATTAATAATGGAGTTGATGAATTTATGGTAATGTTTTTTTATATTAAATGCAAATATTCGTAATTTTTAATCTAACGGGAAGATGAATTAAAACGAATCATTTTAAAAATGCTAAAAAAAATATTCTTGACCCTTTAATGGATTAATCATGGAAGGATACTGTGGGAGGTATACTCATAATTGAAAGGTTTTTTTTTCTGGGTTTTCTCTCCCAAACTCTGAAAAATATCTATAAAATAAAAATTAATTATTTTGTGATTTGCTTCTGTGTAAGAAACACAGGATATTTGTCAGAAGCAATCAATTGAACAATGTTGCCTAACAAACAACAACGAAACAACATCAACGAAGAAAAAACTATATCGTAACGTTTCGGAGTCTATATCAGACTCCTTCGTCAGACGCTTAATGAAAATCGTTAGAACGATAAGAACAAATATACCAAAATCAATAAAGATCCCACTTCTATAACAGAAAGAAAAGTCAAAACCATTTTATCAAAGCATTCAAAAATCCTTACTTATAGACAGAAAAAAGAACTCATGCCATCTTACAGTAAACCACCACATTTATATGGTCTATTGAAGATCTATTGGATCTCCATGTCAAAATTTAGCGAAATATCTACTTCAATTTTTAAACCCATTAACCGGAAAGAAAGAAAGTTTTTTGAAGAACAGCAAACACTTTCTTGAAAAACTACAAAATTCAAATTTAAACCAATTTGACATTCTAGTGAGCTTTGATGTTGTCAGTTTGTTCCCTAATGTTCCTGTCGATAAGTCGCTTCAAATAGTTCGAACGAAATTAGAAAATGTAATTTGGCAACATGGTAGAGAATTTTTCGATTTCATAAATTCAAAGGAACATACAATAAAATTCACTTTGGAAATAGAGAAAAATAATCAGCTTTCTTTTCTGGATGTTTCGATAATTAAGTATCCGAACCATTTCGAAACGACTGTCTTCAGGAAGCAGACACATACAAATAGATATTTAAATTTCTATTCAAACCATCAGCTTAGTGTAAAAAGAGGTGTTATTAAAACACTTTATGATAGAGCGAACCTAATTTGTTCTACTCGTGAAATTCGAAATAATGAAATTGATTTCATCAAAAAATTTCTTGAAGAAAATGGATATCCGAGGCAATTCATAAATACATGTATCATGAATTTAGATAGAAGAACAAATAATCAAGAACAACAAAATAATCAACAAGTACAACAGAATAATCAACAAGAACAGCAACCCAATCTGTTGAATGTGATTCCTTATGTTCGTAGCCTTTCTGAAAAAATTAGAAGAATCGGTTCTAAGTTCAATATAAGAACTGTCTTCAAAACACAGAATGATCTTAGGTCTTTATTAACGAAAACAAAACCCATAAATGAAAAACAAAAATCAAAAAACTGTGTATATAATATTCCTTGTATTTGTGGTAAATCATACACAGGAGAAACATCAAGACCACTAGAAGTAAGAAAGTCAGAGCATAAAAATAACTTGAGAAATAGAGGCATACAGAAATCAAAAATAGCAGAACATGTATGTACAATCCAAGGAGATCACATGATGGATTGGAGTAATACAAAGATTCTAATGACAGAACCTGATTTTATGAAAAGGAAACTTAAGGAGTCAACTTGTATTTTATTGAACAGAGAATGCAATTTTGCAAATTGCTCAATTGGTATTGACCATATTTGGCTAAATTTATTAAAAAAGAAGTTGTTACTTGGAAATTTCTATGCGAAGTAAAACTATTTTAGCTATGATTTTTAAATACTGTCAATGTGAGAATTCTTGAATTTCACAAAAAATCTATCAACAAAATAATTCTAATGATTTTCATTAAGCGTCTGACAAAGGAGTCTGATATAGACTGTGAAACGTTACGATTTAGTTGTTTCTTCGTTGATGTTGTTTCGTTGTTGTTCGTTAGGCAACATTGTTCAATTGATTGCTTCTGACAAATATCCTGTGTTTCTTACGCAGAAGCAAATCACAAAATAATTAATTTTTATTTTATAGATATTTTTCAGAGTTTGGGAGAGAAAACCCACAAAAAAACCTTTCAATACCTATAATGGATACAAGGGTATCTGAGTACCTACCTGAAGGAAATTTGTTCTCACAAAATTGACCTCTGTTTTATGTTGGCCACCCTGTGCTTTGTATATTCTCAATTGAGTTCACGTTTAGTGAATTTAAAAGTGATTTAGTGATTTTGAATTAAAAAATAAGAGTCTTGCTGGTGTATCTAGACACCCCACTATAAATCTGATAAAATTTGCTAAAAAAATTATAACAAGATATTGTTAATGTTTTCACCATCAGTACCTAATGAAGAACAAGAAAATGCGCTTCAGAAACTCCTTAGAAAGCTTCAGAAACACAGTGAATGTCACCTTCGTCCTAGATCTCGTGGCTAGAAGCCTAAATTGCCTGTGCTACTTACAAATGTTTATTATGAAAAAAGTGATTATACATTTTCATGCATATAAGTTGCTATTTTTCAAGGGGGTGTTGTGAATATTCGAATATTCACTGATTATTTATTCGAATATTATGGGTCTGCATTTTTCATGTATTCATTGAATAATTATGTATTCATTGAATGTTCAAAATTTTTTCATTGAATATTCATTGATTCATGACTGGTGATGAGTAGTCAGTTGAATAATCAAGCATTCATGAAGTAAGGAATGAATGTTTGAATGATAATTTAACTGACTATTCAGGAATAGATATTTTACTAACAACAAATCTTTTGATGCTCACTTTTTGTTGCTGTAGTTTAGAATTTTGGTTGATGTTCACTCAACATATTATACAATGTATGTTCAAGTACAAGGAGTGATAACAAAATAATGAAGTTTGCGACTTTCAGTACAGTAGTGGAAAAAATACATTTCTGGGTAACTTTGCAGGTATGGGTTCAGGTATCATTTGAAAGCATTGAATATCTTGAAATGGCACAGTTTAGTTTAGTCATTCATTGTTTCAAGATTATTTCTGTATAGCTACCAATTTGAATATTATTATAACCTACTATCTGGTTTCTGGAATCCATTGAGATTTTTGAATTGGTTCATAGAAATAATTTTGAAATAATGAATGACAATACTGAAAACTAACTGTGTAATTCCCAAATATTCAAATATAAAATTAAGTATTTGTATATTTTATGTAGGTATGCAATTTGTTAAAATGTCTGTTGAATACTTAGAGAAAGAAATCCACAAGTTATTCGCAGTTACTTTCTCAGTAAGTTAATGTGAAAATTATTGAGAAGTTGGTATAATATATGTATGTATTGATATTGGTGTAATAGGATTTGAATCAAAACTATTTTTTTTATCAATTTCTTCAATATGGATATATGCTATTTCATTTATACTGCTATTCATACAAGGAAATGAGAATCGAATTGGGATTTTATCGATAAAAAAATATATTATAAAAATTGAATATTATATTATTCATGTGATATGTACCAGCATGAGATAAATAAATGAGACTCAAAACTCATATGGAGACACAATGCAACATGAAACAAATTTTGTGCGGTAGAATAAAGTTAGTTGGCTTATATAATAGTGAAGTTTCTTGATTTAAATTTGAACCTCTTGCATAGTCATTTTTTTCTGTTTAAGATATGAATTGCTAAAGGTAGAATATAACCTTGAATGAAATATATATTTGGAATCAGTTTCAATTCAATTAGTCATATGTTTGGATTTTTTAATTAATAAGTATTCAATTAAGTAAAAATTCGAATATTCGAATATTCAATGAATAGTTGAATATTCATGAATAATCATTAATGAATATTTTTTTGAATGCATTATTCGAATACAAAAAGTCCTAGCCCTAGTTGAGATACCCCGTTTACGTTGATAGCACTTATGTGTCCATTCTGAGGTTAATAAAAATATTCGTCGATATTTTTATGTAGATCTTTTTATGCATGAACTTCATAATGTGTGGATGACAATGTGTGCATAACTTCACGCAAATATTGAATTATAGATATCAAGCAAACCTTTTTCAAAACTTGATATCCAAGGGCCATTCCAGACTGTTGGACTAATGGAGGGTGAAATATCTGGAGTCTCAACCAAAAAGTCAATAACTTTGAAAAAAAATATCTCAATACTTCTTCAACATTCTTAATTGACTTGTACTAAGTAAATTCCACAACAAAATGGAAAATCAGAAAAAATGCCAAAAGAAAAATTGGCAACACGAAATTATCAATTTGATATGGTAAATCACAATTGGTTCTTAAATTATTGCAAAAGCTGAGGAGTGCCAACGTCTCATGGGCAAGCTGGAGATGTTTTGATGAGGAATTAGTTGCAGTATTCAATCTTTGAATTAAATTTTTCGTAAACAAATTATTTTATGACAATTTTCGATACTGTCGACGGTTGGTGGGCTAACGAAAATACTTTTTCTACTTTGCACAAGATTTACATGTGTTTTTCGAGATTAAAATATATGAGAAATTGAATATTTCAATCAGAAAAATCGACAATATAAAAGTTGCAAACAAGAGAGTTTTTGAGTAAATTTTTATTAAGTGGAACTGCTCCCGCCATATAAAACATAAGTCATCGAAACGAAGCGATATCGATGTCAGTCAGCATTTTCAATGAAATTATGTACCTTGAACTTCATCAAATTTCTTTTCTTATGGTTTTCTCGTTGGGTTTCTAATTTATTTTGTTGAAAATGCCTCGAATTGTAGTGAATTCGTTGCGGAAGGATCAAGAAGTATTTTATTAATACCGTTATCGAAGAGAACAAGCATTGAAACCGAATGAAGGTTAGTTCTAACCTTCATCAATATAATATTTCTTAGTATTCCGAAAAAAATCCTCAGGAGATAGAACTCAGAACTCTACCAAATCCATTTCGATTACAGATCATCCATATGATTATACGTTATTAAGTAAATAATCACCATGAAATACAATGTTAAGGAAATTGAAATTCCTCACTTTTTTTCGTAAAATGATTCATTTTGTGAGTGTTTTTTCTGGCTTTGAAAATGCCCTTTTTTAATTATCTGAAGTAGACAACACCCGAAGTGTATCAACCAATCTCACATGTATGTTGAGATGCATCCAGAAATTGTGTGAAATTTTTGTCTCTTCTCATGTCACGAATGAAAAAGTAGAACTTATTACATTCTTTCGATTTTTTTCATATTCAACTTCATTGTACATACTTTCTTACGAATGATTTAGATTCAGCCTATATAAATACTGAACAGATTCAGTATTGAAAATTGGTTCAAGCCCTATGGAGCTTTTTGGCGCTCTTGTTCAAACAGACAAATTATATCTCCGAAAGCATTGATTTCTCAGAGTTGGGAATTATATCAATGGATTCTTATGATAGATTTGCATCAGGAAAGAGATTAAAATTAAACAAAGCGCCGTTTGAAAAAAAAGCTTCAAAAATTATCATTAAAAAAAAACATAGAAGTACGATTCATTATTGAAATTTCGAAAAATCATTTCTCCGAAAGTATTAGCTTGTTAGAGTTTAAAATTATATCAATGGATTTTTATGGTGAAACTGCATCTTGAAAAAACTAAATTTGAAATATTTAAGTTAAAAACATTTTTTTTTTCGTTACTCCGAAACCATCCCGCCAATTTTGCCCAATAATGAACTTAGCCGAGATATTTATCTCCCAAACCTACTCTGGAAATTTCAACTGCCCAGCTTATTCTGTTCGAAAGTTATTGTAGAAACAAAATTCAAAAATTAAAAAATTTTTTTTGACACTTTATGCCAACCCGATCAATACAAAACGCATGCGTAAAAAAGGTCATTATTCCACAATTTGATGCTGAATTTCAGGTAGATCAAGTGATCAGTTTCGGAAATATTCATAATAAATGTTTTCATTAAAAATCACATAACTCCGAAACTGCTTGGTGGATTTCGCCCGTTAACGAACTCGGCCGAGATATTTACGCTCCAAACCTACCCTGCAAATTTCAATCCTCTAACTCCTTTCGTTCGAGAGTTATCGTGTTAACCGACGGCCGGACAGAATCGATTTCGACCACGGATTCTTGATCAGTGATCCCCGGTTTCTGAAAGGCTGATCAACACAAATGTTAACTAATCAGACATCAATCTCTTGTTAACCCTCATCTGAGTTGCGCAAAGCGCAAAAACTCGGACTGATTTGACATTAACAGTTCTGTTAACTTTGACTAGCCTTTCAGAAACCGGGTGTTAATCGAACAAAATCGTTTGAGACCATTCTCAGCCAAAAATTAAAAAATTACAGACATTTGGGCAAATTAATAAGCACTCTCTTCCGAGGAACAAGAGAGCCAAAAATAATATAACATTTCATATACCTAACCAGCAGATAAATTGTATCAAATTTCTCTACCTATAAATACAAGTTAATTTCGATCTATGAATATTTTCAGGGTATCATTAGGACCCAAAGAATGATCTCGAGTATTATAAATTTTCAACGATCATTAGAGGAGACCCTAATTAAGGGCACTAATTGATAAATAAGAAATTCGAAATCAGACTGAGACCCATCACAGATCCATCTTCAAGAGGGGAAAGAAATAAGTGCTCGGATTGCCCAGGGCGAAGTTTTTAGAATCAGCATATTTCCAACGGATTGTTTTTAGAACTTCTTCATTGTTTGAAATTCAGACAAAATAAGATACTAATTAGCAATCTCCAAGATTTCTTGCTGACTTTATTATCTGGGGCGATATGAATCCTTTTATTATGTAAAGGTAAAACATTTTGTTTTGAATTTTCGGGTAGAATTGTTCCATACATTCCATATATAGAGTGTTTCAAAAGTATGGTGATATATTTAAGGAGGCAATTCTTGGTTTCAATTTAGAATAAACTTTAAATGAACGGATGTTCTTAATTAAAAAATGGGTTCAAGCCCTGTGGACAGGAGCTTTCTGGCGCTCTAGTTCAAACAGACAAATTATATCTCCGAAAATATTGGTTTCTCAGAGTTGAGAATTATATCAATGTATTCTTATGATAGAACTGCATCATAAAGGAAATGCAATTCAAATAATAGTTTATTTATCAAGATTAAATGAGCAATCTGAGAATGAGAACTGCACCATGGAAGAAACCAAATTAAAAAAGCTGAAATGAATTTGACTCTCTCTTATAGAACAGGATGAAATGTACGAGTATGAACACAGATCATATAATAAAGCTTAGATAGAATAATTATAGCATTCTGTGAAAACATAGAAGTACGATTCATTATTGAAATTTAGAACTTCATCTTAGCAGAAATTGAATTCAAACATCATAGAAGAATTTCAATTCAACAAGAGTGCCAAAAATTATCAGTCCAAAACCAATAGACGAATTCTACCCAACAACGAACTCATCCGAGATATTCATTCCTCAATTCTATGATGAACGATAATATATATCTTTCCTCAAATCTACTCCAATACACCAATATTCCAGTTTTGTTTTTAGTGGAGATATTCTGAACTCAATATTATTAACTTACCATTACCATTCCCATCATCATATGGATTGACCATCGGCATGAAAATATCAACCAACAAAAAGTATGATATTATATTATAATTCTCATGTTTATACGATTGCTGGAATGAATGAGAATGTTATTAACTTACCATTTCCATTCCCATCATCATATGGATTGACCATCGGCATGAAAATATCAATCAACAAAAAGTATGATATTATATTATAATTCTCATATTGATACCATTACTGGACTGAGACAACGTCAAAGTTGACATTAAAACAATTCATAGAATAGCCACAGAATAATTCTATCATTGAAATTTTGAAAAATCATATCCCCGAAAGTATTAGTTTGTTAGAGTTAAAAATGATATGAATGGATTTTTATGGTAACACTGCTTATTGAAAAAAATTTTGTTGGAATTTGTTCTGTAAAAAAAAATTTTTTTTTTGTTACTCCGAAACCATTTGTCCGATTTTGCCCAATAACGAACTTAGCCTAGATATTTATCCCCCAAACCTACTCTGAAAATTTCAACTGTCTAGCTCATTCCGTTCGAGAGTTATCGTGCCTACGGCCGGCCGGACCGGCCAGCCGGACCGGCCGGACCGGCCGGACAGAATGAATTTCGACCACGGATTCTTGATTGTTGAGTCGAACCAAATCGTTTAAGACCATTTTCATCGAAAAATTCGAAAATTACAGACATTTGGGCAAATTGATAAGCACTCAGTTCCGAGGAACTAGAGCGCCAAAAAATATCATCCTCATTTTGGGACATCTATGATATAACTTACTGCATCATGAACAACAAATTTCTACATTCCTTCTAGAGGTGTTCGTGCAGGATTTAAAACAAATATTTTTGAAGAAAAATATGTATATATATATATATATATATATGAACCTTTATGTTAATTGCTGTAAAATCAATTTTTTAACATTTGTTTAAGGGTTAGCAGCAAGAAAGCCAGTCACACGATCTTTTTAGCAACTTCCTATATTTCGGTGGACATTGCCACCATCCTCAGGGATCTACAATAATTATTTCAATTAAAAACATTGCCACAAAAGGTAGACAAAAACTTACAGCTAGTGATCACTAACAGCAAACGGTCTCATGGAACCAACAACGAAATAAACAGCAACATGGAACAGAGCACAGCTCTCCACCACTTTTACGATATTTTTATATAGTAGCTGATTTCTTAAATTTGATCTAATAACTGCATTAAAATATAAACCACACATCAATTACTTTAAACTTTATAAACCTAACCTTAATGTCACGTCAAGAGCCGGTTTCACACCAATAAATCAAGACAAACAGTCCAACACACACAGGGACAAAAGTCTATCGAACAAAGCACAGAATATTTATTCAGCTCTTTCTCTTGTCAAAAGTGAGGACGTAGTTATAAATGCTGCTTACACCTTTTTTGTCAGCTTGTTCATTCATAGTCAATGGTTCTTCTGTAATGTAGCATTTTTCTAAAAACCTCCTCTTTTTTTCTTTTCTATGTCTATTTAAAATTTTAACTTGGTCATATCTTATGTTGTGACCTGTATTTGACACATGTTTGGCTAAGGCGCACTTTTCCGGATGAAGTCTAGCATCACTCCTGTGCTGGGTTAACCTTTTTGAAAGATGTTGATTCGTCTGCCCAATGTTGACTCTCTCACAGTCTGCACAGGGTATATGATATATGACATTGTAATTCCTTTCTAACACTACATTACTGCTGGCTTTAACGAAATTCTTTGCAGAAGTCTTAGCATTGCTAAAGGCAATTTTAATTCCTTTTTGCTGTGTTTTCAGGATTAGAGCAACCTTATCTGTTAAATTTTCGATGAAGGGAAGGCTTAAATAGATATTATGATCCAACCCTTCTACATCGTCTGTTATCTGAGCCTGATCTGTAGGTGGAGGTCTGGGTACATTATTCCAAATCCTATCGATGAACTTTGCAGAGTAGCCATTATCGAGTAGTATACCCTTACACCGTTGTAGCGCTGCATGTCTTTTAGAGGGATGGGCTACAGATTCAATTCGTTTTTTTGGATTGGTTCTGTTCAGTTGAGTGATGAATATGAATTGGCATCGTTTGATGCAGTGTCACTCTTCACTAACATTACCTTGGAATTGGTGCTGCTGGTGTTGGGTGAGGAGTGGCAAAGAATAGAATCCAATACCAAGATTCCAAAAGACCAGTTCATGGAACTTATAACTTTTCTGTTTAATTCAAATTATTTCACATACAACAAAAAATTCTATAAACAGAAATCTGGGTGCCCTATGGGTAGTAATTTAAGTCCAATATTGGCAAACATCATCATGACAAAAATAATTAACAGCGTTAAGTCTGAGTTACAATGGCCCATACCTTTCATCTTCCAATATGTGGATGACCTCATCCTGACGGTTCCAGCTGACAGGGTTCTTGACACTTTAGATGTCTTTAATGATGTCTTCAAGGATACAATTACATTTACAGCTGAAAGAGAAAGTGATAGAACCGTTCCCTTCCTTGATACTTTAGTTATTAGATGTGAAAATAACTCCGTTATTACAGACTGGTATCAGAAACCATCCCACTCAGGCAGACTGTTAAATTACCATTCATATCATCAACTTCACATAAAGATCAATTTTGTACTGGGCTCAAAAAAACGAATTGAATCTGTAGCCCATCCCTCTAAAAGACATGCAGCGCTACAACGGTGTAAGGGTATACTACTCGATAATGGCTACTCTGCAAAGTTCATCGATAGGATTTGGAATAATGTACCCAGACCTCCACCTACAGATCAGGCTCAGATAACAGACAATGTAGAAGGGTTGGATCATAATATCTATTTAAGCCTTCCCTTCATCGAAAATTTAACAGATAAGGTTGCTCTAATCCTGAAAACACAGAAAAAAGGAATTAAAATTGCCTTTAGCAATACTAATGTTGGGTTTCACGAAGCTTCGATTAGCTTAATCATGGATTTAATTCGATGGTTGTATGAAAATTGAACTGAAAATCGACATAGAATCGCACTAATTCGGCAATTAAGAGCTGTCAAAGCTTTGTGAAACCCAATGTAAGACTTCTGCAAAGAATTTCGTTAAAGCCAGCAGTAATGTAGTGTTAGAAAGGAATTACAATGTCATATATCATATACCCTGTGCAGACTGTGAGAGAGTCTACATTGGGCAGACGAATCAACATCTTTCAAAAAGGTTAACCCAGCACAGGAGTGATGCTAGACTTCATCCGGAAAAGTGCGCCTTAGCCAAACATGTGTCAAATACAGGTCACAACATAAGATATGACCAAATAAAATTTTAAATAGACATAGAAAAGAAAAAAACAGGAGGTTTTTAGAAAAATGCTACATTACAGAAGAACCATTGACTATGAATGAACAAGCTGACAAGAAAGGTGTAAGCAGCATTTATAACTACGTCCTCACTTTTGACAAGAGAAAGAGCTGAATAAATATTCTGTGCTTTGTTCGATAGACTTTTGTCCCTGTGTGTGTTGGACTGTTTGTCTTGTTTTATTGGTGTAAAACCGGCTCTTGACGTGACATTAAGGTTAGGTTTATAAAGTTTAAAGTAATTGATGTGTGGTTTATATTTTAATGCAGTTATTAGATCAAATTTAAGAAATCAGCTACTATAAAAAAATGGGTTCAAGCCCTGTGGACAGGAGCTTTCTGGCGCTCTAGTTCAAACAGACAAATTATATCTCCAAAAGTATTGGTTTCTCAGAGTTGGGAATTATATCAATGTATTCATATGATAGCATGCATCCTAAAGGAAATTCAATTCAAATAATAGTTTATTTATCAAGATTAAATGAGCAATCATGAGAATGAGAACTGCACCATGGAAGAAATCAAATTAAATCTGGCCAATTTTGCCCAATAACGAACTTAACCGAGATATTCATCTCCCTAAACTACTCTGAAAATTTCAACTACCTACCTCATTCCGTTCGAGAATTATATCTATGTCTATGGATGAAAAGCAGTCTCACTACTCTCAGATCTCTTACTTCATGTTCAGTTCCGAAATGTAAGAATTTTTTGAGAAAAACTAATTTCGGAGCAAACAACTGAGATTTTTCTCACTTCGCTCACAATTCTTCGATTGATTAGGTCTCAGGAACATCATTTGACATTATGACAATTCATAGAATAATATCATTCTGTGACAACGTTGAAATACGATTTATTATTGGAATTTGAAAAATCATATCTCCGAAAGTATTAGCTTGTTAGAGTTAAAAATGATATGAATGGATTCTTATGATAAAACTTCTTATTAAAAAAAATTTAATTTGGAATTTGTTTCGTAAAAAAAAAATTTTTTTTTTGTTACTCCGAAACCATCTGTCCGATTTTGCCCAATAACGAACTTATCTGAGATATTTATCCCCAAAACCTACTCTGAAAATTTCAACTCTCTAGCTCATTCCGTTCGAGAGTTATCGTGCCTACGGCCGGCCGGACCGGCCGGACAGAATGAATTTCGACCACGTATTCTTGATCATCGAAATATTCGAAAATTACAGACATTTGGGCAAATTGATAAGCACTCAGTTCCGAGGAACTAGAGCGCCAAATATCGTAAAAGTGGTGGAGAGCTGTGCTCTGTTCCATGTTGCTGTTTATTTCGTTGTTGGTTCCATGAGACCGTTTGCTATTAGTGATCACTAGCTGTAAGTTTTTGTCTTCCTTTTGTGGCAATGTTTTTAATTGAAATAATTATTGTAGATCCCTGAGGATGGTGGCAATGTCCACCGAAATATAGGAAGTTGCTAAAAAGATCGTGTGACTGGCTTTCTTGCTGCTAACCCTTAAACAAATGTTAAAAAAAAAAATATATATATATATATATATATAGCAATCTATAATTAACGGTCGTTGTATCTATGAAGTATTTAATATAAGGGATGTCGACCATATAATAAGAAATTAGATGTTTAGTACTCTTTATTCATAGTCAAGCTTTCGAAACACTCTGCTTCTTCATCAGGACAACTGTAATAACAAATAGTAATATGAAATTTATGTAAAAATTGAACAATTATACGTACTGAATTTTGAGGTTAAAATAAACAAACAAATAACATAATTAAACGGCAGAGTTTTAGAAACAATCCAACTGAATCTGCCACGAATTCAACCAATTTCGTCAAGAACTTCACCATTAAAAACACAAAATATCTTTCAAAATACATAAATCAATTAATCGAGTTAAAAATTCAACGCGTCGAATGTCCCCAGAATGTCAAAATATTCTCACAGATGACATTCGTTCGTATCTACTCATCCACCGGTCCGTCGAAAAATGGTGTACGGGAGAACTCTAACAAATATGAATAGTCAGTTTTCTTGTTTATTGCGTCTGTTTGATTTTTTATATGGATCATTTCCAGTATGCACCTCTTTCTATAATTATTGTTTACGTCAAGAATCTTTACGTCTTCAAGATTTGCCGCCTGGGAGTATTTATTCGCGTGAATAGACAATGCACATCTTGAATTGTTCTTTTTGATATCGCTTTTGTGTAGTGCGACTCTACTCTTAAGCCATTGTGACGTCTGGCCAATATATGACCGATGACAGTCTAAGCATTCTATTTCATAAATCAAGTTGGATTTCAAATGATCTGGTATCGGATCTTTTAATTTTGAAAAGAGATTTAAACCTTTTTTACTTGATTTGGGCACTATTCTCATGGAATTAATATCTGCAAAACATTTCTTAATTTTTCCTGTTATATTATGTATGTTTGGAAGACAGCGATATATGATGGGTTCATTGTTTTCCACAACTCTCTGATTAGTATTCATATTGATCATATCCTCTTCAGATGACGAGAAAAGGAGTTTATTCAGCATTTCTTTAGGGTAGGAATTTTCTGCTAAAAGTGTGAACAATTTTTTAAGGTTGTTATCTATAAACATAGGATCACATATTCTCTTTATTCAATTCTTTTGTTTTTTAATAAAATTTATTTTTATGTTTATCGGGTGATCTGATAAGAAGTGTATAAACCTACCTGATGCAGATTCTTTTCTGTACCAATCAAGTTTCACTTTATTGTCTATCCTACATACTCTGGTATCCAAGAAGGGTACAGATTGGTTCCGATCCTCTATCTCGACTGTGAATTTTAGATGTTCGTTGAAATCATTGAATATTTCTAAAATTGTGGCAATCCCTGAAGATGGTAGAGCTAAAATTAAATCATCTACAAATTTTTTGAGGAAAGCAAGTTTAAATGGCAATTTGGGAATACAAGTATAAAGAAGATAATCCATCACGTAAAGTGATAGGATTGGGCTAAGCCTGGAGCCCATAATGCATCCGAATACTTGATGGTAACATTTTCCATCAAATGCAAAATATCCTGAGTCTAGAAGAAATGTCATTATTTGCTCAAACTGTTCTTTTGGTATCACGCAGTGTGTCTCTATTTTATCCCAGCTGTTATCTAACGCAGCAATAATCAGTTCCTTTGAAATATTCCCAAACAAATTCACAACATCAAGGGAGATCAAAACATAATCTGGTGGCAATTCAAAATTGTTAATCTTAGCTGAAAAATCAAATTAATCCTTAACATGATAGATATTATCATCATCGTAGGCAATGGTCAAGATTTGCGCTATGTATTCAGACAATTTACAAGTTGGACCCTGTATATCTGACACTATTGGTCTCATTGGAACATTTGCTTTATGGATCTTTGGATTGCCATACATTCTTGGGGTGGTTGAGTTATATGTTTTCATTAGTTTGGCCTGATTTGCGTTTATTATCCCTTGATCTTTCAGTGTACTGATAATTTTGTTGGTCTTTGATTGAATTGTAGAGGTTGGATCCTTGGGTGCTATTTTGAAGCTCTCCGTGTTAACGATATCATACATTTTTGTGAGGTAATCAGATTTCTTCATAACAACTGTTACTGAGTCCTTATCACTACCAAGGACTAGGAGATGATCATTGGTTCTGAGAAACCTTTTTGTTATGTTGTATAATCTTTCTGTGTGATGTTGTATAATCTTTCTGATGTGATATATATATCACATCTTTTTCTCTTGATGAAAACTATGTTTAAGATTATCATTCACTTCTGAGCTAATTTGATGATTTTACGTGATTTGGTGATCTTCTTACCACTGAAGCATGGATCGCGCAAAAAAATAAGAAACTTTTCACTGCATTAATATCTGACATCGAATTAGCAACTGCCAGCAATTCCATTCAAGAACGACGCATGTGTATACGAAAAATTATTGAAATATTCCAACTATTTTTTTTTATTTGATTTCCAACTATTCGAACTATAAATGACCATGTTTTGTAATATATTTGAGATGCAGAATAAAGTCAAATTATTATTATTATATGTAATTTACTTATATGAGACATTTTTAAAATATTAGTATTCGAAATGCTAAATACCAAATACCTATTTCCATTTTGTATTTAAAACTTTTTGGCGCTCTTGTTTCTCGGAACAGAGTGCTAATCAATTGGCCCAAATGTCTGTATTTTTCGAATTTTTAGATGACAATGGTCTCAAACGATTTGGATCAACTCACTGATCAAGATACGTGGTCAAAATCGATTCTGTCCATCCGTCCGTCCGGCCGGCCGGACGGAATGAGCTAGATAGTTGAAATTTTCAGTGTAGGTTTGGGAGATAAATATTTCAGCTGAGATCGTTATTGGGCAAAATAGGTGGTCTGGGTTTAGAGTTGAGAAAAAAAAATTTTTTTGCGTTACAAATTTAAAATTCAGTTTTTATTAAGATGCACGTTCATTATAAGAATCCATTGATGTCATTCTAAACTCTAAAAATGGGTTCAAGCCCTGTGGACAGTAGCTTTCTGGCGTTCTAGTTCAAACAGACAAATTATATCTCCGAAAGTATTAGTTTCTCAGAGTTGGGAATTAAATCAATGTATTCTTATGAAAGAACTGCATCATAAAGGAAATTAAATTCAAATAATAGTTTATTTATCAAGATTAAATGAGCAATCCGAGAATGAGAACTGCACCATGGAAGAAATCAAATTAAAATAGCTGAAATGAATTTGACTCTTTCTTATAGAACAGGATGAAATGTACGAGTATGAAAACAGATCATATAATAAAGCTTAGATAGAATAATTATAGCATTCTGTGAAAACATAGAAGTACGTACGATTCATTATTGAAATTTAGAAAAATCATATCTCCGAAAGTATTAGCTTGTTGGAGTTGAAAATGATATCGATGGATTTTAATGGTGAAACTGCATCTTAAATAATAATTACAGACATTTGGGCAAATTGATAATAACTCAGTTCTGAGGAACTAGAGCGCCAAAAAGTGTAATACCCTTTCCGGGATTTAAGCCCACCTTCTCTCGTTCCGAAACCGAAAACCCGGCGGCCTAGACCAACCGGCTATTGGGCTCCTCGTATGATATTGTCGATCTCCGGTATTACAATAAAACGTCGGTACTTACCTGGGATATATATCCTTAATTTTCACTTTTCGACATAAAATCGCCACATGGGGGTTTATTTGACTGTTTTTTACCCTTGTCTCTCTAAGTCGATTTTGACGTTTATCGAACCTACTATTAGCAAGGAATTAGACAATGTCATGTCTCAGGAAAATAAGTTGACATTATGACAATTCATGCATAGAATAATTATATAATTCTGTGAAAACGTAGAAATACGATTTATTATTGAAATTTTGAAAAATCATATCTCCGAAAGTATTAGCTTGTTAGAGTTAAAAATTATATCATAGGATTCTTATGATAAAACTGCTTATTGAATAAAATTTAATTTGGAATTAGTTTGGTAAAAAAAAAATTTTTTTTTTACTCCGAAACCATCTGTCCGATTTTGCCCAATAACGAATTAGCCGAGATATTTATCTCCCAAACCTACTCTGAAAATTTCAACTGTCCAGCTCATTTCGTTCGAGAGTTACCGTGCCTACGGCCGGCCGGCCGGACGGCCGGACAGGATGAATTTCGACCACGGATTCTAGATCAGTGAGTCCAACCAAATCGTTTAAGACCATTTTCATCGAAAAATTCGAAAATTACACACATTTCGGCAAATTGATGAGCACTCAGTTCCGAGGAACTAGAGCGCCAAAAAACTAATAATTTAAGAGATATGATTTTTCAAAATTTCAATATTTAATCGTAATTTTATGATTCCATAGAATTATAATTTGCTAATGTATGGAAATCCAATATATGAGGTCAGTCATAGACCTACGTTTTGAATTCAATTTTTTTTAATAACAGTGATTTGCATTTTATTTGCAATACCTATCAGGACATATCTTGTATTTGAAAATTTAAGATACTTTAAAATAAACTTTGTCAGCATCGATAAATTAATAAATCTTTTTGGCGCTCTTGTTCCTCGGAACAGAGTGCTCAACAATTTGCCCAAATGTCAGTAATTTTCGAATTTTTGGCTGAAAATGGTCTTAAACGATTTGGTTCGACTTACTGATCAAGAATCCGTGCTCGATTCTATTCTGTCCAGCCGGCCGTCCGTCCAGCCGTTAATACGATAACTCTCGAGCGAAAGGAGTTAGAGGATTGAAATTTTCAGGATAGGTTTGCAGCGTAAATATATCGGACTAGTTCGTTAACGGACGAAATCTATTAGGCGGTATCGGAGTTATGGCCGTTTTTAGTAAAAATTTTTTTTTTTAATATTTCCGAAACCGATTGTTCGATCTATCTGGAATTCAGCATCAAATTTTAGAATAATGCCCTTTCTATGCACGCATGTTTTGTATCGATAGGGTTACCGTTAAGTGTAAAAAAAAAATTCAAAAAATTTTAAATTTTGTTTCTACAATAACTCTCGAACAGAATGAGCTAGGTAGTTGAAAGTTTCAGAGTAGGTTTGGGAGATGAATATCTTGGTCGAGTTCCATACCGGCCTAAAGGTTTCGGAGTAACCAAAAAAAAAATGTTTTTTTTCATTACAAATTTCAAATTCAATTTTTTTAAGATGCAGTTTCACCATAAAAATCCATTGATATCATAACTCTAACAAGCTAATTCTTCCGGAGATATGAATTTTCAAAATTTCAATAACAAATCGTAATTATTATATGATCTGTGTTTTTACATGTAATAATATTTTCCTATGAGAGATAAATGTCAAAATTATTTCTGGTTCGCTATTCTTGATATAAAATACACCTCTCCTGTTCTAGAAAACAAAGTATGATTGAATGCAAAATGACCAATGAAATAACTTCAGCTGTCGTAGAATTATAAGGATGATATGATCTTATACTTTTCAGTTGATAATATAATGCCCGTGGATAATCAATATGATGATGAAAATATATACTTCGGTGAGATAAATAATCAAATTGGGTTCAGGAATCTTTGGTATAAACAAAACTGCAAATTGTGTAAGTTTTAATTGATATAATATAATTCTGAGAGTAGACTTGAAGAATGAATGACTCGGATATGTTCGTTATTGGGGACAATCGGACTGTTTGAATTTAATTTCTTTCATGGTGCAGTTCTATCGAAAGAATCCATTGATATCATTACCAGATACCAATAATTTCGGGGATATGATTTCTCAAAGTTTGAACAAGAGCGCCAAAGCTCCTATCCACAGGACTTGAATCAATTTTTTTTTAATAGCATGGCTCGTATGATTAATGAAAATATAATTCATTGACATTCAAATAAGCCTGGTATCCCATAGCCATGCTTTTAAGATCATGTTAGCACTAAGATCTTTCGACAATAATCTTTGATTACAAATTGCAAAAAAAAAATTAATTTCACTACGAGCGCAATTTTATTGCATAGTAATTTATCTATACGTTGTTCTTAAAATATCAACCAATACCAAAAACCAAAAAATAAACTGCTAAAGAAGTACACGTATGTCTAAAAAAACTCGATATTGTATAAAAAGGTTATTGAATCAACAAGCTCAGACCGTTGTGCCATTAGGGTCTTCAAACCGTGTTCGTATAATTAATGAACTTGTGCATATATGTATATTTCACAAATCAAATCAACCCCAGGGGATTTCATTAATTTGTTGAGAAGCAAGATTAGACGGGTTTTTGTATTCTTGGCCTTCATCAGTACTCTGTAGCTCTCCCATAGCCGGCCTGAGCGGACAGTACAGAGTACTGATGAAGGCCAAGAAGCCAGAAACGCGTCTGCTCTTGCTTTTCATCTAATCAGTGAAATCCCCTGGGGTTTATTTGATTTGTGAAATATATGCACAAGTATTAGTCATACCAAACCATTTTGAAGACCCTATTGACAGAACGCTCTGGACTTGTTGATTTATAAACAACGTTATCAGCCATTTTTCAATATTAAAAAAAAGGTTAATTTTTCTAAAGCAAGTCTTTTTGACGTCAGTTTGGTGAAACTTTGCATTTAGTATTCTAAGTACAAAATGAAAAACAATTTTGTGTTTGAAATAAAAAATTGGTTCAAGCCCTGTGGACAGGAGCTTTGACGCTCTTGCTCAAACTTTGACAAATCATATCTCCAGAAGTTGTTTCTCAGAGTTGGGAATTATATCAATGGATTCTTATGATAGAACTGCATCATAAAATTAAATAAAATAAACAAGAATCCATTGATATCATTCCCAACTATGAAAAACCAATACTTTCGGAGTTATGATTTGTCAAAGTTTGAACAAGAGCGCCAACGCTCCTGTCCACAGGGCTTTTCCACTTTTTCAATTTGGCTTCTGTGCGTCAGTTTTCAAGAATTTTCGTAATTAAATTCAAAACGTAGGTCCATGAATCATCTCATGTTGGATTTAGATGTACATCAGCAAATTATAATTAGAGTGTTCTATGAAATCATATAGACTTATTGAGAATAATTATTGAAATTTTTAAAGATCATATCTCCGACAGTATTAGTTTGTTGGAGTTGAGAATGATATCAATGGATACTTATGATAAAACTGCATCTTAAAAAAAATTGAATTTAAAATTTGTAATGTAAAAAAATGTTTTTTCTGTTGCTCCGAAGCTACTTGGCCGATGTTGCCCAATAACGAACTTAGCTGAGATATTTATCACCCGAACCTACTTTGAAAATTTCAACTGTTTAGCTCAGTCCGTTCAAGCGTTATCGTGTTAACTGATGGAGGGCCGGACAGAATCGATTTTGACCATGAATTCTTGATCAGTGAGTTTAAGACCATTTTCAGCCAAAAATTCGAAAATTACAGACATTTGGGCAAATTGATAAGCACTCTGTTCCGAGGAACAAGAGCGCCAAAAATAGAAACAATTATTGGACTTTCGTATTTAAATACATTTCATTAACTACTTTACACATCTCTGGTAATTTATTTATATTATAATACGATTATCTACACAATATTGTTTTTAATAATATCTCCTGATCAGATTTTTAGAGTGTGTTGGTGACCCACATATGAATATTCTGGTACTTCTTGTTGAGTACTTTTTGGTGCTCTTGTTGCTCCGAACAGAGTGCATATCAATTTGCCCAAATGTCTGTAGTTTTCGAATTTTTGGCTGAAAATAATCTTAAACGATTTGCTTCGTCTCACTGATCAAGAATCCATGGTCAAAATCGATTCTGTCCGGCCGGCCGTCCGTCCCTCCGTCCGTTAAAACGATGAGTCCCGAACGGAATGAGCTAAATAATTGAAATTTTCAGAATAGGTTCGAGAGATAAATATCTCGGCTAAGTTCGTTATTGGGCAAAATCGGCCAGATGGTTTCGGAGTAACGAGAAAACATTTTTTTTTACATTACAACTTTTGAATTCAATTTTTTTGAGGTACAATTTTATCATAAAAATCCAATGATATTATTCTTAACTCCAACAAGAGAATACTTTCGGAGATATGATTTTTCAAAATTTCAATAATATATCGTAGTTCTATATGTATTCAGGGTCTGTGTTCACTGTTCATAAATGTCATCTTATCTAGCTATTAGAGTCATGAAAATTCGTAATTGGAAAACAAGTATCCGATTCTTGAATTTGTGAATATATACAAGACTGTTTTGAAACCGAAAATAATATTGACTGGTTGCATATTGATTTACGTATAAATTTCGGGATGATGTTTCAGAAGATTTAGAATTTAACAGAGGTTAATATTACATTTTACTTCCTCAAGTAGTAAGACATGATCCTATATACCAGGGGTGGCCAACTTGATGAGACCCAAGATCTACTATTTACTGACAAAACTCTGCGCGATCTACCAATATAGATATATAGTTCTATAATTGAAGTAATTTTAGATGTAATTCGATGCTTCCTGTCTCGTCGCGATCGACTGGACCTATAGCTACGATCGACCAGTCGATCGCGATCGACCGGTTGGCCACCCCTGCTATCTATAGTATTTTCTTAATGTTGCTAGTTAATATATTTTGCACTATCAAAATAATTTGTTCGTAAGCCTCTACCTACTCAAATATCAGGAATAAATGGACATTCTGCTATGGTTGTCTCCAGCCTCGCTCTAGAGATTTCGATGATATTCTCCTTAGGTATTTCGAGTTGTGAAAACTATGCACCTAGCGTAAGTTGCAACAACCCATTCCACGTGTTTGAATCATTGCAGATTGCTCATTTAATCTTGATAAATAAATTTGAAAAATTTTTTGCATTTGAGCATTGTAGATTGCTCTTTTTTTTGGCGCTCTTGTTTAAATGATAATTTTTGAAACATTTTTTTCAAACGACACATTTTTTTAATTAATTTTCTTTCATGATGCAGTTCTATCATAAGAAACCATTGATATAATTCCCAACTCTAAGAAACCAATACTTTCGGAGATATAATTTGTCTGTTTGAACAAGAGCGCCAAAAAGCTCCTGTCCACAGGGCTTGAACCAATTTTTAAGATGATATTTCACCCATTTTATCTGTGGCGTTATTTTTCCTGTTTTCCTGCTCCTATACTGTAAATATCAACTGACTTTGAGAATATCTAACGAATTCTGTATCGTTTCCTCATTTCGAAAGAGCAGGAAGTTCTTATAGATCGTGAGTCTTAGCAATGATTCGATTCTCTGGAACTGCCATGGATTAAATGCAGCTCCTGAATTGCTGTAGATAACGTTTGGTTTTCAATTATGGCATGAAACCTTTGTCGAAGTTCTAATAAAACCTATCAACTCAGGAAATCCTTATAATCCCCCCTAAGAGCAGAAGTCAGTATAACATTCAGTAGACTTTATCATCATATTAATCTTGAGGAAATACAAAATTGATATTTCTACCGATTATAATCAGGCATTGTTTATTCTACAGCCAATACCCATGATTAATTATTTGCAGTCGGTACTGAATATCTCACGACAACTTGAGAAAGGAGAGATAGCGACAATTTTCAGGGTAGGTTTGGCTTCCAAATGCGACATTTAAGTAGGCATAATAGGCGAAACGGTTTCGGAGTTATAACCACCCGAAATTTTGTTGTTATTTGCTCTATAACTCGAAATATACAATTCCAATCCAATTAAAACTCGGCAATTACTTGTAGAATGCCGCTAATTTTCGCGGAATTTCGTGAATATCGTATCCTGAAATCAGGAGATTGTGGAAATATATTGAAGGTACGTTCAAATCCCGGCTTTCGCCGTAAATCTATGCACGCGTTCATAGCTCCATGGATAAAATAAGGACATCATAGGCCTGTAGCCGAAATTGTTCTTTTTCGTTTTTTTTTCATTCCTATCGAAATAATAACTCTGATGAATAGTATCTCTCCTGAATTTTAGTCGATCTTTCAATAAAATTACTTGAGACGAGAGTTTTTTCGTACATTATTGGCTATTTAACGGATTTCAATTCCTATAGAATACATATTATGTCAGAATGAAAAATTCTGTGATCTTATATAATTCTCTCATGACTCAAGTCTGACATTAATATGGTACGACCGACTTCATATGAGGCGTGAATATAGGCAATGGAAAATACGCGTAGAGGCTCCTGACTTCACATCAATGCCTTTCTAATTTTTTTTTACTTCTCTTCGCTCTGCATACTTTGAAATATATTCCGTCAATATTTTCCTATTTGTGAGAACATGTGCTCATGAAATTCATATTTCCATTCATTGAATCATCACTGCCCTATATAATAGAACCATTTTCAAACTCTGAGAGAGTAGTATGAATTTTGGATGATTTGTTTCACGAATTAAATACAATTTTATTTCTTGATTCATGATAAAAAAAAAATTGGGTAAGCCCTGTGGACAGGAGCTCTGGCGGTCTTGTTTAAACTTTGACAAATCTCCGAAAGTTTTTGTTAGAGTTATGAATGATATTAATGGATTCTTATGATGAAACTTCTTACGATGAAACTGCATCTTAAAAAAAATTAATTTAAAATCTGTAATGCAAAAAAAAATGTTTTGTTTTTCTGAAACCACTTGGTACTTATTTTGCCCGATAACGAACCTAACGGACATATTTATCTCCCAAACCTACTCTGAAAATTTCATATGTCCGGCTCATTCCGTTCGAAAGTTATCGATGTTACGGCTGGCCGGACGGCCGGACTCAATCGATTTTGACCACGCATTCTTGATCAGTGAGTCGAACCAAAACGTTTGAGACCATTTTCCGCTAAAAATTCGAAAATTACAGATATTTGGGCAAATTGATAAGCTCTCTGTTCCGAGGAACAAGAGCGCCAAAAACCTCATCTCCAATGGTCCTCAGTGCTCGAGACTCAGAAGCTTTTATTTTTGCGCGTATGTTCTGGGGAACATCGCGTTATAGTTTTGTCCAAATGTCTGTAACTTTCGAATTTTTTGACGGAAATGGTCTCAAACGATTTAGTTCGACTCCCCAATGAAGAATTCGAGGTCAAATTTGATTCTGTCCGTCCGGCCGTACGGCCGTTGACACGATAACTTGAGAACGAAAAGAGCTAGCGACTTGAAATTTTCAGGGTGGGTGGCGCATCCCAATACGACGGACAAGTTCGTTAATGGGCATAATCGGCCCAGTGGTTTCCGAGTAATAATTTTGTTTACAACCAATATAAATCCGATCATATTGAAACTTGGTGAGTAGTTGTAGAATATGAACTTAAGCACGTTTGTGAAATTTTGTGCGAATCGTATGGCTAGAAAATTAAAAAAAAATTATTAAAAAATATTTTTGTTGTCACGATAACTTGAGAACGGAAAGAGATAGCGGCTTGAAGTTTTCAGGTTAGGATGTGCACCAGAACGCGACATTTCAGTTCGTTTATGAGCATAATCGGCCAAACGGTTTTAGAGTAATAACGATCTGAAATTTCGTTGTTTTTTGTTCCTCATTAACTCGAAAAATACTACACCGATTGAATTCAAACATGGTAATTAGTTGTAGAATGCCAACGCGAAAATTCTTGCAAAATTTCGTGAGGATAGTATTTGTAAAAAATTTAAAAAAAATCATTTAAAATTGAAAAAAAAATTCTATATATCAGTAACTATTCGTTTGAAATTGCTGATATTTTTCAAGAGCCTTCATAACGTAACTCTACTGCCAAGTTTCAAGTTTCAACATTATCGGTTGAATATTGTTGGAGATTCGACATTCTTGTGTGAGTTCAGTAGATGGGTGACCGTTACCTCGATAACTTTCGAACGAAAGGAGATAAGGACTTGCAATTTCCAGGGTAGGTTGCGTATCCGAAAATGAGAGTTGGGTTCGTTTTTGGGCATAATCGGTCAAACGGTTTCTGAGTTATACCCACCTGGAATATTATTTCCTTAATAACTCAAAAAATAAATATTCGATCGAATTGAAGCTTGGTAACTAGTAGTAGAAAATCATCATAAAGACGTGTTTAAAATTTTGTGAGAACCGTACCCCTAGAAAATTCGAAAAAAATGACGAAAAAAAAAAATTTTAAGAACCGCACCCCTAGAAAATTTCAAAAAAATCACAAAAAAAAAAATTGGTTCAAGCACTGACGTGAAGTCAGAAGGCTTTGCGCGTATGTTCTATTGTCCATTCTTCTGTATCGGACACCCTTAATCGAATTTACCATGGTAAATTATGTTGTCCATTCTCCTGTATGGGACACTTAATTCGAATTTACCATGGTAAAGTCCAATACAGTGTCCAATACAGGAGAATGGACAACATAATTTACCATGGTAAATTCGATGAAGGGTGTCCAATACAGAAGAATGGACAATAGAACATACGCGCAAAGGCTTCTGACTTCACGTCAGTGCATGAACCAATTTTTTGGCGCTCTAGTTCCTCGGAACTGAGTGCTTATCAATTTGCCCAAATGTCTGTAATTTTTGAATTTTTCGATGAAAATGGTCTTAAACGATTTGGTTCGGCTCACTGATCAAGAATCCGTGGTCGAATTTCATTCTGTCCGACCGGCTGGCCGTAGGCACGATAACTCTCGAACGGAATGAGCTAGAGTGTTGAAATTTTCAGAGTTGGTTTGGGAGATAAATATCTCGGCTAAGTTCGTTATTGGGCAAAATCGGACAGATGGTTTCGGAGTAACAGAATTTACGTAACAAATTCCAAATTAAATTTTTTTCAATAAGGAGTTTTACCATAAGAATCCAATGATATCATTTTTAACTCTAACAAGCTAACACTTTCGGAGATATGATTTTTCAAAATTTCAATACAAATCGTATTTGTACGTTTTCACAGAATTATATAATTATTCTATGTATGAATTGTCAAAATGTCGACTTATTTTCCTGAGACATGACAGTTTTCTGGCCTGAAAGTTGACGAAAAGCGAATATAAGGGTAAAAAACAGTCAAATAAACCCCCATGTGGCGATCTTATGTCGAAAAGTGAAAATTAAGAATATATATCCCAGGTAAATACCGACGGTTTATTCCAATACCGGAGATCGATGAGATCGTTCGAGGAGCCCGATAGCTGGTCGGTCTGACCCGTCGGTTTTCGGAACGAGAGGAGGCGGGCTCAAATCCCGTAAAGGGAATTACACTTTTTGTCGCTCTAGTTCCTCGGATCTGAGTGCATATGAATTTTTATTTAAGTAGCAGTTTCACCATTAAATTCCATCGATATCATTTTCAACTCCAACAAGCTAATACTTTCGGAGATATGATTTTTCTAAATTTCAATAATGAATCGTACTTACTTCTTAGTTTTCACAGAATGCTATAATTATTCTATCTAAGCTTTATTATATGATCTGTGTTCATACTCGTATATTTCATCCTGTTCTATAAGAAAGACAAAATTCATTTAAGCTATTTTAATTTGATTTCTTCCATGGTGCAGTTCTCATTCTCAGATTGCTCATTTAATCTTGATAAATAAACTGTTATTTGAATTGAATTTCCTTCATGATGCAGTTCTATCATAAGAATACATTGATTTAATTCCCAACTCTGAGAAACCAATACTGGAACAAACCTTATTTTGTCTGTTTGAACTAGAGCGCCAGAAAGCTCCTGTCCACAGGGCTTGAACCCATTTTTTATATTTAGTGTTTAGTGGCTGGTGCTTGAAGCAGTTTTCTTCGTTGCTCGGCACAGCTTTGCTTTGAACCGACGTTGCAGTACAACTGTCAGGGTGAATCAGTATGTCACATCTCTAGCAGATCTTTCTTTAATGATTAACGTTAGATACTTATTCTTTCTCACCAATAGTCTTGTATTTCTTTTTTGGGTATTACAAAAGTGACCAGAGGAAATAGAAAAACATCTTATGATCCTACGTCAATTCAAGACTAACTGCTCTCATAGCTTGATTCAAACGAATCGAATGGACTTTTTCCGAAAGTATTATCGACGAAAGACATAACAGCGTAAAAACGACAGCAGGAACGCCAATCGAATAGGCTCTGATTGACAACGTAATTGCACCAAGAGTATTGTTCATTTTGAGCACAGATGAAGTATAATTTTCCATTCGCAAATCGAAAAAACTTGAAATGTGATATCGGTAACTACATATTACTGTCATTCGAAACTCATCATGAATTGGCATACGCGATGGTATACAGAGGGTTGCTTGGGCGTCATTGATATGTCGAAGCCCTTACCCTTTCAATTCTCAATTGAACCTCTGATTAAAATTGAAGTCATACAAATAATTCAACAGATGTTCAAGCCGAACGTGGGTGGTATGAAGCAAAATGTTTTCTGATGGACCATCATAGGATTTTCTTTTTTGTTTCTCTTGTTCCTTGGAACCCCTGTTCTGAGGAACAAGATAACCACTCTTGCTTATCAATTTGCCCAAATGTCTGTAATATTCGAATATTTGGGATGAAAATGGTCTTAAACGATATGGTTCGACTCACTGATCAAGAATCTGTGGTCAAAATCGATTCTGTCCGGCTAGCCGTTAACAAGATAACTCTTGATCGGTATGAGAGAGAAAGAAGAGATTTGCAGAGTAGGTTTGAGAGATAAATATCTCGATTAAGTTTGCTATTGGGCAAAATCTGCGTGATGGTTTCGGAGTAACGAAAAAAAAATGTTTTTTACATTACATTACAGAAAATTTTGTTGATAATTCTTACGATGTTCGTTAAGTGTCTGATATAGATTCCGAAACGTTACGATATAGTTATTTCTTCGTTGATGTTGTTTCATTGTTGTTTGTAAGGCAACATTATTCGATTGATTTCTTACGCAGAAGCAAATCACAAAATAATTAATTTTCATTTTATAGATATTTTTCAGAGTTTGGGAGAGAAAACCCAGAAAGAAACCTCTCAATAAGCTTTCAGAGATATGATTTTTCCAACTTTCTATATTAAACCGTAATTCTATGATTTCACAGAATGCTGTAAACGAAAATCAACGTCTATATTTGTATCTATGAATACATATATATGAACGATCTGTATTCATAAATGTCATCTTATCTACCGAGACCGAGATTCGGCTACTCATGATATTAAAAATGTACCTCCTGTTCTAGAAAACATAGTATGATTGAATGCAAAATGGCCCATGTAATAATCTCAGCAATCGGAGAATTATGAGGATTATACGATATTATAATTTTTGGCTGATAACATAATGCCCTTGGATGATCCATATTATGATGGAAATATATACTTTGGTAAGTTAATCAAATTGGGTTCAGAATATCTCCAGTAAAAACAAAACTGGAATATTGGCTAAGTTTCAATTGATATGATATAATTTTCAGAGTAGATTTGAGGAATAAATATCTCGGATAAGTCCGTTATTGGATAGAATCGATCTGGTGGTTTCGGATTGATAATTTTTGGCACGCTTCTTTTTTTTTAAAGACCCTTTTTTGAATTTGAATCTTATGATGCAGTTCCATCATAGGAATCCAAAGCTTTCGGAGATATGATTTATCAAAATTTAAACAAGAGCGCCAAAGCTCGGGTCCACAGGGCTTTCCCACATGTTTTATTATGTTAATAGAAACAATGGCGAATAAGCAGCAAAAATAATTTGGGGTGCTCATTTAAAAAAAATTATGACGTCACTCTGTTATTGTCATAGGTAAAATTTTTATAGAAAAAAAGTGGAAAAGCTCTGTGGACAGGAGCTTTGGCGCTCTTGTACAAACTTCGACATCTTCGAAATTATTGGTTTCTCAGAGGTGGGAATGATATCAATGGATTCTTATAATAGAACTGCATCATAAAAGAAACTGAATTTAAATTAAATAACGAACTTAACCGAGATATTCATTCCTCAAACCTACTCTGAAAATCGTGTTATATCAATTGAAAATTAGCCAATATTCCAGTTTTGTTTTCACTGAAGATTTTCTGAACCCCATTTGATAAAATTACCAAATTATATATTTCCACCATCATGGATTACCCAAGGGCATATAAATAAGCTAGGGATAATTATAATGTCCTATAATTGGTCATTTTCTATTCAATACTTTGTTTGAACAGAAATACATTTGAAATGTCTGTTATAGGTAGATGAGATGACATTTATGAACAGTGAACACAGACAGAGAGAATTCGTGTTCTGTGAAAACATAGAAGTACCTACTATGTATTATTGAAATTTTCCGTATGAGTAAAACCGAATTTTTACATCAAAGTTTCTCAACTATAATATTATATCAAAAGAATCAAGGGCCTCAAGACAAAATATCTTATATACGCGTTTGACCTTTCCCATTGTTCAATTAAATATTGATGTCATCAGGAGCCAGGAGTTTTCCTCATTAACGTTAATATCGAAGGGAATCATTTCTGATGGATAACATCGGAAAACAATCAATGAAAGACAGATAGATGGATGGACGAAGTTGAGGCCGATATTTCGTCAGTCTTTGGGGAAATTAGGAAGCGATTAATACCATCAGTTTCGGCCTTGATGAATTACGAAGAGCACTGATTGACAGTGGGCGGTATATATACATTTCGTTCTCTACTCACATGACTTCCTGATTAACCGATCAATGATTGCTATAAAAGTGTATCTGTCTGCACTTCCGGAAACGTTGAGAAATTTGAATGAAAATTCAATATTTTCAGCCATAAATATCAAAATGTGGGAAAGCCCTGTGGACAGGTGCTTCAGCGCTCTTGTTCAAATTTTGACAAATCATATATCTCCGGAAATATTGCTTTCTCAGAGTCGTATATTCTAAAATAAGTTGCAGAATGGGCTCCTTTTCAAACACGAGTGCAAAATTCGAAAACGAGCGACGAAGGAGCGAAATTTTCTTTAAATAAAATTTGTTTGATTTCCTTGTTCTGAGTTTCACACGAAATGTTGCAGAAGTCTTCTTGTCTGTAGTTTTCTACTAACTACCGAGTTTCCATTCGACCACATCAGTATTTTCGAGGTATAGGAAAAAAACATTCAGACGGCTATAAATACAAACAAATAAAAAAATCTGTTCCAAAAAGTTACTTCATACAGTACAGAAAAAATGCAATGTGAATAACTATCGCATAAATAATTCTTGTACAATCAAAGTAACCCACAGTTTATCTGGTATCTAATTGAAAATTTTTCCCCATTTCCGAAAAACAAATGCGTATTTCAGGATGTACAAACCTGCATACATTATTCAACAGTCCCGAACGACCAATGCGGGTTCAATTATATCCTCTTTTTTGCGCGTTCTCTGAGCACGAAGGTTATGTTCGTCTTATTTACGCGAAGATTGTTATACTTTTTAGGCAAGAACCGCTGAAGATGTGGATTTAGAGTGGCGCCCCGTAGGTAGTTCGAGATCAATAAAAAGTATGGGACATTGCATGTTTGCGGACTCCAATTTATACGTACCTCCGACTGAGCTGATTAAGCCTTATTTGTTTAAATGGCTAATTCATAGTGGGTAGAACGAAGGTCGTTAAGGAAGGAGAGGTTATAAAACAGATAGCGATACTGTTTGGAGTGTACAGATAGATATAATTGAAGGTATCGAACTTTTTTTTTTCAATGAATCGATAGAATTAGAAAGGCATGATAATATATCTTCCAGTAAATTAATGTGCCATTTATGGATTTGCAATACCGCAGCGTTTTCTTTCTCGATGTGAATTCAATAATCTCTGGTAATCAGGTTTTGCCTCTGAAACGTAATCTTCCGACAGCTCTTTCACTTCTTATGGAATCATAATCATTTGAAGAAAATTTCCAAACGGTATTAGATTAAACCAACTGTGAATGCAGGAGTTCCACAAGGAACTATACTCGGACCCCAGGCCTACGTTATTAACATGTCACACCTTAACATCCAAGTATGGAGGAACTAAATCATGATGAAATATCACATAATGGTCAGCCTCTGACGAGAAATTATGGGTTATTTAATTGGTGCTTTAGGATTGTACAGTGAGAGGAACAACTAAATACAATTCAGCATTTTGTGTCAATGCCGAATCCGATCAGTCCAAATTATCAAGACATTTTCACATTTCTGTAGTTGTTTCACGATTATCACCTCCAATGTTCACGGATTCACGGTTGAATCAAACAAAATTTGTTTCAGTCAAACGAATCGATTTTGAACACGGATTCTTGATCAGTGAGTTGAACCAAAACGTTTCAAACCATTTCCAGCCAAAAATTCTAAAATTGCAGACATTTAGGCAGATTGATAAGCACTCTGTTCTGAGCAACATGATAACCAAAATCCAATAAATGTTGGATGCAACACCCAAAGTGTCCTATAATGATTAAATATTGTACTCACATTTGAAAATGGAATATAACCAGAAGTATATAGATGTACTAAAAAAAAATTGGTTCAAGCCCTGTGGACAGGAGCTTTTTGGCGCTCTTGTTCAAACAGACAAATTATATTTCCCAAAGTATTGGTTTCTCAGAGTTGGGGATTATATTAATGGATTCCTATGATAGAAATGCATCATGAAAGAAATTGAATTATTAAAAAGTGTCGTTTAAAAAAAATGCTTCAAAAATTATCTTATAATAAAAAGAGCCATCTATAATGCTTCAATGCCTTAATGCTTCAAAAATTGTCATTAAATTTATTTATCAAGATTAAATGAGCAATCTGCAATGATTCAACCTCGTGGAATGGATTGTTGCAACTTAAACTCGGTGCATAGTTTTCACAACTCGAAATACATAAGGAAAGTATCATTGAAATGTCTAGAGCAAGGCTGGAGACAATCATAGCAGATTGTCCGTTTATTCCTGATATTTGAGTAGGTAGTGGATTACGAAAAAAATATTTTAATAGTTCAAAATATATTAATAAAATACTATCCTCTATTCATAATTTGAAATTTAATAGTTCATACCACTAACACATTCTTTTCTGTATTACCTTAACTCAAGAACAAGAGTGCCACATCTACACAAATGAAGATCCATATTTCAGTATTTTTTTGCCAGCAACATTATGAAAATACTGTATATATAGGAACATGCCACACCAGTTATGGAAGTAAAAGTTACTATTAACCTCAGTGGTCAAGAACAGTAATTTCTTTTGATGATTCCATTATGTTCTTCTTTCCTATTGCCTCCATAAACTACATCAAAACAGTCTTGTATACAGGGTGAGTCTGTGACCACTGCATTAATTTTAACCAAAGATTCCTCTCATCAAATGAAACACTTATTTCATTTACCATTTTTCCAGATTCGGCTCAGGTAAAAAGTTAAAAGCGTTTAAAGATTTCACAATGTGCTAATACACTCCCGCATATAAATTATCTATGACATTGTTGGCGGACGAGAATAAGGTGTAACGTCGCTTACAGCTTGATTCGGGATTCCAACGCTCAGGGACGGATCCATAAAAGTAGTGAAATTTCTGGAGTTTTCCATTTTAAATCATTCAATGAAGAATATCTCGAAAACGGTGCGTTTAAGGAGAAATGATGAAGAATAATATAATGTTCTAAAACGATGGAATATTCTTGAAATGACTCAGGAGAAACTTTATATGCTTTCTTTATGCTAATTTCGTTTAGTTTTATGAATCCACGAGTCCATAACTAGAAAACCAGTAGAAGTAGAAAATAACTAATATTTGGAAAATATTTATCATAGTTATAGAAAACATTACGCCAACATTCATTTTGTTCGAAAAAAGGATGTCAAAGCTACAAAACAAAAACTGATTTTTTTTTCAAAATTTCAACAGCCTGTATCTTTTTACCTGAGCTGAATTTGAAAAAATGTTAAATGAAAAAAATGTTTAATTTGATGAGAGGAATCTTTGGCTAAAATTAATGCAGTGGTCAAAGACTCACCCTGTATATTCACAAATTCAATAATCGAATACTTGCTTTCCAAGAGAAAATAACAACTAGGAATTGACAATCTCTAATAGCTAGAGAAGATGACATTTATGAATAGTGATCACAGACAGATTCTGTGAATACATAGAACTTACGATGTATTATTGAAACTTTGAAACATCATATCTCCGAAAGTATTAGCTTGTTAGAGTTGAAAATGATAACAGTGGATTCTTATGATGAAACAGCATCTTAAAAACATTTGAATTCAAAAGTTTGTAATGTAAAAAAAATATTTCGTTCGTTGTTCCGAAACTATGAGGCTGATTTTGCCCAATAACGAACTTAACCGAGATATTTATCCCTCAAACCTACTCTGAAAATTTCAACTGTCTAGCTCATTCCATTCGAGATTTATCGTGTTAACGGCTGGACGGACGGATGGCCGGCCGGACAGAATCGATTTTGACCACGGATTGTTGATCAGTGCGTCAAACCAAATCGTTCAAGACCATTTTCAGCCAAAAATTTGAAAATTACAGACATTTGGGCAAATTGATAAGCACTCTGTTCCGAGGAACAAGAGCGCCAAAAACATTTCATTATATTGTAAATCTTAAGCCGTTTTCTTTAATTCAATATATTTTTCAACACGGTTCGTCAAGTAATTGGCAAGAAATCAATACATAAGGTGTAGTAAAAAGAAAACCATTATTTTTACAATACATGGCTTTAGTTATATGTATCTCGCGTTGTATAAGACCGATCAGGTTCCACTGCATGACATTAGAAAAATTAAATTTTGTACTACAATTACTTTAGTAACAGTTTTATGATCAGTTGACTCAATTTAGTTTGAGCGTGCGTCGAAGATGGACTCTAGCAAAGAGCAAATACGCAATGTTTACAGTTTTTCATCGAGAAAGGCCAAAATGCAAGCCAGACGGCTGGAAATGTAAATAGTGTTTATGGTCCTGATACTGTAACAGAAAATCATGAGCAATTTTGGTTTCGTCGATTCCGTTCCGGTAATTAAGATGCACCACGCTTTGGAAGGGCAATTGTCGAAATTGTCGACAATATCATGGGCATTTTCAAGTCCGACCATCATATAAGCAATGTTTCGATTGTTCAAGAGCTAAAGATTGCACAAAAACCGTTTGGAACCATTAAGGCTGGGCTCAAGAAGAAGCTCGATGTATGGGTGCCACACAAGTTATCGCAAAAAAACCTCATTGACTGAATTTCCATCTGCGAAACGCTGCTGAATCCAAACAAAATTGACCCATTTCTGAAGCGGTTTGTGACTGGTGATGAAAAGTGGACCACTTACAACAACGTCAAGCAAACACGGTCTTTCTAGAGATGCGGTGAACCGGCGGACACGGTGCCCAAGCTTGGATTGACGGCCAGGAAGGTTATGCTGTGTGTTTGGTGGGATTGGCAGAGAATGATCTACTATGAGCTGCTCTAAAATGGCAGAAGTGTTAACTCGGAACTGTACTGTCAACAGTTGAACCGTCTGAAGGAAGCAATCGCCCAAAAGCGGTCTGCTTTGGCCAATAGGAGAGGAATGGTGTTCCATAAGGACAACGCCAGACCACATACATCGATGACTCCCAGAAGCTCTGGGAGCTTGGTTGGAAGGTTCTTATACATTCACCCTATAGTCCAGACCTGGCACCAAGTGATTACCATCTCTTCCTGTCAAGGGTGAATAATTTCGCTGGTGAAGAATTCGCTTCAGTAGAGGCTTGTGAAACTCGACTGCCTCAATTTTTTTCTCCAATAAGGACGAGGGCTTCTATGAGAGAGGCACAATGATATTACCTCCAAAATGGCAACAATTTATAGAACAAAACGGCGTATATTTGATCTAAATCGGATCATTCTAACTATGGTAATTAAGGCTTTCAATTTCATGCAAAAATAATGGATTTCTTTTTACTGCATCTTATATGTATATAAACATAGTTGGATCTGAATCGATACATAAAATGAATTGTCGTTTTTGCTATCTGAAATATTCACAAAATGTAAGTGAATGGCAAAATCTGATTGAGATTTTGACTTGAAAATGGCAAAGGCGATCCTTTCAACGATTTCAATAAGTCAATGGCATCCAGATCCCCGTTTTTAGCATTCAGTCGGTGTTGATTTCTAATTAAGGGGGAATTAGACGACTACGAAAGAATGAAGGGGTTGAAAACGTCATTTCTGGAGCAATTCAACCAGTTGATAAGCGCAGGATGAGCAATTAAGTAATTAGTTGTGTTGCTGCTTCTTATATTTCAATTAACTGCATTTTGGGGATCATTTTCTGGTTCAAAGGATTGCAGCATTTTCTATCTCCTCATTTTGAGAAGGGATGAAAGAAATCTGGGGAAAATGAACTGTTATTCTCTGTTCTTATTTTGAATCCTCGATATAAGTGGAAATCAATTACGCTAATGGAATTTTTTTTAATATGGAAAGGATAGAGATTTTGTTCTGCCAATTCCTCGTTGGCAGAAGAAAAACTGTATCCTTTTCATCTCATATATGAATAGTCTAATTCCTCGTTAGACAAATTAGTGAATTGGTGATTACTTGATTTGAATCCATCATCGCGGACATATTTTCCTTGTATATAGGGTGACCATCTAAAAACGAAACAGAGCCATTTTCAGAAACTGTAATAACATCTGACAAAATCAGTCCTTTAGATTTATCATGAAAAAGGGGCACTTTATTCGTAATTTCTGACTCTGAGACTTTACCGCCAAGCGGGGGTAGAATGACCCAAAAATATTCAAAGTACATTGGGGATCGTCCTTTTAGAAGCTTTTAGCGTCCGCACACGGACTACCTAATCAACGCTATTCCAATCTGCTGAGTCTCTCTCCTACAATCAGTTTCCATGGGAGCCATGCACGGATGATTACTACAATTGTATTTCTAGCGTCTCCACTATAGGAATGGAAGCTAAACTTCCAATGAACGATGAACCACTCGATCCTTCTGCTTCCACTCTGATCGTGTAAATCGTGGAGACGAGAGACGCTGGAATTACAATTGTAGTAATCGTCCGTGCATGGTACAAGGACGAATTTACGCAAAGATCTTAGTTAAAAGAACTACTAAATAAAATTGGTGCAAGAACTCTAGCGAGGCGACCTACCACAAAGTCAATGATATCATTTTGCCCAAATGTCTGTAATTTTCGTTTTTTTTTTGGAAAATGGTCTCAAACGATTAGGTTCGAATTCAAATTTGATTCTATCTGGTCTGCTCTTGCCACGATAACAGTCGAACAGAAAGAGACAGCAGCTTTAAATTTTCAGATTTATTTAAAATTTGTCCAGGATCGTATCTTTGAAAATATCATGTATCTCACGATAATTTGAGAACTGAAAGAGAAAGCGACTAGCAATTTGCAGGGTAAGTTGCTCATTCAAATGGGACAATTGAGTTCGAAAATATATAAAAGCGGTGGAACCTTCAAAACTTAACTTTGCAACCAAATTCTAGATTTGAAAACGATCGGATTCATATTGTTGGAGATCCGAGCAGCCTTGGGTGGGTTCAGTAGCTGGATGGGTGTCCGTTGCCACGAGAAACTTCAAGTCATGTTTCATTTTTAGCCTGTGACAATATATACAATTATATTCATAACAAACTAATATTCTTCTGTAATATTTATTTCCTGCATAAGAACCTTTTATTCAAAACTACCTCAAGTCCTATCCTATGTCATATTGGAATGCCTTGTCATGTTTATACTAATCAAAGACTAAGAAAGCTAAGAAAAATAAGTTGTTTCGATTTTTACTTACAATTGATTTGTTATGAGTCCAAATATGAAAAATGTGCTAAGGGGCGCCTATTAGACGTTTCTGGAGAACTGGACATATTTGAAATCTGAAAATCGGGATGAATTCTCTACAGAGCTGAAATATTTTCGAAGCCCAAGCTCTTCCAGTTATACAGGGAGTGAAAAAAAATTTGACGAAAAATTTTTTTTTCAAGTTTTGTACTCCTGGTATGATCAAGTATTTAATGCTGAATACATTTATGCTTAAACCATTGCATTCATTCGAATAGTTTTCAAAATATCGAGAAAAAACCGTTTTCACAACATCGAAGAGGAAGAATGTGAAAAAGTCATGCATCTTTTGAATTTCAGAAATATCATCATAGGGTGTTTCCAATTTTCTGACGAAAATTGTGATAAAAAATTGGCTATAACTTCTGTTTTTCATATTTAGAACCCTATTTTTGCGCGTATGTTCTGGGGAACATCGCGTTATAGTTTTGCCCAAATGTCTGTAACTTTCGAATTTTTTGAAAAAAATGGTCTCAAACGATTAAGCTCGACTCCCCAATGAAGAATTTGAGGTCAAATTTGATTCTGTCCGGCCGGCCGTCCGGCCGTCCGGCCGTCCGGCCGTCCGGCCGTTGCCACGATAACTTGAGAACGAAAAAAGCCAGCGACTTGAAATATTCAGGGTGGGTTGCGCATCCCAATACGACGGACAAGTTCGTTAATGGGCATAATCGGCCCAGTGGTTTCCGAGTAATAATTTTGTTTTCAACCAATATGAATCCGATCGAATTGAAACTTGGTGGGTAGTTGTAGAATATGAACCTAAGCACGTTTGTGAAATTTTGTGCGAATCGTATGGCTAGAAAATTTTAAATAAATTATTAAAAAATATTTTTGTTGTCACGATAACTTGAGAACGGAATGAGATAGCGGCTTGAAATTTTCAGGTTAGGATGTGCACCAGAACGCGACATTTCAGTTTGTTTATGAGCATAATCGGCCAAACGGTTTTAGAGTTATAGCCATCTGAAATTTTCTGAAATTTGGTGGTTTTTTGTTCCTCATTAACTCGAAAAATACTGAACCGATTGAATTCAAACATGGTTATTAGTTGTAGAATGGCAACGCGAAAATGTTTGCAACATTTGGTGAGGATAGCATTTGTAGAAAATTTTTAATAAATCATAGAAAATAAAAAAAAAAAAATTTATATATCAGTAACTATTCGTTCGAAATTGCTGAAATTTTGCAAGAGCCTACATAACCTAACTCTACTGCCAAGTTTCAAGTTTTAATACGATCGGTTAAATATTGTTGGAGATTCGAGCATTCTTGTGTGAGTTCAGTAGATGGGTGGCCGTTGCCTCGATAACTTTCGAACGAAAGGAGATAGGGACTTGCAATTTTCAGGGTAGGTTGCGTATCCGAAAGGGAGAGTTCAGTTCGTTTTTGGGCATAATCGGTCTAACGGTTTCCTAGTTATACCCACCTGGAATATTATTTCCTTAATAACTCAAAAAATAAATATTCGATCGAAATGGCGCTTTGTAACTAGTAGTAGAAAATCAACATAATGACGTGTTTAAAATTTTGTAAGAACCGTACCCCTAGAAAAAAAAAATTACAAAAAAAAAATTTTAAGAATCGTACCCCTAGAAAATTTTTAAAAAATCACGAAAAAAAAAATTGGTTCAAGCACTGACGTGAAGTCAGAAGCTTTTGCGCGTATGTTCTATTGTCCATTCTTCTGTATTGGACACCCTTAATCGAATTTACCATGGTAAATTATGTTGTCCATTATCCTGTATTGGACACTCAATTCGAATTTACCATAGTAAATTCGAATTGAGAGTGTCCAATACAGGAGAATGGACAACATAATTTACCATGGTAAATTCGATTAAGGGTGTCCAATACAGAAGAATGGACAATAGAACATACGCGCAAAAGCTTCTGACTTCACGTCAGTGCTTGAACCAATTTTTTTCATGATTATGTTGGATTCTACGGTGAAAATTAATGATAGCTTTCAAACATGATTATGCTCCTAAATTAAAAAAAAAAATTAATTTAAGAGCATGATCATGTTAAAAACTATAATTATTCTTTACCGCAGAATCCAACGCAATCATGAAAAAAATTGGTTCAAGCCCTGTGGACAGGAGCTTTTTGGCGCTCTTGTTCAAACAGACAAATTATATCTCCGAAAGTATTGGTTTCTCAGAGTTGGGAATTATATCAATGGATTTCTATGATAGAAATGCATCATGAAAGAAATTAAATTTTGAAAAAGTGTAGTTTGAATAAAATGCTTCAAAAATTATCTTATAAAAAAATGGGTTCAAGCCCTGTGGACAGGAGCTTTCTGGCGCTCTAGTTCAAACAGACAAATTATATCTCCGAAAGTATTGGTTTCTCAGAGTTGAGAATTATATCAATGTATTCTTATCATAGAACTGCATCATAAAGGAAATTCAATTCAAATAATAGTTTATTTATAAAGATTAAATGAGCAATCTGAGAATGAGAACTGCACCATGGAAGAAACCAAATTAAAATAGCTGAAATGAATTTGACTCTCTCTTATAGAACAGGATGGAATGTACGAGTATGAACACAGATCATATAATAAAGCTTAGATAGAATATTTATAGCATTCTGTGAAAACATGGAAGTACGATTCATTATTGAAATTTAGAACTTCATCTTAGCGGAAATTGAATTCAAACATCATAGAAGAATTTAAATTCAACAAGAGTGCCAAAAATTATCCATCCAAAACCAATAGACGAATTCTACCCAACAACGAACTCATCCGAGATATTCATTCCTCAAATCTACTCCAATACACCAATATTCCAGTTTTGTTTTTAGTGGAGATATTCTGAACTCAATATTATTAACTTACCATTACCATTCTCATCATCATATGGATTGACCATCGGCATGAAAATATCAACCAACAAAAAGTATGATATTATATTATAATTCTCATATTTATAGGATTGCTGGAATGAATGACAATGAGACAACGTCATGTCTCCGGAAAATAAGTTGACATTATAACAATTCATAGAATACCCACAGAATAATTCTATCATTCTGTGAAAACGTAGAAATACGATTTACATTGAAACATTGAAAAATCATATCTCCGAAATTATTAGCTTGTTAGAGTTAAAAATAATATGGATGGATTCTTATGGTAAAACTGCTTAGTGGAAAAAATTTAATTTGGAATTTGTTTTGTAAAAAAAAATTTTTTTTTGTTACTCCGAAACCATCTGTCCGATTTTGCCCAATAACGAAATTAGCCGAGATATTTATCCCCCAAACCTACTCTGAAAATTTCAAATGTCTAGCTCATTCCGTTCGAGAGTTATCGTGCCTACGGCCGGCCGGACGGAATGAATTTCGACCACGGATTCTTGATCAGTGAGTCGAACCAAATCGTTTAAGACCATTTTCATCAAAAAATTCGAATATTACAGACATTTGGGCAAATTGATAAGCACTCAGTTCCGAGGAACTAGAGCGCCAAAAAAAGCAATCCACAATGCATCAAAAATTGTCATTAAATTTATTTATCGATTAAATGAGCAATCTGCAATAATTCAACCTCGTGGTATGGGTTGTTGCAAGTTACACTCGGTGCATAGTTTTCACAACTCGAAAAACCTAAGGAAAGTATCATCGAAATGTCTAGAGCAAGGCTGGAGACAATCATAGCAGATTGTCCATTTATTTCTGATATTTGAGTAGGAAGTGGATTACGAACAAATTATTTTAATAGTTCAAAATATATTAATAAAATACTATCCTCTTTTCTTAATTTAAATTTTAATAGTTCATACCACTAACACATTCTTTTCTATATTATGAACCTTAACTCAAGAAAAAATGATTGATACACAAATGTAGATCCATATTTCAGTATTTTTCTGCTAGCAACATTATGAAAATACTGTATATAGGAACATGTCTCACTACTTAAGTTATCAAGCTCAGTGGTCAACGAACACTCATTTCTTTTGAATATTCCATTATGTTATTGTTTCCTATTGCCTCCATAAACTACATAAAAACAGTCTTGTATATATTCACAAATTCAAGAATCGGATTTTGGTTTTCCAAGAGAAAATAACAACTATGATTTGACAATCTCTTATAGCTAGAAAAGATGATATTTATGAATAGTGATCACAGACAGATTCTGTGTTCACATTCTGTGAATACATATAACTTACGATGTATTATTGAAACTTTGAAACATCATATCTCCAAAACTATTAGCTTTTCAGAGTTGAAAAAGATAACAATGGATTCTTATGATGAAACTGCATCTCAAAAAAAGTTGTAATGTAAAAAAAAATCTTTTTTTTCGTTACTCCGAAACCATTTGACCAATTTTGCCTAATAACGAACTTAACCGAGATATTTATCCCTCAAATCTACTCTGAAAATCTCAACTGTCTAGCTCATTTCGTTCGAGAGTTATCGTGTTAACGTACGGACGGCCGGACGGCTGGCCGGACAGAATCGATTTCGACCACGGATTCTTGATCAGTGAGTCAAACCAATTCGTTCAAGACCATTTACAGCCAAAAATTCTAAAATTACAGACATTTGGGCAAATTGATAAGCACTCTGTTCCGAGGAACAAGAGCGCCAAAAATAGGGTTCTAATTTGAAAAACAGAAGTTATGACAAATTTTTGATCACAATTTTCGACAAAAAATTTGAAACACCCTGTGATGATATTTCTGAAATTCAAAAGATGTATGACCTTTCCACATTCTTCATCTTCGATGTTGTAAAAACGGTTCGCGCTCAGGATGTTTAAAATAAGAATAATGAACACAATACTGCCTAAAACATATTTGACTTTTTATCCGTTTTATTTTCGATATTTTGAAAAGTATTCGAATGAATACAATGGTTTCAACAGAAATGTAATCAGCATTGAATTCTTGATCATACCATGAACGCAAAACCTGAAAAAAAATTTTTCATCAAATTTATTTGTGCTTGGGCTTCGAAAATATTTTAGCTCTGTAGAGAACTTCAAGCGATATCGTAATCCCAATTTTCATATTTCAAATATGTCCAGTTCTCCAGAAACGTCTAATAGGTACTCGAACATGGGACACCCTGTACATTGGATATTGGACGTATTTTAATGAATTGGAACAGATATTTTCCAGTTTGAAGATAATAAATGAAGACGATAATTGCTCAAACGGTCACAGGATTCATAAAACCTTCAACCGGCTTCTTGATATTTAGGTATTTCATGGAAATTGAATCTATGTCGAGAAGCTGAGGGATAGTTTGTATTGTGATTAACTGTTGAAGTATTTTCAAGCATTTATGTCTATCCTGTTCAAATGACGTTATCAGAATAGGGAATAGGAGTCAAAATGAAAAAGTTGCTGAAAATTATAACAGTATATAATTATTTATAATAATATTTAAATACAATAAATTTGAGACAATCTATTCTGTGGTATCCTTCTACCGCTTTTTGCGCGTATGTTCTGGGGAACATCGCGTTATAGTTTAGCCCAAATATCTGTAACTTTCGAATTTTTTGACGAAAATGGTCTCAAACGATTAAGTTCGACTCCCCAATGAAGAATTCGAGGTCAAATTGATTCTGTCCGTCCGGCCGTCCGGCCGTCCGTCCGGCCATTGCCACGATAACTTGAGAACGAAAAGAGCTAGCAACTTGAAATTTTCAGGGTAGGTGGCGCATCCCAATACAACGGACAAGTTCGTTAATGGGCATAATCGGCCCAGTGGTTTCCGAGTAATAATTTTGTTTTCAACCAATATAAATCCGATCGAATTGAAACTTGGTGGGTAGTTGTAGAATACGAACCTAAGCACGTTTGTGAAATTTTGTGCGAATCGTATGGCTAGAAAATTAAAAAAAAAATATTAAAAAATATTTTTGTTGTCACGATAGCTTGAGAACGGAATGAGATAGCGGCTTGAAATTTTCAGGTTAGTATGTGCACCAGAACGCGACATTTCAGTTTGTTTATGAGCATAATCGGCCAAACGGTTTTAGAGTTATAGCCATCTGAAATTTTCTGAAATTTGGTGGTTTTTTGATCCTCATTAACTCGAAAAATACTGAACCGATTGAATTCAAACATGGTTATTAGTTGTAGAATACCAACGCGAAAATGTTCGCCAAATTTGGTGAGGATAGCATTTGTAGAAAATTTTTAATAAATCATTGAAAATAAAAAAAAAAATCTATATATCAGTAACTATTCGCTGAAATTTTGCAAGAGCCTTCATAACCTAGCTCTACTGCCAAGTTTCAAGCTTTAATACGATCGGTTAAATATTGTTGGAGATTCGAGCATTCTTGTGTGAGTTCGGTAGATGGGTGACCGTTGCCTCGATAACTTTCGAACGAAAGGAGATAGGGACTTGCAATTTTCAGGGCAGGTTGCGTATCCGAAAGGGAGAGTTGAGTTCGATTTTGGGCATAATCGGCCTAACGGTTTCCGAGTTATACCCACCTGGAATATTATTTCCTTGATAACTAAAAAAAAAAAAAATTGGTTCAAGCACTGTTCTTAATTCGAATTTACCATGGTAAATTCAAATTAAGTGTCCAATACAGGAGAATGGACAACATAATTTACCATGGTAAATTCGATTTAGGGTGTCCAATACAGAAGAATGGACAATAGAACATACGCGCAAAAGCTTCTGACTTCACGACAGTGCTTGAACCATTTTTTTTGATACATGAACTGTTACCTCCGAATCTGTGGTTCCAGATATGAAATCAGTTGAAAGAACTGTATGCACCTAAGGTAATATTCTTATAGCAGGTTGTGATAATTGTCTAATTACATAGGTCCAGTTTCCACCAAAATTCAGTTTTAAAGTAATATAAAATTACCATAACTTATACATATACATATGCTTTCCTTCGACATCTATTTTCCATGCTTTATATGAACTGTTGAAAAATATACAAATTAATTATTATTTAGGGTGGAATGTTGAGAAAGTTTCAAAAATTGATCACCTTGTCATGTGCATGAAACTACTTCAAAATTATCCACATAATGACTTAGCATAATGGTTTGGGGTATCACAAGGTGCAGCAATTAATATCATTTTCATATGGTTACATGCTCTTCATGAAATTCTTCCAAAACAAATCAAATTCAGATTTATGCAAAATTCTGGGAGGATCGTACGACTAGAAAATTGTGGAAATATTAAAATAAATTCTATATCTTAGAAACAAGCAGCCTAGGGCTCGCGCTATAAATTCGAGCAAGCCCACAAAAGCAGACTGAACTCACGTCAGTGCCTTCCCAACTTTTTGGCGCCCTTGTTCTTCGGAACAGAGTACTTATCAATTTGGTCAAATGACTGTAATTTTCGAATTTTGGATGAAAATGGTCTTAAACGATTTGGTTTGACTCACTGATCAAGAATTCGTGGTCAGAATCAATTCTGTCCGGCCAGTCTGGCCGTTAGCACGATAACTCTAGAACGGAATGAGCTAGACAGTTGAAATTTTCTGAGTAGGTTTGGGACATAAATATCTTGGCTAAGTTCATTATTGGGAAAAATAGGACAAATGATTTCGGAATAACGAAACTTAAACATTTCAAATTCAATTTTTTATAACATGCAGTTTTACCATAAGGATCCATTGATATCATTTCGAGGTTTATCTACTTACAGAGATATGATTTTTCAAAATTTCAATAGTACATCGTACTTCTATGTTTTCACAGAATGAATTATTCTACCTATGAATTATCATATGATCTGAGTCATCATATTTTACTACAAGAGACATGTCAATTTATTTCTGGTTCCTTACTCATAACTAACTGGTTACTGTTTGCGGTAGCTGTCATTTGGTCCAGATTGAAAGATAAACCTCATCAATGTCAAACGAAATTGAAAGTGGATTTCTGAACAGTTCGGTTGGTGTACGTACGTGAACAATTTGAAATTTGGATTCGCTAAGTTCATAGGAAGGGTTTTACGTTAGTGAGTCGAAAATGTATAGTGCAAGGAAGTCGAGCCTAATTTACAAGTCATTCCCTAATTATGGAAGATTATGAACGAGATTTCCAACTAATGTACAGGTAGTTATTCCTTAGTAATACTATTCAAGATTTTCTACATATGTTCTGGTTTTTGTTCTCTCTGGACTGATTATTAGATTTGTTTCATGAATAAAACTGGCTATTTCATTTACTAATTTTTTCAGAATGATTCTTGATAGTTTTGAAACACTTGTAGCCAAAATTGAACCGTTAAACAAAGATGAGATGCAAAGAGAATTTAATTTCTTTCATGATGCAGTTCCGTCATAATAATCCATTGATATCATTCCCAACTCTAAAAAACCAATATTTTCGGAGAAATAATATGCCAAAATTTGAACAAGAGCGCCAAAACTCCTGTCCACAGTGCTTTTCCACTTTTTCTTCGAACCACACGCTAAAATATCACTTGTTATTTCCTTTAATTCCTTGATAATTTTGGAGATCTTGACATAATTGTCTACTACAAAGACAAAGGAAGTATAAAGAAGGAGATACATGCTTTGGGTACCTAGGAAAGCAGCTAACAGTTGGACAAGTAGACTTCCAATATCAAGGATCTTCGTCATTCAACAAACGACTATTAACATTCGTTGCCGTTCTAGTAACATGAATTTTATCTGAGGAAGTGAAAGGCGTATGGTACTCATGTGGAGCTCAGGCGCAATAATAAACCAATATCGCCATATTTTGATCCAATTATTATTCGATTCATGGTTCTCTGTATGTAAAACCGAGAAAGCTATCGACATAAATGACTGCGGTAATCCATAAATTGGATAACTAGGAATATATGGACAATATATGAATACAGGTACATTGGGGATTGATTAAGGCTGTAGCTGGAATTTTATTGATCGCTTATCTTTTTTTGCGGGTTCGTTCTAGGGCCCTATCATTTCGTACGAATATCTGATTCTAGGAATTTGGAGCGGAAAATGGTTTCGAACGAAAATATTTGTGTAATAAAAACTGGTTTTTGTAAATTACCATGTTTTAGTAAAAACAAATTTGGTTACATTTAGATTAATTGCGACTTCGAAATTCCTCATTTTGAAAAACTCAAAATAAATTGCGGAATCACGTGACACTTTTTCTTTCGTTTAATGTCCTTGTTAGGTCTTTGTATCGTTGTCTCATTACTCAATGCGAGATCACAGAATTTAAATTCTGAAATGTATATTCTATCGGAATTGAAATTCGTTAAATATCTAATAATATACCAAAAAACTTAAGTCTCAAGTAATTCTAGGATAGGATATTCACGAAATTCCGCGAAAATTAGCGCGTCGGCATTCTACAACTAATTACCGAGTTTTAATTGGATTGGATTTCTATATTTTGAGTCATAGAGGAAATAACAACAACAATAAAATTTCAAATCAGTGAACCCCAAAACCGTTTCGCCGATTATGCCTATTGACGATCTTGAATGTCGCATACGGATGTGCAACCTACTAGTCACTAGTCCGTTCTCAAGTTATCGTGAGATACATAATATTTTTTCATAATTTTTTTTAAATTTTCTGGTGGTACGATCCTCACAAAATTTGACATACGTCCTCATGTCAATATTCTACAACTAGACATTAAGTTTCAATTCCATCAGATCATTATTTTTTGAGTTATCAAGAAAATAATATTCCAGATGAGTACAACTCCGAAACCCTTGGTCCGATTATGCCCAACAACGATTTTATCTCTCTCATTCAGATGCACAACCTTCCCTGAAAATTGCAAGTTCCTATCTCTTTCTATTAGAAAGTTATCGTGACAACGGTCACCCATCCAGCTACTGAACTCACCCGAGGCTGCTCAGATCTCCAACAATATAGATCAAATCATGATCGAACTTGGAACTTGACTGTTAGGTTTTAAAGGCTCTCATAAAGTTTGAGCAATGTCGGACGAGTATTTTCTGTGATATAGAATTTTTTTCAATGATTTTTAATGCTTTTTAAAAATGTTCTAGTAATATGATCCTCACGAAATTTTGCACGTCGGCAGTCGACAACTAATTACCTTGTTCGAATTGGATCGGAATCGTCTTTTTCGAGTTATTGAGGAAATAACAACCAAATTTCAGATGGGTATTACTCCAAAACCTTTTCGATGATTATAACTATTAATAAACTCAAATGTCGCATTTGGATGCCTTACCTACCCTAAAAATTTTCACCTCAATTCCGAAGAAAAATGAATGAATTATCCAATGACGAAATTTTTCCAACTGCTGTGAAAATATGCCAACTTCGTTCAACATGGGGAGTTATCGTGGCAACGGACATCCATCCAGTTTGGAATGTGGCTGTAAGGTTAATTGTTGAAGTTTCGGCTACTTATCTATTACCCTACTTAATTGTCCCATTTGGATGCGCAAATTACCCTGAAAATTGCAAGTCGCTGTCTCTTTCCGTTCTCAAGTTATCGTGAGATAAATAATATTATATTCAATTGGATCGGATCTGAATTGTTTGAAGACAAAATTAGTACTCGGAAACTGTTCTGCCGATTTTGTCCATTAACGAACTTGTCCGTCGCATTTGGACGCGCCACTTAAGTACTGTGAAAATTTCAAGTCGCTATCTATTTCCGTTCGAAAGTTATCGTGGGAAGGGCTGACCGGACGGCCGGAAAGAATTGAATTTGACCTCGAATTCTTCATTAGTGAGTCGAACCTAATCGTTTGAGAACATTTTCGGTAAAAAATGCCAACATACAGACCTGTGGGCAAAGTGATAGCAAATGTCACATCTCTGTGTAAAAGTAAGGGACTTACTAGCTTTCAGAAAGAAAATTTATAATTTTTTAATTACTAACGAGTTTTACAATGTAAAAGGTCTCATGAGTTTTGATGTTCTATAATTTTGTGCAGCTAACGTAACTATTGAGGGCAATATATTATTGTTATACCTATTGATACTGGAATGTATAACGGTGAAATTTCAATTTCCTGCGTGATTGGGACATCTTATGAGTCAAAATTGGAGAAATGGTTGAGAGGAGTTTCGGTGTTCCTCTGCGAGGTCACCAGTGGATAGTTCCTCATCAGTAATCAAGAAGCGGAAAAAACAAAGGAGTATGATGAGAAGAAGATTAATCACATATCCGAAATATTCAAATAGGAGTGTGTGTGTGTGTTATCAGAGGAATCGTTAAATAATTTACATAATAGAATGGTTTTTCCCGAAAACATCCAAGCAGCGAGCCGAGAGAGATACGAAAGAATAAGTGAAGAACTTTAATAAATTCCAAATTGAGAAACGCGCCATCCAATCTTAAACGATATTAAACAAAACTTTGGCTCTTATCTTAATGTGAAGCAGTTAATTAATACTCGAATTACCTAAACATCGCCCTAATTATGGAGGAAAATTCTTAAAAATACCCTCTTTAATTACCTCCGTCGGCCTGTAAGCCCCCCGGCCCTACGTTCAATATCCTACTAGGGGCTATAATTATAAAACAGCTCTTTTCATCTTCCCGGGTGCCGTTTCTGGCTGGATTTGTTTATCGAAGCTCCAATTATGCCCATTTCCGAATGGGCAGGACTTTTGCACGATTTCTACTTCATATTTTTTTTTCTCGAAATGATTTTATATTGATATCAAAAGAATATACAGTGCGCGTCAAAATTATGGAACAAATTCATTTCCTCAGAAGAAAAATATTTGGCAACAAAATCCCGAAACAGATCAATTATTGTTTCACTTTTACCAAATTTTTATGCATTTTTGAAAGATTCTTGTTGCACCCTGTGCCATCCCCATCAACCCTCTAAATTTTTTGAATAGGGAAAGTGGGTCCTGTGGTACGTTTTTGGCAAGGTCTTTGTATCTTCTTCACAGGCGTGCAGAAATTTAAAGAAAACATTTTTCTTTTTTGAAAAATAGTTAGTTCAAAAAGGTTTTCAGTATGTGCACTTTGTATTGGTTCATTTACTTTGAGACGATGGTACCTGATGAAATTCGTCACCGAATGAAAGTAGAACATTACAGTTTTGTTCGTGCACAACTTTCAACCCCCTCAAGATACAAAGACCTTGCCAAAAAAGTACCACATGACCCACTTTCCCTATTCAAAAAATTTAGATGGTTGATGGGGATGGCACAGGGTGCAAAAAAATCCTTCAAAAATGCATTAAAATTTGGTAAAAGTGAAACAAAAATTGACCTGTTTCAAGATTTGTTGCCCAATATTTTTCTTCTGAGAAAATGAATTTGTTCCATAAATTTGACGCGCACTGTATATACAGGGTCTTCCTTAAAGACATGCTAATAGTTGAGGGGGTGATTCTTTGACTCATTTTAAGAAAAAAACTTCCTATGAACTTGTGTCCTATAAATGTATTATTTTTGTACCGCGATATGAAGCAATTTTAATTTAATTATTTTAATCAAGAGCTGAGCATCTGACAAGAAATCATATTTTTTTGGATTTTCATTCATTTTGGAAGAAATCTGATCTCTTAATTTGCTTAAGGTCGATGCACAAACAATTCCACACCGCATCAGAATTTTGTAGAACTGATCCTGAAATAAAATAATTTTTATTTTTTAAGCAGAAACAGTGCATCGTGCAAAGAATACCCTTGGGATCAGATCTGCTCAAAAATGCATGAGGATCTCAAAGTAATTTTTATTTCAAAACAAAGCAGTGACGTAGTATTTATTTCTCCAAAAATATTCAATGCAAAACCCGTATGGACGCCACTGGCAGAGAAAATAAAAATTTGAGCAAATCATAAAATGCACCTTGATGCAAAGAAGACATTTTTGCCAAATTTTATTTAGATGTCTGCAATATTATCTCAGTTATCATTAAAAAACTAATTTTTTTCCAAAATTTGATCACCCCATATCTCAAAAGTTAAGACTTTTAGGACATACGTTTATAGAAAGTTTTTTCTCAAAATAGATCAAGAAAACACCCCGTTAAATATTAGCATGTCTTCAAGGAACACCCTGTATATAATAATATTAATATATTGAATCCTTTAAGACATCTATTCTCTATTCATCACACTGGGAGCACTTCTTTTGAGACTGGATATTTTTCCTAAAATAAAGTAAAGTATTTTTTGTAAAGTGAACACTTTAATATACAGGGTGTATATGAATAGTTGCCCAAATACTCTCCCATACTCTGGAAAATGTCTATAAAATAAAAAATTGATTATTTTGTGATTTGCTTCTGCGTAAGAAACTCAAGATATTTGTCAGAAGCAATCAATCGAACAATGTTTCCTAACAAACACCAACGAAACAACATCAACGAAGAAACAACTAGATCGTAACGTTTCGGAGTCTATATCAGACTCCTTCGTCAGACACTTAACGAAAATCTTCACAATTATTTTGTTGATAGTTATTCTGAAATTCGAGAATTGTCACACTCCTTTAATCATTACTTAATTCTAAATAGCCTGATCTATTCTTAACAAATAAGGTCTCTTCTAATTTCTTGCTGTAGCGTGGTACATACTTCTGGCCCCAGAAAGTGCGAATGATGGAAAACATTATGGAGTCATGTATTTTTTTTTTACAAAAATTTATATAACAAAGAAGCACAAGAAAATTCAAAAATCAATAATATATGTATATATCTATACGTTCTAGCGCTGACCTTTGCCCCCACGAGGTCTTCACCCAAGAGGGGCACCAGAAGCCTTCCTGGTGGGCTTCGCCTCTCCCGTGGTACTATTGTTACCATCAAAATGGATCTTAGAATAGTTACAGTCGCCTGTAGCGAGTTCAACTTGGATACTAGTGGTATGCGCCTCAAGCACCTCAAACGTTGGCTACCCCTATGGCTAGCTCAGATTCTCTCTGACGTATTGGCCCGTTCAGCCAGAAAAGCCTAGAATTGGGTGGAACCACGCCAGTTTCATGGTGAACCACCTGAGTTACAGAGAACACCCTCACCATGGCCTACTATTATAGCCGAGGAAGCATTGTCCGGTTCTCGCCACGAGGAGGCTGCAGGATGGACACTATTTTAGAGAACCAGTTTGCATAGTCTTATTCCAACGATATTCGCTATTGTTCTGCATGACACCATTAGCAGCTGAGTTTAGGGAACGTAGAATAGAGTACAAGGCTGTACGGACTACAACAATTACTGAATATCTTTGCCAAATACAGCTCAGCAATAGAAATGTCATACGGTCTGCAGAAGCAAAAGAAGAAGTGAAGACCTAGAGGAACACATCGGAATAGAGGGGGGAAACATCATTCGGCACCTTGAAAATGGAGCTTCTATATTTCTTGGAATGAAACAGAGGGCTGCACCGGAAACAACACAAACCAAGGATACCTTAGCAGCCAGTTACAAAAAAGCCCCACGGTGTAGGGAAATCACAGATGTTCCGATAGTCACACGGGGTAGTCATGTAACTGGACGAACAATGAAATTCTCGAGCTCAGCAGATCTACAAAGAAAATGTTCAAATTGAATTGTAACTTCCATCCCAACTCAATACAGACCATATATATTTTACAAATGCAGGGATTTGCACAATATGGAAAACCAACACCATCAACAAACATTGGAAATGGTCATAGAGATATCGAGAAGTGAAGACACTTTTCTGAAATTAGTAGCACATGATGAAATCAGGAATTATGGAGTCTTCCTATTTAGACCTGGACGGAGAGCTGTCCAGAAGCTTGATATAACCAGCATATCAATCGATCATGAGCTAGCTCAAACGCCGATCGAACCAACATACCAAAGATGAGTGGGCAGACAGATAAGACTGGTTTAATTAAAGATGAATTAATGAATAAAAATCTGCACTCCATATATTTCAGCAGTTTGCCCGTCTGAAGAATTATCCGTTGCTTATTCAAGTCAGCTGGGCTCAAGTCAGAAAAGGAGGAATTTGTTATGGATGATGGAGTGATAAATACAAGATGCCATGAAAAGAACATTAAGGAAGTGAAAATCGCAAAAATTAGCAAAGCATGCCATAGCCAGCAGTAGGCTTTTATGCATATCCTGTCTGCTTGCAGGGTCCATACTCCATCAGGATATATAGTAAGTCACAATGTGGCGATACGAATTCTCTAATTCCATCTGAGAGAAGTTAATGGTTAAAGTTATAGACAATGTACCAGTGCTGTCATATGTGTCTCTAGAGATTCAAGCAGTTGTTGAGAATAATAAAGCTGGTATTATGCTGGAACTATCCTTTTCCAAGAACTCAGCAGATCCACTTAATAAAGCCAGACATAGTCCTGCTGGACAAAGAGTTCCAAGAATTGTTTGTTGTCGAATTTTACTCCTTTGCCGAAAACAATGTGGTTAAGAAAATAAATCGGAAAAATACAAGCATCTAATGTTCGAAATGAGGATTCCATATCCAGGGCATATACTTAGGATGGTCGTACTAATCATGAAAGAAAACAAAATGTTGATGAACTGCTGTAACGTGAGACACCAATAGTTCTATCATTTTTCAAAGTTTTTGGCGCTCTTTGTTTTTAATAGCAGGAGATATATCTTACGCAATATACCGGATAATATTCTTGATTAAATTCGAAATCAATTAAATATTGAAATAATTGTGGATCGGGTGTAGCTTTTTGATGTTATTCTGGTCGAACGTATTCCTCTACTGAACACTTCGTATGAATTCATCGTGACGGTTATTTGCATTTACTTTTTAATTCCGTTTTCCTTAAATTGTTTGACTAATTTGATAACCGAAGAAGACGGATTGCTATTTTTCATCATAAACTTTTCTCGTTATTTCAGGATGAAATTTGATCTAGAAACAACGAAATTCAAACCCACTTGGCCAGCATGTTAAGATTTCCAGACAGTTCCAGTGTCCGGAGCAGGAATACGGAGAGGACGTTCTTTGTTGATACAATAAAGAGCAACTTCGTTGGAATCACGAGACGACGTGAAATCAGACAGTATAGCCCGACGTTATACGTGAGGCCGTAGAGACTCCATAAGGTATAATTTCCAGAAGACATAAAGAGAATACGCTGATGTGTCCAGTTCCCGACCGGGCTCTCCCCTGGGAACCCTAAAGAAATTGTCGATGTATGAGCTCCGATTTGTTACATCGTCAACATCCGATCGGGAATGGAGCAGATCTTCGTACGAGGGTGGTCTAATATCGATATTGCATAATAACAATTCTCAGATAAAGGAATGAGAATTCGGAGGATCTTGCGTTTATGTTTTATTTTTGCGCCTGCTATCATTCAGTTTAAACGTCTGGAACTTTACAATTTTAACCCTAAGGTTGACCCGAACAATTACATTAGAATAAATTGCAATTGAACACAAATAGCGTGATCCACTTACCTTGGTAACCCCAATTTTCTCGAAAACGGCCGAATATTTTTGTCAGTTGTCATAACAAAATGACATCCGCGTACTAGATAAATTCTAGTTCGGAAATAATTCCAGCCTCTTCGACTCACTGATCAACATTCCGTGGTCAAAATCGATTCTGTCCGGCCGACCCTCCGTTAACACGATAACTCTCGGACGGAATGAGCTAGACCGTTGACATTTTCAGAGTAGGTTTAGGAGATATATAAATATATCTCGGTTAAGATTGTTATTGTGCAAAATGGTTCCGGAGTAACGAAAAAAATTTTTTTTTACAATACAAATTTCAAATAAAATTTTTTCGAGATTCACCATAAAAATCCATTGATATCATTTCCAACTAAGCTAGTACTTTCGGATATATGATTTTCCAAAATTTCAGTAATAAATCGTACTTTTACGTTTTCATAGAATGCTGCACTTGAATTGTTATATTCTGATCTGTGCTTATACATGTCATCTTATTTTCCTACAAGAGACACGTTAAATATATTTCTGGTTCGTTATTCTCGATATAAAAAAAATAATATATCTATTATTAAAATATTGGGTAGAATCATTTCTTTTTTAAGTGAAACTTTTTGTGTGCCTTCTCAAATGTTTGGGTTCGACTCCCCAATGAAGAATTCGAGGACAAATTTGATTATGTCCGGCCGGTCGAATGTTCGTTTCCACGCTAACTTGGGAACGGAAAGAGATAGCGACTTGAAATTTTCCGGGTAGGTGGCGGGTTCCAATACCACAGACAAGTTCGTTAATGGGCAAAATAGGCAGGATGGTTGGCGAGTAATTCTGTTTAAAACCAATACAAATCCGATCAAATTGAAACTTGGTGAGTAGTTGTAGAATAAAAAATTAAAGTCGTTTGTGAAATTTTGTGAGAATCGTATCAATAGAAAATAAAAAAAATGATTAAAAATATTATTTATGTCACGATAACCTGATAATGTAAAGAGATAGCGAATTGCAATTTTTGGTTCGGTTTCGAATACAAATGCGGTATTTGAGTTAGTGAACAGGCATGATCAGCCAAACGATTTTGGAGTTATACTCATCTGAAATTTGGTTGTTATTTCCTCAATAACTCGAAAAATACGAAACCGATCCAATTCAAACTTGGTTATTAGTTGTCAAATAACGACGCAAAAATTTTTGCAAAATTTCTTCATGATTGAAAAAAATTCTATGTATCAGAAAATATTCGTCCGACATCGCCGAAATGTTGCAAGAGCCTTCAAAACCTTACTTTACTGTCATGTGCCAAATTTGAACACGATCGGATCTATATTGTTGGAGATCCGAGCAACCTTGGGTGAGTTCAGTAGCTCACGATAACTAGAGAACGGAAAATGATAGCGACTTGCAATTTTCAGAGTAGTTAGCGCAGCCGAATGCGACATTTGAGTTCGTTAATAGGCATAATCGGTCAAATGGTTTTGAAGTTATGCACATCTGAATGGTTGATGTTATTTTCTCTATAATTCAAAATATACAAATCCAATCGATTTAAAGATCGATTTATAATTTTTGAATGCAGACGCGCTAATTTCATGAATATCGTATCCTGAAATTACTTGAGACGTAAGTTTTTTCGTATATTATTGGATATTTAATGAATTTCAATTCTGATAGAATACATATGTGTGATGTAAAATTCTGTGATCTTAGGTGATTCTCTCATTAATCAAGTATTTCATTAAAATGCTACGAAATGTATTCATATCTTATTTTCTCTATACGATCGTGCCAAATGTAACAACTTTTTGCACTCTCTATAGCGTTCTATCAGTTTGCCCAAATGTCTTCGAATGTGTTGCCCAGAATGGTCTAGAACGAGTAGGTTCGGCTCACTGAAGAAGAATTCATGGTCAAATCCAATTCTTTCCGGCCGGCCGTCGGTTGCCACGATAACTTTCGAATTGAAAGAGAGCGATTTTAAATCTTCAGGGTAGGTTGCACATCCTAATGCGATGGTTTATTAATTTAGTTGATATTTCTTCTCTAGAAATACAGATCCGATTGAATTGAAACCTGATAATTAGTTGTAGAATGCGAACGCACAAACTATTTCGCGGAGAAAAAAAATATACATATATATTTCTTCAAAAAAAGAAATAAAAATTTTTCTTCAAAAATTTTATATTTCAGAAATTATTTGTCAGATTCCGCTGAAATTCAGCACAAACCTTCAAGCCCTCTTTTATTTTCCAATATTTTCAAAAGTACAGATCCAGTCTCGTTAAAATCTAGGTATCTGTTAAAAAAGCATGTTTGGAAAAGCACCTGACTTCACATACGTTTCAAGAATTTTTTGGATATTCAGTGGCCTATTTTAAATTTTGTTTTCTTGTTACAACAGTTCTCAAATAACAATCAATTTCAGTAGTGTATTCTACTACGACATTTTATGAACTAGTGCGCAGAATCGTATTGTTAATTAACTAATGGATAACTAATTGAAAAATCGCGATGGACATTTTTGGACCACGGATTATTGTTCATTGATTTATCCTGCAGACACCTGAATTTTTTTAATTTTTTATTTTCATATTTAATAAGTTTAAATAATATTTATTCATTGAAGGTACGAATGGGGCGAGGCTTGCGCTAGCCGGAATACCCGTTTTCGGGCGTATTTTCAACCCTCTAGGAAAATTATAAATATGATCCTACAGTGCCGGCAGTTGGGAGGAAATTTCCTCCTATTCTAGAATCTTTTTTCAAATTTGAATTATCTCGGACAGTTTTTAAGATATTGGCGAAAAACCAAACCCCCTTCTTTTTTTTCACTTAATTGTTTATAACTATTGCAATTTGTGTGAGCTGCCACAGCATTTTCTCAAAAACTATTTACATGCCATTCCGAATCGAATGACCCCTAAATCATAATATTCGGATAATACGCAAAAATTTTGACATAAAAAGCATTTGTTGACTATATGTGATTATCTGAATATGTGGACTTTATTTATTATTTGTGACATGTCTTAATAATATTATAAATTCGATTAGTTTCAACGATATAAGAAGTATGAAATTGAAGTACACAATTTTGTCCCATCTTCTTGCAGGATTTCGACCATCTATCATTCTTGCTCGAATATACGAAGGGATGGGGGAACTGTTGAACATAATTTCGATTTAAAGATGAATAAACGGCTGCATGTGTATTAATCTCCGTATGAAAGGACAAGTGTAAAAACAAACAAGGGTCAGCATGGGGTAAATATAGCTTCAAATTATTTCATCTACACTTAAAAGGTGTAACCAATCTGAATATTGAAATTGCTTTGTCAGGACGCATTAGGGAGAAAATCCAGGGCCGTGCCCGAATAGGGAAACAACTTCAATATTACGACGAATAATTATTCAATCCAAAAGTTCTATATTGTTGGAGATATTGGAAACCGTGCAGCGTTGGGTGAGTTCAGTAGCTAGATGGGTGACCATTGCCATGGTAACTTTCGAACGGAAAGAGATAGCAAATAATTTTCAGGGTATGCCAGGCATCCGAACGCGACAGTTAAGTTCGTTGTTAGTAGGGCTTCACACGAGACGACAGTAGGCGAGAGTATAAAAAATCTCGTCTCGCTCTCAACAATTCCCAAAAAATTACGCCTCGTTTAAGTCTCGTTCACGCCCCGTTATCAGTTGGCTCGTCTCGTCCCGCTCAATTCTGAATAACGATAATAAAAACTATGATATATGAACGAAATAGTATACAATAATGAATAATTTTGTAAAGCTATATTTATTACGCTCTTATACAAAAATATTTGTACTTGTACATATTATTTTTAATTTTAAACACTGATAATTTCAACTTTTAAATTACTCGATGACCAAGAATTCAAACATAATCACGCTTGCATCACATCATTTTTCAATGATGTACGTGTTTTTGCCATGATCATACCTGCTGTGGAAAATAATTTTTCAACAGGTACGGATGTAGCCATTAATAAATCATCGGTCATCTTGGAAAGTTTAGGAAGAACTTTTTCATCACTCTCCACCACTGTAAAATATATTGATTCCTATTTGCTCTTTCTAACAGCAAATATTCTTCAAACTCAGCTTTCCAATATTTCGAAAGTTTTGTCGATGTTTTAAGTAGGCTATCGATGTCGATACATTTTTTAATAGAATTGAACAATTTGGTATAGTTTTCAATGAATACCCAGTGGGTAGATCATTGAGGGTGTTCTTGGCGTATTCCTCATAACACTTTTCGAAACATTGAATAGCTTCATTTCTTTACCAGTTTTATTATACGTAGTTCCACAGATGTATACAATAATTGTTCACATCTTCACTACAAGGAGCACAAGAGAATAAATTTCTCCAGATGTTCAGATAGAGACGAAATTTTAAAAGGATTGGTATTTAGGGGCAATAAAATTTGTCCGTTTATTATTGAATTCATAATGGCATCCGTTTTTATGGTTATGAATTCTATTTTTCCTTGATAAATAATCTCAATTATCGCAAGGTCATAACGAATTAATAATCTTCTAAAAAATCGTGTATTTCCACAACGATCGATGCATAATATAGACAAAATATATTGGTAATTATAGTGGAAACTCTTCATATTAAATTGTTTTCTGTGGGTGTTCAAAAAAGTCGAGTCGTATATAAAAGTTCATACAAAAAATTTAACGAGACCAAAAACGAGACTCCCGTGTTGCGTTGTATGTGGTTTCGGTATCGCCTATAATATTTTTGAAAACGTCTCGTCTCGTCTCGTCTCGCTTTTACGAGACGAGAACTCATGACTCGAGACTAGAAAAATCTCGCTCTCGCGTGAAGCCCTAGTTGTTAGGCATAAACTGTTTTTGAGTTATACTCATCTGAAATTTTGTTGTTATTTTATTTTTCTTGTTTCTTAAAAAATAATAATTTAAACTTTGTAATTATTTGTAGAATCTCAACGCACTAATTTTTGCTGAATATCGAGAGGATCGTATCACGAAAGAAAATCGAAATAATTGTTCAATAAAAAAATGTTTCTTCAATAATTTTATACCTATTTCAGAAAGTATTTGGCAGATATTTCGCTGAAATTCCGCACACCTCCAAGCTGAACATTATTTTCCCAATATTTTCAAAAATACAAATCTAATTGGAATCAAGTACTTCCTTGAAAAATGGCTTGAAGTTCGTGCAGTATATGGTGAGGTTGTGTGAGGCGTCAATAGATGGAAGAACATACGCGCAAGAGCGCGTTTGACTTAATCTCAGTGCTTTTTAGGAATTTTTTAACCATTGATCAACCTTTCCTATTATAGAATTTTCCTAAATCAATTATAAATATATTTATACTATAAACAACACAAATAACACTCAACAACAATATCGAATTTAATGTGTAGAAAGGCTCCGTAAAGTTCTGTTAGATTTGAGATAGTAGCAACCCCATATATCGGTATACCGTAAACTTCAAAAATGCATATCTTAGAAACGCAGCAAAGAAAGTTGACAACAATTTCGTATATGATACAAAACATGCTCAAAATGTGGCGGGTAAAGTGAGACCGAAATAAAAGAAACAGTTTTTCAGATATTAAATATTAACTTTGTAAATAATAATCTGAAAAAAAAATTTACGCACACTGTGTCTTGAAGATATGTAATATTGAACAACTGAATTCACCAGGAAGTTACCTCAGATTTCTTTCAATCAAAATTATGGAAAAATTACTTTTTTGTGGCCGAAAACAATCTTTCAATTGTTTTCAATTATGGGGTGTAATCCAAAATTTTAAAAATTCATATTTCAAACAGAGGAGATTATAAAGATACAAAATACATTTTGTCGCCCAGAATACACTGAAACTATCATAATTCACCTTAATATTACTTGTCGGTTCTCGGATAGTGTCGGAAAAAAATTCCAAAAATCAATTTTGTTAACTATCCCGAATTCACTATCATCAATGAGGTTATATGTAATTGGCATTTTAATGATTTCTGATCAATACAATTTCATGGAAGAGAGTGCTAATCAATTTGCCCAAATGTCTGTAATTTTAGAATTTTTGGCTCAAAATGCTCTTAAAGTATTTGGTTCGACTCACTGATCAAGAATCCGTGGTCGAAATCGATTGTGTCCGACCAGCCGGCCGGCCGTTAACACGATAACTCTCGAACGGAATGAGCAAGACAGTTGAAATTTTTAGAGTAGGTTTGCGAGATAAATATCTCGCTTAGGTCCGTTATTGGGAAAATAGGCCGGATGGTTTCGGAGTAACAAAAAAAAAATTTATGTTACATTATAAATTTCGAAATAAATTTTTTTCAATATGCAGTTTCATCATGAGAATCCATTGATATAATTTTCAACACTAACAAGCAAATACTTTCGGAGATATGATTTTTCAAAATTTCAATAGTTCTATGTTTTCACAGAATGCGGATTCTATCTGTCTGTGTTCTATCTATGTGCACTGTTCATAGATTTAATCTTATCTACCTATGACAGACATGTCAAATGAATTTTGTTCTAACAAACAAAGTTTGATTGAATGCAAAATTACCAATTATAAGATATTATAATTACCCCTACCCTATATGCCTTTGGATAATCCATATGATGATGGAAATATATAATTTGATAAGTTTATCAAATTGGGTTCAGAATATCTGCAGTGAAAACAAATCTGGAATATTGGCTAAGTTTTAATTTATATATTATAATCACAGAGGAAATTTGAGGAATGAATATCTCGGATAAGTTCGTTATTTAATTTTGATTCGGTTCCTTTTTATATGTTTTTATGAAATTTGGCGGCTTATATCTCAGAAACTAATTATATTAATTTCAACGACCCATCCTACTGCTACATAATAAAATTTCAGGGCTTCTCTTTCGTCAGATACCAAACATTACCTACAAATATATGTTTTTGTAAGAAAATTATTTGACTTCAAAGTAGACCTCCTCTTTAACTGGCCAGCAGTTCCGGTAGAAGTAGGTTCAGTAAAATTGAAAAATGGCCCACATTGATCCATTATCAAGGGAAAAATTACCGGTGTTCGCTAATCTTGTTAGTCAGTGAGTCATAACTGCCTCGATTCCACCCTGGACTAATCTGTGTGAGGGTGGATCTTTTGTCATATGCAGCTTCCCATAAATGTAACACTTTATTCATCAACTTGTCGCGGCCTAAAGAGGGATTATCGGAGGGGTTGGCCAGATGTCTTATTCATTTTTATACTTTTTAATAAATTGATTTTGCCGGCGCACTTCGGTTCCACCTAATCCATTATTTACATACGCTCCGGGTCAATGAGTCAGAAAATGACGTCTCTAATATGCCTTCAAAGTGTCATCTGAGTGGATAGGTTTCTGTTAAATTGAATTGGAAGATCGAGGAAATAATAGGGCCAAAATTCTGGTGGATGGAAGTTCGAAACGACTATGTAGTTTGGCATTTTTGCGCTAACGGTTCAGGGTGATATAATATTAAATACCTTTTCTCTTATACATTTCAATAACTTCAAGTGTTCCTAAGTACAATTTATTGGAGTTTTTGGACAATCTGATAATTTTCTGAACTAGTTGACGACTATACCCGTTTCTTTCGGCAATTCGCAAAATCATTTTTCTTTTCTTCTTGAAGTTTACATTGAAATCGGAATATTAAATTAAATTTAATATTCCGCTAAACAACCGGACAAACAACCAGATAACTTTTCACAAGGTATAAAGAGCATACAGGACAGATTCGGAATAATAATCTGCTGTTACAAATCACGTTTTAAGAACTGGTCATTAAATTTCAGAAAATTTTGTCAAATTGTATTGAAAACTTCCAATAATTGGTACTTAAGAACACTTGAAGGTATCGAAAAGTATTAGAGAAAAGATATTTTACACAAAAATGATCTAGACACTCTTAACCACTCATTGTTCTCACTAATCGGTTTAAGACGTAGGATATGATGTAAACCATACTTGAGTGTAGTAACTGATAGCATGCTCAAGTAACACTTCGTCTCGGAAGATGGAAACATCGATTCCAAAACATACATCAGACGACAAACTTTGTAGTGGACAACTGTGTAGTGAATTTTTTTTTCATTTCAAATACGGGATCTCGTAATTTAGTTGTCTTCTTTACGATTGGATAACTCGAAAATCTGTGATTTACAAATTCTTTATATTTCCGAGAGTAAGCATTACTCAAGAAATGAAAGTTAACTTAAAACACAAAACTCAAACTCAATGTTAAAAAGTGGCATTCACAGTCCGAATACCGAAATGTTTTCCACCTGAAAAAGATAAAACGCTTGAAATGAGTAATAAATATTTCAAACGGGGATTTCGAAGTCGTTCAAACGAAAATTCCCATAGTAGACACCTCAGAATGAAGGCAATAACTAACAGCACTTTTCTATATGGATAGGAATAACAAACCTATATGGTATTTTTAATGTCATAGTCGTTTATTATGAGTACTGAATTGGAATACAAAGAGCGGTATAGTGCTAGATATTTTATTTATTGGAACGGACAATTTACATGCTTCGAATTGAATTTCAATAAGGGGAATGAGGAATTGATTATTTTCTCTGAACGACAAATTCTCAGAAGGAGAATATGTGGCTGCATTTAGGCTGGTATTCTGTTATGTTCTATTTTTGTGTGCGTGTTCTAGGGAACAGCGTGCTATCATTTTGCCCATATGTCTGTGATTTTCGATTTTTTTTTCGAAAATGGTCTCAGACGATTAGATTCGACTCACTGATGAATTGTTCAATTCTGTGCATTTCTGGCCGTTGCCACGATGACTTTCGAATGGAAAGAGATAGCGACTTGAAATGTCTGGGTAGGTTGTGCATACGAATGCGACGGTTGAGTACGTTAATGGGGATGATCAGCAAAACGGTTTCGGAGTTATACCCATTTGAAATATTGGTAAATAGTTATAGATTCGATTGAAATCTGGAACCATGCTCTAAAATAATGTTTCGAAGGCTCGTGTTAAAAATCAGCGATATATGTCTGATAGCTTATGGGATACAGAATTTTTGAAATAATCTTTTCAACTTTTTTTTCATATGATCCTCACGAAATTCTGCACAAGTATTCATGTTGTCATTTTTCAACTAATCACCGAGTTTTAGTTCGAGCAGATCTGTATTTTTCGATTTATTGGGAAAACAATATTTCAGATGGCCATAACTCTGAAACCACTCCACATATGTTGTCAACTTGTCAACTTTTCACAATCCTGGAGTTCACTATTCTTCATCTCGAAAAAAATGTCATCTTCATCAGAAAATTATATCAGTTTATATGATGCGAATTCAATTTTGTAAAATTTCCATCTGTAGCTATCCGATGCACACAACATTTTGCAAGATTAGACTTAACAATGGGTTCAAGCCCTGTGGACAGGAGCTTTCTGGCGCTCTAGTTCAAACAGACGAATTATATCTCCGAAAGTATTGGTTTCTCAGAGTTGGGAATTATGTCAATTTATTCTTATGATAGAATGCATCATAAATGAAATTCAATTCAAATAATAATTTATTTATCAAGATTAAATGAGCAATCTGAGCATGAGAACTGCACCATGAAAGAAATCAAATTAAAATAGCTGACATGAATTTGACTCTCTCTTATAGAACAGGGCGACATGTACGAGTATGAACACAGATCATATAATAAAGCTTAGATAGAATAATTATAACATTCTGTGAAAACATAGATGTACGATTCATTATTGAAATTTCGAAAAATCATATCTCCGAAAGTATTAGCTTGTTGGAGTTATAAATGATATCAATGGATTTTTATTGTGAAACTGCATCTTGATTGAGAATTGAATTTGAAATTTGTTACTTAAAAAAAATTTTTTTTTTTCATTACTCCGAAACCATCTGATCTATTTTGCCCAATAACGAACTTAACCGAAATATTCATCTCCCTAAACTACTCTGGAAATTTCAACTGCCTAGCTCATTCCGTTCGAGAGTTATTGTAGAAAAAAATTTAAAAATTTTCAAAATTTTTTTTTTACACTTTGCGGTAATCAGGTCAATACAAAACTTCACATGCGTATAAAGGTCATGATTCTATAGTTTGGTGCTACATTTCAGATACACCGAGTGATCGGTTTCGGAAATATTCATAAGAAATGTTTTTACTAAAATTGGCCATAACTTCAAAACCGCTTTATGGATTTCGCCCATTAACGAACCTGTCTGAGTAATTTACGCTCCAAACCCACCTTGCAAATTTCAATCGTCTAGCTCCTTTCGTTCGAGAGTTATCGTGCCTACGGACAGCCGGCCGTTCGGCCGTTCGGCCGGACATAATCGATTTCGACCTCGGATTCTTGTTCAGTGAGTCGAACCAAATTGTTTGAGACCATTTTCAGCCAAAAATTCGAAAATTACAGACATTTGGGCAAATTGATAAGCACTCAGTTCCATGGAACTAGAGCGCCAAAATTGTCGATAACCGCAGGTGGATTTTCCCCGTTAACCGAATGGTCCGAAATATTGCCTCAAACCAACCCTGAAGAATTCAACGGTCTAATTGATTTAGTTAGATAGTTAGCGTGCTAACGGCCGGACATAATTGTGTCTGACCCAGGATTCTTCATCAGTGAGTCGAAACAAAACATTTAAGACCATTTTCAGCCATAAATTAGAAAAATACGGACTTTTGGGTGGAACGAAAGCCACTGGGGAAAAAGCGCGCCAAAAAGACAGACTTACCTCTTTTCCGTTTACACAGTTTTCTAGCATATAATGGAACAGTCCCACCTGTAGAGTCTACACTGCAGATAGGATTGACGAGGACCGACTTACTATTTTCATTTAGGTTTTATGGAAATTGATCTATGTGATTTTGGAGGTATAAAGCCAACTTTTATGCTCAAGTTCGAAGGCATAATTCCACTAAGTACCTGCTTCTCGATTGCCAGTAAACTCAAGGTTGCGAGTTACGAAAGTTTTAGCGATCTCCATGAACATGTAACACTCGCAACATTGAGTTAGTCGCAACTGAGAAACCGACCATAACTCTATTCATTTCGCTGCCTAATGATGCCATTTTGTTTAATTTGAGCAGATCAACATTAAGGGTAAAGTAGTAATTGCTTCGATGCAGTGAATTAGGCATCTTTGAGGAAATGCCACATTTGAGGTCCATCTAATGTCCCCGCTAGTTGGCGTACTATTCCTTGGAAATTACGAACTATCCGTAAATTCGGGAAAGGGGCAGAAAAAAACATGTTGTTGGCGATTGTTAACCCGTGTTGCTTTCTTATTGCAATAAGATGAATGAAGCCATGGCTTCATTGGCTTCGTCAGGCAAAGTTATTAGGAAACCAAGGAAAAAGAACTCAAAATATGAGCGACACCACAACATCAGCGAGCAACCATTTATGCCTTTAGCTCTAGGACCTCAACTTTGGTGCATCGACACGGAGGAAGCATAATTATTAATTGAGCAACCTTTGTGATGCGATTTATCAATGTTCATATCCTCGGGTTAAGGTCACATCACACAGGGTGCTTATGCTTCCTCCATGTCCTTGCTATATAGTTTTGCGCCAAAATGGTCCTAGAGCTGAAGTCAGAAATGGTCACTGCATCAATGCAATGACTATCTAACGCTTAATGTTCATCTGCTCGATTTGAACTAAATGGCAATTATACTCAGGGAAATTATTAGATTTAGTGGAATTATGCTTTGAAGCTCGAGCATAAAAGTTGACTACCTCTACAACCACCTAGATCACTTTCCATAAAATCTGAATGAGGGCGGATTAGTTACTGCCTGCAGACACTAAGTTGTGGCTAGAACCAACAACATGTTTTTGCGCTCATGTTCTAAGGAACGGCGTGCTTTCATTTTGCCAAAACGCTGGCCAGCCGTTGGCACGATAACTTTCGAACGGAAACATATAGCGACTTGAAATTGTCAGGGTAGATTGCGCACCCAAATACGGCGGATAAATCCGTTGATGGGCATAGTCAGCGAAACAGTTTGCGAGTACCAATTGCAGATCAGATCGAATTGAAACTTGGTAATTAGTTGGAGAATGCCAACATAAATACTGCAAAATTGTGTGAGGATCCTATCACTACAAAAATTTAAATCTAATATTTAAAAAAAACATTATGTATCTCAGAAACTATCCATCCGATATTGCTGAAATGGTGTGAGAGCCGTCAAATGCTGCCGTTAGCACGATAACTTGCGACAGGAAAGAGATAGTTAATAGACTTACTTATTCACAAAGCATTCAATATCCGTTCCTAACTGAGGTCTTCAGTTAAGGATAAATCTGAATCGCAACCTCAGTTAACGTGAAAATCAACGTGAAACAGGTCTATTTCTCCACCTTTAAATACATTAACTGAGGTTGCGATTCAAATTTATTCTTAACTGAGGACCTCAGTTAGTACTTAAAGGAGATTGAATGCTTTGTGAATACGGAGGATAATCGGCTAAACGGCTTTGTTCTTATTTTACTCAATACCTCTAATAATAAAGATCTCATACAATTCCAACATGGTAATTGGTTGTAGAATGTCGACGCGAATATTTTTTTGAAATTTTGTAAGGAACGTATCACTAGACATTTTGAAAGAATCAATGAAAAAAATATCTCAGAAAGTATCCGTTCGATATCGTCAAAATTTTGCCAGAGCCTTCAAAACTTAATTTTGTAGCCAAGGTTGAAACACGATCGGATCTATATTGTTGGAGATCCGAGCAGCCTTGTGTGAGTTCAGTAGCTAGATGGGTGACCATTGCCACGATAACTTTCTAATGGTAAGAGATAGCAACTTGCATTTTGCAGGGTAGGTTATGCATCCGAATCGGACAGTTGAGTTAGTTAATGGGCATAATCGGCCGAACGGTTTCGGAGTAATACCCATTTAAAATTTTGTTGATATTTCCTCAATTGCTCAAAATATACGAATCTGATCCAATTAGTTACCTACGTCAACTACTTGTAGAAGGTTGACGTGCTGATTTTTGCGAAATTTCGTGAATATGTTATCACTAGAATAAAATATTTCTTAAACAATTATTTTTCGTCGACCTCTATGGAAAGTAACATTTAAGGTACTAATTTGCGGCTATAAAATCGACTCTTATTGAAGGCAAGTACGAGAAAGTACTTCCTAGTCCGCAAAATTACTTTCTCGTCCGCAAAATCACTTTCTCGTCCACTGTGTGCTTACAGAAGTGTCTGTAAGAATAACTGTCAGTGCTGTGGTCACTATGGATACGGTTCAATACAAACATAAGTTTATCGGTCATTTGCTACTGTGAAATTATTTAAGAGGTCCGGAATTCATAAAAATATGTAGAGGTCGATGAAAAAATGTAATACGCACCTCGGCGAAAACTGTCTATTGTCTCGCCTGCTTGGTACTCCTCGGCTCCGCCTCGGATATAAATTTGCAGACTCAACTATAATAGACAGTTTTTCGTCCTTGGTACATAAATAACTATTTTGGTCAACCTCTATGAAAAGTGACTTTTTACGTAGATACTAATTTGCGTACGTAAAGTCGACTATTATTGAAGGCAAGTACTTTGCGGACGAGAAAGTACTTTCTCTATTTCAGTATCGTAATGAGTCCATTTCAGCACTGAAAACAGTGCTGGAATGAACTCATTGCCACACTGTTTCTAGTTATATTTTTCGTTTTGTGGTAGTCAGCACTGACATTCGATCCTATCAAATTTCAATACACGTCAATTGACAATACAATATAATCTGGATATAGCGAAATAATTGTTGAGGAAAAGCTTTATTTTTAAAAACATGGTACTAGAGATTTCCTTCTTGCTAATTTTGAATCACTCATGCTATTAGGAAACTGTTTTAAATCTGATCTCCATGCCCTACGTACGTTTCAAATTCAAATTCCGTCATCTGGCAACTTTCGTAACAGTCACACCAACTACCAAGATAGAATACAAAAGTCACTAGGATGTATAATCCAAATTTTTCAATATATTTCAACAGTATTTTACAAAACTTGCCTGAAATAGAGAAAATATCGTCTAATACTCCTTGCAGAAGGCAATTCCAACACTTATGCGTTCGAAAACTCGCTCCTTCGTCGCTCGTTTTCGAATTTCGCATTCGTGTTTCAATAGGAGCCCATTCTGCAACTTGTTTTAGAATATACGATTCCCGATATCCGCCTCCGATATCAAATTGCAGACTCGACTTTAATAGACAGTTTTTCTTCCTTGGTACATAAATAACTATTTTCTGACTTAACCTCAGTGCTTTTCAAGAATGTTCAACTCTTCCTGTGCGGAATTTCCCTATAGTCCTTTTCCATCTAAATTTGCAACTACGCATTATCCACTTTCTAAATAACATTCAATGTTATCGTTATTGAAGATTTTCAATATAGAGCGAGAGCTTTGTCGCTCCCAGCAATCTGTCGAATCGTATCGTCCAATGCTGCATCATTTCCGTAAAAGTAAATAGCTCTAGATCGAAAATACGGCATCCGAGAAGGGTTTCAAGTTGCCCGTACCTGTCACATGTGACATTTTTTCAGGATATCCGAGTATTTCCGACAGGATCGAGTGTTTGCCATCGGCGATCGACTGATAGATTAAAATTTCATGTCGATCAAAATGAAAATACCTCTGCTCATACTGAGACGACCAAATTGAATCCGGATTTAATTACCATTCCATCAATTCCCGACACGCGGCATGGATTTTTTCGTTCGAAATTGAAAAAAAGTAGATTTTTATAGGGACAGCGTGTATACGTGACGTCCCAAGGGAGAATAAAAATAATATTAAAACGAGCAAAAAACGCAATCACAATTTCCGCTAGATCGAATCCAATATCGAATAAAAATAAAACTATGCGAAACGAAATAAATATTCCTTTTTTACATGGTGACATCCCCTATAGAGAATTATAGCTGTCCACTGGCCAACTGATAGCGGGACAATCTACTTCTGTCAATAAACGAGGGGGTAATATTTCCCCTGTGTCCGGCAGGGTGGCTCACACTCTCCTCTCACTTTTGTTCAGAAAGGTACGAAAAGCGTTACTGCATATAAATTGCTATGTGTAATGCATAAGGTTTGATTTGGGGACTGGATTTATTACAATGGAGGGTCGGACAATTGCCATTTTTCTTCAAACTTCGACGAGTATCCGGATTTATGCATACCACGGATAAGGGTTACTGCCGGAATTCAAAAAAAGTTGGGAAACCTCTGACGTGAGGTCAGTCTGGTGTGGCGCGCTTTGTCAAATTCATAGCAAGAGCGGAGGCCCGTCCAGGTACTGAACTCACCCAAGGCTGGTTGCTTCCAGGAGATTAATTTTTTCAACATTTTCAGGCGTGCTGAAAATCATACCGGGTGGCCCACCACAGACGCGTAGCTCGTTTTTAGAGAGGAAATTAAGATATTTTGAAAATATTTTTTTGTGATGTGTGTAGGGTGTTCAAAATCACAATTTAAAATTATTTTCATATATACAGGGTGTTCGAAATCAATTATACAATTCCATTTTTTTTAAATGTAACATCCTGTATTTGACCTAAAAAATGGAATGGCATGCTCAAATTATAATGAGTTTCTTCAGATCACTTTATACCTTAGAGTCACCATTTACGAAAAGCGCTACTGCATATAAATTGCTATGCGTAATACATAAGGTTTGATTTGGGGACTGGATTTATTACAATGGAGGGTCAGATAATTGCCATTTTTCTTCAAACTTCGACGAGTATCCGGATTTATGCATACCACGGATAAGGGTTACTGCCGGAATTCAAAAAAAGTTGGGAAACCTCTGACGTGAGGTCAGTCTGGTGTGGCGTGCTTTGTCAAATTCAAAGCAAGAGCGGTCACTCATCATAAGAATCTTCAATCATTTTAGGATTTTTAATCATTCGTCATCATTTCTCCTTAAATGTATCGTTTTTGCGCGCATCATTTTACCACACTGTCTGTATTTTTCGAATTTTTTGCCAAAAATGGTCTCAAACGATTGGGTTTGACTCACTGATGAATGAATCGAAGTCAAATCCAATTCTGTCCGTCCGGCTGACTGCGCGGCCGTTAGCACGATAACTCTCGAAAGAAAGGAGTTTGAGGATTGAAATTTGCAGGGTAGTTTTGGAGCGTAAATATCTCAGACAAGTTAGTTAACGGGCGGAATCCACCGAGCGGTTTGGGATATATGGAAATTTTTAGTTAAATATTTTTTATGAATATTTTCGAAACCAATAACACGATCTATCTGAAATTTAGCGTTTAATTGTAGAATCAAGACCTTTATATGCGTGTGAAGTTTTGTATTGATCGGATGGCTATAAGGCCGAAAAAAAATTTGTAAAATTTGAAAATTTTGTTTTCAGAATAACTCGAAAAATGCTGATCCGATTGAATAGTTAGATGGAAACACTTGTGCAAAATTTCATGGGGAAACTATGGGTCGAAAAAAATCAAAAAATGTTTAACAATTAGAGGAATACTTATCTTGAAATTTCGAAACCAAATATAGGATTGAGTTTAATTTTGACACTTCGGTGACCAATAATGACCTTTTGGGGTGTGCAAAATTTCAGTGAGAACATATTAATAATTTTGAACTCGCAAACTGGGCAAATTATTTCAGTTGTGGAAAATAATATGTGGTAAACAATTGACGTGTTTTATCTTATTATTGCGATATGTACGATGGCAACTGATTAATATATGGACGAGTAACTACCGTGGCAATTCAATTATTGGAAGGCCATATTACCACCTCATGTCAATTCTGATGTGCGTGTGCAAGCCAGTTTCGAGGAAACAGCATAGTGTCCGAGGTGTGGTGTTCATAACATAATCCTTGGGGCCAATATTGAAATTCATGCTGCCTTTTTCGGGCATTTTCTGCGCGTATGTTCTGGGGAACATCGCGTTATCATTTTGCCCAAATGTCTGTAACTTTCGAATTTTTTTACGAAAATGGTCTCAAACGATTTGGTTCGACTCCGCAATGAAGAATTCGAGGTCAAATTTGATTCTGTCCAGCCGGCCGTCCGGCCTTTACCACGATAACTTGAGAACGGAAAGAGCTAGCAACTTGAAATTTTCAGGGTAGGTGGTGCATCTCAATACGACGGACAAGTTTGTTAATGGGCATAATCGGCTTAGTGGGTTCCGAGTAATGATTCTGTTTTCAACCAATATAGATCTGATCGAATTGAAACTTGGCGAATAGTTGTAGAATATAAACCTAAGCACGGTTGTGAAATTTTGTGAGAATCGTATCGCTAGAAAATTATTAAAAAATTATTAAAAAATATTTTTGTTGTACGATAACCTGAGAACGGAAAGAGACAGCGGCTTGAAAATTACAGGTTAGGTTCTGCATCTGAATGCGACATTTGGGTTCGTTTATGAGCATAATCGGCCAAACAGTTTTAGAGTTATAGCCATCTGAAATTTTCTGAAATTTGGTGGTTTTTTGTTCCTCATTAACTCGAAAAATAAAGAACCGATTGAATTCAAACATGGTTATTAGTTGTAGAATGCCAACCCAAAAACGTTTGCTAAATTTGGTGAGGATAGCATTTGTAGAAAATTTTTAATAAATCATTGAAAAAAAAAATTCTATATATCAGTAACTATTCGTTTGAAATTGCTGAAATTTTGCAAGAGCGTTCATAACCTAACTCTACTGCCAAGTTTCAAGTTTTAATACTATCGGTTAAATATTGTTGGAGATTCGAGCATTCTTGTGTTAGTTCAGTAGATGGGTGACCGTTTCCTTGATAACTTTCGAACGAAAGGAGATAGGGACTTGAAATATTCAGGGTAGGTTGCGTACCCGAAAGGGAGAGTTGAGTTCGTTTTTGGGCATAATCGGTCTAACGGTTTCCGAGTTATATCCACCTGGAATAATATTTCCTTGATAACTCAAAAAATAAATATTCGATTGAATTGATGCTTGGTAACTAGTAGTAGAAAATCAACATAAAGACGTGTTTAAAATTTTGAAGGAACCGTACCCCTAGAAAATTTTAATAAAATGACGAAAAAAAAATTTTATGAACCGTACCCCTAGAAAATTTAAAAAAAATCACGAAAAAAAAAATTGCTTCAAGCACTGACGTGAAGTAAGAAGCTTTTGCGCGTATATTCTATTGTCCATTTACAATTTACCATGGTAAATTCGAATTAAGTGTCCAATACAGGAGAATGGACAACATAATTTACCATGGTAAATTCGATTAAGGGTGTCCAATACAGAAGAATGGACAATAGAACATACGCGCAAAAGCTTCTGACTTCACGTCAGTGCTTGAACCAATTTTCGTTATTCGCATGAGCAGACGAGAAATGATTTAACTGCTGGAGTTTTCCTCCAAGATGATTGGGGTTTTTAGGTGGAGGATGCTATTCCTCCATAAAATCTACTTGTGAGTGTTCGCGCATGCGTGGATTGAAGATGCGATATCTCCTGAACCACTAGTGTTGGAGAATCGGAATTTTGTGTGAGGTTTGTGATTTTGAGTGGATTTCATATGCGCAGAGGAGAAGTGACTGTTTTTGGGATGTATGGGTTATTTTGGGAGTGGTTTAGGACTATTATTCGTGGGCCTGATGCTGAGCCTATATTGTGGGGTTTTAAAAGAAAATTCATAGCAATTTTGTGCACGGACAAGTCAGTTTGTCGGACATAGCGTTGTTTCCAAGTTGGAGTGTCCATACTGTGACCCTGGGGTCAATTTTGAAGTGGGGAAGTCGCTCTTTTTGGGTTGTATGGCTTCTGCTAGGAATGGTTACGTCTATATAGTAGTCATGAATTTGGTGCTGAGCCGATGTTGTGAGGTAATAGAAAATTGATGGAAATTCTGTGCACGGACAAGTCAGGGAAATGGCGTTGTTTCCGAATTGAAATGTCTCTACCATGATTCTGAGGCCAATTTATAAATAACTATATTCGGAAGATCTATTTTAATATAGATTCGGATTTGAAGAATAGGCGTAAGCAAATGCGTTCCCAACCATTTGATAACCATTTTTTTTAATTCCGAACCTTCGGTAAAACTACTAGCCAAACTGTATTAATAGCCAGAATTATCAAAGAAACTTGAAAAATATAAAAAAGCACTGATGTGAAGTCAGTACTCTTTGGCGGGAGTGTTCACATTCACTGATTTGAATTGAATGATGAGTGTTTCAAGCTCAGTGGATAGAGCGAGCTGGAGATCAACTCAGAGGGTATTGGACATCACTTGCAGGTCAAAAATCAACAGTGCTGTGTCAAGGCTGGCGTAAGGATATAGTAACAGAGTCGACAAAGAACACAACTATTTCTCCTTAATCGCACAAGCTCCTAGGGGGTTTGAAGGTATCTCCTTGGGGATGACCTAGGAGGGTCAGTAACATTATAATCATGGCTATAGAATGCGCGCAAATACAGATTGACTTCACTATGAAAGAAAAAGGCTAATAAAGCATTGATGTGGGGACAATATGCTTTTGCGCGCGTGCTATGTACATGATTATCATTATACTGACCTGTGCACAGGTAAAAAGATACATGCTGTTGAAATGTCAGAAAAAGCGGTGTTTCTTTTGTAGCTTCGATATAGTTATTCAGAATGAAATGAATTTTAGTGTGAAGTTTTCTTACTATGAGACATAATCTCCAATTAACAGTTTCTTCCTACTTCCACTAGTTTCCTCGTTATAGACTCGCAACTTCATAAAACTATGAGAAATTTGCATAAGGGAAGCAGATGAAAGTTACCTTGGGTCGTTATAAGAATACTTAATAATTTAAGAAAATTAAATTATTCCTCATTATCTCTCCCAAAACGCAACGTTTTCGAGATATTCTTTATTGAATTTCATAAAATACGATGAAAATTCTAGAAATTTAACTGCTTTTATCAAACCGGACCTGAACTAGAAACGAAGAGCTCCTTATCTCCCATAATATTTTTATGCATTTCAATCTTTCTTGTTCCCAAAATAATTGGTCATATTATCCTCCTAAGATCTTAAGATCATAAGACATATACAGTCATTATTCAAACAAGTTGAATTGCAGGGTAGTTATCTTTGAGACAATAGATCAATAGCCTTACAATGATCTGTATTAATCTATGGATATTATGCTATTTATCCCCAAGAGTCATTGTAAAACTTCTAAATTATCTGTTACTCATATCGACAAATCATTTATTTTAATACTGCTTTGATTCTGTACAATCATAATGAGGATTTCTCTCATATATGGTACATAATTTTGTCTTGTAACACACATTTAATTAATAATTTTCTACAGATATAACTCTCGTAACTTTTAATTATTTTATTCCAACTACATATTTGAATCATAAGATTGTAGTATGTAAGTGTGCATAAGAGAACTTGTTATCCGCAATCAAAATGTAGTCTTTCGTACTTTTCGGTCCTTCCACTGCGAACCTTGTCTTCTACGTCTGAGTCAACGTCTTCAAACTTTTGAAACTCACGACAAGTTCTCTCACTTAAAGCAGCCTCAATATATGCCTCTACAGACAATCTATGCGCCTCAGCTGCTAATTTTTTAAATTGAAAAAGGGATTTAAAAGTTCCAGCAAATGATAATTTTTTGGCACAACTTTAGAATTTTCGATGGAAATAAATTACATGATGCTAATACGAAATAAATAATACTTTAAGGTATAGTTGTTACAAAATGAGCAAAACTACTTTATACCGTCTTTCATCTGACAATTATAAACTAAACCTTGTGCAGTACCATCTTTCTTAAAAAGTGGAATCTTATTTGAACTCCTCATAGTAATATCAACACAAAAGTACAATTGCATGTAATTCGCTAAACGTTTACTTTTCGTTAATGTAGTTCCGCGAAGTAAGATATTCTTACTTCAAAACACTCCCCAGAAAGTTCTTGGAGATCCAACATTCCAAACTTACAAACATTGAATGTAACAACCTATGAAAGTGGATTTAATGAACTTGATAAAATCTGTATAGAATCCATTCGCCTGGGATTATTTCGGCAGGATCATTAACGCGTGGAACGCTAGCTCGGTAGAATCCCCATCTCGAGGCGAGGCTGTACATATACCTCCATATTTTCGTATCCTTACACATAAAACAGGAATCCTTCAGCCGTTTTGTCGGCAGTTTATGCCTGCGAAATGCAAAACCCCGACTGTTTTACATTTCACTAAGCTCATATTTAATGGCGACGGAGTCTGTGAACTATATGCTCGGATTGGGGGCGCATATGCTCAGCGCCCCTTCGAGCTTCGCCAGATTTAGAGCTGCTTAGATTTTATGGACCAAATGAAATTACATTCCCCTTTAAAATATGATGAGCTTTCCCGATAATGAAACCGACTCAATCTCGGATATCTCCCGCTTTCGGTGTCCCCCCCTTAGCGTCTTCCTTCACCTCCCATTTCGTTTTCACCTTAAGTCGCCCCCATATCGCTTTACCGATTCATATTAGCGCATTCGCGTTCTTAATCAGGAAATGTTAATTTATTGAAGAGATAGAAGTGGAACTGAAACTCTTGATTGAATTTAATCTTTCATGATTGCGAAGAACTTGATGAAGACAGGGGATTATGTGGCAATATTTGTATTGAAATTGGAGAAATCGCGTCGATTAAGATGTGTCATGTGCACTGGAAATTTATAGCGTATCTTACGAGGGTAGTTGAAACATTCAACGGAACATACAAAGTGAAAAATACAGTTAGGAGTATCAGACTTATACCATACTTGGGAAAATTCGATATTCCGTATGATAATATACACATAGCGGAAATTCTTGAACCCCCTGATGTTCTCAAACGGAAGCAATAATCATTTAATGGTTTTTGCGTGTATGTTCTGGGGAACATCCCGTTATCATTTTGTCCAAATTTCTAATGTATGGCTGAAAATGGTCTCAAACGATTGAGTTCGACTCCTTGATGAAGAATTCGAGGTCAAATTTGATTCTGCGGGTCCAGCCGGCCCTTGCCACGATAACTTGCGAATGGAAAGACTTGAGAACGGAGCGACTTGATATTTTCAGGGTAGGTGGTACGTGCCAATACGACGGACTAGTTCGTTCATGGGCCAACCAATACAGATCTGATCAGATCGAAACTTAGTAGCTAGTAGTAAAATACTGATACGAAGACGATTGTAAAATTTTTTGAGAATCGTAACATTTGAGTTAATTAATGAGCGTAAACGGTTTCGGAGTTATACACATCTGAAATTTGCTTGTTATTTTCTCAATAACTCGAAAAATACGAATCCGATCCTATTCAAAAGTGGTAATTAGTTTTAGAATGTCAGCGCGAAAATTCCTGCAAAATTTTGTGAGGATAGTATTACTATAAAATATTTAAAACATCATTGAAAATCGTTGAAAAAATTCTATATATCAATAACTATTCGCCCAACATCACTGAAATGCTGAATTCGCGAGAGCATTCAAAACCTAACTTTACTGCAAAATTCCAAATTTGAACACGATTGGATCTATATTGTTGGAGATCCGAGCAGCCTTAGGTGAGTTCAGTAGCTGGATGGGTTACCGTTACCTCGATAACATTCGAACGAAAGGAGATAGGGACTTGCAATTTTCAGGGTAGGTTGCGCATCCAAATGGGAGAGTTCATTTTTGGGCATAATCGGCTCAACGGTTTCGGAGTTATACCAACCTGAAATATTATTTCTTCGATAATTCAAAAAATATAGAATCGCTCGAATTGAAGCTTGGTAACTAGTGGTAAAATATCGACATAAAGACGTGTGTAAAATTTTGTGAGAATCGTACCCCTAAACAAATTTTAAAAAATTACGAATATGCTGGAGAATAACTGTCTATAAACAAATAAGTCTGAAGATTTTGGCTTAATGTCTGATGAAGGAGTCTGATTTAGGCTCTGAGACGTTACAAAGAAGTTGTTTAATAGTTGGTGTTGTTTCCTTACTGTTTATTAGGCAACATTGTTCTGACAAATATCTAGTGTTCCTGACGCAGAAGCAATTTCAAAACAATGTAACAATGAAGATTCAGTCAGGAACCTGAATAGAACAGGAACCTGATGTTTAGTTGAATTTAAAATAAGTTAAAAAACAATCAAACATTTTTATTTTATATATATTTTTCAGAAATTGGGAGAAAAAACTCAGAAACAAGCACTGACGTGAAGTCAGGAGCTTTTGCACGCATCACTTGCAGGTAGATATGATACATATTCTATAGATTATTTATTAATTATTAATTAATAATTAATAATAAATATTAATAATTACTTCAACTTACAAAACAAAAGAGTGAAGACAAGTGAATCAAATAGAATTTGCAGCCTTGGTGTAGTTCAATTTGCTGGATGGGTAAAACTCCGGTTATAAATATGAACAAGCGCTCCAAAGCAGCCTGACCTCACTTCAGTGCTATTCCAATCTTTTTTAAGGGTTGGGCCATATTATGCTATTCGATTTGAAAAATGTTCTCCCTATTTTGGAACAGTGATTTTCTGCGCTCGACGTTTTAAATATTCATATTGATATTATTATTATACTGACCCTCCTAGTTCTTCCCAAATGTGACCCCTCAGAAGCTCTTTGGATCTTGTGCTAGGTTGGAGGATCAGTTGTGCTCCTTACGCCACCTAAGGCAAAGCACTGTTAATTTTTGACCAAACAGTAACTGGAAAATTACTTTCCTAGCCCCGGGAATGAGCTCAATACCTTCGATTCCTTAGTGAAACGCTCTAATCACTGAGTTAATGGCACTGCATGGTTGAAAATAACTGGAAAGGTTTAACGGGTAATTCCGCAAAAGGAGCAGAGAAACCTTCCCAGTTATATATATTCCTCCGCATGATCCATAACCATACAGATGAATTTGTTCTAGCATCTACTGTGAAAATTATTATAGCCTCGGTAGTGATTACTCCGTTAGGCTCTATATGTGCTATTTTAACCTGATGGAATCTTCGAATATTTTCCGCTACAATATCTTTTCACAATTGATCGAATAAACAAAGCAGATTCTTCTCTGTCATAAAGTCTCAAAACTGGAGGCTCAGTAGCAACATAAAATATCCATTAGCGAAATTAATGCACAACGGAGAGACTGTAGCATTTCACATTTTCCGCTAATACAGAATGGGTTTAAGAAATGTAAATTCAGGATATAAAACCCGTATTGTGAAATATTTTCATCGAGTTTGTATCTGAACAGCGGGTCATAAAACTCCCCTCCTTTCGCTTTATGGCCTAGGGGTTGAACGAATAAATCAGAATCAGGTGTACCACCTTTCGATATTTTTCCGATATTTTAGTTGATTGCCTCGGTGCCCTGTTCCGAGAAGGCGTTCTCTGGTGATATATTCCGCTTCCGTTGGGAGTCTGGAATTTTACAATTTTTTATTCAATTATCCTTTCGGTGGAATTAGAGAAATGAGGTTCGGATTAACGTCGTATTCTTTGTTGTACAAAACTATTTTGTTTTGAGGTCAATGATGTTCAGAGCGAGATCGACTCTAGGGCTACTAATATTTAAAATTTGTTGGAAATAATTATGAAAATGCTTACGTCACACGAGGAGCTTCAAGATAATAATTCTTTGAATTATAAATAGATCTTACTTATTTATAATAAAACCGGTGTGTCATGATGACATATTAAATTATAACGTAAATTTTCCGGCTCATGTTTTCGTTCTTTCATACAATAGAAAGTGAAGCACATATCTATTGGAGGTGATAGGGGGTACCTTGGAGAAACCTCTACGATTTTTGACGGATGGATCCCCATTGAAGAAAGAAATGCCCGTCAATATTTAAAATTTCAGCTAATTAAGTAAGCAAATTCAATTTTTACAAATCACATCACTCACGGGGAGACAGGTTTTTTTTTTTGCTGACGTTGTTTCCCTAAGCTCTTGTATCATACGTCGTATTGTATGATACCCCCTTACACTAACCTCTGCTAACACAACTAAAACTCTCAATCAAAAGAACATATAATAATTAATCACTTCACTTTACAGTCGCTTTGGTCTGGAGTAGTCTGGATGTTATCGTCCAGGTTTGTTGGAATGCATGTCGAAATGCTGGATTGCTGGTTATAGCAGCCGGTGCTTTTACTCGAACTGAAAGGATTTTGCGTTTATGTAGTGGCCTTCGGTTAAGTGTAAGGACAGGAGCAATTGAATAAGTGGATGAACGGTGTGGAATATTAACATTGGTTTTGAATTTTATCTGAAAGTTGTGCTAATTGGGAAGGCATGTGCTACCATCTCATGGCAATTCTGTATGTGTGCAAGTCAATTTCAGGGATATAGAGTTGTTTCCAAGGTGAAGTGTCCATACTGTGGTTCTAAGGCCAATGTTGAAATTCGCGCTACCCTTTTCAGGCATTTATCATTCTGCGCATGAGCAAATGGAAAACGTTATAACATTTGCAGATGAATCTGGTAGGGGTGCAGTTTTGTGTGTACGGATGCTGTCCTGGCACAGAATCCGCTCAAGGTTGTCCACGCATGCGTGTACGAAAGCGTCGATATCTCCTGAAGGTTCAAGGTTATGAGTGCCAGACAGAAGAAGTTGGAAATATTTCCGAACGACAACAACATTTGTATTAGACAAGAGTGTAGTAACTATTAAAGTGTCTGTAATGGTAACAAGAACTTCGTAGAGCTAAGAGTTGATGTCCTTTCTGAATAGAAAGAAAAATATCTTTACTTGATTTCAGTTCTTTAGAATCTTTGCCCGAATGTCGTTAATTTTCGAATTTTGTGCGAAAACTGGTCTCAAAAGATAACGTTTGATTCACTGATGAAGAATACGAGGTCAAACTCAATTCTGTCCGGCTGGCCATCCGTTGCCACGGTAACTTTCGAACGGAGAAATATAGCGTCTTGAAATCTTAATGCGCATACGAATTTCAAATTAAAAAAATTAAAAAATTAACAAATACATATTTTCAATCAAAAATCTCATATTTCAGGAACTGTCTGTCAGATTTCTCTGAAATTCGGCAAAAGCCTGCGAGCCGCCTTTTTATAATGGCCTACCAGATTTCAACGGGATGAGATTTCAATAATTTCAAGAATTATTTCATTTCAAATTTTGCGCTAATACATACTAAATTCAAGCAGTATTTCGTGAGGGTAGAGTGAGGCGTGAATAGACAACAGACATGCACGCAAAAGATTCTGCCTTCACGTCAGTGTTCGTAAGAATTTTTTCATTGAGGAACAGTTCGAAAAAAAAAATGTATTTGCAGATATGTGTTTTAAATGTCCTCCCCTAATTTGCAACTAATAATGTTTACAATCCAAATGTTCGGATCATCATCCTGAGATGACATGATGTGTGTATATGCAATCTTTATTTAATGAATTTTAGTCCCATAACACAGGAGAAATTACAGGACGAATCGCAGGCAGTCAGACATCTTATTTATTTATTCCAAAATTATTATATTCACTTTAGATATGTTTGCAAGATCCTGAAGAATTTTCTTTTATAAAAAAATAAAGCACACCACTGATCCACCGTATTTCCATTGTTCAAACTGAAAGAAAATCAGAAATATTCCCCAGTAAAGAAAATCTTCTAATTTTCTAAGATTAACTTAACAGGTTCCGAGAGATACAAAAAAACGTGGAATGGCGTGCAGTATTCTCGCATTATACTGAGTATCACACTAGAAGGGGATTGCACCTCCCAAGCATCCCCTCCACGCCACGTTAAGCGCTCAATAAAATAATTAATAGAGCACCTCGAAACCCGGGGCGGCATATTCAAATTTTCAATGAACTCAATGCTGGCTGAGCCCTTCCAGCCTCGACATGAGGAGATTATCTCGTTTGAAACGATTAAGTTAATGTATCTCACTTCTAGATTAAATTTCGTCAGAAACGGGAAGGGTTAATGGAATTCTCAATTGGCAGCACGGAGATTTCAGTTCGGAAAAATGGATAGAATAACGATCCGTGTGATGAGGAAATTGCTACTCTCCAATGCTTCTGTTTATCTAAAACCCACCAATCCCAAAAAAGTTGTAAATAATACATTGATCAACAATTTCTGGACTAGCACGTACAATGTAAAAGCCAAATGGAATAAATTCATTATCTTGGTTACTGTGCATAATTATGGAAAATCCCGAAACATGTTAAATTCAAATTTTAAATTGTACAACCCCCAATTTTTCCAATAGGAAGTATGGGCTTGTGATACATCGTTTGAAAGGTTGCGTCAATCTCTGCTCAGAAATGCTATCACTTTCATATTTATTGCAAAACTCAAAATAGAAAAAAATAAAATCATGTGATTACCGAAATGAATTCTAGTATTCCCTCGTTCCCAAATCTTATTTCTAAATTGTGAACTTATTTGCCTTCAAAAAAATGAAAAAGAATCCATAACATTATGTTTTCAAGATGGTACCATGAGAATTACGTAAAACACTTTCTGTGGCATTGTTAGATTCCTTAGAACGCCTTCGCAAATTGTTTTGTACTGATATGTTGTAGTTTATAAATTGTCTAATTAGTGTTAGAATTTCATTAACCTTAATTTTGAATAATGATTGGTTACGGAGATAACACCACAACACAAAAAGGAGTAAGTCGCTTGTTTCATGAGAAATTTCTGAATTTCCACCTATAACACAGGAGACCATGAGTAAAATAGAGAAGCCATTTCGCGACTTTGAGCATGTAAGGTAGATTAAAAAAGCAAGTACAATGTGTTAGGATGTGAAATAAGATGTGATGCTTGACTTTGAAGAAAATACACATAAATCGAGTAGATATGCCTCCACAACATTCAATGTCATTCATCCATCGATTCTACATAATATATTAAAACAAATTAAAATGCATCCCTATAAAATGATACCTACCCAGGAGCCTTGGAAGATTATTTTGATAGGAGAACATTATTGTTAACTAAGGATGGACATGTTGGATAACAATATTATCCAAGTATACGTTTTGTTTTCTAATCAGTACACTTTTACTCTCAACGGCTAAGCGTCAAAATTGCTGCTACTGCATGGTCTACCAAAAATACTCACTGAATGAAAGAGGAATCCACGCAATTCCCTCAAAAGGTTATTGTTTATGCATGAAATTTTCGAAACCATATCATAGGCCCCTTTTTCATTGATGGCGATTTGAATGGCGATAACTATTTAGCACTACTTTAAAATGATGTCGTTCCAAGTTTGGCAAATTTATGTGCTGATCAAAAAATTCCCAAGTTCCACGGAATACGATATGGTTCCAACAGAATGGAGCACCACGACATTACCAACGCAATGTCCGGCAGTAACTCGATGCAACATTTCAAAATCGGTGGATAGGAAGGCGAGGAACGATATAATGGCCAGCGCGATCCCCTGATCTTAACCCTTTAGATTTCTTGTTTTGGGGAAAGGTCAAGAACATTGCGTAACAAACTAAACCCCTTGATTTGAATTACCTAAAAGATCGAATATCGCTTACGATTAGGTCGATCACTGCTGAGATGTTGAATTATGTTGGAAGATATTTTTATTTGAGGTTAGGATGTTGCCAATGCATTCGCGGAGAACACTTCGAGGCTCTAATTCATTAACATTCAAAATTTTTTTGGTACATTTTGAATAACATATTAGTTTTTGATATTGTACCAAATTTCGCTAATCACTAGGGCTTCATACGATAGCGAGATTTTTCTCTCTCATCTCGCTCTCGTCTCAGAAAAGCAATACGAGACGAGACGAGACGTTTTTGAAAACATTATTGGCGATACCGTTTTTGGTCACTTTTATGCGAAAAATTAGAAAAGATCTGGATAGAGAACAATATATTATACAAAATATCAAAGTTGGTGATCACCAGTGAAATATTTTATTGTAAATGAAATCAAACACTCTATAAGCGAGTATAATGGTACTTAATTTTCTGGGAATTAGCTAGGCCGAGACGAGATTTTTTATACTATATATATTCGTATGGCATATGTAAAGAGTATAAATTATAATATACTTATTTGCTAATTTCATGTTTGACGTTTACCTAAATAATTTTTTATACTCTGGCCTAGTCTCGTCTCGTGAAGCTCTTGATTTTATTTTATTATAATTTTATTTTTGTAATAAACATGAAAGTGGTAACATTTCTGAATATGGAATGACGAGACCTTTCTAATGATGTATTACAAGCCCATACTTCTATTTGAAAAATTGGGGGTTGTACCTTTCTTTCGAAGGGGGTCGAAGACAGGGTTCTATAATTCTAGGTATATTTCAGAAACCATCCGTCAGAATCCACTGAAATTCCACATCTACATATGAGCCACCATTTCGCAAACAAGTCCCAAATTTCAGCTCAGCTTTATGTGGCGTGAATAGACAATGGACCATGTCCGCAAAAGCTTCTCACTTTACGCCCGTGAGTTTAAGAATTATCATCAGTGAGTTGAATCTATCTTGTATATATATATATATTTTTTGAACTTGAGCATTACAATTTGTTGTTGTGATTTAGGAAAACAAATTATGCTGAAATATTAAATATTGAAAGGCGTCTTTTTCTTTATTATCGATTCTTCCTCCAACAAGCAGAGAAGTTTCTCCAAGGTACCCGAAACCCAATCTGGAAAAGGAAAAGACAAAGGGAGAAAACGAACAAATTAAAAATGTAATAATCTATATTTTATCCAATAGATTTGAAACTCACTACTCATTCTAAAAAAGATTCAGAAACATTATGAATAGCCCTAAAACCATCTTTGAATCTATACATGCGATAATTATTAACTAAATGATCTATGGTTTCCGCTGCTTCCTCGCATTCACAACTAGGGCTCTCAACTGAGTTCCTCCGGAAGAGCATGCTTTTGCAACAACAATGACCGGTTCTTAGACGATTCAGAATAGACCATATTCTCCTTGGAAGATCAAACCCCGGAACTCTATTTGAAGGATCAGAAATTAAATCTTTGTTGGATAAATTGCAAGAAATCCATTCAGACCGCCAAACTTCCTTGTCACTATTATTCGAATTAAGAAAACAGTTGGACCATAAAGGGTTTCGTGACTTCAATCTGGGAATCTTATTGTCTGGAATGTGGGAGAGAATTGGAAATTAATTCGGAAAATAATGAAATTTATTCCAAGAATTTGAAACAGCAGTCTGCCTATGCGAATGTGGGGCGGGACAATGTTTGAAAGAACTGGCAACCAATGAATATGTATAGATCTAATAGTTCCATTGATGATCCTCACAGATGAATTCAGCTGTGCATCAATTTTTTGAGTATGAGCAGTATCAAACCAGACGGGGCAACAATATTCAGCAGCAGAAAAAACCAAGGCTAAGGCTGCTGTTCGAAGAGTAGCTGCATCAGCACCTCATGAAGTACCAGCTAATTTCTGCAGAATATTATTTCTCGTTATCTTGTATTTGTTTTGTACCATTCCAATTTGAAATTCTCAAGCACTTAAGAAAAACAACCTTTAATATCGAAAGCTATTGTGTTTTTCGGGCAGAATTAGAGTATGAATTCTTCATCATTAAGTATGATTTGAGCGTTTGGAACAAGCGCTCGAAAAAATAACGGACCCAAAATCGATATAAACAAATCGAACACCTTCGACGCTCCCCTCACTCCCCAAATCCGTAAATCAGATTCAAATCCTGATCATGCATTTCCGTCAGCTCTGAATGAGCTGTTGGGCGTCGTCCCCCGGGAACACCAGGCCAATTCTTCCCGAATATCCATATTGATATACGGCAATAAGGGTTTCACTCATCCGGCGTGAAGTTATTAATGAAGGCGCAGAGCGTGAAATGACGCTGCCGGACGCTCGTCGCCGGAACGCCTATTAACGGATTACGGCGCCCCTGCGTCATAATAGGGGTAGCAATCTGATACCCGCGCCTGTCCAGATTTGCCTTTTCGGGTCCCTCTCTACGGACGCGTCAGAGATTTTGTCTGATTGGCCGTTGAGGGTTGTAATTAGCCTTTATTGTGAGATTAAAAGGGTATTTTGGGCTTAAAAATTATTCACTAGGAAATACCGGGCAAGGTGATACCGATTTTTCATCAGCTGATTCATAACGTCAGAAAACTGAATTTTTCCTATTGAAAATGCATGTGATAACAAGGGAACTGTACCACTATACGAGTAACTACACTTCTGTCTGTTATGTATACTGTATTTCACATTCTGAATTTTCTACAACTGGCAAAACTTAATTGGCGTATTATGTAGTTCGAAATGTTGTGCTGAAACACAAGCATTATAGTGCGGTTGGCTCAGTGGGAGAGCATTTGACTTGGGAGTGGAAGCCCCAAGTTCAATACCGAGGCTAGGAAAGATATTTTCTAGTAACGGTAATCGACACCATTCACTGTTGGGTGAAAATTAACAGTGCTGTGACTAAGGTGGTGTAAGGACACAGTAACAAAGCCTACACAGAGCACAACTGATTCTCCTCTCTCGCTCAAGCTCTTCGAGAGCTTATGAGGGGTCTCCATGGGGAAGACCTAGGAGGATCAGTATAACAAATTAAATAAATAAAATGAAAATATATTATATTGATTAAAAGGGTGAACACAGATTATTTTCCAACGTTTATATATAAAATTATACTGTAAGCGTGTAAGTCGTTGATCTCCTCCTGAACCGAAATTTGTTCGAGCCTTTGAGTGGGTTCCTGAATGGTTTATAGTTAAAATCGGACCCAGTAGGTGGCGCCACAATCAGGTTATAGAATATTTATTTTGTTTTTCAGTAAAAAATAGTGGGTGGGATGACTCAGTTAGTAGAATATCAAAGTTTTTCAATTATGAGAGCACTTTGACATTCATGATTAATTTTAAGTTCAATGTGTAGTACGCTGTTTGTAAAATAAAGTTTAAGACATGTTACATTACGTAGTAATTAGTGTGTCAAGTGTTTTGAAATGTGATTCAAATTGTAGGATTCCTTAGCTGCAGTATTAAGGTGAGTATTTCACATCGTTATCAACTTAATGAAATCACTCATATTTAAGTGATCGGCAACAACATTATTATACTCACCACCAATCACGCGAAGAATACAGGCTCTTCTGCCAAATGAGCCAATTTCAAGCACCAAATATCGTCCGGACATACGAACTAGAATTGAGCAGCATAGGATATCAAGAAACGGGAGTCAGTTTTTGGCGCGCTGTTCTATGAACAGAGTGCCTATCAATTCGTCCAAATGTCTGTAATTTTCGAATATTTGGAAGAGAATGGTCTTAAACGATTAGTTTCGACTCACTGATCAAGAATCCGAGGTCAGAATTGATTCTGTCCGGCCGTCAGCACGATTACACACGAACGCAATGAGGTAGGGAGTTGAATTTTTCAGGGTAGCTTTGTAGTCCAAATGCGCCAGAAGTTCTTTAGTGGGCAAAATCCATCGAGTGGTTTCAGAATTATAGCCATTTGAAATTTTGTTTTCCATTAACTCGAATAATACTAATCGGATCGAAGCAATGCATGCTCATTAGTTGAAAAATACCGACACGAAGACTTCTGCAAAATTTTGTGAGGATCACATGGCTGCAAAATTTAAAAAAAAATCTCAGAAATTACCCGTCAGATATCGGTAGAATTCTACGAAGGCCATCAAATCCTTATTATACAGTAAAGTTCTAGAATTGAGCTCGATCGGATCTATATTGCTGAAGTAATCTCCAAAATTTCGATATATTCCAAAGATCGGGGTGAACTGGTTCACTGACTTTACATTCAACCGAACAAATTATCAACAGTTTTTGATTTTTGAAAGAATATAAGTAAAGATGACGTGTTTGCATAGATTATTATTCTTAGTATTCTGCGATGTCATATTTCATAGCGTTCTATGTTCGAGTTCATGTCATTCTCTGGAATGTCAGGGACATGTTGAAAGACACACCTGTTTGAAAATGATGAGAAATAAATAAAAAAACTTGGTAATAGGATTAGGAATCAGTTTCGCAAGTTATACACAATGATTGGAAAATGTTTAGATCTCCAAAAACATTTTTCTCAAGAAAGAAAGAAGGAATATGTATTTCAAATAGAAAATACGATTTGATAAATGCAAGTATGTATTTCCTCCGAAAGACCTTATTTGAGCAGGTTTTTTACTGAAATTGATATCTTTTCAAGGGTTTCACAAAGCTTTGACTGCTCTTAATTGCCAAATTAGCGCAATTCCTATTCCCAGTTCATTATGTGATATGATGAGTTTTGTGAGATTTTCCGTATTATTATCGGAGTTTGGGAGAGAAAACCCAGAAAGAAACCATTTAATAATGAATATATCTCCCAAAGTATTCTTTAATAATATACCACAGTGCTTTTGTTCTCTTGGAAAAGGAAACTTCCAGCTGTGAGATCACTCTTTTTGAACGGGGATATTATAAAATGGAAGTCTGAAGTTAAATATCTAGGAGTAACACTAAATAGTAAACTTTTATGAAATCACTGCTAATAAAGCAATAAATAGGCAGAAATAGTAGCAATTTAAAGATGTGTGGAAATGAACCAAGAAAGACACTATCAGAGATATGATGTAGCAATCCACTCTGACAGTCAAGCTGCTATTAGAGTTCTGAGCTCCCATGTTATCCAGTGTAAGATAATATGGGAGTTCCGAAGAAAACTTGATGAAGTAGTCAAGCTTTACAAAATTCAAAATATTCTTGTACGTTATAAGGCTTACATTTTACTATGAAAAAACTTAATTCTCCTATGTAAATAACCAATGCAATGCATTCATTCATTAGATTCATGCCCATATTATACATAGCATCATTCTGTGTCACAACGTCAATATTGACTGTGTCATATAATGCATGTACTCGAATGGGTCCTTATGCTACCGCAAACACAGCACTGTTTGTTTTTGACCCAACAGTTAAATAATGTATTTGAATAGACACCATATGCCACACAGCACTGTTCATTTTCGAACCAACAGTGGATGAAAGTATTTGAATGGAACCTTATGCCACCGAAAACACAGCACCGTTCATTTTCGAACCAACAGTGAATGTATGTATGTGAGTTGAAACTAATCGTTTGATACTAAAAGCCAAAAAGTGTAACAGGTTTTTTTGGACCCTTGTTTTTACTGTCGGATTTAAATTCTTAGAAATATTTTTTTTCCTGGAGCTAGTCAGCTTTGGGTGAGTTCAGTATCTGGATGGGTGACAGCTCTGCCTATGGATTTGGATAGCGTGCCAAAGCTCCTATTCACAGGGTTTCCCCCCTTTTTTCATTTACTTTCTATTACACCTTGAAGGCGAATAAGCTTAGTATTATTGTAATAAGATTTGGGAATATATGAGAGAATATTATAATGAATTTCGGTAATCACATGATTTTATTTTTACCTATGTTGAGTTTTGCAATAAATAAACATGAAAGTGATAATATCTCTGAATAGAGAATTATGCGACCTTTCAAATGATGTATCGCAAGCACATACTTCCTGTTTGAAAATGTGAGGGTTGTACCTGCCTTTCGAAGGGAGTTAAAGGTAGGATTCCCATTTTTATGAAGAAGAATGACAATTTAAAATTTGAATTTAACGTGTTTCGGAATTTTCCATAAATATGTACTTTTACAAAAACCAAGATAATGAATGTATTCCATTTGGCTTTTCCACACTGTCAACGGACCAGTAACATTACTCCGCCGGCGAATGTAATTCAATGGATGTTCGTCGTTATTGTCAAATTGTTTTTATTGTGTTGACCGCCACGGGTTAGGACCATAGATATTTCAACATGGACTGGCTGTGACAAAGAGACCATTGGTATCATCATTGAAGAAAGACAGAATAGTTAAAGGCAAACCACAGTATAAGAATATATTCATATTATTTGGCGATTGACAAAATCACAGAATACAAAACATTGGTTTCCTCTATCCTTCGACATTTCTTGTATAATGTATTGTTTGGTTTCGTGTATTGTGTATGTGTTTTGGTGATTTGTAGACAGAATAGTTAAAGGCAAAATATTTTCATTTAAATCCGAGACTCGTTTCTGAATATTCTGATACTTATAATCTGAAAATATTTCTCATAAATTTCCTTACTGTAATTCATTCAGCTTTTTCGATATTCATTCAAAATAATCAATATTCCTCTTAAAAAAATTGGTATTTTCCAATATACCCAATATTTCCAATTTGTGTATTTGCCCATGGTATAAAAACACCATTGTTTTTATAACATTCTTTGCCTTTACTTATTCTATCCTCCATAACATCTCTCTCTCTAATGTATTCCGCAACGAACTGTGTGATAAAGTTACGTGAGAGCCAGTCCATGTTATTCTATGTCTATGGTTAGGACTGATAATTTATTCCTGACTTTGATTCATTTTTGCGCGTATGTTCTGGGGAACATCGCGTTATAGTTTTGCCCAAATGTCTGTAACTTTCGAATTTTTTGAAAAAAATGGTCTCAAACGATTAAGTTCGACTCCCCAATGAAGAATTCGAGGTCAAATTTGATTCTGTCCGGCCGGCCGTCTGGCCGTCCGGCCGGCCGTTGCCACGATAACTTGAGAACGAAAAGAGCTAGCGACTTGAAATTTTCAGGGTAGGTGGCGCATCCCAATACGACGGACAAGTTCGTTAATGGGCATAATCGGCCCAGCGGTTTCCGAGTAATAATTTTGTTTTCAACCAATATAAATCCGATCGAATTGAAACTTGGTGGGTAGTTGTAGAATATGAACCTATGAGACCTGAATGAGATAGCGGCTTGAAATTTTCAGGTTAGGATTTGCACCAGAACGCGACATTTCAGTTTGTTTATGAGCATAATCGGCCAAACGGTTTTAGAGTTATAGCCATTTGAAATTTTCTGAAATTTGGTGGTTTTTTGTTCCTCATTAACTCGAAAAATACTGAACCGATTGAATTCAAACATGGTTATTAGTTGTAGAATGCCAACGCGAAAACGTTTGCAAAATTTGGTGAGGATAGCATTTGCAGAAAATTTTTAATAAATCATTGAAAATAAAAAAAAAAATTCTATATATCAGTAACTATTCGTTTGAAATTGCTGAAATTTTGCAAGAGCCTTCATAACCTAACTCTACTGCCAACTTTCAAGTTTTAATACGATCGGTTAAATATTGTTGGAGATTCGAGCATTCTTGTGTGAGTTCAGTAGATGGGTGACCGTTGCCTCGATTACTTTCGAACGAAAGGAGATAGGGGCTTGCAATTTTCAGGGTAGGTTGCGTATCCGAAAAAGAGAGTTGAGTTCGTTTTTGGGCATAATCGGTCTAACGGTTTCCGAGTTATACCCACCTGGAATATGATTTCCTTAATAACTCAAAAAATAAATATTCGATCGCATTGGTGCTTGGTAACTAGTAGTAGAAAATCAACATAAAGACGTGTTTAAAATTTTGTAAGAACCGTACCCCTAGAAAATTTGAAAAAAATGACGAAAAAAAATGTTAAGAAACGTACCCCTACAAAATTTAAAAAAAAAACACGAAAAAAAAAATTGGTTCAAGCACTGACGTGAAGTTAGAAGCTTTTGCGCGTATGTTCTATTGTCCATTCTTCTGTATTGGACACCCTTAATCGAATTTACCATGGTAAATTATGTTGTCCATTCTCTTGTATTGGCCACTTAATTCGAATTTACCATGGTAGATTCGTTTTTAGTGGCCAATACAAGAGAATGGACAACATAATTTACCATGGTAAATTCGATTAAGGATGGACAATAGAACATACGCGCAAAAGCTCCTGACTTCACGTCAGTGCTTGAACCAATTTTTATAATTTAATGTCTGAATTTTGACCTATTCAAGGTAGTTATATTTTGAAATTATATTTTTGTTTATGAATTAATAAATGTATTATGTCAGCCTTGAAAACGGAAAGAATCGTTCTGAAACGTCTGCAAAACTAATTGATTTGTTGCCAATTTTGTCCTACGATAATTTACTCATTATTCAAACATGGACGTGAACACTACAGAATATTACAAAATTAACTCGATATTTCAGTGAAAGAAAGGAGCCTCCCAGTATTTTATGAGAGAATATGTTTACTTAAAGTCTACAAAGTTTTTGAATTGAAAATTACTGAAAAATTCTTAAAAAAGCATAAAACACAACACCCTTCACGCAACCAAATGATTTGATTATCAGGCACTCGTGCCATCAGCAGACTGTGCTCTATTTCAAAAGTTGCTACGAAGGGGTAGCAACTAAATAAGTATCGGGTTGAAGCGATGCCGCCTTCAAATTATACAGCCTGTATATACCGAAATAACAATCTTGATTCCTGATTCAATTGCAATCATTCAAGGACCTCAATATCCTTCAAAAAATCAGGATGAATGGAATGGAACGGATATTTCACCCAGAGCCAGGATCCAGTTGTCCTGCTTTCGTCGTGTCGTTTGAGCGCCTCGTCATAATCTGGTCCCGGAGGAACCTGCAGCATAAATATTTTATGGATTTACGTTGTTCTGTGCATTATACTTATCGTGTTTGTGCTTTTTGATCCGTCGCGATAGTCCCTGATACTTCACCGACACTTTATGAGGGGCAGAGATTCTTGCAGTCTTTGTTGGGATACACGCCTTGTTTGGTATCGTTGAGACTTGGAAATAGGCAGAATATATTTCGGTGGGAATACAAATTTCTGGATCACATAGACCTGTGAATATTGGATATAAAATTTCTTCTCCGAATTATTCCTCTTTGAGGTTATCTCATTCAACAGGGAATTCATATTTATGGCACTTTCGTGTCCCCGAACAGAGTGCCTATCAATTTGTAGTAATTTCTGTAATTTTAAATTTTTTTGCCGAACGATTACTTTCGACTCATTGATGAAGGCTTCGAGGTCATACATAATTCATTTATTATTATTTGGTTTATTTTGGGTTTTCTCTCTCAAACCCTGAAAAATATCTGTTAAATAAAAAATTATTATTTTGTGAATGTTGCCTAACAAACAATAACGACACAACATCAACGATGAAACAACTAAATTTCGTAACGTTTCGGAGTCTAAATCAGAGTTCTTCGTTAGCATCTTAACGAAAATCTTCAATTCCCGAATTTCAGAACAGCTAATTATAAAAAATAATTCGGAATATTTTCGTTGTGTCTGACGAAGGAGTCTGATTTCCGAAACGTTACGAAATTTAGTTGTTTCATAGTTGATGTCGTGTCGTTATTGTTTGTTAGGCAACATTGTCCGATTTATTGCTTTTGACGAATATCTTGTGTTTCTCACGCAGAACCAATTAACAAATTAATAAATTTTTATTTCACAGATTTTTTTCAGAGTTTGGGAGAGAACACCCAGAAAGAAACCATTTTAACATAATTCTGTTTGGCCGGCTATACACAAGCTTGATTACTCTCGAAGTCAACGAGTTAGCGAGTGGAAATTTATAGGGTAGGGTTGGAGAAAAAATGCGCTAGTTGAGTTTGTAAATGGGCTTAATGTCGCAGTTGTTTGAGAGTTAGGGCCGTCTGAAATTTCGTTTTTCGATTTTCTCGACAAATACCTATCTGATCGAATCAAAGCCCAAAAATAATGACACAAAGAATTGTGCAACATTTCGTGAGGGTTGTAACCTATCGCTGATGTTTCAAAACTTAATTTTACAGCAGATGTTCTAGACTTCTAAACTCGAACGCATATATATTATTGGAGATATTGACAAAATTACGAAATATTACAACTAATTCAGTGTACTAGTCTACTGTATTACATTCGAACAACCAGTTCGACGAATTGTCGACTGTTTATGATTTTGATCATAAAATTAGAAATGTCCTCTGCGGTGATGTCATTTTTGGCGAGCTGTTCAGGTGAACAGAGTGCCTATAATTTCGTCCAAATGTCTGTATTTTTTTAATATTTTGCCGAGAAATGTCTCAAATAATTAGCTTTGACTCAAGGATGAAGAATTCGAGGGCAGAATTAATTTTGTCTGGCCGTCAGCACGATACGCTCGAACGCAATGGGTTTTGAATATTAAAATTTCTTGATCAACAAGTCCATAGCGTTCCTGCCAATAGGGTCCTTCATAACTGGCTTCGTATAATTAATATACTTATGCATATATTTCACAAATCAAATAGACCCCAGGGGGTTCACTGATTTGCCGAGAAAGCAAGAGCAGACGCGTTTCTGGCTTCTTGTCCTTCATCAGTACTCTGTAGCTTCTCAACAAATTCAACTAAACTGACCCGGGTTAAGCCTCTCAGAGCCGGCTTGGTCGATCATACCTAATCGCCCACGCCACCTATGAGACAAAACACGGAAATCAGCCTTTCCCCACCAGTGAATATTTGATGCGTGAAATCATATGCCACCATTCACTCGATATTAATCGAGAAACGAGTCCCGCAGAGCTCAGACAGTATCTTCCCAATGGCCATGAACGCTGTTTAGCGTTTTCAAAAATAATAATGAAAAATGGCGATACCGTTGTTAATAAATTAACAAGTCCAGAGCATTCCTGCCAATAGGTTCCTTCATAAATGGCTTCGTATAATTAATATACTTATGCATATTTTTCACAAATCAAATAGACCCCAGGGGGTTCATTGATTTGCCGAGAAAGCAAGAGCAGACGCGTTTCTGGCTTCTTGGCCTTCATCAGTACTCTGTAGCTTCTCAACAAATTCAGCTAAACTGACCCGGGTTAAGCCTCTCAGAGCCGGCTTGGTCGATCATACCTAATCGCCCACGCCACCTATGACACAAAGGCCAAGAAGCCAGAAACGCGTCTGCTCTTGCTTTCTCGGCAAATCAATGAACCACCTGGGGTCTATTTGATTTGTGAAATATATGCATAAGTATATTAATTATACGAAGCCATTTAGGAAGGACCCTATTGGCAGGAACGCTCTGGACTTGTTGATTTATTAACAACGGTATCGCCATTTTTCATTATTAAAATTTTTTGATATTGAAACTGAATTTTAATTTTATAGTTCATTCTTAATCGATATTCGTCTCCATTAAATAATTCTGTCTTGATACATTTTTGTCTTGCTGTTCCCCAAAAATATTCCAAATATTTTGTTTTGAAATCTAACAAGGTTTTTAACTAATTGTTGAACCATGAAAGACAATCAATTTTGGATGAATTCTTTGAATTCAACAAATGATAAAAATAAATTTTCTTTGTTTTCAAGATAGGTTTCTCATAAGTGGTACTGGATGTTGCTTTTTAATTCTTCTGTTAAAATTCCATTTACCATGTCCCAAATTTAATATTTCGGCTGTATCAGAAGTTTCTCTACTAATCTCTTAAATTATTCATTTTGTTCAGTTATCTGTTCATCTTATTTTCCTATGAACTCCTTCTGTTTCTGTATTTCATTTCGCTTCATCCATATTTCTTTCAATCCTATTGTGTACTCCTTTACTTACCTTCTTCTCAATTACTTTTAACTTTTCTTGATAGGGTTTTGTATTTTCTTCTACTTTCTTATTAAAATCTTCATCTATTCTATTCATCCTGGTACTCAATATACTCAATATTCCATTAAGGGCTATTATATTTTCTTCTAATTTTCTATCAAATTTTGGTAGCTTTCTTCCAATTGTTTCTCCATTCTTTCTGCATTCTGCTTTATTTCTTCCTTCAGTGTTCCTCAATTCTGCTGCATTTCTTCCTCCAGTATCCCTACATTAAGCTCCATTCTTTCTGAAAATGAAGAGATTCCATTCCAACCTCGTGTTTGGCGCCAAATACTTTGAAAGTTTGATATAATTTACAAATTGTAGTCTAATTATTGTTAAATTGACTCTTAAACTCTATTTAGGGTTCTGGAAGCATAGTCTAACTTCCTTTGTCTAAAATTCCATTAATAACTCTTCCTCAAACTGACTGACACTTCAATCTATTAATATATTTTCTCTATCGTAATGAGTTCATTACAGCACTAAAAACAGTGCTGTAATGAACTCATTCCCGCATTGATTCTTGTTAAATTTTTTTTGTTTTGTGGTAGTCAGCATTGACATTCGATCCGATCAAATCTCAACACACGTCAATTGTCAATATAATATAATCTGGATAAGTAAAAATAATTGTTGAAAGGAACAGTTTTATTTTCATTAAAACATAAAGACTAGAGATTACCTTCTTGCTAATTTTGAATCATTCATGCAATTAGGAAACTGTTAAATATGATCTCCATGCTCTACGTACAATTCAAATTCCGTAAACTGTCAATTTTCGTAACAGTCGCACAAACTGCAGGGTACAATAAAAAAGTCACTAGGATGTATAATCCGAATTTTTCATTAGATTTCAACAGTATTTTACAAAACTTGACTGAAATAGAGACAACATCGTCTAATACTCATTGAGGAAGGCAATTGCAATACTCATGCGTACGAAAACTCCTTCGTTGCTCGCTTTAATTTTGCGTTTGTGTTTGAATATGAGCCCATTCTGCAATTTGGTTTAGAATATACTATTTCCAACTAACTTGACCAAACCACATGTTTCATGTTTCCATGAAACTTTTGATATTCTATTCACACACACACTCTATTTTATAACTCCAAATTCATAACAATATAATATAATACAAGGGTATTCCCCAGAACAGTTCATTTTAATTTAACAAAAATTGGTTCAAGCATTGACGTGAAGTCAGAAGCTTTTGCGCGTATGTTCTATTGTCCATTCTTCTGTATTGGACACCCTTAATCGAATTTACCATGGTAAATTATGTTGTCCATTCTCCTGTATTGGACACTCTTACTTCGAATTTACCACGGTAAATTCGAATTAAGTGTCCAATACAGGAGAATGGACGACATAATTAACCATGGTAAATTCGATTAAGGGTGTCCAATACAGAAGAATGGACAATAGAACATACGCGCAAAAGCTTCTGACTTCACGTCAATGCTTGAACCAATTTTTTTTTTCGTGATTTTTTTTTAATTTTCTGGAGGCGCGGTTCCTAAAATTTTTTTTTTCGTCATTTTTTTCAAATTTTCTAGGAGTACGGTTCTTACAGAATTTTAAACACGTCTTTGTGTTGATTTTCTACTACTAGTTACCAAGCTTCAATTCAATCGAATATTTATTTTTTGAGTTATCAAGGAAACAATATTCCAGGTGAATATAACTCGGAAACCGTTAAACCGATTATGCCCAAAAACGAACTCAACTCTCCCTTTCGGATACGCAACCTACCCTGAAAATTGCAAGTCCCTATCTCCTTTGGTTCGAAAGTTATCGAGGCAACGGTCACCCATCTACTGAACTCACACAAGAATGCTCGAATCTCCAACAATATTCAACCGATCGTATTAAAACTTGAAACTTGGCAGTAGAGTTAGGTAATGAACGCTCTTGCAAAATTTCAGCAATTTCAAACGTATAGTTACTGATATATAGAATTTTTTTTTTTTATTTTCAATGATTTATTAAAAATTTTCTACAGATGCTATCCTCACCAAATTTCGCAAACATTTTCGCGTTGGCATTCTACATCTAATAACCATGTTTGAATTCAATCGGTTCAGTATTTTTCGAGTAAATGAGGAACAAAAAACCACCAAATTTCAGAAAATTTCAGATGGCTATAACTCTGAAACCGTTTGGTCGATTATGCTCATAAACAAACTCAAATGTGGCATTCATATGCACAACATAACCTGAAATTTTCAAGCCGCTATCTCTTTCCGTTCTCAGGTTATCGTGACAAAAAAAATATTTTTTAATAATTTTTTTAAAATTTTCTAGCCATACGATTCGCCCAAAATTTCACAAACGTGCTTAGGTTCATATTCTACAACTACTCACCAAGTTTCAATTCGATCGGATTTATATTGGTTGAAAACAAAATTATTACTCGGAAACCACTCGGCCGATTATGCCCATTAACGAACTTGTCCGTCGTATTGCGATGCGCCACCCACCCTGAAAATTTCAAGTCGCTAGCTCTTTTCGTTCTCAAATTATCGTGGCAACGGACGGCCGGACGGCCGGCCGGACGGACAGAATCAAATTTGACCTCGGATTCTTCATCGGGGAGTCAAACTTGATCGTTTGAGACCAATTTCGTCAAAAAATTCGAAAGTTACAGACATTTGGGCAAAACTATAACGCGATGTTCTCCAGAACATACGCGCAAAAATTTGCATCCTTGGGTGAGTTCAATATCTCGATGGGTAACCGCTATGTATATGAATTTAAACAAGTGCGTCAAAGCAGACCTCAGGTCAGTGCTTTGCCAACTTTTTGGTGCTCTTGTTCCTCGGAACAGAGTGCTTATCAATTTGCCCGAATGTCTGTTATTTTCGAATTTTTAGCTGAAAATGGTCTAAGACATTTTCGTTCGACTCACTGAACAAGAATCCATGGTCGAAATCGATTCTGTCCGGCCGTAAGCATGATAACTCTCGACCGCGTTGAGCTAGACAGTTGAAATTTTCAGAGTAAGTTTGGGAGATGAATATTTTGGTTGAGTTTGATATTGGGTATAATTGGTCTGATGGTTTCGGAGTAACGAAAAAAAAAATTATTCCACATTAATATTTCAAATTAATTTTTTTTAAGATGCAATTTCATGATAAAAATCTATTCATATCATTTTCAACTCTATCAAACTAATACTTTAGGAGATATGATATTTTTAAAATTCCAACAGAACGGCTTCAGAACGGCAACAGAACGGCAACAGAGCGCCTTCATAATACTCACTGCGTCGCTATGAATTTCCTTAAGTGCAGAACGGAAGTGTTACGTGCCGCAATATTATCACCTGCATAATACTCATTGCGTCGCTACGAATTTCCTCAAGTGCAGAATGGTAGTGTTGATGTTACGTGGCATCAGTGGTGACGTGACATCATAGAACCAAGTTTATGATGCAGTTTTATCATAAGAATCCATTTATATCATTCCCAAATCTGAGAAACCAATACTTTCAGAGATATGATATGTCAAAGCATGAATAATTACTCACTAGTAGTTTGACAAGATCGCCAGAGCTCCTGCCCACAGAGCTTTCCCAAATTTTTTTATTTCAATCTTATACTGATTAGGGCGTCACACGAGAGCGAGATTCTTCTCGTCTCGTCTCGTTCTCGTCTAGTAAAAGCGAGACGAGACGAGACGAGATAGTCTCAAAAATAGGCGATACCGAGACCACATACAGCGCAACACGAGAGTCTCGTTTTTGGTCTTATAAATTTTTTGTTTTAAGTTTTATATACAACTCGCCTTTTTTCAACACCCACAGAAAACAATTGAATATGAAGAGTTTCCACTTTAATTACTCATATATTTTGACATAATTATGCATCGATCGTTCTAGAAATACACGATTTTTTAGAAGATTATTAATTCATTATGACCTTGCAATAATTGAGATTATTTGAAGAAAAAACAGAATTCACGCATAAAAACAGATGCCATTATGAATTCAATACTTAACGGACAACTTTTATTGCCCCTAAATCCCAATGCTTTGAGAATTTCGTCTCTATCTGAACATCTGGAGAAATTTATTCTCCTGTGCTCCTTGTAGTGAAGATGTGAATAATTATTGTATACATCTGTGGAACTACGTATAATATAACTGGTAAAGAAATGAAGGTATTCAATGTTTCGAAAAGTGTTATGTGGAATACGCCAAGAACACCCTCAATGATCCACCCACTGGGAAGGTATTCTTTGAAAACTATACCAAATTGTTCAATTCTATTGAAAAATGTATCGGCATCGGTAGCCTATTTAAAACATCAACAAAACTTCCGAAATATTGGAAAGCTGAGTTTGAAGAATATTTGTTTTTAGAAAGAACAAATACGAATCAAAATATTTTGCAGTGGTAGAGAGTGATGAAAAAGTTCTTCCTCCACTTTCCAAGATGGCAGATGATTTATTAATGGCTAAATCCGTACCTGTTGAAAGATTATTTTCCACAGCAGTTATGATCATGGCAAAACATGTACATCATTGAAAAATGATGTGATGCAAGCGTGATTATGATTGAATTCTTGGTCATCGAGTAATTTAAAAGTTGGAATTATCAGTGTTTAAAATTAAAAATAATATGTACATGTACAAATATTTTTGTATAAGAGCGTAATAATATAGCTTTACAAAAGTATTCATTATTGTATACCATTTCGTTTATATATTATAATATTTATTATCGTTATTCAGAATTAAGCGAGACGAGACGAGATAACTGAAAACGAGACGAGAACGAGACTTAAACGAGACTTAATTTTTTTGGAATTGGCGAGAGCGAGACGAGATTTTTTATACTCTCGTCTCGTGTGAAGCCCTATCACTGATTGAACTTTTATTAGTAAATTATGAATTGTTGATCATTTCCGACGCTGTCAAATCTCAATAATGTAGTATTCCGAAGCTACGAACAAATACAAAAAATTGGGAATTTAATGCACCAAATAAATTATGCATTTCGTTTTTGATGTGATGCACCAAATAAATGAAATTTTCAGGGCGCCCTTGGTGAAAAAAAAAGTTAAAAATACCAGAAATTAAATTTCGTGGAGTCGATTTTCTCGAAACTTGAACTTCTTTGTTACATAACCACTCAATATTTATTGTCCGCCTACAAGGTTGTTCCGAAAATATTTTGTTGAAAGATATGTCGTCGAAAAATATACACAATAAATTTATATAAAAAGCTGGGCATATTTTTCGGGAAAGATCGGAGTGCACTTTGACTGCATCAAATTTATCCGGAATTTTATTGCTCTGACACCATTTCGAATCGTGTCTGTGTCTGCCCGAAAACCACGGAATCGAGGATAAAAAGCCTCCACCGATATTTCCCCGCATTAATTGTATCATAAAACAATTTTATGTACTATTTTCGAAATTTATCGACCGCAGGAATTTCAAACGTTATAAAAATAGACAAACAATGGCTTTTTTAAAAAGAGTCAGCTGTTCGGCGTTTCATCATTTTGAATAATGGTATTTTATAATAGAAATATTATTAGGATACAGCAAATTTACATCATAAATCGGGCGGCTTTCATGAAATGACATCGGATTCAGTTTATATCGCGGTTGATGAAGCGCGAACTCCCTTGTTCCAAACGGACGATGTTTTTGTTGGCCTTTGTCTTGAACCATTGATGTACTCGATGCCCGGAGATGAAAGGCATAAGACAATAAGCAGTTGGGACGTTTATGCTCTGCTGGAATTGATTTGTGGAGATTAGTATGGATAATTGTAGAAATTTGACTATTTTACATGCATACATGTTTGGTTTGTGCTAGATCTGAGATGTCTAAAACCCCAGTGTTTTCACTCATTCGATTGTATTTTATGATTTCTCGTACATAATTCCTTCGAAATCGTGCAGCGAGAGTTGATGTTGCATCCGCTTCCTGATATATTCACGATTCATTTTTGCGCATTTTATGGAGCTATTATTTTGCCCAAATCTCTATAAAATCAGAATTTTGAGCGGAAAATGATCTCAAACGATTACATTTATTATATTCAATTCAGTCCCTCCTCGAACATGATTGATAACTTCCGTACGTAGACTTGAAATTTGACTGGTAAATTTGTATCCTGAATACGCCGGTCCAGTTCGCCAATGCGCAGAATCCAGCAAATAGTTCGGAGATATTCCGTTGAAATTTTATTTTTCTAATATTTATACAACTACTAGCGGCCCGGTACGTGATTCGCTACGTATAAAGTGAAATAATAAAAAAAATTGAATTGGAACATCAAATTCATTTATTCAAACAAAAAATATTTTATTAATTGCTAGCTTTTTAAAACTTAATCCAAAACATTTGGATAAACAATTTTTTTCGGCAACCGTCCGGGAAGTGCCCACTTCCCGGACGCTTTTTCTTTGAGAAAGAAGCATTTCCCGGCCTAGTCCGGGAAGTACGTACTTCCCGGACTAGGCCGGAAGAATCACGTCGTTGTGGTCATTGTAAATACATTATGAAAATCTTGGTAGGTATATTTTTGATAAATGAAGTTACCATGGCACTGATGAGAAAACGGTTGACAGTTCATATAAAATTAGTTAACATGTTATATTTTCTGTTCTGTTTAATTTGAATAAGAATCAAAATATATAAAAAAGAAATGTGTCGTCTCATTGATTTTACACGGTTGCCGAAAAAATATTGTACGCAACACCCCCGAAAAAGGTTTTTTTGGACTCATAGACTTCTAGGACTCGCTTACGCTCGTCCTAGAATTTTGTCTATTCGTCCAAAAAAACCCTATTTTCCGGACTTGTTACGTAAATTACTATTTTTTCCATTTTGATCATGAAAAACAAACGGCTGGGGGTTTTTCATTTTTGACCATTAATTTTCTGCTTAATGTTTGAATTTTTTGAGTAATTTTAATGGAAAAATCCGTCTGGTCGAACGGATTTTCATTATAGATTTGGTAACTTAACGAAAAGATCCAAATCCCAAGATATGTTTACTGCAGTAACATTCGCTTAAGTTTTTTATTGGGTAAAAATGACAAAATTTAAGAATAAGCTATTTCGGACGCTCCGAGATTCGATCCCGCTGCCCCGCGAGGCTCGGGAGCTATAAATTCCCAATCTAACGCCTCAGCTCACTCGGCCACGTTGCCTACGTGAATCAACTCCGATTGTGTACCAAATAAAGATTTTTAGTACTGGGATGATTTCCGTCTTTCGATTTTCAGAATATCGTCAATCCTGTCAAGCGATCGATCGAAATCGGTACTCGTTCATATATCTCGCAGATTTTCTAGACGATTCCGTTCGAAATTCACATTCGATTTGACATTTCTCGTCGCTCGTTCAGACCGTAAACGTCAGAAATACGTGAAACGTCAGAATTTTGTCGATTTTCGGGAAAAGTCACATTTTTCTATTGTTCTTCCGGGAAAACGATGATCGAAAAAAGGGCTCCGTTACGGACTAATTTCGAATCACGTCTTCGCTTTCCCGCAAATACCGTCGTTCTGAACGCCACCGTTCCTCCGAATTCCTTTCCACAATTTTGCTCCTTTTGCCGAAATCGACGTTTTTTCGCCTTTTCGCTTGATAATAGTATCCTTGAGCAACACGCTTGAAGGATTCTCTATTATGACACAATTATCTCGGTATTATCAAGGCCTTAGGGGTATTACTACTGATTATTTCTTTGAGAAATATTATTTAAATCGCTGGATTTATATTTACATATATTTCTTGAAATTTATCTGATATCTCAAAGTTTCAATATATTCACGAATGTGTTTAGTACCTACCTATTGAATTAGGGGAGATACCGAAATAGCGGAAAGATAATATTTTTTATGAAAGAAACATCTTGGGAGGTGTTTGAATTGAATATTTTGTGAAATAGCACAAATAATAAAAAAAACAAATATGAATAAAATAAAAGTTTATTTTATGGTTTCACAATTCGTTATATCTCAATTTTCTTCCTCACTTCTCTCTTTGGAGGCGGTGGCACAGCCGATCCTGTGAAAATAGTTCCTTTGTTGGTCACATCGCTTCAGTGAACCTACAAAATTATAATTTCATAAAGTATCATATTTGCATTGAGCAAACATCCTAGTGCTAAGCAGTTTTGTTTTACTGCATTGGAAGTATGGACTTTTTTCTCGAATTTTAAACGAATAAATAAAAATATTTCATCAAAATGATGAATCACTGAAGTTGTTTTGGAGTATTAATGATGAAAATCCGTATTAAATAGTTTATTTCTGGGTTTGCTCTCCCAAAGTCTGAAAAATATCTATAAAATAAAAAAATTATTATTTCGTGAATTGCTTCTGAAAAAGAAACACAAGATCAAAGTTGTAGCAATTCACACCAATAGAAATATAGGAAAATGTATCTTTTCACTTAATTAAAGCTCAAATACTGGTCATACAATAATCAATCAGTCTTTCAAAAACTTCATTTACCTACTCGAACTTGATCAATTTGATTGGTATTCTCCGATCTTATGTTTCCTCTCGGGTTTTTCTACGAAGATGTAATGCCCAAACTGTAAGAAATATTTTTTTCCGTAATATATTTCGTAATACACGCTCATGATAAGGGCCAGATCGCAGATACATTTACAGAAAAATATTGAACATGAAAAACTAATCAAGACTAAATAATATCGTCAATGAGTATTACAATCAATGCAATAACAAGTCAAATAGAGAAAGAATTTGAATTATAAGAACAAAATAATTGAAATGTAATAAATAAAGAAATGAACTAAGTAATAAGGTTTACTGACAAAAAATCGCCCGGAAGGAAATCATCTCTGAAACTCTTCGATCGAACGCCAAAAGTTAAATGACTAGAACCGGAATATCGCCTCTAAGGCACATTCTCTTTCTGTTTATAATGAAATTATGTTTTTTTACAGCAATGCCTTTTCAATCGAAAAACTGGATATATTCCTTCAGGCCTTCTATACAATAAAGAACTACAACATGCTAACTAATATACTCGCCGGTTTATTATCAATGCTTACGCATCTCTTTCAAACAACTTGAACTATTTCATTCGCACTATTTGGGATGGTTTAAATATACAGACTAATCTTAAATATACAGCCTGAACTGGATATTACGAAGAAACTCTTTTGATTTTCAGAATACAGGTATCCAATTCAACATTGATTTAATGAAAATATACTATTATTATAGGCGATATTAATGATTTAAATAATACTTATTTTTTATCAGCTTTTTATAAGCAATGTTTGACGATTAGGTACAATCCGCCAAGTTAAAATCATAAGAGGCAATTATTATTTAATCGATGATGAACTTATTCACGAACTGTCAGAACAGTTCAAATTGCACTGGATCGGATTGATCTGTGTCTTCCTGATGAATTCACAGTAATCGTACCCTCATCTCTGATCCATACATCCACTACATATATTAATTATGATATCTAAGTTAAAGATTTATTTCAAATAACCATATGAAGAATTATTGACAGCCTACAATATTGCCCATAGATAAAACATGAAAAAACCGTCCTATCTCGTAATATCTTTATGTACCCAAACCAGCTATCTCATACATTCCACGACTGAAGAACCCTTCTGTCAACATGCATATTCCGACCCTTTTTCCATTTTCCCGGAATTATGAAATCTACGAGAAAGCCGTTCCACACATCGACTTACTGACATACAGTACTCGTAAAATATCAACTCCCTATCATTATCGATGTTACAGGAACTCCCCAGACATGACAGACTGACAGACCACTTATCATCTGGCCCCGCGAGCTTCCTCGTAATATGATGTTATAGCTTGCCGATCCTCTCAATCATTCTCGTCACTTTTCCGGCCTAACCAAAATCCTGATCCAGGACCGCACACGGCCGTAAGGATGAGGGGGAAGAAGGAATATTGAAAAAAATTGTTATGGGATGTACAAAATTGAAATAGGTCCGGAAAAAGAAGTAGAAACTTGGCTGGAAGTAAAACGACTTCAAGCTTTGAAATTTCAGTATGTTCAAAATATCAATATCTGTCGAAATAAATGAAAGACAGGCAAGAACCTTACGGTGTAATGGTTCAATAGCTATCAGCATGGTTATATTCTTTCTAATAAGAATAATATCATTATTTATTATTGCTGAATAAAGGATACCAGAGCAGCGTGATCTGTGATCTGTTTCAAGGGTAAAATGTTGCTGTAGTAGGTGTTTTATGAGGTGATAGTGCCGTGTAAGGTAGCCCGTGAGGGGGTGTCGTATATTAAATTCCATTCCATTTATGGCTTCACATTTAATAATATAAGGTAAAAAACCATAGAATAGAAAAGAAATATGTATGCGCAATCTGGAATCAATGTATCCAACTCAATCATTAAGATCAGCTCTGCTTATTTACTTCTTGGCAGACCAAAATACAATAGGTCTCTTGCATGAATTTTTTCTACTCTCACTCTCTTCTCGTGTCTGTCAGCATTGGCTGTAACGAGCAGATGGTACATTTTAATTACGTCATCCGTCATAACAACGATTCAGAAGTGTTTCACCTCATTTGAAATAGGCCTCTTGCATGTTACACGAAATACCATATGTTCATGTTTTTCAGAATCTACTTCAATACCAGATCATCATGTATGCCCTCATACACTTTCATAATTTATAAAATTTGAATACTTCGGAACCAATTGAAATCGATAAATCAAGAAGCAATTTCAAATGAGGTGAAACGCTTCTGAATCGTTGCTATGACGGATGACGTAATCAAAATGTACCATCTGCTTGTTACAGCCACTGCTGACTTCGAGCCCATTATAGGGAGCTGTGTTACACTGGAATAAAGAGTGAAACGGACACGAGAAGAGAGCGAGAGTAGATATGACGGGTTGACGGGTTACGTCACGGACTGGCACCAAGTTTCGATCGTTTGAACAGGCATTATGTGCAACCAAATTTGAATGATCGTTTTCTCGTTGAAAATTGAAATTTTTGAAGGCGGTTGAACTTTTTCAGTATTCTTATGGATATAACAATCGAGTCCAATAATGAAACAAAATCATGCAAGAGAACTATTGCTTCTTGATTTACCGATTTTCAATACCGAAATATTCAAATTTTATAAATTATGAAAGTGGATGAGGGCATACATGATGATCTGGTATCGAAGTAGATTCGGAAAAACATAAACATATGGTATTTCGTGTTACATGCAAGAGACCTCGGAACAGAGTGCTGGTCAATTTGCCCAAATATCTGCAGTTTTCGAATTGTTGGATGAAAATGGTCTTAAACGATTTGATTCGCCTTATTGATCAAGAACCTGTGGTCAAAATCGATTCTGCCAGCCAGTCCGGCTGGCCGGCTGTCAACACGATAACTCTCGAACGGAACGAGCTAGACAGTTGAAATTTTCAGAGTAGGTTTGGGAGATAAATATCACGATTGAGTTCGTTATTGGGAAATATCAGCCTGATGGTATCGGTGTAACGAAAAAAAAAATTTTTTACATTACGAATTTAAAAATTCATTTTTTTCTGAGATGCAGTTTCATCATAAGAATCCATTGATATAAATTTCTATTTATAATAAGCTAATACTTTCGGAGACATGATTTTTCAAAATTTAAATAATGATTCTTTATTCTATGATTTCACAGAATGCTGTAATCGAAAAGTACGTCCGTATTTGTATCTATGAATTTCATAATCTGTTTTCATACATATCATCTTATCTAGCGATAAGACACATGTCATATTTATTTCTGGTTCTATTCAAAATTCGTTACTCATGAGATAAAATACCTCCTGTTCTAGAAAACAAAGTATAATTGAATGCAAAATGACCAATGAAATAACCTCAGCCATCGTAGAATTATGAGGATTACAGGATATTATAATATTCGGGTGATAATATAATGCCCTTGGATAATCCATATGATCATGGAAATATAAATTTTGGTAAGTTAGTAAACTTTGGTTCAGAATATCTCCAGTAAAGAAAAACTGTAATATGGCCTAAGTTTCAATTAATTTAATATAATTTTCGAGAGTAGATTTGAGGAATGAATATCTCAGATAAGTTCGTTATGGGGCAGAATCGGTCTAGTGGTTTCGGAATAATTATTTTTGACACTCTTATTTTTTTTTAATGGTACTTTTCCATTTAATTTCTTTTATGATGCAGTTCTATTGATATAATTCCCAACTCTGAGAAAACAATACTTTGGGAGATATGATTTGTCAAAGTGTGAACGAGAGCGCCAAAGCCCCTGTCCACAGGGCTTTTCCACATTTTTACATGTATTGCAACATTTCGTGAGAATCGTACCACTAGAAAAAACATTTCATAAAAAAAATCAAAATTTTCTTCAAAAATATTATATTTCATATACCATCTCTGAAATTCTGCTGAAATTTCGGACAAACCTTCGAGCAGCATTTTATTTTCCCAATGTTTCCAAAATTGCACATCCCATCGATTGAAATCTAGTACTCGGTTAAAAAAGACGACTTGCAGATTCATGCAGTATTTCGAGAGTGTTGAGGCCTGAATAGACAAAAGAACATGCGCGCAGAGGCTCATGACTTCACGTCAGTGCTTTTTAAGATTTTTTTCTCGTTTTGGGCTGTATTCAATTTTTTTTTCGCGCTGTACCATGGCCCGATTTTTGAGACCATACGTGGGTAATTATTGTAATGGTAGGCACTGATAATAATCAATAGAGGTAACCATGGTTTATCATACCATAATTTGTAATCTCTTCGCATTACTCATAATCTCTAGAAGCATCTTTCATTATTACTATTTTAAAAGTGGATATTTCTAAAGATACGAGTAGCGAAAGAAGATTACAAATCATAGTATGATAAACCGTGGTTATCTGTAGTGATCACCATTGGCGGGTTTTAAACCATTACAATTATTACAAATATATGGACAAAAAGATCAGACCCTGGTACAGCAAGAAAAAAAAATTAGTACGGCCCTAAACGAAAAACCGTGAAGCCGGTTTCATTCAGTTTCCTTATGGTTTTCCCGTACCTCTAACAGCAAACGTAGACGTGTGGGAAAAGGAACCCCATTGAAGCTCGGCAGATATTGAATTCTACAGGTGTGGGATTCTTAAAATATCATATTGGGGAAACTTGAGGCTCAATATATCTCGGTTCGAGTTTTATATGTTTTGTAGACGTTTCTATATCGATATTGTGGGGCGCATATACAAGATTTACGACCCCCTGCGAACACTTCGAGATTACTTTATTTTTTCTTGGAGATGGAAATAGAGGTTGGTATTTCTTGAGCCCTTCTGACAGAATGATGAAATTTTTCCATGAGAGATGAGTAGAGAGGAGAGTGTAGACCTTGGTCGATAGCGATCTGACTGAAATAGTCATCATTTTTTCATTATATTGCACATTTTTGTTGCGCTGTTCAACAGAACACAGTGCTCATCAATTCATCGGAATATTTTTAATTTTCGAATTTTTGTCCGAGAATGGTCTGCAACGATTAGATTCGACTCACTAATCAAGAATGCCAGGTCTAACTTGATTCTATCCGGCCGTTCAGCCGTCAGCACGATTACGCTCGAACGCAATGAGTTAGAGAGATTTTCAGTTATTTGCAAAATTTCAGCAGATTCTGACTCATATTTCGGAAATTTAAAATTAAAAAATTGGTTCAAGCCCCGTGGACAGGAGTTTTTTGGCGCTCTTGTTCAAACAGACAAATTATATTTCCGAAAGTATTGGTTTCTCAGAGTTGGGAATTATATCAATGGATTCTTATTAACTGCATCATGAAAAAAAATTAAATTTAAGAAAAGTGTCGATTAAAAAAAATGCTTCAAAAATTATCATTTGAAAAAAAGACCAATCTGCAATGCTATAATGCTTCAAACATTGTCATTAAATTTATTTATCAAGATTAAATAAGCAATCTGCAATGATTCAACCTCGTGGATACCTAAGGAAAATATCATCGAAATGTCTAGAGCGAGGCTGGAGACAATTATAGCAGATTGACCATTTATTCCTGATATCTGAGTAGGTAGAGGCTGACGAACAAATTATTTTAAAAGTTCAAAATATATTAATAAAATACTATCCTCTTTTCATAATTTAAAATTTAATAGTTCATAGCACGAACAGTAATTTCTTTTGATGATTCCATTATGTTCTTCTTTCCTATTGCCTTTACAAACTACATAATTAAAATGATCCAATTCTAAATCTTCTGAAACATCATCCCCAATATTTATACATAAATTATTCAATATGTAATCAGTCATAATGATTTTCGGTTTCAAAACAGTCTTGTATATATTCACAAATTCAAGAATCGGATACTTGTACTCCAACAGAAAATATTTTCAAACTACGAATTGACAAGTCTCCAATAGCTTGATAAGATTTTTGAGACATTTATGAATAGTGAACACAGACAGATTCTATGTTCACATTCTGTGAATACATAGAACAACGATGTATTATTGAAATTTTGAAAAATCATATCTCTGAAAGTATTTGCTTGTTATAGTTGAAAATAATATCGATGGATTCTTACGATAAAACTGCATCTTAAAAAAAATATTTTGAAATTTGTAATGTGAAAAATAAATTGTTTTCCGTTGCTCCGAAACCATCAGACCTATTCTGCCCAAACAACCTGCCCTAACAAATTGAGATGAGATATTTATCCCCTTAACCTACTCTGAAAATTTCAACTGCCTAGCTCATTCCGTTCGAGAGTTATCGTGTTAACGGAGGGCCGGCCGGAAAGAATCGATTCCACGGATTAAAATCATTCAAGACAAATTTTAGAAAATTACAGACATTTGAACAAATATATAAGCACCCTGTTCCGAACAATAAGAGCGCAAAAAAAAATTTTTCTGGTGAAACGATATTCTAACGATACGATATTTCGCGAAAATTGACACGTCGGCATTCTACAATTAATTGCCAATGTTTATTCGGCATGGTTTTGTATATTTTGAGTAATTGAGGAAAAAAACAAAATTTAAGATGAGTATACCTCCGAAACCGTTTGGCCGATTATGCCCAACAACAAACTGAACTGTCCTATTTGGAAGTGCAACCTACCCTTAAAATGGCAAGTCGCTATCCTCTTTACGAAAGTTATCGTGGCAACGGTCTCCCATCCAGCTACTGAACTGTTCCAAGGCTGCTCGGATCTCCAACATATTCCAATCGTGTTCAAATGTGGAACTTGCTTGTAGAGTTAGGTTTTGAATACTTTTGCAACATTTTAGCGCTATCGCAAGAATAGTTTCCGAGATGCAGAAATTTTTTCAATGATTTTTTTTTAATTTCCTTCAGAAAATTACAGATATTTAGGTAAAATGATAGCATGCTGTTCCGCAGAACATACGCTCAAAAATAATCAATCATTAAAGGATACTTTGAGCGTTCATCACTAAATGGTTCCTTTCTGTGTTTTCTCTCCCAAAGTATAAAAATATCAATCAATTAAAAACTGTTATTAGTTAGAAATTGCTTTTGCGTTAATAACACCAGATACAAGTTAGAAGCAATATATAGAGCAATGTTGCCTAATACACAGTAACGAAACAACATAAACGATGAAATAACTATTCTGTAACGTTTCGGAGACTTAATTAGACTTCCATATCGTTCACAAAGAGGATATATACAGAATTAATTTTTGCGGATAGTTATTCTGAAATTATCAGTGTGACAATTTTCAGTCCCACAAAGAAGTCTCATGAAGGAATCTGATTTAGCATCTGAAAAGTTACAAAATAGTTGTTCTATTATTGCGTGTTGTTTCGTTACTGTTTATTATTCAACCAACATTCTTCTAATATCTAGTGTTTCTAAGGAAGAAGCAATTTCAGACAATTAGATTTTTTTCTAAAGATATTTTTCAAAGGGAGAAAAATCCCAGAAAACAAATTATTGAAAAAGAAAATTAAGGAAATCGAATAAAATTATTAACTTTCTCACATATCATACGTCTTTGAACTAATAAATAGGGTTCATCTGAGATCTAAGCAATATCAGTTAAATTTTTCAATTTTTTTCAGATATATTTAGACTTCTCTGATGTGTATATTAACATAAATTAAAACATTCATTGTCAATTCATTATACAATTCTTAACCATTGACAAATGATCGAATCGCTTCCGTTCCAGCGCTTTCACGCAGATCGCAAAGGCAATCCTTTAATCCGTTTCATATTCAAGACCATTAAATTTAACACCGTCAATTTTTCAAAAATGTCATGACGTATTAATTCACACTGCATATTAAATGGAACAACGGATAATCCCAAGGCACAACTAATTGTATATTAATGTAGCCGAATTAAAATTGAGCCATTAGGCGTACGACTGCGAGCAACCTGCACGCTAGACCTACGGATTTGCATAAAAAGCATACGCGTATGCAGCTGCCACGTTCAAGTAATGAAATATGGTGCCTTATGGTAGTTGAAAATGTATTCAAAATAATTAATATAAAAATAATTCGTATTTTATAAGAAGAATATTAATTGACAATTCCTGCTTCATTATTGTCATTTAATGGCTAGAGAAGATAGCAAGATTCCAGAAATCCATTGATTTCAACATCAACGAAAAGAATGCTTGTTGCTTTTACCATAATTTGAGCACTCCGGTTGATAGAAAAACAATTGAAACAAATTGGTAGCGCGGCGTTTTAGTGGATTCTGATGGATAGTTTCAGAAATATAAATTTTGTGATAAAATTTTTTGAATTTTTTTTTTCTAGTGATGCAATTCTCATGAAATTTTCTCAAAAATTAGTACGTCGTCATTCTACAAGTAATCGACAAGTTCAAATTGGATTGAATCTTCCTTTTTTGAATTATCGAGGAAATAACATTTCAGATGAGTTCGCCAATGTGACACCATTTGACCCAAGTTATTCACCCTAGCCTTGGAAAACGGGTTTAAACTCGTGGATTGGAATAATAAGGGTCTAAATGTGGATGGCGCACGCTTGAGTAATTTGAGGTTCGCGTACTGATTAGTGAAGATATAGAAGAACTGAAAAACTTGTTGCAGGACCTGAACGAACCCTTAAAACAAACGGGACTCAAAATGAATCTACATAATACTAAAATAACGAGCAACACGCGACACAATATAACAATTGACAACGTTTCCCTGGAGAACGTCCATTAGTATGTATATCTCGGCCACACCATCAAAATCGGCAGAGAAAATCAAATAGCCGAGGTAAAACGAAGGATTCAACAATCGTGGGCAGCTTTTGGGACACTCAGCTTTATACTGAAGAACAAGGAGATACCAATTAGTCTCAAGCGTAAGGTATATAATAATAATAATAATAATAATAATGACTTTATTGACACAGAAAAAAAAATATACACAGTACAGAAAAGAATTAATTAAATAATTATCAATCTTAGGGCGGAGTTCAGATGGACACAATTTGTATCCCCTGCTCTTCCACTCAAACCCTAAACAAAAAATTTATTCATAAATAATGGATATGGCTAATGAAGTAAAACATTATTGAGGAATTTGATGTGCAGGCATTTCTTGACAATTTCATGTACTAGAGCAGAAGGGGTAGAAGGACGTAGCAATAAATCTCAAGTTAAATGTTCACTCAATTACCAGTTTGTTCACTCAACAGAATTTTAGTCAAGGCAACTTTAAAAGCGGCAATAGAAAGCGATCCCAACGATATGTACGGCAATGAATTATAAATTTTATATATGTTATATGTGAATGATCTTTGAAAAACGGACAATCTATGGGGTGGAGGGGATATCAATCCGCGGCTTCTTGTATTTACATCATGGATATCACCTCTAAACCGAACTTTTCTGTACAAATATGCGGGCTTTTTGGTCAACACAACTCGATAGTACAAAACTGACTGAGCCAATCTAAATCTATTGGACATATTCAACCACTTAACATCCTTCAGCTTGTGAGAAATATGGTCAAACTTCCTTATTCCGAATATAAATCTCAAACATGAGTTCTGTATCTTCTGTATCCTATACAACGTTGCCTTGTCAAGACATGGGTAATACACCTGCGAGCAATAATTGAATCTTGACAGAACCAGGGCGTTACAAAGGTTAACTTTCAATGAAGAAGGCAACGAAGATCTATGAGGATACAGCAATCTCAAAGCGTAAATAGATTTCTTTATGCAACCTGCAACATGTAGCCTATACCGAAACGTGTTATCCATAATCAAACCTAGGTTACGCACGCTCTTGATAATAGGTATTATTTGTCCGCTTATTTTGAATGCTGCAATGTTTGTTATGAAAGAACAGCGATCCTCATTCCCAAACAGAATGGCCTGTGATTTTCCAGGGTTAATCCTCAACTGATGCTCCCCAGATAATTTCCGGATTATAGCTAAATCCTCATTCACTCTACTAATACCCTCTTCAGCATCATCTGGATGGAAACTGTAGTAAAGTTGGGTATCATCAGCATAAAAATGGACACTACAATGTTTGAGATAATTTTTGAACAGGTGAGTGTACACAATAAAGAGTATAGGCCCCAAAATTGAACCTTGGGGAACGCCCGTTGAAAGTATTGAGGAGTTTGAGGTAATATTATTTATTTTAACTTGTTGAGTTCTATTCTGAAGATAACTGGCCATAAGTGAGACGGCGGCTTGGGATAACCCGAGGTATTGAAGAATGGCAAGCAGAATTTTATGAGAAATAGTGTCAAAAGCCTTCGTGTAATCCAGTAACACCAAAACTGTGATGAGACCACCATCGGTTGCAGTTATTATGTCATCAGTTATTTTTAGAAGTGAAGTGGTGCAACTATATCCCGGTCGAAATCCAGACTGGGTATCGGGTATGATGTCATAAAGCGATAGGTGATCTCTTAAACGTTTTGATAAAGCCTTTTCGAATATTTTTGATATGGTCGGCAATATACCAATTGGTCTCAAATCAGAATAATCATTGACACTATTCGATTTCGGATATGGCACAACCAAAGCCCTCTTCCAAACAACAGGAAAGTAGCTACTAAGTATGCAACTGTTAATGATATGGACAATAAATTCCAATATATAGGGGCAACATATTTTGAGCATGCGCAAATTTGTCTCGTCCACACCTGTAGCATTAGTTTTAATGTCATCAAGGTATTCCGCAACTTCAGCCACACAGACCAATGAGAAATCTGTTTTTGATGTGAAATCACAAAATAAGTTCTCATTATAAAACCTAATCATATCACCAGACACTTCTCCGCTTGTAGGTGACGCAATATTGACAAAATACTCATTTAGTTCGTCGACATCGGCCAGAACATCAGGTATGCTGGTTTTACCAGCTTTACCTATATTTAAGTATCTCAAGTTCTTCCATAAACTACTGGAGCTTTGATTTCTCATTACTTCCGAAAAATATCTAATTTTTTCCCTACGAATAGCCAAAGTGGTAGAATTTCTTAGAGATTTGTACGAATTCCAATCAGCTAACGATCTAAACCGCCTATATTTGCCCTTCATCCTATCACGCTCATCCATCCTTCTCTTTATTTCAGGCGTCAACCAAGGAGCAGAGGCTTTTGTTATACGACGCGTTACAAATGGAGCTCTTCGGTTGAACAAATCCAGAAGTACATTATTGAAATGATGTATCTTATCGTCTATAATCTCCATTCTAAATATATCCCGCAGGGATGAATTGTTGAGATCAGTTAAAAAAGATTCCGATGAAAAATATTTGAAATCTCTGTAAGTGCGAATGTTTGGTCCCCTCCTGACTGGTGAAATACCAATTGAAAATCGTACCAAGTCATGGTCGCTATATGCATAATCAACAACATCACTCATATCGATTATATCAGGAATATTTGTAACTACGTGATCCAATAATGCATCGTACCTAGTTGCCTTATTGACTATTTGAGTTAACCCAAATGCATCTAGTGATTCCAAATAAGCGGTACACTCACGTGACTCAGGTTTCAACAAATCTACATTCATATCACCTATTATAAATAGATTCTTAGAGTAAGCAACCGATTCCATGAGTAAATTTTCCATATCATCTAAAAGCGATTCCAACTCAGTTTTTGGAGGCTTGTAAACAACACACACTAAAATTTTCTGGCAGCCGGCATCGACCAAAATGCAAGTACACTCCAACGATAAATTCAAATTAACAATATCATACCGAAAGACATTCTTCAGATAGACACCCACTCCACCTCCTCTAGTGGGACGGTCATTTCTTACAAAATTGTAACCATTAATATGAATACTCTCATCAGGATCTCCTCTCAGCCACGTTTCGGTTACTCCTATTAAATCAAAATTACAGCTTTCAACTACATTTCTAAACTCCTCAAAATTTGATAATAGTGAACACACATTTAACAATCCCGCAGAAAACTTATCTGCCATCTGCATACCAAGCATTCGAGTAAAAAATAATGAAAATACAAAAGTTGAAAATTAATACAATGTATGATAATAAATCAATGAATTTATAAACACCCTATAGCCCCAAAAGTAAAAAAAAATATACATATATTAACAACCCAAATGAAATAAAATATATACGTATTTCGCTGTGCAATCTCCTCTCCAATTATAACTTCGCCAATCCACTGCTTCAGCTCCCAATCAGTCAATCCTCCAGGTCTATAGTACTTTTGATGATTTTTTTGGAATTACCATCGTGTGCGTAAATTCTACAGTTGTGAGTCCATACGTTCTTTATCCCAAATCGGTTCTTACATTTAACATAGAGATCGTAATTTGATTTGGTTAAATCTTCAGCTATTACTATTCTGGAACCTTTGAGTTTATTCTTATTCTTGTAGACAACATTTCTACAAGTCATATTTGAAAACTGGACCATAATTGGTCTGGATAGTTTAGAAATATTTTCCTTCTCTCTCATCAAACCTACTCTGTAGCATGAGTCAATTTGTATCTCAGCGTTTTTCAGCTTCAGTTTATCACGAAGAATTGCAGCAACAGTATCCACAGTATTATCATTTTTCCCTTCCTCCACACCAATAAATCGTAGATGTGGTAACTTGAACTGTTGTTCTATAATATTCAGTCGACTTTTTAAATTTTTGTTACCTTCCTCCAAGTTTTGGATCTCAGTTTTAAATCCATCAATTTGTTTGACTAGTTTATCAAATTTAACACTCAGTTGTTTCGATACGAGATCCGCAACAGATTGTGCCAGGATTGACAAAAACTTCTTATCGTTAAGTTTCTCGTCGATAATAGTCTTGACATCAGCTTGTTGTTGGGATGTGAGAACCATTTTAATAACACAAATTTCACTGTTAATAACGACTATGAATGAGTTGAATATTGCGCAACTCGATAGAGATTTCTATACTCTACAAAATGATGTCAATTTAAAGACTTCAGAACCACAATGACCACTAAAAAACTGCGATTTGAGACAGAGCTGAATTTTCACATCTATATCATACGAAGCATCATATGATAGTTGCATACTGCCAGTGAGTACATATGGGTTAGAAACGATGGCCTTGACAGTACTAACAGTACTATTCGGAGTAGAACAGGAGTAACAGACGTCTTGAGTCGTGTAGCGAGGCTTAAATGGCAATGGGTTGGCCAACTTGCAAGAGATAACTCAGAAAAATTGACACAAAGAATAACAAACTGGAGACCCAGAGAAACAAAAAGAAGTGTAGGGAGACCACAGAAGAGGTGGATCGACGATGTGAAGAATGTAGCCGGAAAACAATGGGCGAGAGTTGCACACGACCGAAATACATGGAAATGTTTGGAAGAGTCCTATGTCCAGCAGTGGAAGAATACAGGCTGAGAATGAAAGAAGAGTATAACGAAATATTATAGATATATTATAGAACGGATAGTTTCTGAGACACGCAAATTTTTTTAATGATTTTTTCATAATTTTTAACTGATACGATCCTCAGGAAGTTTTGCATAAATTTTCCTGTTGACATTCTACAAATCATTAGCAAGTTTAGGTTGGATCGGATTTTTATCTTTTGAGTTATTGAGGAAATGGCAACAACATTTCAGAGGGTTATAACTCCAAAACCGTTTGGCTGATTATGCCTATTAACGAACTTACATAGCTGCAGTATTCATACGAAAACAAAATCATAAATCATAAACTTCTTGTCGTACTTATTCAACTGAGTATTATATTTATTTATTTATTATTTTGCCTACAAATACAAGACAAATTTCATACACATTTTTTTGGATTTTTGTTTTTCATTAATCGGTTTAGTCTTAGTTAATAAAGACCTAAGATCATTTTGAGTCTTGAAAACGGTTCTTATATTGAACTTAGAACCGTTTCTCTTGATTTTTTCCGAAAGGCCGCGAACATAAGGTATTACGTTCAATGGATTGGTTTGTTGTTCTTGTTGGTTATTTTGTTATTTCTATCTGCATTCATGATATATGTATTTATGAATTTTCTCGGAAATCCATTGTCTTCATGATATTTTTTGATTAAATCAATTTCATAATTTTGATTTTCAAGAGTAGAACATATTAGATAGAGCTATAGTAAAATGTTTTAATAACAACCAAGCTGAGGATTTGTATAGAAATTCAAATATCTATTACTAACTTTGTATGTGTCTGCTTTCTGATGATACTCGTTTCAAAATGGTTTGGAAACATCTAGAAAATAAAGCTGATTATTCTTCTCTTTTTCCAAACTGAATTTTATTGTTGGTTCTTTAGAATTCATGAAATCAAGGAATGATGAAACTATTCTCTACCATGTTGAAAAATTGCAAATATATTATCAATAGATCGCCACCAAGTTCCATATCCATAATTTTTTCTTTAAAATTATTATTATTATTATTATAAAGAAGTCCAGAGTTGAGGCATAAGCCTATGAACTCAGAGAAAGGAAGACAAGTTGAAAACATTGCAAGCATATGAAATGAGAACAGTAAAAAGAAACAGCAACAAACATAGTAGGGTTTAATGAATTGTTCAGATGCGAAAGGCGATGTCAAACCAGGCATCAAGTCTGTTCTTGAAAGAGTTCACCGAGAGTGCATCCACCACGTCACAGGGGAGACCATTCCAAACACTGAACACTCTATTGGAGAGAAAAAATTCGCGGCACTTCACATGAAATCTCTCACGCTTAAGTTTTAAGTTGTGACCCCGCAGATTGTTCGTATTAAATTCGTACAAATGCGAGATATCAACACCGACAATCCATGGAGCGCCCGAACGTGATAATTAGGTCCCCGCGCAGTCGTCTTTCCTCCAATGAAGACAGGCACATCCGTTCTAATCTCTCCTGGTATGAAGGTCTGAAGACACCATAAGGCAGACGTGTCACTCTGCGTTGAAACCTCTCCAGGAGCATCAGGTCACCCCTGAGCCACGGGTGCCAAACAGGACCAGCAAACTCTAAAATTGGCCTCAGATATGTTTTGTAGATTTGGCACACGGTTGAGACATCACATGTCTGAAAGGACTTCTGTATAATATAAAATAATCTTTTTACTTTGTTCAGAGTATTGGTGATGTGGGTTGACCAGGAGAGATCACTGGTGATGGTCACACCCAGGTCAACGTGTGTGGTGCAACCTTCCACTCTAAGTCCATTAATGTAATAGTTGTGTCTCGGATTGTTTGCACCCAGATGAAGAACGCGACACTTTGACTGGTTGAGAGGTATAAGCCAACGAGAGGACCAAAGGGATACTCTGTTGAGATCTTCTTGAAGTTGTATTTCACAAGACTCAGCCTCTCCGAAAAACTTAAGATCATCCGCGTAGCACACACTTAGAGAGCTTATATATTAGGTCAAATCACTTACGTAGGCTATAAATAACAGAGGGCCGAGTACAGATCCCTGCGGCACGCCGCTGAGCACTTCCCTGGGTTCTGAATTTGCTTGACCGACACTCACTGAAAAAGTTCTATTAGTCAGAAACCCCTTGATCCACTTGAGAAGTACACCGCGTATTCCAATATTTTCCTACTTGAAAAGCAGACGAGATATAGGAACCTTATCAAAGGCCCTCGATAAATCCAAATAAATAACATCAACAGGAATCTTCCTGTCTAATGCTGACGTCCATTTATCAAGGCAAAATAATAAATTAGTAATTAAGGAGCGACCAGGGACAAAACCATGTTGTGAATCTGGAATTAATATGTGACTCAGGAGAAAAGACCTCAGCTGCTCAGAAATAATTCTTTCTAAAGTCTTACAGACTATTGACGTGAGGCTAATTGGCCGATAGTTTTCAGGATTGTGCCTGTCGCCCATCTTAAAAATTGGCTTCACTGTGGCTCTGCTCCAGGAAGAGGGTATTTCACCAGATACAATAGAGGAAGAGAACACTGACGCAAGAGGTACAGACAAGCTGCAAGCGCACTCTGACAAAAGTTTGGCACTGATATTATCTGGACCAGGTGATGATGAAAGAGCCTTCAGATGTCCCTCAACCTGTTCGCGCGTGATAGCGACGTCTGAAATAGATGACTCATTACGGGGGTCGTCAGCGGCGGCATAGGACCTTCCGGCTCTGATACAAAGGCAGCAGAGAAGCAAGTTGCAAATAACTCCGCTGTCTCAACGGGGTTGAGTAAATCACTGACTCCAGCAGAACGAACCAAGGAAATAGACACCTTAGAGTTGAGACATTGGTGTGTGAACTTAAAAAACTTCTTCCTGTTGACAGATGTCGCCAAGTTGTTAATATAAGAAATTTTCGCATTCCTAATCGACTGAGACAGGGTGTTAGACAACTGTCGATGCTGATGAAATATAGCCTCACTCTTGCTTCGGATATATCGTCGCCAAAGGCTCTTCTTATATTTTATGCATCGTAAAAGTTGATTGTTGATCCATGGTTTGAGTCTACTAGTAATAGATTCTCTTAATTCTGTATTGCCATCTACTATAGTATTAACATAGTCAGAGAAGTTTTTCCACTTCTCCTCAGCACCACCTCCGCCCAAGACAGCAAACCAGTCATTCGTGCTAAAAGTTCTCCTGACGTCCCCATAATCAATGACTTCGAAAGTCTCTCTCACGATATTGTTCTCCTGTAGTGGAATCTCGAATTGAAGTTCAGTGCTCAAAACCAAGTGATCTGATTTTCCAAGGGGTGGACCATATTAATTTTCCATTATGTTATTTTCCAATTAATTTTCCATTAAATTATTTATCATGACAGCTGATCAGGGAGAACCCATTCCCATTCCGAAATTTGGTTAAAATTACATCAAGCATTTCCATAATATAATTAGGTAGTATTAAATCTTGAATCTTCAATCACTGAGCCAACTTTTTCTAATTTTGTTCGAACGATTTGAAGAGACTTATCGACAGGAAATTTTCTCCTGATTCTCCTGATTTTTTCCTAAAGGCCAGGAACATAACGGATCATATTAAATGATTACTTCACCTCCAAAAGTTTCCTTTTATGATTACTTTAAGCCCAGTTGTTTTCCTCAAAAATCTTTTCAGAATGATTCGGCAAGAGGTAAGAAGGAACTCAATCCGCCGTATTCACAAAGCATTCAATCTCCGTTAAGTCCTAACTGAGGTCCTCAGTTAAGGATAAATAAGAATCGCAACCTCAGTTAACGTATGTAACGGGGCTGAAACAGGCCTGTTTCACGTTAATTTTCACTTAAACTGAGGTTGCGATTCTTATTTATCCTTAACTGAGGATCTCAGTTAGGACTTAACGGAGATTGAATGCTTTGTGAATATGGCGGTCTATCTTTTAATGATTTTTATACCAGTGAAGGGCAACTGACATGGTCAGGTCACGTTCCCATTATTTCATGTTTAAGAATTCAAACCATTTAGTGAACTTCTCTATCCCTTCCACTATATTTGAAACTTTGTAATTTGAATTCTACGTTTCCACAGATGATAAATGTTGAATTTGCTCAGTCGCCCTTTTGTTTATTACGAATTAATCCATTTAATGCATTTCGTTCAATAATATACGACCATACACATGGTTATATACTAACAGATGAGGACGATACCTGAATTTCCATTACACTGTTGAAATTTATGGTTTAATTTCTTAGCAAATGTATTCCATTAGGAATTTGAATAATTGAAACACCTTAGGCAATCGCAGTTGGCGTTGGAGGAGCATCATAAAACTCACTCACCTGCTCACGTTGATTTTATAATCTGAATAAACATACAATTAACTTTTTTTGGCGTAATATAAAGCCCAGATAAGACACGATAAATCATTTAACAAACTTTGCTAATTACCATACAAAGTTGAGCCGGTGAATGGATGTTACTCATCCTTTGTTTCGATTAACATAAAAATAATTCTCAATGGATTGTACATTTTCAGATCTTGATACACGTAACGTTCTTGAATAATTGTTGGATGTGTAGTTACAAATTAGACATATATTGTCGTTTTTCATCATCAACTGGGATTCACTGAATGAAAACATTTCCTTATTGTCGCTTTCTTTAGGGCTTCACACAAGAGCGAGTTTTTTCTCGTCTCGTCTCGAGACGAGACGAGACGAGACGTTTTGAAAAATATTATAGGCGGTACCTTATTTTTTCTATGAAGTTTCAATTCGAAAAATTAGAAAAGGTCTACATAGAGATCAATATATTCCACAAAATATCAACTCTTGTGAAATATTTTATGTTAAAGTAAAATCATTTTTTCACATTTTTATTTCAACTTGTTAACTGTTCTTATAACTTCTTATATTAACGTATCTCTTATCATAAATATCTATCCTTGCAGATTTTTATATTTTAGGTTTGAATGTGTTTTTTTTTTCAAGATTGATTTTTGGCGCTCTTGTTCCTCGGAACAGAGTGCTTATCAATTCATCCAAATGTCTTTAATTTTCTAATTTTTGGCTGAAAATGGTATAAACGATTTGGTTCGACTCACTGATCTAGAATCCGTGGTCGAAATCGTTTCTGTCCGGCCGTCCGTTAACACGATAACTCTCGAACGGAAGGAGTTAGAGGATTTAAATTGGCAGGGTAGGTTTGGAGCGTGGATATCTCGAACGAGTTTGTTAACGGACAAAATCCATCGAGCGGTTTCGGAGTTATGGCCGTTTTTAGTAAAAATATTTTTTATGGATATTTCCGAAACTGATCACTCGATCTATCTAAAATTCAGCATCCTATTGTAGAATCATGATCTTTAGACGTATGTGAAGTTTTGTATTGATTACCGTAAAGTGTCAAAAAAAAATTAAAAATTTTTAAATTTTGTTTCTACAATAACTCTCGAACAGAATGAGCTAGGCAGTTGAAATTTTCAGAGTAGGTTAGGGAAATGAATCTCTCGGTTGAGTTGGCTATTGCACAAAATAGGCCAGATGGTTTCGGAGTAACAAAAAAAAATTTTTTTTTTAACATACAAATTTCAAAATAATTTTTTTTTAAGATGCAGTTTCACCATAAAAATCCATTGATATCATTTTCAACTCCAACGAGCTAATACTTTTGGAGATATGATTTTTCGAAATTTCAATATTGAATCGTATTTCTGTTTTCACAGAATGCTATCTATGATTTATTATATGATCTGTATTCATACTCGTACATATCATCCTGTTCTATAAGAGAGAGTCAAATTCATTTCAGCTATTTTAATTCGATTTCTTCCATGGTGCAGTTCTCATTCTCAGATTGCTTATTTAATCTTGATAAATAAACTATTATTCGAATTGAATTTCCTTTATGATGCAGTTCTATCATAATTTTGATATAATTCTCAACTCTGAGAAACCAATACTTTCGGAGATATAATTTGTCTGTTTGAACAAGAGCGCCAGAAATCTCCTGTTCACAGGGCTTGAACCAATTTTGGCGCTCTAGTTCCTCGGAACTGAGTGCTTATCAATTTGCCCAAATGTCTGTAATTTTCGAATTTTTGACTGTAAATGGTCTCAAAGGATTTGGTTCGACTCACTGATCAAGGATCCGAGGTCGAAATCGATTCTGTCCGGCCGGTCCGGCCGGCCGGCCGGCCGTAGGCACGATTACTCTCGAACGAAAGGAGTTAGAGGATTGAAATTTGCAAAGTGGGTTTGAAGCGTAAATATCTCGGATGCGTTCGTTAATGGGCAAAATCCATCTAGTGGTTTCGGAGTTATGGCCAATTATGGTAAAAACATTTTTTATGAGTATTTCCTAAACCGATCACACGATCTATCTGAAATTTAGCATCAAATTGTGGAATCATGACCTCCATACGTATGTGAAGTTTTGTATTGACCAGGTTACCGCAAAGTGTCAAAACAAATTTTTGAAAATTTAAAAAAAAATTTTTACAATAACTCTCGAACGGAATGAGCTCGGCAGTTGAAATTTTCAGAGTATGTTAGGGAGATGAATATCTCGGTTAAGTTCGTTATTGGGCAAAAGTCCAGATGGTTTCGGAGTAACGAAAAAATAAAATTTTTTAAGTAACAAATTTCAAATTCAATTTTTATTTAAGATGCAGTTTCACCATAAAAATCCATTGATATAATTTTCAACTCCAACAAGCTAATACTTTCGGAGATATGATTTTTCGAAATTTCAATAATGAATCATACTTCTATGTTTTCACAGAATATTATCATTATTCTATCTAAGCTTTATTATATGATCTGTGTTCATACTCGTACATGTCATCCTGTTCTATAAGAGAGAGTCAAATTCATTTCAGCTATTTTAATTTGATTTCTTCCATGGTGCAGTTCTCATTCTTAGATTGCTCATTTAAACTTGATAAATAAACTATTATTTGAATTGAATTTCCTTTATGATGCAGTTCTATCATAAGAATCTATTGATATAATTCCCAACTCTGAGAAACCAATACTTTCGGAGATATAATGTGTCTGTTTGAACTAGAGCGCCAGAAAGCTCCTGTCCACAGGGCTTGAACCCGTTTTTAGTCTCGGTTGGGTATATGTGTCTATAAACTACTCTGTAATGAACGTGTATACTATTAAAAGGGTTTTTTTGGCCTGAAAATTTCTAACTGGACGATGGTCTTATTTACTACAGCTACATACAGTAAACTTTTATTATTTCGACTCGACCTTTTTCTACACCCACAGAAAATAATTGAATATGAAGATTTTGTACTACAATTACAATATATTTTGTCTATATTATACATCGATCGTTCTAGAAATACACGATTTTTTAAAGACCTTGCAATAATGCAGATTATTTTTCCTGAAAAATAGAATTCACAACTATAAAAACTGATCCCATTATGAATTCAATACTCAACGGACATCTTTTATTGTCCCTAAATCTCAATGCTTCTAAAATTTCGTCTCTATTTCGTGCTTCTTGTAGTGAAGATGTGAACAATTATTGTATACATCTATGGAAGTAAATATAATAAGACTGGTAAAGAAATGAAAAATGAAGCTATTCAATGTTTCGAAAAGTGTTATGAGGAATACGCCAAGAACACCCTCAATGATCTACCCTCTGGGAAGGTATTCATTGAAAACGATATCAATTTGTCCATTCTATTAAAAAATGTATCGACATAGAAAGCCTCTTTGAAACATCAACATAACCTTCGAAACATTGGAGAGTTTAGTTTGAAGAACATTTGCTGTTAGAAAGAGCAAATAGGAATCAAAATTTTAGTTCCTACACTTTCCAAAATGGCCGATGATTTATTAATGGCTACATCCGTACCTGTTGAAAGATTATTTTCTACAGTAGGTATGGTCATGGCCAAAACACGTACATCATTGAAAGATGATGTTATGCAAGCATGATTATGTTTGAATTCTTAGTCATCGAGTAATTTAAAAGATGAAATTAACAGTGTTTGAAATTTAAAAAAATATGTACATGTACAAATATTTTTGTATAAGAGCGTAATAAATATAGCTTCACAAAATTATTCATTGTTATCTACCATTTCGTTTATATATTATAATATTTATTATCGTTATTCAGAATTAAGTGAGACGAGACGAGACAACTGATAACGAGACAAGGCCGAGACTTAAACGAGACTTATGGCGATTTCCATTGACACGCTCGGAGCACTCGAAATCGATCTCATCTGTCATGCATCTGTCCAATTGAACCGAAAATATCTGTCAAATATGACTCCCAGTGATCCGAGCGTGTTAATGGAAATCGCCATTAATTTTTTGGGATTTGGCGAGACCGAGACGAGTTTTTTTATATTCTCGCCTACTCTCGTTTCGTGTGAAGCCCTAGCTTTCTTGATGACTTTAAATAAGTATTTTCGAAGAACAGATCGGTAGGATAAGTTCTGCTCCAATAAAGACTCCAATTAAGAAGATAAGAAGAATTCCGGGCCAGGAGCTTTGGCACGTTGTTCAAATTTATAGCCAGAGCGGCCACCCCTCCAGGTGCTGAGCTCACCCAAAGCTGCTTAGCTCCAGGAAAAAGAATAATATTACCAATATTTTTAAGAATATGAATCTGACAGTAAAAACAAGCGTCCAAACGGTTCTACTTTTTGGCAGAGAATGATCTCGAACAATTAGTTTCGAGCCTAGTACATACATTCACTGTTGGGTCGAAAATAAATAGTGCTGTGTCTGTGGCAGCATAATAACACAAATCAGTTCTATTATATAATTGTGCCATGATATAAAAAGTGGGAAAGACTCAGAGTTGGAAATGATATCAATGGATTCATATTATAAACTAAATTAAAAATAAATATTGAACTTATCCGAAATATTCCATCCTCAAATCTACTCTGAAAATTATATTGTATCGATTGAAGCTTAGCCAATATTCCAGTTTTGTTTGCACTGGAGATATTCTGCTCGTAATATGATTAAGTTACCTAAGTATATCTTTCCAACATCATAATATTGATTATCCAAGGGCATATAGGGTATGTAATATCCTATAATTGTTCGTTTTGCATTCAATCATACTTTGTCTTCTAGAACAGAAATAAATTTGACATGTCTGTTCGATATATTGTTGAACAGTGATCACAGATAGAACACAGACAGATAGACAGATGAAAAACATAGAAGTACGAAGTACGATGTATTATTGAAATTTTGAAAAATCATATTATATTATATATATTAGCTTGTTAGAGCTAAAAATGATATCAATGAATTCTTATGGGGAAACTGCATCTTGGCATTGAAATTTTGAAAAATCATATTATATTATATGTATCAGCTTGTTAGAGTTAAAAATGATATCAATGAATTCTTATGGGGAAGCTGTATCTCGGAAAACAATTGAATTTGAAATTTGTAAATTAAAAAAAAAATTTTTTTGTTACTCCGGAACTGATTTCGCCCAATAATGAACTCAACCGAGATATTTATGTCCCAAACCTACCTACTCCGAAAATTTGAACTTTCTAGTTCTTCCCGTTCGAGAGTTATCGTGTTAACGGCCGGACCGGTCAGCCAGACCTGCCAGACCACCCGACAAAATCGATTTTGACCAGGAATTTTTGATCAGTGAGTTGAACGAAATCGTTCAAGACCATTTTGATTCAAAAATTCTAAAGTCACAGACATTTAGACAAATTGATAAGCACTCTGTTCCGAGGAACAAGAGCGCCAAAAACACCCTGTATAGCAGTCGTTTATTTTCAATAGTGTATTCTGACAGTATTTTTTTATGAAACATATCAGTCCAATCGTACTGTTGTGCAATGAGAAACTATGAGTTTACAATTCACAAAAACATTGTGTATAGTAATAATTTTAATATCTAATGATAAACGTAAAATCACACGTAATTCTAAGAAATAATCACTGGGTTTGGACGGTCAACAGATACTTTTACTAGATACGGGAAGAGTTCAGCTACTGAGTGTAGTTGTGGCACCAAAACTTTCACGGGGTATGGTTTAACAACAAAAAAACTTTGTAAGAATGTAGAATTTCTTCAACGGGATAGGTTTGAGGTACTAGGAATTTTACTGGGTTGGGGGCACGAAAGGGATAAACATTTTCTTGAATTGCTCTACTAGGTCACTATACACTTTCCTTGATAAGTAAGTTTATTTGTTACTGCTGAAAAGTAAATATATTTATAATCCCCTTCTATTATCTGAAGAACAAATTCCTTCTGTTCCTCCATATTTCTGGGTTTAATTATTTTACTGGAACAGCCAAAGTAAATCTATATTTCTTAAAATATGCCCATTTGTACCATATATAACTCGTCTCTACCCGCGATAGGAATTCAATGTTGATTAAAATCATTTTAAGACAAAATAAAATTTTATTCCCAGATTATAATGCAAAATTCGGAGATTGTCACAAATATCATAGACTTGTCCAATGTTTATGGATCATAGAGCAACATGAAACTCATGAAAGACAGACTGTGAAATCATAAAATTAATTCATGAAATAATTTACAGGCAGGTTAAAAATCAAAGTCTGTTGACTAATTACTTTAACTTTACTGTAAAATAAAGATTTGAAGGCTCTCGCAGAATTTCAATGATTTCTGACGGATAGTTCCTGAGATGCAGATATTTTGTTAATATTTGTTTTTGATTTTCCAGTCATGCGATCCGATGTGATCCGATTTTGCATAAGTCCTCGTCTTGGTATTTTTCAAGTCACTACCTCACTCTAATTCGATCAGATCATTATTTTGTGAGTGGCATTCGGAGGCGCAACCTACCCTGTAAATCTCAACTCGCCATCTCTTTACGTTCGAAAGTTATCGTGGCAACGGCTGACATAATCAGCCAGACATAACCAAAATTGGCTTCAGTACTGAGTCGAATCTAATGGTTTAAGACCATTTTCGTCAAAAAATTAAAAAAATTACAGAAATTTCTGCAGAATGATTGCGCTCTGTTCCCAAGAAGATGCGCGCAAAAATTATTCGCTATATAGTTGGGTAACTTCAAAACCAGATATTTTATGAAAACAAAAATTTCACCCAAAATTCAAAGGACAGTAGCTTGGAGTGGAAGCGGTTTAAAACAGAAAATTACATCCATGACCATCGATAATTTTTGTTAAAGAACCATCTCTTAAAATCTATTTAGAAACGTCCTGTATATTCATGATCATAATCGTCAATTCCATCACATATTTACAAAAGTATTCGGTTACCACAATTTTACAACTTTTTGACGACCAATGAATTCCGAGTTCTTGTTCAACACGTCGATATCGGACGCGTTCCGAAAATTCATCTGGATTGTCCACCCTGCAACATCGAATTCCTCCGGCGATAACCGATAACTCGCCACTCGCATAACTGTCAATGGTGGTGGAAAAAATCGCGCGTCCCATATAATTTATGCCGATATGGCGTAGACAAAATCATGCTGTGGAATGCGAAAAAATGGACGGCAGGATCATAACGAAATATTTGTCAACCCGTCCCGCGTCAAAAACAAGTGTTCGACTGGTCGTTATTGAAATTCGCATACACTATGACACCTAAAAACTGAAGAGATATGACCAAACGCCCTGGGCTGCCAGATGCGCGATCTTGGCGGCGTTTTTCTCACCATCTTGACGCTCCGTAGGTACCAGTGGCGTCGTGGAATTTGCCTTAAGCATCTTGCTTTTTGATGGTGTTGCCATATCACCGACAAAATGGCAATGGGATCCATCTCCAAATTTTGTCATATTGAGTAGGCTTCACTTCTGATATCACTAGTAGCTTTACTATCGAATTGCTGAATCCCACACAAATATTTAGCTCCATCAAATTAGGTTCATACAGTGGACGTATCTGCGATTACGGGAATCTTGGAAAGGACAGTAGGTATAGGACATACATGACGCTTACGTCTTTCTGTCTTGTGAAAATCAATGACCAATTAGTTACGACACTTTCTAATTTTAACTTTCAGTAGTTGCTCCTCGGTTCATGCTGTGTATGGAAAAAAAACTCAGCAAAATCCACTCAAGTGTTATTTGAGTAATCTGTCAGCTTTTTCCATGACTTCCAGCCTGACCTACGGCCTACGCTATTTTGTATCAAGTACTTCTCCTACATTTTTTCTGCACCTTTACTTCCATACATTTCACTTTGCGTTAGTCTACCTTCTCATCTCTACGAAAAATGCATTCCGGTGAGTAAACGCAGAAGGAAGATTATGGAAATGATTACATTGTCCTGTAGCGAACCAGATCCGGTGAATGGATCTACTATCAAAGAAAAACTAAATGCTAATAACTGGAATCTTATACTTACCTCAATATTAGCAGAAGATTGCTATCAATACTAACTAGAATTTCCTCAAAACAAAACACAAAATGCAGAACTCTAAAAAAACCGGAATACATATTAATGTGAATATAAGAGATATTAAGAACAGACTAGAAAAATATCAAACATAATTTTTAAAGTAAAAAAATCCAGTAATGTACATGAGGAATATAAAAGATGCAAGAAAGAACTGATAAAATGCATTGAAAAAATAGAAATAGAAATTAAAGAGGCAGTTATAAATAATTCAGAATATAAGACAAAAACCACATGGTCCATAATCAAAAAGGAAACTGTAAACATGAAAATCGTAAAACCCAATAATGGAAATGCAGAAACCTTCAACAATTATTTTTCATCGGAAGCTCAGCGAATGAGCGAGAATATGGCTGGCAACAAAGTTGAAGCCCTGAAGCTGCTGAAACAGATCAATTCCAACAAGTGTGAATTACTCGAACTCCAGCCAACTACCGAATTTGAAGTCATAAGCATCATCAAAGGAATCAAGGGAAAGGAAACACAAGATATATATGGCATGTCAACTACAATTATCAGAGCCTTGTCCATTGAAATTGCCCAGTCACTCACGAATTTATTCAACAAATGTCTTTCCGAAGGTGTACTCCCAACAGCAATTAAGATAGAAAAAGTATTGCTAATCCACAAAAAAGGAGATGAAAATGACCTGTCAAAATATCGACCGATATTCATCCTACCTACAATATCAAAGATTCAAGAAGAAATAATCAAATCTAGTCTTCTAACATATTTTGAAGAAAATGCATTGCTCGACAATCAACAACATGGATTCAGGACCAGCAAATCAACAACAACTCTGCTGATGGAGGTCACCAGCGAAATAGTCGAATCCCTGGATGAAAAATGGCCATCAGAAATTGCTTTACAGGGTTTATCAAAGACTTTCGATACTGTAGACCACGATAGACTGCGCAGTAAACTACGATATTATGGATTGGGGGATGCTGCTCTTGATATTGGGTATATGCTCGTTCCTGTCAAATGGGCAACAACATGTACTATGGGATAAGTAACTATCTGGGAGAAGGAACATAACGGCTGGAGTTCCACAAGGATGAAGCGGGGCCATCACTTTTCCTAACATTCGTAAACGACCTAAATCTGATAAAAGTTGAGTTGAACATGTATCTTATAACCCTTTTGTTCCTAGATGATATCTCCTTCTTCCTAAAAGCCTTGGATGAGGGGAATCTGAAGATATTGGAGAGATATGTGCTTTCCACATCTAAGCACTGCTTTAGCTGTAACTCTATTGGCATAAATGTTTCGAAAACACAAAACTTAAAAATAAAGAGCAACAAAAATGAGCCCATCAAATTCCTTAGAGTTACATTAGATAGGGCACTTTCACGAAAGCCCCACATCGATTCATTAAAAATAAAACTTACAGTGACAATTTACACCATCTCGGTTGTAAAAGGAAATTCGGTAGAAGGAGGGCGGCAGCGATCTCCTATTTCACCAACTTTCATTCGTTGGCAACAAACGGAATCCTCCTGTGGGGCACATCGGTTCATGCCATCGACATCCTGATTCTTCAGAAGAAACGGTGAGAAAAATAGTAAGGCTAAAACAGATAGCTTCAGGAATACTTTTCGGGAACTTAACATACTCACCATACCAGCAGTGTATGCCAGATGTCATTTCGAAAACTTGTCAGGCCAATTATGTCACGACGGGGATGTTTTGAGAGAAAGTGCCGAAACAGGTCAATAGTACTCTAAGTACACCCTTCCACAATTTTAGTAGACGAAGCAGAAACAAACCATCCCGTACCTAAACGGAAGTATGCGCAGCAAGGATTAGACTACTGGGGACCTAAAGACTTCAATAGTCTTCCCAATGCCAGAAAACAATTGAATGGAAAAAAATTCAAGAAATGTCTTTAAGAACTTTTCCTACAAGATACAACAATATATACATGAAGAAATCCTGAAGGATTGAATGTAAACTTCCTTTTGACGATGCATGTGAGTTCTTGATGCTGAATGAATAAATAATAATAATGAGTTAGAAATCTCGAGTTCCGATTGGGAGCTATGTGATGTTGAGCTTCAACTCTCAGAGAAAGAAATTGAACCTCCTGCATCAGGAGTATAGCCACGTCAGGAACAATATGAAAAGTATGGACAAGAACTAGATATTCCGTTATAAAATTTACCCAATGAAATTATCATCGAGCAACGGTAATATATTGTATTATCTGGATCCTTTTCTCAGAGATCTTGTGGGAAAATACTAGGTGAAGAGAACAAACTGAACTACAAAGCTCGATTAGCTTATGTGTATAAATGTGCAATTTAAAAACCTATCACTGAGTACTCTGTAAGTGCTCAATAATCAGATGTGCAACGGTTCTTTTCGCTGAACGCTCTCATTGATTCTGTTGAAATAGTAGGATTAACCCTTTCTCTCATTCTAGACAAGAGCTGCTTTTACACTATCGCAGTTTCCTCGCAAAAGCCACTCGCGAGGCACTGGAGAATTGTTTTTTGCATAAACGTCCCTTCGTAAATTTGCCGGCGATGTGATATGGTATGATTATACTGAAACTCCAAGGTCTTCCAAACCCCTCCCCTCATAAGCTCTCGTGAGCTTGTTCGAGTTAAATTATCAGATATATTCTGTGTAGGCTTTGAAGCAGCGCGTAAAAACACTAATCTCAACAATAGCTGAAACGGACGGAATGCAGTTGATTTTGCATGGACAATTGCGAGAGAACTATTCAACCGAAAGAAGAGATTCTGTTAGCAGATAAAAAACATAGAAACGTACACACACTCTTTACGAAAACTGGCAACAATTCTCCCCAAAACAAGAGATTTGCAGATAAAATTGAACCTAGAAAAGAGCTATCGGAAAAATGAGATTGTTATATGAGCGCTGAACTGAACGTCACCATCTCGAACATGCATTGGGTCCGACTGGGTGAACTCTGCCAGCACCTTCCAGGATTGCAGCACTTCAAAAAAATCCTTCAGGATATCTCCTAATGAGAATAGCATGAATTGATTGAGATTAGCTTAAAACAATGGATGCAGTTTCTGTGGCTACAAGAAAGAGACTCCTGAACACCTACTACTACAATGTCAAGCCATTTGGACCCAGTACGAATAGTTCATTATAAGGGATGGATAAATTCCTTCCTTGAAGCAATATCATATACTGCAGTTCATCAGAACTCTGGAACTGGACGGAAAGCTCTATCCTGGGATAGCCCCAGAGAGGTGGCTACAATTGATCATAGGTCGTGGTGCTCTCATACCCATTATCCTACAATATAATCAAAGCAAATAGTACAAAGTGAAGAATAGTTAATAGTGAGTGTTGGGTTTCCTAGGTGTACCCTCCCTAGTTCGTTTAGATTGGTGCGTTTAAACAGAAAATGTTTGGTAGTTTCATCTGTTCGTGGCGTCGATAAAAGGAACGACAAGTAAGCTCCATTGTTTTTAATTGTTTGTTAAGTAGGAGGCCTATTAAGGCACCACATAAGAATTAGTTCGTTCGTCTTCAGAGCTAGTGGATTCTTAACCTTAGTCTTCAGGTAGACCCATCAATGATGATTCTCTACTGTTTGAGGTCGACCCCCGTACTCCATTCAGAGGATACTTTCATATCTATCCATTTCTCAAAGAAAACTTTGACATATTTACGACATATAGGTACTGATGAGCATACCCATAGCTTGGCCAATACATCTGCTTACACCATGAATCTCCGCGTACGCTGGATACTAGCTTATTCAATCTCAACATATGTTTGTCCTGCTTTGTTGTTGTTCTTCCTGGTGGGCACAGAAGTGAAGTAGCAGCTTTCACTGCAGCCACGAAATCTTCTAGCGAACAGTCCTCCCTTAGGTGATCGTCGATTATATTATCCATCTCGGCTAGATCTTCAACCGGTAGTCTCCATTTCTGCCTTGTGGTCTTTATGTTAGGATTCCCTACTGCCACCTCAAATAATTCCATTCTATTGACGACTATCTCTGGAACATCTCTCACTTGTTCCATTATTCACCCGTTGCAGTATGCAGCATTTTCGGCCCGGTGTTGTGACTTTATATCGCAATCCAGGTATTGAAGGTTGCAAATTTACGGCATTTCTCACTTGCTTCTCATCCTGTTCTTCACTCCTTTGATTCGGCAAGTGTTGCTGTTGGCTTGGAGAATCTCTCTTCTGCTCTTCAGCTTGTTCTTCTATCTCCTCTGACTCTTGAAGCTGCTGCAAGATTCCTATTTTCTTGAGATGGCTCACCTGTTCTCGTAAGTTCTGCTGTGCCATAAGGTTGAGATCTGGGTGATTGTTACACCACAGACCATGCAGTCTACCCATATATCTCCTTCTTTCTGGTCTAGATCTTCGGTATAACACAGAAAGTTGTTCCTGTCGCTCGGGTGTCTACTTGTGGTGTCCACTTTGTGCGGCATTGTTCCTGTTACCAGGCTCCTATCGGAACTACTGGAGAGACCGGGGATGGATATACTCTCAGCAAAAGAAGGTCTTGAAAATCCATAAGGAATGCGTGTCGCGTAACTTTACACTTACTCGAGTGTACCAAACTGAAACCCCCATAGGGGTCCAGAATACTTCAAAATCGGCGTTATATATCTTTTTATGACAATGGATTATATCGGATCACAACCTCGGAATTCTTTATGCAACATGTGCACCACACGATTTGCCTTCAGTGTGATGTTGAAAATATGATCCAACCAGTAGATATCCTCGTCTACAGTGACCACAGATCGATGAGACTTACTGAAGACAGAAAGAAGTTCGTATCCCAAAAAGTCACTGTGACGTAGGTTGTCTAGACCCATGTGTATTACAACACTTTTGGCGGAATTGAGAGGTAGTAACGACTTTTTATCAAATAGATATGTTGTTCAGATCGTTCTGAAATACTTGTCCGTAATGTAAAGCATCATGGGCAACCTTTATATCATCGGCAAACATAGGAATCATAGATTACAAACTTACTGGGAAGGTCGAATGCATACAGCAGGAAAATAAGTGGTCCAAGCACTGAACCCTTGGGGACACAACAAGTCCTTGCTGGCAATCAGGAATCAAGCAATTGCCCAGAGCAAGCTCCAGCACAATACGCTCGCAAGTCTTGGAAAATTGGGACCAGGCTTATATGACGATAATTCTCAGCACAGAGCTTACATATCTCCATTTTTGAAAATAGAAGTAACCATAGCTTTTAGCCAAGAAGTTGGAAGGGAGTAGGTGTTGAATGGTTGATGGAAGAGTTTAGACAATATATATGAAATCGTGCCAGCACTGTTATTCAAAATAGTGGCAGATATGCAATCAGAACCTACAGTAGACGAAGTGTCAAGACCTTGGAGGTGTTCCTCAATCAGTTCTTCACGAAAATCAATATTTCTGAGAGAAACAGGAGAACGAGGAGTGGACAAAGTCGGCATCTGATCATCATCCAGAGCAAACACCGAAGATGTTGGCACGATTACAGGCCTTCTCCATAGATGTCCTCCACACCACGGATACATAGGTTAGAATGGATCTCACACCCACGAAGTACACAACTAGTGCATAATGTGCATAATTTGTAGCTCCAACCATTGCCAATTATTCTACGAATACACCAAAAAATTTCATTGGTCTCATTTGGGACTCGATGTTTGATGTAACATGTCACCCTTCACCCGGTGAAGAGAATCCTCTCAGTTTTCCCGGGGTTGGCTGAGAGTTGAGCACTACTGGATTAGTTAGGCGATCAATAACTTAAGAATGGCTGGACCGATTTTTACGATCTTTGATTTGTTGTATATCGGAAAAATTCACGAAAACAAAACTTATGAAGAAAATGAATTTTCTCATACATTTCGTATAGACAACACTAAAACAAGAACGTGAAATTCTACTGATTCAACCACCAGATATAAAACCAGTCGACATAAGACACAGCAGTACCGTATGACGTGGACAATCCTGTACGCCATCTTCTTCGCTGTCACTGGTCCTTCAGCATCCCGATACTCATCGCCAATCGCATTAATAAAAATATATACGGTCCCGATTGACATGATACACGACGCCGAACAAATTCCTCGTATGTGTAGATCTAGTTCTATTAAAAGCCCGTCCGCGGGGTTGTAGGTAACTTTTGACTGAAACAAGCCGCCGCCTTTACCATGCAGGTCGCGCACGGCCGCTGACAACAGGTGTTTTTAGATGGGCCGCGCACATCTCGAGAGCACTCGTTAGCCGTTTTCATTGCACCGGTGTCGGGTTGTTTACCGTCAGACTATATGTGATGATTTTTTTCAGAGGTGATCCGTCATATTCGATTGCCGATCTATGATAATGTTGAGACGATGACGAGAGGCATCGTTAGGTTAGTTGAGGAATTCTTGTCGCTGCGTATCGCGTTTGATTGACATTTATTTGACCACCATGACATTTTAGTGGGAATTTTTTCCATTCAAAAGCTCATTTGGGCCCAGTTGTACAATCTCTGTTTAAGCGGAGCTAAGGGCTGAACCTGATTCTGTTGTAGGTACAAGGCCTGTTGAAACCAGAGCGTGGATCACTGGCTTTCATTATGTTTAGTTCAACTATAATAATAATTATAAGATTATTTACCAGATATGTATTACAATAATAAGAAACGTTGATAAACAGCTACAGTAAACAAACCAAGAAAAGAGTCACTAGAGGTTAAACCTAATGTGCGTGACATGTTTATAAACACATGTGCATCGAACAAAATAACTGCAGCAATGATAAATAATATGACACTATCAATGCCAATAACACAAAACAAAACAAGATTAGGGAGCGTATACACTGGAACCGATGGAGCAAACTGCACAAACAAATACAATATATTTCCCGCTGAAGCGCACTCAAAAAAGCCCATTAATAAAAAAAAAAGTAGGCGCATGGACCTCCAACCAGGGCACTCTGAATTTAGTCCATCATTTCCTATTCCATTATTCTGTGAATCATTTCTCTCGAGTTTTCAAAAATGGAACTTCTCAGGTAATATTTGAAATTTTTCAATGTATTTTTAGTTTCAACACAGTCTGGGAGTGTGTTATATAGTTTGGGGCCTGATAAGTGTCGCTTTCTTTCTTCTCTTTGGTACGTGCGTTGTATTTCTATTTCTCGTGTCACATCCATGATCGTAATTTTTTAGTTGATATTTATTTTTATAGTGGTAAATGTTTGTAAGACAATAGTTCAGCTACCAAATATCCATTATAGAATTATACCGAAATAGATTATTGGATGGATAAGTCAAATATTTTTTATACATGACTTTGATAATCCTTTTCTGAACAACTTCTAGATTGGTCAGTATATTTTTACCAACACATCCCCATGCTACTATACCATACATTAAATGTGGCTGGACAAGTGAGATATAGACCGTATATAGCATCTTAGGATTGAGAATATCGCGTGAAAATCTGAATTTGTATAGTAGAAATCTAACCTTCTCGATAACATGCTTGATGTGTTTATCCCATTTCAGTTTTGTGTTCAAGACAACTCCCAGGTATCCGTTATTTAGAATATTTATCGTTTGGAAGTCTGTCAATATCTATATGTGGGAAGAAAATATGTTTTTGCGTTAATGGTTAAGTTAATGGTTCTTAGTCTGCTATTAAACCACTTCTGAATAATAATAAGATCTTTTTCTGCTAGTGATTTGACTTTTCCCAAGTTTTCTTCTTCATAGTAAATGCAAGTGTCATCAGCATATGCTATGATTTCACCGGCCGCAGGGACTGAGAAAAGATCATTTAGATAAATGTTGAAGATGATTGGTCCCAGCACGGATACCTCGGGTACGGTAACATCAACTTGTACAAATTGATATTTTTGTCTTTTGGAGGTACGCTCTAAATAACTGTAGTGCAAAAAAATTTTGGAGGTAATCTCGCGACTTTTGGTCCTTGTAACATCAGTGTTAAACGATGGCAATTTTGTGCTTCACAATACTAATAGTCATAAATATAAACAAGAAATATTCACTATTATATCATTCAACCTTAGAACATGGAAACATGTTCTAAGAAATCACATAATCAGTTATCATATTCCATAATCTTAATATTCTATCCAATCCATTCTAATACGTCCAAATATACAAATCAATTTTACAAATGAGAGCTTCATGCAGTAGAAAACACAAATTTACTTCAGCATCTCTGACGTGAAAATATATGTTTCAACACAATACGTCCAATGTACCACAATATTAGATTGTTTTGGCGCTCTAGTTCCTCGGAACTGAGTGCTTATCAATTTGCCCAAATGTCTGTAATTTTCGAATATTTCGATGAAAATGGTCTTAAACGATTTGGTTCGACTCACTGATCAAGAATCCGTGGTCGAAATTCATTCTGTCCGGCCGTCCGGCCGGCCGTAGGCACGATAACTCTCGAACGGAATGAGCTAGAGAGTTGAAATTTTCAGAGTGGGTTTGGGTGATAAATATCTCATTTAAGTTCGTTATTGGGCAAAATCGGACAAACGATTTCGGAGTAACAAAAAAAAATTTTTTTTTTTACAAAACTAATTCCAAATCAAATTTTTTTTTAATAAGCAGTTTTATCATAAGAATCCATTCGTATCATTTTTAACTCTAACAAGCTAATACTTTCGGAGATATGATTTTTCAAAATTTCAATGTAAATCGTATTTCTACGTTTTCACAGAATGATAGAATTATTATGTGGGTATTCTATGAATTGTTATAATGTCAACTTATTCTCTTGAGACATAACGTTGTTTCATTCGAGCAATCGTATAAATATGAGAATGATAATATAATATCATACTTTTTGTTGGTTGATATTTTCATGCCGATGGTCAATACATATGATGATGGGAATGGTAATGGTAAGTTAATAATATTGAGTTCAGAGTATCTCCACTAAAATTAAAACTGGAATATTGTAGTTTTGAGGAAAGATATACAGGGTGTTCCACGAGGAACCTCACCCATATTTATACGGGAAACTACTGAACGTATTTTCATGAAATTCAGCACTTATAAGTACTTCACGATGCTGATGAAATCTAAAATATTTTCAAGGCATGAGCACCTCCGGTTTTTCCGGAAATGACGTCAACTTCCGTTTTTCAAATTAGAACACCATTTTTTCATTGCAGAAATAGATTCCTTAGAAAATTTCAAGTCATTTTGATGTAACATTTTTCAGTTTTGGTTGGAAAATTCTCTCTGAGCGGGAAAATTCGAAAAAAAAATCGAAAATAGAGCTCCGCTGACACAAGAATAACTTCGAGGTTTTTGGATGGAAAATTTTCATTTTTGGGATTTTTCAAGATGTAAGATTAATGTATCCACTTTAAAAATCGAAATCGCGATTCATGATACAGGGGGTGAAAAAATCGCTTTCAAAGTTAGGGATGACAAAATCGTGAAAAATCAATTTTTTCAAATTAGAACCCCATTTTTTTATGGCAGATATTGAATCTACGTTAAAAAATAATGTGAGTGTATGCATCACACCCTTGCCCTAAAGTGGATATTTTCTGAGTTATTCTCAAAAAACTGTTTTTCGTCTTGAATTTTCAGCAATTTCTTTTCCCTTCACGCCAAAAAGATGAAATTTTCAGGAACTGTTACTTAAACCATGTTTTAGATTTTAATACCCTAATATGCAAGAGAAAAAAGTTACAGGTTGTTCCTAAATAGATGGCGAATTTTGATTCGAATTTGTATCGGAAACCTCTTTATTTCAACTAGTCGGCCATCGGTTTTCTCTCCAGTGATAAATAAATAATTCCTTATGAACCATATGCAAAAACTTACCATGTTTTACATTCTTTTTTTTTAATGATAGATATCATTAATTACATCTGCCAAATTCCTCTTTATTCAGTAGCATTTTGTGTTTACTATTAATTTGGTGATAATTCGTATTAAGTTATAAAATCGATCACTATGCCTAATTTTACCAATGAAGATTATTTAAATCTCATTCTACTTCATGGAGAATGTAATAAAGTTGTAGATAGAACGATTCGACTGTTCATTGAGAGGTTTCCTGACCGACCCAGACCAACGAGAGATACCATTAACAGAACCATGACAAACTTGAGAAATGTCGGATCTTTCGTTAAGAAAACTATACACAGAGAAAAAAGTGTAGTAGAAGATGAGAACAACGAAATTACAGTTCTTGCATATTTTCGTGTGAATCCTCAAAATTCTCTCAAAGATGCCGAGATTGATCTGGGATTATCTCAATCGAGTGTTTGGAGAATATTAAAAAAACATAAAATGCACCCATATAAATTCAATAGGGTACAGCATTTGAAGGAAACTGATTTCGTCAGGAGAACAGAGTTTTGCGAAGCTATGATGATTCGATTTCAAGAGAATGAAAACTTTTTGGACTCTATAATTTGGACAGATGAATCTAAATTCACAAAGAATGGTTCTTTCAATAGGCATAACAGTCATTATTGGGATGAAGAGAACAACCACCACTTTAGACAATGGAACTTTCAAGAGACCTGGAGTTTCAATGTTTTTTGCGCCATCAAAGATAATGCAATTCTCGATGTTCACATTTATGATGTGACTTCAACTGGTAAGATAGAACACTACACATGTTTGCATTATTTAAAGAATGTTCTCCCTTAGGAGATAGATATTCTGACATATTGACTCAAATAATTGAGCCACTAGTACAGAACCATAATGACTTATGGTATCAACAAGATGGCGCGCCTCCACACAATTCACTCAATGTGTCAAATATCCTCTACAGGCTATTTGAAGATCGATGGTTGGCGAACAATGGTCCACATCTTTGGCCACCACGTTCTCCCGATTTAACTCCTTTAGACTATTATGTTTGGGGTAGGATAAAAAATATTGTCTACTCAACTCCCCTGACTGATAAAGAGGACTGCATAGAACGAGTCAGAAATGCGTTCAGGTTTGTTTAGATTTTTAGATTCATAGTTTTGAAACTCAATTTGGTTTTTAAACACTTTTGCAGATCTCTTTCTCCCGATGAAATAAGAAGAGCAACGCACGAAGCATTCCTGAGACGTATAAATAAATGTCTAGAAATTAACGGTCAAAACTTTGAGCATCTTCTCTAGTTATAACTGCGAGAGTTTGCCATGGTTCTCCTAATAGTAACTTGAAGTCGGTTTCAAGAAGGGGTGAAAAATCTACAGCATGGTTCAAATAACAGTTCCTGAAAATTTCATCTTTTTGGCGTGAAGGGAAAAGAAATAGCTGAAAATTCAAGACGAAAAACAGTTTTTTGTGAATAACTCAGAAAATATCCATTTTAGGGCAAAGGTGTGATGCATCACTCACATTATTTTTTAACGTAGATTCAATATCTGCCATAAAAAAGTAGGGTTCTAATTTGAAAAAATTGATTTTTCACGATTTTGTCATCCCTAACTTTGAAAGCGATTTTTTCGCCCCCTGTATCATGAATCGCGATTTCGATTTTTAAAGTGGATACATCAATCTTACATCTTGAAAAATCCCAAAAATGAAAATTTTCCATCCAAAAACCTCGAAGTTATTCTTGTTTCAGCAGAGCTCTATTTTCGATTTTTTTTTCGAATTTTCCCGCTCAGAGAGAATTTTCCAACCAAAACTGAAAAATGCTACATCAAATTATCTTGAAATTTTCTAAGGAATCTATTTCTGCAATAAAAAAATGGTGATCTAATTTGAAAAACGGAAGTTGACGTAATTTCCGGAAAAACTGGAGGTGCTCATGCCTTGAAAATATTTTAGATTTCATCAGCATCGTGAAATACTTATAAGTGCAGAATTTCATGAAAATACGTTCAGTAGTTTCCCGTATAAATATGGGTGAGGTTCCTCGTGAAAGACCCTGTATATTATCGTTCATCATATAATTGAGGAATGAAGATCTCGGATGAGTTCGTTGTTGGGTAGAATTCGTCTATTAGTTTTGGATTGATAATTTTTGGCACTCTTGTTGAATTTAAATTCTTCTATGATGTTTGAATTCAATTTCTGCTAAGATGAAGTTCTAAATTTCAATAATGAATCGTACTTCTATGTTTTCACTGAATGCTATAATTATTCTATCTAAGCTTTATTATATGATCTGTGTACTCGTACATTTCATCCTGTTTTATATGAGAGAGTCAAATTCATTTCAGCTATTTTAATTTGGTTTCTTCCATGGTGCAGTTCTCATTCTCAGATTGCTCATTTAATCTAGATAAATATGAAGTATTATTTATTTGAATTTCTTTTATGATGCAGTTCTATCATAAGAATAAATTGATATAATTCTCAACCCTGAGAAACCAATACTTTCGGAGACATAATTTGTCTGTTTGAACTAGAGCGCCAGAAAGCTCCTGTCCACAGGGCTTGAACCAATTTTTTAACAAACGAATGGTTTCAAATATCGATATAAATGGATCTGAATAACTGTTTTCCAACCTACTCTGAAACTGACATTTTCAGAATGAACTTTTGCGCATTGTCCAAATCTTTGTTGCAATAACTTAATTCAGACGAAGAACCAAATTATGAAAATATGAAAGAATCTTAATTCCAAAACTCAAGCCATACTGAAATTCAGACAAACTCTTCTTTCAATGCTGTAAGAACCACGTATCCTTGAACCAAAATTATGGTGAAATTATTACGCCAATTGAACCCGAAATTGAAAATGCGCAAAACACTACCAGCGTGCATTCACACATCATTACCGCTATGAGAGAGACCTTGACGAAGACCTCCAGCATAGTCTCCCGCCGGTACAAGACCTCTATCACGCCATCAAACATCAGTCTCCGCACTGTTGTACCGTTGCTGCCTCGTTCAGCCACTCATATTAATTAACCGATAACAATACAATTCTCACAATCTCTCACTAACAACAACCTACGTTGTCACACATTCATATTTCGTTGAGTAGTGGACGTGTTCGATGGTGTAACTGATTGTCAAAACGTGCAACCGTCTGGGTGGATGCTTGGAATAGATTAGAGATATTTAGCGCCACTTTTTGATTTAATGTTAAAAGTTTTGAATGATGTAGGAGCAGGAGGAATCATTAGGCTTGAGACGTACGTCAGCTGCAAATTTCCCATTGAGAATTTTAATTTGGTATTAAGATCTGATGCGCCGAAGTTTAGACCGACTTTTTTCTTCTAAACTTCCACGAGAAAAAAATTATGGACCATTGATCTTGAGAGCATCAGGGTAATACCGAAATACTGGTAACTCTGATGGACTCTTATTATGACCTTTAGTATTATATCTAAAGAAATTACATTCGTCGACTGCTCATACATTACCGGAAATTTGGCCATAATAGGAAAACATTAAGGCTTAAAATTATAAATTCAGCACATAAGACAGAGTACCTATGGCCACCTTCATTAATCGAGTTTGGCGCCTGAGAAAAGCCGCAAGAATACTTATTCAGAATTCATAACGTGGTGCAAGGAGAAGGACGTTTCACATTATTCTGAATAAGTGTTTTAAACATAGCATACTTCACGAGGATTGCTGAAAGGAGGCTCATAGCAAGCTTTTGGCTGAAATGGTCTATGCTGAAAGCAACTTTAAGTGTGAAAAATGGGTTCAAGCCCTGTGGACAGGAGCTTTCTGGCGCTCTAGTTCAAACAGACAAATTATATCTGGTATTGGTTTCTCAGAGTTGGGAATTATATCAATGTATTAATATGATAGAACTGCATCAAAAAGGAAATTCAATTCAAATAATAGTTTATTTATGAAGATTAAATGAGCAATCATGAGAATGAGAACTGTACCACATTTTCAAATTTTTTTTTTGACACTTTGCGGTAATCTGGTCAATACAAAACTTCACATGCGTATAAAGGTCATTATTCTACTGTCTTCTACAGTCTGGTGCTAAATTTCAGAAAGATCGAGTGATCGGTTTCGGAAATATTCATAAAAAATATTTTTACTAAAATCGGCCATAACTCCGAAACCCCTTGATGGTTAACGTCCATTAACGAACTTGTCCGAGATATTTACGCTCCAAAACCACCTTGCAATTTTCAATCCGCTAACTCCTTTCGTTCGAGAGTTATCGTGCCTACGGCCGGTCGGCCGGCCGGACAGAATCGATTTCGCACTCGGATTCTTGATCAGTGAGTCGAACCAAATCATTTGAGACCATTTTCAGCCAAAAATTCCAAAATTACAGACACTTGGGTAAATTGATAAGCAATCTGTTCCGAGGAACTAGAGCGCCAAAAAAACAAGTTTCATATGACAATTGCCCAAAACAGGTTTAAAGTACCTACAAATAGTAGGTATTCCATAAAACATGTATAAAATAATAAATTACCTTGTAATCGATCAAAAATTTCCTGATCTACGTTCACAAAATTTTCTCCTCTCTCGAACTTTGGAATTATGCTTTCAATATTTAGGTACGTAATATTTTCAAACATTTTCGGGTGAGGTCCCCGTTGCATCGCTAAAATACGAGTATTTCAACTCCAATATTCTTGAAGTTACAATATTCCCTTCTGTCAAGTTGACTTTATGGCAATTCATTCATAGAATATACATAGAATAATTATATCAACCTGTGAAATACGATTTACATTGAAATTTTGAAAAATCATATCTCCGAAAGTATTAGCTTGCTAGAGTTAAAAATGATATGAATGGATTCTTATGATAAAACTGCTTATTAAAAAAAATTTAATTTGGAATTTGTTTTGTAAAAAGAAATTTTTTTTTTATTACTCCGAAACCTTCTGTCCGATTTTGCCCAGTAACGAACTTAGCCGAGATATTGATCCCCCAAACCTACTCTGAAAATTTCAACTCTCTAGCTCATTCCGTTCGAGAGTTATCGTGCCTACGGCCGGACCGGCCGGACAGAATGAATTTCAACCACGGATTCTTGATCAGTGAGTCGAACCAAATCGTTTAAGACCATTTTCATCGAAATACACTCAGTTCCGAGGAACTAGAGCACCAAAAACAGACAAATTATATCTCCAAAAGTATTGGTTTCTCAGAGTTGGGAATTATATCAATGTATTCATATGATAGAACTGCATCCTAAAGGAAATTCAATTCAAATAATAGTTTATTTATCAAGATTAAATGAGCAATCATGAGAATGAGAACTGCACCATAGAAGAAATCAAATTAAATCTGGCCAATTTTGCCCAATAACGAACTTAACCGAGATATTCATCTCCCTAAACTACTCTGAAAATTTCAACTACCTACCTCATTCCGTTCGAGAGTTATATCTATGTCTATGGATGAAAAGCAGTCTCACTACTCACAGATCTCTTACTTCATGTTCATTTCCGAAATGTAAGAATTTTCTGAGAAAAACTAATTTCGGAGCAAACAACTGAGATTTTACTCACTTCGCTCACAATTCTTCGATTGATTAGATAATGTCTCAGGAACATCATTTGACATTATGACAATTCATAGAATAATATCATTCTGTGACAACGTTGAAATACGATTTATTATTGAAATTTTGAAAAATCATATCTCCGAAAGTATTAGCTTGTTAGAGTTAAAAATGATATGAATGGATTCTTATGATAAAACTTCTTATTAAAAAAAATGTAATTTGGAATTTGTTTCGTAAAAAAAAAATTTTTTTTTTGTTACTCCGAAACCATCTGTCCGATTTTGCCCAATAACGAACTTAGCCGAGATATTTATCCCCCAAACCTACTCTGAAAATCTCAACTCTCTAGCTCATTTCGTTCGAGAGTTATCGTGCCTACGGCCGGCCGGACCGGCCGGATCGGCCGGCCGGACCGGCCGGACAGAATGAATTTCGACCACGGATTCTTGATCAGTGAGTCGAACCAAATCGTTTAAGACCATTTTCATCGAAATATTCGAAAATTACAGACATTTGGACAAATTGATAAGCACTCAGTTCCGAGGAACTAGAGCGCCAAAAATAATATTGATATTAGCAGATAGGTATCATAAACTTTTATAAAGGTTCATCAAACGACAGAAAGTGAGATATTTACAAAAAAGACATAAAGACATAAAGGGTTCAATATCGAATACTCCTGATCATTTTTTACTGAATATAGTAACCAATCAAATTATTTGATTTTGAGTCATGTGTCAAATTTGATCCAATCACCTCTGGATTACAGCGATAAAACCCTACATGTGGTGTTTTCAGATTGACAATCAATTATTGTATTGAAAATTATTAAACATCAGATTGACAATCAATTGTTTGAAATCTACAAAGTGAAACATTATCTTATCGAGTAGCCCTTGTGTCATAGAGAATTCTTCAAGCGTGTTGCTCAAGGATAATATTATTATCAAGCAACAAGCTTTCAGCATTTTCTATGAGCAAAAATTATCTCGTTATTATCAAGGGGTATTACTACCGATAATATATTCCTGATGACGTTGGTAAATATTTATTTATTTATTCACCAAACCTAAATAAGAGTCAACGTTTGACATATAGTGAAATTAGCCTTTCTTATATAAATAGTACAAAAAAATATAAATAATAACTACCATTATTAAATACAATAATATACAATAATAAATTCGATTTGTAGTTTACATTGATTTTTGGAGTTGCGGGTGAATTAAGGACACATGAATTGTATAGGTTGCAAAAAACTGATGTCCAAGATATGGCATATCAGTGAATTCACCGAAAACACATTCATATAGGATATTTACATTTGTGTATAATAATGATTCATTCATTTTATTCGAAAAAAGGATGTCAAAGCTACAAAATAAAAACGGATTTTTTTTCAAAATTTCAACAGCCTATCTTTTTACCTGAGCTGAATTTCGAAAAATGTTAAATGAAAGAAGTGTTTCATTTGATGAGAGGAATCTTTGGTTAAAATTGATGCAGTGGTCAAAGACTCACCCTGTATATTATGAGAGAAATACTTGAATGATTGTGCAGAATCGAAGCAGTATGAGAATAAATATTTAGATGGTATGGATAACAGATAATTTAAAAGTTTCATATTTACTATCGGGGTTACATAGAGAAAAAAATCATAGATTAATACAGATCATTGTAAGTATACTCATATATTTCCCAAAAGATACGAACCTGCGAATCAAGTTGTTTGAATAAGTTGTTATTAACTCATCCCGTTTTAAGATGGTAATCATGATCAATCAATTTGGAAACAAGCGAGAGTGAATTGAATTTTTATAAGTGTCGACTTTGAAATTAATACTCAGTACCTTTATTTGAGCAAATCATCTGTGATTATAGTCCAGGTTGAGATTGATAAGAGGTAGGTAAATTTCTGTAATTTTTTTCATACTTTATGACATTCAATGATGATGAACAATTTAATCTTCTAAAAGGATAGAGTATTTCAAAAATATCTCAAGATAACCTTCATCTGCTTCCATTATGCTAATTTCTCATAGTTTTAGTAATTCGCGAGTCTATAACGAGGAAACCAGTAAAAGTAGGGAAAAACTGTTAATTGGAGATTATGTGTCATAGTTATAGAAAACTTCATACCATTCAAACCAAAATGCATTCAATTCTGAATAACCATGTCAAAGCTACAAAAGAAAAACCAATTTTTTTTTTCAAAATTTCAAAGGCCTGTATGTACTGTATGTTCTTGTGCCGAATCTGGAAAAATGGTAAATGAAGAAAGTGTTTCATTCGATGAGAGGAATCTATGGTTCGAATTAATGTACAACTTAAAGACTCACCCTGTATATCGAAATGAACATAGAAGTTTTTCATTCTGTCAAATTTGTCTATTATGGAAAAATTGATTAATTTAGCGCTTAATGATCTCGAACATTAACGTCGTTGCTTCAGTCGCACGTTAACAAATCTCGATCTGTAATCGCTGTCATTAATCAACAAGTTGATTAAATAACTATAAATGCTAAGTATGACGTTCTCATGAACTCAGGTATTCAAAATATATCACAGAGGTTTTTTTTTCGGTCAGCAGTTCAGGCACAGCTTCCACCCATCTACTTCCTGAATCCCTGCGGTAATCCCGGCCAAAACATAACATCAAGGGCGAATGATGTATCGACGCATTTTAATAAAACTCCCGTCAAACTGAAATCAACGTAATACTTCAGGATGCAGTGGCAGCCTCGCCAAATAACGGAAAGTTTGTAATAGCCGTCCGCCGATAATATCGGTCTGATAGATCGCCTCCGATTCACAGAGGTGATTTTTATTGCCCCGATACTTTATATTGAAAGTTGAAAGGTTACGTTATGGGATTTGATTGTGCCGGTCAATAGGTCCGCTCTCGATGCCTTTCATATCTCTATACGTGCATGCACGGCTGATTTATCCGCAGGAAAGGGTCTGGGGGCTTTTGGCGGAATTATACGTTGGTTTATTGGATGTTTGTGTATACGTCATTTTGATCTCGTGATATGATGCTCTTGTGAGTCTCGTGGAATTCTAGGATATAAAACTACGATGAAAGAATTGGGAAAAGCAGTGACGTGAGTTCAGTCTGCTTTGGCAGGCTTGTTCAAATTCACAGCTAAAGCGGTCACTTATCTAGGTACACTGAGCACTACTTGGCTTCTAGAGATTGTCCCAATATTTCCAAAAATATAGATAAGATCAAGTTCAATTCTAGAATCTGGATGTAAAATAGGAATGTAGTATAAAAATAAAAAAGCACTGACGTGAAGTCAGTATTCTTTGTTCACGTTGACCAATTTGAATTGAATTATGAGTGTTTTAAGCTCAGTGGATACAGTAAACCGGAAATCTAGTCACACGGTGTTGGCCACAATGTATTGATCAACAGTCAACAGTACTGAGCTTAAGCTAGTGCAAGGATAGATTAAAAAAGTCCACACAGAACACAACTGACTCTTTCCCCAAAATTAACTCGCTCGCACATATAATTGCCTTGAATTTTTTTTTTAAATCTCACAATAACCCATGACCACTTGACGTTAACAAATACCCATTCTAATCCATACAACCTAATACAACCTCACCCCTTCTGCGCATGCGCAGTTCACTCGTGGCTGAAAGTCCTCTCAAAATCACACTCCTTTAATACTCGAACCGGAATTACATGCAAAATATTCCGCAAAATAATTGAACATTTTTTGATTTTATTCAGGTCATGCGATTCATCAGTAATTTTGTTAAAGTCATTATATAGATATTTTGCAACTAACTACCAAGTTTGCATTTGACCAGATCAGTATATTTTTGGTTATTAGTAAAAAAAAGTTTCAAAGTTTTGAAATTTTGTTTGTGTACAATGTACCTACATAGTCATCCGAACAATACAAAACTTTGCATGCATACAAAGGTCGTAATTGCTGGCTGCTCGAATATCCAACAATATATAACCAATCGTATTCGTATTAAGTTCTTCCGAGAGGTCTATGAACCAGATAGTCAGTACAATTATTCTGTTTTTAATGACGTTGAAAACTTGTATAGTAGCGATTACTTATGTAGTATTACTCTGGGATTACAACAAATGACGAATGCCTTACAGGCCATAAACAGTACCAAAGGTCCTGGACCTGATGATGTGCTCAAACCCTTGCCCCCCCATTATTGAACATTTTTAATTACTCTTTGCGTACAGCTACTTTTCCTGAAGAATGGAAAATTTCAGCAATAACTCCAATTCATAAAGAGGGGTCAGTTGATAATATCGAAAACTATAGGCCTATAAGCATATTATCCGCTATACCAAAGGTATTTGAACACTTAATTTATGATTATATTTCCAACCATGTAAAAAACTTTATAATCGAAAACCAGCATGGTTTCTATAAGGGTAGAAATCTTGAAACAAATCTAATGTGTTTTGTCGAATATCTGCAGCAATCCATGGACAAACAACTTCAAGTGGATGTGGTTTGTACGGACTTCTGATTCTGATAAAATAAACCATGATGTACTGCTTAGGGGTCTGGCTGAGGTGGGTATATGCGGGGACTTGTTGAGATGGATTTCCTCTTACTTGAGTGGGAGATCACAGTTTGTATGCGTAAATGGGACTAAGTCATCAATGGTTTATAATACTTCTGGTGTGCCTCAAGGTTCACACCTGGGGTCGCTTTTGTTTACTATATTCTTAATCGATATCGGGCTATGTTTCCGATATACCGAATTTTTACTGTATGCTGATGACTTAAAGTTTTTTGGAGTGGTTGAGGGTGAGGTGGACTGCGAATTGATTCAGGATGACTTGAGGAGATTGGAGATTTACTGCTATGAAAAAAAACCTTTTTTTAAATTACGGCAAATTCCATAAAATATCATTTAGCAGGAATTTTCATCTTATCGAACATCAATATACAATAGCGAATCGCCCACTTCTTGCGGTCGATAGTATTTTGGATTTAGGGGTGACCTTTGACCGAAAACTTCTATTTGATCTGCATATGGATATCTAACTCTGTACTTTTCATTTATCTATAGCCGTTTAAATTTTGCATCTATAATTTGGAGCCCTCAATATAGTTACTACATAATCAGACTTGAAAGGATACAAAATAAATTTCTTAGATTTCTAGCTTTTAAAAATAACATAACTTACAACAATCATGATTATTCGCATATACGACAAAAATTTGGCTTATTACAATTAAAAAATCGTCGCCAAATTACTGATATTGTTGTACTCTATAAGCTCCTTAATAGTTTTTTCGTGACACCTAATATTCTACACACTATTCCTTTTAAAGTTCCTGATAGGAGGCTCCGTAGCAATGATACATTTTATGTCCCGTTCAGGAGAACAAACAGCGCTCAAATCTCTCCCATTCTCCGGATGTTGTGTGCTTATAATGTACACTGTAGGGAACTGGATCTTTTCCGCGTGTCTCTGCCTAGTCTGAAGCGTAGTCTCAGGAACATTTTCGCATAATTCTTTCTGTTGATAACTAATGTATTTTTTGGTTTGTTATTCTTTATTCATGTTTTTATTTGTTGTACTTTAGGTTGCATATTGGTCGAATCATTTTGATGTAAATGTAGTTAGTTTTGACGTAGTCTTATTTTCTGGGATATATTTACGTAAATTTGTATTAATATTAAGAGCATACTGTATATGGGCTTTGCCTGTGAGTATTCCATAGTTTGATCCAAATAAATAAAAAAAAAATTCCAACTTGGATCTTTGCAGTAGAGTTAGGTTACTGATATATAGAATTTTTTTTTAATAATTTTCAATGATTTTTTAAAAATTTTCTAGTTATATGATCCTCACGAAATTCTGCAAGAATTTTCGCGTTGACATTCTACAACTAATAACCTTGTTTGAATTTAATTGATTTTATATTTTTCGAGTTATTGAGGAAATAACAACCCAATTTCAGATGGGCATAACTCCTAAACTGTTTGGTCAATTATGTCTATAGACGAACTCAAATGTCGGTTTGAGATGCACAACCTAACCTGAAAATTTCATGTCATTCCGTTCTCAGGTTATCGTGACATAAAAATATTTTTCAAATAATTTTTTTAAAATTTTTTAGTGTTATGATTCTTACAAAATTTCACAAAAGTACTTAGGTTTATATTTTACAACTATTTACCAAGTTTCAATTCGATCGGATTTGCATTGGTTGAAACTAAAATTATTTCTCGGAAACCATTGGGCCGACTATGCCCATGAACGAACTTGTCCGTCATATTAGGATGCAACATCTACCCTGAAAATTTCAAGTCGCTAGCTCTTTCCGTTCTCAAGTTATCGTGGCAAAGACAGGACGGCCGGCCGTACAGAATCAAATTTGACCTCGAATTCTTCATCAGGGATCGAACCCAATCGATTGAGACCATTTTCGGTGAAAATTACAGACATTTGGGCAAAACGATAACGCAATATTCCTCAGAACATACGCGCAAAAACGATATAATCGAAGACATCACATTTCTAATTTTATCAATTCATACTGCTAATTCGTTCGACTTCCGATACCCTCGAAAATTTGGCTGGTCGGGTACAGTATAGTGGAATATATATAATATTTAGTAATTTCGCCAATATTTCAAACAATATATATCCTATTTAGTATGAATGTGGAACTTGACTGTAAAATAAGGTTTTGAAGCTCTTTCGAAATCTCAGCGATATTTCACGGATAGTTTCTGAAAATTTATTTAAATAACTTTTTAAACTTTTCGAGTCATAAGATACATACTTCTGCACAAGTCTTTCTGTCGGTATTGTTAAACCAACTATCTAGTTTCAATTCGATCAGATCAGTATTTCCTGAGTTATTGGGAAAACAAATTTTCAGATGGCTATTATTCCGAAACCACTGGGTGGATTTCACCTATTAACGAATTTAACGGGCCCATTTGGACTACAAACTTACCCTGTAAGTTTCAAATCTCTACCTCCTTTCGTCCGATATAGTAATCGTGGTTACGAATGGCATTTGGTTTCAGAAATATTTGAATGAAACTTAGAGAATGTGATACGTTTAGGGGTTTAAATGGAAAGATAAACAGAATTGTTGTCAGAATCTACAAGCTTTTTGCAAGGTTACCTACACTTCACCGTTTTGCGCATGTTCTGAGGTACAGCGTGCTATGATTTTGCTCAAATGCCTGTAATTTTGTTTCCAAAAATGTGAGAGCGTTCAAAACTCCACATCCAATTTCCAAATTTGAGCACGATCGGATCTATATTGTTGGAGATCCGAGCAGTCTTGGTTGAGTTCAGCAATTGTATAGGTGACTGTTGCCACGATAACTTTACAACGCAAAGAGATAGCGAATTTAAGTTTTCAGGGTATGTTGCGCATCCAAATGGAAGTCATTCTTGCGCATCATCGGCCGAACTGTTTCAGAGTTACTCCCATCTTAAATTTCGTTGTTATTTCCTAATTTTGTATTCTTAAATTTACAATTTTTTTTTCAGAGAATGTTTGCAAGTACGAAAGAAACGCAACATACTTACCCACATAAATTGAATCGTACTATGGAAAATGGTCCATGGCGTATGCCAATCAGTGAAATATATTTAACATTAAATAACCAAACGCGATAAATCTCCTCATGTCACATGAGTCATTTTGAACTTATTATTTATTTCTTAATAACATTGGTTGTCGTCAAAATACCGTATTCGCTTAGAACAAAATCTTAACATGAGGGACATTTCCAATTCCTTTGGCACCCGTTCAAACCATTTCACCTCAGCAACAGTGAACGAAATACATTATTTTGACGACGATAATAATACGTATTACCAATTCAATTTTGGGAACATAATGACGGTTGAAGCAACAACAAGCACACATAGACATACCAGCTTGGAATACTAACCACACAGTCCAGCTCTCTCTGTTTACGATGCAATTACTGTATAATGTAACTGTGGGACCCTCACTTAATACCTCAATTAATAATCCTGACATACCTGTCATTTGCTGACAGATGAATCGAACGATAGCTGTGCGTCCCCGAAGCTTTTGTTTCTACTTATTTATTCAACAGGTCTTCCCTCATTTTATCATAAACAATAACCGAATTTACATTTTGTTTGTAGAATAAAGCGCATTCAGTCTTGAGTAGGTACGTGTGAACGAACAGTTATGTTATTATAATATGAGGTTGTGCAGTTGGAATTTCGATGAGAAAATTTGAAATTATTCTTGAATATATTTTCGAAAATGTATTAGTTCAAATTTACCATGAATGAGTGCGGTTTGTTCCCTATTCATGAATGGTAATATTGATTCGTTTCAATAATTAAAATATGTTTAATTCCATATTATGCATATCAGGGATATGCGGTGGTTGCTTGATAGGATTTTTCCAGTTTTTGACCAGAAATTCGTCCACGATGATAGCCTTGTGATGTGTTGCGTTATCGTGGTGAAAGTCCAAGAATTTTCTTTTCACATATTTGGTTTTGCTTGGTGTTCAATATATTAGAACGGGAACTTACCAACCGATGCAACAATAATATGTCAACAATAAAATCGTTTGAGCGAAATAAGGTCATGGCAGACGGGCTAGTTTTCGAAAATGCGAAAACTCCGTAAAATTTTTGAAAACTCCGAATGATACTTTAATCTATAAACAACTTCTTTTTCTCACCAACCGGTTCATGACAAAGGGTATAGTCAGCCCATATTTGAGTAGTGTTGATGCATGTAAGATGGAGGTCTCGCCAATTCCCAAAAAATTAAGTTTCGTTTTGTCTTGCTCTCGTATCGTTATCAGTTGTTTCGTTTCGTCCCGCTCAATTCTAAATAACGATAATAAATATTATAATATATAAACTAAAGGATAGATAATAATGAATATTTTCTAAAGCTATATTTATTACGCTCTTACACAAAAATATTTTTGCATGTATATATTTTTTTTAATTCTAAGCACTCTTAATTTCATCTTTTAAATTACTCCATGACCACGAATTCTATCATAATAGCTTGCATAACATCATTTTTCAATTATGTACCTACGTGTTTTTGTCATTATCATACTGTGGAAAATAATCCTTCAAGTTACGGATGTAGTCATTATACTGAATAAATACTTGGCCATCTTGGAAAAACTTTTTCATGCACTTTCCACCACTCTAAAATATTTTGATACCTATTTGCTCTTTCTATAAACAAATATTCTTCAAGCTCAGCTTTCCAATGTTTCGAAGATTTTGTTGGTGTTTTATAGAGGTTATCGATTTCGATACGTTTTTTAATAGAACTGGACGAATTGGTATCGTTTTCAATTATTACCTTCTGAGTTGGTTGATCATTGAGGGTATTTTCAGCGTATTCCTCATACATTTTTATTGCATCTAATTTTGTTACCAAATATTTGAGTATTTGACCAGTTTCATTTCACCTTTACTACAAGAAGCAATAAAATTCTCCAGATGTACAAATATACACGAAATTTTCAAAGTATTGGGATTAAGAGGCAATAAAAGTTGTCCGTTAAGTATTGAATTCATAATGGGATCAGTTATTATTTTTGGAAATTCAATTTCCTCTTGAAAAATAATTTCAATTATCCCAAGTTCATAACAACCATAATATTTGATAACTCAATTAAAACTTGTGTATTTCTAGAACGACCATTGTATAATATAGACAAAATACATTGGTAATTATAGAGGAAACTCTTCATATTTAATTGTTTTCAGTGGGTGTTGAAAACAATTAAATATGAAGAGTTTCCACTATAATCACCAATGTATTCTGTCTATATTATACAATGGTCGTTCTAGAAATACACAAGTTTTAATTGAGTTATCAAATATTATGGTTGTTATGAACTTATGATCTTCCAGGTAGAAAATATACTCAACCGAAAGTAAGGTAACCCATCGATCTTAAGAAAATAACAATCAAATCTAAAATAAATCAACAAGTCCAGAGCGTTCCTGCCAATAGGGTCTATATAATGGCTTGGTATATTTAATATAGCTATGCATATATTTCAGTCAAATAAATCCCAAGGGATTTCATTGATTTGCCAAGAAGCAAGAGCAGACGCGTTTCTGGCTCCTTGGCCTTCATCAGTACTCTGTAGCTTCCCAACAAATTCAACTCAACTGAACTGTGTTAAGCCTCTCACAGCCGGCTTGAGCGGTTATACATAAACTCCCACGTTCCCTATGAGACAAAACACGGAATTCAGACTTTCCCCACCAATGAAAATTAGAAGCATGAAATCATATGCCACCATTCGCTCGATAATTAATCAAGAAATGACTCCTGCAGAGCTCAGACAGTACCTTCCTATGGCCATAAACGCTGTTTAGCGTTTTTCAAAAATAATAATGGAAAATGGCGATACCGGTGTTGATAAATCAACAAGTCTAGCTCGTTCCTGGCAATAGGGTCTACATAATGGTTTCGTATAACTATTATACCCATGCATATATTTCACAAGCCAAATAAACCCCAGGGGATTTAATTGATTTGCCGAGATGCAAGGGCAGACGCGTTTCTGTTCATAGGAGCAGCGTTTATGGCCATAGAAAGGTACTGTCTGAGCTCTGCAGAAGTCATTTACCGATTAATTATCGAGCGAATGGTGGCATATGATTTCACGCTTCAAATTTTCACTGGTGGGAAAAGGTTGAATTCGGTGTTTTGTCTCATATGGGGCGTGGGCGTTTATGTATAACCGCTCAAGCCGGCTGTGAGAGGCTTAACACGGCTCAGTTTAGTTGAATTTGTTGGGAAGCTACAGAGTACTGATGAAGGCCAAGAAGCCAGAAACGCGTCTGCTCTTGCATCTCGGAAAATCGATGAAATTATGTAAGTGCAAGGGAGGCAGGTCAAGTATGACCTCAAATGCTGATGTGGGAGCAGTATAGCTAGCTCCTGTGACACCAAGTCAGATTACCAACCTCATGATAAGGACACATGAATGACAATGGAGCGTACTACTGCTGTGTATAACCACATTGCCATTCCCAGTTTCAGCCCCCATGTTTTCCCAAATAGCCTTTTGCAGGCTCACATAGCCGCTGTGGCTTTGGAAATAATTTTATCTAAGTGTTTTCTAAAGTTGAGACTTACTATCTAGTAATACTCCTAGATATGTTTACTCAATGGAGAAGGTTGAGTCTGGCCATTTTTGACCGGATCTCTGAGATTCAGATACCTCCTTCCAGTAAAGGGAATCAAGGTGGTCTTAGAGGGATTGACGTTAAGCCCTTCTTTCTCACACCACCTTTTTGTTGATACTGAGGACAGCTTGCAATTGGCTAGTCAGTATGCCTTCATGCTTGCCTCTAACAGTTATCACAATGTCATCAACCTATAGCTGGGCATTGAAACCATACGCCTTTTCAGGTTCACATGACCAGGTTCCACAGCAGTCTTATGTCCAGAAATCACCGTTTTCGTTATTTGCAGGGAATTGAATTTGTGGGGAACTAAATTCTTCACTCCGATCCTGCTGTCTCTTCGCCGTTCTCGCCAGTAGATGTCGCCTGTCCCCACTGCGTGATGCATTAAAATAGAAAATTTCGTGCTGAAGTCAAATGCGTCTACGGTAGGCCGTATTGATATGACAAGCGGTATTCATAGGACAAGCCGTATTGATGAGTTCATCAGTGAGAGCTGGAACGAATCGCTGCCCAATCAAGAGGTTGTGGATCCCAACGCATCACGTCTCGAAACCCACAAATTCAACAGCCTGTATTTCGTAAACACGGCCTTTCGGATATGGGTTTATAAAAACTATTCGTCGTATTTTTAGAAGTAGAATACCATTGAATTTATTTGAATTAATTTCTGGACTCCGTGTATAGTTTATATGTCGAAGTTGTTCCAGTCACTCTGACGCCTCTAGTCACAAAATTTCATAACGAATTTCGTGTCAGTTTCTGTCGGAAATCATCCCGGCAGAGCTGGCTTGATATGTATGCATCCAGAATGGTTAATCAGCGACCCGCCAATCGATTTCAGTCTCAATTCCTTGCCCTCATAAAACCGCCCGACAAGCGTAAGTTTTCCCGGTATTTTCATGGGGATCGTGCATATGAATTTAAATGTCGCGATTATCAAGGCGGCTCAGCCATCATTCCCGAAAGGCGGATGGTGAATTGCGGAGATGAAGGGGAAGACGAATTTACTTCGATCGTATTCGACTGAGCTCAGATCGATTCAGATTACTGGTTTAAAAATGTGTAATTTCATTTTGATCTGGGAGTATGACTATTCCAATCGTGAAATATAGTGGTCAGCATGGCAACAATTTACAATTTTTCAAAACTATTATTCAATAGCCCTTTTTCAAGGGGGCTGCATGTATGAGATACGTAGCTAGAGATTTACGCAACCAAACATCCAATTTGATACGGCGAATAAATGGTCTTTTCTACACTGAACGATTTTCTTAGAATTCTTCGAATAGAAGAAATTGTTTAATAAATTTGAAGGAATATCTTCTTCTTCTTCTTCCTCTTTCGATAGGACTGTGTCCTGTTTCTTTCTGCCTTCTTCCTGTTATTGTAGCGTCTCTTGAGATATCGAGCTCCAGCTTTCTCTCCATCTCTTTGGGGGGCGTCCCAATGGTCGACGTGTAGCATAAGCTACCTGTGCGATGCGACCTCAACCCGAGGATATGTATAAGAAAATAGGATAACGCACAGGTAGCTTATGCTTCCTTCGTGCCGATGCCATAGTTTGCCTCCGAATTGGAGGTCCTAGAGCTGAAGGCACAAATTGGTTGCTCGCTCCTGTTGTGGTGTCACCTGCTTTCAGTTGCCTTTCCACCTTTTTTTGGTTTCTTGGTTGCCCTGTCCTGAAGAAGCCAACTAGCAGAAACACGTGTCGGCAGGTACCAGCAGAATGATTTTCTCTGCTCCTTTTGCGGAATTACCCGTTATACTTCTCCATTTTAGTAAACTTATCCGCGTTATCCTATTTTCTTATATACAAGAATATATATATATATATATATATAGTCAAAAGTCAAAAGAATATATATATATATATATATATATATATATATATATAGATTTGTTCGACCGCACATACAGACCCAAATCGACATACTTTACCGATTATACAGTCCAAAAGTGACGTTTTCAGACCCGACTCCGGGTCTGGTAACGTTTACCTATAGAATTGTACTCAGGGACGTTAGGGGATGCCAGGGGTAAATTTTCAGATGGGTCTGAAAAAGCGGTGATACATCATATTATATACAGAAAAGCTTCAGAGTTTGGCCAGTGCGAGGGCGCTTCTGCTCACATTAGCTTGCTGTATATAATTCGTATAGTTGATCAACGTCTTGAGACCTTACATCCGGCAACGCTGTAGAGCGAGAGTTTGAAAATAATATATTTCATCATACCGATATACAAACCCAAAACCAATACATACGAAAACTTATACGAGCCCGGTATAGGTAGTCAACGTCATGAGAATTGTTAATTGTGGATTGTTCAAATAAAACTTCAAATTCAGATACTTCTTCCTTTTGATATACGAACCTAAAAACCACACTTATGAACGCTTATACAAGCCTGGTATATGGAGTCGTCGTTATGGGACCTGTTTATTTCGAATTCTCAATCATAATTCTGAAGGAGTGTTGAGGACAAATATCATTTCTTCATGGATCATTTTGGAAAAAATGAACATAATAAACAGTAACGAAACCATTCTGTAATATTTCGGAGACTAAATCAGACTCCTTCATCAGACACAAAGCGAAAACTTTACCAATTATTGTTTGTTGACACTTATTATGAAATTTGTTACACTGCAAATTACAGTAATAGCTGAAGGACACACGGAGAAATATTCATTGATTTTAATTATCAACAAATATTTCGTGGATACGGGCTGGTTCCCTCATCGCTCAGTATTCCCCTAATGAGGAAAGCGTCATTCAGGGGCAAATACAAATCAGTTTCATGGTTATTAACAATCGTCAGCATAACATAGCCACACTGAATGACAGCTGAAGAAGTTCTAGGAAACATAAAGTTGTTGTGAACAGGTAGGAAGAAAATCTCATCAGCTGCATCTAGGGAAATCCTTAGGAACTCTGACCCTCTGTGATGCGGAAACCATAAGCGATGTTCAGTGATGTTCACGCTTTTGTCATAAGAGGGTCAGGGACTGCAAGGCTGTCTACCTGATTTGGCAATTAACAGCTGTCAAAGCTTTGTGAAACCCATCGTAAGAGTTGGGAATTATAACAATGGATTCTTGTGATAAAACTGCATCATAAAATAATTAAATACAAAATGTTTTTTACACATCTCATATCGTGAGACCATGTTCGGCCAATTCGAAAATTATCGACATTTGGGCCAATTGATAAGCGCTCTGTTCCGAACAACAAAAGCACCACAAATAGCAGAATATGTATGTACAATCTATAGAGATCGACATAATGGATTAGACTAAAACAAAGATTCTGATGACGGAATACCACTCACATGAAAAGGAAACATAAGGAGTCGACTTGTATTTTGTTGAACAGACAAAACAATTATCCAAATTACTCAATTGGAATTGTCCATATTTGGTAGTTGAATTTGCTGGAGAAATAGTTAGAACATGGAAATTTCTATCTGAACTGACACTGTGTTACTATGTTTTTGGTGCTTTTGTTATCAGTTTGCCCAAATGTCTGTAATTTTCGAATTATTGGCTGAAAATGGTCTCAGACGTTTTGGTTCGACTCACTGATCAAGAATCCGTGATCAAAATCGCTAGACTTCAAGAGCTAGACTATTGAAAATTTCAGATTAGATTTGGGAGATATCTCGGTTAAAAAAAATAAAAATATTTTTTTTATATCACAAATTTAAAATTGTTTTTTTTATATGCAGTTTTCCCACAAGAATCCACTGATATTATTTAAAACTTTAACTACTACTTTTGGAGATATGATGTTTCAAAATTTCAATAATAAATCTTACTTCTATGTTTTCACAGAATGCTATAATTACTCGATCGTAGAATTCTCAGTGTTATAATATGATATTATTTTTTGCGCGTATGTTCTGGGGAACATCGCGTTATAGTTTTGCCCAAATGTCTGTAACTTTCGAATTTTTTGACGAAAATGGTCTCAAACGATTAAGTTCGACTCCCCAATGAAGAATTCGAGGTCAAATTTGATTCTGTCCGTCCGGCCGTCCGGTGGTCCGGCCGTTGCCACGATAACTTGAGAACGAGAAGAGCTAGCAACTTGAAATTTTCAGGGTAGGTGGCGCATCTCAATACGACGGACAAGTTCGTTAACGGGCATAATCGGCCCAGTGGTTTCCGAGTAATGATTTTGTTTTCAACCAATATAAATCCAATCGAATTGAAACTTGGTGGGTAGTTGTAGAATATGATCTTAAGCACGTTTGTGGAATTTTGTGCGAATCGTATGGCTAGAAAATTTTTAAAAAATTATTAAAAAATATTTTTGTTGTCACGATAACTTGAGAACGGAATGAGATAGCGGTTTGAAATTTTCAGGTTAGGATGAACACTAGAACGCGACATTTCAGTTTGTTTATGAGCATAATCGGCCAAATGGTTTCAGAGTTATAGCCATTTGAAATTTTCTGAAATTTCGTGGTTTTTGTTCCTCATTAACTCAAAAAGTACTGAACCGATTGAATTCAAACATGGTTATTAGTTGTAGAATGCCAACGCAAAAATGTTTGCAAAATTTGGTCAGGATAGCATTTGTAGAAAATTTTTAATAAATCATTGAAAATAAAAAAAAAAAATTCTATATATCAGTAACTATTCGTTTGAAATTGCTGAAATTTTGCAAGAGCCTTCATAACCTAACTCTACTGCCAAGTTTCAAGTTTTAATACGATCGGTTAAATATTGTTGGAGATTCGAGCATTCTTGTGCGAGTTCAGTAGATGGATGACCGTTGCCTCGATAACTTTCGAACGAAGGGAGATAGGGACTTGCAATTTTCAGGGTAGGTTGCGTATCCGAAAGAGAGTGTTGAGTTCGTTTTTGGGCATAATCGGTCTAACGGTTTCCGAGTTATACCCACCTGGAATATTATTTCCTTGATAACTCAAAAAATAAATATTCGATCGAATTGGTGCTTGGTAACTAGTAGTAGAAAATCAACACAAAGACGTGTTTAAAATTTTGTAAGAATCGTATCCCTAGAAAATTTGAAAAAAATGACGAAAAAAAAAATTTCAAGAACCGTACCCCTAGAAAATTTTTAAAAAGTCACGAAAAAAAAATTGGTTCAAGCACTGACGTGAAGTCAGAAGCTTTTGCGCGTATGTTCTATTGTCCATACTTCTGTATTGGACACCCTTAATCGAATTTACCATGGTAAATTATGTTGTCCATTCTCCTGTATTGGACACTTAATTCGAATTTACCATGGTAAATTCGAATTGAGAGTGTCCAATACAGGAGAATGGACAACATAATTTACCATGGTAAATTCGATTAAGGCTGTCCAATACAGAAGTATGGACAATAGAACATACGCGCAAAAGCTTCTGACTTCACGTCAGTGCTTGAACCAATTTTTTTAAATGATGTTTTAATGCCCGTGGATAATCCATATTATGATGATTGAATATACTTTGGTAAGTTAATCGAATGGGGTTCAGAATATCTCCAGTAAAAATAAAACCGGACTATTGGCTAGGTTTCAATTGATATAATATAATTTTCAGAGTGGATTTGAGGAATGAATATCTCGGATAAGTTCGTGGTTTCGGAATAATTTTTGGCACTCTTTTTTTATTAAATGACACTTTTTTTAATTTAATTTCTTTCATGATGCAGTTGTATCATAAGAATCCATTGAAATAATTCCCAGCTCTAAGAAACCAATACCTACTTTCGGAGATATGATTTGTCGAAGTTTGAACAAGTGCGCAAAAGCTCCTGCCCACAGGGCTTTTCCACTTTTTGTAACATGCAATTCTATCTTAAGAATGCATTGATATCCAACTCTGAGAAACCAATATTTGGAGATATGATTTGTCAAAGTTTGAATAATAACTCGCTAGTAGTTTGATGAAAGCGCCAAAGTCCCTGTCCACAGAGCTGTCCCACATTTATAGTTAAATATCAATTCAATAAAAGATTTGATCCGAATCATTTTTTGACAAATTTGAAAAAAATCTTCTTCAAAGCTTATTATATCTCGCTGTAGTATCATCTTATTTTGTCTTTCATTCTCTGATGAAAGCATGTCCACATTTGTTCTCAATTTTTTGGCAACCATCACTTTCTAAAGGCAATTTAATTCTTAGGAATTTTGTAATTTTTATTCCATTTTCTCTGCATCTGCACATGCAAGTGCGACTGTAATTTCAGAGAAGGACGATTGCAAAAAGCCCATACTATCATTTCAAGAAGGGAGGTGAATTCATCACTGAATGGTTCCTTTCTGGGTTTTCTCTCTTAAACTCTGAAAAATATCTATGAAATAAAAAATTTCTTTATTTTGAAATTGTTTCTGCGTTAGTTAGAAACATATGTAGATATTTGTAATTCGATTGCAATTACAGAGTCTGATGACATTAAAAGATAACTTAAAGGAGTCGCTCTGTATTTTGTTGATCAAAGAAAACAATTTTACAAATTGCTCAAGATGAATAGACCATATTTGGTTGAATAGGTTGAATAAAGAATTCGAACTTGGAAGTTTCTATGTAAAGTGGAACTGTGTTACAATATTTTTCCAAAGACTATCGGCTGTCGGCTTGACAAATTTCAGTATTAGTGTAATCAAATATAATTCTTAAGATCTTCGCTTGGTGTCTGGGAAAGGAATCTGCTTTAGTCTCCGAAACGTTACAGAAAAGTTGTTTCATATGTTGTTAGTTATGCTACTGTTCATTAGGCAATATTGTTCTTTATATGGCTTCTGGCAAATATCTAATCTTTCTAACGCCGAAGTAAATTAAAAAAACTTTTAAAAAAATGACGAAAAAAAAAATTTTAAGAACCGTACCCCTAGAAAATTTTAAAAAAATCACGAAAAAAAAAATTGGTTCAAGCACTGACGTGAAGTCAGAAGCTTTTGCGCGTATGTTCTATTGTCCATTCTTCTGTATTGGACACCCTTAGTCGAAATTACCATGGTAAATTATGTTGTCCATTCTCCTGTATTGGACACTCTTAATTCGAATTTACCATGGTAAATTCGAATTAAGTGCCCAATACAGGAGAATGGACAACATAATTTACCATGGTAAATTCGACTAAGGGTGTCCAATACAGAAGAATGGACAATAGAACATACGCGCAAAAGCTTCTGACTTCACGTCAGTGCTTGAACCAATTTTTTTTTTCGTGATTTTTAAAAAATTTTCTAGAGGTACGGTTCTTACAATTTTTTTTTCGTAATTTTTTTCAAATTTTCTAGGGGTACGGTTCTTACAAACTTTTAAACACGTCTTTATGTTGATTTTCTACTACTAGTTACCAAGCACCAATTCGATCGAATATTTATTTTTTGAGTTATCAAGGAAATAATATTCCAGGTGGGTATAACTCGGAAACCGTTAGACCGATTATGCCCAAAAGCGATCTCAACTCTCCCTTTCCGATACGCAACCTACCCTGAAAATTGCAAGTCCCTATCTCCTTTCGTTCGAAAGTTATCGAGGCAACGGTTACCCATCTACTGGACTCACACAAGAATGCGCGAATCTCCAACAATATTTAACCGCTCGTATTCAAACTTGAAACTTGGCAGTAAAGTTAGGTTATGCAGGCTCTTGCAAAATTTCAGCAATTTCAAACAAATAGTAACTGATATATAGAATTTTTTTATTTTTTTTTCAATGATTTATTAAAAATTTTCTACAAATGCTATCCTCACCAAATTTCGCAATTATTTTTGCGTTGGCATTCTACAACTAATAACCATGTTTGAATTCCATCGGTTCAGTATTTTTCGAGTTAATGAGGAACAAAAAACCACCAAATTTCAGAAAATTTCAGATGGCTATAACTCCAAAACCGTTTGGCCGATTATGCTCATAAACAAACTGAAATGTCGCGTTCTGGTGGACATCCTAACCTGAAAATTTCAAGCCGCTATCTCATTCCGTTCTCAAGTTATCGTGACAACAAACATATTTTTTAATAATTTTTTTAAAATTTTCTAGCCACACGATTCGCACAAAATTTCACGAACATGCTTAGGTTCATATTCTACAACTACCCACCAAGTTTCAATTTGATCGGATTTATATTGGTTGAAAACAAAATTATTACTCGGAAACCACTGGGCCGATTATGCCCATTAACGAATTTTTCCGTCGTATTGGGATGCGCCACCTACCCTGAAAATTTCAAGTCGCTAGCTCTTTTCGTTCTCAAGTTATCGTGACAACGGACGGCCGTACGGCCGGCCGGCCGGACAGAATCAAATTTGACCTCGAATTCTTTATTGGGGAGTCGAACTAAATCGTTTGAGACCATTTTTTTCAAAAAATTCGAAAGTTGCAGACATTTGGGCAAAACTATAACGCGATGTTCCCCAGAACATACGCGCAAAAAAAAACATTGTTTATTTTATGGATATTTTTCAGAATCCAAAAAAGAACCATTTAATCCACTTCTAAATTTGGGGAAATTTTCAACTATTTTACGCAAACGGTGTACAGAAATGTATAGGTGGATAATGTTGACTGAATAAAAGGCCAATCTTGTTCAGCGTTGAAAGAATCAATCAACATACGCCGTTTTTTGGATAAAATAATATTGCTTCTAAAATGTCAACAAAAGAAATTAATCTGGAATAATAGACATTTTGTTGAAGACATATCATCTCTTTCATCGTCCCTTATATTCTTCGGTTTCGTAGAGCCTTCATATGTAGCATTCATTCGGATCCATTTAATTTTTATTGCATCTACTCTCATTTGTCTCCCTTATTGATACTTTTCTCGTCACTTCAAATTTACTCTTTTCCTCTTTTCTTCTCTTCTACTTGTTCCAATTCTAACTAATATTCCGTAACTTCATTCTGGACAAGACTCTTTCCCCTCATCAAGCAGCAATAGTACCTTCGCAGTTACAGGGTGTTCCTTAAAGACATGCTAATATTTAAGGTGGTGATTTTTTGACTTATTTTAAGAAAAAACTTCCTATGAACGTATGTCCTGAAAGTTTTAACTTTTGAGATACGTGGTGATAAAATGTTGAAAAAAAATCAGTTTTTAAATAATAACTGAGATAATATTGCAGACATCTTCATAAAATTTGGTACATGTTTATGTGCATCAAGGTGGATTCTGTGATGTACAAAAATTTTCATTTTCTCTACTAAATACTAGGCCACTGCTTTCTTTTCGAATTACAATTACTTTTAAGATCCTCATTCATTTTTGAGCAAATTTGATCCCATGGGTTTTCTTTGTCCGACACACGGTTTCCACCTAAAAAAATACAAATAAAGATCAATTCCTCAAAAATCTGAGGCGGTGTGAAATATTTGTGCATCGACTGAAAGCAAATTGAGAGATCAGATTTGTTCCAAAATGAATGAGAATCCAAAAAATAAGTTTTCTTGTCATATGCTCTGTTCTTGATTAAAATAATTAAATTGAAATTACTTCATATCGCAGCACAAAATTTTATCATCCTGTATCTCAAAGGTTAAGACTTTTAGGACATACGTTCATAAGAAGTTTTTTCTTAAAATGAGTTAAAGAATCGCCACCTTAAATATTAGCATGTCTTTAAGGAAGACCCTGTATATGCTCTGACATTCTGAAAAAAAAATATGTGTTAGTAAAAATTATTGTAGATAATGAATTCTCGCTGATCACTTGGAGAAACATTTTGACAAGTTATTGAGGTAAAGAAAAAACTTGGCTTGGGTTTCACAATATATAATACTATGTTCTTGACATTGTTCAGTCTTGAACATGGGATAAGCCGGAAACATATATTTATGTCAACAATATGGTATTATATTGTAAAACTTAAGCCAAATGTTTAAAATTGGAAAAGATTGTAATTTTACATCAAATGAAATACTGTACCTATAGAACTCCTAATGGCTCTTATTTATGTACCTGTTGCACTTTTCATCATCAGCTTCCTTCTTGCAGACATTAAAATCACTTCATAACACAACTAAATCAATGTAAACGATTCCAGCTTCGTTTTCGCGTCCTTTCGTATATCGAAATTGGCGCAATTAGTCCCGAAGAGCTGGCAACAGCGCTGGGTTCGAAGACGTTGGCTGAAGATACTTGCGGAGTATATGTGGGATCAGAAAGTCGGCAGAATGATTCGGGATTCGAGAAGTTTGACGAATATACAACTTTTTTGAAAGAAAAAAATTCCTTCCCCTCTCAAGATGCCTAAGGAGTTATATTTTCAATCTACCCATTTTTTGTCTATATACTCCTGGAAACATTTTGGATCATATGGGTCTCAGGTAGCCTTCAGAGTGTACCGGGACTGGATACGTCTATTAGATAAATATATATATATATATATATATATATATATATATATATAACTCCAGAGTCAATTGCATGCGCCAAATGTTCATCGGTTATTGATTATAAAGGCCTGAACAATATATATATTCTTTTGACTGAGAGTTTTATATGTTAGCAGAGGTTGGTTTAACGGGGTACCATACAATTCTGCGTATGATACAAGAGCTTAGGGAAAAACCTCATCAAAAAACCCTGTCTCCCCGTAAGTGTTGTGATTTGTAACTATTGTTCACAAAATTTGCTGAAATTTAGAAACATTGATAAGCATTTATTTCTTCAATATGGACTCCTTCGTCAAAAAAACGGAGAGGTTTCTCCAAGGTACCCAAAACTCAACCTAAAAAATGAAAAGACAAGAGGAGAAGAACGAACAAACTTAAAATAATACATAACCTTTCAAAAGTCTCCTCTCACAAATATACTCTTCTGTTGGCGCATGCGATCTCTTGGAGAAGAATCGCCTCCGCTAGTTCTCAAAGATATTGATCTTAGAAATCCCTTCAATATTGAATTCAAAAAGGAAATTGTTGCCGTAAGGCCAGGAGGGTCTCTTTCAAAACCAGATCTGGCCAGTCCAAGTGATGATTATTCAGAACTTCAGATGTTCGAAGACCGCTACAGGGCCCATATGTAGGCCGGAACAATATGCTGGCTAGTGGAAAATGGGAAATTGTTTATAATAATGAAGATCCAAAAAATCAAATTTTATAAGGGAAAATGCTGAAGAAATAAAGATTGAAAATTTCTTAAAAAGCACTGATGTCAAGTCAGAAGCTTCTGCGCGCATGTTCTTCTGTCAATTTACGCCTCACACACCCACAGGAGATCCTGCATAATTTTTTAAAATTTTTCTACTGATACGATCCCAACAAAATTTCACAAAATTAGTGCTTCGGCATTCTACCTGTATTTACCAAGCTTAAATGGATGGGGTTTTCTTGGGTTTTCTCTCACAAACTCTGAAAAATATCTCTAAAATGAAAAATTTATTATTTCGAAATTTGCTTCTGCGTTAGAAACACAATGTATTTTTCAGAAGCAATATAATTAACAATGTTGCCCAGTAACGAAACAACATCAACAATAAAAGAACTAATTTGTAAAAAAAAATAGTTCTTTTACCGTTGATGTTGTTTCGTTACTGTTTATTAGGCAACATTGTTCTATTTATTGCTTCTGACAAATATCTAGTATTTCTAGCGCAGGAGCAATTTTCAAAATAATACATTTTTTTTAATAGATATTTTACATAGTTTGAGAGAGAAAACCCAGAAAAGAACCATTTAGTTATGAATTTACCTCCCAAAGTATCCTTTAATCATTAGTTAAGTTCAAACTGAATCGGATTTGTAGTGTTTCAAAGGAAGATTTCAGCTTAAGCACAGTTCAGCTGACTATGTGGTATGTCTAGTATACCACTAAGCTTGAAAGGGTTATGTTACAAGCCATATACAACTTTTTAACTTGTTTGCTTGTTGAAATAAAGTTATACTAGGATATTACAGTAAAAATAATGTTGTTAAAGATAAATATAATTATGATGTTCACATTATTCTCCTAGAAATGCACAAGTATCTCCTTTATCGGTTCGTTATCAATGATTCTCAAATCTCCTACTTGCATCCCTCTTTATTTTGCTACCTTGGATATTGAAGGATTTTAATTTGTATCTAGTACATAAACTTGAAGCAAATAACAGTAAAATATTCTAAAACAAGTTGCAGAATGAGCTCATATTCAAACACGAATGCGAAACATTCTTTCTCTTTTTCAGGCAAGTTTTGTAAAATACTGTTGAAATTTAATGAAAAATTCGTATTATACATCGTAGTAACTTTTGTATTGTATCTTGGCAGTTGATGTGACCCTTACGAAAGTTGACAGATTACGGAATTTGAATTTGAATGGTACGTAGGGCATGGACATCAGATATAAAACAGTTTCCTAATAGTATGAATTATTCGAAATTAGCAAGACGGAAATCTCCAGTACCTTATTTGTTTATGAAAATAAAACTTTTCCTCTCACCAATTATTTCACTACGATACTCAAATAGAGAAATATATTATTATTATCAAACATTCCATCCCCCTTCCATAGGCCAGCTATCCTCCTGAACAAATGAAATCCCGTCAATCGCAAATATCCCGTAATCCTCCCTTATAAAATACAAATCTGCGTATGGAATGCGACGCCGGGCGTCGCAGGGGGCGCTCTGCCCGAGGCACAGGAGTCACAGGACCCAGAGAAGAGGTTGAGACCTTCCCCTAGGTGTGCTGGCGTCACGCGTAGTAAGCCGATTATCAAATTTTATTCCGTTACGCTTTTATTACCGTCAATCATGTATACGAGATTTTTTCAATTATTTCCAGATGCTCCGGTCGCCGATTTCGAGTTGTTATTTCCACCCCTCAAAGTTTTAATTTCGACGGGGCTCGATAATGGACGATGGAAAATTCATTTGGGGCGGCGAGGAGGTTTAGGATGTCGATGGATTGTTCTTTTTGATGAGCTGCAGATGAAAAGTTTTATTTTGTGACGAAATTCAAAATGCGGGGGTCAAATGGGGTAGTCCAAATGGGGTCTAAAAGTTTTCTCGATTAAAGGGTATCCCAAAATTAACGCAAGATATAGGTACATTACTTTAGGGTATTTCTATTTGAGGGTTACTTCTTGGGTAAAAAAATACCGTGGTACCTAAAAACAAAAAACATCTGTCGTGTATGTGTATGTACTTAATGTTATTAGATTAGGATTTCCTTTAACATACGTTGGGAAGCACTGTAATCAATAATTGATTTTTGATATCCTTTGTTTTTTTAATTCTTCTTTTTGAAAAATCTGGGACATTTTCAGCATTTTAATTATGGGTGGACAACAAATCGGGGTATTTTTAGGAGGGGTTTAAAAAACTGATTGAGTCTATTATTTCGAGAAGGAATTCTCAATTTCAAAATATTTTTCAGTCGCTGTGTGTTATAATATGGATTGCAAATTGTATAGCACATCACTATCCTTGATTTCTGAGAATGGCCTCTACGGCTTTGCTGGCACATAAGCACTCTTTCTACGAAATTTTCCACGACCATATTGCATAAATCATGATGCATCGTTCAATAATGCCTATAATGCAAGAGTGGTTGTAGGCTTCGACTTCAGATAACTCCATGATACATTCGAAAGTACGAGTACACGATCAGGAAATGTCTCATGCAGTAATTGAATCATTTCATGGGCTGTACGACATGTGGCTCTGCATGTTTAATCCTCATATTGGCGACATCAATATCATCTAAATTTGGCTGGTCACTGTTTGCCCAGCCTCATCTTCAAAATGTGTGGCCCAATGATGCCTCTAGCCCATAAACCGTACTAAACATGGACAGACTATGGATGCGTTTATTTTTCAACCATCACATGTGGGTTTTCCAAACCCCAAATACAAAAATTTTGGCGATTAATAATCCATAATTTCCAATTTTGCTATTTATCTTTTTGCTGAAACGAATATTATAATAAGTTGAACGGCATTCAAGCGATTTGTGAAATACGTACATAAGGGTGAGCATGTGGGAGACTGTTCTGAATATCAATCGTACGATTGAAATATATTTAGGGGCATACATGTCGGATGATATAACAGCATTTACAAAAACCTTAATAGATTCAATGAAAAGATATCAAAGTTAAAAAGAATTATTTCAATCCTAGTAAATCCGCTGAAATTGGAGCGCCCTTGATTGTGGGGGATAGTGTTGGATCTTATAAACTGACATCTATATCTCCCGGCTTCTATAGATCCACGATTGCATAGACTGAGGCTCTCCTAATTCTTACGGACTTATTTCACCCTCAGAACATAAGGCTGTTTACGGGCCATCATACAATATGGCATTGTTCATTTTGATTGAATTCAGTTATCTATGTTTTACGGCCACATTGAGGATTAAAAACCTATAGGCACAATAATTCGTTTTTATCTTTGTCCAATGATACTGCTGGATCCACTTGCACACTTTCAATCGAATCAGCGATAATTTCTTCGATACACATAATTCTTTGTCGTGTTGGTGGTCTTAGATCATGCAATAAATGAGTGTTATTCGAGTGTTAAGTGTATCACGAAATATGATCAACCTAACGAAGTGAGAAATTGTGTACTCAGTTCAACGCTTACCTATAAAAAGGAACGTGTCCATCACACATTCTACTCACATTTTTGAGGTTAAATGTTATTGTTTTGTTAAAAGTATTTGCTCGGTGATGAATCAAGCAGCAGCATATATTTTTCAAGATTTTCTTTCAACAATTTTGTATATTAGTTTTTAATTTTCACTTTCGTCATTAAGTGAGATAAGTCAGCCTGATGCAAATCAGCCTTACTTCTCTCAAATCTCGTACTTCGTGTTCTGTACCGAAATATACCAATTTCGGCAAAAGCTTCTGAGATTTATCTCACTCCGCCCAGAAGAAAAAAGAAGACGAATTACTAGTATCTTGAATAGTAAATACCTATCTATTAGGTTCTTCTTCGAAATGTAAAAGGTCAGCTACTTGCCAATATTAGATTTGAAATTAACTAGAGATATACATTTTCTTTTGAACTTTGAGCATTACATTCTTTCATCTAACAATAAAGTATGTGTATGTAAAAAGTGTTAGCAGAGGTAAGTGTAACGGGGTACCATACGATTCGATGTATGATACAAGAGCTTAGGGAAACACCTCAGCAAAAAAACCCTGTCTCCTCGTTAGTGTTGTGATTTTTGCGCGCGTGTTCCGCAAGGAACAGCGTGCTATCATTTCGTCACAATGTCTGTATTTTTCGAATTTTTTTTCGAAAATGGTCTCAAACGATTAGGTTCGACTTCTTGATGAAGAATTCGAGGTCAAATTCAATTCTGTCCGTCCGGTCCGGCCGGCCGTTAGCACGATAACTCTCGAACGGAACGACTTAGAGCGTTGAAATTTGCAGGGTAGTTTTGTAGCGTAAATATCTCGGACAAGTTCGTTAACGGGCGAAATCCACCGAGCGGTTTCGGAGTTAAGGCCGTTTTTAGTCAAAACGTTTTTAATGAATATTTCCGGAACCAATCACTCGATCTTTCTGAAATTTGGCAGCAAATTGTCGAATCATGACCTTTATATGCCTGCGAAGTTTTGTTTTGATCGGACGGCCCTAAAGTAGCAAAAGAAAATTTAAAAAATTTTAAAATTTTGTTTTCAGGATAACTCGAAAAATACTGATCTGATTAAATTGAAACTCAGTAGTTAGATGCAAAAGACCAATGCAAACACTTTTGCAAAATTTCGTGAAGATCACGTGACATGAAAAAAATTAAAAAATTACTACTATTTTGCGAAATACTTTGCTTAAAATGCCGAAACCTATTTTTTTGAGGTTCATGCTGCCCTTTCCGGACATTTTTCGTTGTGCGCATGCGCAGATGAGAAGTCATTTAACTGCTGTAGTTTTCGTCAGAGAGGATTGGGGTTTTGGGGTGGCGGATGCTATTCCTCCATAGAATCCAGATCCCTGATGAGGGTCTGCGCATGCGTAGATTAAAGATGCGATATCTTCCGAACCACTAGTGTTGGAGAATCGGAGTTTTTTGTAAGGTGTGTTATTTTGAAAGGACTTTTAGCCGCGAGTAGATTGCGCATGCGCAGAAGAGAAGTGACTGTTTTTGGGTTGGATGGGTTATGTTGGGAGTGCTGAGTCGATATTGTGAGGTTTTAAAAGAATATTCATAGCAATTCAGTGCTCGGACACTAGTCAGTTTGGGGGAAATACCGTTGTTTCCGAGTTGAAGTATGCATACCGTGGCCCTGGGGCCAATTTTGAAATTGATGTAACCCCTTATGGGCATTTTTCGTTTTGCGCATGAGCAGACCATCAGTGATTTAACTGCTGAAGTTTTCGTCAGAGAGGATTGGGGTTTTGGGGTGGCGGATGCTATTCCTCTACAGAATCCCCTGGTGAGGGTCTGCGCATGCAAGGATTCAAGAGGCGATATCTCCTGAACCACTAGTGTTGGAGAATCGGAGTTTTCTGTATGGTGTGTGATTTTGGGAGGACTTTCAGCCGCAAGTAGATTGCGCATGCGCAGAAGAGAAGTGACTGTTTTTGGGTTGTATGGGTTATGTTGGGAGTGCTGACCCGATATTGTGAGGTTTTAAAAGAATATTCATGGCAATTCAGTGCAAGGACAAGTCAGATTGGGGGATGTAGCGTTGTTTCCGAGTTAAAGTGTCCGTATCGTGGCCCTGGGGCTAATTTCGAAATTGATGTTACCCCTTACGGGCATTTTTCGTTATGCGCATGAGCAGACCATCAGTGATTTAACTGCTGAAGTTTTCGTCAGAGAGGATTGGGGTTTTGGGGTGGCGGATGCTATTCCTCTACAGAATCCCCTGGTGAGGGTCTGCGCATGCGTGGATTCAAGAGGCGATATCTCCTGAACCACTAGTATTGGAGAATCGGAGTTTTCTGTATGGTGTGTGATTTTGGGAGGACTTTCAGCCGCAAGTAGATTGCGCATGCGCAGAAGAGAAGTGACTGTTTTTGGGTTGTATGGGTTATGTTGGGAGTGCTGACCCGATATTGTGAGGTTTTAAAAGAATATTCATGGCAATTCAGTGCAAGGACAAGTCAGATTGGGGGATGTAGCGTTGTTTCCGAGTTAAAGTGTCCGTATCGTGGCCCTGGGGCTAATTTCGAAATTGATGTTACCCCTTACGGGCATTTTTCGTTATGCGCATGAGCAGACCATCAGTGATTTAACTGCTGGTGCTTTCGTCAGAGAGGATTGGGATTTTGGGGTGGCGGATGCTATTCCTCTATAGAATCCCCTGGTGAGGGTCTGCGCATGCGAGGATTCAAGAAGCGATATCTCCTGAACCACTAGTGTTGGAGAATCGGAGTTTTTTGTGAGGTGTGTAATTTTGGGAGGACTTGCAGGCACTAGTATATTGCGCATGCGCAGACGAGAAGTGAATGGTTTTGGGTTGTTTGGGTTATGTTGGAAGCAATGAGCCGATATTGTGAGGTTTTAAAAGAATATTCATGTCAATTCAGTGCACGGACACAAGTCAGTTTGGGGGAAATAGCGTTGTTTCCGAGTTGAAATGTCTGTATGGTGGCCCTGAGGCTAATTTATAAATAACTATATTCGGTAGATCTATATTAAAATACGTTCGGATTTGGAGAAGAGGCAATTGCGTTCCAAACGGAGGTCCCACAACCGCATTTTTTTACGATCTACGGTAAAGCTAACAGCCAAACTGTATTGATAGCTATATTTGTTAAAGGAACTTGAAAAATAAAAAAAAGCACTGACGTGTAGTCAGTACTCTTTGGCGCGCGTGTTCACGGTGGCTAATTTGAATTGACTGATGAGTACTTCAAGCTCAGTAGATAGAGCGAGCCGAAGATCTACCCAAAGGATAGTGGACACCATTCACTGTCGGTTCAAAAATTAACAGTGCTGTATCTAAGCTGCCATCAGGATAGATTAACAAAGTTGGAAAAGAACACAAGTGACTCTCCTTAGTCGCACAAGCTCCTAGAAGATTTGGGAGGGTCAGTATAATCCTAATCATGTTAATCGCACGCGCGCAAAAGCAGATTGACTTAACAATGAAAGAAAAAGTGTAAAAAGTCAATCTGCTTTGGCGCGCGTGCGATTAACATGATTAGGATTATACTGACCCTCCCAAATCTTCTAGGAGCTTGTGCGACTAAGGAGAGTCACTTGTGTTCTTTTCCAACTTTGTTAATCTATCCTGATGGCAGCTTAGATACAGCACTGTTAATTTTTGAACCGACAGTGAATGGTGTCCACTATCCTTTGGGTAGATCTTCGGCTCGCTCTATCTACTGAGCTTGAAGTACTCATCAGTCAATTCAAATTAGCCACCGTGAACACGCGCGCCAAAGAGTACTGACTACACGTCAGTGCTTTTTTTTTAATAATTGAAATTGTTAACAAAATACGCTGAAATATTAAATATTTAAGGGCATCTTTTTCATCACTATTGATTCTTCCATGAATAAGCCGAGATGTTTCTCCAAGGTACCCGGAACTCAATCTGGAAAAGGAAAAGACAAAAGGACACGGTTTATTAAATAGATTTGAAATTCACCACCTATTCCAAAAAAGACTCAGAAACATCATGAATAGCCCTAAAATCATCCTGGAATCTATATTTGAGATACCTCAAATTCAATCAGTTTTGACAATTTTAGATAACCTACAAATTCTGATATTTACATTTCATCTGATTCAATTGCTCCTTGGTCACATGAATTACATTTCCTCGTCAACTGGTTATTTAATATTCGACTAAGCAATGTGAATTTCAAGAAAGAAAGAAAAATGATTTTCCAAATTACCGAAAGAAACGTGTATAGTCGTCAACTAGTTCAGAAAATAATGAACAAACAAAAAAATTATAATCTATTTAGTAACATAACCCTAACGAAAGAGATAGAATTGATTCAAGTACTGACGTGAAGTCAGGAGCTTTTGCGCACATGCTCTATTTTCCATTCTCATGTATTGTACAATAGAACATGGAATATAATATTCCAGGTGGGTATAACTCCTAAACCGATAGAGCGATTATGCCCAAACACGAACTTGACTCTCCCATTGAGATGTGCAACCTACCTTGAAAGTTGCAAGTCCCTATCTCCTTTCATTCAGCTACTGAACTCACACAAGGCTGCTCGGATCTCCAACAATATGGATCGAACTTGGCAGTAGAGTTAGGTTCTGAAGGCTCTCCAAAATGTCGGACGAATAGGTTCCTATATATAGAATTTTTTTCAATGACTTTCAATTTTAAATTTTCTACGATTCTCACGAAATTTTTGCAAGAATTTTCGCGTTGGCATTCTACAACTAGTAACCATATTTGAAGGGATCGGTTTTATATTTTTCGAGTTATTGAGGAAATAACAACCAAATTCAGATGAGTATAACTCCAAAACAGTTTGACCGATTATGTCTATAAACTCAAATCTCGCATTCAGATGCACAACCAAATTCCAGGCCGCTATCTCTTTCCGCTCTCAAGTTATCGTGGCAACGGCCGGACGGACAGAATCAAATTTGACCTCGAATTCTTCATCAGGAAGTTGAACCAAATTGTTTGAAACCATTTTCGGCAACAAATTCTAAAATTACAGACATTTGGGCAAAATAGTAACGCGATGTTCCCCAGAACATACGCATAAAAACGGGAAAAGGTTTCCAAGCTTTCACACTCCATCCGAAAACAACAGACACCAGAATATTTTTAAAATGGTTAATATAAACTGGGCTAATGACCAAAGAAGTCGAAGCCGAAAGAAAAATGAAAAAAAACTGGGTTTTAAAACTTCCACCAAAGTTAAACAACTTTTAGGAAATACATTCGAAAACTCCGGACATATTAAAATCGGGTAGGTATATATATGAAATTAAATGTTTAGATTGCAACAAGTGCTAGGGCAAACAACCAGAAACATTTTCACACGGTATGAAGAGCATACGGAACTCATTCGGGACAACAACATTGAAAAATTCTCTGTTATAAATCAGGTTTCAACAACGGGCCACTTAATTTCAGAAAACTAAATCATATTCACGAATACTTGAAGGTATCAAAATGTATAAGAGAAAAGATATTTTACTCAATAATGATCTTACCTCTATTAACAACTCATTGAGCGTATGTTCTGGGGAACAAATATTTATCTGTCTGACTTGACGTCTTATCATATCCTAGTTTATTCTATCCTTTGAATGGCAGCCTTCGTACATTCTGTAACAAATTTATGCTTATTAGTCGGAGGACGTAAACTAACTAAACTTTCGAAGGCCAGATAATCTGTGATGGCTATTCCCGAGAGACATGAAGTTTTCACCAGAAGCCTAGTATCGCAAAGTAATTATTAATTTCGTTTTTGGAGAAAGGCTTTCTGGAATTACAGTGTCTTTTTTCTGTATGTGAATATGCAATCTATTAAACGTTTCATAAGGCCTCCTTAAAACACTATGGTATTGCTTTAAAAATATACGAACAAAACAAGAACTTGAGGTAGGTATGTCAATTTATTCAATGTTTGCAGTTCTGAAATTACTGCCTGAAGCAAGCGCGAAAAAAGCGCGGTGTAATAGTGCCACTCATTTGGGAGGAAATTCAACCAACAAATAGCCATGAAAATAAGCGCAAATATAGACATGAAAAAGGCATAGTGTAATAAGGGTATAATTTCAACACGTACTGGAAAGTGTAGTCATTGATAGCAAGCTTTAGTAACGCTTAGTCTCAGAAGATGGAAACATCGTTTACGAAACAAATTTCAAACGACAAGTAGTAGTGGAAAAGTGTGTAGTTACTATTGCAGTGTTCAAAATCAGTCCACAGTGAATTCATACTAGAATGTGGATAGTGTTATATCATATAATCCAACATTTTATTGACCCAAGTTGGCACCTATCATTCGTTCGCCCTGTATGGTGACGAGATAGGGGGAGAGTTCCGGGTAAATCCAGAAAGCCGACCGTCTTGAAGGTCGAGTGAGCCCCGGTGATTCCTGCAGGAGAGATTAAGTGCTAGCGGCTGCCAGGCAGATACAGATAACGCCCGTACACTAATCCAAATAACAACATTAAATACAACTCCAATTTGCCGCCTTGTGGATTCCGAATTATTTCGCTCGCCGCAACGCAACGTCGATCTCCTCCTCAGCCTTAGCCCGAGATGTATTCGCTCAAATTTACTGTCCACCAGGAGATAAATTAATTGATAGAGAGGAAACTTTGCTGAGTGCTGCGGTCAGAACGGACATGTTTGCGTAGGAGGAAGACAAGGAGGAAATCCTATCACACGGTCGGTATAGTCAACAGGAGCTGCCGGGGGTTTCTTGTCCGGTTTATCGGCTAGATGTGTTCCTGATGGGTCCTTACTCTTCATCACTCCGCTCGGTTCTCGAATTTTAACCGTTCATTTTGGTATATCATTTGCTCAAAAGATATGTCTTTGGAATTATGCAGTTGAATTATTATTTGTTAACATTTTGAAGTACGTAGAACTCACCTAGCTTAAAGAGCTTCAACGTGCTCTTACATTTAATGATCAATATCAATTTCACCGACTTCTAAAAACGTACAATACTGCAATTATCGTTATTCCAGATCCGCTATATAAAGAAAAAAATTGGTTCAAGTACTGAGGTGAAGTCAGGATTGTCCATTCTCCTGTATTGGATAATAGAACACATGCTTAAACCATTTTTTTTTCGTAATTTTTTTGAAATTTTCTAGTTTTACGGTTCTTGCATAATTTTAAACACATATTTATGTCGATATTCTACAACAAGCTCCAATTCGATCAAGTATATATTTTTTGAGTTATTGAGGAAATAATATTCCAGGTGGGTATAACTCCGAAATCGTTGGACCGATTATGCCCGAAAACGAACGAATACGCAACCTACCCTGAAAATTGCAAGTCCCTATCTCCCTTCAATCGGAAATTATCGAGGCAGCGGTCACTCATCCATCTATTGAACTCACACAAGGCTGCTCGGATCTCCAAAAATATAGATCCGATCGTGTCGAAACTTGAAGGCTTTCGCAAAATTTCGGCCATGTCAGACGAATAGTTACTGATATATAGAATTCTTTTCAATGACTTTTTAAAAAAGTTAAAATAGTGAAACGATCCTTCAATGATTTTCAATGATCTATTGACAATTTTGTATTGAAACGATCCTCACGAAATTTCGCGTTGGCATTCTACAACTAATAACCATGTTTGAATTCAATCGGTTTTGTTATTTTTGAGTTATTGAGGAAATAATAACCAGATTTCAGATGGGTATTACTCCAAAACCGTTCAGCCAATTATGCCTATAAACAAACTCAAATGTCGCATAGAGATGCATCACCGAGCCTGAAAATTTTAAGTCGCTATATCTTTCCGTTCTCAGCTCATCGTGACATAAAAAATATTTTTTAAGAATTTTTTTTTTAATTTTCTAGCGATACGATTATCACAAAATTCTACAAACGTTCTTTGGATTATATTCTACAACTACTCACCAAGTTTCAAATTGACCAGATTGGTTTTGATTAAAAACAAAATTATTACTCGGAAACCATTGCCGATTATGTCCATTAACGAACTTGTCGTATTGGGATACGCCACCTACCCTGAAAATTTCAAGTCGCTATCTTTTTCCGTTCCCAAGTTATCGTGACAATGGCTGACAAAATTCTGCATGATATTGAATTTAATCATTTGAATAGAATTTCATGCAGAACATGAATCGATGTCATAATGATATCAATTTATATGCTTTCACTATGTGGATAATTTTGACGTAGTTTCATCAAGCATATGATAGGCTGGTAAATTTTTGGAAATTTCTCAATATTCTATCCCAAATAATATTTAGTTGGTATACTTTCCAACAGTTCATGTAAAGCAAGGAAAATACAGGAGCTGGGAATGCCTATATATAATTTGCTTAGGTTTTAGTCACGTTCAGAACTTTGAAACGGACTAAGTGTAACGGTACTATATATCTACATGCATTACTTGTTAAATTCCGCACAACGTTGATGATTTCACGGATTTCAACATTTCACAGTAAAACACTGAATGTTGAATAAAACTTCACACACCGTTCATCCACTTTTCCAATCGCATCTGTAGTTGAACGTATTCGATCGCAAATGAACGAAAATTCATCGTGAATCACAAATGCTCGCACTCGTGTGTGATTAGAATAGTTGTGATCAAGCCAGTAGGTATTGGAATTTCATATTGGGATTTTTTTTCAGTAGGTAAGGGTTGATTTTCCTTGAAATTTCATATACTCCAAGAGGTCATTTTTAGTAACCTAAAAGCCAAATTTGGACTCAATCTGACGGGAATTTCATGCAAAATATTTCCCAAAATTGTTCAACACCTTTTGAATATTTCTTAGTCAATCGAATCTCCAGAAACTACCGAGTTTCCATTCGATCAGATCAGTATAATTCGAGTTATTAAAAAAAAAAGATTTTCAAATGTTTGTAATATTTTTTTTCTCTACGTAGTCATCCAACCAATACAAAACTCTGCACGAATGTACAGGTCTTTATTTTACACTCTGGTACTAAATTTCAGACATATCGGAAGGTAGTTTCGGAAATATGCAGAAAAAAAGTTTGAGCTCAGAATGGCCATAACGTGGCGGATTTTGTTCATTGAAGAAACTTAACCGAGATATTCATGCTCTAAACCTGCCCTGCAAATTTCAAATATCTAAATAATTTCGTTGGAGAATAAATATCTCAAACCAATAGCAGCTTCAATCAACAAGTGTTAGGCATTTCAGCCTCTAAAATACGTAGCAACCAAGTTTTTCACTCCAACAAAAATTCTACTAGATATGATTCAACTTCAGCCCATGCCAAAAGGCCCAAGGCACCTAATCCCTCAAATTTGTAGAAACTCTCCCCTGATTCGTTCAGAACAACATCAATATTAACACATCTACCAGAAAAATTAGAAGGAATCGAAATAATCGAACACAAAATACTCCACATTATTCAATAACAAAAATGGCGTGCAAAACTATTTTAACCAATTTCAATCAGAAATCCTTCACCAAAATTAACTTTACTAACCCAAAAATATATTTGAAATTACTCACATAGATTTGAAATTACAATACCTGACGATATATTCAAAAATAAATACCAACTGTTATTTAGAGACATTCAGACAACCATTAGGTTCATCTTATCACCACAGAATTGTAACAGTGAGTCGAACCAAATCGTTCAAGACCAGTTTCAGCCAAAAATTCAAAAATTACAGACATTTAGGCAAATTGATAAGCACTCTGTTCCGAGGAACAAGAGCGCCAAAAAGAGTGACGGGTTTAATACCGTGATAAAATTATTATTTTATAATTTTATTACATTTGATATGGAGCTAGTAGGAAAAAAATGTGGCTAACACCTGCGCAAAAACTTTGTTCATCAGTGTTCTCTACTTATTCTTACTTATAAGAAAATATTTTTTCGTCGACTTCTACGAAAAATGACATTTTACGTACTAATTTGCGACTATTAAATCGACTATTATTGAAGGCAAGTACTTTGCGGACGAGAAAGTACTTTCTCGTCCGCTGTGGTCACTATGAATACGAAATGATAAGGTAAAACACAAACATAGGTATCTGTAAGAATGACTATCAGTGCTGTGGTCACTATGGATACGGTTCAATACAAACATAAGTGTAAGTGTCATTTTCTATTGTGAAATTATGTAAGAAGTCCGAAATTCTTGAAAATATGTGGAGGTCGACTAAAAATGTAATATGCACCTCGACGAAAAACTGTCTATTGTCTCGCCTGCTTGCTATCCTCGGCTCCGCCTCGGATATCAATTTGCAGACTCCACTATAATAGACAGTTTTTCGTCCCGTACATTAATAACTATTGTTTTATTTGTGTGTACCCTGGGAGATAAATAAAGTTCTCATCATTATAAAGTGGTGAAACAAGGGACCGTCATTCTACTAATTTGACTTTCTCGTACTTACCTTACTTCATTTTACGCTAATGAAATATATTCGTCTTTTTCGAATCGCCTCAACGTCATTTATAATAAATTCTCATGTATGAGGCCTTTTTCTAACAGCCTCATAGCAATTGTTATTATAAATGTGCGTTTCCAATAGAGAAGCAATTACTCCAACTTCTCTGGAACACGGAATCCTCCAACAAAAAGTCATTTCGTTCGTGCAGAACTCATTTCCATACGTGTCTGCCGCAATAATAGCGCATCGACGTCTGGAATAATTGAAAGAACAATTCGAAAACATATTTAAATTTCCCCCAAGGCCTGTTTTGACGACTGTGGGATGAGACGAATCCGGTAATTTCACCGTCGGTGTAATTTCAGTCTCGTTTTTTTTCCCGCGTGCGCGTCCGGAGTCGAACATATTCAGAGTTATTCCGAACGGTTCCTCGTGCTGTTTTTGTTCAACTTTATAAATATAGGAACAAATATTTCAATGTGGCGTTCCGAAGGGTGAAGTAACGGTCGAGACGGGAATCGAATGAGGTTTTGTTCCTTAATTTGGGGAAGCAAGCGCCCGTGACTGCGGATGAAATTTGGGGATAACGAATAATCGAATTTGAGGAGGCGATTTATTTTGTTGTCTGCATTTGTTTCCTATCCGTCAAACCTGTATAGTTAGATGACACAGGGTGAGTCATCGAACTATAACAGTTGATGAACTATGAAAATTTGGAAGAGACGCGTTGTGTGTAGTTATTGGCGCGTTGTTCAGGTGAACAGAGTGGCTATCAATTCGCCCAAATGTCTGCAATTTTCGAATTTATTTTAGAATTTTTGGCAGAGAATGCTCTCAAACGATTACTTTCGACTCAATGATGAAGAATCCGGGTTCAAACTGGATTCTGTCCGGCTGTCCGTTCGTTAGCACGATTACGCTCGATCGAAAAGTGTTAGCGAGTTATCAGAGTAGTTTGTAGTCCAAATGCGTCGCTAAGTTCGTTAACAGACAAAATCCATCGAGAAGTTTCGGAATTATAGCCTTTTGAAATTAATTTTTCCCTAAACTCGAAAAATTGCTCTGATCGAATTAAAGCACGGTGGTTGATTGGAATATACCGCCACGAAGGTTTATGCAGCATTTTGTGACGATCGCATGACTAAAAAATATTTAAAAAAAGATGTATCTCAGAAACTATCCATCCAATATCCAATAATTTTGCAAAATACTTCAAAACCTTATTTAGTCATAAAGTTCCAGCTCGATCGGATCTATATTGTAGAAGATATTAGGATATTACCTATATCCGTTTCAAATCCATTTCAGGTCTCGTATATAGAATGGATATCCACAACATATCCATCAACAGAAATTAGTAAATGGATATTCAACACTGGATATCATATGGATGTCCATAGAATATCCATTGGCGATAGTAAATTGATATCCTTTTCCCACAATGACGGATCTCATATGGACGTTCATAGGATAATTGGTTGTCAATTTATCCCTCAAAAGTAGATCCATAGTAGATCTCTCAAAGGAGCTTGAAATACAATACAGAATTAACAATGTGCCTAATACATATTTCAGTAGTTAAAATTAATTGATATTTCACGTTCCTGCTGTGGATTCGGAATCAAATATATAATATATCATAATATAATATCATTATTAGGTTTACTCGTATGTGTGACGAGTCTGTACATGAAACGTACGCCTCCGCCGTGAGCGTTGTAGTCTGTACTTTGTGGCTGTGCAGTATAGATGACTAGCGGTGTTTTTCTTGGGTTAGTATTGAAACGTTGAGATACATTTCATAAATAGCAACTTTTTGAAACTCGCTGTATTATATTTGTTAGTTTCAGGTGACGGTTCTGTGGAATATAGAGGTGTGCAGCATATAATTTATACCAGTGCATAACTCAACAAAATTCCAAAGGCTCTATTCTTCTGACAATTCTAGCAATCATTTGACACAAATTTTACTCAAAAAAGTTACAAAGTTTCCTGATTTTTTTGTATTCTTTAGTGACAGCCCATTTGCGGATAGGAAGGCAACTGAAGTGGCAATATAAAATTGGCTCAGAAGGGTCAAGCAGAGGAGCTTGTCCAGCGAAAAGAATACAGAACTCTGATGTGGATTCTTTAATATTTTCGAATAAGTATACTTTTTTGTGTTGTGTTTATTGGTTAGAATGTTATTTTGAGTTATACATTATTTTCAAGTACACTTTGTTTTCTTTCCAAGTAATGCTATTCAATGAATTCTTCTGTGAATAAAACTAAATTTGTTCAAATAATTTAACAACATATTTCTTAGACATGTTCCATTTTCAAGATTTAGATCAAAAGAAATAAAAATGTTTGCACAGCTCTCGATAAGGAAGTAGGTTTACTTCTTAATTTCAAATGGTTGTCATTGCACTTTCAATGTGAATATTAGAGTGACAATTGAATTGAAATCTTGTCACTTTAATGTTTAAACTAAATTCGATATTCTTCAACTGATAAGATTCAAATAATATTTGAATATCAAAACAAAAGTAATTTTTGGCGTTTCTTCTTGGTTAAAATTATTTGAATCTTATCAGTTGAAGAATATCAATTCTAGTTTAATTCACAAAGGATATCTCATGAACATCCTTCCAAAATATATCACGGACATATTATGGATGTCCATAACAGATGTCTTTTGGATGTCGGTAGCGGATATCCTATGATGTCCAATTTAGTGGCCGCCAGATATCTTTAGGACCTTCACAGGATATCCAATAACCTTTCAATATATCTTATGGATGTCCAGAATATCCGTTACGGATATCCTTCGGACATCTATAGAACGAACCTGTGTTATCTTGGTAGGGAAATACAGAAAAATCACAAAAACTGAAATTATAGTTATTAAAATTACTGCTATACAGAATGTTTTTCGTGAATTGTCAACCGTATGGCACAACCGTATTATTGGACTGATATATCCAAGTTTTCGTCCAAGTTCTGATATGGTACTAGAAATGTCAGATTCTACATCTCACGGTTGATTGACTGGTATCTTAAGTAAGAACCACATCTGAGTCGTTTCCCCGCTTCAGAATGAATTGAAATCAGCATTCAATTAAGTGAATTAAAACCAACGTCAAGATTTCTATCTCCTCCCAAAATTTGTGCAATAAAGAAATCGTACCTAATACCTATCATATAAACTCCTATCACTCATTCAAAAAAAAAGTGAATCCATGTCTCTGTTTTCCCAAGACGTTGTAAAACGGTTAATCCGTGTGAATTTCCTTGTAACTCGTGACCCATCGAAAATGAAGCAATTAATCATCCCCCACCCTTGAAACAACATTATTCCTGTAATTATACTTTTATTCAAATGGTGAGGAAGTTTCATACAGCCGAGTTACGAATCGTATAATTTCATTCGTGCTGAATTCGTCCAGTATAAATAGCATATCGTATTCCGTGTTTAAAAACAACTAATTCGTATGCGTTATCTGGATCTTACATCTTTGTATTGTCAAAACAAACCGCTCGGTTCCGTGTGCCTTCGGGGGTATGAATTAATAAGGTTTCTGGCGAGGAAGAGGCGATATTAAAGGGCATTATTAACTATATGCAGACAATTGAAGATAAAGAAAACCAGAGGTTCAGGGGTTCCCAAAAAGCGGATTTCAGAATAATACTTTCAGTAGGTAAAGGATTTTTCATCAAGAATGATCTTGAACTACTGGTCTTAAAGCATCGCGATAAAAAGATCTGGGTTCAGTATGACGAAAATGATATTATACTTACAGGGTTCTACAATTTGAAATTTCATTTTGACTAACCTGCTATTTTGGCTGCTGTCATATCGAGAGCATTCATTTTTGGGCAGATGATAACTGATAACGATGCCATTAATAACAAGAACACCAAAAACGTGGAAAAGCCCTGTGGACAGGAGCTTTGGCGCTCTTGTTCAAACTTTGACAAATCTTACGATAGTATTTGTTTCTCAGCGAGTTGGGAATGATATCAATGGATTCTTTAGATAGAACTGCATCACAAAAGGAATTAAATTAAAAAAATTGATTCAAGCCCTGTGAACAGGAGCTTAGGCGCTCTTGTTGAAACTTTGACAAATCATATCTGCGAAAGTATTGGTGTCTCAGAGTTCGGAATAATCAATGGACTCTTATAATAAAACAAAATGTGTCTATTAAAAAAATTACTTCGAAATTATTGGTTTCTCAGTTGGGGATGATATCAATGGATTCTCATTTAATTTTATGATTTTATTTTATTATGCAGTTCTATCATAAGAATCCATTGATATAATTCCCAACTCCAACTCCAGAAAACCAAAACTTTCGGAGATTGATTCGTCAAAGATTGAACAAGAGCGCCAAAGATCCTGTCCACAGGGCTTTCCCACTTTTCTTACCATATTTTCTGACACCGGTTGTCGCTTTTTCCGATTTTTAGGTCATTCTTCACCTTATAATGATAATTCAAAGTTACCCGATGTACTTAATTCAAACTGCGGGTAACATTGAACGATTCAAATTTACCTTATATTCATACGTTTCCCAAGTAGTTCGGAAATTAAGAATTTTAACAAATATTTAATGTTTACGAATGAATATTTTAAAATGAAACAGGAAACGACCACAGAAAAGGCAAAGAAAATCAATAACTCACCTGCTCAAAACCGCCTTTTATATTTAATTTTGAATTATTTGGAAGCAACCAACACCCGCTGAAAAACGCACCCAGAAATGGCGCGTTAAACGTAACAGAATATTTTACAGATGGGTAATTCTCTTTAATGTGTCAAAGTTCATATTGGTATGTTCCGTTTTGAATAGTATCTTGGACTTGCTTCCAACTCACACGTTAAAGTTGGACACAAGTCCAAGATGACATGTATGAACCCAGATCATACGATAATTCATAGATAAAATAATTAGAGCATTCTATTAAAACATAGAAGTACGATTCATTATTAAAATTTTGAAAAATTAAATCTTCGAAAGTATTAGCTTGTTAGAGTTGAAAAATATATCGTTGGATTCTTATGATAAAATTGCATGTTATAAAAAAATTAATCTGAAATTTGTAATTTAAAAATTATATTTTTTTTCGTTACTCGGAAACCATCAGACCGATTCTGCCCAATAACGAGCTTAGCCGAAATATTTATCTCCTCAACTTACTCTGAAAATTTCAACTGCCTAGCTCACTCTGTTCGAGAGTTATCGTGTTAAAGGAGGGCTGGCAGGCCGGACAGAATCGATTTTGACAACGGATTCTTGATCAGTGAGTCGAACCAAATCGTTGGAGACCGTTTTCATCAAAAATTCGAAAACTACAGACATTTGGGCAAATTGATAAGCACTCTGTTCGGAGGAACAAGATCGCCAAAAAGTGTCATTTAAATGCAAACAATAGTGCCAAAAAATATCAATCCGAAACCACCTGAGCGATTCTACCCAATAACGAACTTCTCTGAGATATTTATTCCTCAAATCTACTCTGAAATAGTATATTGTATAATTAGTGGGAAAAGCATAATATTCCAAAACGACTGTGATAATTACCAGACGAGGAGCGTAGCGACGATTCTGGTAACACAGGAGTTTGGGAATATGCTTTTCCCACGAATTATACATACTATTTTTTTTTCGATCGTTGATTTACATTTAAAGAACTAATTAAAAAATATTTCATTCAAGATGTAATCAAGTAAGTTTAAATAGGTTTCTCTATGTTCATATTGAAATATAGGAGTGGTAACCATGGAAATTACTTTGTTATGACAAACGCATAGACATAAAATAACATGGACTGGTTGTGAGAAAGAGACCATTGATATCAGCATTGAAGAAAAACAGAATAGTTAAAGGCAAACCAAAGTATAAGAATATATTCATATAATTTGGCGATTGGCAAAATCACAGAATACGAAACATTGGTTTCCTTTATTCTTTGACATTTCTTGTATACTGTATTGTTTGGTTTCATGTATTGTGTATGTGTTTTGGTGATTTGTAGACAGAATAGTTAAAGGCAAAATATTTTCATTTGAATCCGAGACTCCGTTTCTGAATATTCTGGAATGTTGAGCTTTGCGCATAGAAAAAAGGTCAAAATAGTGTCACTTTTCCCACGATCGAAGAAAAATTATATTATATCAATTGAAACTTAGCCAATATTCTAGTTTTCTTTTTACTAGAGATAAGCTAAACATTTGGCTAAATTGTGAAAATTTTGTTGAAACAATTCGTGAAGTTAAAAGTTTTCTCGGACGTCATGCACTCCATCAACAACATCCAGTGTGTGTATGAAATTTAAGCTGAATTTGACCGAAAAATCATCATGAACGTATATGTACATTTTCGCATTGGATGCCTCGTTAATACAAAGAATTGTTGGTGTAAAGCCTCTCTATCCACAACGTCTAACTGTTTGGTGCGATTTTTGGGCAGGAGGGATCATTGCACCTCATTTTTTGGGAAATTATGCTTTTATCGGACCACGATAAACGAATCTTCATGGCCAGAATTGGATGAGCTGGATGTGGATGATGTTCATTTTCAACAAGACCGCGCTAAGTACCATACAAGTGGCCAAACCGTCGGTTTTATGTGTGAAAATGTTTCTGGCCGTTTGATTTCTCGATATGGCGATTACAATTGGCCTTCGAGATCATGCGATTCAACACTTGGTCTATTCTCTTTGGGGTAACCTGAAAGATAAGGTTTATGCTGATACTCCTCAGTCAATTCAAAAACTCAAATAGAAGTTCCATAACCTCATTGATGAAATAGAGCCCCAAAAAATGTAATGGAAAATGTCATTATCAACGCATTCATTAGAAGGCTAATCACTTGCTATATTATGCAGAAGAGTAAGGACCTGTGGTAGTCGATTATGATCACACGACCGCATCGTCCTGCTTCCAATATATATTTTATACAAATTGTATGGTGAATTAATTTATGACCCACATTGAGCCTGCTTCTCTGTGTACCGATCCCGCATTATGATCCAATCACCTTTATATGAGTCTCAGGTTTCAATAATATCGCATATTTAATTCCGGACGGAAATAACAAAACAAGAAAAAAATTTAAAACGCACATTGTCGTCTTCTTCGGGCAATATTTCGAGTTTTGCATGCGCTATATTAGGTTTTTGGGAACGTAATTTCCTTCTCTCCCAACTAAAGACTCCATTGTATATTCTCGTTTAAGTTGTCTGTGCACTGTTTATAAAAACTATACGAGTAACTACACTTTTGTCTACTACCATTATTTTTGTCTGACATGTTTCAGAAACGATGGTCCAATCTACTGAGATGAAACGTGTACAAGAGTGTAGTTGCTAGTGTAGTGACTCCGTGGTATTATGTCACAGCCAACTTCACACTGGAGCTGCAATGACATATATTATTATTTCGAAACCTGAAAAGCACTTTTGGTATCATATTGAATATGGAGAGTTAATTGTCATAGTTTACTAACGAAAATATTGGAATTCTGTTTAAGGCAGAATAAATTATTGATAATGAAAGGAGACATTTTGGCGAATTGATAAGCACTGTGTTCCGAGGAACAAGAGTGCCAAGAAGGGCACAAGCCAAATTGAAAGCCATTATTTTGAAAGAAGACCGCTGTAACTGGCTCATAAAGGTTTATCAATCGCTATACAAAATCTCCTTATTTTTTCAGATTCTAAACGCCTTCTCGAACTCATATTCAAAGATATATCCGCTTATTTCTTTTAGATCAAACATTACAATATGAATAGTTGAGTCGACCAGCGTTTAAAGATTCCACAATTTGCTAATAAACTCTTTGCACTTTGTTTTCACATCAACATATAATACAGTTTCTATATAGTTATATGTTATAACCATTTCTAACAATTGATGCTTGAAGGTCCATTATGAATTGTCCAGCATTTCTGACAAAAATATTCCGAAATTAATTCTTCACTAATAAAACACTGAAATTTAAGTTAATTTTCATTCAATATCCATCAATTCTTTCCGGTATATGATTATAGGTACATAATTTCATCATCATCGCCTATTCTCATATTGTAAATTCCACAAACATCTTAATTTTCAAGGCGATCTGAAATTAAATATTTGAGAAGTTATTCCAACGGACAATATAATCATAAAAATTATAACGTAATGTTCAAAGACACTCTATATGTGGATCAAATTATTTGGTATCATAGACTTTGTCTATGCCTACGTTTACCGTTTTCATGGCAATCAAGGAGAATACATTGTGTGTATCTTATGAAAGGTGAGGCAGTGCGGCAACGTACCTATAACTTGATTCAAGGCCTATCCTAGCCAATCCGCAAGTCTATAACCAAGTAAGGAGTGGTTCTGAAGGCTATTCCAAAATTTCAGCAATATCTGACGGATACTTTTTAAGATACAGATTTTTTATTAACAATTTTTTAATTTTCTAGACATTTGATCCTCACGAAATTTCGCAAATTTATTTGTGTCTGTATGTTTCAACTGAATACTGAGTTTCAATTCGATCTGATCAGTATTTTTCGAATTATTGGTTAAACAAAATTTTAGATTGCTGAAATTCGGGGTATTTTGCCGATCAACAAACCCAACGCAAATATTTATACCCCAATCCTACCCTGCAAATTTCAACTCCCTAACTTATTGCGATCAAGATATATCTTTCCCACGGCTGGACGGACGGATTCGGATTCCACGTCAGTGAGTAAAAAATAAATGACCATTTTCGGCTGAAAATTGAAAATTAAAGTAATTCGTCCAGGTGAATGAGAGCGCCATAAATTTATGACAAGAATCCATTTAACCTGAATAATTTCCTATTTCACAACGGAAAAATGAAATCAGTACTTCACGTACAGGTGACCACGAAATATTTTGAGAAACTCTGGACACGACCAAAGAGTTAACATATTCAACAGCTGCTGAAATTATCTATATGAGAAATGTATGAACTCGACCAAGCTTTCTAAGATGCTTATCTGAGTTATGGGGCTTTGACGCACGCCCACGCCCCCCCGCGTGGTTCCTTCCGTCCGCCATCTTGGAGCACTAACTCATGCAAGGACTAATTACTTATTGTATAAGGCGCATACATATTTATGTCTTGGCATTATGAAAGAGAACGCTATTGGTGGAACGGGCCACTGTGTGAGCTCGGTTTTTGCTTTTGATTTATGCTCCATTTCAGGAAGTTTTATGACTGTACGGTGATGTAATAACCCAACGAAAGTTGGAATACATTTCCTATTCGGAAGTTTTTCGTAGTTGACATTTCTACATATTTAATTATTTTCTGCTGATGAGACAACATCAACGAGTACCATGATAGACAATATCAACGAGTACCATGATAGTAAGTCCTGCATATTGCCGTGATATTGCAATTAAGTATACCTATTATTTAAAATTGCATTCTTAAAATTCTGAAAAGGAAATTCACAGTTCGTGATTATTATTATTATTAGAACGAGGTCGTGTGGCTTGGTTCAGCCCTTTAGAAGGATATTGTCAATGGTGTTAACATACCTGATGACGCCATGGAGATTTAGAACTAGCTCAACCATACGTAAAATTATTAGGCCGGCCAGCTATGGACGTTTGCAAAATATAGCCCGGCTGTTTCGAATTTTGTAGGTCAAAAGGAATTTCGTGAGCAAACGCGCTGAAATGTTACATAAGGCTTATGGTGAATCGCAAAAAACAAGGGCGTTTGACAGAGAAAATTTATCGGAGCAGACCTGATTTGTAGAAATAAATCTCTCATAACCTCTCAAAAGGGTATCATTGTGTACAGAAACCCAAAAAATAGCAACCGATTCCGTCTTTCCACCTTTTTTTTTGGGGGCTTTTACACCTGGTGCATGTTGACAGGACTCTATTCCCAGTTAGAAATCTAGTGATCAGTTCTTGATTACCTGGTACGAAGGGGCAGAGTTACCCAAAACTTCTACCATGTCCTTTTACAGAGGTACTTTATCGCAGCACTTATCTAAATTTTTGGCCATTTTTAGCGCTCTTGTTCCTCGGAACAGAATGTTCATCAATTTGCCCAAATGTCTGTAATTTTTGAATTTTTGGCTGAAAATGGTCTGAAACGATTCAGTTCGACTCACTGATCAAGAATAAATGGTCAAGATCGATTCTGTCCGGCCGTTAACACGATAACTCTCGAACGGAATGAGCTAGACAGTTGAAATTTTCAGAGTAGGTTTAGGAGATAAATATCTCAGCTAAGTTCGTTATTGGGAAAAATTGGTCGGAGTAAAAAAAAATTTTTTTTTACATTACAAATTTTAAATTCGATTTTTTTAAGATGCAGTTTCATCAAAAGAATCCATTGAGGTCATTCTCAACTCTAACAAACTAATACTTTTGGACATATGATTTTCAATTTCAATAATAATTCTCAATTCTATATGATTTCCTAGAATACTCTAATTATAATTTCCTGTTGTATATAAATCCACTGTGAGATGATTCATAGACCTACGTTTTGAATTTAATTACGAAAATTCTTGAAAATTGACACACAGAAGCCAAAGTGCGAAAGCCCCGTGCACAGGAGCTTTGGAGCTCTTGTTCCAACTTTGACAAATTATATCTCCGAAATTATTGGTTTCTCAGAGTTGGCAATGAAATCAATGCAATCTTATGATAGAACTACATCATAAAAAGAGTTAAATTAAATAAGAATCCATTGATATCATTGTCCACTGTGAAAAGGAGCTTTGGCGTTCTTGTTCAAACTTTGACAAATCATAACTCCGAAAGTATTGGTTCCTCCGCGTTGGGAATGATATCAATGAATTCTTATTTAATTTGTCAAAGTTTGAACAAGAACGCTTAAGCCCCTGTCCACAGGGCTTTCCCACATTTTTATAAAATCACGCACACTTCAATGGAGAAAAAATACTGACACGCTGTTGCTAATTGCCACACAGTTATGTCAAACAATAAGGTTTTTCTAGACATTGCCATTGCATTTGTCATTCAATGCCTTTGTAACGCGTAAGTCGACAATAAATAATTACATTTAAGCGGTCTTTCTTCAATTCAATATTGAATTATATTTGTGCCCTGTATTTGTTATTATCAAAGAAACGTGAGGAATATGTAGGAGCTTTGGATGATTTCAATCCAGTCTACTAAGTGCACCAGAATCGTAGAGCGAACAATCTAGAATTAATTAGATATACATAAGTAACCACTTGGTTGATATAAGAAGTACATACCACAATAAAAATAGTAATTATGCACCTGTGTATTGTTATACTTTTCTCGATTTCACCTTCTTTCCTGCCATATAATTGCCCATAACTGTACATTTTATAACGCCATTTCCGTTCCGGGGCTTAAGAGAACAACGAGAACTAAGGTATGGAACGTGTTTTACATTTTGCTTTAATGTCATATCAATGTAATGCGAAGGAAATCACCTCATTCTGGATGGTGTTCAATCGGCTGCAGTAAATGTAATAGTCGTGTTTTCGACGCGGTCTCTAGATTTTATGTCATTGTCATTCGACCATTAGCCCGGTTTGAACTCAATTAATTTCTTCGTAATCGGGATTTTTATAATCAAGCTCCTGGGTTGTGTTCGAATATTAACTCCACGGAGTAGAGTAGAGTTTTTGAAGGTTTGACAGATTTACTCTGGAGTTTACTCTGACAGTGACCGAAGGTGCCAATATCGGAATATAGGTTATGTTGGTTTAAGAATGAACCTATTATTATTGTTTTCTTCACATATATGTAACTCTCATCATAAATATATATTGTGAGCAGTATTAAAACTATCAAATCACCTCACAGAACATTCATAAAACAGTGAGACAAAGATAGGAGATTTTCCGTCCCATAAGTTATGTCAATTTTGGCAGGAGTAAAATGAACTCGGAGTCGAATACTCCGACAGTCATGCAGTAAAATTTACCAAACCTTTCAGTTTTCGAACGCAATTTAGTAAATATTACTCTACGGTTTTTGGCGCGCTGTTCACCTGAACAGAGTGCCTATCAATTCGTTTAAATGTCTTCATTTTTTTAGTATTTGGCCGAGACTGGTCTTAAAGGATTAGTTTCGACTCACTGATCAAGAATCCGAGGTCAAAATTGATTCTGTCCGGCCGTCAGCACGATTACACTCGAACGCAATGAGTTAGAGAGTTGAAATTTTCAGGGTACGTTTGGAGTCCGGCTGAGTTCGTTAATGGGCAAAATCCGTGGTTTCAGAGTTATAGTCATTTGAAATTTTGTCTTTCCAATAACTCGAAAAATACTAATCCTATCGAATCAATGCAAGGTAATTAGTTGAAGAATACTGAGACGAAGACTCATGCAAAATTTTGTGAGGATCACATGAAAAATAAAAAAAATATTAAAAAAATGTCCATATCTCAGAAACTATTCGTCCGATATCGTTTAATTTCTACGAGAGCACTCAAAACCTTATTATTACCTACAGTTAAGTTCTAGATTTGAACTCGAAAGGATCTATATTGGTGAAGATTTTGCCGAAATATCCAAATATTCGAACGATCGGGCTGTTCTGGTCCACTGTTTTTACATCCAACCAAACAAGTTGTCAACAGTTTTTATTTTCGACGTGACTCCAAGGAATTCAAGTAATCTTGACGTGTTTGCATAGATCATTATTTTTAATGTTCTATGGAGTCATTCATATTACATATCACTCTATGTTCAACTACTTCAAGTTCATGTCATGACTGTGTGTTACCGAAAATAAAAACGAAAGAAATGGAAACAGCAAATGTTTTCCAAGCTTTCACGTTCCATCCGAAACCAAACAAGAAAGTCCAGAATATTATCGAAAATTATAGTATAGCACCGGCTTTAAAAGTGAAACAGCTCTCAGGAAACAGTTTCCAAAAAAATCCGAAAACATCAAAAGAGGATAATTAACAAATCAAATCATTGCAACAATTGCTATGTCGCGCAAACATCCAGAAATAGTCTGAGAAGATATTCGAAATACCAACTCCGATGAATCTACCATTGAAAATCATATTTTAATAACCAGCCACTTGGTTTACGAAATTCCCCATAAACTATTAGAAAATTCCAATAAATTGTACCTGGGCTCATACTAAACAATCATAATTTTCTTTAATTGGTTTTTGACGCAGTGTAATATCAGCCATGACTAGATTAACAGATAGCACATGCTCTGGAATTGTTTCATCTCAGAAGATGGGAACATCGTTCCTGAAACATGTCAGGATATACAAAATTTGCGGTGGACCAGAGTGTTTTTGCTTGCTTTATAGCATTAGATATGTCAGTTGAAGGCCTATTGCTCTGGATATCTGTCAGCAGTGCTAAAGTCGAATCGAAAAGTTCATAGAATAATTTGCTCTCAAAAAAGGTGTCTAAAACTCATACCTGGAGATATTTCGTTAAAAAGACTCATATCAATAAACGATTTTGCGGTTAATTGAACGCTATGAAGATTTTTTCGCGAAAATCTTCAGAAGTATCATATATCTATCCACCAACCACATTTTTGCGATCATGCTCTAGGGAACAGCATGCTGTAATTTTCGAATTTACTGCCGAAAATATTCTCAAACGATTACGTTCGACTCACTGATGAAGAATTCGCGGTCAAATTCGATTCTGTCCGCACAGCCGTTGCAACGATTACTTTCAAACGGAAAGAGACAGCAACTTGAAATTTTCACGTTAGGTTGCGCATCCAGATGCGACAGAGAAGTTTGTTAATGGGCATAATCGGCCAAACGGTTTACAAGTAACAATTTTGTTTTCAAATATTACAGATCCGATCAAATTGTAACTTGGTAATTAGTTGGATAATGCTGACACAAATACTTGTGTGAAATTTGGTGAGGACCGTGCTGCTAGAAATTGAAAAAAAAATCATTGAAAAATATTATGTATCTCAGAAACTATATCTCCTATATTGCTGAAATTGCCAGAGCCTTCAGAACCTAATTCTAAAGCCAAATTCCAAATTTGAACACCATTGGAAGTATTTTTTGTGAAATATCGTTAAGATCGTATTATACAAGAAATTTAAATAAAATCATTGGAAAAAATACTGTATCTCAAGTACTAACGGTCCGTATTTGTTGAAATTTTGTTAGAGCCTTCAAACCCTAACTTTGTAGCCAAGCTCCAAATTTGAACACGATCGGATCTATATTGTTGGAGATCTGAGTAGGTTTGGTGAGTTCAGTAACTGGATGGGTGACAGTTGCCACAATAACTTTCGAACGGAAAGAGATAGTGACTTGTAGTTTTCGGACTTGGTGGAGCATTCATATGGGACAGTTAAATTCGTTAATGGGTATATTCGGCAAAACAGTTCCGGAGTTACACCCGGTTGTTGCTCTATAAGAATTTTTCAGATGTAATTTTCACTCACACATGAATTATATCTTACAAAATTTCAAGAGAAACAAACCGATGTGTTTCGTAAAAAAAAACGAACCAAAAGAGCACGGTATCCCGACGAACATAGAGTGATAAACACTGAGATCCTCAGCTATTCTACCTTGTTGATATAAAAATGGCCTCAGTCCAAATGAAAGGAATTTATTTCTATTCATTATTGAATTTTGGATTTGGAAACAATGAAGTCATATCGTAATCAATAATGGACAACATTTTAGTTCGAAAGTGGATATTTGCAGAGATTACGAGTAGTGAAATTATATTATTATTATTATTATTAAGCCATGAGAATATAAATCAGGATATAATGAACCCTGGTTATCTCTAGAGTGTAGTAGTAGAGTTTTAAACCTTTTTAATCCCCGGGGTACACCTGTACCCCAGAGACATAATAAAGTTCTGCTACTTTTTGAAAGGTACCGCTAGAGGATTGGCCATCCTAGTAGTTTGATGTGATGCCTGACTAGCCCTAGTGAAACATTTGTTGCAAGTGTTCGTGAATGTTTACTCCATGCGCGGGGTATTTGGGGTACACCTGAACCCCAGGGTAGCAGTATATAATATATATTACAGACAGAAAAAATCTGCTATGTTTGCTTATAGCTATCAACTCTCTCTTTTGTATTATTGTCTAGCAAAGAAGAATAAAAAAATAGATCTTATGTTTCCACTATGCACGAGAAAGGGGACGAAGCAAACGAAAATAAGAAGTTGCCAGATATTATTCAATTCTACAACGAAACTAAAGGAGGAGTTGATACTATGCACCAGTTTTGTCACACATACTCTTGTTCCACAAAAGCTAGGCGCTGTCCACAAGGCTTGTTCTAAAACTTGCTAAATATTATTGGAATCAATTGTATGATTCATAAATGGAAGATCATTTCTGAAAGAACTTGCCGTGGCTTTAGTGAGACCGCATATGATGAGCCGACTGAATACTCCAACTTTTCCTCGTCACCTCCCCGAATTTATAATTTGTGTGCTGAAAATGAATGAGGGAATTCAAGCACTTAATAAACCGGAGCCATCAACTGGAAGATGTGCCTTCTGTGCTAGGTCTCAAGACCGAAAATCGAGAGTGAAATGTTCTATCTGTAAAAAGTTCGTGTATTTAGACCACCAGAAAAAAATATGTCCTACCTGTGGGCGAAAAGCAACAATTTTCTTCTGTGAATAATATTCTTACACTAATAGTCCAGAGAATTCCATGTTACTTTGAACTAAAATGAAAATTTCACTAGGAAAACGTAGTTTTATTTTGGGGTACACCTGTACCCCAGGGTACTATTTGCGGAGTATAAAATATGGGTAGCACTCCAGGGTCAAGGAAGAATTTTTCGTTAAATTTGGGATTTGCTGGTCAGGTCCGAGGACACCCTGAGCTTGGGGGCCCCGGTGCAAGTGCGCACAAGTGGGTGTTCAGATTTCATTGAAAGTCAGTATTATTCCTAGCTGATGATCCTAACTTAATGATAATCCTAAATGATCGATTTCGATTAAAAAATTCCAGAATATTAAACTCGACTCCTTCACAAGATAAAATCATACCATCGTATACTACGACCGTAATTCAATTCAATGAAAATCATGTCAGAATCCCGGCATGTGGTGTTTTGACAGCAGCCTACGCTCAATTTGTCCGAGAAGGCATTACCATAATTCATACACAAATTGGCGGCACCTGTGGCGAGAAGTTCGGTGAAGCCTCAAGGTACAGGTGGCTGGTCGATATCGGCACGACGGAGGTTTTTATTTTCACCCGCACCCACGCGTATCAATGGCAGGAGTAACCTTAGCTTTCACGGATATGGAAAGAGGATATTCTAGCAAATTTCGATGGGTTTCGTTCGGTAGATATGATGATGTGTTTGCTTGCTGGGTCTTTATAAACTATTGTAACATCGTAGTTCGTTCTGAAACCTCCTCATTTTGCCGCTTCATATGCATGCTGTTCACATTTTCAATTTCAGCAACATAATTCATAATATACCTCACTTTCTCCATTGTTTACAGTGGAAATGATAAAAGTCCAAAATGATTGTTGCTGGGAGATTCCTTTTCCTCCCGTCCTAGTTTGGACCAGAAATTTTTATTATACAAAATAAAAATAATTCAACATTTAATATAGTTCCTATTATTTTTGTAGAAAGTGAAATTTTCACTGGTATAATATCACAAGTAATTGAATTCTCGCGATAAATCTGTCGACTTATTTAATAACGAAACTGAGTGTTTTCTCTAAGCAACTCAGTTGAGTTAAAAAATAAAAAAAACAAACTTATGAGATAAATTCAGTCACGAGTGATATTTCATTCTTCTGTTTGAATTGGGTCGGTTTCTTATTTTTCGAGTTATTGTGGAAATAACAACCAAATTTCGGATGGGTATAACTCCAAAACTGTTTTGCCGATTATGCCTATAAACAAACTCAAATGGCGCATTCAGATTCTTAACCTAACCTGAAAACTTCAAGTCGTTATTTCTTTCCGTTCTTAGGTTATCGTGACGTAAATAATATTTTTCAATAAATTTTTAAAAATTTTCTAGCGATACGATATTCAAAAAATTTCACGAACGTCCTTAGGTTTATATTCTACAACGACTCACCAAGTTTCAATTCGATCGGATTAGTATTGGTTGTAGACAAAATTATTACTAGGAAAATATTGGGCCGATTATGCCCATTAACGGTAGATATGATGATGTGTTTGCTTGCTGGGTCTTTATAAACTATTGTAACATCGTAGTTCGTTCTGAAACCTCCTCATTTTGCCGCTTCATATGCATGCTGTTCACATTTTCAATTTCAGCAACATAATTCATAATATACCTCACTTTCTCCATTGTTTACAGTGGAAATGATAAAAGTCCAAAATGATTGTTGCTGGGAGATTCCTTTTCCTCCCGTCCTAGTTTGGACCAGAAATTTTTATTATACAAAATAAAAATAATTCAACATTTAATATAGTTCCTATTATTTTTGTAGAAAGTGAAATTTTCACTGGTATAATATCACAAGTAATTGAATTCTCGCGATAAATCTGTCGACTTATTTAATAACGAAACTGAGTGTTTTCTCTAAGCAACTCAGTTGAGTTAAAAAATAAAAAAAACAAACTTATGAGATAAATTCAGTCACGAGTGATATTTCATTAGACCTTTCACGTACACAATGGCTCATGTTAACGTCTGTAATTTATATTCATCAGTGGGAAGGTTTAACGGGTAATTCCGCAAAAGGAGCAGAGAAAAATCATTCTGCTGGTACCTGCCGATACGTGTTTCTGCTAATTGGCTTCTTCAGGACAGGTCAACCAAGAAACCAAAGATGGAAATAAAAGTGAAAATAGGTGACACCACACCCTAGAGCTGAAGGCACAATTGGTTGCTCGCTCCTGGTGTGGTGTCACCTATTTAAACTTTTATTTCCATCGTTTCCTTGGTTTCTTGGTTGCCCTGTCCTGAAGAAGCCAACTAGTAGAAACACGTGTCGGCAGGTACCAGCAGAATCATTTTTCTATGCTTCTTTTTCGGAATTACCCATTAAACCTTCCCACTTATATATATATATTTCTCCGCATGATCCATATTTCTATGTTTATGTTTATCATTTTTCAAACAGTGCGTATCCATGTTTGAGTCGTTGAAAACGATTGTAAGACCAATCATAATTTAAAGACAGTTGGTGTTTTAGCAATAATACGAGCTGTGTTTGGCCTGTGGTTGGTCAGATTTTGCAACAAGCCTTACTCCTTCTCTGGATTTACAACAGACCTTGTGATGACCAGAGTAGGGTAATTTGATTGAAGGAATGATGAATGTTAAATGATACTAGAATTTTACTCCGTTTTAAGGAGTTTTCTTTCAGAGAATAACAAGCTGATGGAATCGAGAGTGAATTATTAATCAATTGGGATTCTATTCGTCCTTTCAAGAAATAATATATTAGCTATTGAATAGATATGAATAATCTGTTCCCCTTTGTCTGAATGGAAGAATTTTGAATATCCTATTTAGAATATCGGAGTACTGATAACTGAAGGCTTACTGTTGAACTAATTTTAATGTTCGAATGTAGGCAATGAATCAATACAAATGGACATAATACATTGAATAACTGTAAGATAACTCCCAGTGTGGGAGTTTGGCCATCTGTGAGAATTCTAACAATGAATTCACATCAAATGTTCTAAATGTGATCACCTTATTCTCAAGGCATTTATGAATTATTTTTCGTTTGTTGTCAAATATATTTCTAATCATTTGTGGGACAATATTTTGGCAGCACATTGTTATTAATGCTTGAAGGTCCTCAATAATATCTATCTATTGCCTTTTGGAAACCTCATCTCTCAGATATGCAACAATGCTGAAGTCCAGGGGAGTCAACTCTGGACAGCGTATTCGAAAAGAAGGCTGGAGTCCTCGACTTATTATACGGTTGTCATAGAACTCCTGCAAATAGCTTAGGTTTGCAGAAGTAGTGCGGGCAGTTGCCTCATCTTGTTGAAAATATACCAACTGTATTTCTTGGTCTTCTAGTTGGGTTATGACTGGCTCCAGCATTACTGTGGGGATTCTATCCAAAATCTGTAGTTTTGAGAATTCACAAATGAAACCAAACCTCAATACTAAAAAAAGTTCAGTTCAATAATCTGTTGACGTTAAGATTATTTTTTATAAACCAATAGCAGTACTCGAGGCGTCGTGAATTATCTATTGGTAGGAGTTGCTGTACCATCGTTATATCATAAGGGTACAAATTCAGTTATTTATCAATACTTTCTAATCAATCTGTCGATCTGTTTCTAACACCTTTGATTTGGGCTCTCAGAGAAGATTCTAGAATCAGAAAAACAGGATATTTCGCCGGATATTCATTTTTACAGTTCTCTCGGAGTAAATCCATTCACCATTGATTAATGTACCATTGCGGTAATAGGACATCACAATGAATATGTTTTGTTCCAAATCATTACAAGTTATTGCAGATTTAAATAATTTGGACACTGAATTTTTACGAATTTAAAGAAGAATCTTAAGAATTGACAATAATTCAATATTGGCTGTCAAATTAGATATTCTATGATATAAACAGAACACAAGAAGTGAGAAGTGGCAAACAAAAATCCAAAGCCAACTACGATGTTATAGTAGAAGATCTGAACCTAAGTCGACCTTCACCGAGCTGATAATAGAATGAAACATATTTTATAATAAATTTAGTATATTAGATAATATACTAAAAATGGGTTGCCTGAAAAAATCCTGGACAGACTATTTTTTTATCTCCAACAATATAGATCCGATCGTGTTCAAACTTGGAACTTGGTAGTAGAGTTAGGTTCTGAACGCTCTCGCAAAATATCTGCCATGTCGGATGAATAGTTTCTGATATATAGAATTTTTTTCAATGATTTTTAAAAAAATTTCTAGTTATACGATCTTCACAAAAATTCGCAAGAATTTTCGCATTGCCGTTCTACAACTAATAACCATGTTTGAATTGGGTCGGTTTCTTATTTTTCGAGTTATTGTGGAAATAACAACCAAATTTCAGATGGGTATAACTCCAAAACTGTTTTGCCGATTATGCCTATAAACAAACTCAAATGGCGCATTCAGATTCTTAACCTAACCTGAAAACTTCAAGTCGTTATTTCTTTCCGTTCTTAGGTTATCGTGACGTAAATAATATTTTTCAATAAATTTTTAAAAATTTTCTAGCGATACGATATTCAAAAAATTTTACGAACGTCCTTAGGTTTATATTCTACAACGACTCACCAAGTTTCAATTCGATCGGATTAGTATTGGTTGTAGACAAAATTATTACTAGGAAAATATTGGGCCGATTATGCCCATTAACGAACTTATCCGTCCTCTTGAGATGTGCCACCTACCTTGAAAATTTCGAGTCACTTTCTCTTTCCGTTCCCAAGTTATCGTGGCAACGGCCGGCCGGACAGAATCAAATTTGACCTCGAATTCTTGATCAGGGAGTCGAACCCAATCGTTTGAGACCATTTTCAGCGAAAAATTCGAAAATTACAGCATTTGGGCAAAATGATAACGCGATGTTCCCCAGAACATACGCGCAAAAATAATTGAAAATAGTCTGCCCAGGATTTTTTCAGGCAACCCATTTTTAGTATATTTTCTAAGATACAAAATTCATTATAAAATATGTTTCATTCTATTATCAGATCGGTGAAGGTCGACTTAGTTTCGGATCTTAGACTATTACAATAATTTATCAAGACCCTGTATTTATTCTATGGTCTACGCTAATAATTTGAAAAGAATTAATAATTATATGATTGAATTAAAGAATTCAAAACAATATAAGACATGGTATTCGTGAGATACCAGTTCGAATGTATGACGTCATGATACATTGGACTGATTTGCTATTGCCAGCAAAGAATGACAAAATTCTTGAAATATAATTGCAATGAGTTGATCTTTCGAATATAATGAAAACATTTTCACTCTGCAGCACTATTTGTGTTGTATTTCACGTTAAAATCATGAAGCAATAATTGGGTCACCTTTTATATCTTGACGAGCATGATACCACGATCAAACAATAATGGGAATAAAATTCGGATGCGCAAACCACAAGAAAAACTTGATCCATGAATTTCATTCGGAAAATCAGCCCTGGTGGCGGAAGTGAGAAAAATTCATGAGCTCCAGCGTATTTTATCCCGTACCCCAGTTTTCCACAAGTTGGCCTAGCCATAAATTCCACGGCGAAGTGCCCCTTCAGGATTGATGCAATCGATAAGTTATCTCAACATATGGCGGATTTTAGCCGTTTTGACGCGTAGGCAATATTTGGGAAAGATGACCCTAATCACCTAAAAGGTAATCCCCATCCCGGTGAGTTATGATATGACCTCAGTCCGACCGATGGAGTCGTAAATGCTGATTCAATAACCCATATCCTTCCGGCTGCGCCCACTCTCCGCTTGATTCGATCCATTTGTCAAGAATCATAAAGTTATTAACCGAAATTGGATGCCGGACGGTTGATCTGCTTGGATTAGGATCGCAGGTTGCTTACTACCGAATTTCAACGAATTATGTTTCTATTTTCTATCCGCAGTGGGCCATTGGAAAGGTTGCCTATTTATTTTTATCCCCTCAACTATTTATTAGTCAATTGTTTGTTTGTGCGTTTACGAGAATACCAGAGCCCTTTAAATGCCTTCATGTTTTGAAATGTTGCATTAAATAATATTCGATTACGATTTCAGATAAAAATCTCCAACGATTAAGAAAGAAAAATGATTCTTCAAACTGCTGAAAAAACGGATATAGCCCTCAAATAGTTCAAAAAATTATCAACAAACATAAAGACAAAGAAATCTTCCGTGTCCTATCAAGCATTCTACAAAACCATGTATCAATGAATTGTTTTTTGTACTCTCGTTCCAGAGCGCTTTAAATGTCTGCATTTTTTTAAATGTAGCCAAAAATTATATCCATATATTACGATTTGAGATAAATATCTCCAACGATTAAGAAATACAAATGACAACTACCTATGAAACGGTTAGAGCCCTCAAATAGTTCAAAAAATATCAACAAACATTAAGAAAGTGTCCTATCAAGCATTCTACTAAACTGAAGTAATATTTCTTTTATGCTCTTTCCCTTTTATACACTAATGAGTTGTATTGTTAATTCTTTTTCTAAATTAGGCGGAACTATAAACAGCAGTGTTATTTTCAACTATATTTTTGATCAAGTTGAAATTGCTAAATGTGTTAAAACTAAATACATTAGAATCTTTTCGAAAGAGGCAAAATATTGTTTTCTGAATGAATTTCAAGATCAGAGCTGGTTGGGTATATATGATGCTGAATTGAACCGAATTTTTGATATATTTTCACTCAATTTTGAGATGCATTCTTCGGAGAAAAAAGTTATTGTGAAAAATTGGAAATTGAAAGGCATGTTCCATGATAATCCCAAACTTTTGTAATTGAAGAAGTATTTAGATTTATAATGTAGGTACTCTGCATAATCAGGATAGAAAATATGAAATTTTGTACAGGGATAAAAAAAGAAAATATGATGAAATTTTGAATTAGCTCAAAATTAATATTATAATCAAAAAATTCTGTCATCAGATGAAAAAAATAAAATCTTGTGGAATATATGCCAGCAAATTCAAGGAACAATTTTCAATTAGGCCTGATGTCTTTTACCTGGTTCACCCAAATGTGTTTCAACAATGTATAATAAATTTCTGAGAAAAATAGTCCCAAATTTATTACAAAATAGTAAAGGTTCCAATTGTTTCTATAATATTATAACAAGTACTCCCATGTGAAACCCTTCACTATATCAGAAATTTCAGAATTATCTATCAAATAAGCTAAAAACTAAAATAAGTAGCGGTATTAAGGAAGCTGCAGTGAGCATTGTAAAGCTAAGCATATATATTTTTTTATATGTTTTATGGTATATTATCAACAATTCCTTCAATTTTGGTATATTTTCTGATCAGCTCAAAATATCTGTGATAACACCCATTTTCAAGTCTGGTGATCCAGAAAAATTGAGAAATTATAGACCAATAAGTATTTTGATCTGATTTTCAAGTATTTGAACAAGCTATGGCCACTCATCTTCTCACATATTTTAATAATTGTAACCTTTTTAGCCCCTCTCAGCATGGATACTTCGGAGGAAGGACAACTGAAACTGCAATTTATCAATTTACCACGAACATCTGGAAATCTGTGATAGGTTTGTTCATAGATCTGTCAAAGGCTTTTTATTGTCTGAATAGATAATCCTGAAAAATATTCCTCAACAATGCGGTACTTGAGGAACGCCTACCTATCTGGTCAGTGGCGGTGTGCAAAAATTAGGAACAATAACGAATGTCACTTTTCTCTCTGGTTGCCTCAAGGTATTATCTTGGGGCAGATGATACTAACCTTCTAGTAGCGGAACAAAGCATTAATATCTTGAAGAAATAATGTAGTAAGTTGTACTGTTCCGTTTAAATTTGGTTTTCGAAAAAATGATTTCGGTATGAACACCAGCAAAACGAATTGTTTCAAATTCAGAGTGAGTAGCTCAAAAAAAAACCGTTGGATATAATTCACTATATTCTCAAGACCGTAGAGTGTGCTAAATTTTTGGGCATAATAATTGACGATTTTTGTTTACCGCACATATTGAAGGCACTCAATACAGTAATTTACCCTTTCAGAATCGTGAGTATATAGATGCGTGAATGAAAATGTAAAGAAAGCTTTATATTATGCTAATTACGAATCGTTAGTGGAATTATTCTTTACGGCATAAGTATGCTTATGCAGTCAGTAGGCATTATTCAGATAATTATTCAAAATTTGACAATTCATATCTCCGAAAGTATTAGTTTCCCATGGTGGGTTTCACGAAGCTTTGATTAGCTTTATTGTGGATTTAATTCGGTGGTTGCATCAAAAATGCACTGGAAATTGACATAGAATAACACTCATTCGGCAATTAATAGCTGTCAAAGTTCTGTGAACGATATTAATGGATTCTTATGATAGAACTGCATCATAAATTATAGTTAAGAAGTTGTTCAGGTATCACCAATTTGCCCACCCTGTACAATCGTTAGAGCCTGGCGATAATATTTTAAGATTAAATTTCTCATGGTGAATCGCAAATCTCAGAATTACTCTGTACAGGACAATCTTCAGTGATGAAGCTCAATTTACTGAAGATGGTGTGATTGTTTAATAGTCACAATTCACACATTTGGTATTTCTTGAATATGATTATTATTATTGAAAATTACATAAATATCGAATAATCCATTAATTTCCTAGAAAATCTCAAATTGAATAGTTTAGATGTGATTCCAACCTACAGAATAATCATAATAATTATCTGTAGGTAAAGTTCACAGAAAATCCATGGGATCATATACTCCGTTCACTATTCGCATGCGGCATTGTCAAACTGTATCCCAGGCATTGGTATATTATTCAATGGAGGAGTAAGGATTATCTATATCTTGTGAAAACAAATTGATAAGCATTCTGTTCCACGGAACAAGAGCGCCAAAAATTAAATTCAAAGCAAGGTCTATGACTCACCTCATATGTTGGATTTACACACATCAGCAAATTATAATTAAAGCATTCTATGAAATCATAAATTTACGATTAATTACTGAAATTTTGAAAAATCTCGTATCCGTCAAAACTGTTTTGTATTCAATGTTTTGCCATTGACATTGATTCTTCAACAACAAAGTTCCTGACCAAGCGTCGGTCGAAAAATTCAAGAAACCAAATCTGCCCCAAACTAAATGGTGATTTAAAAACAATTTTTTTCAAGGGAAAGGTGGCGTACCATATTATTTCCAAAAATATCTATTCCATGTCCCGTACGAACACCACTGGTTAAAAAACCTTCTACATCAAGGAACAGCTGTTGATGCTTAAAGGACGTGTGCCAAATTTCAAAGAAATACCTAGAACGTTATCAAAGTTTTAATAAAAAATTGGTTCAAACCCTGTGGACAGGAGCTTTTTGGCGCTCTTGTTCAAACAGACAAATTATATCTCCGAAAGTATTGGGTTCTCAGAGTTGGGAATTACATCAATGGATTCCTATGATGGAAACTGCATCATGAAAGAAATTAAATTTAAAGAAGTGTCGTTTAAAAAAAATTTTTCAAATATTATCTCGAAAAAAAAGAGCAATCTACAATGCTTCAATGCTTTAATGCTTCAAAAATACTCATTAAATTTATTTATCAAGATTAAATGAGTAATCTGCAATGATTCAACCTCGTGGAATGGGTTGTTGCAATTGACACTCGGTGCATCGTTTTCGAAACTCGAAATTCCTAAGGAAAGTACCATCGAAATGTCTAGAGCAAGGCTGGAGACAATCATAGCAGATTGTCCATTTATTGCTGATATTTGAGTAAGTAGTGGATTATGAACAAATTATTTTAATAGTTCAAAATATATTAATAATATACTATCCTCTTTTCATAATTTGAAATTTGATAGTACATACCACTAAAACATTTTTTTCTGTATAATGAACCTTAACTCAATATAAAATTATTGATACACAAATGTAGATCCATATTCCAGTATTTTTTTGACAGCAACATTATGAAAATGCTGTATATAGGAACAAGTCTCACTACTTAAGGAAGTAAAAGGTAATATTAACCTCAGTGGTCAACGAACAGTAATTTCTTTTGATGATTCAATTATGTTCTTCTTTCCTATTTCCTCCATAAACTACATCAAAACAGTCTTGTACCTATATATTCACAAATTCAAGAATCGAATACTTGCTTCCCAAGAGAAAATATATTTATACTACGAATTGACAATCTCTAATAGCTAGTAAAGATGACAGTTATGAATTATGAACAATGACAGATTCTGTGTTCACATTCTGTGAATACATAGAACTTACGATGTATTATTGAAACTTTGAAATATCATATCTCCGAAAGTATTAGCTTGTTAGAAATGAAAATGATAACAATGGATTCTTATGATGAAACTGCATCTTGAAAAAAATTTAGTTCAAAAGTTGTAATATTAAAAAAAAATTTGTTTTCGTTACTCCGAAACTATCATATCAAATTTGCCTAATAACGAACTTAACCGAGATATTTATCCCGCAAACCTACTCTGAGAATTTAAACTGTCTAGCTCATTCCGTTCGAGAGTTATCGTGTTAACGGCCGGCCGGACGGCCGGATATAATCGATTTCGACCACGGATTCTTGACCAGAGAGTCAAACCAAATCGTTCCAGACCATTTTCAGCCAAAAATTCGAAAATTACAGACATTTGGGCAAATTGATAAGCACTCTGTTCCGAGGAACAAGACCGCCAAAAACTATTTTTTTCTTAAAACTTCAAAAGTTCAAAAGCTCAAAAGCTCAAAAGTTAAGAGGTTTAGGACATATGTTGATATGATCTTTTCATCTTAAAATCACCCTTAATGATCATCATCCAATTATAAAACATCCTGTATATCCATCCCGCACCCAAAGTTTTGGGGCAATTTATTTCACGCCACATGTTTTATATGACTGATGGCGTAATAACGCATTCTAAAAATGAAAGAGCAGAAGCCCTATTTTTCAGTATCTAGGTATCGCCGATCTGAGCGTTTAATATCCTGAAGACGTTGCGGTTTCACTCCATTCTAGAAGTGGGAACGCGTGTTGGTATATTCAGATCGTTTCACTAGTGATAAGTAGGTTAGAGTTCCCCCAGGGCATCGCGCCCACCGCACCGAAACGTTCCTTCACTTACTCTCGGTAAATATAGAATATGTAAGGCAAAAAAGCCCTAAAAATTTAAAATCGACAGAAACCTCGCTTAAATATTCCATTTTGCAACTCTCCGGGTCTACTGCCACTTTGATTCACCACTTACCGATATATGCCGTCATTCTTCTGGAGACATGCAGGAAATTTTCTCCAGTTAGTTAGGAAAATACTCATGAATAAAATAAATGTTGGCTCAGCACTCCAAGTTCAGATGGGGAACATTAATTTTTTGGGAATAGTCGAAATTATTGAGAGTGGTTTTCTAGGTGAACGCATTAGGTGCATCTTCGAGCGGAGAATTACTAAGATGGTGATAATTCTGATGTTCTATCGAAGTCATACAAATTCGTATCAAATAATGAACAGAAATGGCTATTCAAGAAAAGTTGAGGTAGTTAATTGTGTAACGGAATAATTTCCAGTTTACATTTTTGCCCATAACATCCTTTGAGTTAATAAACGGTGTCTCAGCAAGAACTTGAATTTCAAATTGTGCGCCATGTTTGACTATCAATTGTTGAGTCAGCCATATTTTTTGTTTGTTTAATAAAACAACAAACATGGCTCAAACATAGATATTTACGAAAATAGTGCGTTATAGCTTGGAAGAACGTTTGTTAATAGTGAAATCGCATTATAAAAATGGGTTCAAGCCCTGTGGACAGGAGCTTTCTGGCGCTCTAGTTCAAACAGACAAATTATATCTGGTATTGGTTTCTCAGAGTTGGGAATTATATCAATGTATTCATATGATAGAACTGCATCATAAAGGAAATTCAATTCAAATAATAGTTTATTTATCAAGATTAAATGAGCAATCATGAGAATGAGAACTGCACCACATTTTCAAATTTTTTTTCTGACACTTTGCGGGAATCTGGTCAATACAAAACTTCACATGCGTATAAAGGTCATGATTCTACAATTTGATGCTAAATTTCAGATAGATCGAGTGATCGGTTTCGGAAATATTAATAAAAAATATTTTTACTAAAATTGGCCATAACTCCGAAACCCCTTGATGGATTTCGCCCATTAACGAACTTGTCCGAGATATTTACGTTCCAAAACCACCTTGCAATTTTCAATCCGCTAACTCCTTTCGTTCGAGAGTTATCGAGCCTACGGCCGGACTGCCGGCCGGACAGAATCGATTTCGCACTCGGATGCTTGATCAGTGAGTCGAACCAAATCGTTTGAGACCATTTTCAGCCAAAAATTCCAAAATTACAGACACTTGGGCAAATTGATAAGCACTCTGTTCCGAGGAACTAGAGCGCCAAAAAAACAAGTTTCGTATGACAATTGCCCAAAACAGGTTTAAAGTACCTAGAAATAGTAGGTATTCCATAAAACATGTATGAAAGAAGATATGTAATAATAAAATATTACCTTGTAATCGATCAAAAATTTCCTGATCTACGTTCACCAAATTTTCTCCTCTCTCGAACTACAGAATTATGCTTTCAATATTTACGTAATATTTTCAAACATTTTCGGGTGAGGTCCCCGTTGCATGGCTAAAATACGAGTATTTCAACCCCAATATTTTTGAAGTTACAATATTCCCTTCTGTCAGTCCCGTCATAAATTGAGAGAACTGAGCATTCGTCTATGGATGAAAAGCAGTCTCACTACTCTCAGATCTCTTACTTCATGTTCCGTTCCGAAATGTAAGACTTTTCTGAGAAAAAGTAATTTCGGAGCAAACAACTGAGATTTTTCTCACTTCGCTCACATTTCGGAATACACTTTATTCTCATAATTCTTCGATTGATTAGATAATGTCATGTCATGTCATAAGTTGACATTATGACAATTCATAAATAGAATAATTATGTCAATCTGTGAAATACGATTTACATTGAAATTTTGAAAAATCATATCTCCGAAAGTATTAGCTTGTTAGAGTTGAAAATGATATGAATGGATTCTTATGATAAAACTGATTATTAAAAAAAAATTTAATTTTGAATTTGTTTTGTAAAAAAAAATTTTTTTTTTTTACTTCGAAACCATCTGTCCGATTTTGCCCAATAACGAACTTAGCCGAGATATTTATCCCCCAAACCTACTCTGAAAATTTCAACTCTCTAGCTCATTCCGTTCGAGAGTTATCGTGCCTACGGCCGGACGGCCGGCCGGACCGGCCGGACAGAATGAATTTCGACCACGGATTCTTGATCAGTGAGTCGAACCAAATCGTTTAAGACCGTTTTCATCGAAAAATTCGAAAATTACCGACATTTGGGCAAATTGATAAGCACTCAGTTCCGAGGAACTAGAGCGCCAAAAATGGGGAAAATTTAACTGTGACGATTCGCAAGTCGTTACCGGGCCATGTTGACAAACTTTTTTCAGCAAGAATTAGATGAAATGGACTTAAATGAGATGTGGTTTCAAAAGGATGGCACTACCTGTCACACCGCAAGGGAAACAATGACTTCGTTACAAACCAAGTTTTCAGGTCGAGTAATTTTTCGTTTCGGAAAACAAAACTGGCTGCCAAGTTGTTGTGTTTTAACTTGTTTGGACTATTTTCTCTGGGTTTTTTTTTGAGAAGTAAGGTCCAGGCGAACCATCCTGAGATAACTGAGGAACTCAAAGAAGAAATTACACGTAAAATTCGTCAAATCAAGCAGCCCTTATTGTAAAATATACTGCTAAATTTCATCAAAAGAGACCAACAGAGCAACGCTGGCCATTTAACCGATATTTTGTTTCATATGTAACCTAACCTAACCTAACCAAACCTACAATATTTTGGAAGGTACAAAGATCTGGAATTTAAACTTCAAAATAAAGGGTACAAAGTGGAAGGATGAACTCAAGTCTTTATTTTTGTCAATAGGGTGGTATCTGTAAAGCTACAACTAATTTGTGGAAATCGACAGTGGCTATCGAATGCCTTATACGGCGTCAGGCCTTTGGATGTTTGACAGATGTGCCTTATGTCGCCGGGTCTGGAGTCTGGTGAGAGCATATTGAGTCTTCTTGCTAGAGTACCGGGAACAATGACGGTTTGTTTAGTTCAGCGGGTCCTCTGGAGTCGATGAATCGAAGAAGTGTGAGAATGATGTTGGGAATCGTAGGACCTACTTTTATATCCAAATTTGGCGATTTTAAAATCTAGCTTTCGCTTCATCCTAATTTTACGCCCCCTCATGTGGATTTCACGAAAATTTTCCACAATATCAACAATCACCCCTAAAAGACTTTCGAATAGCTGCGAAAATAAGGGCAATTATTCATTGTTTCGAATCTGTAGTAATTGCACGACCTCAGATCACCTCTATTGGATAATAATCGTCTTTCCTAAGCGCAGACTTGAAACTGTAAGGAAGTTTTCTCATCCAAAGTTAAATATGAAATCGTATATCAGGTGATATCAAGAGGCACCATCTGTATGATGTATAGTTGCATAGTGTGAGCCAGTCACCATGTGTTGGACGAAAGTGAAAACTAAGGGGGATCACACTTCAGAGGAGTTCGTAAGTTATGCTGGCAGGCATACTTCATAGTTGTTTTTGAATACCATGTAAACTTCTGATTAATATTCAACCTGTTCTGCATCAGAGGCGATCATTCACTGCTGAATAATAGGACAGGAGTTTTCAATGAGAGGTTTAATTTTGAATAGGCCGCTGTTGTAGACGCTGTCATATTTAGAGCTGTCAGTTTTTGACACATGGCAAATAGAAACTATAGTAAAATTGGAACGATAACCAGAAGTTCCAAAAACGCATGAAAATTGTTAAAATTCACAACAGTAATGGTGAACATTTTGCAGAAACATTTAAAAGTTTTCTCGGACGTTGTGAAGCTCCGTTTCGTTCAGCTGTTGTGACAACGCTCAAAAATTTGAGCTGTTGGGCAAGTTATCAATTTTCAAGAATCAAATTCGTGCCCAGAATGCAGAAAAATCGGCATTATTGCTTCGGTAGTCCACAGTGTTGAGGAAAATCCATATTTGCCCACTCCACTTCTTTCATTGCAATTAGGCATTTCATAAACGGACTGCATGAAGACTCAGGTCCAAAGATTTATAATCTACAGATGACACAATAACTCATGCCTACCAACAATCAACAAGGTCGTGTCTTTGGAGTTTGGGTGTTAAGAATGCATGAAAATTAACCTGAATTGCATCGAAAAATCATTATCCACCGTATTCACAAAGCATTCAATCTCCTTTGAGTCCTAACTGAGGTCCTCAGTTAAGGATTAATAAGAATCGGAACCTCAGTTTAAGTGAAAATTAACGTGAAACAGGCCTGTTTCAGCACCGTTACATACGTTAACTGAGGTTGCGATTCTTATTTATCCTTAACTGAGGACCTCAGTTAGGACTTAACGGAGCCAAGTTACAAATTTGAACACGATTGATTGTTGGAGATCCGAACAGCCTTGGGTGAGTTCAGTAGGTGCATGGGTGACCTTTGCTATAATAACTTTCGAACGGAAAAAGATAGCCACTTGCATATTTCAGGGTAGGTTGCGCATCCGAACGGGACAGTTAAGTTCGTTCTTGGCTATAATGTTGGGTTATGACTTTCAGAATGCTGACGCGCTCATTTTTGCGCAATTTAGAATCTTGTCCTGAAGTTTTTTCGTAGGTATATTTTTAGATATTCAAAGAATTTCAATTCCGATAGAATACATTAAGTCAGAATTAAAACTTCTCAAGTCTGTCATTGAAATGGTACGAAACTTATTCATATGTTATGGAAGCTGAGAAAACTGTCTATATGGATGATAAATTCGATTAGAGTGTCCAATTGAGCTAAATAAAACATTATTAATAGTAATTTTTGTTGAATTTCCATTTTTTTAAGCGATCTTGAAAAATTTTATATTTCAGATACTGTGCGTCAGAATCAGCGGAAATTCTACAGATAACTTCGAGTCACCATATTAAAATCGGGTACAGAATTTCAGCTCGATCGACTTCGTATGTGGCGTGAATAGACAATGGAACATGCGGGCAAAAGTTCCTGACTTCACGTTAGTGCTTCTCCTCAAATTTTCTGAAAACAGCGATTACGCATATTCAAGAATACAATAGTCCCATTTGAGCTTATGGTAGGTACCAAATATCTAATACTTATATTCCTTTTGACAGTTATAGTACTCACAAATAATCAGTGGGGCCAATGTGATCATTTGCGAACATTTTAAACTAAAAATGAACCAAATAGAGACATTTCAAGGCAATGATAACGCCTCGTTACAAGTGAGATAAACCCAAGAGTACCAAGGTGAAGTGTGTGTGTTCAGCTTTAGGGATTCGCTTGTGAGAAAGCACCTAAATCACTCAGACCGCACAGTCTTAATTATATCGTCGCTGCAGTTAATAATAATATAAATTAAAAGATCAAAGCACTCACAATTCGCATTTAACTCGCAGGAATATCAGATAGTCGAACGCTGGTATAAAACATGAACGATGCTGTCTGCTGTCAAAAGAACAAGCATCGCAGATTTTATAGAATGTGCTAATTGATATGCCTTCTAAAGATTTCCTACATAGGTTCGAGGAAAATTATTGGTATGCAGTCCAATTTTCTCATTCAACAGATGTGCATTCTGATTCTTCGATCAAACCATAATATAAATGTAAATGTTATTACCTCTTTTTAATACAAACTCATCGAAGAATACGTATTTAAATCGAAATATTTCATTTTTGAAGAATAACTTTAAAGGTCGATAAAAAGTTTCATTACAAGACAAAAATGTTCCATGAACATAGGTCCGCAAGCGCTTCATATCTAAGCGACAGAGGGTGTTCGATATTCCAGATATTTTCCATGTTTTCTTAATAACTCTTGTAGTCTCCAAGACATTTTGATAAAACTTTGACGATCAGGTTTTGATCAAATGATGATTTGAATTGTTGTGAGATCTCCAGGACGATACATTTTCCAAGTAACTCTCTCTTTTTAAATCGGACCATTTGCCATAGTATTAATTTTTCGGTTCTTATAAAAAAATTTTTGTATTACTAGAAAAACAAGAGCGCCAAAAATGAAAAAAATTCTCTCTTCAAAAATTTTATATTCCAGAATAATATAATCCAATACCGAAATTCAAATGGATCGACTTCGTAAATATATAATAGAGCATGCACGCAAAACCTCCTAACTTCTTTCATTCTGTCAAATTATTTTTCCCTGCTTTCAATCCTACGGAAATAATAGATATAGTGAATCATTTAAAAAATTCATAGAAGCACTGATGTGAGGTCAGGAGCTTTTGCGAGCATGTTCCATTGTTATTCAAGCCTCATGCGAAGTGGATCGAGCTGAAATCCGGTGCTGGATTGTAAACAAAATTGTCACCCGAAGGTATGCGCGGAATTTCAGCGGATTCTGACGAATAGTTACCAAAACATTACATTTTTGAAGAAAAAAAGGTTTTATTCTTTTTCTTGTGATTAATTAATATTTATTAGCGCGTCAGCCTTCTACAAGTAATTACCAAATTTTAATAAATCGGATTTGTATATTTTGAGTTATTGAGGAAATAACAACTAAATTTAAGATGCCCAACATTCCAATTGCATTTTTTTGTTGGCATAATCGGCCATAATCGGTTTCTGTGTTATGCCCAACAACAAACTTCAATTTGGATTCGCAATATACCCTGAAAATTGCAGGTCGCTAGCTACAATATATACTATCCGTTCGAGTTATCGTGGCAACGGTCACCCCTCCAGCTACTGAACTCACACAAGGCTCCTCGTATCTCCAATATTATACAGGGTGAAATAGAATAGTTGGGAAAAATAGGAGGTGGCTTTCATATAAACTTTTCTTTTTTGAGTCCTTCCTGCTTTGTTATAGACCCCTAAAGATGGCGCCCGAAAAGAAGTTTTAATTTGTTTCCTAAAGAACAAAAACCAAAATAATGCAGACATTTTATGCGAGCGAGAAGGCACTCAAAAAAATGTTTGGTGGTGTTCCTATATAATCGCAAGCGGTGGAAAAAGCCACCCTTAAACCTTGTTCGGCAAGAAAAGTTTTTCCATAGTCATATTTTACAATACAAAAATTAACTTTGGATAGCTTGTTCCATTCTGAACGAATTAGGTCTCATTTTATTTCTTGCTAAATATTTTGTTGATAGTTATTCTGAAATTCGAGAATAACTATCAGCAAAATAATCCTGAAGATTTTCGTTAAATGTCTGACATAGACTCCAAAACGTTACGTTGTTTCTTTGTTGATGTTGTTTCTTTGATGTTTTTTAGACAACATTTTTCGATGGATTGCTTCTGACAAATATCTTTTGTTTCTCACGCAGAAGCAAATCACAAAATAATAATTTTTTTTGTTTTATAGATATTTTTCAGAGTTTGGGAGAGAAAACCCAGGAAGAAACCATTTAATAATAAGCATATGAGTCAACAACATAATTACTATACATACGGTGAAAGCTAGGTGCTTTCTTTACTTCAATAATTTTTCAAAAATTACCGAGTTATTACAACAATATCCTCACTAATTCAATGAATCAATAACTAAATTTTATTGCAGATTCGATAAAAGGATTTTATTATATTGCGCTTTGCGATGTAAACATTCGCAAATACGGCAGTAGAAAAAAATAAGGAATTAATGAATTAACCGGTGGAATGAAAGCCACCTTAGGGGTGGCAGATGAACGGCCGCTTTTCAGATTTTGCCCTCCCCTAGGTGTTCTCCTTAGAACTAATTAAAGTTGTGTCATGATGGCGAAAGCATGGTGCATAACCGACGTAGAGTGCGCGAATGCCGTAACAAACATATAAATTACTTTTAATTACTACAATTTTATAATTTGTACTTGGGTAGTCTTGATTAATTAACTTGGGTCCAAGATAAATGGATATTGTGAATTATTATGCGAACACCGGTACGAACGCAACTTCGGAAAATATTTTTGGAACGGGTTGAAATTGAAAAATTTTCCACTCCCAGGGCCGAACAGGCGTTTTAATGAATATTTCATTTTTCACCGGTGTGTTCACCTAAACGCTCAACATGGAATGCTCTCGACAGAGACAGATTGTTTAATGTGGGTTATTTTAATCAGAGGAACTTGTACCAGATCCATCACGGAAATACGCTTTACATGTTGAATTCTGAAAACTCAACTACGTGCAGTAACAGAAATCACAAGATCTCACTTCATATTATCCTCCAAATTGAGTATCAATCAACTCACACGTTCCGAAATTTTGACATGGTACGTTGATGACATCTTTGCAAGTGTGGATGATTATTTTGATATTGGCTAATTCACCAATATTTTGAACAGTTATTATCCATCAATTAACTTCACCTTCGAAATGGAATAACATGGCACCTTCTTTTATTTGAAATTATCTCGAAATACCTCTAAATCGATCAGTTTTGATATCTTCAGGAAACCTACTCGGTTTATGTCTAATCGGTTTATGTCAGCGTATTATAAGTAGTATACAACTATATATTTCGACAGACTCTCCTACAAATGGCAGTTAATCTGCCAAAGGCAATAGTGGTGAGAGTCTTAGTGCTGCTACAGGATCTAATGACACAGCACAGTACTCATTCCCTCAAATCTTATGCTAAAATCCACAAGAGGCAACTGGAACGCCCAAGTAATATTTTCCAATACGGAGTATTAGACTCCTGCTGGAGGACGGCTTGTTCCCGGACGGTTCCAAAATTCCCGTAGGAAGATGCGCGGATATATACTGACTGACAAAGAAACTGCAACACCCAGAAGGAGCTGTTTAAATCTAAATTTTTTTTTGGTAAAACATAGATAGTATAGCAAGGTTTAAATGATTGAAATTCGAAGAAAAAAAACCTAGGTTTTAATTTTTTTTTAAATAAATTTGTTGATAATGTGTTTGTCCACCGCGATTATCTATACACTCCCCAACACGTCCTGGCATTGATCCAATAAGATGGTCTATTTCTTTTTTAGGGATACTATCACAAGCTACCTGTAGTTCATGTATCAGAGCCGCCACAGTCCGTGGCGGCTGGGGTAAATTTCCAAGCCTTCTACCCATGATGTCCCAAACATGCTCTATGGGCCAAAAATATCGGGGGATCTGGGCGGCCATGGCAAAATATTCACATGGGTCGCTTCATAGTAGTTTAAACTAACTCTGGCAACATGAGATCGAGCATTATCTTGTTGAAATATTGGATTCTCGAGCCGGTTAACGTAAGGGAGAACATATGGCTCCACTATTTCTTGAATGTTACGAAGCGCTGTCATCTTACCTCAAATAAAGACTAAAGGTGACCTACTTGCATGTGCAATAGCACCCCCTACCATAACGCCCACTGTTCGGTGTACATGACGCTCAATATCAAACTGAAGTTCACGTCTTTCTCCCCGACGTCGTCTAACCCTTCTTCGGCCATCATGTGTACCCAAGGAGAATCGAGATTCATCAGAAAAGACGACCTGATGCCATTCCACATTCCAATGTGGACGTTCTCTGCAGCACTGTAATCGCTGTGGCGATGCTCAACCGTCATAGGTAACAAAAGAGTAGGGTCGATAATGCTGCAGTCCAAAAGACCTTATCTGGCGGTAAACCGTTCAGACAGTTACAGGATGGCCTTGTTCTCCTGACCACTGATCAGCCAAAGATCGAGTTGTCGCAAATCGGTCTCTAATAGCCATAAGTCTTATACGTCGATCTTGAACTTGTGCTACTTCGACGTCCGGTGCCTGCCCTTCTTCGATCTTAGGCATTATCAAACCACGCTTGACAACATCTTATAAAAGTAGTTGGATTTCTGTTCGTACGGTTAGCGATTTCTCGGAATGACATCCCCACCTCCCGTAGACCAATAACTCGACCTCTTTCAAATTCACTTAGCTGGCGATAAATTCCGCATACACGTGCTCTATGCATTTTAACAACAACTCAACATCGACTTTGGATCTCCTCGAAGAGCTGGTTTCTTGTAAAATTTAAAAAATTTTCAAAAAACGACTAAAATATGCAAGTAACACAAACTTTTTTCATGAAAAAACCTTCACGATTTTTTTCTCCAAATTTAAATAATTTTATCCTTGCTATACTATCTATGTTTTACAAAAAATAAAATTAAATTTAAACAGCTCCTTCTGGATGTTGCAGTTTCTTTGTCAATTAGTATATTTGAAATTAAGAGAAGGGTCAACATATCACTGAGCCTAGGCTTACATACAAGTTTGGAGGTAGCACTTTTTGCCATTCATTGTATTGTACTTCTATGGTCGAGGAGGATGATTTTAGAATGTGCTTGGAAGATCGCGAAAGGACCATGCACATTGCTACAGAACGCAGAGCAGAGAAACGAATCAGGCTCAAGGTCTTCGTTAGCACTACCCTAAAATTAAGTCTACCGAAAAGCCTGTCGTTGGGTTCGAAAATCGGTTTACCTCAAAGGCTGTATCTGCTCGTGTGACTATAATTATTGATACAGGATAAGCCTCAATAGTTCGCAAGGATGAAGTGGAGGGGGGACTGTCTGCCATTAACAGAAATATATTAAATGAAAATGGCAATTCTGCCAGCCATCCGAATAAAGTATCAGTCAGTGAGATTAATCATAATCACCATTCGTCATTGAGTTCAGTGATTATGTTCAAGAGTTCTCTGGTCAGACAACTTATAGTCCACTACAAGTCCACATGAAATAACGCTGAATGTTGCACTCATGAGTGGGATAACAAGAGATATGGGATATGACATGACAAGAATAAATAAAATTTTTAAATAAGAATTACTGTAGATGAAACTCCAAGTGTGAGTGGAAGACTTGAGAGGAATGTTTCGAATTCAGAATCTGGAAAAGGGACGAGGATAAGATCCAAGAGTAAAAAAACCCTTAAGCACAGTTCTGCTGTTCAGTGGTCAACTCTGACCAGCTTCAGCCTCAATATTAATTTCTTTCAAGCCATATTTCATCACTACAACTAAAGTAATATGATAGTGCTTCAATCAGATTCTCAGGAAAATTGGCGTTTTGGTGAACTTTATAATTTCCCTGAGGGATCCGTCTCACAAGCACTGTGACTGAAATTGTATGGGTTCGGTAGTTTTTACTGCCAATTTACATAACCTGCAAGTTGAATCCCGATCTTATACAGGCGATATCTTACTCTCACAATAATCTGTGGTAGGCTTGAGCCAGTCTAAGAGATACTATGACATTATTAGACTGCGTCTGCCCAGGAGTGTGGGTCCATTAGGAATGTGTATGTTGCAGTAACTCTTGATTAACTTCCGCACTTATCAGAGTGTGGTATCCCATATGAAGTTGCTGGTCTGATGAATGATTTACTGGAATAATTATTATTATTATTATTATTATTATTATTATTATTATTATTATTATTATTATACTGATCCTCCTGGGTCTTCCACAAGGAGACCCCTCATAAGCTCTAAGAGCTTGCCCTGAGTTAGGAGAACCAGTTGTGTTCTGTGTAGGCTTTGTTACTGTGTCCTTACGCCACCTTAGGGACAGCACTGTTAATTTTTGACCCAACAGCGAATGGTGGCGATTACCGTGACTAGAAAATTTCTTTCCTAGCCTCGGAATTGAACTTGGGGCTTCCGCTCCCAAGTCAATTACTCTACCACTGAGCCAATCGCACTGCACTTTGTTGCAATGACTTCCTTGTTGTTCCATTCAATATTCTAGTGGGCAGATATCCGAAACTCTCCTGACCCGTTTATCCAATCACCCTCCATCGACGGATTCAAGAAAGGATGGATACGACGGAGGGTCAGCTGAACCAGGATATCCCTGAAAGAACTATTGAAACTTTAGTCCAGTTCCTTTATGTCATTGCATTTTTTATTTAATTTTAGCTTCTTATGAATTGTTTACGTTTGCTTTTTTGTGTTCGTTACTGAGTTTATAGGTGTTTTACCTCAATTCTTATTCATGAGGTAGGGGTTTGTGAAATTTTAAATACCAACATCAACAACAAATGCTACAGAGAAGTGAAGACCCGCTTCTGAATATGATGACTCTCCGAATTGTCTACTTCCATCTGAGAGAAGTATATGGTATAGTCAAAGAACCAGTGCAGCCATTTGTACTAGAGACGAAGCCATTGTTGAGAATGATAGAGCCCGCATATGCTGGAACTACGGCAGATTCACTCAATAAAGCCAGGTATAGTTCTGATGGACAAAGACCTCAAAACATTGTTTGTCGTCGAATTTTCTTGACCTGCCGAAAATAATGTGGTGAGGAGAGAAGAATAGAGAAACGAAAACTGCAAGCTATTAATGTTCGTGCTGAGAACTCTATACCCAGGAAATAAAGTTTGGATGGTCGTTCTAATGATAGAATGTCAAGGTGGAATGAGAGCAAACTGCGTGAACTAAAAATAATTCTGGCCTGTAGGTCTCTAGCCGAGGTTTTGATGTGCAGAATGCAGTAGGCAATGTTGCTCGGATCACTTCGAGTCATCAGTTCACATGAAGTGTGAAGAACTACTCAAAGGCATGTATGTGAGTTTTTTTATTGAGCAACCAAACAATATTGATGATAAGTTTTCTGGTTTCATCGATATTCTGAAGTCCCTGGTGGATGATGCATTTCCACTGCAGAGTCTACAGTCTTGTCAACGAGGACGCCCTAGATGGGTCAATGCCCAAATATTGGAGGCAAAGCGACGTTTGAAAAATCACATTGGCTAGTTGCGAATTCTAATTCACCAGAAGCTTGCATGAAATACAAAACTGCGAGAAAAGAATATTCTCGTTTGCTTACATCAGCAAAATTTAACTATAATACATATATTTTAGACCAATCCGATAATATTAACAAGACTGTCTGGAGGCTGGTCTCTGAAGAACTAGGCAGATCTACAAAAAGTAAGTCATTCATAACTCTCAACATTGATGGCCATTTCCAACCCAGAGCGGGTAGCAGAAACGTTCGACAGATATTTCTATGAGATCAATAGTCAGTCTTTGAGAGATCACTATGGGCACTCTATCTCTGGATCCTGCACGACAGATAGATTACTTGACCACACTTTCTTTTTTTATCCTATTACATCTGAGGAAATACTATCTAATTATTGAAGGTTTTTTTTTCTGGGTTTTCTCTCCCAAACTCTGAAAAATATCTATAAAATAAAAATTAATTATTTAGTGATTTGCTTCTGCGTAAGAAACACAGGATATTTGTTTGAAGAATGGTAGCAGTTCAGGTCCTGACGCAATCTCTGGCAGAGTATTTAAAGCTATTGCCCCTTTCATATCGGATCATTTGAATCACCTTTTCAATTCCTCAATTTCATCTGACCAGTTTCCGGAACTACTAAAATTAGCCAAGGTCATACCGGTACATAAAAAGAACTCTGTTAACGAAATTTCAAACTATCGCCCCATTTCTATCCTGAATCAAATATCCAGGGTCTTTGAGAAAATAGTTCACTACAGGATGTACCAATTTCTTACGAAGTTTTCCATTCTTTCTCAACAATCAGCATGGGTTTCGAGTAGGTCGGTCGACCCAATCTGCCTCTATTGAGTTCATCGAATTTGTCTTTGACTGTTTGGATGGGGGTGAATATGTAGCTGGGGTATTTTTCGATTTGTCACGAGCATTCGATTGCTTACGGCAAGGGTTCATTATTGACAAACTTTATCAAATGGGCTTCATGGGTATCTTCCTTGACTGGCTTAGGAGTTATCTGACACTGCGCAGTTTGTTTGTCAGGCATGGTGGTTATTCTTCCAGCGTATATCAAAATGATTTGGGTGTCCCACAGGGGTCAGTCCTGGGTCCTCTAATTTTTATACTTTTCATTAATGACTTGCCAGACTACTTGGTTGGATGTATTCTTGTTCTGTTTGCTGATGATGTATCACTGGCGGTGAGAGCAGGTAGTCACCAGGAGTAACGATTTGCAGTGAACTTGTCCAGCGATTTACAGACTGGTGTAAGGTAAATTCACTGATTGTGGATACCAATAAAACCCAAGTCATTAAATTCCAGAATCGTGAGTCCAGTTCGACTTTCCCACTTGTCATCAATGGGAGTTCGGGTAACCTTTCTGCGGTTGATTGTGCCTGGGTCTAGGTATACGTTGACAAAAATTTAAGATGGCATTGCCATATCGACAACGTGTGCAAGAAAATCAATAAGTCCTTCTATGCCTTGCACAGATTGAAGAACTCTCTTCCCCTTGATGCATTAACTAACATCTACTATGGCCTCACTTACTGTCATCTTTGTTACAACGTTGTTCTATGGGGTGCTTCAACGGAGAGTGATCGGGTTCTCATCGCACAAAAAAAGATCATACGTTTGATTTTTGGTTTGTTGCGAATCTTGTAGGGAAACGTTTGGAAAGTTCGGTATCTTGACGTTTCCTTGCATATATATGCTGAATTGTTTAATGTTTGTGAGAAAGAGCCTGGGTGGCTTCAAGAAGGGCTCAGATTTCCATAATTATAATACTAGACATCAAAACATTATTTGTGTACCCAAACACAAAACGTCTAGATATGAGTCATCACCAAGAATGGCCGCTATAAAATTGTACAATCATCTGCCGGATAGATACAAATTACTGAATGATAGACAGTTCAAAAGAGAAATAAAAATTCTGTTCATTCAAAAATGTTTCTACAGTACGAATGAATTTCTTACTAGCTCATTAAGTTAGGATGTTTATGTCGTTGCAATTTTCTTTTGTTGTTACATTTGTTTTCTTTTCTTTGGTGCTTATATTGCAATTCTCTTGACATGTCTTATACAACATTGTATTGTCTTAAAGGATAAATAAATTGTATTGTATTGTATTGTATTGTAATAATTAGAATCTCATACTCCTGAGTGCGGATGCTCTAAGGAAAGCCATTAAAAAGTTTTTCTTCTCACAGGGAAGTAAAAAAAATCATAATAAGTCTTCATCAATTGCAGATCACCCAAAATTCGAATCTCAGATCCTTATACGATGCGATAAGAATTCAAAGAATGTATCCAAAATTCTATGGATCGATAGTTACTGAAATTGATTCGGTCATAAATACTATGCCCACGTATGATCCAAATGGAAAAAGATAGAGAACCGTCTGAGGTTAATATGTGGCTGAGTCGAAATGAGTTATCGATATATCGTCAGTTATATTCTCTAGTGAGTCGTAGCGTCATCATAAAAGCTGTCGAGGAGGCGCAGCGCGTATTCGGATCTTCTTTATGGATAGTTCACATTACATACGTGCTATTATAAATCACCTAGTTCGGATAGAACTCCTTCATTTTTGGGAGCTGGCAGGAGATTCTTTTCAGTGTGGCTTATCTTTTCATCGAAAAATGATAGGGTGGCCAAACTTATTATTGTACCTACGTATACACCGAAAAACTTATGAGTGACACTAATTTGTAGAAAATGATTTTTTACATTTTTTCTACCGACTAGAGAGGTTCATTAGTACCTATTCCAACCATACCTAGAGATAGATTGATCTTCTTTTATTCCTTTTCGCACCTCCGGCAACACACTAAAAATACACTTTTGTCTGTTTATTGACTTTCCGAAGCACATTGAATTCACGAATAAATCTTTCGTGCTTTTCCTCAGGACAGGTTCATTACATCCATAACTCTTCCTATTTCCTGCCGAAATCGGTCATTTAAGGATTCTTCTCATCACAAATATTACCAAACTTTGAGTCATCACTGTGCATGTCCATCACAATTGAATGAGAAACACGATTTGCAGGTAGACAATAGGTTATCAATCGTGGAAATTGTCAATTAGCACATCTCTTGAAATGAAATTGTTATTCTTATTAATACGCACTGCTTCATTGGGTGGTAAGTGGCATGCCCCAAGGATCAGTATTGGGACCTCTTCGGTTTCTGCGCTATACATCTGACCTACCACAAAGTATTAGATCCCAGTTGGCATCCTACTCATGAGGAAAAACTATCTATCATCGATCTCACCAAGTTTTCCAAGAGGCTCATGCGAGGTTACCTTGATAACCACCTATGGAACATTACATGGTCTATTTGGTGGAGACATGTCCCATTCATTTAAATAAATGTGGACCTTTGATTCCGTGGACATCCGGTTTATGCTCAAGAAGGAGATCTTCCAACAGAAATGTAGGCAGAATATATTTGCCAGCCGAATCTTTGATGTCTGGAATGATTTAACCGCGAGCATCGTCAATTCGCCATCAGTTAATTATTTAAAGAATAGAATGGACTAGCTTTCTTGTCAGCATGGGACTTAAATTCATTTGCATTTTGGGAGTATTCCTTTATTTCCTTTTTAACGTGCATGTTGTGGGAAATATCGTGTTATAATTTTGCCCAAATGTCAGTAAAATGGTCTCAAATGATTAGATTTGACTCACTGATGTAGAATTTGAGGTCGAATTTGATTCTGTCCAGCCAGCCGTCTGGCCAGCCGTTACCACGATAACTTGAGAACGGATGAACATAGCGACTTGAAATTCTCAGGATAGGTGGCGCGTCCAATTACGATGGACCAGTTCGTTAATGGGCATAATCAGCCCAATGGTTTCCGAGTAATAATTTTGTCATCAACCAACACAAATACGATCGGATTGAAACTTGTTAGCTGGTTGTAGAATACTGACATAAGGACGTTCGTTAAATTTTTTGTGAATTGTATTACTATGAAATTTTAAAGAAATTGTTAAAAAATAATAATGCTATCTCGATAACCTGAGAACGGAAAGAGATGGCGACTTGTAATTTGTATGGTAGTTTGTACATCTGAATGCGACTTTTGAATTTATATGCAAAATCAGCCTAGCTGTTTTGGAGTTATAGCCATCTGAAATTTGTTTGTTATTTACTCAATAACTCCAAAAATACCGATCCAATTCAAACATGGTAATTAGTTAGACGACGCAAAAATTCTTGCAAAATTTGTGAGGATCTTATTACTAGAAAATTTCAAGAAAATCTTTGAATAAAATTATATATATCAGAAACTATTCGTCCGATATGACTGACATTTTTCCAGTGCCTTCAAACCTAACTCTACTGCTAAGTTCCAAGTTTGACCACGATCGGATATATATATATATATATATATATATATATATATTGTTGGAGATTCGAGCAGCCTTGGGTGATTTTAGTAGCTGGATGGGTGACCGTTGCCTCGATAACTTTCGAACAAAAACAGATGGGGACTTGCAATTTCATGGGTAGGTTGCGCATCTGAATGGAAGAGTAAAGTTCGTTGTTAGTTATACTGAGTTATACCCAACTGCAATATTATTTTCTCGATTACTCAAAAAATACAGACCCCGATCGAATTGAAACTTGGTAACTAGTTGTAGAATTTCGACATAAAGACGTGTGTATAATTTTGTGGGGACCGTACCACTAGAAAGTTTTTAAAAAATTATCAAAAAATATTATGTATGTATCACATACGATATCTTGAAAACGAAGAGAGATAGTGACTTGAAATTCCGTAATTGGCATAAACGGCCAAATGGTTTTGGAGTTATACTATATTGTTCTTATTTCCTCTATTACTCAAAATTGGTGATTACTTGTAAAATTATTAAAAGAGTTTCTTTTCTGGGTTTTCTCTCCCAAACTCTGGAAAATATCTATAATATAAAGAAATTATTTTTTTGTGATTTGCTTCTGCGTAAGAAACACAAGATATTTGTCAGAAGCAATCAGTCGAACAGTGTTGCCTAACAAACAACAACGAAAAAACAACTATATCATAACGTTTCGGAGTCTATATAAGACTCCTTAGTCAGACACATAATGAAAATCTCCAGAATTATTTTGTTGATAGTTATTCTTTAAGGATTACTTGTAAAATTCAACAACTAAACAATATCAACGAAGAAACAACTATATCGTAACGTTTCGGAGTCTATATCAGACTCCTTCGTCAGACACTTAATGAAAATCTTTAGAATTATTTTGTTGATAGTTTCCTTTAATGATTACTTGTAGAATTCAACAACGAAACAACATCAACGAAGAAACAACTATATCGTAACGTTTCGGAATCTATATCAGACTCCTTCGTCAGACACTTAAAGACAATCTTCAGCATTATTTTGTTGATAGTTATCCTTTAATGATTACTTGAAGAATTCCGATCCACTAATTTTCGGGGAATTTCGTGAATATCTTATCCTGGAGTTACTTGAGGCGTAAGTTTTTTCTTATTTCAATTCCAATTCAATAAATATGTCAGAATTAAAAATTCTGTGATCATTGACGATTCTCCCGGTACCTACTGAAGTTTGTCATTAAAATGGTATGGAATGATGAATTTATATATTATAAAAGCTGAGAAAACGGTATATATCGATGCTAAATTCGACTAAGAGTGTCCAATAAAGGTGAGTAGACAATATAACATGCGCGTAAAAGTTCCTGACTGTTTATTTATCTTTAAGAAAATACGATACATATTATCAATTTAGCTCTATCCGATGGAATCAACGATAAAGCGGCAAAATTGAAAAAGCACTTCTCCTCGATTCTTCAAAGATCAGATTGCCCTTCCGCAGCGACGCCCGTAAATAAGGCGGATGAAAAATCCATTTCTGCCCGACTTATTGATATCACCCTTGGGGTTAAGGAATATTCGCCCTACGACTTATGATGCCCTCCTTTATGGACACCACTTTAAAAGCCATCCGTCAATGTGTTATCCCAGAACGGGTGGAAATTTATAAAAAACATCCGCCACGTATGCGGGTTGATGCAAGACGTGTATGAATGTTTCGTTTTTGTTCTTTCTACCAGTGTAATCGCAAGTTTGACGTGTGGTCTTCAGGGATACGGCGGAGATTCGTAAGATATAGAGTGTCCGAATTCTCGGGGGAAGATCACCCTCCGGAGTTATGGGGGACAAAATATTGAATATGCCTGTCTGGTCGGGTATAACATACAGCTATATCAAAGATATTGGGGTCCAGTGTAAGTATACGGAATAATTCATGGTTAGCTCTCATGGTATGACTTCGATGAGATTACCCTCTTCATAACATCAGGCGAAGAGTGACACACATACGATTTTTTCATGAAGTTTCCTATAATTTCCTTTTCAGAATGTACCCATCCTATTCTTTCTCTGTTGAAATCTATTAATGTTTCCAGTGAGGTGCACTGAAATGAAAATGAGCTACTTGAAGAATCAATTTGTTTTGCCATTGAAGCCTAATTCGGAGACGGAGAGTTGTCTCGGTGAAAGATCACTTTGCTTCTTGAATATGGGGCAATTTCTTCTAAATTTCTTCGTTCGAACGACTCATTTGAGCCATGTAGCAATCGTACATTACTGTACTGCATGCATACCTTAGGCTCGCTTCACAGTCGTGTAAACGACACCGGCATCCGATTCCTGGGTGAAGAAGTAATCATAAATGGATACTGTGGGATGTATACTCATTATTGAAAGGTTTTTTCTGGGTTTTCTCTCCCAAACTCTGAAAAATATCTATAAAATAAAAATTAATTATTTTGTGATTTGCTTCTGCGTAAGAAACACAAGATATTTGTCAGAAGCAATCAATTGAACAATGTTGCCTAACAAACAGCAATGAAACAACATCAACGAAGAAACAACTATATCGTAACGTTTCGGAGTCTATATCAGACTCCTTCGTCAGACGCTTAATGCAAATCTTTAGAATTATTTTGATGATAGTTACTGTTAATTCTAAAGATTTTTATTAAGCGTCCGACCAAGGAGTCTGATATAGACTCCGAAACGTTACGATATTGTTGTTTCTTCGTTGATGTTGTTTCGTTGTTGTTTGTTAGGCAACATTGTTCAATTGATTGCTTCTGACAAATATCTTGTGTTTCTTACTCAGAAGCAAATTACAAAATAATTAATTTTATAGATTTTTTTCATAGATATTTTCCAGAGTTTGGGAGAGAAAACCCAGAAAAAAACTTTCAATCTTGGGTGAAGGCTTGAATGATAGCTTTCACAGCTATCCGGCTGAGTCGTGGTCGTGTGAACGACACACAGCAGCCTTGCACGGCTTGAGGGGACTGCCGGACACCCTCGAGTCGTGCACGGCAGCCGTCTGTCGTTCACGCGACAACGACTCGGCCAGATAGCTGTGAAAGCTATCATTCAACCCATCACCCAAGAATCGGATGCTCGTGTCGTTTACACGACTATGAAGCGAGCCTGTGGGAAAGCTCGAGCGTTTGTGTCATTGCCGTACATAAAACCGTGTCGTGTTGATGTGAAGCGAGCCTTAGCTGCGATTTTAGCCACTTCGGGCGAAGTTGGCTGGTATCTACCCAACTGCCAACTTTACTCTTGCGTGTAATGGTGGATCCAAGTTTTGTTCCACGTTACTTACTGACGAGAATATTCTTTGTCATTTCACCTACCTTCCAAGTAGATAGTTCTGGAAATGCTCCAGAGGGGATCGTTTCGGAAGAAACTTAACAAGGCTTGTTTTTGGCACGCTGGTTCATCTGACCGGAGTACATTTTAATTTGCCCAAATTTCTGTGATCCGAGGTCAAACCTGATTATGTCCAACTGTCAGCACGATTACTCTCCAACCTAATGAGTTAGAGAGTCTTTCCGGAATTATAGCCATCAGAATTTTTGTTTTCCCAATAACTCGAAAAATACTCATCTGATCGAATTAAAGCACGGTAGGTAGTTGCAAAATACAATCTCCAGCTCTTATTGGTTGCTCACTAAAAACCTCTTACACATTCCTTCAAGTAGTTAGTCGTCCTGCCCTTACAGCGTCACTTAGACATGAGCTGCAAGTGGCCTTCATAGTTGATGGGACCTGATGACTCGAAATCCGAGCAACACTGCTTTCTACATTATGTGCGCCAATACCTCGGGCAGAGGTTCATAGGCCAGGATATCCTTCAATTCAGTTACGTGGTTCGTTCTCATTCCTCCTAGAAATCCTACGATACCATCCTAACTTTATGCCTTGGATACAGGTTTCACAGTCCGAACACTATAACCTTGTATTTTTCTTCTTTTTGGTGCTCTAGTTCCTCGGAACTGAGTGCATATCAATTTGCCCAAATGTCTGTAATTTTCGAATTTTTCGATGGAAATGGTCTTAAGCGATTTGGTTCGACTCACTGATCAAGAATCCGTGGTCAAAATTCATTATGTCCGGCCGGCCGTAGGCACGATAACTCTCGAACGGAATGAGCTAGACAGTTGAAATTTTCAGAGTAGGTTTGGGAGATGAATATCTCGGATAAGTTCGTTATTGGGCAAAATCGGACAGATGGTTTCGGAATAACAAAAAAAAATTTTTTTTTTTACAGAACAAATTCCGAATAAAATTTTTTTCAACAAGCAGTTTTACCATAAGAATTCAATGATATAATTTTTAACTTTAACAAGCTAATACTTTTGGAGATACGATTTTTCAAAATTTCAATAATAAATCGTATTTCACAGAATGATATAATTATTCTATGTATGAATTGTCATAATGTCAACTTATTTTCCTGAGACATGACATTATCTAATCCATCGAAGAATTATGAGAATAAAGTGTATTCCGAAATGTGAGCGAAGTGAGAAAAATCTCAGTTGTTTGCTCCGAAATTAGTTTTTCTCAGAAAAGTCTTACATTTCGGAACGGAACATGAAATTAGAGATCTGAGAGTAGTGAGACTGCTTTTCATCCATAGACATAGAATGCTCAGTCTCTCAATTTATGCCGGGACTGACGGAAGGGAATATTATAACTTCAAAAATATTGGGCTTGAAGTACTCGTATTTTAGCGATGCAACGCGGACCTCACCCAAAAATGTTTGAAAATATTGAAAGCATAATTCTGTAGGTCGAGAGAGGAGAGAACGTAGATCAGGAAATTTTTGATCGATTACAAGGTAATTTTTCATTATTACTTCTCTTCTTTCATACATGTTCTATGGAATATCTACTATTTGTAGGTACTTTAAACCTGTTTTGGGCAATTGTCATACGAAACTTGTTTTTTTGGCGCTCTAGTTCCTCGGAACAGAGTGCTTATCAATTTGCCCAAATGTCTGTAATTTTGGAATTTTTGGCTGAAAATGGTCTCAAACGATTTGGTTCGACTCACTGATCAAGAATCCGAGGTCGAAATCGATTCTGTCCGGCCGGCCGGCCGGCCGTAGGCACGATAACTCTCGAACGAAAGGAGTTAGCGGATTGAAATTTGCAAGGTGCAAGGATTTTAGTAAAAATATTATTTATGAATATTTCCGAAACAGATCATATGATCTATCTGAAATTTAGCATAAAATTGTAGAATCATGACCTTTATACGCATATGAAGTTTTGTATTGACCAGATTACCGCAAAGTGTAAAAAAAAAATTTTTTAAATTTAAAAAAAGTTTTTCTACAATAACTCTCGAACGGAATGTGCTAGGTAGTTGAAATTTTCAGAGTAGGTTAGAGAGATGAATATCTCGGTTAAGTTCGTTATTGGGCAAAATTGGCCAGATTTAATTTGATTTCTTCCATGGTGCCGTTCTCATTCTCAGATTGCTCTTTTAATCTTGATAAATAAGCTATTATTTGAATTGAATTTCCTTTATGATGCAGTTCTATCATATGAATACATTGATATAATTCCCAACTCTGAGAAACCAATACTTTCGAAGATATAATTTGTCTGTTTGAACTAGAGCGCCAGAAAGCTCTTGTCCACAGGACTTGAACCGATTTTTTTGTTTTTTCATCACCACATTTTCGACAAGGGAGGAAAGTTGGACAACAAACAATTCCTTGAGCTCTTTGTCCAGCAGTACTAAATCTCGCTTTATGCCGTGGATCTACCGAGTTGTTGGAATGACTTAGTTCCAGTAGATGCGGGCTCTGTCATTTTCAACAACTGAATTCATTTTTTTGCCGTAAGCGTGATATATCTAACTATACTAAACCAGTCGTTTTCAGTCCGTAAAGGTCTTATATAGGTAGACGGCTTTGCCGTCCCTGACCCTCTTACGGCAAAAGAATGAATATCACTCAAGGTTTCTTCATCGCAGAGGGTCGGAGTTCGTAAGGATTTCTATAGGTGTCACTGGTGGGATTCTTTCCCTAGCAGTTCGGAACTGATGGAATGAAGTTTCTTCGAACTCCTTTGGTTGTCATTCAGTGTTGGCTGAATCACACTGATGATTGGTAATAACCACGAAACCCAGGTTTGTATCTGCCCTTGAATGACGCTTTCCTCTTTGGGGAATATTTGTTTATGGTTAAAATCAATAAATATTCCACCGTGTATCTTTTTTAGTTTTTGGGAGGTAGTTGTTTGGCTCTGCTAGATCACCTGATTTCGGTATCAGTACTGTTCTGCCCTCTACTAACCATGAAGGAATTATCTCACGGTGTATTATTATCCCACGGAGTAATCTAGCTAGGTGTTGGTGATAAGCTGGAAAGTTCTTCCACCAGTAGTTCTTAATGCCATATAGTCCAGGTGCCGTCAAATTGTGCTTGTTATACAGGGCATGTTTAATCTCTTCGGTTGTTATTTCAGTCGCCTCTTCGGTATGTTGCAGATTTTGATCGAATAACGTCTGGAATCTGTGAAGTGCTGGTCCTGCGACTTCTTCAACTCGTATTCCATGAATTGGAGGCAAGATGTTTGCGGTATCGCTCCACTGACTCTCATTATGTTCTTCTCTCCTTGGATTCTTCGAGTGTTGATGCTGGTTTGGAGCTTCTCCCACATGCTTTTCAGCTTGTGGAAGAACCTTTTGAAAGTTGAATCAGACATAGACTTACGTTTTGTGATCTGTCTAAAGGTTTCAAATGTATTTCACTTATTCCCGTTGAACAAGCGCGCCAAATATCCTGACCTCAGTGCTATTCGAAGTAGTTGATCATTCATTTGGTGAAATATAACGTCAAATCTAAGAATGACTGCTCAGCTCGCCGGGGAGTGTCCAAATACTCAAAAATTCCACCCCTGAGGCTATATCCCCTGAACATTTGGAGAAAGGGTGCCGCCATAAATCTAAGATGTACGAGTTAGTTGGAGATATAGTCAGTTTACTAGTCTAATGTTGTGTCTCGGAATTTATATAATAAAATGTTAACCGCCAATATTAGAAAGAAAAAATCTTTAAAATATTAATGCAAAGTATTGTCCTTTTGTATAATGCTTCAGATTATAAAATGAAATAGATCATTTTACTTTTGAAAGAAGTGCCTCCAAAAGAATCACCCATTACATTTTCTCATTTGGAAACATGATTCGATGGAAGAATGCAGAACAAAGTGAGCTATCTGACGAAACACAATTTCTGTCTGAAATCATCTGTTGGTCGATCATAAAATAATCCAAATAACCAAAATCCGAAAATTCCGGAAGGAAAATAATTAATAGCTCTCGTCATCTATTTTCGGAGCGATATAAAAAATACGTGCCATCGGCTGAAAAGTACAGATGAACTGGCACGGTTTGTGCAGCCATAAATCAATAATTCCCCACGATTTCCAGAAAAGATTACTATCATCCCAGTCATTCATTATGTTTTCAATTTAGGCAAAGCTATTTTCAGAGTCACCTCTTATAATACCTGCCTACAAACACCCTCTCTTTGCTTACGTATACGCTGGAAAATAATTAAAACTGAAATTACATGACCATTTATAGACCTTAATCATGGAATATAACGAAGGCAATCTGATAAAGAACGTTTTATTAATACCGATTTCTGTGCTGCTTCCGGAAGAAGATCGATATGGGTTCACTAACTCGGTGGATATTTAAATTGTGTGTTGGCTGATGAAGACAACGAAAGAATAAAGATAAGGAGTAGAATACACGCAAACGGAGAAATAGGAAAAGATTTATGATCGAAGACTATAAAATTTTGAATGAAGAAACACTTGGTTTTCTGAATCTCACAACACGGAATATGAACAGTCATCATAAATAGCACTTCGCATTATTCGTCATACCTGCCTCTATCGCCTGAATTAATTTTACTACGGTGCCAAAAAGTATCGCTTATCGGCCAATGAAAAATATATTATAATAATATCAACAATGATGTACATATATTTCCACAAACAAATCCTTAAACATTTAATCAGTTACAGACTATGAATATTAACATCAACCACAGACATAGTGTAGTTAACTACTTGAATATGACTTGTATTTTGGAATCTATAGCCGATATAATTGCTCCTGTTCGATTTCAAATGTTTCCATCTCTACAAGTAGGTTTGCATCTTCTCTAAAATTTTCACCTGTTATACCAGTTCAAAAAAACGATACCAGCAACATACCCAATTATAGATCTATTCTGAGTGTATTCTCTATGGTTTATGAAATAATTTTTCTCTCGTATTATGTGGACTTAACTAAATTCAACCTGCTAACAGACTTTCAACATGGTTTCAGGCCAGGTCAACACAATCGGATGCTATTACATTTAAAGAACAAGTTCACCAATAAATCTAGATGATGATCTCTTTGCAACAGGCCTATTCTCTGGTCTTTCGATTGCACCATACTCCATTTTATTCAGAATGTACCTATATATAATATATAACCTTGGGAGTTCCACAGGGGTATAATCTGAGACCTTTATTGTTCCTCATATTCATCGATGTTACGTGACATCAGCATATGAGTGATAATTAGAAGATGGAAATGATTCTGGAAGCTTACAGGTATAACCAATAAATAAGAGGGATGAAAGTATGAAACCTTTGAGTCAGCTTTGAAACTTGATGATTTATTATTAGGGGGGCATCCATAAATTACGTGAGGTATTCCGGGGGAAGGAGGGGATTGAGCTAAATCTTTCCAAATCTCACTTGAGGGGGAGGTTGGGTCTTGGCCAATAAGGCATAATTTTATTCTAGCAGAGAACGTTGCAAAATCACGTGGCAGTAAACATAAATTAAAAAAAAAATTCTAGAATAAAATATGAAGTAAAATATAGTCTTTATTGTATGCGGCTTATATTCACACAACTATATGTGTATGTAATATAGTATTTTATATAATATGTGTAAAAAGATAGCCGAGGTGCACTCGACGAGCTACTGAGCTTCAAAAATTTCTCAAAAATGGCTCGCGTAATTTATAGATATAGGTGGCGCGTTCGAATGTGACATTTAAATTCGTTAATAGGCTTAATGGTCCTAATGGCTTTGGATTTATACAAATCTGAAATTGCTGTTATCCTCTATTACTAAAAAAAAATATACGAAACCGATCTAATTAAAACTGCTTAATTACTTGTAGAATGCCGGCGCGCTAATTTTCTCGAAATTTCGTGAATATTAGCTGAAATTCCGCACATAACTTCGAGCCACCATGTTACAATCGAGTACCGAATTTCAGCTCACCAGACGTCGTATGAAACGTGAATAGACAATTTTTGTATGATTATAGCTGCTGAGGGGAAAATATATTGTCGGAAACTTCAGGTGAAATTAAGAGAATACTCTTAACTTTACCCCGCCTGCCTTTCCAATCTATTGGTATACTGTTTGATCAGAGGCAAATCAGGGTTAAATATAATTTCATTACAATTGGCACTATGCATTCTGGTTGAAATATTGTGAGAATCGGTATATTCTTGAAGGACCAAAATGAAAAACTCTTCTAACATGCTAGAGATTTTATGTATTCTGAACTACTTAGTAAAAATATTAATTTTTCCACATTTCCATGAAAGAATTTCAGTATTGTTGAAGACAGAATAGCCAGAATGTCTCATATAAAAGCGAACCTCCCCACAAGTAACGTTGGACTATCCCGTTAAGAAATATGAAATAGCGCAAGGAGCGGTGTTATCCTTAATGAGCGTCGTTTGGTGACAGGTTAAATTGAAACGTATGGCCTCGAGGGCCTTCCGCCTTTTTACCAGAAGACTTGATATAACTTGATGTATCGCGGTCACTTCGCCTGGGGACACTAGTTCGCTCTGACCCTAGGAGTGAAAAAGTGATGTAATAGTTTTATTATACTAGTAAAAAATACGCTTGAAGAACTTGGGGAGCATACTCTCACCATGAAAGTTTAGTGACAAAAATAGCAGGGGTGTAGATATGGAAGGTTCCGAAGTGTCTTATTCCCGCTAGAATGAATAAGCACCGAATAAAAAAAATCTTAAGAAACTCTGAAAATTATTGATTTAAGGTGCATATGGTAGCCTTCGATTGTTTGATAGGAAATTTATTCTCTAAGCACTTAAAATCATAAAATACGATCTTAAACACACTCTAGAAACATTTTTGGATATACGTTCCATGAAACAACCAGTATTTTCTAATAATAATAATTCTTATTTCTCACCAATTGAAAAAGAATTGAGAAAATTGCTTATTATCGAATGTTTCTATGGTTGTTCGTCATTTTTTGTAATTTTGTTTCTTTTCGAATTATTCGGAAAATACTGGTAATCTTAGAAAAGTGTTCATGAAGTTGTTTTATGGAATGCACTGTATATGAAAAAATATTTCTAGAGTGTGCATGAGGACGTTCTATATATGACTCAAAAAGAAAAATCTTCAATATTTGCTTGAAGTGACCATAGGGAATAACTAGGAGCGTCATGTATAATACATTATATTTCCCAGAATTTTCTGAAAATATTCCATTTAACTTGCCGATTGAGAATCTGTAGTAAAAATTGATTTGATTCTGTCCATCAGTGTATTACTTTGGAAGGGGGCTACTTTGCAGGCAGTATGATGATTTTAGATGGATAATACATATACATAGGTATACTCTTTATTAAGAATTACCTATGATATTTTGATGCTTGCAACATTATTTCAGTAGTTCAGTCTGTAAGGTTGTTAACAGAATTTCTCAAGGAACTAACATGAGTAGTTTCCTATAAGAGGGCATACTCTGAAAATTTCAAGTCGCTATCTCTTTCCATTCAAAAGTTATCGTGACAACAGCTGGACCTCAAATTCTTCACCAGTGAGTCGAATCTAATCGTCTGAGACCATTTTTGACAACAAATTTGAATATTACAGATATTTGGGCAAAATTGTAGCACGCTGTTCCACAGAACACGAGCAAAAAACGTTATCATGACACTATGATTGGATTTGAGCCATTGAATAATTCCAGTTGAATTTACTGTTATATTATTTATTATGATTTTACTTATACCTACTTATACTGATCCTTTCTGTTAACGTGAACATCTTAAGCAACAATTTCACGTCGTAAGTAATAAAAACTTTGTTTGTTACATGTTGGTGTATATAATTTTTGGCGCTCTTGTTCCAGAGTGCTTATCAATTTGCCCCAATGTCTGTAATTTTCGAATTTTTTGATGAAAATAGTCTTGAACGATTTGGTTTCACTCACTGATCAAGAATCCGTGATCAAAATCGATTCTGTCCGGCCGGGCCAGCCGGCCCTCCGTTAACACGATAACTCTCGAACGGATTAAGCTAGGCAGGTGAAATTTTCAGAGTAGGTTTAGGAGATAAATATTTCGGCTAAGTTCGTTATTGGGCAGAATCGGCATGATGGTTTCGGAGTAAGGAAAACTATTTTTTTTTATATTACAAATTTCAAATTCATTTTTTTCAAGATACAGTTTCATCATAAGAATCCATTTATATCATTTTCAACTCAAACAATCTAATACTTTCGGATATGATTTTCAAAATTTCAAACATAAATCGTACTTCTATATGTTTTCACAGAATGCTGTACTCATAGAACTCTATACTACGTTAGTATAGAGTTCATTCGTTGTACTTAGGGCCGGTTTCTCAATTGCGAGTTAACTCGAGGTTGCGGGTAACCCGAGTGTTATGCATTCATGAATATCGCTAAATACATGCGTAACTCGCAACCTCGAGTTAACTAGCAATTCAGAAACCGGCCCTTAATTATTCTATCTATGATATATTATATGATCTGTGTTCATTCATGTCATCTTATTTTGCTGTTAGTGACATTTCAAATTTTCTTTCTGGTTCGTTATTCTTGATATAAAATACCCTTCCTGTTATAGAGAACAAAGTATGATTGAATGCAAAATGACCAATGAAATAACCTCAGCTATCGTAGAATTAAAGGGAAGAAGTGATATTATACTTTTAAGATGATAATATAATGCCCGTGAATAATCCATATGATGATGGAAATATTTACTTTGGTAGGTAAATTGGGTTCAGAATAGTTCCAGTAAGACCAGAACTGGATTTTGGCTTTGTTTCAAGTGATGTAATATAGTTTTCATAGTAGATTTGAGGAATGAATATCTCGGTTAAGTTCATTAGTGGTAAAATTGGTTAGTTGGTTTTGGAATAATGGCTTTTGGCACTCTTGTTGAATTTAAATTCTTTATGATGTTTGAATTTATTTTATTTTATGTTGTAGTCCTATCATAAGAAACCATTGATATAATTACTAACTCTGAAAACCAATACTTTAGGAGATATGATTTGTCAAAGTTGAAAATTTTCGAAGCATTGAAGCATTGCAGATTGCTCTTTTTTGCGCTCTAGTTCCTCGGAACTGAGTGCTTATCAATTTGCCCAAATGTCTGTAATTTTCGAATTTTTGGCTGAAAATGGTCTCAAACGATTTGAATCGACTCAGTGATCAAGAATCCGTGGTCGAAATCCATTCTGTCCGGCCGGCCGGCCGTAGGCACGATAAATCTCGAACGAAATGAGCTAGAGAAATGAAATTTTCAGAGTAGGTTTGGGGGATAAATATCTCGGCTAAGGTCGTTATTGGGCAAAATCGGACAGATGGTTTCGGAGTAACAAAAAAAAAATTTTTTTTTACAAGACAAATTCCAAATTTAATTTTTTGTAATAAGCAGTTTTATCATAAGAATCCATTCATATCATTTTCAACTCTAACAAGCTAATAGTTTCGGAGATATGATTTTTCAAAATTTCAATGTAAATCGTATTTCTACGTTTTCACAGAATGATAGAATTATTATGTGGGTATTCTATGAATTGTTATAATGTCAACTTATTCTCCTGAGAAATGACGTTGTTTCATTTAAGTAATCGTATAAATATGAGAATGATAATATAATATCATACTTTTTGTTGGTTGATATTTTCATGCCGATGGTCAATCCATATGATGATGGGAATGGTAATGGTAAGTTAATAATATTGAGTTCAGAATATCTGCACTAAAAACAAAACTGGAATATTGGTGTATTGGAGTAGATTTGAGGAAAGATATATATTATCGTTCATCATAGAATTGAGGAATGAATATCTCGGATGAGTTCGTTGTTGGGTAGAATTCATCTATTGGTTTTGGATTGATAATTAATTTTTGGCACTCTTGTTGAATTTAAATTCTTCTATGATGGTTGAATTCAATTTCTGCTAAGATGAAGTTCTAAATTTCAATAATGAATCGTACTTCTATGTTTTCACTGAATGCTATAACTATTCTATCTAAGCTTTATTATATGATCTGTGTTCCTACTCGTACATTTCATCCTGTTCTATAAGAGAGAGTCAAATTCTTTTCACCTATTTTAATTTGGTTTCTTCCATGGTGCAGTTCTCATTCTCAGATTGCTCATTTAATCTAGATAAATGAACCATTATTTGAATTGAATTGCCTTTATGATGCAGTTCTATCATAAGAATAAATTGATATAATTCTCAACTCTGAGAAACCAATACTTTCGGAGATATAATTTGCCTGTTTGAACTAGAGCGCCAGAAAGCTCCTGTCCACAGGGCTTGAACCCATTTTTTTTAAATGATAGTTTTTTAAGCATTTTTTTTTAAACGACACTTTTTTTTATTTAATTTCTTTCATGATGCAGTTCTATCATAAGAATCTATTGATATAATTCCCAACTCTGAGAAACCAAAACTTTCCGAGATATATATACAATATACAATAATATACAATACAATATGGTGGGTTTCACGAAGCTTCGATTACCTTAATTGTGGATTTAATTCGATAGGTGTATCAAAAACGAACTGAAAATCGACATAGAATCGCACTAATTTGGCAATTAAGAGCTGTCATATCTTTAGGAAACCCACCGATAATTTGTCTGTTTTAAAAAGAACGCCAAAAAGCTCCTGTCCACTGAGATTTCCCACTTTTTTTTGCATTGTTGTAGCTGTTCCCGAAGAAGGGAAAATATATTATCGAAAGTTCGAGTAAAAGGAAAAAGAATAATCTTTGCTTTGCCCCTGATGCCTTCCCAACTAATTCCTTTTGAGATACGGATAATTTCGAAAGTGTGAACTCCTCAAGCTGCCCTAAATCTTTTGATTCAAAATGGAAACATTTTTGAAAATATGAATACTCATTCCTCATTAATCCTTTTTTCGCGCACCACCTTTCATTGAGAAAATAGTGTTTAAATTGTGAAAGAGTTGTTTAGATAATACTGTTTGCTCCTGCAAGACCAATCCGCAATCGATCTCACACACCGGATCGTATCATCGAACCGGATCAATCACAGCCATCATCCTCATCCAATAAATTATATTTTCGACACCCATCCGTTTGACGGACATCTAGTGACAGGCAACAGACAGACGTCACACATTAACGTTCTTCGACCGATTGCTGTCTGCGAAGAGCACCAAGTGTGGCCGCTACAAAGGACACGAGACACGAGGCGCTGCGTTTACATCTCCAGACACGAAGTTGTAAAAACCGACTCCGGTGTATAATCCGGTTACAAGTACGGTATGACGGACCTGCTCGGCATATCGTTATCGATTATAACCACTCTGGATTATAATAGAGTCTCTCTTGGACGGTGCTGGACCAAACAAGGTCTTGTTGCCAATTACATTCCACGGCTGTGTAAATGCCAGCGCTCCTGCCGGGCCCTTGCAATAATTAAACATTACCTAGGGACTACTATGTAACGTCCGACCATATACATGAATCCTTTCATATGTTGCTGACGTCCGTGTTTCTGGAATCGGATGAGATGAATTTGAGTGAAAACGGTTTTTGCTCGTTGAAAAAGTAGCCACTGAGTGGATCTCCAAAAGGAATTGAAAGCACTGATTTTAAATGGACGCAGAAAGTTTCACCGCATCTTCAGCGTGTCCGGTGCCAGAACTAGGATTTCGTCCAAATGTCTGTAGTTTTCTAATTTGTAGCCGACAGTGCGCTCTATCGATTCCATTCGATTTACTGATGAAGAATCCGTATTCAAATTCAAGCTTTTGCGCCCTTCTGTCCGTGAAGATTATTTTGAGACCAGAAATTTGCGTGGTGGGTCTGTGGTCTGAACTAGAGAGTGGACCTCTGGGGTGAAAATAACCGAACCTTTCGATTATTGAAACCTCTCCAGATGTTCTGAAAAATACGGGTGAATTCATTCAAGGCACTGAGATAAGATAACGGGAACAAGAGAAGAGAATGCCGAGATAATCAACTTACTGATATTTAAAATTTCGATTGGAGGCATTTCAGACTCGAGCGCGAGATATGAGAGGATCGTATAACTACCGATAGAATCAATGGGTGGGATGTGGTACGTATTGTTGTCAATCTCGAATTTATTCTTGGGAATTTTAGGTTCATAATTTTATACCGATGAGTTGGAAATAAATATGGTAACAAAATAGCATAACATTCATACTGTTGTAGAGAACCCTAGCAAAACTATCGCAGATAAGATATAACTGAAGCCGCTGACGCGATAAGAATTGGCACGAGCACCGACTGATTATTATGTCGAGTGATCATTCGCATATTGAAACCCCAACTCTAATGTGAGGGGTTCTTCAAAAGGAATTAAAAGCACTGATTATAAATGGTCGCAGAAAGTTTTACCGCATTTTCAGCGTGTACGGTGCCAGAACTATGATTTCGTACAAATGTCTGTAGTTTGCAGCCGACAGTGTGCTCTATCGATTCCATTCGATTTACTGATGAAGAATTCGTAGTCAAATTCAACTTTATGCGTCCGTCTGTCCGTGAAGAAGATTTTGAGACCTGAAATTTGGGTGGTGGGTTCGTGGTCTGAACAAGAGAGGGGACCTCTCGAGTGAAAATAATAGAACCTTTCGATTATTGAAACCTGTCGAGATATCTCGAGATGTTCCGCAATATAAGGGTGAATTCATTCGTGGTACCAAGATAAGATAACGAGACTCGAGAGAAGATAATGTCGAGATAATCACCTTACTGACATTTCAAATTTCTATTGGAAGCATTTCAGACTCGAGCGCGAGATATGAGAGGTTTGTTTAACTACCGATAGAATTAATGGGTGGCATCTGGTGCGTATTGTTGTAATTTTCGAATTTATTCTTGGGAATTTTAGGTGCATAATTTCATACCGAATGGTTGGAATTAAATATGGTAACAAAATAGCATAACATTCATACTGTTGTAGGGAGCCCTAGCATTTTAGATGCATAATTTCATACCGAACAGTTGGAAATAAATATGGTAACAAAATAGCATAACATTCATACTGTTGTAGAGAACCCTAGCAAACCTATCACAGATAAGATATAACTGAAGCCGCTGACGCGATAAGAATTGGCACGAGCACCGAGTGTTTAATAATGTCGAGTGATCATTTAAATATTGAAACCTCGTGAGAACCTATATATCGATTATTGAAATCATTCGATTCTGCCCAACTCGAAGCTGAATATGCCAGTCAAATTAGTGAATTGGTAACATGGCACTAATGGTTCTGGAATACATCCATTTGAAATTTTCATGGAGAATCGTATAGCAAAAGAATAAAAAAAATCTCAGAAAGCATTGATGTGAAGTCTGGAGCTTTTGCGCGCATTTTCTTCTGTCTTTTCACGCCTCACACACCCTCACGAAATACATGAACCTTGGAACCGTCTTTTTACAACCGAGTAGGTACTAAATATCAATTCTATCGGATCTGTATTTTTGAAAATAATGGGAAAATTAAATTCGGCTTGAAGGTTCGTGTGGAATTTCAGCAGAGTCTTAAATATAACATTAATGAAGGGAAATTTAAATTTTATTTGAAGCAATATTTTAATTAAATAAAGAAAACAGGATATCGCGGATAAGAATAAAAAAGGAAGCAGAGAAAAATCATTCTGCTGGTACCTGCTGACACGAGTTTTGCTAATTGGCTTCTTCAGGACAGAGCAACCAAGAAACCAAGGAAAAGATGGAAAGAAAACTAAAACAGGTGATACCACAACAGAAAAGTGCAATCAATTTGTGCCTTCAGCTCTAAGAACTCCAGACTGCTTGTGCTACCTCCGTGCCGATGCCATAGTTTGCCTCCGAATTGGTGGTCCTAGAGCTGAATGCGGAATTAACCGTTAAACTTTTCCATTTAAATATCTTTATTTTTTTTATACTGATACGATCTTCACAAAATTAGTGCGTCAGCATGCTTCCAGTATTTACCGAGTTTAAATTGGATCGGAATTGTAGTTTTTGGGTTATTGAGGAACTAACAACAACATTTCAAATGGGTATAACTGTGCAATTATTTGGCTGCCTACCATGAAAATTGCAAGTTGCTATCTCTTTCCGTTCGAAAGTTATCGTAACAACGGACCCATCCAGCTACTGAACTTGCCCAAAGCTACTCGGCTTCCAATATTTTCTCCATATCCCCAACAATATAAATCTGCTCGTGTTCAAATTTAGGATTTGACTGTAAAATTAGGTTTCAAAGGCTCTCGCATATCAAACGGATAGTGTGTGAGATATAGAACTTTTTTTTATAGATTTTTCCAAGATTTTCTAGTGAAACGATCCTCACGCATTTGTCTTTGTGTCGGCATTCTATTAGTTACCAAGTTTCAATTCGATGGGATCTGTATTGTTCGAAAACAAAAATTCAACTCTGAAACTGTAGGCTGATTGAGCCCATTAACGAACATAACCATCACAATCGGTTGCACAACCTACCCTGAAAATTTCAAGTTGCTATCCCGTTCGGCTAGAAATAATCGAATTTTACCCCGAATTCTTCTATAGTGAGTTGAACCTAATCGTTTGAGACCATTTTTGGTAAAAAATTAGGAAAATACAGCCATTTGGCAAAATATTAGCATGTTCTTCGTTTGAGCATGCGCTCGGATAGAAAAACACTAATAGATACATCCCACCGTCTGGTTTTCAAATGCATGTATCGTATACTGGTATAATATCCTATTTTAACGACTATTTAACTTCATCCAGGATCACGAATTTCTCAAATATAAGATCTGTCCGAACACAGAACATCTCTTTTGCAACTAGTATTTCCTTGTCAACTGGTAATTAGTTTTGACATTTTAATCGCGCTATGTAACTTACTATAAAATATAATAGTATTATACTTACAGAGATTATACTTGAAGTAGAAATATGAACAACAATCAATATATCCCATACGCAATCGAAATAAAATTTCTGATCAATTCATGAACGACCTTAAAACTACTTTCAGTAATAAATAACTTTAATGAAAACCATCCATTTCATTATAACCGATATTGATGAAAAACAATTCAATTACAAGGTTCGCCAAGGGAGGAAATTAAATCCTCCAAATCCAGTTATCCGCACCCTTTAAATTACAACACAGTCACGATAAGGCCATTCATCAAACTACATTGAAGATTCGGTGAAATAGGTGCCGAGAGGTTAATTGAGAGGACGCCATCTGCACGAGAATGATTAATAGTGTTATAATTTTACACACACACATATCTGGACTCACATGGCCACCGACTATTGTCATTAATCATGTTCCTTTTCTATGTTCTCTCCGTTTCGTGCATCTCCAACGATCTACAGACTTTGGTGACCCACAACACTCAGTACGAGCAGTAGGTGGACAAGGTGTTGAACACTTAACCTCAAGGAAGTGGTAAATTACTTGTTAACGGCATAGTTGGCAGATTCGAAACCAAGGAACGGAATAAAATAAATTTCTTGGTTGTCGGAAATTTGAGAAAATTCTTTGTGGGCTTTGGCACATTTAACTATCAACACAACAAATAAACTCAAAAAAAAATCCCCGTATTATTCTACGATCAGTCCGATCAGTTGATCAGTCAACCCCCATTTTTTAAGGAAATTAATTTGAAGAAATTTATCTTCCAAATTTGATCTACCATATTTGATGCGATTCTGTTAATGATCTTTATTATCTGCTCAATAAACCTTCAACTTCGTACATAGGTGATAATTCTGAGTATACATGGTGCCACAGAAGTCGACGTCAAGTCGGAAGCGGGTGGTGGGCCAAGTTATAATAGTTGTCACGATAAATTTCGAACGGAGAGACTTTAAATTTTCATGGTAGGTGGCGTATATAAATGCGGTTCGTTAAAGGTTTCCGAGTTTTAATTTTGTTTTCAAAGAATACAGATCCGATCAAATTGGAACTTAGTAACTAGTTGTAGAATACGGACGGAAAGAAGTATGTTCAATTTCGTAAGGATCATATTACTAGAAAATCTTAAAAAAATTATTAAGTAATAAGATGTATCTCACGATAACTTCAGAACGGAAAGTGATGACGACTTGCAATATTCAGGGTTGGTTGCCCATCCGAATGCGACATGTCTGTTAATAGGTATAATCGGCGAACGGTTTTGGAACTCTATCCATCTGAAATTTTGTTACTATTTCCTCAATAAGTCAAGAAATACGAATCCGATCCAATTCAAACGTGGTAATTAGTCATAGAATACCGACGCACAAATTTTTGCACCATTTCTCGAGGATCGTAAAATCTTTACGTTGAAAAAAATCTCAGAAACTATCCGTCTGATATTGCTGAAATTTTTCGAGGGCCTTCAGAACCTAATGTCAAAGCCCTGTTTCAAATTTTAACATGATTGGATCTATACAGGGTGATTCACGAAGACCGTTCGTTAGAATATTCAAAAGAAAGACTTTAGATAAACACTTGAAACTGTATAGTTAAGCTTCGTAAGGAGAGATGAATCCTTGGAAAAAAATTCAGACTCGTTCGACTTCCGGTTTCACCGGAAATTATACCAACTTTCGTTTTTTAAATGTGATACCCAGTTTTTCCATTGATAATCAGATTACCCATTGAATTCTACATTGGTTTATTGTGTCACTGACATATTATTCTCAGAAAATTTGTGTGGAATAAGAAAAAACCCTTTGAATTTTCTCAAATAGGGCTTCATTCCAATATTAATGACTTGTAGATTTTTACATGAAAATTCGTTATTTTCTAGCTTCCATCTGAAGACATACCAATGCTTCTCCTTCGTTCATTAAAAATTCAAAGGAACATACAGGGTGTTTCTATTTCAATCTCAAAGTCATTCATAATGAAAACCACAAAACTACTTTTTTTCAAATGAGAACAATTTTTTGCGTGTATGTTCTGGGGAACATCGCGTTATCATTTTGCCCAGATGTCTGAATGTTTCAATTTTTTCGCCGAAAATGGTCTCAACTGATTGGGTTCGACTCCCTGATCAAGAATTCGAGGTCAAATTTGATTCTGTCCGGCCGGCCGGCCGTTGCCACGATAACTTGAGAACGGAAAGAGATAACGACTTGTAATTTTCAGGGTAGGTCGCGCATCCCAAGTTCGTTAATGGACATAATCAGTCCAATGACCAATACAAATCCGATCGAATTGAAACTTAGTGAGTAGTTGTAGAATATAAACCTGAACGCGATAGCGTTCAGAACCTAAAGGCCTGGTTTGGCTGGTGCGTCGGCTGCATGCAGTGACTGCAGAAAGTGGCTGCATCGTCTTTCGAATAGACTGCTACTTCGGAACTACGAAGAAGGGGTTTCGCTTCTGCGTCCGACGCAACAGCACTGCAACAGCCAAATGGCTGACTGCTTGGGGTACCAGTCTGTGCGATGTCGCTGCAGAGTGCAGCGTAAACAAGAGAAGGGACGAAGAGATGAATCTCATTGAATTCGTTTCGCCAATTTTTCTTCAGGTGATATAGGCCTTGTCACAAAGGAAGTTGACTTCTTCGTTAATTTTTCTTTGATAGCTTCTAGCACAAAATTGAACTGGTTTCTGTTCAACCGAAAATAAATCTGGAATTTTTCTTCATTCTCTAGAAGATGTCTCGTTATTAGGTTGTTGAAGGTACCTTCCTCATCCCACTTTTTATGCTTTAAATGCACAGGTCACTTTTTTTTATTTTTTGTTTCAGATATTTTAAAATCAATTCATCCTACTCTTTTTCCAAAATATGGAACGCAATTACTCCATTGCTAACGAATTATCACTGACGACTCACAGAATACAAATAAAAATGCTGGCTGCAGTAGTTTCTGTTAAAGATAAAGATTCCCTCTTTGTTACTATTCTATGTTTAAGTTGACATTCTATATTATTGCATTCTATGAGAAGCAGTTGCAGTTGTTGTCACCATTTTTTCACATTAAACTGAATATACAATTTATAATAGAACTCCTTCTTGTTTATTCCACAAATCCATCTCACCTCATCAGGTTATTGGCCCAGGTCGACGTTAAATAAAAAAAACAGAAGGAAAAGTTCTCAGTGAGTTATATATTGTACCGAACAGTTTCAGACGTGTGCCGTGTGTAAAAGACAAAATGGCCGACATCAGCGTGGGAAGCAGCATTCAAATTAACAAATTTGCCGGTGAAAACTACAACCAGTGGAAGTTTCAGGTGAAGTGTGCTCTTCGTGCTAAAGGTTTACTAAGTATCGCAACCCAAGTAACAACGAAGCCAAATACTGATGCTGAAAAACTCGAAAAATGGAACAGGGACGACGCTACAGCAATGTGTGTGATCACATCTGCTCTGGATCTAAAGCAGATATGCCTAATTGAAAATTGCCAAACATCTAAACAGGTATTCGATAAATTGGACGCTATATATGAGCAAAAATCTGAAACAAACAAAATAATGGTTCATGAAAAATTTTATAATTATAAAATGGAACCCACAGATTCAGTTGCCCAGTTTGTTTCGAAAGTCGAAAGTATGGCTCAACAAATAAAGAATTCTGGGGATTCGATAAGTGAGACAGCTGTTGTAACGAAAATTCTGTCCTCATTGCCCTCAAAGTTTAGCACTTTTCGACAAGCTTGGCTGTCGATGGAAGCACCTAGGCAAACGCTAGCTAATTTGACGGCAAGACTAATTGATGAAGAGTCAAGTTTAACCTGTAGAGAAACAGAGGAAAATGCTTTATTTACTAAGAGTAAGAACAATGTATCGAAGAAAAATTCTGCAGTCAGATGCTTCAACTGCAATAAAAAGGGACATTTTGCCAGAGATTGTCGTGCTCCGAAGAAAGCGAAATCAAAGACAGAACTACACAAGGAAAATCCTCACGGAAGTGCCTTCATTACAGAAAATAATGAAGAAGTGGAAGCACTGATCATGAATAACGAATCTACATGGATATTAGATAGTGGAGCTTCTCGTCATATGACTCCCAACAGAGAGTTCTTTGCTACATTCAAAGAAACCAATGGTACTACTGTTAGGCTTGGGAACAACGAAACGCTTCAAGTCAAAGGGATTGGAACTATCAATATTGATAAGTGGGTTAACGAAAAATGGTACAGTGGATGTCTAGAAGAAGTGTGGTATATTCCAGGTCTACGAAGAAACTTATTCTCCGAAGGTGTTATTACCAATAAGGGGTTCACAATCAGCAAACGTGACACGAAAGCAACAATAATGAAAGATGAGCAAACAGTGGGACTTGCTATCCGCGATGAAAACAATCTGTACAAGTTATTGATCCGAGTGAAAACAGCTAGTGACGAAGTGAATTCAGTGACTACCGGGACATTGAAAGAATGGCACGAAAGACTTGGACATTTGAACATAAAATCATTGAAACAGTTACTTTCAAGTGATACATTTGAAAATGTGAAATTAACGCAAAGTGGAGACTTTTTCTGCGAAGCGTGCGTGTACGCCAAACAGCACAAATTGAAATTCGCGCCAACTGTCACTCGAGACATTAAGCCGGGCGATTTGATCTACAGTGACGTTTGTGGACCTATGAGCACAGAATCGATAGGCGGCGCGATGTACTTCGTTTTGTTCAAGGATGACAGAACAGGATATTGTGAGGTTAGATTTATCAAACATAAGGCTGATGTTTACGATCGTTTTCGGGAATACATCGAAATGTGCGAAAAGAAGTTTAATCACAAGGTAAAGGCGGTTCGAACAGATAATGGTACCGAATTTGTAAATGAAAGATTGACAGAATACTTTCACTCCAAAGGTATCGTAATTGAACATACAGGAATATACAGTCCTCAGCAGAACGGCAAATGCGAGAGACAAAACAGAACCATCGTTGAAAGTGCCAGGGCTCTTTTGTTCACAAAAGATTTACCTAAACAATTATGGGCAGAAGCTGTTAACACAGCAGTTTATTTGAGGAATAGAACACCCAACAGTGAAGGTAAAACCCCATTTGAATTGTGGACAGGTAAGAAGCCAGTACTTAATCACCTGAGAGTTTTTGGCTGTGAAGCCTATCTGTTGATTGATAAAAACTCAAGAAGAAAACTGGATAAAAAGAGTGAGAAACTTATTCTTGTAGGTTACGATGGAATATCTACAAATTACAGACTTTATAATCCTGATTCGAAGAAAATAAAAGTATCACGACATGTCATTTTTAATGAAAATAAATCCGTTGAATTTAGACAAAACTGTATCTTACAGAATATAGACTATGAGAATGATTTAATCAGAGAAGTTCCCAACCAAGAAGGTGCATATCAGGAACACCTCGGTGAAGAAATCAATGATGGAACAAATGTAAATGACACTGATGACATCAATTCCAATCATGATGAGCTTCCTTGTGAAACCAGGTATAATCTACGAAAGAGAGAGATGATCAAAATGCCTGCTAGGCTGGATGAATTCAGAGTAAATGAAGTGAACTACACAGAAGTAAATATACCTAACTCATATGAAGAAGCGATGGAAAGTCAAGAAAAGGAACAATGGAAAGCAGCAATTCAAGAGGAACTAGAGAGTTTGGAATCGAACAATACATGGGAGTATGTACGCTTGCCAAACGATAGAAGAACTGTAGGTTCCAAATGGGTTTTTAAAATTAAGCCTCCGTCAAATGAGAAGCCGATGATATTCAAAGCAAGACTATGTGCAAAAGGTTTTTCCCAATTGGAAGGAATAGACTACAAAGAAACCTTCTCTCCAACTACTAGGTATGATAGTATTAGACTTCTATTGGCCCTTGCAGCTGGTCACAAAATGGAAACGTCACAGTTTGATGTGAAGACTGCATTTCTCTATGGCGAATTGGAGGAAGAAATATTCATGGATCCCCCAAGTGGAATAAAAGTCATAGAAGGTGTAGTGTGTAAGCTAATAAAATCACTCTATGGACTGAAGCAGTCTCCACGCTGCTGGAACTCGAAATTTAATGATTGTTTACTAGAGATTGGTCTTCAACAATGTAAATCAGACAAGTGTATTTATGTAGGAGAAATGGAAAATGAACGAGTTATTCTTGTGCTATATGTTGACGATGGCCTAATACTTTCAAAAAGTAAATTGGATCTTGCAAAAATACTGAAATTGCTGGAGATGAGATTCAAAATTACCCATCATAAGCCAGATACATTTGTTGGACTAGAAATCAAGAAAGAAGAAGACTCGAGCATTTCAATAAATGTGAGTAAATTCATTACTAATGTAATAAAACGTTTTGGTCTTGCAGACGCAATTGGACTGAAGATCCCAGCCGACCCAAATGTGTGTCTAACGGATCCGCAACATCAACCTATGAAGGAGATGGTTCCCTACAGAGAGCTGGTTGGATCCTTGATGTTCATTGCCACCACAAGTCGACCAGACATCTTATATGTTACCAATGTTTTGAGTAGATATATGAATAATCATGGAAAAATTCATTGGAATGCAGCAAAGAGAGTTGTTAGATACCTCAAAGAGACAGCTGATCTTGGAATTGTGTATAGTCCAAATGAGAACACGGACATTTGTGGCTATTCAGATTCGGACTTTGCCAGTGACGTGGAAACTCGAAGGTCCATTACTGGATATATCTTCACTTTGAATGGAAGCGTTATCACCTGGAAGTCGCAGCGACAAAGGCATGTAACCACCTCAACCACAGAAGCCGAGTATGTGGCAGCCTCAGAAGCGTGCAAAGAAGCTGTGTGGCTAAAACAGTTATTGACTGAACTGAAAGAAAGTGTTGGTAAGATTAGTTTGTGCGTGGACAATCAAAGTGCGATAAAACTGATCAAAAACCCTGTGTTTCATCATCGTACTAAACATGTGGACTTGAGATATCATTTTGTACGTGAAAAATATGATACAGGCTTACTTGAAATTGAATATGTTCAAAGTAGGAATCAATTGGCGGATATTTGTACAAAAGCTTTGCCTTTTTCTACTTTCAAGAACATAGTTGATCTAATGAACTTTAAATAAGTAGGATAAAATCCTTTATTAGGGAAATCTTTCATGGGAGTGTTAAAGATAAAGATTCCCTCTTTGTTACTATTCTATGTTTAAGTTGACATTCTATATTATTGCATTCTATGAGAAGCAGTTGCAGTTGTTGTCACCATTTTTTCACATTAAACTGAATATACAATTTATAATAGAACTCCTTCTTGTTTATTCCACAAATCCATCTCACCTCATCAGTTTCGCTGCACCTAATGAAACCACTCCGACGATGCAGCGCACGCAAGCATTCGTTGCACGCAGTCACTGCATACATCCGACGCACTAGCGAAACCAGGCCTTAACTTTACTACCAAGTTCCAAGTTTGAACATGATCGGATCTATATTGTTGCAGATCCAAATATCCTTGTGTGATTTCAGTAGCAGGATGGGTGAGCGTTGCCTCGACAACTCTTGAACGAAAGGAGTAGGGACTTCCAGTTTTCAGGATAGGTTGCATATCTGAATGGGATAGTTAAGTTCGCTGTTGGCGATAATCGGCCCAACCGTTTCGGAGTTATACCCATCTGGAATATTATTTCCTCGATAACTCAAGAAATATAGACTCGATCGAATTGAAGCTTGGTAACTAGTTGTAGAATATTGACATGAAGACATATGTAAAATTTGTGAGGACCGTACCACTAGAACATTTTTAAAAAATTACGAAAAAATATTATGTCTCTCATGATTCCTTGAGAACGGAAAGAAATAGCGACTAGCAGTTTTCAGGGTAGATTACGCATCTGAATACGACATTTAAGTTCGTTAGCTAGCATAATCGGCCAAACAGCTTTGGAGTTATATCAATCTGATATTTGGTTATTATTTCCTCAATAACTCAAAAAATACAAATCCGATTCAATTCAAATATGGTTATTAGTTGTAGAATACAAACGCGAAAATTCTTGCAAAATTTCGTGAGGATCGAAAATTTTTAAAAAATCATTGGAAAAAAAAATTGGTTCAAGCACTGACGTGAAGTCAGAAGCTTTTGCGCGTATGTTCTCTTGTCCATTCTCCTTTATTGGACACTCTTAATCGAATTTACTATGGTGAATTCTATTTTCTGATCACCTGTATTGGACACTCCGAATTTACCATGGTATATTCGATTAAGAGTGCCCAATACAGGAGAGCAGACAATTGGATTCACCATGGTAAATTTGATTAAGGGTGTCCAATACAGGAGAATGGTCAATAGAACATACGCATAAAAGCTCCTGACTTCACGAAAAAAAAATGGTTCAACCACTGACGTGAAGTCAGGAGCTTTTTGCGCGTATGTTCTATTGTCCGTTTTCCTGTATTGGACACTCTTAATCGAATTTACCATGGTGAATTATATTGTCTGTTCTCCTGTATTGGATTACTCGAACTTACCATGGTAAATTCGGAGTGTCCAATACAGGAGAACAGACAATAGAATTCACCATGGTAAATTCGTTTAAGAGTGTACATTACAGGAGATTGGACAAGAGAACATACGAGCAAAAGCTTCTGACTTCACGTCAGTGCTTGAACCAATTTTTTTTTGGTCAGCTGGAATCTACGTTAAAAAATAACCTATTTACCAGAATTTTATACTTTAGAAACTATTCGTCAGAATCGCTGAAATTCCGCACATACCTTCAATCCACCCTTTTACAAACGAGTACTTCGACTTCGCATGAGGCGTGAATAGACATTGGAACATGTGCTCGAAAGCTCCTGATTTCACATCACTGTTTTTATCAAATTTTATTCAATTAATTTAATGATTTAATTTGATTATCACATGATTTTTTGTTTATAATTCCATTCTAATATGTGTTTTATTCAATTACATATTTTTAACAATTCTCAGAATATGCCATACTTTAAATTACATTATTACATTATTTTCTGTTAAGATAAAATAAAATGCTTGTGGCTTTTAGTTGACGCAAATCTATTTTAACTCAAAAGAGAAATCATATACAGGGTGAGTCATTTTTCAGATTCGGTGTTGAAAAGAGACAGGCTACCGAAATTGAAAAAAAAAATCATTTCGTTTTTGCATTAGGTATTGACCAGGATATTCAGAATGACATTTAATTTTGATGTGTTTTGGTGGTTTCAAGTGAAATGAAATTAACCAAAGGAAAGTGGATAAAGTGCTGTATCATGAGTCATGATAAGAATCTGCAATCATTTTAGGAAATTAAATTATTCCTCATCATTTCTCCTGAATCTCATCATTTCTAGATATTCAACGATCAATGTTATAAAATCTGACAACCTAGGATTGCCTTGAATCAATGTATATCTCCGTTGCCGCACTTGCTTTTATTTCTCAAGATATATGTAGTTCATGTTCTTTGATTTGTATAATTTACCAAAGGCGGGTACACAGTTTGACAATGCCACATGAAAAAGGCGAACGGATACTTAGACATAGTGTCTATGATGATGAGTTTTTGTGAACGTTACCTAGTAATTATTATAAGTATTCTGTCGTTCGGAATAAAATCTTCGCTATTCGATTTGAGATTTTCTTGGAAATGAATGGATTAATTGAGTTAATGTATATTTATAAAATATTCAATAATAATAATGAGATTTCAAGAAAGGGAGATGATCAAACTATATGTAATCTTATAGTGAAAACAACTATCGAATATTGAATGAAAATTATGTTGATGTTCAGTGTTTTAATAGTAGAATAATTTTTGCAGGTGCATTAAATGAATCAACTGAGTAAAATTGAATTTTATTGAATTACAAACTACAGATGATTAATTTTTGCTGTTGTTCTACAATAGATTTCGGTAACAGATTTCTATGTTGAACGGGTAAATGAATTTCAGGAGTGTATTAGCACGTTGTGGAATCTTTAAACGATTGTGTAACTTTTCACATGAGGTGAATTTGGAAAATGGTTAAAATCAATGTACAACTTGCAGACTCACCCTGTATAAAATATTAAATAAATAGGTGTAAATCATATAATGTTCACTTTTTCATGATGAAATTAAATAGCTATTGATTTATATTTCGATATATCTCATTCAATCATTGGCATGTAGGAAGGCACATACAAATTTCAATCAGTTATTTCTATTCTTTCGATACAATTTTGAGGTTAATCTGCATGAACTCTGGAATCATTACTTCAGTTTTTTAATATAATGGAAAAATATTTATTTCACATGTATGTATCTCCAAAACCATTTGTGGATTTTGCCCATTTACGAACTCGAACGGCGTTTTCAAGCCTCTAAGTTCCTTCTTTCGACAGTTGTCGTGTCGACAATTATCGTGTTATTGGACGGAGTGCCAGTTTTTGAACACTTTCGGTCCAAATTTACATTCAGACAATTCGGCAAAATATAACAACGCTCTGGCACGAGTGCGTGAAAGCAGGTATCTCAAATCTGATCCACTCTCATCCCAGCCAGGAAACGAATATCAAAATCGCAAAAAGAGATTTACAGCCGACGTCGTGCAATAAGCCTTCGCAATCTTGGATAATGGCCTATGCTTCTGCAGAATTCTACCACCCCTGGCTCGTCTCGCTCCTCTTCATCTGAACCCGTACAGAAATGGCGGACCAGAATTAATTAATTGGCTCACAAAATAAAGACCATAAATTCTCATAGCGTCACAAATTATGGGCGAGATAGGGAGTGTCGTTGCGAGAAATAAAATAACCATATCTGGAGCTGGTACCGAAGAGGAGAGAAATATCCTGCCCTGATACATAAATGAAGTGTCTTCTCGGATATTGTCACTCCCTGTTTCTTTGGAAGTTGTATGAAAAACGTCGCGGAATTATGCGATTTAGTACATGTACAGGCTCTCTATTGAGATGATTTTATCGGATTGAAAATTCACTTCATTTTTTTTCAATGAGGTGTACCTATCAAATTAATTGTGGTATAGACCACATTAGTCAAGCAACTATCATTATCTCGGCGGGAGATTTAAATATAAATCTTTTAACATTGACGTCTTATGCATGTTCAATTTTGAGATAAAATCACGCGCTATTTGAAAGTGAATGTTCTAAAATGACTAACGATCTTAACAGACACATCCCAAACAACAACACTCGATTTTCAAAAATTTCGATAAATTGGTGAATAATTCCAGTGAATTGAATCTAGGAATCCTTCAAGGTATCGAGATGTATAAAAAACGCCCCTATCAATAACTCCCTGTTTCCACCAATCGGTTTATGAATAAGGGTAATATCTGTCCATATTCAAGCAGAGCAATAGATAGCTTTGCATGTTATCGTTCCAAATTATTCAGGAAATAATAATATCAGTCTTGAGGAACTAATTTATTGAAACTAGGTATGGTAAGATCCCATTTTTGGCGCTCTAGTTCCTCGGAACTGAGTGCTTATCAATTTGCCCAAATGTCTGTAATTTTCGAATTTTTCGATGAAAATGGTCTTAAACGATTTGGTTCGACTCACTGATCAAGAATCCGTGGTCGAAATTCATTCTGTCCAGCCGGTCCGGCCGTCCGGCCGGCCGGCCTGCCGTAGGCACGATAAGTCTTGAACGGAATGAGCTAGACAGTTGAAATTTTCAGAGTAGGTTTGGGGGATAAATATCTCGGATAAGTTCGTTATTGGGCAAAATCGGACAAATTGTATCGGAGTAACAAAAAAAAAATTTTTTTTTTACAAAACAAATTCCAAATTAAATTTTTTTCAATAAGCAGTTTTACCATAAAAATCCATTCATATTATTTTTAACTCTAACAAGCTAATACTTTCGGAGATATGATTTTTCAAAATTTCAATGTAAATCGTATTTCTACGTTTTCACACAATGATAGAATTATTCTATGAATTGTTATAATGTCAAATTATTTTCCTGAGACATGACGTTGTCTCATTGTCATTCATTCCAGCAATCCAAATATGAGAATTCTAATTTAATATCATACTTTTTGTTGGTTGATATTTTCATGCCGATGGTCAATCCATATGATGATGGGAATGGTAATGGTAAGTTAATAATATTGAGTTCAGAATATCTCCACTAAAAACAAAACTGGAATATTGGTGTATTGGAGTAGATTTGAGGAAAGATATATATTATCGTTCATCATAGAATTGAGGAATGATTATCTCGGATGAGTTCGTTGTTGGGTAGAATTCGTCTATTGGTTTTGGATTGATAATTTTTGGCACTCTTGTTGAATTTAAATTCTTCTATGATGTTTGAATTCAATTTCTGCTAAGATGAAGTTCTAAATTTCAATAATGAATCGTTTTCACAGAATGCTATAAATATTCTATCTAAGCTTTATTATATGATCTGTGTTCATACTCGCACATCTCATCCTGTTCTATAAGAGAGAGTCAAATTCATTTCAGCTATTTTAATTTGGTTTCTTTCATGGTGCAGTTCTCATTCTCAGATTGCTCATTTAATCTTGATAAATAAACTAATATTTGAATTGAATTTCCTTTATGATGCATTTCTATCATAAGAATACATTGATATAATTCTCAACTCTGAGAAACCAATACTTTCGGAGATATAATTTGTCTGTTTGAACTAGAGCGCCAGAAAGCTCCTGTCCACAGCCATTTTTATTAGATCTGTGGTTGATTAGAGATGGTTGTAGACAGACCTATATTCCAAACCCTTGGCCCCCCACAGAACATTACATTTCAATTCATTGCATACAACATTAAAGAAAGTGGCAATCATAAGAAGTGTGAAACATAAGATCCTCAATTTATCTCATGTATCCTTCGAGGAGTTTTCAACAGCAATCTAAAGTTTTATGTCAGAACAGATACCCGAAATCCCTAGTCAATAAAATTTTTCACAGTTCTGCTAATTCAAATCGAATTTCATCTAGTCTTACCGGTCCAGACAGTGGGACTGTTAAATATTTCAAACTAATATATATTCCAAAGTTGAGCCAAAGATTAATTTAAATAATGAAAAATACATTTTGTACGATTATATCATATTTTAAGAAAACTGTGAGTAGTTTGTTTCCCTATTGAAGGATCGTGACCCACAAATGAGGAGGTCAGGTTTGGTATATAAGGTAGACTGTTCAGATTGTGATGGCATATAATATGTTGGAGTCCACGGCCCTTTCCCAACATTCAAGGAATGAGCAACATTATTTTGATTTCGAAAATGCTAAAATTTTGACTATGGAGAATAATTGGTTTAAAAGAAATTTTAAAGAAATGATATGCATTGAAAGATGCCCGAATTCTATAAATTCACAATCGGATATATGTTCCCTTAGTATGACATAATCAGGGCTGATAAAAGAAATCCACATTTAGTTTTTCGAACGCACATATTTCGTCGTTGTGTGTGTTCATTGTTCATTTTCTGAGACATTGGTGTATACCGAATACCTATACGTCAGAAGAATTGTCCCTGAAATTATTGAGATTTGTATATATATTTCTCTATTTCAGTATCGAAATGAATCCATTCCAGCACTTAAAACAGTGCTGGAATGAACTCATTCCCGCATTGTTTCTTGTTATATTTTTCGTTTTGTGGTAGCCAGCACTGACATTCGATCCTATATAAAATTTCAACAGACGTCAATCATCGATATAATATAATCTGGATATAGTAAAATAATTGTTGCGAGAAAAAGTTTTATTTTCATACAAAAATAAGGTACTAGATATCTCCTTCTTGCTAATTTTGAATAATTTATGCTATTAGGAAACTGTTTTAAATCTGATTTCCATGCCCTATGCAACTTTTCTCTATTTGAGTAACGTAATGAGTTCACTTCAGCACTAAAAACAGTGCTGGAATGAACTCATTCCCGCATTGTTTCTAGTTATATTTTGCGTTTTGTGGTAGTCAGCACTGACATTCGATCCTATCAAATTTCAACACACGTCAATTATTGTCAATATAAGTTAATCTGGATAAGGTGAAATAATTGTTGAGAGGTAAGGTTTTATTATTTCCTTCTTGATAATTTTGAATCATTCATGATTAGGAAATATTTCAACAGTATTTTACAAAACTTGCATGAAATAGAGAAAATATCGTCTAATACTCGTTGCAGAAGGCAATGCCAACACTCATGCGTTCGAATTCGCATTCGTGTTTGAATATCAGCCCATTCTGCAACTTGTATTAGAATATACTATTTTAAATCTTTACTAATTTGAATAGTTCAAATGATTTTTACAGTAGATTATTCATTAGGTGATTTGGTGGAGCCTGTTCTTTCGATTGTTGTTTTGTTTGGTGGATACATTGGCGACAGTTTTATTAATTTCCATTATTGTGGTTTCAGTTTAATGTTGTTTGTTGTTTCACTTATATATGTACTGTTCTGATTATTCATGCCTTTATATTGTGTTTTAGCCTGAGGAAGAGAACAAAGTTTCTCGAAATGTTGCTTGTGAATAAGTTTGAATAAATAAGTTCCTCAATACTGATATTATTATTTCCGTAATAGATAACTTAAGTAACATTTCGTCTCAGAAGATGGGAACAACGTTGCCGAAATACTTGTCAGACGACATAACTTCTAGTTGACAAAAATGAAGGTACTCATCTAGTGTTTATAAGAAGTCCAGAATCCAGATATAGCTTAAACCAGAATAAATATCGTTGCTTAAGTTCTACCACTGTTTGCGTCAAAAAATGGTCGTACAGAGTTACACATGTCATTCGATAGATAATAGCACAAGACCTTTTGACCAAAAACTCACTTGAGAATGAACTGCAATCCCAATTGCAGTATTGGTTTCTCAGAATAGGAAATTATATGAATGGATTCTTATGATAGAACTGCATCATAAAAGATATTATATACAAAAAATCTTAAAATTACGATTAATTATTGAAATTTTGAAAAATCATATCTCATAGTATTAGTTTGTTAGAGTTGAGAATGATTCTTATGATGAAACTGTATTTAAAAAAAATGGAATTCGAAATATGTAATGTAAAAGATTTTTTTTTTTCGTTAACCTCCAGGCCGATTTTGCCCAATAACGAACTTAACCCAGATATTAGTCTCCCAAACTTACTCTGAAAATTTAAACTATCTGGCTCATTCCGTTCGAGAGTTATCGTGTTAACGGACGACCGGACAGAATCGATTTTGACCACGGATTCTTGATCAGTGAGTCGAACAAAACGTTTGAGACCAAAATTCGGAAATTACAGAAATTTGGGCAGATTGATAAGCAAAACTTTCATTTTTACCCGGTAGCTACGAAACTAGGAGAGATATCAGATTTGTGTTTTTGGCATTATTCGTTTCATACAAAATTAGCACAGGACTGTCAAAAGCACATCATCATATCTTTTAAGAAACTTAAGATGGCATGTACATCTCCTAGAAAATAATTTTAAATTGTGGGATACTAATTTCGGAAATAATTACGATATTCTTTTGAATTCTCGAATTATTTTGTTTAAAATTTTCGGATGTGACATTTCGCAATATTGCATAAATAGATCTGCATCATAAATGTAATTGCAGAGTTAGAGGAAGAAATATTGTTCGCGGCCATTGCACACTAAATATGCTAGATACCGTTCAAACACTTAAGCCAAACAGCATCGGGTGCGGTTAGTATTTGGATGGGTGACCGTTTGGGAACACCGCGTGCCGTAACATTTTTTCAATTTGGCGTCTGTGCGTCAATTTTAAAGAATTTTCTGATAAATTCAATACGTAGGTCTATGACTCACCTCATGTTTACGTACATCAGAAAATGATATCTATGGATTCTTATGATAAAACTACATCTCAAAAAAAATAGAATTTGAAATTTGTATTCTAAATTTTTTTTTTACCCCGAAACCACCTGGCCAATTTTTCCTTATAACAAACTCAACCAAGATATCTCCCAAACCTATTCTGAAAATTTCAACTGTCTAGCTCATTCCGTTCGAGAGTTATCGTGGTTACGGACGGCCGGACAAAATCCATTTCGACCAGGGATTCTTAATCAGTGAGCCTAACCTAAACGTTTGAGACCATTTACAGTCAAAAATTCAAAAGGGCATTTGGACAAATTGATAAGCACTCTGTTCCGAGGAACAAGAGCGCGAAAAAGAGACAGTTTTTTAGCTATCCTGAAAAGTTGATCATTTTGAGTTAGACGATATGGTATTAATTCGATCTCAAAAAAGGAAAGGGCGGTTTAGTATTCCAATTAATTAAAATTGGTATACTGAATGACATCCATTTATACTGAATTCTTAACGCATTCTGACTCAGTTTAATTGTGTCTAAAGTATAAAATGATATTTAATATGATATGGATTAACGTCAGGCGAAAGCCAGTTTCGATTTTGATTACGTCATCGATTGTGTTATTAGGCATTTTATAATCTATGATGTGCTTGATTATATATGAACAATACTCTCCAAGATGGATTCCTATTCAATACTGAATCATGATTTGAAAAAATCCTTTAGCTCATAGGAAAATATCGGTTTCTCTAAGTCTAAGGGATTGTAATTCTGATTGTTATCTCTGAAATTAAAAAAATATTTTCCGAAATCAACCATATTGTATTTATACAATATTCAGAATATATGTCAATAAATAAGAATTCAAATTTTAAAATTTCCACAAACTTATATTCAAGAACACTTCTAGATATCATCATAAATTATGGATTCAGAAAAAAATATAATGGATAATGCATCAAAAAATAATAAAAATTCAAAGAGTTGCATATCAATAAATATAATTGCACAAAATTTATTTCGAATGAACAAATAGATGAACCTTTCTGAACATCTTCCAGTAGTTGGGAAATACCAGCGGCAATCCTCATTCCTTTTTTCGCGCATGCTCAGGGGAATAACGTGCGATTGCCGGCCATCCGTTGTCACGATAACTTTCGTACATAAAGAGAAGGCATAGCAACTTGCAATTTTCTAGGTATGTTACTCATCCGATTGCGACAGTGAAGGTCGTTAATTGGTATAATCAACCTGATGCATCTGGAGTTATACCCATCTGAAATTTTGTTGTTTTTTCCCAATAATTCGAAAAATGCAGATACGGTCGAATTGACTCTTGGTTATTAGTTATAGAATGCCGACCCTCAAATTTTGGAAGATTAAGTCAGGATCGTATAACTAGAAAAAATAAAGGTTTTCCTAAAAAATAAAAATCAGCTCCCGCTGAAAATCCTCACATATACCTTCAAACCGCATTTTATTTTTCCAATATTTCAAAAATACAGAGAAAAATTGAGATCTAATTGTTCATTAACTAAATCACCCGTCCGTTTTTCACTATTTAGTCCGGTCATTTTAGACAATTGAAATAAAGAAAATTCCGACAGAGCCAAATCTTCGTAGAGACCTTAGGTTTACCACAAGGAATAAAGTGTCAAAAGTCCCCATCAGTCCCATGTGACCTTAGGGACTTATTCGGCACCCAAGGTCAAAATTTTAGGTTTTTTGGATTTTTCTCGAAAACGGTAAGTTTTATCGAAAAAGTACTTCTAAGCAAAGTTGTAGATCTTAAAATTCTCTATAAAAATGGTCCCAATGATTTTTTCTCTAAGATCCACTATTTCCCAGATATTGCGCTTGTAACAATCATGTTCTACATAGTATGCACACATATGCCACGTATATACATATTTAGGTACTCAAGCAAGCAAAAATGCCTACTCGTGTCTCTCTTATGTATACATTATACTATTCTAAGAAAATTTACTCTAAAATGACCGCCGGTCCCTTACCGAATCCCCTCTACTTGAATAACATCCGGTAGTATTTGATGGCTATATTGACACAACAAAGAACATAAAAGCTGCAGAACAACGTCGTCGTGCTACAAAAACATCCTCAGGCACCGACATAATGTTTGACGAATTTATGACAGTTCCAGTTAATCAACAACATTTTTTTGCAAACATTAATAATAAATCTCGTTTTATTTCTATGTTGAGTAACAAATTAACAGCTGAAAATATTGCCGTGAAACAAGCTCCGAATGACGCCGATGTCCTCATAATTGAAACAGCAATAAAACAATTTAATGCAAGAAATACAACTATTGTAGTGGGTGAAGATGTTGATTTATTAGTACTACTCACTGCAAGGACTCCATCTGATAAAATTATTTACTTTTTAAAACCTGGGAAGGCGCAGCAACGGACATAAATATATTCTTCTAAAAGTTTATCAGCTTATCCAAAATGCCAAAACTTTATTTTATTTTTACATGCGATAACCGGATGCGATACTACGTCAGCAATGTTTAGAAGGGGCAAAAATTCAGTATTAAAATTATTTGAAAAAAATGATTTGATTGACTGCGCAAAAGTATTTACAGAAATTAATTCTTCACCTCAAATACTAATTACTAAACGAATTCGGTTTCTTCTTGCGGTTTATGGCTCCAAGAAAAATTGATTGCATAGATACGTACATATATTTAACATTTGTAAAAAATACACGAAACAAAAAGCAAGTACAGCTATCTAGTCTTCCTCCAACATCGGCATCTGCTACTCAACATTTGTTTCGAGTATACTATCAAGTTCATTGCCTTGCCATTGCCAACCCCATGGGGTTGGAAATTGATAAATAATACTTTAGAACTGATTCGAACTTTACTGCCCCCTGCTCCAGAAAAACTTCTTAACACTATTTTTTGCAATTGCTAGAAATGTTGTAGTGCCAAATGTGACTGTAAAAAAGTAGGTTGCAGTGTTTTCCAGCGTGTACCAATTGCCAAGGTGTCTCTTGCTCAAATGTTCAATTAAATACAAGAGAGGAAGATTCATGTGATTTTGATGAAGAGACAACTGATTCATCTTCATTTGAACAATTTCTAAGCGTTCATCAACAGGAAGGAGAAGAAGAAGAACAAGAAGAAATTGAAGAAAACATGATTGTTGAAGTTGAATATGTTGAGTATGAGTACTTTTTCGATAAAACTTACCGTTTTCGAGAAAAATCCAAAAAACCTAAAATTTTGACCTTGGGCCCCGAATAAGTCCCTAAGCTCACATGGGACTGATGGGGACTTTTGACACTTTATTCCTTGTGGTAAACCTAAGGTCTCTACGAAGATTTGGCTCTGTCGGAATTTTCTTTATTTGATCACTATTTTTATGTCTAAAATGACCGGACTAATTTATTCCCAATAATTTAGTTGGGCATCTTCATTCAAATTGTTTAGGATTTTGTAATCCGTGTCAAACCAAATGTCCTACTAATAAATGATTCGAAAAATTAGAAATGATTTTGATGTGATAGTGTTCCTTAATTCCTGTTCCGAAATTTCTACCTGTTTTCCCTTTATTTAATTTATCACAACTACCGCAATTTGAAAACCAGAATTATTCACTTTATCGCTCTTTGATTCATTACTCTTAATGAGTTGTGCCAAGCTATTAAACGGAATGAAATATTCAGGTACCTATTGGTTTTGAAGAAACCTTTTCATTTGGTGACTCGGTCTATCAAAATATGTGAAGGTGCTGAAGTTTTAATTTTTATCCTTAATTTCTGGAAATACTTAACTAATTGGCCTTAATTTTGTTTTTGTTCTTGAATAAATAAGTTCGGGTATATTTTAAATTTGAATCATAACTTGTTTAAAAGAATAATCAAAAAGTGTATATCTCTGACTAAGAAATCCTGAAATACCTAGAGGGGAACTGAAAAACATTAATCCTCCTGCATCTCCGCCATAACAAGAACGACAACTCACCCCGAGTAAACTTTCCACCCCCATAATTTGAATTTTAATTCTACAAGAGAAAACTCATTCCAACATTTTTCTCTCCCCTCGTTTCATAATCTCGGGCAGCGATGTTCATTTGTAAATTACTCCAGTCAATCGAGTCGGGCGGTCTCGTTCCTTCAGAACCCGCCCTTCTGCACTTTTAAAATATCAAGTCGGCGAGTCATAATTCCAATAGACGCAGAGGGTGGAAAATGCTGCGGGTTTCTTCCGGAAAATTAAACAGTCCTTTGTTGGTGCTGGGTTTCTACCCTGTTCGGATCTGCATTAAATGGTCAGTCGTAATATGCTAATCTGCGGGGTGAACCAGTATCGGACTCGAAGGATCTTCGATCTTTATGAATATTTAAAAAAATAAAAATGGGTTCAAGCCCTGTGGACAGGAGCTTTCTGGCGCTCTAGTTCAAACAGACAAATTATATCTCCGAAAGTATTGGTTTCTCAGAGTTGAGAATTATATCAATGTATTCCCATGATAGAACTGCATCATAAAGGAAATTCAATTCAAATAATAGTTTATTTATCAAGATTAAATGAGCAATCTGAGAATGAGAACTGCACCATGGAAGAAACCAAATTAAAATAGCTGAAATGAATTTGACTCTCTCTTATAGAACATGATGAAATGTACGAGTATGAACACAGATCATATAATAAAGCTTAGATAGAATATTTATGGCATTCTGTGAAAACATAGAAGTACGATTCATTATTGAAATTTAGAACTTCATCTTAGCAGAAATTGAATTCAAACATCATAGAAGAGTTTAAATTCAACAAGAGTGCCAAAAATTATCAATCCAAAACCAATAGACGAATTCTACCCAACAACGAACTCATCCGAGATATTCATTCCTCAATTCTATGATGAACGATAATATATATCTATCCTCAAATCTACTCCAATACACCAATATTCCAGTTTTGTTTTTAGTGGAGATATTCTGAACTCAATATTATTTACTTATCATTACCATTCCCATCATCATATGGATTGACCATCGGCATGAAAATATCAACCAACAAAAAGTATGATATTATATTATAATTCTCATATTTATAGGATTGCTGGAATGAATGACAATGAGACAACGTCATGTAACAGGAAAATAAGATGACATTATAACAATTCATATAATACCCACAGAATAATTCTATCATTCATTGAAATTTTGAAAAATCATATCTCCGAAAGTATTAGCTTGTTAGAGTTAAAAATAATATGAATGGATTCTTATGATAAAACTGCTTATTGAAAAAAATTTAATTTGGAATTTGTTTTGTAAAAAAAATTTTTTTTTTGTTATCCGAAACCATCTGTTCGATTCTGCCCAGTAACGAACTTAGCCGAGATATTTATCCCTCAAACCTACTCTGAAAATTTCAACTGTCTAGCTCATTCCGTTCGAGAGTTATCGTGACGGCCGGCCGGCCGGACCAGCCGGACAGAATGAATTTCGACCACGGATTCTTGATCAGTGAGTCGAACCAAATCGTTTAAGACCATTTTCATCGAAAAATTCGAAAATTACAGACATTTGGGCAAATTGGTAAGCACTCAGTTCCGAGGAACTAGAGCGCCAAAAATTAAGAGATGAGAAATATGATTTGGGCCATTCATTGGGCACTATACCAAAGAGAATTCTGTCAAGATCGTATGATCTGTTCATTGAATATGGATGGTAATGGTCACCTGCAGAAACAAATATTGAAGAATTAGGAATGTTTTTATTTTTTACGGTAGGTCTTTACTTATTTGAATGTTTGATGTTTTAAAAGCAAATAGGCATACATTCTCAAACGAAACTTCGAATATTTATAATACAAGGAATATAGACATAAATCTTTCAACTCATAGGCTGACGTTAACTAAGAAGATCAGTTCTTATTTGAGTATAAGAGCTAACGATGGAATAAAATGTATATCATATTCTATAATTTATAATCTTACAGCCTCGGAGAATATTTCGATAGATCTGGATAAACGTAAAAATTTTGACGTCATTTGAATTATTATTAGTGTACTAAGGTACTTGCTGTAACTTCAATTTTTTTTTATAAGTGATCCGACAGGCGTTGACCTGCTCAATCATTGTCATCTGTGCTTTACGCGGGTTCAGCAAACGGCTTTCCATAATTAGAATTTTATTTGAACTTTGTACTGATATATAAGTAATATAGCCTTAGCCTCACTCAAACACAAATAAAAATGTTATCCAGATCGGTTAAGCAGTTTTTGAGTTCCCATAAACCCATTGCAGCACCACCTATCCGGTTGTTGTGAATGTAAACCACCCTGAGACCCACTCAAAACAAACACAAAATTTAATTCCTCAATTATGTTTGCACTAAGTAAATGGTGTCAATTGGAATAAACTGTTGTATGTATTTTTGAATATTTCGCGAGAAATTTTTTGATAGAGGCTCTTGTCCTGAAAGTAATGCATTCAGTGGTTCAGGTGGCGTTGTCAGATATTTGACATTTTCGTTCGCACAACATATTCCTGCTGGTTCCAGTCGAAACCTCAAAGCATTGCAATATTGACACAGTGCCCATTGTTCCGAAATCGACCGAATTATCGCCGACGTAATTGACTGTGGGATCATGTCTAACCGCCAAACGTTCATAGGTAATTGTTGAATTTGAACGACTGTTTTGTCGTCTCTCGCTTTAACTCGATTGTATGGGTTCTTTTGGAGCCGTGTTAGATCTCGCTTGGGAAATGCGCAATTCCAATGACATATTTTTATGAGTAACAATAAAAATCATGACAATCAAACTCTAAACATACATGAAAACACTAATTGTTGCTATTGGAAAGAAACGGCAATTGAATATGAATGAATGTCTTTCTATCAATGCTGTCAATATTTGGGACATAAGTTTTATTTCTTTTCGTATTTCCATTGGGCGTATTTTTCTGGACGATTATTTTCAACTTTCTTCAACATACAAAAAATAACGAACATAACATACAAAGATTTATCCCAATTTCCTTCTAAACTATGGGAACGATTTGCGAATTTTGTGTGTGCTTTTGAGTATATCCCTTGATGGTTTAGAGTCGCAATCGGAATCAGTGGGGGGCACCACAATCACGTTATAGAATATTTGTTTTGTTCTTCAGTAAGAAATGGCGGAATAGTTAGCTCTGTTCTTCTCAGATCTCAGAGACCTCAAATCTCGGATGCCAATTTGACCTAACCTTTGACGTTATCAATTTTAAGTAAAAATAAAGTTTAAGAAATATTATATTAAAGTGTAATTAATGTGTGGAGGGTTTAGAAATGTAATTAAAAACTATACATTGTGGGATTCCTTTGCTGCAGCAGTATGAGTATCTCACATAGTTATTAACTTAAAGAAGATACCTACATTTTGAATATACCCATCACCAATCACACGAAAATACGGCTAACATTGGCAAAAATAGCCAATTTCAAGCACTACGAAAATAATTGAATGGCATTCTTATGTGGAATGTCACTTAAGAAATAGTATATCGAAAATTCGAAAATTGACAGTAACGTTTGCTGATGCCACTAATAGCAGGCAACACAACGTTCGAGCTGAAAACGCGTGACAGTTTCGCTAGTTTTTGCGCGCATGTTCTGGGGATTAGCATGCTATGAGTTGGCCCAATAGTCTGTAAGATTCGAATTTTCGCCGAAAATGGTTTCAAACGATTATGTTCGACCCACTGATGAAGAATACGAGGTCAAATTTGATTCTGTCCGGTTGGCCATTGCCAGGACAACTTTCGAATGGGAAGAGATAGCGACTTTCAGGGTAGGTGGCGCGTGCAAATGCGACGGACAAAGTTCGTCAATGGGCATAATCGTCCCAATGGTTTCCGAGTAGGTACTAATTTTGTTTTCAACCAATACAGATAAGATTGAATTGAAACTAGGTAACTAGTTCTAGGTTGTAGAATACCGAAATAAAGACGCATGAAAAATTTTGATAGGATCATATAGCCAGAAAATTTGAAAAAAATATATTAAAAATTAGTATGTATTTATATACGATAACTTGAGAACGGGAAGAGATAGCGACTTGCAATTTTTATGGTAGGTTGCGCATCCGATTGCGACATTTCACTTTGTTAATTGGCATAATGGGCCAAACGGTTTTGGAGTTATTTCCTCTATAACTCAAAATACACAAATCCGATCCAATTAAAACTTGGCCGATGCGCTAATTTTCACGGAATTTCATGAATATCTGAATATACTGAAATTGGAAGTTTGTGAAAATATATCGAAGGCCAGTAATGACAATCGTTCAAGACCCGTCTTTCACCGTAGATCTGTACACGGCGTTTATAGTTCGATGATAGAGCTCCGAATTTTTAAGCCGAAGGTACCAGGATCGATTCCCAGAGTTTTTTTGTTTTTTTTTTTCATTTCTATCGAAATAATATCTTTGATGAAAGGTATCTACTGAATTTAAGTCGATATTCAAATAAAATTACTCAAAACGAGAGTATATCATTAGATATTCAACGAATGTCAATTCCCATAGAATACATATGTCAGAATTCAAATTCTGTGATCTTAGACGAATCTCTCATTACTCAAGTCTGTCATTAAAATGTTACGAAATGTATTGATCTATGAAAGCTGAGGTAACGGACCATATCGACGGTAAATTCAATTAAGAGTGTCTAATAGAGGTGAATAAAACATTATCAATATTATATATTTGTCAGTTCAAGGTTAAATTTTAATTTTTTCCATCTTCAAAATTCATATATTTCATAAACTATACGTTAGAATCAGCTAAAAATCCGCGCATAACTTTGAGCCACCATTTTACAATCGAGTACCGAATTTCAACTCGATCGACTTCGTATGAGGCGTAAATAGACAATGGAACATGCGCGCTAACGCTCTTTTATATATAAATATATATTTTTTTTCGATTTTGGTATTGAGTTTGAAAGCTTGGATATCGTATTAAAATTTCATAGACTCCAATAAAAAATATTCTATTTATTTTTTTTCATGTAACAATCTTGCCTAGATTTCACTTCAAAAACCTTAATGCACTAATGACATCACCCATTGCGGTTCAGTCATTAAATTAGCTTCAGCTGAATAAACTAGATCAAATCACTAGCACCAAACTCCAAGAATCCAGACCTGTTATTATCCCTCACCCATCTTTCGTTCTTCATGATGCCAGCCATTGGGACTGAAAAAGACGATATTTTTTAATTAGTTCATCCCTGCAAATCAAGCTCCCCGCAATCGCCATCTAGGGATGTCGAAGCACGCAGATTGTGGTCGTTAAAATTAGCATTTTGCTTGATAATAAAGCTTGAGACATAAATTTGAATATTTTCGTCGTATTGATGTTTTTTGGTGCTCTTGTTCCTCGGAACAGAGTGCTTATCAATTTGCCCAAATGTCTGTAATTTTCGAATTTTTGGTCTCAAACGATTTGGTTCGACTCACTGATCAAGAATCCGTGGTCGAAATCAATTCTGTCCGGCCGTCCTTTAACACGATAACTCTCGAATGAAAAGAGTCAGAGTATTGCAATTTTCAGGGCAGGTTTGGAGCATAAATATCTCGGACGAGTTCGTTAACGGGCGATATCCACCTTGCGGTTTCGGAGTTATGGCCGTTTTTAATAAAAATATTTTTTACGAATATTTCAGAAACCGATCACTCGATCAATCTGAAATTCATCATCAGATTGTGAAATAATGACCTTTATACGCATGCGAAGTTTTGTATTGATCGGGTAGCCGTAAAATGTGAAAAAAAAATGGTTTCAATTTGTTTCTACAATAACTCTAAAAGAGAATGAGCTAGGCAGTTGAAATTTTCAGAGTAGATTTGAGAGATAAATATCTCGGTTGAGTTCGTTAGTTTTTAAAATAGGCCAGATGGTTTCGGAGTAACAAAAAAAATAGTTTTTTTAACTAACATATTTCAACTTCAATTTTTTTCTTAAGATGCAGTTCCACCATAAAAATCCATTGATATCATTTTCAATACTAACATGCTAATACATCCAGAGATATGATTTTTCGAAATTTCAATAATGAATCGTACTTCTATGTTTTCACAGAATGCTATAATTATTCTATCTATGAATTATTATATGATCTATGTTTATACTCGTACATGTCATCCTGTTATAAGAGAGAGTCAAATTCATTTCAGCTATTTTAATTTGATTTCTTCCATGGTGCAGTCGTCATTCTTAGATTGCTCATTTAATATTGATATCCTTGTACATCGAATCTTTTATAGATATACATGTGTTTATTGTGAACGAACATTTTGAGGATCGTCTGGAAAAATATGGTCTACTGTAATGGTTGAAACTTTTCTTTATCTCCCCAATATCTCCAACAATATAGATCTGATCAACTCCAAACCTAGAACTCGGCTGTTCTGAATCCTGAGTAGAAACTTTCTTTTAAATGTTCTGTATCGTTGATCCCCCTTTAGAGATGTCTGACGACTATAGTTAAGCTCAACGTTATATCTATGCTTCCTAGGCAATTAGGTTATAACTAATAAAGCTGGTTTTTGGAGGTATAATAAAAATTCCTCTGATTACAAATCCATACAATTCATTGATTCTAATAAAAATCGACCTCGTGAATTTTGAAATTATAATGTTCACAAAAAAATTATCTTCTAGTGAAAGAGTCCTGTCCTCCTCGAGGATTCGATTACCACTACCAAAAAAGTGGTAATAATATTTCCCCCAAAAAAAGTCTACTGGTTAGCCATGAAATTTTGACACATTTCACCGTGTATATTTTGAAAATGTTAGGTTATGGTCATTTTCCTGTCAAATAGCTACGCAACGTTGCCATCACTACATAAAAGTCGCAGTAATTACGTCTTTTTCACAATGTGAATTTTCTTGGGAAAAATAATGAATTTGAGAAGGTATTATGTGAATTCAACAATTCCAAATACCAGGTGACTGTTGAAGAAAATGTTTAATCTGTTGTGATTATGAAAATATTTCACGTATATGAACTTACTGGAAGATTCAGTTATGCTATTTTCTAGTACGGAAATCAAGGATCAAGTGTTGAAATTTTAAAGAAAAATGATGGATACAGTAGTCCATTTTCTTGTGATAGTTCATTTGAAAAATTGGCTCAAGCCCTGTGGACAGGTGCTTTGGCGCTCTTGTTCAAACGTTGATAAATCATATCTCCGAACTTATCGGTCTCTGGAAATTATATAAATGGATTCTTACAATAGATCTGCATGATGAAAGAAATTGAATTCAAACAGACCGCTTCTCCCCAACAACGAACTTATCCAAGATATTCATTCCTCAAATCTACTCTGAAAATTATAATTATATCATTTTAAATTTAGACAACATTGCAGTTTTGTTTTTAATGGAGATATTCTGAATCCAATTTGATTATGTATCTTACCAGAAAATATATTTCCATCATCATATATATTATCCACGGGCATTATATTATAACCTTAAAAGTATAATATCATATCATCATCATAATTCTACGATAGCTGAGGTTATTTCATTGGTCATTTCGCATTCAATCATACTTTGTTTTCTAGAACAGGAGGTGTAATTTATTTCAAGAATAACGAACCAGAAATAATTTTGACATTTATCTCGCATAGTAAAATAAGATGACATGTAAGACACAGATCATATAATAATTCATAGATAGAATAATTAAGTACAGCGTACAGCATTCTGTGGGAACATAGGAGTACGATTTATTTTTGAAATTTTGAAAAATCATATCTCCAAAAGAATCAGCTTTTTAGAGTTGAAAATGCTATCAATGGATTCTTATGGCAAAATTTTATCTTGAAAAAAGTTGAATCTGAAATTTGTAATGTAAACAAAAATGAATTATTTTCGTTACTCCAAAACAAGCAAGCCGATAACGGCCAACGATAAACCGAGATATTTGTTTCCCAAACCTAATCTGAACATTTCAATTGTCTAGCTCATTCCGTTCAAGAGTTATCGTCTCTACGACTGGCCGGACAGAATCGATTTTGACCAGGGATTATTAATCAGTGAGTCGAACCAAATCGTTTAAGACCATTTTCATCCAAATATTCGAAAATTATACAGATATTTGGGCCAATTGATAAGCAGTATGTTCCGAGGAACAAGAGTGCCAAAAACCAGAATTCTCAAATGTTGGTAGTGAGGGAAATTGTTTTTGTGCACAACTGTAACTTTCTATTCAGAAATGTTATCATTTTCATGTTTATTGCAAAAATCAAATTAGAAAAAAATTAAATTATATGATCACAATATTCTTTATAAAATTCTCGCGAATATTCCCAAAATTATATTATAATAATACTGAACTCATTTGCCTTCAAGATTTAACTCAGAGAAAATGATTACTGCTGAGATGTTGAATAATAATCATTAAAGCATACTGTGTGAGGTATATTCATCATTAATGGTTTCTTTCTGTGTTTTCTCTCCCAAACTCTGAAAAATATCTATAAAATAAAAAATTAATTATTTTGTGATTTGCTTCTGCCTTAGAAACACAAGATATTTATCAGAAGCAATCATACGAACAATGTTGCCTAACAAATAACAACGAAACAACATCAACGAAGAAACAACTATATCGAAACGTTTCGGAGTCTATATCAGACTCCTTCGTCAGACGTTTTACGAAAATCTTCAGGATTATTTTGTTGATAGTTATTCTGAAATTCGAGAATTGTCATAATTCATTTATGACAACTCAATTTTTATTTGAGTTTAAGATGTTGCCAAGGCGTTCGCGGTGAATAGTTTGAACATCTATTTCATTAACATTCATAATTTTTTTGCTACATTTTAGTTTTTGATATTGTACCAAATTTCGATATTCACTTGATTTTATTTTTTTCTAATTTGTCTTTTGCAATTAACATGGAAGTGGTAACATTTCTCGATAGAGAATGACGAGACCTTTCAAACGATGTATCACAAGCCCATACTTCCTGTTTGAAAAATTCAGGGTTGTACCTGTCTTTCGAAGGGGCTTGAAGGTAGGGTTCGAATTTTTATGAAGAAGAATGACAATTCAAAATTTAAATTTGACGTGTTTCGGGATTTTCCTCAAATATGTACACGTACGTACAGCAACCAAGGAAATGAATTTATTCCATTTGGCTTTTCCACACTGTATATGTGCTATAACTGTGAATAGTATTCAAACAATGAATATAGGAAAAACATGTGACGGTGAATCATAAGTATTCTGACCTCTTTTCACTCCCGCTTCCTAGTAAGATTAACAATATCTCTTATATTATTCACCTTGTCTCTATGGCATTTAGGTATATCATCATATTCTATTCCTCCCATCAACATACGCTTCTGTGTTTATAAACCATTTCAAGCTAGTTCTTCTTCACGTGTTATGAATCAATCCACCTTAACCATATTATTTAATTTAGTTCATAACACAGATATAATTATTCTAGATAAATATACGAGTCGAATCGAAGATATTTATTCTTTATAAAATAAACTTTACCGTCTTTCATTTGGTGCAATTTTCAGTAACTAGGAGCCTAAATTCGATCTAATAATCTTACTATTCATAAATAAACACAACTCGTCAATTGCTTAAAATGTTATTGTGAATTCTGCCTGTTAAATAAATAACCTGGGAGCGTTGGTGGAATAGTTGAGAATCTTCCGAAAACCTGTGAAACGGATAATCATTATATACTGAGTCATTGATATGCATGGAAATCTCCTATAGCGAAAGATAGCTGGCTAAAAATGTTAAAACATAAAAGGAATTAAGATTTTTTTTCAATCTATGGCAATGAAGAAAATTAGTTCAAGTAATTACGTGAAGTCATTGAGTGAGCTTTTGCGCGCATGTTCTGTCGTCTACTCTACTCTATTGGAGACTATTGGAGAACTATTTAGCATCGATATATACCGTTTTCTCAGCTTTTTGGCGCTCTAGTTCCTCGGAACTGAGTGCTTATCAATTTGCCCAAATGTCTGTAATTTTTGAATTTTTCGATGAAAATGGTCTTAAACGATTTGGTTCGACTCACTGATCAAGAATCCGTGGTCGAAATTCATTCTGTCCGGCTGGTCCGGCCGGCCGGCCGTAGGCACGATAACTCTCGAACGGAATGAGCTAGACAGTTGAAATTTTCAGAGTAGGTTTGAGAGATAAATATCTCGGCTAAGTTCGCTATTGGGCAAAATCGGGCAGAAGGTTTCGGAGTAACAAAAAAAAAATTTTTTTTTTACATAACAAATTCCAAATTAAATTTTGTCAATACGCAGTTTTAACATAAAAATCCAAAATGATATTATTTTTAACTCTAACAAGCTAATACCTTCGGAGATATGATTTTTCAAAATTTCAATAATAAATCGTATTTCTACGTTTTCACAGAATTATATAATTATTCTATGTATGAATTGTCATATTGTCAACTTATTGTCTAATTCCTTGCTAATAGTTGGTTCGAGAAACGTCAAAATCGACTTAGAGAGACAAGCGTAAAAAACCGTCAAAAAAACCCCCATGTGGCGATTTTATGTCGAAAAGTGAAAATTAAGAATATATATCCCAGGTAAGTACCGACGTTTTATTCTAATATCGGAGATCGACAAGATCGTACGAGGAGCCCGATAGCCGGTTGGTCTAGTCCGTCGGGTTTTCGGTTTCGGAACGAGAGAAGGCGGGCTCAAATTCCGGAAAGGGAATTACACTTTTTGGCGCTCTAGTTTCTCGGACTGAGTGCTTATCAATTTGCCCAAATGTCTGTAATTTTTATTTAAGATGCAGTTTCACCATTAAATTCCATCGATATCATTTTCAACTCCAACAAGCTAATACTTTCGGAGATATGATTTTTCTAAATTTCAATAATGAATCGTACGTACTTCTATGTTTTCACAGAATGCTATAATTATTCTATCTAAGCTTTATTATATGATCTGTGTTCATACTCGTACATTTCATCCTGTTCTATAAGAAAGAGTCAAATTCATTTCAGCTATTTTAATTTGATTTCTTCCATGGCGCACTCATTCTCAGATTGCTCATTTAATCTTGATAAATAAACTATTATTTGAATTTAATTTCCTTTATGAAGCAGTTCTTTCATAATAATACATTGATTTAATTCCCAACTCTGAGAAACCAATACTTTCGGAGATATAATTTGTCTGTTTGAACTAGAGCGCCAGAAAGCTCCTGTCCACAGGGCTTGAACCCATTTTTTAATATACGAATACATTTCAAACCATTTCAATGACATACTTCAGTAGAGATGATCACAACATTTTTAATTCGGACATATGTATTCTATTAGAATTGAAATACGAAAGAACTTACGCAAATCCAGGATACGATATTCACTAAATACCGCGAAAATTAGTGGGTCGGCATTCTACAAGTAATAACCGAGTTTTAATTGGATCAGATTTGTATATTTTGAGTTATAGAGGAAATAACAACAAATTTTCAGATGAGAATATCTCCAAAACAAGTTGGCCAATTATGCCACTTGACGAACTTAAATGTTACATTCGGATGCGCAACCTACCCTGAAAATTGCTATCTCTTTGCGTTCTCAAATTATCGTGAGATATATAATATTTTCATTTGTACGGTTCTCACAAAATGTCACACACTTCTTCATGTAAATATTCTACAACTAGCGTCAATTCGATCGGATCTGTATTTTTTGAGTTATCGAAGACGTAATATTCCAGATGCATGGGTATAACTCCGAAACCATTGGGACGATTATGCTCAAAAACAAACTCTCCCTTTCAGATGCGCAACCTACCCTGCTAATGGTCCCTATCTCTTTTCGTTCGAAAGTTATCGAGGCAACGGTATATCCAGCTACTGAACTCACACAAGGCTGCTCGGATCTCCAAAATTATAGATCCAATAGTAATCAAACTTGGAACTTGGCAGTAGAGTTAGGTTTTGAAGGTTCTCACAAAATTTCAGCTATCACGGTCCACGGACGGATATTCAGATATAAAGAATTTCTTTGAATGATATTCAATGATTTTTTAAAAAATTTCTAGGAATACGATCCTCACGAAATTTTGCGAGAATTTTTGCGTTTACATTCCACTACTAATAACCATGGTTGAATTGGATAGGTTTAGTATTTTTTGAGTTATTGAACAAATAGTAACCAAATTCAGATGGGTATGACTTCAGAACCGTTTGGCTGATTATGCCAAAATTAAGTAAATAGGTTCAATCAAAAAGTCAATGTTTTAGGACCGAAAAGTTGATGTGCTAATGTTTTATAACTTTTGAGGATTATTATGATGTTGTAAGGTAGATATTATGAGACTACAATAAAGAATTCTCGAGATGGAGTTGTAATGTGGTTCATATGTGAATCTATTGTATGTCTCGTTAAGTATAACAGAAAGGTAGTTGCTGCGTGGATATTATAAAAACGAACATACAGTGTGGAAAAGCCAAATTAAATAAATTCATCATCTTGGTTACTATACATATTTATAGAAAATCCCGAAACATGTCAAATTGTCATTCTTCTTCGTAAAAATGCGAACCCTAACATCAACCCCCTTCGGAAGACAGGTATAACCGAGGGTATAACCATAATTTCTTCAAATAGGAAGTATGGGGTTGTGATACATTGTTTGAAAGGTCTCGTCATTCTGTATCTAGAAATGTTATCACTTTCGTGTTTAATGCGAAAATAAAGTTAGAAAAAAACAAAATCAACCATTTACATTTGGGCGAATTGATAAGCTCTCTGTTCCGAGGAACAAGAGCGCCAAAAAGAAGGAGTACCCACACCGCAATTAATACCGGAAGTAATTAACGAGGTACTAAAAAAAATTAATTTATCCAGTGCCAGCGTGAGAAAATGTAGCAGGAACAAGTTCAACTAGAACCACTGATGAATAATTATGGTAAGTGATTTTGATGAAGGAAGTATCGATCGGGTTGATGAAGGTGAAGAATATTTCGAAAAATGTTTTGAGGTCAAAGTACCTTTTGAGGAACTGGGTGGTAGATCACAAGATTCCACAAACAGCAACGAATATAATGAAATCTAAACAACAAATTGGAAATCTGCCGGAAGATTCGTGAACATTAGGTACTAAAGAGAACACGAAAAATTGAAGTACGCAGTTCACATCGTTCCAGAAGGAATTTCATTAATTTGCCGAAAGCGAGAATTGACGTGTTTCAGACTTCTTGGTCTTCATCAGTGTTCTGTAGGTCTTGATAAATTCAACGGAACTGGGCCATGTGAAGCTACCCATGGCCGGCATATGCGGATATACATAAACGCAAAGGGAAAGGTTGAGGTACTTGTTTTGTCTCATAGATGGTGTGAGCGTTTATATATATCCTCCTACGCCAGTTATGCAAAGCTCATTGGCTTAACGGCTCAGTTTAGTTTAATTCAATAGTTTGATAGATAGGTACATAACACTCATGAAATCCAAGAAGTCTGAAATTCGTTTTTTCTCTCTTTCGGCAAATCAATGAAATCCCCATGTTGTTAATTCGATTTTTGAACTCTTTGCATAAGTATAATAATTATACGGACCCATTTCTAGACCCTATTGGCTGAACGCTCTGAATTTATTGATGAATAAATTGAGACAGACAAATAATTTTATCATTCAAATTTGTATTCTGTCAAGAGACTGTTGTAACTTGGAGGGGAAGGGATGAAGAACAAAAAGTTATATGAAAAACATCCTTCATCATTTTTCGCATCATCAATTAGATCAGAAGTAATCTGCATACGCAGTATAGTCGAATTTAAGCCACTTTACTTCATAATTTTTTTCGAAAATAGCACTTATGTTGAAACATTTCTAATAGTCCCATCATTCGTCAACGATCATAAACTACCAACACTATCATATATATTTCCTACTGTATATAAGGGCACTAAGGGATACATATTACAGAGAAGATTAAAAATGACCATTAATCAGCACCTCAAGATTACGATAATCAACAACAGTATCCCCCGTTATTACCATTACCATTACGGCGACTAATGGTGATTGCCGATGCGCTATGAATCAGAGTTGGCAACCTACCAAAACGAAATATACGCTCGCCGCTTAGTTAGACCCTTGCATTTTGGTCAGGATATAATGTTCCTTCTGGTTGATCGCTACATACATGATTTGTCTCTGCTGTAAATGCATCATACTAACGATTCGGTGGAAGGAATAGGAGAGTAAATCATTCAAGATCATTAATCAATTCGGGAAACTCTAGAAATTCAGTTTTTCCGAAATTAAAGCCTTTTAAGCTCTTAATTCTGCTGAAATAGCTTCATACGTTCTGGGGCTATGAAATGGATAAATTCAATATCCGCATATGTTGAAATTCTTCATGTTACCGGTCACACCGGTATAATCCTGGGATATTTCAATTGAAAATAAGGCAGTCGACATTCTAAGCATGTTTTTTTGGCGCTCTAGTTCCTCGGAACTTCCACATTACGTTGTGTATAATGATATCCACTTTTTGTATTATATTTCTAATTTGATTTTGTCCTTGTAAATGAATATTGAAATTAAGGCAGCCTTTAATTCAACAGCTTTTTCATATTCCAAGGTATTAGGTATAATTTTCATGTAGAAAATGTTTTCCACATTACGTTGTATATGATGCTGATCTGTTTTGGCAACTCTTGTTCCTTGGAACAGAGTGCTTATCAATTTGCCCAAATGTCTGTAATTTTCGAATATTTCGATGAAAATGGTCTTAAACGATTTGGTTCGACTCACTGATCAAGAATCCGTGGTCGAAATTCATTCTGTCCGGCCGGTCCGGCCGGCCGTAGGCACGATAACTCTCGAACGGAATGAGCTAGAGAGTTGAAATTTTCAGAGTAGGTTTGGGGGATGAATATCTCGGCTAAGTTCGTTACTGGGCAAAATCGGACAGAAGGTTTCGGAGTTATAAAAAAAAAATTTTTTTTTACAAAACAAATTCCAAATTAAATTTTTTTTAATAAGCAGTTTTATCATAAGAATCCATTCATATCATTTTTAACTCTAACAAGCTAATACTTTCGGAGATATGATTTTTCAAAATTTCAATGTAAATCGTATTTCACAGATTGATATAATTATTCTATGTATATTCTATGTATGAATTGTCATAAAGTCAACTTGACAGAAGGGAATATTTTAACTTCAAGAATATTGGGGTTGAAATACTCGTATTTTAGCGATGCAACGGGGACCTCACCCGAAAATGTTTGAAAATATTACGTAAATATTGAAAGCATAATTCTGTAGTTCGAGAGAGGAGGAGATTTTGTGAACGTAGATCAGGAAATTTTTGATCGATTACAAGATAATTTATTATTATTTATCTTCTTTTATACATGTTTTATGGAATACCTACTATTTCTAGGTACTTTAAACCTGTTTTGGGCAATTGTCATACGAAACTTGTTTTTTTGGCGCTCTAGTTCCTCGGAACAGAGTGCTTATCAATTTGCCCAAGTGTCTGTAATTTTGGAATTTTTGGCTGAAAATGGTCTCAAATGATTTGGTGCGACTCACTGATCAAGAATCCGAGTGCGAAATCGATTCTGTCCGGCCGGCCGACCGGCCGTAGGCACGATAACTCTCGAACGAAAGGAGTTAGCGGATTGAAAATTGCAAGGTGGTTTTGGATCGTAAATATCTCGGACAAGTTCGTTAATGGGCGAAAACCATCAAGGGGTTATGGCCGATTTTAGTAAAAATATTTTTGATGAATATTTCCGAAACCGATCACTCGATCTATCTGAAATTTAGCACCAAATTGTAGAACCATGACCTTTATACGCATGTAAAGTTTTGTATTGACCAGATTACCGCAAAGTGTAAAAAAAAAATTGAAAATGTGGTGCAGTTCTCATTCTCAGGATTGCTCATTTAATCTTGATAAATAAACTATTATTTGAATTGAATTTCCTTTATGATGCAGTTCTATCATATGAATACATTGATATAATTCCCAACTCTGAGAAACCAATACCAGATATAATTTGTCTGTTTGAACTAGAGCGCCAGAAAGCTCCTGTCCACAGGGCATGTTGTAGGAAACAGCTTGTTATTTCTACAAAAGTCTATAATTTTCGACTTTTTTGCCGGAAATGGTCTCAAACGATTATGTTCGACTCACTGATGAAGAATTCGAAGTCTAATTAGAATCTGTACGGCCAGCCAACGGTAATCTTCGAAAGGATAGAGGGAGCAACTCGAAATTTTCAGAATGGGACGGTTGAGTTAGTTGATGGACATAATAGGCCAAACGGTTTCAGAGTTGAAATTTTGTTTAAAAAAATGGGTTCAAGCCCTGAGGACAGGAGCTTTCTGGCGCTCTAGTTCAAACAGACAAATTATATCTCCGAAAGTATTGGTTTCTCAGAGTTGGGAATTAAATCAATGTATTCTTATGAAATAACTGCATCATAAAGGAAATTAAATTCAAATAACAGTTTATTTATCAAGATTAAATGAGCAATCTGAGAATGAGAACTGCACCATGGAAGAAATCAAATTAAAATAGCTGAAATGAATTTGACTCCTTCTTATAGAACAGGATGAAATGTACGATTATGAACACAGATCATATAATAAAGCTTAGATAGAATACTTTTAGCATTCTGTGAAAACATAGAAGTACACTGCTCAACAATTGATAGGGATCACTTACTTTTTCTAAATTTATTTCTGAATTATTCGCTCCAAGATTATAAATTTAGTCAGATATCAGAGTATTTTCAGTTGATAATATGGTTCACTTGAGAAAAGAATGAAAAAATGGAAAGTAGTAGAGAAAAAAAGACTTTATTAGGAACACTCAAAATTCTGTGTTTGAATAACATAAAAATTTTATGATGACACCACAAGAAGGCTGAAGTTTCGGTTAAGCTAGTACCTAGTTGGCCCCCCACGAGCTCGTCTCAAGCATTCTACCCTACGAGGCATACTTTCAATCAAACGATTTATAAAATTTTGGGGCAAATTCGTCCAAATATCCCGTAAAGCGTTAGAAAGGTCCTCCAGGTTATTGATCGGTTGTTCTAAGGTTGACAATTGTCTAGACATCTCAGACCAGACATGTTCGATGCAATTCATGTCTGGAGAGCGAGCTGGCCAGTCCATCCTATCAATAGCATGAGTTTCTAGCGCTTCATTAACCAGACGACTACGGTGTGGACGGGCATTATCGTCAATTAAAATGAAATTCTCGCCCAAGGCAGCCGCAAACGGAACAATTATGGGTTCAATAATCATATCGTGATATCTCTGGCTGGTCATTGTGGTGTTCTGCAGAACAACCAACTCTGTGCGTTGGTTCAAACAAATGCCTCCCCATACACATATAGAACCTCCGCCAAAAGCTGTTGTGGGTACCATAAACTGTTCTGCATACCTTCGACCTCTTTCCCTCCAAGCAAGAATACGTCCATCGGAGTTGACCAAACGAAATCTAGACTCATCCGTAAATAAACATCGGCTCCAATCTTCAACTGTCCAATTGCGGTGCTCCTCAGCCCATTGCCGTCGATGAACCCGGTGTTCCCTATTCAAACGGGGATGTTGTACCCTCCTACGTGCTCTCAAACCACGAACATGTAGTCGTCGTCTTACAGTCTGGTTCGAAATTAGAACTCCTGTTGCAACTCTCAGTGATCTATTGAGCCGCGACGCCGGGTAAGTGGGATTTCACCTAGCATTGAGGACCAAAAGACGATCTTGGGCAGCTGTTGTACTGCGCTGCCGACCTCCCCCATGAACATTAGCTACTGAGTCGTTTTGGATGAACCTATTCCAAGCCCGACTCACGACACTTTGCGAAACATTCAACCGCCGGGACACTTCTCGCTGGGACAAACCATCCCCTATCCACCGTATGATTTGGTCCAGTTGCACAGGAGCCAAACGTCTTCTCGGCATGACTGATAAGCTAATATTGTTCTCATTTCTTCAATTATTGTCACCTTATGTGTTTGAACGAGAGAAAAAAACAGATTTAATAACAAATACCACATTGCTTTTCACTCCACATGTAACAGCCTACAGATAATAATCGATTTTGTGAACAAGAGCCGATGAAGTGAGGAAAAATTTGATATAATCAACTCAAAACATCTTAATTTTTCCTTAGAGAACATATAATGTACAGATATTCACGAGATAACTTGAAAAAAATACAAATGAAGAGAAGTTCATAAGTGATCCCTAGCAATTGTTGATCAGTGTACTTACGATTCATTATTGAAATTTAGAAAAATCATATTTCCGAAAGTATTAGCTTGTTGGAGTTGAAAATGATATCGATGGATTTTAATGATGTAACTGCATCTTAAATAAAAATTACAGACATTTGGGCAAATTGATAAGCACTCAGTTCCGAGGAACTAGAGCGCCAAAAAGTCCCGCCTTAATCTCTCGTTCCGAAACCGAAAACCCGACAGCGTAGACACATGCACCGGCTATCGGGCTCCTCGTACGATCTTGTCGATCTCCGGTATTAGAATAAAACGTCGGTACTTACCTGGGATATATATTCTTAATTTTCACTTTTCGACATAAAATCGCCACATGACGGTTTTTTACCCTTGTCTCTCTAAGTCGATTTTGACGTTTCTCGAACCAACTATTAGCAAGGAATTAGACAATGTCATATCTCAGGAAAATAAGTTGACATTATGACAATTCATACATAGAATAATTATATAATTCTGTGAAAACGTAAAAATACGATTTTTTTTGAAATTTTGAAAAATCATATCTCCGAAAGTATTAGCTTGTAAGAGTTAAAAATGATATCATTGGATTCTTATGATAAAACTGCGTATTTAAAAAAATTTAATTTGGAATTTGTTTTGTAAAAAAAAATTTTGTTTGTTACTCCGAAACCATCTGTCCGATTTTGCCCAATAACGTACTTAGCCGAGATAATTATCTGCCAAACCTATTCTGAAAATTTCAACTCTCTAGCTCATTCCGTTCGAGAGTTATCGTGCCTACGGCCGGCCGGCCGGACAGAATGAATATCGACCACGGATTCTTGATCAGTGAGCCGAACCAAATCGTTTAAGACCATTTTCATCGAAAAATTCGAAAATTACAGACATTTGGGCAAATGGATTAGCACTCAGTTCCGAGGAACTAGAGCGCCAACAATTCAGATCTGAGTGAATTGGAACTTAGTAACAAGTTGCAGAATGCAATTGACTTATACGAAATTTCGTCTGGAAAATTTTTAAAAGATGGGTTCAAGCCCTGTGGACAGGTGCTTTCTGGCGCTCTAGTTCAAACAGACAAATTATATCTCCAAAAGTATTGGTTTCTCAGAGTTGAGAATTATATCAATGTATTCTTATGATAGAACTGCATCATAAAGGAAATTCAATTCAAATAATAGTTTATTTATCAAGATTAAATGAGCAATCTGAGAATGAGAACTGCACCATGGAAGAAACCAAATTAAAATAGCTGAAATGAATTTGACTCTCTCTTATAGAACAGGATGAAATGTACGAGTATGAACACAGATCATATAATAAAGCTTAGATAGAATATTTATAGCATTCTGTGAAAATATAGAAGTACGATTCATTATTGAAAATTAGAACTTCATCTTAGCAGAAATTGAATTCAAACATCATAGAAGAATTTAAATTCAACAAGAGTGCCAAAAATTATCAATCCAAAACCAATAGACGAATTCTACCCAACAACGAACTCATCCGAGATATTCATTCCTCAATTCTATGATGAACGATAATATATATATTTCCTCAAATCTACTCCAATTCCAATACACCAATATTCCAGTTTTGTTTTTAGTGGAGATATTCTGAACTCAATATTATTAACTTACCGGCATGAAAATATCAACCAACAAAAAGTATTGATATTATATTAGAATTCTCATATTTATAGGATTGCTGGAATGAATGACAATGAGACAACGTCATGTCTCACGAAAATAATCTGACATTATAACAATTCATAGAATACCCACAGAATAATTCTATCATTGTGTGAAAACGTAGAAATACGATTTACATTGAAATTTTGAAAAATCATATCTCCGAAAGTATTAGCTTGTTAGAGTTAAAAGTAATATGAGTGGATTCTTATGGTAAAACTGCTTATTGAAACAAATTTAATTTGGAATTTGTTTTGTAAAAAAAATTTTTTTTTTGTTACTCCGAAACCATCTGTCCGATTTTGCCCAATAACGAACTTAGCCGAGATATTTATCCCCCAAACCTACTCTGAAAATTTCAACTGTCTAGCTCATTCCGTTCGAGAGTTATCGTGCCTACGGCCGGCCGGACGGCCGGACTTGCCGGACAGAATGAATTTCGACCACGGATTCTTGATCAGTGAGTCGAACCAAATCGTTCAAGACCATTTTCATCGAAAAATTCGAAAATTACAGACATTTGGGCAAATTGATAAGCACTCAGTTCCGAGGAACTAGAGCGCCAAAAATTATTAATAAATATTCTGTGTTCCAGAAACTATTCCTCCGATATCGCTGAAATTTGTGAGAGCCTTTAAAACCTACTTCCACAGCCATGTTCCAAATTGGAACACGATCAGATCTATATTGTTGGTGTTGTTGACAAAATACTGAAAACTGAGCAGTGTTGGGAGAGTTCAGTATCTGGATGGGTGAGCATTAGCACGATAAATTTCGAACGAAAAAAGTCAGCGACATGAAATTTCAGGGTGGATTGCGCATCCGAATTTGTTGTAATTTTGTTTTCAAACAATACAGATCCGATTGAACTGGAAGTTGGTAACGAGTTGTGGAATACCGATACAAAAGAATTTCGTGAGAATCGTATCACTAAAAAATTTGCTTTAAATACCCTTTATCTCAGAAACTATACGTCCGATGTCGCTGAAATTTTGCGAGAGCCACCAAAATATAAGTCTACAGCCAAGTTAAAACAAAAAACACCATTGGATCTTTGTTGGAGTTATTGAAAATATTCTGGAAACCTAGCAGCGTTGGGCGAGTTCAGTATCTGAATGGGTGACCTTTGCCACGATAACTTCCGAACGGATAGAGATAAGTTAGTTAATGGACATAATCGGCCAAACGGTTTCGGAGTTGAAATTTTGTTGTAGCTAGTTGTAAGATACTAATACAAAAGACGTTTGTGAAAATTTGAGGATCGTGTTACTAGAAAACTTCATCAAAACTATGAAAAAATATTCTTTATCTTAGAATCCTTCCGATATCGCTTTTGTGGGAGCCTTTAAAACTTACTCCTACTGCCAAGTTGCAAATTTGAACACTATCGGATCTACATTGTTGGTGTTATTGAAAAAATACTGGAAACCGAGCAACATTGGACGTCTTCAGTGTCTGGTTGAATGACCGTTACCACGATAACTTTTGAACGGATTATTCCAGAAACTATTTGTAAGATTCCGCTGAAATTTTGCATACACCTCTTTCCCTGAGTTTTATTTTTCCAATATTTTCAAAAATAAAAATCAGATCGAATTGAAATCTAGTACTCGTGTGACAAAATACGGCTTGAAGTATGCCATATTTGGTGAGGGTGAGTGAGGTATGAATAGACAGAAGAACATGAGCATAAACGCTCCTGACTTCAAGTCAGTGCTTTTAAAAAAAAATTATAATTATATATTATACTTACTTTCAGATAGATAGATTTTCAGAGTCATTATTTTGTAAAGCTATATTTATTACGCTCTTATGCAAGAATATTTTTACATGTACATATCATTTTTAATTTTAAACACTGATAATTTCTACTTTTAAATTACTCGATGACCAAGAATTCAAACATAATCACGCTTGCATCACATCATTTTTCAATGATGTACATGTTTTTGCCATGATCATACCTGCTGTGGAAAATAATCTTTCAACAGGTACGGATGTAGCCATCAATAAATCATCGGCCATCTTGGAAAGTGTAGGAAGAACTTTTTCATCACTCTCCACCAATGTAAAATATTTTGATTCCTATTTGCTCTTTCTAAAAACAAATATTCTTCAAACTCAGCTTTCCAATATTTCGAAAGTGTTGTTGATGTTTTAAATATGCTATCGATGTCGATACATTTTTCAATAGAATTGAACAATTTGGTATAGTTTTCAAAGAATACCTTCCCAGTGGGTAGATCATTGAGTGTGTTCTTGGCGTATTCCTCATAACACTCCTCGAATAGTTTCATTTCTGTTTTATTATACGTAGTTCCACAGATGTATATACAATAATTGTTCACATCTTTACTACAAGGTTGCGTTCAGAATCAACATAGGATGCGTCCGACGTATAGAGCGCGATTGTTTTCTGTGGTTAGTCATATTCAGCCCTATTCTGTGTGTTCACCCGACGTCGCCGTGTAGGTTCACCCGACGTCGATTCCGAACGGGTTGGGTACGCACCGGACAACGTCCGACGTTGATTCCGAACGCAACTCAAGAAGCGCAAGAGAATAAATTTCTCCAGATGTTCAGATAGAGACGAAATTTTCAAAGCATTGGGATTTAGGGGCAATAAAAGTTGTCCTTTAAGTATTGAATTTATAATGGCATCCGTTTTTTGGTTGTGAATTCTATTTTTTCTTGCAAAATAATCTCAATTATCGCAAGGTCATAACGAATTAATAATCTTCTAAGAAATCTTGTATTTCTAGAACGATCGATGCATAATATAGACAAAATATATTGATAATTATAGTGGAAACTCTTCATATTCAATTGTTTTCTGTGGGTGTTGGAAAAAGTCGAGTCGTATATGAAACTTCAACTTCAACTAAATTTCAGATTGATATACCTTAAACGAAATTAAATGTCGCATTAGAATGCACAAACTACTCTAAAAAGTCGCTGTGTCCGTCCTCAAGTTATCGTGAGATAAATAATATTTTATAATGATTTTTTTCGATTTTTTAGTTATACTATCCTTACAAAATTTCGTGAACTTCTTTGCGTCAGTATTCTACAACTTCTTACCAAGTTTCAATTCGATCGGATTTATATTTTTTGAGTTATCGAGAAAATAATATTCCAGATGGATATTACTCTGAAACTCTGATACCAATCAATGATCATAACTGTCCCATTCGGATGCGTAAATTGCAAGTCGCTATCTCTTTCCCTTCGAATGTTGTCGTGGCAACGGTCACTACTGAAATCACACAATGCTACTGAAATCTCCAACAATATAGATCCGATCGTGTTGAAATTTGTAACTTGGCTGTATGGATATATTTTGAAGCTTTCTGTAAAATCAGTGATATCAGACGGATAGTTCCTGAGATTTGCAATGATTTTTTTTTATTTTCTAGTGTAAGGATCCTCACGAAATTTAGTAAAAATTTGCACGTCAGCAATCTACAACAATTACTATGTTTGAATTAGAGTTAGAGGAAATAAAAATCAAATTTCAGAAAGAAATAACTTCCGAACTGTTTGACCGATTATGCCTATTAACAAACTCAAATGTTGCATTAGGATGCTCAATCTACCCTGAAAATTGCAAGTTGCTGTTTCTTTCCATTCTCAAGTTATCGTGAGACGAATAATATTTTTCAATCATTTTTGTTCGTATGTTCTGGGGAACATCGCGCTATAGTTTTGCTCAAATGTGAAATTTAATTAAGTGGCCGTTGCCACGATAACTTGAGAACGGAAAGAGCTAGCCACTTGAAATTTTCAGGATAGGTGGCGCATCCCAATACGACGGACAAGTTCGTTAATTGGTATAATCAGCCCAATGGTTTCCGAGTAATAATTTTGTTTTCAACCTAAATAAATCCGATCGAATTTAAACTTGGTGAATAGTTGTAGAATATAGACCTAAGCACGTTTGTGAAATTTTGTGAGAATCGTATCGCTAGAAAATTATTAAAAAATATTTTGGTGTCACGATAACCTGAGAACGGAAAAAGATAGCGGCTTGAAAATTTCAGGTTAGGTTGTGCATCTGAATGCGACATTTGAGTTTGTTTATGAGCATAATCGTCGAAACGGTTTTAGAGTTATAGCCATCTGAAATTTTCTGAAATTTGGTTGTTTTTTGTTCCTCATTAACTCGAAGAATACAAAACAGATTGAATTCAAACATGGTTATTAGTTGTAGATGCCAACGCGAAAATTCTTGCAGAATTTCGTGAGGATGGTATAACTAGAAAATTAAAAAAAAAAAAATTAAAAATAATTGAAAAAAATTCTATATATCATAAACTATTCGCCCGGCATGGCTGAAATTTTGGAAGAGCCTTCAGAACCTAACTCTACTGCAGAGTTTCAAGTTTGAACATGATCGGATCTATATTGTTGGAGAACCGAGCAGCCTTTTGTGAGTTCGGTAGCTGGATGCGAATCGTCGTATGATATGTTGTCTATGGTCGTATTTTTGCGAGAACCTTCAAAACATATTAATGTCATGATGACATATTTTTGCGCGTATGTTATGGGAAAATCGTGTTACTTCATCACAAATCTATGGGAGATGATAGCCCTACATTAGCGGTCAGACCTGGTTTTGAAAGAGATCCTCCTTAGGAGGAGGCAACTAAATATTGAAGGGATTTCTATGAACAAGAGTGAATATCTTTGAGAAATAGAGAAGGCGATTCTTCTTCAAGAGATCCATGTGCCTTCAGAGGAGTATATTTGCGAGAGGGGACTTTTGAAAGGTTATGTATTATTTTTAATATGATATCGCTGAAATTTTGCTAAAGGCTTCTGATCTTGTAAGGTGAGAGGCTCATTTGTGGATATTACATCTCGTGATGGGTAGAGAGGAATTTTAGGGCGGTTTTCTATCACTAATGAGAATATATCTTTATGTTTCACCTCATCACCTTTAGATCTATCAATGGACATTTATTGGTTAAGAATAAGTAATTGAATATTACTGGAATTCAATTGAATTTCATTCAATATGTTAGTAACTAAACTTATAATTTTCTTTACTTTGATTATTTAAATATGACATTAATTCCAGTAATATTTTTCAAGAATAATTATGTATTCTTCTCCTAAAGAAGAATTGAAGGTAGACAATAATATGTTAATTTTTTCATCATTGCTTTCTATCCCGATTTCACGAAAAAAAAAAATTGGTTCAAGCACTGACGTGAAGTCAGGATCTTTTGCGCGTATGTTCTATTGTCCATTCTCCTGTATTGGACACTTTTAATCGAATTCACCATGGTGAAATCTATTGTCTATTCTCCTGTATTGGACAGCCTTAATCGAATTCACCATGGTAAATTCGATTGAGAGTGTCTAACACAGGAGAACAGACAATAGAATTCACCATGGTAAATTCGATTAAGAGTGTTCAATACAGGAGAATAAAAATACAATAGAACATACGCGCAAAAGCTCCTGAATTCACGAAAAAAAAATTGGTTCAAGCACTGACGTGAAGTCAGGAGCTTTTGCGCGTATGTTCTATTGTCCATTCTCCTGTATTGAACACTCTTAATCGAATTTACCATGGTGAATTCTATTGTCTGTTCTCCTGTATCAGACACTCTTAATCGAATTTACCATGGTGAATTCGATTAAGGCTGTCCAATACAGGAGAATAGACAATAGAATTCACCATGGTAAATTCGATTAAAAGTGTCCAATACAGGAGAATGGACAATAGAACATACGCGCAAAAGCTCCTGACTTCATGTCATGCTTGAACCAATTTTTTTTTATTTTCTAGTGATATGATTTTCACAAAATTGCACATACGTTTTACACTATGTATTCTACAACTACAACTCACTAAGTTTCAATTCGATCGGACATTAATCGTTAAGACATAATGAAAAAGTATTCTTACTGCTCTATCTGTCTGAAAAAATAAGATGTTCAAAGAATGATACCCAAAGTTTGGAAAACATTATAAAATGCATAGCAAGCAATCAACGTGTACAATAATGCAAGCGGGTGGAAGATTAGTTCACCGTACTGGGCTGGCATTTTTTGTTAACGAAACGGCGAAGTGAGCAGCAAAAGAGATACGGGAAAATGTTTTCCTAAATAATGAAAGTTTATGTGCGAGTGGCCAGCTGGTCATCATTGATTAGAGCCTCGACTGGACGGAAGAGTACATCTGGTTGTTCTGATAGCAAACGGTCGAATTTATTTCCAAATTTATACTCTCCCCTTTGCGCTCTCAGCTCGCTAGATTTATTATCGTGATGTATGAAGACTTACTCGTATGGTATCGATCTTGCTTCGAATACACCGAATAGTCTATATGATCCTCCTTGTCGATGGGTTACAGGTAGACGAATTTTGCGTTTGGTATATCATGATTTTATTCGATTCAACAATTTTTTTTATCGATGATGACAGATAATGTGCCGATGACGATGGAGTTACATTCATACATATTTATTGTTGCATTTTTTGTCTTGATCAATTCTATTCCAGGTTTACACAATTAATGATCACCCGTTTGGAGCTTTTTGCGCGCATGTTCTGGGGAACATCCCGTAATCATTTTGCTAACGATTGGGTTCGACTCCCTTCGAGGGCAAATTTGATCATGTCCCGCCGGCCGTCCGTTGCCACGATAACTTGAGAACGGAAAGAGATAGCTACTTGAAATTTTCAGGGTAGGTGGCGCTTCCCAATACGACGCACAAGTTCATTAATCGGCATAATAGGCCCAATGGTTTCCGAGTAATAAATTTGTTTTCAACCAATACAAATCCGATCGAACTGAAACTTTGTTGTTGTAGAATACAAACCTTAAGATATTTGTGAAATTTTGTGAGAATTGTATCACTGAAAAATAAAAAAAATATTATGAAAAAATATTATTTTTGTCACGATAACCTGAGAACGGAAAGAGATTTTTAGGTTCGGTTGTAGATCTGAATGCGACATTTGACTTCGTAAGTAGGCATATTCGGCCAAACGGTTTTGGATCCATCTGAAATTTGGTTGATCCAATTCCATGGTAATTAATTGTAAAGTGCCGACGCAAAAATTCTTGAAAAAATTTCTTGAGGATCGAATCACTAGAAAATGTTTAAAAAGTCATTGAATAAAATTCAATATATCAGAAATTATTCGTCCGGCATCGCTAAAATTTAACGAGACCAAGTTCCAAGTTTGAACACGATATGATCCGAGTAGCCTTGTATGAGCAGGGACGGGCCGAAGCCAAATTTTGGGGGGGGGGGGGGGGAAAGCATCGAAAACTTTCCAACTGTGCATTGAAGGATTAGGGAAACTTTTCCAACTGTTTCGAAATTTTTCCAACTGCTTCGAAATGTTTCCAACTGCTTTGAATGCTTTGAAAACTCCGTTCAACATTCGGGGAAGATCATCAGAAGCAAAAACATTGAAACTTGTTTTCCGAAATTTAAAATGATCTATTTCTATTGTTGAAAGAAAATAACAATCTGCGTACAGATACCGGGTGGCCAACGACAGACGCGGAGCTCGTTTTGAGGCAGTAAAAGGAGATATTTTGAGAATATTTTTTGTGATGTATGTAGCGTGTTAACAAGCAGAATTTAAAATCATTTTCGTATATACACGCTGTGCGAAAGCCAAGATATAGACCAAAGTTACATTTTTTTAAATGTAACACCTAAATGTTGACCTAAAAAATAGAATGGCAAGCTCAAATTATGATGAGTTTCTTCAGATTACTGTATACCTTAGAAGCACCACTTACGAGAAAATGGCGAAAATATGGAGTGCTTTTAAATAGCAATTGATGAAGCAGCCAGTTACGCCAGCAATATAGACAGTATTTTTTCGAGTAGGCATATTGGCTACTCCTATACAGAAAAATAAATTAACTCTGGAATATACAGAGTGATAATAATTCATTTTGGAACTTTAACTACAAATAATGGTCGAAAATTGTTGAGAAACTATCAGGTTTGGATGCGGGAGAACCTTATGAAGATTGCTTCGAAACTAATTTTTACGTTCAACGAGATATAGAAATACCGGATGTGCCATTTGAAATAAGAAAGTTTTTGACCATTATTTGAAGTTGATGTTTGAAAATTACTTATGATCACTATGTATATTCTAGAGGTAATTTTATTTTTCTGTATAGGAATAGCCAATATATCTACTCGAAAAAATACTGTCTGTATCGCTGGCGTAACTGGATTCTTCATTAATTGCTATTTAAAAACCATCCATATTTTAAATTTTTCGCTATTTCCTCGTTAATGGTGCTTCTAAGATATAGGGTGTTACATTTGAAAAAATTTAACTTTGGCCTATATCTTTGTTTTAGAACACCCAGTATATAGGAAAATAATTTTAAATTGTGCTTTTGAACACCCTGCACACATCACAATAAAATATTCTCAAAATATCTCCATTTACTCCCCCAAAACGAGCTCCGTGCCTGTGGTGGGCCACCCGGTATATTTACGTTGCTAAATTCAATAAAAATAAAAGCTTTTCAAAATTCCGCTCGACAGTGAGAAACAGCTCAAATTGGTACCAGATGGTTTGTTTTATGAGCAGTCCCGCATTGGGATAACGCAGAAGAAAATATATAATTTATGTGTTCATATACTACTAATGCAATATAATGATAAATATTATTTTTTGCCGGCTACACTCATTATGCCGAAAACTATTGAATATTGAATTTACGGCAAAAGAATGCGTAAAGGGTACATGGTGTTATTCCATGTTATCCTTTCCCTATTATATGCGTGCTTTGAATTTACCCGGTCAGGCGGTAAAATTCCTTCACATTTTATGACAATTCTTTCCGAAATATTTCAACTACATTGAAATTTTTCCAACTGCTTCGGAATTTTTTCCAACCCCTTCAAAATGTTTCCAACTGCGTTGAAAATTTTCCAACTCCGTCCAACTCCTTCGAAATTTTTTTCAACTGTTGTAATTTTTGCCAACTCCTTCGAAATTTTTCCAACTGTGTGAAAATTTGCCAACTCCTTCGAAATTTTTCCAACTGCTATGAAAATTTACCAACTTCGTTCAACATTGGAGGAGGATCATCCACCCCATTTACCTTGGTAAATTCGTTTAAATATGGTCAATTCCAATTGAGCAATTTGCCGAAGTTTCCTATTAACGTAATCAGACTCTGTCATCTGAATCTTCGTTTTTTCCAATTCATCATGTGATCTCCATGTATTGTACATAAATGTTCTGCTTTTTTATATTTCTGCATGATTCTATTTCTAAAGTAGTTCTTATTTTCCGACATTTTTACTTCTAGTAGTCTCGATGTTTTTCCTGTATACGATTGACTACAAATACAAGGAATATTATATACATTTTTTTTATCTTTTTTTTTCATTAATTGGTTTTGTTTTTGTTAAAAAAAGACCTGTGATAAGTGTATCTATATATCGCTGTGATAGTTTCCTATTGATCTTTCAAATGAATCAAAGCAATAATGAAACTCTTGACGAATATTATTACATATCGAATTGTGAATTTCTTCATTTGAAAGGGAAGTACATTCTTTGCACGTGCTTGTCTGTTAGCAATAAATAGAATTCTCGAAGAAAATTATCACTGCTTATTATTACACGATTTTCATAGCATGTAATTGTGATTCTGTTGATCATTGAACCATGATGCATTGAAACAGAATGCTACGTTGTTAAGAAATCTGTGAATTTTAGCTTGGTGAATAGATTCCAATAAGTTTCTTGTAATGTACAAGTCTAACAATTGGATTACTGCTCATTATCTATGCGCTTTTATGGCATAAAGTTGAGATTCTGGTAAGACATCCAAAATTATCCACATAGTGACTTAGCACAAAGGTATGGGGTATCGCAGGATACAGCAACTAATATCAATATGACATAGTTAGATGTTCTGCATGAAAATGTATTCAAACAATTAAATAAAATCGTATTCAAAATTTTGAGAGGATCGTATGAGTAGAAATTTTTGAAAAGATTATTAAAAACAATTCTGTATCTCAGAAACTATTCGTCAGATATCGCTGACATTTTTCAAGAGTCTTCAAAACCATATTGTACAGCCAAGTTCTATATTTAAACTCGGTTGAATTTTTTTTCCTGGAATTAAACAGCTTTGGGCGAGTTCAGTATCTGGATGGGTGACTGCTCTGGGCTTTTCTGGACAAGATACAGTATTATGGCGTAAGGTTCGTGCTCAAGCCTCGAACCTAGAGCATTACAATTTGTTTTTTATCTAACAATAAATCATGTGTATGAAAAAAGTGTTAGCAGAGGTAAGTGTAACGGGGTACCATATAATTTGATTTGAGCTTAGGGAAAAATCTCAGGAAAAAAAACCCTATCTCCCCGTTAGTGTTGTGATTTATGAAAATTGAAATTGTTAACAAAATATGTTGAAATATTGAATATTGAAGGGCTTCTTTTTCTTTACTATCGCTTCTTCCTTCAACAAGCAGAGAAGTTCCTCCAAGGTACCCGAAACTCAATCTGGAGGAGGAAAAGACAAAAGGAGAAAACGAACAAATTAAAAATGGGATATTCTATATTTTATTAAATAGATTTGAAACTCACTACCCATTCTAAAAAAGATTCAGAAACATTATGAATATCCCTAAAACCATCATTGAATCTATTTATGCGACAATTATCAACTAAATTATCTATGGTATTCTCTGTTTCCCCGCATTCACAACTAGGGATCTCAACTGAGTTCCATCTGAAAAGCATGCTATTGCAACGACCATGACCGGTTCTTAGGCTATTCAGAATAGACCATATTTTCCTTGGAAGATCAAAATCCGGAACTAGATTTGAAGGATCAGAAATTAAATCTTTGCTTATTAACCTGGACGTTTTCGCTCCCCAGTGGTCACCAGTAGCCAACCGGAGTACTTGCTAATTACCACAAAGGGAAAAGAATATACGTAAAAATCTATAGTTTTGGGTAGCCACAGCGAGTAGCTTGGTCGATTAAATTACAGATTAATGTCACGCTTCAGGAAAGCTTACCACTAGTACTTGAAGATGAATGGACTAGCAGAGACCAAAGTTTTGGAGCAATCCACAGAATGTGTATGGTTTCATCAAAGTTGAATAGCTACATATCGCGGTTTCATCCTTTTCATTAGGAATCATCAGTGGAGCATAATTCAACGCTGATGAAAAAAACACTACGAAGTAACCGGTTCATTATAAACCAGTTATCACTTGTGAGTAGAAAGTAGACAGAAGTGACACCTGGAATTCAATCAACCAAGCTCCTCGCTGTGGCTACCCAAAACTATAGATATCTATACGTATATTCTTTTCCCCTTTGTGGTAATTAGCAAGTACTCCGGTTGGAGTCTCATGCAGTTGACTACTGGGGAGCGAAAACGCCCAGGTTAATACGCAATGCACAATACGGGGCCATACGTAGAGAATAACGCTTTAATAAGCATTTCCTGGTTCAACATCCACTTTATAGTTTGGAAGTGTTCCATGAAGAATTGGTATGATTTTATTTGAAGTTTTCATTGTGAATATGTGTAATATCTTCCTTTTGTGAGTTAACTGTTATTCAGCCTAAAAAAGTTCTATTCTATTCTAATAATTTGAATAAGTGCATCAAAGCTCCAGGCTTTTTCAACTTGTTTTGTAATACCAAGCGAAATCGTTCATTCGAAGAGCGAAGACGCAGCCACGCGCCATTATGAAAGTTTCAGGTAATTTCACGACACGTTGATCACATTCGATAATCTCAAAGGCTTCGCCCCCATACGGAGATGCGATATCGATTAGGATGTAAATTTACAGGATTATGCCATTCTGGTTGCGGAAGTAGAAATTTATCACTGCGTTGTGCGGGCAAATTGACTTCGAATTTAATATAAATGGCGGCGCATGTGAGCCGAACGGCCGTCCCCGGCCGTAGGTCCGTCTGTCCGTAGTCGCACTAATGACAATTGGCTACTGGGAAAGGGTTGCAGCTTGTAATGGAATCAAGCATTTACATTTACAGCGTCAAATTAATGCCCGATTCAATACGCGCTTCCTTCTGCATTCAGTTTTTAATTGCTGCACAGCGAGGTTTCGGAGTGGATGGAACTAACGAAAATTATGTTTGATATTTTTTCACCTTTTTGTTTCGTGGGAGGATTAGAGAGTAGGCTGAACTTAATCACGTTCTGGATTCGCTTCGTTATCGGAGGTCAAAAAGGAAAAATTCCTTGGACAATCGAAAACAATGTGTTTCTGTATATGGAAGTGAATTTACTGTCACCTTCTCTAACCTAATTAATTTTTTCTCAGCTTTTATGAGATACTAATACATTTCGTACCATTTAAATGATAGACTTGAGTAAAGAGAATCGTCTATGATCACAGAATTTTCTATTCTGACATATGAATCCTTTCTGAATTGAAATTCTTCAAACATCTAATGATATACGAAAAATCTTACTTCTTAAGTAATTTCCGGATACGATATTAACGAAATTTTGCAAACATTTTTGTGTCAGCATTCTAGAACTAATTACCATGTTTGAATTGAATCAGCATCGTATTTTTTGAGTAATTGAGGAAATAACAACCAAATTTCAGATTGATATAACTCTAAAACCATTTGGCCGATTATGCCATTTAACGAACTCAAATGTCTCATATCTTTCCGTTCTGAAGTAATCGTGAGATAAATATTATTTTTTTTATTTTCCAGTATTTCTATTCTTAATAAATTGCACAAACTTCTCTATGTCCCGGCTTAAACCATCCATAACTTCCATCAGAAGACCCGGAGGACAGTTTAACAACAGGAAGTGTGACACCCTAATGGTGCCCCATCACCTCCTGGCCCGTGTCGGTGTGGCAGCCTCGGACCCTGTATATCGAGAAAATAATATTTGAGATGGGTATAACAGTGAAACTGTTTGGCCGATTATACCCAACAATAAACATAAGTGTCCCATTCGAAAGCGCAACCTACCCTGAATATTGCAAGTCGCTATCTCTTTCCATTCGAAAGTTATCGTGGCAACAGTCACTCATTCAGCTACTGAACTCACTCAATGCTGCTCATATATCCAACAATATAGATCTGATCGTGTTCAAATTTGAAACTTGGCTGTAAAGTTCGGTTTTGAAGCCATCCGCAAAATAACAGCGAAATCAGACGGATAATTTTTGAGATATATACTTGTTTCAATGATTTTTAATGATTGTTTTAAAATTTTCTAGTGATACAATCCTCACGTAGGCATCTACAACTAATTACCATGTTTGAATTTGATTGATTAAATTATTTTTTGACTTAAGAAGGAAAAAAAAACAAAATTCCTGATAGGTATAACTCCAGAACTGTTTGGCCAATTATGCCTATTAGCGAACTCAAATGTTGCGTTCGGGTGCTCAACCTAACCTCTATCTACTTCCGACCTCAAATTATCGTGAGATGGATAATATTTTCTTATAATTTTTAAACATTTTTTAGTTATACGATTCTCACAAAATTGCACATACGTCTTTAGGTCTGTATTCTACAATTATTCACCAAGTTTCAATTCGATCACATCTGTATTGGTTGAAAACAAAATACTTACTCGGAATCTTCTCCGTCGTAGTTATCGTGGCAAGGGCCGGATATAATTAAATTTGACTTGGAATCCATCATCAGAGAGTCGAACCCAATCGTTTGAGACTATTTTCAGTAAAAAAAAGTAAAATTACATCTAGGTAAATCTATAGGTAGGTAGGTACTCTGTTCAGGTGAACAAGCGTGCCAAAAATAATGGTACCTACTTCAATATTGTAAATGGACAAGAATTCCATTCGAGTCAAACATGTCATAAACAATAACCGATTACGATTCCTCGACTATCCAGTATCCGACTAACCCAATTCTCAAGAACAGGAGAATCGATTCCACATCCAACTACCAAGCCCCCGATGATCCATTCCCAGAACATATACCACTAGATGATTAATCTACCTTCTACCGACACCGGCCATCTCCATCCGTACGCATACACCGTTTTTCCCAACAATTAACCAACCTATCCATCATTACTACACGTAGCACCCGTGATGGCATAATAGGTGTAAAATTCTAAGAGACAAATCATGTAGGTCCGCAATTTTCAATTTATGATTAGAAGAATAACTGGCCGCTATCTGGTATTTTACGGCCTCCGTTTTTTGCCCCATGATTGCCTGAATTCTGCGAATAATAAAAACTAACGAGAGCGTGCTGCACACCGGGAAAGTTCATCTCTTCCTGTATGAAACTTGCGGTCATAAAGAACGTATACTGTTTCCATATCTAAAAGCGGATTTATTTACAGCTTCTGCCGCGGAGTCGCGGCCTGCTGCATAACGGATCAAATAAAAGTCATATATGGACGCCGCAGGGGCATCTGCTTCGGAAAAATCGCGTATGTCAGGCGATAGCCGGCGGAATTATTACATACGTGACCATTTTCATGATAAATGCATCTTTAATGGGCTATGACCAAACAGTATCCACTTCTCTAGTACGTTGGAATTCTGAGAAACTGGCAGACAATACCTCTATGTCATAATAAAATGGATCGTGATCTGAGTGGGCATTGTGTGGCTACGATTGACATGGACGTGGAATCTGGTAGTTATATCCGATAAGTTGGATTTTATGCATGAAATAACTATTTTGAATCGAGATGAAAGATATTAAATAATCCTGAAGAGAAATAGTTCTGCTATGTACAGGATGATGCTGCGCGAGTGACCGCATATGCGACGCTGTTCATAATAAGGTTTGGCGCCAGGGGTGGTTTCTACCCACGTGCTGCAGAACTGAGAAACCACCAATTTTTTGTAAATTTGTGAAAATTCAACTCCGTAATAATAATAATAAAAGTACGTCAAAAAGTTCTCCATAATAAATACAGATCATAATACCCTTCAATACAATGTATAGCGTAAACAAAAATGTTGGATGGAGCACAGAAACTTTAGTATACTATTGTATGTATCCACGTAGAAAAGTATAACACCCATATTATAACACAGAAATTGTTTGAATAAAATTGGTTCAAGCCCTGTGGACAGGAGCTTTTTGGCACTCTTGTTCAAACAGACAAATTATATCTCCGAATGTATTGAATTCTCTGAGTTGGGAATTATATCAATGGATTCTTATGATAGAACTGCATCATGAAAGAAATTGAATTTAAAAAAAGGGTTATTTACAAAAAAAAATGCTACAAAAATTATCATTTGAAAAAAAATTGGACAAATCATATCTTCGAAAGTATTGGTAAGAGTTGGGAATTATATCAATGGATTCTTATGATAGAAATTCATTATGGCAGAAATTAAATTCAAACACCATAAAAGAATTCAGATTTAACAAGAGTGCCAAATATTATCAATCCAAAACCAATAGACCAATTCTACCCAACAATGAACTCATCCGAGATATTTATTCCTCAATTCTATGATCGACGATATATTCTTTCGTCAAAACATATTATAATTCTCATAATTCTATGATTGCAGGTATGAATTTGACCTGATTCATAGATAGAATAATTATAGCATTCTGTGAAAACATGTACGATTTATTACTGAAATTTTGAAAAATCATATCTCCGAATATATTAGCTTGTTAGAGTTAAAAATGATATCAATGGATTCTTATGGTGAAACTGCATCTTGAAAGAAATTTATTTCGAAATTTGTTATGTAAAAAAATTTTTTTTTTGTTACTCCGAAACCATCAGACTGATTTCGCCCAATAACGAACTTAGGCAAGATCTTCATCTCTCGAACCTACTCTGAAAATTTCAACAGTCTAGATCATTCCGTTCGAGAGTTATCGTGTTAACGGCCGGCCGGACAGAATCGTTTTCGACCACGTATTCTTGATCAGTGAGTCGAACCAAATCGTTTAAGATCATTATCAGCCTAAAATTCGAAAACTACAGACATTTGGACAAATTGATAAGCACTGAGGAACAAGAGCGCCAAAATAGAGTATTGGTATGAATAAACGTGTGCACAAAAATGAATAGCACTGAAGAAACATCGCAGGCAATATATCAACATCAAAATAAATAATATAATTGTATGAAAATATACACTACACCTTGTCCACTACAAATTTTGCCGTCTGACATACAGGGTGTTTCATAATTGGATGCGGATCCTTAAGGGTGTTAATCCTTGGGTCATTTTAAGATGAAGTTAAGATTAAGTTTTAAGAAAAAAATCGTTTATTTATTAAAGCTTTGGTAAAGTTCTAGATTTCTCTTTGAAATTTGACACACGCGCTCTAATAAGCATCCACACACATTTCTTGATGTACGGGATATGGAAAAGATATTTTTGAAAAAAAATATGGTACGCCACTGCTATTTCTTAGAATAAAAACTACCTTTTGAATCACCATTTATTATGGAGCAGTTTTGATTTACTAACAATTTTTCGTTCGACGCGCAGTTTTCACAAAAAAAATAAAAACATGCAAGGTCAAATAATTTGTAAGTAACTTATTTTTCCTAAATTTGATTGAGGCTGCCTTAGATATTTCGTTGGAATTTGGTAGGGAACAATTAACAATATTCACCATTTAATTAAAAGAACTACCTAACATTGAATAACGTGAACAAAAACGCTAAGCATTTAAATAAGCTTAAATAAGCAAGTATGCACGCTTCAGCTCTTCTTCTGATTGATTATCGCACCCTCTGAAAAATTCCTGGAGTATTTCTTATAGTTTCACAACAGTCTATTATACGGTTTCTTAACTCCTCAATGGTATGTATTGGGCTGTTATAAACCAATGCCTTCAGATGTCCCCACAGGAAAAATCTAGACTGTTGGGATCAGGGTATCTAGGGGCTATGATTGTATTCCTCTGCGACCTATCGAGCGATTGTTATAATATTGATTTAAAAATTCCCGTACCTGGAAACTAAAATGAGGAAGTGCACCATGTGAGGAAACCATTGATTGAAATTTGTGTGTAATGGGAAATCCCGAAAAAGCTTGGACCCGTTGGATATGATAAGGATATAATAAATACAGATGAAGAATCCTCCAAACTAGAACATGAGTAATATTTGAAATATTCCAAATTTTTCTGGTACTCATATCAGAGTTCGGTTCCACTAAATTCAAAACAGCTTCCTCGGTGTCCGGTGTTCGTGCAGTAAGGTGTGTCCCTTTTAGATAGTTTTTGGTTCAAAAGAATCCTGGCCTACCTTTCTGAAATCATAAGTGCATAGCGATAACTATTATGCATAAAGACGATTTGTATTTTTTTTTGGCGGAACCCGAGCTTCGGTCGAAAAAAAGTGAAGAAATCAAATTTGCCCCAAAATGGTGATTTGAAAAGTAATTTTTATTTTAAGAAAAAGCTGTGGCGTACCGTAATTTTTTCCAAAAATATAAATTCCATAACCCGTACGAACGCCATTATTTAAAGAATTAAAAAACCTTCTACATCAAGAAATGAGTTGATGCTTAGGTCGCGTGTGCCAAATTTCAAGAAAATATCTAGAAGGTTACCAAAGTTTTAATAAAAAACGATTTTATTCTTAAAACTTTAACACCCTGTAGCTCAAAAGTTAAGAGGTTTAGGACATATGTTGATGAACTTTTTATTTTAAAAGCACCCAAGGATTCACTTCCTTATGGATCAGGATCCAATTATGAAACACACTGTATTTTTCAGAAACATATATGAACATATGTGTGTATATATATGTATGAACAAAATATCAGGGTGTCATTCATCTCTGACGTAAATCCAAGCAAACTACGTGTATTTGGGGTATTTCAGAGTAATTCTTAGTCCTGTGTACTCTCTATTGAATATTGTACCGGAAGATTTTCTCCTAAACATCGTGATCAGACTTTATATAGTCAATAACCTTAAATTGAATAGATGCTCTGAAGAAGTGATCGAAATATCACGAAAGCTAAGCTGTTTCAATAAATAGTACACAGGACCCCAAATACACGTAGTTTGCTTGTATGTATGAACATATACACATATCAGAGCTTATACCCAGGTGGTGAAGATCATCTGTCAAAATGTGTACAAGCACACTATCATATGCTACTAATAAATCCAAGAAAACAGCAACAGTAAACTTGCTGAATGCTAGTGCTCGATACACTTTCGCCGTCACATATCCAAAGCACTCCTGTGCTGATTTGCCCTTACAAAATCCGTGGATTAGAGAAGTATTTCTTGATTAAAAAATGGGTTCAAGCCCTGTGGACAGGAGCTTTCTGGCGCTCTAGTTCAAACAGACAAATTATATCTCCGAAAGTATTGGTTTCTCAGAGTTGGGAATTATATCAATGTATTCTTATGAAAGAACTGCATCATAAGGGAAATTAAATTCAAATAATAGTTTATTTATCAAGATTAAATGAGCAATCTGAGAATGGGAACTGCACCATGGAAGAAATCGAATTAAAATAGCTGAAATGAATTTGACTCTTTCTTATAGAACAGGATGAAATGTACGAGTATGAACACAGATCATATAATAAAGCTTAGGTAGAATAATTATAGCATTCTGTGAAAACATAGAGGTACGTACGATTCATTATTGAAATTTAGAAAAATCATATCTCCGGAAGTATTAGCTTGTTGGAGTTGAAAATGATATCGATGGATTTTAATGGTGAAACTGCATCTTAAATAAAAATTGATAAGCACTCAGTCCCGAGGAACTAGAGCGCCAAAAAGTGTAATTCCCTTTTCGGGATTTGAGCCTGCCTTCTCTCGTTCCGAAACCAAAAACCCCACGGATTAGACCAACGGGCTATCGAGCTCCTCGTACGATCTTGTCGATCTCCAGTATTAGAATAAAACGACTTACCTGGGATATATATTCTTAATTTTCACTTTTCGACATAAAATCTTCACATGGGGGTTTATTTGACGGTTTTTTACCCTTATCTTCGCCTTTCGTCAACTTTCAGGCCCGAAAACTGCCTAGAACGGTCGTTTTCAGACCCCGTCTCTCTAAGTCGATTTTGACGTTTCTCGAACCAACTATTAGCAAGGAATTAGACAATGTCATGTCTCAGGAAAATAAGTTGACATTATGACAATTCATACATAGAATAATTATATAAATCTGTGAAAACGTAGAAATATGATTTATTATTGAAATTTTGAAAAATCATATCTCCGAAAGTATTAGCTTTTTAGAGTTGAAAATGATATCATTGGATTCTTATGGTAAAACTGCTTATTGAAAAAAAAATTAATTTGGAATTTGTACTCCGAAGCCATCTGTCCGATTTTGCCCAATAACGAACTTAGCTGAGATATTTATCTCCCAAACCTACTCTGAAAATTTCAACTGTCTTGTTCATTCCGTTCGAGTTATCGTGCCTACGGCCGAGCTGCCGGACAGGCCGGACAGAATGAATTTCGACCACGCATTCTTGACCATTTTCATCGAAAAATTCGAAAATTACAGACATTTGGGCAAATTGATAAGCACTCAGTTCCGAGGAACTAGAGCGCCAAAAATGTACTCTGTACGATTCATTACTAGGGATTGAAGAAGCTTTAAGATGCAGGAGAAGAGAGCAATGGGTTTATAGCTATCAGCCACATTATGATTTCTACCCAACTTACCAATTAGGGATAATTAGTGACTGTATTATTTCCGGGGGAACTGCAGAGTTGTGCAGAGATACATATTAAAGATAGATAGAAGCGTACATTTTACCGACATTGGAACGTTGCGTCGTATCGAGTACGTGATTCCGTCCATTCCTGAGAAGGTATGGATTTTACTTTCTCTATTTCAGTATCGTAATGAGTCCATCCCAGCACTAAAACTAGTTATATTTTTCGTTTTGTGCTTGTCAGCCCTGACATTCGATCCTATCAAATTTCAACACACGTCAATTGACAATAAAATATACCTAATTAGGATATAGTGAAATAATTGTTGAGGAAAAGTTTTATTTTCATTAAAGAATATGGTACTACAGATTTCCTTCTTGCTAATTTTGAAGCATTCATGCTATTAGGAAACTGTTTTAAATCTGATCTCCATGCCCTACGTTCGATTCACATTCCGTAATCTGTCAACTTTCGTAACAGTCACACCAACTGCCAAGGTACAATACAAAAGTCACTAGGATGTATAATCCGAATTTTTCATTAAATTTCAACAGTACTTTACAAAACTTGCCTGAAATAGAGAAAATATCGTTTAATACTCGTTGCAGAAAGCAATTCCAACACTCATGCGTTCGAAAACGAGCGACGAAGGAGCGAGTTTTCGAATTTCGCATTCGTGTTCGAATAGGAGCCCATTCTGCAAGTTGTTTTAGAATATACTATTCCAACACCAGGTTCAGGAATCTATGGTGAAAATTGATGTACAATTTAAAGACTATACAGGGTGTCCCTAGTTCGAGTGCCTATTAGACGTATCTGGAGAACTGGTCATATTTGAAATCTGAAAATTGGGATTATTATATTGCTTGAAATTCTCTATAGAGCTGAAATATTTTTGGAGCCCAAGCACTTCCGGTTATACAGGGAGTAGAAATAAATTTGATGAAGAAATTGTTTTTCCAAGTTTTGCATTCCCGGTATGATCATGTATTCAATGCTGAATACATTTCTGTTAAAACCATTGTATTCATTCGAATAGTTTTCAAAATATCGAAAAAAAACCGGAAAAAAATATGTTTAGTCAGTATTATGTTCATTATTCTTATTTTAAACGTCCTGAACGTAAACCGTTTTTACAACATCGAAGAAGAAGAATGTGGTAAAGTCATGCATCTTTTGAATTTCCGAAATATCATCACAGGGTGTTTCAAATTTTGTGTCGAAAATTGTGATAAAAGGATGTTTAAAATAAGAATAATGAACATAATACTGACTAAACATATTTGACATTTTTCCGGTTTTGTTTAGATATTTTGAAAATTATTCGAATGAATACAATGGTTTTAACAGAAATGTATTCAGTATTAAATACTTGATCATAACAGGAATGCAAAACTTGAACAACATTTTTTTGCATCAAATTTATTTTCATTTCCTGTATAACCGGTGGTGCTTGGGCTCCGAAAATATTTTAGTTCTGTAGAGAATTTCAAGCATTATCACAATCCCAATTTTCAGATTTCAAATATGTACAGTTCTCCAGAAACGTCTTATAGGCACTCGAACTTGGGACACCCTGTATAGTTCGAACAATTTCTGAATTTTTTCATTCGAGATATTGATTTCTTTATATGACACATCCCTGATATCCATAAATGTCAGTAGTGTACAGCGTTGTAAATCAGTCAAATCTACGGATCAGTTAATGAACGAGCGGGCTGAAGCACCTAATGCCACGTCAGTTTCAATTTTTATAATTTTTCCGAGAGTACCGTCTTGTTCGGATGGAAGCGAATGAGCTGACGTCATAGTCCGAAATTGAGGACCTCCTATTTCATTATTATTTTCTTCCAATTCCTGGCCATACCGAGGTCACTATACGAGCCCGTTTTGTATAAATCTTAATAAACCGGCAGATATGTGGCGATAAATTTCCATTTCGGCCGGGCGTAAGTCGTCATCAATCCTGCACATACAACCACGTCCCGACCGTAGGGACATTAAAGCACTTTCGTGTTCTTCATATCGTTCATTCATTTCTATAACAGTCATTTGTCAGGACCAATAAGAAGGATACGAAAGGATAAATATATTGTTTTATATCTCCAATGGAAGTTTCGAATGAAACGGTTCGGATAAAATCTTTCAAGCTTTTATTTCCCAAATTGGTAATAACTTTTCAAATATTCCAAGATGGACAAAATGAAGGACTTTTATCAGCTTGAGCCCCCCATGAAAATATGTATGTTAACTTATTTATGTACATGTTAAAAACGTTTAAAGTAGGTACATAGTGGTATACATTATTTTTGCGCGTATGTTCTGGGGAACATCGCGTTTTCATTTTGCCCAAATATATGCAATTTTCGAACTATTCGCCGAAAATGGTCTCAAACGCTTGGGTTCAACTCCCTGATGAAGAATTCGAGGTCAAATTTTATTCTGTCCGGCCGGCCGGTCCTCCGTTAACACGATAACTCTCGAACAAAATGAGCTAGACAGTTGAAATTTTCAGAGTAGATTTGAGGGATAAATGTCTCAGTTAAGTTCGTTATTGGGCAAAATCGGCCTAATAGTATCGGAGTAACGAAAAAAAAATTCTTTTTATGTTACAACTTTTGAATTCAATTTTTTTTTAAGATGCAATTTCATCATAAGAATCCATTGTTGTCATTTTAAACTCTAACAAGCTAATATTTCGGAGATATGATTTTTCAAAATTTCAATAATACATCGTAAGTTCTGTATTCACAGAATGTGAACACACAATCTGTCTGTGTTCACTGTTCATAAATGTCATATTATCTAGCTATTAGAGACTTGTCAATTCGTAGTTTGAAAATATTTTCTGTTGGAAAACAAGTAGGTATCCGATTCTTGAATTTGTGAATATAAAAAAAAATATATTGACTGATTACATATTGAATAATTTATGTATAAATATTGGGGATGATGTTTCAGAAGATTTAGAATTGGATCATTTTAATGATGTAGTTCATGAAGGCAATAGGAAAGAAGAACAGAATGGAATCATCAAAAGAAATTACGTTTCGTCGACCACTGAGGTTAATATTACCTTTTACTTCCTTAAGTAGTGAGACATATTCCTATATAGAGTATTTTCATAATGTTGCTAGCAAAAAAACACTGAAATATGGATCTACATTTGTGTATCAAACATTTTTTTTTGAGGTTAGGTCCATAATACAGAAATGGATGTGTTATTGGTATGAGCTATTAAATTTTGAATTATACAAAGAGGATAGTATTTTATTAATATATTTTGAACTATTAAAATAATTTGTTCGTAAGCCTCTACCTACTCAAATATCAGGAATAAATGGATAATCTGCTATGATTGTCTCCAGTCTTGCTCTAGACATTTCGATGATATTCTCCTTAGGTATTTCCAGTTGTGAAAACTATGCACCGAGTGTAAGTAACAACAACACATTCCACGAGGTTGAATCATTGCAGATTGCTCATTTAATCTTGATAAATAAATTTAATGACAATTTTTGAACCTTTAAAGCATTGAAGCATTGTAGTTTGCTTTTTTTTTTAATGATAATTTTTGAAGCATTGACACTTTTTTTAATTTAATTTCTTCCGTGATGTAGTTCTATCATAAGAATCCATTATATTCTATTTTGAGTTCACTGTGCACTTATTGTTAACACTATAAAAGTAATTATACTCTTGTCCACTACAGTTTTTTGTCGTCTGACATATGTTTCGGAAACAAAGTTTCCATCTTCAAAGACGAAGCGTTACTAAAGCATGCAATCAATTTCTACATTCCAGTACGGGTTGACATTATACCCTTAGTCATAAACCAATTAGTGAGAATAATGGGTTGTTAATAGGGGTTAGGTCATTATTTAGTAAAAAATCCTTTCTCTTATACATTTCGATACCTTCAATTGTTCCTAGGTACGCTTTATTGGAATTTTTCAACAATTTGATGGAATTCTCTGAAATTGAGTGGCCAGTTTTTAAAACGTGATTCGCAATCGCAGATTTATCGACGTTGATGTTCCGAATGTGTCCCGGATGCTCTTTATACCGTGTGAGGATGTTTCTGGTTGTTTGCCCGACGTAACACTTGTTGCAATCTAAACATTTAATTTCATATATACCCGATTTCAACATCTCCGGAGTTTCATCGAATGTATTTCCTAGAAGCTGTTTAGTTTTCGTGGAAGTTTTGAAAGACAGTTTTATATTAACCTTTTTGAAAATATTCTGGAGTTCTGGAGTGCCTAAACCAATTTTTTTTTTAATTTATGTGATACAAAATTTCACATAAGTCTTTCTATCGGTATTCTACTCTCTTTCCGTTCGAAAGTTATCGTGGCAATAGCTGGCCAGCGCCGGACAAAATTAAATTGACCTTGAATTCTACAGTCATCAGTGATTCGAACCTAACCGTTTGAGAGCATTTTAAGCAAAAAATTCGAAAATTACAGACATTTGCGCAAAATAATAGCGCATGTTCCCCAGAATATGCGCACATAAATATGGGGAATTTTTCATATAATCTTTGCTGATAACATGAAATTAGGAAATTAGTTTCTGTAGGTTATTATTGGCATTTGTGAGTTGCGCGTAATTTCATAGCTATATTTGCATTGTCTTGCGGAGTTACATAAGTTTGCTCTCCAAACGAATTTCAGTTTGAAGGAACAAGTCAGTTTAATAACCCCTAGAAAATGTATCAGTTCATTATTTGTACTGATAGCCCTCCTCTCGTCCGGTTTTTATTGTTAATGTCACTTAGGTAAGGAATCACCGTTCCTTGAGCATGACGATAATGCATTCTTTCTAACAGCTATTTACACTCGAGCTGTGCTATAATTTTACACGGTCTGTGTATCAGAACCATTAGATATTGGTGGTGTTGTACGAAGCGAATTTCATGACGAAGATAGCGACAAATGACTTAAATGAGTAGAAATGACGGTGTTATTTATAATTTAAATGGCTTTCCAATTACACGCATGGATGTGGACAAGTTATTGGCAGCCAGTTTGGTGTTAGCTGAAAGACACCAGATATAAGAGGAATGCTATAGTAATTGTGGGAAAATATTTATATATTGATAGGTCACTGTTATTTCTTGTAACGGACTATTAGCCGTTTACTGAAATTTCTAATATCTATTAATATTCTACAAATTATAATTAATTGAACAATACACCTACCTTTAACAACAATTAGTTTGCAATTCAATCATCTCTTTAACTTTCATAGTTATAATACCATACCATAATACCATGGAACCATTAAATTTGAAAACTCCACTTCATATCAGTGTATAATTCCTTATTATTTACTCTTTGGTGAATTTTTGTCAGATACGCACTAAAATTTTGATTATGTATATTCCATTTTTGCGCGTATGTATTGTTTAACGAGAATGGTCGCAAACGCCTAGGTTCAACTCACTGATGAAGAATTTGAGGTCAAATTTGATTCTGCAAAAATCGTCTACAATATGTAAGTAACAAAAAATGTTTACATGAAAAAATTTTTTTTTTCAAATTTTAATCATTTACCCCTTGCTATACTATATATGTTTTACCAAAAAAACAATAGAATTTAAACAGCTCCTTCTGGGTGTTGCAGTTTCTTTGTCAGTTAGTATAGTCGCAAACGATTGGGATCGACTCCCTGATGAAGGATTTCAAGTCAAATTTAATTTGGTCCGGCCGTTGCCACGATAACTTGTGAACGAAAAGAGATAACGACTTGAAATTTTCAGGGTAGGTGGCTGATCCGAAGGCGATGGACAAATTCGTTAATGGGCATAATCGGCCCAATGGTTTCCGAGTAATAATTTTGTTTTCAACCAATACAAATCCTATCGAATTGAAACTTGATGAGTAGTTGTAGAATGCAAAACTAAGGACGCTCGTGAAATTTTGTGAGAATTGTGTTGCTAGAAAATTAAAAAAAAATGGTTAAAAAATATTATTCAAGTCTCGATAACCCGACAAAGGAAAGAGATAGCGACTTGCAATTTTTAGAGTAGGTTGTGAATCTAAATACGACATTTGTATTAATTATCGGCATTATCGGCTGAACGGTTGCGGAGTTAATACCCATCTGTAATTTGGTTATTATTTCCCCAATAACTCAAAAAATACAAATCCGATCGAATTCAAACTTGGTCGCTTCTTGTAAAATGCCGCCTCAAATATTCTAGCAAAATTTCACGAAAATCGTATTTCTAGAAAAATAAAGAAAAATAATTGAAAAACACTGAAAAAAATTCTATATATCAGAAACTATTCGCCCGTCTGTTCGTTTAGAAGTTTTCCTGCCGGGTTATTCAGGTACTTTTATTTTTTCAAATGAACTATCACAAAGTAACATACCACTCTGTGTATTATTTTTCATTAACATCTCAACACTTGATTCTTGACATCCGCACGAGAAAAAAGCATAACTTAATCTTCCAACAAGTTTATATAAGTGAAATATTTCCAGAAACAACAGAGGAGAAATTTACTCAACAGTCGCGAGGTCTTTGGAATTGTTGAATTCACATATGTAATATCTTCTCAAATTCATTATTTTTCCGAAATGAATTCACATTGTGAACAATACGTAATTACTACGACCTCTATGTAGAGATGACAACCTTGCGTAGTTATCCTACAGGAAAATGACTACAACCTAACATTTTCAAAATATGCACGGTGAAATGTGTCAAACTTTCATGACCAACCGTGAGACTTTATAAAAGCTTATGGAGTTTATATATAGATATAAGTTAATCAAGTTTCAATTGATATAATAGAAATTTCAGAGTAGATTTGAGAAAGGAATATGTAGTACAAGTTCGTTATTGGGTAGAATCGGTCTAGTGGTTTCGGATAAATCATTTTTGGTACTCTTTTTTTTTTTTTAAATGACCCTTTTTTTAAATTTAATAGCGCCAAAGTCCCTGACCACAGGGCTTTCCCTCTTGTTTCATTCAAATTTGGAAATAAAGAGATTATGATTATTATTGTTCTCCCGTTTGTATACAGGATGGTTGTGGGTCATCACATGTTTAATCCTTGGGTTGACTCAGGTCAATTGGATATTGCATGAGATAGCGACGTATATCAAAATAATTGGTACTTGACGAGGAAATACTGAACCTTTGTGTAAAAACTTCAGCTTTATTTACCATAATAGCCATTTGATCAACACAATGAAAAATTATGTTAATGTATAACCATATAGAAACTGATGTCGAGATAACAGTCCGGAAATGTTCAGGTGCTGAATCTTAATTTAATTTTAATAACCCATTCGCTGCTTTGTGTAACACAAAAGTGACAATTATTATTTAAATGAGGTGGAATCAGCCAGATGAAACAAATACGTTTTATTAAAAATATCTATTATGTATAGAACAAATTATCATATCAATCCGAAATGAAAAGAATGAATGGAAAAGGCTCGCCTTTGACGATTATCAATTCAGACCAGAGGCCAGATTTCTAGCAAATAGAGGGAAAGCACTGACGTGAGGTTAGTCTGTAAAATAATGTTTTGATGACTCTTTTAGCGTAATCTGCACTGTGATATTAGTAAAAAATTGGTTCAAGCACCAATGGATTCTTATGCCAATGATTCGAAAATTGTAGACATTTGGCAAATTGATAAGCACTCTGTTCCGAGGAACAAGAGTGCTAATTATATAAAATGAACACATAAAAAATTGGTTCACGCACTGACATGAAGTCACGAGCTTTTGCGAGTATGTTCTCTTGTCCATTCTCCTGTATTGGACAGTCTTAATCGAATTTACCATGGTGAATTATATTGCCTGTTCTCCTGCATTGAACACTCTTAATCGAATTTACCATGCTAAATTCGATTAAGACTGTCCAATACAGGAGAATGGACAATGGAACATACGCGCAAAAGCTCCTGACTTCACGTCAGTGCTTGAACCAATTTTTTTATATGTTAATTTCCAGCCTTTAAATACCTTAGAACACTTTTCATTTAATGCTAATTTACCATGGTAAATTCGATTAAGAGTGTCCAATACAGGAGAACGGACAATAGAATTCACCATGGTAAATTCGATTAAGACTGTCCAATACAGGAGAATAGACATGTCAGTGCTTGAACCAATTTTTTTTTCGTCATTTTTTCTTAATTTTCGAGGTATACGGTTCTCACAAAATTTTACACGCGTCTTTATGTTGATATTCTACAACTAGTTAGCAAGCTTCAATTTGATCGGGTCTATATTTTTGAGTCATCGGGGAAATAATATTCCAGATGGGTATAACTCCGAAACCGTCGGGCCAAACTTAACTCAGGCTGCTCAGATCTCCAACAATATAGATCATCAAACTTGGAACTTGGTAGTAAAGTTAGATTCTGAAGGCTCTCTCAGCCATGTCGGATGAATAGTTTCCGATATATTGAATTTTTTTCAATGATTTTCAATGATTTTAAAAAAATTTTCTAGTGATACCTTCGTCACAAAATTTTGTAAGAAATTTTGTGTTGACATTCTCCAACTAATAACCATGTTTAAATTGGATCGGTGCTGCATTTTTCGAGTTATTGAGGAAACAGCAACCAAATTTCAGATGGGTATAACTCTAAAACCGTTCGACCGATTATGCTTAGAGACAAGTTTAAATGTCGCATTCAGATGCAGAACCTAACCTGGAAATTTCAAGTTGCTATCTCTTGCGGTTCTCAGGTTATCGTGGCATAAAAAATATTTTTTAATGATTTTTTTAAAATTTTCTAGCAATGAGATTCAGACAAAATTTTACTAACATGCTTAGGTCTATATTATACAACTACTCACCAAGTTTCAATTCGATCGGATTTATATTGGTTGAAAACAAAATTATTACTCGGAAACCATTAAGCCGATTATGCCCATTAACGAATTTGTCCGTCGTATTGGGAAGCGCCACCTACCCTGAAAATTTGAAGCTGCTAGCTCTTTCCGTTCTCAAGTTATCGTGGCAACGGCTGGACGGCCGGCCGGCCAGCCGGAATAACAGAATCAAATTTGACCTCGAATTCTTGATCAGGGAGTCGAACCCAATCGTTCGAGACCATTTTCGGTGAAAAATTCGAAAATTACAGACATTTGGGCAAAATGATAACGCGATGTTCCCCAGAACATACGCGCAAAAAATAACTCGAAAATTCAATGAAATCATTGAAATTGTGAATCATCTATGGTGCAAGTGATTATTTAAAATAACCTTGTAGCAACATTAACACATGGACTTTTTTCTAAGAATTCAACGTATCAGTTACCATATACCCTATTCTGAATTCTGAAAATATTCTTTTCAGGTCATTGGAATATATCCAATATACCATATTTTATGCATTTCAATTCAATATTGAGTTTAGATATCGAATTCAATTCAAGAAATAAAACCACAATTCAGTAGAGTACAAAAAAATCTACTTCGGTAGAAGTATACCGGTTTGAGTGGTCAAATTCGAAGAATAATTACTATTATCTCTATTTAAATAGATTGAGTAGCAGAGAAAAATTGTTAATTAACTAATATTTCCAATAATTTTGTGGCGCACCTTTATTCAAATTGTGTAGAACTTTGAAATCCGGCTTTAACTTATATCCTTCTGCTATTAAATGTTTGGAATAACTAGAATTAATTCTGTTGTTTTGGAAGCTGTTATGGTGTTCCTTAATTCTTGTTCCAAATCGTCTACCTGCTTTTCCTATTTATACAGGGTGTATCTGAATAACACCGAAAAATGTAAGAGGTGATTCTGTGATGGAAATTAAGGTGTGTATATAGAATACATATTTTTGAAAAACCTCCCTCCGGAAAAGTTACATCCCTCCGAAGATTAACATAAAAATTGTTCATCTTTTTTATTTTCCTTGTATATTAAAAGTGTCCAAGAAAGGTAATAGAATGGTAGATGAAGAAAATAAAGCAAAATTTGTAAAATATACGAACTATAAACAAATAAATTATAGGTTAGGCATATTCCACCTCGGTGCCTTTTGAAAATGCATTACATTTTTTTCTCTTAAATGCTTAAGTTTTCGAAAAAACTTGGTGACTCGTTTTGCCAAAATATGTTGAGCTATTGGATATTTGATCGGTATTCTTAATTTCACGAAACGCCTAACTAATTATTTTCCAAATTATTTTTTCCTCAATATTTTTATGATGAACTTTGGATCATGGTCATTTTCTACCGCTACTCTCTCGATTATTTCTAATTATTTATACAATAATTTTCTTTTGATCAAGGTATATCTATTAATTACATAAAGGGTGTCCCAACAAAAATTCGCCACCCCCCTCCAGAACTCAGAAACAAAGAATTTTCGTAGATTTCAAAAAAACAGGTCAACTTCTTATTTGAGGGGGGCGAACTTCCATCACGAGTAGTTTCCGAAAAAAACACCCCCATGTAAGATGCCATCAACCCCCAACCTTTTTTTGAATTGGAAAGAAATGTCGAGTGTTGGTTTGTTTGGAAGTAATTTATGTTATGTACACAACCCAGTTAAAATTTTCAAAATAAGTTCATTATTTACCAAATAATGTAATAATTGAACTTACTGTCAAAAGCTGATGTTGAACAGACAGTACATCCCCCTCAAAAAAGAAGTTGACCTGTTTCGAAAATTCGTCGTTTCTGAGATCTGGGGGGGCGGACAAATTTTCGTTGAGACACCCAGTATACTCTGGAATCCCGCTACTTCATGTTCGAATCGGTGACACGAGGGTCGATGAATAATTGCATCCGTATGGAATAGTTTTCTAAATATTGAAAAATTACGTACTTATAAAAATCAATTGCGCCATCATTTTCCACTTCTGTTGTGAATTTGACATTTGGATGAAATTTTTTCATTTGAGTTAAAATGTGCTTCAAGTAAGAGCCACAATCATTACATTTTTGCGCGTATGTTCTGGGGAACATCGCGTTATCATTTTTCCCAAATGTCTGACACTTTCGAATTTTTTGACGAAAATGGTCTCAAACGATTTGGTTCGACTCCCCAATGGAGAATTCGAGGTCAAACTTGATGCTGTCCGGCCATTGCCACGATAACCTGAGAACGGAAAGAGCTAGCTACTTGAAATTTTCAGGGTAGGTGGCGCATCCCAATACGACGGACAAGTTCGTTAATGGGCATAATCGGCACAATGGTTTCTGAGTAATAATTTTGTTTTCAACAAATATAAACCCGATCGAATTGAAACTTGGTGAATAGTTGTAGAATATAAACCTAAGCACGTTTGTGAAATTTTGTGAGAATCGCATTGCTAGAAAATTATTAAAAAATCTATTTGTTGTCACGATAACCTGAGAACGGAAAGAGAAGGCGGCTTGAAGTTTTCAGGTTAGGTTGTGCATCTGAATGCGACATTTGAGTTTGTTTAAAAGCATAATCGGCCTAACGGTTTCAGAGTTATAGCCATCTGAAATTTGGTTGTTTTTTGTTCCTCATTAACTCGAAAAATACAAAACCGATTGAATTCAAACATGGTTATTAGTTGTAGAATGCCAACGCGAAAATTCTTGCAAAATTTCGTGAGGATAGTATTTGTAGAAAATTCTTAAGAAATCATTGAACATTGAAAAAAAATTCTATATATCAGTAACTATTCGTCTGAAATTGCTGAAATTTTGCAATAGCCTTTAGAACCTAACTCTACTGTCAAGTTTCATGTTTTAACACGATCAGTTTAATATTGTTGGAGATTCGAGCAGCCTTGTGTAAGTTCAGTAGATGGGTGACCGTTGCCTCGATAATAATTTTCGAACGAAAGGAGATAGGGACTTGCAATATTCAGGGTAGGTTGCTTATCCGAATGGGAGAGTTAAGTTCGTTTTTGGGCATAATCGGTCTAACGGTTTCCGAGTTATACCCACCTGGAATATTTTGTCCTCGATAACTCAAAAAATAAAGATTCGATCGAATTGAAGCTTGGTAACTAGTAGTAGAAAGTCAACATAAAGACATGTTTAAAATTTTGTAAGAACCGTACACCTAGAAAATTTGAAAAAAAGATGAAAAAAAAATTTTTGTAAGAACCGAACCCGTAGAAAATTTCAAAAAAATTACGGAAAAAAAAATTGGTTCAAGCACTGACGTGAAGTCAGGAGTTTTTGCGCGTATGTTTTATTGTCCATTCTCCCGTATTGGACTCTTAATTCGAATTTACCATGGTAAATTCGAATTAAGTGTCCAATACAGGAGAATGGACAACATAATTTACCGTGGTAAATTCGATAAAGGGTGTCCAATGCAGGAGAGTGGACAATAGAATATACGCGCAAAAGCTCCTGACTTCACGTCAGTGCTTGAACCAATTTTTCATACCTTCACTTTCGCATTGAATCTGGTCTACGGATATTACAGAATCACACCTGAATTAGGCAACCTTGTGTTTTCGTAATAGCTCACTCTAATATGATCGCAATCGATATTACGGAACAAAACACCATCGAGTTCCGGTAAAATATAAATGCAGGGATATCCGGTGATCGCCAGAGAGTATAATGGAATGATTTAATTTTTTCAGAATACAATGCGGTTGTTAACAATTTTAATATGGGATGGTTACAAATGGCATAATAAACGTGACCATCCCAGGACATTTAAATATTTGTCGAACTTATTGCTTTCGATGTAGCAAATGCCAGATGAATAATTTATCGGATAGGCCGGGCCGTTATAGGCCGAGTTTATAAAATAAGAGACGTAAATTTGAAACGATTCGGCATCGATATGTTAGCGCCTATTGGACTAATATGTGCTTTTATGGTAGTTTGTTTCACGTCCGCTTTAGTCGATTTTGCATTATAAGCTTTCGGAAAAAGCAGGATTCGGCACAAATAATTCATTCGAATTTCCGATGCATCACCGGAATTAATGGAATGGCTCTATTTCCCGGTAATGATATTCGGGAATCTATAGCCATAAACAGTACCGCGACTGATACAAAATTCACGATGGATATACGTAGCGGTATGAAATTTGCTGAATATACAGGGTGAGTCTTTGACCACTGCATTAATTTTAACCAAAGATTCCTCTCATCAAATGAAACACTTTTTTCATTCAACATTTTTCCAAATTCAGCTCAGGTAAAAAGATACAGGCTGTTGAAATTTTGAAAAAAAATCAGTTTTTATTTTGTAGCTTTGACATCCTTTTTTCGAATAGAATGAATGTTGGCGTAAAGTTTCCTATAACTATGATACATATTTTCCAAATATTAGTTATTTTCTACTTCTACTGGTTTTCTAGTTATGGACACGTGGATTCATAAAACTAAACGAAATTAGCATAAAGAGAGCATATAAAGTTTTTCTTGAGTCATTTCAGGAATATTCCATCGTTTTAGAACATTATATTATTCTTCATCATTTCTCCTTAAACGCACCGTTTTCGAGATATTCTTCATTGAATGTTTTAAAATGGAAAACTCCAGAAATTTCACTACTTTTATGGATCCGTCCCTGAGCGTTGGAATCCCGAATCAAGCTGTAAACCACGTTATCATGCCTTATTCTCGTCCGCCAATAATGTCATAGATAATTTATATGCGGGAGTGTATTAGCACATTGTGAAACGCTTGTAACTTTTTACCTGAGACGAATCTGGTAAAATGGTAAATAAAAAAACTGTTTCATTTGATGAGATGAACCTGTATATTCTTAATTTTCACTTTTCGACATAAGATCGCCACATGGGGGTTTATTTGACTGTTTTTTTTACCCTTATATTCGCTTTTCGTCAACTTTCAGGCCAGAAAACAGTCATGTCTCAGGAAAATAAGTTGATATTATGACAATTCATACATAGAATAATTATATAATTCTGTGAAAACGTACATATACGATTTATTATTGAAATTTTGAAAAATCATATCTCCGAAAGTGTTAGCTTGTTAGAGTTAAAAATGATATCATTGGATTCTTATGGGAATTTTCCTTATTGAAAAAAATTTAATTTGGAATTTGTTACGAAAAAAAAATTTTTTTTTTTCTGTTACTCCGAAACCATCTGTCCGATTTTGCCCAATAACGAACTCAGCCGAGATATTTATCTCTCAAACCTACTCTGAAAATTTCAACTCTCTAGCTAATTCCGTTCGAGAGTTATCGTGCCTACGGCCGGCCGGACCGGCAGGAGAGAATGACTTTCGACCACGGATTCTTGATCAGTGAGCCGAACCAAATCGTTTAAGACCATTTTCATCGAAAAATTCGAAAATTACAGACATTTGGGCAAATTGATAAGCACTCAGTTCCGAGGAACTAGAGCGCCAAAATGGAACGATACACGCTTCAAGAACGCATTCAAATTATTAAAATTCACTATAAAATGGTGAAAATTTGGCAGAGACGTTTCGTAAAACTCGAACATTTTTGGGTCGTCGTGCTGCACCTTGTCGGACCGCAATAAAGAAATTGGTGGAAAAATTCGAGCTGTTGGGACAAGTTAGTTATGTGAAGAATAAATCCCGAGCACGTCCGCTCAAGAACAGCCGCGAATATTGCTGCTGTTGCCGAAAGTGTTGAAGAAAACCCAAGTTTGTCCATTCCTCGTCGTTCTTTGGAATTAGGCATTCTACAAACGTCATTACACTGTATTTTGCATAAAGATTTGGGTCTTAAGGCTTATAAAGCTCACTTAACACAAGACCTCAAGCCGGCCGATCATCAACAACATCGTGTCTTTGCTGATTGGGTCGTTGAAATGTATGAAAATGATCCGGAATTCCATCGAAAAATCATCTTGAGTGATGAGGCCCATTTTCACCTTGGTGGCTTCGTCAACAATCAAAATTGTCGCATCTGGGGCTCGGAAAACCCACGAGTTATTGTTGAAAAGCCTCTCTATCCTCAACGTGTGACTGTTTGGTGCGGTTTATGGCCCAGTGGAGTCATTGGACCTTACTTTTTCGAAAATGAGGCTGGAGCAACAGTTACGGTGAATGGATTGCGTTATCGAGAGTTGATTACTTAATGATTTTTTATGGCCGGATTTGGATGTTATTGATCTGGACAACGTTTGCTTTCAACAAGACGGCGCTACGTGCCACACAAGCAACGAAATCATTGATCTTTTGCGGGAAAAGTTTCCGGAACGTGTTATCTCTCGAAGAGGTGATCACAATTGGTCACCGAGATCTTGTGATTTAACACCTTGCGACTTCTTCCTTTGGGGCCACGTGAAAGAGGTCTACGCCAATAGCCCAGAGTCGATTCAAGACCTCAAAGATGGAATTCATGAGGCTATCGAGGACATAGGGCAGCCACTTCGCGATTTGGTTATGGAAAATTTCATTAAAAGGATATGGTCCTGTAAGCGTGGTCGTGGTGGTCAATTGCCTGATGTTATTTTCCACTATTAACCGCATAGCTTCTTCTTTATAATGAAATAAACATCCAATCATTTGTATTGAAAAATGGCATTTTTCTTTGAATATCAAAATAACACCTCTTATTGGAAAACCCTTTATAAGAGAAAAAAAATTGTTCAAGCACTGACGCGAAGTCAGGAGTTTTTTCGCGAAAGTTTTATTGTCTATTTACCTCTATTGGACACCCTCAATCGGATTTAGTATCGATATAAAACGTTTTCTCAGCTTTTATAAGGCACGAATACATATTTCATTCCATTTTAATGAGACTTGAGAGTAATGAGATAATCGTCTATGATCACAGAATTTTTAGAGTAACAACAAAATTTCAGATGAGTATAACTCAAAAACCGTTTGGCCGATCATGCCAAAATTAATAAGCTCGCATTTGGATGTGCAACATACCCTGAAAATTGCAAGTCTCTATCTCTTTCCGTTCTCAAGTTATCGTGAGAAACATAAACATTTTTTATAATAGTTTTAAAATTTTCTAGAGGTACGGTCCTTACAAAATTTCACATACGTCTTTATGTCGATATTCTACAAGTAGCTGCCAAGTTTCAATTCGATTGGATGTGAATTTTCTGAGTTATCGAGAAAATAATATTCCAGATTGGTATAACACCGAAACCGTTAGGCCGATTATACCCAACAATAATTCTCCCATTCGGATGCGCAACCTACTCTGAAAATTGCAACTCCCTGTCTCTTTTAGCTCGAAAGTTATCGAGGTAACGGTCACCCATCCAGCTACTGGACTCACACATGGCTGCTCGGATCTCCAATAATATAGATCCGATCATGTTCAAATTTAGAGCTTGGCTATACAGTTAGGATGTGAAGGCTTTGGCAAAATTTCAGCGATGACGGACAAATAGTTTCTGATAAATTGAATTTTTTTCAATGAATTTCAATGATTTTTTTTTAATTCCTAGTGCCTCACCAAATTTCCTCACCAGTTGGATCGAATCTGTAGTTCTTGAGATATTGAGGAAACAATATTTCAGATGGATAAATCTCCGAAACTGTTCAGCCGATTATGCGTAATAACGAACCCAAATGTCGCATTCAGATGCGCAACCTACCCTAAAAATTGTAAGTCGTTATCTCTTTCCGTTCTCAGGTTATCGTGAGATGTATAATATTATTTAAAAATGTGTTTAAAATTTTCTAGCGATACGATTCTTGCAAAATTTCACAAACGTCTTTGTATTAGTATTCTACAACTAGCTACCATGTTTCAATTCGTTCGGATCTGAATTGGTTGATGACAAAATTATAACTCGGAAACCGTTGGGAACAGTATGCCCGTTAGCGAACTTGTACGTCTTATTTGGACGCGCCGCTAACCTGAAAATTTCAAGTCGCTATCTCCTTCCGTTCTCAGGTTATCCTGGCAACGACCTGACAGACAGATTCAAATTTGACCTCGAATTCTTCATCAGTGAGTTGAACCTAATCGTTTGAGACCATTTTCGGCAAAAAATTCGAAAGTTACAGACATTTGGGCAAAATAATAGCACGCTGTTACCCAGATCATGCGCGCAAAAAGTGTTTCATTTGATGAGAGGAATTTGTTTTTAAATAATTTACTAATATTTGTGTCAGCCTAAATAATTACACATATTTTTTGCGTAAGCACAGATAACTTTCCAGATGAGAGATTTTTTTCTTTAGTTTTAATAAATTTTATATAGATTTGCCAGTTTGAAATTTTGTTTACATAATATTAACGCATCTTTAATATCCATGATTTTCAATAGCGTGCGGTGTTACAAACAGTGAAAGGGAATTTCAGGTATTTTTGATGCAGAATAGGAGGAATGAAAACATTCTGAAAGAAAGGAAAAATATGGAATGTTCGGGGAATTGAAATTTTTCCGTGGTAATATGCGAAGTCTATTTTCCAAAAAATCGTAGGTTTCACGATTAACATCTATGACACAGAAAAGCTTGTGCCTCAGAGACTATAGAAAAGCATACAAAAATTCTTAAAAAGCAAGGAGCTTTTGCCTGCATATTCCATTGTCTATTCACGTCACATACAGAGTGGATCGAGTTGAAATTTGGTAGTAGATTGTAGTATCGAAGACATGTGCGGAATTTCAGCGGATTCTGACGTATACGTATTGAATAATTTGAGAAATTCTGCAAGTAATTGCCACGATTTAATTGGATCGTATTTGTATTTTTTGAGTTATTGAAGAAATAACAACAAAATGTCTGATGGGTATGACTCCGAAACCGTTTCGCCGATAATGCCCATTAAGGAACTCAGCTGTCGGATGCGCAACCATTCCTGAAAATTGCAAGTCGCTATCTCTTTCTGTTCGAAAGTTATCGTTGTCAATATCTCCAACAGTATACCTAGTGTTACTCACAGTGTTAAAATTTGAAAATTAGCTGTAAAATTAGGATTTCAAGCTTCTCACAAAATTTCAGCGATATTGGAGGAATCGTTTCTTGGATACATAATTTTATTCCATGATTTTTTACAAATTTACTAGTGATACGATCCTCGTGAAAAAATTGGCGCGTAAGCATAATACAACCAATTACCAAGTTTGAATTGTATCGGATATGTGTTTTTTGAGTTATTGAGGAAATAACAGCAAAATTTTAGATAGGTATAATTCCCAAACCAAGCTATCTTTCTCCGTTCGAAAGTTATCATGGCAATGGCCGGCCGCATGGCTGGACATAATAGAATTTGGCCTCATCAGTTAGTAGAACCATAGATGCATAGAATACATGGTGAAGACACTCTTTGACATATTTTCGGCCGATTTGCGGTCCAAATACTGTCAAAATACAATATTATAATTATATTGACCTATTGACCATTCTTCTGTATTGGACACTCTTAATCGAATTTACCATGGTCAATTATGTTGTCCATTCTCCTGTATTGGACACTCTTAATTCGAATTTACCATGGTAAATTCGAATTAACCATGGTAAATTATGTTGTCCATTCTCCTGTATTGGACACTTAATTCGAATTTACCATGGTAAATTCGAATTAAGAGTGTCCAATACAGGAGAATGGACAACATAATTGACCATGGTAAATTCGATTAAGGCTGTCAAATACAGAAGAATGGACAATAGAACATACGCGCAAAAGCTTCTAACTTCACGTCAGTGCTTGTTTAATACAAAATTGAAAGAAACCCTTTAATAATGAGTATACCTCCCACAGTATCCTTTAATGATTACTTATATTGATTAACAAAATTGTAATGTCCTTATTGAAAAACCCTTTACTAGACAGCAGTTAACTTGAACCAGCCGGTATACAATAATAGCTTCTAGAGTGCAATCGCAACAGTATTAAAATAGTTGCACATACGAAGTACAGATACGATCGACTCAGACCATGAGAAAGCTTTATTCGAACAATTGACATACAAATTTAGTAGGTACAATTTGTTTAATTGTAGACACGTTGAAAACCGTTATCGGCTCATTGTTTAGGCTCTAATAGAGCAGTATCGATGTAGATGGGCAATTCGGTAGTTTTACAGCTGTGCGATAGATAGACCGATCAGAAGATGGCTATCTCGGAACTTTCGATGCACACATATATTTCATGCAGACAATTGCCTTTGGTGAGATTTCTTCGTTGTGTTTTATAGATGTACTTACAGTTTTGGAAGAGGAAATAATCTGATTCTCGCTTGAATTCAGTTCAGGGCATCAAATAAGATATCAATCTTCAATTCATTATTTGAAGGAATGAGATGGGGAAATGATAATTCATCTGGGGAATGTTCCAATTGGATGTTCCATTTTGATTAATAGAAACAAGTTGTTAAAGCACTGGAGAAGTTTTGGTGCACTGTTAAAATTTATAATCAGAGCGGTCACCCATCCAGGTTCTGAACTCGCCCGAAGCTGCTTAACTCCAGGAAAAAAATTATATTTCCAAGAATATAAATCCGGCAATTATTTTTCACAAAAATATTTGGTCCGCTTTTTGGCTGAGAATGGCATTAAATGATTAGTTTTGACCCAAATACATACATTCACTGTTGGATCGAAAATGAACAGAGCTGTGTATGTGGTGTCCTAAGGGATCTGTTCAAATACATACATTAACTGTTGGATCAAAAATAAGAGGTGCTGTGTTTGTGGTGGACCCATTCGAATACATACAATTACTGTTGGGTTGAAAATAAAGAGTGCTTTTTTTTGGCGGCGTGAAAACAAAAATCAGTTCAAATCTCTAATTATGCCATGAGATAAATAACACCTGTGTATCAGTGGTTTATTTTCAATAGTTTATCCCGAGAATTAGTCTTATGACACAAATCAGTCGACTCGTACGGTTGTGGCATGAGGAACTATGAATTGACATACTACAAAAAACGTGGGAAAGCCCTGTGGACAGGAGCTTAGGCGCTCTTGTTCAAACTTTGAAAATTCATCTCCGAAATTATTGGTTTCTCAGAGTTGGGAATGACATCAATGGATGCTTATATAATAGAACTGCATCATAAACGAAACTAAATTAAAATTATATAATGAACTTTCCGAGATTTTCATGTCTCAAATCTCCTCTGAAAAGTATTTTATATAAATTGAAACTTAGCTAATATTCCGGTTTTGTTTTCACTGAATATATTCTGAATATATTTTCATCATCCTATGGATTATCCAAGGGCATACAGGGTAGGGGTAATTATAATATCCTATATTCATTTTGCATTCAATCATACTTTGTTAGAACAGAAATCAATATATTTGATATATCTGTCATAGGTAGATAAGATTATATATATGAACAGTGAACACAGATAGAACACAGACAGATAGAATTCGCATTCTGTGATATAGAATTACGATGAATTATTGAAATTTTGAAAAATCATATCTCCGAAAGTATTAGCTTGTTAGAGTTAAAAATGATATCAATGGATTCTTATGATGAAACTGCATCTTAAAAAAAATTAATTTGAAATTTGTAATGTAAAAAAAAATTTTTTTTTCGTTACTGCGAATCCGTCATTCCGATTTTGCCCAATAACGAACTTAGCCGAGATATTTATCTCCCAAACCTACTTTGAACATTTCAACTGTCTAGCTCATTCCGTTCGAGAGTTATCGTGTTAACGGACGGACGGACGGACGGACAGAATCGATTTTGACCACGGATTCTTGATCAGTGAGTCGAACTAAATCGTTTGAGACCAGTTTCAGCTAAATATTCGAAAATTAGAGACATTTGGGCAAATTGATAAGCTCTCTGTTACCAGTAACAAGAGCGTCAAAATGCCCTATATAGCAGTAATTTTTGTAATACTCGTATCTGATAATATACGAAAATACTCATGTTTCACGTAATTTATGAAAATATCTACTTAATTCCGCCCATAAAGACCAAGAGGTTATTATTTTGATAACTAGAAAAAAAAATAAATGAATAATTTTGGCTGTGGGAATCGATTCCGGTACGTGCTAAGATGACGAATGTCTACCACTAAGCTGTATGGCCTGTGAAGAATAATGGTGAAATCCGGAACTTAAACGAATGTTATAACTGACCTTTGATAACTAATCGGAACTTGGCGGTAAAATAAGGTACATATCCAATTGTCACTATATATTGAACGAATGTTATTACCGACATATCGGATTTTCAAATTTGACTTCATCCGATCAATGCACATGATTCATTACACTATCTCCGGGCACGTCAAAAATTAAAAACTGTTAACAACGTCGTTGGTCGAGTTTGAAGATAGATGGATATAAATCTGAAACCACTCGGTGTATTTTGCCAATTAACGCGGGCCAATTAAAGCTGGCGCATTTGGACTCCAAATCTACTCTGAAAATTTTAACTCTCTAACTCATTACGTTCTGAATATCTTGACTATTTTATTTATTTCAATATTTGAATTCAGTTGTTGCCCATGCATTTTATTACGTGTTGACGCTAAAAGGACAGCTTAAAGGTTCATTTTTCTATACGATGTTACTACATTTTGCACTATCTATATCGTACCAAAACTTGAACTTTTTGTGCGCATGAACGAGGAAACGGCGTGCTATCATTTTGCCCAAATGTCTGTAATTTTCGATTTTTGTATAGTCTCGAATGATTATGTTCGACTCACTGTTGAAGAAATCGTTGAAAAATTCAATTCTGTCTGGCCGCTCGTTCGTTGCTACGATAACTTTCGAACAGAAAAAGCTACTTGAAATTTTCAGCGACGGTTATGTTCGTTAATGGGTACAATCGGCCAAACTCTTCTGGAGCTCAAATTTTGTTTTCTCATTAACTCCGTCTGAATTGAAACTTGGTAACTAGCTGTAAAATGCAGTCAGAAGACTTCTGCAACATTTCGTGAGGATCACATCTCTAGAAAACTGAAATCAAATTTCTAAAAACTAGTTGGTGAGGCACTGAGGCCAGGAGCTTCGGCACGCTTGTTCAAATTGATGCCAGAGCAGTAGCCCATGCAGGTCCTGAACTCGTCCAAGGCGGCTTAGCTCCAGGAAAAAAAAAGTAGTTTTTTCCCAATATTTCCACGAATATAAATTCGATAGAGTTAAAATCTAAAACTTGGGTGAACAACTGAACAATATGATTTTGAAGGGTCTTCCAAAATGTCAACGATATCTGACAAATAGTTTCATAGATTGAGATTTTTTTTCAACAATCCTTTCAAAATTTCCAAGTCATACTATCCTCACAAAATTCTGCATGAGATTGAATAGAATTTCATCAATTTTCATGCAGAACGGAATTTATGTCATTATGATATTATATAGGTAGGTAGTTGCTGTACATTGCGCAAGGTACCCCAAACCTTCGTGCTAAAATCAGTAAATTGTTCTTCAAAAATTCGCTGAAACTCCACACAAACCTTCAAGCCGAATTTTATTTTCCAAATGTTTTCAAAAATTAGATCCAATGGAATAGGAATCTAGTATTTACTCGGTTGGAAGAATACGGCTTGAAGATTCATGCAGTATTTCGGGTGTGAGGCGAGAATAGCCAGTAGAACATGCGCAATATAGCTTCAGAGTTATCTCAGTGCTTTTTTAAGACTTTATTTTGGGGGATTGCGCTAAAAAACATGATCATTGTTGCATAGTTCACTAATGTTAGAGTTAGACAGGTGTCACCACGTAACTGATCAAAACCTTCACAATGTCCCTGTGGCGCAGCGGATAGCGCGTTGGACTTCTAATCCAAAGGTCGTGGGTTCGATCCCCTCCAGGGATGTAAACTATTTTGAGTTATTGAACAATTTTGAGTTATCACGGATTACTATAACAGGTAAATAATTATTATCTTCTCTTACTAATATGCAGTGTTGACTATTTTATTTATTTTTATATAAAAATGTTATGCCTATCCAACTATCATTGATATTTAGATTTTAGACGATATAATATGTTCAGGAAACTATTTTGAGTTCATGAGCTTATATTCAGCTACCAAATAATAGAAAATTGGTTCAAGCCCTGTGGACAGGAGCTTTGGCGCTCTTGTTCAAACTTTGACAAATCATATTATCTCCGAAATTATTGGTCTCTGGGAATGGTATAAATGGATTCTTACGATAGAACTGCATCATGAAAGAAATTAAATTCAAACAGACCGATTCTCCCCAATCACGAACTTATCCGAGATTCATTCCTCAAATCTACTCTGAAAATTATATTATATCAATTATATTGTAACTTAGATAATATTGCGAATTGTTTTTACTGGGGATATTCTGAAATTTCTGAACCCAATTTGATTATGTATCTTACCAAAGAATATATATTTCCATCATAATATGGATTATCCACGGGCATTATAATAGGTTGTCAAATATCTCCCTTCCGCTTTTTTGCTCTTTATTCAATGCTTTATAAAAAGTGTTACAGTGATCGGATTTAGTTCAAATATGCGCCGTTTTGTTCGATAATCTGTTTCCATCTAGACGGCAACTTCATAATACCTCCCTCGTAGAAGCCCCCCTCCTTATTTGCAAAGAACTCGGACAGCCACTTTTCACAATCCTCTTTTGAGTTCAACTTTACACCACCAAGGGCGTTCGCCATGGACAGGAGCAGGTGGTAATCACTTGGCGCTATGTCCGGGCTATATGGTGGATGCGATAAAACCTCCCATCCCAGCTCCCGTAGCTTCTGACGAGTCATCAACGGAGTGTGTGGTCTGGCGTTGTCCTGGTGGAACACTACACCCTTCCTGTTGGCCAATTCTGGACGCTTCTGGTCGATCGCCTGCTTCAAGCGGTCCAGTTGTTCGCAGTAGATGGTAGAATTAAGCGTCTGGCCATATGGGAGCAGCTCATAGTGGATGATTCCCTTCCAATCCCACCAAACACACAGCAAAACCTTCCTGGCCGTTAATCCCGGCTTGGCCACTGTTTGGGACGATAAACCTGCCTTCTACCACGACCGATTTCGCTTGATATTGTCGTATGTGATCCATTTTTCGTCGCCAGTCACCATCCGCTTCAAGAATGGGTCGAGTTCGTTCCGTTTCAGCAGCATATCGCAGGCGTTGATTCGGTCCAGAAGGTTTTTTTGCGTCAAATCATGCGGCGCCCAAACATCAAGCTTTTTTTTGTATCCAGCCTTCTGCAGATGGTTTAAAATGGTTTGGTGACTAACTCCCATCTCCTGGGCGATGTCACGAGATGCCACATGCCGGTCTAACTCGATGTATTCCATGATTTGATCGGTATTTGTCGTCACAGGTCTTCCGCCGGCTGGCTTATCCATGGTGTCGTTTTCACCGGCTCCGAATCGTCGAAACCATTCCTCCGCGGTTCGAACTGATAGAGTACCATCCCCCAAAACACCATTAATCTCACGGAACGTTTCTCTAGCGGATTTGCCTTTAACGAAGGAAAACTTTAAAATAGCGCGAATTTCGGCGTTAGTGAACTCCATGTTTACACGTCTATAACTGTTGAACGCAATATCCAAACTAATCATGCATAGCGTCGTTTTGTAGGTTATGTCAAGACCTTTTAAATTATGTATAGTATTGCCAGTTACGAGCTCTGTAGCGCTTTGTACATAGCCGCGAAATTCAAAAGACAAAAAGGCGGAAGGGAGATATTTGGCAACCTATTATTATCGCCTTAAAAGTATAATATCATATCATCCTCATAATTCTACGCTGAGGTTATTTCATTGCATTCAATCATACTTTGTTTTTCTAGAACAGAAGGTGTATTTTATATCAAGAATAACGAACCAGAAATAATTTTGAGATTTATCTCTCAAATGAAAATAAGATGGCATGTAAGAACACAGATCATTTAATAATTCATAGATAGAATAATTAAGCACAGCATTCTGTGAAAACATAGAAGTACGATTAATTATTAAAATTTCGAAAAATTATATCTCCGAAAGTATTAGCTTGTTAGAGTTGAAAATGATGTCAATGGATTTTTATGGTGAAACTGCATCTTAAGAAAAATTGAATTTGAAATTTGTAATGTAAAAAAAAATTTTATTTCGTTACTCCAAAACCATCAGCCTGATTTTGCCCAATAACGAAGTTAACTGGGATATTTATCTTCCGAACCTACTGTGAAAATTTCAACTGCCTAGCTCCCTAGCCACCAGAAAGTTCTCTCGAAATTACGAAAACATACTCAATAGAGAGTACGGTCACCTCTTTGAATAATAATAATTATAAATGCCTTTTTTCTACGATAAACTTAGCACAAATAAATATCAATGAGAAGTTCACCTGAATGTGCTCTATCACTTAACCCTTGTTATATTTATATATTTATTCGAATCTAACAAATATATAAAAAGAAAATAAATATTGAAAGAAGATAAAAAGAAATATATGAGCTGTATAACACATTTGAGCATCAAGATAAATGTGAGCTAAAACTAAGAATAATCAATAATTACTGGGATAAGGAACTGAAAAGGTAGCTCTGATCTCTATCTTGAACTCACTTTCACTCAGTAACTTTAATTAATTAGCAATCATGATGCATAATCTACTGCTATTATATCTGAAGCTTCTTTGGAAAATGGATGTTCTAGGATGAGAACATGAAACAAATTTCTACGTCGTATGTTGAGATTATGAATATCAGTTATATACCTCAATTTAATGTGGAGATAGGGTGGGCTTCTCGTAGTCATTATTTTGTGAAACTTCCGAAAGGCTTAATATTCGATAAAAATCCTCGTTGAAAGCCAATTTAACTCGCTCAAGTACTATGACACATGATCAAATTTTCTAATTCCATATATGATTCGATCTAACGACTCTTGATCTAAGCAGAAACTATATAAAGGGAAGCAGTATTCTTTTATTATTGACTGACACAAAATAATATGAGGATTTGCATAAAGATTGTGGAAATAAAACTATTTATTGAGGTTATAATATTAATCTGTGTAAAAATAGGTGCGTTCTTCAAATGACCACTCGGAATTGTAAAGGAACTATTGTCCACACTGTAAAGCCATAATCAAAAAGAAGCAAATGTGAGAAAAACCAGAATAATTCATATGGGGATCTACCAATATATATTTGAATTATCACCGATGAGAAACAACAAATATGTTTTCTGAAACCGTCCAAAACTTAAAGAAAGTTGAATGAATATTGTTCAGCATGTCCCCCATTTACCCAAGAAAATTATTATTCAGAGTATTTGGTTAGGAATAGATAAATAAAGCCACTAATTCATCGAGATTCTGGCGCAGAGCTCGATCAAATACCCGGAGGAGAACATTTAGATGTTCTGGGACGTATTGATCACCCAATTAAAGATGAATGAAATAAAGAAACAAGTTTATAGGCTTTCAGAAGTTAGGTGTCCCTATTCAAGAACTTCTAATGTTCTCTGAAAGGTTTGATAAATCACCGGGTTTTGAATCAATGGAATGAATAAACCCATTATAATTATGTACCTAATCCTTGGAAAAGCGGAATAAATTGTTGTCCCTTATCTCAGGACTGTCGGCGGTAATCAAATTCTGATTTATAATTTTATAGGAAATCGTTCATTATCTATTAAATCTACCCATTTTTTCCATGAACAAGAAAGTATTCAGGGTGGATTTCAGATTGAAATCCTTTAATTAGGAAGCACCTTAGATTTTCTCTTATCACAATACAGTGGACCCCCGGTAGTCCGACAAACGTTTTGCAAGGCAGTGTCAGACTATCGAATTTGTCCGATTATAGAGTTCTAGTACCATAGAGCCCACGTATTCTACAACTAATTACCAAGTTTCAATTCGTTCAGATCAGTCCTTTTTGAGTAATTGAGGAAACAATATTGCAGATGGTTATCGAACCAAAATCATTTGACAAATTATTCCCATTAAGAACTTCCCAACTAGCAAAAATAATTTTATAAAGGTTGTAAGAACTGCTATACAGCATATCTTATAGAAACGTGAAAATCTTATAATGTGGATATAAACCACTATACAATGTCTTTACAACCAAAAAGGGCCCCACTTTACACAACTGTTCAGTTCTTTTAGGACATCCTTTAGTAAACTACACAACCGTTTTAGGATGTCTATATAACTATTGTATAGCAGTACTCTTATTCTGCGGTTTAAGAGTATTCAACGGACACATATAGAACTACTAAGAAAGTATTTTATAAGTATTTTATAATGCAGACAGAATAGCTAATACAATAATTTTGGTTTCTACCGTTGAAATTCGGAATAGAATTATCACAAGAATATTTTATTAGGTATGTGTAAACGTTCGCGTTTGACAGAGGAGTAAGATCCAATATCAGGCATTATTATGGCGGTGGGTGATGAGGATGGGACCTGTTAATCATATTGAAAATATTGAAGACCTATATCGCTACTGTGGGGGCCAAATTTATCTGCGCAGCTAACTTTTCTGACAATATATATATATATTTTGTTGGTAAAAAATTAAAGCGCCTCAGTTTAGCGTACATTTTATTGGTATTATTGAAAAATGAAAAATAAAAAAAAACGTTTTATTTGTTGAATTTTCAACTTAAAACAAAGCATGTATTGTGGCTGTTGTAAAAGCGGAAAAAATCTCATATTTCTTTAAAAAATCTATTTTTATTTTACCCCTTTTTCGTTTCTATATGATTTTTTCACAATGGCGGCGGTTTCTGAACAGCTGAACGTTTAATAAATATGGCGTATATGGTAGAATACAAATTAGATACCTTATACAATGATTCTGTTTTCTTCTGAGCTGTATACGATATTAAAGTTTTATTATGTTGTTTAATGCAGCGCCATAAAATTGTTTTTAACAGTCTCAGGAATCATGGTGCAGTTTGATTCTTGACCACTTTTAACTGTTGCCAGATTTAATAATATATTCAAAATATTTTCCCACAGCATTTTGTTTATTACAGAAATAATAGGTAGATACTTATATAAAGGATGAGGATTGGACCAAAAGTATAGTGAGTAGTCCAACACATTGTGTGCAAAAAGTACACGTCACTGTTTTGCATAAAGTGTAGGCTACACAAGATTTTTTTGTGATAATTATTCAGTTATTATTTAAAAACTAGTTCAAACAGACAAATTATATCTCCGAAAGTATTGGTTTCTCAGAGTTGGGAATTATATCAATGTATTCATATGATAGAACTGCATCATAAAGGAAATTCAATTCAAATAATAGTTTATTTATCAAGATTAAATGCGCAATCATGAGAATGAGAACTGCACCATGGAAGAAATCAAATTAAATCTGGCCAATTCTGCCCAATAACGAACTTAACCGAGATATTCATCTCCCTAACCTACTCTGAAAATTTCAACTACCTACCTCATTCCGTTCGAGAGTTATATCTATGTCTATGGATGAAAAGCAGTCTCACTACTCTCAGATCTCTTACTTCATGTTCCGTTCCGAAATGTAAGACTTTTCTGAGAAAAACTAATTTCGGAGCAAACAACTGAGATTTTTCTCACTTCGCTCACAATTCTTCGATTGATTACATAATGTCATGTCTCAGGAAAATAAGTTGACATTATGACAAATCATACATAGAATAATTATATCATTCTGGTACAACGTTGAAATACGATTTATTATTGAAATTTTGAAAAATCATACCTCCGAAAGTATTAGCTTGTTAGAGTTAAAAATTATATCATTGGATTCTTATGGTAAAACTGCTTATTGAAAAAAATTTAATTTGGAATTTGCTTTGTAAAAAAAAATATTTTTTTTTGTTACTCCGAAACCATATGTACGATTTTGCCCAATAACGAACTTAGCCGAGATATTTATCTCCCAATACTACTCTGAAAATTTTAACTGTCTAGCTCATTCCGTTCGAGAGTTATCGTGCCTACGGCCGGCCGGATCGGCCGGACCGGCCGGACACAATGAATTTCGACCACGGATTCTTGATCAGTGAGTCGAACCAAATCGTTTAAGACCATTTTCATCGAAAAATTCGAAAATTACATACATTTGGGCAAATTGATGGGTAGTTCTCACGAAATGTTCCACTTTGGTGTTCATGACAGTTTTCTGCTACATAAAACTGGTTTAATCGTTTAATTCTCTATATTATATCCTTTTGAAATGTAACAATCACTATATAAAGAATAAAAAATTGCAGAATTTCAAAAATTTTAATTTTCAACGCTAGTTTTCTTCCCAGAAGAATTGAAAACCTCACCTCCGTGACTGTTCCTCTTAGTTATCGCATTGTCCTAAACTTAAAATTACAGCATTAATGGAATTCTGGCACAGCGTATTTCTAGTTCATTATCCACAATTAACTAAGTAATGTTGACATGATAAAATCTCAATAAAAAAATTATCGGTGTTCGAATTATACTTATATTAGTCGATGTTCCTGCATTATCTATCACCTCCGTGAAGCGACATTGTAATTTGACTCTTTAATCGCAAGATGACGGTATCGTCATCGTGGACCGCCTGGAATATCGGTTGATGCGCAGGTAATACTGACCACTTGAGATTTGAACTTCAAAGTGTAACTTATTGGTTAAATTCTTACCCAAGTGATAAAGACGTGTATGGGAAATTTGGGATTCTCACCTCCGTGAAGATGAATTGTAAGGTAGGAGATTATTTTATTCAATTATTTGTTATCTGAATATACGTAATTACGAAAGTTATTTAATGAGTTAAAATATTGTTTTGAAGCCTTTTTCTTTAAATGAGATATTCTATAAAAAAGTCAAATTTCTCACCTCCGTGAATCTCACCTCCGTGAATATAGTAATTCACGGAGGTGAGGTAGTCTTCACGGATGTGATAATAATATTCTGTTCCTCCTTTCAGGACATGAATTCTAACATCATTAAAAAAAAAATAAGAAAAAAGTTACTGCATCTCATGAAGAACAGAAGAAAAAACAACGAAAATCTATGAGAAGACTTCATGAAGCCCGATAAAATGATCCTGAATTATACGAAGAAGAAAAACGTAAAGAACGAGGGCTATTATAAAAGAAAAAATGGGTTCAAGCCCTGTGGACAGGAGCTTTCTGGCGCTCTAGTTCAAACAGACAAATTATATCTGGTATTGGTTTCTCAGAGTTGTGAATTATATCAATGTATTCATATGATATCACTGCATCATAAAGGAAATTCAATTCAAATAATGGTTTATTAGATAAGTAATAATAAATTACCTTGTAATCGATCAAAAATTTCCTGATCTACGTTCACCAAACTACAGAATTATGCTTTCAATATTTACGTAATATTTTCAAACATTTTCGGTTGAGGTCCCCGTTGCATCGCTAAAATACGAGTATTTCAACCCCAATATTTTTGAAGTTACAATATTCCCTTCTGTCAAGTTGACATTATGAGAATTCATAGATAGAATAATAACTAGTGGGCCCGCAGATCTACCTAGCCAGTAGACCTACATTTTTCCGGTAGATCTACATTTTTCCGGCAGATCTACATTTTTCCGGTAGATTTACATTTTTCCGATAGATCTACATTTTCCGGTAGATCTACATTTTTCCGAGACTTCCTCAGACACACACACACAGAAAGTTTCAACGAAATCGGTCCGGTCGTTCTCGAGAGTCTATAAACCGAACACAGTGCTATCTACCGAGTTCCTATTGTGACTCTGAGGCCCATTCAAATACGCACACAAAGTTTAATCGAAATCGTTCGAGCCGTTTCCTATAGATCGATCGGGGCGCCCCTACAGGATGCTATTGTGAATCAGAGATACGCCGAAAGAAAATCACAGAGTTTCATCAAAATCGATCCGCCTGTTTCCGAGTTCCTATACATCGATTTTAGCGCCCCCTACAGGGTCCAATTGTGAATCTGAGCCGCCTTGGGTTCCACTGAAATACATACACGTAAAGTTTCGGAGTTGACATATTTCTTAAGACACCCTGTATAGCAGCGGTTATCATTTCGCAACGGTTTTACAAAGTTGAGAATTCTCCTCGCGATAGAAATCTCGAAGTGACATTTTACTTAAAACGCTTGCATTTGAAAATAATCGATGCCGCGAGGAAATGAACACCCTGTATAGTAATGGTTTATTTCCAACGATGTATGCCTCGAAAGTATATTTTCCAACACGAAAAAATGAAAGGGTATGTTCATAGCGTTAAAAACAGCAATCTGCAATTGACATTAAAAGAAAAACACCCTGTATAGAGATTTCCGAAAAATACATTATAAGAATCCATCCAAGGTTCCTATTTAGATAACGGTTTGTTTGTGGCACGAATCAATTCAATCGTGGCAAATTGTGCCGTGAAAAAAAGAACACCCCGTATAGTAATGGTTTATTTTCAGCGATATATGCTCAGAAAAAAAAAAGGAAAACACCCTTACTTAAAGTCGGCAGATATACCGTTATTCGAAGTTAATATTGCGATAAAAATTGAAAAAAAAACACGAAAAAGTATAATTCCCTTGATGGGCTTCGAACCCGCCTTCCCTCGTCCGAAACCGAGATATCCACTATCTATACATCTACACTATCGGACTCCTCGAAGGATCCTCTCGATCTCCGGTATTAGAATAAAACGTCGGTACTAACCGCGGATAGATATTCTTAATTTTCACTTTTCGACATAAAATCGCCACATGGAGGTTTATTTGACCGTTTTTTACCCTTATCTTCGCTTCTCGTCAACGTTCAGTCCCGAAAACTGCCTAGAACGGCCATTTCGTTGCGAAAAATTTCCCGCACCCCGTCTAACGGATTCATTTTGACGTTTCTCAGACAGACTTTTAGCAAGGAAAATTCCCGAGGTCGGAACTTCGAGAACTTGTATCGATTTAGTTGACATTATGAGAATTCATACATAGAATAATAATTATATCAATCTGTGAAATACGATCTACATTGAAATTTTAAAAAATCATATCTCCGAAAGTATTAGCTTGTTAGAGTTGAAAATGATATGAATGGATTCTTATGATAAAACTGCTTATTAAAAAAAATTTGATTTGGAATTTGTTTCGTAAAAAAATTTTTTTTTTTTTGTTACTCCGAAACCGTCTGTCCGATTTTGCCCAATAACGAACTTAGCCGAGATATTCATCCCCCAAACCTACTCTGAAAATTTCAACTCTCTAGCTCATTCCGTTCGAGAGCTATCGTGCCTACGGCCGGCCGGACCGGCCGGCCGGCCGGCCGGCCGGCCGGCCGGACCGGCCGGACAGAATAAATTCCGACCACGGATTCTTGATCAGTGAGTCGAACCAAATCGTTTAAGACCATTTTCATCGAAATATTCCAAAATTACAGACATTTGGGCAAATTGATAAGCACTCAGTTCCGAGGAACTAGAGCGCCAAAAAGTTGTTATCTTAGTAAAAATGAAGGGATCTATCGCAATATTGTGTTTGTTTATATGACGAAACTCTCTTTAGCACAAGATTACTGTTAAAAGTTACAATGAACCCTTATGACAATCCGTGTCAAATATATATGACTTTTCATGATTGAATTGCAAAACATACATTGTAGGTGCATTTAGAACATCTTGAACTACAAGATGTATCATAATAAAATAAAAAGTCTGCCTATTTATTGCTACTGATTTTATGTATGTCGGAAAAACTACTAACTGCCAAGCTAGCAACACTGTACGTTAGATTTCCGTGTTATCCTTTAGCGCGTTGGCAAACTACATAATAGAACAGAATTATCGCTTAACATGCGTTCGGTGCGACACTAAACAATTATTTAGTTATATTGTGTTTGAGATAATTTCTTTATACAGATTCTTTCCAAGCGTGAACTAACCTCAAATTATTGGATTTAAATATACCGGTATTCATATATTTGAAAGATGTTCAAGATAGTAGAAACCGAGGAAAATAATAGAAAAGAGTTGACGATTGTTCCCACAAACTGGGAAACGAATCAGACGTTTCCACTCAGATATTGCCGAATTCATTTCGTAACCGAAAATTGCTAGAAAACCCGCGTAATTTTTCTATTACTATTGGGTTATGTTTATATGTTTGTAGGTAAATGTAGATAATTTTATAACGTAGAACATGAGATAAATTTATTCCTATCCACATTTTTATTCTATGTATAAGGTCTTCATAAGAGAGAATAATGTTTTAGTTATAAGATGATTATAAAATAGTTTTATATCTATTGTGTAGTGTTCAACTTCTGCGTAAAGCAACAATCTTATTGCTTTTCTTAAAGAACTCTAATACAACTATTTATACAGCTTCCTTTATAACCATCTTTTAACGTCGCTATTATAAGTAATACAATAGCTATGCAACCGTATTCTAATCTGTATAACACTGTTTTAAAATTATTTTATAGGAATTTTATAGTACGTTATGCAACTGTTATAAAATTTGTCGTATGATATGAGTTGTGAGAACGTTTATACAACAGCATTATAGAAATCCATCTATTTTATGATCAAATTGTCGTATTGAGACGCTTAAAAAAATAATGTTATCCTTTCAAGCGGCGCTATCCGACAGATATGAAACCATTTCGTTCTTTTAGGGGTCTATTTTGCTAGTTGGGTTATCCATCACCTTACCTGAAAACTGCAAGTTGTAATCTCTTTCCGTAAGAAAGTTATCGTAGCGACGGACGATCATTCGGAACGAATTGAATTTGACCTCGAATTCTTAATCAGTGAGTCGAAGTTCATCGTTTGAGCTCATTATCGGCCAAAACATTTGGGCAAAATCATAGCTACCTATTCCGGTGTACAAGCACGCAAAAGACGGAGTATTTGTATATTCAATGTTTGGCTGACTGATTTTTCTTTCATATATTTTACACCCTATGGAAAACATAAGATAACTTTGGTAAGTTCATCAAATTAACATTGCCGATCATATCATTAGAAGGTGTTGAATAATTGTGATATATTGTATATGTATATGTACCCATAGTACTATTATGATGAGAGTTTTATTATGAGAGTTTCAATTTTGAAATTTGAATAAAATATGATAATCTTAGATTTTATCAATGAAAAAGCGTATCTCTGCGAAGCGTTGGCGTTGGGTAATATTGTTAAACATACCACTACACTCGAAATTCTACTAATCAGAGTTGATTATAAAATATATTTTTTTCCTTTTGCGGGCATGTTCTGGGGAACAGCGTGTTATCATTTTGCGCAAACGTCGAATTTCGATTTTTTTTCCGAAAATGGTCTCAAACGATTAGGTTCGACTCAATGATGAAGAATTCGAGGGCAAATTTGATTCCGTCAGCAACGGTTACTTTCGAACGGAAAGAGATAGCGACTTAATATTTTCAGAGTATAGATTGCGGGTTCAAATGCAATGAAGTTCGTTAATGAGCATAATCGACAAAATGGCTTCCGAGTACTTATTTTGTTTTCAAACAATACAGATCTGATCCAATCGAAACATATGTGTAATTTCGTGAGAATCGTACCACTAGTGAATTTAAAAAAATATGATGTATCTCACGATAACTTGAGAACGGAATAGAATAGCGGCTTGCAATTTTTAGGGTGTTCGATTGAGCCATTTGAGATTGTTAATAGACATAATCGGCCGAATGGTTTTGAAGTTAAACCCATCAAACATTTTGCTGCTGAGTCCTTAATAACTCAAAATATACATATCCGATCCAATTCAACCGTGGTAATTAGTTGTAGAAAGCTGACGCTCAAATTTCTGCGAAATATTGTGAGGATTGTATTACTTTTTTCCATGATTTTTTAAAAGTTGTCAAGTAAATTTTTAAAAAATCATGGAAAAAAAATCTTCATCTCATAAACTATATGTCCGATATCGTTAAATTGCGAGCACCTTCATAACCTCACTCTACCAAATTTGAACACGTTCGGATATATATTGTTGGAGACCCGAACTTCCATGAGTGAGTTCGGTAGCTGGATGGGTGGATAGGTGACCACTGCCACGATAACTTTCGAACGGAAAGAGATAGCGACTTGTAATTTTCAGGGTAGGTTGTGCATTCGAAATGGACAGTTAAATTTGTTGTTGGGCATAATCGGCCAAACGGTTTCGGAGTTATACTCATCTTAAATGCTGTTGTTATTTCCTCTATAACTCAAAATATACAAATCCGATCCAAACTAAAACTTGGTAATTTTTCGCAGAATGATTACGTGAATATTGTATCACTAGACAAAAATTTAAAAAAAATATTAAATTTCAGAAACTATACATCAGAATCAGCTGAGGCGTGAATAGAAAACGGAACATGCGCTCAAAAGCTCCTGACTTCACGTCAATGCTTTTTAAGATTTGTTTCTCTTTCAAACTTCATCTGATCTCCATCAACAACACCCTTTCATGGTGGTTCAGGAACAACCGACTTCTACTATGTCACGGCTAATTTTCAGGAACCGCAATACGAAATTCAAGTAGTTTCTGCCACCAAAAGCGATTTGTGCCTGGGGTTACGTATGTCGCGTTTCGCTCTAGTTGGCTCGTCACTAATTGGCTCACCACACGTTATATCTAGTCAAGTAACATAATTGTGCATTGATAAAACCATTTTCTTTGTTCGTAAACCGAGAGTTCGTACCCTGTTATTTGTGGACTTTCTTGTTACATTGCATTTGGTCATAGATGTTCCCTCGATTGTTTCGCATTTTAGATTTCTGATAGTGTTTGAATCGGAAAGTAATAATTTGTTCAGAACATGCGATTCCAACCGATTTGGCTCATGTAGGAACTTTGTGTTTATGTATAGATACTGGGAAACTTGTGTACTCCTTCTATTAGTTACTATTGAAGTGGGTTTCGCCGTGGATGTGCTCCATCAAGGCAGTCGGTACATGTTTCCTCTGACGAAAACGGTACAAAATTCACGAGATTCTTCATGGTTTGTCTACGATTTTTTTCAGATGGGCTGCTCGTTTCCGGGATTATCGTATTGAAGATTTATAAGTGTTTTGCCAATAAATAGTTTCTCGAGTAGACTAAAAATCGCACAGCATTCTCAAATCTCTGGAAGTAAGTGTTGTTAGGTTTTGATCACTAAGCTCTATAAATATGATAAAAATAAATTATACGATAAACAAACACGTGAAATAACGTACAAGAAATTGACAGGTGGAATATTGCATTAATATATGATAATTTCTCGAAAAATTGGATTAATATATCGCTGCTCAGGCAGAAAACTGGCATAATTGCAAATTTTCTCCAACCGAGATGCGTGCATCAAAAGTCTTAAAAATTAATAGCAAAAGCCGTGTGGACAGGAGGTTTGGCGATTTTGCTCAAACTTAGACAAATCTCATCTCCGAAAGTATTGGGTTCTCAGAGTTTGAAATTATATCAATGGATTCTTATGATAGAACTGCGTCATAACAGAAATTAAATTTACAAAATTGTTATTCAAACAAGAGTGCCAAAAATTATAAATCCGAAACCACCCGACCAGATTCTAGTCAATAAAACGAACTTATCCGAGATATTCGTTCCTCGAATCTACTTTGAAAATTATATTATATCAATTGAAACTCAGACAATATTTCAGTTCTGTTTTTACTGGGGATAATCTGAAACCAATTTGGTTAACTTACCAAAGTATATATTTTCATGATCATATGGATTATTCAAGAGCTTTATATTATCACCCAAAAATTATAATATCCTATAGGTAATACCCATAATTCAACCTTAGCTGAGGTTTTAATTGGTCAATTTGCATTCAATAATACTTTGTTTTCTACAAAAACTAGAAATAAATATGACATGTCTCTTCAAGATAACACGTTTGAACATAGATCATGAAATTCATATATACAAATACGGAAGTTAATTTTCGATTACAGCATTCCGTGAAATCATAGAATTACGATTTAATATTGAAATTTTGAAAAATAATATCTCCGAAAGTATTAGCTCAGAGTTAGAGTTTTAAATTATATCAATGGAGTCTTATGATGAAACTGCATCTTACAAAAAATTGAAATCGAAATTTGTAATGTAAAAAAGAATCGTTGCTTTGTTACACCGAAATTATTGGGCCTATTTTGCCCAATAACGAACTCAACCGAGATATTTAACTCTCAAACCTACTCCGAAAATTTCAACCTAGCTCTTTCCGTTCGAGAGTTATCGTGTTAGACTATAGAATCGATTTTGACCGCGGATTCTTGATCAGTGAGCCGAACCAAATCGTTTAAGACCATTTTCTTCCAAAAATTCGAAAATTACAGACATTTGGGCAAATTGATAAGCACTCTCTTCCAAGGAACAAGAGCGTCAAAAAGTTTCATTTCTATGGTGAAATAAAGATAAATGTGTACTATCATGCCGGTAGGTAGTGATAGTAATTGAATTCTATCCAGCTGGCCGTTTCCGGGAAACGGAACAAGATAACGACTTGAAGTTTTCAGGATAGGTTGCGCATCGGAATGCGACATTTCAGTTCGATAATTGGCATAATCGGCCAAATGGTTTTGGATCTGATATTTTGTTGTTATTTTCTCTATAACTCAAAATATTCAAATGTGATCCGATTAAAACTCGGTGATTACTTGTAGAATGATGGCGCACTAATGGGCGGAATTTCGTGAATATCGTATCCTAGAGCTACTTGAGGTGTAAGTTTCATCGTATTTCAATTCTAATAGAAGATATATGTCAGAATTAAGAATTCTGTGATCATAGACGATTCTCTCGTTACTGAAGTCTGTCATTGAAATGGTATGAAATGTATTACTATATTATAAGAGCTGACATATATCGATGCTCAATTCGATTAAGAGTGTCTAATAGAGGTAAGTAGACAATAGAAAATGCGCGCAAAAGCTCCTGATTTCACGTCAGTGCTTGAACCAATTTTGTAGTGAATTTCAAAAATTTCGATGCGTTATTGAAGCGTAAATATGCAAACGTTCTATTATCATTGATGGTTTAGTTTTCTGAAGCATTTGTGAAAAAATTGCAGCTCTTGTTTTTCAAATTTGAACCTGTAATTGGAGAACCACGTAGAATTGATCAATCAAAACTCTGAAACATACTTGATAATGCCTGAAATATCAGCATTCATCGGGCAACTGCTTATTGATTCCTATGAAAGAATTCCAACGAAAACCTGTGAACGATCAGACGATACGTGTTGAAGTTTCATAGCATGAAATTCCATCATGAACGACCAAAAACTCGGTCAAATCCGAGTAGTCTTCCATGATGAAAAAAATTATTCCTGTGTCGTAACTCTGATTGATATGCATCTTATCCTTCATGAAAACATAAATCCATTTGGATTCTTGGAAACGTATCGTCCTTCAAACATCTTGAATTACAATGGATTTTCCAGTTAATCTACGTCAGTATCAATATTTATTTATCAAATATTAATATCGCAATTGCATGCGAAGACATTAACAATTTCATTCTCACGTTTATGAATAATATCCGTGATGGCACTCAAAGATATTGCATATTTATAGGTATATAAGAACCATATATATCGTGTCATTTCGATTCTGTATTTATGATGTGTACTGCTATGCAAATCAAAGCTTACGCATTTGAATGAGGATTTTAATTATTCATTCAAAGGGGCGATTTTAATTTTTCGAAACTGTTGAGTGATTATCCGCATTTGTTCCTCGGACCAGAGGGAATATCAAGTTGCTCAAATATCTGTAATTTACGAATTTTTGAATTAAAATGTTCTTAAACCATTTGGTTCGACTCACTGATCAAAAATCCGTGGTCAAAATCAATTCTGTCCGGCCATCGGGCAGTTCCGGCTGGCCGGCCCGCCGTTAACACGATAACTCTCGAATGGAATGAGCTAGACAGTCTAAATTAGTAGGTTTGGGAGACAATTATCTCGGTTAAGTTCGTTATTAGACAAAATTTGCCTGATGGATCATTTTTTTATTTGCTTTAAAAATTTCTAATTCAATTTTTTTCAAGATGCTGTTTCATCATAATAATCCAGTGATAATATATTCAACTCTAATAAGATAATACTTTTGGAGATTCGATTTTTCAAAATTTCAATAATAAATCATAATTCTATGATTTCACAGAATGCTGTAATCGAAAATTAACGTACCACATCATTTAATCATCACTCTTTTTCATTGACAAAAGCTTATCACATCTCCAAGCCCCAGAGGATGCTACAATATGAATACAACCTAAAATATAATTGAAAACTAGTTCTTTAATCCATCCAAATTAGAACAATTGTCGAAAGACAAAGTTCCAACAAAATTTTCTAGTTACAATCATATTCATATTATCGCCAATATTCCGTCTATTCAGAAAGCATTCAATTTCCGTTAAGTCCTAACTGAGGTCCTCAGTTGAGGATAAATTTGAATGCTAACCTTAGTTAACGTATTTTTAAAGGTGGTGAAACAGGCCTGTTTCACGTTAAATTTCGAGTAAACTGAGGTTGCGATTCAAACTTATCCTTCTCTGAGGACCTCAGTTAGGAGATTGAATACATTGTGAGTACGGCAGACTGTCTAGTTGCCAACAAAGAATTATGTTAAATAATTATTCAATTTTTAATAGAGTTATAACCAAAAAAAAGAAAAAGAAATCATAGTTTTCCTTCCTGAATTTTTGCACATTGACCTAAAATGTAATTCCGCGTTTCATCTACACAGCTATACTTCATGAGACTACATCTTCAATTTAAATAAATTAGTGTAATTCATACATAATTTTTTATTTGGGTAAATATGGATTTGCCTCAAATAAAAGCCACAAGCAGTAAATTTTTATGCTGTTGAATTGAATTCCCTAAAGACCGATATTTTTGCGTGCATGTGGGGAACAGTCTGCTATCATTTGCCTAAATGTCTGTAATTTTCGAATTTTTCGCCAAAAAATGGTCTAAAACGATTTGGTTCGACTCAATCATGAATAATTTTAGGTCAAAAACGATTCTGTCCGACCGGCTGGCCGTTGTCACGTGAATTTTGGAACGGAAAGATAATATATATCGACTTGAAATTTACAGGGTAGGTGGCGCATACAAATGCGACGAACGAGTTCGTTAAAAGGTATAATCTGGCAAATTATTTACGTTGAATTAAAAACTACAACAACTACAACTACAAATACCAACATAAAGATGTATGTATGTTTTATGAGGATCGTATTACTTTTACAACATTTTTATGAAATTTTGAAAAAATATTATGTATCGTACGATAACATGAGAAGGAGAAGAGATAGCGACTTCCAATTTTCAGGGTAGGTTGCGCATCCATATGCGACATTCAAATTCGCCAAACAGTCTTTGAGTTATGCCCATTTGATATTTTGTTGTTATTTCCTCAATAACTCAAAAATACGAATCCGATCCAATTCAAACATGGTAATTAGATGTAGAATGCCAACGCGAAATTTTTTGCGGGATTTTGTGCCCTTCGTATCAGAAGAAAATTTAAAAAATACTTCTTATCTCGAAAAATATCCATCCGATATCGCTGAAATTTTACGAGCCTTCAAAATATAACTTTACAGCTCCAAATTTGAACACGATCTATGTAGGTATAGTGGTGGAGATGCGAGCAGCATTGTGTGAGTTCAGTAGCTGGCTGGTGGGTTACCGTTGCCACGATTACTTTCGAACGGAAAGAGATAGGGAATTTTCAGAGTAGGCTGCGCATCTAAATGGCAAAGTTTAGTCCGTTGTTGAGCATAATCGGCAAAACGGTTGTTTTTCCCTCAATAGCTCAAAACATACGAATCTGATTCAATTCAAACTTACAATTACATTTAGGAAACTTTTCATCAGAATCCACTGACCGACCGCGCATACCTTCGAGTGACCATTGAAAATTTTGGTACTGGATTTCAGCTCGATCGACTTTGTATGAGACGTGAATAGACAATGGAACATAGGCGGAAAAGCTCCTGGCTGCACGTCAGTGCTTTTCAAGAATTTTTTATTTCATCCGAAAATGGTAAAGGAAGGCGGGTAGAAATGGATGAATTCCTCAGATACTTAGGCCTCTATGGAATGAACTATAACAAATGTAGTGCGGTTGGCTCAGTGAGAGAGTAATTGACTTCTAAGCGGAAGCCCCAAGTTCAATTCAGAGGCTAGGAAAGAAATTTCCTAGTCACGGTAATCGCCACCATTAACTGTTGGGTAGTGCTGTGCTTAAGATGGCGTAAGGTAACAGTAACAAAGCCTACACATAACACAACTGGTTCTCCTTACTCGCTCAAGCTCTTCGAGAGCTTATGAGGGGTCTCCTTGGGGAAGACCTAAGAGGATCTGTATAATAATATACAATAAAAAATTCAAAATATATGACTACATACTATGGCCATAAGACTGGTATGTCTTCTTCGTACAGAAATGTACCTGTTTGTAGTCGAAATACCAACAATGTTCCAAAAAAAAATAAGGTGCATTTTGCTAATGACCTCCCGCCGGTATTACCCGACAATGACTCGACTCCAATTTTCACTCATTTTCCTCCATCAGTTTCCGAAAAAATTAAAAATAACTGTCCTCCTGAATATCTCACGGAAAGGTTCTGAAATACAGATTTATATTTAACGATTTATTTGAAAATTGCTAGTCCTACGATTCTGACAAAGTTTTGACTAAGTCTTTGTGTCGGTATTTTCCAACAAACTACCGAGTTCCAAACCGATCGGATAAGTATTTTTCGAGTTATTAGGAAACCACTCGCTGGATTTTGCCAACTATTGAACTTAACTAACAAATTTGGACTCCAATCCAAACGCTGCAAATTTCATCTCCCTATCTCATTTCATTTGAAATTAATCGTGCTTACGGACGGACGGCCGGACAGTCTGTCCTCGGAATCGGTAAGTCAAAACTAAACGTTTGAGATTATTTTCGGCTGAAACTTGATGGCAAGAAGGGCACCAAAAACAAGATGAATTATCATTATCACCATATTTAAGTAATGAGAGAAACAAACGAAATTAACAGTCGGAACTAGGGACCGTTTCTCTCCTAATCCGTCAGAACACCAAACATCGACCATTAACTCAACATTATTGAGCAGGACGTGTTGTGAACAGCCGGTGTCGGTATATTCTCTGGCGTTCCGAAAATAAAAAGACAACAAAAGTGGCATTACCATAGGCATATAAATAGCCATAAAACGATGGAAAAGACAAAACCTGATTCTCACAAAATTTAAATTGAATGCTGCATATTATATAGAATATTCTAGGCGACATTCTGAGACGTCGTTAAAGATATATATGGGACAGTCGGGGATTCCTTTACATGGCGGTTATCTTGGACCCCATTAACGAAAACTTTCGGTTTTGCTGAATTACGGTGATGCCTCCTTCAACATCTCCCGCTCACACAGATATATAAATCTGTGATAAAAATATCCCACAGTTCGTTCATCAATATTTACTTACATATTATGTTCTCTTATTCAATATGCTAGCATCATATAAGGTTACAGCAAGAATATGAATGATTGAATTATTCCATATGAAAAAAATTGACTCAAGCCTTGTGGACAGGAGCTTTGGCGCTCTAGTTCAAATTTTGACACATCATATCTCCGAAAGTATTGGTTTCTCAGAGTTGGGAATGATATCAATGTATTCGTATGATGTAACTGCATAATAAAAGAAATTCAATTCAAATAATAGTTTATTTATCAAGATTCAATGAGCAATCTGAGAATGAGAACTGCACCATGGAAGAAATAAAATAATACCTAGCTGAAATGAATTTGACTCTCTCTTATAGAACAGGATGACACGAGTATGAACACAGATCATATAATAATTCATAGATAGAATAATTATAGGATTCTGTGAAAACATAGAAGTACGATTCATTATTGAAATTTCGAAAAATCATATCTCCGAAAGTATTAGCTTGTAAGAGTTGAAAATAATATCAATGGATTTTCATGGTGAAACTGCATCTTAAAAAAAACTGAATTTGAAATTTGTAACTTGAAAAAAAATTTTTTTTTCGTTACTCCGAAACCATTTGGCCTATTCTGCTCAATAACGAACTTAACCGAGATATTCATCTCCCAAACCTACCCTGAAAATTTCAACTGCATAGCTCATTCTGTTCGGGAGTTATTGTAGAAACAAAATTTAAAAATTAAATTTTTTTTTTATATTTTACGGCAACCCGATCAATACTAAACTTCGCAAACAGTCTTTGTTCTACAAATTGATGCTAAATTTCAGATAGATCGAGTGATCGGTTTCGGAAATATTCATAAAAAATGTTTTTACTAAAACCGGCCATAACTCCGAAACAGCTTGGTGGATTTCACCCCTTAACGAAATCGTCCGAGATATTTACTTTCCAAACCAACCCTGCAAATTTCAATCCTCTAAGTCCTTTCGTTCGAGAGGTATTGTGTTAACGGACGGTCGGACAGAATCGATTTAGAGTATTTCGACCACGTATTCTTGATCAGTGAGTCGAACCAAATCGTTTGAGACCATTTTCAGCCAAAAATTCGAAAATTACAGACATTTGGTTAAATTGATAAGCACTCTGTTCCGAAGAACAAGAGCGCCAAAAACTTCAGAAAATAGTATGACACATATTTACTTAAATGAAAGATTATATATGATTCACACTCATTTATATAATATTATAGTGAAGCGTTTGGTTGACACAGCGACTTCTTCAGAGTAAACCATACTATATTCTGGACGTTAAAAAAGTGGAAATGCCCTGTGGACAGGAAGGAGCTTTGTCGCTCTTGTTCAAACTTTGACAATTCTTCTCCGAAATAATTGGCTTCTCAGAGTTGGGAATGATATCAATGGATTCTTATAATAGAACTGCATTAAAAAAAAACCAATGGTACTATTCTGCTTTTTGGCACTCTTGTTCCTCGGAACAGAGTGCTTATCAATTTGCCCAAATGTCTGTAATTGGGAAATTTTTGGCTAAAAATTGTCTTAAACGATTTGGTTCGACTCACTGATCTAGAATCCGTGGTCGAAATCGATATTGTCCGGCCGGCCGTCCATCCGGCTGTTAACACGATAACTCTCGAACGAAAGGAGTTAGAGGATTGAAATTTGCTGGGTAGGTTTTGAGCGTGAATATCTTGGACGAGTTCTTAATGGGCGAAATCCACTAAGCGGTTACGGAGTTATGGCCGTTTTTAGTAAAAACATTTTTTATGAATATTTCCGAAATCGATTACTCGATCTATCTGAAATTGAGCATAAATTGTAGAACAAAGACCTTTATATGCATGCGAAGTTTTGTACTGATCGGGTTTCCGTAAAGTGCCAAAAAAATTATTTGTTAATTTTCAAATTTTGTTTCTACAATAACTCTCGAACAAAATGAGCCAGGCAGTTGAAATTTTCAGAGTAGGTTTGTGAGATGAATATTTCGCTTAAGATAGTTATTGGGCAAAATCGGCCTGATGGTTTTGGAGTAACGAAAAAAATAAGTTTCATTTTCAACTCTAACAAGCTTTTACTTTCGCAGATATGATTTTTCGAAATTTCAATAATGAATCGTACTTCTATGTTTTCACAGAATGCTGTACTCAATTATTCTATCTATGAATTATTATATGATCTGTGTTCTTACATGTCATCTTATTTCCCTATGAGAGATACATGTCAAAATTATTTCTAGTTCTTTACTCCCGATATAAAATAAATCTACTGTTCTAGGAAACAAAGTATTATTGAATACATAATGACCAATGAAATAACCTCAGCTACCGTAAAATTATGAGGATATGATATTATACTTTTAAGGTGATGATATAATGCCCGTGGATAATCCATATAATGATAGAAATATATTCTTTGGTAAGATACATAATCAAATTGGGTTCAGAATATCTCCAGTAAAAAAAAACTGCAATATTGTGTAAGTTTAAATTAAAAAAATAATATAATTTTCAGAGTAGATTTGAGGAATGAATATCTCGGATAAGTTCGTTATTGGGGAGAATCGGTCTGTTTGAATTTAATTTCTTTCATGATTGAGTTCTATCGTAAGAATCCATTTATATCATTCCCACAGATCAATAATTTCGGAGATATGATTTGTCAAAGTTTGAACAAGTGCGCCAAAGCTCTTGTCCACAGGACTTGAACCAATGATTATCTCTAAGTTATGAATCTGCAGGTAACGATTCGTCTGAAAGGGGCCTCCTTACGAAATCGTAAATAATGCAATTCTGGAATGGTTCCTGTAACTATCTGATTTACGGTGTTACATTTTGAACTACTGATACATTTATCGGAAAACATAAACTAAAACCGTATAGATATTTTGAATTTATAGGTACATATTTGCGTAGAGTATCACTTATCACCGAAATATATTTTATTAGGATTTTGTTTGATTGGAGCTTAACATTTTGTTAAGAGAAGAGGAAGGAGGGAAATGAACTATGTAATATGAGATGAAATATATTGATTTATAAAATGGTTTTTCGTATAAATAGTCGGTATTACCTGAAATAAATGCTCATATTAACAACTAAAATGTATAATATTATAGAAAAGGGATAATACATTTCCCGCTAATGTGATGGCAATAGTCTTTCCTGTTTATAGTACTTCTAAATCTAAAGCATTCACTAAATCCAAAGTGCAATGTTATTTTATTCAATCTGAAGAGATAAATTGATCACCCGGAATTTCAAATGGATACATTTGATCACTTAACCGTTTTCTCTCAATTGAGATTGATAATTATCAATCTCAATATCAATAATTGGTCATTTTGTAATGTAAAAAAAACTAAAAGCACTTCTAGATAACTGTTATGAGGTTATACAGAATAGCGTTGAAATCATTTTTTCATATATTTATAATAAAATAATAAATATTCCCAGAATCAATAAAAAATCCATCAAAAAGCAATTCAGTTTCATAAGCAGAATTGTTTTATATTCTTTTTATAAACCTCTTAACAAATAGTTTTATAACATATTTCGTAATTCTGCTGTAAAAACGTTTTCATGATAAATTTATAAAGTACATCGATTATACACAACAGAATGAAGTTTATGTGGCTTTAATATAATAAATTGATATTTTGGAAGCACTAATATGATACTTATGAAATATATTAGTCGCGAATCATCGGGGTTATAAGACAACTTTGCTGGTTGGGTATGGTCATCTATCATACAATTCACAGTTAATAATACAAGAGTGGAATTTAACTGGAATAGAGTGGAAGATAGCCAGTGTAATTACTACAGGTGAGTGATGGATCCATCATTATATCCAAAAAAACCTACCTGCTGGATCGGAAATCTCAGATTGTCATCATTACCTACTTTGATCCAGCGTACATCTATTAAGTTAACCATTTTACATATACGGAGGTTACGCTATCAATCTGCCATCAATCTCTCATCAGTTCAGTCTGTGAATCTGATCACGATGAGACTGATGCGGATTGATGGACGAATCGCATTAAGATGCATTCATATTCAATAAATCCATCAGTTTCCGGTCAATCTGATTTCGTGTAACCTTCTTATGGGTAGAATTGTAGCATAGAGTTCAATAGCTAAATTGCTTTACTTAAGTAACAATTAACCAGGCATGATTTGGGTAGGATCAACACAAACTTTTCAAGCGATGATTACAATATGGGCTTTAATATTAATTATTATTCCAAGTTTCAAAAAAAGAAACATATGTTTTAAATGGAGATGACTTGTGTCATTCATAAATGATTGCAGTTTCAAATCAATGAGTATTTACTCAATGAAAAATTATATACGATTTACACTTATTTATTCAATATTGTGACGCGTTTCGTCGACACAGCGACTTCATCAGACTACATCATACATCATACATCATACATAGCAGTATGATGTAGTCTGATGAAGTCGCTGTGTCGACGAAACGCGTCACAATATTGAATAAATAAGTGTAAATCGTATATAATTTTTCATTGAGTTAATATGGATTTGCATCAAGTAAAAGCCACAAGCATTAAATTTTTCAATGAGTATTTAATTTGAAAAAAGAATCGATTCTAAATTTCAACTTTCTAATCGCGCTGACAGCCGACCGGACAGAATCAAGTTTTACCTCGGATTCTTCATCATTGAGTCGCAACTAATCATTTGAGACCATTCTCGGTCAAAAATTTGAACATTACAGAAATTTGAACGAATTGAAAGGCACTCTGTTCAGGTGAAAAAGCACACCAAAAAGTGTTTCAAAGTGGTATGAATTTATGGTTAAAATTAATGGTTTACCCTGTATATTGGTACTCAATAGCACTTATATCTTCGATGAGTAATCGATACTGGATCTCGCGATCAAAAAAACAAAATCGGCTGAACGCGCGATGGTGTAGAATCTCAAACGGCGATTCCGAATGTAATAAGGCGCGATATCAGATGTTGCCCCTTCAGCCAAAGTTATGGTTATGTAGTGTTAATATATTCATACCAGAGATCGTAGGAGGTTCTCCGTGTCCACAACTATTGTTTCACTTGTCTCATTGTCACCGAGTTATATCGTAGCTCTTCCCAGATGCGTGTTCTTCATTTTTTCGAGCTCGCCGGGAATCTACCAGCAGGCTGAAGATACCGAGCGATTTAGGATTATGCCTCCAAACGTTTATGCATAGCTTCGTCGGGCAACATGATCTTCCGTGATTTGTTGGAATTTTAACTGATGGAATTCATCACATGCCATAAAGCTGGCGGCAGAATTATGTCTGAACTCTGAAGATGCGGAGAAGGAACTACTCTTACTTATATAGGTACGGCACTAAGTAATATACTACCTTCGTCTAGTATGTATGTGGGATGAGCTGAAATGGAAACAAAGACAGGCAAAGAAGAATTGAGCTCGCAGATGATGATCTGGATTCCAAACCTATTCAATCGCAGTCATTATTATTATTATCAATAATACATAGTTCAGTGAACTATACAAAAAAAATAATAAGAAAATCTTGAAAACAAAAATATAACCGAAAAGATCTTCCAAATGAGACAAACATATACACACACTCACACACACACACACACACACACACACACACACACACACACTATAGCAAGGTGCTTGACCTCCAGATTTCAAACCTATACTTAAAGGTATTTACTGATTGAGCTACAACCACATCAGATGGTACTCGAATCGATAAGCCAAATATTCAAAAAATATTCACGACTTCTTTTATGGAATCTCTGACGCGTTAGTTTCAAATTGTGTGCTCTAAGAGGTGCAAAAGATCCATATTGATAAATACACTCAACACCCTTAACGTAACAATGAGATACCCACGAAGTTTGCGAGTTGCAAATGTGTCAAGAGCCATGACTCTTGAACGATCCTAGTAACTAGGTCTTTGAACTTCGAATGGTAAGTAGGTAACACGTCCTTGCAAGAATTCGAGCATCTGAGCATCCTGCCTCAACCATAAATGCCAGATAGAACTAGCAAATTCCAGAATTGGACGGATGTACATCTTGTTCAGTTGAGCGACTGCACCTGGATCACCGCACCTGAAACGCAGGCGTAGATATATTGAATATATTTTGTATATTGTTGTAGGGGGTAACGTTGCACTGCGACCTTAAGGTCTATTGTGCCCCCCAGTCAGAGCTATCGATGTCATCACCATCTAGAGGTCGCCTTCCAGTTCCAGAGTTCTGATGAACTCCAGTATCTGGGATGGTTTTAAGGAGGCTACGTCTTCGCTCCTGCAGATTTCTTACCCAAAGCATTCCTTGCGTTGGTTTGAGATGGCGAGGAATTCCGTAATCAGGTGATCAGATGTTTCATCCTCCATCTAACATAATCTGCACTGGTCAGTTTCTGCTAGCCCTAATCTTATCATATGCTTCCTGAGGCCGCAGTGCCCTGTGAGGAAACCAGTGATTAGGTGCAGCGTGTTCTCACTGAGGTTCATATATTTCTTGGATCTGAGAGTGTCAAAGTTCCGGAGGATTTTTTTGGAGTGATACATTCCGGGGAGAGACCTTCAGATTATACCTCTTTCAGTTTCTTCTTTCATCCGAAATTAACTTTTGAAGGCGTATCTACCAACCCCTTTCTTGGCAAGTGTGCTACACTCCTGATTTCCTTTAATTCCCGCGTGACCAGGAACCCAGACCAAAGAGACTCAGTTGTTCTTGCCAACTTCATTGAGTTTTCTTCGGCACTCCCATATTAGCTTGGAGTCGATAACATGGAAGCTCAGACCTTTAATAGCAGCTTGATTGTCAGAGTGAGTTGCTACATCACATCTCTGATAGTTTCTTTGTAGGTACCATTCCACGCATCTTTCGATTGCAAGTACTTCTGCCTAAAAGACGCTCGTATAGGAGCCTAGCGATAGTGAGCATTTGGTGCCTGCCCCATATACTCAGCGCCAGGAGCAGGTATAGGCGCTGTTTCACCTTGCCGTAAACATGTAAGGGTTCCATGACAGATCGATGTTGAATTTGACTGTTAGGCCGCTCGTACACCAGCACGACGCGACCGCAACGCTACCGCGACGATACTTTTTAACGAGGAAAATGCGTCGCGTCGCCGTATCCTTGGTGTGGGCGCTTCTATGAATTACCACGTACCGCGACTGCGAAGCGACACGAAGTCGCGGTCGCGTTGCGGTCGCGTCGTGCTGGTGTACGAGCGGCCTTACAAGTACAATTGACTCTTGAATGGGTTCAGAGGAAGTAACCAGTTACAGCACCACTCCACCAACTAATAGAAGGCCTTCTGAAGAGATTGATAGCAAGCTGACCTGTCCGTACTGATGGCAGACTCTGAGGAACCAATACTTTCGGCAATATTATTTGTTAGAAGTGGAAGTTTGAATAATAACTCGCGGGTATCACATTTTCTATCATTTTCTTCACGACAAACTTCTCTTTATCTTGATTCAAATATCAATCCTATTTTTCTTAAGGATCCTTTATATAATTGTCTTCCACTTCCTAGAAGTTTCCTTAATCCTGCTTCAATTCTTCCCGTTTTCATAGTTCTGCCTTTCATAGACTACTCCGTAACTTAAATTCCTGCCATGACAAATTCAATTTTGATCGAAGATCTAAATATGATACAATACAATTTTAGCTACTCTTTTCTAACATTCCCGACAGTTTAACAAACAAATTCCACCCTTTGACCATTTCAGGATATTCATATAAGATAAAAATTTTCCATACAGCTCGTCATTATCTATTCAGAAATGTTAACACTTTCATTTTGAAAAAATTAGTTTAGAAAAAAATAAAATCAAGTGAAATTTGGTACATACAATTAAAAAAAACTAAAATGTAATTCAAAATGTAGCACAAAAATTATGAAAGTTAATGAAGAAGATTTTCAAAGTGTTCACCGAGAACGCCTTGTCAACATTCTAACCTCAAACTAAAATTTCTTCCAACATCTCAGAAGTGATCGACCTAATCGCAAGCATTATTCGATCTTTTAGGTCATTCAAATCAAAGGGTTTGGTTTTCTACACAATGCGCTCTACATATCCCCATAAAAAGAAATCTAATGGGTTAAGTTCAGGGTTCCTATTCACCGATTGGGAAATATTGCGTCGAGGTACAACTGAAAATTTCGTTGGTAATGTTGTGATGATCCATCCTCTTGGAATCAAATCGTATTCCTTGGAACTTATATATACCGGGTGGCCCACTACAGACGCGGAGCTCGTTTTGAGGGAGTAAATGAAGATATTTTCAGAATATTTTTTTGTGATGTCTGTAGGTTGTTCAAAAGCACAATTTAAAATTATTTTCATATATACAGGGTGTTCGAAAACAAAGATATAGACCAATGTTACATGTTTTTAATACTAACACCCTGTATTCGACCTGAAAAATGGAATGGTAAGCTCAAATTATGATGAGTTTCTTCAGATTACTTTATACCTTAGAAGTATTATTTACGAGAAAATGGCGAAAATTTGAAAATATGGAGTTTTTTTTAATTGCAATTAATGAAGAAACCAGTTACGCCAGCGATACAGACAGTATTTTTTCGAGTAGACATATTAGCTACCCCTATACAGAAAAAACAAATTAACTCTGGAATATACAGAGTGATCATAATTAATTTTCAAACATCAACTACAAATAATGTTCGAAAATTGCTGAGAAAACTATCAGGTTTAGGAGTAGAAAACCTTGTGAAGATAGGTTTGAAATAAATTTTTACGTTCAACGAGATATAGAAACTCAATGAAAAATTATATACGATTTACACTTATTTATTCAATATTGTGACGCGTTTCGTCGACACAGCGACTTCATCAGACTACATCATACTGATGAAGTCTGATGAAGTCGCTGTGTCGACGAAACGCGTCACAACTTCATCAGACTACATCATACTGATGAAGTCTGATGAAGTCGCTGTGTCGACGAAACGCGTCACAATATTGAATAAATAAGTGTAAATCGTATATAATTTTTCAGTGAGTTAATATGGATTTGCATCAAGTAAAAGCCACAAGCATTAAATAAAAATTTGAGATATAGAAATACTGGGTGTGCCATTTGAAATAAGAAAGCTTTTGACCATTATTTGTAGTTGATGTTTGAAAATTAACTATGATCACTCTGTATATTCCAGAGTTAATTTTTGTTTTCTGTATAGGAGTAGACAATATGTCTACTCAAGAAAATACTAACTGTATCGCTGGCGTAACTGGTTTCTCCATTAATTGCTAATTTAAAAAAATCAATATTTTCAATTTTTCACCATTTTCTCGTAAATGCTGCTTCTAAAGTATAAAGCGATCTGAAGAAACAAATCATAATTTGAGCTTAGCATTCCATTTATGAGGACAAATACAGGGGGTCAGCATTAAAAAAATGTAACTTATGTCTATATCTTTGTTTTCGAACACCCTGTATATGTGAAAATAATTTTAAAATTCTGCTTTTGAACACCCTACACAAATCAAGAAAAAAAAATCACAAAATATTTTCATTTACTCCCTCAAAACGAGATCCGCGTCAGTGGTGGGCCACCCGGTATATATGCCAATGTTGGAACGATATCATTTTGCAGTAGTTCTAAATATTTATCACCATTCAAATTGCCATCAATGAAAAAGGACCTATGATATGGTTTCGAACATTTCCTACCCAAACATTAATCTTCTGAGGAAATTGCGTGTGTTCCTCTCTCATCCAGTGAGGATTTTAGGAAGAACAGTAGCGGCAATTTTGTCGATTACCATGGCCGTTGAGAGAAAAGTGCACTATTCAGAGAAGAGAACGTCTACTAATTGGATAATATTCTTATTCAACATGTCCATCAATTTTTCACATAAATAAGTTCACCTATCAAAATCATGGAATTCAATTCATTTGGTTTCAATGTGTTTAGAGTCAGTGTATAACTGACATTGAATGTTGTGGAGGCATCTCTATCTATCTCGATTTACATGAATTTTCTTCAAAGTCAAGCATCACATCTAATTTCACATCCTCGCACAGTGTACTAGCAGCTGCTTTTTTAATCTACCTTACATGACCAAACTCTTGAAACTGTTTCTCTATGTCACTTCTTCATGAAACAAGTTACTTACTTCTTTATGTGTTCGGGTGTTATCTCCATAACCAATCCTTTGTAAAATAGTTATTTTCTGCATTGGCGTTAATAGAAGCATTATTCAAAATCGAAGTTAATGAAATTCAAACACGAATTAGACAATTTATAAACTACAACTTATCAACACAAAACAATTTCCGAAGACGTTCTAAAGAAACTAACATTGCCATATAAAGTGTTTTACGTAGTTTTTATGGTACCATCTGAAAAACACAATATTATGGTTTTTTTAAAATTTTTTTCTATCACATCTTGAAGGCAAATAAGTTTATAATTATTATAATTGTTAATTAATTAATATTTGGGAATACTTGTGGGAATATTAATAAATTTCGGTAATCACATGATTTTATTTTAATCTATCTTGAGTTTTGCAATAAACATGAAAGTGATAACACTTCTGAATAGAGAATGACGCGACCTTCCAAACGATGTATCACAAGCCCACACTGAAAAATTGGGGGTCTGTATCTGTTTTTCGGAAGGGGTTGAAGATAGGGTTCGCATTTTTACGAAGAATGACAATTTAAAATTTAAATTTGACGTGTTTCGGGATTTTCCATAAATATTTACAGTAGAAAGATGATTAATTTATTCCATTTGGCTTTTCCACCCTGTATATCTCCGCACGTATACCTTTTGAGATTCCTTACTCATATGGGATTTTCACTGGAAGTAATTGATGATAAACAACGCTATCATAATATATTTCATGTCCGTTCAATCATACATCATTACCAAGAGAGCTTGTCTTCAACCGACAAGTGATATGGCAGTCGTGTGTTTTCAGACGCTGTATATCGAAATAAGCTGGGAAAACATGTAGAAAGTTATCTGAAATACTGTGCTATTCATTACTCGAAACGATGGCGAATATATTATGAAATTAAAAGCAATAACTTACATTTAAATACTGACAGCCTCTCTGCAACCTGACAACCTCACAGATACATAAATATGAAACATAATAGACAAACAGCCGTAAATAAGAACACAATATTACCACTCGTTATCTACAGGAGCCACATAATAAGGTCGGATAATCGTGCATAATAACATCATAAATCGATTACTCAATACAAATCATCTGCATATTTCAGTGTCTTTGGATCAGGTTTCATCATTCAAGTTGTAATCGATGTATGCGATCTTACATAGGTAAATCATAATTATTTGTGTGTTAGTGAGCAATTATTATTCATAAGAGAACTACGAGTACAGCGTGCATTACATAGTGAAACATATATTCTAGTAAACAAGTGCTTTTTAGTTCAAAATTTTTCCGGATTCTCCGAAAATTATGATGGGTGTCATTCGATTCCGAATGGCATGAATATAGTTTTTGAGAAAATGCTAAGGCCGCTCGCAAAAATTGCAATAGTTATAAACAATTGAGTGAAAATAAAGAAGGAGGTTTAGGCTTTCGCCAATACCTCAAAAACTATTTAAGACAATTCATATTTGAAAAAGATTCAAATAGAGGAGGAAATTTCCTAAAAAAAAGTCTGAGATGCCGGAACTGTAGGATCGATATTTATAATTTTCCTAGCGGGTTGAAAATACGCCCGAAAACGGATACTCCGGCTTAGCGAGCCTCTCCCTTCGTACCTCTGATGAAAAAATATTATTTGAAGACTCTTAATCCGAATTTACCATGGTAAATTCGAATTAAGTGTCCAACACAGGAGAATGGACAACATAATTTACCATGGTAAATTCGATTAAGGGTGTCCAATACAGAAGAATGGACAATAGAACATACGCGCAAAAGCTTATGACTTCACGTCAGTGCTTGAACCATTTTTTTTTCCGTGATTTTTTTCAAATATTCTGGGGGTACAGTTTTTACAAAATTTTAAACACTTCTTTATGTTGATTTTCTACTGCTAGTTACCAAGCTTCAATTCGATCGAATATTAATTTTTTGAGTTATCAAGGAATAGTATATTCTAAAACAAGTTGCAGAATGGGCTCCTATTAAAACACGAATGCAAAATTCGAAAACGAGCGACGAAGGAGCGAGCTTTCGAACGCATGAGTGTTGGAATTGCCTTCTGCAACGAGTATTAGAAGATTTTTTCTCTATTTCGGGCAAGTTCTCTAAAATAACATTCAAATTCAATGAAATGTTCGGATTATACATCCTAGTGACTTTTTGTATTGAATCTTGGCAGTTGGTGTTACAAAAGTTGACAGATTACGGAATTTGAATCGTACGTAGGAAATGGAGATCAGATTTGAAACAGTTTTCTGTTAATATAAGTAATAGCATGTATGATTCAAAATTAGCTAGAAGGAAATCTGTACAGTACCTTATTTTTTAATGAAAATAAAACTTTTCCTCTCAACAATTATCACACTATATCCAGGTTATATTATTGTCAATTGACGTATGTTGAAATTTGATAGAATCGAATGTCAGTGCTGACTACCACAAAACGAAAAATATTACTAGAAGCAATGCGGGAATGAGTTCATTCCAGCACTGTTTTTAGTGCTGGAATGGACTCATTATAATACTGAAATAGAGAAATAATTTTCCAGGTGGGTATAACTCGGAAACTGTTAGACCGATTATGCCCAAAAATGAAATCAACGCTCCCATTCGGATACGCAACCTACCCTAAAAATTGCAAGTCCCTGTCTCCTTTCGTTCGAAAGTTATCGAAGCAACGGTCACCCATCTACTGAACTCACACAAGGCTGCTCGAATCTCCAACAATATTTAACCGATCGTGTTAAAACTTGAAACTTGGCAGAAGCGTTAGGTTCCAAAGGCTCTTGCACAATTTCAGCAATTTCTGACAAATAGTTACTGATATATAGATTTTTTTTTCAACTTTCAATGATTTTTAAAAAATTTTCTACAAATACTATCCTCACGAAATTTTGCAAGAATTTTCGGGTTGGCATTCTACAACTAATAACCAAACAACCAAGTTTCAGATGGCTATAACTCTAAAACCGTTTGGCCGATTATGCTCATAAACAAACTCAAATGTCGCATTCAGATGCACAACCTAACCTGAAATCTTCAAGCCGCCGTCTCTTTCCGTTCTCAGGTTATCGCGACAACAAAAATATTTTTTAATAATTTTCTAGCGTTACGATTCTCACAAAATTTCACAGACGTGCTTAGGTTTATATTCTACAACTATTCACCAAGTTTCAATTCGATCGGATCTATATTGGTTGAAAACAAAATTATTACTCGGAAACCATTGGGCCGATTATGCCCATTAACAAACTTGTCCGTCGTATTGAGATGCGCCACCTACCCTGAAAATTTCAAGTCCCTAGTTCTTTCCGTTCTCAAGTTATCGTGGCAACGACCGGACAGCCGGACGGCCAGCCGGACAGAATCAAATTTGACCAAATCGTTTGAGACCATTTTCGTAAAAAAAATCGAAAGTTACAGACATTTGGGCAAAATGATAACGCGATGTTCCCCAGAACATACGCGCAAAAATTGTGAATTCAGGGGCCTGTAGCATAGATCAATGAACAATAATCCGTGGTCCAAATATGACATAAGTTCAATTAGTTAATTAACAATTTTTTGTAGCACGAGCATTAACATTGCAAGTGCGATAATTATTGTTAAACTATTAATCTGAGAATTTTTTCCTTTAGTGAAGTTATTGTTCAATTTTCGTTGTGTTATGAACTCAGTTGTTCATAACAAAACATACCCGTTTTCGGGAGTATTTATTTCAACCCTTTGGAAAAATTATAAATATTGTTCCTTATTCTGGGAGTTGAGATTTTTTTGTAGGAAATTTCCTTTGCTTCTTGAATCTTTTTGCGCGTATGTTCTGGGGAACATCGCGTTATAGTTTTGCCCAAATGTCTGTAACTTTCGAATTTTTTGACGAAAATGGTCTCAAACGATTGAGTTCGACTCCCCAATGAAGAATTCGAGGTCAAATTTGATTCTGTCCGTCCGGCCGTCCGGCCATCCGGCCGTTGCCACGATAACTTGAGAACGAAAAGAGCTAGCGACTTGAAATTTTCAGGGTAGGTGGCGCATCCCAATACGACGGACAAGTTCGTTAATGGGCATAATCGGCCCAGTGGTTTCCGAGTAATAATTTTGTTTTCAGCCAATATAAATCCGATCGAATTGAAACTTGGTGGGTAGTTGTAGAATATGAACCTAAGCACGTTTGTGGAATTTTGTGTGAATCGTATGGCTAGAAAATTTTAAAAAAATTATTAAAAAATATTTGTGTTGTCACGATTACTTGAGAACGGAATAAGATAGCGGCTTGAAATTTTCAGGTTAGGATGTGCACCAGAACGTGACATTTCAGTTTGTTTATGAGCATAATCGGCCGAACGGTTTTAGAGTTATAGCCATCTGAAATTTTCTGAAATTTGGTGGTTTTTTGTTCCTCATTAACTCGAAAAATACTGAACCGATTGAATTCAAACATGGTTATTAGTTGTAGAATGCCAACGCAAAAATGTTTGCAATTTTGGTGAGGAAAATAAAAAAAAATTCCATATATCAGTAACTATTCGTTTGAAATTGCTGAAATTTTGCAAGAGCCTTCATATCCTAACTCTACTAACAAGTTTCAAGTTTTAATACGATCGGTTAATTATTGTTGGAGATTCGAGCATTCTTGTGTGAGTTCAGTAGATGGGTGACCGTTGCCTCGATAACTTTCGAACGAAAGGAGATAGGGACTTTCAATTTTCAGGGTAGGTTGCGTATCCGAAAGGGAGAGTTGAGTTGGGCATAATCGGCCTAACGGTTTCCGAGTTATACCCACCTGGAATATTATTTCCTTGATAACTCAAAAAAAAATTGGTTCAAGCACTGACGTGAAGTCAGAAGCTTTTGCGCGTATGTTCTATTGTTCATTCTTCTGTATTGGACACCTTTAATCGAATTTACCATGGTAAATTATGTTGTCCATTCAAATTTACCATGGTAAATTCGAATTAAGTGTCCAATACAGGAGAATGGACAACATAATTTACCATGGTAAATTCGATTAAGGGTGTCCAATACAGAAGAATGGACAATAGAACATACGCGCAAAAGCTTCTGACTTCACGTCAGTGCTTGAACCAATTTTTTCAAATTCGAATTATCGCAGGTAGTTTCGAGATATTGGCGAAAAACCAAACCCCCTTTTTTTTCACTCAATTGTTTATAACTATTGGAATTTTTACGAGCAGCCTTAGCCTTTTCTCAAAAACTATCTACATGCTATTTCGAATCGAATGACACCTCAATCATAATTTTCGGAGAATATGCAAGAATTTTTACCTAAAAAGCACTTGTTGAGTAGACTAATACTTTTTGGCGCGCTGTTCAGGTTTACCGAGTGCCTATCAATTCGTCCAAATGCCTGTAATTTTCGAATTTATGGCCAAGAATTGTCTCGAATGATTATTTTCGACTCACTGATGAAGAATCCGAGGTCAAACTTGATTATGTCCGGCCATCCGGCCTTCAGCACGATTACGCTCGAACACAATTACGAGTAGTTAGAAAGTTGAAATTTTCAGAGTAGGTTTGGAGATCAAATACGCCAGCTAACTTCGTTAATGGACAGAATTCGTCGAGTAGTTTCGGAGTTATAGCAATCTGAAGTTTTGCTTCCCCAATAACTCGAAAAATACTGATCTGAACGTGTTAAACCACGTTAGTTAATGGGAAAATACCGACAAGAAGAATAATGCAAAATGTTGTGAGGATCGCATAACTGGAAAATTTATTAAAACATATTTAAAAAAATTCTATATCTCAGAAACTATCCGTCAGATATCGTTGAAACTCTACGGTAGCCTTCAAAAACTTATTTTACAGTAAACTTATTATTAGTACTATTAATTACTGAAATATCGAAAAAATTCAACAATCGAGGTGTACTGGTCCATTTTACCTACACTCGACAAACTAAGTTGTCGACAGTTTTTTAATTTTGACGTGCCTGGAGTGAAATTAATTAATCATCATGTCAGACAACATATTAGGTCTGTTTATGTTCATATTTATTTCCGAGCGGCCTACCGAAGTCAAATACGTCAAGAGCATGTCAAAATTCGAGGTGAAGGAATTATAATTTATCGAATATATTCGAATAACAGGCAAATTCCCTTTGTGCAATGGAAAAATCATCGGTTGCATATCGATAACTACACATTAGGAGTTATTTTGCCAGTTATCCAGAGCAATTCCATTATCGAATAAATGTATTTAATACAAATTCGATAAGTGTCTACGAAAATCAAACTAATATTGCTTAGGTATTCATTTATTCTTCGATAATCGATAAAACGTGAAACTCACCATTAGTGTATGTATATAACTCTGTAATGGTTTCCTAGTGTTTTTTCAAATTATCAAAGCAATAATGGAACTCTTGATAAATATTATATGTTGAATTGTGAATTTCTTTATTTGAAATGGAAGTACACTTTTGCACATGCTCGACAGTTACCAATAAGTAGAGTTCTTGAAGAAAAGTATTACTCATTATTATTTCACGATTTTCATAGCATCAAATTGTGATTCTGTTGACTAGATACATTGCCTCTGCAGATAATAATTCAACAAATTGAACTATGATGCAGTGAACCAGTATGTTTTGCATTGTTAAGAAATCTGTAAATTTCAGCTTGGAGAATAGATGCCAATAGGTTTCTTGAAATGTACAACAATTTTAAGAATTTAATTCCATTTTAATGACAGACTTGAGTAATGACAGAATCGTTTATGATTACAGAATCTATTCTACTGGATTTGAACTTCTTTGAATATCTAATGATATACGAAAAAAAACTTACTTAACGAGTAATTTCAAGAAATTCGGAGAAAATTTGCGCGTTGGCGTTCTGCAATCCATCACCGAATTTAAATTGGATGGGATTTGTATATGTTGAGTTATAGAGGAAATAGCAACAAAAATTTAGATGTTCATAACTCCAAAACCATTTGGCCGATTATGCTTATTAACGATCTCAAATTTTGCATTCGGATCGGCAACGTACCCTGAAAATTGCAAGTCGCTATCTCTTTCCGTTCTCCGTTATCGAGAGATGCATAGTATTTTTTCATAATTTTTTTAAAATTTTCTAGTGATATAATCATCACAAAACTTTATGCTGGTATTCCACAACAAGCTACCAAGAGTCAACTCAATCGGATCTGTATTTTTTGAGTTATAGAGAACATAATAGGGATATCGGTATAACTCCGAAACCATTGGCCGATTATGCCCAACAACGAACTGCCCCATTCGGATACGCAATTTATCCTGAAAATTGCAAGATGCTCTCTCTTCCCTTCCGTAAGTTATCGTGGCAACGTTCATACATTCAGCTACTGGACTCAACCAAGGCTGCTCGAATCTCCAACAATATACATCCGATTGTGTTCAAATTTGGCACTTGGCTGTATAGTTAGGTTTTGAAGGCTCTTGCAAAATTCATCCTTCGTACTTTGAAGTGCAAGTAGCTATAACATTTTTTCTGACCATCCCGAATAGAGAATATTTGCCTTAATTGAAATAACTCTGGAAAACTTCCGAATATCGGTGAAGAGTTTTATGATCAAAGTCACATTAAAATACGATCGGAAATCCAAAAATGTGATATTTCAGTGAGCATCCCATTAAAAAAAAAACAAGTTGATACTTACTCGCGATATAACCGGAAGTGTCAAATACATGACAATATTTTATATTTTTTTGGCATTCTCAATAACAATTCCATGAAAAGATTTTGAGTAGTTCTCCGTATAATTTTCGGTGAGGTTAACAAAGAATGACTTTATATTGATCATTACACGAACGAGAGCGCTAAATCTTCTCAACCGACGACAGTAATTATAAATTTTTAATTTTCATTCTTTACTGCTTTTCTCTCAATATGTTGACCCTATTTTAATTCCCCGAATCCAAACTATTCAGGTATCTATCAAATTCATTTTTGGACTGTTTATCGAGGTAACTAAGAAATGGAATGTGTACTGGTGAATTGTAAGTTGTTCGTTATATTAAATGCTTCTTGTATTTCGTGGTTCTCACAGTTTGAGGCATCCACTTTATTAAATTAAATTCCTCGAAATTAATTTCTTCGAAATTATAATAGTCATAAAATTCGTCGGAAAAGCTCCAATCGAAGATTAATGGTATATTCCCAAAAATCCTAAGAACGAAGAAATGGGGATTATGATTTACTTTTATGAATTCATCAAATCATAAACTTAAAGTCAGGTATCTAAGTCAACCTTGATAGACAAGTTTAGGGTAATAAATATATCAGTGTTTATTTTTATTACCGAGTTTTCGGCTTCTTCGTCTCTCGTAAAAGCATATTTTCCAATCTCCCACGGCGACAAGGATCCTTTTACCTATACTGTGTGCCCTTCTCTCCTATTCCGACGAAATATTATAATGTGAAAGATAATATTTTGAATTTTGATAATCAATTTTATAGTATATTTTAGTTAAGATATTCTGAAATTATATGTATAATATAAACGCTGAAAATTTGGCAAACCGGTACTACATTAATTCATATTGAAAACGTAGCGATTCCCTATTTGGGTCATTCTGTTATTTTTTTTATGAAAAATTGTTTGTATTACCAAACTTTTCTAACTTTTTCATGCATATTGTTATTCTCTTTTATTGTAAAAATGAAAGTACGAAAGGAATAGGTATGACCATCTAACGTTTCTCGGAAATTATCAATTTAAGATAAGCTTAGTTGTAAACATAATAAATATTCATTAGAATTTATCAGTTGATTGGTGTTAATTGTTCATTGCGACACAAAGTACAGTAAAATCTCCGAAAAGGATATACCACTGTACTATCGAATGATAGAATGATAGTGTATGACCAGTAAGTTTAGGACCTGAAATATCACATCAGTTAAACTCCAAATTCAAATATGTCAGTCATGTTTCTCAGAAATATCACAAATAAAATTTTGATTACTCGATATAAAAAAAATACAGGTCCAACAAAAATAAAATTGAGTAGAAAGATGTAAAACAATGGATTGAATTTTTGTGTATATATTTTAAAGTATCAAATCACTGAGTTACGGTGGTTAAGTGAAACAACTTTTTTATGAATAAGTCAGAATCTCTTGTACCTATTGATAAGTCATTCAGTTTTGATGATAAAAATCCTACCTATTAATTTGTACTATATTTGTAAATTTCGAATTTTTGTCCGAAAATAGTAGTTATCAAATGTTTAGATTCGACTCACTGATGAAACATTCAAGATCAAATTTAATTCTGTCCGTCCATGGAACCGTTATCACGAAAACTTTTGATCGAAATATGTAAGACAGTTGAAATTTCCAGGGTAGGTTTGGAGTCCAAAGACACTAGTTAAGTTTTTTAATGGAAAAAACCCGAGTTCAAGCCATCTGAAATTTTGTTTTTCCAATAACTCCAAAAATACTGATCTAATCGATTTGCAACTAGGTATTTAGTTGAGAAATACCAACACGAAAATTTATGCGAAGATCGTATGACCGTAAAATTCAAAAGAAAATTAAAAGCTTTCAGTATTTCGTAAACTATACGTTAGATATCACTGAAATTTTGCGAGAGATTCAAAACTTTATTTCACAGCTAGGTTCTAGATTTGAACTCTTGCAATTTTCAGGGTAGGTTGAGCATACGAGTGCAACATTTTAATTCGTTAATAGGTATAATCGCTCAAACAGTTCTGGAGTTATACCTAACTGAAATTTTGTTTTTATTTCCTCCTTAACTCAAAAAATTTTAAACTTATCCAATTCAAACATGGTAATTAGTTGTAGAATGCCGATGCGCAAATTTTTACGGAATTTCGTGAGGATCGTATGACTAGAAAATCAAAAAAAAATCATTGGAAAACTATGAAAAAAATTCTGAATCTCAGAAACTATCCGTCTGATATCGCTGAAGGCTGTAGACTTCAAAACCTAACTTTACAGCAAAGTTCCAAATTCGAACACGATCAGATCTATATTGTTGGAGATCTGAGCACCATTGTGTGAGTTCAGTAGCTGGATGGGTGACCGTTGCCACGATAACTTTTGAACATAAAGAGATAGTAATTGGAAATTTTCAGAGTGGGTTGCGAACCAGAATGTGACAGTTATGTTCATTGTTGGTTATAATTGGCCAAACGGTTTCAGAGTTATACCTGTCTGGAATATTGTTTTCTCGATAACTCAAAAATTATGAATCCGATTGAATTGAAACTTGGTAAGTAGATGTAGAATACCAAAGCAAAACAGCTTGTGAATTTTTTTGAGGGTCGTATTACTAGAAAGTTTTAAATAAATTATGAAAACATATATATTTATTTTATCTCACGATTACTTGAGAACGGAAAGACCTAAAGACTTGAAAATTTTAGGGTAGGTTGTGCATCTTAGTGCGACATTGAGTTCGTTAAAAGGCATAAGCGACTGAATGGTTTTGGAGTTTTATCAATCTGAAATTTCGTTGTTATTTCAGCAATAATTCAAAAAATACAATGCCGATTCAATTAAAACATAGTAATTAGTTCTAGAATGCCGACGAAATTGCAAAATTTCAAAGAAAATCATTGAAAAAAATTGTATATATCAGAAAGTATTCGGACGACATCCATGAAATTTTGCGAGAACCTTTAAAACATAACTACTCAATCAAGTTGCAAGTTTGAACATAATCGGATCTCTATTGTTGGAGATCAAAACAAAATCGGAAGATTGGCTAAGTTTCAATTGATAATATAATTTTCAGAGGAGATTTGAGGAATGAATATCTCGCATAAGTTCGATATTTAATTTTAATTAAGTTTTTTTAGGATGCAGTTCTATTATTAGAATCCATTGACATAATTCCCAACTCTGAGAAACCAATAATTTCGGAGATGAATCGCCAAAGCCTGAACAAGAACGCCAAAGCTCCTGTCCACAGGGCTTTACCCACTTTTAGGCATTCTAGTTCCTCGGAACTGAGTGCTTATCAATTTGCCCAAATGTCTGTAATTTTCGAATTTTTCGATGAAATTGGTCTTAAACGATTTGGTTCGACTCACTGATCAAGAATCCGTGGTAGAAATTCATTCTGTCCGGCCGGTCCGGCCGGCCGTAGGCACGATAACTCTCGAACCGAATGAGCTAGACAGTTGAAATTTTCAGAATAGGCTAGGGAGATTAATATCTCGGCTAAGTTCGTTAATTGGCAAAATCGGACAGATGGTTTCAGAGTAAGAAAAAAAATTTTTTTTTTGCATAACAAATTCCAAATTAAATTTTTTTCAATAAGCAGTTTTACCATAAGAATCCAATGATATCATTTTCAACTCTAACAAGCCAATACTTTCGGAGATATGATTTTTCAAAATTTCATTAATAAATCGTATTTCTACGTTTCCACAGAATTATATAATTATTCTATGTATGAATTGTCATAATGTTAACTTATTTTCCTGAGACATGACATTGTCTAATTCCTTGCTAATAGTTGGTTCGAGAAACGTCAAAATCGACTTAGAGAGACGGGTTTTGAAAACGGCCGTTCTAGGCAGTTTTCGGGCCTGAAAGTTGACGAAAAGCGAAGATAAGGGTAAAAAACCGTCAAATAGACCCACAATTGGCGATTTTATGTCGAAAAGTGAAAATTAAGAATATATATCCCAGGTAAGTACCGACGTTTTATTCTAATACCGGAGATCGACAAGATCGTACGAGGCGCCCGATAGCCCGGGGGTCTAATCCGTCGAGTTTTCGGTTTCGGAACGAGAGAAGGCGGGCTCAAATCCCGGAAAAGGAATCTCACTTTTAGGCGCTCTAGTTCCTCGGAACTGAGTGCTTATCAATTTGCCCAAATGTCTGTAATTTTCGAATTTTTGGCTGAAAATGGTCTCAAACGATTTGGTTCGACTCACTGATCAAGAATCCGAGGTCGAATTCGATTCTGTCCGGCCGGTCCGACCGGCTGGCTGTAGGCACGATAACTCTCGAACGAAAGGAGTTAGAGGATTGAAATTTGCAAGGTGGGTTTGGAACGTAAATATCTCGGAAGAGCTCGTTAATGGGCGAAATCCATCAGGCGATTTCAGAGCTATGGCCGATTTTATTTAAATATATTTTTTATGAATATTTCCGAAACCGATCACTCGATCCATCTGAAATTTAGCATCAAATTGTAGAATCATGACCTTTATACGCATGTGAAGTTTTGTATTGACCAGGCTACCGCAAAGTGTCAAAAAAAAAATTTCAAAATAAAAAAAAAAATTCCTACAATAACTCTCGAGCGGAATGAGCTAGGCAGTTGAAATTTTCAGAGCAGGTTAGGGAGATGAATATCTCGATTAAGTTCGTTATTGGGCAAAATAGGCCAGATGGTTTCGGAGTAACGAAAAAAAAATTTTTTTTTTTTAAGGAAATTTCAAATTAAATTTTTATTTAAGATGTAGTTTCACCATTAAAATACATCGATATTATTTTCAACTCCAACAAGCTTATACTTTCGGAGATATGATTTTTCTAAATTTCAATAATGAATCGTACTTCTATGTTTTCACAGAATGCTATAATTATTCTATCTAAGCTTTATTATATGATCTGTGTTCATACTCATACATTTCATCCTGTTCTATAAGAGAGAGTCAAATTCAGTTAAGCTATTTTAATTTGATTTCTTCCATGGTGCAGTTCTCATTCTCAGATTGCTCATTTAATTTCGATAAATAAACTATTATTTGAATTGAACTGCCTTTATGATGCAGTTCTATCATAAGAATACATTGATATAATTCCCAACTCTGAGAAACGGAGATATAATTTGTCTGTTTGAACTAGAGCGCCAGAAAGCTCCTGTCCACAGGGCTTTACCCACTTTTTAATTTGAGAGAATATTCAACCAAATGTCCATGAGCAGCAATATAGAGAATGACTACAAACATTACCCCGAACGCTCTGTGGTCAGACTCCTTTTCAGTCGAGCTACGCAGGAAACGAGATCACAAAAAAGATAAGCGATTTTGTAAAATACAGCAACACAATCGGAGCGTCAGTCGCTCCATGTTGAATCAATTCATTGCGCGCTTGAAATGAAAATTTAAATCTGCCCGCCTTTCACAAATAAAACACATCGTTGAAAGAGATAACGCCGGTTCACATTTAGATCTAATCGCTGCGTAGTTTACACTATTCAGTTAATAGTGAACTATCTCTCTTCTATGCATAATTTTTTTGCCGATGCGTAAAAGCATACCGTGGCTATGCAACATAAATGGCAATATAATGTATGAGCGCTCCGAACAAATCGTTATCAAATCTGGTAGTACTTTGCTTCTTGAACAACTAATTTTTCGAGAGATATAAGAAGCAGAAATTCTCTCCTACTGATTTCTCCATGAGATTATAAAGAGGATATTTTAAATCATAGAAAAATAAATTAGGGCGATCCGATCACGAACTAACACAATGGTAGAGAATAATCCAATAACCTGAATAAAAAAATGGGTTCAAGCCCTGTGGACAGGAGCTTTCTGGCGCTCTAGTTCAAACAGACAAATTATATCTCCGAAAGTATTGGTTTCTCAGAGTTGAGAATTATATCAATTTATTCTTATGATAGAGCTGCATCATAAAGGAAATTCAATTCAAATAATAGTTCATTTATCTAGATTAAATGAGCAATCTGAGAATGAGAACTGCACCATGGAAGAAACCAAATTAAAATAGCTGAAATGAATTTGACTCTCTCTTATAAAACAGGATGAAATGTACGAGTATGAACACAGATCATATAATAAAGCTTAGATAGAATAATTATAGCATTCAGCGAAAACATAGAAGTGCGATTCATTATTGAAATTAAGATCTTCATCTTAGCAGAAATTGAATTCAAACATCATAGAAGAATTTAAATTCAACAAGAGTGCCAAAAATTATCAACCCAAAACCAATAGACGAATTCTACCTAACAACGAACTCATCCGAGATATTCATTCCTCAATTCTATGATGAACGATAATATATATCTTTCCTCAAATCTACAATATTCAAGTTTTGTTTTTAGTGGAGATATTCTGAACTCAATATTATTAACTTACCATTACCATTCCCATCATCATATCGATTGACCATCGGCATGAAAATATCAACCAACAAAAAGTATGATATTATATTATCATTCTCATATTTATACGATTGCTCGAATGAAACAACGTTGACATTATAACAATTCATAGAATACCCACATAATAATTCTATCATTCTGTGAAAACGTAGAAATACGATTTACATTGAAATTTTGAAAAATCATATCTCCGAAAGTATTAGCTTGTTAGAGTTAAAAATGATATGAATGGATTCTTATAATAAAACTGCTTATTAAAAAAAATTTAGTTTGGAATTTGTTTCGTAAAAAAAAAAATTTTTTTTGTTACTCCGAAACCATCTGTCCGATTTTGCCCAATAACGAACTTAGCCGATATATTGATCCCCCAAACCTACTCTGAAAATTTCAACTCTCTAGCTCATTCCGTTCGAGAGTTATCGTGCCTACGGCCGGACGGCCGGCCGGACCAGCCGGACCGGCCGGACAGAATGAATTTTGACCACGGATTCTTGATCAGTGAGTCGAACCAAATCGTTTAAGACCATTTTCATCGAAAAATTCGAAAATTACAGACATTTGGGCAAATTGATAAGCACTCAGTTCCGAGGAACTAGAGCGCCAAAAATTGGTTCAAGCACTGAAGTGATGTCAGAAGCTTTTGCGCGTATGTTCTATTATCCATTCTTCTGTATTGGACACTCTTAATCGAATTTACCAGAGTAAATTATATTGTCCATTCTCCTGTATTGGACAATATGATTTAAGATGGTAAATTCGATTAAGAGTGTCAAATACAGAAGAATGGACAATAGAACATACACGCAAAAACTCCTGACTTCACGTCAGTGCTGGAACCAATTTTTTTTTTCGAAAATTTCAAAAAAATTTCTGGGGTTACGGTTCTCACAAAATTTTACACATGCCCTTATGTCGATATTCTACAACTAGTTACCAAGCTTCAATCCGATCGAGTCTATATTTTTTAAGTTATAATAATTATCCGATTATTCTCAAAAACGAACTCAACTCTCCCATTGGGATGTGCAACCAACCCTGAAAATTGCAAGTTCCTATCTCCTTCCGTTCTAAAATTATCATGGCAACTGTCACCCACCCATCTACTGAACTCACACAAGGCTGCTCGTATCTCGAACGATATAGATCCGATCGTGTTCAAACTTGAAACTTGGCAGTAGAGTTAGGTTTTGAAGGTTCTCGCACTTCTCGCAAAATTTCAGCGATATCGGACGAATAGTTTCTGATATATAAATTTTTGTTCAATGGTTTTTTAAAAATTTTCTAGTAATACGATCCTCACGAAATCTCGCAGGAGTCTTCGCGTTGGCATTCTACAACTGATAACCATGTTTGAATTGGATCGGTTTCGTATTTTTTGAGTTATTGAGGATATATCAACAAAATTTCAGACGGGTATAACTCCAAATCTATTTGGCCGATTATGTCTATAAGCAAACTCAAATGCTCCATTCAGATGCACAACCTTACGCGAACATTTCAAGTCGCTAACTATTTCCGTTCTCAGGTTATCGTGACATGAATAATATGTTTTGATATATGTTTTTTAATTTTCTAGTTATACGATTCTCACAAAATTTCACAATCGTCCTTAGTTTTGCTTTCTACGACTACTCACCAAGTTTCAATTCGATCGGACTAGTATTGGTTGAAAACAAAATTATTACTCGGAAACCATTGGTCCGATTATGCCTATTAACGAACATTTCCTTCGTATTTCGATTCGCCACCTACCCTGAAATTTTCAAGTCGCTGTCTCTTTCCGTTCTCAAGTTATCGTGGCAACGGACGGCCGGCTGGTCGGACAGAATGAGATTTGACCTCGATTTCTTCATCAGGGAGTCGAAGCCAATCGTTTGAGATCATTTTTGGCAAAAAATTCGAAAATTACCGACATTTGGGCAAAATGATAACGCGATGTTCCCCAGAACATACGCGCAAAAAGTTCTAAAAACTTCAATAAATTATCCAAAGTATGAAGTTTTGTATATTAATTAATAAAAGAAGTTGGTTCTTCCTAGAGTTTTCATGTGTGTGACCGGTTTCGCTAATACAATGCAAGAGCATCCTCAGACCAGGCACACTACAAAAAAATTACAAACAAACATAAGACTACACATTTTTCCAAAGGTACACTTTAGAAATATTGTTGATAAAATCTTTTCACGCCTAAACTCTCTCAACTGAGATTCGTCAAAACAATACATATGAACAAAAAACGTATTACAATAAATTATATAGTGAGACCAAAATTAAACAAATAAAGAAACTGAACCAACTTTCTATAGTACAAAATCCATTAGTAGAATTTAAAACTAACAAAAAATGGTTAGTTAACTTACTTAGTAAGATAAAAACAGCACAAGAACGATATAATCATTCTGAAGGCAGATAAAGGAAACAGCACAGTTCTAATGGATAAAACAACATATATGGATAAGGCTATGGCTTTGTTACAAGATCAAGATGCATATTCAAAATTAGATCAAGACCCAACTACTAAAATCCAAAACAAAAACAATAGGTTTGTCTCTATTCTTCTACAAAAAAAACACATAACAGCTGAAAGAGCAAAAATGTTAAAATCAGAAACTGGAGTAGCCCCAAAAATGTATTTCACACCAAAAATTCATAAAAATAATGTGTCGCTTAGACCTATTTGTAGCTGCATAGGATCACCCACCTATGCTTTAAGTAAATATATAGCTGAATTACTCAAGCCAATATTCATTAAGAATGATCACTATGTGCTGAACTCTTTTGAATTGTTCAAGGATTTAAATAATTTCCATTTACCGGATGGATTTATACTTGTCTCTTTAGATATTGTTTCTTTATATACCAACACACCAGTAGATTATGCTTTACAAATCATACAAGCAAATTGGAACTTAATACATGAGTCCATTGACTACGATTTGTTCAAGTTAATATTTGAATTTATAACAACAAATAGCTAATTCACGTTTAACAGACAATATTATAAGCAAACCTTTGGTTTTGGAATGGGAAACTGCCTCTCACCTATCTGTGCCGATATTGTAGTTTCAGAAATTCAGAATGTTTGTTTGCAAAATTTCAAATTCGAAATCCCTTTTTTTAAAAGATATGTTGACGACATAATTCTAGCCATCCCATATGGCACAGAACAATTGTTATTGCAAACATTCAATGAATATCATCCCCGAATACAATTTACATTAGAAATAGAACAGAACAAACAAATATCGTTCTTAGACATGACAATCATACGAAGTTCCAATAACATACTTAAAATTGATTGGCATCATAAACCCACTGCATCAGAGAGATATATTAATTATTTCTCCCACAATCCTCTTCAACACAAGATCAATGTAATCAGAAACTTGAAGCACAGAGCATTAAATCTATCTGACAAACAATTTCATGGAAAGAATTTGAATTACATACAGAAAACTTTGAAAAACAACAATTACCCGAGCTCATTAATAAATAAGATCTTATTCACGGAAGAACGGAATACTCACAATATTTCTCCTAGCAATACAATAGATAAATTTCAATACGCTAAGTTAACTTATACAAAGCACCTATCAGAGAAAATAAAAAAAGTTCTTGAAAATGATAAAATTAGGATTTCTTTCAAAAATGAAAACACCATTAAACAAAATTTTTTTTACGAGAGTCAAGGATAAAACACCCCTCTCTTTGCAGTCAAACGTAATTTATGATATTCCTTGCAAGAATTGCAATAAATCTTACATAGGCCAAACAGGACGCTATCTGAAAAGGAGAGTAGAAGAACACAAACGGTCGGTCATTCAACCAATTAATAACCCTAAGACAGCATTAGCAGATCACACTAAAACATTAGATCATAATTTTGATTTTGATGGCATAAAAATTTTAGACCAACAACCCTTTTTGCAATCCAGACTAATACACGAAATGTTGCACATAAAAATGAACAATACAGTAAATTTCAAAACAGATACCCAATATTTAAATAACTGCTACAGTTATATTTTAGAAAAATTTCAATAGTAAACAAAGAGAAAGGAAATGTCGCACACGGGAACTGATAAGATTACCCTTGAATCGATCACCTGTTTTCCTAACTCATCGTAAACATCCATTAATTCAGTACTGTTTCAAAATGCGTAAGATAAACACCAAACGGTTAGAGAATATTCGGTCAATTTCAAATATTAAACTAGTTTTTATGACGAAAGAAAAAACCCTTTGATCAATTCGGTGAGTTTATTCAATTTTCAATTGTGTGTAAATTTTGAAATAAATTTATAAAGAGTCTGAGTTGGGGGGCATAGTGTGGCTGAAGTTTTGTTTTGTTTTGTTTCTCTGTTATTTTTTATTTTTTCTTCCATTTTCTAAGTTAAAATAACCAAACTGCATTTTATGAAAAGTCAAGTTGTATGTCTGTTTTTTTTTAAACATAGTTATTATATTAATATAAACAAATAATAAGAAGAAGAAGAAAACAGGTTTTGTTTTTGACATTTACGTTAATTTTGGATGTTTGTGAAGTCTTAGTATGTATTTGAATTTGGCGAGGTTTGTAAATATTTAAATGTTAAATAAATGATAATGCTTTTAGAGCCCTGAGGATGGCGCTATAAGCAGCCGAAACGTTGGCCAAATTGAATTGGTTTTTTCCTTTATCAAGACCCCTACCCACAAACTTCTGTATGGCAAGATTAAAATTGGGTCATAAACGTATTTGAAAATACATATGAATGAAACAGCAGAATATCCTAACATTCAAATTTCTCTATCAACCTCTAAATCTGAATGATAACAAACATAGAATATCAAATCAACGACATGGAATATTTCCATTCTTCTTACAACAAACACTTCATCAAACCATTATCAACAAAATCTATTTCAGAGTTCAACATAAGATTGCTGTTATACTTTTTATGTCTTGAAATTTCAAGTCTTTCTAAACCATAAATAATCCATTTAATAGCATTAGTGCGTAAAATTTCCACATTTTCTTCAATTCGGAAATCCTGTTGATTTTCACACAAATGATTTCCAAATTGTGAGTCGCTGTAATTGTTTCCCAGTCTCAAATTTCTCAAGTGTTCTTTTATTCCTGAAATTTTAAGACATAAAAAGAATAACAGTAATCTTATGTTGAACTCTTAAATAGATTTTGCTGATATTTGTTTGATGAGAAGAATGCAAATATATTGGGTAGTTGCAATAACCTTATTATACATATCACATGTCGTTGATTTGATATTCGATGTTTCTTATCATTCAGATTTAGTGGTTAATACAGAAATTTGAATGTTAGGATTTCTTTGGTTTCATCAATATGTATTGATTTGACGAATCTCAGTTGAGAGAGTTTGGGTGAAAATACTTATTTATGTACCAAGGACGAAAAACTGTCTATTATTGTCGAGTCTGCAAATTGATATCCGAGGCGGTGCCGAGGATAGCAAGCAGGCGAGACAATACACAGTTTTTCGCCTAGGTACATATTACATTTTTTCGTCGACCTCCACATATTTTTATGAACTTCGGACCTCTTAAATAATTTCACAATAGCAAATGACACGTACACTTATGTTTGTATTGAACAGTATCCATAGTGACCACAGCACTGACAGTTATTCTTACAGACACTTATGTTTGTATTGAACCGTATTGTGTCGTATTCATAGTGACCACAACGAACGAGAAAGTAATTTTGCGGACGAGAAAGTACTTTCTAAAAATGTGGGAAAGCCCTGCGGCCAGGAGCTTCGGCGCTCTTGTTCAACCGAAAGTATTGGTTTCTCAGAGTTGGGAATGATATCAATGGATTATTATAATAGAACTGCATCATTAAAGAAACTAAATTAAAATTAAATAACGGACTTATCCGAGATATTCATTCCTAAAATCTACTCTGAAAATTATATTATATCGATTGAAACTCCGCCAATGTTCCAGTTTTATTTTCACTGGAGATATTCTGAACCCAATATGATTAACTTACCAAAGTATATATTGTCATCATCATATGGATTATCCATAGGCATATAGGGTATATAAAATCCTATAATTGGTCATTTTGCATTCAATCATACTTTGCCTTCTAGAACAGAAATAAATTTCACATGTCTGGTAGATAAGTAGACACAGAACACAGATGGATCACAGACAACTTCGCATTCTGTGAAAATATAGAAGTACGATGTATTATTGAAATTTTGAAAAATCATATCTCCGGAAGTATTTACTTGTTAGAGTTTAAAAAAATAATAATGGATTTTTAGGGTGAAACTGCATCTTAAAAAAAATTGAATTCGAAATTTGTAATGTAAAAAACATTTTTTTTTCGAAACCATTCGGCCGATTTTGCCCAATAACGAACTAAACTGGGATATTTATATCCCAAGCCTACTCCGAAAATTTCAACTATCTAGCTCATTCCGTTCGAGAGTTATCGTGTTAACGGTCGGCCGGACAGAACCGATTTCAACCACGGAATCTTGATCAGTGAGTCGAACCAAATCGTTTAAGACCATTTTCAGCCAAAAATTCGAAAGACATTTGGGCGAAATGATAAGAACTCTGTTCTCAGCACCAAGAGCGCCAAAAATGTTACATGAACCATCCCTAAATGTCCTAACGTAAGCGTTAAAATCATAAGAAAGAAGTCTGATCTTGATGGACACCAAATTATTCTAAGTAAATTTGAATATTTTGCCGAAAATGGATTTACCTTTTCTGAAACTGATTTTACTTTTCCCGAAATTGGTCTTATTTTTTCCGAGATTGAACCGAAAAGGTATAGATTTGACTTCGATCGGATCTATAATATTATGAATATTAGAAAAATATTAATTCATTTCCTGGCAGCCCTGCAGCCTCAGGCGAGTTCAGTACCTGGATGAATGACCGCTCTGGGTATGAATTTGAATTAGTAATCCAAAGCAGACTGACCGCACGTCTCCGCATTTCCAATCGTATTTTCAATTCAATTTTAAATTTTGTATTCCGCAAAACGTAAACTGTGATATTATCGATGTTCAGTAAAACCAGTTAATTATCCTTATCAAAAGCACAATCCGAATACTTCCTTATCTTTCAAGGTTTATGAAATACATAACAGTGCCACTGACTTCACTTCCCAAGAAATAGCAGCATATTAATTAACTAGCGATGAAGACATTCTACATATCGATTATAATTCATATCGTAAATCAGGAAAGAGTGTTGGCCACTCGGGAGGGGGTCTACCCCATGGGGCGCACATACTTGAGGAAGACAGGTCAATGTCGGTATAGCGTGTATTCTCGGCATGAGTAGGCTGAAACCTTTCAGTTCCGCCACCTTGATCACTTCTAAATTGGTTATTTTGACGGGGAGTCGTTTTCTGAACGATGAGTTAAATATCCGTTTACAGCTGTTCACTACAGTCTTTCTAGAGTTCGAAGAAATAAATTAAATATGGATAGATTTTTTCTGCTACAGTTAAGGAAAACATACTTTCAAGTAAGTATATTAAACAGGATAATGCGTAGAATTAAATTCAAATGAAAAAGGAATTACCCGTTAATCTATTTGCGCGCTTGTGCCACCATGAACACCATGCTATCATTTTTCCCAAATGAGTGTATTCTATAATCCGGGATCAAATCCAATTCTGTCCATTTTGCCGTCCTACACGAGAACTAATGCAAATTTTCGTGAGTATTGTCTGACTAGAAAAAATGTTCCACAATATTGCTTGAAATTCCGAAACCACATATCGGATTGAGACCAATTTTGTCATTTCGGTGACACTTGGATCGTGCTAAATTTCATGGAAATCAGATAACTAGGAACCTTAAAAAAAATTATATATATAATTATATAAAAAAAAATTGATTCTAAATACTCCTCAAACTATTAATGATTTTTTTCTCAACGTCGTCAATCATGAAATCTTCTGCTTATGTTTATCGTGAGAACATGTTGATGAAATGAATGAAAGGATTTTGCGTATATACATGGGCGATTGAACAGGAAGGCATGGGTGGTGACACAGCAGTAGAGAATATAAAGCCATAATACCAACCCATGATATGTATAATTCAGTATCAGGGAAAAAACGTTGTTACCCAGTGGCTAGGGTCAATTTTTAAATACGGGCTGCCCCTTACGGGTATTTTCGTTCTGCACATGAGCAGATGGAAAAGGTTATAACTCTCGGAGCTTTACTATGGGAGGAGTGGGGTTTTGTGTGTAGGGATTCGGTCCTGCTGGAGATCTCTTTCAGCAGGGTCTGCACATGCGTATACAAAAGAGTCAATATCTCCTAAACCGGTGAACAGGCTCGTGGTTTAAGGTGGTAGGCAGCTTATAGAAAGTCAAGTGGACTGCACATGTGCCGAAGTTAGCTGGCTGTTTTTGGTGTTCTTTAGGATAAGATGTGTGTGAAGACCATTGAGTGAATATGGGTTTGGTGCAGAGCCACCATGTGGGTTTTCTGTGCTTTTTTTTGCACAGTTGTACCAGCAGGAACAGCGTGCTATCATATCCTCTTTTCATTTCGCTGAATCTCATCAAAAGTATAAGGAACAATATCAACATTTCGAATTCTGCTATAGTAAAGGGATAGCTGGTCTTAAGGAGGAGGTATTCATAGTCTATTTTTTATTTTTCTGAAAGAACTCTCTGCCAAATGATTTATGGGTCAAGTATTCAATGTTAAAAAGTGTAATTAAATTGAAAATTATCTTGGATGTAAGTCAATATTCCTACCTGAAGTTTTTGATTGAGCAAAACCGACCGGAAAAAAACCGGTCGGTCTTGTTCAAACAGACAAATTATATCTCCGAAAGTATCTATTGGTTTCTCAGAATTGGGAATGATATCAATGTATTCTAATGAAAGAACTGCATCATAAAGGAAATTCAATTCAAATAATAGTTTATTTATCAAGATTAAATGAGCAATCTGAGAATGAGAACTGCACCTTGGAAGAAATCAAATTAAAATAGCTGAAATGAATTTGACTCTCTCTTATAGAACAGGATGACATGTACGAGTATGGACACAGATCATATAATAATTCATAGATAGAATAATTATAGCATTCTGTGAAAACATAGAAGTACGATTCATTATTGATAATTCGAAAAATCATATCACCTAAAGTGTTGGATTGTTAGAGTTGAAAATGATATCGATGAATTTCAATGGTGAAACTGCATCTTAAAAAAAATGAATTTGAAATTTGTAAGTTAAAAAAAAATTTTTTTTTCGTTAATCCGAAACCATTTATCTCCCAAACCTCTGAAAATTTCAACTGCCTAGCTCATTCTGTTCGAGTTTTATCGTAGAAACAAAATTTAAAAATAAAAACAATTTTTTTTGACACTTTACGGCAACCCGATCAATGGATCGAGTGATCGGTTTAGGAAATATTCATAAAAAATGTTTTTACTAAAAACGGTTATAACTCCGAAACCACTTGGTGGATTTTGCCCGTTAACGAACTCGTCCGAGATATTTACTTTCCAAACCTACCCTGCAAATTGCAATCCTCTAACTCCTTTCGTTTGAGAGTTATCGTGTCTACGGCTGGCCGGACAGAATCCTTTTTGACCACGGGTTATTGATCAGTGAGTTGAACCAAATCGTTTAAGATCATTTTCATCCAAAAATTAGAAGATTACGGACATTTGGGCAAATTGATAAGCACTCTGTTGCGAGCAACAAGAGCTCCAAAAAGTGAAGTTTCCAGATATATGGAAAAAGCCCCTGATGGAAATATTCTAATTAAAGTTTTCACCAATTCAGTTGGCCGGTGCTTGCAGGAACGATAAACAATAAAATCCGCACAAGCGCTTTTTTTGTGTAGTATAGCCAAGGAGCTTGTAGTACTCAATGTGTTGGAATTGAGTAAATTAGTATTTTTGCGACCATGTTCTAGGGAACACCACGCTATAATTTTGCCCAAATGTCTGTAATTTTTCAATTTTATTGGGAGAGCTTTGGAGCTCTTGTTCAAACTTTGGCAACTCTTATCTCCGAAAGTATTGGTTTCTCAGAGTTGGAAATGATATCGATGGGTTCTTATGGTAGAACCGCATCATGAAAGAAATTAAAATTAAATAACGAACTTATCCGAGATATTCAGTCCTCAAATCCACTCTGAAAATTATATTATATCGATTGATACTTAGCCAGTATTCCAGTTTTGTTTTCCCTGGAGATATTCTGAACCCAATTGATTGAAATAAATTTGTGATGTCTGGTAGATAAAATGACATGGATGTACAGTGAACACAGATAGAACACAGACAGATAGAATTCACATTCTGTGAAAACACAGAAGTGCGATGTTTTATTGAAATTTTGAAAAATCGTATCTCCGAGAGTATTAGTTTGTTATGGTTGAAAATTATTGTTACTCCGAAACCATCAGGCTTATTTTGGCCAATAACCAATTATGTCGTGAAATTTATGTCCCAAACCTACTCTGAAAATATCAACTGTCTAGATCACTCCATTCGAGAGTTATCGTGTTAACGGCCGGACAGAATCGATTTTGACCACGAATTCTTGATCAAACCAAATCGTTCAAGAACATTTTCATAAAAAAATTCGAAAATACAGGCATTTGGGCAAATTGATACGCACTCTGTTCGACTCACTGATGAAGAATTCAAGGTCAAATCCGGCCGTACGACCGTTGCCACAATTACTTTCGAAGGGAAAGAGACACCAAGTTGCAATTCCAAATGCGATGGGTAATTTCATTAATGAACATCATCGTCCAAACGGTTTCGAAGTTACACCCATCAGTAATTTGTCGTTATTTCCTCAATAACTCAAAAAATTGTTATCCGTTGAAAATTGGTAATCAGTTGTAAAGTGCCAACCCGCAAATTTGTGCAACTAGAAAATGAAATGAATTTTGTTATGAAAAATTAAAAAATTGTCTTAACAAATCTTGTACCTCAGAAAATATCTGTCATTGTATATTATTATACTGATCCTCCTAGGTCTTCCCTTTCCTTTAATTTCTGTTTCCCTGAAACGAACTCCTCTCCGCGTCGTTTGTCTGACTGTATTGGCGGAAAATTAACACTTGACGCACTTGCTACGAAAATAACTATTTCGATCTCCCCCTTTGCCCCTGTCGACATTTATCCGGATCATTTAAGTGTTAATAGAGGATTCAATACAATTTTAATTTTATCTTGTTCAAGAAAATTATTCAATACTGATTCTACTGTACTATTCACTGATAGTACAATTTCATCCACATATCCTCAACTTTTCTTTGTAGGTATATGTCACCCGATCAACTGTTATATACACCTCTTTACCATGATGATACAGTTCGCCGGAGAAACCTTTTATACCGGAAATTATCTGAAATGATACCGTGTGAAATAATGGATTGCTGAACGGAAGGAAGACCATCGATCATATTTATACATCAACATAAAGGCCAAGTGCGTTACGATTGTGGGAATATTTTCTGAGAATGTATACACCTAAAAGCGAGGCGAGTGGCGTTGCTTGTCCTTTTACGCATCAAGGAGTTGTGGGACGTATCGATAACATGAAGTTCATATATATAAAAGTGCAACATAGAAAACTGGAATGGATAATCAACATACTTGGAAGGAAGCAAATACCGAGTGATTGAGGAAGTAGGTAACTTCCCTGGGAAACTAAAAACAATAGTTACATCTAAGTCAGCACAGGTGGAATATGTTCAGAATGAAATATCGGATAGTTAGAATGGATTCAGCTTCATTATACATTACCTGAGTATTATGCAATTTTGATTTATATAATATTACTGTATATGAAAGTCATTGCCATTGTCATGGAATTGCAAATTCATATTGCAATTACGATTATACTATACAAGATGTCACAGCGGCAGTGCCAATTAGAAGTTTACGGATAACTATATACTTATTGGATCTGTTTGACAGTTTGCATAAATACATCATGAAGATGAACCTTCAGTTTTGGTGCGCTGTTCAGGTGAACAGAGTGCTGATCAGTTCGTCCAAAAATCTAAATTTTTCCAATTTTTGTCCGATAATGGTCTCAAACGATTAGTTTTGACTCCATGATCAAGAATCCGAGGGCTAAAATGGATTTAGCGGGACAGATTGAATCGATACAAGTTCCCAAGGTAACTACATATAAATATACGAAGTAAGTGATTCTGTAAGTTTTTGAATAAAACGGCAACATGGCTCGATTCATTTCTATGAGGATAAATTGTACATAGTTAAAGAATTAGAGTGACTTATTCCGGATCTGAATAGATGTCTTGTTTATCGGTGGTATCGGAAAAAAACTATTCTTTTGCGCGCATGTTCTGGGAACCAGCGTGCCCAAGTGTGTGTAATATTTCAATTTTTGGCGAAAATGGTATCAACCGATTGAGAATTCGAGGTCAAATTTGATTTTGCCCGGCCAACCGTTGCCACGATAACTTCCGAACGGAAAGATATATAGCGACTTGAAATTTTCAGGGTAAGTGGCGCGTTCAAATGCGATGGACAAGTTAGTTAATGGGCATAATCGGACCAACGGTTTCTGAGTATTATTTTTGTGTTCAACCAATACCAATCCAATCGAATTGAAACTTGGTAACTAGTTGTTGACAGAATTTCAGCTCGATCGACTTCGTATGGGGCCTGAATAGACAATGGAACAGGCGCGCAAAAGATTCTTTCTGACTTTTCTCAAATTTTTGGAGTTCCCGTATGTTAGATTATTATGTGTTAATACTTTTTGGCGCTCTTGTTGCTCGGAACAGAGTGCTTATCAATTTGCCCAAATGTCTGTAATTTTCGAATTATTGGCTGAAAATGGTCTTAATCATTTTGGTTCTACTGATCAATAATCCGTGGTAAAATTAATTCTGTCTGGCAGGTCCGTCCGTAACCACGATAACTCTCAAACGGAATGAGCTTGACAGTTCAAATTTTCAGAATAGGTTGAGTTCGTTATTGGAAAAATATTGGCCTTATGAAATTTTTTTTTCATTACGAATTTCAAATATTTTTTTTTAAGGTGCAATTTTATCATAAGATTCCATTGATGTCATTCTCTACTCTAGCTCATACTTTCGGATATATGATTTTTCAAAATTTCAATAATTATTATTCTTAATTCTATGATTTCATAGAATATTGTAATTATAATTTGGCCAAGTATGTATGTATATGTAAATCCAGCATGAGGTGAGTGTCATCGACCTACGGTTTTAATATAATTACGAAAATTCTTGAAATTTGACGCACAGAAGCCAAACTAAGAAAAGACTACAGCATGCGGTGTTCCCAAGCGGTCACTCATCCAAGTACTAACCGCGCCCGATGCTGCTTGGCTTCAGTGTTCATATCAAATCAAATCAGAAACGTTGATTTCTTCTATTCTGTTTACATTCTATGAAATTTTTCAAACATATATTAATTAATTTATTTACATTTATAGTTCGTACTTATAGTATTGACTATACTTTTAGTTCATTTGATGTACATATCTAGATACTTAAGGAAATTGGTGAGAATAATTTCTTTGTTGATGGGATAAGGGTACATTTGGTAATTACATTGGATTTTATTGAAAACAATGGGTTCAAGCCTTGTGGACAGGAAATTTCTGGCGCTCTAGTTCAAACAGACAAATTATATCTCCAAAAGTATTGGTTTCTCAGAGTTGGGAATTATATCAATGTATTCTTATGATAGAACTGCATCATAAAGGAAATTCAATTGAAATAATAGTTTATTTATCTAGATTAATTGAGCAATCTGAGAATGAGAACTGCACCTTGGAAGAAATCAAATTAAAATAGCTGAAATGAATTTGACTCTCTCTTATAGAACAGGATGACATGTACGAGTATGAACACAGATCATATAATAAAGCTTCGATAGAATAATGATAACATTCTGTGAAAACATAGAAGTACGATTCATTATTGAAATTTCGAAAAATCATATCTCCGAAAGCGTTAGCTTGTTGGAGTTGAAAATGATATCAATGGATTTTTATGGTGAAACTGCATCTTAAATAAAAATTGAATTCGAAATTTGTTACTTGAAAAAAAATTTTTTTTTTCGTTACTCCGAAACCATCTGGCCTATTTTGCCCAGTAACGAACACCGAGATATTCATCTCCCTAACCTACTCAATTTCAACTGCCTAGCTCATTCCGTTCGAGAGTTATTGTAAAAAAAAATTTTTTTAATTTTCAAAAATTTTTTTTGACACTTTGCGGTAACCTGGTCAATACAAAACTTCACATACGTATGAAGGTCATGATTCTACAATTTGATGCTAAATTGATCGCTTTCGAAAATATTCATCAAAAATGTTTTACCTAAAATCGGCCATAATTCCGAAACCGCTGGATTTAATCGAGATATTTTTGCTCCAAACCCACCTTGCAAATTTAAATCCTCTAACTCCTTTCGTTCGAGAGTAATCGTGCCTACGGCCGGCCGGACGGCCCGGACCGCCCGGACAGAATCGATTTCGACCTCGGATTCTTGATCAGTGAGTCGAACCAAATCGTTTGAGACCATTTTCAGCCAAAAATTCAAAAATTACAGACATTTGGGCAAATTGATAAGCACTCAGTACCGAGGAACTAGAGCGCCAAAAACCTGCTCTTCATAAATGAAAGGGAAAGGGCTTCAGTGTTCGGACGGTATATAGCATATTAAGTTTGGTATGGCCTCAATATTTCTTCCTCTAACTCTGAAATTATATTTATGATTCATTTCTATAATAGGAATCCATTGATATAATTCCCAACTCTGGGGAACCTATACTTCCGGAGATAGATATGAGTTGTCGAAATTTTTTAAGTGAATAAGGTGAGATTTTTGTTAGTGTTAAGTGTATTTCAATTCATGTAAGTAATAAATTGTCAACCAAACGGCGGCTTGCTGATGAGGTGAATTTCAAATCTCTATTGAGAAAACTATATTCTATAGTTCTGAATAATTATGAAATAACTTGGTTTCCAATCGAAAATGAATAGAAAATGTATGAGAGAATTATGATATAAAAGTTTTTGTTGAAATAGGAGGAAAAATATAATTTATGTATATATTCCCTTGAGTTGGAAGGAGTTGACGGAAAGAGAGATAGCAACACGATTTGTCTAGTGGTAGAGCGTTTGACTCAAAACCCGAAGGCCCCAAGTTCAATCCCAGCCTACGAAAGAAATTTTATGATAGTGGTAGTCACTACAAATTCTATGTTGGGTCAAAAATTATTAATAGTGCTATGTCTAAGGTGGCAGGAGGTCACCACACAGAACACAACTGATGGTCCTAACTAGCTCAAGCTCTCAAGACCTTATAAAAGGTTCCCTGGGGGAAGACCCAGGAGGATCAGTATAATAATATAATCAGTAACACATACTACATATTTATCTATTTAGTCTGTGATTAGTAATGGAAAATGACACGTGAAATGATAAGGGTGAATAAAAAGTATATTGAAAATTAATCTTCAGTAATCAGCATTGAACGTCAGTGCTTTTCTAATTTTTTTTTAGTTCTGTGGTGGGTATTGATGGAATCCAATTTACGACATCAAACGAAATCAATTTGCGATAAGAGGAATTTTGATAGTTTTTAAATGTATGTATGTATGTTAATTCATGTTTTGTTAAATTTGGTAAATTCACGTTGAGATGCTTACAACCACTACATAATATACAGTGTGATGCAGTCTGAAGAAGTGGCAATATAGAATAAATAAGTGTAAATAATAATAATCTTTAATTTGAGTTAATACAGATTTGCATCAAGTAAAATGGAACACCAGCATTAATTTTAACAAAATTATTAATATTAACTTCATCTCAATACATTGTAAGTTTTCGAACAAAAAATTATCTAAATTTTCACAACTTAGAGTGAATTCTCCTAGCTCAGGAAATAATCCATACGTGTTTGACACAAGGGGCATCAGATGGTAGAACGTATTTTTGAGTAGATTTATGAAGTGTTTACACTTCAAAATGAAAAACTTATGAAGAGAATATGAAAATTTCTTCGCTTTCCAAAATCAAAGGATGAAGTATTATTCGAGAAAATTATCTGTATATTCAGCAAAGCATACTCATTCGTCTACAAAGTCTAGAGCCAACCGGATCGAACAGAGCCCAGAATTTCATTCAAATCACATAAGGATGCTAATTCATCCGTGCTCAAAGGGTTGTTACTTCGGCGGAATGTTTACCGAATAACGGCAGCTAATAATTTCAATATAGACATAATTCAATTCAGCATCGGTACAATGTGGCCTTCAACCCCGGAAACGGGGGTAAATCCCCGAATTACATGATAAATTAACTAACCGCCCAGGCTACGGACCTTCTGCCACTCCGCGTGGCTTTCAATTTTAAACAATACGGCCTAATGAAATTAAGCTCCGAACGGGTTGAATAGTAATAAATTCATCGCTTTACGTGTTCCGGTTCCGGAATTAAAAGAAACTCCAGTAGAATGTTATTAACACACATCGCTGCTTATACGAGGAATCGGGAAGAGTTGTAAGGGAATTGGGGCTAATGAAAAGGGGGGTGGGCGCCCCTTTAAGCCTTTTGTGGAGCGAGCGTCGATCGGAATTCGATTTCTGTTAGCGCGAAAGAATCGAGGCGGGTTTGAGTGTTGGATCTCATATATTGATGGTAGTTTTCTACTTTGTATCTTTATTTGTTGCGCGCTATTCGCAGTGTGTTATAAATTTACCCAAATGTCCTTAATTTTTCTTATTTGAATTATAAGCATAAAACAAAGAATAACGTTTTTCAACAGAAGGGGTCGTTTGGAAGATATTCAATAAAATTGGAGAACTGAAAATGTAATAATTATTATTAAATTTGCAGACAAAATTTACAATAAATGTTCAAATATATAAAGCCAATTAATAATGTTATAAAGAATTGCAAGATTGGCTTATATGTCAATATACGGGTTGAGAATTTAAGTTGTACATTAATTTTAAGCATAGATTTCTCTGATCAAATGAGACCGTTTTTCCATTTAACATTTTTCCACATTAGGCTCAGAGAAAATGATACAAGTTGTTGAAATTTAAAAAAAAATCAGTTTTCATTTTATAGCTTTGGCATGGTTTAACTGAATGAAATTAATGTTCCTACTTTCACTGGTTTAGACTCGAGGATTCATAAAACTAAACGAAATTAGCATAAAGAAAGCAGATAAAGTTTATCTTGAGTAATTTTAAGAATATTCAATTATTTTAAGAAATTAAATAATTCTTCATCATTTCTGCTTATACGCAACGTTTCCAAGATATTCTTCATTGAATGTTGTGAAATTTAAAATTCCAGAAATTTCACTATTCTTATTGATCCTCCCCTAAGCGCTGAAATCTCGAATCAAGCTGTAAACCACGTTGGTGAATTTTTTGCACGTTCACCATCGTTACATGTCATAGAGTTTATATGCAGGAGTGTATTAGCACATTGTGAAATATTCAAACACTGTAACTTCTTACGGATACCCTGTATATACATATTCTTTTGAACTCCGAGTATAAATCATATTCGAGTTCTATCGATTTCGAACAACTTTTTATTGTTAATTATTATTGATTTCGAATTCAACATTTGGGTTTGTTAAGAGGCATAAACGTCCAAACAGTTCTGGAGTTAGATCTATCTGAATTTTCTTTTTTATTTCCTCCTCAACTCGAAAAATATGGAACCAATCCAACTCAAACATGGTAATTAGTTGAAGAATGCCGACGCGCATTTTCTACCAAACTTTGTGAGGATCGTATCACTAGGAAATTTTGAATAGATCATTGATAATTTATGAAAAAAAAATTAATATCTCGGAAATTATCTTTACAGCCAAGTTCCAAATTTGAACAGGATCGCATCTATATTGTTGGAGATCAGAGCAGCATTTTGTGAGCTCGTTGTCACGATAACTTTCGAACGGAAAGAGATAAAGACTTGCAATTTTCAGGGTAGGTTTTGCATCCGAATGGGAGAGTTATGTCCATTGTTGGGTATAATCATCCAAACGGTTTCCGAGTTATACCCATCTGAATATTGTTTTCTCGATAAATCAAAAAAATATAGATTGAGTTAAAAGTCATAATCTGCCAAACGGTTTTGGAGTTATATCAATCTTAAATTCGGTAATTATTACCTCAATACACAAAAAATACGATGCCGATTCAATTCAAACATGATACTCATTGCTAGAATGCCAACATTTTTGCAAAATTTCGTGAAGATCGTATTACTAGAAAATTTAAAAAAATCTTTGAAAAAAATTATATACATCAGAAAGTATAAGTCCGACATCGCTGAAATTTTGCAATAACCTTCAAAACCTAACTCTACAACCAAGTTGCAATTTTGAATGCGATCGGATCTCTATTGTTGGAAATCTGAGCAACCATGGGTGAGTTCCGACTTTTTGAAATTAATTTAAATCTAATACTTTGTTGAATAAATACGACAAGAGGATTTATGCAGTATTTTTTTTGTCGTATTAGATATTAAATTAATTTCAATTCTGATAGAATGCATGTGTCAAAATTAAAAATTCTTTGATCTTAGACGATTCTCTCATTAGTCCTTAAAATGTTGTGTAATGTATTCGTATCTTATAATTCTGACAGTGTCCAATATAGGTGAATGTACAATAGAACATGCACGCAAAATCTCTGAATAACACCGACAAATGTAAGGGGTGATGAAGAAAATAAAGCAAAACTTGTAAAATATACGCACTAATAGACAAATAAATTAGGTTAGGGAAGTTGATACCTCGGTGCTTTTTGAAAATGCATTGCATTTTTTTCTGGTGAATGCTCAAGTTTTCGAAAAAACTTGTAGATATAAAAAGTTAGTAAATGAATTCGGCTTTGCAGCCATGTTTTTTAAAAGGAAAATTTTTATCCAAAAAAAAGTTGTAAGAAATATCTTAGGGATTAACTAATTCAACTCGTTCTAAGCATACTTCAGGGTTGAAAGAATTCCAATATGTGTAGTTTTGACAAATATTTACCAAGTTTCGTGTCTTTAGCTTAATATACAGGGAAAATAAAAAAGAGAAACAATTTTCTTGTTAATCTTCGGAGGGGTATATCTTTTCTTCCCTGCATTCGCAGCGGGTACTCTGAACTGATTTCCATCTGAAAGCATGCTTTTGCAACGAACATGATGTTATGATTGAGAACAGGCCACATTTTTCCTGGTAAATCAGACCTCCGAACGGCATTCCAAGGATCAGTAATTATATCTTTGATGAAAAGGATCGCATTGATTTCCATTAAGACTGGCAAATTTGCTTATCGCTTTCATTGAAATTGAGAAAACAGTTGAACCATAAAGGTTTATACGACCTCGAGCTGGGAATCTTATTTCCTGGGAAATGGGAGAGAACTGAAAACGAATTCGGAAATAATTAAAAAAAGTTTAAAGGAACTGGAAACCAATGAATAGTTTAGTTCTAATAGTTCTAGTGATGATCCTCATAGATAAATTCAGCTGTTCATTTTTTTGCGCATGAGCATTGTTAAACCAGATGGGGCAACAATATTAATTGGCAAAAAAAAACCAAGGCTGTAGAATATTATTCATTGTTTTCGATTTCAGACGCAAGACATCCAAAAGGAAAGTAGAATTCAAAGATGAATATGTGATAAACTTTTTGGAGTACCCCTGTCCTAGATTATTATTTTAATTATTTTATTTATAATTATTTATTTATTCAGCATCAGTAATTTACAGTAGTCTCCTTACTGCGCATACTTCCATTCATGGTACGGGATGGTAAGTTTGTTTTGGCTTCGTGTATTGAGATTTTGGGATGTGCTATTGGTTGAAAAGGTGTCTAAGTTATTATGGGTATGTGTGGTGCACTCCAATATATACACTGCTGGTATGGTGTGTATGTTAAGTTCCCGAAACGTATTCCTATACAGCTATCTGGCTGTTTTAGCTCTACTATTATTCTTAACGCTTTCTGCTGAATAATCAGGATGTCGATGACATGAGCCGATGTGTCCCACAGGAGGATTCTGTATGTTGCCAACATATGAAAGTTGGCGAAATAGGAGGTCACTGCCCCCTTCCTGGAGGAAACTCTTCTTTCAACTGAGATGGTTTAAATTGCCACTGCAAGTCTTCTTTTTAATGAACCGATGTGCGGCTGCCATTAAAGTGCCCCATCTAGTAGCTCCAAGCAATTGGATGGTCTCATTTTTGTTGCTTTTTATTTCAAGTTTTGTGTTTTCGTTTAATTTATAGCAAGAAAGTTACAGGTGAATCAGTGCTCAGATGTTAAAAGCACATATCTCTCCAATATCTTCAGATCCCCCTCATCCAAGCCCTTTAGGAAAAAAGCGGACACATGTTCAACTCATCTTTTGTCAGACTCAGGTCGTTTACGAATATTAGGAAAAGTGAGGATCCCAGCTTCGATCCTTGTGCGGTTGTGTCCTCCAGCAGTTATGTTCCTGCTCCCAAATAGTAAGTTATCCCAGTGTACATGATATTGCCTATTCGACCGGAACGAGCAGATAATATCAAGAGCAGCACCTCCTAATCCATAATATCATAGTTTACTGTGCAGGATATCATGGTCTACAGTATCGAAAGCCTTTGATGAATCCTGTGAAATAATTTCAGATGGCCACTTTTCTTCCAGGGACTCGCTATTTCGTCCATGAGCTCCACCAGCAGAGTTGTTGTTAATTTGCTGGTACTGAATCCATGTTGTTGATTGGCAAGCAATTCATTGCCTTCAAAATATGCTTGGAGCCTAGATTTGATTATTTCTTCTAGAACCTTTGATATGGCTGGTAGGATGGATATCAGTCGATAGTTTGGTAGATCATTTTCATCTCCTTTTTTATGGATTGGCAATACTTTTGCTAACTTAAGTACTGTTGGGAATACACCCTCGAAGAGATATTTGTTGAATAAAATTTTGAGAGGTTGGTAATTTCAATGGACAGGACTCCGATAATTATTATTCTAGTTGATATGCCATATATATCTTGTATTTCCTTTACCTTGATTGCTTTGATGATGCTTATGACTTTGAATTTGGAGTCCGAGTAATTTACACCTGTTGGAATTAATCTGTTTCAATAGCTTCAGGGCTTCGACGTTGTTGCCAGCCACATTCCCACTCATTTGCTGAGCTACCGATATAAAATAATTGTTGAAGGTTTCTGCATTTCCATTAACAAACAAACAAACAAAACCTTCATTCCCTGAATCTTGAATAAATATACAAAGAAATGGGAAACCGTCAATATCAGAAAAAAAACAAGAACAATTTTCAAATTACATCCTAGAATCTATAATTCAAAAATTCAGAAATCGAATAAGGTTCGATATTTATGATCAAGTCTGTGAGAACTTTCTTGAATTTCCTATAATTAACCATGTCTAGTATATTCTTGGGCAAACTATTATAAAATTTTATACACATATACTTGGATTTTTTTTTAGTTAGTATCATTTTATGTATCGGAAAGTGAAAGGGAATAGTACGTCTTGTTGTTTTCACAAAGAGAAAGCACTCTGAAACGAACAATCCGACCAAAGTTAGAAACATATTCTGTCTGAACTGCCCTCTACACGATTCTCTATATTTTAGACCAATCATAGATCTTAAAGCAGATTTTGTAACACAAACAGCTTACTGCAATCAGAACCTCCACCCCAAATCACGTACCTGAGCAGAGAATCAAAACTAGCGAAATAGATGGATCTCAAAAGTTGCCCATCCACCCGTCGAGATAATACCCTTATCATATAAAGGGCACCATTGAGTTTTTGGCGCTCTAGTTCCTCGGAACTGAGTGCTTATCAATTTGCCCAAATGTCTGTAATTTTCGAATTTTTCGATGAAAATGGTCTTAAACGATTTGGTTCGACTCACTGATCAAGAATCCGTGGTGGAAATTCATTCTGTCCGGCCGTAGGCACGATAACTCTCGAACGGAATGAGCTAGAGAGTTGAAATTTTCAGAGTAGGTTTGCGGGATGAATATCTCGGCTAAGTTCGTTACTGGGCAAAATCGGACAAAAGGTTTCGGAGTAATAAAAAAAATATTTTGTTTTTACAAAACAAATTCCAAATTAAATGTTTTTCAATAAGCAGTTTTATCATAAGAATCCATTCATATCATTTTTAACTCTAACAAGCTAATACTTTCGGAGATATGATTTTTCAAAATTTCAATGTAAATCGTATTTCACAGATTGATATAATTCTATGTATGAATTCTCATAATGTCAACTTGACAGAAGGGAATATTGTATTGTAACTTCAAAAATATTGGGGTTGAAATACTCGTATTTTAGCGATGCAACGGGGACCTCACCCGAAAATGTTTGAAAATATTAGATATAGAGATATAGAGAGAGGAGAAAATTTGGTGAACGTAGATCAGGAAATTTTTGATCGATTACAAGGTATTTTTTTATTTATTACTCATCTCCTTTCATATTATTACTCATCTTCTTTCATACATGTTTTATGGAATACCTACTATTTGTAGGTACTTTAAACCTGTTTTGGGCAATTGTCATACTAAACATTTTTGGCGCTCTAAAGTCCTGAAGAAATTCAAACAAATTATATATCATAATATATTTGTGGCGCTCTTGTTCCTCGGAACAGAGTGCTTATCAATTTGCCCAAGTGTCTGTAATTTTGGAATTTTTGGCTGAAAATGGTCTCAAACGATTTGGTTCGACTCACTGATCAAGAATCCGAGTGCGAAATCGATTCTGTCCGGCCGGCCGACCGGCCGTAGGCACGATAACTCTCGAACGAAAGGAGTTAGCGGATTGAAAATTGCAAGGTGGTTTTGGAGCGTAAATATCTCGGACAAGTTCGTTCGATCTATCTGAAATTTAGCATCAAATTGTAGAATCATGACCTTTATACGCATGTGAAGTTTTGTATTGACCAGATTACCGCAAAGTGTAAAAAAAAAATTTTTGAAAATTTAAAAAAAGTTTTTCCACAATAACTCTCGAACGGAATGAGCTAGGTAGTTGAAATTTTCAGAGTAGGTTAGGGAGATGAATATCTCGGTTAAGTTCGTTATTGGGCAAAATTGGCCAGATTTAATTCGATTTCTTCCATGGTGCAGTTCTCATTCTCATGATTGCTCATTTAATCATGATAAATAAACTATTATTTGAATTGAATTTCCTTTATGATGCAGCTCTATCATATGTATACATTGATATAATTCCCAACTCAGAGAAACCAATACTTTCGGAGATATAATTTGTCTGTTTGAACTAGAGCGCCAGAAAGCTCCTGTCCACAGGGCTTGAACCCATTTTTTACTTAGCTGATGAATATGTTCGCATACCTATTTAATTGACTGTTCGCATAAACTCCTAAGAATTTCGTGGTCTTTGATATTTCAACGTTCAACATTATTTGTTGTCACGATTTTCTTCTTTACAGGTTCCTTTTTGATTATGGACTAAGGACCATATAGTTTTTGTCTTATTCTCTGAATCATTTATAAGTGTCCCATTAATTTCTATTTTTGTTTTTTCGATTCGTCTCTTATGAATCATTATGCTCCATCAACCAATCCCGCACCCTTAACTGTGAGTGTGATATCCCACACTAGAGCTTCGGTCCGATGTTCAAGACCTAATTGTAAGAAATATTTCCTCACTCAGCAATGTTTTCATTGCCTGAAAACGAAATACTTGTGGGGAAAGTGAAGCGTTTCCCAGCCATTCACAACTTCCCACCGTACCGACTTCATTAAGTCATACAGTAGACACGAAGTGGAGACAACGGTGTTTCTGCACCTCTGCAACCCTTTTCATTCCTTCCCCCGTGTTATTACTAGCTGAAGATAGTTTCGTTATTTGTTGAGTCGATGTGACGGCTAAACACAGGGCACGTCATATTGCCAGAAGCCAGATATTTATTTAAACAGCACGCGTTTTCAGTAAATAGAAGGGAATATGAGACTTATGCGGGTATTTCTGGAAACTGTCCTATGAAAATAGCGATTTCAGGTATTGAAAATAGAATTTCCGAATGGGAAGGAATCTCATTCTCACATTGTGAATACAAGTATGAAACCTGAAACACTGGCAGTTTTCTGGACAGACAAAACACATATTAATTCAATATCCTTAACTTTTGACGAGCAGTTTTGTTATTTCACACGAGAGCCGAGAACGAGAAGAGACGTTTTGAAAAAACTTATGGGCGATACCGAGACCCCTTACAGCGCAATACGAGAGTCTTTTGGTCTCGTTAAGTTTTTATTCGAGAAAGTGGGAAAGCTCTGTGGACAGAGGCTTTGGCGCTCTTGGCAAGTAATTATTCAAACTTTGACAAATAATATCTCCGAAAGTATTGGCTTCTCAGAGTTGGGAATGACAGCAATAGAACTGCATCATACAAAATTAAATTCAAAACGTAGGTTTATGACTCACCTTATATGTTGACATACGTCAGCATATATCAAATTTTAATTAGGCGGAGGTTACACAGACAATCTGGTATCAATATGGCATCAATCTGACATCAACCTTGCTATAAATCTGGACCCGGGACCATCAGTCCATCAGTCGATGTGTATATAATCAATTTCCTGTCAATCTGACATCAATCCATGATAGATGACAAACTGAACCAGATTGACCATGAAACCTCTATCATAGAGCATTCTATGAAATCATAAGATTACGATTAATTATTGAAATTTGGAAAAAATGATATCATAATAATGAAAAATGGTGATACCGTTGTTAAAAAATCAACAAGTTAAGAGCGTTCCTGCTAATCGGGTCCTTCATGAATGGCTTCGTATAATAAATATACTTATGCATATATTTCACAAATCAAATAGACCCCAGGGGGTTCATTGATCTCTTAACTTGTTGATTTTTTAACAACGGTATCGCCATTTTTCATTATTATTTTTGAAAACGCTAAACAGCGTTCATGGCCATTGAGAAGATACTGTCTGAGCTCTGCGGGACTCGTTCTTGATTTAATATCGAGTGAATGGTGGCATATGATTTCACGCTTCAAATATTCACTGGTGGGGAGAGGCTGATTTCCGTGTTTCGTTTCATAGGTGGCGTGGGCGATTATAATGATCGACCAAGCCGGCTCTGAAAGACTTAACCCGGGTCAGTTTAGTTGAATTTGTTGGGAAAGCTACAGGGTACTGATGAAGGCCAAGAAGCCAGAAACGCGTCTGCTCTTGCTTTCTCGGCAGATCAATGAACCCCCTGGGGTCTATTTGATTTGTGAAATATATGCATAAGTATATTTATTATACGAAGCCATTCATGAAGGACCCGATTAGCAGGAACGCTCTTAACTTGTTGAAAAATGATATCATCAAAACCACTAGTTTATTAGAGTTGAGAATTATACCAATAGATTATTGTGATGAAACTGCATTTAAAAAAAATTTAATTTGAAATTGGCCATGTTACTCCGGAACCATCAGGCCAATTTTGCCCAATAACGAACTTAACCGAGAAATTTATCTTCCAAACCTACTCTTCAACTGTTCAGCTCATTCCGTTAGACATTCATCGTGTTTACGGCCGGATGGCCGGAAGGAATCGATTTTGACCAGGGAATCTTGATCAGTGAGTCGAACCAAAATATTTAAGACCTTTTCCAGCTGAATATTGGAAAATTACAGGCTTTTGGCAAATTGATAAGTAAGTACTCTGTGCCGAGGAACAAGAGTGCTAAAAATTAGCAAAGATGACCATCCTTGAAATATTTTATTGTAAATTAAAAAGAAACTCAATAACCTGATTTTTTCATATTTTTATAATTGTTAACGGTTCTTATAGTAACGTATCCCTTATCATAAATATTAATCATTGATTAAGCGAGACGAGACAGCTAATAACGAAACGAGACCGCGACTTAAACTATTGGGAATTCGCGAGACCGAGACGAGATTTTTCATACTCTCGCCTACTCTCATCTCGTGTGAAGTCCTAAGCAGTTTATATTATGTATATCCTGGATTTCAGAAATATATCTAAATCCGTTTTCATTACTTATTTAGTTCGAAATTAAAAAAAAAATAATTAGGTTCCTTTGGTTTTCACGCAAAAAATTAAACTCAAAAATTAATTATCCTCGTTGAAAGTCTATTGAAAACACATGACAGCAAAGACTTCGAGGTTCTGAAATATCATAAACTTTTGATCAGATTCCGCTGAAATTCCGAACAAACCTTCAAGCCAAATTTTATTCTCCAATAGTTCCAAAAATACAGATGCAATCGTATTAAAATCTACTACTCGGTTGAAAAAAGACGACTTGAAGGTTCCTGCATTATTTCATGAAGATGCGTGAAGCGTGAATAGCAAAAAGTACATGCGCAAAAGCTTCTGACTTCACGTCAGTGCTTAACTGAGATTAAGCCTTAACTTAATTAAGAATTTGTTTATTCTAACATGATGCTTCCAGATAAATTTATTTTGGTCTATTTCGATGCGTAATTTTGTGGAACCACAGATGAACAAGCGCGCTGAAACACTACACGTCAGTGCTTTGTCCAATTGTCTTCAAAGGTAATTCTATTGATTTTCCTCCTACGACTATGGCTCCCTTTAAACCAATATTATTCCGTATACCCCAGAGATTATCGAATTAAAATGCAAGCCGACTGATAATTCACTATCAAATTCGATTCTGTATTTGGAGTTTGAAACTGATGAAGCCCTTTGTACATTAGTACAGGAACGGGCAAAGGTCATCAGATGGACGACAAACATTACTCCAGCAAATTCACAGAACCATTTACTGATCAATGGGGAATAATCATACAAGCCCGGCTTAATGTATGCAACAACAACTACATAGCATCAGATCAGGAAAATTTGATTAACAAGTGGTCATTCATCATTGTTGCCGATAGTTCCGATTGTTGATTTGCCTTTCAAATAACGAAGTAATACGCGAGTTTATGTATCTTGTCTTTTTCTGCTTATTAACCTTGGATTTGATCTTACATTTATTTGTGAATGTTGTCGTTATGCCGTAGAATATACAAGAAATGTGTTTCAGATTTTTTTTCTCGCTCGTAAATTAAAAATAATCCGTCTATTCGTTTCGGAGTTATACTCTCCCTTAATTTAATTTTACGATATTTCTAAAACCTCAACTGTTGAAATTTGTTTTTAGGTTTAGAACAGCGATTTCGAAGGTCAAGCAAAATTTCATTGGCATCGCAATATCAGAAGTGAAGTATCATTATTTTAAGTAAACTTCTGCATCTCTGAAATATATCTCCAGCAATCGCTGTATTTTTCTATGCAGGAACATAAAGAAAAATCGAATAATATTAGCAAAATTTTGAGTTTTTCCAGTGGGTCTAAGTATCTAAGTATTATCCTAGACAGCAAACTCAACTGGAAGAGTAACATAGACAAGGATATGCTCAGAGCTACAGCGGCCATGCGGGCATGCAAAAAACTCTTTGGGAAAACGTGGAGAGCTCATCCGGAAATTGTACTTTCGGTACATGGCGGTGATACGCCCTAATATCAGCTATGCCTCATTTAGCGTAGTGGCAAGCTACCAGAAGCTGACAGAAGAAGTCAGAACACGCAGCATGCTGCAAAAATCGCAATGGCTTGCGTATATGGGTGGGACGGGGGATTAGATTCACAACCCCCATGGAAGCTTTAGAGGTGCTACTGGATTTACCTCCGCTGCATCTCTATGTAAAGATATGTAGTCTGCAAGATGTAATGAAGAAATCTCAAAGGAAAAACTCCCACCAGGTAATTGGGCTGGACATATGACGATATTGAAGCAAATTAATCCTAATCTCCATCGGAAATTATACCATCTATAGTCGATTTCGACATACCCTTTGTAACGGTCGTTAGTGACGGTCAAAGCTTTTTTGCTTTTTGGACTGAGTTTCACAAGTTTGGCAAGCGGGAGAACAATGGGCCTGAAGGCCTCAGTTCAGCCTGGGACGGCACCGCGGTAGAAGAAGAAGAAGACGGTCAAAGTGCTTTTGATATATGGACAAAAGATCTTCTGTGTGGTATGGAGACGAAGCCAAGGCCGAAAGAGGCGCAGGGGTTGGGATTTATGGACAAAAACTGTGCCTCACTGTACCTATAGGGACGCAAACCTTCCGTCATATAGACAGATATACTGGCAGTGTACATATATGCGCCGAAGAGTGTTTGAAACAATGTATGCAGAGTGGAAGAGCCAAATGGAATGAATGCATTATCTTGGGAAACTGTAGGTAGATATTTATAGAAAATATCGAAACACATCAAATTTAAATTTTAAATTGTCATTCTTCTTCGTAAAAATGCGAACCCTACCTTCAACCCCCTTCGAAAGACTGGTACAACCCTTAATTTTTCAAATAGGATGTATGGGTTGTGGTAAATTGTTCGAAAGATCACATAATTCTCTATTCAGAAATATTATCACTTTAATGTTTATTGCAAAAATCAACTTAGAAAGTATGTAATTAGCGAAATTTGGTACAAATCAAGAACTAAAATGTAGATAATACAAAATGCAGCAAAAAAATTATGAATTTTGATGAAATAGATGTTTGAAGTGTTCACCACGAACACCTTCGCAACATCCTAACCTCAAATAAAAATTTCTTCCAACATTATTCAACATCTCAGGAGTGATGTCCTATTCACAAGCTAATCTTATAGGTCATTCAAATCAAGGGATTTAGATTTGTACACAATGCTCTTCACGTATCCCCATAAAAAGAATTCTAATGAGTTAAGATCAGGAAACGCGCTGGCCATTCGATCGATCCTCGCCTTCCTATCCACCTATTTGGAAATATTGCGTCGAGGTACTGCCGGACATTGTGTTGGTAATGTGGTATTGCTCCATCCAGTTGGAATCATATCGTATTCCGTGGAACTTAAGGATTTCCTTGATCAGGATATAAATTTGCCAAAGTTGGATACTACACCATTTTGAAGTAGTGCTAAATATTTATCGCCATTCAAATTTCGCTCTATGAAAAAGGGCCTATGATATGGTTTCGAACATTTTGTACCCAAACATTAACCTTTTGAGGGAATTGCGTGTGTTCCTCTCTCATCCAGTGAGGATTTTCGGTAGACCAGTAGCGGCAATTTTGTCGATTGCCATGGCCATTGAGAGAAAAAGTGTACTCATCAGAGAAAAAACGTCCACTAATTGGATAAAATTGCTATCATTTGCTCACAAAAATAAGTTCAACTATCAAAATCATCTTCCAAGAGCTCCTGGGTAGGTATCATTATATAGGGATGTGATTCATTTGGTTTTAATATGTTTAGAATCGATGTATGTTGTGGAGGCATTTCTACTAGATTTATGTGGATTTTCTTCAAAGTCATGCATCACATTTAATTTCACATCCTCACACAGTGTATTAGTAGATGCTTTGTTCATCTGCCTTATATGCCCAAAGTCGCGAAACTGCTTCTCTATTTTACTTATTGTCCCTTGGGTTATCGGCAATTCAGAATTTTCTCATGAAACAAGCGAATTACTGCTTTTTGTGTTCGGGTGTTATCACTGTAGCCAATCATTTGTATTTTGGGCATTTCCATTAATCGAACCATTATTCAAAATTAAACTTAATGAAATTCAAACACAAATTAGACATTTATATTAAATGGTTTCTTTCTGGGTTTTCTCTCCCAAACTTTGAAAAATATCTATCAAATAAAAATTTATTATTCTGTGATTTGCTTCTGTGTAAGAAAAACAAGATATTTGTCAGAAGCAATAAGTCGAACAATGTTGCCTACCAAACAATAACGAAACAACATCAACGATGAAACAACAATTCCGTAACGTTTCGGAGTCTTAATCACTCCTTCGTCATACACTAACGAAAATCTTACGCAGAAGCAATTCACAAAATAATAAATTTTTATTTAATAGATATTTTTCAGAGTTTGGGAGAGAAAACCCAGAAAGAAACCATTTAATAATGAATATACCTCCCACAGTATTCTTTTATGAATATTTAAAACAAATATGGCAATTTATTAACAACAACTTGTCAGCATCAAACAATTTGCGAAGGCGTTCTAAAGAAACTAACAATGCCACATAAATTGTTTTTCGTAGTGTTCATGGTAGGTACCATCTGGAAAAGACAATGTAATGGATTTTTTTCATTGTCTTTCTATCACGTCATCTTGAAGGTAAATAAGTTTAGTATTATTGTAATAAGATTTGAGAATATTCGATGGAATATTATAATGAATTTCGGTAAACACATGATTATATTTTTTCTATATTAGTTTTGCAATAAACATGAAAGTGTTAACATTTCTGAATAGAGATTGACGAGATCTTTCCAACGATGTATCACAAGCCTATACTTCCTATTTGAAAAATTGGGGATTGTACCTGTCTTTCGATGGGGGTTGAAGGTAGAGTTCGCATTTTTACGAAGAAGCATGCCAATTTAAAATTTGACGTATTTCGGGATTTTCCATCAATATGTAGAATAACCAAGATAATGAATTTATTTCATTTGGCTTTTCCACACTGTATAATTGAAAAATTTTTTATGTATTATTTTTTCAATAATCAAATGTGATTATCGATCGCTTAAGAATGTCAATTAAATTAAGGGTTCGTTACAACATAATAATTTTATAAGCGTATGTCTTTCTATTTCAAAAATACGCATAAAGGCGAAAGCGTTCCGGTTATCGATTCCAACGGAAGGTACCGAAATTATAGGTAAGAATGAATTTCGATAGAACTACGTGCGCCATCTATGAGCCCGTCGGCCAAGTTCGTAACGCTCCCCGTTGTCTGCTGGACACGGCAAGTGGCGGCCACTACATGTTGATTTTTCCGCTTTCCACTTTCCACATTCCACCTGTTTTTACGTCGAGGTCCCCTCGAACCGGAGTAGACGCCGCTTGCCACTTATTGGAGAACAAATGTGTCGATTTGTAGCTAATAAGCGGCATAAGCGACGGAACTAGTATAAAGGGTTTTTTAAGACTGTGACTTCAAATTGAAATGAAACCTGGGGAATAATTGATGGTACATTTTTTGATACTTTCTGGCGCATTTGTTCCCTACAGAGTGCCTATCAATTCATCCAAATTTCTGTAATTTTTGGCCGGGAATGGTTTCAAACAATTAGTTTCGACTCACCTATCAATTAAAACCTGGGTGTGTGGTTGAAAAATACCGACACGAAGATTTATGCAAAATTTTGTGAGGATCGCATGACCGGAAAATTATAAAAAATATATATTTAAAAAACTCTGTATCTCAGAAACTATCCGTCCGATATCGTTGAAATTTTTCGAGATCCTTCAAAACCTTATATTACAGTAAGGTTCTAGCTAGATGATTGAACGCGATCAGATCTATATTGGTGAAGATATTGCCGAAATATCGAAGTATTACAACGATTGAGGTGTACTTATCCACTTTTTTACACTCGACAAACAAAATTGTGAAGAGTTTTTGATTTTTGACGTGCCTGGTATGAATTTGATGAATCATGATTTGGTGTACATAGATCGAATTAGAAATGTCAACAGTCATAATGTCATTTATGTATGTCTACCTTCATGTTTATATTGTCTACGGTCACATCAGACAAACAGTTTTTAAATGAGAAAAAAATGACGAGGTATAGCAAATCTTGGTGGACATGACGATATTATTCTGAAACCAGTCTCGCAAGTTATAAACAATGAATGGAAAATAGTTAGCTATTAAAAAAACCAATGATAAACATTTTAATTTCACACTTTCATGCGAAAGACTCGAGGTCAAATTCACTAACAAATATGTATCCCTCAAAGTGTAAATACCTGGAGAATAAAATCAGTTATCGAATGAATTTAGGTTAATCCTTTCTCATAATTATGTGAAACTTGAATATTTTTGTATATTATTAGTTATTAAAATTACAGCTATACGGAATGTTATTTTTGTGAATTGTGAACTCATAGTTTCTGATGGCACAACCGTTTGATTGGAGTGGTTCGTTTCATGGAAATTACTCTCGGAATACACTATTGAAAATAAACCACTGCTATATAGGGTGTTGCCAAAAAGTGAACCAGTTTTATTTACACACTTATTTTTTCAATCGGATTGATATTTTTGAAAATATTATTTTTGCAGTTAAGCAGCTGTGGGGGAGTTCATTACCTAGATGGATGACTGCTCTGGCTTTAAGGTAGATCAAGCGCGCTGAAACTCCTAGCCACAGTACTTTTCCAACTTGTATTATACTCCGATGCTTCCAGTGTTGTTAACTTACCTACAATAAAATAATCAAAATTTGGAAAATCTTGGAGGCCAATTGAAAGGAACATTTCTTAAAATAATGTTTTCACCAAATTGACCTTCCAATTAATCGATGGTATCGTTGGCTGTGTGGCACGTAGCACCATCCTGTTGGAACCATAGGTTGTCGATGTTCAACTCTTTGATTTGTGGTATGGAATGTACCCATTCCAGCACGAGTAGCCTGCCCAGAAGAACGATTATGTCGACCAAAAATAGACGATCACTGCTATAGAATTCACGAACAGAACCATATGCTTTTTGAAATATTGTAAAATTATAGGTATCTCCGGAGATATTCGGAGAAACCTAAAATTTTTCAAATCGTCGTATTCTTTCTCTGGCTTTATTTGGAATACACACTGTATATCCAATATTATTTTAGTGAAGAATAATCCAACAGATGGCTACATTTCTGTCGCACTCATTGAATATGTGTCATCCCATCCGAAAGAATTTATACAGTTCCAGATTCTGAATTAATTTTCCTATGATTTATCGAGCCATAAAAAACGATTACATTACGTTCACATAAACGGGTTTCATATACATACATAATAGGGTTCATCTGAACGGAAACGATTCAAGAAAAAAACTACAATATTTCACATCGTAGACAGGAATCACATGCCCCTATAACATGATATGAAATGCTGAACATAATACCGAGAATATGAATTTAATATTTATGGTATGTCCAACGAACTGACAAAGGTAAAACAAAACCAACATTCAGCTACCTATGATGGAGAATCACAAAAATATATGAATTTTTTATGAGTTATTTATGGAATATTAAAGAAAGTCATATATCATTTCGATCCTATTGTTTTTATGGTAATATGATATCGGGATACCCTTCTGAACTCTCTAAGAAACACCGCGCATAACTATTTCAAATATTTTATTTATGTATCCATTTTCCTATCCTATTCGTTCCTTCAAATGACATTGACAAAGGTGAACATTGTTATTATTTAATTGGAGATGAGCTGTTTCACCACCAAATTCCAGCTATGCTTGCTCTTTTCCCACATAACTCCCACGGGTGTTGAAGTTAAAATATTATCCAAGCACTGTTGTCGTTTTCAAAAGTTGTAATATTCGTAGAAATTTTATTTCAGTAGATTAGGTTACTTTAATCCAAAATACTCAATTAAAACAAGATTTTGTCGAAATCACCAATAAATATTCATTAAAGGGTCATTTGGGAGGTGCATTCATAATTCAATGTTTTTTTCTGAGTTTTCTCTTCCATACTCTGAAAAATATCTATAATAAATTTTTTTTTACTTCCTTTGAAATTGCTTCTGCGTTAGAAACACAAGATATTTGTCAGAAGCAATTTATGGAACAATGTTGCCTAATAAAAAGTAACTCAAAAACACCAACGATAAAATATATTTTTTGTAGCGCTTCAGATCATAAATCCAACTCTTTCACCAGACATGTTTAGCCAAGAACTTCAATTTTGTCACGCTAACAGTCTGATTTAGGCTCCGAGACGTTAAATTAAAGTTATTTTTCCTTTGTTGTTGTATCGTTACTGATTATTATGCCGCATTGTTCCATAAATTGTTTCGAAAAATATAAATGTCAAACTAATTAAAAAAAATTCATTATAGATATTTTTCAGTGTGTTGGGGTGAAAACCCGGAAAAAAACATTCAATAACAAGAAGTATGTCCACCATTAGCATTCATAACATCTTGGATCCTGTTTGTCATAGTTTCAATTAATGTTCGCCAGTATTTTGAGCCTGAATCCTAACCTGAATTTCTACCATTTTGCCAATTTCTTACAATCCAGTTTTTGTAAACACGCTCGTACCAGACCTCTATTATTTTGCCCAAATGTCTATAATTTTAAAATTTTGAGCAGCAAATAGTCTACTATTCTATTTCACTTACCCATGAAGATTCCGCTTGTCAAACTCGGTGCTGTCTGCACGTACGTCCGTACACGATAACTTTCGAAAGATAAAACTCGTAGATCTGAAATTTACAGCGTATATTTGATATCGAACTGCGCTAGTTTGTGAATGTGTACAATAAATCCAATGTTTCCGTGTCAGTAGAACCGAAAAAAAAATTGAGGAAATTCCAATAACCCTTAACCTCATCGCCTAATTCGCTGGAATCTTCTATGAAGAATGCAACGCTAACTGAGTTGTTGAGGAAATTAACTTGCTATATAGCTTTTTTATTAATAACACAGAATATGGTGTTTTAAAAACGATATATCTCAATGACGGTATCTAGGTAAACTATAGTTATTCGTTACTATAATATTCAGTTCACTATTAATATAATTTTGTTTTACTGAAGAATATCGACAGAATCAGTATTTTCTGTGATCTCGCTACGTTTCTTACTTTCTCACTGCCTCTACTCGCCTTTTACGAACTTTACAGCCATGAATTTTAACACCAATTGTGTTCAAACTCAATATCAGTACGAAACTGCTTTTTCACAATTTATAATTTTGCATCATCAAATCACTTTAATCACGTGTAAATGATTTTATATTTATTCAACATTTTCCTCGTCTCTAAACCGTAACGGTTTCTTCTCCGCTTTTTCGGCTCATTGCCTTATTAACAGAACCTTACAAATCATTCTTCGGCAATCTGTCAATGATGTGTTCATTGAGTCCATTTCTCTTTCGAAGATATATGCATCCATTTTTCAGGACACCAACAAAAACCAATTCAAATAAAATTTCCTTTTAACACAATACCAATCGTCACAAATATTGAATTGGCAACTAATAACACTTCTACGCTTATACTTATGGGCAAAAGCAAACTATCGAATTTAAAGTAACTCAAACAATAGTGTATACCTATAAACACCCAACAATAAAAAATATTATATAATAATAAACATGTAAAAAACAATGTAAGTAAGTAAACAATTAGTAATAAGAAAAAAATACATAATAATAATAATATACAATAAAAACTAAATAGGTACCTATTTCGAATCCATAAGAACCTGCTGTGGAGGTCTCATTCATTATTGAATAACTCTTTTATTTGTTGATATTTCAATTTAAAACCGTACTCCTTTTTCAAATATATATTCCTGTCAAAAAAATCGAACACCTAGTAAGATTTGATCAATTTCCGAGAAACTTTTACAGAAGGTTTGTTCGAAATATCAACAAATAGAATAGTTGTGTGTAATTTTCGAATATTTGGCCGAAAAGTGTCTCAAACCTTTAGTTTCGACTCATTTGAGTTACTGGTGAAGACTCCGAGGTCAAAATAAATTCAATCCGGCCAGCCGTCAGCAGGAATACTTTCGAACAAATGAGTTAGAGAGTTACCGGTTGAGTTCGTTCATGGGCAAAATTTGCCAAGTGGTTTTGGATTTATCGCCATCCGAAATTTTGGCTTCCAAATAACTTGAAAGCTACTGATATGAACAATTCAAAATTCGATAGTTAGTTTAAGAATAACGAAGCGGAAACTTACACAAAATTCCGTGAAGAACGTATCACTAGAAAATAAAAGAAAAATTATTTAAACAAATTCTATATCTCCAAAACTATTCACCCGATATCGCTGAAATTTTGCCAGAGCCTTCGAAACCTAATATTACAACAAAGTACTAGGTTTAAAATCGATTGTATCTAACTTGTTGTACTTTCTTGTTTTTGTTTTACCTATATCACAGTTGAGATATCGCTGAAACTCCATATTTTACAGATTCTAGATTTCTACTCGATTCGAACTCGATCGGATCTATATTAAAAATAATCACTAAGGGATAGTGTGGGAGGTATTCATTATTAAATGGTTTCGTTAAGTATCTGACGAAGGAGTCTGATTTAGACTCCGATTACGTTAAGAATTAGTTGTTTCATCGTTGTGATTTTGTTTCGTCATTCGTTAGGCAATATTCGATTTATTGCTTCTGACAAATATCTTGTGTTTCTTACGCAGATTTAATAGATATTTTTCAGAGTTTGGGAGAGAAAACCCAGAAAGAAACCATTTAATAACGGATCGATATTGCTAGAAATATTGTGAAAATAGTATTTGTTTCCTGGAAGTCAAGCATCTTCGTGCGAGTTTAATCTTGTTATACGAATAGGTATTATTCTTCTGTAGCTGCGGTCAAAATCATCAAACGTGGCAACCTTTCCAAAACCGATGGTCATCGAGTAGAAGAATTTTATAATTTATCACATCAAAACTTAACCAAACAAAAAACATTCGATTTAATTATGAGGTGTTTTGAGAAGATGCATCTTGTAAATTTCTTCTCTTTTTCCATAAAATGGTTTTTATCTATAAGCAGGTCCCTCTATATGTTCCGATGAGAGGTCCGACTATAAATTAGGCATGTCCTGGCATCTTATTACCTTATAACTCAAGACAAGGGTGTGGTGGAATCTAATTATCGCCTTAATCTATAGTTTTGGCCGCCTTGTGCTCGATCGCTTGAACCGAAAATTATTAACTGGGTATAAGATCAACTGGGGCCCAGTTATCTGAATGGATTTAGTCGGATGGTAGTAGATACAGATGTGTAGGATTTTTCATTCATTTTTGAATCGCTAGAACGCTCGCAGGTAGGTATATTTCAATAGATTCAGTTCAACTTTGTGTATACAGGTTCTCAAGGTAAGCAAACTTTACGGGTGAAAAATAAACGAAAATATAGATTCTCCACTGGTGGAATATATTAAGTGCCAAAATAAAACTCATGTTCGAATAGATGGATGAATTTTGCAAGTATCAACTATTTTTCAAAATAGACAATAGACAACGATAGATAACCTCCTCAACAAAAATGGTACGGTAATGGTTTTGACGATATTAATTGGAGTTATTTGGGGCTTCCAACTTATCAAAAATTTGAAATCCACTCGGGTGACGTCAGGAGCTTTAGCATGCTCGTTCATTTAACGATAATTATATGATTCACTGATGATGCCGCACACTACTGAAATACTACACTACTGTTTATAAGAGATCCGTTAAAATATACAAAATACAAAATATCTGCTTCCGTTTTGTATTCAAATACTTTATTCAGAAAAGTAATTCGTGTTTTATTTGAAATACCTACTAGGACATATCTTTTGTTCGCAAAATGCGAAATACTTTTGATAAATACGGTGCAGCCAAGCACTTGCGATCATGTTAGCACTAATATCGTGCGACAATAAAATTTGAATAGAAATGCTTATGCATAAGAAAAGTTATATAGTTTCAAATGTTGCTCCTTAGACATTTACCAATATAAAAACCAAGAAAATTGGTTCAAGCACTGACGCGAAGTCAGGAGCTTTTGCGCGCATGTTCTATGTTCTACTCACCTATATTGGACACTACTACGAATTCACCATCAATATATACCGTTTTCTTAGGTTTTATAAAATATATGAATGCCTACATCTCATTCCATTTCAATGACAGACCTCAGTAGAGAATCGTCTATAATCACATAATTTCTAATTGTGACATATCTAATCTATGGGAATTGAAATACAAAAATCTTACTCCACAAGTAACTCCAGGATACAATATTCACGAAATTCATCGAAAATTAGTGGGTTGGCATTCTGTAGGTAATCACCGAGTTTAAATTGAATCAGATTTGTATATTTTGAGTTATAGAGGAAACAACAACAATTTGGCCGATTATGCCAATTTACGAACTTAAATGTCGCATTCGGATGCGCAACCTACCCTGAGAATTGTAAGTCGCTATCTCTTTCCGTTCTCAAGTTATCGTGAGATAAATAATATAATAATTTTTAGAACATTTTCAAGTGGTACGGTCCTCACAAAATTTCATACACGTATTCATGTCCATATTCTATCACTACTAGTTACCAAGCGTCAAGATCGGTTTTTGTATTTTTTGAGTTATCAAGAAAATAATATTCCAGGTGAGTATTACTCCGAAACCGTTGGCCCGATTATGCCCAACAACGAACTCCACAATTCCATTCAGATGCACACCCTACCTTGAAGATTGCAATTACCTATCTCTTTTCGTTCGAAAGTTATCGAGGCAACGGTCACCCATCCAGCTACTGAACTCACACGAAGCTGCTCGGATCTCCAACAATATAGATCCGTTCAAACGTGGAATTTGGCAGTAGATTTAGGTTTTGAATGCTCTCGCAAAATTTCAGCGATGTCGGAAGAATAGTTTCTGATACATAGAAATTTTTCAATAATTTTCAATTATTTTATAAAATTTTCTAGTGATACGATCCTCACGGAATTTGGCAAGAATTTTTGCTTTGGGGTCTATAACTATTAACAATGTTTTTTTTGCTTTTCGTGGGCAGATAAAATTTCAAATGAAAACGAACTCGACCTGCGTATTCAGACCGCAACCTTAAATGCAAATTTCCAGTTTCTTCTTTCGAAAGTTATCATGTTCAAGGACGAACGGACATAGTTGAATGTTGCTAGGGAATTGTTAGGCTTAAAATTCGAAAATTAATAAAATTTAGGTAAAATGATATGATCATTGCTTGTACAAGTTAAGTTGTGAAAGCAACTTACTTACTTTCCAACCCTTTCAAATATTTTTGGATTGGAAACTAAAATTGATTTGAAATATTAACAACCATAAACACAAACAAGTTCTTCAAATCAGTTATTCCAGATGATATCAACTAAACATACGAAATTAAAGCATCTCAGGAATCCTCCACTTTAAATATACTACTATTTCCATTAGGTTTTCATTCTTACAAATTCATTCGATATTTCAGTAGGTATATAAATTTCCCTTTAAAATACGTTAGAAGCGACTGGGATTTTACATTAGGAAACCATTGGAAAATATTTAAAATATTAGATATTTCAAATTATTTATGAAAAAATAAAATAATAGAATGATAACATTTAAAATGTTTAAAGTCACACTTAACTCTGAAAGCATTTTGTTTCAAGAAAACGTCATAAATATAAAACATCGTAGATACGAAATTGAATTACACATTGTATCTACAAATTAACAGACACAGCTTATCTGAAAAATTAATAATTAATCTAAGATTATTACGTATCCTGATGAATGAAACTGGTATTGATATATTCTTTACATTGCATTTTCTGTCACTCATTATTTGTCACTGCAACTGCTTACTCTATTGATCAAATATCATTTCAAAAAAAATTATATCCAAACAATAACTGCTAACATATTCAATATATACTACTCTCTTCACAAAAGTTCTCTTTTTATCTCATATATCTACTGTAAGAATTTTTTCAAGTTTTCAATATTTAATAATACATTGATTTTTGTACTTCCTTCACTACTGAATGTAATGGTATCGTTTTTAAACTTACAAGGGTGATTTACCTAAGCTACATCCAAAAGGTCAATATTCGATCAATGAACATTTAACACACATGAATAAAATACAATTGGACATATCAAGATACTTGATAGTATCCATTATTCAACTCATACATACTACAACTTCAACATAAAATATGATGCTATTTCTATGACTTATCATATTTCAGCGCAAACCCTACTTCGTGGTCATAATAGAAGTCCTCGTGCATTCTGAGTTTATCTATATTCTTCCGGATAAATCGGGAATTCGTATAATCTTGATTTCTGCTGAAATGACATTCTATGCTGAGATTCCAAATTTCCCCGTTAGTTTGCTTGAAGAAAACGACAGCTACGTAATCTTCTACTCCTTTGTATGGTCCAAAATTTGTAGCTATAGATCTCATAAAGTTCCCAGTGAAACTTACGTAAACTCTCACTTGGAAAATCATTCCGCAATATTTAATAATATTTTTCAATACAATACCTTCTGACATCAGATCAGTTAAGAAAATCCTCTTGGAATGGACAATATCAGGAAATACAAAATTCGAATGTTCAGCCCCCAGATGATCGAATATAAAATCCGCCGGATTTCTTGTCATACAATTTTTGGCAGGACAAGCGATTATTGTATAGGGACAATTTTCCTGATGCTCTAATATCCGTTTACCATTGGTGAGTAAATTGCAGCCATTATACCAATTATTGCATGGAAATTTCAAGATGGAATGTATTTTCTCTAGATGAGGCATCTTCATTTGGTAAATATCTTCCCTGCAAATGATACATACACTTCGCTTGAGACTGCAAATTGCGCAGTACATGTGTAAATCACGACAGCTGTGGAATGGTGGATGACAGTATTTTTCACAATTATGACACACCAACATATCGTATGCATCACTTTCACACATATTTAAAGGTTCCTAAAAATAAAGAGAATTGGTGTTATATTTTGTAAAATTTTTATACTACGCTTTTGCTTTCATTTTTATAAACATACAAACTCATTCAGTAATTGGGAAGAATATAAAGGGTGCGACTTCAAGTTGTAGATTCATCTCTACTAATAGATTACTCTGTTCAATTAAACACCTCTTCAATTTACAGTTTTCCAGAATTTATAGGCGTTTAAAGATTTTACAATGTGCTAATATACCCCTGCACTTTATTTACCAGTTGAATACAGAAACCCTTACTGGATAAATTATTATATAACTATCTGAAAGCTTTATCATGTGGTCTAATCATCTAAATTCATAAAATTATTTGAGAAAACTCATTTACTCATTCAAGTCTTATAAATGGTTTTTAATAATTTTAATAAAAAAAATTAACTTCATCTTGATTTTCATTCAATATCCACTATGAGATTATACACAAAAATAAATAAATATATTCTAGTTCTCATCATATAAATGAATTCAATGATATTATATAACTTCAATCACATTGTAAACAACAACAATAATAAACTCTATCAGTCTATGACCAAACTGTAAATATAGCATACAGTCATAGACATATTATATTTGCGGTAGGTTTCACGAAGATACTTTTATTCTACTAATTTCTTCTTTCGATGATATCACAACCCAAGGTTCTTAGATAAGGAAAACCTTGATCAACACCGTCGATTAGTCAATCGGGGAAAACAATCTGACAACCTCGCATTTACTCTAATTTAACCGAGACTGGCACAGAAATGTAAAATTGTTATTAGGTTATATTTCAATGTATCTAGTATTTCTATGTCAAAGCGATGCGGGATCAGCTGATTTAAAGGGATATGTTTGAACCTGTTTGCTCATGATTTCCACTGCATTATCTGATATAATGTTTTGGAACAGTTCGCGAATTTTTGCAACAATGGCCATGGCTTGAAAAACATATTACAACCTCTAGAATCTAGCTCGGGGGTTAGAGCGTTTGACTCTGAACTGGTGGTCCCGAGTTCATTCCCGGGGCTAGTACTTAAAGGCATTTTGTTAGACCGGTAGTGGCCACCATTCACTGATGGTTCAAAAATTTAAAGTGCTGTAACTAAGGTGGCACAAGGATATAATAACAAAGCCTACACAGAACACAATTGATGCTCCTAACCCTCACAAGCTCCTATGAGCTTATGATGGATCTTCTTCGAAGAGATACGGGTGTCAATATAATCATATCTAATATCTAACTGCAAGGTTCTCCTCGACTCGAATAAATGTTTTTGTTTAGAGCTACGTTCAAGTCAATTTTTGTGGTGAGTTTTTGACATATGTTATCTTGCAACTGTTGTGATTTTAGCGCATTGGTGAATTTGGATGAACTCTACCCATGTATCAACTATAAAAATTGGTTCAAGCCCTGTGGACAAGAGCTCTGGCGCTCTTATTCAAACTTTGACAAATCATATCTCAGAAATTATTGGTCTCTGGGAATGATATAAATGGATTCTTACGATAGAACTGCATCAAGAAAGAAATTAAATTCAAACAGACCGCTTCTCCCCAATAACGAACTTATCCGAGATATTCATTCCCCAAATCTACTCTGAAAATTATATTATATATTAAAACTTAGAAAATATTGTAGTTTTGTTTTCACTGGAGATATTCTGAACCCAATTAGATTATGTATCTCACCAAAGAATATATTTCCATCATCATATGGATTATCCACGGGCATTATATTATCACCTCAAAAGTACGATAGCTGAAGTTGCTTCATTGGTCATTTTGCATTCAATCATGCTTTCTCTTATAGAACGGGAAGGGTATTTTACATCAAGAATAACGAACCAGAAATAATTTTGACATTTATCTCTCATAGGAAAATAAGATGACGTGTAAGAACACAGATCATATAATAATTCGTAGATCGAAAAATTACGTAGGTGCAGCATTCTGTGAAAACAAAGAAGTACTATTCATTATTGAAATTTCGAAAAATCATATCTCCGAAAGTATTAGCTTGATGATATCAGTGGATTTTTATGATGAAACTGCTTCTTGAATAAAAATTAATTTGAAATTTGTAATGTAAAATTTTTTTTTTTCATTACCGTGGAACCAATCAGGCCGATTTCGCCCAATAACAAGCCTAACTAAGATATTCATCTCTCAAACCTAAACCAAACCATTGAAAATTTCAAATGCCTAGGTCGTTCTGTTCGAGAGTTATTGTAGGAACAAAATTAAGAAATAATTTTTTTTTTACACTTTACGGCAAACCGATCAATACGAAACTACGCACGCACATAAAGGCCATTATTCTACAATTTGATGCTAAATTTCAGATAGATCAAGTGATTGGTCTCAGAAATATTCATGAACATTTTTTTTACTAAAAACGGCATAACTCCAAAACCGCTTGATGGATTTTGCCCGTTAACGAACTTGTCCGAGATATTCACGCTCCAAACCTACCCTGCAAATTTCAATCCTCTAACACCTTTCATTCAAGAGTTATCGTGTTAACGGCCGGAAGGACGGCCGGACGGACGGCCGGCCGGGCAGAATCGATTTCGACCACAGATTCTTGATCAGTGAGTCGAACCAAATCGTTTAAGACCATTTTCAGCCAAAAATTCGAAATTTACAGACATTTGGGCAAATTGATAATTGATAAGACAAATTGAGGAACAAGAGCGCCAAAAAAGAGAAGGTTACATTTTCTGTCCTTGTTAGTCTATTTGGAGAAGTTCCTAATTTGGTGCGACGGTAATCGCAAGTCCAAGTCCCGCGTAGGGATGGGTGAAGGAATAGGTCTAGTGTGAGCGTGAATTTGACAAAAATTAAAAACTAGAATACTGCAAGGATCTGTGTACATGGTTAGAGAAGAGCACAATAAAAAAATTGTTTCAAGCCCTGTGGACAGGAGCTTTGGCGCTCTTGTTCAAACTTTGACAAATCATATCTCCGAAATTATTGATTTTCAGAGTTAGGAATGATATCAATGGTTTCTTATGATAGAACTCCATCATGAAATAAATTAAATTCAAACATCATAAAAGAATTTAAATTCAACAAGCCAAAAACCATTAATCCAAAACCAACAGACTAATTTTACGCAAAAACGAACTCATCCGAGATATTCATTCCTCAAATCTACTATGAAAATTATATAACATCAATTGAAACATTGACAATATTCCAGTTTTGTTCATACCGGAAATATTCTGAACCCAACTTACCTACCAAAGTATATATTTGCATCATCACATGGATTATCCACGGGCATTATATTATCATCTTAAAAGTATAATATAATATCAACCACTTAATTCTACGATAGCTGAGGTTATTTCATTGGTCGTTTTGCATTCAATCATACTTTGTTCCCTAACAGGAGGGGTATTTTATATCAAGAATAACGAATCAGAAATATCTTTGAACATCAAGCGAAATAAGAGGACATGAATGAACACAGATCATATAATAATTCATAGATAGAATAATCAAATACAGCCAATGAACTATATACTAGCGTAGTATAAATTTTTATGAGTTCAGCATTCTGTGAAAACATAGAATTACGATTTATGTTTGAAATTTTGAAAAATCATATCTCCGAAAGTATTAGCTTGTTGGAGTTGAAAATTATATCGAAACTATCATGCCGATTCTGCCCAATAACGAACTTAACCGAGATATTTATGTCCTAAACCTGCTCTGAAAATTTCAACTAACTAGCTCAATCCATTCGAGAGTTATCGTGTTAACGGAGGGTCGGCCGGACAAAAGCGATTTTGACCACGGATTCTTGATCAGTGAGTCAAACCAAATCGTTCAAGACTATTTTAATCAAAATATTCGAAAAAAAAATTACATTTCGGCAAACTGATAAGCACTCTGTTCCGAGGAACAAGAGCGCCAATAGATGTAAAAAAGAGATTACAATTTATTCTGAAAAACAACACATAATAATGTTGAAGTTGTTAGATGGGACATTCATTTCTTAATATCAAATGGATGATTAATTTTACGTTCAATTTATTAAATACAGTTGTTCAGAAAGAGAATTTCAATGCACACATATATAATTTGCGAATAGGTATAGAAAATTTACGTACGTAAGAGGTGCCATATTAACATCATTGAATTTTCGTGACATTTCAAATAGGGATTATGTTTTTTATATTTCGAGCCAATGAATATATTCTTTATAATTTCATGTATTGTTTCTGAATAATCCATTAATTATTTATAGGAGTTGAAAACAAGGAGCCTATTAGTTCTATAAATTCATGAAATACATACTTGCAAGGATACTTTCAGACCCCCGATCATTTATGTGTAATACGCTTGCCATTGTGTTATTGTTGTTATTCACTATTTTTCACATAAATAAACGTAAAACACTCATATTTTGAAATAATTCAGATAATTTTATCTTTCATTCTGTTTATTGATATTTTTCATATGAACCATTAATTATATTTCATGTGTTGTATATCTAGAAACGCATGCTCTGTTAACATACGAGTATAGGATGTGGCTAATAATATTGTTGAGTTAGCTGTCTGGACCAATAAAACTTGCATGGAAATTTTCCTGAAATAAACTGCAATATCAAGTATTTATAAACTCGTGGAAATCGATGAGTAATTATAAAGTTATAGGTATAATTTTCGATAGTTGGTCAATATTATTCGATATTTCGGAGGATATGACCTGATAACTGTTGAAAATCTAGATTTAATAAAATTAACGTCATCATATAAATAATATAAATATAAATAACTCGAAAAGAAAAAGCTTAAACAGGCCGATTAATTTTCAATTATACCTATTTTTCATGTAATAATTTTTTTTTTCAAGCCCTTTTCTGCATTCCTACACTCCATGTTGTTTGCGCGAATATTCTTGGAAACATCGCGTTATCATTTTGCCCAAATATCTGTAATTTTCGAAGTTTTTGCCGAAAATGGGTTCGGCTCCCTGATGAAGAATTCGAGTTGAAATCTGATTCTGTCAGTCCGGCGGTCCAACCACGATAACTTGAGAACAGAAAGAGATAGCGACTTGAAATGTTCAGGGTAGGTGGAGCGTCCCAAATGACGGACAAGTTCGTTAATGGGCATAATTGGCCAACGGTTTCCGAGTATTAATTTTGTTTTCAACCAATACAGATCCGATCGAATTGAAACTTGGTCACTAGTTGTGAAATGGAAATATTATTCATCTCACGAGTACGGGAAGAGATAGCGACTTGCAATTTTTTAGGGTAGATTCGAATGCGACATTTGAGTTTGTTGATGGGAATAATCGGCCCATCGGTTTCCGAGTATTAATTTTGTTTTCAAGCAATACAGATCCGATCGAATTGAAACTTGGTAACTAGAAGACCAGAAGACACATGTGGAATTTTGTGAGCATCATTTCCCTGGAAAATTAAAGAAAAATTATCAAAGAATATTATTTATCTCATGATAACTTGAGAATGGAACAAGATAGAGACTTGAAATTTTTAGGGTAGCTTGCGCATCCGAATGCGATATTTGAGTTTGTTAATAGGCATTATCGGCCAAACAGTTCCAGAGTTATACCTAAATGAAATTTGGATGTTATTTCCTTAATAACTCTATCTGCAGTATTCACAAAGCATACAATCTCCGTTAAGTCCTAACTGAGGTATTCAGTTAAGGATAAATAAGAATCACAACCTCAGTTTAAGTGAAAATTAACGTGAAACAGGTCTGTTTCACCACCGATACATACGTTAACTGAGGTTGCGATTCTTATTTATCCTTAACTGAGGACCTCAGTTAGGACTTATATTATCGGAGATTGAATGCTTTGTGAATACGGCGGAAAATATACTAATCCGATTTAATTGGAACATGGTTATTAGTTATAAAATAACGACGCATGAATATTTGTGCAACTTTGAAAGGACCTTATCTCTAGAATATTTCAAAAAAATGGTTCAAAATCATTAAAAAAAATCTATATATCAGAAACTATCCCTCCGATATCGATGAAATTTTGCGAGACCCTTAAAAACCTAACTTTAAAGCCAAACTCCAAGTTTGAACACGATCGAATTAATATTGTTGGAAATATGAGCAGCCTTGGGTGAGTTCAGTAGCTGGATGGGCGACCGTTGTCACGATAACTTTCGAATGGAAAGAAATAGCGACTTGTAATTTGAAGGGTCGGTTGCTCATCCGAATGGGACACTTAAGCTTGTTGTTGCACATAATCGCCCCAACGGTTTCGGAGTTGTACCCATCTGGAATATTATTTTCTCGATACCTCAAAACTGCAAATTTGATCGAATTGAAACTTGGCAACTAGTTGTGGAATACCGACATAAATATGAGTGTGACATTTTGTGAGTATCGTATAGCTGGAATATTGAAAAAAATATGCTTTTTTTTATCTCAAGAAAACTTAGACGGAAAGAGATAGCGACTTGTAGAATACCGACATAGAGACGTATGTGAAATTTTGTAAGGATCATGATATAAACAGAAAATTTAAAAAAATATATTCACGATTGCTCGAGAACGAAAACAGATAGGGACTTGCAGTTTTCAGGGTCGGTTGCGCATCCGAATGTGACATCTGAGTTCGTAAGTAGGCATAATCGGCCAACTAGATTTGTTGGTATTTGCTCTTTAACTCAAAATATACAAATACGATCCAATTAAACTCAAAATATACAAAAACGATCCAATTAAAACTCTGTAATTACTTGAAGCATGCCGACGCGCTAATCTTGGCGGAATTTTGTGAATATTCTATCCCGAAATTACTTGCGACGTACGTTTTTTCTTATATTATTAGATAATTAAAGCATTTGAATTCCGATGGAATATATATGTCAGAATTGAAAATTCTCTGATCTCAGACGATTATCTCATTACGCAAGTCATTAAAATGTAAGCAATGTATTTATATCCTATAAATGTTGAGATGGTTAATATCGATGGTGAATTCGATTAAGATTGTCCAATAGAGGTGAATAGACAATAGAACATGCGTGAAAAAGCTTCTGACTTCACGTCAGTGCTTGAACCAATTTTTTCTATTGCCAAAAAATCAGATTTAAGGAATTATTCCTTCTGGGTCTATCACCTCTAGAGTCAATAATTATAAATATGTAAGACACAAAGGACCATAAACTTATCAACAAGTATATCTTCAGATTTCTGTTTGTTGTACCGGTCAGGATGTGCGTAATGTATAATATGTTATCGATTCTTATTGGCTCTTGTCAGTAAGAGACGGAAGACTCTTGTCACTATTTTACTTAGTGGAGTAGTTAGGAGTCTCAATAACTAGAACACCTCAAACGAAACCGAATATGTTAAATGACTTTTATAAATAGTTTGTTTACTGCAGTTCACCAATTTGTGTAATTTACTTTCCAGATATGTATGGTAGGTACAGGAATTGATCCGAGTATAATGTTGAATAGATAATGAATTTTATCTTAAATAGGAAATGAGGTACATCGAAATATTTAAATGGTTCTTCAGATAAGATTACAGTGGATAACGACCTAAACGAATAACTTTGAGATTTATGGACCACACACTAATTCTACCAATTTCTGTAGAATACGGTTGAAAGGGTTCTGTATGGAATTTTTGGAATGGGTTAATTTCGAACCACTCTAATTAATATAATCAGTTAACTACTACTAACCCTCAGGAAACAGAAGCCTCAAATTCTCAAAAGAAATTGAATCCACTTATACCGTGGGCGTCAAAAGTATGGAATAATGGATTTATTTTCTCCCCTTTCAGGAATATCGGAATATGGTCTAATAGTTCGAATAATTTATTTTCGGTGTTCTTGTTCCTCGGAACAGAGTGCTCATCAATTTGACTAAATGACTGTCATTTTCGAATTTTTTGATGAAAATGGTCTTAAACGATTTGGTTCGACTCACTGATCACGAAACCGTGGTCGAAATTGATTCTGTCCGGCCGGTAGGTTTGGGAGACAAATATCTCGGTTATGTTTGTTAGTAGGCAAAATCGGCCTGATGGTTTCGCAAGTTTTTAATTAAATTTTTCAAGATGCAGTTTCGTCATAACAATACATAGTTATCATTTTCAACTCTAACAAATTGATACTTTCGGAGATATGTTTTTTTTTTAATTTCAATATAGAATCGAAACTCTATATGATTTCACAGAATGCTGCATCGAAAATTAACTTCCGTATACATGAATTTCATCTGTGATTATACATTTCATCATTGTCATCTCATCTACAGATAAGAGACATGTTAATCAAAGTATGATTGAATGCAAAAGGACCAATGGAATAACCTCAGCTATCTATCGTAGATAGCTCGTGGATAATACATATGATGATGATGATGATGGAAATATATATTTTGGCAAGTTTCCGAAGTCCCGAAAATATGTATCTATCTATATCTATCTACATGTATCTATCTATATCTATCTACATCTATATGTTCATTATGGCAGTTATTAAGGACATCCCGAGTAAAATAGCTGTTTCGGACCAAAGAGCCTCTCTATAGAAATTTTGATTTTGTTCATGCTGCTGAAGAAGCCATTGACAAAAGGTGAGTCCCTGAATGTGATCTTCTGGGTGCAAATTATGTATTTTTGTTTATGAAATGGATGTAAAACTTTGGCTACAAAGTAATCCAAGAAAACTTTGTGATTCATTAAGACGGGCAGCAATGCATCTAGTACTAATTCCCGGATTATCCATCACTTCTTCTTCCCTTATATCATCAAATGATTATTTCAGGTAGCACGCCCCACACCAGTACGGGAATTGCCAATTCCATACTGTGTCAGCCTTTGATAAGCATCAGAAAACACCTGGCGAGATGGTTGTCGACTATTAGGGAATCTCCTCTTGTACTCTCGACAAGCTTTTAATGCGTTGCCATCACAAAGACCGTACACAAAAATAATATCTGCATACTCTTCGTTATAAAACTGTATATTTAACAAAAAAACTAAACCAACAAAGCAACTTTTAAATTGGTAAACAAATTTTCTCTATTTCAGTATCGTAATGAGTTCATAACAGCACTAAAAACAGTGCTGTAATGAACTCATTCCCGCATTTTTTCTAGTTATATTTTTCTTATGGTAGTCAGTACTGGCATTCGATCCTATCAAATTTCAACACAAGTCAATTATCAATATAATATAATCTAGATATAGTGAAATAATTGCTGAGAGCAAAAGCTTTATTTTCATTAAAAAATAAGGTACTAGAGGTTTCCTTCTTGCTAATTTTGAATCATTCATGCTATTAGGAAACTCTTTTAAGTCTGATCTCCATGCACTACGTACAATTCAAATTCCGTAATCTTCAACTTTCGTATCAGTATCAGTCACACCAACTGCCAAGATACAATACAAGAGTCATTAGGATGTAGAATCCGAATTTTTCATTAAATTTCAACAATATTTTACAAAACTTGCCTGAAATAGAAAAATTGGTTCAAGCCCTGTGGGCAGGAGCTTTCTGGCGCTCTTGTTCAAACAGACAAATTATATCTCCGAAAGTATTGGTTTCTCAGAGTTAGGAATTATATAAATGTATTCTTATGATAGAACTGCATCATAAAGGAAATTCGATTAAAATAATAGTCTATTTATCAAGATTAAATTAGCAATCTGAGAATGAGAACTGCACCATGGAAGAAATCAAATTAAAATAGCTGAAATGAATTTGACTCTCTCTTATAGAACAGGATGACATGTACGAGTATGGACATAGATCATATAATAATTCATAGATAGAATAATTATAGCATTCTGTGAAAACATAGAAGTAGGTACGATTCATTATTGAAATTTCGAAAAATCATATCTCCGAAAGAATTAGCTTGTTGGAGTTGAAAATGTTATCAGTGGATTTTATGGTGAAACTGCATCTTAAATAAAAACTGAATAAGGAATTTGTTACTTAAAAAAAAACTTTTTTTTCGTTACTCCGAAACCATCTGGCCAATTTTGCCCAATAACGAACTTAACTGAGATACTCATCTCCCTCTCCTACTCTGAAAATTTCAACTCATTCAATTCGAGAATCATTGTAGAAAAAAATTTTAAAATTTCAAAATTTTTTTTACACTTTGCGGTAACCTGGTCAACACAAAACTTCCCATGCGTATAAAAGTCATGATGTTACAATTTGACGCTAAATTTAAAATAGATCGACTGATCGGTTTCGGAAATATTCATAAAAATTGTTTTTACTAAAATTGCCCATAACTCCGAAACCGCTAGATGGATTTTGCCCATTAACGAACTCTTCCGAGATATTTACGCTCCAAACTCACCTTGCAAATTTCAATCCTCTAACTCCTTTCGTTCGAGAGTTATCGTGCCTACGGCCGGCCGGACAGAATCGATTTCGACCTCGGATTCTTGATCAGTGTGTCGAACCAAATCGTTTGAGACCATTTTCAGCCAAAAATTCGAAAATGACAGACATTTGGGCAAATTGATAAGCACTCTGTTCCGAGGATCTAGAGCGCCAAAAATATCGTCTAATACTCGTTGCAGAAGGCAATTCCAACACTCATGCATTCGAAAACTCGCTCCTTCGTCACTCGTTTTCAGATTTCGCATTCGTGTTTGAATAGGAGCTCATTCTGCAACTTATTTTAGAATATGCCAACGCACTTATTTATTATTAGGCTTACTATAATACAAGAAATTTAATTGGTCGCATATAGAAACTTTAAAGTTTCTGTTTAAAATAACTCGGAAACGAAGCCTCATTGGCAAAAAAAGGCTTCTAAGTTTTATCAATAATATCAATCTGTATACGTTCCTTAATTTTTCGCCTCGGGTTTTGAATCAGCCTGTATATCCTAGAAAGTAGGGAGCGCAGATGACTCATGCGCTTGGGGCCCCCAGTTAGTTTGATCCGCCACTGGTCAGACGAAAAAATTTGTAGTGGAAAATAGTGTAGTTACTAATGTAGTGCCCTTTATGTATTTGGTGCTCTTGTTCCTCGGAACAGAGTGCTTATCAATTTGCCCAAATGTCCGCAACTTTCGAATATTTGGCTGAAAATGGTCTTCAACGATTTGGTTCGACTCACTGATCAAGAATCCGTGGTCGAAATCGATTCTGTCCAGCTGGCCGTCCGGCCGGCCGTTAACACGATAACTCTTGAACGGAATGAGCTAGACCATTGAAATTATCAGAGTGGGTTTAGGACATAAATATATCGGTTAAGTTCGTTATTGGGCAACATCTGCCTAATGGTTTCGGACTAACGAAAACAATTTTTTTTTGCACTACAACTTTTGAATTAATTTTTTTTAAGATGCAGTTTCATCATACGTATCCATTGATATCATTTTCAACTCTAAAAAGCTAATACTTTCGGATATATGAATTTTCAACATTTCAATAATACATCGTAGTTCTATGTACTTATTCACAGATTGCGAGTTCTAACTGTCTGTGTTCACTGTTCGTAAAGGCCATCTATCTATTACAGACATGTCAATTCGTAGTTTGAAAATATTTTCTGTTGGAAAATAAGTATCCGATTCTTGAATTTGTGAATATTAATACAAGACTGTTTTGAAACCAAAAATAATACTGACTGGTTGCATATTGAATAATTTATTTATAAATTCGGGGTGATGTTTCGGAAGATTTAGAATTGAATCATTTTAATGATGTAGTTTATGAAGGCAATAGGAAAGAAGAACATAATGGAATCATCAAAAGAAATTACTGTTTGTTGACCACTGAGGTAAATATTACCTTTTACTTCCTTAAGTAGTGAGACATTTTCTCATATACACTATTTTCATAATGTTGCTAGCAAAAAAATGCTGAAATATGGATCTACATTTTTTTTGAGTTAATGTTCATAATACATAATGAATGTGTTAGTGGTATAAACTATTAAATTATGAAAAGATGTTAATTTGTTCGTCAGCTTCTGCCAATTCAAATATTAGGAATAAATGGACAATCTGCTATGATTATCTCCAGCCTTGCTCTAGACATTTCAACGATACTTTTCTTATTATTTCTAATGATAATTTTTGAAGTATTAAAGCATTGAAGATTGCTCATTTAATATTAACTATTATTTGAATTGAATTTCCTTTATGATCCAGTTATATCATAAGAATCCATTAAAATCATTCCCAACTCTGAGAAAGCAATACTTCGGAGATATGATTTGTCAAAGTTTGAACAAGAGCGCTAAAGCTCCTGTCCACAGGGCTGGAACCCATTTTTGTGCGTATGTTCTGGGGAGCATCGCGTTATTATTTTGACCAAAAGTCTGTAACTTTCGAATTTTTTGACGAAAATGGACTCAAACGATTTGGTTCGACTCCCCAATGAAGAATTTGAGGTCAAGTTTGATTCTGTCCGGCCGGCCGTCCGGCCGTTGCCACGATAACTTGAGAACGGAAAGAGCTAGCGACTTGAAATTTTCAGGGTAGGTGGCGCATCCAAGTTCGTTAATGGGCATAATGGGCCCAATGGTTTCCGAGTAATAATTTTGTTTTCAACCAATATAAATCCGATCGAATTGAAACTTGGTGAATAGTTGTAGATTATAAACCTAAGCACGTTTGAGAAATTTTGTGAGAATCATATCGCTAGAAAATTATTAGAAAATTATACAAAATATTTTTGTTGTGACGATAACCTGAGAACGGAAAGAGATAGCGGCTTGAAGTTCTCAGGTTAGGTTGTGAATATGAATGCGACATTTGAGTTTGCTTATGAGCATAATCGGCCAAACAGTTTTAGAGTTACAGCCATCTGAAATTTGGTTGTTTCTTTTCCTCATTAAATCGAAAAATACAAAACCGATTGAATTCAAACATGGTTATTAGTTGTAGAATAACAACTCAAAAATTCTTGCATAATTTAGTGAGGATAGTATTTGTAGAACATTTTTAAGAAATCATTGAAATTTTAAAAAAAAATTGTATATATCAGTAACTATTCGTCTAAAATTGCTGAAATTTTGCAAGAGCCTTCAGAACCTAACTCTACTGCCAAGCTTTAAGTTTTAATACGATCGGTTTAATGTTGTTGGAGATTCGAGCAGCCTTGTGTGTGTTCAGTAGATGGGTGACCGTTGCCTCGATAACTTTCGAACGAAAGGAGATAGGGACTTGCAATTTTCAGGGTAGGTTGCGTATCCGAATGGGAGAATTAAGTTTTAAGTCTCCTGTATTGGTCTCTCTTAATCGAATTTACCATGGTAAATTCGGAGTGTCCAATACAGGAGAACAGACAATAGAATGCACCATGGTAAATTCGATTAAGAGTGTCCAATAAAGGAGAATGGATAAGAGAACATACGCGTAAATGCTTCTGACTTCACGTCAGTGGTTGAACACTCTTAATCGAATTTACCATGGTACAAAAGCTCCTGACTTCACGTCGATGCTTGAACCATGGTAAATTCGATTGAGAGTGCCCAACACATGAGAATGGATAATAGAACATACGCGCAAAAGCTCCTGACTTCACGTCAGTGCTTGAAACATTTTTTTTTTTGAGCAATCGTCTAATTCCTGACAGTACCTTCTTATTGAAGAATATCTCTAGACTATTCCGATGTGTGTATTATTACATCTCGTGAAACCCGAACGAAGTTGTTTGTCTTGACTTTAAGGAATGACCTCAAGAAATTGTACGTCTTGTTTGTGTGCCGAAAACGGACTGCCGTGATCGTTTCCGCACTGAGTTAATCCCCTACGCTACATAAACAGTAGGTGCGATTCACGAACCATCTAAATCTTCAGTCTTCGAAACCGCGCCCAACGTTAACCCCAGACCCAGAATTATTAATGAATTTGGAATTGAATAATAACGGAAGCTGAATCGCCCTGGGCGCCAGAAAGAGACATTTTAATCGAAAACGACGCAACATGAGGTCGAGCCTTATTAGGATTTCTATCCTGTTTTCGGAGTAAATCACTCGGCGTAGACTGCATAGGGAGATGATTGAGCCTTTCGGAAACAATCGGATGAAGGAGGAAAATCGATGATTACATACTTTGATTGCGATTAACGCCCATATTTTTCTCATTATTTCTATATCCTTATCAATACAACAACATAGTTTAATCAGAAAATTAAACGTTTACTTTCGACTTTTGATGAAATACTGCATGAACCTTTTGAATCGTCTTTTCAGCGTTAAAACGTATGGACATCAACTGAATTCAAATTATAAAATAAATGAAATAGAACTTACTCAGCGCGGATTTCAACCCCAAATCTGCTGCACGACAGGCAAGCACGCTAACATCTCGGCCATCTAGGTGTTGTTACAAGTCTGAGATTAATATGATTCGAAATTTCAGAAGAAGTAGATATCAGTTCGAAATTTTATTTTAAGAATAATTCCTGAAATACGAACTGAAATCTTTTATCTCATGATACCATGGTAAATTCGATTAAGAGTGTCCAATATAGGAGAACAGACAATAGAATTCACTATGGTAAATTCGATTAAGAGTGCCCAATACAGGAGAATGGACAATAGAACATACGCGCAAAAGCTTCTGACTTCACGTCAGTGCTTGTTTCTTCTCAAGCGTGCTCTTTCGTTTTCATCAACTTAGTTATAGTCTAATATAGTGTTACAGTTTCAAAGAAAATTCAAATTACATTTTTGGCTCTTAGTGTACCATTAGATCAATTAACCAAAATCGTGTATCTTACCACGACATCTCTGTGCTGAATATTTCTAATATTAAGGTGAAAATTTCCATATATACTATATAAGATATATCCAAGGCCAAAGATCCAATCTTGTTTAGAAGATAAATTTTGATACCATGCATATGAATTTTATACTTAAATGTTTGTAATTTTTGAAGTTTAACGATTGTTTCATGATAAATTTTAAAGTTCCTTTAAATTTAAAGTATCCTTCAAAGTGACATTTTGGTTCAAAATGTCCAACTAAAGGATGCTTTAAATTTAAAGAGACTTTAAAATTTATTATGAAACCGGCCGTAAGCCGCGGAGATGATTTCATGTTTATATTTGACTATTTTACGTATTGATTAAGAATAAGTAGTAAAATTAATAGTGTCGTTCCGTATGGTGGGTAAAAGTACAAATTTCGAAAGAAGGAAGTTAGCGACATTTTTCACTGAAATCTCTTATGAACAAATATAAGACATCGATAAAAATGAGCTATCAGAAAAATCAGCTATATGTATAACTCCTTTATCATAGAGAAAATACATTTCCTGGAAACTCAATTATGGTATCTATGGCAACGATTTATTCGTTGCTTCGAGATTTACTATTAGCTAATATCAGTTTAGGTCTCTGAAATAATTTTATACATTCACTAAACTAGATCTGAAATCTATATATAAACACCAAAAAGTGCCATTTCAGGAGAGTTTGCGTATTTTTCCGAATGTATATTTGAGTAAAAATATACCCATTCATCAGTTTCAGAGAAATTTCATTTCATTTTATTTTTGGCTCGACGTACATCAATCGTATTTGTGGCCGCAACATCTCTGTGCTGAATGTTTGTATTCTGAAGGGAAAAATTTCTATATACAGGATGAGTCTTTGACCACTGCATTAATTTTAACCAAAGATTCCTCTCATCAAATGAAACACATTTTTCATTTACCATTTTTCCAGATTCGGCTCAGGTAAAAAGTTACAAGCGTTCAAAGATTTCACAATGTGCTAATACACTCCCGCATATAAATTATCTATGACATTGTTGGCAGACGAGAATAAGGCATGGTAACGTGGTTTACAGCTTGATTCGGGATTCCAACGCTCAGGGACGGATCCATAAAAGTAGTGAAATTTCTGGAGTTTTCCATTTTAAAACATTCAATGAAGAATATCTCGAAAACGGTGCGTTTAAGGAGAAATGATGAAGAATAATATAATGTTCTAAAACAATGGAATATTCTTGAAATGACTCAAGAAAAACTTTATATGCTTTCTTTAGTTTCTTTATGCTAATTTCGTTCAGTTTTATGAATCCACGAGTCCATAACTAGAAAACCAGTAGAAGTAGAAAATAACTAATATTTGGAAAATATATATCATAGTAATAGGAAACTTTACGCCAACATTCATTTTATTCGAAAAAAGGATGTCAAAGCTACAAAATAAAAACTGATTTTGTTTCAAAATTTCAACAGCCTGTATCTTTTTACCTGAGCTGAATTTGGAAAAATGTTAGATAAAAAAAGTGTTTCATTTGATGAGAGGAATCTTTGGTTAAAATTAATGCAATGGTCAAAGACTCACCCTGTATACGGAATAATATATATCCAAGGCCGGCTCTGATCTTCCTGATCCAATTTGGGGCCTCAATAAAACTGCCAGAGTAAGCTCCGTCGAAGTTGTTAAGTGACATGAATTATCTGGACCCCCGGGGGTACGCACTACGCCCATCCACCGGCAACCCCGTAGCTGCTGCGATACGTGCCTTGACACATTTTAGACGAAATAAGAATTTAAATTAAAACCCATTATTTATAATAAATCGAAGCGTGTTTCCTGTTCTTCGATGTCTGCTCAATGAAATGGAAAAAATACGAATATATACGGAGGCATGAAAAACGACGTCGATCTCATCGACATCCGAAATGAATCTCTGGAGTGAGACGGATTTGTTATTAATTTGTGTTGAGTTTCTGGAACGATGATTGAAATTTGTTCGAAGGAACGGTAGATGGCTTAAAAAACAATTCTGAATACTCTTAGTATCTGCGAATGATATTCATCCATTATTGTTTTTATTTATTTATGAAAAACTTTATTGGATCTCCTCCAAATGGCCAACGACCGAAGTCTTCTAGCCTGATACTTATTACAGTCATAATCAGATTTACAACAAGGACGTTAAGTACAGAAACAAATAATTCAACAGAATACAATAAGCAAAAAATTAAGGCTTTCGCTTTTTGCTTTTGTCCAATTAATAAAACAGGGGTTTAGCTGAAATTTTTTCTTTTTCCAGTCGGTCCTGATTAATTTTCAAATGTAATGGAAGAATAATTACTTTATTATAAGCTTTCTTCAAATAGTTTTCGTTTAACCTTTTCATCCTGAATACTTTTGATAGAATCTATTAATGAACAGATTTCAATAAATATTATGGTTGATGAATACGAAAAATCTAACATCACTAAAGGACACTTGGGCAGGTATACATTCAATGATTCTTTTTTGTGTTTTCTCTCCCAAGCTCTGACAAATATCTATAATAGGTAACAAATTTCAGAACAACGGTTCAACAACACATAATTCTGCAGTTTTTCGCTAATGAAGGAATCAGATTTAGTCCCTGAAACATTAAAAAAAGTTATTTTATGTGAGATGTAGTTTCGTTACTTTTAATTAGGCAACATTGTTCCATATATTATTTATTTATTTAGCGTATGGTGCTTTACACACTCTATACCATATACACTGCTCAACAATTGATAGGGATCACTTACTTTTTCTAAATTTATTTCTGAATTATTCGCTCCAAGATTATAAATTTAGTCAGATATCAGAGTATTTTCAGTTGATAATATGGTTCACTTGAGAAAAGAATGAAAAAATGGAAAGTTGGAGAGAAAAAAATACTTTATTAGGAACACTCAAAATTCTGTGTTTGAATAACATAAAAATTTTATGATGACACCACAAGAAGGCTGAAGTTTCGGTTAAGCTAGTACCTAGTTGGCCCCCCACGAGCTCGTCTCAAGCATTCTACCCTACGAGGCATACTTTCAATCAAACGATTTATAAAATTTTGGGGCAAATTCGTCCAAATATCCCGTAAAGCGTTAGAAAGGTCCTCCAGGTTATTGATCGGTTGTTCTAAGGTTGACAATTGTCTAGACATCTCAGACCAGACATATTCGATGCAATTCATGTCTGGAGAGCGAGCTGGCCAGTCCATCCTATCAATAGCATGAGTTTCTAGCGCTTCATTAACCAGACGACTACGGTGTGGACGGGCATTATCGTCAATTAAAATGAAATTCTCGCCCAAGGCAGCCGCAGACGGAACAATTATGCGTTCAATAATCATATCGTGATATCTCTGGCTGGTCATTGTGGTGTTCTGCAGAACAACCAACACTGTGCGTTGGTTCAAACAAATGCCTCCCCATACACATATAGAACCTCCGCCAAAAGCTGTTGTGGGTACCATAAACTGTTCTGCATACCTTCGACCTCTTTCCCTCCAAGCAAGAATACGTCCATCGGAGTTGACCAAATGAAATCTAGACTCATCCGTAAATAAACATCGGCTCCAATCTTCAACTGTCCAATTGCGGTGCTCCTCAGCCCATTGCCGTCGATGAACCCGGTGTTCCCTATTCAAACGGGGATGTTGTACCCTCCTACGTGCTCTCAAACCACGAACATGTAGTCGTCGTCTTACAGTCTGGTTCGAAATTAGAACTCCTGTTGCAACTCTCAGTGATCTATTGAGCCGCGACGCCGGGTAAGTGGGATTTCTCCTAGCATTGAGGACCAAAAGACGATCTTGGGCAGCTGTTGTACTGCGCTGCCGACCTCCCCCATGAACATAAGCTACTGAGTCGTTTTGGATGAACCTATTCCAAGCCCGACTCACGACACTTTGCGAAACATTCAACCGCCGGGACACTTCTCGCTGGGACAAACCTTCCTGTATCCACCGTATGATTTGGTCCAGTTGCACAGGAGCCAAACGTCTTCTCGGCATGACTGATAAGCTAATATTGTTCTCATTTCTTCAATTATTGTCACCTTATGTGTTTGAACGAGAGAAAAAAACAGATTTAATAACAAATACCACATTGGTTTTCTCTCCACATGTAACAGCCTACAGATAATAATCGATTTTGTGAACAAGAGTCGATGAAGTGAGGAAAAATTTGATATAATCAACTCAAAACATCTTAATTTTTCCTTAGGGAACATAAATAATGTACAGATATTCACGAGATAACTTGAAAAAAATACAAATGAAGAGAAGTTCATAAGTTATCCCTAGCAATTGTTGATCAGTGTATATTCTGTTCTGTGAGTCGATCTGCATCGTTCGGTATCGTTCGGTACAGTGTTCCATAAATTGCTTCAGACAAATATCTCATTTTTCTAAAGTTCTATGAATTGACTCACTGATGAAGAATTCGAGGTCAAATTTGCTTCTGTCCGACCGGCCGTTGCCACAATAACTTGAGAACGTAAAATGATAGCTACTTGAAATGTTCAGGGTCGGTGGCGCGTCCACATACGACGGACGAGTTCGTTAATCGGCCCAACGGTTTCCGAGTAATAATTTTGTCATCACCAGTACAGATACAATCGAACTGCAACCCAGTAACTAGTTGTAGAATACTACCGCGAAGACGTTTGTCAAATTTTATGAAAATCGTATCAGGAGAAAATTTTAAAAAAATTATTAAGGAATATTATTTATGTAACGATAAGCTGAGAACTGAAAGAGAAAGTGACTTGAAATTTTTTTGCTAGGTTGTGCATCTAAATGCGATATTTGAGTTTGTTATAGCTATAATCGGCCAAACGGTTTTGGAGTTATATCCATATTAAATTTGGTTGTTATTTCCTCAATAACTCAAAAAATGCACAACCGATCCAATTCAAACATGGTAATTAGTTGTAGAATGCTAACGCGACAATTTTTGCAAAATTTGGTGAGGATCGTGTAACTACAAAATTTTTAGAAAATCATTCAATATCATTGAAAAAATTCTATATATCAGAAACTGTTCGTCCGACATCACTGAAATTCTGCGAGAGCCTTCAAAACCTAACTCTTCTGCCAACTTCCAAGTTTGCACATGATTGAATGTATATTGTTGGATATCCGAGCAGCCTTGTGCGAGTTCATTAGCTGGATGGGTTGCCTCTATAACTTTCGAACGAAGAGTGATAGGGACTTGAAATTTTCAGGTAGGTTAAGCATTCGAATGGGAGAGTTGTGTTCATTGTCGAGCATAATCGATCAAAGGGTTTTGATGTTATACCCATCTGCAATATTATAGTCAACTCAAAAAACACAGACCCGATCGAATTGAAACTTGGTGACTAGTTGTATAATAGCGACGTAAAGACGTGTGGGAAATTTTGTTAGGACCGTACGGTGGAAAAGTTTAATTAATTTTTTTTTAATGATGCAGTTTCATCATAAGAATCTATTAATATCAACTCTAGTAAACTAATACTTCCGGAGATTATTTTTCAAAATTTCAATAATTACTTATACGTAATTTTATGATCCCATACAATGCTCTATCACGGAGGTTACACGGTCAATCTGGTTCAGTTTGACATCAATCATGGATTGATGTCAGATTGACGGGAAATTGTATACGCGTTGACTGATTTACTGATGGTCCGAATTGATGGCAAGATTGATGTCAGATTAATGCCAGATTGATACCAGATTGACTGTGTAACCTGCGCCTAATTATAATTTGCTGATGTATGTAAATCCAACATATTAGGTAAGTCCTACCTACGTTTTGAATTTATTTTTTTTTATGATGCAGTTCTATCATTAGAATCAATTGTTATCATTCCCAACTCTAACCTACTTTTAGAATTCTTCGACTAATGATATTGGCCAGGTCAGACAAATGCTGGTATGTATTCATTTTTCATCAGCATATTCAATTTTGTTCCAAATGTTGTCCATGTTTTCTCACGTGGTGTCGCCCTCAACAGCTTTATGAAATGTTGTCCATCCTCTTCTTGTCGCCCACAGTAAACACCTATCTATATCGTCCAGTTTATCGCCAGAATCTTATGAAAGTCGAATCAAAGGCAGCCGAAGGACCAGAAAGGCTAACAGGCGACGGAGAAGCAGAGCGGTTATAAATATTGTATCATTGTTGATGAGCAGTGGTGCCACCCACGTAGCGAACGGCAGTGATCTGGTCCCTCTTCGAGATCACCAGTTAAGTTTTTGTGGCGATGTAAGTTAATTGCGAACTGAAGCAGTAGCGACATCTACTGAATTGCTTATTCATTTATATGGAGCGCCACTTACGTTAAATGGGATAATCAGAAAAAAATAATACTGATATTATTTCTCTCAATGTACCATGTCATCGTAATCAATTCGGTCAGCTATTCGATTCATTTCTAAACCTTTTATCCACTCGCCCACGTGAATTCAATCGACTTTAGGTACCTATTCAATTTTTCTCTACAAGGTATCCCGAAATTGAGATAAAAAAATTTAAGGGTATTACTACGTTAATGAATACGATGAATACTTCATATAAGCCTATATCGAAAAGGGCTCTCTTTTCGAAATACAAGCTGTTGAAATTCCCAGAAGACCCAGAATTTTTCTTTAAACTGATTCGAGGAAAGTGCGTGAAAATTTGTACATTCCATAGATGTTTTGGACTCTATAAAATGAACTACAACAAATGGAATAGACTAAGTCAGTTTGCTCCATATTTTTGAGCGCATGTTCTGGGAAACAGCATGCTATCATTTTGACCAAATGTCTGTAATATTAATTTTTTTTTCCGAAAAGGGTCTAAATACGATTACGTTCGACTCACTGATGAAGAATACGAGGCCAAATTTGATTATGTCTGGCTGGCTGTTGCCACGATAACTTTCGAAAGGAAAGTGATAGTGATAATCTTCAGGGTAGAAGGCGCGACAAATTCGTTAATGGTCATATCCGGCTAAACGGCCTCCGAGTACTAATTCTGCTTTCAAGCAATCGAAATCCGATCGGATTGAAACTTGGTAGTTGTGGAATACCGAGTTTAATGAGTTCATTCATAGGCATAATCGGCCAAATGGTTTTGGAGTTATGCCTATCTGGAATTTTGTTTTCAATTCCTCGATAGCTCAAAAAATACGAATTCGAGCAACAATTCAAACATGGTTGTTAGTTGTAGAATGCCAACGTGCAAATTTTTGCTAAACTTCGTGAGTATCGTATAACTAGAAAATTAAAAAAAAATCATTGAATATCTCAGAAATTATCCGTCCGATATTGCTAAAATGTTGCGAGAGCCTTCAAAACTTAGCGACTTGCAATTTTCAGGATACGTTGCACATCCGAATGGAACACTTAAGTTCGTAACTTAACTGTTCCATTCGGATGTGCAACGTACCGTTGCTGGGCATAATCAGCCAAGCTGTTTCGGAATTTCGATAACTCAAAAAATAAAAATCCGGTCGAATTGAAACTTGGTTACTAGTTGTAGAATACCGACATAAAAACGTTCCTATGTGAACTTTTGTGAGGATCGAATCACCAGAATTTTTGTAAGAAAATTATAAAAAAATATTATGTATCTTCCGATAACTTAAGAACGGAAAGAGATAGTGACTTAAAATTTTCAGGTAGGATTGGGCATGCAAATGCGACATTCATATAAACATTTGAGATTTTGTTATTATTTCCTTTAAAACTCAAAATATACAATTGCAATCCAATTAAAATTGGGTAATTACTTTTAGAATGCCAACGCTAATTTTCGCGGAATTTCGTGAATATCTTATCCTGAAATTAGAAGATTGTGAAAATATGTTGAAGGTAAGTAATGACATTACGGGATCGGTTCACGTAGCTGAAATCGTTCTTTTCAATTTTTTTTTCATTTCTATCGAAATCATAATGTTGATTAATAGAAACTATGCATCAGAATCAGTTGAAATTCCGAACATAACTTTGAGTCACCGACGTTCAGCTTGATCGTCTTCGCACTAGGGGTGAATAGACTATGAAACATGAGCGCAGAAGCTCCTCACTACATGTCAGTGCTCCTCCCCGTCAGTAACTGAGTTTCTTACACCTATTCTTCAAATCCGAATATAATATAATATATAACATAATTTAGTATAAATCTTCGAAATATAGCTATATATATTCATAAATTCATTCCAAAAACAATACAAAAATTGGTTCAAGCACTGACGTGAAGTCAGAAGCTTTTGCGCGTATGTTCTATTGTCCATTCTTCTGTATTGGACACCCTTAATCGAATTTACCATGGTAAATTATGTTGTCCATTCTCCTGTATTGGACACTCTTAATTTGAAAGAAGAATGGACAATAGAACTTACGCGTAAAAGCTTCTGACTCCACGTCAGTGCTTGAACCAATTTTTTTTTTCGTGATTTTTTTGAAATTTTGTAGGGGTACGGTTCTTAAAATTTTCTTTTTCGTCATTTTTTTCAAATTTTCTAGGGGTACAGTTCTTACAAAATTTTAAACACGTCTGTATGTTGATTTTCTACTGCTAGTTACCATGCTTCAATTCGAACGAATATTAATTTTTTGAGTTATCAAGGAAATATTATTCCAGGTGGGTATAACTCGGAAACCGTTAGACCGATTATGCCCAAAAACGAACTCATTTCTTCCATTCGGATACGCAACCTACCCTGAAAATTGCAAGTCCCTATCTCCTTTCGTTCGAAAGTTATCGAAGCAACGGCCACCACTCTACTGAGCTCACACAAGGCTGCTCGAATCTCCAACAATATTTAACAGATCGTATTAAAACTCGTGAAACTTGGCAGTAGAGTTAGGTTATAAAGGCTCTTGCAAAATTTGAGCAATTTCAAACGAATAGTTACTGATATATAGAATTTTTTTTTCAATTTTCAATGATTTTTTAAAAGTTTTCTACAAATACTATCCTCACGAAATTTTGCAAGAACTTTCGCGTTTCGGCATTCTACAACTAATAACCATGTTTGAATTCAATCCGTTTTAGTTTTAGTATTTTTTGAGTTAATGACGAACAAAACACAACCAAATTTCAGATGGCTCTAACTCTAAAACCGTTTGGACGTTTATGCTCATTAACAAACTGAAATGTCGCGATCTGGTGCACATCCTAACCAGAAAACTTCAAGCCGCTATCTCTTTCCGTTCTCAAGTTATCGTGACAACAAAAAATTTTTTTAATAATTTTTTAATAATTTTCTAGCCATCGATTCGCACAATATTTTATGAACGTGCTTAGTTTCATATTCTACAACTACTCACCAAGTTTCAATTCGATCGGATTCATATTGGTTGAAAACAAAATTATTACTCGGAAACCACTGGGCCGATTATGCCCATTAACGTCATATTGGGATGCGCCACCTACGCTGAAAATTTCAAGTCACTAGCTCTTTTCGTTCCCAAGTTATCGTGGCAACGGCCGGACGGCAGGCCGGACAGAATCAAATTTGACCTCGAATTCTTCATTGGGGAGTCGAACTAAATCGTTTGAGACCATTTTCGTCAAAAAATACGAAAGTTACAGACATTTGGGCAAAATGATAACGCGATGTTCCCCAGAACATACGCGCAAAAAGAATTATATGTTGGCACAGCACCAGATCCCCATGAACACCCGAAGGAATTCATGTGCATCTTAGCGAGCAACCTTTCTTAGGCTTATGCGCAGTTCACTCCTCACTGATAGTGTTTTCTAAAATTTATATGGAGGACTATCATCCTCCATCTCAAAAGCCCACTCCTCTCAGATGAAAACTCTAGCAGTTAAATCATTATTCGTCTGCGCAAGCGCATAACGACATATGCCTAAAAGGGGCAGAAACTACGCAATTTCCTTGAAACAGGGTTGCACGCACACATAATTGACATGAGGTGTTAATATAACCTTCCAGTACCTCCCCAGCCACGCAACTTTCAGACAAATTAAAAAAAAAAGTAAAATTCTGCATTTTGTTCATTCTGCAAAACCATCCTATGCACATGCAGAATCGAAAAGAATGATTCCACGCATTTCAAATTGAAACATTAAAAGTTAAATAAAATTCCACACACTGTTCAATTGTGTTCATCCAGTTTTTGAATCGAATCTGTAGTTACACTTAGTGTGGATTCATGCAGCCCAAATTAACGAGTATCGAGTAACAATTAACAATTACAAATAGTGAGTAAAAGTTGAACTTCATATATCTGAATGAGAGTGTACATGCAGCCAAGTAACAATTATCAATTAACAAATAACAAGTAGGAGTTCGCCAACTTTTAACTTTCTACTTTAATTGAACGAGATTTCGTACTTGTACGCAACTCGTGCGCAGCTGTACGCAGATTAGACAGTCCGATGATGTAAATATAACCTTACTTTGTAAAATATTCAATTTATTTGGTGTGTATTTATGTGGGTTCCGTGTTATAACAATGGAAAAATGAATTTTAAACACTTGTTTTCAAATATAGGGGGAACAGAGGTTATTTTGAAAAATTAATACCTCCGATCTTTGACTTGTGGGTTTTTATTTCTTAATTGTTAATTTGAGTGCATGAATGCTGCATTTTTGTACGTGGTAATTCATAATTGTTATTCGATACTTTTTACTTGATAATTGTTATTTGATGCTGCATGAATCCACACTTATTCGATGGCAAATGAATGAAAATGAATCATTATCGTCAACATATGCTTGCACTCATCTGTGATAATTGGTTGTAAACAAGCCAGTAGGTATTTGGAATTTCATATTGATATTTGTTTTTTGAAGCTCTTAATGGTCTGATTTCCATGAAATTTATACACCACAAGATGACGTCATTGGTCGCCTAAATACCAAATTTAGACTCAATCGGGTATGTGGTTTCGGAATTTCAAGCAAAATATTCCGCAAAATATGTAGTTGAAATTTTGTTGAATTTTTCGATTCACCGGATATTCTGCAGAAGTCTTCATGTCGGTATTTTTCTAATAACTAGCAAGTTTCTATTCGAATAGATTATCAATTTTTGAGTTATTAGGAGAACAAAATTTAAAAAGTTGTTTTTTTTTCTTCTCATAGAAATCTGATCCATACAAAACTTTCCATACATATAAAAATCGTAATTCTACAATCTCATGCTGAATTTCAGATAAATCGAAATTGTAGTTTCGGAAATATGCAGATTCTTAATCGAATTTACCATGGAAAATTCGATTAAGAGTGTCCAATACAGGAGAATGGACAATAGAATTTACCATGGTAAATTCGATTAACAGTGTTCAATACAGAAGAATAGACAATAAATCATATGCAGAAAAGCTCCTGACTTTCTAGGGGTATGGTTCTTATTAAATTTTAAACACGTCTTTATTTCGATATTCTACAGCTAATTAGCAAGCTTCAATTCGATCGAGTCTATATTTATTGAGTTATCGAAAAAATAATATTCCAGGTGGGTATAACTCCGAAACTGTTCTACCAATTATGCCCAAAAACGAACCTAACTCTACCATTCAGATGCGCAACCTACCCTGAAAATTGCAAGTCCCTATCTCTTTCCTTTCGAAAGTGATCGAGACAATTGTCACCCTTCAAGCTACTGAGCTCACCCAAGGCTGCTCGGATCTCCAACAATATAGATCCGGCAGTAGACTTAGGTTCTGGAAGTTCTCGCAAAATTTCAGCGTTGTTGGACGAATAGTTACTGATATATAGGATTTTCTTCGATGATTTTCAATGATTTTTTATCAAATTTCCAGTGATAGGATCAGACAAAATTTCGCAAGAATTTTCGCGTTGGCATTCTACAACTAGTAGCCGCTTTTGTATTTTTTGAGTTGTTGAGGAAATAACAACCAAATTTCAGATGGGTATAACTCAAAAACCGTTTGGCTGATTATGCCTTTAAACAAACTCAATGCTGAATTCAGATGCACAACCTAACCTGAAAATTTCAAGTCACTATCCCTTTCCGTTCTCAGGTTATCGTGACATAAAATTATTTTTTGATAATTCTTTTTTAAATTTTCTAGTAATATGATTCTCACAAAATTTCACGAACGTCCTCAGGTTTATATCCTACAACAAGTCATCAAGTTTCAATTCGATCGGTTTTGAATTAGTTGAAAACAAGATTATTACTCGGAAACCATTGGGCCGATTATGTCCATTTACGAACTTGTCCGTCATATTGGGACGCGCCACCTACCCTGCAAATTTCAAGGCACTATCTCTTTCTGTTATCAAGTTATCGTGGCAACGGCCGGACGGCCGGCCGGAATCAAATTTGACCTCGAATTCTTCATTAAACAGTGGAACCAAATCATTTGAGACCATTTTCGCCAAAATATTCGAAAATTACAAAATATACACGGCAAAAAATCTTAAGTTCAAAATGGCCATAAATCCGAAACCTCTAGGTGGATATTGCCCATTAAAGTAGTTAATCAAGACATTTACGCTCCAAATCTACCCCGCAAATTTCAATACTCGTACAAGAGTTATCGTGCTTACAGACAGCCGGACGAACAGAATTGAGTCGAATCCGATCGTTTGAGACCATTTTCGGCAAAAAGACATCTAGGCAAAATGATAGCACGCTGTTCCTCGCGAAACACGCGAAAATTATGAACAAAAATCAACCCAATCAAGAAATGAAATGTCAGAGCAACAAATTAGCGCAGAAGCTCGTCAAAGCCGTCCTCGTCGCGGCATCTTGTTTTGAAAATGGGAAATCTCCCGACATCCTTCCCGCAAATTTATGGATCTCCACCAATAAATTTTAAGCAACGAACGACCACATCGGAGAAACGTAATTCACTTTTTACCCGGACATTGAGGTAGGCAGCATAATGTAATGCCCAAAGTAGCTCGTCATTTCTTCCGATGAGTCGACTGCAAGCAATTTATAATTTAGTTTCCAATAATCAAGTCGGCTTTTGATACATGGCTCGGCTCGACCGGGTCTCGAATAGATATTGCCCATTTAAGCCTGTTTTAAATTCATTTCGATTATAAAAAGATTTTTAATTGCTCTCGTCTATTAGCTACTTTTTCCTTTATTGGAATTTATTTTTTTAGTAGTCGTTAGTGTCCACTATGCCGCTCTCAGTTCAGAGTCTACGACCTGCATATTGTCGTTTGATGCCATCGGTACATGACACATGTACTCATATGTTCTTGTTTTGATTGATTGTGAATTGTCGTAATTAACATTTTTATCAATTCTGACATGAATGAAACTGGCGAAACGAAACTATTTATACAATGCGTACTGTCAATTTTCAAGATATTTTGTTGATTTTGGTATGGTATTCTCTCGAATATACAGGGTATTCTAGTTTGAGTTCACTGTGGACTGATTATGAACACTACAAGAGTGCAGTTACTTTTGTAGTGTTCAAATGAACAGGGTGTCAAGTTTGCTTGTTAATAGGTCTCTTGTATGCAGTTTTTTTATCATTGTAATCAATTATTATATCTATAAGAATACTGAAAAAGTTCAACCGCTGTCAAAAATTTCAATTTTCAACGAGAAAACGATCATTAAAATTTGGTTGCACATAATGCCTGTTTAAACAACCGAAACTTGGCGCCAGTCCGTGATGTAACCCGTCATATCTACTCTCACTCTCTTCTCGTGTCCGTTTCACTCTTTATTCCAGTGTAACACAGCTCCCTATAAAGGGCTCGAAGTCGGCATTGGCTGTAACAAGCAGATGGCAAATTTTGATTACGTCATCCGTCATAGCAACGGGTCGGAAGTGTTTCACCTCATTTGAAATTGCTTCTTGATTTCCCGATTTTCAATAGCGAAATATTCAAATTTTATAAATTATGGAAGTGTATGAGGGCATACATGATGTTCTGGTGTTGAAGTAGATTCAGAAGAACATAAACATATATAACGACATGCGACTGTTCCCAAGTCGCAGTGGTTAAGATCGGAGCTACTAGAACTCAGGGATCCGCGGTCTAGCTCCAGTGGAGATGGGAGTGGATTCCTAAAAAGGGAACCTAGTAAATGGGCGCCAGGTAAATTTAAGTCTCCCAGATACCCCTGCGTAATGTACTAATTCCTAAATTCACCAAAAGAATATTCACGCTAATAACAAACAGTTTATTCTAATAGCATACAACCCAGGTCTTTAGATCCAGCAAAATATAACTACTGTGAAACCCTGAATGAGGGCGACGGAAATTGTACGTAGATATTTCTCTCTGATTCAAATACGCGTCGCTTGAGCTCAGGCGCATCCACGTTTCTTATCTATGATCTTGTATGATTTACGCAAATCTTTCCCCAATTTCCGCTTTACAACAACAATAATTTACACAATTGATGACAATATATGTTCAAGTTATATATATAGCAGGTATAAGATGTTTCGAGATATGTTTTCTATAACTTGCGTGCTATTCCTTATGCCTGAACGTAGTATTGCTTCGATGGTCTCGCAATACTGTTCTCCTTCCGCCTGTGCTCGCAGTCTGCAACCCTTGACTGAATGTCCCCACTCACAGCGCTACTTCCTGACAACCTTGTATATACTCGGGACCAGCAACACTGCGTTGGCTGTCTCACAGCGTTACTTATGGACCACCTTGTATATACTCGAATGCCTCAGTGCTACTCCTCCTGACGTAAAAATTCCTCTCTTCCTGACACAAAAAAATCGTGCTGGCACAAATATTCGGGCTGCCACAAAAACTCCTGATGTTACAACAACCCCTGATGTTCGGGGTTGTCCTGCACACGTTTGCTTCGAAACCAAATCTTGTCGTGCCTCCACCAAATAATTCTTCAAGCACACAGCGATGTTCTGTCAAAGTCGCCAAGATCGTTCACGTGTTCAACTCTTAGATTTGCAGAAAGGTCGTTAGATCCTCTTTCGAGACGAGTGCAAGGTACCTGTTATCTTCCCAAATCAAACCAATGTAACCCTCACTCCTAATTCGATTTTCGAAACTATATCCAACTAAGAAGAAATCACCAATTTTTATTAAGTTCCGAAAATACGCCTAACCTACTGCTCCTCCTTCGAGTGCTCACAAAATGGACGACCTCATGTCCCTGACTGGCGCAGACCCTCACAAATTTCAGACTGTCACAATTCAACAATATTGCCAACTTATTCGGTTCTTCGAATACAACAATTATTATTTAGCGTCGATTGGCACCACTGAGATCCAACCTCAAATTCGACGTCAACACAAACGACAAACTTATCGTAAACAAAACATAAACAAACCCTTGCCTGAGTTAAAAAGAAACGTTACAAAATCCCCCCTCACTTGAAGAAATTTACCTCGTAAATTTCACCTAGGGATTAAAATACATATGATCTAAAAAAAATTATATAAACTGACTAGATAACTCATACATGCCGGCAGATAGATACCGAAATGTTTCCATCAATTGGAGCCCACTCAAATCAAGTATTCCTGAAGGAAGAAGCAATCCACTCATACCCAATCATTCCTACGTCCTCAATCACAACAAGCATACCCTTCTCATCCAATCATTACCCAGAATCATACCTCATCCAATACCCTATCATACATCACAGTCTTTCCGGAAATCCTCTTCTACTCTCATTACTCCATCCATCCAGCAATTACCCTCAATTTTCATGTATTCTCCGACCATGTACTCCATCCGTCCACGGCGAAATTCTATCGTCAATTCTAATTGGTCCTATCTAACCCAGGGTAAGGTCTCCAATATTTTTCTTGTACAAAGCTCAAAACAATCTACACAAAAATAAAATATTTGAGCACAAGACAACTACCACAATTCACAATCCTGCTCAAATAAATTTCCAAACTCGACTCTGACCGACTATCGCTAGAGATAAAAAAATTGTATAAAAATAATTCTCAATAAATTAGGACGAGACAAGACAGATACAGGCCAAGAAGCAAAATGACTAGAAATACTAAAGCACGATAAAGCAAGTCCCCTAAAAAAATTGGGTCAAATATAAAGAAAAATACTATATATACACGACTGAATTAGAACTATGTTACATCGGGTCGGGCCCCACGTTATCTGGCCCCACGTTGGATATGGCCCCACGTTACATCAGCGTAATAGTAATACCTAAATTCATCATAAGAATATTCACGCTAATAACAAACAGTTTATTCTAATAGCATACAACCCAGGTCTTTAGATCCAGCAAAATATAACTACTGTGAAACCCTGAATGAGGGCGACGGAAATTGTACGTAGATATTTCTCTCTGATTCAAATACGCGTCGCTTGAGCTCAGGCGCATCCACGTTTCTTATCTATGATCTTGTATGATTTACGCAAATCTTTCCCCAATTTCCGCTTTACAACAACAATAATTTACACAATTGATGACAATATATGTTCAAGTTATATATATAGCAGGTATAAGATGTTTCGAGATATGTTTTCTATAACTTGCGTGCTATTCCTTATGCATGAACGTAGTATTGCTTCGATGGTCTCGCAATACTGTTCTCCTTCCGCCTGTGCTCGCAGTCTGCAACCCTTGACTGAATGTCCCCACTCACAGCGCTACTTCCTGACCACCTTGTATATACTCGGGACCAGCAACACTGCGTTGGCTGTCTCACAGCGTTACTTATGGACCACCTTGTATATACTCGAATGCCTCAGTGCTATTCCTCCTGACGTAAAAATTCCTCTCTTCCTGACACAAAAAAATCGTGCTGGCACAAAAATTCGGGCTGCCACAAAAACTCCTGATGTTACAACAACCCCTGATGTTCGGGGTTGTCCTGCACACGTTTGCTTCGAAACCAAATCTTGTCGTGCCTCCACCAAATAATTCTTCAAGCACACAGCGATGTTCTGTCAAAGTCGCCAAGATCGTTCACGTGTTCAACTCTTAGATTTGCAGAAAGGTCGTTAGATCCTCTTTCGAGACGAGTGCAAGGTACCTGTTATCTTCCCAAATCAAACCATTGTAACCCTCACTCCTAATTCGATTTTCGAAACTATATCCAACTAAGAAGAAATCACCAATTCTTATTAAGTTCCGAAAATACGCCTAACCTACTGCTCCTCCTTCGAGTGTTCACAAAATGGACGACCTCATGTCCCTGACTGGCGCAGACCCTCACAAATTTCAGACTGTCACAATTCAACAATATTGCCAACTTATTCGGTTCTTCGAATACAACAATTATTATTTAGCGTCGATTGGCACCACTGAGATCCAACCTCAAATTCGACGTCAACACAAACGACAAACTTATCGTAAACAAAACATAAACAAACCCTTGCCTGAGTTAAAAAGAAACGTTACACATATGGTATTTCGTGTTACACGCAAGAGACCTATTCAATTATTTAATTTGCAAAATTATTGAGCATCAATAAGTTCTGAGTAATCAATAAATGATACATTGAGAGGTATATTCATTATTAAATGAATAGAGTTTGGGAGAGAAAACCCAAAAGGAACCATTTAATAATAAAATTTCAAGGGCAGTAACTTTGATTGGAAGGGCCTTAGAACAAAAGATTATACGAAAGACCCCCATTAATTTTTGCTGAAGACCACCTCATAAAGACTTCCGCATCAATTTAGAAAAGCCCTGCATATTATACAATTATTATATATATTTAAGGGAGCAAGTGTTCATTATAAAATTGGTTCAAGCACTGACGTGGAGTAGGAAGCTTTTGTGCGTATGTTCTCTTCTCCATTCTCCTTTATTGGACACTCTTAATCGAATTAACCATGGTGAATTCTATTGTTTGTTCTGCTGTATTGAACACTCCGAATTTACCATGGTAAATTCGATTCGACACTAGAATTCACCATGGTAAATTCCATTAAGAGTGTCCACTACAGGAGAATGGACAATAGAACATACGCGCAAAAGCTCCTGACTTCACGTCAGTGCTTGAACCAATTTTTTTTTCATGAATTCAGGAGCTTTTGCGCGTATGTTCTATTGTCCATTCTACTGTATTGGACACTCTTAATCGAATTTACCATAGTGAATTATATTGTCTGTTCTCCTCTATTGGACACTCTTAATCGAATTTACCATGGTAAATTCGGAGTGTTCAATACAGGAGAACAGACAATAGAATTCACCATGGTAAATTCGATTAAGAGTGTCCAATAAAACCTGAGAAAACGGTATTATATAGATGCTACATTCGATAAAGAGTGTCTAATACAGGTGAGTAGACAAGAGAACATACGCGCAAAAGCTTCTGACTTCAAGTCAGTGCCTGAAGCAATTTTTTTTTCAATGATTTTTTAAAAACTTTTCAGTGCTACGATCCTCACGAAATTTTGCAAGAATTTTTGCGTTGCCATTTTACAAATAATAACCATGTTTGAATTGGATCGGTTCTGTATTTTTTGAGTTATTGAGGAAATAACAATCAAATTTCAGATGGGTATAACTCCGAAACCGTTTTGCCGATTATGCCTATAAACAAACTCAAATGCCGCATTTAGATTCTCAACCTTACCTGAAAATTTCAAGTTGCTATCTCTTCCCGTTCTTATGTTATCATGACGTAAATTATATATTTTTTTAATTTTTTAAAAATTTTCAAGCGATACGATGTTCACAAAAGTTCAACAACGTCCTTACGTTTATATTCTACAACTACTCACCAAGTAGAAATTCGATCGGATTAGTATTGGTTGTAGACAAAATTATCACTCGAAATCCATTGGGCCGATAATGCCCATTAACGAACTTGTCTGTCCTTTTAGGATGCGCCACCTACCCTGAAAATTTCATGTCGTTATCTCTTTCCGTTCTTAAGTTATCGTGGCAACGGCCGGCCGGACAGAATCAAATTTGACCTAGAATTCTTGATCAGGCAGTCGAACCCAATCGTTAAATTTGAGACCATTTTCGTCGAAAAATTCGAAAATTACATACATTTGGGCAAAATTTTGATAATGATGTTCCCCGGAACATACGCGCAAAAATAAACAATTAAGATATCTCAAATTCTGAAAAGATTTAAAAAATTATAGTTTTTCATATTATCTGTGACATATAAGAATCATTTCTTCATTCCTTCAATATCTGACATCGCAGGATAGACTTTATGCATCATTTTCAAACAAAGTAAGATTCGCTAATTGTTTCATCAAATCTAGCTCTATACCAAATTGCATGGAAATATCTAGAGTGGTACCATATGACAAACATTTGGTTCAAGCACATACGGAAGTCAGGAGCTTTCGCGCGCATCTTCCACTATCTATTTACCTCTATTGGACACTCTTAATCGAATTTACCATCAATATAGACAGTTTTCTCAGCGTTTATAAGATATGAATACATTTTGTTCCATTTTAATGACATACTTGAGTAATGAGTGAATCACAGAATTTTTAATTCTGACACATGTATCCTATCGGAATTGAAATTCGTTGAATATCTAATATAATACGAAAAAACTTAGGACTCATGTCATGTTCGATATTCACGAAATTCCGCGAAAATTTGCGCGTTGGCATTCTTCAAGTAATTATCGAGTTTTGAATTGATCGGATTTGTAAATTTTCAGTTATAGAAGAAATAACAACAAAATTTCAGATGAATATAACTCCCAAACCGTATGACCGATTATGCCTATTAACGAACTCAAATGTCGCAACCTAAGGAAGGTTGCGTAGAAAATTGCAAGTCGCTATATCTTTCCGTTTTCAAGATGCATAATAATTTTTCCTAATTTTTTTTTATTTTCTAGTGGTACGCTCCTCGCAAAATTTCACATATGTTGTTATGTATATGATATTCCAAAACTAGTTACAAAGTTTCGATTCTATCAGATCTGCATTTTTTGATTTATCGAGAAAATAATATTCCAGATGGGTATTACTCCGAAACCGTTGGGCTGATTATGTCCAACAACGAACTTAACGGCCCCATTCGCATGCGCGACCTACCCTGAAAATTGCACATCCAGCTACTGAGCTCACACAAGGCATACATGGAACATTAATTCTACTTTATTATTGATTTAATCATCTATTTTATTTATTGTTAGAATGTCTTGAATTTTAATAACAATCATTATTGTTTCAATTCTATATTTTTCATTCCTTTGAATATTTCAATATTTCAATCTCAAAAACCGTTAATTTTTGTTAAATGTTAATATTTTAATTTTACATATGATATTTAATTTTGGCACTCCAGTTAGCAAGCACGTAACTAATGTTGATTATATCTCATTCCATATTATTAGAATTTATATATTTTTTAATAGAGTACTCCAGTGAAATCTTGATTATAAGTTTTTCCCGTTTATCTTGTTGGAATACTTTTTGATTTGTTTTTCTTTCTTTACTTTTGTTAATGTTTTTCTTTCTTGACTTTTATTATCATTTTATTAGAAGTCCAAAATATAAAAAAAAACATACGATCATGGTTCCTTAACGAAAAGCCGATTTTTAACGAAGGAAAGAAAATTAAAATCTTTTTTTTGTTTAGCCTTTTTGAAATATGTCAATCACCAAAACTCGTCAGAACATGTCTTTTATGCTCCTATAGACTCAGGAATTTTTTGGATTTTTTGAAGTGGTGGAACAATTTCAAAAAAATTAAATGCTCATTTTATTCCTAAAATTCTGCGTTTTAACACACTTTTATTTTTATTTATTTGAAAAAATACGTTGGAATTTTTTTTTATCGAAAATATATATTTTTCAAAGATAAACATAAAAAATTAGGAACCTAAAGTAAGTAAAAGGGCTATTAGAGATTCTAATGATTCAAAAGACACTTGGAGACGATATTTATATATTTTCTTATACAATTGGAAATCATTTTTGATACAACAAAAATAAAAATTATAATCGAAACAATTACTAGATTAGTCTTCATTACTGCCTTCATCTATTACGGCGCTAATGTAATTGTGTGAATTATGAGTAGAGAAAAATTTTTTGCTTATTTCTTCAAACAAAAAAAAAATAAAAGTGTGTTAAAATGCAGGATTTTAGGAAATAAATGAGTTTTCAATTTTTTTGAAATTGTTCCACCACTTCAAAAAATCCAAAAAAGTTCATGAGTCTATAGGAGCATAAAAGACATTTTCTGACGAGTTTTGGTGATTGACATATTTCAAAAAGGCTACAAAAAATATCAATTTTCTTTCCTTCGTTAAAAAATCGGCTCTTCGTTGAGGAACCATGATCGTAGGTTTTTTTATATTTCAGACTCCTAAGAATAAGAAAAAAAAATCACCATTGATTAATTCCGAATTTTACTATAAAAATATGATTAAAATCTAAAAACCAGGTTTTTTTGAAAATCTAGAAAGCCGTTTGAGTTGAAGGGCTAAAAATTGAGGTGAATTATTGTTATTCGATGCCAAATCGATGTCCTGAGTTTGAGTCGAAAAAGCCATGGGGGCAGATTTCCCATATTTATCTGGCTATGCCCTTTATTTTTTGTTTGGAATACTTTTTGGTTTGTTTTTCATTCTTTGTTTTTATTAACTGATGTTGAAATGTTTTTTAGTTCGCAGATTTATTTCCCTGAATGGAAAACTTACTTGGCTTAATCTGAAGTGATCGTTTTCATTATCAACCGATGCATAATATATGTTTGTAAAATTCACATACTTCATTCAAATCGATGTCTTAACACTCTGCTCAGGAGTGGAAAAACATAGTCACCTCAAATGAGGTGTATATAAACAATTTGGACGCGGAGCAATTTTTTATTTCAAATCAAAATCCTGAAGCAACGTTTCAATCCCCCTTCATAATTAATAGTCAATGATTACAACCGTTGGTGATGACTGATGAAGAATTACAACCAATTCAAAGCGATAATAACTAAGAAATTTGTCCGATATCAGTTGTTGGTCATGTACACGAAAAATATTCACCGTACTTCACGTATGTAACGTATTACAACTCGGTCATAAATAATTTATTGTGGCGGGACGTTACCCAGAAGACCCCAATAAATAAATTAATGCTAAATAGATAATTCATGCGATATTTATTGAACGAAACAACAGTCATAACACGATGGTATGCGGAATGCGAAGAGACAGGAAAAACGGCCGTGCGAAAATATGAATGACATATTTTAGTTTATGATATTTGCATATTGCCGCTCCCTCATATTGTTTTATTATGTAGTTTCGAAGTTGATGCCTGCATGTCAATTGAATTATTAGAACACTACAAGTATACCTGACATAGTTGTCCGTTTAATTGATTATTTATTTTATGACCGCACGTTATAACGAGGAACTTGAACAACGGTCATAAATGATTATGAGCGCTCCTTTGATCTATTTGTTGAAAATATCACCTTAATTGATTCCTCTCTGAACCCTTTCTTTCGAAACTTAATCAAGTATAAGTAATATTCAATGGCTGATTAATCTCATATCATAAACATCTGGAATATAAAATTTAAATGGTTATGGTGATGATAAAATAGTTCAATTATAAGTTTATCACTTATAAACTTTTAATTGCACTATTTCTGTTTTGTACGCTATCTTCTAAAGGCTTATTATGTAAAAATTGGTTCAAGCCCTGTGGACAAGAGCTTTTTGGCGCTCTTGTTCAAACAGACAAATTAGATCTCCGAAAGTATTGGTTTCTCAGAGTTGGGAATTCAATGGATTACTATGATAGAAATGCATCATGGAAGAAATTAAATTTAAAAAAAGTGTCGTTTAAAAAAACGCTTCAAAAAAAAAGAGGAATCTACAATGCTTAAATGCCTTAGTGCTTCAAAAATTGTCATTAAATGTATTTATCAAGATTAAATGAGCAATCTGCAATGATTCAAACTCGTGGAATGGGTTGTTGCAACTTAGACTTGGTGCATAGTTTTCACAACTCGAAATACCTAAGCAACATTATGAAAATACGGTATATAGGAACATGTCTCACTACTTAACGAAGTAAAACGTAATATTAACCTCAGTGGTCATCGAACACTAATTTCTTTTGATGATTCCATTATGTTCTTCTTTCCTATTGCCTCCATAAACCACATCAAAACAGTCTCGTATATATTCACGAATTCAAGAATCGAATACTTTCCAAGAGAACATAACTACTATGAATTGACAATCTCTAATAACTAGAAAATATGACATTTATGAATAGTGATCACAAAAAGATTCTGTGTTCACATTCTGTGAATACATAGAACTTACGATGTATTATCGAAATTTTGAAACAGCATATCCCCGAAAGTATAAGATTGTTAGAGTTGAAAATGATAACAATGGATTCTTATGATGAAACTGCATCTCTGCAAAAAATTTGAATTCAAAAGTTGTTATGTAGAAAAAAATATTTTTTTTCGTTACTCCGAAACTATTAGACCGATTTTGCCCAATAACAAACTTAATCGATATATGTATCCCTCAAACCTACTCAGAAAATGTCAACTGTCTAGCTCATTCCGTTCGAGAGTTATCGTGTTAACGGCCGGACGTACGGCTGGCTGGCCGGACAGAATCGATTTCAACCACGGATTCTTGATCAGCGAGTCAAACCAAATCGTTCAAGTCCATTTTCAGCCAAAAATTCGAAAATTACAGACATTTGGGCAAATTGATAAGCACTCTGTTCCGAGGAACAAGAGCGCCAAAAAGAGGTAAACATTTTTGTAGTGCCGGTTTTTTTTAAACAACTGAAATAATTAATTCTTCCTACTTTTGAAAATGTATTCCCTTTTCGAAATTAATAAGTAAAGAAACACGCTCTTTTTGCAGGCATATTCTAGGGAACATCATCATTATAAACTGTCCGGCTCGCCGGCCACGATAACGGAATAACGAATAAACGGAAAGAGGTAGGGACTTGAAATTTTCAGGGTAGTTAGTATATCCGAATTCGACGGTTAAGTTCGTTAATGGTCATAATCAGCCAAATGTTTTCCGAGTACTAATTTTGTTTTCAAACAATACAGATTCAATCGGTTTGAAACTTGGTAACTAGATGTAGAATATCGAAACAAAGACGAATGTGAAAATTTAAAAAAATATTATGTATCTCACGGTAACTTGAGAACGGAAAAAGCTAGCGACTTTCAATTTTCAGGTTAGGTTGCGCATCCGAATGAGACTCAAAAAATACTAATTCGATACAATTCACACATGGAAATTAGTTGTAGATGTTGTTGGGCATAATCGGCCAAACGGTTTCGGAGTTATACCCATTTGGTATATTACTTTCTCCATAACTCAAAAAATACAGACCCGATCGAATTGACACTTTGTATTGTAGAATATCGACATAAAGAAGTGTGTGAAATTTTGTGAGAATCGTACCTCTGGAAAATTTCAAAACAATTACAATAAATATTATGTATCTAACGATAATTTGAGAACGGAAAGAGAGCGATTTGCAATTTTCAGGATAGGTTGCCCAACCAAATGCCACATTTAAGTTCGTCAATTGGCATAATTGGCCAATTGGTTTTGGAGTTATACTCATCCGAAATTTGGTTGTTATTTCCTCTATAACTCAAAATATACAAACCCGACCAAATGAAAACTCAGTGATTACTTGTATAATGCCGACCCGCTAATTTCCGCAGAATTCAATAGAATACATATGAAGTAATTGAGAATTATGTCATAGATTATCATAGATTCTCTGACGGATTATACTGACGGATGTCATTAATGTGGTATTAAATGAATTTATATATTATAAAACCTGATAGTTCAGTCAATCTGGCATTTCGACGGTACAGAAAATAACCAGTGGCTGAATCTTTGTTAATAGTTGGAGAATGATGTTAGAAAAGGGTTTATTGGGTCGGCCACGTTGGACCGTGATGCGTGTTTTGAAAAACTCAATAAAATTTTGAAATGCATTTATCTCGTGATCTATGCATTTCACAGAAAAATGTATTCAAGAAAAAATGTAGAGGACATCGATATCTACAATTAATCTCATTGGTGCTATGCCGTACAACAAAAAATGCACGCAGTAGGAGGCGCTAAAGTTCCAAAATAAGAGTTTTTCCACTTTTTTGCTATTAAATTTTCTTTTTTCAACTATATTGTAAATGTAAAAGTTGTTCCTTTTAATATTACGAACAACTTTTATTCAAACATTATTTACATACAACTTACCGTTTTGAAGCTACAGCTTGCTGAAGTTTGAAAATTCCATTACAACGATTTCACAAGGTATGAGGACAGCTGTGGTGCATATAACTGACGTATCTTTATTGTTTTCATCAAGATGTAATAATTTATATTTTTTGTAACATTGTTTGTAATATTTCCAATTAGCGATTGTAAATTATTATGAATAATTATAGCTTTTGATCAAATTTTTTTATACATTATTTTATTGAACGGAAATAGTTTTCAAATCTTTATTTTTGTTATGAAAAATGATTTCTTTTTTGCTGTCTACTCTCCGAAACTCACATAGCAAAAGAAAATGTACATTCCTTAAAGAATAGGGCAGGTAACCCAATCGGCCCTTTTGTTAGAACTATCCCGCCGGAGAAAGTTACAATAGGACCGAGAAAAATACCGTTAGCAGCACTGCGATGTTAACGCAGCGCTGTATTACACTATAACTTTCGAACGGTAAGTTGTATGTAAAAAATGTTTAAATAAAAGTTGTTCGTAATATTAAAAGGAACAACATTTACATTTACATTATAGTTGAAAAAAGAAAATTTAATAGCAAAAAAGTGGAAAAACTCTTATTTTGGAACTTTAGCGCCACCTACTGCGTGCATTTTTTGTTGTACGGCATAGCACCAATGAGATTAATTGTAGATATCGATGTCCTCTACATTTTTTCTTGAATAAATTTTTCTGTGAAATGCATAGATCACGAGATAAATGCATTTCAAAATTTTTTTGAGTTTTTCAAAACATGCATCACGGTCCAACGTGGCCGACCCAATAAACCCTTTTCTAACATCATTCTCCAACTATTAACAAAGATTCAGCCACTGGTTATTTTCTGTATCGGAACGAATTTTTGCCAGATTGACTGAACTATGAGAAAACGGTAAAAACGGAAAAAAATAGATGCTACATTCGATAAAGAGTGTCTAATACAGGTGAGTAGACAATAGAACATGCGCGTAAAAGCACCTGTCTTCACGTTAGTGCTTGAACCAATTTTCTAAATTGATTTTTCTTCAACATTCACGTCTCAAACCCAGTTAATTATTTGTATAATCCTTTTCAATCTGCGTTGCAACACTTACAAACCATATTTTACGACATGGCTTAACTACTTTAGGCCGGCCTTATACGTCCGGAATGTCACTCTGAATTCATTTTCTTAATTCATAATCTGAATTCTGGAAACTCTCCTCACACATGTCTCAAAAAATTACGCTGATCAGTTGTCAATTTTCATACTCTATAAAAATATATTCATAATTTTCTGTTTACGTGGAGTTTGCAGTCGTGTTATTGAAATCTCTTGTTAGGATAGTTAAGAAATAGGGAAGATAATGTAAATTGAATTTGAAGACTTCGACGGGAACGTTGGATAAGAAGCTCGAAAAGAGGAAAGTTGTCTGAAATGTTCTTGATAAATGCTCAAATTTGTTCATTTATTTGAAGAAGATCCGGTCCGAATATAGAAGATAAAAAATGATCTTGATTGCATTAGCACCCAAAAATATAAGGGCAAGAATAAGGACGAGAAGTCTGTTTAAAGATCACAAGTTCGGGCTCTACATTTATTTTATTCTATTAATTTGATTGGCAAGTTTTGCTCATGGAGATGAAATTATATAGTAAAATAGATTTAAACTATTTCAGTTTTCTTCTACATCAAGTACCTAATAGGTCGTACGACCTCAAATTTGAAAGATGATAGAATATTGGAAGATGTCGCAATGGAAGGGTGTTTCCCATCTAATTATCCAAGTGTTTCTGCACAAACAGAACTAACTGCAGATGATTTGAAATACCTGTTCAGTGATTTGAAATTCTTTTATGAAAAAATACTTTGCTACCAAAATGAATTGTCATATAATATCATGTAAAATTGAATCACAAAGTCTCGCTACTATGAGATCAGGCCTTGTTCAGAAAATACTCAATAAAATAAAGAAAGTAAGAATGAAATATTGAGAATTTTTATTGAATTATCAGATATTTCAACAATAATTTGAGGAATACCTGAATTAATTACATTTGAATGCAATACCATCTTTCGAGGACGAAAATACTTTTTATGAAGGCTTTTCAATGTTTGTTCGATTTTTTGTCCTAAACGACAATATTCTTGCAAGCTTCTAGTATTTGTTTATAGGTTACTTTAGATGAGTATTCTGCGTAGATATAATCTAAAGAATGACAAGCACAGCAAATGGTTCTTTTACGCCAGCAATGGCAGTAGGGTAGACTAAATTCTCGAAGCTTTCAACCATCTCGTGTAATTTATTATTATCAGTCAATCCCGTTGCCTTTATCGAGGTCAGTAGTTTTCTCTCATTCCATATCCTTAATTCTTAACATGTCGACATTTTTAGTAAAAAGGACAGTACCTACCTTTGCGAGGCGGGACATCACGTAACATATTATGGTTGCATACTTCTCTGGAAACTAAAGTTTCCAGATTTATCAGTTTAGCCAAAAAATCCTGCACAAAACAAGATTGATAATATTTGTAGGGTTGAGAGATTTGAGGCTAGAGATTTTTATGCTTTTATTTGCTGTAGAAATAATGGTAGTCAGCTCGTCAGTATAATTCTTGAAGATCGATCTGAAAAATTAATAATCTGAAAAAATCAGAACGTGTGAGGAGGATGGATGAATGGATGAATAGTAGGCAATTGCGTGCATTCTTAATTAATAATATGAATTAAGAGTATTAATTCAGAGTGACATTCCGGACGTATAAGGCCGGCCTTGGGCCTTCGCATTGCTAATGTTACACCACAAAATATTCATTAAACAATCAAAATGTTTTGCAAATTATTTGTTCATCAAAATCAGACATAGCAAAAATCGAAAATCTATCTTTTGTATGACCATGTGTCAATTTTCAATTCTATATAATGACATGAAAATCTCCAACACAGACCAATACACTTAGTCCATTCATCTTTTGCCGCAATCTCAAACATTTGCATGACACATATTATGCCACTTTGTGAAAGTTTTGCCTAATTTCATCCCTTCAATAGGGGTTCTCCTTTTTCTTCAACTTTCACTATTTGCAATCTATTGAATATTCATCTCTTTTACTTCCCCTACAAATAGATTTTTTCTGATACATCTAATCAGAGTGTCCCCTAAATCATTGTCTCCTGCCAAAATATTTAGAAAGCGGCATAAATTACATCGCAACCATTGCGCAATCCACACCGCCCTCAACGGCCAGGTACACAACGCAGTCCTCATGGATATCTAGATTCATATCCCAGGTGAGTAGCCTGGCGCCTGCTTTGATTTATTGCTGACATCCGGAAAATGTCCCCAGTCGTGGTTTATGCGGTCTCGGGATGGGGACAGGATTTATTCGCTCAGGTGGTCCCCTCACTGTCAATCGGGGTTGAGTTTGTTTTTGCTGTCATTTGGGCAGAGATTCAAGACACACCGGAGACTTCCAACTTCAGAGTTGACGTTTTTCCCGGAAGATGTATCACATTTTGTGATGCACTACATTTTGGAAGGACATTTTTCTTATATAACGTGATTCTGAGAAAATTCGATCGAAAAAACCATGCTCAATATCGAATTTGATGATCCAATTTTTGGCGCTCGGAATAGAGTGCTTATCAATTTGCCCAAATGCTGTAATTTTTTAATTTTTGGCTGAAAATGGTCTCAAACGATTCGGTTCGACTCACTGATCAAGAATCCGTAGTCAAAATTGATTCTGTCCGGCTGGCAGAACAGCCGTTAACGCGATAACTCTCGAATGGAATTAGCTTATAAAATACAGAAAATTGAAACTTTCAGAGAAGGTTTGGGGGATAAATATCTCGGTTAAATTAGTTATTGGGCAAAATTGGCCTGGTGGTTTTGGAGTAACAAAAACAATTTTTTTTTTCATTACAAATGATAAATACCTTTTCATAGGATGAAATTTTATCATAAGAATCCATTGATACTATCTTCAACTATAACAAGCTGGATCATTGGTAAATATGATTTTTCAAAATTTCAAAATTGAATCGTGATTCTATGATTTCACAGAATGCTGTAATCGTATATACAGGGTGTCCCAAGTTCGAGTGCATATTAGACGTTTCTGGAGAACTGTACCTATTTGAAATCTGAAAGTTGGGAATATGATATTGCCTGAAATTCTCTACAGAGCTAAAATATTTTCGAAGCCCAAGCACTTCCGGTTATACAGGGAGTGAAAATAAATTTGATGAAAATTTTTTTTTTCAAGTTTTGCATTCCTGGTACAATCAAGTATTCAATGCTGAATGCATTTCTGTTAAAACCATTGTATTCATTCGAATAGTTTTCGAAATATCGAAAAAAACCGGGAAAAAAGTAATTTATGTTATAATTTCAACATCCTGAGCGTGAACCGTTTTTGCAACATCGAAGAGGAAGAATGTGGAAAGGTCATGCATCTTTCGAATTTCAGAAATATCATCACAGGGTGTTTAAAATTTTGTGTCAAAAAAAATTGGCCATAACTTCTGTTTTTCAAATTAGAACCGTATTTTTTTATGATTGCGCTGGATTCTGCGGTGAAAAATAATGATAATTTTCTAACTTGATTATGCTCCTAAATTCAATAATTTTATTAGTTCTTTTTTTTATTTAGGAGCATAATCATGTTAGAAAATTATCATTATTTTTCACCGCAGAATCCAACGCAATCATAAAAATATAGGGTTCTAATTTGAAGTTATGGCCAATTTTTGATCACAATTTTCGACACAAAATTTGAAACTCCCTGTGATGATATTTCTGAAATTCAAAAGATGCATGACCTTTCCACATTCTTCCTCTTCGATGTTGTAAAAACGGTTCACGCTCAGGATGTTCGAAATAAGAATAATGAACATAATACTGACAAAATATTTTTGACTTTTTTTTTTCCGATATTTTGAAAACTATTCGAATGAATACAATGGGTATAACAGAAATGTATTCAGCATTGAATACTTGATCATACCAGGAATGCAAAACCTGAAAAAAAAATTTCACTAAATTTATTTTCACGAATATAAAATACATATTTAATCTTTCAAACATTAAATTAATTTGTTCATAAGCCTATTCCTATTCATATATCAGGAATAAATGGGCAATCTGCTATGCTTGTCTCCAGCCTTGCTCTAGACATTTCTATGATTTCTATGATTATTATGATTTCAGTTATGAAAACTATGCACCGAGTGTAAGTTGCAACAACCCATTCCACGAGGTAAATCATTGCAGATTGCTAATATAATATTCATAAATAAACTATTATTTTAATTTTTGTTTATGATGCAGTTCTATCATATCTGTATTGGACACTCTTAATCGAGTTTACTATGGTGAATTCGATTAAGAGTGTCCAATACAGGACAATAAACAATAGAATTCACCATGGTAAATTCGATTAAGAGTGTCCAACACAGGAGAATGGATAATAGAACATACGCGCAAAAGCTCCTGACTTCACGTCAGTGCTTGAACCAATTTCTTTTTTCGTCAAGTCAGGATAGGATGCTATGATGTAAAAATTAACACATTGTCTACCTTCAATTCTTCTTTGGGGGAAGAATACATGATTATTCTAGAAAAATATTACTGGAATTAATGTCATATTCAAATAATCAGAGTAAAGAAAATTATAAGTTTAGTTACTAACATATTGAATGAAATTCAATTGAATTCCAGTAATATTCAATTACTTATTCTTAACCAATAAAGGCCCATTGATAGATCTGAAGGTGTTGAGGTGAAACATAAAGATATATTCTCATTAGTGATAGAAAAACTGGCCTAAAATGCCCCTCTACCCATCACGAGATTTAATATCGACAAATGAGCCTCTCACCTCACAAGATCAGAAAGTGTGGTTAATTTAAAGTTAAGTTTTGAAGCCTTCAGCAAAATTTCAGCGATAGCATATTAAAAATAATACATAACCTTTCAAAAGTCCCCTCTCACAAATATACTCCTCTGCAGGCGCATGGATCTCTTGAAGAAGAATCGCCTTCTCTATTTCTCAAAGATATTCACTCTTGGTCATAGAAATCCCTTCAATATTTAGTTGCCTCCTCCTAAGGAGGATCTCTTCCGAAACCAGTTCTGACCGCTACAGGACCTTATATACGGCTATCATTTCCCATAGATTTGTGATGAAAAAATATCTCATCATGACATTCATGGTTTTGAAGGTTCTCACAAAAGGCTGCTCGGTTCTCCAACAATATGGATACGATCGTGTTTGAACTTGGAACTTTGCAGTAGAGTTAGGTTCTGAAGGCTCTTGGAAAATTTCAGCGACATTGGACGAATAGTTTATGATATATAGAATTTTTTTCAGTTATTTTGAATAATTTTTTTGAAATTTTCTAGTCATAGCATCCTCACAAAATTCCGCAAGAATTTTCAGGTTGGCATTCTACAAATAATAACCATGTTTGAATTATATCGGTTTTGTATTTTTGGATTTATTGAGGAAATAACAACCAAATTTCAGATGGGTATAACTCCAAAACCGTTTGGCCGATTATACTTATAGACACACTCAAATGTCGCATTCAGATGCATAACCTAACCTGAAAATTTCAAGTTGCTATCTCTTTCCGTTCTCAGGTTATCGAGACATAAAAAATATTTTTTAATAATTTTTTAAAAAGTTTTTAGTGATACGATTCTCACAAAATCTCACAAACGTGCTTAGGTTTATATTTGACAACTATTCACCAATTTTCAATTCGTATTGATTGAAAACAAGATTATTACTCGGAGACCATTGGGCCGATGTTCCCCAGAACATACGCGCAAAAAGCCGATTGAGCTGAAATCTGGTACTCAATTGTGCGAAATTTCAGCGAAATTTGATATATACTTTCTGAAATATAGCATTTTCGGGGAAACAAAAAAAGATGTTTTCTAGTGATACGATCCTCACCAAATTTGCGCATTGAATTGATGAAATGAGAAGTCCAAATGTTGGGCCAACTTTAATGGACAGAGATGTTTGCTCAGGTCATTGGTAGTAAGCCTTGAGGCTGTTTTTCAAGGAGAATAATACAGGGTGGCACAGGGCAGATGACCACGTTTTTTAGTAACTGGGTTTGAAAGGGTAGGGCGCACAAGGCTGACCCACTCTTCATCATATTGACTAAGTTACTTTCTTGGATGCCTTGAACCGTTCAACATCGTTCAGTGACCGTCAAAACTTTTTGCGAACAAAGCTCCCAGCGATCAACGAAACATGAAGCTCTAGCTCATGGAATTTTGCGGCGATTTTTAAGAACTATCTGAACACCCATCCATAATGATAGTCCAGAAGCATATTCAACTGGAAAAGCTATTCTGTGCGAATGTTCGAAACTATACTCGCAAAGGTCCTCGAAGGATGTGTAAATCAACAAGGATGTCATTTATCTGACATCATCTTCCACACTTGAAAATTTAACTTGTCCAGTGATTATCCAATCTTCTAGCTCTAATATTAAACACATGACAAGCTTTTAAATTGTGGTCATCCTTGCTGCGCCTCCCTGTATATATAGTTGGTAACATTCAGAGCATGAAAACAAGTCAAGGTACATACTCCATCAAATTGAAAATACAAAAAACAGTCAAAGGTTCAAATCATTAATCATCGAGTCGTCGCATCAAACTATCTAAGAAGCTTAATTTTTTTCTTTAAGAACAGCGATACTGGCGCTCGTGTACTCTAATAGAAAGCTCCACTCACTGTAGACTTCTTCAGAATTATGTGGGGATTTTCAATTATCACTTGCTGTTCAACACTGTGTATATTTATTATACACGGTTATTATAAATCGCACTTAGAATCTACGGCATAGCCAATGTTCCTGGAATGATGCAATTCCAATATCCAATCTTTATGTCATTCTTCTCGGTAAGATAGACTAGTAGTTGGTTGAAACTTATCGGATCGGCGCAAAATAGTGTATATTGATTGCTCTTTTTCGTCTGTTTCCTCCAGTTTCGTGTTCATGAGCTGCATGAATTTGTATAGACTTGTATTTTATTTTTCACTTGTAAATTATTTGTTTATTTTACCTTGGACACGGTTGCTTAAAATACACTCATAAAGCCCTAGGACGTTGCAACAACAAACAATCAACCTATTATTTTCGATAATCTCACCTTCAAAGAATTGAAAGTGGAATATTTGAATTTATGTGACCTGAAATATTCGGATATTCTCGAAACATTAGAAGGAAAAACTTAACCGCTAATTCTCGGAAGTTCTTTCATGAAAAAAAGTGCCCAAAATTATTAAATTATTAAACCGAAACCACCAGACCGATTTTACCCAATAACGAACTTATACTAGATATTCAAATCTCCTCTGGAAATTATATTATATCAATTGAAACTTAGGCAATATTCCAGTTTTGTGTTTACTGGAGATATTCTGAATCCAACTTGATTAACTAACCAAAGTATACATTTCCATCACCATATGGATTATCCAAGGGCATTATATTATCACCCCAAAATTATAATATCCTATAATCCTCATAATTCTACGATATCTGAGGTTATTTCAGTGGTCATTTTGCATTCAATTATACTTTGTTCTCTAGAACAGGTGGTATTTTATATCGTGAGTAACGATTTTTGAATAGAACCAGAAATAAATATGACATGTCTCTTATCGGTAGATAAGATGACAGGTATGAACGCAGATCAAGAAATTCATAGATACAAATACGATTACAGCATTCTGTGAAATCATAGAATTACCATTTAATATTGAAATTTTGAAAAATTATATCACCGAAAGTTCTTGCTTGTTAGAGTTGAAAATGATATCGATGGATTCTTATGATGAAACTGCATCTTAAAAAAATGTAATTTGAAATTTGTAATGTAAAAAAAATATTTTTTTTCGTTACTTCGAAATCATCAGGTGATTTTCCCCAATAACGAACTTGTCCTAGATATTTATCTTTCAAACCTACTTTGAAAAGTTCAACTGTCTAGCTCTTTCCGTTCGAGAGTTATCGTGTTAACGGTGGGCCGGACCGGCCGGGCGGCCTGACAGAATCGATTTTGACCACGGATTCTGGATCAGTAAGTCGAACCAAATCGTTTAAGACCATTTTCATCCGAAAATTCGAAAACTACAGACATTTGGACAAATTGATATGCACTCTATTCCGAGGAACAAGAGCGCAAAAAGCGTTAGGAAGTTCATGTGATTCTGTATAACTGAATTTATTATCATTGTTGACACTGTTTTTGGCGCTCTTGTTCCTTGGAACAGAGTGCTTATCAATTTTTCGAGAGATAAAAAATATTTTTTAATAATTTTTTTTTAATTTTTGGCGCTCTAGTTCCTCGGAACTGAGTGCTTATCAATTTGCCCAAATGTCTGTAATTTTCGAATATTTCGATGAAAATGGCCTTAAACCATTTAGTTCAACTCACTGATCAAGAATCCATGGTCACAATTGATTATGTTATAGGAGCTGCTGAAGTTCTTCTCAAACAATAACCCGTATATATTTCTCTGCATTATACAATTTTAAGTATTTGGCAATCATTGAAGGCGCAATTCCTATGGAATTTTTGCCATCAGGTTGGACGGTACACCGACCGTTTCAGTGCATAGTAAAAGTTAATGTACAACTTAAAGACTTACCTTGTAAGAGTAAGTAACACAAAGCATAGAAACACTGATAACAATCTTCCAGAAACTTCAGGATATCAACAAATTGTATGCCTACTTTAAGAAGAACCTGGAAGGAGACGAAGAAAGCCGATCTGTGCCGAATTCACAGAAAACCTCGAACTTATCACAGGTTTCGGCAAACTTCAAAAATCTAGTAGTTTTCTTGCGCCTTTTCCTTATATTCCCGTTTCGCGAAAAATAAAATATTTGTACGTACCATGAGCGTTACTAGAATCTTCATAACATATGGTGCATAAATAACTATTTTGACGTCCGTAATAATCTAATTGATGCACTGTTTAAAATACCTTTTTCGTCGATCTTCACAAAAAACGATATGTTACCTAATAATATCTGACTGAAAAATCGACTATTTTTAGAGTACTTTTCGGACGCAGAATAACTTTTTCATCCGCAGACACTTTTCGTCCGCTATGGTCACTATGGATACGGCATGATACGATTCAATACATACATAAGCGTCTGTGAGAATAACTGTCAGTTAAATTATTTAAGAAGTCCAAAATTCATAAACGTATGTAGATATCGACCAAAAAATGTGATGTGCGGCTCGGCGAAAAACTGTCTATTGTCTCGCCTACTTGCTATCTGAAGCGAAGACGAGCAATTGCACGCCCTACTATAATAGACAGTTTTTCATCCTTGGTATATAAATAACTATATTTTATTCTGTTACTTATTTCACATGATTGTCATTAAGTTGTAAATCTACAAAGTCTCGACAGAAAAAATATTTTATAAAGTAATGAAGTAAAGTTGTAAGTAGATCAAGTTAAATCTTCATGTTCTGTTCACTGTTGTTTCTCCAGTTACTATATATGGACAATTATAAATGAAACACCTTGTACATATTCAGATCTAATTCTGTTGGAGATACTACAGAATTTATTGTCCCTCGACTATACCATATTTATTCGAATTTAGTGCTCCATCCATTTCTCTTCCGAAAATTATGATTCAGACTGCAGTTTTTGAGAGTTTAGTTCTTATCAAGCAAAACAACGTCCTCAGTTATCGTCTTCTGTCTAATTTGGAAGTTAACGAATTTATCGAATTCCAATCTTAGCATTATTTAACGATTGCAATAAATTTTCAGAAAATGATAACTATCGCCAACTGAGAACTGAGAGGTAAAAAGTGAGATATCAGGTTTCTTCGAACAAAAGTGCGCTGTCAGGAGATGATATATAATTTCCGTAAGCAAGCGAACCTGGCAGATTCGAGAAAAGGTGAATTGAATTCATCCTGACAGGGTTTGCAATGAGTTATAGGTGAATTTTTTGAGAGATTAAGAATGCTTTCTTCGACTTCTAATGAGGTAATAATCTCTGAAAGTAGAAAATTTGTTTTCATCCGAGTTCAATAATATATAATTATTGCCTTCCATTTGAATCAGTTTTCAATAAATTCAACAATACTTTAAAATCGATGACAATTGTTAAATTATCATAATTTACATGTTCTATGACATTTCATTGATAGCCAATACAAATGTAGCTCAATATATTCATTTTCATTAGCATGACTTGAACTTTTAAGCTTTTAATTCAAAAATTGGTTCATCCACTGACGTGAAGTCAGGAACATTTGTGCGTAGGTTCTATTGTCCATTCTTCTGTATTGGACACTCTTAATCGAATTTACCATGGTAAATTATATTGTCCAATACAGGAGAATTGACAGTATAATTTACCATGGTAAATTCGATTAAGAGTGTCCAATACAGGAGAATGGACAATAGAACATATGCGCAAAAGCTTCTGACTTCACGTCAGTGCTTGTACAATTTTTTTTTTGTAATTTTTAAAAATTTTTTAGGGGTACGGTTCTCACAAAATTTTACACACGCCTTTATGTTGATATTCTACAGCTAGTTAACAAGCTTCAATTCCATCGAGTCTATATTTTTGAGGTATCGAGGAAATAATATTCTAGCTGAGTATAACTCCGAAACCGATGAGCCGATTATTCCCAAAAACGAATATAACTCTCCCATTGGGATATGCAACTTACCCTGAAAATTGCAAGGCCCTACCTCCTTTCGTTCGAAAGTTATCGAGGCAACGGTCCCCCATCCAGCTACTGAACTCACACAAGGCTGATCGGATATCCAACAATATAGATCCGACCGAGTTCATTACAGCACTAAACACCGTGCTGTAATGAACTCATTTCCGCATTGTTTCTAGTTATATTTTTCGTTTTGTGGTAGTTAGCACTGACATTCGATCCTATCAAATTTCAACATACGTCAATTGACAATATAATAGTTGAATATAGTGAAAAATTGATGAGAGGAAAAGTTTTATTTTCATTAAAAATAAGGTATTAGAGGTTTCCTTCTTGCTAATTTTGAATCATTCATGCTATTAGGAAACTGTTGTAAATCTGATCTCCATGCCCTACGAACGATTCTAATTAAAATTCCATAATTTGTTTTCGTAACAGTCACTCCAACTGCCAAGATACAATACAAAAGTCACTAGGATGTATAATCCGAAGTTTTCATTGAATTTCAAGAGTATTTTACAAAACATGCCTGAAATAGAGAAAATATAGTCTAATTACTCGTTGCAGAAGGCAATTCCAAGACTAAAGCGTTCAAAAACTGGCTCCTTCGTCGCTCGGTTTCGAATTTCGCATTCGTGTTTGAATAGGAGCCCATTCTGCTCAACTTGTTACCAATGTATTGCTAATAATGTTCATGTTAAAGTTGATATTTATACACAATTAAATGTTTAACATTGGGTTTCACAAAGCTTTGACAGCTATAATTGCCGAATTAGTGCGATTCTATGTCGATTTTCAGTTCATTTTTCATTCAACCATCGAATTAAGTCCACGATTAAGCTAATCGAAGCTTCGTGATACCCAACATAAGTCTTGAAAAAGATCCGAACTTGGATCGAAACGTCGACAATTCATAAGGGATTTGTTTGATTTCTCCAGTCCTCAAGCCACACCCCCATTATTTCCATTTAACCAAAGGACACGAAGAGAATAATTATGACGTAAAATGTTATACTAAAGTTACTCGAGCATTTTAGACAAGGAGTGGATTTAAACCACATTCCAAAAAAAAATTAATCGCTTCTGCCGTAGAATCATCCCTTGGAATTATTAGATAGTCAGGAAATACTGTATGAATAAATCCCTGAAGCATGTTTCTTCGGATATTATGTGGTCTTCCTAACCAAATCCTTTATCTGATTTATTTCTGGTCCTATCCAAGATGAGTCTGTCGCAAGTCCTAGATAGTTACCCCGATACAGCACCAACCTGGCGACACCACGATTCGCTATCAGACTAAAATCAGGTTAGCAGAGCTCACTTAAAAATCTGATTTATCGCCCATAACATTTATGACATTGTGACAAACACGAACAATTAATTTTTGGTCGGAGGATTTGCCACAACTCATTCTGACGTGAACATACAACGAATTTATGACTGTGGCGTTTAATTCAGACCAGTTTATGGTCTTTTTTCCCGGCTCCAGATCTCGTCCTGTACTAACGACAATGAATCATAACAGTCCAGGCTATTAATATTATAAATGATAGGTTTTGAAACGGAAATGAATGAAATATCGAAAGGAAAAGACTTAACCTAAAGGTGAAGTCGGATACAACTTGAACCAGCGCAAGAGGAATGTCCTAGTTATTTATTATTCCAATAATTTTTCTTGAAGTCCAGTGGAGAAGATTATTCGCCGCCTCCGCAAAATTTAATTTCGCGTATCCTATAGCTTTTTGAGTGGATTATGAAGGCCATTTGAACCCGTAGTTCATTAATCGGACAAATTATCCATAAGTTTCCTGTCAATTTTTACTCACAAACTCGCCACTTTCAGTTTCAGGATATATTTTTGCGCGTATGTTCTGGGGAACATCGCGTTATCATTTTGCCCAAATGTATGTAACTTGCGAATTTTTTTACGAAAATGGTCTCAAACGATTTGGTTTGACTCCCCAATGAAGAATTCGAGGTCAAATTTGATTCTGTCCGGCCGGCCGTCCGGCCGTTGCCACGATAACTTGATAACGGAAAGAGCTAGCGGCTTGAAATTTTCAGGGTAGGTGGCGCATCTCAATACGACGGACAAGTTCGTTAATGGGCATAATCGGCCCAATGGTTTCCGAGTAATAATTTTGTTTTCAACCAATATAGATCCGATCGAATTGAAACTTGGTGAATAGCTGTAGAATATAAACCTAAGCACGTTCGTGAAATTTTGTGAGAATCGTATCGCTAGAAAATTATCAAAAAATATTTTTGTTATCACGATAACCTGGGAACGGAAAGAGATAGCGGCTTGAAGATTACAGGTTAGGTTGTGCATCTGAATGCGACATTTGAGTTTGTATATAAGCATAATCGGCCAAACGGTTTTAGAGTTATAGCCATCTGAAATTTGGTTGTTTTTTCCTCAATAACTCGAAAAATATAAGACCAATTGAATTCAAACATGGCTATTAGTTGTAGAAGCCAACGCGAAAATTCTTGCAAAATTTCGTGAGGATAGTATTTGTAGAAATTTTTTTTTAAATCATTGAAAATTGAAAGAAAAGTTCTATTTATCAGTAACTATACGTCTGAAATTGCTGAAATTCTGCAAGAGCCTTTAGAACCTAGCTCTACTGCCTAAGTTTCAAGTTTCAACACGATCGGTTAAATATTGTTGGAAATTCGAGCAGCCTTGTGTGAGTTCAGTAGATGGGTGACCGTTGTCTCGAAAACTTTCGAACGAAAGTAGATAGGGACTTGCAATTTTCAGGGTAGGTTGCGTATCCCAATGGGAGAGCTAAGTTAATTTTTGGGCATAATCGGTCTACCGGTTTCCGAGTTGTACCCACCTGGAATATTATTTCCTTAATAACTCAAAAAATAAAGATTGGATCGAATTGAAGCTTGGTAACTAGTAGTAGAAAATGAATATAAAGTTGTGTTTGAAATTTTGTAAGAACCGTACCCTTAGAAAATTTGAAAAAAATTACGAAAAAAAATATGCGATGTTCCCCAGACCATGAGCGAAAAAATGAAAATGGGATCAAAACATTTTAATTAACACAAGTTTCAATTATCAACTACCAAGAAGAGTGCTGTAATAATAAACAAGCACTGACGTGAAGTCAGGAGCTTTTGCGCGTATGTTTTATTGTCCATTCTTCTGTATTGGACACCCTTAATCGAATTTACCATGGTAAATTATGTTGTCAGTTCTCCTGTATTGGACACTTAGTTCGAATTTACCATGGTAAATTATGTTGTCAGCTCTCCTATGTATTGGACACTTAATTCGAATTTACCATGGTAAATTTGAATTAAGAGTGTCCAATACAGGAGAATGGACAACATAATTTACCATGGTAAATTCGATTTAGGGTGTCCAATACCGAAGAATGGACAATAGTACATACGCGCAAAAGCTCCTGACTTCACGTCAGTGCTTGTTTATTATTACAGCACTCTTCTTGGTAGTTGATAATTGAAACTTGTGTTAATTAAAATGTTTTGATCCCATTTTCATTTTTTCGCTCATGGTCTGGGGAACATCGCATATTATTTTGCCCAAATGTCTGAAATATTCTATTTTTTTTCGGAAAATAGTCTTAAACGATCTGGTTCGACTTCCAGATGAATAATTCAAGGTCAAATCAGATTTGGTTCACGATAACTTGAGAACTAAAAGAGATAGCGACTTGAGATTTTCAGGATAGGTGACGCGTCCCAATACGTCGGACACGTTCGTTTGGGTATAATCGTCCCAACGGATTCGGAGTAATAATTATGTTTTAAACAATCAATCTGATCTAATTGAAACTTGGTGAATAGTTGCAGAATACAGACTTAAAGACGTATGTACAATTTTATGAAAATCGTATCGCTAGAGAATTTTAACAGAATTATTAAAAAATATTCATTTCACGATAAATTCAGAACGGAAAGAAATAGCGACTTTCAATTCTCAGGGTAGGTTGAGAATCCGAATGCAACATTTGAGTTCGTTAATAGGTATAATCGGCCAAACAGTTCTGGAGTTATACCAATCTGAAATTTAGTTCTCATTTCCTCCTTGACTCAAAAAATAAGAAACCAATCCAATTCAAATATTAGTTGTAAAATGCCAACGCGTAAATTTTTACGGAATTTCTTAAGGAACGTATCGCTCGAAAATTCAAAAAAAATCATTGAAAATCTTTGAAAGAAATCTCAGAAACTATCCGTCTGATATTGCTGAAATTTTGCGGAATGCTTTAAACCTAACTTTATAGCTAAGTTTCAAATGATTTTTCCCAAATGTCTGTAATTGTCGATTTTTTTGCTGAAAATGATCTCGAATGATAAGGTTCGACTTACTGATGAAGAATTCGTGGTCAAATTCAATTCTGTTTGGCCAGCCGTCCACTGTCCGTAGCCACGATAACTTTCGTTGAGGGATGAATAGAAATAGTTGTTTGTATTTGAAAAAAATTAAATTTGCTACTATTTTTATTCACGATAACTTTCGGAAGGTAATAGATAGCAGCTTGCAATTTTTCGGCTGGGTTGCGCTCTGAATGTTACAGTTAAATGCGTTAATGGACAAAATCCTCCAAATGGTGTCGGTGTTATTCCCATGTGAAATCATAACTCACAAAATACAGATCAGATTTAATTAAAACTTGGTGATCAGTTGTAGAAAGCTAACGCGCAGATGTTTTTGCAATTTCGTGAGATAGATTTCGTATAAATAGAAAAAAAATATGTTTACAAAGCAAAATAAAAATCTTTCTTCTAAAAAAAATCTACATTTCAGAAACTATTCGACAGATTCCACTGAAATTCTACACAAACCTTCAAGCCGAATTTTATTTCCCAAATTTTTCAAAAATACAGATCCGATCGAATTGTAATTTAGTCCTCTGTTGAAAAAATGGGTTCAAGCCCTGTGGACAGGAGCTTTCTGGTGCTCTGGTTCAAACAGACAAATTATATCTCCGAAAGTATTGGTTTCTCAGAGTTGGGAATTATATCAATGTATTCATATGATAGAACTGCATCATAAAGGAAATTCAATTCAAATAATAGTTTATTTATCAAGACTAAATGAGCAATCATGAGTATGAGAACTGCACCATGGAAGAAATCAAATTAAATCTAGCCAATTTTGCCCAATAACGAACTTAACCGAGATATTCATCTCCCTAACCTACTCTGAAAATTTCAACTACCTACCTCATTCCGTTCGAGAGTTATATCTATGTCTATGGATGAAAAGCAGTCTCACTACTCTCAGATCTCTTACTTCATGTTCCGTTCCGAAATGTAAGACTTTTCTGAGAAAAACTAATTTCGGAGCAAACAACTGAGATTTTTCTCACTTCGCTCACAATGAGTCGAACCAAATCGTTTAAGATCATTTTCATCGAAAAATTCGAAAATTACAGACATTTGGGCAAATTGATAAGCACTCAGTTCCGAGGAACTAGAGCGCCAAAAAGGACGGCTTGAAGGTTCATGCAATATGTTGTGTGGGTGTGTGAGACGTGAATACAAAAGAACATGCTCGCAGAACCTCCTGACTTTTCAATACTTTAGTTGATTTTCTTGGGGCAATGTAAGAGGAGTGATAAATCTTAATTTCTACCTCCAAGCAAAATCTGGAAAAACCTGATCAAATCCAGACGTTGAAAATACCTTCCCAACATTTCCAACACGAGCAATCTCTCTTCCGAACAGATCCATTAAAGACAGCTGATAAAGAAATTAAACATAAATTCCATAAAGACAATAGACATATATTTCCCCTTGTCTGGGAATTATTCGAGACGGGACAAATTTATGTCCCGAAATATTCCTTTATTTCCCAGCTGTCCATATACATCCAGAAATGTACCGCCTCATCCTAAACGTGAACAGTCAATCCATGCATTATTTTTATTTCGAATATTTCTCGACGTTAAACTCGCGCTCGCCCTTTTACACGAGCAATTTAGATAAAAATAAAACGACAAGAGGAGCCCGCTGCACGGTTCCCGAGGGGCTTGTTTCCCGTTTCGTGTAATACTAAATTAACTGTATTCCGCTAAAATGGCATTCAGATTTCTATATTAGTTAGTATACTAATGAAGATTTCGGGAATGTTATGCATATAGGGCCATGAATAAGACGATGTAGAAGGTTGTGTGTAGATTCTTTCGAATTATTTATTTTATGTACTGAGTATAGCCGTATAGCTCTTCATTTTCAGCGGAATATTTAATGGAAATAATGGGTCTGTTATACACAATTAATCTTTTAGTCTTGATATACTAATGAAGTTTTCGGGAATGTTATGCATATAAGGCCATGAATAAGACGATGTAGAAGGTTGTGTGGATTCTTTCGAATTAATTATTTAATGTACTGAGTATAGCCGTATAGCTCTTCATTTTCACCGGAAAATTTTATGAAAATAATGGGTCTGTTATACACAATTAAATCTTTTAGTATTGATATACTAATGAAGTTTTCGGGAATGTTATGCATATAAAGCCATGAATAAGACGATGTAGAAGGTTGTGTGTGGATTCTTTCGAATTATTTATTTTATGTACTAAGTATAGCAGAATAGCTCTTCATTTTCACCGGATAATTTAATGGAAATAATGGGTTTGTTATACACAATTAAATCTTTTAGTCTCGATATACAAATGAAGTATTCGGGAAATTTATGCATATAAGGCCATGAATAACGATGTAGAAGGTTGTGTGTGGATTCTTTCGAATTATTTATTTTATGTACTGAGTATAGCAGTATAGCTCATCATTTTCACCAGATAATTTAATGGAAATAATGGGTTTGTTATACACAATTAAATCTTTTAGTCTTGATATACAAATGAAATTTTCGGGAATGTTATGCATATAAGGCCATGAATAACGATGTGGAAAGTTGTGTGTGGATTCTTTCGAATTATTTATTTTATGTACTGAGTATAGCCGTATAGCTCTTCATTTTCACCGGAAAATTTTATGGAAATAATGGGTTTGTTATACACAATTAAATCTTTTAGTCTTGATATACTAATTAAGTTTTCGGGAATGTTATGCATATAAGGCCATGAATAAGCCGATTTAGAAGGTTGTGTGTGGATTCTTTCGAATTATTTATTTTATGTACTGAGTATATCCGTATAGCTCTTCATTTTCACCGGAATATTTAATGGAAATAATGGGTCTGTTATACCCAATTAATCTTTTAGTCTTGATATACAAATGAAGTTTTCGGGAATGTTATGCATATAAGGCCATGAATAACGATGTAGAAGGTTGTGTGTGGATTCTTTCGAATTATTTATTTTATGTACTGAGTATAGCAGTATAGCTCTTCATTTTCACCGGATAATTTAATGGAAATAATGGGTTTGTTATACACAATTAAATCTTTTAGTCTTGATATACAAATGAAGTTTTCGGGAATGTTATGCATATAAGGCCATGAATAACGATGTAGAAGGTTGTGTGTGGATTCTTTCGAATTATTTATTTTATGTACTGAGTATAGCCGTATAGCTCTTCATTTTCACCGGAATATTTAATGGAAATAATGGGTATGTTATACACAATTAATCTTTTAGTCTTGTTATACAAATGAAGTTTTCTGGAATGTTATGCATATAAAGCCATGAATAACGATGTAGAAGGTTATGTGTGGATTCTTTCGAAATATTTATTTTATGTACTGAGTATAGCCGTATAGCTCTTCATTTTCACCGGATAATTTAATGGAAATAATGGGTTTGTTATACACAATTGAATCTTTTAGTCCTGATATACTAATGAAGTTTTCGGGAAGGTTATGCATATAAGGCCATGAATAAGACGATGTAGAAGGTTGTGTGTGGATTCTTTCGAATTATTTATTTTATGTACAGAGTATAGCCGTTTAGCTCTTCATTTTCACCGGATAATTTAATGGAAATAATGGGTTTATTATACACAATTGAATCTTTTAGTCCTGATATACTAATGAAGTTTTCGGGAAGGTTATGCATATAAGGCCATGAATAAGACGATGTAGAAGGTTGTGTGTGGATTCTTTCGAATTATTTATTTTATGTACTGAGTACAGCAGTATAGCTCTTCATTTCACCGGAAAATTTAATGGGAATAATGGGTTTGTTACACACAATTGAATCTTATAGTCTTGACAAAGGTCCGAACTTGGATCGAAACGTGGACAATTCATAAGGGATTCGTTTGGTTTGCCCAGTCCTCAAGCCACAAACCCATTATTTCGATTTAACCGAAGGATACCAAGAAGACAATTATGGAAAATTTAATGATTTTTCGGAGACCTAAAAGTAAAGTAGTGGAGCCACTCCTATTTGAACAACTATTATACTTACTTTAATGCAATACTTTTAATTCCAAAGAATATATCGTTATGATTATCAATATCTATGAATTTACGAGAATTTGAATTTTGATAATGTCCAGAAAATATAATTTAAAATTTGCTACAAACTCTTGTTAAGCAGGGAGGATTCTAATTCGAAAACTTTCTTGTCTACTAAAAATCACACAAACAATTTACTAACCAAACTCAACTTGATCCTATACCTATTTACCTATTCTGCTAAGTAACCTACAAATTCTTCATGTGATCTTGGATTGAAATGAAATATGTTTTTAATTTCTTCTGAAAGTTGGAACTTCAGTACTTATTGCTTGATAATTTTCTCTTCTTCCAAATGTGCATTTTATTTCGATCTTTCAAATTCATTGAGAAAAGAGGAGGAAATAAGAAAACAAACTCTAACCAAATTCTGGTCTATGAGAATAACCAAATGTTCGAAATGTTTTCTTATAACATTTTTTATTTTATTTAAGTTTTTGCATTATTTTTGTACGCATGTTCTGGGTATCAGCGTGCTATCATTTTTCCCAAATGTCTGCATCGTTCGAATTATTTGCTGAAAATGGTCTCAAACGATTTGGTTCGACTCACTGATGACGAACTCAAATTTGTATCGGCCGGACGATAACTTGAGAACGGAAAAGGATAGCGACTTGAAATTTTCAGGGTAGGTGGCGCGTCAAAATGCGACGGTTTCCGATTACAAATTACAAAATACGAATCCGATCCAATTCAAACATAGTAATCACTTGTAAACTATCCGGCCGAGATAACTGAGATTTTACAAGAGCTTTCAAAACTCAATTTAACAGCCAAGTTCCGAGTTTGCACACGATGGGATTCATAACATTGGAGATATGAGCAGCCTTGGGTGAGTTCATAACTGGATGGGTGACCAATTGCCGTGATAACTTTTGAACGGAAAGAGATACAACCCAGTCACTTCTTCTCTTCCTTGTGCAATCCACTTTCGGCAATCACACAAAACTCCGGTTCTTCAACACTCATAGTGGTTCAGGAGATATGGCATCTTGAATCCCTTGAATCCATGCATGCGCAGATTCTCACCAGGGGATTATATGGAGGAATAGCATCCTCCACCCCAAAACCCCAATCCTCTCGGACGAAAACTCCAGCTGTTAAATTACTTCTCATCTGAGCATGCGCATAATGAAAAGTGCCCTGAAAGGGCAGCATAAATTAAAAAAAAATTATTTCGGAGTGTTAAGCACAATATTCCTCAAAATAGTAGTCATATTTTGAATTTTTTCATGTCATGTGGTCCTCACGAAATTTTGCAAAAGTATTTGCTTCGGTCTTTTGTATTTAACTACTGGGTTTCATTGTCAGATCGGTATTTCTCGAGTGTTTGAGGAAACAAAACTTTGAAGTTTTTTAATATAATATAAAGGTTATGGTATTACAATTTGATGCTAAATTTCATATAGATCGAGTGATCGGTTCCGGAAATATTAATAAAAAAATGTTTTTATTAAAACATGAAAACTCCGAAACCGCATTAAAACTCCGAAACCGCATGGTGGATTTCGCCCGTGATATGTGAGTAAAACTGTGTGTTGATAAAGATGTTTCTGGTTGAATAGGGATTTTTGGAAATTTTTTTAGCACCATAACTATATGACGAGTTGTTCAACTTTAAATTCGATGTTTTCCAAAATCTGCTGGAGTGGACTGAGGTCGGTTTTCCCCTGCGCCCTTCAAATATCATTGAACGTTACGTTCGTGGATCCCACTGCTACCGCTGTTACCACTATTGAACGCTCTTAATTGCTAGGTTCCCAGGGTATTTTCAAGGCAACCATCGAATTATTAGAATTGAATAAATGGGTTCAGTACCTGGCTATGAATATGAACAAGCGCGCCAAAACAGACTGACCTCACGTCAGTGCTTTCCTAATTTTTTCAAAGCTCAGTTACGCAACTGTACTCATATTGACATTTTCCATATACCAACTGTCCCCTAAAAGAATAACAATCCTTCAACCGATTTCATACCTAATAACACCAAACCTACGTTCAAATGGTAGTCATAATACGATAAGACGATAAGATCGGAAATTAAACGTGTTTACACCCTGTATTATACAATGTGATTATGTGTTATTATATCCATATCGGGCTTTATCTTAATCTGGATGGCAAACATCCGTTAAATTATTACATAATAGAGGGTTGGATGGGGTAGAGCCACTTGCCGCTCGCACTGCCTCAAAATACGTTTAGCGATAATATCGAAAGGATGTTGAAGGATGATATTACGACGTCCCTCGGGAGGAAGTATGAATGGAGGGACACACTCGGATCTTTATAAATGGATATCGAGCCCCCTCAGATTTTGCCAGTCATCTTGATTTGGATCAGAATGATAGTGCTGGATGCATTTTCTTGGATAAGTGGGGCTATGATATACGGTGCTTGCCAGCAACTCCAAGCCAAGAGGGACCTTTCTTTTGCATCAATATTTCCGAATTTTAATTTTTATAAGAAGATGGTAGTACATAAAAAATTATATAAGACTCGGTCAACTGCGACTTTCAGTTTGAGCGGAAAAGGCCATTTGACGAATATCCCGGAAAATTGCAGGTTTTTATATGAAACGGCCTGAATTAACTTGTTTGAAATTGCAGTTTAGATCAGTGTGCAAATATTCGTGTCGGAAAACTATGAAAAATAATTGTTTTTGGTAATCACTCGTTTATAAATATTTGTACAAATTTTTGCTAATATGTGATCATAGATCATGACATAAGTCGTAATTTGTCCGGCGCATTTTTAAATTCTTTTATACAATATAAAGTAAAATATATATCTATGAGAGATAATAGCCCTTCTTAAGGGCCCTGTAGCGGGCTTCGAACATCTGATGTTCTGAATAATCATCGCTTGGACTTGGACCGGTCAGACCTGGTTTTGGAAGAGACCCTCCTGGCCTTACGAGCAACATTTTCATTTTTGAATTCAAATATTGAAGGGATTTCAGGAGTGAATATCTTCAAAAACTAGCGGAGGCGATTCTTCTCCACGAGATCCCATTCGCCTACAGAGAAGTATTTTTGTGAGAGGAGACTTTTGAAAGGTTATGTATTATTTTTAATTTGTTCATTTCCTCCTCTTGTCGTTTCATTTTTCAGGTAGAGTTTCGGGTACCTTGGAGAAACCTATCCGTTTTTTGACGAGGGAATCCACATTGAAGAAATATATCCCCATCAATATTTTTAAATTTCAGCAAATTTTGTAAACAATAGTTACAAATCACCACACTCACGGGGAGAAAGGGTTTTTTGCTGAGGTTTTTCCCTAAGCCCTTGTATCATACGTCGAATTGTATGGTACCCCGTTACACCTCCGCTAACACATATACAGCTCTCAGTCAAAAGAATATATATATAGATAATAATTAAGTATTGTTGAAATTGAACTACCGATGGATATTCATGACAAAATTCTATTGCGATAAAAAATGTTGCTATAAATTGGCATTTTGCAGCAAGATTTGCATTATTGGGACTATTAGATGTCAATTGAATGTGAAATTGAAACATTGTTTTGGCGAAAATGCGAACATGAACAACTTCGCATCAGAATGAAACGGCTTTTAACGGAAAATTCGAACTTATATCGAAAAAGCAATTCCAAACGAAATTTTTTAGTTATAATCATATTCATGCTGGCACTGATATTGATAAGAGTTAAAAGCAAAATACGAAAAAATATTTTTCGTAGTTTTCCGAACAGAATTTTTGCACATCAACCTCAATTGTAATTTCAAACAAGTTAACCTAGAGCGTTTCATACAGAAGGTTTTCCGAGAATATCAACATTTTTGTTTAAAAATGGCTGTAATCTGTAATTTTTGAAAATCTGATCGGATTGATAGTTAGTTGAAAAATATAGCCACAAAGACTTGTGTAAATTTTCGTATGGATCGTATAACTAAAAAATTTTAAACGAATCATTTAAAAAAAATCTGTATCTGAGAAACTATCCGTCAGATATGGCTGAAATCTTGCGAGAGCTTTCAAAACCCAATTTTGCATTACATTTTTAGATTTGAAGTGGATTGGAGATACAATAGTAGGAGATATTGGCAAAATATCGAAATATTATAAAAAAAAACAATGAAAAAGCTTTAGAAACTTCAAATCGTTAAGAAATTTCCAGATTATCACAGTTCACTATGGAACACTTCATTCTGTAAATTCTCAAATGTTCGTCGGTCAAAGAGAATCCAATGTGGTATATTGGATATTTTGATGAATTGAAACAGATATTTTACGATCAGAGATGCTGAAATGGAGTTTTTTATTCCTTACTGAATGAAGCTTTAATTTGTAAAATTAATTTGAAACCGATGTCTGAACACAATAACGACTCGAAATGCATAAAATATGTTAAGTATATCGGGCGCATACCAGTAAATTAGAAAGAATATTTTCGAAATTCAGTATTTATACGAAATATGATAACTGATCAGTTGAATTACTAGAACAGTCCTATGTTCAAAGGTTGAATTCAATAATAACCTAAACCATTCATGGAAGTTTCACGATTTCTACAATTTCGTGGAATATTCTTCTTTCTTGTTATTTTTTGACTTATCACAATTCAAATATTGCTGAAAATTCACAAGAGCCTTGAAAGCCTAATTTTACATCCAAGTTCTAGATTTAAACTTGATCAGATTTATACTATTGGAAATATTGCGAAAATATATTTTTTTTCCGGGAAGCCAAGCTGCCTCGTGGGAGCTCCTTACCCTGATGCCTGACCACTCCAGCTATGAATTTGAACATGCACGCAAAAGGAGACTGACCAAATTTTAGTTCTTGCTCAGTTTATTTATACTGTTCTTCGACTACTTCTTACAAAAAAAGTTATCCATATAAACGTATCCGAATATCTTATACTATTTTGAAAACTTTTAGAAAGATTAAGATATCTTAACTAGTCTATCAAATCATCAACCATTAGAAGCCTTTTATGTAAAATGTTTTTCAACAATTAAGAATACAATCTTAAAATAACTCAGCAATCTACGATTTACTACTGAAAGATTAATTACTAAGTTAGCTACAACATTATTTATTATAATGAACCTGAAAAATTTATCTTTTTGCCATTCTACAAGTTGAGCATACGTATATATACGAATATTCGCCTAATATAAATCTGAATTTTGCGTGAGTAAAAAAGAATCGACTATTTCACTATGCAAAAATTGGACAAATTAATCCATTATTGGAATATTCGAACAAAATACCAAACAACAATTCGAATACTAATATTTTAAAATTTAAGAGCATTACTTTGACATAGAGCTCGGAATATTATTCGAATAGTTCGAATATTCGACAATTCTGAATACGAAGAATTAACTATTCGAATGTTCGGATATTTAAATACACGCACTTATGATCGACCATCCGTGTTTTCTGCGAAACTAATTAAATTTAAAATTAAATACTGAATTAGACACTCCTACTTGAATAAACATACTTAATATTTCAATTAAAAACTATTCTTAATGTCGCCATTTTATGAAGAGTTTCAAATTTGAACTATCTTTAACAAAAGTGGTCAAAAATTGGGTCGATCGGATTTGCTTCGCAAAGATTAGACGTCATATGCCAGAAATCTTTTTTAAATCAAAATTGCATTTAATTCACTCAAAAAAATAATAAAATATAATGCCTTCAAGTCTTTGGTGATGTTTTATTTCAATTTGAATTTCCCAGGCTCTCACATTAACACCCTTTACAAATACATAGACCATCTGAAACTTAAAATTCGACCTACCTGCCAACCCAAATCGTTAGCTTGTAGATAAAACTCCGTTACTTTTGAACGATACATTCATTGGCAATTGAAAGCTCAAAATCTATCTTTGGTGATTTATACAGTCGTTAAAATGGAGTTTGAAAGACAAAACGCCCTCGAACCATTAAAATCAATATGACGAGTGGACAGGTAAATAAACACCTTAAAAAACGACACCGAGTACTATATTCGACATTAACAACCGGTTTGAACAAAACTAGATAGATAGTAAAAAGCCCATAAATTCGACTATACTTGGAATCAATGTTATCTCTATTTGCTGAAAAATTTTCGAACAGGGTTTTACACAAAATCTTTTTTTAAGGCTGAGGTCTCAGGATAAATTCCTGAGGAGATAAGTAATGTCAAGAATTTATTAAAATGATGAAGAGCAAAATATCGTTGCAAATTGTACCAAGAATCCCTGTATTCCTTCAGGTTAGCTACATTTGCTGATTGTTGCTACCACCTTATTCCATAGCTAACCCATTGTACAATGTTCAGGTGAAAAAATATGGCAATGAGTCAGAGAGTTGAAACTGATTTAGCTGCTGGAGTTTTCCTCTCTGAGGAGTGTAGTTTTAAGCGGGATGATGTTGTTCCGCCATAGAATCCCCGTGAGAGGTTCGCGCATGGGTGGATTGAAGCAGTGATATTCACCGAGCCACTGGTGCTGGACAATCTGAGTTTTGTTTCATCATAAGAATCCATTGATATCATTCTCAACTCTAACAAACTAATACTTTGGGATATATGATTTTTCAAAATTTCAATAATTAATCGTGGTTTTATGATTTTTTTAATTTGATTTCTTTTATGATACACTTCTATCATAAGAATCCATTGATATCCTTCCCTACCCTGAGAAACCAATATTTTTGGAGATATGATTTGTCAAATTTTGAACAAGAGCGCCAAAGCTCCTGTCCACAGGGCTTTCCCACATCTCATATTTTTATATTTCGTTTATCGAATTTATTTTCAATGCTTCTTGTATCCACGAGTTTAATTTTACGTACTACGGTGTATTCTGATAAAACTTCAGTGGTGGTAAAATAATTATTGCACTGCATGCACAATTCAAAATTGTCTATTGAGTAGATAATACATTGATTTTGACAAAAAATATATTTTTCAGCAGTACATGATACTTTCAGGACCTATTCACCAAAATAAAACACGGGAGGTCAAGAGTTTTAGTGCGCTCGCTTATAGAGGGGTTTTTCAGGAGTCGACGTCAAGCCGAAAATTATGATAGGCCAAGTCATGATAGTTATAAAAAAAATATAAAAGAAAATCTAAGTTACGTATTCTCAATATTATAGGTATTTCAAAATAATACAGAAAATCTTCAGCCGCTGATGGTGTTCTAACTCGCGCTACTACAAATCTTAATTTTGATCTCAATTTTATCTTTGTGTATCCTGAATATTGCTTCTGTAACTTAATACATCGCCAAATTTCAAATGTCCGTACTGAAATAGAAATGTACTGCGCTAACTTAGCAAGTAACATAAAAGTTGGAGCATTTACTTATGATTCCGAAATGTGTAACATTAGTGATTTAGCAAGTTCCTTGGATATTTTTTTTGTAATGAACTTTTGAAAGGTTATGTATTATTTTTAATTTGTTCGTTTCTCTCCTCTTGTTTTTTTCATTTCTGAGGTTCAGTTTGGTGGTAGGACCTTGGTGCAACCTCTCCATTTTTTGACGAAAGAATGCATATTGGAATAAGAAATTATAAATATTTAATATTTCAGCTAATTTTGTACAAATTTCTATTTTTACAAATCATAACACTCACGGAGAGGCTGATACGAAAACACGTAACTCAGAATTTTTTATATTTCTCTTATAACTGTTATCACTTCGCCGGTCACCCGTTTCCGACTTGGCGTCGACAGCCTGTATTATGACCAATATGAAATTTGAAATGCGAAAATTACAGGCGGATTTAAGAAATTGGTTTGTATTCTGGAAACGAATGATAAATGAATAGACCCGGGTCGATAATTTTTGAAACAAAAAAAATAGTGGGATGAAACCCATTGGAAAAGAAAGAGATTATAACAACAATGGAAGGAAAAATAATAATAAAATATATATAAATATAATAATAATGAGGATTTAAGGGTTATAAACGGTTTATCTCGATTTCCGGAAAAACTAAAAGACCTATAGACTTTTTTCAAATAACCTCAGAATTTATGTGAAAAATTCAAATAACCAACTTTTCGGTTTTTTATTTTTATTTTTTCACGTTATTAAGTAAAATAAGGTGAAAAGATTAATATTTTTAATCAAGAATATTATACCAAATAAATTAAAAAACCCAAAACTTATATATATATATATATACAGGGTGAGTCTTTGACCACTGCATTCATTTTAACCAAAGATTCCTCTCATCAAATGAAACACTTCTTTCATTTACCATTTTTCCAGATTCGGCTCAGGTAAGAAGTTACAAGCGTTTGAAGATTTCACAATGTGCTAATACACTACCGCATATAAATTATCTATGACATTGTTGGCGGACGAGAATAAGGCATGGTAACGTGGTTTACAGCTTGATTCAGGATTCCAATGCTCAGGGACGGATCCATAAAAGTAGTGAAATTTATGGAGTTTTCCATTTTAAAACGTTCAATGAAGAATATCTCGAAAACGGTGCGTTTAAGGAGAAATGATGAAGAATAATATAATGTTCTAAAACGATGGAATATTCTTGAAATGACTCAAGAAAAACTTTATATGCTTTCTTTATGCTAATTTCGTTTAGTTTTATGAATCTACGAGTCCATAACTAGAAAACCAGTAGAAGTAGAGAATAACTAATATTTGGAAAATATGTATCATAGTTATAGGAAAGTTTACGCCAACATTCAGTTTATTCGAAAAAAGGATGTCAAAGTTCAAAGCTACAAAATAAAAACTGATTTATTTTCAAAATTTCAACAGCCTGTATTTTTTTACCTGAGCTGAATTTGGAAAAATGTTAAATGAAAAAAGTGTTTCATTTGATGAGAGCAATCTTTGGTTAAAATTAATGCAGTGGTCAAAGACTCACCCTGTATATAACCAAAAAAGTTGTAGATCTTTTTATTAAAACAACTTTTGCCATTTAACTTTTTTCCATAGTAGTTTTTCCGGTAATCCAGATAAACTGTTTTTACCCTTTCGCTTCCCGACCTTAGATTGTAAACCGTAAATTATTTTTCCTTTAAATTTGTTTATATTCTCTTCCATTTACAATGGGTTTCATCTTACTTTGATTTTTTTTCACTTCTTACCATTTTCAAAGTTCAGCACTGGTCTAGAAAGACAATATTGGATTTTAAATCCGTCGTTACATTCATGTAATTATTGCAAGGTACGAATTCCCGAGAATATTGAACAAGCTCACCCTGCAAACTTCAATATTCGAATTATCTGTTTTGAAATCAACCTTCATCGCTGTTCTTGAACATTTGCTCAGCTTATATCATTATAAATCATCTAGGAGAGGGTGCATGTGCTACTTTCCAACGTTCAGGGGGGACAAAGTCTTATTCGCTGATAACTTCATGACTCGAGTAGTGATAAATGATAATCTTATGCTAATTTAGGTGAGTAACTGGGTTCGATAAATAAAGCATTGTTTGAATCTAGAAGTTTTCACAGATATTCTAATGTGGAGCATTTACTTAAATGTGACCATTGTAACCAATGTACCAATGTAATAACATTGTGTATATATCATATTAATGGCATACTAAGTTTTCCACGTCATTAAAAGGAGATTCGAGATAAACATGAGAAATTCATTGGATCACCTGGCATAAATGTAGTACATTTTGGTACTTGTTTTCTGCCGCTTGAAGACTTTGTTATTCACTTATCCAGTCGAAGCGTGGAATGAACATATTGTAGAGCTAATTATGTGAGTTTTATCATCTCCTATTTTTGAATTCAGTATGCAACATGAACGATGGAGATCATTTTGGGTGGCATTATAAATAAAGTGGTTATTTGTATGCAACTGATGTGCGGAACAACTGGAAAAAAGGTTTATAATTCAATTCTTGAATATTCATTAAACTCTAATATTACCTGAGTATTGAACAGGAATAAAATGTAGAAGGTCCTGAGCTGGACGTGAGATGGAAATAACCAATTATTGCTTCGTTTTGTAGATTGTAGTCCATATGGTCTTGATTCATTGATAGACTCAAAATGAACGTTGGTGTCAGCACGAAAAGAAATTTTAAAAGTACTCACATGACTTAGATGCTTTAGCACGCTCGTTCATTCATGGAACAATTATGTTACTGATTTGTAACGCCTACCATAGTTAGATAACACTACTGAAATTTATATCAAGAAAACATTTCTGGGAATTGTTTCACATATGAATTTGTTTCAAATAAGGATATCGGGGAATTTTAATCGTCGAAATTTCTATGTTCCATACCTAAATCTTGAACGAATTAACTGACGCATTTCAAAAATTGCAGTTAAGTATAACACCTTCCTCGACAGCTTTCATTTACCATTCCTGAAATTAGAAAAATCAGGATAGGTGTGAGATAATTGTGATCATTTGCTATTTTCTCATATTAGTTTACCCTGTACGTGAACACTGAACAATTTTTTCACCGATATGCGCAAGGAAGAGTAATTCAACAAAAAAATTTAAATCTATTGCTTGTTGGCACTAACACATAGGTTGTTTAATCAATTGTATTGAAGATTTTTACTTCATTTTACAAAGAGCTTAATTGATATTTCCTGGATAGCAATGATACATCAATTCTTATATCTTATAACAATTCGGTCAAAGTATAACATTATTTTAGTGTTAAAATATTTCATTAATTTCATTCAAGTTTATACATTATAAATTATTATGTGCATTAATGAATAAGCAAATATAATTTTTGACATATTAATGAATTTCATTATACAGTGCGTTTCAAAAAGTACGCACCAAGAGGAAATTTTCTTGCCTGTAAAGTTTTTTGAAATTTGGGTTTTCGGGAAAGTTGGTGCTCAAGAAACGATGTTTTTTGATATATATGTCATTGATCGTGTTTGTCTGCAAACCTGTCAAAATTGACATTTTTTCAGAAAAATGGTCAAAACACGTAGAAATCGGAACAATATCAAAAAGTCTCTGGAAGAAATGTTGCTCATAATTTCAATTTATACCAAACTGCCAATTTTCATAGTGAAATTCCATTTCATTTTCACAGGTAAATTTGATTTAGATGAGACCTGTATTGCGTTTTTAGCGGTATTTGAGTTAATGCATTCAAAAGCGATTTCAGAGGATTGGAGAAATATTCTTCAGATCAGAAATCGAATAAATTAATTTATCATGATGTTTCAAGAATAATTAGCAAGATATTAACTCTTTCCGCATTTAATTTCCCAAGTATAATTCGGTTTGCACCAAGATTGTGAGGTTTTCACTATAGAAATCATAATTTATGAGGAACATTAAAGTACCTAATATAAACTTTATGTGAATTCTATTAATATTTCTTTCATTGGAATTACATTCCGAATAATTTTTCAAATTTGCGCAAACCCCGAAGCTCCCTCTAGCGTGCTGTCATCAAACTATTAATATAAAAAAATTTCCGAATTTCACTATGAAATTTGGCAGTTTGGTATAAAATGAAATTCTGAGCAACATTTCTTTCAGAAACTTTTTGATATTATTCTGATTTCTACGTCTTTTGGTCATTTTTTGAAGAAAATGTCAATTTTGACAGGTTTGCAGAGTAACACGATCAATGACATATATGTCAAAAACCATCGTTTCTCGTGCACCAACTAACCCAAAAACCAAAATTTCAAAAAACTATACAGGGGAAAAAATTTCCTCTTGGTGCATACTTTTTGAAACGCACTGTATATATATATATATATATATATAGTGTGAAATTATTTTGGCATTTCATTTACTCTCAAAAAATATTTGGACAAGTTAATCCCAATTCTAAATGAAAATGGATAACAAGATTCATGTGAATTGAGGAAATATCCTCCTGCACTAACATGCAGGATGAGTAATACATTTCATTGCAGAATAAAAATATTTTCATTTCATTTTTCCAAATAGATAGATTGATAATTCAACCTGCATAGCAATTCTACCAATTATTATAACCTATAGGTATTCTATTCAGACAAAGTATTACAAATCAATAAGTTTACATTCCTTGCCTTTCACATTCTAAATACCACTTGAATGATTGATGTTCTACATTATTTTTCTTTTCATTCCACATGAATCTTATTATCCCTTTTCATTGAGAATTGAAAGGAAGCGAGAGAGAAGATGTATATTGCTCTAGCAAACGGCTAAGTACTTGCGTCATTCCGTTATTAAAAAAAAAATTATTAACTGTTGCAAATTTATCTTGAGAGTATTGAAATATCACACAATATTGACAATAATTTATTGCTCAAAAATTTTAATTCTTCATTAACCAATGACGATAATAATCTACTGTTAGAAGCAAGCATAAAGGTCCTCACTATCACTGAAAAGTGGTGTGAGGAAGAAAGGCTCAACGTCAATGACTTTAAGACCACCTTGAATTCCTTCACTAGAAGGAGGAATCTGCATTTCAGAGCTCCGGTCCTTCAGAGACTACAAATATCTTGGGGTAATACTAGATTATAAACACAACTGACAAAACACATAGAACCAATTCTTTCCAAAGCCACAGGTTTATGTGGGTCAGCAAAATGCTCTTTCCGCGGAAGACATGGGGCTGCGACTGGAAATGGCAATGTGATTATACACAGCAATAGTATGCCCTATGGTCACCTATGCATCGTTACTGAAGTATGTCATTAAAAGGGTATTAAATGTATTCATATAGGTATTATGAAAGCTGAGAAAACGATATATATCGATGCTACATTCGATAAAGAGTGTCTAATAGAGGTGAGTATACAATAGAACATGAGCGCAAAAGCTTATGACTTCACGTTAGTGCTTGCATATAGAGCATGGATGTTCTAGACTACACTCTAGAAATCAATAGATTTCATTCCAGGGAAATTATTTTATATGAACAAACACAGGTTGGCCGATCACCCTTTCTACTGTACATCATATTTACATTTTTAAAAGTGTAAAAGTTATTAATAAAAAACTTTTTTTTTTCTATACTTTTAACACCCCGTATCTCGGAGAGGTATCATTTCTCGACATATGTGGACTAATTTTTGATGTAGAACTAAAGTTCTAAAGTAGGCTAAAATTTCTTGGTTAATATCTGGATCACCCTGTACATGCCATCTTAAGGTTTTGAGAGATATGATGATGTGGATTTGACAATCCGGCTAATGAAGCAAATAATGCTGAAAACAGAAATTTAATACCTCTCCTAGTTTCGTAGCTACAGGGTAAAAATGAAAGTTTTAGCGCTCTTATTCCTCGGAACAGAGTGCTTATCCATTTGTCCAAATGTCTGTGATTCTAGAATTTTTGGCTGAAAATGGTCTCAAACGTTTTGGTTCGACCCACTGATCAGGAATCCGTGGTCAATCGATTCTGTCTGGCCGTCCGTTAACACGACAAATCTCGAACGGAATGAGCTAGACAGTTGAAATTTTCATAGTAAGTTTGAAAGATAGAAATCTCGGTTAAGTTCGTTATTGGGCAATATAGGCCTGCTGGTTTCGGAGGAACGAAAAAAAAATTTTTTTACCTGACAAATTCAAATTCAATATTTTTCACGATGCAATTTCATCATGAGAATCCATTCATATCATTCTCAACTCTAACAAACTAATACTTTGGGAGATATGATTCTTAAAAATTTCAATAAATAATCGTAATGTAATGATTTTTTTAATTAATCAATAATTTCGGAGATATGATTTGTCAAAGTTTGAAGAAGAGTGCCAAAGCTCCTGTCCACAGGGCTTTCTCTCATTTATATTGCATCAGTATGACTTATTTCCTTCCATACCTACTTTCAAGATCTTGTGTGATGCTCCTTATGTTGACCGACTTCAAAATTAGAAGGCGAAGTCTGGTGGAACAATTGATGTTCTTGAATAAGGAAGTTTATAGAAATTTACAATTTGAATCATTATATGTTATTATATAGTCAAACTTGAGCCAAAATTCCTCTTCTTTCATAAGTTTTTCTAGAACTCCACATATTTTCATTCGTTAAATTTTCACTGATTTCTGTCAGTTTTTATCAATGTCCAGCTTCAGCGAAAATATTGAGCTTGTTTATCTTTAAAAATTGTTCTCAAGGGGAATGAACCACAATGAAATACATCCATCCAACATATTTGTTGACTACCAAAAGAACTTGGCGGAAAACCTATTACATATCCATTGCATAAACCACAGAGTTTTATAATTAGATGCGAAACTTCCAACGTACCATCAGTGGCATCCTGAATTCCCATCCTGCATACAGAATCCCTTTAATCTTGTAGCGAGCCATGGGACAGTACAATTGAAATTTTGATTACACAACAAACAATTTGATAACTATCCTCGCTTCGAAATAACATACCAATTTAACCGATTCAAAACTCAGCATTGGGTAGGTAATTTGGGAAACAATTTTAATTACACTGCATTGAATTGGCTCAATCCTGAATAGTACATTAGCCAACAAAAGTTGAAAATTTATCCAATCAGGTTATTGTCGATGAGTGGAAATGATTTCAGCATTATTTACTCTGTTTGATACGAATGTAGAGGGGATATAAATGATTTCGTTCCTTTTGATAGGTTAACTATACAAGCTGAATAATATACATCTGTTAAGAATCTACCGGTAATTAATTATTTAAAATTTCTGCGTTTGAAGTGAATGTAGAAATTCTTTTTGTGACTGATTTGGCACAACTGTTTTCTATACTCACGCAGAGTTTGAGCATCATCAATCATTTAGTTTGTTTACAGTGCTCGGTTTTGCCAGTTCATCTCAAGATATCGATTTTTACAAAGAATCTGTCTTAAATTTTGCATTCCAAATATCATTCCGTGTGTGAAAGAATTAGTCAAAAACACCTTCGATAATCGTTGAAATTATCAGATTAGTGGATACAAAAACTCGTGGAACCTCAAATTATGTGAACGCATTTCTGTTCACAATCTCAACGAATCTTGTCGAACAACCGCTGTATTACCCTGGTATGACTCCAGCCGACTATTTTCTTTCTCCAGAACTCAAACTACCTTTTCGAAGCATCCGTTTTCAGTCAGTAGAATACAAAAAGGCATGAGTTCAAAACATGTTTTGATGATTGGATTTTACGTTTGCGTGTGCCTATTATTTTGGAAGTAGCCTACTTTGTAGTTGATATAAAATGTTTGAAAGAATAATAGATATTTTGTGCTTCATTAACCGATTTCCGGTATTTTTTGACACTAAGTAGGCCAAGAAGTCGAAATCACGTGTTCTAACTCACGGCAAATCAATCAAATATTCTGTGTGTTAATTCAAGTTGTGAATTGTATGCATACGTGAACATAGACTAACGAAACCCAATTCATGAGATCCTATTGTATATCTTCTTGATTATCAATTTTTTTTTCAAGAATTCCATTACTTTGAAAGTTATAGTAAAATTAAACATAAAAACCAGGTGAAAATAATGAAATGAAAGAGAACAGAAAATTAAAAGTTCAATTAAAAGTATTACATTTTTTTTAATAATTCATTATTGTTTTTATTGTTTAAGTAGAAATAGAAAAAAATATACATTTTCGTTTGTTTATAACAAATTGTTTATTGAATAAACAAGGAAAATTTGAAGACCCAAGATAAATAATTCCGTAATATTAATCACAAGTGGTAAAAAAAAATTGATAATTAACAAATCCATTTTGAAAATTTTTTTAAGAAAAGCTTTTTTTTGGAAATCGTTATATTCATCAAAGATTATGTTTCCAACAATATTTAATTATCTTATAAACAACGCATTTGTTGCGCGCATGTTCTGAGGAACATCCGGCTATCATTTCAATGGCTGTCTGTAATTTTGGAATCTTTTGCCGAAAGTGGTCTCGAACGATTGGGTTCGACTCCCTGATGAAGAATTTGAGCATAAGAACATAAAGAGATAGCGACTTGAAATTTTCGGAGTATATGGCGCTTCCCAATATGACGAACAGGTTCGTTAATGGGCATAATTGGCCCAACAGTTTCCTAGCAATAATTTTATTTTTAACCAATGCAGATCCGATTGAATTGAAACTTGGTGAGTAGTTGTAGAATGCAGACTTAAAGACATATGAGCAATTTTGTGAGAATCGTACCACTAGAAAACTTGAGGACGGAAAAAGATAGCGAATTGGAATTTTCAGGGTAGGTTTGAGCATCGTAACCTAATGCAACATTTGAATTTGTTTATAGGTATAATCGGCCAAACAGTTCTGGAGTTATACTTATATAAAATTTTGAAACTAAAAAATATGAAACCAATTCGATTCAATACTTCGTTGTAGAATGCCAAGGTGAAAATTTCAGAATATTCATTCAATATCTATGAAAAAAATCTCAGAAACTATCCATCTGATATCGCTGATGGCGTCAAAACCTAACTTTACAGCCAAGTTCAAAATTCGAAGATAATCGGATCTATTTTGTTGGAGATCTGAACAGCATTGAGTGAGTTCATTAGCTGCATGGGTGACCGTTGCCACGATAACTTTGGAATGGAAAGAGATAACGGCAATTTCCAGGGTAGGTTGCAACTGGGACAGTTATGTTCTTTGCTGGGTATAATCGGCCAAACGGTTTCATAGTTATACCCATCTGGAATATTGTTTTCTCGATAACTCAAAAAATATAGATCCATTCAAATTTAACCTTGGTAAGTAGTTGTAGAATACTGACACAAAGAAGTTTGTGAAATTTTGTGAGGATCGTATCACTAGAATATTTTGAAAAAATTGAAAACGGAAAGACATAGTGACTTGCAATTCTTAGGGTAGGTTGCGTATACGAATGCGACATTTGAGTTCGTTAATAGGCATAATCGGTCTAATGCTTTTGGAGTTTTACGCATCTGAATTTTTGTTGTTATTTCCTCCATAAATAATATTAATAGATCCGATACAATTAAATCTCGGTAACTACTTGTAGAATGCCGACACCCAAGTTTTCTCCGAATTTCGTGAATATCGTATACTGAAGTTTTTTCGGATATTACTAGATATTTGAAGAATTTCGATTCAGATAGAATATATACTATGTCAGAATTAAAAATTATGTGATAGAGTTTCTCTCGTTACTAAATCAAGTCTGTCATTAAAATGGTACGAAATGTAGTCTTATTTTATAAAAGCGGATAAAACGGTCTATCTCGATAGTAAATTCGAATAGGAGTGTCCATGAGTGTTCAATATAGGTGAATAAATTATTATTAAGAGTAAGTTTGTCGGTTTATGGTCGAATTTTAATTTTTTTCAGCTATCTTGAAATCTTTATATTTCAGAAACCATGCTCGATCGACTTGACGTATGAGGTGTGAATAGACAATGGAACATGCGTGCAAAAACTCCAGTGTCAGTGCTTCAACCAATTTTTGTCTTTCGTATTCGAAGCATTTTTTAACTGTAATATTATTATTATTCTATTAGTCGAATCCTTTTACTGACACAAAATTCAAATATAAGAATACAATTCCGAGCCCTAACCAAGACAGCTTATCATAAATCACCCTTTTCATTCTACCACATCACCATCTCTATTTTCGGGACCAGAAACCCACCAAACCTTTATTAATTAATAGGTAATGTCTTCACGGACACGGTTTGTCAGAAAGATGTCTGCGTGAGATCCGAGATTGATACCGTGTCCCCTCATAACCTGCTTGGTTGCCAAAGAAAGACTTAACTCAGGCGCGCCTCGTAAATATGTCAAAAACGGTTTTGTTTTGAAACTGGGAAACAATGAGACGTGGAGATTTGTGTGTCGCCATTTTCGGGCGCGACGATGCCGTCACCGACAGCTGTCAACCCGACACGCATTACCGCATCTTCGATATCTGAGGATGGGGACCGGCCAGAAAAACCGAAATCCATTAAAACAGTTCTATAATAATATTTGGACCATAAAAAGGCGGATAAAAAGCGCCCGCGACTGAACAAAGGCCGTTATAGAATTTTTTGGGATGAATATTCGGCCTTTGTGGCGGATAACTTTTTTTTTTTCGAGACGGAATTTAGAAGATCAAATACCTGTATTCTCCTGTTTGTGTTATGTATCTGGCATATCTGTAAAAAAATCATATTTGACTGCAATCGGCAAATAGGTTCGGAACGAAAATATTTATTAATTTATTATTTTTCATAAACGATAAAAAATTAGTGAACTCGGTAAAAGTGCTGTATATGAGACAACAAAGAGGAAAGAATATGTCATTGATACGAGGCATAGAACAGTTTCAGGAAGACCGCTTAAGATTGAAGGAAACAATTTAAATGCTTTATTGGCCTTAGGACGACACAATCCACAGTTAGGGTTTCGCAAACTAGTTAACAGATTTGGAAATCAACGAAATATAAAAGCATGTCCAGAAACCATATGTCCCTGAAAAGACAAGGTTAATCAAGGAAAAAAATAATGACACCATTACAAAAGGAACGAAGGATAGAATTCTGTCAATGTTTTCAAGAAATTAATTTTAATAAAGTTCTTGATTATTGTGGCATTCTAAACGATGATAAAATTGCAAAATAGGCAATTCATATCAAAAATTCTATATTTCGGATACTATTTGTCAGATACCGCTGAAGGTCCGCAAAAATTTTCAAGCTGAATTTTATTTTCCCAATACATATTTTCAGAAATACAAATCTGAACGAATTGGAATCTAATACTCGGTTGAAAAAGACTGCTTGAAGGTTCATTCAGTGTGTCGTGAGAGTGTGTGCGGCGTGAATATGCGCGCAAAAGCTCCTGAGTTCACGTCCGTGCTTTTCTGGAATTTTTTTCGTTGTAAATCGAAATCTCAGTCTATGTTGCACGAGGTAGCGTGCTAAAACGTCTATAGATACGTCGATAGTATGTATGATAGTATATCTATTAAGTTCTATCAAAATATTCATATTTATTAATTTTCCATCTCAGTTTCATTGTTGTCGATCCAATAGGACCGAACAGTTGTGGGAACCGAGCCCCAAATAATGAAAAGTGTGAAGAATATCGAATCAATCCAGGGATAATAACAATTTTCCACGGTAGAAATGAAATGCGTGCTGAGAAATGCACCGTGACACTGTTTATTAAGAAACAGCCCTCTCATCATATCCTCTCTGGAAATTATAACTTCACAACCAGTCACAAACCAATTTCGGTTATGAATCGGTGTGTGAAGTGTAGTCATTGCTACTGTGTCAGCCGGCATGATTTTGCGTTTTCTCGAAGACCACCTTCGGTTTACTCATCCATTGTGGAATATTGATATTGGAATATGCGACTGAAAGAAGTAATATACAGGATCTTCGGATGGGTTGGTCCCAACTTCCTCTGAAATCAGATGAAAGAGAAGAGGAGGTGATGATTTGGATCCAAAAAAAAAACGCATTGCAGTTTAAATACTGAATCAGCCGTTGCTATTTATGCACATTGACAGAATTCTTGGACTCATTTTTGTTTTTCGAATTGAAATAATAATACCTCTAGTGAAAACGTGAATTAAAAAATAAATTTAATTTGGCTATACATATATCCAATGCAAATTAACAGATAGTTTCTGAATATAAAATTTTTCAAGAAAACACAATTTTTAAAATTAGTGCGTCGACGTTCTACAAGTAATGGTCAGGGTTTAATTCGATCAGATTCGTATTTTTTGAGTTATTGATCAAAAATAACAACAAAATTTCAAATAGGCATAACTCCTAAACTGTTTGGCCGATTATACCGATTAACGAACATACCTGTCGCAAACACACAAACCTAATCGTTTGAGACCATTTTTGGTAAAAATTCGAAAATTACAGACATTTGGTGAAATGAAAGCAAGCTGCTAGCTAGAATATGCGCATAAAAACACAAACGAAAAAAAGAGCAAAATATAATGATTCAAATGCAAAATTATAAATGATTTACACTTGTTTATTGAATATTGTGACGCGTTTCGTCAAGACAGCATATAAAAATTAATGATCTCCCTTTATGTTAAAATTGGCATAGGGTCTTTCTGTTCTTCTTCTTATTCTTACAGTCCATTTATAACTAGTTACATAATAATGCACTCCTAGTACTGTGTAAAAAATTTAAATAATTCATTCCTACCGCTTTGATAAATTTATTCTCTATTTAAATAAATTTAATAATTTTGAAAAATTGAGATCTAATTGTACATTAACTAAATACACTAACTGGGGTCCTCAGTTAAGGATAAATTTGAATCGCAGCTTCAGTTAACGTGAAAATTAATATGAAACAGGCCTCTTTCACCACCGTTAAATACGTTAAATGAGGTTGCGATTCAAATTTATCCTTAACTGAGGACCTCAGTTAGGACTTAACGGAGATTGCAAGCTTTGTGAATACGGCGGAATATGTCCTACTAATAAATGATTCGAATAATTTGAATTAATTTGGCTGTATTTTTAATTTATACTGGTGGTATGTATTACAAACAGTCATTTATGTTTCAGGATGGCATCTAAAATAATTCAGAAGACAGAAAAATGGTGTTCTTGAACATACTTATCGCCAAAATTGATGCAGCCCACACCACGTTTAAAGAAAACTGTCAGCAACAGGGGAAGATAGTTCACCCGATTTATGATTTACCATCTTCATCTCATCAGCAAGATTTAGACACTTCGATCAAAATAATAGAAGCAACAGATAAAATGAAGAAAAATATACCGTTGAGCAGTAAAAATGAATCAAAGATAGCGCCAAAGAATACAACACGAGAGAAAAGAAAAGTCTCAAAAATTACAGAATAAACTGCGGAAAGTTTTAATAAGATTAATGAGTAAAACAATGATAGCATGTACATATTATGAAAGTCCAGATCCTTTCCGAAAGAAAAATGATTCAGATGGTTTATTGTCCGAAGATTTTCATGGCGAGAAATCAAATCAAATCAAATTTATTGTTGTAACACATATTGTACATTTCGTTTATAATAAATACTGTCAATTAAACCATTGGCTTGTGCCTGACAGAAATATTTGAACTATTATACAGAGTGAGTCTTCAAGTAGTATATACATTAATTTTAACCATGGATTCTTCTCATCAAATGAGACACATTTTTCATTTACCATTTTTCCAGATTCGGCACAGGTAAAATGTGCTAAGCCGCCCCTGCACTGTCAATAAATGTTGAATAAATAAACACTTACTGGATTCAATATCCCATAATTATCTGAAAGTTTTGTCATCTAATGCTCGAAATTCGATTAAATTGTTTGAAAAAACTTATTTACTCACTCAAGTCTTATGAAGTGGATTTTAATAATCTTAGAGCTGCATTTTTGAGCAAAACTCTTCCTGCATATTAGAACACTGAATCAAAGTTGATTTTCATCAAATATCCATTATAATATTATCCACAGTATCATCATAGCCTATTCTGACATTCATTAAATATTTTAATTCGCATCATATAAATTAATACAATACCTACAATATAATATCCAACCACAACAACAACCATTATTATAAATTCTAACAGTCTATGACGGACTCTAACGGGCCTAGAACTTTCAAATCACGTACTTTGTGTACTACTTCACTCTATAACAGATGGTGCCACTAGAGTCGATTTCTAAGATTCTGACAAGCGAGTAAATGAAAACAGATAAGCGACAAAGTTCACTTTCCACCGCTGCTAGTTCGTAAATCCAAATTAAAAGAATATAATGAAGCAGTTTATTGAAAAATCAATTCATTTTTTGATTAATCAGAAATCTGTTCGAACATTATGTAAACCCCATTTGTTTGGAACTGAAATTTCATCTTGCCAAGACACAATGAGGTAAAATAAGGGATTTATCAGTAAAGGAGTTTCATTGGAACACTTTGAATGGAACTGTTAATGAAGAAATCTGTGAAATCATTATTTTTCCGTTACAAAAGATGACATCCAATGTCACTAGAATAGTAGCATTTAATTTATGTATTTTGAAATACATTGAATAATACAGAATTTTCTGTAATACCTCTACATTATATCTTTCGATATCATATTATTATTCAAATGTATTAATGACCTTTATCATGTACGGCTCATTTAAATTGAGCATTTAACTTATTATTTTCGATGTATAATCTGAAATTTCATCGAAAAATTCTCATATATACAGCATTTTTTCAGTCACCCAATAACCCTTGACAACTTGATTAGATTGCAAAATATATTTGATTCGATAGCTATTATTCAGAACTAAGTATACTGATGAAATATCAAAAAATCATACATTCAATTTATAAACTAACCAAAAAGAGGGTGGTGTACTACGTTTCAATCTTTTCTTTAATATATATTCGGTAGAAAAATGTTTTGAACAAACAAATGTTCTAATTTTCAATACCCTACCTCTACCACACGCCAGTTGCCATTCTTGTCGAGTAACAATATCCTTGAAACAAATAATATAGTAGAATAAGAGCGCCAAAAAGAATGACGCTTTAGGAAAGCTATTCATCATTCATAATGCTCTGAACTTTGTTCTGTACTAGTTCTTTCATCGTTGACAAATAATATTGTTAGTTTTCATAACATATCATTTCATTCCTTCTCAATATAAAGCTGAATTCCATATTGAATATAATTATTAATTAATAGAGTTATACCTTAATGTTTCAACTGTTAAAATGGTTTATATTCATCTTACGGCATGTATGAACTATGAAACAAGTCTAAGCGTTCTCCTATGCTGATTTATTAACAACGGTATCAGTGATCTTTCAATATTATTAATATTATAATTGATACCTATCTTGATACTAGATGATCCGGTAAGAATAATCAATGAGTGCCTTCACCATGTATTCTATGCATCTATGTCTTACTGATTTAATATAGTTTTGGGGACCAAATCATGAAAAAGCGAGCAAACGCTGACAGACTATTTATCAGAGGTTGACACCGATTTGCTCAAATAACATCTCAAAAACAATTTCGAATCACTGGATCTTGGTGTCGTAAACTTTGTTAACCCCGAAATATCCATCACCGATCATAAAACGCAAGTCATCTCCATCGAAGCTTACATCCTGTGATTGATGCGTGATACGGTTCTGTTTGATTCCAATCACCGGAAAAAATCGTTATGCTCGAGGCCAATTATTGTATGAATGGAAGTTCTTGTTACGAGGTGTAACAGGTGGTACACTCCATATTCTTATCTAAAGAATGTACACTCGGAATACCTGATTTCCCTCTTCTGATTACAAATTTTCTCGTTATCGCAGACGAAGCTTTTCGAGTGAATTCTCAGCGAGACATTGAGAATTTCAAATTCTCTGGGTACCTACTAATCGTTAGAGCCTAATTTCCACACAGTTTGTCTAAGGACCTGGTATGAGCGCTCGAAAAATAGTTGTGAGAGAAAAATCTATTTAGATTATTAACTTTGTGGAAAAGTTTTTCCATTCCATTTTTTAGACTTTTCAAGAGCTTTTCTACTATGGTAAGTCATCTGCGTATGTATTCTCAACTATACCTCTTCATCATTAAATGGTTCCTTTCTGGGTTTTCTCTCCCAAACTCTAAAAAATATCTAAAAAATAAAAAAGTGGCTCCTATGGACAGGAGCTACGGCGTTCATGTTCAAAGTTTGACAAATCATATCTCCGAATGTATTGGTTTCTCAAAGTTGGAAATGATATCAACGGATTCTTATGATATATATATATATATATATTCTTTTGAACTTGAACATTACAATTTGTTTTTTATCTAACAATAAAGCATGTGTATGGAAAGAGTGTTAGCAGAGGTTAGTGTAACGGGGTACTATATAATTTGATATATGATACTAGAGCTTAGGGAAAAAACGTCAGCCTAAAAACCCTATCTCACCGTTAGTGTTGTGATTTATGAAAATTGAAATTGTTAACAAAATATGCTGAAATATTAAATATTTAAGGGCATCTTTTTCTTTATTATCGCTTCTTACTTCAACAAGCAGAGAAGATTCGCCAAGGTACCCGAAACCCAATCTGGAAAAGGAAAAGACAAAGGGAGAAAACAAACAAATTAAAAATGGAATATTCTATATTTCATTAAATAGATTTGAAACTCGCTGCCTATACTAAAAAAGATTCAGAAACATTATGAATAGCCCTAAAACCATCTTTGAATCTATATATGATAGAACTTCATCATAAAATAGATTAATTTAAATATCATAAAAGAAATTAAATCCAACAAGAGTGCCAAGAATTATTAATCCGGAAGCACCAGACCTATTCTACTCAATAACGAACATATCCGAGATATTCATTCCTCAAATCTACTATGAAAATTATATTATATCAATTGATTTTTAGCCAATATTACAGTTTGTTTTTACTGGAGATATTCTGAACCCAATTTGATTAACTTACCAAAATTGATATTTCCATCATCATATGCATTATCCATGCAAGAGGTATCTACGATAGCTGAGGTTATTTCATTGGTCATTTTGCTTCAATCATACTTTGTTTGACATGTCTCTTATCTGCAGATGAGATGATGTCGATGATGAAAATTCATAGAAATGGACGTTAGTTTTCGATACAGCATTCTGTGAAATCATAGAGTTACGATTTAACATTGAAATTTTGAAAAAACATATCTTCGAAAGTAATAATTTGATAGAGTTGAAAATTATATCAAAGGATTCTAATGATGAAACTGCATCTTAAAAAGAGTTGAATTCAAAATTTGTAATGTGAAAAAAAATAGTACTGACGATATTACATTCTATAGCTAGCCGAAGTTAAATTTGACAAGGCTCGATGACAAATAACTTCAAACGTCTGCAGTTGATGTTCAGTACCCCGGTAGTTCAATGAAATGAAATATATGAGGATATTCCCCGGAAAGGTGAGTAGTTATTGCTTCTGATTTAACAAAAAAATTGTAGCCATGTTTGAGTTCACAACCTGGATGGGTGACTGCTCTGGCTATGAATTTGATCAAGCGTGCCAAAGCAGACTTACCTCAAGTCGGTGCTTCTCCAACTTTTTCAGGAATCATTTTATTTTCTGATTCGTTCATAAACCCGATAGTTTAACGCGACACAAAGGAAATACTAACCATAATTTTTTATATAATTAAACCTCGTTCGTAGGCGAACAGAAGCCACATCATTCATTAAGAGAATTAACACCGTAGAAACCGTGGAAATCCCGGGTCGGCATCAATCAGTAGGTATCAAACGGGCAAAAACAAATATCAATTCACCACAAATCTCATTCCGAAATGATTTTATAATGATACGCTCTGAAGCCTCGGTCGCTCAGTAATGAATTTTTAATAAATACTGTATATCCGGTTCTTCTTGTCTGAAACTGTTCACAATTTTGAAAGATTTATGCTTCATGCTTGATTTAGTGCTCATCGATATCTTATGACTCTATATTATATTAAGTTTGCTTTGTTGTGCCGCTCGCAGTCTGCTATGATGAACCGCATAAACTTCTTTCTGGAAAACTTTGAGAGAGCAGATGCGCCTGAAAAAGATGCTGCAATTGTGATTGATGTTTCCTTCTAATGAATGAAAAGTTAATAATTATATAGGTACTCTATTAAATTTTTTTCGTGACCGTAAGGATTCCATCCCACATGAATATGAAGATGACAACTTATGAAAAATGACTAGGAATAAATTTCAACATATTTCTCGATTTCTATTTGATAGCCTTAGGTTGTAAAACTTACATATTTCTCTTCAAACAAACGAAAAAATTCAGGTATATGATTTATACTCATTCAATGAATATTGCGAGGCATTTCGTAGACACAGTGATTTCTCCAGAAAACATTCGCGCACACCTTTGCAGGTAAAGCGACTATTGCAACATGTGCTCAGGAACCTGCAACCGTTTCCTCTATTGAGGGATATATTCTAGTTTAAGTTCTTTGTGGACTGAAATGAACACTACACTAGTAACTACACCCTTATTCACTACAAATTTTCTTCTGAGACGAAGCATTACTTAAGCATGCTATGAATTTCTACACTGAAGTATGGGTTGACATTATACCCTAAAGCAGCCCATACACGCTCAATATTATTGTGCAATGTGTATGGCACAATATATTGACGTTGGCCCCTAGACGGTCCATATTATTGTACAATATGTTGGTTCCTGCAAAAATATAGTATCGGGTGGAGGCGATATTGATGGATGAGCAATATATTGCGCTAATGCGCAAGCTTTCAATATTGCCCATTCACGATCAATTAAATTGCACAAACCAAAATATTGTACAATAATATTGAGCGAGTATGGGCTGCATTAGTCATACATCGATGAGTGAGAACAATCAGTTGTTAACAGGGATTCAATCATTCTTGAGTGAAATATTCTTTTTGCGCGCGTGTTCCGCAAGGAACAGCGTGCTATCATTTCGTCACAATGTCTGTATTTTTCGAATTTTTTTTCGAAAATGGTCTCAAACGATTGGGTTCGACTCCCTGATGAAGAATTCGAGGTCAAATTCAATTCTGTCCGTCCGGTCCGGCCGGTCCGGCCGGCCGGTCCGGCCGTTAGCACGATAACTCTCGAACGGAACGACTTAGAGCGTTGAAATTTGCAGGGTAGTTTCGTAGCGTAAATATCTCGGACAAGTTCGTTAACGGGCAAAATCGACCAAGCGGTTTCGGAGTTAAGGCCGTTTTCAATAAAAACGTTTTTTATGAATATTTCTGGAACCGATCACTCGATCTTTTTGAAATTTGGCATCAGATTGTTCTTTTAAAACCTCATAATATCGACTCAGCACTCCCAACATAACCCATCCAACCCAAAAACAGTCACTTCTCTTCTGCGCTTGCGCAATCTACTGGCGGCTAAAAGTCCTCTCAAAATAACACACCTTACAAAAAACTCCGATTCTCCAACACTAGTGGTTCGGAAGATATCACATCTTTAATCTACGCATGCGCAGACCCTCATCAGGGATCTGAATTCTATGGAGGAATAGCATCCGCCACCCCAAAACCCCAATCCTCTCTGACGAAAACTACAGCAGTTAAAGGACTTCTCATCTGCGCATGCGCAATACGGAAAATGTCTGGAAAGGGCAGCATGAACCTCAAAAACATATGTTTCGGCATTAAAAGCAAAATATTCCGCAAAATAGTAGTAATTTTTTTATTTTTTTCATGTCACGTGATCTTCACGAAATTTTGCAAAAGTGTTTGCTTTGGTCTTTTGCATCTAACTACTGAGTTTCAATTTAATCAGATCAGTATTTTTCGAGATATCGTGAAAACAAAATTTTCAAATTTTCAAAATTTTTTTTTGCCACTTTAGGGCCGTCCGTTCAACACAAAACTTCGCAGGCATATAAAGGTCATGATTCTACAATCTGATGCCAAATTTCAAAAAGATCGAGTGATCGGTTCCGGAAATATTCATAAAAAACGTTTTTACTAAAAACGGCCTTAACTCCGAAACCGCTCGGTCGATTTCGCCCGTTAACGAACTTGTCCGAGATATTTACGCTACGAAACTACCCTGCAAATTTCAACGCTCTAAGTCATTTCGTTCGAGAGTTATCGTGCTAACGGCCGGACCGGCCGGCCGGACCGGACGGACAGAATTGAATTTGACCTCGAATTCTTCATCAGGGAGTCGAACCCAATCGTTTGAGACCATTTGTGTTGAACGGACGGCCCTAAAGTGGCAAAAAAAATTTTTGAAAATTTGAAAATTTTGTTTTCACGATAACTCGAAAAATACTGATCTGATTAAATTGAAACTCAGTAGTTAGATGCAAAAGACCAAAGCAAACACTTTTGCAAAATTTCGTGAAGATCACGTGACATGAAAAAAATAAAAAAATTACTACTATTTTGCGGAATACTTTGCTTTTAATGCCGAAACATATGTTTTTGAGGTTCATGCTGCCCTTTCCGGGCATTTTCCGTATTGCGCATGCGCAGATGAGAAGTCCTTTAACTGCTGTAGTTTTCGTCAGAGAGGATTGGAGTTTTGGGGTGGCGGATGCTATTCCTCCATAGAATTCAGATCCCTGATGAGGGTCTGCGCATGCGTAGATTAAAGATGCGATATCTTCCGAACCACTAGTGTTGGAGAATCGGAGTTTTTTGTAAGGTGTGTTATTTTGAGAGGACTTTTAGCCGCCAGTAGATTGCGCATGCGCAGAAGAGAAGTGACTATTTTTGGGTTGGATGGGTTATGTTGGGAGTGCTGAGTCGATATTATGAGGTTTTGAAAGAATATTCATAGCAATTCAGTGCAAGGACAAGTCAGTTTGGGGGATGTAGCGTTGTTTCCGAGTTAAAGTGTCCGTACCGTGGCCCTGGGGCTAATTTTGAAATTGATGTTACCCCTTACAGGCATTTTTCGTTATGCGCATGAGCAGACCATCAGTGATTTAACTGGTGGTGTTTTCATCAGAGAGGATTAGGGTTTTGGGGTGGCGGATGCTATTCCTCTATAGAATCCCTCGTTGAGGGACTGCGTATGCGTGGATTAAAGATGTGATATCTCCTGAACCACTAGTGTTGGAGAATCGGAGTTTTTTGTAAGGTGTGTTATTTTGAGAGGACTTTTAGCCGCGAGTAGATTGCGCATGCGCAGAAGGGAAGTGACTGTTTTTGGGTTGGATGGGTTATGTTGGGAGGGCTGAGTCGATATTATGAGGTTTTAAAAGAATATTCATAGCAATTCAGTGCAAGGACAAGTCAGTTTGGGGGATGTAGCGTTGTTTCCGAGTTAAAGTGTCCGTACCGTGGCCCTGGGGCTAATTTTGAAATTGATGTTACCGCTTACAGGCATTTTTCGTTATGCGCATGAGCAGATCATCAGTGATTTAACTGGTGGTGTTTTCGTCTGAGATGATTAGGGTTTTGGGGTGGTGGATGCTATTCCTCCATAGAATCCCCTGTTGAGGGTCTGCGCATGCGTGGATTAAAGATGTGATATCTCCTGAACCACTAGTGTTGGAGAATCGGAGTTTTTTGTAAGGTGTGTTATTTTGAGAGGACTTTTAGCCGCGAGTAGATTGCGCATGCGCAGAAGAGAAGTGACTGTTTTTGGGTTGGATGGGTTATGTTGGGAGTGCTGAGTCGATATTATGAGGTTTTAAAAGAATATTCATAGCAATTCAGTGCAAGGACAAGTCAGTTTGGGGGATGTAGCGTTGTTTCCGAGTTAAAGTGTCCGTACCGTGGCCCTGGGGCTAATTTTGAAATTGATGTTACCCCTTACAGGCATTTTTCGTTATGCGCATGAGCAGACCATCAGTAATTTAACTGGTGGTGTTTTCGTCAGAGAGGATTAGGGTTTTGGGGTGGCGGATGCTATTCCTCTATAGAATCCCCTGTTGAGGGTCTGCGCATGCGTGGATTAAAGATGTGATATCTCCTGAACCACTAGTGTTGGAGAATCGGAGTTTTTTGTAAGGTGTGTTATTTTGAGAGGACTTTTAGCCGCGAGTAGATTGCGCATGCGCAGAAGAGAAGTGACTGTTTTTGGGTTGGATGGGTTATGTTGGGAGTGCTGAGACGATATTATGAGGTTTTAAAAGAATATTCATAGCAATTCAGTGCAAGGACAAGTCAGTTTGGGGGCTGTAGCGTTGTTTCAGAGTTAAAGTGTCCGTACCGTGGCCCTGGGGCTAATTTCGAAATGGATGTAACCCCTTACGGGCATTTTTCGTTATGCGCATGAGCAGACCATCAGTGATTTAACTGGTGGTGCTTTCGTCAGAGAGGATTGGGGTTTTGGGGTGGCGGGTACTTTTCCGCTATAGAATCCCCTGGTGAGGGTCTGCGCATGCGTGGATTCAAGAAGCGATATCTCCTGAACCACTAGTGTTGGAGAATCGGAGTTTTTTGTGAGGTGTGTAATTTTGGGAGGACTTGCAGCCACGAGTATACTGCGCTTGCGCAGACGAGAAGTGAATGGTTTTGGGTTGTTTGGGTTATGTTGGGAGTAATGAGCCGATATTGTGAGGTTTTAAAAGAATATTCATGTCAATTCAGTGCACGGACACAAGTCAGTTTGGGGGAAATAGCGTTATTTCCGATTTGAATGGTCTGTATGGTGGCCCTGAGGCGAATTTATAAATAACTATATTCGGTAGATCTATATTAAAATGCGTTCGGATTTGGAGAAGATGCAATTTCGTCCCTAACGGAGGACCCACAACCGAATTTTTTTCTGATCTACGGTAAAACTAACAGCCAAACTGTATTGATAGCTATATTTGTTAAAGGAACTTGAAAAAAAAAAAAAGCACTGACGTGAAGTCAGTACTCTTTGGCGCGCGTGTTCACGGTGGCTAATTTGAATTGAATGATTCAAAAATTAACAGTGCTGTATCTAAGCTGCCATCAGGATAGAGTAACAAAGTTGGAAAAGAACACAAGTGACTCTCCTTAGTCGCACAAGCTCCTAGAAGATTTGGGAGGGTCAGTATAATCCTAATCATGTTCGAGCTTGTTCGACTAAGGAGAGTCACTTGTGTTCTTTTCCAACTTTGTTACTCTATCCTGATGGCAGCTTAGATACAGCACTGTTAATTTTTGAATCATTCAATTCAAATTAGCCATCGTGAACACGCGCGCCAAAGAGTACTGACTTCACGTCAGTGCTTTTTTTTTTGTTATACATTTCGATCCCTTCAAATGTCCCTAAGTACAATTTATTGGAATTCTTCAACTATTTGACGGAATTTTCTGGAATTGAGTGGCCAGTTGTTTAAACGTGATTTGCATCAGCAGATTTGAATTGGTGAGTTTTCCTGAAAATATCAAAACTGATTGAATTTTAGTTATCTCTAGATCATTTTAAATCTGGGAATGGCAAATAACCATCCTTTTCCATTTCGAAGGTGTTCTAAATAGATGGGTATTCTCTGTTTAAGATACTGGTAAATTCGTTATATCAAATTTTAATCCAAAATTCCAAAGATTTCTGTTAATAGGAATAATCGGCCAAACGATTTTGGAGTTGTACGCGTATGAAATTTTGTTGCTATTCTCAATAACTCAAAAAATACAGATTCGCTCCAATTCAAACATTGTAATTAGTTGTAGAATATCGACGCGCAAACTTTTGCGAAATTACGAAAGAATCATATAACTACAAAATTCGAAAAAAATCATTGGAAAAAAGTATGTCCCTCAGAAACTGTCCGTCCAATATCGTGCCTTCAAAACCTAACTTTACAGCCAAATATGAACACGAAGGGATCAACATTGTTGGACATATTGAAAAAAGAAACTGCAAGCTGAGCAGCCCTGGGTGAGTTCACTTGCTGGATGGGTGACCGTTACCACTATAACTAATGAAGAGAAAGAGATAGGGAGTTGCAACTTTTAGGGTAGGTCTTGCATCTGAATGGGACAGTTAAGTTCGTTAATTCGCTGGATTGGCCAAACGGTTTCGGAGTTAAATCCATCTTAAATATTTTTGATTTCCTCAATAATTCGAAATATACAAATCTGATCCAATTAAAACTTTGTAATTACTTGTACAATGCTGACGCACTAATTTTTTAAAATTTCGTGAAATCGTGTCACTATAAGAAAAATGAAAAAAAAAATTGATTCAAGCCCTGTGGACAGGAGCTTTGGCGCTCTTGTTCATACTTTGACAAATTATATCTCCGAAAGTATTGGTTTCTCAGAGTTGGGAATGATATTAATGGAATCTTATGATAGAACTGCATCACCAAATAAAATAAATTAAATAAGAATCCATTGATATAATTTCCAACTCGGAGAAACCAATACTTTCGGAGTTATGATTTGTCAAAGTTTGAACAAGAGCGCCAAAGCTCCTCTCCACAGGGTTTTCCCACATTTTCAATTTGGTTTCTTTGCGTCAATTCTCAAGAATTTTCGTAATTGAATTGAAAACGTAGGTCTATGACTCATCTCATGTTGCATTTATATACATCAGGAAATTATGATTACAGTATTCTATAGAATTGAGAATAATTATTGAAATTTTGAAAAATCATATCTCCAAAAGTATTAGCTTGTTAGAGTTGAGAACGTCATTAATGGATTCTTATGATGAAACTGCGCCTTAAAAGAAATTTAATGTATAATTTGTAATGTAAAAAAATTATTTTTTTTTTACTTCGAAACCACCTGGCCGATTTCGCCCAATAACGAACTTAACCGAGATATTCATCTCCTTAACCTACTGTGAAAATTTCAACTGTCTAGCTCATTCTGCTCGAGAGTTTTCAGCCATTTTCAGCCATTTTCAGCCAAAAATTCCAAAATTACAGACATTTGGGCAAATTGAAAAGCACTCTTTTCCGAGGAACAGGAGCGCCAAATATGGGATCCCTTCTTAAATTTTTTCGCAAACGTTCATTTATATCTACCCTTCATATTTCTCTGCAAGCTACCAATAATTGTCACTTCCGGTGGGGCACCCTGTATAGTTTAGTGAAATCGGAAACCCGCTAATAGCAGATAAGCCAACGTTCGAGCTGGACAACATGAGAACGGTTGCCTGGACTGCTATTAAAATAAAAAAGTTTCCTTCGAGCCGGATTTGAACCAGCGACCTATGGATGCCTACATGTACCAATCCTCTACAGTCCACCGCTCTACCAACTGAGCTATCGAAGGTTGTTGAAGAGTAAAGAATTTTTCTATATTAGAAGTGATTAACTAGGTCGATATCATAAGAAGTTAAACGTTCACCCAGATTGCAGGTTCGCAGAATGAACATGGAACGATATACCTCTCACTTTCTCGAACTCCACATGCAGATTTTGTGATCTGAGACATCTAATATGCAACATACCCAGAACACTTAACGTAGCAATTTTGCCTTTAGATACGAACGCATCCTATAGTTTTCCCATGATCTGTCAACATTAAGTGAAGGTTAACCTTTTTGGCGCTTTTGTTCCTCGGATCAGAGTGATATCAATATGCCCAAATGTCACATGTCTGTAATATTTTAATTTTTGGATGAAAAGGGTTTCAAACGATTTGGTTCGACTGACTGGTTCGATCAAGAATACATTTGGAGATATGATTTTTCCACTTCAATTCGTAACTCGTTATATAAAATACCTCCTGTTCTAGAAAACAAAGAATAATTGAATGCAGAATGACCAATGAAATAACCTCAGCTATGGTAGAATTATGAGGATTATAGGGTATTATAATTTTTGAGTGATAATAATGCCCTTGGATAATCCATATGATGATGGAAATATATATCTACTTTGGTAAATTAATCGAATTGGGCTCGAAATATCTCCAGTAAAAACAAAACTGGAATATTGTCTAAGTTTCGAATTAATAATTTTTGGCACTCTTGTTCCTCGGAATAGAGTGCTTATCAATTTGCACAAATGTCTGTAATTTTCGAATTTTTGGCTGAAAATGGTCTCCAACGATTTGGTTTGACTCAATGATCAAGAATCCGTGGTCGAAATCGATTCTGTCCGGCCGGCCGGCCATCCGTTCACACGATAACTCTCGAACGAAAGGAGTTAGAGGATTGAAATTTGGAGGGTAGGCTGTTTTTAGTAAAAACATTTTTTATGGATATTTCCGAAACCGATCACGCGATCTATCTGAAATTTAGCATCAGATTGTACAATAATGACCTTTATACGCATGTGAAGTTTTGTATTGATTGAATTGCCGTAAAATGTCAAAAAACAAATTTTTTAATTTTAATTTTTTTTTACAATAACTCTCGAGCAGAATGAGCTAGGCAGTTGAAATTTTCAGAGTAGGTTTAAGAGATGAATGTCTCGGTTAAGTTCGTTATTGGGCAAAATAGGTTAGATGGTTTCGGAGTAACGAAAAAAAATTTTTTTTCATCTTACAAATTTCAAATTCAATTTTTTTCAATATGCAGTTTCTCCTTAAAAATCCATTGATATCATTTTCAACTCTAACAAGCTAATACTTTCGGAGATATGATTTTTCAAAATTTCAATAATGAATCGTTCTTCTATGTTTCACAGAATGCTATAATTATTCTATCTATGAATTATTATATGATCTGTGTTCATACTCGTACATGTCATCCTGTTCTATAAGAGATTGATTTCTTCCATGGTCCTCATTCTCAGATTGCTCATTTAATCTTGATAAATAACAACAAATCTTGTCAAATTTTGAATAAAAGCGCCAAAGCTCCTGTCCACAGGGCTTGAAACAATTTTTTTTTTAATTTAATTTTTTTATGATAGAAGCATCACAAGAATCTTTTGATATCAGTATAATAATAATAATAATACTAATATAATTCCCAACTCTGAGAAACCAATACTTTCGGAGATATGATTCGTCAAAGTTTGAACAAGAGTGCCAAAGCTCCACAGGGCTCCACAGGGCTTTCCCACATTTTTATTTATACATTATTAGACAGCAAACCGACACGTGTTTTTAAAGATTCCATTACAACCACAAAAAATCCTTGAAAAGTACTGACGTCAAGTCAATTTGAGCTTTTGAGTATTTGTGTCTCAGAGTTGGGAATGATATCAATGGATTGTCGTGATAGAACTGGATCATAAAATAAAATAATATTAATCCATCGATATCATTCTCAACTCTGAGAAACCAATACTTTCGAAGTTATTTTTTGATAGACACATTTTGGAGCTCTTCTTTTAATTTAGTGTCTTTTATGATGCAGTTCTATATTTTAAGAATCCATTGATCATTCCCAACTCTGAGACACAAATACTCTCGTAGATATGATTTGTCAAAGTTTGAACAAGAGCGCCAAAGCTCCTGTCCACAGGGCTTTCCCACTTTTTTTTCTATGTATCAGATCCTCACGAAATTTCACAAAATTTTTTTCAATTTCTGATAATATGATTGAACCTACCTGCAAATTCTAACACTCCTAAATCTTTGTAGATACCTATAATTTGAAATAATTCCTACGGTTCATTTTAATTCACCCTCTTTTTGAAAATATTAAGTGACGGAGACGAAGTTTAAGAACTGTACAAATGTATATCAACTAATATACCTGTATGTTTTCCTTTAATTATTTCCACCATGTCCATTTTCATTTAAATTCTACAAAATTTTGAGATCGGGTTTAAACTTAAGTCCTACTTATGAAAAATGGATTGAATAATAATTGGAATTAGATTCATTGCATCAGAAAAATGATAATTTATAATAAATTTTAATTTTTCCAATTATTCATCAAATTGTCCCCAATTTATCTCAACCAAATGCTTATTCGAAGGGTATCAGGATATCCTTAACATGTTAAGGATATCCTGATCCCCTTCGAATAATCTTCGAAAATTTTTGGAGAGAAAACCCAGAAAGGAATTATTTAGCAAAGTTTGTGTTGTCTTCATCAGAACGAGAAGTTATCAGCCGATTTGTCATATCGGCATAACAACTGACGACTGTGACTCCTCCACCCACATAGGATGGATTAAACATATTTCCAATGGGATCGTTTTGCAGTCACCCTGGAAATCATTTCCCGATTGAATCAAGAAGGTAAGGTACGGAATTTGATACAAAACAGTCATTTCCCAGGTCGCCTAGCTTGTGGCTTGAGTTTAGAATTTCTAATATACAGCTCAGCTTGATGTTGCTCATATGTTTATTCATTAAAAGGAGTTAGTTAAGCTAGACAAACTGCTCCCAGAGCGGAATATATTGAACATAATAGAGGTAGAGAAGCAGGAAAGCGTACGGAGGACCTTGTTAGATGAAGAGGCAAAACAAGCTACTGGTAGCAGCCCGAACAGCGTGGAGATATTGACGGTATTTGCATATATACCTCAGTTCCAACGTTTATACGCAGTCTTCCACGAGTTAGGAGTTCCAAAACGCATTGAATATGTCAACTTCATCACATTTATTATCTCGATGAGGAATAGTGATTTGGAAGGGGTTATCATTGAAATTGAGAAACATAGAAGGGTGGGCATAACCAACAATAAAGAACAGAACACCAAGACAGATCACACCTTCAGTTCAAGAACATTAGTGAATAATATATAATATCTAGGTTCGACTTGAGAAACTCAAATGAACCATGACTTTGGGAATTTCAGCGACATGTTCTGTGAGAAGAGAGGTACAAGAAAAAAATGTATTTTAAGAGATAATAGAAATACTCCATTCACTTTTATAAAGTCTCCCGGTTGGCCATGATTTAGGTCTATCACGTTTTTGTAACTAAAATTGAGGCAGGTTGGCATTCCTGAAATAATGTCAAAACAATTTCCGAGAAGTTGCCAATTTCTACTCTTAACATAAGCTTCCATCTTAGACAAGGTATTATCACAGACCATTATCTTCTAATAATTAAGAATAAGAACTCTTCGCTTTGAAGCTGAAAATGCCGAAAGTAGTTTTGAAGTAGCAGAGACAAAGTAGGTATCTGGAAGTGCTATACAGAACTGAAATCCAATAGGAAAACTTCATTCTGTTTTAGGACATGTTGAACTGAAATTACTTAGTTTCCTATCACTATATTTTATTATGGTTTATCACTGACTCGGGTTTCGTAGAACTACTACATTTTGAAACTGATGTATTTCAAGTCGTGCAACAAGGTATCTAAATGTCTTCTGTAGGCTTATTTCTTGAGAATTTCGAAACGTGGGGAATTCCATAGGTACGTCTGTTCCTTTAGTAGTTTTCCTGATCGGGTTATTCGGGTACTTTTATTCTTTTTTTCAAATGAACTATCACAAAATAACGGACTACTCTATCCATTATTTTTCATTTAAATTTCAACACTTGATTCTTGATTTACGTACAAGAAAATAGTATAACTGAATCTTCCAACCAGTTTATATACGTGAAATATTTCCACTAACAACAGAGGAAGAATTTTCTTCAAGAGGCGCCAGGTCTTTGGAATTATCGAATTCACATAATATCCTCTCAAATTCACTATTTTTCCGGAGTAAATTCACATTGTGAAAAATACGTAGGGCTTCACGCGAGAGCGAGATTTTTCTCGTCTCGTCTCGTAAATGCGAGACGAGACGAAACGAGACGTTTTCAAAAATATTATAGGCGATACCGTGACCTCATACAGCGCAACACGAGAGTCTCGTTTTTGGTCTTGTTAAATTTTTTGTATGAAGTTTTATATACGATTCTACTTTTTTCAACACCCACAGAAAATAATTGAATATGAAGAGTTTCCACTATAATTACTAATGTATTTTGTCTATATATGCATCGATCGTGCTCGGAAACACGATTTTTTAGAAGATTATTAATTCGTTATGACCTTGCGATAATTGAGATTATTTTTCAAGAAAAAATAGAATTCACAACCATAAAAACGGATGCCATTATGCATTCAATACTTAACGGACAACTTTTATTGCCCCTAAATCCCAATGCTTTGAAAATGTCGTCTCTATCTGAACATCTGGAGAAATTTATTCTCTTGTGCTCCTTGTAGTGAAGATGTGAACAATTATTGTATACTTGTACTTCTGTGGAACTACGTATAATAAAACTGGTAAAGAAATGAAGCTATTCAATGTTTCGAAAAGTGTTATGAGGAATATGCCAAGAACACCCTCAATGATCTACCCACTGGGAAGGTTTTGCTTGAAAACTATACCAAATTGTTCAATTCTATTCAATAATGTTCGACATCCATAGCCTACTTAAAACATCAAAAAAACTTTCGAAATATTGGAAAGCTGAGTTTGAAAAATATTTGCTGTTAGAAAGAGCAAATAGATATCAAAATTTTATTTAAGAGTGGTGGAGAGTGATGAAAAAGTTCTTCCAACACTTTCTAAGATGACCGATGATTTATTAATGGCTACATCCGTACCTGTTGAAAGATTATTTTCCACAGCAGGTATGATCATGGTAAAAACACGTACCGGGTTTTTCACTATAATTTGACCCCCCCTTTAACTTTGTTACTAAAGGGGATACAAAAAAATGTTTCATACAAAAATTTCACGAAATCAACTGAGGTTTTTTAATATGACTTCACGAACTGAAATATATACAAGGTGGCCAACATATTGATGGCAACTTCATTTTTCAAATGGAACACCCTGCATATTTTCCCATATTTGGCTAGCTCTTTTTCCCCTGATTTCGAATATGTAACACATATTGATCTATGTCTTTTATTCTGAGTTATTCAGAGTTTCATATTTTGAGAACCACCTGGCAAGCTCTGTAATCATTTTTCAAGTGGCAGACTGCGTTTACTGAAAATGCCCATTTTTGGAGTTATGATAACGTCAATTGGAATATATTCAGGGTGAACACATATTGAATGCAACTACATTTTTTCAAAACAGGGTGTCTTGTCCTGTATATTCTTCCATCTTTTGATAAACTATTTCCTCCTGATCTCGAATATATATGCATATTTGGGCGTGTCTAGTCAATTTTCAGAGATTCAAAGTTTTGAAATGATGATACCGAATAAAAAAATATGTGAAATGCCTACGAAATTTTTATATTCAAACAATTTACTTAAAAGTATTATTTTAAAATGAATACTTAACAATTACTTAACCAATAAAAAATAATAAATTATGGTATTATGGTATGAATAACATCAACTAAAGAAATTGCTCGAAATGACCACCTTCATTCAATACACATTGTTCATATCGTTGTCTCAAGTTGTTAAGACTATTTTTGATTGCATTGTTATGGCTCTGATTCAAATCAGAAATTAAAGCTTCAATTTTGTTTTTAATCATCACAATATTATCATTATTGCTGAAGTATATTTTTTCCTTCAAGAACGGCCATAAAAACGTGTCCAACGGTGTTAAATCGGGACTATTTGGTGGCCATGAAATGGGTGCGCCATTACCAATCCAAAGATCAAATTGGCCACTTAAATGTTCACGAACTTCCAAAACGCTATGCGGGGGCGCTCCGTCCTGTTGCCAAATTATTTGATCTAATTCTTCAGCAGAAAACAGTCGCTCAAAAGCTCAGCTACCTCTGGCAATATATTTTCTAAATATGTTTAACGTGTTAATTTGTAGTCGAAAAATATAGGCCCCACAATTTTATCATACACAATGCCACACCAAACGTTAACAGATTTTCTTCCGGATTTTCTGATTTCAATAATTTTTCGTTGTCTTCAATTTTTGTTTTCCCAAGAATGTCTATTTTTTCTGTTGAATACACCTGCTGTGGAAATCGATGATTCATCCGTCCACATTATGAACCTGAATAAATTAGGGTCTTCACCCAGTCTTTGCAGCATACTCTGACAGTATTCTAAGCGTTTCCGCTTTTGGTCTTCTGTAAGGAGTTGTACTGGTAATCATTTGTATGGCCTATATTGGTTCTTTTTCAGGACTCTATAAATTCTGGAATAACTGATTTCCAGGTCACGCGACGCTTCCTTCAAACCATTTTCCGGAAATTCTATAACAATTTTATAATTTGTGAGGTTGTTTCGAATAGAATGTCAGCATTGAACAACAAACAATTAGAGTAACACTACCTTCAAAATAAAGTAATATGTCCAGTTCTTGATTTTCATTACTCGGGATGCAACGCCTCTTTCTTTCAAGAACTTTTTAAGTCCCTTGCACGGTTGTGAATATTGACAAATGTGTTTGCACTTGGAATTGTATTATTTGGATGCAACCTCATATATTTCCTCCTTGCTGCTTTCTTATTTTTATTATTCTTCACATACAGTGAAAATATTTAAAATTTTTCTACATTTCGTTTATATATCATAATATTTATTATCGTTATTTAGAATTAAGCGAGACGAGACGAGACAACTGATAACGAGACGAGAACGAGACTTAAACGACACTTAATTTTTTGGTAATTGGCGAGAGCGAGACGAGATTTTTAATACTCTCGCCTATTCTCGTCTCGTGTGAAGCCCTAAAAATACGTAATTACTACGACCTGTATGTATCATAGAAAGTACAACGTTGCGTAGTTATAGACAGTAAAATGACTATAACCTAACATTTTCAAAATATACACGGTGTAATGTGTCAAACTTTCATGGCCAACTGGGAGACTTTATAAAAGTGAATGGAGTATATATTGATAAATGGTTGATACTGTTGTTTATAAATCAACAAGTTCACAGCGTTCTACCAATAGGGTCTCGAAACGCGTCTGTTCTTGCACTAGCCAAATTAATTAAACCCCTGGGTGTTAAATTGATATGCGAATTCTAAGCATAAGTGTAAAAATCAAATGAACCCATTTCGAGACCCTACCGGCAAAACGCCCTGAACTTTAGATTTAGAAAGAATAGTGATATCAACATTGATGTGATATGTGAAAAGGAGAAATGCAGGGTTTTTTGGGTAAGTAAGTACATATAACTATCAGATTATAGATGGTTAGATGAGGAGAAAAACTGGGAAATAATCACTCAAGAAGCAGATAATTCACCAGGAAATTGTGACCAGAAAAAATGAACCAATCGAAACATCGAACTCGATAGGCAATGGGAGCATTTTATATTACATTATTTTTCGGCGGTCCTGTTCCCCGGAACAGAGTGCTTATCAATTTGGCCAAATGTTTGTAATTTTCGAAGAAAATTGTCTTAAGCGATTCTGTTCAACTCACTGATCAAGAATCCGTGGTCGAAATCGATTCTGTCTGGTCGGCCTTTGACACGATAACTCTCGTACCGATTGAGCTAGACAGTTGAAATTTTCAGAGTAGGTTTGGGAGAGAAATAAATCTCGATTATCTTCGTTATTGAGCAAAATCGGCCCGATAGTTTCGGAGTAACGAAAATATTTTTTTAAATTACAAAGTCCAAATTATTTTTTTTAATATGCAGTTTCATCATAAGATTCCATTGACGTCAGTTTCAACTCCAACAAGCTAATAATAAATCGTATAATTCTATATGATTTCACAGAATGCTGTAATCGAAAATTAACGTCCATATTTGTGTCTATGAATTTCATGATCTATGTTTATACATTTCATCTTATCTACCGATTGTTACGTTAATTATTAAGTTGGCAACACTTAATTCTTGTTAATCAATTATGTACGCATGCTCTGCGTAGCATATGCGAAGAAGGTCGATGGGCAGTCGATGTAGAGCAGGAGACTAATAAAGAGCTCGTTACTGAAGTCAGTTTAATTAAATAAGAAACTATAAAATAACATGGTGTCAGGTGTAAAACCGAAAAATATCAAGAATTAAATTTAAATTATCAAATATCAGTGAAGATTACACGAAAACCAATGAAAAAACAATATAATCCACCAAGATGAGTGATGATGAAGATAAAAACGTGCCGATAATGTCGAGGTTGAGCGAATCAAGAAAAGTAATGTCTTCGACAATTCCTTTCCTACAGATAGAGAGGGACAGGAACATGAAGAAAGCATGGGAAATATGGCTACAAAGATATGAAATTTATATTCTGGCCACCAATTTAGAATCAGAACCTGAAACCAGAAGGGTCGCAATTCTGCTGCATAATCTTGGACCTGATGGTCTAGAAATATTCAATTCCTTCAACTTGGATATGAAAACAGTCAAGCATGAGGAAGTTATAAAATTATTGACAAATTATTTCGTACCTAAGAAAAATTTAACCGTGAATAGACATAATTTTTTCTCCAGGAAACAATCAGCATCTGAAAATATCGATATGTTTCTTACGAGTCAAACGAATGTGAATTTGGAATTCTACGTGAATCTCTTATCAAGGATATTTTCATCTCGAATATGGACAACAGATACTCGAAGATAAGGGAACGTTTACTACAAGAGGATGTTGAATTGGATAAATCCGTTTCAATTGCAAGATCGATTATTGCATCCCAAGAAAACAACTCAATATTAGAAGAAAAACTTGCTTCGAATATTTTAAAGGTGTCCACACACCAGAGGAATCGCCAGTACTTCCCGACAAACGGAAGAAGATACAGATCCCCGAGCCCCTCTCAACGGAATCCCTGTGGTAGATGTGGAAGATTCCATGGACAACAATGCCCAGCTAAAGGAAGCAAATGCAGGTCATGTAATTTATACAATCATTTTGAACAATTCTGTTATTTCAAAAATTCTAATAATTCTAAGAACAAATCATACGAACTGAATAAATTAAACACAGTAATCAATAGAACTGAGAGTCTTGAAAATTCAAAAAATGATTACTTCATAGGAACTCTATCTTGTCAAAATAATCAAAAATTTGACTCAGATGAAAATTGGTGTATAGATTTAAAAATATATGGGAAAATAGTAAATTGTGTGATAGATACAGGAGCTAATGTTAATGTAATATCTAAGAGTACTTTCGAGAATATTAATTTGAAAGATATCGAAATTAATAAAGTAGACTTTAGGGTTAATGGACTAGGAGGTAATAAAATTCCTGTCTTGGGTAGATTTGATGCTATTTGTGAATACAATAATTCGAGAGTTAATTTATCTTTCGTCTTAGTTGATATTAATTGTAAAACTATTATTGGACTACCTACTTGTCAAAGTTTAAATTTAGTACAAAGGATTTTATACAGTCAATCTACTTCGAATATGAATTTATTACAATCATTTAATGACTTATTTCATGCTTGCCACAAATTTGTACGATTTTAACAAGACCAGAGTTTCAACCGAAAGTTGATGCCCCTCGTAAGATACCGTTTCAACTACGTGATGCATTGAAAAAGGAATTGGAAAGGATGGAGGCTCAGGGAGTGATAGAAAAGGTTACGAAACCTACTGAATGGGTAAATTCCATTGTATTAGTCAAAAAACCTGATAATACTTTAAGATTCTGCTTGGATCCAAGAAATCTGAATTCCGCTATTTTAAGATCTCACTTTCCTTTACCTAACTTAGATGAAATTAGGCACAAATTGAAGGATGCAACTATTTTTTCGCATCTTGATGCATATTCAGGATTTTGGATGTTAAGATTGGATGATAAAAGCTCAGATCTAACATGTTTCCAGACTTGTTTCGGTCGTTATAGATTTTTGCGTCTTCCTTATGGGATAACTTCTGCATCGGAAATATTTTTCAAGGTGATGATGGATATTTTTGGCGATATGCCAGGTGTACTAATTTTCATCGACGATATTTTAATTTATGGTAAGAACGAGGAAGAACATAATAACCGTCTTATGTTGGTTCTTCAACGCATGAAGGAAGTGAATTTGAAACTAAATAAGGATAAATGTAAATTTGGCCTTAAAAGAGTTACATTTTTGGGTCATGAATTCTCTGCGGCAGGTATACAACCAGATCATAATAAAATTAAAGCAATTTCAGAAATGCCAAGTCCACAAAACGTCAAAGACTTACAAAGATTCTTGGGTATGGTTAATTATTTGTCTTCTTTTATCAGTAATCTATCGGAAAAAACTAAACTCTTGAGAAATTTATTGAAAAAACAATCAGAATGGATTTGGGATGAGAATTATGAAGATGAATTCAATTCTTTGAAGAAATGTATAATTTCGGTGCCAGTTCTTGCTCATTACGATTCTAAAAAACCAATAACATTAGCAGTAGATGCTTCTCACTCTGCAGTAGGTGCTTTTATTGCACAAAACAAACACCCTTTAGCTTTTGCTTCGAAAACATTAACAGAAACACAACAGCGCTATGCACAAATAGAAAAAGAATTATATGCAATACTATTTGGCTGTCAAAAATTCCATCAGTATATATACGGCAGAACAATATTGGTGCATACCGATCACAAACCTCTCGTATCTCTTTTTAAGAAATCACTTAATGATATACCGCCAAGATTACAAAGATTCATGATGTCCTTAGAGATGTATGACTTAATGGTGGAATATGTACCAGGGAAGTATATGTACATTCCTGATACACTATCCAGAGCACCACTTCCATATACAGAGAGTATTGAAGTTGAAAATGAAATAAAGATGCAAGTCAATTTAGTAACATCAAATTTAGCAATGAGTGATGAAACTTTAAATAAAGTTCGGATTGCAAGCAAACAGGATCAAGAATTAAGTTTACTGAGGAATTATTATTCAGGAGGATGGCCGCAAAATAAGAATTCAGTGGATAACTTAATAAAACCCTATTGGTCTCTCCAGAGTCTAATATTCTCAAAAGGTGATCTGATATTTTATAATGATAAATTAATAGTTCCGAAGTCACTACGATCAGAAATTTTGAATAAAGCACATGAAAGTCATATGGGAATAGGGAAATCAAAAAGTCTATTGAAAAATATTGTTTATTGGCCCAATATCAATTCAGATATTAAAAACTTAATTGATGCTTGTGAAATTTGCAACAAATTTAAACCGATGAATGCTAGTGAACCATTAAAGCCATACTCGATATGCAAATATCTATGGCAACGTATTGGTATAGATTTTTTATACTTTGAAAAATTGCATTACCTAATAATTACAGATTATTATTCTAAATATATCGAAATTGCATTACTTCATTCAAATTGTACAGCAAAAAACGTCATATTACACTTGAAGAGTATTTTTGCGAGGCACGGTATTCCTCAGCAAATCGTGAGTGATAATGGTCCTCCCTTTGAGTCAATAGAGTTCAAGAATTTTACATACAGTTGGGAAATAGAACATATTACGTCCAGTCCCAATTATCCCCAGTCAAACGGTCAAGCCGAAAGTTCTGTAAAAATAATAAAAAATATGTTGAGAAAATGTCACGAGACAAATTCCGATCCTTACATTTCTCTGTTACATTATCGAAATACTTCCAAAGAAAATTTACCATCACCCGCTCAACTGTTGATGTCTCGACAACTCCGATGTACACTTCCAGTAACTGAAAATAAATTGATACCAAAATTAGTGAAATTTAAAGAATATAATATATGTATGAAAAATAATCAAATGAAAATGAGAAAATTTTATCACTGTAATAATAAACCTTTACCTGTATTAAAAATTGGTCAGAAAGTTTTCTTCAAGAAGTCGAGATCCTTGGATGCAGGCAATTGTAGATAAATCATTAGGTAACAGATCCTATATCGTGAAAACTAGTGAGGGTCGATATTTTCGTCGTAATAGAACTCATATTCGTGAATTTAATTCATCACCAATGACACGCTCTGAAAACGATTCAATATCAGTAAAACATGAGTCAACACAGCCTTTCACTTCTTTGAGCCAAGTGTTTCAGTTCAGAGTGAAAATTCTAAAAATTTTTTGAATAATGAATCTTCCACAAAAGAAAAGGGAGATGATAATGACTATATTATGAAATCTAAATTCGGAAGAATTTTGAAGAAACCTACAAGATTTGGCAATCCAAGTAGTAATTAATGAGATGAACTTTAAATTGTATTGGGATATTATATAATAATAATAATTAGATATAGAATTGTAAACACTTAGAATAGGAAATTTTAATTTAGTTTTTTACTTACCTTGAGATTTAAGAAAACAAATTAGTTATTATGAAAAGGGGGATGTTACGTTAATTATTAAGTTGGCAACATTTAATTCTTGTTAATCAATTATGTACGCATGCTCTGCGTAGCATATGCGAAGAAGGTCGATGGGCAGTCGATGTAGAGCAGGAGACTAATAAAGAGCTCGTTACTGAAGTCAGTTTAATTAAATAAGAAACTATAAAATAACACCGATAAGAGACATGCCATATTTATTTCTGGTTCTATTCAAAATTCGTTACTCATGATATAAAATACCTCCTGTTCTAGAAAACAAAGTATAATTGAATGCAAAATGACCAATGAAATAACCTCAACTATCACAGAATTATAGGATATTATAACTGTTGGGTGATAATATATTGACCTTGGATAATCCATATGATGATGGAAATATACATACATCGGTACGTTAATTAAATTGTGTTCAGAATATCTCCAGTAATAACAAAAGTTTCAATTGATGTAAATTAACATAGTTTTATTTCTTAATTAATATTCTGGATTTGGTAATATATTGTTCATAGAAATAGTTATTTGAGTTTTACTAAATAGTGTATATAACATCAAAAAATTGAATAGATAATTTACTGAGGTGGAAGTTAGTAGATAGTTGAAATAATAATGTATATCAGATATTTTATGATCATAAGAATCCAATGATATAATTCCCAACTCTTACGTTGGGTTTCACGAAGCTTTGACAGCTCTTGATTGCCAAATCAGTCTGAATTTTGATGCAACCACCGAATTAAATCCACAATTAAGCAAATCGAAGCTTCGTGAAACCCACCATGAGAAACCAATACTTTCCGAGATATGGTTTGTCAAAGTTTGAATAATTACTCGCTAGTAGTTTGACATGAGCTCCAAAGCTCCTGTCCACAGGGCTTTCCCAATTTTGTTCATCTTATGCAGACTATACCTTAACTTGAATGTCTGGAACAACTTCATAAAATCGTTCAACGCTCATGAGTTTGAATCACATTGGAAGTTAATATATAGAGATAAAAAACTTTCGAACAACTAAGGAGAGACGAGAAGATCTTCTGAGAATAATAAACCCAGGAAATCATGATTCGTTTCATCATTCTGAGTCGGTGGTCGCAACTTTCAGAAGGATAAGGGGTACTTTTGCAACGTGACCTGTGGCTGAATAGGAGCGTCCCAGGTTACAGTTTCTCGTCCAGTTGCAAGGTCTGATGAATTCCAGTACATGAGATGGCATCACGGCTGGTGTATCTCCATCCTTTGGGAATTCATGACGCCAGTACTCTTTGCGGTGATTCCCAATAGCGAGGTATTCTGTTTCCAAGTCCTCAGGAGTTTCTTTCATCCGTACGCGATCTGCATTGGTCTTTTTCTACAAATCCTGATTGTGATCCGGAGATGCAGCATATAATGTTGAGATCACAATAATTTATTATCGAAATACTCCAATTCCTCCTCAAATAGCGCGTAGAAGGATCGAGTTATCGTTTGACATCTCCACACAGAGAACCGCGGAATGAGTCGCATTGCTCTGTCTGGCGTTGTGACGAAGTCAGTGGAACAGTCGAGTGGGGTAACAGGATGGGAGACAAAGTTTTTGCAAATTAATGAAAATAATCGGAACTTCGATACTGGCGGAGAAAAATGGAAAATACAGCGTGCCAAAAAAGTAACGTAAATCGTTAATAATTCTTGTACGAAGAATTATTCAGGAAAATCCTCGCACCCGTCGATTTTAAATTTCGAAAGCAATTTATCGTATGCTTTTTTGTATTTGATATTTCTCACCCCCTACGGCCGGAACCCCTCTTCTTTATTTTTTCAAATGGAAATATATGGATTGCGATACATCTTGAAATTATATGTTGATGATGTTGAGAAACGGCGGGTTGGAGGATATTTATCCTCCAACCCGCTGTTTTCTCTTTTCGAAGTTTGAGAAATGCATGCAGTTTTGAAGTTGGAACTTTATACCCTTAACCCTCAACAATTTTTTTTTATTGGAAAAATATGATTAAACGGTTTCTTTCTGAGTTTTCTGGGAGAGAAAACCCAGAAATAAACCTTTTAAAAATAAGTATACCTCCCACAGTATCCTTTAATGATTATGGAAAAATATTGCTTGTGATATAACGCATCAAAGGTCATTTGATGACCAATTCAGTTATGTGAACGAAAATGAAATTTTACCTTTAAATTCTTGCAATGAAAATGCTACGATGAAAAGAAATATTTATACACAAGTTGAAATCAGCTGTATTAGATCACAAATAAAATAATAAACAGATAAGCATGGTGGTGTTGCTTCCACACACATGAAGGTGTTCTTGAAACAAAGTGAGGAGTTTAAGAAAAACTTTAGTTTTTGTTGAAATAATATTATTCCTCAATCTAGCAGATCAACTAAAGACGACAACATGTATGGTATCGTTTTAGTTGCTAACTGATCTCTCTAAGGCAAATAATATAATTATTCCCGAGAATTTTCCATTCGATATGAATCAATTGAGTGAAAAGCAGCTAATAGAAATAAAGATATTTCTGGGACATGGGGATCGCAAGCGGACCTATGAACTAGTGTGCGAAAATCAAGACTTATCAAGACAGAAATCCAATAAGTAAAACTACTGTTTGTCGGGTGGTTAAACATTTCGAACAAATAAAACTGGAAATGTTGAAAACTCTCCAAAATCTGGTAGAACTACGACATGTGGCGATAATGCCCTCTATATATTACTTTCCATAGAAGAGAATCCGAAACATTCTACACGAAAACTGGCCGATGAATTCGATGTGAGTGCGCAGTCAGTTGGTAATTTTGACCGACGAGCGCAGTTTTGTGAAGTAATGCAGGAGAGATGCAATGAGGAGGATGATACCTTTTCTCCGATAATTCTTTTTACGGATGAAGCTACGTTTTACTTGAATGGGTCTGTGCATCGACATAATTGTCGCTTCTGGTCCACAGCAAATCCTAATTGGGTGCAGACAGGTCACACCCAACATCCCGAAAAATTAAATGTGTGGTTGGGTTCAATTGGCCATCATATTATTGGACCTTTTTTATAGAAGGAAATTTGACTAGTAACTCTTATCTAGAGTTACTGAAGAATCAAATATTACCTGCAGTCAGTGATCTCTTTCCCGGTGTGAATGGTCGACAAATAGCTGACAATATTTGGTTACAATAAGATGGTGCGCCTCCGCATTATGAAATTGAAATGAGGAGGTATCTTGAAGGCACATTTCCTGATATATCTCTAGATTTGAACCCTCTCGACTATTTTCTGTGGGGCCATTTGAAGAGTACTGTTTACCAAAATCGGCCTGATAATTTGGAAGACCTGCGACTCAAAATTCAGAGATAAGTCGGAAGAGTACCTCTTGCTGCGTTGAATAATTCATTGAGGAGTTTCGAAGAACGGCTTACACATTGTCAAGTAGTCAACGGTGCTTAATTTGTACATTCAATACATTAAAATTTTCCATCCTTGAGGAGGAAACTCGTCGATTTCAAAAAGAGAGCACACAGAAAAAAAAGTACACTGCGAGCAAGACTAGTAGTCTTGATTGGAAGCTATGGTAGACTCATATATCCGCAATGATAACTTGACTCAATGCAATATGCACATTATTCTTATACCTATCAGTCCAGCTTACTTCCGATAAAGAATAACAAACTTGAAAATAGTATAGTAACACTAATTTTAACGTATAGCATAACTTCAACGAAGAATATGCCTACTTGAAATGAATATAGAACTGTCTTTTAGCAAAACTTTCTCAGTTTCCGAATAAGTATAGTTATTTTCTGAGCAACTATTTCCTTAATGCAGAGTAACAAGTAATAAACTTGAAATGAGAATATTTCTAATCATATCAATATTATTCTTAAAATTGTTTGAAAATCATCTATACTATCCCTCCGAGTATAGTGAAACTCATATCAATTTTGAAGTGTTCTTAATTCAATTCCCTTTGAAATGAGAGACAGTCGAATAATATGGAGTGTCAAGTGGTACATCATAGAAAATAATTCTTTTTGTTGTCCTTCCAACTAGAATCAAAATGTTATTTATTTCAAAAAATAGCATTGGGTATTTATTCAAACTAGTCCCATATCTAAGCGTCGCAATAAATTGAATCAATGATAGCTTAGTATTTAAAGCTATCATTGTTGGAACCTTTGGCTAAGTTTGCGACGCACATATATGGGACTAGTTTGAATAAATACCCACTACTAATGTTTGAAAAAAATATCATTATGATACTAAGTTGATGACACTGGAGTGAAAATTAACTTCAAATTTTCAAATATAGGAGATCAAATATCACGTTATCAAAAAAAATTCAGATAGTTGGAAGGACCTTAACAAAAAGAATTATAATCAATGATGTACCTACCACTTGACAATCCATACCATTTGAATGTCATTCATTCCGAAAAATAGAATCGGTACAAAAGTAAGTAAGGAATGCACAAAATAACTATTTTTCACTTTGCAGAATGTGTAAGGGGATATGTCATTTATTCATTTGCACAATATTTTGCTCAGTATTTTGGTGAAACGGATTGTTATTTTTCTTGCTGCGATGTGCCAAGTTCCAAGTAAAAAGTTGCATAACAGTTTGGTGCAATCAGGTTCCTGAAAATGAAATTATGGGTTCCAATGAAATTATATAAAGTATATTATAAGTACTCACTGTTAAATACTTAAATTAACTCGGCCAATTCCCATTCGTTTAAAATGTTCTTCATATTCATTACTACATATATAAACTTATAAAATCACTAGTTGTTGCCGATCGTGATCATGCTCTCTTTGGATCCGCGTCCAAATGTCCGCCGCCAACCTTTCCACCCTGTGCAGATATGTGGATTTGCTCAATCGATACTCGATAGTTGAGTGTATTGAGACTTGACTGCGCATATAATATTATTTCGAATAAGAATAGCCTGTTCTTGGGTGAAGTTGTACCTGAATTTATATGAGATCTCTTAGATTTCAACCATGAGAGCTATTCTCAATATAATTATTGAAACACTTCCATCAGTAGAATATTTCCTACAATTAAGAATTAATATTCTAGCTATAAAATAGTGTTGCTTTTTATTCAATGTCAAAATTAGGCTACGATCAACTTTAAATAATTTTGGCTCAAGTCTTGCATTTTCTTTAGAGAATACTAAATGATTTTCAATAGAACTCAATAGCGGTTCTTGCTTTCATTGTAGTGATCTTGTTGTATTGAGAATATAACATGTTCAATAAAATGTATCGTAATCTTGGTGAATAAGTATATGTGTCTTCTCAGAACAAAAACAGTATTTTCTACTTTCGAGATAAATAGTTTCAACTCAGGTATGAAAAAACTTGCTTTTAGGATATTTCATCAAGACTATGTGTATACTTGAATGTAAATTATGATTTTTTTCCGTGCAACAATACCCAATTAATTATTTTCTAATGAATTAATAAAAAAAATGGCAAATCCAATTTTCCTTTCATTTGCATCATTGAGTAGGCAATCAAACTACCTTTCATTTGATGTATCACAATCCATATATTCCCATTTAAAAAATAAATTAGAGGGGTGCGGGGCGTATGCGGTGAGAAATATCAAATTCAAAAGAGCATACGATGAATTGCTTTTGAAATTTAAAATCAACAGGTGCAAGGATTTTCCTCAATAATTCTTCGTACAAGAATTACTTTTTGCACGCTGTATATTCTGAGAGTGGCTTCCAGAGCTAATCTGTCTATCACCAGATGAAGAGGCGTGAGATCTGTGATCGAACATCAGTAATATCTGGTTCCAACAATACTGTATCATAAGCCTTACAGCTGATAGAACATTTGATTAGTTGGTCTCTAGAAATTGGCTGGTCAAGTAGCGTCCTCGCGCATACGATTTAACGTACTTGGATTTGTTGATATGGGTTGCTTTGAGTGGTCATTTTATGCTAAGAAGCAAACAACATCAGAGGAACTCTGATCAATATCCTGAAATGAATTTTAGCCAAATATATTCATTATCCTGTGGTATATTCAAATAGAAAATTGTTACTTCGTCACTTAAAATACCGAAATAACTGATTTGCGACGAACGAGATGATCGTAAACGATGTTACAGGAGTATGTGAATTGCCGGTAAATTTGAATAGGTGGGTGAGTGATTGAAGTATAGAAACACAGTATGGGCATGTCTGTCCGATTGCACATTTCGTAGCAAGGATCGGGTTCACCCACCTAGTTCAATTACAGCGATAATATGAAACCTCACCGATTATCTCTGTAGACAGAATTTGCTCAGGTCTATATTGGACATGGTCTCATTATCATTTACAATTAGTTCGCTGATAGAGTGGAAGAGGAAAATTTCGGCATCATTTAAATATACTTCTACGAGGATCTTCTGTATGGTCTCTTCTTTGAAAGCTTGGCTAGATATCTAGATGAGAGTAGATTATTCATGGTTATCCCATAGCTGGCGCGGTCTCCGGGCTTAAATCGCATTGACTTTCTTGTTGGTGGTAATTACAGAGAAAGTAAAGTAATAAAGAATTGAAGCTCGCAAAAGAGATTCAAATGAACTGAAGAATAAATCAAAAACAAAAGAATTGAGTGAATTGGAATAAAACAATTTCTTTTCCAGAAACACAGTATTAGCATAGGACTTTGATGCCGGCACAATATTTTGTTTTTTGGTGCTCTTGTTCCTCGGAACAGAGTACTTATCAATTTGCCTAAATGTCTGTAATTTTCGAATTTTTGGCTGAAAATGGTCTTAAACGATTTGGTTCGACTCCCTGATCAAGAATCCGTGGTTGAAATAAATTCTGTCCGGCCGTCTGACCGTCCGTCCGTCCAGCCGTTGACACGATAACTCTCGAACGAAAAGAGTTAGAGGATTGACATTTGCAGGGTAGGTTTGGAGCATAAATATCTCGGAAGAATTCGTTAACGGGTGATATCCACCAAGCGGTTTCGGAGTTATGGTCGTTTTTAGAAAAAATATTTTTTATGAATATTTCCGAATCCGATCACTCGATATATCTGAAATTCAGCATCAAATTGTAGAATACTGACATTTATATGCACGCAAAGTTTTGTATTCATCGGGTTGCCGTAAAGTGTAAAAAAAAATTTAAAACATTTTTTAATTTTATTTCTACAATAACTCTCGAACGGAATGAGCTAGGCAGTTGAAATTTTCAGAGTAGGTTTGGGAGATAAATATCTTAGTTGAGTTCGTTATTGGGCAAAATCAGCGAAGTAACGAGTAAAGAAAAAAAATCAGCAATGACAATTCAATTATACCTACTAACTTGAAAAATTCATTTTCATTATCATTTTTCCCAAATGTGTGTAATGTTCGGATTTTTGGCAAAAATGTCCTCAAACGATTAGGTTCAACTCACTGATGAAGAATCCGAGGTCAAATTTGATTCTGTCCAACCTTGGCCACGATAACTTCCGAATGGAAAGAAATAGCGACTTGAAATTTTCAGGGTAGGTGGCGCTTCCAAATACGAAGAGTTTTCGGTTTCTTGGTAGCTAGTAGTATAATACTGCCACAAAGATGTTTGTGAAATTTTGTGAGAATCCTATCACTAAAAAATTGATAAAAAAGCATAATTTTTTCACGATAACTTGAGAACCGAAAGAGATACCAATTTTTGGGGTAGATTCTACATCTGAATGCGACATTTGAATTTGTTAATGGGCACAATCCGCCAAACGGTTTCGGAGTTATGCCTATCTGAAAGTTGGTTGTTTCCTAGATAGCACGAAAAATACGGATACGATCTAATTCAAACAGGGTAATTAGTTGTGGAATGCCAACGCAAAATTTCTTGCAAAATTTTGTGTGAATCGTATTACTAAAAATTAAAAAAAAATCATTGAAAAACATTTAAATTTTTTTCGTATTTCAATTCCAATAGAATTAAATTCTGTGATCATGCACGTCACTGAAGTCTGCCATTAAAATAGTATGAAATGTATTCATATATTATAAAAACTGAGAAAACTGTATATATCGATGCCAAATTCGATTCAGAGTGTCCAATAAAGGTGGGTAGACCCACCCACGTCACTGCTTGAACCAATTTTTTCACAATAGAGTTTTTTTTAATGGTGATACATGAACACACATTATCCGTTACTGCACCAGTGAATTTATTCTTGACTTGAAGCATCGAATTTCAGGCGTCCTCGCAAATCTTCCTATTCGGGAATATAACTGTGCTTTCTCATATCCTTCGGAAAGATTTATACCGGAAAATATCAATCGAGAAAGTTGAATATGTCGAATTCTTTTGGAACAAGGAAAATGTATTTCAAAAATGTTCAGATACCTCTACTATCCAAGGTATTATGTTTATTTATTTTTTTTACCTGTGGAACATCTACAGGTAATTGAATACCCAGAAAAAAGGTTTTGCTAAGTAACAAAGATCATTTCAACAGAAATTTAAATTAAATTAGATTACCTACAGCTGAGAGCACAATAAAATGTAATTCAGAATAGGTAAATAAACAAAAATTTCTTAAATAACACTGACGTAATTCTATTGAAGAAAAATTTCATTTTTTTTCTAGTGATACGATGCTCACAAAATTCTGCGAAAATTTGTGCGTCGGCATTCTGCAACTAATTATCAAGTTTCAATTCAAGCGCGGACGGCTGGCCGGACAGAATTTTGTGAGTCAAAAACTTCAAAATTTCCAGACATTTGGGCAAAGTTGATAGGAAGCTGTTCCCTAGAATATGCGCTGTTCTGATGCACTATAGATAGTGCAAATAGTAGTAACATTTCACACCATCGTATAGAAAAATTAATCTTCAAGCCGTCTTTTTTCAACCGAGTACTAGATTTCAATTCGATCGGATCTGTATTTTTGGAAATATAGTGATAATATAATGTGGCTTGAAGAAAACAATTTCTGAGAAGTTTCTGAAACATAGAATTCTTTTCGATGATTTTTCAAAAATTTTCTAGTGGTACGATCCTCACGAAATTCTGCAGAAATTTGCTCGTTGGCATTCTACAACTAATTACTACGTTTCAATTCGATCAGATCTATATCCGCCAAAATATTGAAATGTTGAAAAATATATTTGACAAGGATTTATATTTGCCTTGAGAATACCTAATGTTGCACATTTTGAACATTTGATTTGAATTAATTGTTAGAATTCTCACAAATGGCCAATCCCACAAACCGGGAGGTATCTTACAGTTATTCAATATATTCGATCCATTGTATTTATTTAATACCTGCATTCGAATATTAGAATTAGTTCAACAGTAGGTATTCATTCAGTTATCAGTAGTTATCAAAAATTGAGGAGCAACTTTTCAAAACGCATTTAGTCCAAAAACCATTTTATTGGAAATTAACGAAAAACGATTTTTTTTCTTCCACCCCGGCTTATAATTTGAGTACGTCGAGTTTGTTTGATAGAAATTCACATTTAAAGGTAATAACTAATATCATTTGAATCAATATTGATCAGATATACACAGAAAATGTAAAAAAACGTTTGGACTTAATGCGTTTTGATTCATCCCATTGTATATAATGCGTTTTAATGTGGTTGAAATTGAACATAATGCTGTTTGTTGCGATTTATTATAATTTTAGAGAAAACAGTCTGCACAGTAAGTGTTGGCCTGTTCCTTAATTAACATGAGCCAATCGATAAAAAAATGTTTTGGTTATATTTTATTTGTTTTAAAAATATAAACGTAAACATAATTTATTGCGATGCGGCTTACATACTTTGGATTTGAATTACACAGGGACATGATGCCATTTGAAAGATTTTGTTTACATAGGGCTATAGAGCAATAGAAATCATTTCTGAATCCGCTTCAAAATCAATTTCGCCCAAATTGGACATAATGCGTTTTGAATAGTTACTCCTCAATTCTAAATAAGATTTCAAAAATTCTTCCATTCAAACACAAGGGAACAGATTATCCATTTCTGTTCAATAGCTAATATGATATCGCTTGAAAATGACTTAGGAGAATAGAATCCCAACTAAGGAATAACTCACTCTCAATTCCATCAGCTTGATATGTTCTGAAACAAAACTCCTCAAAACAGAGCAAAATTCCAGTATCATTATCATTCATCATTATTTCAATCAAATTACCTTACTTTGGTAATCACAAGGTCTTTTGTAAACCCTGAGAAGGAGTTGGGCTTATGCTATGTAGCCAAAATCACATGTAATAATAACTTAAATCCAAAAAGTCATTTATTTGAAAATTGTAATATTCTACAAACTTATTGCGAACTATATCAACTATTAAATCAATTTAATTTGCATAATACAAATTCGGTCCAAACTGGAACGGGAGGAAGAGTAATCTCTAAGTGATAATCATTTTGGAACTCATCATTTATTATTGCCAATGTAAACAAAGGAGAAAGTGAGGTTATGCGTATATTAGGAATTCTGTGGATGCAATTGCGCATGTGAACAGCATGCATATGAAGCGGTAAAATGAGAGGATTTCAGAAACAAATACTATGTTACAATCATTTATAAAGCCCTGTACTAAAATAAGGCTGTTCCGCAGCGCTCGTTAGTTCAACAAACCAAAACTTTTAAAATTTCATCAATCCGAGTATCACGTAGGCCGAGTCAAACGATCGGAATTTTTATTGATACAGAGAGGAAAAAGACAAACGTCGGACATTTTCTTAATTAAACTTGTAATTGTAAATCGTTCCGAGTTGAAATAGAAGGTCGGAAATTAAAAATAATACGACAAACATGGCAAGAAAAATACGGGCCCGGTTTACCCGCCTCGACTTTATTTCTTCGATGCATGACTTGCTTTCTTACGATCACTGATGTGACGATTAATTTGTTCTTTGTGATAGCCGGTAATCGACGCTAGAATAAGTTTTGGACAGTTCATTGAAACGTAGCATTTTTTGCGGTAAACGGGCAGATACAACGAGATACGTCGCTTGTTAAGTAGTTTTGACGATTCGGAGTTCAACGTCTACCAAAGAACAACGCAAATTTTATGCATATGATTTTTTCCTCATAACTGACAGGTGTTTTTAAATTGATGCGAATGATTTTTCGAGGTGGTTCTTCAGCAAAACTTAATAGGTGTCTTTCATGATTTTTTTTGTGCTTTACCTCCAGTTACTGTACGCGAAACTTTTATTTTTTTGGCGCTCTTTGTTCCTCGGAACCGAGTGCTCATCGATTTGCCCAAATGTCAGTAGTTTTTGAATTTTTGGATGAAAATGGTCTTAAACGATTTCGTTTGACTCACTGATTAAGACTCCATGATCAAAATCGATTCTGGCCGGCCGTCCGTCAGGCCCTCCGAGGACCCGATAACTCTCGAAATGAGGAGTATCTCGGTTGAGTTCGTTACTATGCAAAATGGGCCTGACGGTTTCGGTGTAACGAAAAAAAAAAATTTTTTACATTACGTATTTCAAATTCAATTTTTTTTATGCAATTTCACCCTAGGAATCCATTGATAACATTTTCAACTCTAACAAGCTGATACTTTCGGATATATGATTTTATAAAATTTCAATAATAAATCGTACTTCTATATTTTCACATTATGGTGAAATTATTCTATCTCTGAGTTATTATATGATCTGTGTTCATGCATGTCATTATAATTTCCTATTATAGACATGTCAAATTTATTTCTGGTTCGTTTCTCATGATATGAAAAGGCCCTCCTGTTCTAGAAAACAAAGTATGATTAAATGCAAAATGACCAACGAAATAAGCTCAGTTATCGTAGAACTATGAGGACTATATGATATTATACTTTTTTTGGTGATATAGTAATGCCCTTGGATAATCCATATGATGAGGGAAATATATACTTTGGTAAGTTAATCAAATTGGGTTCAGAATATCTCCAGTACAATCAAAACTGGAATATTGGCTAAGTTTCAATTGATATATTATAATTTTCAGAGTAGATTTGAGGAATGATTATCTCGGATAAGTTTGTTATTGGGTAGAATCGGTCTGGTGGTTTTGGATTAATAATTTTTGGCACTCTTGTTTTTTTTAAATTCAATTTCTTGTATGATATTTCTATCATGAGGAACCATTGATATCATTTCCAACTCTCAGAAACCAATACTTACGGAGATATGATTTGTCAAAGTTTGAACAGGAGCATGAGATTTTCTCTATCGAACAATTAATTTATGAAAAAACGTCACCCATCCAGGTACTGAACTCGCCTAAAGCTGCTTAGCTCATCATTACTTCCAGTAATATATATCCGATCGAGTTCAAATCTAGAACTAGTCTGTAAAATAAGCTGAAATATTACATTTTGAGGGGCATTTTCATCTTTAATATCGATTCTTTCTTCCAATTGGATACTTAATGTTTTGAATCTGCAATCATTTATGAATAAAACAAGTCATCTTTATTAAAGACATATTTCATTTTTTTAAACTGTGAATGATAAATAGTAATAAAACTCATATTGTAGTCATTGCTTGAACATTTTGTGTTGATCACACAATTCTTAATCTTAGACGGAGGTTACACGGTCAATATGGCATCAATTCAGTCTGACATCAATCCATGATTCACCGTTAATGATTGTATACGCGTAGACTGATGGTCTGGAATGATGGCCAGATTGAAAGTGTAACCTCTATCTTAGCTGTGTCATTTTGATTGTCTAGTAAGCAAAGAACTCTTCGTTGTGTATGTAATCTAAGATAATGTTAGTTAGCTAGAGTAAGAGAGATTGTTGGGATATTCAGGAGGGAATTAAATAAAACCAGGATATAACTTGAAGAGGTTAATCTATAAACGGCATGTAAAATGGTTTACCCAATAGTATATAGATATTTGCCAGATCAAAATAGGTAGTAATGACAATTTGAGATTTCCGATTCAGCAGGTATGTTTTTTGGATATGATCATAGATTACCACAGATGAGTGCTGTGTTAAGTACACTGGCCCGCTTCCAGCATAATCACTCAGCTGATCTCTTTTCTCTTCTTCAGCCCTTGTTGCTCCACTCCTGGACATAGGCCTCCTTCAAGCTTCTCCATTTTCACCTGTCCTGTGCCACCTGATGCCATCTGTTTCCTACCTGGGCTTTATTATCGTCAATCCACCGTTTTTGCGGTCTTCCTTCACTACGTTTCGTTATTCTGGGGTGCCAGTGTATTATTTTATTTGTCCATCGATTTGTCCATTTCAAATCAGCAACAGGATGGATTACATCTACGACTCCTGTTCTACGCCTTATTTCTTCATTTTGTATTTTGTCTCTGAAACTCACACTCAACATCGCACGTTCCATTGCTCTCTGCATTACTCGTAGTCTGTTTGTGGACTTTTTTGTCAGAGTCATTGTTTCCAGGTCATATGTTGTAACTGGTAATACACAGGTGTCATAAGCTTTTCTTATCGTTGTTATCGTTGTTCTTGAATATACAGGGTGTTTGTGAATAAGTGCGACAAACTTTAAGGGGGAATTCTGTGATGAAAATTAAGGTGGGTATTTGGTATAAAATTTTTTGAAAAACCTCCCCCGGAAAATTTACTCCCCTCCGAAGATTAACAAAAGAAATTGTCCCTCTTTTTTATTTTCCCTGTATATTAGAAATCTTCAAGAAAGGTAATAGAATGGGTGATGAGGAAAATAAAGCAAAACTTGTAAAACATACGTTTATATAACTATAAACAAATTATTTAGGTTAGGGAAATTCCACCTCGGTGCTTTTTGAAAATGCATTGCATTTTTTCTCGTAAATGCTTGAGTTTTAGAAAAAGCTTGTAGGGACAAAAAAGTTAATAAATGAATTGGACTTCTCAGCCATGTTTTTCAAAAGGGAAAATTTGTTAAACAAAAAGATGTATGAAAAAATATCTCAGAGGTTGACTATTTCAACCCCTTCTAAGCATATTGCATGGTTGAAAAAATTCCAAAATGTGTAGATTTATTGACAAATAATATTTACCAAGTTTCGTATCTTTAGATTAATATACAGTGAAAATAAAAAAGAGGAACAATTTTTTTTTGTTAATCTTCGGAGGGGTTTAACTTTTACGGTGGGAGGTTTTTCAAAAAATTTTATACCAAATACCCACCTTAGTTTTCATCACAGAATCGCCCCTTAAAGTTTGTCGCACTTATTCACAAACACCCTGTATACCTCATTTTTCCGAAAGCTGCCCATGTTAATCTTATTCGCCTGTTCAGCTCTGCTACCTGATTCTCTCTACCCAATCTTATTGTGTGTCCAAGGTAAATATATTCTGTTACGTTCTCCAATTTGGTATTTTACAAATAGATGTCCTCTTCACTGTTATTTAGTATCTTGGTCTTCGAGATGTTCATTACCAAGCCAAACTTTGAAGCAGCTTCGGCCAGTTCTTTCAGCATATCGGCCAATTCATTGGTATTGCCGCCAATAAGAACAATGTCGTCCGCAAATCTGAAATGGTTCAAGTAAGTACCATCAATGTTGATACCTCTCATTTCCCACTGTAGCAACTTGAACATCTTCTCCAACGCAAGGGTGAATCATTTGTGGGAAATCGTATCACCCTGACGCACTCCCCTATCGAATCTGATTCTTTCTGTTATTAAATCATCGTTTACCTTGATATGGAAGGTGGCATTTTTGGCGCTCTAGTTCCTCGGAACTGAGTGCTTATCAATTTGCCCAAATGTCTGTAATTTTCGAATTTTTCGATGAAAGTGGTCTTAAACGATTTGGTTCGACTCACTGATCAAGAATCCGTGGTCGAAATTCATTCTGTCCGGCCGCTAGAGAGTTGAAATTTTCAGAGTAGGTTTGGCAGATAAATATCTCGGCTAAGTTCGTTATTGGGCACAATCGGACAGATGGTTTCGGAGTAAAAATAAATTTTTTTTTTACGTAACAAATTCCAAATTAAATTTTTTTCAATAAGCAGTTTTACCATAAGAATCCAATGATATCATTTTTAACTCTTAGAAGCTAATACTTTCGGAGATATGAAATTTCAAAATTTCAATAATAAATCGTATTTCTGCGTTTTCACAGAATTATATAATTATTCTATGTATGAATTGTCATAATGTCAACTTATTTTCCTGAGACATGACATTGTCTAGTTCCTTGCTAATAGTTGGTTCGAGAAACGTCAAATTCGACTTAGAGAGACAAGGGTGAAAAACCGTCAAATAAACCCCCATGTGGCGATTTTATGTCGAAAAGTGAAAATTAAGAATATATATCCCAGGTAAGTACCGACGTTTTATTCTAATACCGGAGATAGACAAGATTGTACGAGGAGCCCGATAGCCAGTTCGTTTAGTCAGTCGGGTTTTCCGTTTCGGAGCGAGAGAAGGCGGGCTCAAATCCCGGAAAGGGAATTACACTTTTTGGCGCTCTAGTTCCTTGGAACTGAGTGCTTATCAATTTGCCCAAATGTCTGTATTTTTATTTAAGATGCAGTTTCACCATTAAAATCCAGGATATCATTTTCAACACCAACAAGCTAATACTTTCGGAGATATGATTTTTCTAAGTTTCAATAATGAATCGTACGTACATCTATGTTTTCAAAGAATGCTATAATTATTCTATCTAAGCTTTATTATATGATCTGTGTTCATACTTGTACATTTCATCCTGTTTTATAAGAAAGAGTCAAATTCATTTCAGCTATTTTAATTTGATTTCTTCCATGGTGCAGTTCTCATTCTCAGATTGCTCATTTAATCTTGATAAATAAACTATTGTTTGAATTTAATTTCCTTTATGATGCAGTTCTTTCATAAGAATACATTGATTTAATTCCCAACTCTGAGAAACCAATACTTTCGGAGATATAATTTGTCTGTTTGAACTAGAGCGCCAGAAAGTTCCTGTCCACAGGGCTTGAACCCATTTTTATATATGTATTTCAACAGATTTGTGTATCGAGAGTCTATTCTAGCATCGTCCATTGCTCTCACAAATGCCCTCGTTTCAATAGTGTCGAATGCCTTTTGAAAATCAAAGAAAGATTGGTTAACAGCATCAGTTACACCGATTTATAAGAAAGGTGATAAGTTATCCCCAAATAACTATAGACCAATCAGTGTTATTTCAGCTTTATCTAGGGTTTTGGAAAGGATCTTATGCGACCAGATTATTGAATTCTGCACAATACATAAAATTATTCCCGAACAACAACATGGTTTTCTCCCTCATCGTTCTACTCTCACAAACCTCATCTGCTGTCTTGATGATTGGACGAGGGCATGCGATGCCAATCTGGCTGTGGATGTAGTTTATCTGGACTTTTCAAGAGCCTTTGACAGAGTGCCACATGGGCGCCTTTTATGTAAACTCGAACACCAGGGAATTAGAGGTGGCCTGCTCAGCTGGATCGGTGCGTTTCTATCGGGTAGATCTTACAATGTGAGGGTAGGGGATGTTTTTTCGTCTGGTGAGTGCAATGTCAAAAGCGGCGTCCCTCAGGGTTCGGTTCTTGGGCCGATACTTTTTCTGTTGTACAGTTCGGATCTCCCTAGATGTTTTAAGTCCACATGTGCAATTTACGCTGATGACACGAAACTGTATAATTTTCCACTTCTCAATGCCTCAATTCTCCAAGAAGATTTGGACAAGCTAGCTGTTTGGTGTCATGACTGGTTGCTGCCACTGAATCTTGAGAAGTGTCACATTTTGCATATAGGAAAAAATAATCCGCACGTTGCCTATTTTATAGGGGGTCATCGTTTAACTCCAGTCACTGAACAACGTGATTTGGGTCTGACCATCTCCAGTGACCTAACGTGGACTGTTCATATTGCTCCTGTGACAGCCAAAGCCCGCCAACTGACATATTTGCTGCAGAAGACTTTCCGAGGCTCGGACAGGGTGGTTTGTAAGCTTCTATACGAGTCCTTCGTTCGTCCGGTCATGGAATACGCAGGATCAGCATGGTGGACTGCTCTTGTATCGGAGATTAATTCGCTGGAATCCATCCAAAGATGGAACACAAGAATCCCTTACGGATCCTCTCGACCTGATTATGAGACCCGCCTCAAACTCGCAGATATGATTTCGTTTTCTCATAGACGCGACAGGGGTGATCTCATATTCACATACAAGTCCATGAAGGGAATTTTCGGACCACAGGTACAAGCTATATTTCAGAAGAATACCAGGTGTTCAAACAGAATAAGTTTTCTTCATTCAGTCAGTCCGCAAGTGCATCTCCTCTACGGCTTCTATTCCCCAGACCGTAATTACCAATATAATTCGAATCATTTGAACTCCTCTGGCCGATTTTGGCATTGAAGTCCCCATCTTGTAGAGTGCTTTATGTGTGTTTATGGCCCTGGATATATCCACAGAAATAATTCCATTTCTTCATCGTCTGCTTGGCTTGTTGGAGCTTAACCGTGTATGAAAATGACTTTGTACCTTTTATTCAACCTGAGTACCATGTAGATAACTCTATGCGAGATCGAATCCATTGCAGTAATCAAATGTCAAAGACGTTTGTTCACAAGAAAAGCTATTCCCCCCTGAACAAGTTAGGCAGAATTTCTCTGATATAACAAGTGTCCAGACTTCAAAACTGTGGCCTTCTCCTCTGAAAGGCGGATCCCACATGATCCAAGGATGTCCCATTTGACGTTTTGCAGCTCTTTTTCCAATATAACTAGATGTTCCGTAGTTATCAGTGTTCTCATATTGTAAGTAGCGACTTGTATCTTTGTTGTGGGTGCTTGGTATTTTCTACTAGGATTCAGTTGTTACATGACATTTTTTTTACAAGATATTATCAGAAGAGAGTATTTCTCTCTTATTGAAACTCAATTAAGATATTATGATCTGTCATGGAGCACTTGCTCAAGGTTGAAAAGACTGTATCGTCTGCAAGGTAAAGCAATCAGGATCTTGATAACACGAAATATACAGACGATTGCAGATTTTCATTCAAGAGGGAGGGTATCTTGAGTTTGCTATGCCTATTTGTGTTGGTAACACTTATTCAGAGAAAATCCATGTTGTTTATTTATGTAGTGCTCCTTAGAATACAATTTCAACTGAGGAGGTATCAAACAATCCGGTAGCTTAGGTAGGAAAGCCTGGACACGTATACCACGGTCGTTCTTTACATCCTGTTTATTCCATGATCTAAAAATAGGACCAATGTCCAAATTCTTTCAATGTTCAAATTGTTTTCTATTTAGAATGAATATGATGTATATTATTGGCATTATTTTTACTGGTTTGGGTGCTTGACATTCTTCAGACGACAAATCATCTCCTCAGAATTACACTATTGTATGTCGCATTTTCATGATTTTCGAATCACCACCTTCACAAAGCTGTATTTTCAGCAAAAAATTTTTCTGTAGGGTTTCAAAAGTGTATTTCAATCATTCCTATGTAAGCAATCATAATTGAATAGTTGTACGAAGTATATTATATCGATTTTTCAGTTGCACAGTATAATTCTGAAGTAAACGAAATTATGAATTTGACACGAAAGTGATAAACATGTTCTCTACTAAGTGACTATACTATTTTTCCTTGATGAGAAGGTTTATTTTTTACTGCTGAAAAGTAAATATATTTATAATCCCCTTCTATTAACTGCAAAGCCTGATCACAACTTACTGTTCTTCTTCATATTTCTGGGTTATTATATTTTACTGGAATACAGCCAAAGTATATCCCTATTCTTTAAAATATGTCTATTTGTACCATATTTAACTCGTCTCGACCCGCGATAGGCAATAAATTCAGATTTGAATAATTGAACATAATGAAATTCGATCTTCCCAGGATAACATGACAGATAGTCAGAGATGTCATGTCATATGTAAAGATCATAGAGGATCATGAAATTCATGAAAGACAGATATACGATATATGGAGAGCACAAAATGTAATGTGAAATCATTTAGAACCACGTCAAAAACTGTTGACAACCTATCTTGTCAAAAGTAAAAACAGTACACCCCCAACGTTGGGATATTTCGATATTTCGGTAATATCTTCAACAATATAGATCCGATCGAGTTAAAATCTAGAACTTTACTGTAAAATAAGGTTTTGAAGGCTCTCGTACAATTTCAACGATATCTGACGGATAGTTTCTGAGATACAGAATTTCTTCGAATATTTTTTTGTAATTGTCCAGTCATGCGATCCTCACAAAATTTTGCATAAGATTTCGTGTCGGTATTTCTCAACTAATAACCGTTGTTCGATTCGATCAGATCAGTATTTTTCGAGTTATTGGAAAAACAAAATTTCAATTGGCTATAACTCTGAAACCTCTCGGTAGAATTTGCCCATTAGCGAACTTAGCCAGCGCACTTGAACTCCAAACCTATCCAGAAAATTTCAACTCTCTAACAGTTCAACTCATTGCGTTCGAGCGTACTCGTGCTGACCAACTGCCGGCCGGACATAATCAATTCTGACCCTGGATTATTGATCAGAGAGTCGAAACTAATCGAAAATAATTGTTGGCGAAATATTCGAAAATTACAGACTTTTGGACGAATTGATAGGCACTCTGTTCCTAGAACAGCGCGCTAAATATGAACACCTACAATATCTTCGCATCAGCAATTTTCAATGCTTAAACATTTTGAAATTTCAATAAGTTCAGAAAGTAGAGAAGTGAGGTCAATCTTCTCTGGTGCACTTATTCATTCATTCATAGACAGAGTGGTCGCCCATCCAGGTAATAAACTCAGCCAAGGCAGCTTTTCTTCCAGAAAAAAAAATCACAATATGTCCAACAATATAGATCTGATCTAGTTTAAATATACAACTTGGCTGTTTGGTTTTGAAGGCTCTTGCAAATTTTCAGTGATATCTGAATTCTGATGTAAGTCATGAAATATCAAGAAAATTCTATGAAATCATTGAAATCGTGAATCTTCTATGAATGGTGCAGGTTATTAAATAATTCAACCTTAGAACTGTTACATAAATTTGTATTGAATAATCCCCAACAATAAACAATGCTGAGTTAATTCCTAGCTTTCCATTTAACTGTGATATGTTAGAAATCATCTTTCGATAAATGTCAGATTTAAGATTTCTGTTTACATATCAATCTCTACCTCAATATGATAATTGAATATTTTGAATGATGAAATTAATATTTTACATAATATCAAATAACTTCTCGACATTATATTCAAATTTGGATTAAAATTCATTAGTCACAATTAAATCTCAATTTGGATGTTATAACTTCAAATTCTGTTCAATATTGAGAATTATTGTAACCAAAAATTGATCATAAAAATATGTATATTTATATAAATTATAGTATTCATGCAGTCAGTTGCGGGCTTCTATGAAAACTCTTTTTCATTTTTCAAGCTTTTGTCTCTTGTTCATTTTATTGTCTTCTTCAGGACTACTAAAAATTAGTTGCTAACAATATGGAATTGAATAATGTAAAAGTACTTACTAACATGAGATTGTATAAAATTAGTTTCATGAGAAACAACAAAAAATATCTTGACAATGACAATATATATAATGAAATCAAGTTGGAACATTTTGAGAATTACGTGACATACGATAAGTATCAACTCCTAACAAATACAAAGAAAAACTTGTGACATGGACCGTGAAACAAAATGGATACCTTCGTCAGGAACGAATTCAATCTGAATTTTTCGCGAAACCGAAAAAAATAATCATTGTTCTTCCGATGCCTTGATCTTCATCTCTGGGGGTTGGGGGACCCATAATAAAAAAGAAGATAAAGAGCCAATTTAAATAGTGCATGTATTAACGGGGAGATGCTACGATAAGAAGCAACAGAAGCGCCATCTAGCCTGTGAGACTGTATCATCGTTCCCAGAACACGATCCGTTCCTTGATTTATACATTCAGATGATGCCTGATGCTTGCCAGAGTTGCCCCGAGTCGTACTCGTATTGAAACATCCAATTAAACGCTGTATTTGCTGAATCATTCGGGCAATTATTAAGCGATAGCTATATATGAACTGACGTAGACTTCGATAATGCCTTTTCTACTTTTTACTTTTTTCGCCGAGCTGCCGTTTCTATGGTTGAGTTTCTCGGAAGAAGATGCAGAACGTTGCTGGAGTCGTCGGGCTTATCAGGTCGCAATATTTGTGGAAGTGTTTATGGAAGTATTTTTCAGTGGAAGGTGTGCGACCAACGATCCGTGGTAGAATCACGGAGAAAATGAGCAATGGTGAATTCGAACTTATTTCAAACTTGAAAGGATTCATCTCAGCTGGAACATTTAAGTTATTATTTAAATGAAATCATCGGCAGTTGAATATTAGCGATACAACATCTAACTTACTCTTTTAAGACTTGGATGGTTGAATTCTTGCAATATTGAACTCCAGAGAAACAAGACGGTATACCACAATTTGAATGTCTCCCGCACTTATTTCAGCAACGCCCTACCTGGGTGGTGCAACGTCACTTGAGATACACACCGTCTAAACTCAGCACCAAATCTCCATCCTGCTAAGAATAAAATTTCTCTGTCTGTGTCCAAATTGTCCAAATATGGATATCACAATCTGTTGTCTCATTTCCTATTCAAGAAACTCCTGATGGGCACAGTCGAAGATAGTTCCTTGTATCCATCAGGGTTTTTGCGCACATGTTCTAGGGAACAGCGTGCTATAATTTTCTCAAAATGCCGACTAGACTTTGCCACGATAACTTCTGAACGGAAAGAGATAGCGACTTGCAATTTTCAGGGTAGTTTGCGCATCCGAATGCGAAGGTCAAGTTCGTTAATGGGAATAATCTTCCAAACGGTTTTGAGGAATACCCATCTGAAATATTATTTCTTCAATGCCTCAAAAAATGCAGATCTGATCCAATTGAATCTTGGTAGTTAGTTGTAGAATGTCGACGTACCAATATTTGCAGAATTTCGTGAGGTTCGCATTACTAGAACAAAAAAAAATATATTTCAGAAACTGTCACACTGAGGTGGTTGAGGTCCTATGTATTGCAAAGATACCAGTTTGTATGTGTTGGAGGACTGAAATCAGAAAACTTCACCTACACATCTAGTGTGCCTCAGGGTTCCCACCTGAGCCCTTCATTCTTCATTGTTTATATAAATAATGTCTCCTCTTGTTTCCGTACTGTTGGTTTCTGACTTGGCCAAGAACCATTGCTTCATCAATCTAAAATATTTTCAGCGCTGCGGTATTGCCACTTATATCAAAAAGTACTAACAACTTTTATATTTTGAATGGAACACCCTATATATTATTGCTTATTTCAAGTTGCCGTAGCCCCCTTATTAATTATGTATCAACTTCATCATCCCTATCTCTAGCGCTTTTCGAGTAATTAATTGATTTACTTCATCACCTCATCAGCATCAACATTCAATACTTCGTTACTTAGAATCCTAAAAAGCCGAAATTTCGGGTATGGATTACCAAAATCCCTTGAATCATTTACGTATAATGACATACGTCAATAATAATACAGGGTTGTTCAAAATCCGAGGCTTTTCTGAGACATACTTAAACGATAAAGATTGCGTTTTTTTCAAAAGGAATGACCTGTATATCATAACATGTATTGAAAAAGAAAAAAAGAAAATTAAATTTCCCTTCAAACAATATAACATGTTCCTCTACCTAAATTGTAAGGTTTCCGAATTAAGAGTTTTCATGGCAATGGGAATATTGAGCTACATTTTGTATGAGGTATCCAAGAAATGTCATAGAACGTGTAAATTACGATAATTTAACAATTGGCATCGATTGAAAAGTATTGTTGAATTCATGAGCGGAGATTTCATTGAAAAACCATTCAAATGGAAGGCAATAATTATACAAATGCCTTAATAAGAAAACTGCCTAACTCCGTATTGAATAATTTCACAGCAGGAGCAAAAATTAATATATATATCGCACGTGTATTTCAAAAGTGACACAAGTCAAAAAATGAGGATTCTGAGATTTTTGCTGTATTCCGTTTTGTGATCATCTCAGAGTGAGAGTTTGTGTTCTCAGTTCACCGCTCACTTTTAAAAAGGAACACTTTCATCTGAAAGTGAGCGGTGAGCGGTGAACTGAGAACACAAATCCTCACTTTCTGAGATGACCACAAAACGGAATACAGCAAAAATCTCAGAATCCTCATTTTTTGACTTGTGTCACTTTTGAAATACACGTGCGATATATTGGATAAATCTTTGAATGAATAATAGATTACGCAACCATGTATTGATTATTCATTATTCTGTAAATCCAGAGTAGCAAAAAATTGGTTCAAGCCCTGTGGACAGGAGCTTTTGGGCGCATGTTCATCTTCCTTGTGGCCCGTACTGACCAGTAAAGAAAAAAAGCAGTATCATGTTGAATACCTTAATATTATTGATTATTATATAATAATCGATGAAAATACTGAGAGAGACCCAGGAAATTTGACACATTTTGTCTTATATCTCCAGAAATTGAAATCGTATAGAGCCAAAATTTTGCACAATGTTGCAAAATACTACAATTGACGTTAGTACAAGTTTTTGTTGCAATCTGATGAATAGTTCACGAAAAAAAAATTTTTTTTTCGAAAAAATTAAAAGAAATATTTTTTTAAAAATTACCAACATTTCGATCATAACAGAATTTTGCCAAAAGTTGCGCGTTTATATCCTCAAACTGACTACCAAGTTTCGATTCAACATCTTCTTTAGTTCCTGAAATATCAGGGAAATAACCTCAAAATTTTAAATGTCTATAACTCCTAAACCATACGGCCGATTTTGCCCGTTAACGAACTTAACCGTCGCATTTTGATCAGAAACCTACCCTGAAAGTTTGAAGTCGATAGGACCTTCGGTGCTCCTGTTATCGTGCTTACGGCCGGGAAACCGGCCGGCCGGCCGGCCGGCTGGACGGCACCCTAAGATCTGACACCGGATTCGTGATCAGGGAGTCCGAATTAGTCTATTAGCCAATTTTCAGCTCGAAATTCGAAAATTACAGACATTTGGACGAAATGATAGGACGATGTTCTCCTAGAACATGCGCCCAAAAAGGACTTGACGAATTTCTCTAAATATTATTGGAGTTAGATATTTTTCGCCTCAAAAGTCCATGACGAAAATGGAGTTAGGCAATTTTCTTATTAAGGCGACGAAATGAAGTTTTGATGAAATTGTTTATTCTACGCGGTCAATGCGATCAAATTGTAGCAAGAACATGCAGAATGTTTAATCCTGAATATAAGTCCTGATTATGCGTAAATCTTATTCTGCAATCCTGATGGTGAAATCATGAGAATTTGCGTTAAAATAAGTTAATACATTTAAATTGTTATCTTCTTTTGAAGTTGCATTTTTCGTCCCGCTTTAAGTTGTGATCCATAAAAGATGCAATTATTCTGCAATCGCACAAATTTTTTCTTGTTCATCTAAGTCAGCATACATCTTATTAAACATTCTGCATGTTCTTGCTACAATTTGATGGCATTGACCGTGAACAATAAGCAATTTCAGCAAACCTTTGAATCGTTAAATCGATGCTGATTGTCAAATTATGATAATTTACATGTTCTATGTTATTTCATGAATATCTAATACAAAAAGTACCCCAATATTCCCAATGGCATAAAAACCTGCTTCTAATTTGAAAACATTACAATTTACGTATACGAAAATGTTATATCGTTTGATTGACTCTCTTTCAATACATATGATATACAGGTCATTCCATTTGAAAAAAAAAACACTTTTTAGCGTTTTAGTATAACGAACGTTATCCGAGATATTCATTCCTCAAATCTACTCTGAAAATTATATTATATCAATTAAAACTTAGACAATATTGCAGTTTTGTTTTTACTGGAGATATTCTGAACCCAATTCGATTATGTATCTTACCAAAGAATATATTTCCATCATCATATTATCCACGGGCATTATATTATCACCTCAAAAGTATAATATCATATCATCCACATAATTCTACTATAGCTGAGGTTATTTAATTGGTCATTTTGCATTCAATCACAATTAGTTTTCTAGACAGAAGGTGTATTTTATATCAAGAATAACGAAACAGAAATAATTTTGACATTTATCTCTCATAGGAAAATAAGATGACATGTAAGAACACAGATCATATAATAATTCATTCAGCATTCTGTGAAAACATAGAAGTACGATTCATTATTGAAATTTCGAAAAGTCATATCTCCGAAAGTACTAGCTTGTTATAGTTGAGAATGATATCAATGAATTTTAATGGTAAAACTGCATCTTAAAAAAAATTGAATTTGAAATTTGTTATGTAAAAAAAAATTTTTTTTTTTCGTTACTCCGAAACCGTGAGGCCTATTTCGTCCAATAACGAATTCAACCAAGATATTTATCTCCGAAACCTACTCTGAAAATTACAACTGCCTAACTCATTTTGTTCGAGAGATATTGTAGAAACAAAATTATAAAATTTTTTAAATTTTTTTTGACAATTTGTGGCAATTCTATCACTACAAAACTTCGCATGCATATTGACGTCATTATTCTACAATTTGGTGCTAAATTTCAGATAGATCGAGTGATTGGTTCCGGAAATATTCATAAAAAATATTTATACTAAAAACGGCCATAGCTCCGAAACCGCTTAAAGGATTTCGTCCGTTAACGAAATCGTCTGAGACATTTACGCTCCAAACCTATCCTGCAAATTTCAATCCTCCAACTCCTTTTGTTCGAGAGTTATCGTGTTAACGGCCGGACGGAACGGCCGGCCGGACGGACAGAATCGATTTCGACCACGGATTCTTGATCAGTGAGTCGAGCCTAATCGTTTAAGACCATTTTCAGCCAAAAATTCGAAAAAAACAGAAATTTGGGCAAATTGATAAGCACTCTGTTCCGAGGAACAAGAGCGCCAAAAAGAAGTAAATCAACCAAATACTCAAAAACTGCTAGAGATAGGGATGAAGAAGATGATACAGAAATAATCAGGAGGCTACGGTGAATCGAAAAAAAGGAATAATATACAGGGTGTTCCATTTGCGATATCAGAGTAGTTAGTACTTTTAGATATAAGTGGCAACACCAAAGCGCTGAAAATATTCTAGATCGAAAGAGCAGTGGTTCCTACCCTAGAAACCGTTCCGGTGTACCATCGATCGTGGCCCACTCTGTGTACATATTGTTGGGCCTGAGGAATATCTGATTATTCAGTCAATATTTAATTACAGTAATTGAGAGCGATTGTGATCAAATTCGATGCCACACCATTCTACGGTAACAAGTGGATATCTAGAGATATCTTTAGCTTTACCATTCCATATTTCGGGTTGTTCAGTAGACAGCGCCATTCCATTCCATACATAGCCTAAAATTTCAATTTCGTTTTTCTGCAAACTACATTTTCAGTTACCCAGTTGTACTATTGAAGGGACGAATGTCAAACGATAAAAGTTGTAGTAGACAAGAGTGTAGTTACTCGTATAGTGTAGTCATATCGAAATTTTCTCGCAACGATCAGGAAAACCAATCACTCCCATTCCATGTCTCCGGAATACCTCGACCGGATTTTTCGAGGAGTAAACGACATTCTCACCCTGCGTCCGCTCCCATAAACGAGCCCCCTCAGTTCGCGGAACCGTCCCGTCGCCGATCCGGCAGCAATTAAAAATGCAGCCTACTAAAATTTAACAGTTCCCAGTACCGTGCCAAACTTTTTCGACGTCATTCTTATTGGAGGCTATTGCGAATAATTAATTAAATTTCTTCGGTAGGTCCGGAGGAATGCCGGTGAGCTTTTTGCCCAATAAATCAGGTGGCGATGCAGACGCGGCCGAGAGGCAAGATCCCGCACGGGCCGCTAGATGGGCGCAGGGACGAATCCGGAGGAGTTGAAGGCTCGCCCATTTCGGTCGAAGAAAAGCAAACTTACGTAAAATCCCTAAATAGTTCTTCTCTTGGTTTTTCTCCCGAACTCTGAAGGATATCTATAAAATAAAAAAAATTTTATTGTGTAAATTGCTTCTGCGTTAGAAACACAAGATATTTGTCAGAAGCAATGCTTAAAACAACGTTGCCTAACAAACAATAACGAAACAACATCAACAATAAAACAACTATTTCATAACTTTTTGGAGACTAGATCAGAATCGTTCATCGAACACCATGGTTGTGTTCGAATATTAACTCCACGGAGTAGAGTAGAGTTTTTGAAGGTTTGACAGATTTACGATGGAGTTTACTCTGACTGAAGGTGCCAATATCGGAATATAGGTTATGTTGGTTTAAGAAAGAACCTATTATTATTGTTTTCTTCACAAATATGTAACTCTAATCATAAATATATATTGTGAGCACTATTCAAACTATTAAATTACCACACAGAACATTCATTACACAGTGAGGCAAGAATACGAGATTTTCCGTCCCATGAGTTATGTCAGTTTTGACAGGAGTAAAATGAACTCGGAGTCGAATACTCCGACTTTTTGAACGACAGTCATAGAGTAAATTTTACTCATCTCTTCCGTTTTCGGACGCAATTTGGTAAATATTACTCTACGGAGTTGATATTCGAACGCAACCCAAGCGAATATCTTCAGAATTATATTTTGACAGTTATCTTGCAATTTCAAAATTGTCACATTGACAGATTTTTAAAATCATAACAACATAGTTTCACTTTGCATAGAATTTTCCAAGTTCCAATTCCTTCTTCAACAAATTCAATCAAATATGGTCAATTTCAATTGAGCAATTTGCAAAATTGGGGTCTCTGTTAAACAAAATACAAGTTGACCCCTTGAGTTTCCTTTTAATATAAACTTGCTGGTTATTCTGTTGTACTTGATCAATTGTTATTTCATTTGAATTACCAACAAGAAAAAAAACCTAATCTATTGAATGATCCCTTATTTTCGTGGCTTTTCGGAAAAAATCAGGAGATGACCGTAGGTCTTTATTAACTAAGACAAAAACCGTTAATGAAAAGCAAAATCCAAAAACTGCTTATATAATATTCCCTGTGTTTGTGGTAAATCGCATACAGGAGAAATATCGAGGCCACTAGAAGTAAGAAAGTCAGAAACATAGGAATAACTTAAGAAATAGAGACATACAAAAATCAAAAATAGCAGAACATGTATGTACAATCCATGGAGATCACATGATGGATTGGAGCAAAACTAATATTCTGGTGACAGAGTCTGATTATATTAAAAGGAAACTTTAGGAGTCGACTTGTATTTTGTTGGACAGAGAATGCAATTTTGCAAGTTGCCTAATTGGAATTGACCATATTTGGTTTAATTTTTCGAAGAAGTAGTTGGAAATTGAAACTATGTTTCTTTGTTTTTCAAAGATTGTCAACACGACAAATTCCGAAATTCAGAATAACTGTTAACAAAAAACAATTCTGAAGATTTTCGCTCGGTGTCTGACGAAGGAGGATTTGAGCAATTTGTTCAGGTGACTCAGTTAGTATTGCCATTTTATCATAGAAGGACTAAGACCCAAACAACGCTTACAAAAAATTGAATTTTATTATCAAAAACTGGAAGAGAACTGACGTGAGGTCAGTCTACTTTGGCATGCTTGTTCGAGTTCATATCCAGAGGGGTCACACATCCAGGTACTGAAGTCACCCAAGGTTGCAAAGTTTTTTATTTTATTAAACTACCAAGGTACTGGTAGTACAATTACAGAATTTACCTTTTTTTATTAAATTCTTTTTGTAGTTATATATGTGATTGTTGCGACAGAATTACGAATTTAAATGATATTTCTCATCTAGACTTGTCAAATTGGACTTTGATGAGCAATAGAAATATAAGATCAGGGTCGGTCGCTAGAAACTTCACGTAAATTCTGCGAATGGAAATTTACAAACAGGCAAAGTACTACTACTACTACTAAGGTTTTCTAAGAAACCTATAACTCTAAAACTTGTGCTTCTTTTGACATTTCGTTTCCAATAATTTCAAGGTTGATTATCACCGAAAAAATTCTTAAATGTTTTGTGTTCGTTGTTGTTGTTCTATAAACATTTTGCTGATCAACTGTGAAAGAGTGGTCCACTGTATCGGTTATAATTTTTCTATATTGCCCCAAAATCTCCAACAATAAAAATTCATTCGAGTTCAAATCTAGAACTTCACTTTGAAATTAGGTTTTGAAGGCTCTCAAAAAAATTCAACTATACCTGAGGAATAGTTTCTTGGATACAAAATTCTTTTAAACATTTTTTCCATGATTTTCCAGCCATACGATCCTCAAGAAAACTTGTGCTAGTCTTCGTATTGAAATTTTTCAACTAACTACCGAGTTTTAATTCGATCAGATCATTATTTTCAGAGTTATTGGAAAAACAAAATTCTTATGACTATTAGGCTTTTTTCACATGGATACAGTTCCATTCGAGAACGAATGAAGCCCTTTCACACATAAACGGTTTATATTTTTTTTCATGTTTTCTCCCGAAACACATGCTCAATCACAATTTCAATTCAAGTCATTCAAAATGTGAACACAAAAATCTTTGCATGCCTCCTGCGTCTTCAATTTATCCTTATATTTTTCGGAAGTTTTGTCCCACAGCACTGGCTTAGATTTACTGCAGAAATCTGCCGATCCACAGTTGGTAAACCATAAGTTTCTCAAGAATACTGAGATAGCAACAATATCCCGAAAATATGTCTTTACGTTTATATGTCTATAGTAAAACAATTTGGTAAAGATTGAAAGATATCTGTTCGGTTTGTGGTTAAAACCAGAGAACGTTACAGAAAATATATGTAAATATTTATTACTTTTTGGTTAAAACTGAAACGAAACCGTGTTTGTGTGAACATCCCGGTTGATCTGTATTCCCTACACACGAATCCAATCCTGATAGAAACCTATTCGTGTCGAGGGAGTATTCGGTGCTGTAAGGTTTCTATTCGGTACCGAATCTGAACCGAAGCACCGTTTCACACTTGTCGCCAGCGACCGAAACGGAACAGAAAACGAACCTAACCCTATGGAACCGTATGCATGTGAAACAAGCCTCATTTCTTCGAAAGTAATCATAGTCACTTACGGGCGGATAGACAAAATTGGATTAGACCCCCGTACTATTCATAAGTCGAACCCAATCGTTTCAGACCATTTTCGGCCGAAAATTACAAAAATACTATTTGGGCAGATTCTTCATCAGTTAGTCGAAACTAAATATTTGAGACCATTTTCCCAACAATTCAAAAGTTATGGGCATTTTGGGAAAATTCATAAACACTCTCTGTTCAGGGGAAAAAGCGAGTCATAATCATGCTATGTGAACAATGTGTTTAGACAACTTCGTCCATTTTATGGTAGTCTTAATCGACCTACTGAGCAAGCATTTTAAGCCATGGTGACCAAATTTCACACCAATTCCACTTTATTGGAAATTTCCACCAACAACACGTATGCATAGAGTGCGTATAGAAATGAATATTACTGCTTTATCAACCAGTGTTAATGAAGACCATTATTTGTCCATTCCGCGGCGTTCTGGTTTGCGTTATTCGACCACATAGAAGAATGTACCCAAAGATTTGGCTTGAAGGCCCACAAAATACAGTAGGTCACGAACTGAATCCGTTAACACGATAACTCTCGAACGGAATGAGGTAGACAGTTGAAATTTTCAGAATAGGTTTAGGAGATAAATATCTCGGTTAAGTTCGTTATTGGGCAAAATCAGCTAGGTGGTTTCGGAGTAACAAAAAAAAATTACATTACAAATTTTAAATTGTATTTTTTGTAAGATGCAGTTTCATAATAAGAATCAATTGATGGCAATCTCAACTCTAGCAAACTTATACTTTCGGAGATATGATTTTTCATAATTTCAATAATTATTCTCAATTCTATATGATTTCATAGAATACTCTAATTATAATTTCCTGATGTACCTATATACATAAATCCGACAGGAGTTAAGTCATAGACCTACCTTTTGAATGTAATTATGAAAATTCTTGAGAATTAACGCACAGAAGCCAAATTGAAAAGTGGGAAAGCCCTGTGGACAGGAGCTTTGGCGCCCTTGTTCAAACTTTGACAAATCATAACTCTGAAAGTATTGGATTCTCCGCGATGGGAATGATATCAATGGATTCTTATTTAATTTAATTTATTTTATGATGTAGTTCTATCATAAGATTCCACTGATATCATTCCCAACTCTGAGAAACCAATACTTTCGGAGATATAATTTGCCAAAGTTTGAACAAGAGCGCCAAACCTCCTGTCCGCAGGGCTTGAACCAATTTTTTTCGAACAGTCACTGGCTCTAGACCCGTAAAATATTGTACAGGACATTTTCAGAATTCAGAATATGGAATACAATAACTGATCAGTTCAATTCTTAATAGGTCTATGTTTCCATGATTTCAGTGATTTTTCCTGTTATTTTTGGCGATCTTGTTTCTTGGAACAGAGTGCTCATCAATTTTCCCAAATGTCAGTAATTTTCAAATTTTTTGATGAAAATGGTCCTAAATGATTTGGTTCGACTCACTGATCAAGTATCCGTGGTCAAAATTGATTCTGTCCGGCTGGCCAAGCCGGCTTTTTGGGTGATATTTCAATGCCCATGGATAATGATAATCCATATGATGATGCAAATGGTAATGGTAAATTAATCAAATTGAGTTCAGAATATCTCCAGTAAAAACAAAACTGGATTATTGTTCTAAGTTTCAATTGATATAATATAATTTTCAGAGTGGATTTGAGGAATGAATATCCCGGACAAGTTCGTGGTTTCGGTTTAATAATTTAAATTACACATTTTTTAATTTAAATTATTTCATGATGCAGTTTTATCATAATAATCCATTGATATCATTCCCAATTCTGAGAAACCAAAATCAATTTCGGATATATGATTTGTCAAAGTTTGAACAAGAGCTTCAAAGCTCCTGCCACAGGGCGTTCCCACTTTTGACTTGATTAATATTACTCTTCAGATATCGCTGAAATTTTATAAAAGCTTTCAAAACCTTCTTTAACATCCATAAATTCGATCGGAACAATATTGTTGGAAATATTTCGACTTTCAATAATATTTTTTTGCAACAGTTTTTCATTTCGTAGATCCCATTCAAATTCTCATGTCGAAGCTGTTTTAAAGAGCAAAATGATTGTGGGGTAGTTTTATGATTGGAAGTGTCGATTTCACATCTAGACCGATTGAAATTTCTTTGAAAAATGTCGCCCTGTAACGGACCTGTAAGGGTCCATAACTGGCGCTACTATTTCTCTGAAACCATTAGATATATTTGGGACAGTCCGTCAGGGTGGCTGCAGATAGGAATTCGTTCCTTCCGACAGCGAGCGGACGTCTTACTACATTCACTCTTTTATTAGATGATGGACGAAATTAAATCTGTTAATCATGTCAGAGCGACAAAGATCGAAAACGGTCGGTATTGTACCAGAGAAATTCTCTAAATTCGTCGCATGATTCTAATGGTAATATAGGCGATAAAAATAAATGGAATACATGCGGACAATTCACGAATATAATGTTATATTTGGAATGAGAAGTAGCCGCTAATTATTTTTGGATGGAGGCATAATTAGTACGGGTGTATGCTGCTTTGGGAGCAATGCTTCTTTGAATCATTCGGCCGTTGATGTCGGTGAACAGTCAGATATTTTTATGGTCATATTGTTCTTGACATATTCGAAATCTCAAGGACCGTTGCACCGGAAGAGTATGAAATTATTTTAATCGATTCTGATGAACTGACTGACAATGTTCTCTTCCCGGTATAATTTATTCGTTCATTATTTTCTCGAATATTAAACCTTTGGAATCATGTAAAGAAATAACGTCACTCTAATGTTTTTCTGCAAAGGTAATGTAAGTAAATTTAATTGTTTATAATAGAGTAATGTCAATTTAAATGAGAGTTTTTATAATTTGGAAGGGTTCTAAAATGAACGATTTTTGAAATTCATTATAATGAATTTAATAAATTTCAACGAAACAATTCATTAACCAGGAAGAGAACTTTAAGATTATAAAACTCTATAACTATGATGTGGAACTCTATAACTACACTAACCTCAATTCCTTAACCTATAATATCATCCTTCCTAGTTCCAAATAACCAAGTACGGAATACTGGAAATTGCAATTCTTGAAGGTTCTATATTTTCGTCAAGTCTTCGGCCAAATCAAACGATATACCTACTTCAACATTCAAATGATATTTCTTTCCTCGACTTCTCAAACAGAACAAATCAGTCAATTCGATCTTCTCGATTTCGTACTCTGTTCATTTTAACTATATCTCAATTTCAGGTTAATCGCAGATTGTAAAATCAATAATTAGTATCAGGAGCATATATGCGAGGATTTTCTAGATTTACTTAACTCTCTTTTTTATTGTTTTCACGGTTATCTTCGTTTCAAGGAGTCACACATTCCTGATTACAATTATAATTTTTAAAATTTCTTAAAACAATCGAAGTTGGTTATACAATTACTATTACGAAATCACCTTTCGCAATTTTCTGCTTGGAGATGAGTTTCCTTCTTCCGAATATTCATCTACCCTTCTGTATAGATTTCAAGTCAATATGTAAAATCACTACACAATTTTCCTAAAATATTAATAGATACCTAAACTCTCATTGCAAATTTACATTTCCCTTAAAATTCTACCTCTATTTTCACTTTGGAATCGCCACTTATGTCACATATCATAATATCTTTTGATCAATGTAGTATGTAGGTACATAAAGGACAACCAAAAGAGGAGTGATCTGAAATAACAGCAGCTTCCGAATATTCAATTTCATTTGAAATTCATTATTACAGATATATGTAGTTGAAGTGAGATATACACTTTAAGTTTACATAAGTTTTAGACATTTATATGTTGGTGAACAGGGCATCTTTACGTATCAGTGTCGTATAAAATTCTATACATCACCATAATTCTACACGACTCTCTCAGTGGTTTCTAATTGTCTATTCGAAGCTACAAATTCGTTTAGCACTCTCGCCGTCTTCCAATTTTTTTTTCTATTAACCTCAACATTTTTTTTTCTATCCTTTTATGTGCTAGGCAACTGTAGGCCATCTACACAGTTATAACCTTATAATCGCAAACTCTGTCAAATCTATTTTTGGACATTCACACAACCCAACACCACATCCGTGCCCTGAGCGGGATTCGAACCCGCGACCCCGGCACCACAGCAGGTCTTTATACCCACTGCACGACCTGAGCCGGCTAACCTCAACATGATAACAAGATTGAATCATCAAGAAGTGTTTATTAACTGTGTTGACATTTGAATGACGTTTCTCCTTTCAATTATTCACGTACAGTCTCCGATTCGATATTTAGACGTTTTGCTACGCATATTTGCAGGCGGAAAATCATAATTCTATATGTTAATGGATTCTGTTTTAGATATTTTGGATGGAAGATAGGAGAAATGGAAACCTTCTGGAAGGAAGTAAAAATACGGAATTTTTTCCGTAGTAATAAAATATGTCTATTTCGGACAGACATCGTTTATTTCACGAATATCATTCTTCACGGGGAAAGCGAAAAAATTTAAAGGAATCAGATGAGCAAAGGCGAAAGGAAAATTTTAGATACGATCTGAAAGACAAAATATGAAATTGACCTTTCATTCCCAAAAAGATATTCCTTTTCTCAAGAAAAGGATCTAGGAATGATTTATATTTGCGTGAATTCGAAGAATCACAGAGTACCTTTGATATTTCTTACCATTTTCTCTTTCATGATATTTTCCTTCTAGAAATGGAACTAATTGTGAACTGGAATAGAAAACTATAGATTTGCATCCAAATGTGACATTCTTTGAATGTTCAATGGCCAGATACCTAAAATCCAGAACAGTCTACGAAGGTTAACATATAATTCTCGTCGTACCTATGTATCAATTTCAGTATTTCAGTATTTGATTCACACTTTAGTGAATATCGCGTTTTATAGATATTTTAAGACACTAAATTCTTGACAATTAATAACTTTCATATATATGGCAAAGGATGACCTGGATATATAATTTTCCTGTTATGGTTTTTCCTTTTTGCACACATGTTCTAGGAAACAGCGTGTTATTTTTTTGCACAAATGTATGCAATTTTCGATTTTTTCGCTGAAAATGGTCTGAAATAATTAGGTTAGGTTAGGTTAGGACTCAATCATGAAGAATTCTAGGTCGAATTAAATTCCGTCCGACCGGCCGTTGTCACGATTACTTTCGAAAGGAAAGAGACAACGACTGTAAATTTTCTGGGTAGGTTGGACATCCGAATGCGACGGTGAAGTTAGTTAATGGGCATGATCGGCCATCGATTCGTAGTTATACTCATCTGAAATTCTTTAGTTATTTCCTCAATAATTTAAAAAATACACATCTGATTAGTAATTAGTTGAGGAATGCCAACGTGCAAATTTTTTCAACATTTAGTGATATTGCTGGAAAAAATTTTTTCCTCGAAGATTTTATATTTCACAAACTATCAATCAGATTCCACTGAAATTCTGTACAAACCTTCAAGCCACATTTTATTTTCCCAATATTTCCGAGAAAACAGATCCGATCGAATTGAAATCTAGTACATGGTTGAAAGAAGAGGGCAATTTTTAACCTGGATAAAAATTTTACTACTCTTAGTTTTTTGTTAAAAATTGAAATAATTCATTCTTATCGTTCTTTGCGATCATCTTCTGGGGAACAGCGAGCTATAATTTTGCCCAAATGTCTGTAATTTTCCAATATTTTGCCGAAAAAGATGTCAAACCATTAGGTTCGTCTTTCGACTTACTGATGAAGATTTCGAGGTCAAAATAGTTTCTGTCCGGCCAGCCGACCAGCCGGCCGTTGCCGACCAGCCGCCGTTCCATAGGAGCACCTTGAGAGGGCCCGCGCATGCGTTGATTGATGCTGCGATATCTCCTCAGTTACTGGTGCTGGAGCACAGAATATACCCTAGAAGTAGTGATAACTATGACCAAAATCTGGAAGCAATCTAGTAGTTCTGCACCCGAACACCAGAGGCGCGACTGTGACAGCAAGTAGATGCAAATATAATCCTTATTACAGGGACAATAAGGTGATAAATAGTGTGAAAGATTTGCTCTTGTGGTTTCGTTTGACAGGATACTGGATAATTGACATTTTTCATTTGTCAATTCGACCACCAGCTATATTTATCGATTTCCGAATTATTTATTGATGTAATTATAAATTTGCACTGAATATGCCCATTCATACATTCATTATAAGCTACAAACCATCATGCATCTTCACAGCTGTTTAGAAATCGTGTCCAGGCCAGGGAAGCCGAGAAATGGAGGCGACACTTCAAGTGCTCGGTGCATTTACTGATTTTTGAAGAAAAGTATTCATGTAAGTATAAATTTGCACTGAAATTGTCCGCACATTCATTTTAAACATCATACATCTTTACAGAAATTGTTGCCAGGGAAGAGAGGAATCGAAGCAACAAATAACATAGACGTTGGGGTAGCAGCATTCTAGTTGAACAGCTAAGCTTTTTTCATAATCATCTTTAATTATTGAAATTAATATGTCGACTCCGAGACAGGTTTATTCTTGTAAGTATCCAGATTGCTAGAATGGATATTTTGTAGGATGAGGAAAACAGTTTTTCAAATTGCTGCAAGAAGAAATTTAGCTTTCTAAAAAGAGGAACATTTGTTAGATTAAAGATTCCATCATTTGCTCAAATTTCATTATTTATGTGAGGATCATTTCAATGATACTGATTTTGTTAATAGCAGAACAAGTAAACTCGTTAAGCATGCATCACCTCATACATTTTTTACTTCAGCTTGCAATAAATCATTCTCGGAACCACGATGTAGCTCCTTGAATGTTCAAAAACTTTCTGAAGAACTCTCAATCAATTCACATTCAAATTCAATTATTAAAGAATACAATTATTTCTTACCACATTATTCAATAACCAATGAATTCTTGGTTGCTTATTTATCTTTTATTTCATAATAAAACATACAGTTTGTGTCTGTAATCATTTTTGAATTGGTTATATGTATTATTCATTTCGAAACTTGATAGCGATGAACATTTATACTTTGTGTATTTCTTGATATCTGGTTTTCGTTTATAAAGTACCTATTATACATTAGGGAAAATCTATTTAAATTTATAATTTGTTAGAGCATTGTTATTTAAATTTTTAAGTAATACACTATTAATTTGTAAAAGAATATGTAAATTATTTTGTTTATTTATGTTCAATTTTGCAATAAAGCATAATTAGAATTTGTGTTTGTATTCATTTTTTTTCAATCAATGGTCTTAATGAAAGTTATCAATTGAATTTTACCATTCAAAATCATGAGCTTTGAATGGTAAAATTTAAATTGATACGAATTATTCAAATTCATAAAGAATAATCTAGAAACATGGAAGAGTGGTTCAAATTTCCCGCCCATTTTAGTGTTCAAATTTCGCGCCAAACAAATAATACAGCACCCGGACACCAGGGTGCGCTATTTTTTGTTGCCATACAATTTGTTTGGAGCTTGCACTTCTTCTAAGGTATATTCTGTGATGGAGAATCGGAGTTTTGTGTGTGATTCTTAAGGTAGACGCTGACTTAGGCGAAGCGTCGCGAACGGAAGCGCGGCGAGGAGAAGAGTCATTTCGCCGAGGACCGTGCATTTGGACGAAGCGTCAGGTCGCGTATCGGAAGAAATTGAGAGTCCCTTGAATCTTTTCAGTATCATTTGAATATTTCATATTGTGCGGTCAAGATGGGCAGCTCTTCCTCTGAAGACGATCTGTTTGTTTTGGGTTTAATTTCCAGTATGCAATAAGAAGAAGATGCCGATAAAAAATGCAGGCCAGAAAAATAAATCAAAGGAGGGAAACGTACGGTGAATTTCATCACTTGTTTTCCGACTTCAGAAAAAAGAAAAAGAAATATTTTAAATACTATAGCAAGCATTTGCTACTGAATACTACCGCTGACTGACTATAGAACAGGGATCGAGAATGCAATTTTGACTCTTCTCTTCGTCTGAGACCGTGCACTTAGGCGAAGCGTCAGGAGAAACGACTCCTAGTTGCTTCGAAGATCATTCGCGCGTTAACCGACTCGCCTTTTCTCTTTGCTTCGTCTAAGTGAGCGGCTCTCCATTGAATTCAATGTAAACTTCTTGGGCGAAAAACGACGCGCCTCTTCCGTTCGCGACGCATCGCCTAAGTGAGAGCGTCTACCTTTAGAGGACTTTCAGCCACGAGTGGACTGCGAATGCGCAGAGGAAGAGTGGCTGCATTTACATTATTTGGTTTAGATTGGAAGTGGTTAACGTTTAGTGGTCATGAGTCTAGCGCTGAGCCGATATTGAGAGGTTTTTAAAGAAAATGCATGGCAATTTTTTGCACGTGCAAGAGATTTTCGAGCAAATAGCATTGTTTTCGAATTGGAGTGTCCGTAACGTAACCCTGATTTTGAAATTCACAATGCATCAGAGACGAGTGAACTGCGCATGCGCTTAAGTAAACTGATTGTTTATGGTGTTGTTTGTGCTTGGAGGCAGGTGAATGCTGTTGAGTGGTCATGGGGGTCTGATGCTGAGCCAACATAATATGAGTCTTTAGTGTCCGTTTTTTTTTTGATGAATTTATGAATAACTATCTCTAAAAGATCTATATAAAATTACATTCGGATTTGAAGAAGAGGCGTAAGCAACTGCTTTCTTGACGGGAGAGCACGAGAGCACTAACGTAAAGTCAGTACTCTTTGGCACGCTTGTTCACGTTGACTAATTTGAATTAAATGGTGAGTGCTTCAAGCTCAGTGGACAGAGCGAACCGGAGATCTACTCAGACGGTATAGTGTCCACCATTCACTGTTGAGTCAAATATTAACAGTGCCGTGCATAATCTGGCGTCAGGGAACAGTAACAAACACTGCAAAGAACACAACTGACTCTCCTAACTCACAATCCCCTAGGAGCTTCTGAGGGATTTCCTTGGGGAAGACTCAGGTGGATTTGTAAAATCATAGTCATGTCATTAGCCAGCTCCAATGCAGATTGACTTCACTGGGAAAGGAGTAAAAACGCTAAAAAAGTACTGACGTGGGGCCAATCTGTTTTGGTGCGCTTGCTAAGGACATGATTATAATTATACTGACCCTATTAGGTCTTGTTGTAGAAGTTGTGTTCTAGTGACCTATAGCGAGGCGATTCTTCTTCAAGAGATTCATGCTGCTACAGAGGAGTAATTTGTGAGAGGGGACTTTTGAGAGGTTATGTATTATTTTTAGTTCGTTCGTATTTCTCCTCATGTCTATTCATTTTTCAGGTTGAGTTTCGGGAGCCTTGGAGAAACCTCTCCGTTTTTTGACCAAAGAATCCTGATTGAAGGAAGAAAAGCCCATCAATAGTTTAAAGTTCAGCTACTTTTGTGAACACATTAAATTTTTCAACACTCACGGGGAGACAGGTTTTTTTGCTGAGGTTTTTCTCTGAGCTCTTGTGTCATACGTCGAATTGTATATGGTACCCCGTTACACTAACCTCTGCTAACACATCTAAAGCTCTCAATCAAAAGAATATATATATATATATATATATATATATATATATATATAGTGAGGGTCAACGTTAACAAGCACACCAAATTGTACTGAGATCATAGGTATCATAGATTGTATTATTTCAACCGAACGACGAGAAAATTCTTTATCTAGATTATCGATTGTGGTATATATAAGATCATCAATTATTGGGAATTTGGAGTTAGGTAGTATGAAGATTTTCATTTAATTTGAATATCGATTTCAATTGGATGTCATTATATTCCATTTGTCGGAGCAAATTATCAACTTGTTATACGTTGGTCAATTGTGAATATGAAATAAAAACACTTTGATGACAACTTTATCGGAAAAAAAAATCTTGCTGGGACAAAAATAATAAAAACTCAGAAAATCAATTACGCAAAGGAACCAAACCAATAGACTTCGAAATAAAACCAATAGGCCGTTCGCAAGAGTCAACGTTTAAACGAGTGTGAACTCTTCACAAAGCCCGTCGATTTTTACCGACCTTTTTTATATCATACTCATTGTGTGAACCGTGTAATGCCGGGATGGATTGAATGAAAACTGCCCGATCATTCCGGCTGTGAAATTTTTCTAATTGAGTTCGGTATCATCGGGGTTTCGCGTGAAATTAAGTAGGCCGTGGAGTTGTGAATCAATGACATAGGCGGCTTATTTATAAAACGGACGCTTGAATTCAGAACGCTCATTATTAGGATAATCAGAAAAGTATACAAGTCGACTTTAAACGAGGCATCTCCGGGAACAAATTTTCGAGAATTCCGAATGAATTTTTTTACAGTTTGAAAATATCAAATATATAAAATATTTTCATAAAGAGTGTCCCAGCAAGAACTTGAATTTCGAATTGCGCGCCATTTTTGACTGTCAATTGTTGAGTAAACCATAGACATTTACGAAAATGGTGCGTTATAGTTTGGAAGAACGTTTGTTAATAGTGAAAACCCATTATTAATTCATTCAAAATGATGGAGTACCGCCGTGACGGTCGACGGTCATCGTTACTGGGCCATGTCGATAGACTTCTTTTGGCAAGAATTAGACGGAATGGACTCAAATTAGATGTGGTTTCAACAGGATGGCGCTACCTATCACACCGCAAGGGAAACAATGACTTTGTTACAAACCAAGTTTTCAGGTCGAGTAATTTATCGTTTCGGAGACCAAAGCTGGCCTCCAAGGAGTGATTTAACTTGTTTGGAAGTAAGGTCTATGCGAACCATCCTGAGAGAAATGAGGAACACAAAGCAGCAAAATTTACTGCACAATTTCATCGAAGGAGTGCAAACCTGCCAACGAAGCAACGGTGGCCATTTAACCGATATTTTGTTTCATTTGTAAATGTCATCACTACCTCCATACATTTGTAAAAAAAAATGTTAATAAAATATTTAATAACGTTATATTTTTTAATTTTTAAAATTCAAGTTCTTGCTGACACACCCTTTATTTTTCAGACATAAGTCTCTGGCGTTCGTACCATGGCGTCAGAATGTCGATAATTTTCGAATTCTGAATCGTCTTAAACGATTACATTTGACTCAAAGATGAAGATCCGAGGTCAAATTCAATTCTGTCAATCCATTGATGAAAGATGCCGGTAGAGTTCATGAAAGGGCTACATTCGCTAAATGGTTTCGGAGGCACACCCATTGAAAAAGATTTTTCCAATATATCCAATATTTCAGATCCGGTCGTGTTGAATTCTAGTACAGGGTCTTTATAAATGATTGTAATATCGTAGTTGTTTCTGAAACTCTCTTTTTGCCGCTGCATGTGCATGCTGAACACATTTAAATTTCCGGCCACAGAAATCATCACAGAATCTACCCTAATTCTGAGGAATTCATAATATACTGGCGCATAACCTCACTTTCTCCTTTGTTCTAAAATGATTGTTACTAGAAGATTACGTTTCCTCCCATCCCAGTTGGAACCAAAAATTTGTATTATAGAAAATAAATTTATTTAATGGTTGATATAGTTCGCATTAAGTTTGTAGAAAATCAAATTTTCAAATGAAGGAATTTTTGGATTTAAGTTTTTATTACACGTGATTGTTATTGTGATTGTGATGACCAGAGTAGGGTAATTTGATTGGAATGATGATAGATGATACTGGAATTTTACTCGGTTTTAAGGAGTTTTCTTTCAGAAAATATCAAGCTGAAGGAATCGAGAGTGAATTATTGATTACTTGGGATTCTATTCTCCCAAGCCATTACCAAGAGATATATTAGCTATTGAACATGTATATGAATAATCTGTTCCCTTGTGTTTGAATGGAAGAATTTTTTAGAAGTAAGTGCAGATAACTGAATGCATACTGTTAAACTAATGTTAATGTTCGAATGCAGATAATAAATTAATAAAATGGGTTCAAGCCCTGTGGACAGGAGCTTTCTGGCGCTCTAGTTCAAACAGACAAATTATATCTCCGAAAGTATTGGTTTCTCAGAGTTGGGAATTATATCAATGTATTAATATGATAGAACTGCATCATAAAGGAAGTTCAATTCAAATGATAGTTTATTTATCAAGATTAAATGAGCAATCATGAGAATGAGAACTGCACCATGGAAGAAATCAAATTAAATCTGGCCAATTTTGCCCAATAACGAACTTAACCGAGATATTCATCTCCCTAACCTACTCTGAAAATTTCAACTATCTAGCTAGTTCCGTTCGAGAGTTATATCTATGTCTATGGATGAAAAGCAGTCGCACTACTCTCAGATCTCTTACTTCATGTTCCGTTCCGAAATGTAAGACTTTTCTGAGAAAAACTAATTTCGGATCAAACAACTGAGATTTTTCTCACTTCGCTCACAATTCTTCGATTGATTAGATGATGACATGTCTAAGGAAAATAATTTGACATTATGACAATTCATACATAGAATAATTATATCATTGTGTGACAACGTTGAAATACGATTTATTATTGAAAAATCATATCTCCGAAAGTATTAGCTTGTTAGAGTTAAAAATGATATCATTGGATTCTTATGCTAAAACTGCTTATTGAAAAAAATTTAATTTTGAATTTGTTTCGTAAAAAAAAATTTTTTTTTTGTTACTCCGAAACCATCTGTCCGATTTTAACCAATAACAAACTTATACGAGATATTTATCTCCCAAACCTACTCTGAAAATTTCAACTGTCTAGCTCATTCCGTTCGAGAGTTATCGTGCCTACGGCCGGCCGGACAGGCCGGACAGAATGATTTTCGACCACGGATTCTTGATCAGTGAGTCGAACCAAATCGTTTAAGACCATTTTCATCGAAAAATTCGAAAATTACAGACATTTGGGCAAATTGATAAGCACTCAGTTCCGAGGAACTAGAGCGCCAAAAATGGAACGAATACATTGAATAACCGTAAGATAACTCCCAGTTTTGGAGTTTGGTCATTTGTGAGAATTCTTACAATGAAATTTATAAATTCTTTTTCATTTGTTGTCACATATATTTTTAACATTTGTGGCAAATATTTTGGCAGCACATTGTTATTGATGATTGGAGATCCTCAATCTTATCTTATTGTCTTTTGAAAACCTCATCATTCAGATATGCAAAGATGCTAAAGTCCAGGGGAGTCAAGTCTGGAGAGTGTGTTGGAAAGGAACGCTGATAGAGTCCTCGACTTATTATACGGTTGTCATAGAACTCCTGCAGATAGCTTAGATTTGCAGAAGTAGTGTGGTCAGTTGTCCCATCTTGTTGTATCCAACTCTATTTCTTTGTCATCTAATTGGTTCATGAACGGTTCCAACATTATTCTTTGTACCTTTCAATAATGGTATCATGAATGAAAACTGGGTCATATATTCTACAACGAGAAAGTGCTACTACATACCAACTTTTTGCAAATATAATGCAGTCTCAATAAAACTGTGGGGGTTCTCAGATGTCCAACATCTGTAGTTTTGAGAATTCACAAAACCCGAGAAGTGACTAAAATCACTCAAAAAAATTTATCCAATAGTCTGCCAACGTTACGATTTTTTAGAAACCAATAGCAGTACTCTAGGCGACGTAGAATATCTATTGGTTGTACCATTGTTATTTTGAAAGGGTACATATTCAGTTCTTTGGCACTCTTGTTTTACAAGTACTCAAGGGGACTCCAGTCTGTAAAGATAATTTATTCAGGGACGATTGAGGATTTTGTTCAACTCGTGTTTTCAGTTCTTTAACAACTTCTTCAGTAACTTGGGGTCTTTCTGTCGATTTTCCCTTGTTAACGTTCCTTAATGAATCTGTTTATAACATCTCTGATGTGGGTTTCTAGAAAATATTCTAGAATCTGAACATCAGGATATTTCGCCAGATATTCATACAGCCTCTGCAGTGTAAATCCATTCACCATTGATTAAAGTACCATTGTGGTAATCGGACATAATAATAAATGTGTCTTGCTCTAAATTATAAGTCATTGCAGGTTTAAATAATTTGAAAACTCAATTTTAAAAAGAATCGTAAGAATTGACAATAGGCTAACTTTCGATTGCAAACCGTAGCTAACTGTTTGCGTCTGTTTGGCACCAAAGGTTCATCGGTCAAACTCTCCAAACGACAGCTAACACTAACAACCAGTTATTTGAACAAAATTAAGCCTAATAATTCAATATTGGCTCTGGCTGTCAGCTTAGAAATTTGATGATATAAACAGAACACAAGAAGTGAGAAGCGGCAAATAAAAAACCAAAGCCAACTGCAAAATAGCAAATTAGGCTTCTGGAACATTTCTTTCCATACATATTTTCCGCTTCTTCAGAAACCGATAGGTATAAGTGGCATGTTATCGGGAATTTAAAAGATCACAAAATTTCTTTGACATTTCATGACGTTCTACAATTATTGTTCCATTTATAGATAATTTAAACGAAACGGAAAGAAATTTTGATCAAAATTTTATAATTTCGATTGGAAACAAAAATTTGATTCGTGAACGAAAAAACGCAAAATACAGAAAAGTTTTCTAATGAAACGAAAATAGTAATTTACGTAACAAGTCCGGAAAATAGGGTTTTTTTGGACGAATAGACAAAATTCTAGGACGAGCGTAAGCGAGTCCTGGAAGTCTATGAGTCCAAAAAAACCTTTTTCGGGCGTGTTGCGTACAATATTTTTTCGGCAACCGTGTTTTTCTAGACTATTCGAAGCTTTTCGACCGATTCGGTTCGAAATTCAAATTCGATTTGACATTTCTAATCGCTCGTTCTGACCGAAAACGTCGACCGTGAAGGAGCCTCGTTAAAATTCGCCACAGAAATACGTGAAACGTCAGAAGTTCGTCGATTTTCGCCGAAAAGTCACATTTCCTATCGTTCTTCCGGGAAAACGAAAGAGTGAATCGAAAAAAGGGCTCAGCTACGGACTAATTTCGAATCTCGTCTTCGCGTTCCCGCAAATACCGTCGTTCCGAACGAGGTTTTCATAATGTATTTACAATGACCAAAACGGCGTGATTCTTCCCGGCCTAGTCCGGGAAGTACGTACTTCCCGGACTAGGCCGGGAAATGCTTCTTTCTCAAAGAAAAAGCGTCCGGGAAGTGGGCACTTCCCGGACGGTTGCCGAAAAAAGATATTATAAGGTAATTAGTCAGTGGCGTACCTAAGCGATAGCAGGTGGGGTTCAAATGTGGAAGTAACCATGAAAAAATTGGTTGAAGCACTGACGTGAAGTCAGGGGCTTCTCTTAATTCGAATTTACCATGGTAAATTCGATTTAAGTCGAATACAGCAGAATGGACAACATAATTTACCATGGTAAATTCGATTAAGGGTGTCCAATACAGGAGAATGGACAATAGAACATACGTGCAAAAGCTCCTGACTTCACGTCAGTGCTTGAAACAATTTTTTTTTCGTAATTTTTTTGAGATTTTATAGGGGTTCTTACAAAAAAATTTTTCTTTCTCGTCAACATTTTCAAATTATCTAGGGGTACGGTTCTCACAAAATTTTAAATACGTCTTTATGTTGATTTTCTACTACTAGTTACCAAGCTTCAATTCGATCGAATCTTCATTTTTTGAGTTATCGAGGAAATAAAATTCCAGGTGGGTATAACTCGGAAACCGTTAAACCGATTATGCCCAATAATGAACTTAACTCTTCCATTCGGATACGCAACCTACCCTGAAAATTGCAAGTATCTATCTCCTTTTGTTCGAAAGTTATCGAGGCAACGGTCCCCCATCTACTGAACTCTCACAAGGCTGCTCGAATCTCCAGCAATATTTAACCGATCGTGTTAAAACTTGAATCTTGGCTGTAGAGTTAGGTTCTAAAGACTCTTGCAAAATTCCAGCAATTTCAGACGAATAGTTACTGATATATAGATTTTTTTTTTATTTTCAATGATTTCTCAAAAATTTTCTACCTACACTATCCTCACGAAATTTCACAAGAATTTTCGCGTTGACATTCTACAACTAATAATCATGTTTCAATTCAATCGGTTCAGTATTTTTCGAGTTAATGAGGAGGAAAAAACAACCAAATTTCAGATGGCTATAACTCTAAAACCGTTTGGCCGATTATGCTTATAAACAAACTCAACTGTCGCGTTCAGATGCACAACCCAACCTGAAATCTTCAAGCCGCTATCTCTTTCCGTTCTCAGGTTATCGTGACAACAAAAATATTTTTTAATAATTTTTTAATAATTTTCTAGCGATACGATTCTCACATAATTTCACAAACGTGCTTAGCTTCATATTCTACAACTACTCACCAAGGTTCAATTCGATCGGATTTATATTAGTTGATAACAAAATTATTACTCGGAAACCATTGGGTCGATTATGCCCATTAACGAACTTGTCTGTTGTATTGGGATGTGCTACCTACCCTGAAAATTTCAAATCGCTGGCAATGGCCGGACGGGCGGCCAGACAGAATCAAATTTGACCTCGAATTCTTCATTGGGGAGTCGAACCAAATCGTTTGAGACCATTTTCGTAAAAAAAAATCGAAAGTTAGAGATATTTGGGCAAAATGATAACGCGATGTTCCCCAGAACATACGTGCAAAAATCAGTAAAATTTTTGACACTTCAATGGATAAGCGCTCTTAAACTCCAGACTACGCGTCATTGCTTTTAAATATTTTTTTCTGTTATTTCTGTCATTGGACCCCCCCTACCTGCGCCCATGTAAGATGTTCCGCTAATGAAGCAGCGTACCCGATGTAGAAACATTTACATAATAAAACCTTTGTGTTCTTCCATCGGCGACAGAATTCTGTCACGTCGCTGTCCCATGTCGCCCCCTCCGTTTTTAATATCGCGCTTCCACCCTGGATAATAAACATTTACTCTCTCAAATACGACCACTCTTAGCCTACCCTATAAAATAATATAGCCGAGACTCTAACCAATACCATACATACTAATATATCCTGGATCAATAAACAACATGGTTAATTTTCTTCTCTTTCGCCTCATTCCTTCATTGAGTGGGAGGCATCGTTCAAGATAAATATAACTCTGGACTGATATTCCTGAGCTATACAAATTAACACCAGATAGGATCGTATACTATGAAGTCTTCAATGTTGTGTGCTTGGAAGTACACCAGTAATGTCAATCGTTTGTGATGTATAACTAATTTTATCCTCCAGTATTAGTACAGATCTAGGAGATTTGTTGAAATTGTGTTATGTGATATTATATTATTATGTGAAATATTTGAATAACCGCTTAGTGAGCTGAAGTAGGAATCTTAACAGAATTTCATTTTTACCATACCCCATATATGTAATTTTGCACTGCTTTATCAAATGTTACTGTTTTAAATTTTCACAACTTTATTTATAGAGAACGACAATTGTTTCGCAAAACAGACAAAAATGACAAGATATAGTAATAATAAGTAATTGGCGATTGCCACTGCTTCTTCTAAACTATTTGAAGATATTCACTAACGGTGATCTTTCAACATCTGTTTGTAAATTTAAAATAATCTTCCTAGAATTATATCTGCTAATTTCCAAGAAGATGTGTATACATTTCGACATGCATGAATTTTCGTAGTGATGGAAATTATGTTCTGATTGTTCCAAATTGTTTGATATGTCGATTGTGATGTATTAAATAATAAGTAACTATTCTAATGCTCATGTATCCTTTTCCCGGACTATCTACTGGTTTGACCAATATAAACAAACCATCGGGCAATCATTACAGGTTAGCTGCAACTGACTTGGTGTGGTGGTCTTATCAGTTTTTGTCCACCATGCTAAGGATGCTTAGGTGGAAATGGGCCGTACTACTGCTGTGTATAACCACATTTTCTGGATTGTGTCAATAGCCTTTTGCAGGCCCACGTAGCCACTGTGGCTTTGGAAACAATTTTGTTTCGATGTGTTTCATCCAGTTGAGTTTACTATCTAGTACTACTCCTAGATATTTGCACTCACTGGAGGGAAAAGAATTGGCTGTGGCTTGTCAAAAGCACTCCCAATATCACCCCCGCCCAAATATAGTAAGTAGCATTTCTTTTCCAGATAAAGTGTATTTGCCTAATCTGTAAGACATACGGATCGATAAGTTTTTGGTTCTGAGGAGTCTTTCCGTCCCATTTTGGGCATGAAAACTACCCTTGCTTCTATTCATGATTTACTAATATATCCCCATGCATAACTTGCTCTAAAGAGATCAGTAAATGGTGATAAGTTTTTGGTTCTGAGGAGTCTTTCCGTCCCATTTTGGGCATGAAAACTACCCTTGCTTCTATTCATGATTTACTAATATATCCCCATGCATAACTTGCTCTAAAGAGATCAGTAAATGGTGGTACGATATATTCTGCACCTTTTTGAAGCATAGCCAAACATATGTATACTTTCCATTCCTGCCCATTTGAATGGTTGGAAGCTTTTTAATGCCCATTCAATTCTGTTTGGTGTGAATAGTCTGCCAGATTTTGTATAGCTCCACGTGGAGGGCCTAACTGCTTCCTCCGTGGAGATCTCTGGCGCTGACATGCTTTAAGCCAGAGAAATGAGTCTCCAGCATAATGCTCAGGCTCTCTTCGTCATCATTCGTGAAACTCCCACATGGCTTTCTAACCTGGCCAATTGGGTGGTCGTTTGATAGTACATTTTGACGGAAGTAGTTTTATCCACTTACTCACAGAAGCTTCTCCAGGATTGCCTTTTGGCTTTTCTTACCTCTTTGTTATAGTTCGAAGTGATTAATACAGCCATCATTTCTTCTTCGGCTCCACTGCCCTGAGTTCTGTGAATTTTTTGAGCAATAGCGCAAGTTAACGGTAATATCATACTATTTAACATGCTTTTGAATTCAAAAGGACATTTGTCGAGATTGTTCTTAAATTTAAACAGAAATTTGGAGAACGTGGTGAATGTGAAAGTATCAGTGGAAATATACCGCTGATCATTTAAAGCGATCCACTTTGATTTCAAATATTTTCCGAATTTAATTAAATTCTGCATGCAACTATTGATTCATAATTTCCTTGTGATTTTTTCACCGAAATTAGTTTATACCTACCGATTTGATATTGATTTTAAATGCTTACTGGATCCCGCAATATGTATGCAAGGTCATTGCGAAAGAACTTATTTCTCAGGATATATTTGCTCCACTTTTAGGAGATACATGGCTATTACAAATTTTCAACAACTTGCAAATGAAAAGTAATTCTTCTAGGGCGAAACCAATTGTGGTTAAGCTTACCTTTTGTAAGTTGATTTCAATCAATTTTTACAGTTACCCTCTTAGAAAATTAATATTTAAAATAATATCTGTTAACATTACCCTTCAGAGGAACCAATTATTATTCTCAAGTTTTCTTTTTTCTACCGTCCACCACTGTTTTAGTTCATATAATAATAAACAAGTAGCTTATGTTGGTTTTGCAATAGCCTAACTCAAAAACTGCTAGATTCAGTATCTAAAAAATGTTTGAAGGAAATAGGGCAACAAATTTCAGCAAAAAAAACACAGATTTCTTTCACACCTTGCTCAGAGTGAGAGTTAAAATATAAGAAATTAAGAACCAATAGGTGCATGTATAATGTAATTGTCCATCAAACACCGCAAACTATAAACAAATATATCTTTTCGTTTGGAAATTTCAACCTCAAAGTAGTCCTAAAAATTTGCTTTATCCGCTTCAAATGAAGTGCAGTTTAGTTGAAATAGATCAAATTGAATTGAATAGGCTAAAATAGAATTTCCTCAACACCTCCTTATTCCTGTTTCTTGAAAAAATATATTTTTAAATATATTATGACGCATACGAAAACTTTATTTATGTATTCCAAATATTTTCTTCTTCAAAATGGACGCTTAGCAGGTGCACGTTAAAGGGATGCTGATTCGTTTTGGCAACCCCATAAGAATACGGGGGAAAACGACGCCTTATTTCCCTTATCAAAACATAAAGACGTCAGGGCGGTTGGAAAATGTTCATTTCTACACTGTCTCATTATGCGAGTCTATGAATAAATTCGCACTTTTTCCGAGCGTTATGTTCACGCGTTGCGATCCTTTCGGAATTACGAATAAAACTGGAAATATGGCTGGAGTCGCTATCCATCTCTTATCAGGGTGGTACTGAAAAGATTCTTTCGCTCAACTCGGGTTCCGCACGTATCTTAACAAACGGCTCTCTGGGTTGAAACATAGGGCAACGGTTGTTTTGCAATAAATTGGTTGTCAGTAGAACATGGAATAAGATGAATTCAACACCGTTTCGATATATCCCCAAAGTCTCCGAAACTGACTTTGAATGAACCTAATAAATTCAAATAATATCCACTTTTTTTATGCAAGCGATTGCTCATATTTGTATTAATGCGGCTCAGGTGACCAATATTTGGTATCTCAAATTTTGAGCAGCGCGATCAGCTCAGTGGTAGAGCGTTTGACTCAGAAGCTGGAGGCCCCAAGTTCAATCCCAAGGCTAGGAACGAAAATTTTCTAGTCACGGCCACCAACAGTGCTGTGCCTAAGGTGGCGTAAGGACACAGTAACAAGGCCTACACAGAATACAACTGATTTTCCTTACTCGCTCAAGCTCTCAGCAGCTTATGGGGGCTCTCCTTGGGAAACACCTAGGAGGATCAATATAATAATATAATATTACGCAGGGAGGCAGGAGTTTGCAAATTTTGGACTACCAACACCATCAACCAAATTTGGAAATGGCAATAAGGATATTGAGAAGTGAATACCCGCTTCTGAAAATGGTGGCTCAGCATGAAATCAGGAACCAAGGAGCTTTCCTATTTAGGGCTCGTCAGAGAGCTTTGGAGAAGCTGAGTATAACCAACATATTATCCATATATCATGAGGCTAGCAGGATCACCTATCTCGCCAACAGACCAAAGAAGAGTTGGGAGAGAGATAAGGCAGGCACAACTGAAGACACTACTCGAATATCACATAAGTAAAATACTGCACCCCTTCGCTTTCTTTAAGTCAGCTAGGCTCAAGTCAGGTACGGAGGGATTTGTTATGGCTTGCCGAGATGCTCGTAGTGTGATAAATACAAGATGCTATAAAGAGAACATCATGAGAATGGACACCCCCACAACGTGCATAGCATGCCACGGCCAGCAGGAAACTGTTATGCACATCATGTTTGCTTGCAGAGTATATACTTCATCAGGATAGGGGGAGAGGTACAATGGGCACTTTGAATTCTCTACTTCCATCTGATAGGTTTATGGTATAGATAACGAACCATTGCTACCATATGTACCTCTGTAGATTGAAGCAGTTTCTGAAAATGACATAGCTCGCATCTATTGGAACTATGCTATTCCAACAACTAGGCAGGTTCACGCCATAAAACTAGATAATAGATATGGTTCTGCTGGACGAAGAGCTCAAGGAATTGTAGAATGTTGTCGAATTTTTCTACCCCTCCCAAAATAATATGCTGATGAAAGAAGAACAGAAGGGGGACAAATACAAGGATATAATGTTCGAACTGGGGATCCTGTATCCAAGGCATAAGGTTAGGATGTTTGTACTAATCATAGGATGTCTAGGCGGAATGATATCGAACTACGTGACGGAATTGAATAATATTCAGGCCTGTATATCCTTGGCCGAGGTTTTGGCGCATAGAATGCAGAAAGCAGTGTTGCTCAGGTCACTTCAGTCACTTTGAAGCAGTGTTGCTAGGATCTCTACGAAGAACTACTCCAAGGAATAAGAGGTTTTTTACTGAGTAACCAAACAACGACTGCAGTCTCACACTCCTGAGAGAGCGAACCCCTCTCACCGTAACCTTAAAACAGTTTTTTCTTCATACGGGTAGAAAAAATAAATAATAACAATGAAGATTTAAACACCCTCGATATTCCTTTTCAGAGACTCTTAAGCACAAATGTAGACAACTAATGTCTCTGCCCGTAAGATAGACGGCTCACATCCCAGGGGCACAGAGATCCTGAGCATACCATATACCCCAATAGCTGTACCCTTATCTGATTTTGATACATACGTATACCAAATGGATGAGCCTTATTAATTAACGAGGCTCGTCACACTCAGATGGTCTGTTATGACCGTGGCAAAGGGTGTTTCGAAATCGAATATGGTTGGCATTATATCTGAGGTCTTTGCCAAGAGGTTTGACTCGAGTGGGTCCAGTAACCTCATATGCCCTACCCAGTTACCAGGTAGGAGTTTCCCACTGCGAGAAATTCTTAATGCATCTAGCAGGCTACGATTCCTTTCATGTAAATGGAAATGTAAGTATGATCTCAAGTGCTGCTGTGGGAGTGGTGTAGCTAGCTTCTGTGACACCTACGCAGGCAAGCCATTGCAGTTTCTACAACGGACTGCATATGGTGGCCTTATCAGTTTTTGTCTACCATGCTAAGCATGCGGAAGTGACAATGTGGCATACTACGTATTACGCTTGTGTACAACCTCATTGCTTTTTCTGGTTTCAGCCACTATGTCTTCCCAAATAGCCTTTTGCAGGCCCACATAGCCGTTGTGGTCTTTGGAAGGAATTTTGTCTTGATACCCATAAAACGGTCACTTTATTCCCCTCGCTTGTTCATTCCCTTGAGATTTATTTTCACACAGCCAGTATCTATGTCTGTGTGACAGAGGGTTGTTTCCCCAGAGGTATAGTGAGGCGTAGTTCTGATCCACAGAGAGGATATTCTGTCCAAATTATTTGAAGTAGTCTACAGCACTTTGACGCTCACGAACTACCGTTGCAAAGAGTGGCCCGAAACCGAATACAGATAGTATTATATCCAAGGGTTTAGCTTGAAGATTTGAATCAACTTGGTTCAATATCCTCATGTCTCCAACCCAAAGGGAAAGTCCCGTAAGACCTTCAATCCAACCCCCGTCACACTGTAAAGATATATGTTATTATTATTCACCAATAATGCTGTAGATCCGATCGGGTGGAAATTCTACATCTAGGTGTAGAAAAACATTCTATAGTTCGTGCAAAATTCGTGGGGATCACTGGAAAAAACTTAAAATGGTTTTGTTAACAAGACGCTTCCACGCTTAATTCTTATCAATTTTGATAGAATATTTCTCTGGATCCAAACATGAATAAGTGCCCAAACCTTCGAACCGACTTCACGTCAGTACTTTTTCCAATTTTTCAACTGGAATTGAGACTTGCTGCTCATTGCACCCCCTAATTACCTCAACTGTGTATGGATGACTGTTCGGGAGGAACCTTTTCCCCACAAATTTTCCTTTCCTTATTTTCTCTCGCAACGACGTTGGGAATAACAAAGTGAGCCATGTTTCAGACCCACTCCATCACTTTTATGGCGCGATAACTAAAGAATGCCGAAGACTAGGTTCCAGCAATATATACGAACGCAGCGATGGAGGATGCTGAAATTGCTATCTCTGCTTTATGCGGTGGTGGTGAGGCGGGCAGGACAGAATCGCTTATATTATATGTATGTGTGATAACAATTCTCCACACTTTCCTACATTCGCTCACCAGGATGGAGGAAGAGATGCTTACGGACTCTGCAACCGACCATCTGCATAACTACAGAATTTTCCAGCTGTAAGAAATACAATATTTAAAGCTCTCCCTTGACGTCAGGAGCTTTAGCTCACTCATCCATCTAGCTATCAATAAAAAAAATTATTTGAAAAAATTCTCAGCAATCGGCAGATAATGCTAAAATTTTGCGTGAGCAATCAAAACCTAATTTTACAGCCAAGTTTCATATTTGAATTCTATCGGATCTATATTGTTTGAAATGATGGCAAAATATGTGAATATTATAACGACTGAAGTGTACTAGTCCACTGTTTTACAGTTGAACAGCATAATGTTCAAGGTTGATATAATTTTGACGCACTTGCTGAGGATATCCGAAGTCGAACGATTTTCATGATGCAGTTTGAGTTGATAGAATTAGAGATGTCATGTATATGGTCATATCATTTTTATAAGGTAAGAGATAGATGCACAGAATACATGGTGCGGATACTCATTTACATATTTTCGGCCGAAATGCGGTCCAAACACTGACGAAATACAAGGATATTGTTCAACTTCAGTTTTCCCTGATAGATTTTGGCACTGGAAATTTTATCGACATTTCAGATTAAATTCGAAGCTTTGTTCCTTCATATTTCGTGTTGAAAGTCGTACAATTTGCTGAAATCTCGTTTTTTGTGTATATTAATTTTTAGTTTGATTTTTGCGCGCATGTTATGGGAAATAGCGTGCTATCATTTCGCCCAAATGTCTGTAACTTTCGATTTTTTTTGTCGAAAATGGTCTCAAATGATTAGGTTCAACTCACTGATGGAAAATCCGAGGTTAAATTTGATACTATCCAGCCGGCCGTTCCTAAGATAACATTCGAACGGAAGAGATAGCGACTTGAAATTTTTAAGGATGGTGCAGCGTCCAAATACGACGGACAAGTTCGGTAATGGTCAAAATTGGTTCAACTGTTTCCGAGTACTAATTTTGTCTTCAACCATTACAAATCGGATCAAATTGAAACTTGGTAGCTATTTGTAGAATACTGACACAAAGAGGTTTGAGAAATTTTGTGAGAATTAGAAAATTAAGAGAAATTATAGATATAGCGACATGCAATTTTTATGGTGGATTGCGGATCCAAATCCAACATTTGAGTTCGTTAATAAGCATAATGGGCCAAACGGTTTTGCACTTGTACCCATCTCAAATTTGGTTGTTATTTCCTTAATATATCAAAAAATATGAATCAGACACAATTCAAGCATGTTACTTAGTTGTAGAATTCTGATGCGAAAATTTTTGCAAAGTTTCGTGATAATCGTATCACTGAAAAATTTCAAAAATATCAGTGAAAAAAATTATTTATATCAGAAAGTTTTCGTCCGGCATCGCTAAAATTTTGCGAGAGCCTACAAAACCTAACTCTACAGCCAAGTTCCAAGTTTGAACACGATCGGATCTATATAAGGCCTTGCATGGAATGTTTGGTCCTCAGCTTGAAGCCATCTTTACAAGAAACCCGAATCATCTCCGTGGACATAATTACAAGTTGAGGAAGGAAAATTTCAGGACTCAGCCGAGACAGTGCTTTCTTAGTAACAGAGGTTTTTGCACCTGGAACAGCCTGCCCTCTGACGTGGTCGGGAGCAGCTCTACCAATAGTGTTAAAAATGGGTTCGATGGATGGCGCAGCTCTCATTGATCATACGCATGAACTTTATTTAATTCTCTTTTCTCGTTTTACTTTTGTTGCGGTTTTTTTCATATGTGATGGTTTTGTACACATCAATTTTTTCTTTTGAGTTTATAGGTGTAAATACCTCTACTCTTTTATTTAAATAATAATAATAATAATATTGTTGGAGATCTTTGTAGCTAATAGTTAAACATTTTTTGATTTTTTTCTACTCATACTATCCACAAGAAATTTTGCACAAGTGTTTGCGTCAGTACTTTGCATCTAACTACCGAGTATCAATTTAATCGGATCGGTATTGGTCGAGTTATTGTAAGAACAATCCAAAACTACCCTGCAAATTTCAATCCTCCAGCTCCTTTTGTTCGAGATTTATCAGGCTAACGCCCGAGCCCGCCGGCCGGACGGACATAATTTGATTTGACTTCGGATTATAAATCAGTCAGTCGAACCGAATCGTTCGAAACCATTTTCGGCAAAGAGTTCGAGAAGTACAGACAATGTGGCAAAATCATAGCACGCTGTTCCTTGCGGAACAAGCGCACAAAAATGAATATGTATCTGCGTGTTCCACGTTACTAAATCTAAAAACCATATTGTGGGATGAAAAAAGAACTGATACTAAGAATAACAATCACGAAAATCATTTTTTCGTCGACCTCTATGTAGTGACATTTTACTTACTAATTTGCGACCGTAAAATCGACTATTATTGAAGGCAAGTACTTTGGGGACAGGAAAGTACTTTCTCGTCCGCTGTGGTCACTATGAATACGTTATGATACGGTTCAATAAAAACATAAGTGTCTGTATTAATAACCGTCAGTGCTGAGTCACTATGGTTACGGTTCAATACGTGTCATTTGCTATTGTGAAATTATTTAAGAGATCCGAAATTCATATAAATATATGGAGGTCGACGAAAAAATGTAATACGCACCTCGGCGAAAAACTGTCTATTGTCTCGCATGCTTGCTATCTTCGGCTGCGTCTCGGATATCAATTTGCTGACTCGACTATAATAGACAGTTTTTCGTCCTTGGTAAATAAATAACTATTTTCGTCGACCTCTATGAAAAGTGACATTTTGCGTATTAATTTGCGACCGAAAAATGGACTATTATTGAAGGCAAATAGGTAGGTACTTTGCGAACGAAAAAGCACTTTCTCATCCGCAAAATTATTATCTCGTCCGCTGTGATCACTATGAATACGACATGATACGGTTCAATAAAAATTGGTTCAAGCACTGACGTGAAGTCAGAAGCTTTTGCGCGTATGTTCCCGTGTCAATTATCCCTTATTGGACTCTCTTAATTGAATTTACCATGGTGAATTCTATTGTTTGTTCTCCTGTATTGGACACTCCGAATTCACCATGGTAAATTCGATTAAGAGAGTCCAACCTAACCTGAAAGTTTCAAGTCGCTATCTCTTTCCGTTCTTAGGTTAACTTGACGTAAAATATATTTTTTAATAATTTTTTAAAAATTTTCTGGCAATAGGTACGATGTCCACAAAATTTCACAAAAGTCCTTAGGTTTATATTCTACAACTACTCACCAAGTGTCAATCCGATCGCAGAAGTATTGCTTTTAGACAAAATCATTACTCGGAAACCATTGGGCCGATTATGCCCATTAACGAACTTGTCCGTCCTATTGGGATGCGCCTCCTGCCCTTCAAGCCGCTATCTCTTTCCGTTCTCAAGTTATCGTGGCAATGGCCGGCCGTCTGGCCGAACAGAATTAAATTTGACCTCGAATTCTTGATCAGGGAGTCGAACCCAATCGTTTGAAACCATTTTCGGTGAACAATTCGAAAATTACAGACATTTGGGCAAAATGATAACGCGATGTTCCCCAGAACATACGCGCAAAAACATAAGTGTCTGTAAGAATAACTGTCAGTGCTGTGTCACTATGGATACGGTTCAATAAAAACGTAAGTGTATGTGTCATTTGCTATTGTGAAATAATTTGAGAGGTCCGAAATTCATAAAAATATATGGAGGTCGACGAAAAAATGTAATATGCACCTCGACGAAAAACTGTCTATTGTCTCGCCTCCGCCTCGGATATCAATTTGCAGACTCGACTATAATAGTCAGTTTCTTCCTTAGTACATAAATAAATATTTTCACACATTCTCTAATTAATTTGACAGTTGGGTTTATCACAGCCATTGCTGAATTGTTTGGAATTTCAAGCCTCCTTTAATTATTCAGTTTCAAGTATTCCAACATGAATGATATATGCGGAATCATTTTTAATTTGCACTCTCTACTCAAAAAAGGTGGTTAGTTGAGAAAAAATTAAAGAAAGCTATTTTCTCACAAATTGAATGAGGAATTCACAATTGATGTTTATTTCAATGAAAAGACATCAACAATTGGGGCGGTGAGAACCATAGCGGACCATCCCACAAAATCTGAAATATTGCACCAATTCCTGTTTACGATACACAATAATACATTCTTCAACGCCACATTCGACCATCTCAGTTAAAAAAATTCCATAACAGACGTCGCCACTGGATAGTCCAACCTGTCGATTTCCATGATAATTCGGGGAATTGGCATCTTTGATAGTGAATGTTTTCAATGTTTTAGTCCAATTCATAAACGGTACGATAAGTTTGACATTTTGCATTTTGAAAAGTTTAATAGGTGATTTATTGAAATTTGAAATTGAGTTTGTTCGTTTATTTTGAAATAAAAATATTCCAGAATTTGAATATTTCTATTATTTAATTATAGTCCACTTGAAAAAATTGTATATTCCAGGAAACCAATGCGGACCAACCCACAATTTTTTTTTAGAGGAATTATATATTACAGTCTTAACTACAATAAAGAAGGTAGGTATTATTTTTATTATTCCAACAAAAAATCAATCCGAATAAAACCTTTCAGCAGTATTTGAAGAAATTCGCAAATATGTATATTCTTTGAACCCTATTATCTCCTTTAAAGCCAGTGAAGGTGGGTTTAAACCAAACGAACAAAGAGCAAGAGCTAGAACAAGAACATTCTTTCTTGACCTTTTAGTGCAAACGAAAGCTCGTTTTCAGCGTTTACACAAATATATCATCGAGCAAGAACGAGAACAAAGAACTAGAATTCTTGCTCAGGATAGATAGATGTTTAGATCAGCCGAACGAATGCTCATTCATCTCAATTTTGTGACTGGCGGTGCTTCGTTATGTCCGACTCTGAGAGCAATATTATAATTTGGAAGTGTTGCATTTGTTATTTTGTATCAAACAAGCAAAAAGAAAAGAAGGAAGAGGTGTTCGTGGGCAACAAATTTAATGCAGCGAACGATACTGAATAATGTAGGTGAAATGATGACGGATATGCAAGAACAAGAAGAATGTGGTCGATTCCAAAATTCCTGTAGAATGGCGTTAGAGGATTTTGACCATTTTTGGCGCTCTTGTTATTGGTAACAGAGTGCTTATCAATTTGCCCAAATGTCTGTAATTTTCGAATTTTTGGGTGAAAATGGTCTCAATCGATTTGGTTCGACTCACTGATCAAGAATCCGTGGTAGAAATCGATTCTGTCCGTCCGTTAACACGATATATCTCGAATGGAATGAACTAGACAGTTGAAATATCTCGACTGAGTTCGCTATTGGGCAAAATCAGCCTGATGGTTTCGGAGAAACGATTACAAACATTACAACATTAAAAATTTCGAATTAATTTTTTTTAAGATGTAGTTTCATCATAAGAATCCTCTGATATCATTTTCAACTCTAAGAAGCTTATACTTTCAGAGATATGATTTTTCAAAATTTCAATAATACATCGTAGTTCTATGTATTCACTGTCTGTGTTCACTGTTCATAAATGTCATCTTATCTAGCTATTAGAGTCATGTCAATTCGTAGTTTGAAATGAGCATCTGATTCTTGAATTTGTGAATATATACAAGACTGGTTTGAAACCGATAATAATATTGACTGGTTGCATATTGAATAATTTACGTATACATTCGGGATGATGTTTCCGAAGATTTAAAATTGGATCATTTTAATGATATAGTTTATGACGGCAATAGGAAAGAAGAACATAATGGAATCATCAAAAGAAATTACTGTTCGTTGACCACTGAGATCAATATTACATATTACTTCCTTAAGTAGTAATAGTAAGACATGTTCCTATATACAGTATTTTCATAATGTTGCTAGTTAATATATTTTGAACTATTAAAGTAATTTGTTCGTAAGCCTCTATCCTACTCAAATATCAGGAATAAACGGACAATCTGCTATGATTTTCCCCAGCCTTGCTCTAGACATTTCGATGATACTTTCCTTAGGTATTTCGAGTTGTGAAAACTATGCACCGAGTGTAAGTTGCAACAACCTATTTCACGAGGATGAATCATTGCAGATTGCTCTTTTAATCTTGATTAATAAATTTAATGACAATTTTTGAAACATTGTAGATTGCTCTTTTTTTTGGCGCTCTTGTTTAAATGATAATTTTTGAAAAAAAATTTTTTAAACGACACTTTTTTTTAATTTTATTTCTTTCATGATACAGTTCTATCATAAGAATCCATTTATATAATTCCCAACTCTGAGAAACCAATACTTTCGGAGATATAATTTATCTGTTTGAACAAGAGAGCCAAAAAGCTCCTGTCCACAGAGCTTGAACCAATTTTTTTTATTCTGCTACAGTACATTCAAGTTAATTTGAGTTTTCGTGGCAAGCATCCTGTTTGCGGGTTGTATTTTATATTGTTCATACGTCGAATCCCACAGACATCTGGAATTTTGGTAGGCTCCAATTATTAGAAGACATTTTTTCTGTAGACCAATTCATAATTAATCGGATAAAAACAAATCGCTAGAGCACCAGAACTAGAGATACCGGCCGTTTTCTGACCCCGAAAATCCCGGGATTGTACTTGGATAATCCCGGGATTTTCGGGATTGTCTCAAACATTAATAATCGCGATCTCATAAGGGAATAGTTATGGATAATTGAAGGTGATATGAATAAAACAATACGCGAAATATTCGGGATATCAATTCAAGATAATGTGCTTCGAATTATTAATTGAGTGGTCCAAATTCCATTGAATAGGAAAAAAATGTTTCAGTAAATAAACTAAACGCTTGCAGAGCAGTAGAAACTAGGGGGGTAACCAGGTAAAGTATCTCTCACAGTTTCTTGTAACCAAACTTGGAAAAATCAAGCAAAATGAAAGAAATATCGATCGCTTGAGCGAAAGCTCGAGAAAAAACACATGTGTTTTTATTTTAATTCTAGCTTCAATTCGTATGTGTCTACGGCCCATGATAAAAGGAAAGCTTTTTTCCTTTCTTGTATCACTCCCTTCAAATTTAAAGAATTCAAAGTAGTTTTTCAATTATTATTTTTTTCAAATTATAGTTTTTTGTTCAGTGTATTTTTTCGTCTTTCTTATTATTGTTTGTGATTTGTTCTTTCACATTATAAACATTTTTAAGGAAATTACACAAGTTTTTTTTTCCATTTGAGCTCATACCACATTGAGAAACCACATATTCTAATCCCGGGATAGTCCCGGGATTCCGGGATTGTGCATGAAGAATCCCGTAATCCCGGGATTGAAAAAAGAACCCGGGATTGTATTCTCTAACCAGAACGCTTTGAAGAGATCGCTCTGGGGAGCGAGCGCTTCTGAACACGCAAGAATGCTCTATGCTATTGTTCACACGCTCTAGTGCCGGTTATATAAAGCAATCGAGCAAACTTAGAATATTCCACAGAATCTTTGCCAACGCAGAAAGAGCAAAGAAAGAATGCTCTGCATCTGTTTACACTAAAATAATTTGATAGATAAGGGATAGAATGAGCATTCGCTCGTCGCAATAACGCTCTAAGTAACTGTTCACACGCTCTATTGCCGTTTATATCAAGCGATCGAGCAATCTTAGAATATTCCTTAGAATCTTTGCGAACGCAGAAAGAACAAAAAAGAATGCTCTACATCTGTTTACACTAAAATAATTTGATAGAGAGGGACTAGAATGAGCATTCGCTCGTCTGATGTAAATCGGCCTTGAGCAGATGGTCCGCTCTGGTTCTCATCAGCGCCTCAATTTTTACCTTGAAACTGTCCAGTCACGTGCTATTACAGTTTCCATCACAAAGCTCGCTACCACGCTGGAAATTGAAGCCTATAAAAAATTTCATTCAAATATCTCTATACTTTACTTTGTAATCGAAGCATTCCCCGAATAGAGTTCATTAAGCAAATTAATATTATTTTTCGATTTTCTATCGCCTCCTGGGTTTGCCACCTTTCGTACTAGACCTCACTATATATCAATAATATTATAACCTCTGAAAAATGTTACCCTATTTCGGCTGTTCCAAATCTTATTTCTCAACGCTAAATCGAACAGGGCCACCCCTCATAACCATAAAATCATAAACATTTCTATCGTCGCCGTATCGGGGCATCAACAGCCCCCTCGATATAATTACAATAACAACTAACGGAGTGCGGAAATCATGTCAAAACAGCCTTCAGAAATAGCGAAGTCGCCCCCGTTCACCCCGGCTCGTAACCGACAAAGCGACTTCCGGCGAAGACCGGAAGCGATCTCCGGTTGATTAGGCACTCTTCATTTAGCATTTGAGCCAAATCATCGGCCATCACGCTATGCAGTTTATTATGAATGTTTCTGGCGTATGTCGGGATAATACGTCATTAAAACGTTATGTCTGGCACATGCAATAAGAATAATAAATGTTTGGGTTGGAAATTCGGTAGATACTTCGTATTCGGGAGGATTCTTTTGGTCTTTTTCATATTCCGAGGATATTACGGTTTTATTGGCGACGTATTCATGAGGGAGGTCCGGCGTCTTTTGATGATTTTTGTTATTTATGTTTGGAATGTATTCGGGTTGTAGATCATTTTTATGTTTCCGTTATGAGAGATATATGGAAATAAGAATGCATTATTGTCGGTTTCCAGCATCTGTAATCGCTAAATGGTTTTTTTCTAGGTTTTCTATCCCAAACTCTGAAAAATATCTATGAAATAAAAAATGGGTTCAAGCCCTGGGGACATGAGCCTTCTGGCGCTCTAGTTCAAACAGACAAATTATATCTCCGAAAGTATTGGTTTCTCAGAGTTGGGAATTATATCAATGTATTCATATGATAGAACTGCATCATAAAGGAAATTCAATTCAAATAATAGTTTATTTATCAAGATTAAATGAGCAATCTGAGAATGAGAACTGCACCATGGAAGAAATCAAATTAAATCTGGCCAATTTTGCCCAATAACGAACTTAACCGAGATATTCATCTCCCTAAACTACTCTGAAAATTTCAACTACCTACCTCATTCCGTTCGAGAGTTATATCTATGTCTATGGATGAAAAGCAGTCTCACTACTCTCAGATATCTTACTTCATGTTCCGTTCCGAAATGTAAGACTTTTCTGAGAAAAACTAATTTCGGAGCAAACAACTGAGATTTTTCTCACTTCGCTCGCAATTATTCGATTGATTAGATAATGACATGTCTCAGGAAAATAAGTTGACATTATGAGAATTCATACATAGAATAATTATATCATTGTGTGACAACGTTGAAATACGATTTATTATGGAAATTTTGAAAAATCATATCTCCGAAAGTATTAGCTTGTTAGAGTTAAAAATGATATCATTGGATTCTTATGGTAAAACTGCTTTTTGAAAAAAAATTAATTTTGAATTTGTTTTGTAAAAAAAAAATTTTTTTTTTTGTTACTCCGAAACCATCTGTCCGATTTTGCCCAATAACGAACTTAACCGAGATATTTATCTCCCAAACCTACTCTGAAACTTTCAACTGTCTTGCTCATTCCGTTCCAGAGTTATCATGCCTACGGCCGGCCGGCCGGCCGGACAGAATGATTTTCGACCACGGATTCTTGATCAGTGAGTCGAACCAAATCGTTTAAGACCATTTTCACCGAAAAAATCGAAAATAACAGACATTTGGGCAAATTGATAAGCACTCAGTTCCGAGGAACTAGAGCACCAAAAATACCACTAGTGGTAAGAAATTCCTAACAGAAGAACAGGGAATAGAGATACATATATAAAAATCAAAATTAGCAGAACGTATGTATGTACATGGGCGGATCTATAGGGGGGCAATAGGGGTCATTTCACCCACATCCAGATTGATCGATCAATATACAGGGTACCCAAGTTATATCTGGCCAAATCCCAGGGTGATTCTGCAGGCAATTTGGAACAAAAAAGTGCCTATAGTATAGAGTATGGTCCAATTATCTTGCCTTGTAAAGTTATTCAAGATTTAATTAATTTGTTACATTTCACAATTTTTTCACTGAAAAAATGGGTTCAAGCCCTGTGGACAGGAGCTTTCTGGCGCTCTAGTTCAAACAGACAAATTATATATCCGAAAGTATTGGTTTCTCAGAGTTGGGAATTAAATCAATGTATTTTTATGAAAGAACTGCATCATAAAGGAAATTAAATTCAAATAACAGTTTATTTATCAAGATTAAATGAGCAATCTGAGAATGAGAACTGCATCATGGAAGAAATCAAATTAAAATAGCTGAAATGAATTTGACTCCTTCTTATAGAACAGGATAAAATGTACGAGTATGAACACAGATCATATAATAAAGCTTAGATAGAATAATTATAGCATTCTGTGAAATCATAGAAGTACGTACGATTCATTATTGAAATTTAGAAAAATCATGTTTCCGAAAGTATAAGCTTGTTGGAGTTGAAAATTATATCGATGGATTTTAAGGATGAAACTGCATCTTAAATAAAAATTACTGACATTTGGGCAAATTGATAAGCACTCAGTTCCGAGGAACTTGAGCGCCAAAAAGTCCCGCCTTCTCTCGTTCCGAAACAGAAAACCCGACAGCGTAGACACACCGGCTATCGGTCTCCTCGTACGATCTTGTCGATCTCCGGTATTAGAATAAAACGTCGGTACTTACCTGGGATATATATTCTTAATTTTCACTTTTCGACATAAAATCGCCACATGGGGGTTTATTTGACGGTGTTTTACCCTTGTCTCTCTAAGTCGATTTTGACGATTCTCGAACCAACTATTAGCAAGAGACTGTCATATCTCAGGAAAATAAGTTGACATTATGACAATTCATACATAGAATAATTATATAATTCTGTGAAAACGTAAAAATACGATTTTTTATTGAAATTTTGAAAAATCATATCTCCGAAAGTATCAGCTTGTCAGAGGTAAAAATGATATCATTGGATTCTTATGATAAAACTGCTTATTGAAAAAAATTTAATTTGGAATTTGTTTTCTAAGAAAAAAAAATTTTTTGTGTTACTCCGAAACCATCTGGCCCATTTTGCCCAATAACGAACTTAGCCGAGATATTTATCTGCCAAACCTATTCTGAAAATTTCAACTCTCTAGCTCATTCCGTTCGAGAGTTATCGTGCCTACGGCCGGACGGCCGGACCGGCCGGACAAAATGAATTTCGACCACGGATTCTTGATCAGTGAGCCGAACCAAATCGTTTAAGACCATTTTCACCGAAAAATTCGAAAATTAAAGACATTTGGGCAAATTGATAAGCACTCAGTTCCGAGGAACTAGAGCGCCAAAAATGATATCATTGGATTCTTATGATAAAACTGCTTATTGAAAAAAATTCAATTTCGAATTTGTTTTGTAAAAAAAAATTTTTTTTTGTTACTCCGAAACCATCTGTCCGATTTTACCCAATAACGAACTTAGCCGAGATATTTATCTGCCAAACCTATTCTGAAAATTTCAACTCTCTAGCTCATTACGTTCGAGAGTTATCGTGCCTACGGCCGGACGGCCGGACCGGCCGGACAGAATAAATTTCGACCACGGATTCTTGATCAGTGAGCCGAACCAAAACGTTTAAGACCATTTTCATCGAAAAATTCGAAAAATACCAAAATATAGCATGTCAGTTTTAATGGATATAGTAGTAAAATATTCGTATAACTTAATATTAATTATGTTTGTATGAGTTGTTTGTCAGACGTTTTTACTAAGTATCCTGATACTTAAATGGTTTATCTCTGGGTTTTCTCTCCCAAACCTAATATTTGACACTCTTGTTCCTCGGAACAGAGTGCTTATCAATTTGACGAAATGTCTGTAATTTTCTCATTTTTGGCTGAAAATGGTGTTAAACGATTTGGTTCGACTCACTGATCAAGAATCCGTGGTCAAAATCGATTCTGTCCGGCCGTGAACTTGATAACTCTCGAACGGAATGAACTAGACATTTGAAATTTCCAGAGTGGGTTTGAGAGATAAATATCTCGGCTTAGTTCGATATTGGACAAAATAGGTGGTTTCGGAGTAGGTAACGAAAAAACAATATTTTTTTCCTTACAAATTTTCAATTTTCTTTAAGATGTTGTTTCATCATAAGAATCCATTGATACTACTTTCAACTCTAACAAGCTGATACTTTCGGAGATATGATTTTTCAAAATTTCAATATTAATTCATGATTCTATGATTTCATAAAATGTTGTAGTCGTATCTAGGAATATATAAATATGAATGATCTGTGTTCATACATGTCATCTTAGGGCTTTTCGGAAAGTGTTCCCCATACTGATACATAATAGACTATTTATTGTATATGGTGAAACCCTGGATCGAGTAGATCATCATTAGCTCTTTGCAGGTTCTTGCGAAGAATCGCGTTCTCGATCCCCGTTTCCGAACGCGGCAGTCAGAGTTCAGTGCCGAGGTAGAATTTACATAACCTTATTTTTATTTGTTTATATTTCGTACTTTGAAGATATTTTGTGTTGGAAAACAAGGTTCCGAATCTTGAATTTGTCAATATACAAGACTGTTTTGATACCAAAAATAATATTGACTTGTTGCATGTTGAATAACTTATGTATACATATTGGGGATGCTGTTTCAGAAGATTTAGAATTGGATAATTTTAATGATGTTGTTTATGAAGGCAATAGAAAAGGACAACATTATGGAATCATCAAAAAAAATTACTGTTCGTTGAACACCGAGGTTAATATTATCTTTTACTTCCTTAAGTAGTGAGACATGTTCCTATATATAGTATTTTCATAATGTTGCTAGCAAAAACATACTAAAATATCGATCTACATGTTTATCAAATATGTTTTCTTGAGTTATGGTTCATAATACAGAATGAATGTGTTAGTGGTATGAATTATTAAATTATGAAAATAGGATTGTATTTATTAAGACATTTTGTCTTATAATGAGACAAGTTTTCAAATAAAGAAAAACAAGAACATAAAATAAAGAGGTATTTAATCTTTCAAACAAATTAAATGAACTATTAAAATAATTTGTTCGTCAGCTTATACCTATTCAAACATCAGCAATAAATGGGCAATCTGTTGTGATTGTATCCAGTCTTCCTCTTGACATTTCTATGATAATTTCCTTAGGTATTTCGAGTTGTGGAAACTATGCACTATTATTGCTGACTGCCCATTTAATCTTATTAATAAACTATTATTCAAATTTAATTTATTTGATGGTGCAGTTCTATCATAAGAGTTCATTGATATCATTCCCAACTCTGAGAAACCAATACTTTTGGAGATATGATTTGTCAAAGTTTGAACAAGAGCGCCAAAGCTCCCTACAGGGCTTTTCCACTTTTTTTCATTATTGATCATCTTGATGTGGAATGCTTGAAATCACCTTTCAGGATTTTTGCATACGCTGAAGTTTTGAAGAAATTTTATATCTTTTCATAGTCGGATTGATAGGTGCAAGTACAGTGGATATGGTTTCAGAGAATGGGCGTAGCCAGGGGGAGAGGGGAGGGGGTTCAAACCCCTCGAAATGTTTTTTTTTTCTTAAAAACGAAAAATACTTGCTACAGAAAGCGACCCTTACACCTCCTGCCCTTATAAAGCTGATTGCCAAAATTTCAAATTTCAAGTTACTTACCTAACTCTGTGCGTGATAATTTAACCCCGTATTCCACGCAAGTGAGCCTAAGTGTCTAATACCCTTATTACACAACGCCTTTTTCGTGCCTATTTTTCAGCCTGACTTACCGCAACTGAAATTTTGAAGAAATACGCATGCGCCCGGGACTATTTTTTAGACTGTTTCAGGCTTGAAAATAAATAGAACGGGTTCTATTTGGATTTCAAGCCTTCTTTTTGTCTTAACATAACCTGGTTTATTTTATCCCTTGAATCGCAGCCTTCGTAAATTCAATAATAGATTGATATTTATTACTCTGAGGACGTAAACTAACCAAACTTAGGAAGGCCAGATTATCTGTGATGGCTATCCCCCAGTGATATGAAGTTTTCACTAGTAGCCTAGTATCGCAAAGTAATTATTAATTTCGTTTTTGGAGAAATGCTTTCTGGAATTACAGTGTCTATTTTCTGTATGTGAATTCGCAGTCTATGTAGTAGCATATTAAACGTTTCTTCAGACATTCTTAAAACACTATAGTATTGTTTTAAAAGTATACGAACAAAACAAGAACTTAAACATGTCAATTTCTTCAATGTTTGCAGTTCTGAAATTACTGCCTGAAACAAGCGCGAAAAAAGCGCGGTGTAATAGTGCCACTCATTTGGGAGGAAATTCAACCAACAAATAGCCATGAAAATCGGCGCAAATATAGCCATCAAAAAGGCATACGGTGGGTTTCACAAAGCTTTGACAGCTCTTAATTGCCAAATCAGTGTGATTCTATGTCAATGTCCAGTTCATTTTTGATGCAACTACCGAAGTAAATTCACAATTAAGCTAATCGAAGCTTCGTGAAACCCACCAATAGTGTAATAAGGCTATAAGTGGAAAAGCCCTGCGGTTTGATCGCGTTCAAATCTTTCGAAGTCTGTATTCATATGAGATAGATTTTCATTCTTATTAGTAATATATTCATATTATTATTATACTGATCCTCTTAGGTCTTCCCCAAGGAGACCTCTCATATGCTCTTGAGAGCTTGAGCGAGTAAGGATAATCAGTTGTTATCTGTGTAGGCTTTGTTACTGTGCCCTTACGCCACCTTACGCACAACACTGTTTTGACCCAACAGTGAATGGTGGCGAGTACCGTGACTAGAACATTTCTTTCATAGACTCGGATGGAACTCAGGGCTTCCTGCTCTTGAGGCAAACGCTCTACCACTGAGCCAATCGTACTGCACCGTCTCTTCTTCACCATGTACCTATCATGAAACAATTCCAAGGTGAAGAATGAAATGACCATTCCGATGTGAACATCAATTCAAATATCATTTTTCTCCATTTGAAATCGAACGCAGTAATCATCCCTGGCCATTCGAACGAAGAGCCGGAGAACATAAAGCTCAAAATAACTCGCATTTATATACATCGAACATCTGAGCAAGAACCAATTCAATCTTCATATATAGATCAATCATGGTCTTAATTGTTTACGCTTCCGGCAACGCGATATAGGCAGAGCCACGGCTTTTAACAAAATAGAAACATTTCCCTGGTAGTTGGGATAATTCATGGCTCATAACACGTCATAAGATAACGACTCCTCACGCCCAGTTAACCTCGTAATATGCTGATATTTACACCGTTTACACCTCGAGCGCCCGAGTGCATCATCATAAACGTCACTTTAGCATATGAATGAGTTAAAAGGGGTTATGTGCGGCTCGTTTCAACTCTCTCAAGAGGCTAAATGATGCTGCAACCGGTAGGTGCGGGAAAATCGTCCGCTATCTATATGGAGCATGTTACGCAGGGAGGGATTTGCTCCAAGCTTTTGATCTGGCGGCTTCGAGAACTACTCGAAATTCATTCAGTATCCGAATACTCGGAATGAGTATTATACGAGAATCGAGAAATACAATTCGATATAGGGTAAGTGCAGGATAGTTGGCCATAAATGTTTTGAAGTACCATGAAATTGAAACTATAGATTATCGAACAAAAATAATCAAATTTCTAAAAAACATAACTTCAAAAATAACAAAAAACAAAAAGTTCAATTGGCCATCTCTCCCACAGTATCCGGGAGAGAGTATACTTCGGGAGAGTTGGCCGATATTAAATCTTCGACTTCTCATCTTTTGCTGCGCTATTTTTTTGTTTCATCTCTTCCTTATTCTTTTGGCCTCATTTTGAACACATGTTATCAAATGGAGTGCAGTTTTCATGATCCCAGTGTCGATAAACGATTCATTGGAGCCAGTCTATGTGTTCCAAAATTTTCTCTTTTGGGGGGTTGTTTAATATTCTGGTATCTTTGTCACTACAACTGTCAGACAAACTTCTTGAGATGGGCACATCATCGTCACGGAACTATGTATCACTGTGATTATTTTGAGGTTATGTTCAGGTAATATTCATAAGTCATGCCGAGGAAACAAAAAAACACATATTTATTTCAAAGCAACACATTCGCAACATATATCACGCACACCTCTACAAAATTACACGATAAGCAAAATAAAAAATGGGTTCAAGCCCTGTGGACACGAGCTTTCTGGCGCTCTAGTTCAAACAGAGAAATTTTATCTCCGAAAGTATTGGTTTCTTAGAGTTGGGAATTATATCAATGTATTCTTATGATAGAACTGCATCATAAAGGAAATTCACTTCAAATAATAGTTTATTTATCAAGATTAAATGAGCAATCTGAGAATGAGAACTGCACCATGGAAGAAATCGAATTAAATCTGGCCAATTTTGCCCAATAACGAACTTAACAGAGATATTCATCTCCCTAACCTACTCTGAAAATTTCAACTACCTAGCTCATTCCGTTCGAGAGTTATTGTAGAAAAACTTTTTTTAAATATTCAAATTTTTTTTTGACATTTTGCGGTAATCTGGTCAATACAAAACTTCACATGCGTATAAAGGTCGTGATTCTACAATTTGATGCTAAATTTCAGATAGATCGAGTGATCGGTTTTGGAAATATTCATAAAAAATATTTTTACTAAAATCGGCAATAACTCCGAAACCGCTTGATGGATTTCGCCCATTAACGAGCTCGTCCGAGATATTTACGCTCCAAACCCACCTTGCAAATTTCAATCCACTAACTCCTTTCGTTCGAGAGTTATCGTGCCTACGGCCGTCCGGACAGAATCGATTTCGACCTCGGATTCTTGATCAGTGAGTCGAACCAAATCGTTTAAGACCATTTTCATCGAAAAATTCGAAAATTACAGACATTTGGGCAAATTGATAAGCACTCAGTTCCGAGGAACTAGAGCGCCAACAAGTTTCGTATGACAATTGCCCAAAACAGGTTTAAAGTACCTACATATAGTAGATATTCCATAAAACATGTATGAATGAAGAGTAATAATGAAAAATTACCTTGTAATCGATCAAAAATTTCCTGATCTACGTTCACCAAATTTTCCCCTCTCTCGAACTACAGAATTATGCTTTCAATATTTACGTAACATTTTCAAACAGTTTTGGGTGAGGTCCCCATTGCATCGCTGAAATAATTCTCATAATTCTTCGATTGATTAGATAATGTCATCTCTCAGGAAAATAAGTTGACATTATGACAATTCATACATAGAATAATTATATCATTCTGTGAAATACGATTTATTATTGAAATTTTGAAAAATCATATCTCCAAAAGTATTAGCTTGTTAGAGTTAAAAATGATATCATTGGATTTCTGCTTATTGAAAAAAATTTAATTTGGAATTTGTTTTGTAAAAAAAAAAATTTTTTTTTGTTACTCCGAAACCATCTGTCCGATTTTGCCCAATAACGAACTTAGCCGAGATATTTATCTTCCAAACCTACTCTGAAAATTTCAACTGTCTAGCTCATTCCGTTCGAGAGTTATCGTGCCTATGGCCGGCCGGACAGAATAAATATCGACCACGGATTCTTTCTCAGTGAGTAGAACCAAATCGTTTAAGACAATTTGCATCGAAGAATTCGAAAATTACAGACATTTGGGCAAATTGATAAGCACTCAGTTCCGAGGAACTAGAGCGCCAAAAAGATGGAATTTACATACTTTTTTAATTTATTTTTTTGGTTTATTCGCAAACACAGGTGTCACAGACATGTCGCAATGCCAACTCAGTGACAATTAATGCTATCTAGTGATATATGTTGAGAATTTTATCGACTGGTACTGCCATCTCTCCCGGACTTACCCTATGCAAAAATTTATACAGCATTGCGGGCACATTCTCAAATGATGAAATTCTGATGGACAAGCGGGGCGAAGCTCTAGTCTCCCGACCTATGGGGACCCCGGGCAAAAAACAAACAAAAATTAGGATTAACGAAATTTCAACTCATATTTTCTTCTGTATATTATGGGTCTCTAATCGACATAAATTTCAGTATTGTACTGTATTACAAGTCAGTGAAATGAACGATCGCGCTAAATCTTCTGATGTCATGAGTGCACTTTCAAAATATACTGCTCCACAAAAGTTTAGGAAGTTCAGAAATTTTGAGACTGTTTCAAGTTTCCATTTTTTTTCACCAATTTTTCAAATTTGAGAAATCTTAATTTTTATTCACTTATCTAACTAATTATTTTGCCCATTTCTTATAAGTTTCACAGTTTCAGGGGAAAATTTATTTGTAGTGTTTGTAGTGCAAAATCAGTTCACTCAAAAACATGAAAGTTCTGTATGGCCTCCTCGAACACCAACCACAGTCTGACACCTCCTTTTTATACTCTCAATCAGCTTGTTGAAGTAGCCTTTCTCTCCAGAGTTGCGGTGAAAGAACTCTGAGCTCTTGAATTTACCATGGTAAATTCGAATTAAGAATGTCCAATACAGGAGAATGGACAATAGAACATACGCGCAAAGGCTCCGGACTTCACGTCAGTGCTTGAACCAATTTAATTTTACGTAATTTAAAAAAAATTCTAGGGCTACGGTTCTCACAAAATTTTACACTCGTCTGTATGTCGATATTCTACAACTAGTTATCAAGCTTCAATTCGGTCGAGTCTATATTTTTTGAGTTATCGAGAAAATAATATTCCAGGTGGTTATAACTCCGAAACCGTCTGGCTGATTATGCCAAAATATTCTTAGGTTTATATTCTACAACTACTCACCAAGTTTCAAATTGATCGGATTTATATCGGTTGTATTATCATTCGGAAACCGTTGGGCCGATTATGCTTATAGACAAACTCAAATGTCGCATTCAGATGCACAACCTAACCTGAAAATTTCAAGTCGCTATCTCCTTCCGTTCTCAGGTTATCGTGAGATAAACAATATTTCTTGATAATTTTTTTCAAATTTTCTAGAGATACGATTCTCACAAAATTTCATGAACGTCCTCAGGTTTGTATTCTACAACTACTCACCAAGTTTCAATTCGATCGGATTTGTATTAGTTGAAAACAAAATTATCACTCGGAAACCATAAGGCCGATTATGCCCATTAAAGAACTTGTGAGTCGTATTGGGACGCGCCAACTACCCTGAAAATTTCAAGTCGCTATCTCTCTCCGTTCTTAAGTTATCGTGGCAACGGCCGTCCGGCCGGCCGGACGGACAGGATCAAATGTGACCTCGAATTAATCATCAGAGAGTCGAACCCAATCGTTTGAGGCCATTTTCAGCAAAAAATTCGAAAATTACAGACATTTGGGCAAAATGATAACGCGTTGTTCCCCAGAATATACGCGCAAAAATGTGCATACAAATTTGTTTACAGCCAGCCTGTATCTTGAATACGGATGCCGTTATTTTTTTACTAAGCAAACCCTACCTAAATTTTTTGGGTTCTACCTATCCCAGCAACGAAACCATATTTTTGGCGTGCGTTCTCCTTTACAGAGTGCCTATCCGCCGTATTCTCAAAGCATTCAATCTCCGTTAAGTCCTAACTGAGGTCCTCAGTTAAGGATATTATATTTCTATAGCTAGCCGAAGTCAAATTTGACAAGTCTCAATGAAAACATCTTCTTTACAAAGTTTATATTCCAGAAACTCAATCAGATTCCACTAAAATTCTGCCCAATCCTTCAAACCGCCATTTTACAGCCGAGTAACGGATTCCAGCCCAATCAGCTTTGAACAAGGAATTATTGTGGACATAAAATTTCGAACTATTTTCTACTTTTTCTGGAATTTCAAATCATGTAAATCTCAGAATTGTAACAACACCTCGATGGCTGAGATGTTTGCGTGCTCGCCTGCCGCGCAGCAGATTCGGGTTCGAATCAGCGCTGAGTAAGTTCATAATTTTATTTATTTCAAAATTTGAATGAATTTAATGCTCAAAGCATTTTCCATATGTTAAGGCTACAAAGAAGGTTCATGCAGTATTTCGTGAGGGTGCCTGAGGCATGAATAGACAACAGAATACGCGCGCAAAAACTCCAGACTTCACGCTCTTCTCGAAATTTGTGGAAACCTTTTGTACGAAGAAGGTCCTCGAATATCAAGACAAAGAAATACAGAGAACATAGAATAAGGTGATCTTTATCTAATTGCTAATAACTAAAAGACACACGGTGAAATATTCATCAATTTTTACCATCAGCAAATATTCCCTCAAGATCCGGATTAGCCACCTCAACACTCAGGAGGAAAGAGGAAAGTGTCATCAAGTGTCAATCATAACAAACCAAGGAGCTCCAGGAAAGTTAAGCCCTATTGTTGCGAACTATTTGTTGATGGTTAAAATTGACGAATATTTCACCGTGTCTTTCAGTTAATAGAAATACAGATCAATAATAATCAATGGCTCCTATTTCAATCGTTTTGCAGACAATAGAGATAGTTTGGAATAGAAACTGTATCAGTAGAACATGAAAGATCTAGGATGGAAAAATTAATATTCCAACGATTCTTGGAATTGACAAAAATTATACAATATTATGGAAGATCAGCTCGACTACGAAACTCGGTATCAGGCACCCAAAGGCCGAGGAGAGGAAGAGGCCTGAATACAACTGAACTCAATCGCCTCACATAATTATTAATACTCGTATACCTGGAATGAGTACGAGGTGGAACGGCGTTTCTCTCTCGATAAGCTGAAATCGGATAAATTGAGATACAAAGATACCCACACGTAAAAACCATTTCGATTTCTATGTCAAGTCTTTCATACTGAATACGGTCCCTTATCCATCAAAATGAATCCCGCATATTTCATAAGACCACACGTGTTGTTATGAAAGCAACTGATTAAGTGCGAGCTAAACACATAAGCGTGTTAGTGAAAGGCAAAGTTATGAACTTATTTCAATTAGAATCAAAGATCTTCAGATCCTTTCAGCCATGCGGAACACCTTTAAGGCGAGACCTAGCTACAACCCATTACTTCCATGTGCTCTTTGCAGTAACTCAATTTGCTTTAAATAGGCATCTCATTTGAGAATAGGAGAATTGTTGTTCAGGATAGTTTTAACTCTATGCAGGAAATCTCTAAAAATTCTACACAAAGGATTTACAAAATGATAAAACTTTTCAAATTAACAAACAGTTGCTGACTGATCACTCTGAGTGGCGCACAGAATGTTTGAAATATGAAGGAAGCTTGCAGCTGATCTCTTTTTTTCATGGGACACTGTAAGGACAGGACGAGGAATTTGTGAGAGGATATTTAGTGACTAGACAAAAATGAACTGGAATCTCACACTCCTGAGAGTGCAAACTCTCACAGGGTATCCTATAATAGTTATTTTCCCGAATAGTGCGCAAAGTGATACTTTTCCCAACGCATTAACAGTTAGATGAACGACGCGAAGCGAATAAGTTTTTGCGTGCGGAAAAGTCACTTTGTGCACGTGTTAGGAACAATGTTTTTTCTTCGAGAGTCTTATGATGAACATGAAAAAACCAAATTGTAATATAATAATTTATTCTGAAACTTTAAATTAATCCGGAATGAAACAACTCTACTATTCAAAAATAAACTATAACTGGAAAAAAAGAAGAAATATAAAATTATTTGTTTGTAATATTTATGACTATCTACATATTGTAAATTGATTGCTGATCCTCTCAGTTCATTCAGTAGTTCGAAGGTTGACTATTCTCTGTAGGGCATAACTGTATGGATGGCTTGATAAAAGTTGATTATTTAAAGTAGAGTTATCTGTAGACAATAGTAGAAGTAGACATTTCTTTTTTTTTATTAGTTGACTCGTCAATGTAACTCTCGGCGACAGTGGTAGACTTCCAGCCTACCAGGCTCTTAACATTATAGTTATGAATTGGCCAACACAGTAGCCGACGATCGTCTGAAACTATGACCAGTGTAGTCCTCAGATTTTCCAATTTTAAATATGCTGCTACTTCCGAAGTCATTTTTCTGAACCAATTTATTCCCATACATTGGGTACTACATGCTCCTTGTCTATATTGGACAAAAAAACCTGGGTGGAGTATTTTGTTTCCTCAAATTCGCATATTTATGGTTGACCTGCAAATGATATCCATGATTCGTTTCATTGGAAATAACAAATATGTTTTTGGTGTCCAGGATTTTGACAAATCGAATTTCTCTTATCCTCGATGTGATTAATCATAATTTTACAGAGTTCGTTGCTCCTGAAGGCAGCGGGCAACCTAAAAATGGTAGCAACTTTGATGAGAAGGTAAATTTCATCAAGTGCATTTTCCATAAATCTAAAAACTTCACTTTTTCCAAATATTCAGGTCTTTTTCGTGCGGTACCCAACATATTGCTTCCTTAAAACCGAAGTGAGTTTAAAGATTTCACTCAAAACTAAGTTTCTCTTCGGTTACAATTATGTGCATAAGTTGTTATGTTTAGTGCATAAAAATGACCGATTATCTTGCAAGAAAGCGTGTTATCTAAACATTTCATGAGTTTATTTTCATATTTTGGCGAAAGAGCCAAACTTATAAAGTCGTCGATATTTCCACAGAAGATAAAAAGTGCAAGAGCTCCTGACTTCACGTTAGTGCTTTTCAAGAATTTTTATTGGTTATTTATCTTTAAATTCATTAATTTTCTCGGTTAGAAGTCTGTTTATCTCAATGAGTGTTCCATTTTTGCTATTTTATTATTTTAGTAATTGTTTTAGATATTGCACATCCAGACTAACCTGTTCTAATCAATTTTATAATTAAACGATTCTTCCCTCTTCTGCACTTGAATATTTTTCAGTTCTTCATTAAATTCTTCACAACAAACTGTTCCAGAATCACTTAATATTTCAATTCTTGGATAGTCTGTATCAAGACAGGAAATATGAAATATATTCCCATACTTTATACTCATTATTTGACTCGATGTCCTAATTTTGATGCATCTAAATCAAATTTTAGTACAGCCATCTGATGAACAGTTATCATCGCCCGCCATCTTTGACCCGCAAATCATTTGTGCGATGTGCGAAATAATGTGTCCCCTCTTATCAACAATATTATTCATCCACTAGAAACGAGAAAGATGAACGAATATAAAACGATAAACTTTTCATTTGGGCTATAGGGAGTCGACACTACAACCCTCCACGACAAGGGTCGGCCTGTAGTGGTCTCAAGTACCTGTTCATTAATAATGTACTGCATTCAATCTGATACATTTGCAGCATGTGAATCATTTTCGAGAGGCCGATGTTTCATCCCCCTTTCTGGGGTCCGGTCCACTGTGACGGACATTACATTGTTCATTTAAATTTCTCCCCCGAATTGTCGAGAATGTTCCCTAAACTGAAATATGGGACCGAACATTAGGAAATGAAAGAGGACTGGCGGATCTGTCAAATCGGAAACCCGTGTTAGGTTGTGCATTTAATGAAAGTGTTGTGAGAGCATCAAAATTTCATGGAAGGAAGTCCCTAGTTTGTACGTTCACTCTTGTAGAAAAAGATACGAGTTTGATCGAATAAAAAATCACTGACGAGAGTTCTTTCTGCTTCAAATTCATAGCTGAAGGTACTGAACTCACTCGCTTCCAGCAAAAAGATGATGTTTTCACAATACTTCTAACAATATATGTATATCTGATATAGTTCAAATCTAGTACTCGGCTGTAAAATAAGATTTCGAAGACTCTTGCTAAATTTCAGCGGTAACTGAACTGTAATATGTCAAAATATAACAAGAAAATTTTATGAAATCGTAAATCTTCTATGAACACAGAACTGTTTTAAGAATTCAACTTATTATCATTTTCATATAGTTATTATATAATCAGATTCCGTATAGTACAATGAATAGAGAAAATATTATTTTCAATACTTTGCCCACTTGCAAGGCCATACGTGATTTTTTTTTCAATATCTATTGAAAAAAAAATGGCTTGCCATCTGGCAAGCCTGCTAGGACGTTGTGTCATGTTTCTAGGCGTTCCCAAGGGTTGGCAGGAATGGATAGTTCCTCTCCAACTGCTGCTGAAATAGTTCAGGCTCAAATATCAGGTAAGGAAAATCACGTTCTTTTTCGCTAGTTTTGAAGACTGAAAGCTAAGGATCGCACAGACATCTTTTGTGTTTGTGATTCAAATGAAAATTTTATTGGTTATGCCCCAATAGCTTGTGACGAACATGCATATTTCAAATTACAGCCAAATCTCACAGGAGCTGGTGCGTGAAAAAAATCGAATTGGGCAAAGTTATCTCCTCAAACATGAAACCCGAAAAAAATTTTGTTTTTTTGATAGTTTATGTTCTTTGTTTCGCAACTAAGGGAACACTCAAATATTGCATTGGACAAATTCAATCGGTCAATACAAAATTTCCTTTATCTGTCCCGACTGTGATGATATTTCTAATGTGAATTTTGTGGACATCGAGCGTTTATTTAATCATCTAAAATAAAGAGAGGCCACTACTTTTAGTGATCAATTTGAGAATGTTCAACCTTTAAGTCGGATATATGAGTCTGATAGATGTTAAGAAGCTCTAAAGAATAAATTCTATCGCTATTCACATCATAGAACGTTACATTTTGTTGTTTTTGAGAATTCATTTATTTTTATTTCTTCGCATTGTGGACGTTGACAGTTATCTACCTAATGTTTTTGAGTTTTTTAAGAGTTGAAAATTTATGGACTGTCAAAAAATTTTCTTTCTAAAAGTTTTTTGAAAATAAAGTTTTTGTTTGTGTATAAAGTATTTTTTATTCAAATTTAAAAAGGTCCAAGCGTGATTCTGTATCATAAATGGTGGGCAAAGTTGTCAAATCAAGCCTCCAAAATTGATTTTCTATGCTTTTTAAATGTGCGGGCAATGTTGATAAATTGCATGGCAGACAACTTCACCCACCAGGTATTTATAATTTTTTAGTGATTTAGGTGACCTTTGAGTTGAGGACACAGCTGGAAGCTACTTTACCAATCGCGAGACAATTAAAAAAAAAACAGGCAGGTTTCACAGTACATTAGAGTACGTCTAATATACCATATTTTAGTAATTTCGAGCCAGCATTGCGTTTAGATATAGATTTCAAATCAATTTTACAAATAAAATCTTCATTCAAAAGAGAATTTTCAAAAGTGCACCAGATATTGTGATAATGAGGAAAATTCTTGGAGATATATGATACTTACGCTTCTTCATTGTTTATCATTTTATTATACAGGCTGGGCCACGGTCGATGGGAGCCTGAACTTTCACGGAGAACGGGACGTACGATTTTATTGAAAATTTGGTTTCTTGGGTAGGAACCACTGCTCTCTCGATCTAGAATATTTTCAGCGCTGTGGTGTAGCCGCTTAAAAAAATTAGATACTGTCTACTTTTACATTACAAATGGAACACCCGGTATATTATTACTTTTTTCGATTCGCCGTAGCCTTCTGATTACTTCTGTGTCAACTTCCTCATCCCTATCTCTCAGTTTACGATTAACTGATTGATTTACTTCTTTTTGACGCTGTTGTTACTCGGAATAGAGTGCTAATCAATTTGCCCAGTCGTCTGTAATTTTCGAATTATTGGCTGAAAATGGTCTTAAACGATTTGGTTGGACTGGATCCGTGCTCGAAATGAATTCTGTCCGTCCGTCCGGTCGGCCGTCCGTCCTTCCGGCCGTTAACACAAAACTTCACAAACGTCCTCAGGTTTGTATTCTACAACTACACACTATGTTTCAATTCGATCGGATTTGTATTGGTAAAAAACAAAATTATTACGCAGAAAACATTGGGTCGATTATGCCCATTAACGGACTTGTCCGTCGTATTGGGATGCTCCAGCTACCCTGAAAATTTCAAGTCACTATCACTTTCCGTTCTCAAGTTATCGTGGCAGAATCAGGTTCTACCTCGAATTCTTCATCGGGGAGTCGAACCCGATCGTTTGAAACCATATTCGGACAAAAATTCGAAAATTACAGACATTTGGGCAAAATGATAACGCGATATTTCCCAGAACGTACACGCAAAAATTGCCCAAAGTTTGGTCAGCTTATAAAGATTGAAGAAATTTGTAGTGTTCACATAGAGGGTGATCGTATATTGATAAAGATAGTAAATGTCTAGAATTTTCTTACTCCGGTACTGATTTTTTTTAATATCAAGACTCGTGAACGAAAGCTTTCGGAAAGGGTGATTTAACAGCAAACTTTGAAATCTTTCACTTTATTGGTTCATCATTTATTAAAATCAATATCCGAAAATCACCCTGTATATCCAAGACCAAGAACCTCAGGTGATTAAAATTCCTCAATATGAGTCCTCCAAGTTGACCCCAGTTTAGGTTTCCGTTTGTCGTTTTCTCCTGTATATCACGCTGGTAGAAGAACGCGAAGTCCTAGCGAATAACCGCCCTGAAATTAATAATTTGAATGGTTTCGTTTAGGATAGGAATTGACACGATCAAATGAAGTATAATATCATTGCATTCCTTCGAGAGATACTTCAATCGATAATTGAAGTGGATTCTCTGCTCGCTTCAGGTGTAATGCAGCCTTTAGAATGACGCACCCTTGATAGCTTGAAAATGCTGTTTTAATGAGCTAAAATACTATATATCCGTATTTTCCAGGAGATATCACGTCATCGATCACCCAACGAACTCCGTCCATCCAGACATTTAATTTTCTGCAAGTTCTACCCTCCTCTTCCTCATCCAAGTTAAACAATATCGCTACCAATTTGCGATACGGAAGAGGGACGTAATTTGTCGCGTAAATATATCAAATATGCACCGCTTCTCCGAATGGCATACGAATATGGCAAAACGAGTGGACCAGACGTATTCTCCTCGGGAGAGAATGGCGCATTCGTGGCAGAATTCGTCGGGGTTGCTGGTGTAGGGTTAACGAGTATCAATTCAATAGTTCTATTCCCCATGCCACATCCATTCAATATATATAATATTCAACTCCCCCATCGACGGCTTTTGTGTACTTTCACCATATGATGTCCTTCCAGTAGCCTATTCAATTGTAAATGCGTGTTCACTTGCCGACTACATTAATCATGTAAATGGCCTAATTTATAATTTTATGGCTTGATATTTTAAAATTGTATATTCTGTAACAAATTTGGAATGATGCTTGAGTGGTGCTGTAAGTTGTACGAATGTTACTGACTGTACTTTCTCGATGTGTATGATTAGTTTTGTTTATTGTGATAGCTTTAAAATTGTTACAATTGAAATTAGATATCGCTTAAAACATAATCCGCCGTATTCACAAAGCAATCAATCTTCGTTAAGTCCTAACTGAGGTCCTCAGTTAACATGTAGAATATTTTTATAGAAAAGGTTTTCGAAACATTAGAAAATTAGTGCAATTGACTGAACTGACAAAGATACGAGCCATAGACCAGTTAACGGAAGAACGCTTAAGATTAAAGGAAACAATTTGAACCCTTTATTGGCCTTAGGAATACACAATCCGCGCCTAAGGTTTCTCAAAGTGGCTTACAGATTTGGAAATCAACGAAATATAGAAGTATGTCCTTAAACCGTCGTTATGCTTCTGAAAGAGGTAAGGCTACATATCAAGGAAACCAAAAAATTCCCTATTAGGACAACATTACAAAAGAAACGAAGGATATAATTTTATCAACGTTTTCAAGAAGATAATTGTTATAATGTCTTTATATCTGATGAGAGTTGTTTCAAACTTGGTGTAAATCACTTAAAAATCCTATCAAAACAACCTGTTACCATTCAAATTTCCAAAGTTCCCTCCAGAATAATGGTTTGGGGAGCAATATCTCAGCGTGGTGCTATGCCTCTCTGTATAGTTGACGGTACAATTAATAGCGAAAAGTATTTCGGCATTCAAAACGATCTTCTCCTTGGAACGGCGCATGCTAATATGAAATATACAGGAGGGTGGCGTTATCAGCAAGATAATGCAAGATGCTATACTTCGGCCTATACTCAAACTCTGACGCATGAACACCAAATGACAACCATTCCATGGCCAGCAGCTTTACCAGATCTTAGTCCCATTGAAAACATATGGGAATTTATGAAGATTGAAGTTGAACGAGTAGCGCCACGAAATGAAGATGATTTAATTCAGTTAGTTTTACAGTCCTGGACTACCATCACCAAAAATTATGGAGGTGAGCCAGTTTCGGGAGTACCTCGACGTTTACACTTCAATGGAGGTTGTACAAGTAAATGAGATGAATAATTTGTTATAATTTGCTACTGCAAGAATTAAAGATATATACTAAATAATCACAATTGAGCTTTGTTTTTTCCGGATACTTTCTATACTGACTATATTATTATTGTTATTGATTAGATTAAGTTTTCAAAATGTCTGAGATGTGATAGGGAGGAGATTATTAACTTTGTACAATCCTTCACAAACTTCAGCGCAGTTAATGCACAAAGCTCAGTTTGGTTCAAAGGATGTGCCAGGAGCAGATATCCATCATATAATTTTATCGATGCCTAGACGTACTGTGTTCAGCTACGAGGTCGCCAAACACCCAATTCTTTTTCAGAATACATGGTAATAATATATCTGGCTATATAGTCTTACCGCTTCATTCTCAATGTAAACCTACCGCATTGAAAAAAATCAATTTGAAAACATTTTTACTTCTGGGAGAATTCACTCATAATGTTCGATACAATCCCATGAGAGAAATAAAATAATTGATATTGATAATCATTTAATATGGACTACATATTTTCAGAATCACATGTAACAAGAAGTTCGAAAAGTTGCATTCATAACATGTTCACAAATCTATATTTTGATGATTGCACATCCTTCACATGCGAACCTTATCTGTCGGATCATTTTTCCCACACCCTTAAGTTAACATGTACCCATTTTAACTGTGAAACAGAAGTATTCAAGATTGTTAGACCAATTAATAACCAATATACAACAATTAGTTTTCATTCTTCATTTACTGAAAAAAAGATAAAGGTGATGTTCTGTTCCCATTTTGTATATATGTGTCCATATTTTTTCTTTTTCTTTGAATTATTATTATATTGATTTGTGGCAATGCAATTGTATGATACGTGGAATAGTTCTCCCCGATAGGGCCTATATATTCTGACACTATCTTGCTAATTCTGCACATAGAGATCGATTATGCCAGACTTAAGCCAGACTAGTAAGAAGAAGATGTTGAAGGCCCCCACCTCGACGGAACCACAGAGTCCAAGAGGTGACAGTATCTCTCTTGGTACGACCTGACCAGTTCGTTCTCTAATCTCAGTGAAATAAGTCGCTCAAAATACCACCACAAGTTTTCTACTGATAAGTCTAATCATATCGATTCTTATAGTGTTTGTCAGTAGCGATTTTATCATTGCCTGAATATAACTGACTCTCCTCAGTTGCTCCTACGACATTTGGAGGGATCTCCTTGGGGAAGACTTAGGAGGGTCAGTAAAATCATAACAAGCGCGCCAATGCAGGTTGACTTCACTATGAATGAGATCCTCAGAAGCTCCTAGGATCTTGTGCGAGTAAGGAAAGTCAGTTGTGTTCTTGTCCGACTCGCTTTATCCACTGAGCTTAAAACACTCATCATTCAATTCAAATTAGCCAACGTGTACAAGCACGCCAAAGAATACTGTCAGTGCTTTTTTTATATTTTCGCACGTATGTTCTGGGGAACATTGCGTTATCATTTCTCCCAAAATGTCTGTAATTTTCGAATTTTTTGCCGAAAATGGTCTCAAATGATTTGATTGGACTCCCTGATGAAGAGTTCGAGGTCAAATTTGTTTTCAACCAATACAAATCCGATCGGATTGAAACTTGGAGAGTAGTTGTAGAATACAAACCTAAGGACGTTTGTGAAATTTTGTGAGAATCGTATCACTAGAAAATTTAAAAAACATTATTAAAAAATATTATATATGTCACGATAACCTGAGAACAGAAAGAGATAGTGACTTGGAATTTTCGAGTTAGGTTGTGCATCCGAATACGACATTTAAGTTTGTCTGTAGGCATAATGGGCCAAATGGTTTTGGAGTTATACCCATCCAAATTTTGGTTTTTCCGATCCAATTCAAACATAGTTATGGGTTGTAGAATGCCAACGCGAAAATTCTTGCATAATTTTGTGAGGATCGTATCACTAGAAAAATTTTTAAAAATTGAAAATCAAAAAAATTGTATATAGCAGAAACTATTCGTCCGACCTCACTGAAATTTAATGAGAGCCTTCAGAACCTAATTATACTGCCAAGTTCCAAGTTTGAGTACGATTGGATCTATATTTTGGTAGACCCGAGCAGTCTTGCTTGAATTCAGTAGCTTGCATAATCTTTCTTTTTTTGGGCATAATCGGTCCAACAGTTTCGGAGCTATACCCACCAGAAATATTATTTTCTGTATATATCAAAAAATATAGACTCGATCGAACTGAACCTTGGTAACTAGTTGTAGAATATCGACATAAAGACGTTTGCAATTTTTTTTGTAGAGCCGTACTCCCAGAAGATTTTTAAAAAATTACGAAATAAAAAATTGTTTCAAGCACTGACGTAAAGTCAGGAGCTTTTGCGCGTATATTCTATTGTCCATTCTTCTGTATTGGACAATAGAACATACGCGCAAAAGTTACTGACTTCAAGTCAGTGATTGAACCAATTTTTTGCAAATTATTTCCTTTATACTCAGTATGTTCGAAATAACAAGGTCTTTTGAAGTCTGCGAACATATACAGGGTACCCGATTTAAATAAAAAAGTTGAAGGTACTGTTAAACCGGATGTACAGTAGTATCGAAGAATATGGACTCCGATGAGCTATGCATCATTTTACAGTCTGCAAAGTTTCATAATTATTATGTCATCAATTACAAAATTGATTTCACTGTATTTCATAGGTTTTTTATAAAACAATAAAGAAAAATATGTAGTCACATTCATCGCCAATCAATTAAAAATCTCATTTCCAACTTTCGCGACACAAAACCATCCATCCATCATTTCCCGTCAAAACTGACTTCGGCACGTGTACAAATGGCTCTCATAAATATTGACACTCCATAAATTGACGGAGGGGGGCATTATGCAGCAAATTTAAACACTTCCGTCGCTTTATCGAAGTTAAACTATTTAATTTCGGGTCTCGGTTCCCCCCCTCGTTCCACTCATATTCCCGACGGATACCATATTTCATTAAAGGAGGACCGGGAAGCGTAGAACAGGCAGAGTGGTTACACCTGTCAAATAATCGTCACACCTAAAAATCCAAATTGAATCGGCGATATTGTCCCTGCCGGATTTGTAGGGGGCGCGACCCCACATTACAAGAAAATGCATTCAATTCGCGATCAAGTATGTATGAACACTTATTATAACTCGGGGGTACCGAAATGATGACATTATGTTTTATATAACGGTATAATTGGGGAATTGGAGGAGCTGGCGGGGTTTCCTTTCAGTTGGGATAATTTCGTCAGCGGGGAGGCTGTCGCCGAGGTTCTGGCTTTATTGGAGATGATATTGTTGCTTAAGTGTTCTGGAAGAATTGACTTGGGATGTATTATGAAGAATTCAATGCATATCTGGTTTAGTATTTTCGGATATTCACCCCAAACAGGAATACCTAAGAGGTGTTTTTGATGTTCTGTTGTGTCACTCATAATTCTAGCACTCTAATTGATCCAATTTTTGTCAACTGTAATGTCAATATGATCGGAAAATGTGGAGTTATCAACACATATCATATGAGCGATCATGCAATGCCTTTTTGCGAGCTGACACTTAAACCTTTTAAGAGAAAATCAAAGATTGTTGAATTCAGGGATTTCAGTAGTTTCAATCGGGCGCAATTTTTGGCAGATCTGGAGTCTAAGCCATGGCAGAAATTCCTCACTGAGTTGAATGTTAACAAAAAAGTGAATATTTTCAATAATTTTTTGATTGATACTTGGTACCACCACGCTCCCCTGAGGAAGAAGAGAGTAACGAGACCTAAAGCGGAATGGCTTACGGAGTCGATTAGGGCTTTGATGAGGTCTCGTGATAGAGCATTATATAGGTTTAAAAGGTCGGGCTCTAATCTTGACCATCTAACATATAGATCACTTCGCAATCGAGTTTTATCGGAAATTCGTAAAAGTAAAAGGTCCTTCCTGTTTGAGGCCAGTCAAAGTGATACTAAAAAATCCTGGGATGCTCTGAGAGCTCTTTATATCCATAGGAGGCCTGACCGTCTCCTTCCGGAAAGCCTTTCTGACCCAGATTATATTAACAATTTTTTTGCCCAACTCATAATGATGTATGTTCGGAGAGGATTGAATTCTATACGAATAATAAGTTCAGCGATTCTTCGAGGTTTGAGTTCAGGGTAATCGATATGGATGCTCTTTTAGTTGCTTTGGGGAGTATTAAGGTGAAATCTTTCGGTTGCGATGGTATTTCACTGGCGATGTTGTATCATGCCCGACCTTTTATTGATCCGTTCCTCTTACATTTAATGAATAGTTGTATACTTTGTAACGTTTTTCCATTGCAGTGGAAGATGGCAATTGGTGTTCCTTTACCTAAAGTCAGCAATCCAACTGATTTCTCCGAGTTGCGTATCATTAGTATTCTTCCGGTGGTGTCGAAAATTTTGGAGAGAGTTTTGTTTGATCAGATGTATACATATGTTGAGGGATGTAATTTGTTGCCTGCGTATCAGAATGGTTTTAGGAAGCATTTCAGTACCTCTACTGCCTTGGCAACAGTTACTGATGAAATTTTTTCCGGCCTTGATCGGGGATTGGTCGTCTTGCTGTTGTTGTTGGATTTTTCAAGGGCCTTCGACACCGTCAACCATGCTTTGATGTGCGCAAAGGTGGGCTACTTTGGTTTTTCTTGCGATGCTGTCTCGATGGTTAGATCTTTCCTGTCGTTCCGCACCCAGAGGATCAGGGCGGGTGGCAGACTTTCAGATTCTGCTCGGATTTGTTCGGGAGTTCCCCAGGGATCTATTCTTGGTCCTTTGTTATTTATTTTTTACACTTCCGATTTGCTTTCTGGTCTGAAGCATTGTAAACCGGTGACTTATGCAGATGATACAGAACTTATATATTCTTGCCCAGCCCAAGATATGCATCTTGCATCTTCAAGAGTTAATGATGATCTTGAAGCCGTGCTCTTGAATGCTACTGCACATAATCTCACAGTCAATGCATCTAAGTCAAAGCTTTTGGTTTACTCGAAGAAAAAGGATAGAGTTTCGATTTCGGCCATGCTGGATATTCGGATGGACGGTATTCCTATAGATTCAACTGACTCAGCTAGAAATCTCGGTCTCACGTTTGATGACGAGCTTGCCTTTTCTCAACATGTTATTGAATTGGTGAAGAGTGCACATTATAGGTTGAGGGCTCTCTATTCTGCAAAACGTTTGCTTACTTTCAAGATGCGTAGAGATCTGGTTGAGTCCTTAGTTCTTTCGAGGTTTAATTATTGCGATGTGGTGTTTGGACCATGTTTGAACTCGTTCTTCCGGCGCCGTATACAACTTGTGCAAAATTACTGCTGTAGATTCGTTTTTGGTCTGCGTAAGTTCGATCATATTTCCCATAAAATTAATGAGTTGGGCTGGCTAAGGATGGAGAACAGAGTTAAACTGCATCTTGCTTGTTTCGTCTTTAAAATTCGGAATATGCCTTCTTCAACAGTTCTGAGGGCCAAACTCGTGCCCAGATATGCTGTTCACGATAGAGCGATTCGTAACAGGGGTGGTCTCACTGTTCCCTTACACAGAACTGCCAGGTTTCAGAAATGTTTTTCCTATTGCGCCGCCAAAGTTTTCAACGAGTTGAAGTCTGATCTACAATTTACCAGTTTTCACCAGTACAGGTCTCATGTGAGGGGTCTTCTTTTTGACAGTCAAATTAGTTAGATGTTGCTTTTTTTTTTTTTGTAACCTTTCAATGTTTTTTCATTTTTCTTTCATATTTTTGAGCAGATATTTGTTTTTTTTGTAAGTCTACATACGACAATAATGGGACCATTCTGGAGTTAAGTGTAAGAATAGTCTTTGACTAAACTTCGCTCTGGAGTAATCTCCCACCATCTGAATTCTTTTTCAAATGCATGTACGCATTTTTTTTTTTTTTCTCAATAATAATAACATATCTGCTGATAAGATCACGGTCTAATGAAGAAACCATAACTGCTTTGGTCAAATATTATTCTATTCATCTAGACATGCCGGATCCTTTGAAAATGGAAAAAAATAATAGTGGATAAAACCCATCGGAGAAGGAAGAGAATATAACAAAAATTAAAGAAAAAATAAATTACGGTCGATCTGACGACGGGAATTGGGGGGTTCATCTCGATTTCCGGTAAAACTTCAAGTCCTGTGGATAAAAGTTAATTGGCAAAGTTGTAGGTAATGAAAATGTATTTACACTTTTTTCACATAACCTCAGAATTAATTTGAAAAATTCAAAAATTATAAATAAGTTTTTGGTTTTTAATTTTATCACGAAATTTCGTAAAAACATACCTTTTCATGTTCAAACACACTGTAATTTTTTTGATTTGAAATATCCATTTTATCACCTTATTTTGACTTATGTTTTTGGTTTTTTATTTTTATCACGAAATTTCGTAAAAACTTACCTTTTCATGTTCAAACACACTGTAATTTTTTTGATTTGAAATATCCATTTTATTTTATTTTGACTTAATATCGAAAAAACACCCTAATTTTCAATCGATAATTCTCAGGTCGAAGCTTCTGACTTCACGTCAGTGCTTGAACCAAATTTTTTTTTCGTGATTTTTTTGAAATTTTCTAGGAGTACGGATCTTAAAATTTTTTTTTCCGTCATTTTCTTCAAATTTTCTAGGGGTACGGTTCTCACAAAATTTTAAACACGTCTTTATGTTGATTTTATACTACTAGTTACCAAGCTTCAATTCGATCGAATATTAATTTTTTGAGTTATCAAGGAAATAATATTCCAGGTCCGGGTATAACTCGGAAACCGTTGGACCGTCTCCTTTCGTTCGAAGGTTATCGAGGCAACGGTCATCCATCTACTGAACTCACACAAGGCTGCTCGAATCTCCAACAATATTTGACCGATCGTGTTAAAACTTGAAACTTGGCAGTAATGTTAGGTTCTGAAGGCTCTTGCAAAATTTCAGCAATTTCGGACGAATAGTTACTGATATATAGAATTTTTTTTTTCAATTTTCAATGATTTTTTAAAAATTTTCTACAAAAACTATACAAAATAAAAACAACTAATAACCATGTTTGAATTCAATCGGTTTAGTATTTTTCGAGTTAATGAGGAACAAAAAACAACCAAATTTCAGATGGCTATAACTCTAAAACCGTTTGGCCGATGTTGCTTATAAACAAACTCAAATGTCGCGTTCTGACAAAAATCCTAACCTGAAAACTTCAAGCCGCTATCTCTTTCCGTTCTCAAGTTATCGTGACCACAAAAATATTTTTCAATAATTTTTTAATAATTTTCTAGCCATACGATTCGCACAAAATTTTAACAACGTACTAAGGTTCATATTCTACAATTACTCACCAAGTTACAATTCGATCGGATTCATATTGGTTGAAAACAAAATTATTACTCGGAAACCATCGGGCCGATTATGCCCATTAACGAACTTGTTCGTCGTATTGGGATGCGCCACCGACCCTGAAAATTTCAAGTCGCTAGCTTTTTCCGTTCTCAAGTTATCGTGGCAACGGCCGGACGGCCGGCCGGACAGAATCAAATTTGACCTCGAATTCTTCATTGGGGAGTCGAACTAAATCGTTTGAGACCATTTTCGTCAACAAATTCGAAAGTTACAGACATTTGGGCAAAATGATAACGCGATGTTCCCCAGAACATACGCGCAAAAATCATTAAAAGATATTCTATGTACCATAAACTATTCTTCCAATATCGCTGAAATTTTGCGAGAGCCTTCAAAACCTAACATTATAGCAAAGTTCCAAATTAGAACATGATCGAATCTATGTATGTATATTGTTGGAGATCCGAGCAACATTGTGTGAGTTCAGTAACTGGATGGTTGACTGTTGTCGCGATAACTATCGAACGGAAAGATATAGCGACTTGCAATTCAGCGTAGGTTGCGCATCCGACTGGGACAGTTAAGTTCGTTGTTGGGTATAATCGGCATAACGGTTTCAGAGTTATACCCAGATGGAATATTATTTTCTCGATAACTCAAAAAATTCAGATCCGATCACATTGAAACTTGGTAACTAGTTGTAAAATACCGATGCAAAGACGTTTGAGAAATTTTGTGATGGTCGTATCACTAGAAAATTTGAAAAAAATTATGAAAAAATAAAATGTATCTCACGATAACTCTACGAATGAAAGAGATAGCGATTTGCCGTTTTCGGGGTAGGTTGCGCATCCAAATAAGACGTTTGAGTTCACCAATAGGCATAATACGCAAAATGGTTTTGGAGTTATACACATCTGAAATGTTGTTGTTATTTCCTCTATAACTCAAAATATACAAATCCGATTGAATTAAGACCATGTACTTGTGAAATGCCAACGGGCTACTTTTCGCGGAATATCTTTGATATCGTATCCTGAAATTTCATGAGACGTAAGTTTTTTCGTATATTATTGCATATTTAATGAATCTGAATTCTGATAGAATCCATATGTCAGAATCAAAAATTCTGTGACGATTCTCTTATGTCTGTCATTAAAATGAATAGAAATGAATTCATATCTTATAAAAGCTGAGTAAACGGTCTATATCGATGCTAAATTCGACTAAAGGTGTCCAATAGAGGTGAATAGACAATTGAACATGCGCGCGAAAGCTCCTGACTTCACGTCAGTGCTTGAACGATTTTTTTTAAAAAGAGTTAGATTTAGCCATAAAAAATAAGGGTTGCCATTCAAGATCTTAAAGTTACCCCTCTCCCGCCCTAAGGAAGTAAGGAGGGTGGGCGGAATTCAGTACCACCGTATGCGCACTTTCGAGATATCATAGTTTTGTCTCTACAATTTCTTCTTTGCGTAGTTTTCGAGTAATAACAAAATTTCAGGTTGAATGAATCATTCGGTAGGGAAACTGTACCGATTATGGAATACTTAAGGGAATTCATGTATTTTTGGCGCTCTAGTTCCTCGGAACTGAGTGCTTATCAATTTGCCCAAATGTCTGTAATTTTCGAATATTTCGATGAAAATGGTCTTAAACGATTTGGTTCGACTCATTGATCAAGAATCCGTGGTCGAAATTCATTCTGTCCGGCCGGTCCGGCCGGCCGTAGGCACGATAACTCTCGAACGGAATGAGCTAGAGAGTTGAAATTTTCAGAGTAGGTTTGGGGGATAAATATCTCGGCTAAGTTCGTTATTGGGCAAAATCGGACAGATGGTTTCGGAGTAACAAAAAAAAAATTTTTTTTTACGAAACAAATTCCAAATTAAATTTTTTTTGATAAGAAGTTTTATCATAAGAATCCATTCATATCATTTTTAACTCTAACAAGCTAATACTTTCGGAGATATGATTTTTCAAAATTTCAATAATAAATCGTATTTCAACGTTGTCACAGAATGATATTATTCTATGTATGAATTGTCATAATGTCAAATGATGTTCCTGAGACATTATCTAATCAATCGAAGAATTGTGAGCGAAGTGAGAAAAATCTCAATTGTTTGCTCCGAAATTAGTTTTTTTCAGAAAATTCTTACATTTCGGAACTGAACATGAAGTAAGAGATCTGAGAGTAGTGAGACTGCTTTTCATCCATAGACATAGATATAACTCTCGAACGGAATGAGGTAGGTAGTTGAAATTTTCAGAGTAGTTTAGGGAGATGAATATCTCGGTTAAGTTCGTTATTTGGGCAAAATTGGCCAGATTTAATTTGATTTCTTCCATGGTGCAGTTCTCATTCTCATGATTGCTCATTTAATCTTGATAAATAAACTATTATTTGAATTGAATTTCCTTTAGGATGCAGTTCTATCATATGAATACATTGATATAATTCCCAACTCTGAGAAACCAATACTTTCGGAGATATAATTTGTCTGTTTGAACTAGAGCGCCAGAAAGCTCCTGTCCACAGGGCTTGAACCCATTTTTTGCAATTAGTGGAGTTATATTAATAATGAGTGAACTTATGAAAGGAAAATATATTCTTTGTAAATACACAAATGAATCAAATTTGTAACATAAAAAATAAAACGAAAATAACAACAAAAATTTCAATTCTCAAAATTCCATATAAGGAACATAGTGCTCCCAATATGGAATAGGTATGTTTCTATCATGAAACGCATATATTGCTATCAAAAAGCAGTCATTAGTCCCCCGGCACACTTCACTTTGATCTTTTGTTCTTATTTAGGTCCTTCAGCCCGGTGCACGTGAGGCATCGAAACTGTTTTTTTGGGTTCCCTGCACATTTTGAATGGGCCCATCTGCGGCATCCTTGGCACCTCACCCATTCGCCTAAACCTGCACTCTCAGACCATAATTCATTGCAATACAGACACTCAGCATCTGAATCTTCTTCAGATGACAATACAAGGTCACCAGAGTATTCCAAATTAGGAACAACAACAAAGAGTAAATTATTTGGCTTTAACCTAAAAATTACAAAAGCTTCCGACAAAAAGCCATCGGCACTTTATTAGAAGCATATACTTCAATGTGTTCAAATCATGCGGATGTTTAGAAAACTCACCTTGTAAAAATTGGGTCTCCTTATTTCGAAGGCAACTGATATATCGAAAACAACTGAACACGTGATGAACTGCATACAACGGATAAACAAGAACACAGAATGTTGACACTGCGGTAACAGTATGAAGTGAACAGGCAGAGACATTTCGAAGTGCAAACTATAGATGGCAGCATGTCGATACTAAAAAACGATGGTATTCCAAATTAGGCATGTATTTCATATTGGGTACCTTTCCCCTATATATCGTTTACACCCGGTATAATATAGTCATGGTTAAGTTCAGTAACGATTTTACTCTCCTTCGATCCCACAGAAATTCATCAGTCATCCGGAATTTCACGTCCCCTTTGGATTGAGACAAGGAGAATTCTCCATTCTCCCAACCAGAAAGTTTCATATTGTCCGAAGGAAGTCCACCCTCAAACTACGAAAAGCCCAATCCCATATTTCATTGCGGACACCGGACACGAAACCCATACATCGAAAATTCCAAAAGGCAATTCGAAAAGCTATCTCACATATCAAAGGAAGTAATATTTGGCGAATGGCGTAAAGCGAGTTCCTGACGAGGGTCAGTGAGGAATATCTATTTACGAAGTGCGTCCTTTAAAATGGTCACTCGCTATTCTCCAGAGGACTCTCCCTTCGAATAATGTTCGATTTGATTGCACACAGCGCGACACAATCGTCCACGATAAATACGACTGTACATGTGTATCGATGGGACGGGATGTTGGACTTTCGTATACATCTCCTCGGGGATACACTCAAATTCACTCCGACTTTCATAAAAGATTAAATATTTATCACTGTACTCTTTTATTTCGTTTTCCCCGATTCGTCTAAAAACATCAGATGACTCAATGGACCCTATGTTTCCACTTGTTTTTTGCCTCGTTATTAACGCTTCGTGATTCTGGTTGTACAAAGCACAGTCGGGTCCAGTCCCATATGGCAACATTTCATCTGCACCAATCGGTAATCTCGTCACGACAGTGTTCCATGTTGATCGTACGTCGACGGGAATATCTTGAACTTATTCGTTGCGCAACGGATCAGCACTAAGAAATTTGTCCCAATAAGGGCCACTAGTATGAATACGGGATATCCTAATTAACTCCGAGTTAAATATAAACCCAGGGTTAAATTAATTTGCACCTTCAGAAGTTAATGCTTGAGCCTGAGTTAAAACTACAGGGTGAACCACGGTAGATGGTACCCTGGACTTTTAAGGAGAACGGGACGTACGATTTTATTGAAAATTTGTTCAATTCCAATAAAGCAATTTGAAAAATTCTTTTCTCTGTTCAACAATATACAACATTTTGAGTTTCTTTTTATGTCTTTGTTTTACTCCAATCTATCATGTGCCAATCTCCATTGATTGTACACAGATGTTCTGCAATTTCTGATTTCTGTATGTCTTAGTTGTTCATATGTTTCGACTTTCTTACTTCTATAGTGGTCTTGATGTTTCTCCTGTATACGATTTACCACAAAAAAAGGAATATTATATTCACAGCTTTTGGATTTTTCTTTCTCGTTAATTGGTTTTGTCTTTATTGATGAAGACCCAACATTGATGTTGTGTCTTTACGAATCCATTCTATTGTATTGGATACATTAAGAGTGCCCGATACAATGGACAATGGACAATAGAACATACGCGCACAAGCTCCTGACTTCACGTCAGTTCTTGAACCAATTGTTTTTTTCGTAATTTTTTTCAAATTTTCTAGTGTTACGGCTCTCACAAAATTTTACACACGTCTTTATATCGATATTCTACAACTAGTTACCAAGCTTCAATTCGATCGAGTCTATATTTTTGAGTTATCGAGAAAATAATATTGCAGGTGAGTATAACTCCGAAACCGTTAGACCGATGCTCAAATACAAACTTATTCCTCCCATTCAGATGCGCAACCTACCCTGAAAATTACAAGTTCCTATCTCCTTTCGTTCTCGAAAGTTATCGAGGCAACGGTCACCCATCCAGCTACTGAACTCACACAAGTCTGCCCGGATCTCCAACAATATTGATCCGATCGTGTTGAAACTTGTAACTTGGCGATAGTGTTATGTTCTGAATGCTCTCACAAAATTTCAGCGACGTTGGACCAATAGTTTCAGATATATAGAAAATTTTTCAATAATTTTCAATGATTTTTCAAAAGTTTTCTAGTGATACCTTACGAAATTATACAAGAATTTTCGCCTTGGCATTCTACAACTAATATTTTATAATTGGATCGATTTTGTATTTTTCGAGTTATTGAGGAAATAACAACAAAATTTCAGATGGGTATAACTCCAAAACAGTTTAGCTGATTATGCCTATAAACAAACTCAAATGTCGCATTCAGATGCACAACCTAATCTGAAAATTTCTTTCCTTTCTCAGGTTATCGTGACATAAATGATATTTTTTAATAATTTTTTCTAAACTTTCTAATGGCATGATTCTCACAAAATTTCACGAACGACCTTAGGTTTGTATTCTACAACTATTCACCAAGTTTCAATTCGATCGGATTTTTATTGGTTGAAAACAAAATTATTACTCGCAAAACTTTGTGTTGGTTATGCCCATTAACGAACTTGTCCGTAAATTGATCGAAACCAATCGTTTGAGAACATTTTCGGTAAAAAAAATCGAAAATTACAGACATTTGGACAAAACGATAACGCAATGTTCCCCAGAACATACGCGCAAAAATCAAATCTAGGATACAGTACATGTACCCCAATTCTGTATTGTCTATTAACAGGAAGATGATAAAATAACTCTGTGAGTCCGGTCATTGCGAAATTGAGTAGATCACTTCAGTTGTGTTGGGTTATCGGAAATGCAAGATTCCAAGTTACAAAGTGAAAATTGGATATGTATCTTATTTTAGAGCAAGTTCTAAATTTAAACTTGATCGGACCTATGTTAATGGAGGTATTGTGAAAAAGCCAAGCTGCCTTGGGCGAGTTCAGTAGGTACATGGATGGGTGACTGCTCTAGCTATAAATTTGAACCACCACGCCGATGCTACTAATCTCAGCATTCTTTCAATTAGTTTCATTACGTAGAAGAAAATCTTCCTAATATTTCGAGAATCCCTTTTGTAGCCCAGGAATCAAAATTCATGACTATTCAAACTTTATGGAGTTCATATTTCTTCATTGGGCCTGGATTGAAAGTTCACCAACCCCCGAGGAAAAGAAACAGAACGTTTCCTCAACTTTTTCCATATCCCAACTCGACTCCCCAGATAGCTAATGTTTGTTCGTCCTTCAAATCAGCTATTCATTGCACGTCTCCCCCGTAATTTGCATTTACTCGATATTAGCCATAACCGGAAGTGTAACTTCGTCAAATTAGCATATCCTGCGATGAACCAAAAACTCCCTAACAGTCCAAACTCTGGCGAGAAGGCGTCAGGTATCATCTCTTGCCTTCCGGATGGCAAAAGCGGGCACCAATCAGGGATCTAATTCACGTCACGTGCGTCGAGCTTTGCGATATTACATTCGAAGAGGAAAAATTAACATCGCCGGTTTTATGACTGCTTAAAATTCACGGGGGCGACCTATCGGAAGGTGGTGAAAGCAATATTGGGATGCTGCAAAATAAACAGGGTGTCCGGGGGATGTGAGGATGGAGGAGGGAATGGATGCTGCGTCGAATTGGAAATTTGAGATGATGGTGGAATGATTTTGCTGGAATTACTGCAGGAGTTCCAGGAAAATTCTGGCTACTACACTAAACTATGTTTGCTCGAGTGATATATTCATTTCTACATGGTTCTCTTCTGGGTTTCCTCTCCCAAACTATTTAAACTATCTATAAAAAATATATATACAGGGTGAGTCTTTGACCTCTGCATTAATTTCAACCAAAGATTCCTCTCATCAAATGAAACACTTTTTTCATTTTCCAAATTCAGCTCAGGTAAAAAGATACAGGCTGTTGAAATTTTGAAAAAAAAAACAGTTTTTATTTTGTAGCTTTGACATCCTTTTTTCGAATTAAATGAATGTTGGCGTAAAGTTTCCTATAACTATGATACATATTTTCCAAATATTAGTTATTTTCTACTTCTACTGGTTATCTAGTTATGGACGAAATTAGCATAAACAAAGCACATATAGTTTTTCTTGAGTCATTTCAAGAATATTCCATCGTTTTAGAACATTATATTATTCTTCATCATTTCTCCTTAAACGCACCGTTTTCGAGATATTCTTCATTGAATGTTTTAAAATAGAAAACTCCAGAAATTTCACTACTTTTATGGATCCGTCCCTGAGCGTTGGAATCCTGAATCAAGCTGTAAACCACGTTACCATGCCATATTCTCGTCCGCCATTAATGTCATAGATAATTTATATGCGGGAGTGTATTAGCACATTGTGAAATCTTTAAACGCTTGTAACTTTTTACCTGAGCCGAATCTGGAAAAATGGTAAATGAAAAAACTGTTTCATTTGATGAGAGGAATCATTGGTTAAAATTAATGCAGGGTCAAAGACTCACCCTGTATATTATTTTGAAAATTGCTTCTGCGTTTGAAACACAAAATATTTGTAAGAAGCAAAATATATAACGATGTTGCCAAATAAATAGTAGAAAAACAACATGAACGATGAAAATATTATCTTGTAACGTTTCGGAGACTACAACAGACTCTTTCATCAGACACCAAGAGGAAACCTTCAAAATTATTTTTTGTTGACAGTTATTCTGAAATTCGAAATTTGTCATATTGACAGTGTATGAAAAAACCTTGAACGTAGTTATTTACATAGAAACATGCTTCCCCGTCGTTAATTAAAAATTCAATTGAACATACAGGGTGTTTCTATTCCAATGTCAAAGTCAGTCATGGCTAAAACCTCAAAACTAATTTTTTTCAAATGAGAATCCATTTTTTGGCGCTCTAGTTCCTCGGAACTGAGTGCTTATCAATTTGCCCAAATGTCTGTAATTTTCGAATATTTCGATGAAAATGGTCTTAAACGATTTGGTTCGACTCACTGATCAAGAATCCGTGGTCGAAATTCATTCTGTCCGGCCGGCCGGCCGTCCGGCCGTAGGCACGATAACTCTCGAACGGAATGGGCTAGAGAGTTGAAATTTTCAGAGTAGGTTTGGGGGATGAATATCTCGGCTAAGTTCGTTACTGGGTAAAATCGGACAGAAGGTTTCGGAGTAATAAAAAAAAAATTTTTTTTTTACAGAACAAATTGAAAATTAATTTTTTTTTAATAAGCAGTTTTATCATAAGAATCCATTCATATCATTTTTAACTCTAACAAGCTAATACTTTCGGAGATATGATTTTTCAAAATTTCAATGTAAATCGTATTTCACAGGTTGATATAATTATTCTATGTATATTCTATGTATGAATTGCCATAAAGTCAACTTGACAGAAGGGAATATTGTAACTTCAAGAATATTGGGGTTGAAATACTCGTATTTTAGCGATGCAACGGGGACCTCACCCGAAAATGTTTGAAAATATTACGTAAATTGAAAGAATAATTCCAAAGTTCGAGAGAGGAGAAAATTTTGTGAACGTAGATCAGGAAATTTTTGATCGATTACAAGGTAATTTATTATTTTATACATGTTTTATGGAATACCTACTATTTGTAGGTACTTTAAACCTGTTTTGGGCAATTGTCATACGAAACTTGTTTTTTTGGCGCTCTAGTTCCTCGGAACAGATTGCTTATCAATTTGCCTAAGTGTCTGTAATTTTGGAATTTTTGGCTGAAAATGGTCTCAAATGATTTGGTTCGACTCACTGATCAAGAATCCGAGTGCGAAATCGATTCTGTCCGGCCGGCCGACCGGCCGTAGGCACGATAACTCTCGAACGAAAGGAGTTAGCGGATTGAAGATTGCAAGGTGGTTTTGGAGCGTAAATATCTCGGACAAGTTCGTTAATGGGCGTTAACCATCAAGGGGTTTCGGAGTTATGGCCGATTTTAGTAAAAATATTTTTTATGAATATTTCCGAAACCGATCACTCGATCTATCTGAAATTTAGCACCAGACTGTAGAAGACAGTAGAATCATGACCTTTATACGCATGTGCAGTTTTGTATTGACCAGATTACCGCAAAGTGTAAAAAAAAAAATTTGAAAATGTGGTGCAGTTCTCATTCTCATGATTGCTCATTTAATCTTCATAAATAAACTATTATTTGAATTGAATTTCCTTTTTGATGCAGTTCTATCATATTAATACATACATTGATATAATTCCCAACTCTGAGAAACCAATACCAGATATAATTTGTCTGTTTGAACTAGAGCGCCAGAAAGCTCCTGTCCACAGGGCTTGAACCCATTTTTATTGGTCAGCTGGAATCTACCCTAAAATATAGTGTATATTATATAATACATACTACTTCTTTACTTAACGAATATCTCGGGAAATAAGCGTTTTAAGGCAGTAGTATATATTATAAAATATTGGTTCAAGGCCTGTGGACAGGAGCTTGCTGGTGCTCTTGTTCAAACAGACGAATTATATCTCTGAAAGTATTGGTTTCTCAGAGTTGAGAATTATATCAATGTATTCTTATGATAGAACTGCATCATAAAGGAAATTCAATTCAAATAATCGTTTATTTATCAAGTTTAAATGAGCAATCTGAGAATGAGGACTGCACCATGGAAGGAATAAAATTAAAGTAGCTGGAATGAATGTGACTCTCTCTTATAGAACAGGATGACATGTACGAGTATGAATACAGATCATATAATAAATCATAGATAGAATAATTATAGCATTCTGTGAAACATAGAAGTACGATTCATTATTGATATTTCGAAAAATCATATCTCCGAAGGTATTAGCTTGTTCGAGTTGAAAATTATAACAATGGATTTTTATGGTGTAACTGCATCTAAAAAAAAAATATTTTGAAATTTGTAAGTTGAAAAAAAAATTTTTTTTGTTACTCCGAAATGGCGAGATATTCATCTCCCTAGCCTACTCTGAAAATTTCAACTGCCTAGTTCATTCCTTTCGAGAGTTATTGTAGAAACAAAATTTAAAAATTTTTAAAATTTTTTTTTACAATTTACGGTATCCCGATCAATACAAATCTTCACATGCGTCTAAAGGTCACGATTCTACAATTTGATACTAAATTTCAAATAGATCGAGTGATCGGTTTCGGAAATATTTATAAAAAATGTTTTTATTTACTTGGCCATAACTCCAAAACCGCTTGATGGATTTCACCCGTTAATGAACTCCTCCGAGATATTTATACTCCAAACCTACCCTTCAACTTTTAATCCTCTAGCTCCTTTCATTCGAGAGTTATCATGTTAACGGATGGACGGTCAGCCGGACGGCCGGACAGAATTGATTTCGACCACGGATTCTTGATCAGTGAGTCGAACCAAATAGTTTGATACCATTTTCAGCTAAAAATTATTTTGAAATTTGTAAGTTGAAAAAAAAATTTTTTTTGTTACTCCGAAATGGCGAGATATTCATCTCCCTAGCCTACTCTGAAAATTTCAACTGCCTAGTTCATTCCTTTCGAGAGTTATTGTAGAAACAAAATTTAAAAATTTTTAAAATTTTTTTTTACAATTTACGGTATCCCGATCAATACAAATCTTCACATGCGTCTAAAGGTCACGATTCTACAATTTGATACTAAATTTCAAATAGATCGAGTGATCGGTTTCGGAAATATTTATAAAAAATGTTTTTATTTACTTGGCCATAACTCCAAAACCGCTTGATGGATTTCACCCGTTAATGAACTCCTCCGAGATATTTATACTCCAAACCTACCCTTCAACTTTTAATCCTCTAGCTCCTTTCATTCGAGAGTTATCATGTTAACGGATGGACGGTCAGCCGGACGGCCGGACAGAATTGATTTCGACCACGGATTCTTGATCAGTGAGTCGAACCAAATAGTTTGATACCATTTTCAGCTAAAAATTCGAAAATTACAGACACTCTGTTCCGGGGAACAAGAGCGCCAAAAATACACTATTTTTAACGTAGATTCCAGCTGACCAATAAAAAATTTGGTTCTTATTTTGAAAAATTTTTTGAGTTTTGAGGTTTTTGTCATGAATGACTTTGATATTGAAATGGAAACATCCTGTATGCATAGGTCTGTCTTCTGATGAAAGCAAGAAAATTGGGAATTTTCATGTAAAATCGACAAGTTATTAACACTGGAATGAAGCCCTTTTTAAGGATATTTAAAGGGTTTTTTCAGATTTCACACGAATTTTCTGAGAATAATATGTAAGTAAAACATTTAAAGAACGAAAGTTGTTATCATTTCCGGTGAAACTGGAATTCGAACGAATCTGAATTTTTTTCAAGGAATTCATCTCTCCCTACTGTTTATCTCGAATCTTTCTTTGAAATGTTCTAACGAACGGTCTTCGTAAATCACCCTGTATAATGTTCACATTCGCGATTACATCCACGTAATTTATTTTCTGAAGATACTATTTTAAGGCAAAAAATTTCAAAAGCCTGTAAAATAGTAAGTATCCTTAGCGAAGAGCGGCAAAAATTGATTCAAAGCCAACTGCGATGTTACAATAATTTATTAAGTTTTTGTACCATATTTGATTCTCTTTGACCCATGATAGTTCTAAATATCCACCTATTTAGGTGGATATTTAGAAAACAGCTATTTCGCCCTCTGAAACCTAAAAAAAACCTCCTTTTAAACTGATATTTGAGAATTTTCAAACTGATTTTTTCGTTTTGAATCGGTAAAAATTGGGAAAAAATCTTAAATATTGAGTTCCTTACGCTGTTTCGTTGTTTGTTGGTTCTCGCAAAATTTCAAAGATATATCTGACGGACAGTTAGATAAAGATTTTCTTATAATATTTTCACACGAAATTTGCCCGCAGTCTTCGCGTGAATATTTTGCAACTAACTACCGAGCCTTAAATTGATCATTTCAGTATTCTTCGACTCATTTGGAATACATAATTTCAGATGGCTATAACTCCGAAGCCACTCGGCGGACTTCACCCATTAAAGAACCTAAGAGGCGCATTTGGACTTGCTGACGGCTTTGCAAAATGAAGTTTGAACTCAGATTCTTCATCAGTGAGTCGAAACCAATGGTTTGAGAACATCGGAGAAATATTAGAAAATTGCAGACATTTGAGCAAATTGATAGGCACTCGGTTCAGATGGACGAGCGCGCCAAAAAGTAGTTGTGTTAACTAGAGGAAAAACACAGGGAACAGGTGAATTTTCTTGATATAACATAAAACTCTTGTGAAAAATATACTGCGTTTTTCCCTTCCGGAATAATTGGAATGCATCACATTTCATGCAATACGAAATGGCGAATGCGCTGGTCATTCTCAAGCACGTCAAATTGCAGAGATAATATTCGTTATTTCATTTCTTTATAAGTGTTTCGTATTCAACAGCTGAACGGTTTTCGATATATTGGCAATACACAGGTCATGAGAAAACCTTTATAATTATTACTTCGTCTGAATAATAATATTTCTAGGTCGTAAATAAAGATATTTGTATCCATTATGAGTTCGGATAGACCATCTGGAGTTTAAACATCCCACACGGAAAGTTGTTAACCCCACTAGCACCATCTTAACCGCACCACGAAAGATAAAGCGCGATGAGACGGAAACTGTGGACTCGATCCTCCCAGTTCGAGGAAGAACCTCATCGGCAAAACGCCAGAAAGACATTATAGATGGTCCATTCATTACCAATCGCCGCTATGCCTTTTTCCCCGTTTTTAAATGGGAAACTTTTCCCAGGATACGTATATTTATAAGTCTCTTCCCCATGCCCCGCGGACGCAGAACGGCAGAAAGAAATAGGTGATGTCAAGACTTATGGGACGTACGATAAGATTCATTCCGCCCGGAGTTTCGCAGTTTAAATGGCTGAAAAGGTGTTTTTATAACCGGCCCACCTCAGTTTCTGGATTTATTACAATCAATGAGGGAAGGAATGGACTGGCTTGGGCCGAGGAAGGTAATCAGGAGGGAAAAAAACAAAGTTTGGAACTTCGCAGACCTAATGTGAAGATATTTGAATACAGACATAGTGTTGCTTTTTTATGGCGCTCTCAATTTAAGGATGGAGGGAGAAATTTTATATTGTTCAATGATAAGCACTGGACTAACTATTGGGGTTATTTGTTTGTTGACTGGAGATGAAAGGAGAAGATTCTGGTGACAGCACAGGCAACAAACGCAACACTTTTTTTCGCCTATGTTTCCTATTGAAATACATCGATTCTCTTCAGTATTCGTCACATTTTGTCTCTTTTCTTGATCTTTTCTCAAGTAAAAGGAATTTATGCAATATTTCCCAGAATTAGTGGTCATTCACCAGCCTATTCTACAATCAAAAGTAATGGGGGAAGTTCAAATAATTATTTATCGAAAAGTATTTCTCGAATGAGCTACAGCCCTTCAAAGGCCCTTAAGATGGTGATGATCAAAAATCATGATCATTAGTACGACTCTTGTTACTTAGGAGATTAACCTACTACTATGAACATTATATGAAAATTTCATTCAGGTGCTTCTCAAACTGAAGGCTTCAAGGGTAAATTTCACGACAAATTTTCGTACCCGAATATTTTCCAATTTTGAGGTAACATTTCGTAAACCCAATGATTTGTACTGAAAAAAATGGTTCCACACTGACGTGAAGTCAGGAGCTTTTGTGCGCATGTTCTTTTGCATAATCTCCTCTATTGGACAAATCACTTGGAATTTGGCGTCGATATCCCCATACCGTTTTCTCAGCTTTTATAATATATGGATTCATTTCATACCTTTTTAATAACAGATTTCAGTAGAGAGAATTAAGTCTTACATATGTATTATATTGGAAATTAAATACGAAAAAACTTACGCCTCAAGTAACTCCAGGATACGATATTCACGAAATTCCGAGAAAATTAGTGGGTCAGCATTCTACAAGAAATCAACGGGTTTTGAGTGAATCAGATTTGTATATTCTGAGTTACAGAGGAAGTAACAACAAAAATTTGGCCGATTATGCCAATTAACGAACTTTAATGTAATGTGAGGACAAAATTGATTCTGTTCGACCAGCCGGCGGCCGTTGCCACGATAACTTGAGAAGTGATAGCGACATGAACTTTTCAGGGCAGGTGGCGTATCCTAATACGACCCACAAGTGACTAATTAATCGGTCTAATGGTTTCCGAGTTATAATTTTATTTTCAACCAATATAGATCCGATCGAATTGAAACTTGGTGAGTAGTTGTAGAATACAAACCTAAAGATGCCTGTGAAATTTTGTAAGAATCGTGTCTGTAGAAAATTAAAAACAAATTATAAAAAAATATTATTTATGTCACGAAAACCTGAGAACGAAAAGAGATAGAAACTTCAAATTTTGAAGTTAGGTTGTGCATCTGAATGCGACATTCGAGTTGGTTTATAGGCATAATCGACCAAACAGTTTTGGAGTTATACGCATCTGAAATTTGATTGTTATTTCCTCAATAATTCGAGAAGCACAGAACCGATACAATTCAAACATGGTTATTAGTTGTAGAAAGCCAAAGCGAAAATATTTGCGAAATTTGGTGATGATCGTATCACTAGGAAATTTTCAAAAAAATCATTCAAAATTATTGAAAAAAATTCTATATATCAGAAACTATTCGTCCAACATCGCTGAACCTTCAGAATCTAACTCTACTACCAAGTTTCAAGTTTGAACACGATTGGATCTATATTGTTGGAGATCAGAGCAGCCTTGTGTGAGTTCAGTAGCTGGATGGGTGACCGTTGCCTCGATTACTTTCGAATGAAATGAGATAGAGACTTGCAATTTTCAGGGTAGGTTACGCATCTGAATGGGAGAGTTGAGTTCGTTTTTGGGTAAAATCGGCCCAACGGTTTCAGTTTCCGTTGTTAAGTTATAATGAGATAAATAATATTCTTTGATAATTTTTTTTTTATTTTTATAGTGATACATACGATCCTGATAAATTTCCACATTCGTCTTTATGTTGGTTTTCTACAACTAGTTACCAAGTTTTAATTGGATCGAATCTGTATTGGTTTGAAAACAAAATTAGTACTAGGAAACCGTTGGGCTGATTATGCCCATTAACGAACTTGTCCGTCGCATTTAGACGCACCACCTACCCTGAAAATTTCAAGTCGCTATCTCTTTCCATTCGAAAGTTATCATGGTCAATCAAATGTGACCTCGAATTCTTCATCGTGGGCCAAACCTAATCGAAAAAATGCTTGATACCGTTGTTAATAAATCAACAACTTCAGAGCGTTCTGCCAATAGGTTCTTGAAATGCGAATAATTATTATATTTAAGCGTAGAGTTCACAAACGCTCAGGGAATTACATGTATTTACCGTAAAGCAAGAACAGACGCATTTCAGGCTTCTTGGCCTTCATCGGTATTTTCTAGCTCTCCGTTGTTGATTTACTCATAACGATTAGCCCTTTTTCGATATTAACTCCTGAATATATACACCAAAAATTATTTTCATAACCTGAAAGTTGAATTCCTAAAAACTCTGATTCAGAGAACCCTCAGAATTCCTGCACAATTTGAGTCGGATCCACCGGACCAGCATATCCATTGTTCTCACACCCTTCCAGATGACATCCTCCTTCCTCTTCGTTAAATTAAATTGTTAATTTATGCGTAGGTTATTATACACTTAGTTTGCATTACTAATGAGAATCCTCAGCTATTGCTGTCTGCCTAAGGCACAGCCATTTTCATTTTCAATGAATGTGCTATATTTTCATTTGGCTTAACGAGTTGAGGAAAGTTTAATAATGGAAGAGAACCCGGTAATGAATAGTTATGGTTATGGGGAAGACCAGAGGGTTAGTGCGTCGTTTACATCATTTCATAAAATGAAGGAAACTTTTCCTGTTCGGAACTGTATGCGTGGGTGTTTCTCGATTAACCGAAAGAGCACGAAATAGATTTACTTCAAATAAAATTTCTTATACATTTTATAGAGCTATTTCTCATGAAAAAACTTGGTTCGTTGCAGAGCGCTATCATTCTGTCCAAACTTACTGCGAAGAGACATTTATTGCCAATAACGTTGTTCTCATTAATGATTTATATTTATAATATGAAGTCCCGGATGGTCTATCTATGTAAATTGTATTGCAATTGAGGCAAGTTAATTTATAGCATCCAGTTTTTGTTTTGCTCGCATGTTGTAGGGAACAGAGTATCTACTATTATCATTTTGCTCAAATGAATGTTATTTTCGAATTTATTGCCGAAAATGGTCTAAAACGATTAGGTTCGACCCGTTAATAACGATATCGAGGAAAAATTCAATTCGGTTCAGCCAGGCCTTTGCTGCAATGATAACTTTCGAACGAAATGAGATAGTGACTTGCAATTTTCAATGTAGCTTGCGCATCCGAATGCGAGGATTAAGTTCGTCAATGGGCATAATCGGCTGAATAACTCGAAAAATACATATGTGATGGAACAGAAACTTGCTAATTAGTTGTATAATGCCAACACGCAGATTTCTGCCAAATTTCGTGAGGATCCTATCACTGGAATTTCGATAAAATTCAGCACAAACCTTCAAGGTATCGGCTCTGTAGTTTAGCAATTACTGTGAGAATCCAATTCTGAACTGATATCTGCTTCTGTAATTTCCAGTGATGTAAATCTCCGTTTATTTGTAACGCTGTGGCAGCCTCGAGGTCAGTTTACTCGCCTGTCGCTTGGGATATACGAGATCCGTGGAGTAAGTTCACTATTTTATTCATTTTAATATCTGAATTCAGTTAATGCCCAGTGCATTTTTGGTTGGACTTTTTGAAGGTTCCTTTCTCTATAATGTCGTACCAAACGTTAATACTTGTTACACTATCTATTGCATCTATTGCACTATTGATGCACCAAAACCAAAAAGTTCTAGGGAACAGCTTGCTATCATTTTGCCCAGATGTCTGTAATTTTCTAAATTTTTGCCGAAAATGGTCTCGAACGATTAGTTTCACCATTGATAAATAATCCGAGGTCAAAATTGATTCTGTCCGGCCAGGTGCACGGTTACGCAATGATAAGGAGATTTGAAATTTTCGGAGTAGGTTTGCAGTCCAAATGCACTGGATAAGTTCGTTAACGGATAAAATCCACAGAGTTTAAGAGTTATTTCCATCTGAGATTTTGTTTTCCCAATAACTCGAAAAATACTGATCTGTTGGAAGTGAAGCTTTGTAGTTAGTTGAAAACTACCGACACGAAGACTTATGCAAAATTTTGTGAGGAAAGCATGACTGAAAAATTTAAAAAAATATATTAAAAAAAAATTTGTATCACAGAAACGGTCCGACAGATATTGTTGAAATTCTGCGAGAGCACCCAGAACCTTATTTTATAGTAAATTCCTAGATTTGAACTCGATCAGATCTCTATTGGTGAAGATATTGCCGAAATATCGACATATCGTGATTTACTGGTCCACTGGATCATACACAACAAAATAAATCGTCAACAGATTTTTATTCTCGACGTGCCTGGAGTGAATTTCATAAATCATCATGTCATAGACAACATATTAAGTCTGTCTGGGTATATTCATATTTATTTCCGTGCGTCCGAGCGACCGACCGAAGTTGAATTTGAATTCGATGCATCAACAGCATGTAAAAATTCAATTACAAATCGGTTGTACAACATAATGTATAATGCCAATAATCCAGAGCAATTTTATTACCGAAGAAATGTATATAATATAAATTCGGTGAGTACTAAAATCGAACTAATATTGCTTATTCATTTATTCTTCGATAATTTTTCAACGAGAGAATCATTGTCAGTTTCTGAGGATGTTGGAAAACAGTTACTTAGATGCATTCATATCGATATTCAAAACCATTTGTTGGTCAAAGAGAATAAATGGTATATTGGACGTAATTTAAATGAATTGAAATAGATATTTTCAAATCAGAGATCCATAAGGAACCTCTTTTTGTTCTCTCTGAATGAAGGTTACATTGTTTTCGTTTCTGTTGAAATAATAACTTTGAGGAAACGAATTCAGGTCGAATTTTTCATTAAAATTAGGTGAAGGATGAGTATTTTCGTATATTATTAAATATTAAAATTACTGCTATACAGATGTTTTTTGTGAATTGTCAACTGATAATTTCTCAAGCCACAAACGTACGACTGAACTGATTTCTTTCATAGAATTTACCCTCGGAATACACTAATGAAAGTAAACCTCTACTCTCCAGGGTGTTATTTTATCCCATGGCAAAATTGTATGATTGAACTGATTTGTGTCCTTACGCCACCACAAACAAAGCAGTATTTATTTTCGACCAGTGAAATTATGTATTTGAATTACACCATAACAAACACAGCACTGTTCATTTTTGTACCAACAGTGACTGTTTGTATTCGAATGAGACCTTATGCCACCGTGGACACAGCACTGTTCATTTTTGAACCAACAGTGAAAGTATGTAGTTGAACAGAGACCTTACGCCACCACAAACACAGCATTTGAGTCCAAACTAATGTCGAAATGATCAGTATAACTATCTTTGTTGAAAACCTCTTTTTCATTTTTGGCGCTCTTGTTCCTCGGAACAGAGTGCTTATCAATTTGCCCAAATGTCTCTAATTTTTTAATTTTTGGCTGAAAATGGTCTCAAACGTTTTGGTCCGACCCACTGATCAAGAATCAGAGGTCTAAATCGATTATGTCCGGCCGTCCGGCCGACCGTAACCACGATAATTCTCAAACGGAATGAGCTGGACAGTTGAAATTTTCAGAATAGGTTTGAGAGATAAATATCTCGGTTAAGTTCGTTATTGGGGAAAATCGGTGGTTACGGAGTAACGAAAAATATTTTTTTTTCCATTACAAATTTAAAATTCAATTTTTTTAGATGCTCATATAAGAATCCATTGATATCATTTTAAACTCTAACAAGCTAATACTTTCGCAGGTATTATTTTTCAAAATTTCAATAATACATCATACTTCTATGTTTACACAGAATGCGACTATCTGTCTGTGTTCTATCTGTGTTCACTGTTCATAAATGTCATCTTATCTAGCTATTAGAGACATTTCAAAATTATTTCTGTTCTAGTTCGTTTATAATTTGTACTTTGAAAATATTTTCTGTTGGGAAACAAGTATACGAATCTTCAATTTGTGAATATATACAAGACTGTTTTGATACCGAAAATAATATTGACTTGTTGCGTATTGAATAATTCACGAATAAATATTGGGGATAAGGTTTCAGAAGATTTGGAATTGGATATTTTTAATGATGTAGTTTATGAAGGCACTAGGAAAGAACAACATAATGGAATTATCAAAAGAAATTACTGTTCGTTGGCCACTGAGATTAATACTACCTTTTACTTAATTCCTTAAGTAGTGAGACATGTTTCTATATATAGTATTTCCATAATGTTGCTAGCAAAAAAAATGCTGAAATATCGATCTACATTTGTGTATCAAATATCTCTTTCTTGAGTTTAGGTTCATAATACAAAATGAATGTGTTAGTGGTACTATGAAACGCCGATTTGATATTTTATTAATATATTTGGTCGTCCAATGAGATAAGTTTTCAAATAAAGAAAAACAAGAATATAAAATACATATTTAATCTTTCAAAAAAATTGAATGAACTATTGAAATAATTTGTTCGTCAGCCTATACCTACTCAAATATCAAGAATAAATGTGCAATCTGCTATGATAGATTTTCGGATGGTATTTCGAGTTGTGAAAACTATGCACCGAGTGTAAGTTGGAACAACCCATTCCACGCGTCAAAGCTCCTATCCACAGGGCTTTACCACTTTTTTCTTATCGTAAAACATCTTACAAAACCCTTAGACTTATGACCTAACACCTTTCGCCAGCTATATTTCATTAAGTAATATTCGAGTACCCAACCGTTTCCATTCATATCAGCGACCCTGTATAGTGCAGTGGTTCTTCGCTGGTTGATCTTCAAGAAGAATATTCTCCTTACTCCCTTTCACATTCGATACGGCTGATAAAAATATACAGCCTTATCATGTCTCATCTTTATAGTCCACGGGAAAATATTTCTTTTTCCGTCGTTAAACTTCCTGGTACAGATGGCGCCCATTTCTCCTACAGATATCTGTAATATTGATAGAGGCCCGAACGAGCATCTCCCCTTTCGACCTCATATAAACGCTCATTCGTAGAAAAAATATAAAAGCGGGCGATATAACCCGCCCTTCCCACAGTCCCGGAATCTTCCGGCATTGCATCATTGAATAGTAATAAGATCCCCGGTGCGTACTATAGAAATGAATTGCTTCAGTTTTATGTTATTTCGGGATACCTGGCCCGTCCCCTCGCTCTGCATCTCCGGATCCCGCCTTCTGATCCGGATTCCGAAGAGTAGTCGATTTCGGGATTTCTCCTTTCCGTTTCCTGCGAGATGCTATGAAATAACCGTACCGGATTTGCATTTAAAACCGATACATTGAATTAAAAGTTGTCTGAATTGATACGATTCGGTATGGAGGGTAAATGGTGATAGGAATTGGACAATAAACATTAACATAACAATTCTCTTTATTAAACATTCCGTTGAAGTGGGAAGCAATTTATGTGTTCTGGTGCCGATGTGTTTAATATAAATTTGTTCTAGGCGTTTTCGGAGATGGAGAGAGCAATGACTTTTCAGAAATTTCACCATTTCGGAATTGATTAAGTTTCGTTTTAGACCATTCAATTCAACATTGAAATATTCGTGAAGTAGGGAGCTTTTGCGTGCATATTCTATTGTCTATTCACGCCTCACACATCCTCAGGAAATTCTGGATAAACAGTCAAGCCGTCATTTTAGCGTTAGCACGTGAAAAAATGCTTTGGGCACCAACTGAATTCAAATTTTAAAATAAATAAAATAGTGTAGATATTTATTATTCATCAGATGGCGTCGTGACACTTGGTCCAACCCTTCAGAACTGCGACTGATACGATATTTTGTTCGATTATCCTATTTATTCAATCCTAAGCACATTGTCAATGGTGTTAACAGACCTGATGACGGCCTTAGGATCCTTGGCTATCACGTCGTGAGGTTTTAGAACTAGCTCACCCACATGTACAATGTTTAGGCTGGGCAGCTCTGGGTATTTGAAAGCTATATATTTGGATGTTTCCTTTTCCGATCCATAAAGCCTGCATGTTTGGTCTGCTAACTTGCCAATTGTACCAACAGTGCCCTTCCCGTAGTCCCACCATAACTAGAAGCTCAGCTCTAGGCTTTCTGGTATAGCATGCGAGAAATCAACGAATCTTTTTACCCGTGCAAGTCCTGGATTATTTCTCCAAAGAGCTGTTCTGTTATTTAGCTCCCATTGTTGGACAACTGCCCACAGATGGTTTCTGGTAAAGCAGGTTTTTACCTGTAAAACCTTTCCGCAAATTCATCAGCCTTCTCATTTCCTCCAATACCATAGTGCCTTAGAGTCAGTTTATTGCCTCTAGCCAGTCGCTTTATGATATTCAGGCATTGCCAGGCGAGTATGGAATATTGGATGGGTGATTCTTGATCTCTAAGTGTGGCCTGGCTGTTCTTTCTAACATAGTTGTGTTCCCCCTTGAGGTTTCTTTTCAGACAGACTTGAGCACAAATGTAGACGGCCAGTGTTTATTCACCTAAGATAGAGGGCTCATGTCCGAGGGGCATAGAGATTCTCAGTTTTGGTCCATATACCCCCATATCTGCACCGTTATCTCACGGAAAAAAAATATTGTACCTAATATATGAAATTCATATACTGACTAACTGAATTTCATATACTCGGCGTGACAGAAGAACTTACATCTAATCTTATCTGACTGCAGCACCTATTCATAACACGCATCCGGACCTTGAAACTAATCTACTTTCATATTATTAGTAACAGGCAGGTCTGAAGAATCTGATGATTTTGTCATATTGAACTAGAACCATCGTATACCAATGTAGGACCCTGAGCATATAAAAATGAGAATCTAATCAGATTAACAGTATACCAACGATTTTAAGTTCTAGTTAGTCCCGCTTTCTAACCTAGCATTATTGTCATATATGGGTTATATTCCAGTCATATTAGACTTATGATTCAGTCATATGAATTTAGTAACCTCATCATATAAAGCTATATTCTTGATTCTTGTAATATAAAACTAGTAACCTCGTCATATGAGTCTTCATTTCTCGTTTATCTAGCAGATGATGATCTATTATCATATTTATACGTATGCGCCCGGAGAACCGAAAAAAAATATTCGAAAAAGAAGTTTTTTCGAATCATTTTGATCATTTCTTCAGGCACATCCATATGTATCAGATGAGATCAATATCAGCCAGATGAACAAGAAATCGAACATCATCAGAATAGATAGGAATATTATAAAAAAACTCAAGACAAACAAAAACGGTTTTATCCTAGGAAAATTTATTGATCTCTTCACATAATGAAAATAAACATCTGAAATTCTAACATAGAAAATAATCAATAAAAATTAATAACAATTCTTGTGCCAGTCTGTCACATATGCATAAACACTATAAAATATTATAAATAACATAAAAAATTACTAGCTTTAATACTACAAAAGGTATATATATACATTAATTTGGTATTTAATACTGAAGTCAATGAAGGGTTCGTGTTCTAATGAATTTCATTCAAAATGGACTCAAATTCTGATCCCTCAGAAAAAGCCTTAGTTTCGCCGTCAGTGTCTGTGGATTCGACTATTGGAGTTTGTCTAATACTGGGAGATTCGTACTGAAAATAAAAAGGACCATTTGGAGAAAAAATTTTGGAAAATGCAATTTGATGATTCTAATATTAGCATATCATTGATAGCCAAAAATAATGAATTTTATCGGAAAATTCTAGAGTTTTAAAAAAAAAAGTTATACAAATTTGAATAATAATAGGTACTACATAATACTCACACTGGCACTTCCATTTCTTACATGAAGAGCGAGTGCCGTTTGAAATTTACGGCGAGGACCAATCTTCGGGATTAATATTTTCAACGTGTATTGGCTAAGCATTTTAACGGACCCTGGATCAATTCCCTCATCTGCAAGAAAAATATACAATAGATAAGCAAATAAATCAGGGGCTGATTTTTTCAAAATGGTTTTATTCCGTCATTATTCTTATGGATGTATGAATCATAATCATCAAAAATCGCATCTAAACGTATCCAAAGTATTTTTGAATTCCCCCATCCCAATGTAAATATGTAATTAGATGTTCGATGTAACATCTTAAATTAAAAAGCTGTTTGAGTTATAATCATCTTCATAGATTGCAGATGTGAACTGAGATTTTAATTGGATGTGTAATTTCGATTTTTTGGCAATGTTAATGAAGGAAAATTTTAAAACGATCACTGATGATTTTCATTCATAACAAAAACATTTTTCAATACTCCAATTTCTTCATTTTCAATTATTTAAAATGATAAAAAATGTATTTTTGACGTTGTTTTTTTATAGCTAACCTAAACTAACATAACCTAACCTGAACAAATATGTGAAATATATTAAAAACTGAACAAATATGTGAAATATATTAAAAACTGGGGATAAACTGCAAATAAACCTCATATTTTTTTATAATTTGAACCTCTACAAACAATGTGAATAAGTCCCTGTATTCTACGCAAAAATGCCTGTATAATGTTATTGTTTCAGAGAAAGTGGTTATGATTCGTTTTCCATTTAGCCATTACTCCAATTTTCGTTTATAAATCAAACCAAAAGAAGATACGAAGAACGCGGATAGTATCATTTCATCAGTTTCTCTAAAAATAAACCAAGGATATGGTATTAGATTTCCGCTATCTCTTATAGTTCGGAAGTTGTAACAATGAAACATCAAAAGCGCCCCCCTGAATGAAAATAATTTATTCTCAGAGTGGAGTATTACTGACGTATTACATACTTAAAAAAAATGAAAGATTCTGATGTATACAGACATGAATTCATACCCAAATAATTCAAGAAAATATTTTCCAAGTATAATGCACTATCAATCAATAAGCGAATGGCGTGTAGGTACTTACCTATAGAAATCTTAAAATATATTCCAAATTTAAATCCTTCAGGAAGGCTTCCATTCTTGAAATCGCTCACCAAAGTACCTATAAGTATATATTGTTCTTCGCACAAATATAAAAATAATAAAATATTACTAATCGCTTCACAAATGGAAATGCCCTACACAACACGTCAACTTCCGCAATCTACTGCAAGTTTGTGAAGATTTAGGCGGTCATTGGGTCATTACTTCTCTTCTTGAACAACGAATGTTCAATTCAAACAGACGGGATAATTCCATTTATACGACGGGAATACTAGGACCGTGCGAAATGTTATAGTATGGTTGAGAATATAACGTGTATATAACGCTCTATTCGATCTATAAGCTAGATAACTGTCATTAGACCACGATTTCTAGAAAGATTGATTTTTTGATTCGTGTCGGAAAGGGTTTCTAAATCATTGAAACATTATATCGACAATATAGGAAATTCATATTACTGGTATATGTTACATGTTCGTACGACGTCGTTCTGGATCATTTTTTTCCGTGTATAAGTATATATTGTTCTTCGCACAAATATAAAAATAATAAAATATTTCTGAATGGAAATGCCCTACACAACACGTCAACTTCCGCAACCTACTGCAAGTTTGTGAAGATTTAGGCGGTCATTGGGTCATTACTTCTCTTCTTGAACAACGAATGTTCAATTCGAACAGACGGGATAATTCCATTTATACGACGGGAATACTAGGACCGTGCGAAATGTTATAGTATGGTTGACAATATAACGTGTATATAACGCTCTATTCGATCTATAAGCTAGATAACTGTCATTAGACCACGATTTCTAGAAAGATTGATTTTTTGATTCGTGTCGGAAAGGATTTCTAAATCATTGAAACATTATATCGACAATATAGGAAATTCATATTACTGGTATATGTTACATGTTCGTACGACGTCGTTCTGGATCATTTTTTTCCGTGCTGATTTTGATCCATCCATGAGATCCACGCGTAAATGTTGAATATTGCTACGGCATGGTCGTAGACCGAAGGCGATTTTTGTGGAGATCATGACGCCGAAACTATATCTAACAGTCGAAAGACGGAGAGACGGAAGAAATACGGAGGGATGTTGTCGCGGTTTTTTCCTTTTTTTCTTCGTTATTTTCTACGGGTGTATGAACATTGCCAAAATGGAGAAAATCAAATATTTTTATGAGAACTTAGAGATGAAACGTCTCTAGGCTAGACGGAGTCGACCTACCCTCTGAAACTGAGTTGAAGGTGTTATGCGGCCGAATCTTATGAGGGCAATTACATCTCCTTGAATTAGTGCACCAAATTGATGGCTTTTTCCCAATCGATTAACGAGATTCAACGCATTGAGATGGTTTCTTATGACTTTAGCAAAAGTTGTTTCGAAATCGAATATGGTTGCCATTATATCTGAGGGCTTTGCCAAGAGGTTTAACTCCAGTTGGACCAGTAACCTCATATGTCCTACCCTTTACAGGGTAGGAGTTTCCCACTACGAGAAATTCTTATTGCATCAATCAGGCTACATTTTCTTACATGTTAGTGGAAGAGAGGCAGATTAAGTATTACCTCAGGTGCTGCTGTGGAAGTAGCACGGCTAGCTCCTGTGATACCAACACAGGGAGGCCGTTTTAGTTTCTGCAACCAACCGCATGTGGTGCCTCATCAGTTTTTGTCTACCATGCTGAGGATACGTTGTTGACAATGGTCACTTGTTATTAATCTAGGAAGAAATTAGCAATATACATAAAAACACCTTGTATCTCGGTGATACAGACAGTTGGAGCCAATAAATGTGGTATGTATATCTAAAACTACCTCGAGCCTATTTGCCTCTTAAGTATTTCCATTTCCCAATGAAACACATTGCATAATCTATATAATTGTAATATAATATATATAATATAATATATATAATATATAAACTATATAATTTCATTTGTGAACTCTATGCATAAGTATTGTAATTTGTAATTACGAACCCATTTCGGGATCCTATTGGAAGAACGCTGTGGACTTGTTGATTCATTAACAATGGTATCAGCCATTTTTTGTGCTCTTGTCCTCGGAACATAATGCTCATCAATTTGACCAAATGTCTGTAATTTTTGAATTTTTGGATAGAAATGGTCTTAAACGATTTGGTTTGACTCACTGATTTAGAATACGCGGCCGGCCGGCCGTAGACATGATGAGTCCCGAACGGAATAAGCTTAATAGTTGAAAAGGGTAGGTTTGGGAGAAACATTTCTCGGTTATGTTCGTTTCTGGACTAAACCGGCCTGATGGCTTCGGAGTAATGAAAAAAAAATTCTTTTACATTACAACATTCAAATTCAATTCGTTTAAAGATGCAGTTTCATCATAAGAATTCATTGATGTCATTTTCAACTCTGAAAAATCAATACTTTCGGAGATGACATTTTTCGAAATTTCAATATGAAATCGTAACTCTATGATATCACGAAATGCTGTAATCGAAAAGAACGTCCGTATCTATGAATTTCATGATCTGTGTTCATACATGCCATCATTGTGATCTCATCTACAGATAAGGGACATGTCAAACAAAGTATGATTGAATGCAAAATGAACAATAAGATGACCTCAGCTATTTTTAATTAATTATTGAATTTTTTGTACTCTTGTTGAATTTAAGTTCTTTTATGATAGTTGGATTTGAATTCTTCTATGATGCAGTTCTATCATAAGAATCCAACGATATCATTCCCGAGTCTCAAAAACCAATACTTTCGGATATATGATTTGTCAGAGTATTAACAATGAATTTGTATGATTGAAATATGTAAGACTAAAAAATCTTGATTATTTCAAATGGCATCTCCCTATTTAATTAGAACTATTTCTTCTTGAATCATTCGTTTCCAAGAAACTTAATCTAAAATTACTAGATTTATTGTGTTTATTAAGGTTTCTAGTTGGCACTGAAGCTATGTTTATTTTTAACTTAAACTCATGCAAATATTGATATTCTTATAAATTGGCATTCTATTAGAAAATATCATGTAGAAAGGACGATAAAATTTGTATTACATTCAAACAATAATATTATTCATCTGATAAAGATATTAAAATGCTTATGCTGCAAGATTCAGAAGAAATATAATACTTGAGTAAAGTTGAGAAGTTCAGTATGGAATATAGTTATCCTTGTAATCCTTTTCAAGATGGTCGTTCACGTATAGCCAATCATTAAATCCTCTAATTAGTCGTAATCGTGAAGGGCAGTGTTAACCTATCTTAAGCTCGGTCTTCCAGTCTTTTGTTTCTCAGGCTCGCACCTGACTTCCATTCAATTCTGACATGCAAATTGTGAGACTTTGAACCCCGATTTTGATTTTTCTAGCGGAAGACCATAATTTGTGCAGAACCGTGTAATATTTGCTTCACAGGGGAAAAGATAATGCACGACCTGCTCAAGAAACGGACCACTGACTGACACAGTCGATGATTTCGACTGATTTCAAGTGAGCTTTAATTCGGCTTTGGCACGATACAAACATTCTATTCCCCGGAGTCAGCTAGTGGGTGTTCTCTCTTCTCTTCTTTCATTTATTCCATTTATGAACAATCTACCCATGCATGTAGTTGCCTTCGGTATCTGAAATAAAATGAGTAAAAATGCAGTTAACTTTACGCATAGGCAATTTCATTATTCAAAATATCAACCGGTTATTTAATATTTCGCTAAGCAATATAAACTACAAGAAAGAAGGAAAAAATTATTTCCAAACCTGACGCAGTAATGGGTATAGTCATCAACCAGTTCAGAAAATTATCAACAAACATAAAGATAAAAACTCTTATTAAAAGGTTTCTCTCTGAAAAATATCTATACCTAAAATAAAAATTAATTATTTTGTGATTTTCTTCTGCGTAGGAAACACAAGATATTTATCAGAAGCAATCAATCGAACAATGTTGCCTAACAACCAATAACGAAACAACATCAACGAAGAAACAACTATATCGTAACGTTTCGGAGTCTATATCAGACTCCTTCGTCAGACACTTAACCAAAATCTTAAGAATTATTTTGTTGATAGTTATTCTGAAATTCGAGAATTGTCACATTGAGAGTATTCGAATATCATAGTAACATAGTTTTACTTTGCATAGAAATTTCCAAGTTCCAACTTGTTTTTTAATAAATTCAGCCAAATATGGTCAATACCAATTGAGCAATTTGCAAAATTTGCATTGTCTTCTCAACGAAATACAAGTTGAGTCCGTGATTTTATTTTTGATATCATCCGAATCTTTGTATTACTCCAATACATCATGTGATCTCCTTGGATTGTACATACATGTTCTGCTATTTTTGATTTCTGTATGTTTCCATTTCTTAAGTTGTTCTTAAGTTCTGACTTACTTACTTCTAGTGGTCTTGATGTCTCTCCTGTGTACTATTTACCACAAATACAAGGAATATTATATACACAGTTTTATTTTATAGATATTTTCTGGAGTTCTGGAGAGAAAATCCAGCAAGAAACCTTTTAATAATGAGTATACCTCCCTCAGTATCTTTTAATGATTAATAAAAACTCTTCAGTAACATAACACTAACGAAAGACATAAAAACGCAAAACGGTTACCAACCTTTCACGGTCCATCCAAAAACAAAAATTCTTAAAAAGCACTGCCGTGAAGTCAGGAGCTTTTGCGCACATGTTCCATAATCTATTCACGTCTCATGCGAAGTCGATCGAGCTGAAATTCGGTACTCGATTATAAAATGGTCGCTCGAAGGTGTGTGCGGAATTTCAGCGATTCTGAAGTATACGAGTAGTTCCTTACTTTTTTTTTAAGAGAAAAAAAAATTTTTTTTTGGTGATACGATTCACGAAATATCTGCGCATCAGCATTGTAAATGTAAATACTCCAACAATATAGATCCTATTCTGCTCAAATTTAGAACTTGGTTGTAAAGTTTAGTTTGAAGGCCCTCACAAAATTTCAGAGCTATCGGACGGATAGTTTCTGAGATGCAGAATATTTTTCAATTATTTTTTTAAAATATTCTAGTGATACGATCCTCACGAAACTGCATAAAAATTTTGCAATTTTATCAAATTCTGATTTGAAGTAAATCTATTGAACCTTCAATGAACACTTTTCAATGAAAATCTATTAATTTTTCATCACTTTTAGTGAATCTTTCGAAGGAACGTCTATATTGATATTTATCATTGACCCAAAACAATATAAATAGTTAATTCTTAGCAACGACATAATCATTTATTTAGATTCCATCATTTAGAATATTTTACCGAAGATGGTCTCAAGCGATTAGGTTCGACTCACTGATGAAGAATTCGAGGTCGATTCTGTTCGGCCGGCCGGCCGTCCGTTCGTTGACACGATATATTGAGAACAGAGAGAGATAGCGACTTGAAATTTTCAGGGTAGATGGTGCGTCTAAATGCGACGAACAATAATAATTTTGTTTTCAACCAATACAGATCCGATGCAATTGAAACTTGGTATATTGTTGTAGAAATCTTACAAAAATGCGTATAAGAAATTTTTTGAGGATCGTATCACTAAAAACTTTTAAAAAAATTATCAAAAAATATGTTTCATCTCACGATAACTTGAGAACGTAAAGAGATAGCAAGTTGCAAATTTTTAGAGTAGGTTGCACATCCAAATGCGATATTTGAGTTTGTTAATAGGCATAATCAGCCAAACAGTTTCTGAGTTATACCTATCCTTTCTTCGATAACTCAAAAAATACCAATCCTATCCAATTAACACATGGTAATTTGTTGTAGAATACCGACGCGCAAATTATTGAGAAATTTCATGAGGATCGTATCTCTAGAATATTTTTAAAAAATTATGGAAAATCATTGAAAAAAGTCTATATCTCAGAAACCATCCTTTTGAAATCACTAAAATTTGGCGAGAGCCTTCAAAACTTAATTTTACTGCAAGTCCAAGTTTTGTGAGATAGCTGAAAAAAATTAAAATTTAACCTTAAACCGATCAAATTCCTGTTAATATTGTTCTATTCACCTCTATTGGTCACTCTTATTTGAATTTATCTTGGATATAGACCGTTTTCTCAGCGTTTTAAACGATATTAATACATTTCGTACCATTTTAACGGCAGACTTGAGCAATGAGAGATTACTCTATGAACACAGAATTTTTAATTCTGATAGGTATATGTATTCTACCTGAATTGACATTCTTCAAATATCTAATGATTTACAAAAAATCTTACTTCTACAAGTAATTACCGAGTTTTAATTGGATTGATGGATTTGTATATTCTGAGTTATGAAGGAAATAACAACAACAATTCATATGTGAATAACTCCAAAATCATTTCGCTGATTATGCCTATTAACTAACTCAAACGTCGCATTCGGATGCGCAACCTACCCTGAAAATTGCAAGTCGCTATCACTTTCGTTTCTCAAGTTATCGTGAAGACATAATATTTTCTAATTTTTTTTTTTAATTTTCTTCGATCCAAACGGAATTTTGAAGAGGTATTTGTGTGGGTATGCTTCAACTAGTTACCAAGTTTCAAATCAATCGGTTCTGTATTCTTTCAAAACGAAATTATTACTCGGAAAACGTTTGGCTGATTATGCCTGTTAATGAACTTAACCGTCGTATTTGGATGCGCAACATATCCTGAAAATTTCAAGTTGCTATCTCTTTTCGTTCGGAAGTTATCGTGGCAACGACTGGCCGGTCTGACATAATCAAATGTAATCTAGAATTCTTCATTAGTGAGTCGAACCTAATCATTTCAGAACATTTCCAGCAAAAAATTGGAAAATAACAGACATTTGTGCAAAATGATAGCACGCTGCTGCGCCTCGGAACATGCGCGCAAAAAAACGTATCAGTGAACCATCAAAAGTTTCTGAAATCTCAAGTGAATTTTCACAAGGTGAAAAGCTCGTTCGATACCAAGCCAAAACAAAATCTACAATATGACTACCATGAGAATAAATTCCACTCGGACCATCCTGTATACGTACAGTGTTGATAAAACAGGGCCCCACCTACGCTCTCAGAATTTCAGATGGCAGGCAGGAAGAATGAGCCAGCAAGGAAGTGGATGTTGGTTTCTGGCACTCAGAACAATGATCCCGTAATTGCAGAGGTAAACAGAAAATTGGATTTGCGTGATTTCTGCAATTTGCGGATTGGGTTTATTGTTCTTGATCCATTGTTACGGTACGACTTACTCGGTGTGGCACTTTCGTCTGAGAGCTAGAAAAGGAACGCCTATGTGAGTCGGCCGATGTTGGTTATTAGAGTTGTTAAGGGATATATAACCATTCTTCTGGCACTTATATATCGATAATTTAGTGTTCATCTCTACAGTGTTGTACAGGGTGTTGTCCATGGAGGGGTGAGAAATTGGACATTTAAATCGTGCAGTGGAAACCTGTAAAAATTTGAGAAAGCACTGACGTGAAGTCAGGAGCTTTGGCGGACATGCTCCATTCTCTATTTATGCCTCATACGAAGTCGATCGAACTGGAATTCGGCACCCGATTGTGAAAATGCAGCTCGAAGTTATTTGCGGAATTTCAGCTGATTCTGACGCCTGGTTTCTGAAATATAATTTTTTTTAAGATAGCTGAAAGAAATGAAAATTTAACCCTTAATCGACAAAATTGCGTGTTAATACATTTCATACCATTTCAATGACAGACTTGAGTGATGAGAGAATCGTTAAGATCACAAAATTTTAATTCTGACATATTTAATCTATCGGAATCGAAATTCGTTAAATATCTGATAATATATGAAAAACCTTGCGCTTCAAGTAATTTCTGGATACGATATTCACGAAATTCCGCGATAATAAGCTCGTCAGCATTCTACAAGTAATTTCCGAGTTTTAATCGGATCGGATTTATATATTTTAAGTTATAGAGAGAATATAGGAAATAACAACAAAATTTCAGAAGTGTATAACTCCAAAACTGATTATGCCTATTAACGAACCCTAATGTCGCATTCAGATGCGCAATCTACCCTGAAAATTGCGAGTCGCTATCTCTCCCCGTTTACATGTTATCGTGAGGTAGGTACATAATATTTTTTCATAATTTTCTTGAAATTTTCTAGTTATATGATCCTCAAAAAATTCCCCATCATCCTTATGACGGTATTCTACAACTATATTTGAATACTAAGTTTGAATTCAAACGGATCTGTATTTTTTGAGTTATCGAGAAAATAATATTCCAGATGGATATACTGGAATTTTCTTCGATGTTTTTTTTATATTGGAGGCACATACCTGAAGTTTTATTTTACTCGGTTCATGAAGATCGAATCAGGTTGGTGACACCCTGCATTCTCCATAAATCAACCGATTTCTGGCGTTGTTCATGACTCTGGCCAGTATATGAGGCGATATGTTGATAAAATGGTCCCTTTCTTGGTTTTCTCTCTTAAACTCTGTCATCAACTAGTTGAAAAAGTACTCAGGTCATAAGCTTTGGCCTGCTCGTTCAAATTTATAGCCAGAGTGGTCATCTATCCATGTACTGAACGCACCAAACGGTGGATAGCCCCATAAAAAATTATATTTTCCCAATATTTCCAAGAAAATAAATCCACCCGAGTTTGTATCTAGAACGAGATCTAGAACTTGATCAGTGAATCTAACCAAATTGCAGATATTTGGGCAAATTGATAAGCACTCTGTTCCAGTGAACAAGAGCGCCGAATAAAGAAACTCTTTCCCGAAGGCACATCCATTGGCAAGCCACTGGAACTGCCTTGTGGGAAATTCGTGATTTGTACCGGGTGTCCCAGTATACGTAATCCAATGGATTATCTTAGCCATTTCGAAAGATAAAAATTTTAAAATTTGATCATTTTCAACTCGTTCAAGGGACCTTCAACTGAGAAAAACAAAATTTGAGAGTCACTTTGACCGGAAGTGACTCTGACTTATTTTATCTCAAATAGCACCCTATATATTTTTTGCAATTTTTGGCGCTCTTGTTCCTCGGAACAGAGTGCTTATCAATGTGCCCAAATGTCTGTAATTTTGGAATTTATTTTTGGCTGAAAATGGTCTTACACGATTTGGTTGGACACACTGATCTAGAATCTATTGTCAAAATCGATTCTGTGAATGAGCTAGACAGTTGAAATTTTCAGAGTTGGTTTAAGAGATAAATATCTCGGTTAAGTTTGTTATTGGGCAAAATCGGCCAGGTGGTTTTGGAGTAACAAAAAAACATTTTTTTTTACATTACAAATTTTTTTTATTATTATTATTATTATTATTATAAGAAAGTTAAGAGTAGAGGCAGAGCCTATAAACTCACAAAATCAATACATAAATATGTATAAACGTAAAACAAAGTGCATTTCTAATGACAAAAAAACCAAAAAATAAGAAAACAAGAAAACAAAAACAAAATGTCTACTAGTGGCACTCACTCGCGACAAGACCACAAATCGTAAGCATTTTTAAAGGCATTCACTGTCGCCGCACCCACAACTGACGGTGGTAAACTGTTCCACATGCTGAAAACGCGGTTGGTTATGAAATTTTGTCTTGGTGGTGTCCGGAAGCTGTCCTTCTTCAGCTTGTAGGCATGACCGCGAAGACGGGCGTCTGAATTCAACTCGAAAAGGTAGGCAAGATCGATTCCGAACAGTCCATGAAGTGCGCGATACGCGATGATGAGATCACCCCGAACTCTCCTATCTTCGAATGTGGGCATATTCATGATTCTTAGTCTCTCCTCATAACCAGGACGCAATACTCCGTAGGGCAGACGAGTTGCCCGCCGCTGAACACTTTCGAGCAGGGTTAAGTCACGAGCCAGTACTGGACTCCACACAGGGCCTGCAAACTCCAACAGGGGACGTACATATAACTTGTAGAGAGCTGCACATGTGGAAGGTTCACTCCTACCGAAAGCCTTTTGAATGAGGAATAGGGATCGTTTGGCCTTATTAACTGTATGGTGAATGTGGTCGGACCAGCCCAGGTTCTCCGTCACAATCACTCCAAGATCGCAGTGACTACTACAAGTAGCGATAGGAATGCTGTTCAGAAAGTACTGCCGACGAGGATTGCGAGTACCCATGTGCAGAACAACACACTCTGAGAAACCAATACTTTCGGAGATATAATTTGTTAAAGTTTGAACAAGAGTGCCAAAGCTCCTGTCCACAGGGCTTGAACTAATTTCTTATTCCTTTCCTACGATGTATCACACTTCGTATTCAATATTTGATTTGATGGAGAAAACGTTAATTTTAATTTTAAATTGAAAGATTTGCAGACGATTTGCTACGATATTTTGTTTAATCTTGATATTGACTTCAATGATCGAGATCTATAAAAAAACCTTCCTCAAGTTGAAATCAACTATATATTTTACTGAACGTTAAACAAAGAATGAATAGTAAAAGAAAGAAACAATTACAAAAAGAGGGGCAAAAAAATAACTATAATAACTAAAGCATATGTTCGATATGCTGACAATCTGCTTCTACACATCTTTCAGCTCGGTGGACTAGTTCACGCGAAGTAACACTTCTCAACACCTCAGCATTAAGGGCTCTACATGCATTGCTTATTTTGTTTTTTAGATCTTCCTAATCAATGGGACGAGTCTGGTACTCACGATCTTTTAAATATCCAGTGGTCCAGAAATCCAGTGGTGTTAAATCTGGAGATCTTGCAGGTCATCTTTTGCATTCTTTTTTTTTTATTTTTGGTTTCTTTTACTATTCATTCTTTTTTAACGTTCGGTAAAATACATAGTTGATTTCAACTTGAGGAAGGTTTTTTTTATTGATCTAAATTATTGAAGTCAAAATCAAGATTACACAGAATATCGTAGCCGTAGCCTACTGCAATTCTTTCAATTTGAAATGCCAATTGACGTTTTCTCCATCAAATCAAATGTTTAATAAAAGTGTGATACATCGTTGTAATTTTGAGTAGAAATAAAAAATTGCAAAAAATATAAAGGGTGCTATTTGAGATAAAAAAGAGTCAGAGTCACTTCCGATCAAACATAAAGTAACAAGTCCAGAGCGTTCCTGCCAATCGGGTCCTTCATAAATGGCTTCGTATAATAAATATACTTATGCATATATTTCACAAGTCAAATAGACCCCAGGGGGTTCATTGATTTGCCGAGAAAGCAAGAGCAGACGCGTTTCTGGCTTCTTGGCCTTCATCAGTACTCTGTAGCCTTCCCAACAAATTCAACTAAACTGACCCGGGTTAAGCCTCTCAGAGCCGGCTTGGTCCATCATTTTAATCGCCCACGCCACCTATGAGACGAAACACGGAAATCAGCCTCTCCCCACCAGTGAATATTTGAAGCGTGAAATCAGTATAATAATAATAATAATAATAATAATAATAATATGCTACCATTCACTCGATATTAATCGAGAACGAGTCCCGCAGAGCTCAGACAGTATCTTCCCAATGGCCATGAACGCTGTTTAGCGTTTTCAAAAATAATAAGGAAAAATGGCGATACCGTTGTTAATATTGTGAATTATATGCATAAGTATATTTATTATACGAAGCCATTTATGAAGGACCCGATTGGCAGGAACGCTCTGGACTTGATGATTTATTAACAACGGTATCGCCATTTTTCATTATTATTTTTGAAAACGCTAAACAGCGTTCCTGGCCATTGGGAAGATACTGTCTGAGCTCTGCGGGACTCGTTCTCGATTAATATCGAGTGAATATGATTTCACGCTTCAAATATTCACTGGTGGGGAGAGGCTGATTTCCGTGTTTCATGTCATAGGTGGCGTGGGCGATTAAAATGATCGACCAAGCCGGCTCTGAGAGGCTTAACCCGGGTCAGTTTATTTGAATTTGTTGGGAAGGCTACAGAGTACTGATGAAGGCCAAGAAGCCAGAAACGCGTCTGCTCTTGCTTTCTCGGCAAATCAATGAACACCCTGGGGTCTATTTGACTTGTGAAATATATGCATAAGTATATTTATTATACGAAGCCATTTATGAAGGAACCGATTGGCAGGAACGCTCTGGACTTGTTGATTTATTAACAACGGTATCGCCATTTTCAACATTATTATCAAACATAAAGTGACTTTCAATTCTTGTTTCTCTCAATTGAAGGTATCTTGGACGACTAGGAAATCATAAAATCTTTTAATTTTTATCTTTTGAAATGGCTGCTATAATCCATTGGAACATGTATACTGGGACACACGGTATGTGTCCCACAAAAAGTCTGAAAAATACACACCAGGAAGCAACTCTGAAAGATATTAAAAACAATGTTTTATCTCTGACAGGAAAAATTGAGCGAGCAGGCACATTAACTAAACATGAACAAATGAATTATTTATATTGAACCTTTCATCGACCCATCCTGCCGACATCACTTCCAACCAAATTCTTATTCTCCTCTTGAATTCATTAAGAATTGAAGAATTTTTTATTGTTGTTGGAATCTTATTGTTAATAACGGGAGCAAGGTAGGTATGTGATCTTTGACCTATAGTTTTTCGTAGAGAAGTTATCCAACTTCCTCTATTTCTGGTACCATATTGATGTTCTTTGAAGCTTATTAGCATTAAGTTCTTTCTTTGGTGAATTGCCAGAGCCAAGAAGAATTGTTTACGCAAGTCCATAATTTCACTCTCTGCGAATAACCTCATACAGAGTGATTCAGAAAGACCGTTCGTTAGAATATTTCAAAGAAAGACAATTCAGATTCGTTCGAATTCCGATTTCATTGAAAATGATACCAACGTTCGTTTTTTAAATGTAATATCCAATTTTTTCATTGATAATCAGATTACCCATTAAATTCTACATTGTTTTAATGTATCACTTAGATATTATTCCCAGAAAATTCGTGTAAAATCTTAAAAAACACATTGAATTTTCTAAAATAGGGCTTTATTCCAGTGTTAATAACTAATTTTCTAGCTTCAATCAAAAGACATACCAATGCTTCTCCTTCGTTTCCTTCGAGTGATTCATGACAAAAAACTCAAAACTCATTTCATTCAAATTAGAACCCATTTGTTTATTGGTCAGCTGGAATCTACGTTAAAACATAGTGTATAAGGCAGCGGTCCCACAGACTCACTGCCATTTACCGACAACCACCGATGAAATTTAGGACCCTTGCGTTCTTACGGGTACGCTCACACACAAAATGGCGTTCATCAATATTTTGTGTGTGACCGTACCCGTAAGAACGCAAGCGTCCTAAATTTCCTCGGTGGTTGTCGTTAAATGGCAGTGAGTCTGTGGGACCGCTGCCTGACTATAATAATACTGCTTTAAAATGCTTATTTTCGAAGATATAAGGCAAAATCTCATGGTCTGGTTCTCGTTTACATTATTGAAGTTTCATCCATTCTTCAGAAGTCATGGTGAAGAAAAAACAAGAACTAATAACTAATATTATGTTTTTAATCTTCCGTTCCATATGGCGACCGTTTTTTTCACGCCGAGGGATTGCATTATGCCTTACGAATTTCGGCAGCCACAAACTACATCCTTTTAAATTCATTAGGCTGCATAAATTACAACCAGGAGATTATGCACGCAGAATTGCCTTTTGTGAAGGATTTATAATGAGGCTCCAAGAAGATCCTGATTTCTTACAGAAAATTATCAGGACAGACGAGGCAAAATTTGGCGAAATCAGGCAATTCTCAACAGAAGAAATCGGCATTTTTGATCACAAGAGAATCCGCGAACAGAATTAATGTGCTCTGTTTACCAATGTACAATCAGGCTCATTATTACATCATTGAATGGTTTCTTGCTGGGTTTTCTCTCCCAAACTCTGACAATGACAAATATCTTGTGTTTCTTACGCAGAAGCAAATCACAAAATAATTAATTCTTTAATTTATAGATATTTTTCAGAGTTTGGGAGAGAAAACCCAGAAAGAAACCATTTAATGATTAATATACCTCCCACAGTATCATTTAATGATTTCATTATTATATATATACGATGAAAACTTGAATAGCGTACCTTTTTTGAGAATTCTATGCGAAGTATTGGAAACATTTCTGGATGATTTGCCAATCCATTGTATCTATCAATATACCTGTTGGGTTCAAATGGATGGAGCGCCAGCTCATTCCAGTATAGAAGTAGATGCCAAGCTAACGGATTTATGCGAAGATCGTTGGTGGGAAAATAGAGGTCGTTTTCTTTGGCCTAATTGATCACCGGATCTCACTCCTCTAGATTTTTATTTATGGGGCCGACCCCATAAGGAATTAGTTTATAGTGATCATATGAATTACCAGGATCTGAAAATTAAAATTGTCTCGGATTTCGATAGTTTGGACCCTGCCGAAATTCGTAGAGCAACACAATCCGTTAGAGAACGTCTTTTAAATGCCTCGATGAAAACGGTGAACATAAAAACATTCGTAAATAAAAACTTATATTATTATTATTTTATGTTATTATATAACTTATCGTTATACAATTTGTTTTCACCCTTACTCTGTGAGGAAAGAAAACAGATTATTCCTGAAAAGAAAATTAGGCTTTACCGAACATCTCGGGAAATAAGCATTTAAAGCAGTAGTATATGTACTACATTTATACACTATTTTTTAGCGTAGATTCCTGCTGAGCAATAAAAAAATAGTGTCTCAGTTGAAACCAAAATAGTTTCGAGGTTTTGTCGATACTGACTATGACATTGAAATAGAAACACCCTGTATGTTCAATGGAATTTTCAATTAACGAAGGAAAAGCATTGGTATGTTTTCTGATAGAAGCCGGAAAATTAGGAAATTTCATGCAAAAATCTACAAGCTATTAACATTGGAATGAAGCCCTAGTTGAGAAAATTTTAAGGGTTTTTTCCGAGGTTTTTTCAGATTTCACACGAATTTTCTGAGAATAATATGTAAGTGACATATTAAAACATGGTAGAATTCAATGGGTAATCTGATTATCAATAAAAGCACTGGGTAATACATTTAAAAACCGATAGTTGGTATCGAACGAATCTGAAATTTTTTCCAGGAATTCATCTCTCCTAACAAAGCTTAACTATAAAATTTCAAGTGTTTATCTCGAGCCCTTCTTTATTGGAATATTCTAACGAATGGACTTCGTGAATCATCCTGTATATGTGCAAATTTTAATATACCATAATACATTCGAAATGTTTGTGTATTGAATTTTTCAAGGATCTCATAATTATTTTTTTTTTAATAAATATATTTTTTTTCGATCATGATGAATTCTGCAATACCATATGCAATCAAATGAATCTTGGTGTACCTATTGCGTTAATTTCTCCCCAGTCCTTAGTCTTATCTATTATTTCATCATTCATCTCAGAATTTCGCTGGTATAAATGGATCACTATTATCGGTAGTGAAACCCGCTAGAAAACTAATCCCACAAATATTTATGATTCGATTTCCCGTGAAATCCTTTCGACCCTATAGTTCCGAAATGAGATAAAATCAACAATTTTCCTTTCCGCTTATCCCCCCATAAAGGTTTCATTGTCAACACGTATTACAAGAGAATTATAACAAGAAATATGATGAACAATATAATTCCAGGCACGTGTCTGATGATAAACAACATTTTACGGGTGGTAATAACGTTACGACTGATAACGCGGGGCTACAGTACCAACAGCAACGACGTAGACAGAAGTGGACTAGCCTCAAAATTCATGAGGGTATAAATCCCATTTATTTTGTGGCTACTTCTATTCTATAGGTTCTGCTTTGTGTAATCTTAGGATCAGTAATTAAAAAAAGTCAGAAACAAACATCGGCGAAAATGTTTATTTTACAAGTCGTCATAAACACGAACAATCTACATATGTTAGGCTAACAAATCAGTTGTCTCTCAAATATATCCTCATTTTAAATTATCTGACAACCATTCGGCTGTCAATCACTCGAATTTCCTTCAGCAATCAACAATACTTATGTTTCGGGTTTGGCAAAGAAAGAATATTTTTTTTTATTTGTTGATGTATTTTGTTTTTTGTTTAATTACATTTTTAGCACGCTATCGTTTTCCCCACATGTCTGTTATTTTGGAAATTCTGGCCGAAAAGGTTTACTTAAGGAAAGTTTCGTGGGGATCGTATAACTAAAAAAAATGTTCTACTATTTTGCCTGAAATTCGGAAACTATATGTCGGATTGAGTTGAATTTTGGCATTTAGGTGAACAATTATGACCTTTTGGAGCATATAATTTTCATGGAGAATAGATCCCTATTTAGGTGCCTCAAAAAATACTTATTGCTCAAATAAATAATTTTCATTCATTGTCATTCCTGATTCTTCTGACATATCTGCTCGTGCTTATCGCGTTCTTTATTGATCCTTAACGGGTTTTATCTGATTAAGTATTTGGGAAACTAATTGAAGTATGGACGAATTCGGATCATTTTTATTTTAATGTGAAATCGTGAAATGCTTGAAATAATTTTTTGGTAGTTCTGCATGCGCACTGTATGGTTTTGAAGAAATTCACCATTTCCGTCTTTCTTCATCCGCAAAGTGTCTTCTGTTCAGGTGGATTTTTTGATCGATGTGAGGCTAATACTTTCGAGCATTTACCGTTCTGCGCATGAGCAAATGAGATGTAAAATATGTTCTTTGCAACTCAAACTCTCAAACGATTGAAGTCGACTCACTGATGAATAGTCTTGGGTCAAATCCAATTCTCTCCGTCCTGCCGTAAGCACGATAACTTTTGAAATAAATAAGTTCAAGAGTTGATATTAGGAGGGTAGATTTGGGGCATGAATATCTCGGATGAGTTCGCAAACGGGCAAAATCCACCTATTGCTTTCGGAGTAATAGCTATTTAATAATTAAGCTCTTTTTCAGCATATTTCCGAAACTACTGATTCCATGTAACTCAAATTCAGAATCAAGTTGTAGATTTACGACCGATTATTTATGCGAAGTTTTGTATAGATCATACTTCAGGAACAGAAAAAAAAAAAGAAAATTAGTAATTTTTTTTCCCAATTACTCGTAAAATACTGACCTGATGGAACTGAAATATGGTAGCTAGCCGAAATATAAATAAAGGAGCACTGACGTGAAGTCAGTACTCTTTTGCACGCTTAATCGCATCGACCAATTTGAATTGAATGATCAGTGCTTCATGCCCAGTGGATAGAAAGAAACGGAGACGATAATGGCCATATTCTACTGTTTACTCAAATGCTTACAGTGCTGCGCCCCAGCAGGAGTAAGGATACAGTAACAAAGCCTACATAGGACACAACGCACTGTCCTAATTCACGCAAGCTCCTGGGAGCTTCTGACGGGTCTCCGTATGGAAGAACTAGGACGGTCAGTTTAATCATAGTCATGACATTAACAAGCGCGCCAATGCAGATTGACTTCACTATGAAAGAAGTGAAGTGATGTCAATCTGCTTTGGCAACAAGAAACCAAGTATACTAGAGTATCGTGCGACGGCAGCGAAAGAGCCAAGCTATACTTTTGCGCGTATGTTCTGGGGAACATCGCGTTATCATTTTGCCCAAATGTCTGTTCCTTTCGAATTTCTTGACGAAAATGGTCTCAAACGGTTTGGCTCGACTCCCCGATGAAGAATTTGAGGTCAAATAAGATTCTGTCCGGTCGGCCGTTGCCACGTAACTTGAGAACGGAAAAAGCTAGCGACTTGAAATTTTCAGGGTAAGTGGCGCATCCCAATACAACGGACAAGTTCGTAAATGGGCAAAATCGGCCCAATGGTTTCCGAGTAATAATTTTGTTTTCAACTAATATGAATCCGATCGAATTGAAACTTGGTGAATAGTTGTAGAATATAAACCGAAGCACGTTCGTGGGATTTAGAGAATCGTATTGCTGGAAAGTTTTTAAAAAATTATTAAAAAATATTTTTCAATACGCGATAACCTGAGAACGGAAAGAGAGAGCGATTTGATATTTTCAGTTTAGGTTGTATATCTGAATGCGACATTTGAGTTTGATTATAAGCATAATCGGCCAAACGGTTTTGGAGTTATACCTATCTGAAATTTGGAAATTATTTCCTCAATAACTCGAAAAATATAAAAGCGATCCAAATCAAACATAGTAATTCGAAGAAGAATGGCAACGCGAAAGTTCCTGCAAAATTTCGTGAGGATCATATCACTAGAAAATTTTTAAAAAATCATTGGAAATTATTGAAAAAAATTATATATATCAAAAACTATTCATCCAATATCGCTGAAATTTTGCGAGAGCCTTTAGCATCTAACTGGACTACCAAGTTCTAAGTTTGAAAACTATCGGATATATGTTGTTGGAGATTCGAGCAGCCTTGTGTGAGTTGAGCAGATGGATGGGTGACCGTTGCCTCGATAACTTTCGAACGAAAGGAGGTAGGGACTTGGAATTTGCATGGTATGTTGCGTATTCGAATGGCAGAGTTAAGATCGTTCACGGGCATAATCGGTCCAACGGTTCCGGAGTTATACCCACCTGGCATATTATTTCCTCGATAACTCAAAAAATATAAACTCGATCGAATTGAAGCTTGGTAACTAGTTTTAGAATATCGATATAAGGACGTGTTTGAAATTTGGTAAGAACCGTACCCCTACAAAACTTAAAAAAAAATTACGAAAAAAATTTTTTTGTAAGAACCGTGCCCCAGGAAAATTTCGAAAAAATTACGAACAAAAAATTGGTTCAAGCACTGACGTGAAATCAGGAGCTTTTGCACGTATGTTCTATTGTCCATTCTCCTGTATGGGAAACTCTTAATCGAATTTACCATGGTAAATTCGATTCTTCTTCTTCTTCTTCCGCGGTGCCGTCTCAGGCTGAACTGAGGCCTTCTGGCCCATTGTTCTTCCGCTTGACAGACTCGTGAGACTCATTCCAAAAAACACGCTGACAGGAATGCCGCGAGCTTAAAAGGAGAAGTCCCTCTCACCATAGGAATCGTAGGTGTTGGGTTGCCTAGGTGTATGACCCTCAATTCTTTAAGGTTGTTACAGTCGAACAGAATATGTTCAGCTGTTTCTTCCATGCTCTTGCACCAGCGACACAGAGCGCTATCGGCCAATCCCATCCTATTCAGATGTTTGTTGAACTGGTGACCAGTTAGTAATCCAGTCACCAGGCTCAGTTCTCTTCTTTCGAGTGAAAGAAGTTTCTTTACTTCAGACTTTGACGATGGTTTCTTAATGAGAAGCCTTGACTGCCTGAGTCCTACTCCCATGTTCCATAGACTGGAGAAATTCTTGTCCAAACGATTCTTGAAGAATGTTTTAACATAGGTACGACATATTGGAAGTGAAGGCTCAGGACCTATATATGGTATCCGAGCCCCCTGCTTCGCCAGCTTATCTGCCTTAACATTACCTGAAATCTCCGAGTGAGCCGGACACCAGATGAGTTTTACAACGTTAGCAGCGCCCAGCCTTCGCAGAGCCTTCCTGCATTCGCCTACTAAGTAGGAGTTTATCTTCACATCAGATAGGGATTTTAACGTTCCTTGACTGTCACAACATATATATATGTACTTGCCAGAGTATCCTAGTCGGATGTTTTCCAGCGCGCAGACAAGAACAGCGTATAGTTCTGCTTGTATTATCGAGCAGTTCTTCCCGAGAGGGATGGACATGCTCACTCGAGGTCCCACAATGCCTGCACCTGTCCCTGTAGTCGTTACAGAGCCATCTGTGAACCATGTGGGCCCCTCTGGTTTAAGGAGATCACTCCTTGTATCCCATTGGTCTCTATCAGGAACAATCACCCTATAGGGTTCGTTAAAGCAGAATAAGGAGCCCGCACGGTCACTCCTCCGGAGGAGAGATGCATCATCATCCTCCACCTTCTTGAGTGCCCACGCGTGTCCGCTGAACATTCCGCTGTCACGCCACTGTCCCTGTTCCCAGATTCTTAAAGCTGTCTTCATAGCCCCCTCCTCAACTACAAGATGCAGGGGAGGTAGCCCCAGCAGGCACTCCATAGCTGTTGTTGGAGTAGATCTCAGGGCACCTGTGATGCTTAAACAAGCTTTTCTCTGAGTTCTTGTCAATTTGTTGCGGATATATGACTTCTTCAAAGAAGTCCACCACACCAATGATGCGTAGGTTAGGATAGGCCTCACCACCACAGTATACAACCAGTGAATAATGTGTGGTTTAAAGCCCCATCCATTTCCCACTACTCTCCGAGTAGACCAAAAGATCATCTCGGCCTTTTTTGTTTGTTTCTCAATGTGATTGTTCCACAGTAGTTTGTGGTCCAGTATCACACCCAGATATCGAACTTGCTCTGTTAGATTGAGCCCTACTCCAAATAGACTTGGTAGTCTTATGTTACAGGGCCCCCTCTTCCTGTCGAAGAGAACCATCTCTGTTTTTTCAGGATTAACCGTAAGATCGTTATTCAAACACCATCGCTCAATCCTACACAGAGCATCCTGCATAAGATCAGCGACGACATTTGGATGTTTTCCTCTGATTAGTATTACGAGATCATCTGCATAGGCTACAACCTTTAGGCCAGCCCCCGCCAGCTCAACCAGGAGCCCATCCAGGACCAGATTCCACAGAAGAGGTGATAGAACACCACCCTGTGGGCATCCCCTGCCTGGTGTTCCCCTAATGGTTGAGCTGCCTAGACGAGCCACTATGCTGCGGTCCCTTAAAAGGGATCCTGCCCATCGACAGACTGCAAAAGGAACCCCATGTTTGGTTAGTGCATTATGCATAGCTCCAAATGCAGTATTATTGAATGCACCCTCTATGTCCAGAAACACAGCAAGAGTGCACTCTCGATAATGTAGTCCGCTCTCGATGCAGCTGACCACTGAATGAAGAGCAGAATCTACTGATTTGCCCATCTGATAGGCATGCTGAGTTGGATGTAGTGGGCTAGCCACTAAGGTTCCATCTCTGATATATCGTTCAACCAATCTCTCCAGCGTTTTGACTAAAAAGGAGGAGAGGCTTATTGGTCGGAAGTTTTTCGTCTGAGTATATGACGTCTTTCCAGGCTTGGGTATGAACACAACCCTCACCTTTCTCCAGGACTTTGGTATGTGTCCTAGGGCTAGACTCGCTCGGAGTATATGAAGCAGTGGGGGTGTCAGCAGCTCCAAGCCCTTAATCAAAAGTGCCGGAAATATGCTATCTTCCCCCGCTGCTTTATAAGGCTCGAATTCTCTGACAGCCCAGCGAATTCGAGAGTGTGTTACCACAAGTGAAGCCAACTTCCAATCCTCACTTGAAGCTCGTCTGTGGTCTTCACCCTGTGTGTTGTCATTCTCTCTAAATCCCGGAAAATGTGCCTTCAGGAGTAGTCTTAGACTATCTTCCTCTGAGGAGGTCTTCTCCCCACTAGGAAGAGTCAAGTAGTCAATCCTTGGAGGGCCTCCCACAGAGAGGACCTTCCTAAGCCTATTGGCCTCTGGTGCTTCCTCTATACCACTGCAGAAGCTTCTCCAGGATTCGCGCTTGGACCGCCTAATCAGTCCTTTGTATTTTTTCAGGGATAATTTATAATCATCCCAGTCCTTCGCTAGGCCTGATCTCATGGCCCTATTGAAAAGACGCCTTGTTTCGCGTCTGATGTCGTTCAGTTCAGTCGTCCACCATTTCGTCTGACTTTTAAGTCTTCGGACTTGGGGTCTACAACTGCTGTGATAAGCTGAGATTATGGACTCCTGAAGCATGGCTGCTGCCGTGTCCAATTCTCTCATGCTCTTGGGTTTTAGGTTTCCCTGTTCCAGATTGTCAGAAAGGTATGCCAGGTATCTGGTCCAATCCGTTTTTTTCGGATTCCTGTAGATCTCAGGATCCTCCTTTTTCTTGCTTCGGAATATAGAGAAGCAGATGTGTCGGTGGTCCGATATAGAGACCACCTCCTTCGCCACTCGCCAGTCCTTTATGGAATTGGCGATTGATCTGCTGCCCAATGTGATATCTAGCACCTCCCTTCTTGTCGTTGTGACGAAGGTCGGTTCCGTACCCTGGTTAAGCAGGTTCAAATTCGTGGAGAATAAAAATTCTGCCAGCGCTTCACCCCTTGAGTTAATATCTCTACTACCCCACAGAGTGTGATGTGCATTCGCATCACATCCTATGAGCAGAGGCCAGCTCTTCCGCTCACAGTATTCTATTAACTCCTCCATTTCCCTCGTTGGTGGTGGGCTTGGTGAGTCATACGGGAGATATGCAGAACATATCACCAGGTTATCTAGCGGTCTCCTGCTGTCTTTGATCTGGACCGCTACCAGGTCTCTGAAACAAAAGTTGTTTAATAATTGAGCACCTAAATCAGTGGAGGTGATTATACTCGCCCTTGGACTGGTGTCCTTAGGCGCGCAGAAGAGCACACCTCCCCTAAAGGAGAGGCCCCTCACTTCACCCCCCCTGACCCAGGGCTCCTGAATCAGAGCTATAAATGTCTGCACCTTCGACAGCCGCAACCGAAGAATATCGGTTGCCGCTATACAGTGGTGCAAGTTTATCTGCGTGACATGAATATCGGCCGCCATGAGGACAGTTAAACACTGCTCTCAGTCGAACGACTGTCACGTCTTGCCAGCACGCCCTCCGGAGATGATGGCATCTCCAGAGTTAATGCCGGCGGGCTAGATGGAATGGGGCACCGCCCGGGCCCCACAGCCACCGCACCATCCCCCCTCCCGAATGTCCCACCTGAGACCTGCGGAAGGGCGAGAGGCGCACCGACTGAGGGAGCCTCCGCAGGCACCACCTCCATCTCGCTTTGCGACTTTTCAGTCGCATTGGAAGGTGTTACCTTCCGAACTAGAATGCTCTCCGCCACAGCAGCGGGCCCCATTCCTGGAGCGGCCGATACAGCCGCGGAGACTGCATTCTTTCCCGGTCCTGCAGCTTGGATGAGCTTGAAGGTGCCCTTCCTCGTTGCAACCTGGACCGTGTAATTGGAGGCCTTTAGAACCTCCAAAGATGCCCTGTCAACACCCAGTATGACCTGCACCGAGTCGGGCCTGTCACACCGGTTGTAAATCCTCCAGCTCCTTGTTTTCAGGGCCGGAGTGGACATCTCTATCCTTCTGAGAATCAGACCTGTCGGTGCAGTGCATTGCGCACCCTTCACCATCAGGCTGACTCTCGTCGGTCTTTCCAGGTCCCCCATCCCAATTGTCTTGAGACTTAGGCCCTTTGGAAGAACAAGCCTGGATAGGTTGTTTTGCAACCAGTCCCTGCTTGTTTTGTCCTGACAAGATGCGATGATCGCCCCTTGCGGGTTGAGGTCCATGTCTTCGAGCCTCGGGAAGTACTGCCCCGACTGGATCTTGTCCATCGCAGCAGCAACCGCCCGCTCCACGGCATAGAACTCCTCCTTGGAGAGCGCCTTTTCTGGCCAGTCCTTATGTACCAGGACTAGCTTCATGGGCACTTTCACTACCTCATTATAGGAGAGCCCACTCTGAAGGTTTTTTGCCTTCTTCGCTGGCCGCTCACATGAGGGCGGAGTGTTGTTGTCAGGAGCATCTCTTTTTGAGCTGCTCTCCTGTTTACGGGGGGAATTCCCGTCCGAAGACTCTCCGGCCTGATGACCGGCTAAGCCTTCACGAGCCTTCCGAGCCCTTCTTTTTTCCGCACCAGAACGATTCCGTCTGGTGTGTAACTTGGGCAAGGATTTCGATTGCGAGTCTCCTGCAGCAGGAGCTGCTGGACCCTCATTCTCCGTCCTCGCCAAGTTTTTTCCCTGAGATCCGTCCGAAGACGGTCCCTGGGTGTCAGGTTGCACTGCAACCCGTAGGGTTTTTTGTATTTTCGTTGAGCTATTATTCATATAGTTCCCACGAGTAACGAAGAAATATTCAGTCACCCTTCAGCAGAGCTTCGATACTGAGGGAAGGTCTTTTTACAAGAGGAGGTGACCCGGTGTCCTCAGGGAATCGTTCGTAACACACTTGACCCAGGTGCCATTCAGCCCTTGGCACGATTTCTTCCACCGTGGCTTGGGGGTCAGTCTTAGTTTTCACTGCTCAACCTGGACCCCGTCGACCTGGGTCGACATCGCTCCAGGTATTCTCGCAGCTACTTAAGCCCCCACACCACGTCAAGGTGCCGACCAGTAGTGAGTGTATCGGCGAATACGTACCGATCGTGGTAAATATGAATTGCCGTGGAAAGTATAAAATCGAATCTAAGGGTTTTTATCGTTTCTGAATAATTCTCGACACATTTCCGATCCATAATCGATCAATTTTCGTTAATTCCTCTTCAAAATTTGCGCCGCCGTTCTGAATGACATTACTGACCTTGGAATGCTTCTAGCGTTCTATCTTATTCCTTTCAAAAAATTAGAGATGTGCGTTTGCGATTTCATCCTTTAATTTACTTCGAGCTTTTCGTCAGTTTTCGCCGCACGGCATCTTTATTCAAAATTCAGAGGATCGTGCGATTTCGGCCTCGCTCGGGTCGTTTTATTTCTATAGTCCCATAAAAACGGTCGATTTTCCCCATTTTGGCGATTTTCAAACGCTCGTAGAAATTGAACGGAAAGGAATAGGAAAAAAGTGGCGCGATACGTTTATCCGTATATATTTCGTCTTTCGATTCGTACCGTCAAAAGTCGGCCCGCGTCCCGAACCCGCTTTCGCCAATTTCCCCGATTTAGCGACTTTTCGGGAATTTTTTTAAAATACTGGCGACGTTCCTATCTCAACGAAAATCGCCTTCGGCGATACGTATGTCCTCGCCCTTTCCGTCGCTATATTCCCCGCTTATCGGGCGAGTGTCCAATACAGAAGAATGGACAATAGAACATACGCGCAAAAGCTCCTGACTTCACGTCAGTGCTTGAACCAATTTTTGATCATTAAATGGTTTCTTCTGGGTTTTCTCTCCCAAAATCTGAAAAATATCTATAAAATAAAAAATTTATTATTTTGTGGTTAGCTTCTGCGTAAGAAACACAAGATATTTGTCAGAAGCGATCAATCGAACAAATTCGCCTAACAAATAACAACGAAACAACATCAACGAAGAAACAACTATATCGTAACGTTTCGGTGTCTATATCAGACTCCTTCGTCAGACGCTTTACGAAAATCTTCAGAATTATTTTGTTGATAGTTACGGACTGAAAACGCCCGGTTTAGTGTGGTTAGATAAAGTTCTTTTAATTAGGTTGACGGCATTGCAGTCCCTGACCCCCTTACGGCAAAAGAATGAACGTCGCTGTACATCGCTCGAGGTTGCTTCTCCGTAGAGGGTAAGAATCCGTAAGGATTTCCAGGGGTGCCGCTGGTTGGGTTATCTCCCTACAAGTTCGCAACTGGTAGAATTATGTTTCCTAGAACTCCCTCGATTGTTCATTCAGGGTGCTAAGTCACGCTGATTATTGGTAACAACCATGAAACCACGGTCCATGTCTGCCCTCGAATGACACTTTCCTCCTTGGAGGAACTCTGAGCGATGAGGTGACCTAGCTCGGTTCACGCGGAATATTTGTTGATGATTAAAATCAATGATTATTTCACCGTGTGTTTTCTTTAACCCTGTATAAAGCTCAAAACAGCAATTCTTAGTTTCATATCAGTTTTCTCATACGGAACCCCAAACCTGAAACAAGCAGATGCTAAATTCAGACTACTTTTCTCTTCTTGCCATATCTTGGTCCTCCGTAACTGGCCACAATTAAACCGTTCGCATTGTTATGAGAGAAACAAAGGGATATCGCAGGGGTGGAGCATATTTATGTGTAATTTGGCGTTTCCAGGGCAACCGGCTGGGATACGACAGACCCTGTACAGCGGCTTATGAATGTTGGAGCATAAACAAGATAGAGTCGGGTAATCGGCGCACGGATGGAGATATGCAAAGTGACGCCGTTATAATAATCCGTGATGAGCGTAACTCACGCCCCAGATAGCTGCGTTGTCGCTCATCCCACCCCTGATATCGGCAGAGTCGGAATTACACCGATTTCGCAGCCTTCTGGGTGGTGTATGAAGCAATAGATATATTGCAATACCCTGATGATGCATCCGGTAAGCCATGAAACCATTTAAATTGACAACCGAATAATCCCACCCGGATTGGAATATCTACCTTTTGTGTTGAACTTAGTTGATGTTTTTGCTTCTGCTCTGACAATCCAGCTACGCCAAAAGTCATTTACGCGATTGTCACTAACTTCTTATTTTTTTCCATTGTTTTGATAAGGAAACAAGCCCTGTCGACAGGAGCTTTGGCGCTCTTGCTCAAACTTTGACAAATAATATCTCCGAAAGTATTGTTTTCTCAGAGTTGGGAATTATCATGGATTCTTATGATAGAAATGCATCATAAAGGAAATTCAATACAAAAAATAGTTTATTTATCAAGATTAACTGAGCAATCTTCAATGCTTCAATGCTTCAAAAATTATCATTTAAAATAATAAATAAAGTATCATCAACATGTCTAGAGCAAGGCTGAGCATTCCTGATATTTGAGTAGGTAGAGGCTGACGAACAAATAATTTTGATAGTTCAAAATATATTAATAAAATACAATCCTCTTTACATAATTTAATAGTTCATACCACTAACACATTCATTCTGTATAATGAACCTTAACTCAAAAAAAAAATTCGATACAAAAATGTAGATCTATATTTCAACATTTTTCTGCTAGCAACATCATGAAAATACTGTATATAGGAACCGGTCTCACTACTTGAGGAAGTAAAAGGTAATATTAATCTCAGTGGTCAACGAAATGTAATTTGTTTCGATGATTCCTGAATATTATACATAAATGATTAAATATGCAACCAGTCAATATTATTTTCGGTTTCAAAACAGTCTTGTATATATTCACAAATTTAAGAAGCGGATACCTGTTTTCCAGCAGAAAATATTTTTAAACCACGAATTGACATGTCTCTAATAGCTAGATAAGATGACATTTATGAACAGTGAACACAGACAGATAGCATTCGCATTTTGTGAATTCATAGAACTACGATGTATTATTGTAATTTTGAAAAATCATATCTCCGAAAGTATTAGCTTGTTAGAGTTGAAAATGATATCAATAGATTCTTATGATAAAACTACATCTTAAAAAAAATTGAATTCAAAAGTTGAAATGTAAAAAAAAAATGTTTCGTTACTCCGAAACCATCGCCCAACCATTGCCCTGTAACGAACCCAATTGATATATTTATTCCTCAAACTCACTCTGAAAATTTCAACTGTCTAGCTCATTCCGTTCGAGAGTTATCGTGTTAACGGAGGGCCGGCCGGACCAGCCGGACCGGCCGGACATGATCGATTCTGACCACGGATTCTTGATCAATGAGTCGAACCAAATCGTTTAATACTCTTTTCATCAAAACATTCGAAATTTACAGACATTCGGGCAAATTGATAAGCACTCTGTTCCGAGGAACAAGAGCGCCAAAAAATCACTAACGTGAGGTCAAATTCAAAGCGATTCAGGTGCTGAACTAGCCCAGGGCTATATGATATTTTTTTTTAAATCTAGAAATTGGCTATAAATAAGGCAAAATTTCAGCGATATCTGGAGTGTGATAAGTCAAAAAATGTCAAGAAAATTCCATGACATCATAAATCTTCTATGCATAGTGCAGGTTAATATTTAATTCAACCTAAGAATATAGGACTGTTCTAGGAATTCAACATACAATTATCATAATCCATATACATACTGAATTGCGAAAATATATTCTTTCCAATTCAGCCAATGTACCCCATTTTACGCCTTCCGGCCCATTAATGCGCTGAGATGTCGATTTCGAATCAATTTTACAATTAAAAGCTTCATTCAGTAGTAAACAAGAAAATCTGCTTCAGCATCTCTGATCTGAAAATATCTGTTTTAATTCTAGGGCTCTACACGAGAGTGAAATTTTTCTCGTCTTGTCTCGTTCTCGTCTCGGAAAAGCGAGACGAGACGAGACGTTTCGAAAAATATTATGGGAGATACCGAGACCACATACAACGAAACCCGAGAGTCTCGTTTTTGGTCTCGTTAAATTTTTTTATGAAGTTTTTATTCGAAAAATTTGAAAAGGTCTACATAGAGAACAATATACTTTACAAAATATCAAATCTGATGAGCATCTGTGAAACATTTTATTGTAAAAATAACCGCAATAACCAAGTATAATTTTTTACATTTTTATTTCAACTTGTTGACTGTTCTTAAAGGATATATACAGATTTTTATATTTATAGAATTTGATATTTTTTTTAAGATCAATGGGGGTTGCCTTACTCTCGGTTGAGTATATGTGTAATTATTATCTATCAATTAGTTTATATATTATAGTATTCATTACCGTTATTTAGAGTGAAGTGAGACGAGACGAGACAACTGATAATCAGACGAGACCGAGACTTAAACGAGACTTAATTTTGGGGAATTGGCGAGACCGAGACGAGATTTTTTATATACCCTCGCCTACTCTCGTCTCGTGTAAAGCGCTCTTCAATTCATCAAAACTACTTCCAATATACCATAGTGAATTATCTTTGACCAACGAATGGTTATAAATGTCGATATAAATGCATCTAAATAACTGTTTTCAAGAGCGTCAATAATTAATTAAAACCACTGTAACTTTGGAACCAAACGTCAGCGTTTAGTACTATCTTTTGAAGGTTAATTTAATTAGCACCATTAAATATTCACATGTCAAATCTCTGATATTCATAGATTTCAGCAGTGTATAGTATCACAAATCAAAGAAATCTATTGATAATTCGATGCAAGCGCGTCAACACACCATTTCATCTTATCTATAAATATTTTATTTATTTTTGATTTATTCATTTATTACCCAAATCATCAATAACATAATAAACTGACAAAATCAATAATAACCCGAATACACTACAGCAATTTAATCACCTAGACAACAAAACAAATGTTTCGCCATTTCATTAATGTGATGTTGTGACAAGAGCTATAATATTTATTTACTACTCTGATAGTCATGACTATAACTTAAAATGCCTTTTCAACTTTTTCACAAAAACGTGGTAATTATGATTGTTTTTGGCGCTCTTGTTCCTCGGAACAGAGTGCTTATCAATTTGTCCATATGGTTGTAATTTTCGAATTTTTAGCTGAAAATGGTCTTAAACGATTTGCTTCGACTCACTGATCAACAATCCATGGTCAAAATCGATTCTGTCCGGCCATCCGTCTATCTGGCCGTCCGGCCGTTAACACGATAACTCTCGAGCAGAATGAGCTAGACAATTGAAATGTTCAGAGAAGGTTCGAGGGATAAATATCTCGGTAAGTTCGTTATTGGGCAAAATCGGCCTTATGGTTTTGGAGTAACGATAAAGCATTATTTATTTTTACATTACAACTTTCGAATTAAATTTTTTCAAGATGCAATTTTATCATAAGAATTCAATGGTATCATTTTTAACTCTAACAAGCTAATACTTTCGGAGATATGATTCACTGTCTGTGTTCACTGTTCATAAATGTCATCTTATCTAGCTATTAGAGTTATGTCAATCAGTAGTTTGTAAACAAGTATCCGATTCTTGAATTTGTGCATACTTACAAGAGTGTATTGAAACCGAAAATATTATTGACTGGTTGCATATCGAATAATTTACGTATAAATTCGGGACGATGTTTCAGAAGATTTAGAATTGGATCATTTAAATGATGTAGTTTATGAAGGCAATAGGAAAGAAGAACATAATGGAATTATCAAAAGAAATTACTGTTCGTTGACCACTGAGGTTAATATTACATTTTACTTCCTTAAGTAGTAAGACATGTTCCTATATACAGTATTTTCATAATGTTGCTAGTAAATATATTTTGAACTATTAAAATAATTTGTTCGTAAACCTCTACCTACTAAAATATCAGGAATACCTGGACAATCTGCTATGATTGTCTCCAGCCTTGCTCTAGACATTTCGATGATACTTTCCTCAGGTATTTCGAGTTGTGAAAACTATGCACCGAGTGTAAGTTGCAACAACCCATTCCACGAGTTTGAATCTTTGCAGATTGCTCATTTAATCTTGATGAATAAATTTAATGACAATTTTTGAAGCATTATAGATTGCTCTGTTTTTTTGCGCACTTGTTTAAATGATAATTTTTGAAAAATGTTTTTTTAAACGACACTTTTTTTAAATTCAATTTCTTTCATGATGCCGTTCTATCATAAGAATCCATTGATATAATTACCAACTCTGAGAAACCAATACTTTCGGAGATATAATTTGTCTGTTTGAACAAGAGCGCCAAAAAGCTCTTGTCCACAGGGGTTGAACCGATTTTTTACTTTCAATTTTTTATATGTGTCTGGACATCTCCCTGTTCAATCTCTGCTTGTGTCTCATGCACGTTAATTTCTCTTAAGTGTATTGTATTTTACATTTGTTTCATGTCCTTGTTCAATTATTTAATAACATGCCTAAAGTGTTTTACTTGTATTAGTGATTTCAATGGCATAATCTCATGTCTCTTATTAACTTCGGTCTCAATGAACTTATATTGCTGAAATTTGGACATACGTTATTCCGTGTAATTGCCCCATATTAGAGTTTTTCGCTTCTAAGTCAGCAGGAAAATCACAAAAGACAGATTTCTGTTGTATTCTTTTTTTCACAAGGGTTCCTTGCACAGATCCCTTCTTCCCAGATGAAAAGTCGCTGCCCAGAAAACAACCCTGTTGGAACTCGAGGTGGTGCAAACCCATTACAAAACTTTAATGAGGACTCTTACTAATCTCACCTCATTCCCCCGCACCCCTCCACGTCCCTGTCAACCCCGCGGGCAGCAGTCCGCTGTCGTATTTGGAGAAATCGAGTTTCCAGATAAATCTCGGAGTGGGTGCCATCGATCCCCGTAATTAAAACATATGTAACGATTACGAGCTCAACGTTGCTCATTCTGACGTTAGATGATAATTATTGCTAGGGAATCCGGATTTATGGCGGTCCACATGCTGGATCGGAAGTGGGTATTATCTATTAATATCGATTAATGGCAGAAATTCCGGGATGAACGGAGCTGTTATGTATTACCATGGCAGTGCAGTGACAATGGTATAATTCAGGGGTAGAGGTTCTCTAATATCTCGGGATATTCGGTTAATTTCGATTAATTCATATCTCAGCTGACATATACTGAAATAGGTCAGGCCGAACGAACCAAGATCGATGGCCATATAAATGACAGTTAATAATTATAATATTGAAATATACGGAATCTGATTGTACCATACGACTTCCTAGCCAATTGAATATACAGGGTGGTCCAGATCTTAACCAAGAAATTTTAACCACGTATTCTAAGTCAAAAATAAGCCCTAGTTTGTCATACAAACATATGTCGAGAAATGCTTCCTCTCCGAGATACAGGATGTTTTTTATTAATAACTTTTACACTTTTTGAAATATTTCGAATAAATTTGGGACATAGGTTTTAAGGATCAAGGAGCACTTTTTGAATGGAATAATTTTCTCTTTATTCTACCAGTGGCGTTCGCACTGCATCGAGACTGAATATTTTCAGACAAAAAATGATACGCCACTGGTTTTTCCAACATTAAAAATTACTCTTGAAATCCTTATTTAATATGGAGCAAATTCATTCTCTTGCGTTTTTGACATCCGAGGCACCGTTTCCGAGTAAAAAAATTAAACACATTCTCATGCATGAGGAAATCGCTAAAATTTGATATGGTACATAATATACATACCTACTGAATTATGAATTTTAAGAAGGTGTTCGAAGTAAAAGAATGAAAAACATTTTTTTTTCTAATAATTTTAACACCCTGTTTATCAAAGAGGAAGCATTTCCCGACATATGTTTATATGACAAACTAGGGCTTATTTTTGACGTAGAATACGTGGTTAAAATTTCTTGATTAAGATCTGGACCACCCTGTATACAGGGTGAGTCTTTGACCACTGCATTAATTTTAACCAAAGATTCCTCTCATCAAATGAAACACTTTTTTCATTTAACATTTTTCCAAATTCAGCTCAGGTAAAAAGATACAGGCTGTTGAAATTTTGAAAAAAAATCAGTTTTTATTTTGTAGCTCTGACATCCTTTTTTCGAATAAAATGAATGTTGGCGTAAAGTTTCCTATAACTATGATACATATTTTCCAAATATTAGTTATTTTCTAATTCTACTGGTTTTCTGGTTATGGACTCGTAGATTCATAATACTAAACGAAATTAGCATAAAGAAAGCACATATAGTTTTTCTTGAGTCATTTCAAGAATATTCCATCGTTTTAGAACATTATATTATTCTTCATCATTTCTCCTTAAATGTTTTAAAATGGAAAACTCCAGAAATTTCACTACTTTTATGGATCCGTCCCTGAGCGTGGGAATCCCGAATCAAGCTGTAAACCACGTTACCATGCCTTATTCTCGTCCGCCAACAATGTCATAGATAATTTATATGCGGGAGTGTATTAGCACATTGTGAAATCTTTAAACGCTTGTAACTTTTTACCAGAGCCGAATCTGGAAAAATGGTAAATGAAAAAAGTGTTTCATTTGATGAGAGAAATCTTTGGTTAAAATTAATGCAGTGGTCAAAGACTCACCCTGTATATTTCCTATTGCTATTCATTAAGCCAAGACTGTCTAGAATAGTAGTCAGGAGGTATGGTGTGATTTATTTTCCAATTCTTCACACGTCCCAGGTTCTATAGAACTATTGATAAAATATGAATTGTTTCAAGCCCTGTGGACAGGAGCTTTGGCGCTCTGGTTCAAACTTTGACAAAGCATATCTCCGACATTATTGGTCACTGGGAATGATATCAATGACAATTTGATTATGTATCTTACCAAAGAATATATTTCCATCATCATATGGATTATCCACGGGCATTATATTATCACCTTAAAAGTAAAATATCATATCATCCCCATAATTCTACGATAGCTGAGGTTATTTCATTGGTCATTTTGCATTCAATCATACTTTGTTTTCAAGAAGAGGAGGTGTATTTTATATCAAGTGTTTAGTCCAGAATTGTATCACTTATTTTAACAGCCGTCCACCCCCGCATAATGAGAATGGGCTCGCCCATCCCTCGATTTGGGTATGTAGTACTTCACCCCAGGTACTAAAGGCAGTAAGAAGTCACACATTAGGGAAATCACACATATAAGCTATTTCTGCAATATTACACATTAAAATATACAACAAAGCGACACTGTGTTTTCTTTATCAAAAGAACATAGTAAAAATCAGTTTTACCTAAAACGTTCATCAAGAATAACGAACCAGAAATAATTTTGACATTTATCTCTCATAGGAAAATAAGATGATATGTAAGAACACAGATCATGTAATACCTTATTCATAGATAGAATAATTAAGTAGGTACAGCATTCTGTGAAAACATAGAAGTACGATTCATTATTGAAATTAGCTTGTTAGAGTTGAAAATGATATCAATGGATTTTTATGGTGAAACTGCAAAAGAAACAAAAGAAATTGAATTTGGAATTTGTAATGAAAAAACAATTTCTTTTTCGTTACTCCTAAACCATCTGGCCGATTTTGCCCAATAACGAACTACACCAAGATATTCACCTACCGAACCTTCTTTGAAAATTTCGACTGCCAAGCTCATTTTGTTCGAGAGTTATTGTAGAAACGAAATTTAAATTTTTTTTTTATACTTTACGGCAACCCTATCAATACAAAACTTCGCATGCATATAAAGGTCATTATTCTACAATTTGATGCTAAATTTCAGACAGATCGATAGATCGATTTCGGAAAAATATTCATAAAAATTGTTTTTATTAAAAACGCCCATAACTCCGAAGCCGCTTGGTCGATTTCACCTGTTAACGAACTCGTCCGAGATATTTAGGCTCCAAACCTACACTACAAATTTCAATCCTCTAGCTCCTTTCGTTCGAGAGTTATCGTGTTAATGGCCGGCCGGACAGAATAGATTTTGACCACGATTCTTGATCAGTGAGTCGAACCAAATCGTTTAAATCAACAAGTCCAGAGCGTTCCTGCCAATAGGGTACTTCATAAATGGCTGCGTATAATTAATATACTTATGCATATATTTCACAAGTCAAATTGACCCCAGGGGGTTCATTAATTTGCCGAGAAAGCAAGAGCAGACGCGTTTCTGGCTTCTTGGCCTTCATCAGTACTCTGTAGCTTCTCAACAAATTCAACTAAACTGACCCGGGTTAAGCCTCTCAGAGCCGGCTTGGTCGATCATACCTAATCGCCCACGCCACCTATGAGACAAAACACGGAAATCAGCCTTTCCCCATCAGTGAATATTTGAAGCGTGAAATCATATGCCATCATTCACTCGATATTAATCGAGAAAATAGTCCCGCAGAGCTCAGACAGTAACTTCCCAATGGTCATGAACGCTGTTTAGCGTTTTCAAAAATAATAATGAAAAATGCCGATATGTTGTTGATTTATTAACAACGGTATCACCATTTTTGGCGCTCTAGTTCCTCGGAACTGAGTGCTTATCAATTTGCCCAAATGTCTGTAATTTTCGAATATTTCGATGAAAATGGTCTTAAACGATTTGGTTCGACTCACTGATCAAGAATTCGTGGTCGAAATTCATTCTGTCCGGCCGGTCCGGCCGGCCGGTCCAGCCGGTCCGGCCGGCCGGTCCGGCCGGCCGTAGGCACGATAACTCTCGAACGGAATGAGCTAGAGAGTTGAAATTTTCAGAGTAGGTTTGGGAGATAAATATCTCGGCTAAGTTCGTTATTGGGCAAAATCGGACAGATGGTTTCGGAGTAACAAAAAAAAATTTTTTTTTTTTACGAAACAAATTCCAAATTAAATTTTTTTTAATGAGAGGATTTATCATAAGAATCCATTCATATCATTTTTAACTCTAACAAGCTAATACTTTCGGAGATATGATTTTTCAAAATTTCAATAATAAATCGTATTTCAACGTTGTCACAGAATGATATTATTCTATGTATGAATATGAATTGTCATAATGTCAAATGATGTTCCTGACAGATTATCTAATCAATCGAAGAATTGTGAGCGAAGTGAGAAAAATCTCAGTTGTTTGCTCCGAAATTAGTTTTTCTCAGAAAATTCTTACATTTCGGAACTGAACATGAAGTAAGAGATCTGAGAGTAGTGAGACTGCTTTTCATCCATAGACATAGATATAACTCTCGAACGGAATGAGGTAGGTAGTTGAAATTTTCAGAGTAGTTTAGGGAGATGAATATCTCGGTTAAGTTCGTTATTGGGCAAAATTGGCCAGATTTAATTCGATTTCTTCCATGGTGCTTTTCTCATTCTCATGATTGCTCATTTAATCTTGATAAATAAACTATTATTTGAATTGAATTTCCTTTAGGATGCAGTTCTATCATATGAATACATTGATATAATTCCCAACTCTGAGAAACCGATACTTTCGGAGATATAATTTGTCTGTTTGAACTAGAGCGCCAGAAAGCTCCTGTCCACAGGGCTTGTTCATTATCAAATCGTGTAAGACCATTTTCAGCCAAACATTAAAAAATTACAGACATTTATGCAAACTGATAAGCACTGAGGAGCAAGAGCACCAAAAATGGCCAAAAATGGGCTATAACAATACAAAAAAAAAGAGAGCATTTTAATGATAGGTACTCGTTGGTAAACCTTATTCAGGCATAGAGTTCACAGCTCGAATTCTGTGGCTCTGAAAAATTCTAACTCAGGCCTTATCAACCTTTGCCAAATATGAACTCAAACAAACAAAATTCGAAACTCTTATTTAAAGTCAGAATGTTCAGCGCACTTGTTCGTCGAATATTCAATATATTTCAATGATTTTTAGCAACGTACACCACATTTATAGTTATTAGAAATCTTTCATATCAGAAAAACAACATTTTAAAGGGGAATGTTCCAGAAATTGTCTGAAATATAAGAGAATGTATCCCTTTTTAAACCACTTCAGTAGATATCACGAAGTGATTTTGAGAGTGAGTCGAAATTATACCAATGAATAAATTGTTTAAGCGGATATTCAGTTATTAATTATTAAATGGTTCCTTTCTGGGTTTCCTCTCCCAAAATCTGGAAAATGCCTATGAATTAAAAAAATATTATTTTGTGATTTATTTCTGCGTGAAAATTACATGAGATTTGTCAGAAGCATACAATCGAACAATGCTGCCTAACAAACAATAACGAAACAATATCAACGATGAAACAACTATATCGTAATGTTTCGGAGTCTATATCAACAAAACATATTTTCGTAAAGGGTCTGAAGGAGTCTGATAAATACTCCAAAACGTTACGATATAGTTGTTTCATCCTTGATGTTGTTTCGTTATTGTTTGTTAGGCAACATTGTTCGATTGATTGCTTCTGACAAATCTCTCGTGTTTTTTACACAGAAGCAAATCACAAAATAATAATTTTTTTATTTTATAGATATTTTTCAGAGTTTGACGGAGAAAAACCAAGAAAGAATCCATTTAATAATTAATATATAGCTCCCACAGTATCGTTTAATGAATATTCAGTTATTAAGTCGCATAAGTTACATAACAAATTTTGAACTCAATTTTTTTCAAGATGCAATTTCATCATAAGAATCCATTGATACCATTCTCAACTAGTGTTGAGTAGGACACGACTTGAAAAAGAGTTTGTAAGAGTAGCCTCTTTTTTGTCCTGCGCCAGTACAATGTCCCACTTCAAAAGAGGCGAGGCGTACTGAACCATTTGAAGTTATTATAGTACGAATTATGCGCGCCTCCTGGCGCCTCAAATGTTAGACGCGACGTGCTTTTGTCACTGCGGTATTGATGAGTAAGCTCCATAGACAAGTAAGCTCTCTAGGAGGTTTGTCACTCGAACTTGGAAAGTTGTAAGAGTGCTTAGCTTATGTAATGAGGGTTTCGGCAAGAACATATCTAACGGACAGATATTAGGAGGATGAACCAAATTTGATTGTTTAGTACAATTATTATGAAATTAGGCAATTCTACTACCCTCACATCAAAGGTTCCAACACAAAATGGAATTTCTTTATCTGCCTCTGCCTCGCTCTCGCTCGACCGCGACAAATAAATTGAAGTAGTACAATTTTAAATTTCGAGGCACTCTTACATTTTGACGTCATGTCCGGGACAAATGAAGCGCCTCTTGTATGTCCTACTCAACACTATTCTCAACTCTAACAAACTAATACTTTCGGAGATATGATTTTTCAAAATTTCAATAATTATTCTTACTGTACCTAAGTATTATCCAACATGAGGTGAGTTATAAACCTACGTTTTGAATTTAATTACGAATTTAATTTGAAAATTGACGCGCAGAAGCCAAATTTAAAAAGATTACAGCAAGCGGTGTTCCCAAGCGGTCACCCATCCAAGTACTAACAGCTCCCGACGCTGCTTGGCTTCAGTGTTCGAAAGATATCTTGCATATTCAGTGAGGTATGGCCTTAAACAATATTTCTTCCTTGAACTCTGCAAATATATATATGATGCAGTTCTATCATAAGAATCCATTGATATCATTCCCATTTCAGAGAAACCAATACTTTCGGAGATATGATTTAATTGAACAAGAGCACCAATGCACCTGTCCATAGGGCTTTCCTACTTTTTAACATTGATATTAATATTTTTACAATAATTATGAAATATACCGTCTTGTTCAGATTGATATGTAAAGAATTTCTACCAAACCAGTCAAATATTTCTATTAAACATCCCTGAACCTTTTCCTCAAGGTTGATGTGTATTTTAGTTGTTACTATTGCCGTGGAGTTATTAGTATACCTACACAACAAAATCACAATTTGGTTTAAATATATCATTTATAAATAAAATGAAGAGCACATGTCCTAAAATTGAACCCTGTTGCACGCCTATTTACGCATCTAACTTTATCTCCTATTTCCTAGGTGATCGCCCAGTCAACACAAACCATTGCCTCGTATACCCGTGTTTTTAAGGTTTGGCAGCAGTTTTGGCGAACCCAAAAGTCGATAAATAAGCAGTTTCAAAATATTTTAGAAAATGTAGATGACAACGCTGTCAGATCATAGGTATGCATGTTTTCACAATGACCCTTAATTATTTTTGTTTTACTGTTTATGGAGCAATTTTCGTAATATTTGCAATCAATATAAGGAAATTGAAATTTACGCGAAATAGGAAACAAATCTTAGGCAAGCCTACGAGTCGGTTCAGATCAGCCCCCTGAAGAAACTGTTTGCTGTCCCATTTTTTCTCAGGGTCAATACCCATGTACATAAAATAAATCCGGGTACGAATCCCGCAATCTGATCCGATAAGAATAAAAATCAATTCTGTCCTCCTGGCCGTTTGTCTCAATCAGGCTTAGCCACGTCTTGCAAACAATGCTCAATGCGAAATAATGAGTGTAATTAATTCAATTAATCGCTAATTGATGGCGTCGTGTGTTTGCTCTCCAGGGTAGGGACTTAATGGACTTTTGAGCCGGCAATCAATATTTTCGGAGGATTCGCAGGACAAAGCAGGAAGGCTTTCAAGGGTCCGTATTGGCCGTGTACAGGACTCTGTCATTTCGATTTGGAAGGTGCTCGGGTTCGTGCGAAGTGAAAAGAGATGAGTTTAACGCCAGGACAATAATTGTTTAATTATTCGTATCGGTAGATTTTTTACGAAAATAAATAATTTCTGCGCGCTAGTTCCGCCAGGATACGCTCTAGAAAAAATGAGTTAGAGCGTAATTTGCAGAGTAGGTTTGGGAGATAAATGTCTTGGATAAGTTGTTTAAAAGGCGAAATCCGCGAAGTGGATTCGGAGTTAGAGCCGACGCACACAGGTCGTCTGGGATATGTTCGACGCGATCGGAATCGCATCGTTTCCTCTTCTTGTCTTTTCATTTATCAGGTTGAGTTTCGGGTACCTTGTAGAAACCTATCCGTTTTTTGACGAGGAAATCCACATTGAAGAAATATATCCCCATCAATATTTTTAAATTTCAGCAAATTTTGTAAACAATAGTTACAAATCACCACACTCACGGGGAGAAAGGGTTTTTTGCTGAGGTTTTTCCCTAAGCTCTTGTATCATACGTCGAATTGTATGGTACCCCGTTACACCAACCTCTGCTAACACATATACAGCTCTCAGTCAAAAGAATATATATATAATTTTAGCGATCTGTCATTCAGGCCATTGCTTTATCGTTCAGTCTTATTATCACTGAATGAAATTCATTCGAGCTAGATACTCATCGAAGTGCATAATATTTACCTCAGACTATAGAAGACATTTACCTTTGATTTATAGTCTTAGATATTTACACTACACAAAACCTTACTTCCTTACTTGGTAGTAACAGCCACAGAATATAATATAATAAGTGCTACCTTCCTTGTAAACAGTGCGCAACAGTAGTGACATTTATACCATAAATTAGAGAGAGTAAAAATAAGTGGGAATGTTCCATTATGGTCTAAAAGTCTTGTAGAAGCAGAGAAATATTGCTGTAGGTTATCGGTCGCTATTTGGGCATACACATATATCATAAGTTCTCGCAATCATGGGACCCAAATCGTTGAAATTATTCGTTTATTTAACTTTCATCAACATATGGAAGTTTCGCCCCACATACGGGGCATTATCAAGACAATATTTAAAGAGAAAGGACGAGTCACAAAAAATCTGAAAATAAAACAGGATTAAGAACAAATAAAAAACACTAGTCAAAATTCTAAAATTGTTATACCTTGCGATAGTCCAAAAAAAGAAAACAGAAATACATATTTGAACACAATGAAGGCATGTACCAGAATGAAACATTCATAATGTGATTAACAGGTATTAAACGACATCTGTAACGAAACTCGACAACGACCAAAACGTATAAGTGAAAATCAAAAAGGGGAGCACCTCCAGTGGCAACAGGGATCTGTAAAGAAAATGCTATCAAAACGACAGGATGGGAGTCTATGTCTATTCTATATTAGCAATGCTTTTGTATTCACTAGAAATTGAGGTGGAACATATCACGGTCGACCCGTGTGTGTAGGCTCTAATGGCCATTTTGATTTGACGCTTCTTTTCTGAATATTTACGAAACTACTTATTCGATCTATCTGAAATTCAGCACCAAATTATATAATTACGGCCCTTATATGTGTTTTGAATTGATCGGATGACTACGGACTGGAAAAAAAATAAAAAATCAGAAAATGTTGTTTTCTCAATAACTCGAAAAATTCTGATCCGATCGAATTGAAACTAGGTAGTTAGTTTCAAAAGAGTGACACCAAACACTTTGCTGAATTTTGTGAGGATCGCAATACTGACCTCTTGTATTGTGGAAAATTTCATGGAAAACAGACCATTAGAAGCATCAAACACAAATTCCAATGAAATTCGAAATATGTACCTACTGGCAAATTAGGAATGCTTTGTTTACAACGTGAAATTCTCATCGCAATTTCTGTTAATGAAATTATTCACGATGCATTTATTTACAGGATCGATATAATAAGTGTAACTGCAGATCCTATTCAAAAAGTGGATGAACGGTGTATGGAATTTTATTTCAATGTGAAATCGCGAAATCATCCTTTGGGAGTTCTGCATACGCATAGGATGGTTTTGAAGAAATTTCACATTTCCGTCATCTCTGAATGAGACCGATAAGTGTGTTAGTACGGTGGAAATTGAATAAGTGGATTAAAGATGTGTGGAATTTTAATTTTTTTTCGAAATTTGTCTGAAAGTTGAGTGACTGGAAGGCCATATGTCAATTATGTGTGTGTGGAAGCTAGTTCGGAGGAAATAGCGTAGTTTCCGAGGTCGAGTGTTCATGACGTGCTCATTGGCCAATTTTTAAATGCGTGCTGACCCTTTCGGGTGTTTTACGTTCTACGCATGAGCAGACGAAAAGTGATTTAACTGCTTTAGTTATCTTCTGCGATGGGTGGGGTATTGAAACAGAGGATACTATTTCTCCATAGAATCGCCTTAAGAGAGTCAGCGCATGCGTGTATTGAAGCTGCGACAGCTCCTGAAGGTGTGTGATTTTGGGAGGACTTTAAGCCACTACTGGACTGAGCATGCACAGAGGAGAAGTGGCTATTTTTAGGTTGTTTAGATTAGATTAGGAGTGGTTTACGTCTAGGGGTCGTGAGTCTGGTGCTGAGTCAATATTTTGAGGTGTTGATGGAAAATTCACGACAATTCTGTCCGTTTCGAGGAAATAGCATTTTTCCCCGAGTTGGAGTGTTCGTTTCGTGGCCCTATCTTAAAATTGACGCTGTCCCTTTCGTGCTTTTTGGCGCTCTTGATAACAAAATTTTCTTAAAATTGAACACATGAATTCATCAAGAAAACAGAGAAGTATAAAAGTTGGGATCAAAAAGCTCTTCTGTATCTCATTTGTCAATCTCTTTCGAGAATAGTCAGTTCTGTTGAAAGTTAATATCAATTATTTATCGAATTGATTATTATAAAACTTTTAAATCTATGAAATAAAAATAAATATCGAATCGAATTTCAATTAGATACCAATTCGATTATGATGGATGGTGAAAACAATTTTACAACCTCATTAGTTCTGAAAATATTGTATATAACGCTGGACATTCCTTGAATCTTTCTCCAAGACTTTATGATGATTCAGCTATAATTGGTTATTACCTTTCAAAAGAGCCAATTCGTACAGCTGCAATCGGAATTCTGAGTTGAATGAGTCAAATTATAAAGGGAATACAATAAATATATTGTGGTTACATTTGGTATCAGAATGACTAGGTGTATATCCGAGTTGTAAATTGTGAAACCATACATATAAGATAATTATTCAATCCGTCTTTGAGGAACTTTGAAGGTTTGTTGAATTGAGTGGATATTAAAAATACATATTATTGTCCATGCAGCTGCCTAGGAAGATATACTTCAATGTCTTTCTTGGGAACCGAAGAAACTAAGCATTGAAAATTCCTTACCTTACAAATAAATCTTGATGAACTTGGCGCATTCATGACTTCTGATGATTCTTGGATATACGAGGATAGTTCCAGAAGTGCCGACCTAACATAGAGAGCACAAACAATTTGAAAAAAAGTATGTATTTTTCTTCATTTAGCTAGATACAATTTACCCGAAGGTGTTGTTTATGGTAGTCTCAATCCGTTAAGGAACTCAACACCATGTTAGATGATGAGTTATTCTGATGAAATAAATAGATGACACAGTTCAGGAAAATTAATTTAGTTTTTCTTTCCTGGATATCTTCAATTTACTAGATGATTGATAGAGCTGATGATTTCGGTGACAGTCGGAAGCAACTTCATTATGAGAATTGATAGGAAAGGAATTCAGATCTAGATATTTCCTTTTCCACGTCAGATGATGTCGATTATTATCCCTTGAGAACTCATTCACAAAAATAACACTTAGGTGAAAACGATTTCGTGATGATTAGACGAAATTATGTCGAAGATGAATGCTTGACGAAAAGAGATTTGGTTTGGATAAGGCATTGATCTCCGGAACAACTGCCTAATTAGAGATCATTCTTCATGAAAGGTAGCGAAATCTGAGTAGAGCACTGGAATTATTGAGTGTAGAGGCAACTATGTTGATGAATAAAATCGAATTAAAAAAAAAAAATGTTTTCTTTGTCCAGGATCTTAACCGCTGATTTGTTAAGTTGTGGAAGGAAGCTTTTGAATCGTCCCCACGTCAGATATTTCTTCTTTGATTTCAAGAAACTGCGACACTTGTGGAGGCTCGACCTGTAAATCCTTGAATATTAGACGTGATGAAGAACTTTCTAATCTTCGTTAGTTCAAGGATGTTGTTAATATTCATATGCATAGTACATTGCTTGGGTCAAGATCTTCACTCTCCCATTTAGATGCGCAACCTACCCTGAAAATGGTAAGTCCCTATCTCCTTTGGTTCGAAAGTTATCGAGGCAACGGTCACCCATCCAGCTAATGAACTCAACACAACACAAGGCTGCTCAGATCTCCAACAATATAGATCCGATCATGTTCAAACTTGGAACTTGGTGGTAGAGTTATAGGTTCTGAAGGTTCTAGCTAGGTTGGACGAATAGTTTCTGATATATATATTTTTTTTCAATTATTTTGTAAAAATTTTCTAGTGATACGATCCTCACAAAATTTCCCAAGAATTCCGCGTTGGCATTTTGCAACTGATAACCATGTTTCAATTGGAAAGGTTTTGCATTTTTCAAGTAATTGAGGAGATAACAACCAAATTTCAGATGGGTATAACTCCAAAACCATTTGGCTGATTATGCCTATAAACGAACTGAATTGTGGCATTCAGATGCACAAACAAACATGGAAATTTCTAGTCTCCATCTCCTTCCGTTCTTAGGTTGTCGAAACATAAGCAATATTTTTTAATAATTTTTTTAAAATTTTCTCGCGAATTTTCTCACAAAATTCCACAAACGATCTTAGGCTTGTATTCCACAACTACTCACCAAGTTTCAATTCGATCGGATTAGTATTGGTTGAAAACAAAATTATTTCTCGGAAACTACTGGGCCGAGTCGCTATCTCTTTCCGTTCTCAAGTTATCGTGGCAACGGCAAGCTAGAATTAAATTTGACGTCGAATTCTTCATCAGGGAGTCAAACCCAATCGTTTGAGACCATTTTCGGCAAAAAATTCGAAAATTACAGGCATTTGGTCAAAATGATAACGCGATGTTCCGCAGAACATACGCGAAAAATTATTCTCAAAAAAAAAAACAGAATGATAATATAAATAGTTCTTTGAAAACATCAATCGGATTTACTATCATCATTTATTTTGGACGAATATTTGTACTATGATTTGTTGATTATTTTTCGAATGTATCTTCATGTAGGTTTTTACCTGACGTTATCGTACTGATGATGGCATAATAGCTGAAAACACTCTACGACTTTAATAAACCATTTACATGAAATAAAAAGTTTTTTCTTTAGTGATCAGTTACGTTTGCACAGCATCAACCAAGTTCACCTTTATAGGCTAAGCCCTATCTCTTATAATTTTTTGAATGAACATTAATAATGATCTCATAAGGATTGAAAAAGGGACAAATTTTTTTAGTGAAAAAAATGTCTTTTATAAAAACTAAATTGAATATTTTTTCCAATAAACGGCATGTCGATAATATTTCTGCCATTCGCACAATACTGTGAACCACTTAATCCGGTATGTACAGCCACGTGAGATATCGAGAAAAAAAAGTGGGAAAGCCCTGGCAGAAGCTTTGGCACTCTTGATCCAACTTTGAAAAATCATATCTCCGAAAGTATTAGTTTGTTATAGTTGAGAATGATATCAGTGGATTATGATGAAACTGCATCATAAAGAAATTTTCTTTTCGTCACTCCGAAACCACCAAACTGATTTTGCCCAATAACGAACTTAGCCTAGATATGTACTCGTATGTATGTATGTATGTATGTATGTATGTATCTCCCAAACCTACTCTGAAAATTTCAACTGTCTATCTCATTCCGTTCGAGAGTTATGGCGTTAACGGACGGCCGTATATAATCGATTTTGACCACGGATTTTTGATCAGCGTGTCAAACCGAAACGTTTGAGACCATTTTCAGCCAAAAATTCGAAAATTACAGACATTTGGGCAAATTGATGAGCACTCTGTTCCAAGGAACAAGAGCACCAAAACTTTCATTTTTACCCTGTATCTACGAAACCAGAGAGATATCAAACTTCTGTTTCCAGAATTATTCGTTTCATACAAAATTAGCAAGGGACTGTCAAAACCACAACATCTTATCGCTGAAAAATCTCAGGATGACATGCACATTTCCCAGAAATTTATTTTAAATTGCGGGATACTAATTTCGGAAATAATTACGATAATCGTTTGAATTCTCAAATAATTTTATTTGATGTTTTCGGATGTGATAGGAACATTTCGTAATCTTGCATAAATAGAACTGCATCATAAATATAATTGCAGAGTTAGAGGAAGAACTATTGTTCTCGGCCATACCACACTGAATGAATATGCTAGATATCGTTCGAATACTGAAGTCAAGCAGCATCGGGCGCGGTTAGTATTTGGATGGGTGACCGCTTGGGAAGACCGCGTGCTGTAACATTTTTTCAATTTGGCTTCTGTGCCTCAATTTCCAAGAATTTTCCTAATTCAATTCAAAACGTAGGTCTATGACCCTCCTCATGTTGGATTTTCATCATACATCAGCAAATTATAATTAGAGTATTCTATGAATTCATACAATTAAGAATAATTATTGAAATTTCGAAAAATTACCTCCGAAATTATTAGAATTTAGAATTATATCAATGGATTCTTGTGATGAAACTGCATTTTAAAAAAAATTAAATTTGAAATTTGTAATGTAAAAAAAATGTTTTCTTCATTACTCCAAAACCACCGGGCCCTATAACAATCTTAACGGAGATATTTATCTGCCAAAAATATTCTGAAAATTTCAACTGTCTAGCTCATTCCGTTCGAGAGTTATCGTGGTTACGGCTGGCCGGACAGAATCTATTTTAAACACGGTTTCTCGATCAGTGGGTTGAACCAAAACGGTTAAGACCATTTTCAGCCAAAAATTCTAAAATTACAGACATTTGGACAAATAGATAAGCACTCTGTTCCGAGGAACAAGAGCGCCAAAAACATGAATAATTGCGCAAACTGTACTGGGCCGTGCTAGCTGAAAAAATTCACCAGCAATCGTTTGCAATAAAACCGAAATGATATCGGCTGAATTCTAGTTTGATCGGTTTTTGACAACACCGCCGACAATTTGTCACCGGATCCGCTCCACGGAACCCTCGGCCTTTTCTGAAAGCGGAACTGGGAATAATTAATGACGATACGGCAAATACTTCGATTTATCGTTCCGTGCAAAACGGCGTGGAAGGCTGTTTTGAATATGAATCAAAATTCATTTGTCATCCGAGTGGGCCGCGGAGTGAATTTCGCTGTTAGTCATTTGTTAGCGCGGCGAGATGCATAGTGCGCCCCCTTTGGTACGAAGCGGAACCTCCACCTGTACATTAATAAGTTATTTGGACCGGGCTCTTCGAGGTTCACAATAAACCCGCTCATTTATAAACATCAAGAGGGCTTTACGATTGCAATTATTCCGAATATAAATTTCGGAGAGCCGACAACTTCCATCCATATACAGGCTGATTCGAAGAAATGATCTTTGGATAAATTCATTGAACATTGGATAGTTGTTCGCAAATAGATCGGGAGTCAAATAGATTTTTGGCGCTCTTGTTAATCGGATTAGAGTGCTTATCAATTTGAAATGTGTGTATTTTTCGAATTTTTGACTGAAAATGGTCTTAAACGATTTGGTTCGCCTCACTGATCAAGAATCCGTGGTCGAAATCGATTCTGTCCGGCCTCTCCGGCCAGCCCTCCGTTAACACGATAACTCTCGAATGAAAGGAGTTGAAGGATTAAAATTTGTAGGATTGATTTGGAGCGTAAATATCTCGGACGAGTTCGTTAATGGGAGAAATCCACCAAGCGGTTTCAGAGTTATGGCCGCATTTTTTATGAAAATTTCTGAAAGAGATTACTCGATCTGTCTGGAATTTAGCATCAAATTGTAGAATAATGACCCTTATATGCATGCGAAGTTGTATCGATCAGGTCGCCGTAAAGTGTAAAAAAAAAATTTCAAAAATTTTGAAATATTGTTTCTAAAATAACTCTCGAACAGAATGAGCTAGGCAATTGAAATTTTCAGAATAGATTAGTGAGATAAATTTCTCGGTTAGGTTCGTTATTGGGCAAAATCGGCCAGATGGTTTCGGAGTAACGAAACAAAATTTTTTTCACTATAAATATCCATTGATATCATTTACAACTCTAACAAGCTAATACTTTCAGAGATATGATATTTCGAAATTTAAATAATGAATCGTACTTCTATGTTTTCACAGAATGCTGTACTTAATTTTTCTATCTATGAATAATTATATGATCTGTGTTCTTACATGTCATCTTATTTTCTTATGAGAGATAATGTCAAAATTATTTCTTGTTGATTATTCTTGATATAAAATACACCTCCTGTTCTAGAAAATAAAGTATGATTGAATGCATAATGACCAATGAAATAACCTCAGCTATCGTAGAATTATGAGGATGATATATATTATACTTTTAAGGTTATAATATAATGCTCATGGATAATCCATATGATGTTGGAAATATATTCTTTGGTACGATGCATAATCAAATTGGGTTCAGAATATCTCCAGTAAAAACAAAACTGCAATATTGTCTGAGTTTTAATTGATATAATATAATTTTCAGGGTAGATTGGAGGAATGGAAATCTCGGATAAGTTCGTTATTGGGGAGAATCGGTCTGTTTGAATTTAATTTCTTTTATGATGTAGTTCTATCGTAAGAATCGATTTATATCATTCCCAGAGACCAATAATTTCGGAGATATGATTTGTCAAAGTTTGAACAAGAGCGCCAAAGCTCCTATCCACAGGGTTTGAACCATTTTTTTTCACTATCTACTTAAACTGTTTCCAGATAAGTTATACTTTTGCACGTTTGTGTTTCGTGACTAAAACTCTGTTGTGTTCATTAACTTGAATTTGACTGAAACTTTTCGAACAACTTTAATAGAACTTTGTTATATCGTCTATAGAGGGCACCATTCACAAATGTCGTTTTAAATTATATATTGTCGATACCTATTCATCAATTTTGCGGATATTTCAAGATCAAAATGGGAACTATCCAGTTATATTTCGTAATTTCGTAATATTCATGATTCAAATATAATTATTTTAAAAGGAATAACAATTTACACAGATTCGATACTGTAAAATTGTTCTATGATGTCTCTCTTATTGACCTTGATATTATCAGAGACCAACCCTGTGTACAGGATGAGTCTTTAAATTTCTCTCATCAAATAAAACCATTTTTCAGATACGGCTCAGGTTAAAATTTACAAGTGTTCAAATATTTCACAATGTGCTGTATATAAAGAATACGTTATTTCAGACCTTTCTTTAGATTTGCTTAGTCAGATTTTTGCGTTTTATTTAAATTTAACTGATAAGGGTGTACAATTGATATGTTCATTTTGTTTTGTAGTTTACTTTCTAAATATTTCTCGTGAATCTTTGTAATTAGTAACTTTTCCCTGTTGTGGTTCCTGATTTTTAATAATTAAATAAATATTTGTGAAGGGATATTTATCTTTCAGTTAATATAAATTTATTATAAAATTTTACAAGTTTCTTTGAAATCATGATTGGTCGAATATTCCAAATTGAACTATTCGAATATTGGAATATGTAGTAGAATAGTATGCGCATTTTCGTATAGTTTATGTTACTGGTAAAGTTAGATTGACGAGTAAACCCAGGATTACCCAGTTAAACTGCGCAATACCTAGCAAACGTGGGTAAAGTTCGAAATATAACTTAAATTGGACATGTTTCGCGCTCTACTCGGGTAAGCCACGTTTCACCCATTTTCACTTGCTTAAAGTTGGGTGTAACGAAAAAAATTATTGTTTGGAAAGTTTATTTCATTCAAAACTTATTTTACAAATAAAAAATGGAACACTAAAACTGTGTCCTGTCAAACTAAAGAACACTATACCGCCGTATTCACAAAGCATTACAAGTCCTAACTGAGGTCCTCAGTTAAGGATAAATAAGAATCGCAACCTCAGTTAACGTATATAACGGTGGTGAAACAAGCCTGTTTCACTTTAATTTTCACTAAGGTTGCGATTCTTATTTATCCTTAACTGAGGACCTCAGTTAGGACTTAACGGAGATTGAATGCTTTGTGAATACGGCGGATTATCTATTTATACAAGCAAGACAAGCTGCCGTGACTTTTAGAGTTACAACATTTACATTTGTTGGTCATGCATTTTGCTTTACAGTTGCAATGTTTATAACCTTGACCTCCTTAAAGTGACTGTTCACTTTCCATGCTGTTTACATGTTTCCATGATGTTTACTATCATGTCCAATTGCTAAATATGCATCTTGCAAAATACATCTCTATCAGAACATAATATATCAAACCGTTTCAAACATCGATATTGTAGAGTGGTCTTGGTTTTAACATTTTTTGTCGGTTATATTTCGTACTTTACCTATGTTCCTTGAGTGTTTCGCAGTTTACCCAGGTAAACCTATAGGTTTACTCGACAATCTAACTTTACCCGTAACATATACACCTAAAGAGTATTAGTAGAATTTTCGAATATTCTAATATTCGAATAGTCTAATAGAAACATGTAGATTTTCTACGAGATGTGACGTTCTTTGACAGTTCAATGACCATTTTAAAATTTTGGTTGCTTTATATATCCGATCTCCAAAAACCATAGCTTTCAGTACTAGGATAGTTACCAATCAATGATATATACATATTTATCATTCCCTAAACCAGTGCGGTAAAGCTTCCGTCCCGACGTCCATGCTTTTAAAATGTTTTCATTATTTTCACTCTTGTACCTCTACGTTCGGACACATTTCTCCAATCCCCCAGAAACTATTACTTTTTGATTTCAAAGTCTGAAAGACTTCGTTAAAGAAAAAGCAACTTCCTCCCTATATCCAGAATATAAATCGAATATTCTCCTATTCCAAGCACAGTCTCTCCCGTTCCCAAACTTCCAACAGGAATCGTGCTAGTCTTGCACTTATTCCCATCGCAGTGCGTCTTGACCCCAAAGCTACCCTTCTTTGTCGTCCACTACATCGTCCGAAAACTACCCCCTCGACCTCCGCAGAATGACAAACGATGATAACCGCGAGAACATGCGCCGCCCCCCTAAGATGGCCGGGGGAGCGGCAGGGGAGGCGGCGGTTATGATAAGGCGATGGTTAATGACGAGGTGGTCGCCATGACGACGCCGGCCACTGGGCAGGCCCGGGCAGCAGACGGGGGCGCGGGGGCCCAGACGGACGGCCATCACGCAATCTCAAACGGATGTATAAGCGTCGATTTGGTTCTTGCCGCCGCCGTCGATGTGGTACGGCCGATACATACTTATGATGACCTGTACCCTGCCGCCCCCCCTCCCGCCGCCTCCAAACCGTTCCTCCTGCTTCCTCTATTCAGCCTGAATCGGATCAATTAAAATGAATTTCCTGCCTGATGTATCTCTGAATAGAGCTCGAATTCTTCCGCATAGCGATTCGGTTAGTCGGACGGGGATGGCAGGGGAGGGTGTTGCAGGGAATTTATTCATCTCTGGTGGGCAGTTGTTGCACTGGTGCGTCAACCATGGAACGTCCCAATAGTCTCTGGACCGCAGAACCTTGGAAATTTTAAACTACATTTATTTATTTTAAGCGTAAGAGAAATTGAAACATATCTACGTTTTGGTTATATTACCTAAATGTAATATTTCGCATTTGGGAACTCTATGAATTTATTTTCCTTTATACAATATTCTGCAAAACTTTGTACACTCTAATATTAATATATCGTCTGGTCGGAACAATGTAGAAATCATAGAGATATGTATATGTAATTTGTAAAAACTGCTTTTCTCCCCATTTTCTAGACTATTTTTGTTGTTGCTCTAGAGTAAACACAAGAGTACAATGATTCTTATTTTTACAGATGATATTAATTTTATTTTGTTTCAATATATTGCAAATTTTGTTGCTGGCTTGTAATGAAGAATGTAATATTTTTTGGGGATTAATTATTCACAATATTTGTGTGGTAACCGATATCTGAAGCTAATGTATCAAGAATTCCAATATCTAACTACCTGTTTTCATGTTAACAAATTATTGTTATACATGTCCTGTATTCTATACATAGGTCAGACGGTTCTATGAATAACAGGAGAGACTAACACAAATAATGTATACTTCGCAAGAAAATATCAACCATTTTTGCAGAACATTTCATAAATGAAAATCATTCCATATATATTACCAGCACAGAAATATTACATAGAGGTAATAAAAGCAAAGGTTGAAATCCCTTGAAATCTCTTGCACTCACAGTCAAAACCAACCTGTCACTGATGATTAACAGGAATTTCAACTATCTCCACTTCTTTCATCTGAATGTAAATAGAATTGTCAAATATATTGTACTCAGTTTTGAGTATGAGTATATTATTTATTCTTTTGAATCTTCTCTCTACTGTAAAAAAATTTCAAAATATTCCACCAAGAGATTAGCTACTCGATAATTAGCAAAGGGCTCTCGGGCGCTATGGGCGAGAGCAGGTAGCTAGCAGCTAGCGTAGTAATGACAACACTCGATAAGGTAGACTGCTACGTAGACAACATCAAATAGATATTTCGGAAGCTGTCACAACGGCTGAAGAACTATTATATGTTCCAGGAATAGATGACTCTATAAGTAATTAAATAATACGTAAATTGAGTGTTAAAATTCAAATGCGTTTTTCTCAAAACTATGTTTTTTGAACTAGTAACCACTGTAACTCGGAAACCGCTCGGTAGATTTCAATTAAATTTATGGAGCATTTCGAAAACATGAAAAACTGGAGCCTAATTGAAGGATTTTCTTTTTTTTCAAATTCGATTTTTTTTATAAACAATTAACTGTTGGTTTTTTTCCCGAAAATATGGAAAAAAGTTTCCCGAGGCTACCATTTTGTTAATTAAAAAAAAGGTCAATCAGGCACTAGATTACCTATAAATAAAACTAATTTTTTTGTCCGATTGATTTTTAAAAAATCAATCTCCAAGGAGAAATGATGGTCACCGCACGATGCTTCGTTTGGAACTGGGTCAACACAAACAGCCATTACTTTTAAAATTATTAATTTTTTTTTTAAATTTCTGTCCAAACAAGTCGAAACCTTATTTAATGATGCTATGTTTTTACTTTCATAAAATAAAATAATTTACAGGCAAAAAGAAATTATTTATAATTGTCATTTTTTCATGCCTCTCACTACACCTAACCCCTTCTAACTGAAGTCCTCAGCTAAGGATAAATTTGAATCGCAACCTCAGTTAACGTATTTAACAGTGGTGAAACAGGCCTGTTTCACGTTAATTGACACAAACTAAGGTTGTGATTCAAACTTATCCTTAACTGAGGACCTCAGTTTGGACTTAATAGAGATTGAATGCTATGTGAATATGGCGGATAATCAATAAATATACTCTACTTATAGTGGATTTGTATCGACCTTTCCAACCATAGATAGATACATAGGGAAATTGATGTATAGTAGAAATAGCCGAAATTTACTTCTACAAAATTTCAGCATCCGAGCTGTTGAATTTATAGCGTTGTTACATAGCAGACATTTAATAAGGATCACAAATCCTACGATAAATAAAAAAAAATCAAGCAAAATAGCCGAAATAAATTCTCCATTGGTGTAGTGCAAGGTTGTTCCAAGGTGGATTGAAAATAATTTTTTCTGCGCGATTTCAAAAGTTTATAATTTTTATAAATCAAAATCATTTCGATTTATATAAAAAAAGGAAAACCCTATAGACAGGAGTTTCGGCGCTCTTGTTCAAACTTTGATCAATGGATTCTTATGATAGAACTGCATATCAAAAGAAATTTAATCCAAAAAGGGTCATTTAAAAAAAACAAGAGTGCTATAAATTATTAATCCGGAACCACCAGACCGATTCAGCCCAATAACGAACTGATCCAAGATATTCATTCCTCAAATCTACTGTGAAAATTATATTATACCTATCAATTGAAACTTAACAAATATTCCAGTTCTGTTTTTAATGGAGATGTTCTGAACCCAATTTGATTAATTTATTAATGTATGTATTTCCATCACCATATGAATTATCCAATGATATCATATTATTACCCAAAAATTATAATATCCCATAATCCTCATAATTCTACAATAGCTGAGGTTATTTCATTGGCCATTTTGCATTCAATAATACTTTGTTTTCTATAACAGGAGGGGTATTTTATATCATGAGTAACGAACCAGAAATACATTTGAAATGTCTCTTATAGGTAGATGAGATGACATGTATATCAGATAATAATTCATAGATAGAATCATTACTGCATCCTGTGAAAATAGAGTAGTACGATTTATTATTGAAATTTTGAAAAATCATATCTCCGAAAGTATTAGCTTGTTAGAGTTGAAACTGATATCAATATATTGTTATGATGAAACTGCATCTCAATGAAAAATCAATTTGAATTTTGCAACGTAAAAAAAAAATTTGTTCCATTACTCCTAATCTATATTTTGCCCAATAACGAACTTGACCGAGATATTTATCTCCCAATCTACTCTGAAAATGTCAACTGTCTAGGTCATTTCGTTCGAGAGTTATCATGTCAATGGCTGGCCGGTCGGACTGACCGGACAAAATCGATTTTGACCACGGATTCTTGATCGGTGAGTCGAAACAAATCATTTAAGACCATTTCCATAAAAAAAAATTGAAAAATACAGACATTTGGGCAAATTGAAAAGCACTCTGTTCCAATGAACAAGAGCGCCAAAAATTATAAACTATTGAAATCGTGCGGAAAATATTTTTCAATCCTGTTCAGTGTTTTCAGAATGGTTGAAATATATGCCAGTGCTTATAGAGGTCTTCTATAGCTATTTGCTATTTGCTTCATCCAATTTTCAGCATTCCATGTTTGGAATATCTATCTCTAGGAAGAAAATTCGGAAGTATAGGAAAATTGTAAATTGACATTTTCTGGAGCACGTGACCAGAATTTCGGCTACAAAACGAGTGGACAAACGAACTGCCCTATATTTATCCGAAGGATTATCAGGGTGAGCCGTGACGTGACCTCGTTGCAAGAGCGTTTCAAGAATTCAAATTGACGGAATCTAAGGACAAGGAATGTTCTATTCGACGTTTGTAGGTGAATAAATTTGTGTTTTGATGATATACAGGGTGATTTCTTACCAATGACACATCGGGCAGGGGTAAAAGAGGACCATATGGGGAGTCAGAAATGTGCACTCAAATATCTCTTATGCCTAGTAGTTTCTGAGATACATGGTATTTCCTGAATATCATAGAATGTTCAAGCCCATATGAGTTTATTTATTTATGTTTTAGTTATTTATTTATTTATTTATAAGGAACCCTTACAGGAAATCCTAATTACAAGGATTCACTATTCACAATATTATTATAAACATTTCAAGTGTGGTAAAGTATCTATGAACATTAGCAAAATGCGATTACATATTCCATTACAAAACTATGAAAATAAAATTGAGATAACAGTTAAGAGGAAAAAGCAGGTTATAATATGAACAAACGGCTTAATCCATAAGCCGAAATCCAAAAACAACGTTAAAGTGAACATAAACAAAATTCGATTACATATTCCATTACAAATAAGAGTAGGTACATTACAAAACTATGAAAATAAAAGATATAACGATTAAAAAGAAAAATAGGTTATAGTATGAACAAACGGCTTGATCCATAAAACGAAATCCAAAAATAACGTTAAAGTGAAGAACACCAAAAAAAAACAACAAACATTTTACACAAAATATAGGAACCAAAATTCTCGATGGCTCCAACTATGATTCCCATCAAATGGTTTTGCACAATCTTTCTGAATGCGGTAAGAGATGTAGGCATAATATCAGTATCTCAGAGGTGCCAATTAAAGAACCGCATAATTCGCAGAAAAACCGAATGATAATACACAGCAGTACGAGTCTTCCTGAAAAACTAGGAACTTTGAAAGTGATATAATTTATCGAAGGGTAATCATAAAAATTGTACAAAATTTTGTAGAGAAAAATGGGTTCAAGCCCTGTGGACAGGAGCTTTCTGGCACTCTCGTTCAAACAGACAAATTATATCTCCGAAAGTATTGGTTTCTCAGAGTTGGGAATTATATCAATGTATTCATATGATAGAACTGCATCATAAAGGAAATTCAATTCAAATAATAGTTTATTTATCAAGATTAAATGAGCAATCATAAGAATGAGAACTGCACCATGGAAGAAATCAAATTAAATCTGGCCAATTTTGCCCAATAACGAACCGAGATATTCATCTCCCTAACCTACTCTGAAATTTTCAACTACCTACCTCATTCCGTTCGAGAGTTATATCTATGTCTATGGATGAAAAGCAGTTTTACTACTCTCAGATCTCTTACTTCATGTTCCGTTCCGAAATGTAAGACTTTTCTGAGAAAAACTAATTTCGGAGCAAACAACTGAGATTTTTCTCACTTCGCTCACAATTCTTCGATTGATTAGATAATGTCATGTCTCAGGAAAATATGTTGACATTATGACAATTCATACATAGAATAATTATATCATTCTGTGACAACGTTGAAATACGATTTATTATTGATATTTTGAAAAATCATATCTCTGAAAGTATTAGTTTGTTAGAGTTAAAAATGATATCATTGGATTCTTATGGTAAAAATGCTTATTGAAAAAAACTTAATTTGGAATTTGCTTTGTAAGGAAAAAATTTTTTTTTTGTTAATCCAAAAATATCTGTCCGATTTTGCCCAATAACGAACTCAGCCGAGATATGTATCTCCCAAACCTACTCTGAAAATTTCAACTGTCTAGCTCATTCCGTTCGAGAGTTATCGTGCCTACGGCCGGCCGGACGGACTGGCCGGACGGCGTGACAGAATGAATTTCGACCACGGATTCTTGATCAGTGAGTCGAACCAAATCGTTTAAGACCATTTTCATCGAAAAATTCGAAAATTACAGACATTAGGGCAAATTGATAAGCACTCAGTTCCGAGGAACTATAGAGCGCCAAAAATGGAATCAAAGTACATTCTCCTCTGCTCCAAGCTCATAATACCATATTCCTTAAGTCTATGCGAATAGTCTTTGTCCAGCAAGGGACGATTGAATCTGTAAGTCAAGTTTATGATAAATTTCTTTTGGACTCTCTCGATTCTGTCAATGTATTTATTATAGTAGGGAGACCAGACGGATGTTACATATTCGAGATAAGAGTTCAGGAATGTTTGATCGATTTTGATAATATTTTGCAAGCTTATTGTCTCAAACGAATCCGAAAATAAAAAAAAACTAGTAGTAGAAAATCAACATAAAGACGTGTTTAAAATTTTGTAAGAATCGTATCCCTAGAAAATTTGAAAAAAATGACGAAAAAAAAAATTTCAAGAACCGTACCCCTAGAAAATTTTTAAAAAGTCACGAAAAAAAAATTGGTTCAAGCACTGACGTGAAGTCAGAAGCTTTTGCGCGTATGTTCTATTGTCCATACTTCTGTATTGGACACCCTTAATCGAATTTACCATGGTAAATTATGTTGTCCATTCTCCTGTATTGGACACTCTCAATTCGAATTTACCATGGTAAATTCGAATTAAGTGTCCAATACAGGAGAATGGACAACATAATTTACCATGGTAAATTCGATTAAGGGTGTCCAATACAGAAGTATGGACAATAGAACATACGCGCAAAAGCTTCTGACTTCACGTCAGTGCTTGAACCAATTTTTTTTTCGTGACACTCTCAATTCGAATTTACCATGGTAAATTCGAATTAAGTGTCCAATACAGGAGAATGGACAACATAATTTACCATGGTAAATTCGATTAAGGGTGTCCAATACAGAAGTATGGACAATAGAACATACGCGCAAAAGCTTCTGACTTCACGTCAGTGCTTGAACTAATTTTTTTTTCGTGACTTTTTAAAAATTTTCTAGGGGTACGGTTCTTGAAATTTTTTTTTTCGTCATTTTTTTCAAATTTTCTAGGGATACGATTCTTACAAAATTTTAAACACGTCTTTATGTTGATTTTCTACTACTAGTTACCAAGCACCAATTCGATCGAATATTTATTTTTTGAGTTATCAAGGAAATAGTATTCCAGGTGGGTATAACTCGGAAACCGTTAGACCGATTATGCCCAAAAACGAACTCAACACTCTCTTTCGGATACGCAACCTACCCTGAAAATTGCAAGTCCCTATCTCCTTTCGTTCGAAAGTTATCGAGGCAACGGTCACCCATCTACTGAACTCGCACAAGAATGCTCGAATCTCCAACAATATTTAACCGATCGTATTAAAACTTGAAACTTGGCAGTAGAGTTAGGTTATGAAGGCTCTTGCAAAATTTCAGCAATTTCAAACGAATAGTTACTGATATATAGAATTTTTTTTTTTTATTTTCAATGATTTATTAAAAATTTTCTACAAATGCTATCCTCACCAAATTTTGCAAACATTTCCGCGTTGGCATTCTACAACTAATAACCATGTTTGAATTCAATCGGTTCAGTACTTTTTGAGTTAATGAGGAACAAAAACCACGAAATTTCAGAAAATTTCAGATGGCTATAACTCTGAAACCGTTTGGCCGATTATGCTCATAAACAAACTGAAATGTCGCGTTCTGGTGTTCATCCTAACCTGAAAATTTCAAGCCGCTATCTCATTCCGTTCTCAAGTTATCGTGACAACAAAAATATTTTTTAATAATTTTTTAAAAATTTTCTAGCCATACGATTCGCACAAAATTCCACAAACCTGCTTAAGATCATATTCTACAACTACCCACCAAGTTTCAATTCGATCGGATTTATATTGGTTGAAAACAAAATTATTACTCGGAAACCACTGGGCCGATTATGCCCATTAACGAACTTGTCCGTCGTATTGAGATGCGCCACCTACCCTGAAAATTTCAAGTTGCTAGCTCTTCTCGTTCTCAAGTTATCGTGGCAACGGCCGGACGGACAGAATCAAATTTGACCTCGAATTCTTCATTGGGGAGTCGAACTTAATCGTTTGAGACCATTTTCGTCAAAAAATTCGAAAGTTACAGACATTTGGGCAAAACTATAACGCGATGTTCCCCAGAACATACGCGCAAAAAACAGGAGCGTACTACAACATTAGTTGTTTACGTCCGTGTACCAAAACATCACTCTATACTCACTGATGAAGATTCCTAGGTGAAATTTTATTATGTCAAGCCAGCCATTGCCTCGATACCTTTCGAACGGAAAGAGATAGCGACTTGATATTTTTAGGGTAGGTGGCGCGTCTGAATGCGACGGACAAGTTCGTAAATGGGCATAATCAGCCCAACGATTTCCTATTACTATTTGTGTTTTCAACCAATAAAAGTCCGATCGAATTGGAACTGGTAACTAGTTGTAGAATACCGACATAAAGAGGTATGTAAAGTTATGAATTCTTCCATAGTATGTTCACTGAATGAAGAAGAAATAATATGTGAAAAACACAATGATTTTATTTATTAATTCTTAGGCGATCGATTTCGGTTTACTATGAAATCCAGGTGAGAGTATACAACAAAATTAGAGGGTCTCTCATCAAATGGAAGGCAATAAAATTTTGTACAAATGAAGTTTTGATGAAATTGTTTATTCTTCACGGTCAATGCGATCAAATTGTGGCAAGATCATGCAGACTGTTTTGGTTAGTCCTAAATCTTATTGTATACACTTATGGTGAAAGCATGAGGATTCGCGTGAAAATAAGATAATTAATTTAAAATGTTACCTTCTATGGAAGTTATAAGCTTCGGCATTATTCGTCCCACTTTTAGTTTTGATCCATAAAGGATGCAATTATTCTGCAATCGAACAAATTTTCTTTTGTTCATTGGTTATAAGTCAGGATACATCTCATTAAACATTCTGCGACATTTCTGCATGTTCTTGCTACAATTTGATCGCATGGACCGCGAACAATAAAATTTCCTCAAAACTTCATTTGTATAATTATTGGCTTCCATTTGAATGTTTTTTGTATAAAACCTCCGTTATTAAATTCAACAATACTCTATACAATCGATGTCAATTGTTAAATTATCATAATTCATATGTTCTATGACATTTCATGGATAGCTAATACAAAATGTACCATAATATTCCCATTAGCATGAAAACTTGCTTTTTATTCGAAAACCTTACAGTTTAGGTACAGGAACATGTAGTATCATTTGATTTGTTCTCTCTCAATACATCTTTATGATATACAGGTCATTGCAATTGAAAAAACACACTTTTTATCGTTTAAGTATTTCTCGGAAATGCCTCGGATTTTGAACAACCCTGTATAATTAGAGTCGTACTTCAGTAAACGTAAATTATACACGGGATATTGGTAATCCATACCCGAATTTCAGCTCTCTAGGATTCCAAGTACCGAAGTAATCAATGTTTAATTGAAACTATATTTTGCACAGAAAAACAAGTAAATCCATCAATTACTCGAAAACTGCTAGAGATAGGGATGAGGAAGTTGATACAGAAATAATAAAGAGGCTACGGCGAATCGAAAAAAAGCAATAATATACAGGATTATTCCCTTTGAAATACCAAAACTGTTAGTACTTTTTTTATATAAGCGGCAACACTACAATGATGAAAATATTCTAGATCAATGGAGCAGTGGTTCCTAGCGAAGGAACCAAATTTTCAATAAAATCTCACGCCCCTTTCTCCGTAAAAGTACAGGGTACCGTCAACCGTGGCTCACCCTGTATATTTCTCTTGACTAGCACCATTGAGAGTACATGAACATCTGTTGATTTAATATTTTTCAAATGCCTCCAAGCATCTCTACCATTATTAAGGATATTTCTACGAAATGAGAACCCGATAGCACACTGAACATTTTTCTTAAATGTGTCTTCTATCCTGAGACCAATTTGCGGAATATTCTTTTGCGCGTCATCAGCTATTTTGCAAAAATGTTTATTGGACATGTGGACACTTAGTGTGTATGCGTTTTATTCCGTCTTCTTACGAATATTTTCACAACCTTCCAAGCTTTTATTACTAGAGTTATTTATCTTTGCATCGTTGTATTTTATTTTAGTTTTTGTGATTTCGAATCGATAAATGAATCGTAGTTAAATCCTAGCAGGCCTCAGCTCCTCAGGTCAAAGAAGATCATATAAATCAGAAAAATTTCTGATCTCTCATATCTTTCAAGTCATTTGTAAACATTATTGAATGATTTCTTTCCGGGTGTTCTCTCTCAAATTCTGGGAAATATATATAAAATGAAAAATGTATCATTTAGTGAATTGCTTCTGTGTAAGAAACACAAGATATTTATCAGAAGGAATCAATCGAACAAAGTTAACAAACGATAACGAAAACAACATCAACGATGAAACAACTGTTTTTTATTGATTCTGACAAATATCTTGTGTTTCTTACGCAGAAGCAATTCACAAAATAATAATTTTTTTATTTTATAGATATTTTCTAGAGTTTGGGTGAGAATACCCAGAAAGAAACCATTCAAAAATGAATATACCTCCCGCAGTATCCTTTAATGATTATTAATTTGTAAACAACTTATGATTTTTACCATATGTCAAAATTACTACAAGTATATGGTTTCTCGTTTAGTGTAGCGATGAAATCCTGATACATTCCTATGGTGCACCAAAAATTAAAATTTAATTAACGCTTGATGGGAACAGAGTTTTCAGATGAACGTAACCCGATCCTTCGTTTATTTATCCTTCCAGTATATACAACCCCTTCCTGATTTACCCTTTGTCCGCGCCAGGTTCGGTAGGTACACTATGTCCGCTCTGGGTGTCACTTACTCCACTCAAACTTCCTTGTTTACTCTGATGGGGTGTATAATTAATAGACACTACAAAACCCAGTACGTTGCTTCACGAGTGTATAGAGGAACATTTGGACGTATTTGTATTTCTGCTTTTCAATCAGTAGTTTGACGAATGTTGAAATCAATCGCGGGTCCGTCTCTTCGGAAGGAAATGAACTCATGTGATCGTTTTGTCCAGTGTTTGAACAATAAATTATTTGCTAGAGATATGTCCACGCGAGTCCATCGCAGAATAAAGTTAATGAAAGAACGAAAGTTTTCACGAAATTTCCTAATATTTTATTGGCGCTCTTGTTCCTCGGAACAGAGTGCTTATCAATTAGCCCAAATGTCTGTAATTTTCGAATTTTAGGCTGAAAATGGTTTAAACGATTTGGTTCGACTCACTGATCAAGAATCCGTTGTCAAAATCGATTATTTCGTTAACACGATAACTCACGAACGGAGTGAGCTAGATAGTTAAAATTTTCAGAGTAGGTTTGGGAAATAAATATCTCGGAAAGTTCGTTATTGGGCAAAATCGGGCGGGTGGTTTCGGAGTAACGAAAAAACAAATATATTTTTTCATTACAAATTTTGAATTCAATATTTTCCAACATGCAGTTTCATCATAAGAATCCATTGATACCATTCTCAACTCTAACAAGCTAAAACTTTCGGAGACATGATTTTTCAAAATTTCAATGACACATCGTACTTCTATGTTTCCAAAGAATGCGAATTCTATATGTCTGTGTTCTATATGTGTTCACTGTTCATACATATAATCTTATCTACCCATGACAGATATGTCAAATGTATTTCTGCTATATGTTCTAACAAAGTATGATTGAATGCAAAATGACCAATTATAGGATATTATAATTACCCCTACTATATACAGGGTGAGTCTTTGACCACTGCATTTATTTTAACCAAAGATTCCTCTCATCAAATGAAACACTTTTTTCATTTACCATTTTTCCAGATTCGGCTCAGGTAAAAAGTTACAAGCGTTTAAAGATTTCACAATGTGCTAATACACTCCCGCATATAAATTATCTATGACATTGTTGGCGGGCGATAATAAGGCATGGTAACGTGGTTTACAGCTTGATTCGGGATTCCAACGCTCAGGGACGAACCCATAAAAGTAGTGAAATTTCTGGAGTTTTCCATTTTAAAACATTCAATGAAGAATATCTCGAAAACGGTGCGTTTAAGGAGAAATGACGAAGAATAATATAATGTTCTAAAACGATGGAATATTCTTCAAATGATACAAGAAAAACTTTATATGCTTTCTTTATGCTAATTTCGTTTAGTTTCATGAATCCACGAGTCCATAACTAGAAAACGAGTAGAAGTAGAAAATAACTAATATTTGGAAAATATGTATCATAGTTATAGGAAACTTTACGCCAACATTTATTTTATTCGAAAAAAGGATGTCAAAGCTACAAAATAAAAACTGATTTTTTTTTTAAATTTCAACAGCCTGTATCTTTTTACCTGAGCTGAATTTGGAAAAATGTTAAATGAAAAAAGTGTTTCATTTGATGAGAGGAATCCTTGGTTAAAATTAATGCAGTGGTCAAAGACTCACCCTGTATGCCCTTGGATAATCCATATGATGATGGATGATGACTGGAATATTGGCAAAGTTTCAATTGATATAATATAATTTTCAGAGATGATTTGAGTAATGAATATCTCGTTATTTAATTTTAATTTAGTTTCTTTTATGACGGAGTTCTATTATAAGAATCCATTGATATCATTCCCAACCAATAATTTCAAAGACGAATTGTCGCAATTTGAACAAGAGCGCCAAAGCTCCTGTCCACAGGGCTTTGGCCACTTTTGTGCTATCATTTCGTCCAAACATCTATAATTTTCGTTTTTCTGCGTATAATTATTAAATTAGCCCCAATGTTGAAGAATTCATGGCCACATCCAATTTTGTCCGTCCAGACATCCGGTCGTAAACAAGATAACTTTCGAAATCTTATAAGGCGCTCAACAATTGAAGTGGATATTACAAGTTTACATAAATTTCAAACGGAAATATTCGAAGTAAAAAAAGTTATATGGGGTGATTCATGACTCGTGAACAGTATTTCAAATTCTGATGCAAAATTAAGTTTTGAATGAAAAAATCTCAATAAGCACTGCCGTGAATTCAAGAGCCTTTGCGTTCATGTTCTATTGTCTATTTACCCTTCACACACCCTATCGCATGAACTTTTATAATCAATTTAAATTGCTTCAAGCACTGAAGTCAGAAGCTTTTGCGCACATGTTCTATTGTTCATTCACCTGTATTGGACACACTTAATTGAATTTGTCATGGATATAGACCGTTTTCTCAGCTTTTATATGATATGAATACATTTCGTACCATTTTAAGGACTTGAGTAATGAGAGAAGCGTCTAAGATCAAAGAATTTTTAATTCTGACATATATACTCTATCATTGAAATTCATGAAATACTAGTAATATACGAAAAAAGATAGAGCATAGATCCTCTTTCCGTATTTATTCAACTGAGTGTTAGATTTAAATTCCTTTTAAAATATTGGAACTCACCAAAGTTTGCTCGGATATCCAACAATAGAGATTCGATCGTATTCAAACTTGCAACTTGGTTGAACAGATAGGTTTTGAAGGTTCTTTCAAAATTTCAACGATGTCGGACGAATATTTTCTGATATATAGAAATTTTTTTCAATTATTTTTTTATAATTTTCTAGTAATGAGGTATTCACGAAATTTCGCAAAAGTTGGCATTCTAGAACTAATTGACGTGTTTGAATTGAATCGCCATCGTATTTTTCGAGTTATTCAGAAAATAACATCCAAAATTCAGATTTTCAAATTATAACTCCAAAACTGTTGGACGGTTATGCCTTTTAACGAACTCAAAAGTCGCATTAGGATGCACAACCTACCCTAAAAAGACACTACCTATGTCTTTCCGGTCTCAAGTTATCGTGAGATAAATAATATTTTTAATAATTTTTTTTTAAATTTCTAGTGAAACGATCCTCACAAAATTTTACATCTTCAACTTCTTTGCGTTGATATTTTACAACTACTTGTCAAATTTCAATTCGACCGGATCTATATTTTTTGAGTTATCGAGAAAACAATATTTCAGATGGGTCTAACTCTGGGCCGTTTGGCCGATTATACCCACCAATGAACATAACTGTCCTATTCGGCGCAACCTACCCTAAAAATCTATATCTCTTTCCGTTCGAAAGTTATCGTGGCAACGGTCACCCATCGAGCTACTGAACTCACTCAATACTACTCAGATCTCCAACGATATCGATCCGATCCTGTTCAAATTTGGAACTTTGCTGTAAAGTTAGGATTTGAAGCCTTCCGCGAAATTTCAGCGATATCAGACGGATAGTTTCTGAGATCTAGAATTTTTTCAAAAATTTTGAATAATTTTTCGAAAATTTTCTAGAGACATGATCTACCCGAAATTCCGTTAAAACCTGCTCGTTGGCATTCTACTACTTATTACCATGTTTGAATTGGATTGGTCCCATATTTCTTGAATTAAGGAGGAAATAATTCAAAATTTCAGATAAGTATAACTCCAGAACTGTTTGGCCGATTATACTTATTAACGAACTCAAGTGTTGCATTCAGATGCTCAATCTACCCTGAAAATTGCGAGTCGTTTTCATTTTCTGTTCGAAAGTTATAGTGGCAACGGACGAACGGCTGCAATTGAATTTTACCTCGAATTCTTCATCAGTGAGTCGAACTTAATCGTTTGAGATCATTTTCGGCAAAAAATTGTGAGAGACCGATAGTCGTGGTGAGTGTGATACAAAGGGACAAAAAATGTAAATTTTTTCCGAAGATCAGGTATCTGCAGTTGAATTATCCTATGGTAGTCGCAGCAGTGAAATCAAATTAGGGTGTGCGAATGCTACTCAATAAACCATAACGTGCAATCATAAACCCATGACTGGGTCGCCCCATTTTTTGAGAGGAGTATGAAGCAACCAAGTGGAAGAATCTAACACTGGCTATCACAATAATAGCTGGTAGACGCTAGAGGCGTCTGTTTACATTGACGGGACAGTTCCTGGGGGAATATTTCACGAATCGATGCATGCATTCAGCGACAAATGTCATTTAATCCACCCTTAATATAGTAAGGACTACATGCCATACTGGTTTCAACATATCTCATATGTGAGCCACCCTTCAGTACAATTGAAAAAATGGCTATGAGAAAGTTGTATAAGATTGTATCGGAAATATTCCTTGATTCTTATTTTTTTCTTTTCTTTGCTCTTTAGATTATTAACTAAATTATATCATTATTATATTAAAGGCTTTTTAGATGATGAAAAAGATCAATAATTTTGGCTACGGGAATCGATCCCTATATCCTACTTCCCAAGAAGACAAATCTCTACCACAAGGCTAGGGAAGCAGTAAAGAATTAATGTGAATTTCAGAACTTGAATGTTATTACGGACCTTCGATACCTTAAGTAATCATTAAAGGATACTGTGGAAGGTATATTCATTATAAAATGGTTTCTTTCTGAGTTTGCTCTCAACTGTAATATAAGGCTAATATCATCATTACTGACGTATCGTATTGTCAAATTCGACTTCGGCCGATCTATTCACATGATAATTCATTAAAGTCTCTCCAAGGACATCAAAAAATCTCGATCGTTAGAATATTTTGATATTTCGGCAATATCTTCACCTATATAGATCCGATTGAGTTTAAATCTAGAACTTTACTGTAAAATAAGGTTTTGACCTCCAAATCTACGCTGTTAATTTCAACTCTCTAACTCAATTAGTGACTGACCGAAAGTTCGGTTTCGGTTTCGGTTTCGTCCAGTTTCGGCCAAGAAATCTAGTTTCGGCCTTAGTTTTGGTTTCGGCCCAAAATGGCCGAAACTTTCGGCCGGGCCGAAACTTGACTGTTCGTGAATTATCCTGGTCGTTTAGCCAGGAGTAATAAGTAGGTATACATAATTGTCGTACAGTTATTGTAATCTATCTTTGTTAAGACTGAGAAATCATGAGAATTCACTAATGATTATTGATTAGATTACATAGGGTGATTCCAAATAAGACGTGAAACTGGGAGGAGGAGTTAGTATGACTCATTAGCTGTTGTTTAATCCATATTTATTAATAACCGAAAATCAACAGTTTTTGGAGTTCGGGTGATTTTTAAAAGATTTCTGAACTCAGTTCATATTTCGTCAATTTTTTCTACGTTGAGCAAATTTGATGATGATTTTGGTTTATTTTTATCAGAAAAGGATTTTATATGTACGAAAAAAGCAAAACTATGCTGTATAATAGGTTGAAAAATAATTAGTATGATTTGAAATGTGGTATATGAAAAAATGAAAAATGAATTTCTAGTATTTGTCTGCAACTTTCGAATTTCACAATTTAGTATGCCAAAATTATTTTAAAAACTTGTCAACTTGCTTCTTCATTCTATGAAAGATTTCGTTAGATTGCTTAACTAGTTTCGTTTCAGCAGATTTTTTATAAGCAGCCTCTTGAATTTCCGGTATATAAAATAGTGCATGGTTATCAAAAGAGAGTGTGAGTAAATTTCAGGCGGAAAATAACAACTGAAGACATCAGAAAGACGGCACGTGCTTGCTCATGGAATGATGGAACATAATTTATGAATACATTTTCTAATAAAATTTCGCGCTTAGTTGCAACAAGAAAATATTGAATTCGTTATTTTTCTCTATCTGCTTCTTACATCCCCTTTCGAATCATACTAATTCTTTTTCAACAGAACCAGAACTCAAATATCTCGGAAACTGTTGATTTTCGGTCATCAATAAAAATGGCTCAAACCACAGCAAATGATCAATACTAACACCTCCTCCAAGGTTCACGTCTGATTTGGAATCACTCTGTATACTTCGACTGATTATTTTGATTACTTGGTAATACCCAAATAATAAATAAAGATCTAAAAAAAATTGACTTTTTATTTTATTCACCACTCCTCAACTGTTTTTATGTATATGCAAATGAAATTGTAAAAAATACAGTAGATTTCAGTATGAAATATGAAGTTTCGGTTTCGGTTTTGGTTTCGGCCGAAACTGAGACCCTGGCCGAAAGTTCGGTTTCGGTTTCGGTTTCGGCTGGAAATCCAGTTTCGGTCGGACACTAAACTCAATGCATAATAGCGTAATCATGCTGACGTAGGGCCGGCCAATGAATTATGTATATTATATAAATGCATTAATATTATAACCTCAATACCGAGCTCAATACCCATAAACTTCTCCAACCATAAAAAATACAGAAGTCATCTGAAGATCAACAACATTGTTACACAAAATATGGAGATGATCATGTCAACCATTAGTGGAGGTTGGTGACATTTGTTCAGTTGTTTGTAAAATAGGAAACGATTTGAAGTAAAATCAAAGAGAATATTATATTATTTATTCATCAATCGCTGTAAGAACCTACAAGAGGATTTTAAATTTCCATAAACTCATACTCATATTAGCAGGAGTTTTCAACTTTAATAACTTCAATATTATAAAACAATTTGTAGCGATCACATCCTTTTTGGCACTATTGTTCTTCGGAACGGAGTGCTCGTCAATTTGCTCAAATGTCTGTAATTTTCAAATTTTTGGCTGAAAATGGTCCTAAACGTTTTGGTTCGGCCCACTAATCAAGAATCCGTGGTCAAAATCGATTCTGTCCCACCGTCCGGCCGGCCACAACCACGATAACTCTCGAATGGAATGAGCTAGACATTTGAAATTTTCAGAATAGGTTTGGGAGATAAATATCTGGGTTAAGTTCGTTACTGGGCAAAATGGGTGGTTTCGGAGTAAAGAAAAAAAAAATTTACATTGCAAATTTAAAATTCAATTTTTTTTAAGATGCAGTTTCATCATAATAATCCATTGCCATCATTCCCAACTCTAACAAACTAATACATTCGGAGATATGATTTTTCAAAATTTCAATAATAAATCGTACATTTTCTGTTTTCACATAATGCTGTAATTATTATATCTATAAATTATTTTTTGATCTGTGTACCTACATGTCATCTTATTTTCCTATAAGAGCCAAGTCCAATTTATTTCTGGTTCATTACTCATGATATAAAATACCCCTTCTGTTCTAGAAAACAAAGTATGATTGAATGCAAAATGACCAATGAAATAACATCAGCTATCATAGAATTATGAGGATGATTTGATATTATTCTTCTAATATAATTTGTGGATAATCCATATTATGATGGAAATATATACTTTGGTGAGTTAATCAAATTGGGTTCCGAATATCTCCAGTAAATACAAAACTGGAATATTGGCTAAGTTTCAATTGATATAATATAATTTTCAGAGTGGATTTGAGGAATGAATACCTCGGATAAGTTCGTTATTGGGTAGAATCGGTTTGGTGGTTTCGTATTAATAATTTTTGGCACTCTTGTTTTTTTTTAATGACACTGACCCAACTCTATTAAACCCAACCCATACTTTCGGAGATATGATTTGTCAAAGTTTGAACAAGAGCGCCAAAGGTCCTGTCCGCAGGGCTATCCCACTTTTTATCACAAATTGAATTTAAGATTATTAATGATCCAGCGCAGTAGGTTTGGGACATAAATAACTCTAACAAGCTAATTCTTTCGGAGATATCGTTTTTCAAAATTTCAATAAAAAATCGTAGATACTTCTATGTTTTCACAGAATGCTATAATTATTGTATGTATGAATTATTATATGATCTGTGTTCATACATGTCAACTTATTTTCCTATATAAGACATACCATGTCAGCTATCGTAGAATTATAAGAATTATAATATGATAATATACTTTCTCTATTTCAGTATCGTAATGAGTCCATTCCAGCACTAAAAACAGTGCTGGAATGAACTCATTCCAGCATTATTTCTAGTTATATTTTTCGTTTTGTGGTAGTCAGCACTGACATTTGTTGCTATCAAATTTCAACACGCGTCAATTATCAATATAATATAATCTGGATATAGTGAAATATTTGTCGAGGGAAAAGATTTATTTTGATTGAAAAATAAGTTACTAAAGATTTCCTTCTTGCTAATTTTGAATAATTCATGCTATTAGCAAACATGCCCTACGTATGATTCGAATTCAAATTCCGTAATCTGTCAACTTTGGTAACAGTCACACCAACTGCCAAGATACAATACAAAAGTCACTTTGATGTATAATCCGGATTTTTCATTAAATTTCAACAGTATTTTACAAAACTAGCCTGAAATAGAGAAAATATCGTCTAATACTCGTTGCAGAAGGCAATTCCAACACTCATGCATTCAAAAACTCGCTCCTTCGTCGCTCGTTTTCAAATTTCGCATTCGTGTTTGAATAGGAGCCTATTCTGCAACTTGTATTAGAATATACTATTTTGGGTGATATTTTAATGCCCATGGTTAATCCATATGATGATGGGAATGGTAATGGTAAGTGTATAATATTGAGTTCAGAATATCTCAAATAAAAACAAAACTGGAATATTGTCTAAGTTTCCATTGATATAATAAATTTTCAGAGTGGATTTGGGGAGGATTGAATATCTCGTTCATCATAGATTTGAGGAATGAATATCTCGAATAAGTTCATTGTTAGGTAGAATTGGTCTGTTGGTTTTGGATTAATAATTTTTGGCACTCTTGTTGAATTTAAATTCTTTCATGATGTTTGAATTTTATTTCTGTTATGATGGAATTCTATCATAAGAATCCATTGATATAATTTCCAACTCTTACCAATACTTTCGGAGATATGATTTTTCAAAGTTTCAACAAGAGCGCCAAAGCTCCTTTCCACAAGGTTTTTCCACTTTCAATTTCTCTATCAATAAAGTCTTTTCTATTATTATATGACGCATCGCTGACAAATAACCATAGATGGATGTAATTTGTCAAATTGGATCGAAAAAAAATGGGTTCAAGCCCTGTGGACAGGAGCTTTCTGGCGCTCTAGTTCAAACAGACAAATTATATCTCCGAAAGTATTGGTTTCTCAGAGTTGGGAATTATATCAATGTATTCATATAATAGAACTGCATCCTAAAGGAAATTCAATTCAAATAATAGTTTATTTATCAAGATTAAATGAGCAATCATGATAATGAGAAAAGCACCATGGAAGAAATCAAATTAAATCTGGCCAATTTTGCCCAATAACGAACTTAACCGAGATATTCATCTCCCTAAACTACTCTGAAAATTTCAACTACCTACCTCATTCCGTTCGAGAGTTATATCTATGTCTATGGATGAAAAGCAGTCTCACTACTCTCAGATCTCTTACTTCATGTTCAGTTCCGAAATGTAAGAATTTTCTGAGAAAAACTAATTTGGGAGCAAACAACTGAGATTTTTCTCACTTCGCTTACAATTCTTCGACTGATTAGATAATGTCTCAGGAACATCATTTGACATTATGACAATTCATATTCATACATAGAATAATATCATTCTGTGACAACGTTGAAATACGATTTATTATTGAAATTTTGAAAAATCATATCTCCGAAAGTATTAGCTTGTTAGAGTTGAAAATGATATGAATTCCGACCACGGATTCTTGATCAGTGAGTCGAACCAAATCGTTTAAGACCATTTTCATCGAAATATTCCAAAATTACAGACATTTGGGCAAATTGATAAGCACTCAGTTCCGAGGAACTAGAGCGCCAATAGAGAGGTAACAGTTCTCTGGAAATCTTATAATTTAATGGATTTGTATAAATGTCATTAAGTTTGTACCCTCATTATTTATGCTCTGTTACAAACAAGTGAAATTCATTCAATACTTAATGAATTTATTTCAGTGCAAAACAATTTTTTTTTACCGTAAATTTGTCATGAGACATTTTCATTTCAAAATAAATCGACAGAACCAACCAATTCTTCTTTCTCTGTCCGCCACATACCGAAGACAAAATGATCGAAATTATAACAGAAGGAAAATCATGGGCCCAAAGATGAATGGATCAGACACTCCGTGTGAAAAGAATTCCAATTATTCGGAATTGAAGAAATATAGGATGAGAGCGGGAAGCAGGAGGAGAGGGGAGGCGCAGAGCGGCCGCATAAATTTATGTTTCACTTTATTAGTTTTTATTGGCGATTTTCGACGTACGTATATGCAAATAAAAAGATTGAGAAGCGACGTCTGGGGATCACGACCTATTGTATCGAAATGAGGAAAATAAATTGAAATAGGTACGACAGTGGCGGGTTTCTGTGGAAGGCGAAAAGCCATATCGAAAATCAGCGAAGATATTATTATTATTATTATTATTATTATTATTATTATATGCTTTCTATATTTTCAATTATTGGTTCGGATTTGGATCAATTTGGCCAAATGTCTGTAATTTCGAATATTTGGCTGAAAATGGTCTGAAACGATGAAGAATCTGAGGTCAAACTTAATTCTGTCCGACCCTAAGCTAATCGTGCTTAGGGAACGCAATAAGTTCGGTAGTTTGTTGAAAACTAAGGATCGTATGAATAGTAAATTAAAAAAAATTTAAAAAAATTCGGTACCTCAGAAACTATCCGACGGATATTGTTGAAATTTTCTAGATTTAATCTCGATCGGATTTATATCGTTGGAGTTATTGGCAAAATATATGGTATATTGGACGTATTATAACGATTTCAGTGTACTGGTACACTTTTTACGCTCAAATAACAAAGTTTTTGATTGTTGACGCAAAGTCGAACGAATTTCATGAGGCAGTTTGAATTGCTATAAGTCATGTCTGTGGTCATGCCATTTTTGGCGCTCTTGTCCTCGGAACAGAGTGCTTATCAATTTGCCCAAATGTCTGTAATTTTCGAATTTTTGGCTGAAAATGGTCTTAAACGATTTGGTTCGACTCCCTGATCAAGAATATGTGGTCGAAATCGATTCTGTCCAGCCGTGAACACGATAACTCTCGAACGGAATGAGCTAGACAGTTGAAATTTTCAGAATAGGAATGATGATGTCACTTTTAACTCTTACAAGCTAACACTTTCGGAGGTATGATTTTTCAAAATTTCAATAATAAATTGTAATTCTGTGTTTTCACAGAATGCGATAATTATTCTATCTATGAATTATTATAATATGATCTGTGTTGATACATGTCGTGAGACATGATATGTCAAATTTTGATATTTAATGCCCATGGTTAATCCATATGATGATAGGAATGGTAATGGTAAGTTAATAATATTGAGTTCAGAATATCTCCAGTAAAAACAAAACTGAAATATTGGCTAAAGTTTCAATTGATATAATATAATTTTCAGAATGGATTTGGGGAAAAAATATTTCGTTCATCATAGAATTGAGGAACGAATATCTCGGATGAGTTCGTTGTTGGGTAGAATCTGTCTATTGGTTTTGGATTGATATTTTTTGCCACACTTGTTGAATTTAAATTCTTTTATAATGTTTGAATTTAATTTCTGCTATTATGAAGTCATATCATAAGAATCCATTGATATAATTCCCAACTCTTACCAATACTTTCGGAGATATAATTTGTCTGTTTGAGCAAGAGCGCCAAAATGCTCCTGTCCACAGGGCTTGAACCAGTTTTTGTAAGAGGAAAGAGCAACTTGTTCAAAAGATGATTTTAAATCGATATTAAATACTTATTGTGGGTCAAGACGAGTTAAACATTATACGTATATAGACTTATTTTCAGAAATTGGGATCAATATATTAAATTATTAAATGGTTTCTTTTTGGGTTTTCTCTCCCAAACTCTGAAAGATATCTATAAAATAAGAAAATTATTATTTGGTAAATTGCTCCTGCGTTAGAAACACAAGATATTTTTCAGAACCAATCTATCGAACAATGTTGCCTAACAAACATTAACGAAACAACGATAAAACAAATATTTTGTAACGTTTCGAAGTCTATATCAGACCCCATCGTCAGACACTAAACGATAATCTTCAGAATTATGTTTTGTTGATAGCTTTTCTGAAATTCGAAAATTGTCACATTCAATGATTACTCAATATATTAAGTGTATGATTGAAAGTTAATTAATATTTGTATTTAGATATAATTTAGGTTAGGTACCGAAGATTCGAGGATTTGCCGAATTCGGAAATATTCTATAAAATATAAAAGAACAAACCATGAAAAAGAGTAAGTAACATTTAATCTAATTTATATTTTTTACCGATTCAATACGAAAAAATCATTCTAAAAATTCTCAAATGTCTGTTTCGGAGGAGGTTGAAAATTAGTTATTTAGATGCATTTATATCGATATTCCCAACCATTTGTTGGCGAGTTTGTTGGTCAATGAGAATCAAATATGGTACCCATATTGGACGTATTTCAATGAATTGAAACAGATATGCTCAAGTGTTTTTTTTTTTCTCTACTGAATGGAAGTTTTATTTGTAAATTTGATTTGAAATCGATATCTAAATGCAAAACTGGCTCATTATGCGTAAAATAGGATATAGTGGGCATATTCTAATGAATTGGAAACAATATTTTCGGAAATGTTCCAAGGTTGAATTAAAAAATAACCTGTACTGTTCATAGAATATTCATAGAATTTTCTTGACTTTTTTGACTTATACTACAGTTTCGTTCCGAAGTATAGATTTTTCGTGTTCATCCACCCTAACATTTAGGGAACGTTCTGTATGACCTATGTAGAATACAGGGCGGCATTCATTACAATGTAATTTGTAAATACCGCTTTTTTCCCGAATGTCATGACATGTCATAATATTGGTTGATATAGTCTAGCCAACAAGTGCTTTTTAGGTTAAAATTTTGCGTATTCTCCGAAAATTATGAAGTGCCATTTGATTCGGAATGGCATGTAGATAGTTTTTGAGAAAATGCTAAGGTTACTCGCAAAAATTGCAATAGTTATAAACAATTAAGTGGGGTTTAGTTTTTCGCCTATATCTCGAAAAAAGTCCTAATTCCCGGAACTTTGGGACCAATTATATAATTATTCCAGAGGGCATATAATTTAAAATTATTAAATATGAAAATAAAACATTTTAAAAATTCAGGCGCCTGCAGGATATATCAGTGAACAATAATCTGATTATCACGATTTTTCAATTAGGTATCCATTAGTTAATTAACAATTCTTTGTAGCATGAACATTAACATTGTAAGGTGCGATAATTGTTAAACTATTGATCTGAGAATTTTTTCGTTTCGTGGAGCTTTTTTTCAAAGGTCTTAGAATAGATTCCCGTTGGAAAAATAAAAAAATTGTTAATTTTCGTTTTGTTATTACCAATTTACTTCAGAGAAAAATTATAAAGCTTCATTAAACATTGAATATATCTTTTTTTATATAATATTACTATTGATCCGTTATCTTATGATCAAAAGGTGCTTAAAAATGATTTTTAATAATTTTTATCTCCTATTGTTTAAAAAATTGTGACATGAGATAATTTAAAAATTTTTTTCGATAACATAATCCTTAATGATAATTATTATTAAAAAAAAAACCGTTAGTCAAAAAAAGAATTTTAATGCTTAATAACGCATTAAGTAACATTGTTTTACCACTTGTTACGAAAATTAAGGAATCATTTTTTTTTTAATTATTATTTATCTTGGTCTTTGCTATTAAAAAAAATCGATTATCGATATAAAGGATATTCGCTTACTGAAGCGTCAAAATGAAATGTCATAAGTGAAATGAATTTATAAGCATATAAAATTATTATTATAACAGGTCTCGTGGCAGCTGCAGGAGCTTCCTGGTAGGATGATGAGAAATCCATGAATCTTTCCGGCTGTGTAAGTCCTGGAGTATTTCTCCAAAGAGCTATTCTGATATTTAGCTCCCTTTTTTCGATCGCTTTCCTGTAGTGGCTCTGTAGTAGCTCACAGAAGGGTTCTGGTCCAGCAGGTGTTATCCTTGAGGCCGTTTTCGCAAGTTCATCGGCCATCTCATTTCCTTCAATACCACAGTGTCCTGACACCCATAGAATAGTGATCTTATTGCCTATTGGTAAGTAGTGAACCTTGGATAGGTGATTCCAGGTCTCTCAGTATCCGTTATAATATAGATGTGCTCCCTCTTGAGGTTCCTTTCTGACACACTTGAGCACAAATGTAGACTTCTAGTGTCTCTGCATGTAAGCTACAGGGGTGTGTGTCCCAGGGACACACAGGCAACCTCATCTGATTTTGATCCATCCGTATACCAAATGGATGACCAATCGATTAACACCGCGCTCAGGCATAAAACATAGAATAACTCCTTTTGAGATCGGTACCTACTAGTTTAAGAAGATATTTTTATAAAATCAAATACCTAAATCGTTATTGGCTTAATCATTTCAAGGATCATTTAAAATATTCAATTTATGCTGAACAAAACAATACTATTGAAGAATTGCAAGATAGAATTACAAAAACGGAACATAATATTCGGTATGCTGTTGTACTCTTAGATTCTTTTGAACTCTGAGCACTACATATGCATCTAACAATATAGCATAATATGTTGATTTTGCACACGCTTAAGATTGTCATTCATGGATCAACGCAGACGGGGGTATTTTGAAGATTATTTTGTAATTAATTTCTAATTTAGGTATTTATTCTTCTATTGTTAAAATATTGCCTGAAACTTGAAAAACGATTATTGATGTTTCAGTTCTGTTTTCTTTATTTTGCTGAATATCTTCCAAACGAGGTCTGATCTCGTAAAAATATTTTTGCGCGTATGTTCTGGGGAACATCGCGTTATCATTTTGCCCAAATGTCTGTAACTTTCGAATTTTTTGACGAAAATGGTCTCAAACGATTTAGTTCGACTCCCCAATGTGGAATTCGAGGTCAAATTTGATTCTGTACGTCCGGCCGGCCGTCCAGCCGTTGCCACGATAACTTGAGAACGAAAAGAGCTAGCGACTTGAAATTTTCAGGGTGGGTGGCGTATCCCAATACAACGGACAAGTTCGTTGATGGGCATAATCGGCTCAGTGGTTTCCGAGTAATTATTTTGTTATCAACCAATATGAATCCGTTCGAATTGAAACTTGGTGAGTAGTTGTAGAATATGAACTTAAGCACGTTTGTGAAATTTGGTGCGAATCATATGGCTAGAAAATTATCAAAAATTAATAAGAAATATTTTTGTTGTCACGATAACTTGAGAACGGAAAAAGATTGCGGCTTGAAGTTTTCAGGTCAGGATGTGCATCAGAATGTGACATTTCAGTTTGTTTATGAGCATAATCGGCCAAACGGTTTTAGAGTTATAGCCATCTGAAATTTGGTTGTTTTTTGTTCCTCATTAACTCGAAAAATACTAAATCGATTTAATTCAAACATGGTTGTTAGTTGTAGAATGTCAACGCGAAAATTCTTGCAAAATTTCGTGAGCATAGTATTTGTAGAAAATTTTTAAAAAATCATTGAAAATTGAAAAAAAAATTCCATATATCAGTAACTATTCGTTTTAAATTGCTGAAATTCTGCAAGAGCCTTCATAACCTAACTCTACTGCCAAGTTTCTAGTTTTAACACGATCAGTTAAAATTGTTGGAGATTCGAGCATTCTAGTGTGAGTTCAGTAGATGGGTGACCGTTGCCTCGATAACTTTCGAACGAAAGGGACTTGCAATTTTCAGGATAGATTGCGTATCCGAAAGGAAGAGTTGAGTTCGTTTTTGGGCATAATCGGTCTAACGGATTCCGAGTTATACCCACCTGGAATATTATTTCCTTGATAACTCAAAAAATAAATATTCGATCGAATTGAAGCTTGGTAACTAGTAGTAGAAAATCAACATAAAGACGTGTTTAAAATTTTTTAAGAACCCTATCCCTAGAAAATTTGAAAAAAATGACAAAAAAAAAATTTTAAGAACCGTACCCCTACAAAATATCAAAAAAATCACGAAAAAAAAAAATTAGTTCAAGCACTGACGTGAAGTCAGAAGCTTTTGCGCGTATGTTCTATTGTCCATTCTTCTGTATTGGACACCCTTAATCGAATTTGCCATGGTAAATTCGATTAAAGGTGTCCAATACAGAAGAATGGACAATAGAACATACGCGCAAAAGCTTCTGACTTCACGTCAGTGCTTGAACCAATTTCTAGTTTTTTAATGCTAATAATTCAATTTTACAGATGATATTTCATTTTGGCAGTCCAGTTAGCGAACACTCTTAAGCCAAGTGTTCTTTGAAATTTATCAGAATATTTCACCAAGTGATCAACGAAAACTAAATATCTACGTTGCAGGCATATTTAATTTTAACAAATCTGATAAAAGAATATTCGATTTTTATTCAACCTTTTAACTATGTATTTATTTTCCTTTTTATAATTTTTTTTGAAATTTTCCATTCTATGTTATTTGAATTAATATATAAATTTTCCAAAATAAGATTATCATCCCCTAGAATTTTTTTTTCGCTTCAAGCAAAATGAGTATAACGCCGTCCTGGATCGGAAGTATGGCAGTGCGAGTGGGTCTCGACCGTAGCTTTCCATCATGAAAATTAATGTTCCCCGAAGTATAATTTGCTGAGATGAGTGGGCCTGGCTGTATCCAGCGCCGCTCAGATCGTCATGCCGCTTCGCTGACTATAATATGCCCCTTAATTGTCTCTTCCGGAGAATGAGAAATTCGTTTCCAACTTATAATTGAATGCGTCGCGGCGCCTTATATATTTCGCGTCTCGGGCATCACGGACATGCAAAATCTAGGAGAAAACCGTGCTTGAGTTATGGCAGAAATTTCGGCAATGTTGAAGATCGCGGCTTAGATATTTGCTTAGGGAAAAACGGGTGAACTATTGGAATTGCTTGGAGATTGAGGCGACTGTAATATGAAGAATTCCCTTCAGAGTATGTCTCAACTTGGAACATTTTCAGGAATCGAAATCAAGGAAGAATTGTTATCTACTCAAATTTTGTATTTGCACGAATAATACAAAAACATTATTTATGATTATATGATTTGATATAGAAGTGTCAGTTGGTTTCGGAGATTTTTGAATAGGAATTCAAGAATATCAGAGTTAGATTGTATTTCCAGAATCATCAGAAGAGTATAAGAGATCAATTTGAATATAATTTGAAAGAAAATGAGTGAATCATTGTTATTATCATAACAAAATTGGCGCCCAACATGGGGCGAAAATGGAATCAGATATGGTATTTTTTTCAAAAATTGATGAGAAAATTGGAAGATATTTCAGAGAGAATGTGTCAAGAAATCAATCATGAAATGAAGGGAACTAGAGAAGGAATTGAAACAATAGAAATAAGACTGGTGATAATTAAAGATGAAGAGATACTTGCACTAAATAATACATTTGCAGATTATGATAATTTAATACAAAAAATGAAGAAAAAATTGAATAACACTTCGAAGAGTATACCAATAATATAAACAATACTAATATTAATTTGAAAGAAGAACAAAAAGAAAGATTAAATATAATGTTAAACATTGATGATAATGCATCTACAGAAATAATGAATATTGAAGAAGAAAAGAATGATTTAAAACAAATATACAACATGTGTTCAATAGAAATGTTATTATCTATAAAATGAAAAGGAAGAATGACATTAAAAAATTATTAAAGAATTATCAAGGTTTCGTTAAAGAAAGTATCAAAATTGAGGAAAGGTATGGTCATCACACAGAAGGGAAAGGTTTAGAAATTATTGAATCCACATCATCTTTATCACCCTATTATCATAGAAATGAAATTGAAGCTAAAAGATATAAGTGGAGAGAGAATAATTAAACTAAAATTAAGAAGAAAATATACGAAGGAGAAATGTTAAATTCAAACCAAAAGATTCAGTTTTAACGAAAAAGGAAAAAGTAGAAGTGGAAAAAGAAGCAAAATATATGCCAGAGTTTTGAAAAACATAATAAAGTATTCATAATTCAACAAATATGTTACAAATTAAATTGAGAAAGAAAATAAGTGAATTATTGTTATTATTATAACAATACATATAATTGAACAGGATATTTAACGATTTTTTAACGGGTAATACCGCACTGTCCTGATTTCTATATATATGTATAGTGATTTTGATTTTATATGTATTTTGAAATTATCTATAGAATAAGATTCTCGCAAGCGATCAGACGGATAGTTTCAGATACACAGAATTTTCATTTATAATTGTTTTTTAAATTATAAATACGATTCTCAAGAAATTTTGCATAACTCTGCGTGTCAGTATTTGTCAACTAACTATCGAGATAATTCGATTATTTATTTAATAGATATAAAATAAATTCTTATTTAATAGATATTTTTCAGACTTTCGGAGAGAAACCCCAGAAAGAAACCATTTAATAATAATATAATCGACAAAACATTGCATGCTTCCGTTTAAAAAAGCGTAGTTGACCTTGACGTAGCTTCAGCGGCTCCTCCGATAAAAAAAATAGGGTGATCTGGTATCTTCTAAAACACTGAAACATTTTTGGAGATTATCAATAGTTTGAATGCTATTACTCCGTAACATATTATCCGCCGTATTCACAAAGCATTCAATCTCCGTTAAGTCCTAACTGAGGTTCTCAGTTAAGGATAAATTGGGGATAATAAGGGACAATAAGGGGTAAAGGTGGTATAACAGGCCTGTTTCACCACCGTTAAATATGTTAACTGAGGTTGCGATTCATATTTATCCTCAACTGAGGACCTCAGTTAGGACTTAACGGAGATTCAAACACTTAACAATGCTTTATGAATACGGCAGTCTGTGTCTCAACCTGTTGATTGGAATTATTCCCTTTGAATTGCGAATTCAATGTAAATATCCATTACTTTCGATGGCATTTGAAATACCGAGGTTACTTCACTTCATTTTCCATCCCCCTGATCGAGGTGCAGATCACACACGCCATTTAACCCTCTTCTTGCGTCATGATACCAAAACAGACCGAAAAATAACCAGCTATTGTTGATTACTGCAATTTATCAAGAGTGCCATATGGAATACGAATTTTGAAGGGATTCGTGACACTTAGTTTTACGAAGTGAATGAAAATTGCATTTCCAGTAGAATATTCCATTTGTTAATGGTATTTTGAATCCTTTCCCGCAGTCATTTAACATTTTTGCGCGTATGTTCTGGGGAACATCGCGTTATCATTTTGCCCAAATGTCTGTAACTTTCGATTTTTTTTACGAAAATGGTCTCAAACGATTTGGTTCGACTCCCCAATGAAGAATTCGAGGTCAAATTTGATTCTGTCCGGCCGGCCGTCCGGCCGTTGCTACGATAACTTGAGAACAGAAAGAGCTAGCGACTTGAAATTTTCAGGGTAGGTGGCGCATCTCAATACGACGGACAAGTTCGTTAATGGGCATAATCGGCCCAGTGGTTTCCGAGTAATACTTTTGTTTTCAACCAATATAGATCTGATCGAATTGAAACTTGGTGAATAGTTGTAGAATATAAACCTAAGCACGTTCGTGAAATTTTGTGAGAATCGTATCGCTAGAAAATTATTAAATAATATTTAAAAATATTTTTGTTGTCACGATAACCTGAGAACGGAAAGAGGTAGCGGCTTGAAAATTTCAGGTTAGGTTGTGCATCTGAATGCGACATTTGAGTTTGTTTATGAGCATAATCGGTCAAACGGTTTCAGAGTTATAGCCATCTGAAATTTTCTGAAATTTGGTGGTTTTTTGTTCCTCATTAACTCGAAAAATACTGAACCGATTGAATTCAAACATGGTAGTTAGTTGTAGAATGCCAACGCAAAAATTCTTGCAAAATTTTGCGAGGATAGTATTTGTAAAAAATTTTAAAAAAATCATTGAAAATAAAGAAAAAATTCTATATATCAGTAACTATTCGTTTGAAATTACTGAAATTTTGCAAGAGCGTTCATAACCTAACTCTACTGCCAAGTTTCAAGATTTAATACGATCGGTTAAATATTGTTGGAGATTCGAGCATTCTTGTGTTCAGTAGATGGGTGACCGTTGCCTCGATAACTTTCGAACGAAAGGAGATAGGGACTTGCAATTTTCAGGGTAGGTTGCGTATCCGAAAGGGAGAGTTGAGTTCGTTTTTGGGCATAATCGGTCTAATCGGAATATTATTTCCTTGATAACTCAAAAAATAAATATTCGATTGAATTGAAGCTTGGTAACTAGTAGTAGAAAATCAACATAAAGATGTGTTTAAAATTTTGTAGCTACCGTACCCCTAGAAAATTTGAAAAAGATGACGAAAAAAAAAATTTTAAGAACCGCACCCCTAGACAATTTAAAATAAATCACGACAAAAAAAATTGGTTCAAGCACTGACGTGAAGTCAGAAGCTTTTGCGCGTATGTTCTATTGTCTATTCTTCTGTATTGGACACCCTTAATAGAATTTACCATGGTAAATTATGTTGTCCATTCTCCTGTATTGGACACTTAATTCGAATTTACCATGGTAAATTCGAATTAAGAGTGTCCAATACAGGAGAATGGACAACATAATTTACCATGGTAAATTCCATTAATGGTGTCCAATACAGAAGAATGGACAATAGAACATATGTGCAAAAGCTTCTGACTTCACGTCAGTGCTTGAACCATTTTATTTTTCTTTCATAATATATAACCATTTAATATAAACACCACCAACATTATATTGGCGCTCATTACTAGGACGTTCCAACTCATGTATGCTCAACCCCAGTCTCGATTTTATTATAATCTCGGTAAAAACTGCATGTAAGAGATGAAACACAACATACATTCCTTTAAAAGATGCTGAAAAGTCGCGGAAAAACTGTCCAGCGACGCAAAGATGTATGCCAAATGTGAACCACAGCCATCTTTATACAATATATATACGGAAAATAATTAAAAGGCAACATGGTAGAGACACAAGTTTTACATTAATACATCTGGATGGAAGAAATTATTCATTTTTATATATTCAATTTTGTAGAGTCATATTAAGATTCTTCAGTTCAAAACAATAAGGACCTTCATTTGAAGAATTATGTAAAACATAGGAATAACAATATTGCTGTCGATCAAATGGAAATGGAACGAAATCATTGGGGGGATACGAGAAAAAAAAATTGGTTCAAGCCTTGTGGACAGGAGCTTTGGCGCTCTTGTTCAAACTTTGACAAATCATATCTTCGAAAGTATTGGTAAGAGTTAGGAATTACATCAATGGATTCTTATGATAGAACTTCATAATAGCAGAAATTAAATTCAAATATCATAAAAGAATTTAAATTCCACCAGAGTGCCAAACATTATTAATCCAAAACCAATAGACCAATTCTACCCAACAACGAACTCATCCGAGATATTCGTTCCTCAATTCTATGATGAACGATATATTTTTTTCCTCAAATCCACTCTGAAAATGAAATTATATCAATTGAAACTTTAGCCAATATTTCAGTTTTGTTTTTACTGGAGAAATTCTGAACTCAATATTATTAACTTACCATTACCATTCCCATCATCATATGGATTAACCAGGGGCATTAAATATCAATTTTTTTTTGGAAAAAAAGTTGATATGTATCAACACAGATCATATTATAATAATTCATTGATAGAATAATTATCGCATTCTGCGAAAACACAGAAGTGCGATTTATTTTTGAAATTTCGAAAAATCATATCTCCGAAAGTATTAACTCGTTAGAGTTAAAAATGACATCAATGGATTCCTATGGTGAAACTACATCCTGGGAAAACTTATTTTGAAATTTGTAATGTTAAAAAAAAAATTTTTTTGTTACTGCGAAACCATCTGACCGATTTCGTCCAATAACGAACTTAGCCGAGATATTTTTCTCCCAAACCTATTCCGAAAATTTCAACTGTCATTCCGTTCGAGAGTTATCGTGTTAACGGCCGGCCGGACGGCCGGACAGAATCGATCACGTATTCTTGATCAGTGAGTCAAACCAAATCGTTTAAGACCATTTTTAGTCTAACATTCCAAAATTACAGACATTTAGACAAATTGATAAGCACTCTGTTCCGAGGAACAAGAGCGCCAAAAATTAGATAAGTACTAGATTAGCCTACCTAGTTTTATGAATGTTATGTTCGAGAAAATGCAGTGTGTGGATAAAGTAAGGACAAAATTCATAAATGCGTTATTGGATGTTATCAAGCAAAATGCTTGGAATGCAGTAACCAAGATAATGAACTTATTCGACTTGGCTTTTCCACACTATATACAGTGCGCGTCAAAATTATGGAACAAATTTATTTTCTCAGAAGAAAAATATTTGGCAACAAAATCCTGAAACAGGTCAATTTTTGTTTCACTTTTACCAAATTTTATTGCATTTTTGAAGGATTTTGTTGCACCCTGTTCCATCCCCATCAGCCCTCTAAATTTTTTGAATAGGGAAAGTAGGTCATATGGTACTTTTTTGGCAAGGCCTTTGTATCTTCTTTACAAGCGTGCAGAAATTTTCAAGAAAAAATAATTCTTTTTTGAAAAATAGTTAGTTCAAAGAGGTTTTCAGTATGTGCACTTTGTCATGGCTCATTTACTTTGAGACAATGGTACCTGATGATGATATGTCACCGAATTAAAGTCGATCATTACAGTTTTGTTCATGCACAACTTTCAACCCCCTCACGTGAAAAATTAGAATGTATTTTCTGCACGCCTGTAAAGAAGATACAAAGACCTTGCCAAAAAAGTACCACATGACCCACTTTCCCTATTCAAAAATATCAGAAGGTTGATGGGGATGGCACAGGGTGCAACAAAAATCCTTCAAAAATGCATAAAAATTTGGTAAAAGTGAAAAAAAAATTTACCCATTTCTGGAATTTAATGGCCAAATATCTTTCTTCTGAGAAAATGAATTTGTTCCATAATTTTCACGCGCACTGTATAAAATTCTAAAGCACATACTCGTTTGTATATCACTGAACTCCCCCTAAACGACATGACCGATTCTGATGAAATTTTGTGTTTATACGTTGAAGTGGGTCCTTGGATGGGTTATATTCACGATTGGACCCGACAGGTGTCGCTGCAATCGGGTTATGTGACATTTTTGTCTCATTCTTCGATGAAAATAGTATTTTCTTGGGTGCTATCATTTTGCCGAAATGTCTGTAAGGTTCGAATTTTATGACGAAAATGGTCGCAAACGATGCGGTTTGACTCACTGATGATGAATCCAACGTCAAATTCGAGTCAATCCTGCCGTTGCCACGATAACTTCTGAACGGAAAGAGGTAGTGACTTGAAGTTATCAAGGAAGGTTGCGCATCCGAATGGGACAGTTCAGCTCGTTAATGGGCTTAATCGGCCAAACGGTTTCGTAGCTGAAATTTTGTTTTTCCAATAACTCAAACAATACAGATCCGAACAAATTTAAACTTGGTACATTCGGAAATGTAATAAAATACTGGATAGGTATTCCTTTTGAAGTAAGCGATGTGTTATCCTTTTCCAGTATAAACGGAAGTTTTAAATATCGTGAGAACGAAGGTTCACTTGTCTTATGTCTTTATACAAAATTTCAAATACAATCAACATATCTCTACGTCAACTTCCAATGGGCACTTCCAGTAGGACACCCTGATAGTTTATCGACAATCCGAATATCGCTACATAATTAGATGAACCCGCTAATAACAGGTAAGCTAACACCAACGTTCGAGCAGGACTACGTCTGCCAGGATGGCATATAAAAAGTTTCCTTCGAGCCGGATTTGAACCAGCGACCTATGGATGCCTACTTGTATCAATCCTCTACAGTCCACCGCTCTACCAACTGAGCTATCGAAGGTTGTTGAAGAATAGAATGTTTTTCTTTATCAGAAACGGTTATAACTAGGTCGATATCATGAGAACGTCCAACTTTCACCCAGACTGCAGATTTGCAGAATAAACATTGAACGATATACCTCCCACCTTCTCGGACTCCACACACCGATTTTGTGATCTGAGGCATCAGATATCCAACATATCCAGAACACATTACAAAGAAATTTTGTAATCAATACGAACGTCAGTTTACATTTTTGCGCTTCAGTTCACATTTTGTTCTGGGGAACATCGCGTTATCATTTTGCCAAATGTCTGTAATTTTCGAATTTTTTTCCGAAAATGGCCGAAAAAGTGGATATCAAATTTGAATCTGTCCGGCCGTCCGTTGCCATGATAACTTGAGCACGGAAAGAGATAGCGACTTGAAACTTTCAGGGTAGGTGGCAAATCCTAATACGACGCACAAGTTCGTTAATGGCATAATCGGCCAAATGGTTTCAGAGAAATAACTTTGTTGTCAACCAATACAAGTCTGACCGAATTAAAACTTGGTGGGTAGTTGTATAATACAAACCTTAGGACGTTTGTGAAATTTTGTGAAAATCGTATCACTAGAAAATTTTTAAAAAAATATTGAAAATATCATGTATGTCACGATAGCCTGAGAACGGAAAGAGATAGCGACTTGAAATTCTCGGGTAAGGTTGTGCATCTGAATGGAACATTTGAGTTTGTTTATAGGCATAATCGGCACAACGGCCGATGGATTTATACCCATCTGAAATTTGGTTGTTATTTCCTCAATACCTCGAAAAATACATCACCGATCCAATTCAAACATGGTTATCAGCTGTAGAAAACTCACGCAAAAATTCTTGCGAAATTTCGTCACTAGAAAATTTTTAAAAAATCATTGAAAAAATGTTATACAGGGTGAGCCTTTGACCACTGCATTAATTTTAACCAAAGATTCCTCTCATCAAATGAAACACTTTTTTCATTTAACATTTTTCCAAATTCAGCTCAGGTAAAAAGATACAGGCTGTTGAAATTATGAAAAAAAATCAGTTTTTATTTTGTAGCTTTGACATCCTTTTTTCGAATAAAATGAATGTTGGCGTAAAGTTTCCTATAACTATGATACATATTTTCCAAATATTAGTTATTTTCTACTTCTACTGGTTTTCTAGCTATGGACTCGTGGATTCATAAAACTAAACGAAATTAGCATAAAGAAAGCATATAAAGTTTTTCTTGAGTCATTTCCAGCATATTCCATCGTTTTAGAACATTATATTATTCTTCATCATTTCTCCTTAAATGCACCGTTTTCGAGATATTCTTCATTGAATGTTTCAAAATGGAAAACTCCAGAAATTTCACTACTTTTATGGATCCGTCCCTGAGCGTTGGAATCCCGAATCAAGCTGTAAACCACGTTACCATGCCTTATTCTCGTCTGCCAACAATGTCATAGATAATTTATATGCGGGAGTGTATTAGCACATTGTGAAATCTTTAAACGCATGTAACTTTTTACCTGAGCCGAATCTGGAAACATGGTAAATGAAAAAAGTGTTTCATTTGATGAGAGGAATCTTTGGTTAAAATTAATGCAGTGGTCAAAGACTCACCCTGTATATCAGAAAGTATTCGTCCGACATCGCTGAAATTGAGCCTTCAAAACCTAACTCTACTACCAAGTTCCAAGTTTGAACACGATCGGATCTATATTCTTGGAGAACCGAGAAGCCTTGTGTGAGTTCAGTAGCTGGATGGGTGACCGTTGCCGCGATAACTTTCGAACGAAAAGAGATAAGAACTTTCAATTTTCAGGGTAGGTTGCACATCTCAATGGGAGACTAAGGTTCATTTTTGGGCATAATCGGTCCATCGGTTTCGGAGTTATACCCTCCTCGAATATGATTTCCTAAATTACTCAAAAAATATAGACTCAATCGAATTGAACCTTGGTAATTAGTTGTAGATTATCGACATAAAGTCGTGTGTAAAATTTTGTGTGAAACGTACCTTCAAAAATTTTTTTTAAAAATTACGCAAAAAAAAAATGGTTTAAGCTCTGACGTGAAGTCAGGAGCTCTTGCGCGTATGTTCTAATGTCAATTCTTCTGTATTAGACACTCGTAATCGAAATTACCCTGGTATATTACATTGTCCATTCTCCTGTATTGGACACTCTTAATTTGAATTTACAGGAGAATGGACAATATAATAGTACACAAAAAAATATGATATAAAAGGCTCACCCTGTTTTTGACACTCTTGTTTCTCGGAACAGAGTGCTTATCAATATTTCCAAATGTCTGTAATTTTCGAATTTTTTAATGAAAATGGTCTTGAACGATTTGGTTAACAGGATAACTCTCGAACGGAATGCAAGACAGTTGAAATTTTCAGATAGGTTTAGGAAATAAATATCTTCGTTAAGTTCGTTATTGAGCAAAATCGGCATGATGGTTACGAAGTAACGAAAAAAAATTTTTTTTTTGACATTACAAATTTCAAATTCAACTTTCTTCAAGATGCAGTTTCACCATAAGAATCCACTGATATCATTTTCAATTCTAAGAAGCTAATAATTTCGGAGATATGATTGTACAAAATTGAATAATAATACAATAATAAATCGCAAGGGCGTAGCCAGGGGGGGGGGGGTTTGGGAGTTCAAACCCCCCCCCCCCCGAAATGTTATTTATTCTCTTAAAAAAAAATTGTTTGCTGCAGAAAGTGACCCTTACACCCCCAAACCCCCCCCCCCCCCACCCGAAATGAATTCCTATTTCAAAACCCCCCCCGAAATTAGTTCCTGGCTACGCCCTTGATAAATCGTACCTCTGTGTTGTCATAGAATGCTGTACTTCTATGAATTATCTTAATTGATCTGCGTTCATCCATGTCATCTTATTTTCCTATAAGGATAAGGGACATGTCAAAAATATTTCTGGTTCGTTATTCTTGATATAAAAACTTCTCGTGTTGTAGAAAACAAAGTATGGTTGAGTGCAAAATGACCAAGGAAATAACCTCAGCTATCGTAGAATTATGAGGATGATATGATATTATACTTCTTTTAAGGTGATAATGTAATGCCCCTGGATAATCCATAATCATAATGATGGAAATACTTTGGTGAGTAAATTGGGTTCAGAATATCTCTACTGAAAACAAAACTGGAACATTGGCTTAGTTTCAACTGATATAGGTAATATAATTTTCAGAGTAGATTTGAGGAATGAATATCTCGGATAAGGTTCGTTATTGATGGGCAGAATCGTTCTGGTGGTTTCGGAATAACAATTTTTGGCACTCTTTTTTTTAAATACACTTTTTGGGGCTCTTGTTTCAATTTAGTTTCTTTTATGATGCAGTCCTATCTCAAGAATCCATTGATATCATTCCAATACTTTCGGAGATATGATTTGTGAAAACTTGAACAAGAGCGCCAAAGCTCCTGTCCACAGGGCTTTCCCACTTTTTTTGACAAGGAATCACCTCTTAAATTTTTAGCAATCATTTATTTACATCCTGTATATTTCTCCGTAAATCTCCAATTAGCACTGCCGGTGGGACTGTATAGTTAATCGAAAATCCTAATATCGGAAAAACGTTTCAAAAACCCGCTAATAGCAGATAAGACAACAACAACGTTCGAGCAGGACAACGTCTGTCAGAATCACTTATAAAATATAAAAAGTTTCCTTCGAGCCGGATTTGAACCAGCAACCTATGGATGCCTACTTGTATCAATCCTCTACAGTCCACCGCTCTACCAACTGAGCTATCGAAGGTTGTTGCAAATACAAAACTTTTCTTTATAAGAAACGGTTAACTAGGTCGAAATCGTTCGCAGAATGAACATGGAATGAAATATTATACGATATCAGTATGCTCAGCTGCAGAAAAAAGGATGCTTCAGGCTTAGGCCCTAGCAGCTAATTTCTGAAGAAAATTTTCCTTGTTCTCTACTTCAGACGCAAGTTACCAAATGAGCTTTGAAATTCAAAGAGGAATCTAGTTCAACTACTAGGTATATAGAATTGAATTTATGTTTCAAGAAAGAATCACAGAAAGTTTCTTTGAAAGTTCTATATTTTTATATTGTTAATCAGATTTAAAACAAGAAAGCTCAGTTTATTTCGGGTTCGGACACAAACGCCACTCGAATAAGTAATTTTACATCTTTTCTAAATCTGCAGATAGATTATTTCATTTACTATGGAAATCAGAATGATGAAAAGCAAGGGCGATGTCATCAGCGTATATGAATTTCTCAGAGAAAGGAGCAGGAATATCACACAAATATAAATTGAAAAGTATGGATGCCAAAACTGATCCTTGTGGGAGACCATTATTCATATTCTTGACATTACTACTACCTATTATTATCAGCGTGGTGGAAGATAAGCTACAAAGGATCAATGGCTGGAAACGTGCTCAAGATGGTCATATGAACGAGATCGAATTCCAAGGCCGAATGGGACATATCTACTGTACCTGTAATAAAATTCGACCCTCTATCTCGATTATTATGTTTTAATCGAATACAAAATTTTTCATGTTGGACATTCATTCAAAAACCTTTTATGCCATGGTATCGCCTAATGATGGAAATTTTCAATTGTCTCCACAACCGATATCGACGCGGAATTGTAGAAATTTCCAAACAATCAAGGATTTCTTTCCCTGGACCAAAATAGTACAAAAAGGCAAAAAACACAATCGAACCTTCGAGGCAGAAGACAAGAAAAACATTATTCAAAAGACCCACCCTCTTTACAAGAAATCACCTCTTAAATTTTTATCGCAAACATTTATTTACATTCTGTATATTTCTCCGTGAATCTCCAATTAGCACTGCCAGTGGGACAGACGAAAATCCGAGTATCAGAAAAACGTTCAAAAAACCCGCTAATAATCAGATAAGCCAACACCAACGTTCGAGCAGGACAACGTCGGCCAGGATGCAAACTGATGTGAAGTCAGGAGCTTTTGCGCGTATGTTCTATTGTCCATTTTCCTGTATTGGAGACTCTTAATCGAATTTACCATTGTGAATTCTATTGTCCGTTCTCCTGTATTGGACACTCTTAATCGATGTTACCATAGTGAATTATATAGTCCGTTCTCCTGTATTGGACACTCTTAATCGAATATACCATGGTAAATTGTGTCTTCCAATACACAACAGCGGACAATATAATTCACCATGGTAAGTTCGATTAAGAGTGTCCAATACAGAAGAATGGACAATAGAACATACGCACAAAACCTCCTGACTTCACTTAAGTGCTTGAACCAATTTTTTTTGTAATTTTTTTTTATTTGCTAGAGGTACGGTTCTCACAAAATTTTACACACGTCTTTATGTCGATTCTACAACTAGTTACCAAGCTTCAATTCGAACATACGCGCAAAAATGAAAAGACAAGAGGAGAAAAACGAACAAATTTATATAATACATAACCTTTCAAAAGTCCCCTCTCACCAAAATACTCCGCTGTAGCCGCATGAATCGCTTGAAGAAGAAACACCTCCGCTAGTTTTCAAAGATATTCACTCTTGTTCTTAGAAATCCCTTCAATATTTGATTTCAAAAAGGAAAATATCGTAGCTCATAAGGCCAGGAGGATCTCTTTCAGAACCAGGTCTGGCTAATCCAAACGATGATTATTCAGAACGTTAGATGTTCGAAGACCGCTACAGGATCCTAATGTAGGGCTATAATCTCCCATAGGTTCTATTGTGTTATGAAAAAATCGGCCCGAAAATTTAAGTTATAATTTAATATATCATCATGACATTCATGGTTTTGCAGGTTCTAACAAAATTTCAGCGATTTCCGACAACTGCTTTCCGCTCATAAATTTATTTTTAATGATTTTTTAAAAATTTTTCAGTAATACGATCTTAATGAAATTATGCGTCGGCATTCTAGAACTTATTACCATGTTTGAATTGACTCGGCATCGTATTTTTTGGGTTATTGAAGAAATAAACCAAATTTCAGATTGATCTACCCTGAAAACTCACAATTCGCTATTTCTTTCCGTTGACAAGGTATCGTGAGATACATAATATTTTTTCGCATTTTTTCTAGTGGTACGGTCCTCACAAAATTATTCAAAAGATCCACCCAACCAAGAGGTGACAAGGGATCACCTCTTAAGCTTTTTCGCACACATTTATTTTCATATCGTATATTTCTCGTAAACCTCTAATTGGAACTGCCGGTGAGATACCCTGTACTTATAGTTAATCGAAAATCCGAATATCGGTAAAACTTTCCAAAAACCCCTTAGTAGCAAATAAAGATGGCTAATAAAATATAAAAAGATTCCTTCGAGCCGGATTTGAACCAGCGACCTATGGATGCCTACTTTATTCAATCCTCTACAGTCCACCGCTCTACCAACTGAGCTATCGAAGGTTGTTGAAGAGTATACAATTTTTCTTTATCAGAAACGATTAACTAGGTCGATAACATGAGAACGCGAAACTTTCACCTAGATCGCAGATTCGCAGAATGAATATGGAGCGATATACTAAATGTATGGTCAGCTGCAGAATAAAAGGACGCTCTAGACTTAGGCCGTTGTAGCTAATTTCTGTAGAAATATTTCCCTGTTGTCATCCAGATGAGTTTTGAAATTCAAAGAGGAATCTCATTTAACTTCTAGGTATTTAGGATTGAATTTATATTGAAAGAAAGAATCACAGAAAGTTTCTCTGAAAGTTCTTTATTTTTGATGGTTAATCATCAGATGGAAATAAGAAAGCTCAGTTTATTTCAGGTTCGGGCACAAACGCCAATCAAATAAGTAATTTTACACCATTTTTAAATGTGCAGATAGATTATTTACTTTATTATGTAAATCAGAATGACGAATAGCAAGGGTGATATCATCAGCATACCTATATGAATTTCTCAGAGGAAATGGCAGAATTTTCACACAGATATAAATTTACTAATCCCTTGGGAAGCCCATTATTCATATTTTTGACATTACTTATTTTATTATCGGCGTGGTGGAAGATTAGCTCCAAAGAATCCATCTCTGGAGACAAGCTCGAGATGGTCATATGAACGAGATGGAATTTTAAAGCCAAATGGGACATCTCTACTGCACCTGGAATAAAATTCGATCCATAATCTCAATTATTATGCGTTTTAATCGAATACAAAATTTCATGTTGGAAATTGATTTAAAAACCTTTCATACCACGATTTCGCCGAATAGTGGAGTTTTTCAATCGTTTCCACAGATGATATCGACGCGGAATAGTAGAAATTTCCAGACAGCCCTCAAATCCAGGATTTCTTTCCGAGGACAAAAAGAGTGCAAAAAGGCAAAAAACACAATCGAACGGTCGAGGCGGAAGACAAGAGAGGATTACATCCAGAAATAATAAGACGACGCCCGATCCGAGAGGAAAGCCAAGGCCCACAAAGAGACCAGCATCAGGGACCGTCATAAGTAAATCTCAGAATGTTCAGACGGCAGATTCGGACTTTCTGGCGTTCGGCATCAAAACAATGTGGAGTATGCCTTTTTCGATCTGCCTGTTCTGCTAAAAATAATATTGTTCGTTTCAAGGGAACGTTGACGATAATGGATAGGTTCTCGGCTTTTTTTTTCGTTAATGTTGGATTCTTCGAATGTGTATTGCATTATTTAGAGATGAGGGTGAATACGGCGTAAAATCCAGGGAGCATTCCAAAGTGGAATGAACCGTTTCGAAATGTGGACAACTTTCTAGTAAACTCAACAATTCTATACGAAATTGCCTCCGCAAGATGTTGAACAATGTTCTATGTCTGTAGACATTTATTTATTTATTCATTTACCAAAGCAGATTGACCTCACGTCAGTGATTTTCGGTCTTTTACTTCTTTCATAGCGAATTCAATCTGCATTGGTGCGCTTGCTAATTAAATGATTATGATTATACTACTCTCCTAGGTCTTTCCCAAGGAGATCCCTGAGGAGCTTGTGTGACTGAGAATTGGTTGTGTTCTGGGGAAACAAGCACTCATATGTTGGCTCAGTACCGGTTTCCCATGATCATTCAACGGAATTCACTTGCATCCTAGCACAAACAACATCATAAACAGCCAGCTTACTTATGCGCATGAGCAGTTCACTCGCCACCGATAGTGCCTTCTACAATAATGCATGCACCCAAAACCACGAACAAAACGTCATGCCATGCGATCAACGAAAAAGAAAGAAGTGTCAGCGTGAATTTAAAAATAAGCTAACGCCAAGATACACTCAAAATTACACACATCACACAACACTCCGATTCTCCAGCACCAGTGGCTCAGGAGATATTGCAGCTTCAAACAACACATGCGGGGGCGCTCACACACAGGGGGATTCTATGGAGGAATAACACCCACCACCTGAAAAATTCCACTGTTCTCTGACGAAAACTCTCGCAGTTTAATCACTTCTCTTTTGCCCGAAAGGGGCAGCGTGAATTTCAAAATTGGCGTAAGTACCACGTTATGTATACTCCACCTCGGAAATTGGCTTGCACACACACGCACAGAATTGACATGAGGCGGTACCAGTCACAAACTCAACAGGAAAATTTTGAAAAAAATTTCAAAATTCCACACATCTTTCATCCACTTATTCAATGACCAGACGAAAATATCAAATTTTTGCTTAACCATCCCCTGTACTTATGCAGAACTTGCAAGGGTTGACTTAATCGTTGCGAACAAAGCATTCCTAATTTAGCCAGCAGGTATGTCGAATTTCATATTAGGATTTGTTTTTTGAACCTTCTAACGGAAATTCAAGCAAAGTATTCCACAAATAGGTGAACATTCTTTGATTTTTTTCTAGTCATGCAATTCTCCAGAAATTTGCATCGGTATTTTTCAACTAACCACCAAGTTTCTATTTGACCAGATCAGTATTTTTCGAGATATTGGAAAAGCAAAATTTTAAATTTTTTTGTTTCTTTACGTAGTCATATGATCAATACATATCTGCATACATGTAAAGCTCATAATTCTACAATTTGGTGCTGAGTTTCAGATGATCGAAGTAGTATTTTTAGAAATATTCAGAAAAAAAAAGCTTAGGCTCAAAATGACCATAGCTCCGAAACCGCTTATCGGTTTCACCCATTAACGAACTCAACAGAGATATGTATGTTCCAAACCTACCCTGCAAATTCCAACACAGCCGGAACGCCAGCCGAATGGACAGAATTGGATTTCACCCCGATTATTCATCAGTGAGTTGAACCCAATCGTTTGGGACCATTTTCGGCCAAAAATTCTTGGCGGAACAAGCGCGCCACAACCTCCCGGCCAATGACAAACAACATTTCCTTTTTGGCGCGCTAAAGTTCAGGTAAACACAGCGCCTATCAATTCGTCCAAGTGCGTGTGTAATTTTCGATTTTTTGGCTGAGAATGGTCTCAAACGGTTAGTTTCGACTCACTGATGAAGATCTGGTCGCTTTAAAACGAGATAGTTAGTTGAAAAATACCGCCACGAAGTCTTTTGTCCGACCAAAATTTTGTGAGGATCACATGACTCTCAGAAACTATTCGTCTGATATCGTTGAAATTCTGCGAGACCCTTGAAAACCTCATTTTACAGTAAAGATTGATTTGAACTCGATTGGATTTATATTGGTGAAGATATTGCCGAAATATCGAAATATCACAACGATCGCTATGTACTGCTCTATTTTTTGACCCTCGACCAACGAAGTTGTCAACAGTTTTTTATTTTTGGTGTGCCTGGAGAGAATTCAATGAATCATGACGTGTTTGCGTAGATCACGAAATATGCTGTTTCGGACCGTTTTCCAACAAGAAACATGGCCAAAATTGAAGAAGAGGGATAAAAACCGTACTTAGAAAATTGTGAATAACATATCGAAGGTAAGTATTGACATTCGTCCAAATCCCGTATTTTACCTCTCATATGTAGAGAACCCGCGTGACGTCATGGCTGAGATCTGGTTTCATAAGGCTAAGGTACCGGGATCGATTCCCGTAGCCGTAAATGCTATTTTTCCTTTATATTGCAATAATAACTTTGATGGAACAGCTACTAAATTTAGGTCGATATTTCAGTATAAATAAGTGAAACGTGAATAATTTCGTATACTATAAGTAATTTTACCAATTTCAATTCCGGGTGTTTTTTATCTCACTGCACAATTGTATGATTGAACTGATTTGTGTCATTTCGTCATCAGAAACAAAGCACTGTTTATTTTCGACCCGACAGTAAATGTATGTATTTGAATGGGTCCTTACGCCACCACAAACACAGCACTGTTTATTTTCTATTCAACTGTGAGTGTATGTATTTGAGTCGAAACTAATCGTTTGAAACCATTCTCGTCCAAAATGTTGATCAGTTTTTTTTCGTGCGCTTGTTTTTACAGTCGGATTTCTATTTTCGGAAATATTATATTATTTCCTGGAGCTAAGCAGCTTTGGGTAAGTTCAGTAGCTGGATGGGTGACCGCTTTGGCAAACATTTGAAAAAGCATGCCAAAGCTCCTGGCTACACAGCTTTTCCAACTTGTTAATTTCAGATATTGAAGGAATTTCTAAGATCAAGGTGTGAAATTAGCGGAGGTGAATTTTTTTCAGGAGATCTATACGACTATAGAGGAAAATCTTTGTTACAAGGGCCTCTTGAATAAATGATCTACTAATTTACATCCGGCAAATTTTCTCCCGGACAATACAGAATATGGTGCATGATACGGTTGTTTCCTGTTGGTATGAATTAGTTAATTTAAGACTTATTTAATGATTTTTCTTCGGATTCGATCAGCTTCGTACCTGAAACTATGTATGCATGGTGATATTAATCGACCTTTAGTTCGAAAATATCGGGGATATTCGCAACTCAGTCGCAATTATTGCCTTTCTCCATACAGCCGACGTGAAAATCAGCCATTCCAGAGTCGGACAAACTCGGAACGACACGTTTATTCAGTAACGTATCCCTTCTAATCCCATCAGGCTGCCACATGCCGGATTAAAATCCGGTACCGTGAAATCGTGTCATCGCTGCCTGCGGAAGTCTGTTTTTTGAGTCATTGTTTATCAATAAAGAAGTAGAGATTGATCGACGAACCGCAAAAAGGCCGTTGATTTGCCGAGGAGGGACAGATGACCACAATTGCGTTCAATCTTCGGAAGCAATGGACCTGTAATTTTGTCTTGAGGTTGCAGTGATTTTTCCAATTTTATGATTATAACACATTTAAGTTTGTTGAATAAAACGTTTCCACTATTTGAGGTATCAAGCCATTTTTCAAGTATAAGTGAATAATATCTTGGCAGCCCCCATGGAGAACCCCCCAATCAAAATCGGGGATCGGATGAAAATTTTTGAAAATTATCAAAATCAACGTTAATAATGAATTTCTTAGACATAACGTCCTAAGTAAATTTTTGTAGTTATTCAAAGTTACCCTTGAATCCTTGAAAATAAAAGACAATTAGCCAGTGTTCCACGTGATATACTCAATTAGCAGCGCTTTCTCCCCTGACGCATAGTTCAAGAAGAAGCCATAAAATTGTACTTCTTGTACATCTTTTTTAAGGGAATGCTCTTCTGGCATTTTATAATATGTGACCAAATATATAATATAGTAGGTGAATAAATAGAATCGACACAAAGGCACTTCACAAACAGAAAGTTCATTAACACAGTTCAACATTTCAAAATTCAAAAGGGACTTTATTATTTTAGTTTCGCAACTGCATTCACATGCAAAGTCATTTTTAATGAGGATGCAAGATATGGCAAGTGCTCTTGGATCAATGTTTATCTTCTTTACCATTTTTGTTCCACTGAAAAATCTAAGACCATCGTAATAAGCAAAGAGCCCTTAAGATGCAAGCAAGCAGTAGAAAATAAACCAATAGAACAGGTCATGATTGTTAATTACCTGGGAATAGAGATATCCGCAAATCAAGATAGAACACGAGAAGTGAGAAGACAAGTAAACAAGGCAAATAGAATCTCAGGAAGCTTATCGGATGTGATTTGGAATAACAAATACATGAGCAAGGACGCGAAAATAAGAGTATACAAGACCTGTATTCGACCGATCATGACGTATGCCATTGAGACCAGAGCTGATCATAGTAAAACGAAGTCAATTCTTAGAACTGCCGAAATGAGAGTACTCAGAAGAATATCGGGATATACACTGAGAGATCGTATTCGTAATTCGACAATACGCGGGGAACACGGAGTAAGCGATATAGTGAGATGGGGACGAAAGCGTAGAAGAGCTTGGAACGAGCACGTGGGAAGAATGGCACCGAACAGGATTGCGAGAATCGCACGGGATGGAATCCCGGAAACCAGGAGACCAATGGGTAGACCACCTAAAAGATGGCGTGAATCCTGGATCTCAACATCTAACGAGATGAATGATTGAGTTGGAGAAAACAGGCTATGAGCCTACAAAAAGATGAAGAAGAAGACCATTTGTGTTTTATGAAGAATCTCATAACACGTAACTAAACAGTTACATTAAAGTTAACTTAAAAGCTTTGTAGTTTTTTCGAAAGTCCCAAATCAGAGTTCCTACCGAATCAATTTACAATTGATTTTGAATAGCATCAATATCACAAGTGTTGAAGTTCTCGAATTCTGGATGTTACCTGCGCCTAGATTTCTACCTGCTGACCGTCTACAGATTGATCAGAGTATGAAGTGTTGCCGCTAACATTTCACGAAGATATTATTGATAGTGAAGTTTCAGTGTAAATGCAGATCGAAGTGGTTGCAGCACGTTCTTATCTTGAAGGATAAATTGATTTCAATTATTATTACCTCCTTAGATACCTGAATACAGTCATGATTATCAGAGATCCGTCATATCAAAGAATAAAATTTCATACATACGGGTTAATACGAAATCCGTTGAACTAAAAGCTTTACAAAAAGTTCTTAAAAAGCCCGTGAATTCAGGGGCTTTTGCGCTCATGTTCTTTTGTCTATTCACATCTCACACCCTCACGAAATACTACATGGACCTTCAAGCCGCGTTTTTTCAACCGATGACTAGATCTCAATTTGATCGGATCTGTATTTTTTATAATATTGGGATAATTAAAGTCGGCGGAATCTGACAAATAGAAATACAAAATTTTCGAAGAAAAGTTCTTATTTCTTTCGAAGAAATATTATATTTTTTTCAGTAATGCTCACGAAATTTTGTGAAAATTTGCGCGTCGGCATTGTACAACGAATTGCCAAGTTTTAATTCAATTGGATCTATATTTTATGAGATTCTTGAGGAAATAACAGCAACATTTCAGATGGATATAACTCCGACACCATTTTGCTGATTATGCCCAACAACGTACTTAACCGTCATATTCGGATGCGCAAATTACCCTGAAAATTGCAAGTTGCTATCTCTTTCCGTTCGAAAGTTATCGTGGAAACGGACGGTGATTGATCGGCCGGACAGAATTTGACAACGAATTCTTCATGAGTGAGTCGAACAGAATCGTTCGAGACCATCTGTTAATGTATTGATAGAATTATTTTTTATGAAGCCCCTCCGATCGGTCCTATTTTTGCCCAAATTTTCCACTTTTTGTGGCCTTTTTCATCAATGGCTTCCAGAGTTGTTGGTTTGTCAGCATGGATTTAACATAACCCGAAAGAAAATAATCAGGAGGCGTTATATCACACGATATTGGAGACCAATTGACAGGACCATTCCTTGGAATGATGCTATATCCATATTGCCCCTCCAAACAAACGATAGGCCTATGGCTATAACATATGTTATCATGTAATGAATGAATGGTAAGAAATTTCTTCATTAGGTACAGCACGAAAAGCCCTTTCATATAGACGATTATGTTTACAACTAGTTGGAAAAGCACTGTGGCCAGGAGCTTTGGCGCGCTTGTCCAAATTTAAGGCTAAAGCAGTCACCCATCCAGGTACTGAACTCGCCCAAAGTTACTTAACTCCAAGAAAAAAATAATATTCCCAATATTTCCGGGAATATAAAATTTCAACTCTCTCACTCATTGCGTTCGAGCGTAATTGTGCTGACGGCCAGCCGGATGGCCGGACAGAATCAAGTTTGACCTCGGATTCTTGATTAGTGAGTTGAAACTGATTGTTTGAGACCATTTTCGCCCAAAAATTCGAAAATTACAGACATTTGGTCGGATTGATAGGCATTTAGTTCAGTGCACCAATAAAATGGACGAAGTGATAAATGAATGAACTGTATTTTGAAAATAACAAACCTTTTCCCAAGTCGCAAAGAGTCACTTTTCCACATGGTCCGGAAAATTTTTCCCGCACGCAAACTCGACAGTATATGTGAATTAATTTATCTACGTAGCTCATTGACGCCAATGATGAAATAATTATGGTACCGACATGCTGTGTTACGTCTGTCATTCATGTGTATATGAATTAATCAAACCGATATAAATATACTCCATTCACTTTTATAAAGTCTCCCGGTTGGCCATGAAAATTGGACACATTTCACCGTGTATATTTTGAAAATGTTATAGTCATTTTTCTGTCAGATAACCTTGCAACGTTGTCCTCTCTAGATAGAGGACGTAGTAATTGCGTATTTTCTACAGTGGTATTTTTCACAATGTAAATTTACTCCGGAAAAATAATGAATTTGAGAAGATATTATGTGAATTCAACAATTCCAAAGACCTGGCGACTGTTAAAGGGTGGAAATTGGTAACGTCTCGGATAATTGTTTTGACATCGACGATATTTCAGGAGTGCCCTCCTGCCTCAGTTCGTGAGAGACCTAAATCATGGCCAACCGGGAGTGTTTAAAAAAGTGAATGGAGAATACCTATAGTTTTTTAAATTGATATTCCTATCAACCAACGGTGGAATTTGTGTTTTATATAATGGATACATCTGGATGAAGACCTTCCAACAGAGAAATTAGCAGCAGCTAATGAAGAAACTTCAGTTGCTAAGGGATACTTGGAAGAATCTACAAATCAGAAAGAATAAATGTCCTACAAAATTCTTAATTTGAATGTTCCGTATATTCAAACTGTAACTTAGAGCCATTATTTTCTCCCAAGGCGCAGTTGATTTCCGCTATTACCTTGCATAAGGCATCTAACTGTACGTTTTCGATAAATATTACTAATAATAATTAATTATCTTCCTTATTAATATTTGTGTGTGCTGTTAAAGTTAGTCTCATTTTCGTTTGAATAAATACAGTATTCATGAACATTTGAGTTTCAATTTATTTCATGCGTTTTTAGAAAAAATGTTTTTCCTAACTCTTGCACAAAGTGTCTTTCCCGCTTGTTAGGAAAATAACTATTTTGAACACAAATGTCAAAGAATTGTGACTTTGACAAACGTAATCCGAAGGTTTTCCCAATCGAAATATCTCAAGCAGTTAAAATAAACGCCCTATACATTGTCTCCATAGAGAACATCGATGTGATTTGGAAAACTAAGAGCGACATCCTTTAGATTCCTCCACAAAATATGAAATCATCAGTAACTACACGTCACAGTAAACAATAGACCCTTTCTCGAAATGACTTTTGACGCCATATGTATCACTCAAAGCATTATATTATTAAAGACGCATAGATGGCCTGTTTGCAGGTTCTGAATGCATATGGCCCCCTCCCTGGTGTATTCACCCCTCACTATTTGCAGTATTTCACGGAACTACTTTGATGATCATCCGCCAGATCAGATTCAATTTAGGTTTCATACGACGCAGCTGCATCTGCTTCGTAGCATTTCGTTGAGATGTTTAATTTATGTTAATTCCGACAATCTTCTTTTTAGCTAAAATTATTTAATTTTCGTGTTCGAAAGCTTACTCACAAAGACTTAGTTTCTCATTTTCACATTCATAGCGATAATTTTGAACTTGATCAGTGGAAGAATCGAAATGCTTCTTGAAGTCATATTTCAACTCCTACGTGTTTGTTATATTCTTTTGTATGAATTAGACAAAATTGGAGCTACACTTTGGATCATATGCTCCGACGTAACGACTTCTAGAATATTTCAAATATTGACAATGAAAGACGTTCTGGAAGTATTCAGGAACGTCTATAACTTTTTTGACCCGCTTCTTCACGTGAACAGAGTGCATATAAGTTTGCCCAAATGTCTGTAATTTTCGAATTTTTGGCCATGAATGGTCTCAAGCAATTAGTTTTTACTCACTGATGAAGAATCCGAGGCCAAAACTAATTCTGTCCGACCCTCAACACGATTACTCTCGAACGCAATGAGTTAGAGAGTTGAAATTTGCAGGGCATGTTTGAAATCTAAATGCGTCGGTTAAGTTTGTTAATGGACAAACTCTGCAGGGTAATTTCGGAGGTATAGCTATCCGAAATTTTTATTTTCAAATAACTCGAAAAATCCTGATCTGATCGAATTAAAGCTCGCTCGATACCGACACGAAGGCTTTGCAAAATTTCGTGAGGACCGCATAAGTAGAAAATTGAAAACAAATATTTTCAGAAGAAGTATGTATCTCATAAACTTTATGTCAGATACCGTTGAAATTTTGAGAGATTATTCAAAACCTTATTTTACTGCTAAGTAAGCTAACTGTTTTATACTCAACCAGCAAACTTGTCAACGGTGATACATTTTGGATGCGAAGTTGAACGAATAACATGATGCAGTTTGAATTAATAGAATTAGAAATTACATGACATGAACGACATGACCACGGGGGGTGCGTTGCGACAGATAAGTTCTATAATGGGCATAATCGGCCCAAGGTTTCCGAATACTGATTTTGTTTCCAACCAATACAATCTGATCGAATTGAAACTTGAAAGGTAACTAGTTGTAGATTACCGACATAAGGATGTAGGTATGTGAAATTTTGTGAGGATCACTCGAAAATAAAAAAAAAATTACAATCTCATGATAACTTGAGAACTGAAGACAGCGACTTTCAATTTTCAGAGTAGATTGCCCATCCCAATGCGACATTTGAGTTTGTTAATAGGCATAATCGGCCAAACGGTTTTGGATTTACACTTATCTGAAATTTGGTTGTTATTTCCTCAATAACTCGAAAATATGAAACTGTTAGAATTCAAACAGCACTGAGAGAAATGTTAGGGTTAATAATTAATAATTCTTTATTTGGGACAGTTTTGTTTGTCATAAATAAATTTTATTAATTATTAATAAATATTATTAATAGTTAGAACAACTTGATAAAAACCTTATTTCTCAGAAATATTCCATTTATTTGGGCAAGATTTATTAATAATCAAACTGGTTTATTACCAGTAAATAAATGTAATCCAGAAATGTCATGTTCGAAAATATTATTAACTATAAACAAATAATTCATTTCCACCAAACAAATCTTATTTGAAGTAAAAACTGTCCTTATTTCTGTCAAACAAACATTTATTGAATTATGATTGAAGCAAGATTTATTAATTATTAATAAATCTTGATTATACTGGAATAAGTGTTTATTATAGCTCGCATCCTGACCGTGTAGGTCGACGTACCCCACCCCATTGGCCATTATACCGAAATGCGAATCTGAAAACTTTGTAATACAGCGATCAGTCACATTTAGTAATCTTTAATTCGTCTATTGGTTGTTAGGATAGTGCGTGATGTATAGGTGAGCGGACAGAATGGTTGGATTCCAGACATTTTTGTTTCAAAATGGTCTGAGTCATTCAAAAAATACATTCGAAGGTAAGGCTTAGTTTGCATATAAAATTTTTAGTTTAGATTAGCTTAATCACTGACACTGATTCTCAAAATATTTTGCTCAATGATACTGCATGATATAAATACTACGTAAATATATTTTCTTTTCCAAAATATGAAGTTGTTCTTCAGAAAACTTCAAATATAAGAAAACGAAACACCTGCTGCAACAAATTCAGGTTATTCATAATAAGGAATTCTTGATAATGGATTTATATTTGCTGGAGTTTTCGGTCAAATTCACTTGTGAATATAAATGTTTCTTTACGATTAATCAAAGTTGTTAATATGTGTTTATTAGAAAAAATATAAATCCATTTGATATCATTCTCGAAAATGTGGTGAAATTTATTTTTGAATATTTATAATTTCCAGAAAATCAGTTCGTTATTTCTATGCTATTAGTTTTTCATATTGAAATTCCAAAAAACCTGAACATGAATATGATATGAATCAGAAAACAGTTTCGATATTATTTATTCATATTGAAACTTCGAAAAATTTTTGAAGGTTAAATGTTTTTTTTCTTATTATTTTCCAGTAAATACACCTCCGCTATAGTGATAGTGACAACATGAGGCACCCTAGAAACTCTCTTCGCAATTCTTCGAACTGGCTCCTTCGAACATACCATCGAGATTTTGGATTTAGAAGACTACATAGAAGACTACCACAAAATATCATATGGGAATTGTTATTATATAAATTTTAGAAAGTTATTCTTTTTTGCAATATATGTATACCTCAGTTTCCATTCAACTAATCATATTTATTTGAAAAATTAATTTTTCTTGAAAAAAACATTCATTTACTGTACATAACTAATTATTTAATAAAAATATACAATTTTTTTATAGTGAATTTTTCTTTATTCATAGTATATATTAATTTCTGAAATAAATCTATATATAAATATATATTTGTTTATTATGAGAATATTGATATTCATCGAAAACAAATATTTTTTTCTCATAAATAACATTTATTTATTATAAATAATTCGTTATTGAATGATAATAAACCTTTTTGATGTAGTGATAAACTTTGTTATCTATGAATAAATCGTATATTAATAATTAATATACATTAATTTTGAACCAATATATATTTATTTTTAAAACTCAAATAAATCCATTATTTAGGACAAATAAATATTTATTACGCCATATATGAATAAGGGGTTTAGTTAATATGAATAAACTTTTTTATTTATAAATAAACTGTTCTCTCAGTGAGGGTAATTAGTTGTAGAATGCCAGCGCGAAATTTCTTGAGGATCGTAACACTAGAAAATTTTAAAAAATCATTGAAAAAAATTCTATATATCACATACTATTCGTCCGACATCGCTCAAATTTTGCGAGAGCCTTCAAAACCTAACTCTTCAGCCAAGTCCCAAATTTGAACATGATCGGATTAATAGTGTTGGAGATCCGAGCAGCCTTGGGTGAGTTTAGTAGCTGGACCGCTGTCCCGATAACTTTTGAACGGAAAAAGGTATCGACAATTTTCAGGGTAGGTTGCTTATCCGATATTTAAGTTCGTTAATAGGCATAATCGGTCGAACGGTTTTGAAGTTATACACATTATTTCCTCTATAACTCAAAATATACAGATCCAATCCAATTCAAAATCGGTAATTATACTTGTAGAATATGGACGCGCTGATTTTCTCGAACTTTCGTATTCTGAAATTACTTGAGACGTAAGTTTTTTTCGTATATCATTAGATATTTAACGAATATCAATTCCGATAGATTATATTTATGCCAGAATGAAAAATGCTTTTATCGTAGACAATTATCTCATTACTCAAGTCTCCCATTAAAATGGTACGAAATGTTATCTTATAAAAGACGAGAAAACGGTCTATATCTATGGTAAATTCGATTAAGGGTGTCCAATAGTAAGTTTTAAGATTAAATTTCAATTTTCTTCAGCTGTCTTGAGAAATTTTATATTTCAGAAAATATGCATTAAAATCATGTGAAATTCCGTACATAACTTCGAGCGCGAAAGCTCCTGACTTGACGTCAGAGCTTTTTTCAATTTTCGGTATCGTCTTTCTGAGATTGTCTTCGGTGAAATGGAAGTTATGTATCAGGTTTTGTTTTTCAATATCATCAAAAGGTCGATCTTGGCTGATTTCACTTGAACCTTCATAAAGATAAAGAATTGGATATGACAGCAGATACTTCAACTGAGGTTAAAATGGAATCGTTAGGAACCAGATTAGGAGGAAGATTCGAAAATTACAGACATTTTTGGGATAACAGCGCTCTGGTATGAAGCCACTCGCGGAACAACTCAAGGGGGAGTAGTGGACGAGCTCCTCCACAGGCTAGCGATGCTCGGCTTCGGGTGTATAGGCTATGCAGATGACATAGTCCTAATGGTCGGAGGTAAATTCGGGGGCACCTTGTGTAAGTTATCACAGCAGGGCCTTAGAATTATCGAGCAGTGGTGCTTGTCAGTGGGGCTGAGCATAAACCCGAACAAGACCACAGTGATTCTGTTTACTCAGAGAAACTTCCAGCTGTGAGATCCCTCTGCGTCTGAAGTTTAATATCTAGGGGTAACACTAGATAGTGAACTTTTGTGGAATAGACATGTTGAAATCACTGCTAACAAAGCAATATAGGCCCTAATGGTGTACAGGAATCTAGTGGGTAAGACTTGGAGCTGCAACCCTAAGATACTGCGATGAATGTACGTCATGATTGTGAGACCCATAATCACATATGGAGCAGCAGTCTGGTACACAAAAACAAATCAGAATAGCACGAGGAAAACCCTCGACATAGTACAAAGGCTGGCCTGTGTGTATCACTGAAGCTGGCAACCTGTCCTACCAGGGCACTTGAGATTATCACAAATCTCACACCACTTCACCTAGTGATAGATAAAATGGCCCATGCAGCCATTCTCAGAACATCTAGGAAAATAACAGGTAATGAGAGTATTAAAAACCAGAAAGCCTGATCCTCTCTTACAGGTACATTTCATCAGCCAAACTTTCAGCGAAAAGAACTTCACTACGATGCTCGGTAGGAAAAAAGACTGGGACAGGAAACCCACCACCCAAGTTCTTAAAATAAATGCCATTAAATGGACACAGACGGTTCAAAAAATACTACAGGAGCTGGCGCTGATGTATATGGGCCAGGCACCAAAGGCTCATTATCACTAGGTACTCGCAATAGAAAGATGCGTGGAAATGAACCTTAGGAGAAACTATCAGAGATGTGATATAGCAATCCACTCTGACAGTCAAGCTGCTATTAAAGCTTTGAGCTCCCATGTTATCGGGTCCAAGCTAATATGGTGAAGTGCCAAAGAAAACCCAATGAAGTAGACAAGAACAACAGGATCTCTTTGGTCTGGGTTTCTGCTCAAGCGGAAATTAAAGGAAATGAGGAGGCCAATACACTTGCCTAGATAGGAGCACGAATCCTCTTTATTGGCCCGGAAACCTACTGTGGGGTTGGTAGATACACCTATGAAAGTGAATTTCGAATGAAAGAGGTATTTTTCTGGATATCTCTCCCCTGAATGTATCACACCAAAAAATTCCTCCGGAACTTTGATACTGTCAGATCCAAGAAATATTTGGAACTCAGTAATAACACACTGCAACTCCTCACTGGTTTCCTCACAGGGCACTACGGCCTTAGGAAGCATATGATGAGATTAGGGCTAGCAGAATCCTACGAGTGCAGATCATCAATAACGGAATGCCTCGCTATCTCATACCAACGCAAGGAATGCTTCGGGCAAGAAATCTGCAGGAGCGAAGACGTAGCCTCCTTGAAGCCATCCCAGATGCTGGAGTTCATCAGAACTCTAGAACTGGAAGGCGAGCTGTATATGGTGATGACATCGACAGCTCTGACGGAGGCACAATAGACCTTAAGGTCGCAATGCAACGTTACCCCCTACAACATTATAGATACAATATACAATGAGATCGCAAAAACCATAAAAATTCCATCCTATTTTCATCTTCATCTGCGAGGTGCATTCAAGTCACCGAAATAAGTATATCAATCAAATCCAAACGATAGAACCTTCAAGAATCCCGCATAATAAAAGAACCCTTCAAAACTAAAGAAACGGCGCGAAACTTTCGATAACCGAGCATCTCCCGAGTTTTCTACCAAAAGTTATTATTATTTCGAAGATTGGAAAACTTCCGAAGTTTCTTCGCATATCAAGGACGCATCGCGAATATCTCACAATGAGATATTATGGATAGATTGATCGTTCAACTTCCGGTGGCTTGCGACTTCCGTTTTAGAGGAGGGATTTGAAGGCAAAAAGTCCTTGCCGCCGCCCGTCCGCTTCTCCCTTCCGGTATTCAAAACTCGAAGAAGCGATCCGAGTTGGCTTATTGTTTCGGAACCGCTCCGCCAAATCGAATCCGATAAATAATGTATAGGAGGAGAATTGGAAAAGATTCGGATTGTTTAAATTTTCCATAGCGCTAAGATGGGAATGAAGAGATTTTGGAATTGAGTTATGGATGATTTGAGGAAATTGATGGCGCGGACATGAAGGTGGCGTATTTTCCGATGAATTTTATATGATCAGTAGCGACCGGACAAACATTGTCCTGCTTAAACATCGGATTGCCTGCCATCAGCGGGATCTGCAAACGTATTTTTTTTCAATATGAGAGATAAACGGACTAGCAGAGATCATAGTTCAGAGCAATCTACAGAGAGTGATTTCATCGAAGTTTAATAGCTACATACCGGTTTCATCCTTATTAGGAATAATCAGTGAAGCATAATTCAACCATACGAAGAAACTGGTTCATCAAAACTCAGCAATCCCTTCCGAGTACAAAGTAGACAGAAGTGACACCTGCCGTTCCATCAACCAAGATCCTCGCTGTGGCTACTCAAAACTATAGATCTCTACGTATATTCTTTTCCCCTACGTGGTAATTCCCAAGTACTCCGTTTGGAGTCTTATGCTATCGACCACTGGGGAACACCCAGGTTAATACACAGTGCGCAATACGGAACCATAGAAAGAGAATAACGCTTTAGGAAAGCTAACCACCAGTATTTCAGGATGAAAGGACTAGTGGTGAGCTTTACCTAAAAGCAATAAACTGTTTGTACTTGTTTTTTTCAATATTCGAATTTTGGATATATTATATTCTAAGTGACATTTCACATGAGAGTGACATTGGAATATTTTCGTTTGGACAATGGTCGCGTTCAGCAAAAAGATCCGCTGAACCGCTGAACCGCTACGCTACTGGTAGGTAGCGGTATCACAATCTGCTGAACAGACAGCTCCTTTTGTCGGAAAATGACAGATGTTTGAAGTTCAGGTAGGGTGATTCGAATTTTCTTTGATTGCCTGTCAAAAAAATAAATATTCAATCATGAATCCAAATATACTTTCATTACTCTTCAAAGATGATAATATTACGGCCAACATAACAAGTGAACTTGTTAAATTGTTGGCTCAACCTCTGCCTTTAATGGAAGATGGAAACAGAGAAATTGTTCCCAGGAATCAGAATTCCTCATATATATATATGGGTGATTTATTCAAGACCATTTCAGAATGTCTCGAAATGCAGGTAATTCTTTCCGTCGAAAATATATGTCCAGTATCCACGGCAAACCCTCCCTGCTAATTTCAATGCTGTTCTGACGGCCGGACAGAAGGAAATTTGACCTCGGTCTCTTCATCAGTGACTTGAACCTAATCGTTTGAGACTACTTTCGTCCAAAAATTACAGGCATTGTACGAGATTAGCCCCTACCTCCACAATCATTCATAATATAGATATTCTGCAACTCAATTGGGCAATTAGGCTGTTGCAAACTCAGTATTCGGCAGTTTTCTTGTCCGATCCACAGAGCCTGCAAGTTTCGTCTGCTCACATGTCCATGCGGTAGAATTGGTATTCGTACCGACAGTTCCCAGCCCGCAGTATCTCCATTACCCGAAGCTGAGCTCGTGACAGCCGCAGGAGTTTTCTGGTTCAGGATGGTGAGAAATCCACGAATCTTTTTGTCTGTGCAAGTCCTGGAGTCTATCGCAAGTCCTGGAGTCTATCTCAAGTCCTGGAGTATTTCTCCGAAGAGTTGTTCTGTTATTTAGCTGCCACAGAAGGGTTTTGGTCTAGCGGGTGTTTCCTGGAGACCCTTTTCGCAAGTTATCGTCCTAATCATTTCCTACCATAGCACAGTACCCTGGCACCCATAGAAGAGTTACCTTTTAGCCTCTAGCCAGTTTATTCATGGTATTCTTGCATTCCCAGGACAGCAGGGAGCCTTGTATGGGTATAATTTCAGGTCTCTAAGTGTGAGCTGACCTTCCGTTAAAATATAAATGTGCCCTCCCTTGAGGTGCCCTTTCTAGTCACGGGGACACAGATCCTCAGTTTCGGCCCATATATCCCAAAACCGGCACCCTCATCTGATGTTTATCCATCTGGTTACTGAATAGATGACTCTTCTTCAAAACGATTAACGAGGTCCACTGCCCGGTCTCTTATGACCTTTTCAAAGGGTGTTACGAAATCGAATATGGTTGGCATTACATCTGAGGTACTTAACAGATATCATTAGTATTTATACCTAATTATACACTAATTTTACTGCGTTCTGAAACAAAAGTAGTTCAGCGAAGCCAAATAATTTTTTTCGGCAACCGTCCGGGAAGTGTCCGGGAAGTGCCCACTTCCCGGATGCTTTTTCTTTGAGAAAGAAGCATTTCCCGGCCTAGTCCAGGAAGTACGTACTTCCCGGACTAGGCCGGAAGAATCACGTCGTTTTGGTCATTGTAAATACATTATGAAAATCTTGGTAGGTATATTTTTGATAAATGAAGTTACCATGGCACTGGGAAAACGGTTGACAGTTCATATAAAATTAGTTAACATGTTATATTTTCTGTTCTGTTTAATTTGAATAAGAATCAAAATATATAAAAAAGAAATGTGTCGTCTCATTGATTTGTTATACTACACGGTTGCCGAAAAAATATTGTACGCAACATGCCCGAAAAAGGTTTTTTTGGACTCATAGACTTCTAGGACTCGCTTACGCTCGTCCTAGAATTTTGTCTATTCGTCCAAAAAAACCCTATTTTCCGGACCTGTTACGTAAATTACTATTTTTTATTAGATTATCTACACTTTCTTGTACTAATATGTGAATTTTCTGTTTGATATTGCTTTATTTTGAGTGTTAGAATGTCAAACAAACGTAGTGCAATTTTGGAGCTGTTTCGTCAAGGTAAGCATCAATGCCAATTTGTTCGTTTGTTCAATGTGCCTCGACAAACCGTGTCCGATGCAATTTGCCATTTCAAGGAGCTTGACGATGATGGTCGGCATCCAAGAAGTGGGAGAAAACGCACTGTCAATGCGCCTAGCAATCGAAACATCTTCAATAACCAAGTCAATCGAAATCAGAGCGTCTCAATGAGGAAATAAGCCCGTCAGACTGGTATCAACCGTCAATCCGTTCAACAAATGGGCAAAAAGGAGCTCAACTTCAAGCCATACAAGCTCAAAAAAGTTCAACTCCTCACGGATGAAAACAAGCGCGTACGACTCCAAATGTGCCGTCAACTCCTTCGTCTCACCGCCGATCAGTAATGGAAGCGCATTCTCTTCACAGACGAGAAGCTTTTCACTGTATAACAATCCCACAACCATCAAAACGACAGAGTCTAGTCCGCAAAGCCTCCCGGTACGTCGGCTATCGTCAAACATCGTCAAAATCCGCAATCCGTCATGGTTTGGGGCGGAATTAGCAAGCAAAACACCCTTGGTTTTCGTGGATCAAGGGATCAAAATCGCGGTACTCCCGTGGGCCCTACAGCACTTCGGCGACATGCATTGGACCTTTCAACAGTACTCAGCTCCGGCTCACAAAGCGAAAATGACGGAAGAATGGTGTAAGACCCATTCTCCGGGTTTCATTACATCTGCAGAATGCCCGCCCTACTCGCCGGATCTCAACCCAGTGGACTACAGCGTGTGGTCGATTTTGGAGCTCAGGGTGTGTTCTAAACACCACAAAAGTTTGGAGTCACTGAAGCAATCCCTGCGCCAGGAATGGGACCGATTAACGCCCGAAGAGCTGTGCCTATTGCCGAAAAATTCAAGAAGCGTCTGAAGCTATGTATCGCTGCCAAAGAAAGCCACTTCGGAACCGCTAAAAGATATTATTACCAAATGTTTATGTTATTATTATTCGTTGTTGTTTTGTTTTTTTTTTGTTGAATAAAGTCATCATCATCATTTATTCAAATACTCCAATACAAATAACCCTGTTAGGGTGTAGAGCTAGTCAATATATCAATTTAAAACAGAAACAGTAGACATAAACATACAATCATAAATAAGGTACCTCTAAACAAGATATGTTAAAAACAGTCAAGTATTAAGTATTTAAAAATTCATTTAAAGAGTAGTACGGTCTGTCCTTCATATAGTTGAAAAGTACTCTCTCCATCCTTTTTTGAGGCAGCTGCTTGATTTCATCAGGTATTTTATTGTAAATCTTCACCAGGGTATGTAAAGAGTTTCTTTGAAGGTAGGAGAATCTCAATGAGGGCACGTTTAGATGTTCCTTGGATCTAGTGGCGTATTTGTGCTTTTTTTCGATCTCATGAAAGAATGGGAAATTGTTGGTAACAAAAAGGGCTCCTTCATATATATATAATGAGACCACTCTTAAGATACCGCGATCCACAAAGTGTTGCCGACAGACCTAGTACCTATCGAGACTTAGGGTACTTCTTAGACATCTCTTTTGTAGCAACAGAATTCTGTCGATTTCATTCGAGTTGCCCCAAATCACGATCCCATATCTAATCCTGCTACAGTCGCCTCTCGATAAATTGACACTCGTTAATTTGAATCTCTCGATAATTTGAATTTTTTTTCCAGTCCCTTGAAAAATAGTCGATAAATTGAAAAAAATCAATACTAATTGGTCCCCTCGGTAATTTGAAGTTGAAGGAATGGTATCTTGCCCGCCAACATTCAATAATTTGAAGTCCGGGCTACCCCACACTCTATAATTTGAATTTTCATCATGCTCAGACCTGTCGTTTGTTTACATAAATGCAGTTCGCAATTCTCATTCCAGTTTACATTCAAGTTCAAACGTTAATTTTTGATTTGTGTTATTTAAATAGTGCGGTTGGCTCAGTGGTAGAGTAATTGACTTGGGAGCGGAAGCCCCAAGTCCCAAGCCCCAAGTTGATCGAACTCTTTATTATTTGAATTTCATCAGAACACCCTCTTGATTATTTGAACATTTATTATTATATATATTAGAGTTTCAAGTTATCGAGAGTCGACATGTACATACATATGCATGGTATGCTGTAATTGCGGTTTCTGGGCTCAACAAACGAGATAGATTTCCCAGTGCGTATCCAAACCTAGCCAGACTCTTACACAGGGTGTCTATATGAGATGTCCAATCTAGACGGTAGTCTACTTCAACACTCAGGAAACGTACGGAGTTTGTGGTGGTTAGTGATCTGTCGGCATCAGCATAGGATCGTTGGTGAAAGTCTGTGGTAAATTCAAATTTTATCAATTGTGTTTTCTTAGGGTTTAGCATTAGGTCATTTCTGCTGAACCAGTTATTTAGACCATCTAGTGCGTCGAATATTTTTTCTGGTATGTTACTGGGATCCTCTGATAGCACCAAGGATGTATCATCCGCGAAGAGTGTCAGTAGGCGTACTACTTGAGCAACATCATTTGTGTATACAATGTACAAAAGCGGCCCAAGAATTGTCCCCTGTGGAACTCCCTTCTTGACATGTAATTTTTCAGATTCGATCAGCTTACCTGTGGTTTTGTCAAACTTTATAACAGTTTGTTGCCTATTTGACAGGTAGGACTCCATTAAGTTGAGCGGAAGTCCTCGGATTCCCAGTCTATTCAGCTTCTCCAGAAGGACAGCATGGTTCACATTGTCAAAAGCCTTGGTGAGGTCAGCAAATAAAAGCAGGGTATATTTTCCCTTATTTAGCGAATCTATGATCTTGGAGATTATTCGGTAGAGTGCTTGCACCGTTGTTTTTCCTTTTCGGAAGCCATATTGATATTCATATATTAGTTTAAAGGACTCGAGGAAATTTATTATGCGATTGTAGAGCGCTCTCTCGAAGATTTTGCTGATGTTAGGTAGTATTGCAATTGGTCTGTAGTTGTTCATATCGTCCCTTTTTCCTTTTTTATGCACTGGTCTTATTTGAGCCTTCTTGAGTTGATCTGGGAATATACCTGTTTCAAAGGTGGAGTTTATGATGGAGGATAGTGGTCCTGATATCTCATCAGCCACATGTTTCAGTACCTTCACCGGTATTCCGTCATGTCCAGTTGAGTTGGTATTCTTCAACTTCAGGATAATGTCTCTTATTTCTGTCGGATCTGTGGATTGAAGGACTATGCTGTTAGCGATATTTTTATCTGTTGCTGAGCTCACAAGGGTTTGTATGTTCCCGTTGGTTGTCTGATTCGATCCCTGGTTAACAAAGAACTCATTAACCCGACCCAGGGTTTCCTTTGGATGGTTTTGACCGTCTAGATAGGTAATAATGGAGTCCTTTTTTTGTGACTGGGTTGTAAGCTCCCTTATCAATGTCCAGGTAGCCTTTGTTTTGTCCTTAGATTTTTTATTATATATTCTTCGTTTGACAGCTTTTTAGCTTTTCTAACTACTTCTTTCAGTATTTTTGAGTACTTTGTATAATATTCCGGAAAAATTTCATTCTTCTTTTTTAGATGGTAGAGAAGGATTTTTCTTTTTGAAGAAGTTTTTATTCCAGTTGTTCCAAAGTTAAATGAAAAAAGTTTGTCCGACGTCTTTCTTGTCGCCCTGTAGAATATAAATTCCAATTTTCAAACGAGACAGATTCGGCTCAAATTATTTGTCACAAATATCTTGATATAGGTACATCGAAACTTGTATTCTTCTACATAAGTTGAATAAGCATTAGCCTTTACCTGGGAACCTAATTCGCATATACTCGTACATCCAGACCCGTCAAATACTTATATTATTAAAGAAAAACTTCTTCTGGTTAGTTCGTCCACCAATCCCAAGAACGAAATTACCCACAGAATCCGGAATTGCCACAAACTCGGTTTTTAATAGCTCTGCTGTCTTGCCAAAGTGATATATGAGCCTCGCATATGGTCCAGCATAGTTCATAGACTCATAATACACATTGCCGCTGACTGTCTGAGGAACCTTCACAATACCCGCCATAATAAATGTATAGTAGCCTCGTTTATTCTCCCGTGATACAGTTAGGTTAAGGTATGAATACTGACCCTTTAGGGCGGCAAAGGGGGTGGCTGGACATAATTAATAGCGGCAATATAAGTCGACGTTGGAATTGCGTTTGAGGTGACCATTGATTAATTTTCTCTAGTTATGGATTGCCATTTACTCCCCTGCTATCCTCGTGAAATTCAAATTCGCCTCGTCCGCCTATTTGATGTTATATATGACTTTTGGAGTTGCTTTATGATATAGATCGAAATTGGAATCATCAGGTAATCTATATTATTGTTAATTAAAGATTAGGGGTAAATAAATGAGGAAGAAATCATTCATTAGAATAGTGCAACAAATAAATTCCACACACTGAGAGAACAATTTATTCATATACAGTGTGTTTCAAAAAGTACGCACCAAGAGGACTTTTTCTCGGTTGTATAGTTTTTTGAAATTTTGGTTTTCGGGAAAGCCGGGGCTCAAGAAATGATGATTCTTGACAAATATGTCATTGATCGTGTTACTCTGCAAACATGTCAAAATTTACATTTTTTTAGAAAAGTGACCTAAAGACGTAGAAATCAGAAAAATATCAAAAAGTTTCTGAAAGAAATATTGCTCCGAATTTAATTTTATACCAAACTGCCAAATTTCATAATGAAATTCCGAAATTTTTTATATCAATATTTTGATGACAGCACGCTAGAGGGAGCTTTGGGCTTTGCGGAAATTTGAAAAATTATTCGGAATGTAATTCCAATGAAAGAGACATTGTCACAATTCAAATAAAGTTTATAGTAATTTAATGTTCCTCATAAATTATGATTTCTATAGTGAAAACCGAATTATACTTGAGAAAGTAAATGCGCAAAGAGCTAATATCTTGCTTATTATTCTTGAAACATCATAATAAATTAAATTCTTCGATTTCACATTTGAAGACGAATTCTCCAATCCTCTGAAAACCCTTGTGAATTTATTAACTCAGATACCACTAAAAACACAATACAGACCTCATCTAAAACTAATTTTCTAGTGAAAATGAAATCAAGGTGATAGGCGCAAAATATAAATAAATAATTCGTAAGTATATTATTCTGTGTGCCTGTTAAATCGATTTCATTTTATTATTTTACCAGGCTTTAGATGAGGTCTGTATTGCGTTTTTAGTGGTATTTGAGTGATTATATTCAAAAGCCATTTTAGAGGGTTGGAGAATTATTCTTCAGATGTGATATCGAAGAATTTAATTTCTTATGATGTCCCAAGAATAATTAGCGAGATATTAGCTCTTTGTGCGTTTAATTTAAGTATAATTCGGTTTGCACCAAGATTGTGAGGTTTTCACTAAAGAAATCATAATTTATGAGGAACATCAAATTAATATAAACTTAATTTGAATTGTGATAATGTCTCCAATTGGAATTACATTCCGAATAATTTTTCGAATTTCCGCAAAGCCCAAAGTTCCCTCTATCGTGTTGTCACGAATTTCACTAAGAAATTTGGCAGTTTGGTATGAAATGAAATTCTGAGCAACATTTCTTTCAGGAATTTTTTGATATTGTTCTGTTTTCTACGTCTTTTGGTAATTTTTCTAAAAAAATTTCAATTTTGACAGGATTTCAGAATAACACGATCAATGACACACATGTCAAAAATCATCGTTTCTTGAGCACCAACTTTCCCGAAAACCCAAATTTCAAAAAACTATACAGGCCAGAAAATTTCCTCTTGGTGTGTACTTTTTGAAACGCACTGTATAATAAGTTAATTCATATTAAATGGGCCCTTTATTCATATATGGCGGAATGAATATTCATTTGTCCTAAATAATGAATTTATCTACTCCTATTAAATTATATATTCATTATTCCATTGCTTTCGTTCAATTAATAGTATCTGTAAACAAACAACGTGAGTTATAATAACTCATTACTATTCTTGGAATTATTTACCAGTCGAATATCAAGGTGGTTCTGTGCTTCTGGTCACCTGAATAATTTTGATAGTTTCAAATTCAGTTGATACCTAATTACCGTGAATATTCTGCTGAAGAAGATGAATTCAGATGGTGCAGATGACTTATTATGCAGACCTCCAGAAATAAGAGGAGCAGCTAATGTAACCATACTGAATTTATTACCCGAAAAATCCCAAAGCAAGTATAAAGTTGTATGCAAAAATTTTCAAGATTGGTGTAGCAGTAGAAACATTAAGTCATCGTTTACAGAGAATGTTCTTTTTGCATCTTTCAGTGAACTTAGCACTAAATATTTAAGTCTTCGTCCTACTGATATATCGCAAACCATATTATTCCTTGAATTTCAAATTGGAAAATATCACTCACAAAGAATTGGCATTAATAAATTTGGAGCTTTGGGGAAACACATTGCATTGAAATTACCAGAATGTAATTTAAATACAGGGCATTGGCGATCAACTATACTGTGGCTGAGGTGTACATTGATGATTCCGAAAGGAATAAGACAGATACTGCAAATAAAATTACAGTTCAATAACACCTGAACCAGTTAGTACATCAACAACATATATGCAATAAACACAAAAAGAAACAATAAGCTTGCATAATTCAGTCCCACATATTCAGTTTACTGGTTGTTCAAACTTCAAAGTTAATTTTATTAATAAACAAAATGAGTAAATACAACTAAAATTTTCATAACATTGTAATACGTAACTATTAAGAGTTTTCAATAAAGTTCTTTCTCTGTACTTGTATCTTAGTATTTATTTTTATAGTCGTAGATAAAGTATAGTATTCAACTGGCGGTAATGGTCATAACTCACTTACAGCACTCGTCTGCGGCCCGCGCTGCAAACCTCATCTGCGTGAGTTATAGTCTAAGATCCGAACCTAAGTCGACCTTCACCGAGCTGATAATGGAATGAAACATGTTTTATAATTAATTTTTTATATTAGCAAATAAACTAAAAATGGGTTGCCTGAAAAAATCCTGGACAGACTATTTTTAATTATTTTTGCGCGTATGTTCTGGGGAACATCGCTTTACCATTTTGCCCAAATGTGTGTAATTTTTGAATTTCTCACCGAAAATGGTCTCAAACGATTGGGTTCGACTCCCTGATGAAGAATTCGAGGTCAAATTTGATTCTGTCCGGCCAGCCGTTGCCACGATAACTTGAGAACGGAGAGAGCTAGCGACTTGAAATTCTCAGGGTAGGTGGCGTATCCCAATGCAACGGACGAGCTCGTTAATGGGCGTCATCGGCCCAATAGTTTCCGAGTAATAATTTTGTTTTCAGCCAATATAAATCCGATCGAATTGAAACTTCGTGAATAGTTGTAGAATATAAATCTAAGCACGTTTGTGAAATTTTGTGAGAATCGTATCACTAGAATTTTTTTTTAAAATCATTGAAAATCATTGAAAAAAATTCTATATATCAGAAACTATTCATCCGACATTGCAGATATTTTGCTAGAGCCTTCAGAACCTAACTCTACTACAAAGTTCTAAGTTTGAATACGATCGGGCTATATTGTTTGAGATAAAAAAAAAAAATAGTCTGTCCAGGATTTTTTCAGGCAACCCATTTTTAGTATATTATCTAATACACTAAATTTATTATAAAATATGTTTCATTCTATTATCAGCTCGGTGAAGGTCGTCTTAGGTTCGGATCTTCTACTATTATGACTTACATTACCGCTCGTTAAATAATATATAATTATCTGCGTTTCAAAAATAAATATTATACCTTAGTAAAAAAATAGTATCTATAGCTATATTAATCATTAATGTACGATTAATTAATAGATAATAAATTGTATCACTCAATCAAAATGCTATATTTTCATTCAATATCGAATTATTAATAATAAATAAATGTTAGTGATGTAAAAATATTATTTGATGTGACTATATAAATATTCTCATGATAAAAAAAGATATATTTATATTTCAGGAATGAAAATTCACTATAAAAAATTGTATATTTTTATTAATCAAACGAGTTATGTAATTATTGTATTTTATGGTAGTTTCTATTTGGTCTTCTTTCTTGATCTCTATCGGTGCAGAATTAGGTCACAATCTCGATGGTATGTATGTATTTTCATACAGCAACCGGTTCGAAGGATTGTGTAGGGGGGTTCATCTCTATAGGGGTAAAGCACATGCTAGAAAATAATAGGATAAATAACATTTAACTTTCGAAAAATTTTCCAAGATTCAATATGAATAAATAATAATATTCAAATAACGAAACTGTTTACCTAAAAAATGGTTAACATTCAAAGAACATTTCCAACTAAAATATATAGAGCAATATGGAGCGAGACATTGATGCCACAATTATTGGAAAAATTGGTCGATAATTGAATGCGCCTCGTAACGATTAGTCGTAGTGGTCACCTGTCAAAACTCCTTTTTAAATTGAAAATGGCATTGAGTTTACTTAATAAAGAAATTGGTTCAAGCCCTGTGGACAGGAGCTTAGGCGCTCTTATTCAAACTTTGACACATCATATCTCCGAAAGTATTCGTTTCTCAGAGTTGGGAATGATATCAATGTATTATTGTGATAGGACTGCATCATAAAGGAAATAATTCAAATAATAGTTTATTTATCGAGATTGAATGTGCAATCTCAGAATGAGAATTGTACCATGGAAGAAATCAAATTGAAATAGCTGAAATGAATTTGACACTCTCTTATATAACAGAATGACATATACGAGTATAAACACAGATCATATAATAATTCATAGATAGAATAATTATAGCATTCTGTGAAAACATAGAAGTACGATTCATTATGGAAATTTCGAAAAATCACATCTCCGAAAGTATTAGCTTGTTAGAGTTGAAAATGATATCAATGGATTTTTAAGGTGAAACTGCATCTTAAAAAAAATAGAATTTGTAAGTTAAAAAATTTTTTTTTTTCGTTTTCCGAAACCATCTGGCCTCTTTTGCCCAATAACGAACTTGACCGAGATATTAATCTCCCAAACCTACTCTGAAAATTGCCTAGCTCATTCGGTTCGAGAGTTAATGTAGAAAAAAAAAATTAAAATTAAAAAAAAAAAATTTTTACACTTAACGGCAACCCGATCAATACAAAACTCCACATGCGTATAAAGATCATTATTCTACAATTTGATGCCTAATTTCAGATAGATCAAGTGATCGGTTTCGGAAATATTCATGAAAAATAGTTTTACTAAAAACGGCCATAACACCGAAACCACTCGGTGGAATTCACCCGTTAACGAACTCGTCCGAAGTATTTACGCTCCAGACCTTCCTTGTAAATTTCAATTCTCTAACTCCTTTCGTTCGAGAGTTATCGTTAACGGACGGACGGCCGGCCGGACGGCCGGACAGAATCGATTTCGATCACGGATTCTTGATCAGTGAGTCGAACCAAATCGTTTGAGACCATTTTCAGCCAAAAATTCGAAAATTACAGAGATTTGGGCAAATTGATAAGCACTGTGTTCCGAGGAACAAGAGGGCCAAAAAATAATAACAAAAATCATTCTATCAATTGTTTGATGTTTCATTTCAATTTGGAGTTCTCATGCTCTTAAAATTCACTGTAGAGTTACTGGATAAGCATTGTTGATAATGCATAATAAATCATAATTTTCCAAAAAAATGTCGTGTTGAGAATACGTATGTATGGACCGGTGAGCCCGGCAGTTCAGTTTGTTCGATTAGAGCTGGGTTTGATAGAGAAGACACATGACGAAATATTCATCGCTCAGTGTCATCCAAAGAGAAAATTGTCATTCAGGGTAGACACGTACCGGTTTCATAGTTATTATCAATCGTCAGCGTAACTTAGCCACTGAATGACAAACGAAGGAGATCTAAGATGCTCTGTGATGGTAAATTACTATAAAGAAAATATTACCAGTACGACCAAGGAACATCCTTACGAATTACAACCCTCTGTGATGCGAAATCCTTGAGCGATGTTCAGTGACGTTTATTCTTTCGTCGCTAGAGGGAGTCTAGGACTGCAATGCAGCCTACCTATGACCTATGACACCATTGCGACATGAAAACGCTCGGCTTCAGTGGCGCAGCCAGGATTTTGTTATGGGGGGAGGACTGACCTGATCAACCTGAGGAGGAATATTTGTTAATGTTTTAAGTTTAGCGATGAAAAATGTTGAAGTATTGGTATCTTGGGGGGGGGGGGGGCTGCCGACCCAATTCACTACCTCCTGACTGCGCCAGTGCTCGGGTAAGAAACCAAACTGACTAGTCCTTGCACTGAATTGGCATAAATATTATTTTAAAACCTCACAATATCGCTCAGCACTCCCAGCATAACCAATACAACCCAAAAACAGTCACTTCTCTTCTGCGCATGCGTAATCTACTTGCGGCTGAAAGTCCTCTCAAAATCACACACCTTAAAAAAAAACTCCGATTCTCCAACACTAGTGGTTCAGGAGATATCGCATCTTTAATCCACGCATGCGCAGACGCTCACCGGGGGATTCTATGGAGTAATAGCATCCGCCACCCCAAAACCCCAATCCTCTCTGACGAAAACTACAGCAGTTGAATGACTTCTCATCTGTGCATGCGCATAACGAAAAATGCCCGGAAAGGGCAGCATGAACTTCAAAAAAATAGGTTTCGGAATTTCAAGCAAAATATTCCACAAAATAGAAGTAATTTTTTGAATTTTTTCATGTCACGTGATCTTCACGAAATTTGGCAAAAGTGTTTGCTTTGGTCTTTTGCATCTAACTACTGAGTTTCTATTCAACAGATCAGTATTTTTCGAGTTATCGTGGAAACAAAATTTTAAAATTTTTGAAAAATTTTTTTGTCACTTTATGGCCATCTGGTCAGTCACAAAAAACTCCGATTCTCCAACACTAGTGGTTCAGGAGATATCGCATCTTGAATCCACGCATGCGCAGACCGGCACCGGGGGATTCTATGGAGGAATAGCATCCTCCACCCCAAAACCCCAATCTACTCAGAAGAAAACTCGAGCAGTTAAATTATTTCTCGTCTGCTTATCCGAATAACAAAAAATGCCCAGAAGAGGCAGTAACACACCCAGTCGTTCACCGTTCAGACAAATTTTGAAATCCAATTTAAAATTCCACACATCGTTTACGCATTAATTCATTTGCCATGCTAGTAAGTGATCCATATTTTAATCAGTTGCCCTCGTACATATCGACTTGATTCAGATAAACGCGCAAAAAATACTTGGGAACGAAATCTGATCTCCAGATGTTACAGATATTCCATGTAGAAATTCGAAATGAAATAATTTGACGAGTTTAGGAGTTGAAAATTATAAATTTTTTTTTAGGCTCCTAGTGGTCTGTTCTCAGTGAAATTTTGCACACCCCAAGAGGTCATAATTCGTCACCGAAGTGCCAAAACTGAACTCATTCCGATATTTTGTTTCGGAATTTCAAGCAAAATATTCCGCTAATAGTTAAAATTTTTAAAATTTTTTCTACTAATGCTGTCCCCACGAAATTTTGCACAAGTGTTTCCATTGGTACTTCGCATCTAACTACTGAGTTTCAATTCAATCGGATGAGTATTTTTCGAGTTATACTGAAAACAACATTTCAATTTAATTTTCAAATATTAAACTTTTTTTTTCTAGTTTAAAGCCCTCCGATCAATACAAAACTTTGCAGGCATATAGAGGTCATGATTCTACAATTTGATGCTGAATTTCAGATAGATCGAGTGATCGGTTTCGGATATATTATATAAAACGTTTTAACTAAAAATGGCCGTAACTCCGAAACGGCTTGATGGATTTTGCCCATTAACGAACTTGTCCGAGATATTTACACTGCAACCATGCTTTGCAAATTTCAACGCTCTAACTCGCTTCGTTCGAAAGTTATCGTGCTAACGGCCGGACCGGACCGGCTGGCCGGACGGACGGACAGAATTGAATTTGACCTCGAATTCTTCATCAGGGAGTCGAACCCAATCGTTTGAGACCATTTTCGTAAAAAAATTCGAAAAATACAGACATTGTGACGAAATGATAGCACGCTGTTCCTTGCGGAACACGCGCGCAAATATATTCCCTCGTGATCTCGGATAGTCAACTCATCACTCAGTGTCTCCCCAAAGAGGTTGCTGTTTCATTCAGGGCAGATACGTACCGGTTGCATGGTTGCTACCAATCGTCAGCGTAACTCAGCCACTGACTGACAAACGCTGGAGCTCTGGGAAATCATATGGTGGCGAATTACTGGAAAGAAAATATTACCAGCGCCACTTAGCTGGCAACCCTGTATGATGCGGAAACCTTGAATGATGTCCAGTGACGTTCATTCTTTCGTCACAAAAGGGCGTCAGGGACTGTTGGGTTTACAGAGCAATTTGAAACCAGAAAATTTGCAACTATAAGGTTTGTTAGTAATATTTTAGTTTCAGACTTTTTGTTCTCAAACAAATATAAAAAGTTGCAGTATTTTACGGAAACACGAAATTCAATTTGCAACTCGAGAAGTTTGAGTGAAACTCACAACAAATTTATAAATCATATTTTAAAACAAGCACTGACGTGAACTCAGAAGCTTTTGCGCGTATGTTATATTGTCCATTCTTCTGTATTGGACACCCTTAATCGAATTTACCATGGTAAATTATGTTGTCCATTCAACAACATAATTTACCATGGTAAATTCGATTAAGGGTGTCCAATACAGAAGAATGGACAATAGAACATACGCGCAAAAGCTTCTGAGTTCACGTCAGTGCTTGAACCAATTTTTTTTTTAATTTTCTGGGGGTACGGTTCTTACAAAATTTTAAACACGTCTTTATGTTGATTTGCTTCTACTAGTTACCAAGCACCAATTCGATCGAATATTTATTTTTTGAGTTATTAAGGAAATAATATTCCAGGTGGGTATAACTCGGAAACCGTTAGACCGATTATGCCCAAAAACGGATCCAACTCTCCCTTTCGGATACGCAACCTACCCTGAAAATTGCACGTCCCTATCTCCTTTCGTTCGAAAGTTATCGAGGTAACGGTCACCCAACTACTGAACCCACACAAGAATGCTCGAATCTCCAACAATATTTAACCGATCGTATTAAAACTTGAAACTTGGTAGTATAGTTAGGTTATGAAGGCTCTTGCAAAATTTCAGCAATTTCAAACGAATAGTTACTGATATATAGAATTTTTTTTTTTTATTTTCAAAGATTTATTAAAAATTTTCTACAAATGCTATCCTCACTAAATTTTGCAAACATTTTCGCGATGGCATTCTACAACTAATAACAATGTTTGAATTCAATCGGTTCAGTATTTTTCGAGTTAATGAGGAACAAAAAACCACCAAATTCCAGAAAATTTCAGATGGCTATAACTCTAAAACCGTTTGGCGGATTATGCTCATAAACAAATTGAAATGTCGCGTTCTGGTGCACATCCTAACCTGAAAACTTCAAGCCGCTATCTCATTCCGTTCTCAAGTTATCGTGACAAAAAAAATATTTTTTAATAATTTTTTTAAAATTTTCTAGCCATACGATTCGCACAAAATTCCACAAACGTGCTTAGGTTCATATTCTCCAACTACCCACCAAGTTTCAATTCGATTGGATTTATATTGGTTGAAAACAAAATTATTACTCGGAAACCACTGGGCCGATTATGCCCATTAACGAACTTGTCCGTCGTATTGCGATGCGCAACCCACCCTGAAAATTTCAAGTCGCTAGCTCTTTTCGTTCTCAAGTTATCGTGGCAACGGCCGGACGGCCGGACGGCCGGACGGCCTGCCGGACAGAATCAAATTTGACCTCGAATTCTTCATTGGGGAGTCGAACTTAATCGTTTGAGACCATTTTTTTTAAAAAATTCGAAAGTTACAGACATTTGGGCAAAACTATAACGCGATGTTCCCCAGAACATACGCGCAAAAATTTCAAACTTTCCTCAAAAGTTGCAAACTTTATAGTGACAAAACTGCTTGGTCACCCATCTTCTCATAGTGGTATCGATTGTAAAGAATTTAGTGTTCCTCATCAAACCTTGATAGAAAGCTTGCTTATCGTAAATTGATATATTTCAATACTCGGAGCGAACTCCGAGGATAAAACCGATCCGATCCTTCTATTTATCTATCCATCTATGAATGGTTTTCCAACGAGAAGTTCCTCAATCGAAACAAGTTCGACTTATTGTCGGCTATGGTGGCGGAATTTGCATGAGACGGAAAAGGGAGGGGATGATCGGAATTTATCGGGGTATCAAGCCGATAAATCCGTGCGACTTTATTAGATATCTTTCTAATTTATAGGGCTTGTCCTGGTGTGACAGTACAAATAGCTATTCTATACCGAGTTGTGAAGGCAGAGCACCCCACACCGTCTTTGTGTCCTGCAGAACCCTTAATATTGAACATTTCGCGAATTCGTTCTATATCAAATTTACCTTTATTCAGATTCGTCTTTTTGGTGTACATGTTCACCTGGATCAAAACATGTTTAATTCTGGCATATGTATTCTATCGGAATGGAAATTAATTAAATATCTAATAATATATTATATATAATATATATTCCTGAGATATAGAATTTTTTTCAAAGATTTTCAATAATTTTTTTTTTATTTTTAAGTGATGCGATCCCCACGAAGTTTCCTAAAAATTTGCTCGTCAGCATTCTACAACTAATAACCTTGTTTGAATATCATTGGTTTCATATTTTTCGAGTTAATGAGGAAATAAAAACATAATTTCAGATAGGTATAACTCCAGAACTGTTTGGCTGATTACGTTGATTAATGAACCCAAATGTTGCATTCGGACGCTCAACATGTCCTGAAAATTGCAAGTCACTATCTCATTCCGTTCTCAAGTTATCGTGAGATGTATAATATTTTTCAATATTTTTTTAATTTTCTAGTAATACGATTCTCACAAAAGTGCACATACTTCTTAAAGTTTATATTTTACAACTACTCACCAAGTTTCGATTTGATCGGATCTGTATTGGTTGAAAACAAAACTATTTCTCGGAAACCGTTAGGTCGATTATGCCCATTAACGAACCCAATCGTTTGAGACCAACTTTGGCAAAAAAATCGAAAATCATAGACGTTTGTGCAAAATGATAACGCGATGTTCCCCAGAACATGCCCCCAAAAATTCTGTATCGTCAGCTATCGCTGAAATTGAGCGGAAGCTTTCAAAGCCTAATTTTTCAGCCAATTTCTAGATTCAAACTTTATCGATCTACATTTTCCGAGTAAATGGGAAAATTTCGAAAAATTAAAACTACTACAATGGACTAGTAGTGGTACCTACCACTAGTGAGTTTAATAAATATTGATCATCACGAACAAGCACACTGAAGGTCCCAACCCGACGTCATCAGTGCTTTTATAAATGTTTTTCAATATAATGGAATACAGATTTTCCACCCAATTTTTATGAATGTCCATAATATTAGTATTAATCACCCATATTATTCACACGCAAGTTTTTCAAACACACTCTAGTCAACTTTATGTGATGATCGGGGTAACTACCCCTATTAAAGAAAATCATTATGCTCACGTGACTGGGGGCAGCTGTGGTTGGAACATCAACTAGGTACTTCCGGTCACGCCAATTCGAACAAGGGTATTAATAAGTCAACAATCTCCAATCTCCGTTGTTTCAATTTCGATAATTCAAGAATTTGAATTTCACCAAATAACTATCAACAAAATAATTCTCTCGATTTTCGTTGAGCGTCTGAAGAAGGGGTCTGATATAGACTCCGAAACGTTACGCTATAGTTGTTTCTTCGTTGATGTTGTTTCGTTGTTGTTTGTTAGGCAACATTGTTCAATTGATTGCTTCTGACAAATATCTTGTGTTTCTTACGCAGAAGCAAATCACAAAATAATTAATTTTTATTTTATAGATATTTTTCAGAGTTTGGGAGAGAAAACCCAGAAAAAAAACCGTTGAATAAAATAAATGCACAACTTAAAGACTCACCCTGTATACATATACTGAATTTTATTCGATATTATTATTAGATACTACACGATTTTCTCATCAAGTATTTCCATTCTTTATGAATTCATGAAAAACACTCAAATTTCATCATCATTGACCAAGAACTCATCGAATTATTAATATTTCATTTTAAACATTTTTTGGTCTTTGCGTGTATGTGTGGATGTGGATAACTTCACACCGGTACTCAAGTCCGTCATCAAAATGCTAGGAAATCTATTCATATCCTATATAAAAGCTGAGAAAACGGTCTATATCGATGGTAAATTCGATCAACACTATCCAATAGAGGTTAATTAAATAGTATTAACTGAGATTTTGTCGGGTTAATTAAGGCTAAATTTTCATTTTTTTCAGCTATCTTCAAAAATGTTAAATTTCAGGAACTATGCGGAAGAATCAGCAGATAACTTCGAATAACTAAGAATCAGCACATAACTTCTAGACACCATTTTACAATCGAGTATCGGATTTCAGCTCTATCGACTTCGTATAGCTCTTCTGCCATTTAATGTAATCAGCTAACACACCATATGAACTGACATGCATATTACTAAAAAAAATTGAGCTCAACATCAGGTGTCAGCTGAGGAACCAGTGAGCAATTCCATAATTTCACAATAGATTAACCTGCCGGACGAAACTCATCACGAAATGAGTAATAAAGTAATTCCTCTGTTTTCTACAAGAATAGTCAGCGCGTAGGGTGCATCTAGCATCCCCTAAACAGCAGGGGTGAAATATTCCCCATTGGCATCCCGATACGTTATTTGACCTTCTGTCACTTTATCTGAGCCGTCACGCGCAAAATTGATATAATGCTTAATTCATGTTATTTGTTGTATGCCGATTTGCTCGCTGCAGGATGGTTGTGCTTATGTTTATGCATAGAAGCGACGTCATTATGTTTATGCATAATTGATTGCCTGGGTAGATGGGGAACGGAGTTCCTTTTTATCTAATTTGAAATGAGAGTAATGACTCGTATTAATAGTTTTATTGAATGATTGTAGGGGTTCCTCTGGATTTCGGCAGTGTTTCTCGTGAAAAAATGAACTCGGAATGCAATTGACAAACAGGGCATAATTAATACGCAATGTAGAATAATGCCATTGTATTTAGACAACCTAGTAGGTTTACCGTTTTATTGTACATTATTTCAAACGATTCTGTTCACTATCTAGCGATGTTTTTTCGTTTTTATAGTTATGTTCAATGCGAATGAGCACCAATTCAATTGCGCCCTCTTCATGGTGATCATATGAATGTGTTGATACTAAGCATACTACGCAAATGCAAGATAACTTTTTAGGTACCCAAGTTGCATAGAATAACAAGATATCGACACTCCCTACTAATAACCGTTGAAATTTTCAGCCGAAAAACGATACTAGAATTGTCAAATCTTATTCTACTTCACTCTGTAAGCTTGGTGCCATTCCCCTGTTACCTACTATTTCGGAAATCGAAATTCGTAATCATAATCAAAGATTATAGAGTAGTTGTATAATGTTGTGAATCAACCGGAGTGGATATATTCTCCAGCGTAAGTAATTTATTTTTCTTCTTTGGTTCAACAAAGTGACACTAACTACAGAGCGTTATTTATGAAATTTCCTGCAGCATCACAAATAACTTTTGAGAACAGAATATGTTTTGTAATATGTAAATATATATAATATGGGCAATTTTATCTTGCCCAGACATAAAGATGTCAAATAAGGGATTTATCGGTAAAGGAGTTTCATTGGAACAGGAGGGGATATCAATTTGAGGCGAACTGTAAATGAAAAAACCTGTAAATTCATTATCTTTCTGTATTACAAAAGATCACATGCAATATCAGAAGAATAGAAGCATTTACATTTTTTTTAATATGTGGATAATACAGAATGTTCTGTAACACCTCTATTTGATCACTTTCGATATTATATAATTATTCTAATGTATAAATTACCTTTATCATGGAAGGCTCATTTAAATTGAGAATTTAATTCATTATTTTCGATGTATAATTCGAAACTTCATCAAAACATTCTCATGCATCATTTTCTAAAACTTACCCAATTCTGGTTGAAAACTGGTTATCTTCTCAATGATTTATAAGGAAATGCTGAGAGATTTTAAAATATATTTTATTTGATCATTCAGAACTAGGTATATCGATGAAATATAAAAAGAAATTGATTAACAAACCAAATAGAGGTTAGTGCTCCACTTTTCAATCTTTTCTTCAATATATATTCAGTAGAAAAATGTGTTGCACAAGCAAATGTTGCAATTTCAATACCCTACTACATGCAAGTTGCCATTCTTGTCGACACAAACCAAGAACAAAACAAAAATAATACTAAGAACTAAGAAGAAATCAAACTAAACAATTACAATACTCACAATACGGAATTTTATCAAATTGTACAACTTTCAACAAGAAACATGAATAAAGAATTCTTCGGATTTAATCTAAAATCTCCTTAAAATTTCTAGTGCCGGCATCTACGGGCGAAAACTGAAATACAACAATATCCTTGTATTTTGACAGTAGTCGGACCGCATTTGCCGAAAATATGTCAAAGAGTGCAGACACCATGTATTATATGCATCTATGACCTACCTTCGATTTTTTTCCATACTAAAATTTCAATTTAATATAAAACAAAATCTATCATCTATCTATCATAAAGGAAATTCAATTCAAATAATAGTTTATTTATCAAGATTAAATGAGCAATCTGAGGATGAGAACTGCACCATGGAAGAAATCGAATTAAAATAGCTGAAATGAATTTGACTCTCTCTTATAGAACAGGATGACATGTACGAGTATGAACACAGATCATAATAATGTTTAGATAGAATAATTATAGCATTCTGTGAAAACATAGAAGTACGAAACATTATTGAAATTTCGAAAAATCATATCTCCGAAAGTATCAGCTTATTGGAGTTGAAAATGATATCAATGGATTTTTATGGTGAAACTGCATCTTAAATAAAAATTGAATTTGAAATTTGTTACTTAAAAAAAAAAATTTTTTTTCGTTACTCCGAAACCATCTGGCCTATTTTGCCCAATAACGAACTTAACTGAGATATTCATCTCACTAACCTACTCTGAAAATTTCAACTGCCTAGCCCATTCCGTTCGAGAGTTATTGTAGAAACAAAATCTAACATTTTTTTTTAACACTTTGCAGTAACCTGGTCAATACAAAACTTCACATGCGTATAAAGGTCATGATTCTACAATTTGATGCTAAATTTCAGATAGATCGAGTGATCGGTTTCGGAAATATTCATAAGAAATGTTTTCACTAAAATCGGCCATAACTCCGAAACCGCTTGATGCATTTCGCCCATTAACGAACTCGTCCGAGATATTTACGCTCCAAACTCACCTTGCAAATTTCAATCATCTAACTCCTTTCGTTCGAGAGTTATCGTGCCTACGGCCGGACAGAATCGATTTCGACCTCGGATTCTTGATCAGTGAGTCGAACCAAATCGTTTGAGACCATTTTCAACCAAAAATTCGAAAATTACAGACATTTGGGCAAATTGATAAGCACTTTGTTCCGAGGAGCTACAGCGCCAAAAAAGTGTCTGAGGAAGTAGAACTATGGCTGTCAAACGTCAGTTGACTTGGCATGGCCGTGAAAGTGTAGCAAACATAGAGATAACAAAATGGGTTCAAGCCCTGTGGACAGGAGCTTTCTGGCGCTCTAGTTCAAACAGACAAATTATATCTCCGAAAGTATTGGTTTCTCTGAGTTGGGAATTATATCAATGTATACATATGATAGAGCTGCATCATAAAGGAAATTCAATTCAAATAATAGTTTATTTATCAAGATTAAATGAGCAATCATGAGAATGAGAACTGCACCATGGAAGAAATCGAATTAAATCTGGCCAATTTTGCCCAATAACGAACTTAACCGAGATATTCATCTCCCTAACCTACTCTGAAAATTTCAACTACCTAGCTCATTCCGTTCGAGAGTTATTGTGGAAAAACTTTTTTTAAATTTTAAAAATTTTTTTTTTACACTTTGCGGTAATCTGGTCAATACAAAACTTCACATGCGTTAAAGGTCATGATTCTACAATTTGATGCTAAATTTCAGATAGATCGAACGAACTTGTCCGAGATATTTACGCTCCAAAACCACCTTGCAATTTTCAATCCGCTAACTCCTTTCGTTCAAGAGTTATCGTGCCTACGGCCGGTCGGCCGGTCGGACAGAATCGATTTCGCACTCGGATTCTTGATCAGTGAGTCGAACCAAATCGTTTGAGACCATTTTCAGCCAAAAATTCCAAAATTACAGACACTTGGGCAAATTGATAAGCACTCTGTTCCGAGGAACTAGAGCGCCAAAAAAACAAGTTTCGTATGACAATTGCCCAAAACAGGTTTAAAGTACCTAAAAATAGTAGGTATTCCATAAAACATGTATGAAAGAAGATGAGTAATAATATGAAAGAAGATGAGTAATAAATAAAATACCTTGTAATCGATCAAAAATTTCCTGATCTACATTCACCAAATTTTCTCCTCTCTCGAACTACAGAATTATGCTTTCAATATTTACGTAATATTTTCAAACATTTTCGGGTGAGGTCCCCGTTGCATCGCTAAAATACGAGTATTTCAACCCCAATATTTTTGAAGTTACAATATTCCCTTCTGTCAAGTTGACATTATGACAATTCATACATAGAATAATTATATCAATGTGTGAAATACGATTTACATTGAAATTTTGAAGAATCATATCTCCGAAAGTATTAGCTTGTTAGAGTTAAAATGATATGAATGGATTCTTATGATAAAATTTCTTATTAAAAAAAATTTAATTTAGAATTTGTTTCGTAAAAAAAAAATTTTGTTTTGTTACTCCGAAACCATCTGTCCGATTTTGCCCAATAACGAACTCAGCCGAGATATTTATCCCCCAAACCTACTCTGAAAATTTCAACTCTCTAGCTCATTCCGTTCGAGAGTTATCGTGCCTACGGCCGGACGGCCAGCCGGCCGGACCGGCCGGACAGAATGAATTTCGACCACGGATTCTTGATCAGTGAGTCGAACCAAATCGTTTAAGACCATTTTCATCGAAATATTCGAAAATTACAGACATTTGGGCAAATTGATAAGCACTCAGTTCCGAGGAACTAGAGCGCCAAAAACTATGATGGCGACTAACGTTGATATTTTGGAAATCCAAAAACTACAACAAAATTTGAGATAAACACTGACGTGAAGTCATGAGTCTTTGGGAGCATGTTCCTTTGTCTATTCACGCCTCAAAGGGATCGAGTTGAAATTCGGTACATTATAAAACGATGGCTCGAACTTATGTGCGGAATTTCAGCTGATTCTGACACATACCTTCTGAAATATAAAATTTTTGATGATTCATTATTTCCTAGTGATACGATATTCACGAAATTCCGTGAAAATTACCGCGTCGGCCTTCTACAAGTAATGGCCGAGTTTTAATTTGATCAGATTAGTATATTTTGAGTTATAGAGGAAATAACAACAATATTTTAGATGGGTATAATTGCAAAACCATTTGACTGATTATGCCTATTTACGCACTTGAATGTCGTATTTGTATGTGCAACCGATCCCGAGAATTGTATCCGTGAGATACATTTATAATTTTTTTAAATTTCATAAATATCTTTTCTCGGTATTCCACAATTTGTTACCAAGGCTCAATTCGATCGGATCATTATTTTTTGAGTTATCAAGAATAGAATATTCCAGATGGGTATAACTCCGAAACCGTCATGCTGATTATGTCATATAGCGAACATAACTGTCCCATTCGGATGCCCAACCTATCCTGAAAATTGCAGGTCGCTATCTCTTTCCGTTCGAAAGTTATCGTGGCAAATATTTACCCCTCCAACAATATAGCTCGATTTCGTGATAAAATTTAGAACTTTGATGAGAAGTTAGGTTTTAAAGGCTCTCGCAGAATTCCATTGATATGGGACAGATAGTTTCTGCTATGGAATTTTTTTCAATTTTTTTGTGATAGTGTATTTTTCTTTCCATCACTATCGGTCAGATTCCGCTGAAAATCCGCACAACCTTCAGTCCAAAATTTATTTTGCCAGTATTTAAAAAAAATACTGATCTGATCGAATTGAAATCTAGTACTCGGTTGAAAAAAGATGGCTTGGAGGTTCATGCAGTATTCCGTGTAGGTGTGTGCGGCGTAAATAGACAAAATTACATGCGCGCAAAAGCTCCCGACTTCACGTCAGTGCTTTCTAAGAATTTTTTATATTCAGCATTATTTAATTTCCTCTATTCTATTTTCTATTATCAGATTATATTGATCATCACGGAATTCGTAATACTCTCAGAAGTCTCCAATAAAAGCATCGAATAAGTCCTCGCCTGAAAATCAATCAAAAACCGACCAGGTACCTCCTCATTCAAATAACATCCCCCAATGTTTGTTTACCCCAGCTACAGAATAACACAAGAAAACATAACTGACGAAAGCGCAGCGCGGCGATGACAAATCACCGAAATGACACGGGGTTAATTTGAAACATGGACCAGATAAATGTAGTTAATATGATAAGGGCTGTCAGATCGCCCCCCGCGCTGAATAATTCGCCACTTTGTCAGAGACGCAGGGGCCCTCCCCCCCTAATATCACCTCGAATCGGCCGCACTGCACAGTTTATCATTATTAGGAGTCCGCCGTGTGGGGGCGCAGGGGTGAATTTCGACGCTGCTATAATATTTTCTACTTTATTTGACAGAAGGGATGGTCCCATAACATGTTGCCATGAAGATGAGTTTTTTAAGACCAATAGTCGGTTAGATTTTTCTCCATTGGCGGTCGGTATGAAGTTAGAAAAGGGTGGAGGGCTCAGCAATGAAAGAATGGGGAATATTTTGTTTCATATAATTAACTTAGCTCTTCCATAAAACTTGAAAAGTTTCTCGTAAGAATTTTTTTGCGACCTTGTTATGCATTTTGCCAAATTATGTGAATAATGTTCAAATTATAAGCGGAAAATGGTTTTAAATGGTTTCATTTGACTTACTGATGAAGAATCTGTGGGAAAATTCGATTCTGTCTGTCCGTAAATACGATAGCATTCGAAAGCAAGGACTTAGAGACCTGAAATTTGAAGGACGCTAGACGAGTTCGTGAACGGACAAAATCCGCCTAATGTTTTCGGAGATATACTTATTTTGAAATTTCATTTCCTCGATATTTCGGTGAATACAAAAAAAAACAAAATTGCATGGGCATCGGACCAGTCCTAACACAAGAGAATTTTTTCTTGGTGCGATGTTCCATGTTCCTATCAATTCGTCCAAATGTTTGTAATTTTCGATCATTTGGACGAGAATGGTCATAAACGATTAGTTTCGACTCACTGATTATGAATCCAAGGTCACAATTGATTATGTCCGGCCGGTCGGCCGTCAGAAAGATTACGCTCGAACACAATGAGTTAGAGAGTGAAATTTTTAGAGTAGTTTTGGAGTCCAAATTCGCCAGCTGAGATCGGTAATGGGCAAAATCCACTGAGTGGTTTCAAAGTTATATAGCCATTCGAAATTTTGTTTTCCAATTACTCGAAAAATACTAATCTGATCGCATCAAAGCACGGTTATTAGTTGAAAAATACCTACACGAAGTCTTACGCAAAATTTTGTGAGGATCGCATCACTGAAAAATCTGGAGAAAAATATTTTAAAAAATTCTGTATCTCAGAAACTATCCGTCAGATATCGTTGAAATTCTACGAGAGCCTTCAAAGCCTTATTTTACGGTTCTAGATTTGAACTTGATCGGATCTATATTGGCGAAAATATTACCGGAATATCGAAATATTCCAACGACGGGGGGTGTACTGGTCAACTGGTCCACTGTTTTTACATTCGACCAGAAAAATTGTCAACAGTTTTTGATTTTTGACGTGGCTCTAAATTATTTCATACTATATTTATGCTCTCCATAGATCGTATATCTGCTTTCCATGAATTTCATGTTCCTCTACTATATAATATATGACATCTCTGATAATCTGTCATGTTAATCTGGAAAGATCCAATTACATTCTGTTTAAAAATTATTTGAATCGAAATTGAATGCCTATCGCGGGTCGAGACGAGTTAAATATGGTACCAATGGACATATTTTAAAGAATAGGGATTTACTTTGGCTGTTCCAGTAAAATAATTCAGCCCAGATATATGAAAAAAAAAATGGGTTCAAGCCCTGTGGACAGGAGCTTTCTGGCGCTCTAGTTCAAACAGACAAATTATATCTCCGAAAGTATTGGTTTCTCAGAGTTGAGAATTATATCAATGTATTCTTATGATAGAACTGCATCATACTGGAAATTCAATTCAAATAATTTATTTATCAAGATTAAATGAGCAATCTGAGAATGAGAACTGCACCATGGAAGAAACCAAATTAAAATAGCTGAAATGAATTTGACTCTCTCTTATAAAACAGGATGAAATGTACGAGTATGAACACAGATCATATAATAAAGCTTAGATAGAATAATTATAGCATTCTGTGAAAACATAGAAGTACGATTCATTATTGAAATTTAGAACTTCATCTTAGCAGAAATTGAATTCAAACATCATAGAAGAATTTAAATTCAACAAGAGTGCCAAGAATTATCCATCCAAAACCAATAGACGAATTCTACCCAACAACGAACTCATCCGAGATATTCATTCCTCAATTCCAGTTTTGTTTTTAGTGGAGATATTCTGAACTCAATATTATTAACTTACCATTACCTTTCCCATCATCATATGGATTGACCATCGGCATGAAAATATCAACCCTCAAAAACTATGATATTATATTATAATTCTCATATTTACACGATTGCTGGAATGAATGACAATGTTATTAACTTACCATTACCATTCCCATCATCATATGGATTGACCATCGGCATGAAAATATCAACCAACAAAAAGTATGATAATATTATAATTCTCATATTGATACCATTACTGGAATGAATGACAATGAGACAACGTCAAAGTTGCCGTTATAACAATTCATAGAATAGCCACAGAATAATTCTATCATTGAAATTTTGAAAAATCATATCTCCGAAAGTATTAGTTTGTTAGAGTTAAAAATGATATGAATGGATTCTTATGGTAAAACTCCTTATTGAAAAAAAAATTTATTTGGAATTTGTTCTGTAAAAAAAAAATTTTTTTTTTGTTACTCCGAAACCATCTGTCGGATTTTGCCCAATAACGAACTCAGCCGAGATATTTATCCCCCAAACCTACTCTGAAAATTTCAACTGTCTAGCTCATTCCGTTCGAGAGTTATCGTGCCTACGGCCGGACGGCCGGACCGGCCGGACAGAATGAATTTCGACCACGGATTCTTGATCAGTGAGTCGAACCAAATCGTTTAAGACCATTTTCATCGAAAAATTCGAAAATTACAGACATTTGGGCAAATTGATAAGCACTCAGTTCCGAGGAACTAGAGCGCCAAAAAGTAAGAAGTTGTCAGATTTTGCAGTTAATAGAAGGAGATTATAAATATATTTACTTTTCAGCAGTAACAAATAGACTTACATATCAATGAAAATTAGTATAGTGACTTAGTAGAGAAAACGTTCATCACTTTCGTATCAGACTCAACATTTGTCGTCTGAAAATTTTCAAGCAGCACCCAACCCTGTAAAAATAATGCCAATAGTATAAGTCATATTGATTTTAAATAGAAAAAAATTTGAACATTGAAATAATTCAGACGTTAGTCCTATTTTTAAATCATGGAATAAACAGGATGTAAAGATGGACCGGGGTATACGAGTACAAGCTTCCCTACCTAAGCCAATGAATTGTTTGATACCTCATCAGTTGAAATTTTATTGTGAAGAGCGCTTCATAAATAAACAACATGGATTTTCTCTGAATAAGTGTTACAAGACAAAAAGACCCTGAAGAGTCAAGATACCTACCTTATTAAATGAAAATCTGCTATCGTCTCCATATTTCGAGTTATGAAGATCCTAATTGCTTTACTTTGAACACGAAACAGTCTATCCAACCTTGAGCAGGTGCTCCATGACAGAATATAATATACTCTTTTCTGATAATATCTTGTAAAACAAATTGGTTCAAGTACTGACGTGAAGTCAGGAGCTTTTGCGCGTATGTTCTGTTGTCCATTCTCCAGTATTGGACACTCTCGTAATCGAATTTAACATGGTAAAATCGATTAAGAGTGTCCAATACAGAAGAATGGACAACAGAACCCAAAAGCTCCTGAGTTCACGTCCGTGTTTGAACCATTTTTTTTTCGTATTTTTTTTGAAATTTTCTAGGGGTAGGGTTCTCACCAAATTTCACACACGTCTTTATGTCGGTATTTTACAATTAATTTGCAAGCTTCAATTCGATCGGTTCTATATTTTTTGAGTCATCGAGGAAATAATATGCCAGATGGGTATAACTCCGAAACCGTTGTGCCGATTATGGCCAGCAGCGAACTCAACTCTGCCATTCAGATGCGCAACCTACCCTGAAAATTGCAAGTCCGTATCTCCTTTCGTTCGGGAGTTATCGAGGCAACGGTCACCCATCCAGCTACTGAACTCACAAAAGGCTGCTCAGATCCCCAACAAAATAGATCCGATCGTGTTCAAACTTAGAACTTGATAGTAGAGATAGGTTCTGAAAGCTCTCGCAAAATTTCAGCTATGTCGGATGAATTTCTGATGAGTTTCTGATGTATAGTTTTTTTTCAATGATTTTAAAAAAATTTCTAGTGATATGATCCTCACAAAATGTTTCAAGAATTTTCGCGTTGGCATTCTTCAACTAATAACTATATTTAAATTGGGTCTGTTTTATATTTTCCAAGTTATTGAGGAAATATCAACTAAATTTCAGATAGGTATAACTCCGAAACTGTTTGGCCGATTATGCTTATAAAGAAACTCAAATGTCGCATTCAGATGCACAACCTAATCTGAAAATTTCAAGTCGCTGCCTTTTTCCGTTCTCAGGTTATCGAGACATAGGCTTAGGTTTATATACTACAACTATTCATCAAGTTCCAATTCGATCGAATTTATATTGGTTGAAAACAAAATTATTACTCGGAAACCATTGGGCCGATTATGCCCATTAACGAACTTGTCCGTCGTATTGCGATGCGCCTCCTACCCTGAAAATGTCAAGTCGCTAGCTCTTTCCGTTCTGAAGTTATCGTGGCAACGGTCGGTCGGCCGGACGGACAGAATTAAATTTGACCTTGAATTCTTCATCAGGGAGTCGAACCCAATCGTTTGAGACCAGAACATACGCGCAAAAATATTAGTTGGTAACTGATATGTACTATGTTTCAAGTGTCGGTGTTACATGAATATGACACCTCGCGACCGATTCCTAACTGCAACAAAATATCTCATCAAGGATAACTGCGCTGTTTCCCTAATCAGGAGGCATGTTTCCATTAGTTTTTACGACTTTATAGCAGCAATAGGAGGCCTCGAAGGATAGCGAAAGCACATAAAACTGCGAAACAGGCTTCGAAGGAGCAAAGCGGAGGGAAAATCCATTTTCCCGTTTTATCTCCTGATGAACAATAGTCCAGAATCCGTTATAGTTGCTTTGTTGGCACTCCGGCGGTAGACCTGGGTATTGATCAGAGAGAGAGAAAACCCCCCTCTGCCCCCCCTGTCCCCTCGGGGACTGACCGGTGGCCTGCCTGGCCGCCTTGCACCCACCGCACTATGACAAATGCTCGGGCCCCAATCGATAGATAACTGCTATTGACGGACGCACCGCTCTCTCCAATTACCCGGTATTAGATTATGGGAGTAAGGGAGGTGAGCGCTCCGACGGAGATGCTATCGCGCGTCTTGTGGCTGCCGGACGTCTCGTTAAGTTATTAGACGGGTCACAGGAGATGACTAACTGAATAATGAATGAAATAGCGGGAAATGCTGATGGTGTTGACGGAAAATTGGTCCATTCGACGTAATGTCGAATGTCGAATTTATAGAGGGAGGTAGAAACGCTACAAGTTTCACACCAGAGAACTCGCCACGTCAACTAAGTAGGGCTTCACGCGAGAGCAAGATTTTTCTCTTCTCGTCTCGTTCTCTTCTCGGAAAAGTGAGACGAGACGAGACGAGACGTTTTCAAAATATTATAGGCGATACCGAGACCACATACTGCTTAACACGAGAGTCTCGTTTTAGGTCTCGTTGAATTTTTTGTATGAAGTTTTATATACAACTCGACTTTTTTCAACACCCACAGAAAACAATTGAATATGAAGAGTTTCCACTATAATTACCCATATATTTTTTCTATATTATGCATCGATCGTTCTAGAAATACACGATTTTTTAGAAGATTATTAATTCGTTGTGACCTTGCGATAATTGAGATTATTTTTCAAGAAAAAATAGAATTCACAACCATAAAAACGGATGCCATTATGAATTCAATATTTAACGGACAACTTGTATTGCCCCTAAATCCCAATGCTTTGAAAATTTCGTCTCTATCTGAACATCTGGAGAAATTTGGGGAGCAACTTTTCAAAACGCATTTAGTGCAAACACCATTTTATTGGAAATCAACGAAAAACGATTTTTTCGTCCACCCTGGCTTATAATTTGAGTACGTCAAGTTTGTTTGATAGAAATTTACATCTAAAGGTAATAACTAATCTCATTTAAATCAATATTGATCAGATATACACAGAAAGTGTAAAAAACGTTTGGACTTAATGCGTTTTGATTCATCCCATTGTATAAAATGCGTGTTGATGTGGTTGAAATTGAAAATAATGCTGTTTGTTGAGATTTTTTATACATTTAGAGAAAACAGTCTGCACAGTTAATGTTAGCCTGTAACCTAATTAACATGAGCAAATCGATAAAAAATGTTTTTGGTTATATTTTATCTGTTTTAAAAATACAAACGTAATTTATTATTCATTATTGTATACCATTTCGTTTATATATTATAATATTTATTATCGTTATTCAGATTTAAGCGAGACGAGGCGAGACAACTGATAACGAGACGAGAACGAGACTTAAACGAGAATTAATTTTTTGGGAATTAGCGAGACCGAGACGAGATTTTTTATACTCTCGTCTCGTGCGAGCCCTACAACATACGGCCGGTTTCATAATAAGTTTTAAAGTCTCTTTAAATTTAAAGCATCCTTTAGTTGGACATTTTGAACCAAAATGTCACTTTGAAGGATACTTTAAATTTTAAGGAACTTTAAAATTTATTATGAAACCGGTCGTAAGACGCAAAAAAATTGTTTGAGTACAGTATAGTTACGAGGCTGGTCGCAAACAGCCGTAATGTTTCTCGGTATTCATAGTTTTAATTTTTCCGAACCGGAATTCAAAACGCACATTCTGAAAGATCGGTCTCAAAAATGAATACTCTAAAATTGGTTCAAGCACCATCACCATCGATATAGACCGTTTTCTCACCTTCCATAAGATATGAACACATTTCGTACCATTTTAATGACTTGATACTTGAGTAATGAAAGAGTCGTCTATGATCACAGTATTCTATTTTCTGCCATATGCATTCTATCGGAATTGAATTTCGTGATCTTCGTGAAGTCAGGAGCTTTTGCGAGGCAACGGTCACCCATCCATTTGCTGAACTCACACAAGGCTGCTCGATTCTCCAATAATAAAGGGTGAGTCTTTAAGTTGTACATTAATTTTAACCCAAGATTCCTCAAATGATAACTGGTCCGCCATCTAACGTTTTTTTTTTTTTCAACTAGTGCTTATTTCGTGAATGGTAACACTTAGCTCATGTCTGATTTGACAGATAATTAGTTTTATCCTTCCCCTGAACGAATATGGTTGTGCATACTCTTGAACAATGCTGGAAAATATTGCGACATTACTTTGAAAATCATGGTAATGTTGCAGAATGTGTGCGAACATTGCGTACGGATTTTGGAAGAAGAGAAGCACCGTCAGCTCCGTATATTCGTTATCTTGTGAAAACAGTGAAAGAAACTGGTATCCTCATCGATAAACCAAAGCGTGAAAATCCAAAAACAGTGCGTACACCCGAGAATATTGCTGCTGTGGCAGAAAGTGTGCGTGAAGCGCCATCAACATCAATTCACCGTCGTTCTCAAGAATTGAACATTTCGGAGACATCATTGAGACGAATTTTGCATAAAGACCTTGGTATGACCCAATACAAAGTCCAATTGGTTCAGGAGTTGAAGCCAACTGACCATCCAATGCGTTTTCCCTTGGCTAAGTGGGCCTGCGATCGACGATCGACAGAAGATGCCGATTTTGCCAAAAAAATCATCTTTTCAGATGAAGCTCATTTTGATCTTGGTGGGTATGTAAACAAGCAGAATTGTCGCATTTTGGGCAAAGAAAATCCACACGCATACATTGAAAAGCCAATACACCCAAAACGAGTCACTGTTTGGTGCGGATTTTGGTCCAGAGGAATAATTGGGCCATTTTTTTTCGAAAATGAGGAGTGGCCGTTACTGTCAATGGCGATCGTTATCGGGCCATGATGAACGAATTTTTGTTCACAAAAATTGAAGAGGAGGATATTAGCAACATTTGGTTTCAACAGGACGGCGCTACGTGCCACACAGGCGAAGCTACACTCAATGTTTTGCGCCTTGTTTTTGAAGATCGCATTAACAGCCGCAGAGCTGATGTCGTTTGGCCACCTCGGAGCTGCGATTTGACACCGTTGGACTATCATTTGTGGGGAGCCATCAAATATAAGTGTTACGCCAACAAGCCAGAGCCAATTGACGCTTTAAAGGACAATATTCGTGAAGCCATTGGTGAAATACACCTGCACACAATCGATAATGTGCTTAAAAATGGGACCGATCGTGTAGGCTACTGCATGGCCAATTGAGGCAGCTCTAGTATCATATATCAAATTATATGGTACCCCGTTACACTAACCTCTGCTAACACTTTTTTCATACACATGCTTTATTGTTAGATGAAAAATTAATTGTAATGCTCAAGTTCAAAAGAATATATATATATATATTTGAATGAAATTATTTTCCATTATTAACCGGAAGGATTGTACTTTCAAATCAAAAAAGGAATTTGAGAAAATATTCAGTAGTTTTGTTTTTAATGCATTTTCAAAAAAAAAAAGTTATTTGACGGACCCTTTATAAAACACTTTTTTCATTTATCAATTTTCTAAATTCTGTTCAGGTAAAAACATACAGGCTGTTAAAATTAAAAAAAAAATCAATCTTTTTTTTGTAGCTTTGACATGTCTTTTCTGAATATAATGAACGTTGATTTGAAGCTCCCAATAACCATGATACATACCTATTCTCCAATTATCCGTTTTTTCCTAATTCCAATGGTTTCCTAGTTATAGACTCGCGGATTCATAAAACTAAATGGAATAAGCATAAAAAAGCAGATAAAGTTTTTCTTAATTCATTTCAAGAATATTTAATCGTTTTAGAAAATTAAATTATTCGTCATCATCTCTCCTTAAATGCACCATTTTGGAATATTCTACTTCGAATGTTATAAAATCAGAAATTCTGGAAATTTCACAACTTTTATGGATCCTGTTCTGAGCGTTGGAATTCCGAATCAAGCTGCAAACTACGTTATCCAACCTTTTTCCCCTTCACCATCAATGTCATGAATAAATGTTATGCGGGAGTGTATTAGAGCACTGTAAAATCCTTAAACGCTTGTAACTTTTTACCTGAAAAGAATCTGGAAAAATGGTAAATGAAAAAATTTTTTTATTCCGATCATGTTCAAACTTGAAACTTGGCAGCAGAGTTGGGTTCTGAAGGCTCTCGCAAAATTTCAGCGATGTCGGACGAATAGTTACTGATATATAGAATTTTTTCAATAATAATAAATTTCTAGTAGTACGATCCTCACAAAATTTTGCAAGAATGTTTGCGTTGGCATTCCACAACGAATAACCTTGTCTGAATTTAATCGGTTTTGCCTTTTTCGAGGTATTGAGGAAATAACAACCAAATTTCAGATGGATATAACTCCAAAACCGTTTGGCCGTATATGCCTATACACAAATGTTGCATTCAGATGCACAACCTGAGCTGAAAATTTCAAGTCGCTATCTCTTTCCGTTCTCTGGTTATTGTGACATGAAAACTTTATTTTAATAATTTTTTTAAAACTTTCTAGCTGCACGATTCCCACAAAATTCCACAAACGAGCTTAGAGTTATATTTTACAACTATTCACCAAGTTTCAATTTGATCGGATTCATTCATAATTAATTAATGATTAATTAATTAATTAAAAATTATTACTCGGAAACCGTTAGCCGATTATGTCCACTAACGAACTCGTCCGTCGTATTGGGATACGCCACCTACCCTAAAAATTTCAAGTCACTATCTTATTCCGTTCTCAAGTTATCGTGGCAACGGACGGCCGGACATAATCAAATTTGTCCTCAAATTCGCGATGTTCCCCATACGCGCAAAAAATTTGTAAAAATATTATTTATCTCACGATTACTTGAGAAAGGAATGACATAAACCGCCGTATTCACAAAGCATTCAATCTCCGTTAAGTCCTAACTGAGGTACTCAGTTAAGGATAAATAAGAATCACAACCTCAGTTTAAGTGAAAATTAACGTGAAAAAGGCCTGTTTCACCACCGTTACATACGTTAACTGAGGTTGCGATTCTTATTTATCCTTAACTGAGGACCTCAGTTAGGACTTAACGGAGATTGAATGGTTTGTGAATACGGCGGAAAGACTTTCAATTTTTAGGGTAGGTTGTACATCCGAATAGGATGTACGTTGTAGTTCGTTGAAAGGCATAATCGACCAAACGGTTTCCGACTTATATCAATCTGGAATTCGGTTATTATTTCCTCAATAACTCAAAAAATACGAGGTCTATTCAATTCAAATATGGTTATTAGTTCCAGAATGCCGGCGCAATAATTTTTGCAAAATTTTGCGAATATCATTCAACTAGGAAATTTTAAAAAAATCATTGAAAATCGTCCGACATCATTGAAATTTTACGAGAACCTTCATAACATAACTCTTCAACCAAGTTGCAAGTTTGAACACGATCGGATCGCTATTGTTGGACAGGGTCCGATATTTTAAATGGAATTCAATTCTGATGCTCAGTTGAATAAATGCGGCAAGAGGATTTATGCAGTATTTTTTTTTATATTATTAGATATTTAATGAATTTCAATGCTGGTAGAGTACATATGTCAGAATTGAAATTTCTTTGATCTTAGATCTCCCATTACTCAAGTCCTCAAAATGGTATGAAATGTATTCATATATTATAAAAGCTGAGAAAACGGCCTATAACGATGGTAAATTCGATTAGGAGTGTCCAATAGAGGTGAATGGACAACAGAACATGCGCGCACAAGCTCCTGACTTCACGTCAGTGCTTGAGCGATTTTTTTTAGTGTTTTTCTTTTGTAGGAATATGATCCTAACAAACTTTCCCAGAATTAAACACATTATTATATTACATCCATCTACTCCAGAATTTTTTCAGATATTCAGGTGATCAAATGCTAATTCCGATTTACCCAGTTTAAAGCCTCCCCATCATTTCAAAAGATTTTATTCCAGGCAATTTCTGTCCAAAATTCACAAAATACAGACATTTCGACGAACGTGTAAAAAATCAATAATCTTGGACGTCCAACTCTAACGAAAAATAACCACCCCGATCACGTTTATAATCAACTGTCCTTCCGAAATGATGCCCTTATTGACATTTACGTATCAACAGTTACGTATTAAAACTACGTTTCCGTATAGCAGACACGCAAACCCGAGTCTGTCCGTCAAGTATATCGGGGTGTCATTGATCAGCAGGGGTGGGTGATGCGCGTTTGACGGTGAATATTTGAATATCCGTCCATCCGTTCTGCTCCTATTCATTGATACCTACCCCAAAGCCTCGGGGTTGGAAATATTTCACGCCGTTGGTCGGATATGTTGTTTTTCAATTTAATGAGAAGATGGAAGGAAAACAGAGGAAATATTTATTTAAATTCTTTCTTTATCCATGTTCTTGACGCGAGCAGGCGTTTATGTCGATATCAGTTGTTCCTAATGCCACTATTGTAATAGCAGAACAGTAGATTAGGTATTGTTTCTTAAGGTGCACAATGAGTATTCCCGTACCCACAGAATGTATCATGACAGAAAGAAAACAATTCCACTTCTCACAATAAGTTTTATTCTTTTTCCCGTTGAATATCCAGATTTATTTTCTGCGTTCCGATTACATCTTCCTGTAACTAGGAGTGAAACAAGATTTATCTTTGAATTTCAAAGCCCAAGAAATAATATTCTGCAGAAATTAGCTGGTACTGATACAGCTGCTCTTCGAACGGCAGCCTTAGCCTTGGTTTTTTCTGCCGCTTAATATTGTTGACCGTCTGATGGTTTAATAATGCTCATACTCAAAGAATTGATGCACAGCTGAATTCATCTATGAGGATCATCACTGGAACTATTAGATCTACACCTATTCATTGGTTGCCATAGTTCTTTCAAACAATGTCCCACCCCACATTCGCAGGCAGACTGCTGTTTCAAATTCTTGGAATAAATTTCATTATTTTCCGAATTCATTTCCGATTCTCTCCTCTATTCCAGGCAATAAGATTCCCAGATTGAAGTCACGTAACCCTTTATAGACCAACTGTTTTCTTTATTTGAATAAAAATGACAAGGAAGTTTGGCGGTCTGAATGGATTTCTTGCGATTTATTCAACAAAGATTTCATTTCTGATCCTTCAAATAGAGTTCCGGGGTTTGGTTTTCCAAGGAAAATATCGCTATTCTGAATCGTTTGAGAACTGGTCATGGTCGTTGCAACATCATGTTTTTCAAATGGAACTCAGTTGAGAGCCTTAGTTGTGAATGCGGGGAAGCAGAGGAAACCGTATAACATTTAGTTAATAATTGTCTCATATATAGATCCCAGGATAGTTTTAGGGCTGTTCATAATGTTTCTGAAGATTTTTTAAAATGGGTAGCGAATCTCAAATCTATTTAATAAAACAGAATATTCCATTCTTAATTTGTTTGTTTTCCCTTTTTGTATTTTCCTTTTCCAGATTGACCTTTTTGCTTACTGAAGAAAGATAGTAGAGAAAAAGATCCCCTTCAATATTTAATATTTCATCATATTTTGTTGACAGTTTCAATTTTCATAAATCACAACACTAACGGGGAGATAGGCATGATCGGCCAAATGGTTATGGACTTGTACCTATCTTTAAATTTTGTTGATATTTCTTTAACTCAAAAAATGCGAAAGTGATCCAAACACTATAACTATAGCGGCAGATAATATAATTTAAAATATCATAAATGGCACCAATTCAACATTAACTTAGTGCACGATCGATGATTTTGACTGCAGAACTCAATTTTGCGAACAAATGATGGACCTTTGCAATGCAGATGAGGGGTTTCCAGCCCGAATTTTATGACGAAGCAACAATTTATTTGGATGGAACTGTCAACAGACAAAACTGTCGTTATTGGACACATCACAGTCCAAACGGGATGATGGTACTGGATGGAGGTACTTACATAAACAATTTTCTGAAAAATTGAATGAATATGCTGGAACTGTTAAGAATAGGAATATTAGGCTTGTCTTTATTGAAGGTTTTGCATTGGCAACCAGCAACTAGAAGGAAAAGAGGAAGGCCCAAACTGGAGTGGCAAAAATCTATACACAAGTCCATGAGCGAAAGGAACTTGAGAGTGGAAGACTGCGAAGATAGAAGAAGGTGGCGATTAGGCGTCGGAGGACGTTCTAAACCGACTAATATATATAATATATATATATATATATATTTGGATGTATTATGTGACCTGATTCCGGCGTGGGCGGTTCTTTTTCCGAACAATGCAGATCCCGTTCTCCTAAATGAAATGCTATGGGTTCACAGGATGGAGCCCTACCCTATTATTTTCAAAATGTACGTGATTATCTGAACAAAGTATTCCCGAACAGCTGGATCAGTCTGCGAGATTTTATAGAATGACCGGGTCCATTTTCCAGATCTAACTCCGTTAGACTTTTTCTTATAGGCTTATATCAAAAGCAAATTTTAACTCAATTAACCAAACCACATCCAAGAGTTGAAGCAGACGATTCGGAACGAAACAAGAGCAATACAGCTTGAAACTCTACAAAAATTTTTGTTAAAGTTTCAGAGTCGATTGGCGTACTTTTAAGAAGTGAATGTTTATAAATTTGAACACTTACTTTGATAATTTTTTTGACCCCTTCAAGTATCTTTTTGGCAACAAGAATGTGTTTAGGACATGGTTTTCAAATTCAAAAACTCAGTATTTCAAGAATTATTGATCCAAATGGAGTTACGTGTGCATTTACTGAATTCAGAATTTAATGATCAATCCTTGGCAAGAAAAAAAATTGGGCAAAAAAAAAAATATCGATGATATCGATGATCCATGGCATATATTTATCATTTAAATAATGAAGGCAATAAACTTCCTGATGGCATCATGTCAGTACTCTTATAATAAAATAGAAAATGAGGAGATACGTCACAATACACCAAGTGTTGAAACACAACCCAAAGCATAGACGACCACTTGGGAAACAAAGGTCAAGGTGGTACGATAAACTGAAGCACGACATGAGTCTGATGAACATCATTGAGGGAATGAACGAATTTTCAACTAAAGCACAGATTTCCAATTTAATTTCATCTGGTAGATTGTGATACCTTCATTTTCCACCCCTTCGAATCCATCTCATGTTCAGTTTCCGTTTTCAACTGTGTCGCTTGATAATTTCGTTCATTTCATGCTTGCAATTTAATATCTGGGGAATGGCGGCAGATGGCATGCCATCTTCCAAAGTTAATTCATTTCATCCAAGCAGTCACTCGAGTCGTAATAATTTCTTAGATGTTGCTGGAATGTGCTGGAATGGAGATGAAATGAAATCTTAATAATTTCCTGTCTAGGGTTATGATAGCAAAAGGGTGGCGAATTGCATTATAAAATATCAGTAGGAACTACAAATACAACGATATTTTTTGCATATCCCTTATGCAAACTCTCATGCCGAAATTTTGTAAGAATTTTCACGTCGGCAATCTACAACTAATTATTATTATTATTATTATTATTATTATTTATTTGATAAGAGTTAAGAAATCTATAAACTCACAGAATAACAAAATGAAAGTTAATGCACATGGCTCAAGAAAAAAAAACAGTTTGTTCACAATGATTAGGAATTGACAAATTTAATGAAAGGAAAAAAAAAACAAATTGACCATTGTCATTACCCTTTTTGAATTCAATCGGATTCGTAATTTCAGAGTTATTGAGGAAATAACAACCAAATTTCTGATGGGTATAACTCCAAAACCGTTTGGCCTGTTATGCCTATTAACAAACTCAAATGTAGCATTCGGATGCGGAACCTACCCCAAAAATTGCATGTCGCTATCTCTTTCCGTCCTCAGGTTATCGTGAGATGAATAATATTATCTAATAATTTTCTAGGGATACGATTCTCACAAAATTTCACAAACGTCGTTTTGTCAGTATTCTACTAGCTACCAAGTTTCAATTCGATCGGATCTGTATTGGTAGTTGACAAAATTATTGATTAATAATTTCAAGTTGCTACCTCTTTCCGTTCTCAAGTTATCGTGGCAACAGCCGGCCGGACGGAATCAAATTATACCTCGAATTCTTCATCAATGAGTCGAACGTAATCGTTTGATAGAATTTCGGCATAAAATTCGAAAGTGACAGACATTTGTGCAAAATGATCACTCGCCTTTTATTAATGGCTTCTTCAGCAGCATGAACAAAATGAAAATTTCTTCAGAGAGAGACGCTTAGGTCGGAAGATCCTACTTTTACTCGGGATGACCTAAATAGTTGTCACAATGAATGGTCCCTAGAAAATCCATACGCTTTTAAAATAAGAGGTTTCCAACAAAGATTAACTATCTATGTAGGGGGTGCAGTCTTTAACGGACAACTACGTCCAATTCAATTCTTTCCTAATCGTTTGAATGCCGATGCGTACCTGCAATTTTTAGAAAACGATATCACGAATTTGCTAGAAGATATTCCTGTGGATTTCGTTTACAATCGTATGTGGTATAAGCACGACGGTGCACCACCGCATGTTGGACAATATGTGGACGCCTGGTTAAACCAAACTCTAAATAGTAGATGGATTGGTCAACGTGGTCAGATGCTGTGGCTTGCGAGATCTCATGACTGGAATCCTTTGGATTATTTTGTAAGGGGGCATTTAAAACAACGCAGTGGAAATTAATAATCAAGAATAATTGATAAAACGAATTATTAATGCAGCTGAATCCATTCAAAACAGACAAAACATGCAATTAGTATACGATGCCCGGATTTTGCATTAAGCCTGTACCGATGCTATATAATGGTGGTGTTTTTGAACATTTGATTTAATTATTTCTGTATCTCGGAAACAAAGCCAAGAATCCAAAAATTTCATTTAATTAAAATTTTGTATCAAGAATATCAGCTTGTATATGTTCCTCAATTTTTCTCCTCGAGGTTTGAATCACAGTAGAAAATTGTTTTGCACAAACAATTGTTCCAATTTTCAATACCCTAGAAGCAAGTTGCCATTCTTGTTGACGCAATTCAAGAACAAAACAAAATGAACAGTAATGATTAAGAAAAAATAAAAGTAAACAATACAATACTCAAAATACGAAATTTCAGCAAATTTTACGACTTGTATTTTGATAGTATTTGGACTACATTTCTCAGGCAATTAAAATATGTCAAAGAGTGTCCGCGCCATGTATTCTATGCATCTTTTTCGGCGCAATTCACCAAACTCCTCCGTGATGAAAGAGTACTTACCCAATAACTCTGCATGGGTTTGTGTGGAAGCAGCGAAGTAGATGTCATCGGCAAATATGGTGATTAATTCGGCTATGACATGATCAGGCAACACCTCCTTTTAGGAGGTGTTGGATCAGGCAAGTCATTAATGATAATGATCAGGAGGAAAAAATTTGGTTCGAAAAAGCTTCCTTGCATTATCATGCTATTACTGATGGACTACGTCAGCCGCCCTATATTTACACATCCCTGTCAGCACAAATGGAATCTGTCAAAGATATATCCATCCCCGGCACATCAGCACCATCGTATGGATGAGCTTACAAGCTAGAGAAGTCTTGCAATATGAGGTGCAGAGGTCTTTGTGATGCAAATCCAGAGATGTCCACGAGACAGGCTAGTTTCTAATCAAGTCAAATGAGGGTCCCATGAATATTTACAAGCTAATTCGATATTGCCTGGAGATAATCACGGTATCCTGAGATCGTTCGAGCACAGATCATGGACCGACGTGGCTTAATCTATCGGCGATTATTCCGCCCATTCGGCCTTAATATCGCGCCGGGGACTCCCACGGTGACATTTCGGAATTAAAAATGTATTTCCTGCTGGGAACGATCCATGGGACAAATTGGTTCCTGCTGCGATGTCTGCACGTCAGTTGGGATACACGGCTTCGGCGACAATTTCGTTCATCAGGTTTGCGCGATACATAAAGATGAACTTTCATCGGGAATTCGGTGTATTAGACGCTACAAATACGAGTATAGTAAGAATTGGTAATGGTTCGTTCCCATTAAGGGACTTGCGAGATACAGATTCTTGGTTCAAGCGTTGGGCAACATGTTTCAACAAAAACTTCTTCGACAATCATTATTTGTATTCCAATTGGCGATTCAAGTCCATCTCCAAGCCACCTGGTGGCGAAATTTAAAGTTTCAGGAGTAGGTTGTTTTGCTTTGAGATCGTATACATTAACATCAACAGTTGTTTTTGAGATTCGAATGCTTAAAAGTTGCTTTTCTGCTTTTCATTCATACCGTGAGCGTCAAAAGTATGGGATAATGGATTTATCTTCTCCCCTTTAGGAATATCGAAAAATGGAATGTAGGGTCAAATTAATTTATTTTTTAGGGAATATTTTCCCGTAGTTCTTATTTCTTTGCCATTTTCCGTTACCAAGCAGTTACGTCATAGATTTTTTTTAAATATGCAAGCCTGTCATATATTGTTACGGTAAAACTTGCTTGGATTCTTGAATATCATAATTATGAATAGCTGAGAATTTTAAACTCTTTTGAGGATTCTCATTCTAAACTCGAAGTCCTTTCTTGCTTGAAATTATATTGAAAATCTCTTGAGAATCATCTGGTTCTTCTCTATCTCGATATATTTAATCACTGACAATTATTTTTTTATTGCCAAGGATCGAAAAAATAAACACACTTTGGTTAATAAATTTTCAAAATTCATATCCTAAGAATATATGTACATACATACATAAATAAAGAAACGAAGAAGCGTATAAGACATTTACAGTTGCCATAACAAACCATTTACTATGTATGGAGTGGAAAAAGATACATTATTAAATCATTCACTAAACAAATATAATAAAACAGCCTTTCAAGAATAGCTAAATGCTATAGCCGAGCCTTCATCAAATAGCATTTTTCCTCTAATTTCATATAGATCTGCTGATATAGGTTCCGGTCCATTACTAACTATATAATACCACCAAAAATTCTTGAAAAGCACTGACGTGAAGTCAGGAGCTCTTGCGCGCATTCCTTTATCTACTCACGCCTCATTCAAAGTCAATCGATCTGAAATTCGGTAGGTACTCGATTGTAAAGTGGCGGCTTAAAGGTATGTGAATAGTTTCTGAAGTATAAAATGTTCGAAGAAAACTTATTTTCTATTTTTTCTCTAGTGATTCTATAGTTTAGATTGGATCGGATTTATATTTTTTGAGTTATTGAGGAAATAACAACAAAATTTCAGATGACTATAGCTAGAAATCGTTTTTCCGATTATTCCCATTAATGGACTAAATTGTCGCATTCTGATGCGCAATCTCTATCCATTCGAAAGTTATCATGGCAACGATCACCCAACAAGCTACTCAACTTTTCCTAGGCGAATTCAATCGGATCTTTATTGTTTGAGTTATTGGAAAAACAAAATTTCAACTCTGAAATCGTTTGGCAAATTATGCTCATTATCGAACTTTCGTATTCGGATGCGCAACCTACCCTGGTAATTTCAAGTCGATATTTCTTTCCGTTATCATGTAAACGGGCGGCTGGCCAGACAGCATCGATTTTAACCTCAAATTCTTCATCAGTGACTTGAACCTAATTTTCGTTAACCAATTCGAAAATTATATACATTTGAGCTAAATGATAGAACATGCGTGCAAAACAGAATACCTGGGGTTGTGGTAGCCTAGATAAAAATAGACCATCAATAGATCATCAAGTTTTGAGCATTCTGCCAATCGGGCCTCGAAATGGGTTCGTATAAATTTTATATTTATGCACAGAGTTCACGAATCGACAATCCACACACACACACACGAGAATTCATCAGCATTCGTCTGTATTCTGTGTTCTATTGCAAAATGGCTGATACCAATACAATTAGGGTCTCGAAATTTCCCCTTTTGGCAGAACGCTCAGAACTTGTTGATTTATTAACAACGGTATCAGCCATTTTTGGCGCTCTTGTTACTCGGAACAGAGTGATTATCAATTAGCCCAAATGTCTGTAATTTTCGAATTTTTGGATGAAAATGGTTTTAGGCGATTTGGTTCGAATCACTCCGTGGTAAAAATCGATTCTGTCTTGCCCTTGAAACGATAACTCTCGAACGTAATGAGCTAGATCGTTGTCATTTTCAGAGTAGGTTTGGAAAACAAATATCTTGTTTAAGTTCGTTATTGGGCAAAATCGGCACCTGATGTTTTTGGAGTAACGAAAAAAAAAAATTTTTTTACAATACAAATTTCAAATTCAATTCCGTTTTAAATGCAGTTTCATCATAAGAATCCATTAATATCATTTCTAACTCTCACCAGCTAATATTTCCGGAGATATGATTTTTCAAAATTTCAATAATACATCGTACTTTTATGTTTTCGCAGAATGCTGTAATTATTTTATATATGAATTATTACAAGATCTGTGTTCATACCTTATTTTCCTATACGAGACATGTCAAATTTATTTCCGGTTCATTACTCTTAAGCCCTAATTTCGTCCAACTAACAGGGTTTGCGTTAGCTGTCGTTTGGTACAGTTTAAAAGATAAACGTCATTATTGCCAAACGGAATTGAATGTGTATTTCTGAACAGTTTGGTGGATGTAAACAACATGTAAACAATTCGAAATTTGGATTCGCTAAGTTCATAGGCAGACTATTTTAGTTAGCGAGTCGGAAATGAATAGAGCAAGGAGCATAATTTACGAGTCATTCTCTAATTATGGAGGATGAACTTATATTATTAAGTGATGTTTTCAGCACGGGATTTCCAACTAATGTACAGGTAGTTTGAGTTTTCTCTGGACTGATTACATTAGATTTGTCTCATAAATAAAACTGGCTTTATTATTTATTATTTCATTATGTAATGCCCTAGAACATGCCTACACAGACTGCTCTGTATCAGCTGACTGAAGTCATCCAGAGAACACTTGACAATAAAGAAATCGCAATGTGTGCATTCCTGGATATATCTGGGGCCTTTGACAACAAAACACATGTGTCTGTTAAAGATGCACTTGAAAGGCGAGGAGTGAATAAGACCATTATAAAATAGTTGTGTAAATTACTACAGGAGGGCCTTAGAATTATCGAGCAGTAGTTCTTATCAGCGGGGCTTAGCTTAAACCCGAACAAGACCACAGTAGTTCTATTTACTCGGAAAAGGAAACTTCCAGCTGTGAGATCCCTCTTTTTGATCGGACTTATTAAAGGATGGAAGTTTGAAGTTAAATATCCGGGGGTATCACTAGATAGTTCTCTTCTGTGGAATAAGCATATTGGAATCACTGCTAGTAAAGCAACAAAGGCTTTAATGGCGTGCAGGAATCTAGATGCTAAGAATTGGGACTGGAACCCCAAGATACTGCGATGGATGTACGTCATGATTGTGAGACCCACAATTACGTATGGGGCAGTAGTCTGGTACACAAAAACAAGCCAGAATAGTACGAGGAAAACTCTCGACAAAGTACAAAGGCACTCCTGTGTGTGTACCACTGGAGCTATGGGATCCTGTCCTACCAGGGCACTTGAGATTATCACATATCTCACACCACTTCATCTAGTGATAGAGAAAATGGCTCATGAAGCCATTCTCAGAATATCTAGGATAGGAACAGGTAATGAGAGTATTATAAACCAGAAAGCCAGGTCCTCTCTTACCAGGTACATTTCATCAGCCAATCGTCCTAGTGACGAAATGATCGAGAAAGTAAGCATTGGAAAGAACTTCACTACGATGCTAGGTAGGAAAAAAGACTGAGACAGGGAATCCACCACCCAAGTTCTTAAAACAAATGCCATCAAATGGTACATAGACGGTTCAAAAACCACTACAGGAGCTAGCGCTGAAGTATATGGGCCAGGCACCAAATGATCACTATCGCTAGGCTCCTATCCGAGCATATTTCAGGCAGAAGTACTTGCAATAGAAAGATGCCTGGAAATCGACCTAGAAATAAACTATCAGAGATGTGATATATATCCACTCTGACAGTCAGGCTGCTATTAAAGCTCTGATCTTCCATGTTATCAAGTCCAAGCTAATATGGGAGTGCGGAAGAAAACTCAATGAAGTAGGCAAGAATAACAGGGTCTCCTTGGTCTGGGTTCCTGGTCACGCGGGAATCACAGGAAATGAGGAAGCCAACACACTTGCCTAGATAGGAGCACGAATCCTCTTTATTGGCCCGGAAACCTACTGTGGGGTTGGTAGATACACCTATGAAAGTGAATTTCCGATGAAAGAAGGAACTGAGAGAGGCATTTTCTGGAGATCTCTCCCCGGAATGTATCACTCCAAGAAATTCCTCCGGAACTTTGATACTGTCAGATCGAAGAATTACTTGGGCCTCAGTAGGAACACGCTGCACCTCCTCACTGGTTTCCTCACAGGGCAATGCGGCCTTAGGAAGCATATGATGAGACTGCCTAGCAGAAACTGACGAGTGCAGATTCTGTTGGGAGGAAGATGAAACTCCTCATCACATGATAACGGAATGCTTCGCCATCTCGAACCAGCGCAAGGAATGATTTGGGCAAGAATTTGCAGGAGTGAAGACCCTCCTTGAAGCCATCCCAGATAAAGGAGTTCATCAGAACTCTGGAACTGGAAGGCGAGCTGTAGATGGTGATAACATCGACAGCTCTGACGGGGGGGCACAATAGACCTTAAGGTCGCAGTGCAACAATATACAATATATACAATGTCCTAGGAGAATCCATATGTTTTTTCTTAAATGACACTTTTTGAATTTAATTTCTCTTATGTTGCAGTTCTACTAGAAGAATCCATTGATATAATTCCCAACTTCCCAGAGTTCAAAAGAGTTCATACTGTACAAAACAAATTACTAAAGGTGTTGTTTAAGCGTAATTAGTTCACGCCAACTGAGCATTTATACTCTGAGCTTGGTATTCCACAATTGGATATCATATTAAAATTTGATCAAGCTAAGCTTATTTATAAAATTGTAAATAAAAAAAAATTGGTTCAAGCACTGACGTGAAGTCAGAAGCTTTTGCGCGTAAGTTCTATTGTCCATTCTTCTGTATTGGACACCCTTAATCGAATTTACCATGGTAAATTATGTTGTCCATTCTCCTGTATTGGACACTTAATTCGAATTTACCATGGTAAATTCGAATTAAGAGTGTCCAATACAGGAGAATGGACAATAGAACATACGCGCAAAAGCTTCTGACTTCACGTCAGTGCTTGAACCAATTTTTTTTTCGTGATTTTTTTAAAATTTTCTAGGGGTACGGTTCTTAAAATTTTTTTTTCGTCATTTTTTTCAAATTTTCCAGGGGTACGGTTCTTACAAAATTTTAAACACGTCTTTATGTTGATTTTCTACTACTAGTTACCAAGCTTCAATTTGATCGAATATTTATTTTTTGAGTTATCAAGGAAATAATATTCCAGGTGGGTATAACTCGGAAACCGTTAGACCGATTATGCCGAAAAACGAACTCAACTCTACCTTTCGGATACGCAACCTACCCTGAAAATTGCAAGTCCCTATCTCCTTTCGTTCGAAAGTTATCGAGGCAACGGTCACCCATCTACTGAACTCACACAAGAATGCTCGAATCTTCAACAATATTTAAAAGATCGTATTAGAACTTGAAACTTGGCAGTAGAGTTAGGTTATGAAGGCTCTTGCAAAATTTCAGCAATTTCAAACGAATAGTTACTGATATATAAAATTTTTTTTTTTTATTTTCAATGATTTATTAAAAATTTTCTACAAATGCTATCCTCACCAAATTTTGCAAACATTTTCGCGTTGGCATTCTACAACTAATAACCATGTTTGAATTCAATCGGTTCAGTATTTTTCGAGTTAATGAGGAACAAAAAACCACCAAATTTCAGAAAATTTCAGATGGTTATAACTCTAAAACCGTTTGGCCGATTATGCTCATAAACAAACTGAAATGTCGCGTTCTGGTGCACATCCTAACCTGAAAATTTCAAGCCGCTATCTCATTCCGTTCTCAAGTTATCGTGACAACAAAAATATTTTTTAATAATTTTTTTAAAATTTTCTAGCCATACGATTCACACAAAATTTCACAAACGTGCTTAGGTTCATATTCTACAACCACCCACCAAGTTTCAGTTCGATCCGATTCATATTGGTTGAAAACAAAATTATTACTCGGAAACCACTGGGCCGATTATGCCCATTAACAAACTTGTCCGTCGTATTGGGATGCGCCACCTACCCTGAAAATTTCAAGTCGCTAGCTCTTTTCGTTCTCAAGTTATCGTGGCAACGGACGGACGGGCGGCCGGATGGCCGGACGGCCGGACGGACAGAATCAAATTTGACCTCGAATTCTTCATTGGGGAGTCGAACTTAATCGTTTGAGATCATTTTCGTAAAAAAATTCGAAAGTTACAGACATTTGGGCAAAACTATAACGCGATGTTCCCCAGAACATACGCGCAAAAAGCAAATATTCAATGAAGAAATTAAATTTATTAAAGATATCCATACATATCCTACTATACTATACTATACATATCCTACTGTACTAGAAGTAGAGATAACACTTTCCACGAAAATATTAGAACTAATAAGGGACTGAAAAATCCAGTATTTCAGCATGTATTTTTTATGATAAACTACCTAGTCATATAAAAACTGAAAAAAGAATTACCAAATTCACTGAATTGTTGAAGGACCACTTTGGAATCAAGCATATAAAAAGGTAGAATATAAAAAAATAAATAAAAAAGAAACTTATGAAGTAAGGGAAGAGAAAAATCATTATATTTGGGATTATATAGAGTGTGCATTCTTTTTGTATTTGTACTTATAGACTGGAATCAAGCATATAAAAAAGTAGAATATTAAAAAATAAATAAAAAAGAAACTTATGAAGTAAGGGAAGAGAAAAATCATTATATTTGGGATTATATAGAGTGTGCATTCTTTTTGTATTTGTACTTATAGACTGTAGTCACCTTGTATCTCTGTTACTAGTGCTGGATCACTGCTTAGGAGATTAATTGTAAGTATGTTATAGATGATTGTGGCAATAGAGGATTATTAAAAAAAAAACACTGAGAATCCAATACTTTCGGATATATGATTTTTCAAAGTTTGAACAAGAGGGCCAAAGTTCCTGCCCACAGGGCTTTTCCACTTATCAATATTAAATATTAATAGTTAGAAACGTTATGTTCCTTGGTGGGAACGTGTTTCAGGTTCCATAATTATTAGTGTACTGGAGTTCAGTTACTAGCTGTTCAGTTTTGTTATGTCAGTCAGCCGAACTCTACACGCAGTTCGTCTTGAAAGATTCGATTCAAGCTCGCATTGCCTCGCAGAATCGCAATCCAAAGCCGGAGAGTAATGATCGCTCTCCCATAAAGCGAAAGACAAAGCAATTCAGTTTTCCATTTTATAGAAGCCAATGAAAATTGAAAAATCTGAATCCATATATAGAAGCGGGAAAGCGTGCGTGCTCGAGCTTGCAAATCGCGGCACCTACTGAGTTTATTTTTCCAATTTCGTGGGGAAATCTCCCGTTATTGCCTCCCTATCCTTATATCGAATCCACGAAATATGTTATCGCTTCTCATATCCAGATCCAGATTTGCATACGGCAAAGATAAAACCGGAAACCGGGAGACATAGGCGGTGGATGGATTTTCCAGTGGCGGCTCCTTCTTGGAGGTGCTGAATTCTATGGAACTCTGAGAGGCATTACAGGACTGAACTGAAAGTTTACAGTTAATACTACTCGGAGTTTTTCAACCTGAGGAAGCAAAACCTATTTTCATTATAATACTCCTTAATTTTATGTTTGTGATATGCTCTCCCATTAGACAGGTTTGTTTCAATAAGAGCGCAATACTTGAAGTGTGTGCCAGTTTAGACGTCACATGATTGATTGATAAAAAGATTGGTTCATGCACTGACATGAAGTCAGGAGCTTTTGCGCGCATGTTCCATTGCCTATTCACGCCTCATACATAGTCGATCGAGCATAGTTTCTGAAATATAACATTTTTTGAGGATAGCTGAAACAAATAAAAATTTGACCTTAAACCGATAAAATTACTGTTAATAATGTTTTATTCACCTCTATTGCAAATTCTCCAAAGAATGTACCATTGATATAGCCGTTTTATAAGCTTTTATAAGATATGACATTTCGTACCATTTTAATGACTTGACTTCAGTAATGGGGTTATCGTCTAAGATCATAGAAATGTTTAATTCTGACATATGTATATCATCGGAATTTAAATTTATTAAATGTTCCAATAATATACGAAAAAACTTAGGTCTCAAGTAATTTCAGGATACGATATTTACGGAATTCCGCGAAAATTAGCGCCTTGTCATTTTACAAGTAATTAGTATATTAGGAGTTTTACTTGGATCGGATTTGTATTTATATTTTGACTTATAGAGGAAATAACAATAACATTTCAGATGGGTATAACTCCAGAAACATTGGGTCGATTATGCCCATTAACGAACTCAAACATCGCATTCGAATGCACAACATACCCTGAAAATTGTTAGTCGCTATCTCATTCCGTTCTCATGTTATCGTGAGTGAGCCTAAAATTTTTTCATAATTTTTCAAAAATTTTGTAGCGTTACAATCCTAACAAAATTTGACACACGTCTTTATGTCGATATTTCACAACTAGTTACCAAGTTTCAATTCGATCGAATTTGTATTTTTTGAGTTATCGAGAAAATAATGTTCCAGATGGGTGTAAGTCCGAAACCATTGGTCCAATTATGCCTAACAACGAACTTAACTATCCCAGTCGAATGTGCAACCTACCCTGAAAATTGCAAGTCGCCATCTCTTTCCGTTCGAAAGTTGTCGTGGCAACGGTCACCCATTCTGCTACTGAACTCACCCAAGCCTGCTCATATCTAGACAATATTAATCCGACTGTATTCAAACTTGGAATTTGACATCGAGTCGAACCTAATCCGGACCATTTTCGGCAAAAATTCGATAATTAATTTATTTATCAGCGATTTTTTGTTAACCTTTTTTAAAAATTGTTTTTGATGAATTTCCACGTGCCTTTGTAAGTAGAAATTTACCATTGTATAACTTGATCTAATCTATAATTACTCTTTTTAGTGTATGTAACTGAAGATGGGTGTTTAAACACTCGAAACATGTTTTACTTTGTCTAACCCCCAAGTGGGTATTACAATTTTGTGGAGACGACTGGGTATTTCGTTAATTAATTTAATAATTAAAATTAATATTCAAATATGTCCGTCCGATCGTCCATAACTACCGGGACCGTAACACTATGACTTTCGAACGAGGGGACTTAAAAACTTGAATTTTAACAAGATTTCCAAAACTACAAAAATGGTCGGGTTTTAATTTAATAACAATTTTATCGTATATGCAAAATATCGTGACTATGATATTACTAAAAAAAAATCAACAAAAGTTTATTATCTCTATATTAGACAGAATTTATAAATAAAGACCATTAATAAAATGAGTTATATGAAATTTCATCTTCATAGCAATTCAACTTGAACAGAAATTGAAGTTTTTTAATTTTGCATTGAGAGCAGCACCCCTGATGGACATCCAGCAACATTTACAGAATGTTGGAATTTTTTAGGATGATTTAGATGAAAAAAAAGGGAAATGTAAATACTCGGAAAGAAAAAAGGAGGATGTAATTTTCGGGTGTTTTCAATTATTCTCATGTTATACTGCGAAGTTTATTCATAAAACATTCGTACATTTTACGAATAACATCTAATTTCAAATGATTGAGAAAACAAAGTTTTCTAATATTTGAAACCAATTTTTCTGCACACTTAGCGCACATATAATTTTTTTTCGTTGACCGAAATCTCCATACTGATTTTTCCCGATAACGAGCTTAACCGAAATATTCATCTCCCAAACCTACTCTGAAAATTTCAACTGTCTAGCTCATTCTGTTCGAGATTTATCGTGTTATTTGAAAAATTGGGTGTTGTACCTGTCTTTCGAAGAGATTTGAAGCTAGGTTCCGCATTTTTACGGAGAAGAATGACAATTTAAAATTTGAATTTGATGTGTTTCGGGATTTTCCATAAATTTGAACAGTAACCAAGATAATGAATTTATTCCATTTGGCTTTTCCACACTGTATAAAAGTCGTAATAGATAAATAGATAGATCGAATGGACAGTTTGGGATATATTCAGAAAAAAAGTTTCAAATCAAAATGACCATAACTCCGAAACCACTCGCTGGATTTCGCCTATCGGATTTGACCTCAGATTTTTTATCAGGGAGTCAAAAATTCAAATAACTGATAGCACGCTGTTCCTGGCAGAACAAGCCTGCAAAAAATATGGCAGTTCTGATTTTTTGTTTATCCCATGGATCGAGTTAGGATATTTCCAAAAATAACCTCCAAAATTCATCACATATTTGTCAGTTACACTTGTAGCTGAAAATCTAAGCCAACAATAGATTATTCTGAATTTTTGGTATAACACTTGTTGCTGGAAATCTGACAGAATGATCAAAGAATTTTTCTCAATTTTGTTTATGTTCTTAATTACATATAGCTGAAAATCGAATCCAATGGTAAACAAACAGACAAATTATATCTCCAAAAGTATTGGTTTCTCAGAGTTGGGAACTTTATCAATGTATTCATATGATAGAACTGCATCATAAAGGAAGTTCAATTCAAATGATAGTTTATTTATCAAGATTAAATGAGCAATCATGAGAATGAGAACTGCACCATGGAAGAAATCAAATTAAATCTGGCCAATTTTGCCCTATAACGAACTTAACCGAGATATTCATCTCCCTAACCTACTCTGAAAAATTCAACTAAAAAGCTCATTCCATTCGAGAGTTATATCTATGTCTATGGATGAAAAGCAGTCTCACTACATTCAGATCTCTTACTTCATGTTCCGTTCTGAAATGTAAGACTTTTCTGAGAAAAACTAATTTCGGAGCAAACAACTGAGATTATTCTTTCTTCGCTCACAATTCTTCGATTGATTAGATAATGACATGTCTCAGGAAAATAAATTGACATTATGACAATTCATACATAGAATAATTATATCATTGTGTGACAACGTTGAAATACGATTTATTATTGAAATTTTGAAAAATCATATCTCCGAAAGTATTAGCTTGTTAGAGTTAAAAATAATATCATTGGATTCTTATGGTAAAACTGCTTATTGAAAAAAAATTAATTTTGAATTTGTTTTTTAAAAAAAAATTTTTTTTTGTTACTCCGAAACCATCTGTCCGATTTTGCCCAATAACGAACTTAGCCGAGATATTTATCTCCCAAGCCTACTCTGAAAATTTCAACTGTCTAGCTCATTCCGTTCGAGAGTTATCGTGCCTACGGCCTGCCGGCCGGACAGAATTATTTTTGACCACGGATTCTTGACCAGTGAGTCGAACCAAATCGTTTAAGACCATTTTCATCGAAAAATTCGAAAATTACAGACATTTGGCAAATTGATAAGCACTCAGTTCCGAGGAACTAGAGCGCCAAAAAATATATTTCTAATTTTTGCGCGTATGTTCTGGGGAACATCGCGTAATCATTTTGCCCAAATGTCTGTAATTTTCGAATTTTTCGCCGAAAATGGTCTCAAACGATTGAGTTCGACTCCCTGATCAAGAATTCGAGGTCAAATTTGATTCTGTCCGGCCGGCCGTTGTCACGATAACTTGAGAACGGAAAGAAATAGCGACTTGAAATTTTCAGGATAGGTGGCGCATTCCAATAGGACGGACAAGTTCGTTAATGGGCATAATCGGTCCAACGGTTTCTGAGTAATAATTTTGTCTACAACCAATACTAATCCGATCGAATTAAAACTAGATGAGTAGTTGTAGAATATAAACCTTATGACGTTTGTGAAATTTTTTGAACATCGTATTGCTAGAAAATTTTAAAAAAATCATTAAAAAATATTATTTACGTCATGATAACCTAAGAACGCAAAGAGATAGCGACTTGAAATTTTCAGTTAAGTTTGAGAATTTTAATGCGCCATTTCAGTTCGTTTAAAGGCATCATCGGCGAAACGGTTTTGGAGTTATACTCATCTGAAATTTGGTTGTTATTTCCTCAATAACTCAAAAAATACAAAACCGATCCAATTCAAAATTCAAACATGATTATTAGTTGTAGAATGGCAACGCAAACATTCTTGCAAAATTTTGTGGGGATCGTATGACTAGAACATTTTTAAAAAATCATAGAAAATTATTGAAAGGAAATCTATATATCAGAAACTATTCGTCCAATATCGCTGAAATGTTGCGAGACCCTTCAAAACCTAACTCTACTACCAAGTTTCAAGTTTGAACATGATCGAATCATGAAAATCATCTGACGTGAAGTCAGAAGCTTTTGCGCGTATGTTATCTTGTCCATTCTCTTTTATTGGACACTCTTAATCGAATTTACCATAATGAATTCTGTTGTTAATTCGATTAAGAGTGTCCAATACAGGAGAACATACAATTCACCATGGTAAATTCGATTAAGAATGTCCAATACAGGAGAATGGACAGAAGAACATACGCTCAAAAGCTTCTGACTTCACATCAGTGCTTGAACCAATTTTTTTATTTCACATTTCAAGTTAGAATTTCCCCCCTGACTTCCTCTATATGAATTCATTGTCAAACAAAATCATTCTTCAGTATCCCATCTACATATTCTCCTTTTTCCGGCAGCTAAGCTTGAACAAGGAATGATGAGTGCCCATCGATCAGGACCGTCTCCACGAGAGATGATAGAAATGAGTCCCTGATAAGGGACGGGGAAAAAAGCCGAAGAGGGGAGCCTTCTTGAGATGCGGCACGTTGAAAAGAACCGCTCGTTTGAGAAATCTTTCAGATCGCGCAAAAGCTTCACATTTATAACTAACCTAATCCATCTTCCCGACGTCGGAAACTCAAATGCGGCTTAATTTGTCAGAAAATACCCCGCTGGAAAATATCGGGCTATGGCGGTGCACAGTTTGAGTGATGGCGTAAGAGGAAATTCTTTGCAAACTGCAGAGGGAATATTTTTGATAAAATAAACTTTGTAGTATCATTATATATATTTTTTCTAGTGATACGGTATTCACGAAATTCCACAAAGATTTGTGCGTCAGCATTCTACATCTAATAACCAAGTTTTAATTGGGTCAGATTTGTATAGCTTGAGTTACTGAGGAAATAACAACAACATTCCAAAACCTACGATGAAAATTGCAAGTCGGTATCTCCTTCTGTTCGCTAGTTATCGTAGTATCGGTCACCCATCCAGATACTGAACTCGCCCAACACTGATCGGGTTCCAGCTTGGTTTTATTATTGGTTTTTGAAGGCTCTTAAATGTTCGCACTATCGGACGAATATTTTCTGAGAAACATAATATCTTTTGATCATTTCTTTAAAATTTTTTAGTTCTAAGATATTCATGAAATTTCACACATGTCTTTGTGTGGGTACAACTAGTCATCAAGTTTCAATTCGATCGGATCTGTATTGTTTGAAAAAAAAAATGAGTACTTGGAAACAGTCTGGTCAAGTATGCTCATTAACGAAATTAACCGTCGCAATCAGATACGCAACCTACACTGAACATTTCAAGTCGCTACCTCTTTCCGTTCGAAAGTTGTCGTAGCAAAGGACGGCCGTCGGACAGAATCGAATTTTCGGAAAAAACTGGAATATCCAAATTAAACATTTTCGTTTTGAAAATGATTTGAAATGATTACTATACAGAGTGGTCCAGATCTTAACCAAGAAATTTTAGCCACGTATTCTACGTCAAAAATAAGCCCTAGTTTGTCATACAAACATATGTCGAGAACTGCTTCCTCTCCGAGATACAGGGTGTTAAAATTATAGAAAAAAATGTTTTTTATTAATAACTTTTACACTTTTTGAAATATTTCTAATAAATTTGGGACATAGGTTTTAAGGATCAAGGAGCATTTTTTGAATGGAATAATTTTGTGTTTATTCTACCAGTGGCGTCCGCACTGCATCGAGACTGAATATTTTCTGACAAAAAAATGATACGCCACTGGTTTTTCCAACATTTAAAATTACTCTTGAAATCCTTATTTAATATGAAGTAAATTCATTCTCTTGCGTTTTTGACATCCGAGGCACCGTTTCCGAGTAAAAAAATTAAACACATTCTCATGCATTAGGAAATCGCTAAAATTTGATATGGTACATAATAATAATGAGACTATCTATGTAAACGAAACGTATAATTACAAAAAAATAAGCGTTTATAGCCACACTCAATTATGAATTTTAAGAAGGTGTTCGAAGTAAAAGAAAGAAAAACATTTTTTTTTCTAATAATTTTAACACCCTGTATCTCAAAGAGGAAGCATTTCCCGACATATGTTTGTACGACAAACTAGGGCTTATTTTTGACGTAGAATACGTGGTTAAAATTTCTTGGTTAAGATCTGGACCACCCTGTATATACAGGGTGAGTCTTTGACCACTGCATTAACTTTAACCAAAGATTCTTCTATCAAATGAAACACTTTTTTCATTTACCATTTTTCCAGATTCGGCTCAGGTAAAAAGTTACAAGCATTTAAAGATTTCACAATGTGCTAATACACTCCCGCATATAAATTATCTATGACATCGTTGGCGGACGAGAATAAGGCATGGTAACGTGGTTTACAGCTTAATTCGGGATTCCAAAGCTCAGGGACGCATCCATAAAAGTTGTGAAATTTCTGGAGTTTTCCATTTTAAAACATTCAATGAAGAATATCTCGAAAACGGTGCGTTTAAGGACAAATGATGTAGAATAATATAATGTTCTAAGACGATGGAATATTCTTGAAATGACTCAAGAAAAACTTTATATGCTTTCTTTATGCTAATTTCGTTTAGTTTTATGAATCCACGAGTCCATAACTAGAAAACCAGTAGAAGTAGAAAATAACTAATATTTGGAAAATATGTATCATAGTTATAGGAAACTTTACGCCAAAATTCATTCCATTCGAAAAAAGGATGTCAAAGCTACCAAATAAAAACTGATTTTTCTTCAAAATTTCAACAGCCTGTATCTTTTTACCTGAAGTGAATTTGGAAAAATGTTAAATGAAAAAAGTGTTTCATTTGATGAGAGGAATCTTTGGTTAAAATTAATGCAGTGGTCAAAGACTCACCCTGTATATATATTATTATAATTGAATAGCTACCAATTATAATTTTTTTATCGTCCGCAGCATTATAAGAACAATCTTCCGTATAAGAAACTTATTGTCAACATATCTTCGTGAAAAATAACCTGATAGAAATGAACCAGACATCATCACAGCTCACATTTCCTCATTATCCTAATTTTCAATATTCTAAACAATATTCTAAACAAAGAAAACTTCAAGAAAGAAAAAAAGGGGAAAGCACTATGGACAGGAGCTTTGGCGCGCTGTTCAAACTTATAGCCAGAGCGGTCACCCATCCAGGTACTGAACTCGCCCAAAGCTGATTACCTCCAGAAAAATTTTAAAAAATGTCTTGATATTTCCAAGAAATAAATTCGACTGTAAAAACAAACGCGCAAAACACAGATTATCATCTTTTTGGCCGAGAATGGTATCAAACGAATAGTTTCGACCCAAATACATACATTCACTGTTGGTTCGAAAATAAACAGGACTGTGTCTGTGGTGACTTAAGAACCTATTTTAATGCATACATTTACTGTTGGGTCGAAAATAAACAGTGCTCTAAGTAATCATTATAGTATACTTTGGGAGTTACATTCATTATTAAATGATTCCTTAATAGGTTTTCTCGATTTCTCTCGTTTCATCCGTTGCCTCGATAACTTTGGAACGAAAGGAGATAGGGACTTGTAATTTTCAGGGTAGGTTGCACATACCCACCTAGTAAATTATTTCCTCGATAACTCAAAAAATATAGAGTCGATAGAATTGAAGCTTGGTAACTAGTTGTGGAATATCGACATAAAGGCACGTGTAAAATTTTGTGAGAACCGTACCCCTAGAAAATTTTCAAAACTAAAAAAAAATTGGTTCAAGCACTGACGTGAAGTCAGGAGCTTTTGTGCGTATGTTCTATTGTCCATTCTCCTGTATTGGACAGTTTTAATCGAATTTACCATGATGAATTTTATTGTCCGTTCTCCTGTATTGGACACTCTTAATCGAAGTTACCATGGTAAATTCGATTGGGGCAGTTGGTATGAGTGTTACGAAATTTGACAAATTGCGGAATTTGAATTTGAATCGTATGTAGTGCACGGATATCAGATTTGAAATAGTTTCCTAATAGCATGCATAATTCAAAATTAGCAAGAAGGAAATCTACTAGTATTATATTGTCAATTGGCCTGCCTTGAAACTTTATAGGATCGAATGTCAGTGCTGACTACCACAAAACGGAAAATGTAACTAGAAACAATGCGGGAATGAGTTCATCACAGCACTGTTTTTAATGCTGTAATGAGCGCATTACGATACTGAAATAGAGAAAAAATATTTCTCAATAACTGAATTCGAAGCACGTTCATTCAGTCAATTCACAAGATGGAATATATCGAGGGGGAAACCACTGACAAAAATTTGTACACCAGAATTCAAATTCAACCGGAATTTCATTGGAATTCTGTAGAAATTGTACAGGAATTCTATTGGAATTCTATTTGAATTCTATTGGTATTCTATTGGAATTCTATTTGAATTCTATTGGAATTCTATTGGAATTTCACTGGAATTCTAAGGAAAGTAAATGGAATTGAACAAAAACCCAAAACTTTAGACTGACTGAGGAACATTTGACACATTTCATTTCGAAAGCATCGAATGACTAGCGAAATTTCGAATGAAAATATATTCTTTTTGGGTCATAGGGATGGGATCTTCAAACAAAGAAAAATAAATTCTAATTGTAAATTCCACGTTATTTCCCTTCTTTCTTTGGCAAGGCTTGTTTGATATCTTGATATTTAGTATTTAATTAGGCAACGGGTACTAAATGATAAAACCCAAAAAAACACTGACTTGAATTTAGTCTACTTGTTCTCATTCAACTCGAATCGGTCAACACGAGCAAGCGTGCCAAAGCAGAATAACCTCATGTGAGAACTTTTCAATTTTTTAAAACTGAAGGGAAAAATACTCGAAGATAACAATCAACTTCTATCCAAAGCACAGTCATTGTTTTCTTACAAATTTGAACAAAGTTGAAACCCAAAACTCATATTGAAGTTGAATCACTCCGCTGTAGGATATTAAACAAAGCTTCACGGATAGCTTTCGGTCGAAGCATTTTGTCTATATGTGAATAGTGTTGTCCCTAAGGTGACGCAAGCACACAGTAACGAAGCCTACATAGAACACAACTGATTCCCCTAACTCGCTCAAGCTCTTGAGGAGTCTGCTTGGAAAGACTTAAGAGGATCAGTACAATAGTACCAATAGAAATTGTGGTATTAAAATATTAAATCATACAAATGGAAGAATTATCAATTTTACTAAACAGCATACAGACCGAAGCAACCAGAATGAAAAATTCACGAGAACATCTATTGAGAGCTCTTTACTGGATTTATCGGAGGTGTAATATTTAAAACCTCAAGAATTGAATAATATACTCCATTCACTTTTATAAAGTCTCCCGGTTGGCCATGATTTAGGTCTATCACGTTTTTGTAATTAAAACAAAGGCAGGTTGGCACTTCTGAAACATCGTCAATGTCAAAACAATTCTCTGAGACGTTGCCAATTTCTACTCTCAACAATCAACATAATGTTCCATCTTAGACAAGATATATTCACAGATCATTATCTTCGAATAATAAAGAATTCTTCGCTTTGAAAATGTCGAAAGCAGTTTTGAATAAGAAGCAGAGATCAGGAAGTGCTATACAGAACTGAAATCTACAATAGGAATACTTCATTTTGTCTTATGACATGTTGAACTCTCGAATGGAATTACTTAGTTTCCTATCCTATCACTATATTTTATTAAGGTTTAACAGGGTTCATAGTACTACTACATTTTGAAACTGGTGGTATTCAAGTCGTGCAACAAGGTATTTAAATGTCTTCCGTAGTCTTATTTATTGAGAATTTCGAAAAGTGGGGAATTCCATACATACGTATGTTCGTTTAGAAGTTCTCCTGCTGCGTTATTCAGGTACTTTTATTATTTTTTCAAATGAACTATCACAAAGTAACGGACACTGTTTCCATTATTGTTCATTAAAACACTTGATTCTTGATTTCCGTACAAGAAAATAGCATAACTGAATCTTCCAACCATTTTATATACGTGAAATATTTCCATAGTAACAACAGATGAAAAATGTTCTTCAACAGTCCTCAGACCTTTGAAATAGTTAAATTCACATAATATCTTCTCAAATTCATTATTTTTCCCAAGAAAATTAATATTGTGAAAAATACGTAATTACTACGACTTCTATGTAGAGAGGACAACGTTGCGTAGTTATCTGAGAGGAAAATGAGCATAACCTAACATTCTTAAAATATACACAGTGAAATGTGTCAAAATATCATGGCCAACCGGGAGACTTTATAAAAGTGAATGGAGTATAGGTATTGTAGCAATACTCACCGTATTCAAATAAGTAAATTTGTCTGTTTATTGCCAAGTACATTTTTGTAGGTTAGGAAATGCTGAGGGAAAGCACCTACTTCTAACGGCTTAAATCCGGTACAAACCAACTATTTGGAGTGTTTTACGTGATTGTCCGATAGGTGTCGCACTCTAACATCAATAGGAATTCTTTATGATTCAACATGAATTCTGCGGAATCCAACAGTAATTCTTCGAAATTCTAAGGAATTCCATAGTTTTTTATGTTCTTATACACCAGAATTCCTAGCGGTTTACCCCTATAATATTAATAACAACTTCAATCAGTTTCGAATCCTCGAACGGAACCACATCAAATCGCCCAAAGGCATAAATTTTTCCGAATTAAAGCAACGATGACTTCTCCCTGACAGAGAACACCATTTTAATGCTTGAATTATACTGACAGCTACGCTAAACCGACAGAAATTTACACACTAGGCGGAAACAAAAATACGGCTCTCAGGCGGACATTATGCCCATATGAAAAATGCTGAAGGGACAAATCTAAATTATGCACATACATACGGGCCGCAATGAGATTTTCCCCACGGCATCTCCTCATTAAATGTTAACGTCGATTGTAAAACTGGCCAGTTATAAATCTTCCTTCCTAAATTATATTTGTTCCGAAACTTGTTTTTATGTCACCGCCAGTCCGGCGTAAACTCGGCTCGTTCATATTTTATGCTGTTCCTTAATTCGGAATTGCCAGATCGAGGTGGATGTGCTCTTTTTGCGCGCTGGTACCAGAGCGCTATAATTTTGCCCGAATGTCTGTAATATTCGAATTTTCAAACTGAAAATTACCTCGAAGCATCCATTTGTAGTGACCGACCGAAAGTTCGGTTTCGGTTTCGGTTTCGGCCAGTTTCGGCCAAGAAATCTAGTTTCGGCCTTAGTTTCGGTTTCGGCCCAAAATGGCCGAAACTTTCGGCCGGGCCGAAACTTGACTGTTCGTGAATTATCCTGGTCGTTTGGCCAGGAGTTAAAAGTAGGTATACAGAATTGTCGTACAAGTTATTGTAATCTATCTTTGTTAAGACTGAGAATTCATGAGAATTCACTTTAATGATTATTAATTAGATTACATAGGGTGATTCCAAATAAGACCTGAAACTTGGAGGAGGAGTTAGTCTGTCTCATTAGCTGTTGTTTAATTCATATTTATTAATAACCGAAAATCAACAGTTTTTGGAGTTCGGGTGATTTTTAAAAGATTTCTGAACTTAGTTCATATTTCGTCAATTTTTTTCTACGTTGACCAAATTTGATGATAATTTTGGTTTATTTTCATCAGAAAAGGATATGATATGTACGAAAAAATCGAAACTATGCTGTATAGTAGTGCGGTTGGCTCAGGGGTAGAGCGTTTGACTTGGGAAGCGGAAGCCCCAAGTTCAATCCCGTGTCTAGGAAATTCTTGTCACGGTAATCGCCACCATTCACTGTTGGGTCAAAAATTAACAGTGCTGTGCCTAAGGTGGCGTAAGGACACAGTAACAAAGCCTACACAGAACACAACTTATTCTCCTTACTCGCTCAAGCTCTTCGAGAGCTTATGAGGGGCTTCTTGGCATGAAGACCTAGGAGGATCAGTATAATAATATACAATAATATACAATAAGAGGTTGAAAAAGAATTAGTATGATTTGAAATGTGGTATATGAATAAATGAAAAATCAATTTCTAATATCAATTTGTCTGCAACTTTCGAATTTCCCAATTTTGTATGCCAAAATTATTTCAAAAATGCCAAATTCCTTCTTCATTTTATAAAAGATTTCGTTAGATTGCATAACTAGTTTCGTTTCAGCAGATTTTTTATAAGCAACCTTTTGAATGTCCGGTATATAAAATAGTGAATGTGTATCAAAAGACAGCGTGAGTAAATTTCAGACGAAAAATAACAACTGAAGATATCAGAATCAGGCATGTGCTTGCCTATATGGAATGGTGGAACATAATTTATGAATACATTTTCAAATGAAATTTCGAGCTCATTTGCAACAAAAAAATATTGTAATCGTTATTTTTCTCTATTTGCTTCTTACATCCCGTTTCAAATCATACTAATTCTTTTTCATCAGAACCTGAACTCAAATATCTCGGAAACCGTTGATTTTTGGTCATCAATAAAAATGGCTCAAACCACAACAAATTATCCATACTAACACCTCCTCCAAGGTTGACGTCTGATTTGAAATTACCCTGTATACTTCGACAGATTAGTTTTATAACGTGGTAATACCAAAATAATAAATGAAGATAACAAAAAAGTTGTGTTTTTATTTTATTTAACATTGCTTAACTGTTTTTATGTATATGCAAATAAAATTGTAAAAAATACAGTAGATTTCAGTATGAAATATAAAGTTTCGGTTTCGGTTTCGGCCGAAACTGAGACCCTGGCCGAAAGTTCGGTTTCGGTTTCGGTTTCGGCTGAACCAGTTTCGGTCGGACACTATCCATTTGACTTATCAATGTAGAATCCGTAATCAAATTTAATACATATTTGGGACCACACTGTATTACCTAATCTGTGCAACTGTTTGACCACATGCTTATTTGTTCCAAATGGGCATTATCAACGTAAGTGTACCACTGACTGACACACATCGCCGAAATTCCCGGGACCCCCCTCAATTTTCAAAACGAAATATTTATTAGGGTTCGTTTTGTGTACATTTAATCTTTTCGTATATTTCACTGTTGCTATGCATGTAAAAATTTTTACAATATTTACAAAATCCATTCGCTATAATTTCAGATAACAATATTCAAAAGGTGCTTCATATTGTCTTAATGTGTTGAAGTGAATTTTGATTTATCTCTGCAGTTATGCCGGACAATAATAATAATAATAATGAGGCTGCAGTAGGGAATCATAACTTACAGACCACAAGGCTGAAATCGGGACTCCTGGCTGAAGATCTAGCTGTGATGAATATTATAATCGACGATCAACTAAAGGAGGAATGTCTGCTAGAAGATATCGTAGCTGCAGTGAGAGCTGCTACTTCACTTCTGTGCCCACCAGGAAGAACAACAACAAAGGAGGACAAACATAGGTCAAGATTGAATAAGCTAGACAAGAAGATAAGAACCGTAAAGCTGCAAGCATCTTGGTACCAATGTATCATAGATGGCATGAGTCGAGTCGAATAGAGGTCATGATGGGTGAGCTGCGTGCGTTAAATCTTACTATGAGCCTTCCTACCATGAATATATTGAAGCAGAAAGCTGTCGATAAAATAAGATCACTTGCGGCGGCAAAAAGAATCCGATCAAGATAACAACAGCTCCACCGTAGAACCTTCGAAGTTATATCGACCCAAACAAGTAGAGGCCAAAAACCCACCATCACCGAAGGAAGTGAACATTTCTGAAAAAATGTGTACGAGCGACCAGCAGAAACCAGGAATACTCCAGCACTTCAGAGATTCCAGATATGATGTAATCTGCAACAGACCGAAGAGCTGACTCAAATAACAACCGAAGAGATTAGACACGCCTTGAAGAACAAGCATGATTTCACGACACCTGGACTAGATGGCGTTCAGAACTGGCTAAGCCCGTTATTGTTCTTTATAACACTTTCACCATTAACAACTGAGTTGAGGGCAAGCAGAATAGGGTACAAGGCTGGGCCACCAGGCAGAAGAGAACATCTAATCCCACATATCCTCTACATGGAAGACTTAAAACTGTACGCTCCTTCCAAGGAAGTACTACAACAACTACTGAATATCGTTGCCGAATACACCTCAATAATTGGGTTGTTATTCGGTTTGGACAAATATGCTATTTCTCATCCAAGCAGAGGAAGGACTACAGAAACATGAGAAGACACTGACCTAGAAGGGGAATAAGCATTCGACACCTAGAAGAGGAAGAAAGATACAAATTCATTGGGATGAAACAACGAGTTTCACTGGAGACAACCCAAATCAGGGATGCCTTAACAGCTAGCTACAAAAAGAAGATCCGAGGTATATGGAAATCACAGCTGTCCGGGAAGAATTAAGTATCTGCTATGAACAGCTTGGCACTCCCTATAATCACCTACTTATTCGGGATAGTTAACTGGACAGTTAATTCTCGAGCTCGATAGATCCATAAGAAAGGTGATGAACATGAATTAAAGTGATGCAGGGAACGTAGGTAGGCCTCTGCCTACCTACGTTCCCTGCATCACTTTAATTCATGTTCATCACCTTTCTTAAAGTTTAGAACACCAACACTATCAACGTTGGAAATGGCAATAAGGATATTGGGAAGCGACCCACTTCTAAAAATGTTGGCTCATCTTGAAATTAGGAACCAAGGAGCTTTCATATTTAGGGCTGGTCAAAGAGATTTAGAGAAGCTCAGTATAACTGGAATATCCATCGATCATGAGCTAGCAGGAACACCTATCACGCCAACGGACCAAAAAAGTTTTGGTAGAGAGATAAGACAGGCACAACTGAAGACCCAACTCGAAGATCACATGAGTAAACACCTGCACTCCATATATTTCAGCAGTTTGAAAGATCAGGGCCTGTCGGAAGAATTAGCCTTCGCCTTTTTGAAGTCCGCTGGGCTCAACTGGGAAACGAAGGGATTTGTTTTGGCTTGTCAAGATGGAGTGATAAATACGTAATGAAAGTGAACACCCCCATAACGTGCAGAGCATCCCACAGCCAGCAGGAAACTGTTATGCACATTCTGTCTGCTTGCAGAGTTCATGCTCCATCAGGATATGTGGAAAGACATAATGCGGCACTCCGAATTCTCCACTTCCATCTGAGATAGGTTTATGGCATTGACAACGAACCAGTGCTACCATATGTGCCTCTGGAGATTGAATCAGTTGTCGAAAATGAGCTCGCATCTACTGGAACTATGCGATTCCAACAGAGTTGTTGGAATCGAGTTGTTGCCGAGTGGCAGATCCACGCCATAAAGCCAGATATAGTCCTGCTGGACACAGAACTCAAGGAATTGTTTGTCGTCGAATTTTCCTTCCCCGCTGAAAATAATGTGGCAATAAAAGGAGAACAGAAGAGGGAAAAATACAAGCACATCTCCAGTTCAATAATGTTTGAACTGGAGATCCTGTACCCAAGGCATAAAGATAAGATGGTCGTACTAATCATAGGATGCCTAGGCGGAATGATAGCGAATTACGTGGCAGAGTTGCGGATGATTCCGGCCTGTAGATGCATGGCCGAGGAATTGGCACACAGAATGCGGAAAGTTGTGTTGCTCGGATCAGGTCCCATCAACTCTGAAGAGCGCTTACAGCTTATCATTGTTGTTTAGGGACGCTGTAAGGGCAGGACGAAGAACTACTCCAAGGAACTTGCGAAAGGTTTTTTAGTGAGTAACTAATCAACAACTGGAGTCTTACACTCCTGATTGAAGTGGCCACTTTCAGGGTGGGCCCATAAAAGGTTTTTCCTCTCGAGCGGAAAAAAAATAATAATAATAAAAATAATAGTTTACCTGGTTTCACAGGGTGCCTTAACATCCACCTATAAAAAAAGCTTCATGAAATATGGAAATCACAGCTGTCCTGTAAAAACCAATTTTCTGATACGAACAGTTTAGCAGTCCCGATAGTCACCTTCTCCTTCAGGGTAGTTAACTGGACAGTGAATGAAAATCTCGAGGTCGACAGAACCACAAGAAAGGTGATGAACACTGCATCCCAACTGCGCGTTACAGATAATATGCTTCCACGAACGTAAGGAAGCAGGGGTTCGCAAATTTTGGAATACCACCACCATGAACAAACGTTGGAAATCGCAATAAGGCTTTTGAACATGGCAGCTCATCCTGATATTAAAAATCAAGGAGCCTTCCACTTTAGGGCTGGATGGGGAGCCTTGGAGAAGCTCAATATAACCGGCATATCAATCGATCATGAGCTAATAGGAACACCGATTACGCCATTAGACCAAAGAAGAGTAGGCAGACAGATACGACAGGCACAAGTGAAGACACTACACGAAGATCACATCAGTAAACATCTGCACTCCATGTATTTCAGGAGTTTGAAAGACCAATGCCTGTTGGAAGAATTATCTTATGTATCGGATCGCGGATGCACTAGGTTTTACCGGCATTTCAGTCATCCGAAAAATGCGTTTATACCAGCGTTGGAATCTAAGGAGAATGATTCATTTTCAGTACCACACAACTGCGAAGACTTTTTAGAGCCAATTAATCCAGGCCATTAAAAGAATACAAGCCACTTCCCAGATACATAGCTCTTCGTCTACATTTCGCACAGTAACAAATAGGCTCGATTTTAACTAACTGGCGAAATTTCCGTTTCTTCAACGAAACCAGATTTGGTTTAGCCAGTGACAATCGGCAACTGAGAGTTTGAAGAGTGCTAACGCAATAAGAAAGACTATATTTTGCCAGAGAACCAGTAATGTTTTGTGGAGGCATAATGCATTGACGTCGTACGCAACATTTTCCTATTCCAAACACAATGTGAGGGGATAGCTATATTTGATTGATTCGGTCTTTACTTGATGAAAATTCATTTTCGATAAATAATGATTCAAGTTCTCAATTTCCATAAATTTATTACTATATGACGACAATTATTTTGCCACACTGTGGATTCTTCAGGTTCTACATTTGATTCCGAATCAGTTCAAATGTAGAACCTGAAGAAAAACGTAAAAAACCCATTGGCGCCGGAATAAATTTTTTTCGTTTTTTGAAATTTTTCTGTTATCATCTAACTTATTGAATCAGATATTCGACTATCTGAGGAAGAAGCACATGAAGGTGACCGCCTTCCTGTTCCTTTTGGTCATACCCCATACTTGCTCAAATAGGTGTTGACTACTTCTCTTTTGAATTTAAGTTGCGAAACCTTTTTTCATCCTCCTTTTTTTCAAATCCTCCAAATCTTTTTTGAGAGTATTGAAATATCCAAAAATTTCGGAAACCAATAAAATAATTTTTAGTTAATGTCATCCTTATAATTATAGGATGAAAGAATTGGTATATCATCACCACACAGGGTGAAATATCAATCTAGCTTGCTGAAACAAAAATGGAGTCAAAACCTATTTATTCATTTTGTCGCATTCCTTCCGGGACACACTGTATAAAGTAAGTAGGTATAGATTTTGTATTGGCGAAGCCTACTGATTAACAGACCACGAACATTCAAACCGTGTGTTCACCTTTAATCCTTGACAGAGTGACAGTAGTCAAAATAGCTGCCGAATGGATTTCTTATATCCCCTACCCATCAAAGTCCTCCCTATCAGTCAGCCGCAGATATAAACCCAACATTAGAAAACACAATACACGCTCTACCCCAGGTAAACACTCACCTCCCACATCTACCTCTTTTATTAAATTTCTGGCAGGCCTCACCTGCGGCTCTTCAGCTCCTTCTATCTCAACATTCATCATTTGACGTAATTGAGTCGCGGTTAAAAATTGGACGGCTGTAACTGACGTCTCTCGAGCTTCTCTGAAGTATCTACAAATCGACGGTGCTCTCCTCAGTTTCCCGTACGCTGTCTATTAATGAAATCATGGTTCGGGAAGATGAACACCTAGCCTCTGTTCCTGACAGGATTAATTTACTTTGTGTAGAAGCTATTTCCTTTGATATTTTTGAAATTTTGCGGGAGTATATTCTCCTTTCATCAAATAGAACTGCTAAGGTAGAACGTAGGTGGAGTGTAGGTACTGAAATTTGAGATTTTTTGAGCGCATGTTCTGGGGAACAGCGTGCTATCGTTTTCCCCAAATGTCTGTAATGTTCGATTTTTGGCCGAAAATGGTCAGAAACGATTAGTTTCGACTTACTGATGATGAATCCAAGGCCAAAATTGACTCTGTCCGGCCGTCAGCACGAATGCGCTTGAACGCAAGGAGTTAGAGAGACATTTTTCAGGGTAGGTTTGGATTCCAAATGCGACAGCTTAGTTCGTTAATGGGAAAAGCACACCGAGTGGTTTCAGAGTTATAGCCATCTGAATTTTTTTTTCCAATAACTCTAAAAATACTGATTTTATCGAATTCAAGCGCGGTAATTAGTTGAAAAATACTGACACGAAGACTTTTGTCTAAATTTTGTGAGGATCACATGTAGGAAAATTATAAAAAAATATTTAAAATATTCTGTACAGACAGAAATTTTCTGTCAGATACCGTTGCAATTCTGTGAGAGCCTTCAAAACCTTTTTTGGTGCTCTTGTTCATCGGAACAGAGTGCTTAACAATTTGCCCAAATGTCTGTAATTTTCGAATTTTTGACTGAAAATGGTCTCAAACGATTTGGTTCGACTCACTGATCAAGAATCCGTGGTCGAAATCGATTCAGTCCGGCCGGTCCGGCCCACCGCTAACACGATAACTCTCGAAAGAAAGAAGTTAGAGGATTGAAATTTGCAGGGTAGGTTTGGAGCGTAAATATCTCGGAAGTGTTCGTTAACAGGTGAAATCCACCAAGCAGTTTCGGAGTTATGGCCGATTTTAGTAAACACATTTTTCATGTATATTTCCGAAACCGATCCTCGATCTATCTGAAATTCAGCACCAAATTGTATAATAATGATCTTCATACGCCTGTGAAGCTTTTTTTAAATTTTTAAATTTTATTTCTACAATAACTCTCGAACGGAATGAGCTAGGCAGTTGAAATTTTCAGGGTAGGTTTGGGAGATAAATGTCTCTGTTAGGTTCGTTGGGCAAAATAAGACTGATGGTTTCAAAGTAACGGAAAAAAAAGATGCTATTTCAGCATAAAAGCAATTGATATAATTTCCAATTCTAACAAGCTAACACTTTCGGAGATATGATTTTTCGAAATTTCAATAATGAGTCGTACTTCTATGTTTTCACAGAATGCTATAATTATTCTATCTCTGAATTATTATATGATCTGTGTTCATACTCGTACACCTCATCCATTTCTATAAGTGAGAGTAAAATTCATTTCAGCTATTTTAATTTGATTTCTTCCATAATGCAGTTCTCATTCTCAGATTGCTCATGTAATCTTGATAAATAAACTATTATTTGAATTGATCTACCTTCATGATGCAGTTCTATCATAAGAATCCATTGATATCATTCACAACTCTGAGAAACCAATACTTTCGGAGATATGATTTGTCAAAGTTTGAACAAGATCGCCAAAGCTCCTGTCCACAGGGCTTGAGCCAATTTTTTTTAGGTAAAGTTCTAGATTTGAACTCGATTGGATCTATAATGATGAAGATATTGCCGGAATGTCAAAATATTTGCACAATGCGGACCACCTATATGACCCGATTGCGACATGTCAACGCTCGGCTTAGTGTGGTTAGAGAAATCCACAAACAAGTGAAAATAGAGTAAGAGGACTGTAGCTAACTGCTCTAACGTCGCCCCCTTTTTAAGAAGTCTGACCGACTAGCTGGGAGGTCAACGAAAACAATAAAGCTTCCTGCGATATTAGGTGAATACTAATACACAACTGGTTTTTAAAGGTTTTAATAAATAAATTCCTTTGATAACAAAGGCCAGCACTTTGCTTAAAAGTTACACACAAAATTGAAGGAATTCTTCGAGGATCCTTCCAGGTGACGAATGAAGGTCCTTCGAACTGGAACTCACGATAGGGATCTAGGGATCTCAATCAAATAGTAACTTCAAACATTAGGCATGCATCCTCTCAAAAAAACGTAGCAACGAAGTTTCTCACTCCAACAAAATTCCACTTGGGTTCTACTTCAGCCCAAGAAAGAAATGCACTGGATATAGATAGCTTCGATTCCAGCCCACAACTATTGATAATTATTGGTTTCTTACGATAGAACTGCATCATGAAAGAAATTAAATTCAAAACGAACAGATTCTCCCCAAAAACGAACTTATCCGAGATATTCATTCCTCAAAATTAAATCTACTCTGAAAATTATATTATATCAATTAAAACTTAGCTTAGACCATATTGCAGTTTTGTTTTTACTGGAGATATTCTGAACCCAATTTGATCATGTATCTTACCAAAGAATATATTTCTATCATCTTATGGATTATCCACGGGCATTATATTATCACCTTCAAAGTATTATATCATATCATCCTCATAATTCTACTATAGCTGAGGTTATTTCATTGGTCATTTTGCATTCAATCATACTTTGCTTTCTAGAAGAGGAGGTGTATTTTATATCAAGAATAACGAACCAGAAATAATTTTGACATTTATCTCTCATAGAAAAATAAGATGACATGTAAGAACACAGATCATATAATAATTCATAGATAGAATAATTAAATACAGCATTCTGTGAAAACATAAAAGTACGATTCATTATTGATATTTTGAAAAATCATATCTCCGAAATTATTAGCTTGTTAGAGTTGAAAATGATAATTATGAATTTTTATGATGAAACTGCATCTTAAAAAAAATTTAGTTTGCAATGTAAAACAAAAATTTTTTTCGTTACTCCGAAACAGATTTTGCCCAATAACGAACTTAACCGAGATATTTATCTCCCAAACCTACTGAAAATTTCAACTGCCTAGCTCATTCTGTTCAGGAGTTGTAGAAACAACATTTAATTTTTTTTTAAACTTCCTATGCATATTAAAGTCATTATTCTTGCAATTCTAGCAAATGCAAAAATAAATAAAGGGAAAATGCGACCTCCGCTGTCAGAAAATATGGTACAAAAAGTGGGAAAGCCCTGTGGACAGGATCTTTGGCGCTCTTGTTCAAACTTTGACGAATCATATCTCCGAAAGTATTGGTTTCTCAGAGTTGAGACAAATATCAATGGATTCTTATGATGAAGCTACATCTTGAAAAAAGTTGAATTCGAAATTTGTAAAGTAATTTTTTTTTTGTACTCGAAACCATCCGGCAGATTTTTTCCAATAAAAAACTCAACCGAGATATTTATGTCCCAAACCTACTCTGAAAATTTCAAACTGTCTAGCTCATTCCGTTCGAGAGTTATCGTGTTAAGGGCCGGCCGGACGGACGGCTGGCCGGCAGGACAGAATTGATTTCGTCCACGGATTCTTGATCAGTGAGTCGAACTAAATCGTTTAAGACCATTTTCAGCCAAAAATTCGGTAATTACAGACATTTGGGCAAATTGATAAGCACTTTGTTCTGAGGAACAAGAGCGCCAAAAACAGTATTACAAATATAGAAATATGGATCATGCGGAGTAAAATCAATAAGTGGAAAAGTTTAACGGGTAATTCCGCAAAAGAAGCAGATTAAAAATAAATCTGCTGGTACCTGCCGACACGTGTTTCTGCTAGTTGGCTTCTTCAGGACAGGGCAACCAAGAAACCAAGAAAGATGGAAATAAAAGTGAAAATAGGTGACACCACACCAGGAGCAAGCAACCAATTGTGCCTTCAGCTCTAGGACCTCCATTTCGGAGGTAAACTATGGCATCGGCACGGAGGAAGCATAAGCTACGTGTCGGCAGGTACCAGCAGAATTATTTTTAATCTGCTTCTTTTGCGGAATTACCCGTTGAACTTTTCCACTTATTGATATTACTCCGCATGATCGATATTTCTATGTTTCATATCCTCGGGTTGAGGTCGCATCGCACAGGTAGCTTATGCTTCCTCCGTGCCGATGCCATAGTTTACCTCCGAAATGGAGGTCCTAGAGCTGAAGGCACAATTGGTTGCTTGCTTCTGGTGTGGTGTCACCTATTTCCACTTTTATTTTCACCTTTCTTGGTTTCTTGGTTGCCCTGTCCTGAAGAAGCCAACTAGCAGAAACACGTGTCGGCAGGTACCAGCAGAATTATTTTTAATCTGCTTCTTTTGCGGAATTACCCGTTAAACTTTTTCACTTAGTATTACAAATATCATTCTACAAAAATAAAATATTTCCCTGTACATACCATATTCATCAGAATTCATTGAAGACTAGAAAAACATGAGGTCACAATCCCTCGAAAATTGAAGAAACTCTCCCCCTGATTCGTTCAGAACAATATCAATACTAAAACCATATAGTATACCAGAAAAATTTGTAGGAATTTAAACTCCTAATTATTTTCAAGCAAAAATGGCATGCAATACTAAATTAACTAAATTTAATCTGAAATCATCACGCCGCGTAACGATTTTGTACCGTTAAACTGTTAATAACTAAAACACAGTGCCAAATATTCATCGATTTCAACCATCAACAAATATTACCCCGTGATCCAGGATAGCCACCTTATCGTTCAGTGTTTTCCCAAAGAGGAAAGTGTCATTCTGAGCAGATTCTTACCGGTTTCATCGTTATTGCCAATAATCAGCTTAACTTAGCCAGTGAATGACAAACGAAGGAGCTCTGGGAAACTTAAACCCTATTGTGGCGGAGCACCATAAAGAAAATCTTACCAGTGCCACCTAGGAAGATCCATAAGAACTCCAACCCTCTGTGATGTAGAGACCTTGAGCGATGTTCAGTGAGCTTTATCCTTTTGTCGCAAGGGGTAGTCAGAGACTGATGCCATGCAAATCAGGATGGACATGGACGCTCTGCTTAGTGTGGTTAGAGAAGACCAGAAACCAGCAATTAAAAATTAGCTAAAGTCATCTCATTTTATAATCTAGAATTATACCATCAACAGGATGAAGATGCCGATAATCCCCTCCCATTTATCTCCGCACTTTTCATTTCCAGCGAACGTAGTTTTTCCAAATGGGGTAGAGAAACATGAGCAATCGATAAGAATAATTTTCCCGAAGGATCCCTGAAACTGAGGAAACGGGGGAACTGCGTAGATTGAAACGTTGAGAGAAAAATGACCGCTGGCCGGACCCCATCTCTCTTCTCCAAGGCGGAAACTTATCAAACTTTGATGTTCTTCCTCGAGATAACACCGCCCCGGGCCCATCCACGGACTCAACTTTCTTGATAAAAGTGCAAATAACAAAAACAAAAGTTTGCTCGAGAACCGTCGGCAAACACCTGGATATGGAAGTTCCTACTTTCGTTTTATTTTTACGATGTTCACATTTCTTCATCACTCTGTCCGACCATCTTTCCATTCGTGGAATTGAAGTGATAATCAACTTGCGGAAGTTTTTTGAGAACTGCAAATGAAATCATTTCATCGAAACTTTTTTCAGGACGAATGAGAAAACTATTGTTATATTTGATTTCTTTGTTCGTTTACATTCTACCCTCATTCTAACATTCTCATACTGAACGATAGGGCATGGAAATTAACTTACATTCCCTTCATGATTGAATACCTAATACATACATACTGTCATGAAATTGCAACGAATGTATCATTTAAAAGAGGAGGAAAGTCCTGTGGCAGGAGCTTTGGCGCTCTTGTTCAAATTTTGACGAACCATATCACCGAAAGTATGGGTTTCTCGGAGTTGGGAATGATATCAATGGATTCTTATGATTGATCTGCACCATAAAGGAAATTAAATTCAAATAATAGTTTATTTAACTTCGTGGAATGTGTTGTTGCAACTTATACTCGGTGCATATAGTGTTCACAACTCGAAATACCTAAGGAAAGTGTCATTGAAATGTCTAGAGCAAGGCTGGAGGCAATCATAGCAGATTGTCCATTTATTCCTGATATTTGAATAGGTATTGGCTGACCAACAAATATTTTTAATAGTGCAAAATATATTAATAAAATACAATCCTCTTTTCATAATTTAATAGTTCATACCACTAACACATTCTGCATTATGATCCTCAACTCAACTAAGAATATTTTATACACAATTGTAGATCAATATTTCAGAATTTTTTTGCTAGCAACATTATGAAAATACTGTATATAGGAGTATGTCTTACTACTTAAGGAAGTAAAAGGTAATAATAACTTCGGTGGTCAACGAACAGTAATTTCTTTTGATGATTCCATTATGTTGTATTTTCCTATTGTCTTCAAAAACTACATCAATAAAATGATCCAATTCTAAATCTTCTGAAACATCATCCCCAATATTTGCACATAAATTATTCAATATGCAAAAAGTCCATATTATTTTTGGTATCAAATCTTGGGTATATCTTATATACAGTGCGCGTCAAAATTATGGAACAAAGTCATTTTCTCAGAAGAAAAATAGTTGGCAACAAAATCCTGAAACAGGTCAATTTTTGTTTCACTTTCACCAAATTTTTATGCATTTTTGAAGGACTTTTGTTGCACCCTGTGCCATCCCCATCAACCCTCTAAATTTTTTGAATAGGGAAAGTGGGTCCTGTGGAACTTTTTTGGCACGGTCTTTGTATCTTCTTTACAGGCAGAAATTTTCAAGAAAAAATTTTTCATTTTTGAAAAATATTTTTCAAAAAAGAAAAATTTTTAATATGTGCAATTTCATTATTTTTAAAGTTAGAAATGATGAATGACGAATTAACCTTGGTAAATTCGATTAAGAGTGTCTAATACAACAGAATATACGCGCAAAAGCTCCTGACTTCACGTCAGTGCTTGAACCAATTTTTTTTTCGTAATTTTTTTGAAATTTTCTTCGGGTACGGTTCTTACAAACATTTTTTTTTCGTAATTTTTTTGAAACTTTCTAGGGGTACGGTAAAATTTCAAACACATCTTTATATCGATATTCTACAACTAGTTACCAAGCTTCAATTCGATCGAGTTTATATTTTTTGAGTTATCAAGGAAATAATATTCCAGGTGGTTATAGCTCCGGAACCGTTGGACCGGTTATGCCCAAACCCGAACCTAACTCTCCCATTCGGATACGCAACATACCCCGAAAATTCCAGGTCCCCACCTCCTTTCGTTCGTAAGTTATAGAGGCAACGGTCACCCATCCATCTACTGAACTCACACAAGGCTGCTCGAATCTCCAACAATATATTATATCCGATCGTGTTCAAACTTAGAACTTGGTAGTCAAGTTAGATTCAATAATTTTCAATGATTTTTTAAAAATTTTCTAGTGATACGATCCTCACGAAATTTTGCGAGAACTTTCTCGTTGGCATTCTACATCTAGTAACCATGTTTGAATTAGATCGCTTCTATATTTTTCGAGTTATTGAGGAAATAACCAAATTTCAGATGGGTATAACTCCAAAGCCATTTGGCCGATTATGCTTATAAACAAACTCAAATGTCGCATTCAGATGTACAACCCAATCTGAATTTCAAATCGCTTTCTCTTTCCGTTCTCAGGTTATCGCGTATTAAAAAATATTTTTTAATCATTTTTTTTTAATTTTCTAGCAATACGATGCTCAGAAAATTCCACAAACGTGTTCAGGTTTATATTCTACAACTATTCACCAAGTTTCAATTCGATTGGATTCATATTGGTTGAAAACAAAATTATGCCCATTAACGAACGTGTTCGTCGTATTGGGATGCGCCACCTACCCTGAAAATTTCGAGTCACTAGCTCTTTCCGTTCTCTAGTTATCGTGGCAACGGCCGGACGTCCGGCCGGACAGAATCAAATTTGAATGGTTTTTTTACGGGTTTTCTCTCCCAAACTCTGAAAAATATCTATAAAAGAAAAAATTCATCATTTTGTGATTTGCTTCTGCGTAAGAAACACGAGATATTTGTCAGAAGCAATCAATCGAACAATGTTGCCTAACAAATAACAACGAAAGAACAGCAACGAAGAAACAACTATATCGTAACGTTTGTTATTCTCAGAATAACAATCAACAAAATAATTCTGGAGATTTTTTCGTTAGGCGTCTGACGAAGGAGTCTGATATAGACTCCGAAACATTACGATATAGTTGTTTCTTCGTTGATGTTGTTTCGTTGTTAGGCAACATTGTTCGATTGATTGCTTCTGACAAATATCTTGTGTTTCTTACGCAGAAGCAAATCACAAAATAATTAATTTTTTATTTTATAGATATTTTTCAGAGTTTGGGAGAGAAAACCCAGAAAGAAACCATTCAATGATGAATATACCTCCCACAGTATTCGAAAGTCACAAACATTTGGGCAAAATGATAACGCGATGTTCCCCAGAGCATACGCGCAAAAACTATTCGTCCGACAATGCTGCAATTTTGCGGGAGCCTTCAGAACCTAACTGTACTACCAAGTTCCAAGTTTGAACATGATCGGATCGATATTGTTGAAGATCCGAACAGCCTTGTGTGAGTTCAGTAGCTGGATAGGTGATCATTGCCTCGATAACTTTCGAACGATAGGAGATAGGAACCTGCAATTTTCAGGGTAGGTTGCACATCCGAATTGGAGGTTTAAGTCCGTTTTAGAGCATAATCGGTCTTACGGTTTCGGAGTTATAGACACGATCGAATTGAAGCTTGGTAAATAGTTGTAGAATATCGACATAAAGATGTGTGTACAATTTTGTGAGAACCATACACCTAGAAAATTTTTAAAAAATTACGAAAAAAATATAGGTTCAAGCACTGACGTGAAGTCAAGAGCTTTTGTGCGTATGTTCTATTGTCCATTCTCCTGTATTGGACACTCTTAATTTACTACGGTAAATTCGATTAAGAGTGTCCAAAATAGGAATGATTCTATTCAAAGGGAGATACGAACAAACTCTTTGTGTGAACTTTAAGTCAAGTTTTTGTAAATTTATCTCATTGTGAACATTTTTCGAGAACTCGACTCTTCCGTAACTTCAATGTGTTTTATTTAGTCAGAGGAATATACAGTGTATGGATAAAGTAAGGAACTAAATTCATTAGGGCGTTAATGATTCTTTTCAGGCAAATCGCTCGGAGAGGTGAATTTTAGTTTTTAATTAACCACTTTATGGCATAAAAATTGTACTTATGACATCATTCATGTTTATTTTTCAAATGAATACTTACCCCAATTTTTTTCTGCTGCTTTATTACACGGTGAAACTCACCTTAATTGTTACTGTAGATTGAATTTTTTTGAGGAAATAACACATTTACTGTAGAAAATAAAAATGAAACCAACCCAAAAAACAAACAAAGTTTAGCGCAAAAGTTCAAATTGTGCTCCATTAACCATTTGGCACTGACCGATACGATTGTAAACACTTTGTACAATTCTCTCAAGGACTTCAACAGTAATCTGCTCCACTTCAGCGCGAATGTTTTGCCGTAACTTCTAAATTATTCGACCTATTAAAATAAACATTTGATTTTAAATAACCACAAAAAAAATCCAATAGGTTCCAGTCTGGGGAACCAGGTAGCCACTCAATAGGTCCTCGCCGTCCTATCCACCCTGCAGGAAATGTGTCATCAAGATATTGATGGACGTTTATTCCAAAGTGAGGTGCAGGTGCCTCATCCTCTTGCAACCAAATATCCTGATGGAGTAAATCTTCTTCGTCATAATTTGGGAACATTGCTGCCAGTACTAAATGAAACCGTAAAATGTTCAAATAACGTTCTGCTGAAAGGTTTTCGTCAACAAATTAAGGTCCTATTAAACGCCCGCGCCGTCCAATTATTGCAACGTAAACATTCAGGCATAGTCAGAAAATACGATATTATTAAAAAAAAAATTGAGGTCTTCATCTCAGCGAGACATTAGTTTTTCGAAAAATTGCAAACGGTGGTCTGGACCATCCTCCTTCAATTCGAGAATCAGTCGAACTTTGTATGGATGTTAGTTCTCTTTCTTGAACAACTTGACGACAAAAGAGTGGTCCAAGCTATTATTTAGGGCTAGCTGTCTGGAAGAAAGGTGACGATTTTCTTTAGCTTCACCTAACACATTCAGTCTGGTTTCTTCGTTTAGCCGAGGTCGACCTTGCCGAGGAAAATCATGGACGGATCCCGTTTCATTAAATGCAGCAACCAATTTACTTACTGTGAATCTTGCAATAGGTAGTCTGTCAGGCTGTTTTTGGTTGAATGATTCACATGCTTTCTCATGTGTTCTTAGCTCATCATCATATCCAACCATTATTGAAATTTCTAATCGTTCCCGTTCAGTTAAACGAGCCTTTTTTTACATCAAAGATAATTTGCTTTTCAAACATGGTTATGCCTCCCTCACACTCTCACTGTAATTACTCAAGTGCTGTTTTTAAGAAGTAAAATTTAAGAGTATATGGTTTTTGCTTCATCTACCAAATGTGACACAGATATCATAACGATAATTAGGGGAAAAAACAGTTTGTTTTTGTTACAAAGTGTTTACAACATTCATATTGGTCAGTTCCAAATGGTTGTCGGTGAGCAATTTGAACATTTGCGTTAAATGTGGTTTGTTTTTTGGGTTCACTAAATATTTTCTTCCATGAAAGTTCCATTTTTATTTCTTATAGTAAATGTGTTATTTTCTGAAAAAATTCGTTATTTACGGTAAAAATTTTTACACCATGATTTAAGTTGCACCGCCTAATAAAGCAGCAGAAAAAAATTGCAGTGGTCACTCTGTAAAAATGAAGTAAAATTTTATGCCATATGGTGGTAAATTGAAAATTAAAATTGATCTGTGGGAGCATTTTGCTTGAAAACGTTCAATAACGCAGTTACGAATTTTGTTCCTTACTTTATGCACACACTGTATAATACATTTGATTTATGACTGAATTCAATTACCTGACTACTTAGGGAGAGATAAGTTGTAGCGTGTACCGGCTAGCCATGCATACATTCACTTGGGGATTTAGCGATATAAGATTCCGATGAAACATTGAAATATTCCATTAAATAAAGGATGTATCACTCAATAATAATCTAACCCTACTAACAACTCCTTGTCCTTATGAATAGGTTTTGACTGGGGGTAAAATCAATCCATATTTAGTTAGAAGAATAGATAGCATGCTTCAGTAACGTAAGATGTGAACTCTGTCCCCGGACCATACGTCAGACGACAAAATTTATAGTAGACAATTCTGTTGGTACTCTTGCAGTATTAGCTGTTTAAACTTAGTCCTGAGAATGTTATGAAAAGACCAATCTCCCTTCCAATCCAAACTGCAGCGCAAAAACGTTTAAAAATATAGGCAATTTTCGTTCTTCACAGTATCTCCTCCTTATTTTCGTACGAATAAAATTCAAGCCATCACGGCTCCAAGATTGCTTCTGTTCGCATTACGTTTATTCCAAAAGATAATATTTGAATAGAAAACCGTTCTATTCCGAGGTAACTGCGTTTCCAATATCGTATACACATTCAAATCAATATCGTGTAAGTTATTTATGAGAACATTAATTTCGGTTCTAGACTCCTGGAATCGTAAATATTATTCTTCGCCTTTCGAATATTTATATGCACAAAGCAATATCGGTTTAATGTTTTTTCGATGGAAATAATCTATTGCGGCCATTTCAATGCTTCGTGCTCCATACAAAATTCGATTATTCGGTGGAACTTTACGTTTTCGTTGAAAAACTCGCATGCAGTTCCGCTTCTGACTTTCGATAAATTATAACTTCAGCCGAAGTGGAAATGAAACTTGCAACCCGAGTTTAGAGTTTGACTGCTCAAAAATGTTACTGAAAAATACAGGATTTTCTAGTTAAATCATTTTGAATAGCCCGCTATTTTGGTAGCTGATATATTAGAACTGCCATTTTCTGACGGAAGACCATCAAAAACTATACCATTAGTAAAATTTCGAGAAAACCACTGGCATGAAGTCAGGAGCTTTTAAGAAGCTCAGTATAATCGCCATATCAATCGAGCTAGCAAGAACACCGGCCAAAGAGTAGTAGGCAGACATATAAGACAGGCACAACTAAAGTCACTACTCGAAGATCAGCACTCCATATATTTCAAGAGTTCGAAAGACCAGGCCCTGTCGGAAAAAATGTCCTTTCTCTTTTTGAAGTTGACTGAGCTCAAGTCAAAAATTGGTTCAAGCACTGATGTTAAGGCAGGAGCTTTTGCGCGTATGTTCTATTGTCCATTCTCCTGTATCGGACAATAGAATTCACCATGGTATATTTGATTAAGAGAATGGACAATAGAACATACGCGCAAAAGCTCCTCACTTCACGTCAGTGCTTGAAACAATTTTTTTTTTTCGTAATTTTTTTAAAATTTTGTAGGGTACGGTTCTCACAAAATTTTACACACGTCTTTATGTCGGTATTCTACAACTAGTTAGCAAGCCACAATTTGATCGGGGCTATATTTGTTGAGTCATCGAGGAAATAATATTCCAGATGGGTATAACTCCGAAACCGTTGGGCCGATTATGGCAAACAGCGAACTTAACTCTCCCATTTAGATGCGCAACCTACCCTGAAAATTGGAAGTCCCTATCTCCTTTCGTTCGGGAGTTATCGAGGCAACGGTCACCCATCCAGCTACTGAACTCACACAAGGCTGCTCAGATCTCCAACAATATAGATCCGATCGTGTTCAAACTTGGAACTTGGTAGTAGAGATAGGTTCTGAAGGCTCTCACAAGATATCTTCCATATCGGATGAATAGTTTCTGATATATAGAATTTTTTTCAATGATTTAAAAAAAAATTTCGATTGATATTATCCTCACAAAATTTTGCAAGAATTTCCGTGTTGGCATTCTTCAACTAATAACCATATTTAAATTGGATCGGTTTGGTATTTTTCGAGTTATTGAGGAAATAACAACCAAATTTCAGATGGGGATAACTTCAAACCCGTTTGGCCGATTATGCTTATAAACAAACTCAAATGTCACACTTAGATGCACAACCTAACCTGAAAACTTCAAGTCGCTATCTCTTTCCGTTCTCAGGTTATCGAGACATAAATAATATTTTTTAATAATTTTTTTAGAATTTTCAAGTGATACGATTCTCATAAAATTTCACAAACGTGCTTAGGTTTATATTCTACAACTATTCACCCAGTTTCAATACGATCGGATTCATATTGGTTGAAAACAAAATTATTACTCGGAAACCATTGGGCCGATTATACCCATTACGGACAAGTTCGTTTGTCCGTCGTATTGGGATGAGCCACCTACCCTGAAAATTTCAAGTCGCTAGCTTTTTCCGTTCTTATGTTATCGTGGCAACGGCACGCCGGCCGGACGGACGTAATAAAATTTGACCACGAATTCTTCATCAGGGAGTCGAACCCAATCGTTTGAGACCATTTTCGGCGAAAAATTCGAAAATTACAGACATTTGGGCAAAATGATAACGCGATGTTCCCCAGAACATACGCGCAAAAATGGTGGGATTTGTTATGGCTTGCCGAGATGGAGTGATATATACTAGATGAAATAAAAACAAAATAAGGAATAGGGACACCCCAACAACTTACATGGTATGCCATGACCAGAAGGAAACTATTATGTACAATCTGGCTTCTTGCAGAGTCCATGTTCCATGAAGGACTCTCTACTTCTATCTGGGAGAACAATCAGTACTGCCATATGTACCTCTAAAGATTGAAGTCATTATTGAGAATGATAGAGCTTGCATATGCTTCCAACAAATCGGCAGATCCAGACAATAAAACTAGACATAGTCTGCTGAACAAAGTTCTGAAAAAATTGTTTGTTGTCAAAGTTTCCTTCAATGCCGAAAATAATATAGTGATGAAAGAAGAACAGAAAAGAGTAAAATACAAGGATTTAAAGTTCGAACTGAGGACTATGTTCCCAGGCGATAAAAGTAAGATGGTCGTAGTAATCGTTGGATTTCTAGGTGGAATGAGAGCAAACTATGTGACAGAATTAAATATTATTTCAGTTTGAATCACATAACGTCGTGATAGCAAAACATGTTCATATACATACACATACATTTTTGAACATCAGAACATCAAAACTAGTTTTCCGAAATTCAAATTTATATATTTCAATTATTAAAAGAAGCAATGTTGCCAGAAAACAAACAACATCAACGATGAAACAATTATATCGTATCGTTTCGGAGTCCATATCAGCCTCCTTCGTCAGACACTTTTCAGAATTATTTTTTGTTGATTGCTTTTCTGAAATTCGAGAATTGTCACTTTGACAGAGAAAACCCAGAAAGATACCATTCAATAAATAATATACCTCCCACATTATCCTTTAATGATGTAATAAATTCACGGTATTGAACAAAATTATACTGAAATGATTTCTATAATATATAGGAATATAAAATTTGGAAAATCATTACGGATTCATAAGACTAAACATTTCAAATTTAGACTCAAAATGAAATAAATGATCTCACACCATAATGTTACCAGCTATTTACGTCCAATGCATCACTGGTTGCATAACTACGATATCAGCGTAACGGGGTTTTATATCGTTACAATATCATTTAGAATACAGGGTGTTTCAAAATTCAATACAATAATTTTAGGAGTATATTCCCTGAGTTATTTTAAGGCAAAAAGTTCATATAAATATAGGTCCGCAAACGCTTAGTTACGGAGCTACAGTGTCTTGAAAGTTCCATTCTTTTTTTAGTTTTGGTGCTCTAGTTCCTCGGAACTGAGTGCTTATCAATTTGCCCAAATGTCTGTAATTTTCGAATTTTTCGATGAAAATGGTCTTAAACGATTTGGTTCGACTCACTGATCAATAATCCGTGGTCGAAATTCATTCTGTCGGGCCGGCCGGCCGTAGGCACGATAACTCTCGAACGGAATGAGATAGACAGTTGAAATATTCAGAGTAGGTTTGGGAGATAAATATCTCGGCTAAGTTCGTTATTGGGCAAAATCGGACAGATGGTTTCGGAGTAACAAAAAAAAATTTTTTTTTTACAAATAAATTCCAAATTAATTTTTTTTCAATAAGCAGTTTTACCATAAGAATCCAATGATATCATTTTTAACTCTAACAGGCTAATACTTTCGGAGATATGATTTTTCAAAATTTCAATAATAAATCGTATTTCTACGTTGTCACAGAATGATATAATTATTCTATGTATGAATTGTCATAATGTCAACTTATTTTCCTGAGACATGACATTATCTAATCAATCGAAGAATTGTGAGCGAAGTGAGAAAAATCTCAGTTGTTTGCTCCGAAATTAGTTTTTCTCAGAAAAGTCTTACATTTCGGAACGGAACAGGAAGTAAGAGATCTGAGAGTAGTGAGACTGCTTTTCATCCATAGACATAGAATGCTCAGTTCTCTCAATTTATGACGGGACTGACGGAAGGGAATACTATAACTTCAAAAATATTGGGGTTGAAATACCCGTATTTTAGCGATGCAACGGGGACCTCACCCAAAAATGTTTGAAAATATTACGTAAATATTGAAAGCATAATTCTGTAGTTCGAGAGAGGAGAAAATTTGGTGAACGTAGATCAGGAAATTTTTGATCGATTACAAGGTTATTTTTCATTATTACTTGTCTTCTTTCATACATGTTTTATGGAATATCTACTATTTGTAGGTACTTTAAACCTGTTTTGGGCAATTGTCATGCGAAACTTGTTTTATTGGCGCTCTAGTTCCTCGGAACAGAGTGCTTATCAATTTGCCCAAGTGTCTGTAATTTTGGAATTTTTGGCTGAAAATGGTCTCAAACGATTTGGTTCGACTCACTGATCAAGAATCCGAGGTCGAAATCGATTCTGTCAAGCTGGCCGGCCGGCCGTAGGCACGATAACTCTCGAACGAAAGGAGTTAGCGGATTGAAATTTGCAATTGCGATTTTAGTAAAAATATTTTTTATGAATATTTCCGAAACCGATCACTCGATCTATCTGAAATTTAGCATCAAATTGTAGAATCATGATCTTTATACGCATGTGATTGACCAGATTACCGCAAAGTGTAAAAAAAAAATTTTGAAAATTTAAAAAAAGTTTTTCTACAATAACTCTCGAACGGAATGAGCTAGATAGTTGAAGAGCAGGTTAGGGAGATGAATATCTCGGTTAAGTTCGTTATTGGGCAAAATTGGCCAGATTTAATTTGATTTCTTCCGTGGTGCAGTTCTCATTCTCATGATTGCTCATTTAATCTTGATAAATAAACTATTATTTGAATTGAATTTCCTTTATGATGCAGTTCTATAATATGAATACATTGATATAATTCCCAACTCTGAGAAACCAATACTTTCGGAGATATAATTTGTCTGTTTAAACTAGAGCGCCAGAAAGCTCCTGTCCACAGGGCTTGAACCCATTTTTCTTTATAGCTCCTGCAGTATTTAACAAAAAATGTTTCAAATATGAAACAAGCATTGAGCTAAAATTTCTTCATAATCGGACATGCTAAGCAATAATGCATTCAAATTCAAATGCATTCCTTCTTTCATTTGCAAACTTTTAGAAACCTAGACATTTTTTGGTATCTCTAACCAATTTCGAGAAAATCGTTGCTGAATGGAAGGGTGCTATTATCATTATGCTATTGCATTGTGACGTTTTAAAGAGTTTGGTTTTAAAGTACTAGTCACTGTTAACCTAGTTGTTAGTATTATCCTTCATGGTGTTTACGTGGAATTTTTGAAATTTGTTTGAAAATTAGCATGGAACATGAGCAATTCTCATTTGAACATCCGGCAGACTCCTTAAACAAGTATTTGCGGACCTATATTTTTATGAACTTCATGGCTTGAAATTATTCAGGGAATATAACCCTAAAGTTATTGAATTTTGAAACAGCCTGTACAGTATGTCGAAAATTCGAATATGGGAAAGAACGTTTGCCGCAATCTAACGGTTCGAGCAAGACAACGTCTATCGCAAGTAGAAATATCTAATTCTAAATATACATTATTCTTCTCAACAGATCCAAACAATCCAGGGACTCCGCTCAGAGAATAGGCCTTAAATTGAACGATAAATCCATTAGTAATCGGTTATTCGAAATATCCAAAGACAATCTGAGAACTTCAATAATGGAAAACTTCCGTTTGCAATCTCAATCACTCGGAAATTCCCTGAATGGCAAATATTTCCCCGGCCAGTATTATTTCAAATTAAAACCGGAGGAAGAAGGAGGTCCGGAGGATTGAATTAAGAGACATTCCCTAATTTCCATAAAGAACGAAAGTTATTAAATTGAAAAACTTATCAAAGTCGTTTGCATATCGATTCGTTTTTCAAAGACGGTCGAGAGAAGAAGACAAGTGTAGCCTCTTTGTGAATTGTACTTCAGCAATCCAGGACTTCTCGGAATTAAAATATTTACATCTCATCTCTGTTGATTACATTTCCAATTCTGAAATTAATTTTCCCCGAGTAAAATGGAAAATCACAAGCAATCTCGAGACTCGGAAAAACGGAATTATCTTCCGGTCCCGTTCACTTTTCACTTTGTCTAGAGGAATATAAATACTCAATCATTCATGGGATCAGACCCGCACTAGGCAGAATTTACTTGATTGAGTGGATATACAGGTTCTTCCTACAGTTCACCCTCGACATTAACCAAATTCGCTCACTGCATGACTAGACGGAGGCATGTCAATTATTATCTTGATGGTAGTGCTTCCGGCAAGACGATCCACATGGAGCTTGGCACTACCACAACCATTTATAGTGAAAGCGTGGAAGGTGATTAAATCGCACATGCTATACTATAGTCCGCCATGATTCTCGGTTTATTTATTAGTATTGCTTGAATAATTATATTTTTTGATAAATTAGTGTGCAGTATTCGTGAATAAGTGCAATACATGAAAACAAGTGAAATCTATTATGTGGTTAAATACCTGGTGTTTTTGAATTAAATAGTGCGTAGCGACATTTCCAGTACATTAATTTCTACTTGGGTTGAATACCTACCTACCCTGTACTTGGTAGTATAGGTTAAGATGCCTCACAAATTTTCTGCGGTTGCACACTTTAAATCGCAGGCAGAGTATTTGTTAGTAGTAGTAGTGGTAGTAGTAGTAGTAGTAGCGTTTATTTAGCAACTTCCTGCTATACATAGTTAAGAAAATTTACATCATTAAACTCAACAAATACTTACATGAAAGTGAAATCAAAAATTATCCTTAACATATTTGAATTATTGTAATTCAATAAAATTTTATATTCAAACAATATAGGAGAATAAAATCGTTAAATGTCTATCCACTTACTTGATATTCAAAATCTCAGTTTCACTTCCGCTTTTTCTTCAGAAACATAAGATAATAACGATTATATTCGGGACTCGTATTTAATGCATGTGCACTGCATGAAGATCGAGATGCGAATGTGTATCTTATCTATAGATGAGAAGACAATGATGAAAAATGTGTGAACACAGATGAAATTCATAGATACGGACGTTAGTTTTCGATGTAGCATTCTGTGAAATCATAGAATTACGATTTAATATTGAAATTTAAAAAAATCATATTTCCGAAAGTATTAATTTATCAGAGTAGAAAATGATATCAATGGAGTCTTTTGATGAAACTGCATCTAAAAAAAATTGAATTCGAAATTTGTAATGGAAATTTAATTTTTTGTCGTTACTCCGAAACCATCCGGCCGATTTTGCCCAATAATGAACCTAGCCGAGATATATGTCTCCTAAGCTTACTCAGAAAATTTCAACTATCTAGCTCATTCCGTTCGAGAGATATCGTGTCTACGGCCGGCCGGTCACCGGCCGGACAAAATCGATTTTGACTACGGATTCTTGATCATTTAGGCAAATTGATAAGCACTCTGTTCCGAGGAAGAATATGTCAGTAAGTGCAGAAGTATATATAAATCAAATGGCTTCGTTCATATAAAATTGGTTCAAGCCCTGTGTACAGTAGCTTCGCATTCCCACTTCTTCGATTTGGCTTCTGTGCGTCAGTTTTCAAGAATTTTCGTAATTAAATTCAAAATGTAGGTCTATGAATCATCCTATGCTAGATTTACATACGTCACCAAAATATAATTACAGTATTCTATGAAATCATATAGAATTATTATTGTAATTTTGAAAAATCATATATCCAAAAGTATTAGTTTGTTAGAGTTGGGAATGATATCAATGGATATTTATGATGAAACTGCATCTTAGCAATATTGAGTTCAAAATTTATAATTTAAAAAAAATATTTTTTTTTGTTACTCCGAAACCATCTGGCCGATTTTGCTCAATAACGAACTCAGCCGAGATATTTCTCTCCCAAACCTACTCTGAAAATTCTCAATGTCTATCTCATTCTGTTCGAGAGTAATCGTGTTAACGGCCGGCCGGACAGAATCGATTTTGATCATGGATTCTTTTAAGTTTAAGGAAAATTTTAAGTGGCTTTCACTTTCCGTTCGTAAGTGGCAACGGCCAGACAGAATCAAATTTGACCCTGGATTCTTCATCAATAATTCGAACCTAGTTGTTTAAAACCATCTTCAGCCAAAAATTCGAAAATTACGGACATTTGGGCAAACTGATAAGCACTCTGTTCCGAGGAACAAGAGCGCCAATAAAATGACGTGTAAACGATAATGACATACGACATTTATGTTTTTATACTTTCAGGATTGCTTTTTGCAACTTAAGATCAATTGATTCGATAGATATAATTCTTCTATGTAACATTTTTATTTCAGAACGTTCATATAGAACCCTTCAGTTTTACAAAACAGTTTTTTAGATGGTGCCAGAATGTTTATGAAATAGTCTTGTAATGTTTACGAAGATCTTTCTGAAATGTTTCGAATGACAAAATCCTTACATAGTATAAAACAGTGTCGCTTCCCGCTGTCTGTTTGTTCCTATGTATGCTTAGATCTTTAAAACTACGTGAAGGATTTTGATGCGGTTTTTTTTAATAGATAGAGTGATTCAATAGGAAGGTTCATATGTAAAATACATGCATAACATAGTAGAGAATCACTGACAATTTCAGAGGTTTCTAATGTGATGTCGTAAATAAAAAAAAATTTTTGCGCTTACTTTGCAAACGCTGGCTGAACTCTACGAGATAGATCAAAATAATGTAGTACAGTACCGTAAAAAGGTCTACAAAAAAGTCCGCGATGGTATATGTCTATCTCTTAAGGATAACCCACAATAACCATTTTTTATCCTTTACATTCTACGAGAAATAATGGCTTGATTACGAAGCTATTTTAAGCAATACAGCATTGATGCTTATCCAACTAAGTACCTTAAATGCATTGTGCATTTAATATTGATCAATATGGTCCTTTACTGCATGCAATTTAAATGAATATTTCCGAAGATATCGCAGATTTGAAATGCAGGGACATAGCGGTTGCGGTGGTACCGACCGGGGGCCGGCACAGCCAGGATAGACCACATTAGTTAGGTTAGGCGGGAAATTTGAATTACGATCCATCCGTGGATCCGAGCACTGAATTCCCCATGCATTTAGTATGGACCTAAAATTTACTCGAATTTCTCGCCTGTTTTTGGATACTTTGGCTCATTTCTTAAGGTTTATTTAGGTTGAAATAGATTCTGTGAACCTTTCTCAACCATCTAGAATCAAGTTTTCATAACAAAATTGTATATTTCCAAAATAATTAATAAATATAAAAGTGTTCACCAAATTCGATTGACGTATGTCTTAGCTCACTCGAAATCAGTCAAAAATAATAACATAACCCTAAATCGGCCTTGTAATGACGCACAACAGAAGTCATCTACGACATACGGAAATCTTTCGAACTAGAATGGTTTCAATTTTGATTTAAGAATAAATAGAGGTAGATTTTAATGTGGAAATAACATGAAAACATGCACTAATGATGAATGTACCCAATACTTGTTGTCCCTGTACTAACAGTCTCTTTTAAATTGGGTGGTTTCATCTCAAAGTTGAAATTCCTTGTTAAAAAATTTGAATATGGATCTCCCGCCAAGCGAATGATTCTAACCTAACTAATGTGGTCTATAGGGATAGAAATCGAATACAGAGAGCCAGAGAATCATCTGTACAGCCAGGATAGATGTATCGATTCCCCAAATTCCTCTGATACCATCGGATATACTGATCCAATTTAAACGCCTATATTTTCCGGTGGAGATATATTTTGCAATGACCATTAATACATCGCAGGATCCAACTTTCAATTCTAAAGGCTTATATTTGAGCGTTGAGTGTTTTTCACATGGCCAATTATATGTCGCTCTTTCAAGAGAAACCTCTAAAGAAAACATGTTTGTATTGTCTAACGACAAAAATGCTGTAACGTTGTTTATAAAGAAATTCTGTAGTATATTTAGTATCAGCATTTCAACCGTGCGAAGCCGGGGCGGGCAGCTAGTTATTTTATAAAATGTGCCAATTTTGGGTTTATATCTGTTGTATAAACGTATTGAAAACACTTCAAAGAATGACTTTAACATTTTGGTTGAAAACGTTTCCACAACTACTACAATTATAAAATTGCTAGTTGGGTCCCCCCAACCCAATTCCTCCATAACCAGTAACTAAACTCACTCACCTGAATTGAATTATTACCATACTACCGGTCCGTCTCTCCGAATTAATCCCCTCCTCGTGATCAAGAACGGTCCCGAATAGTGGACGGTGTTCCGGGCCAAATGGCAAAATCGAAGGCGGCGGATTAGCATAACGTTAGATCACCGCCGCCACCGCCGCCCCGCCTGATTCGGCCAACCGCGGCCCAATTGGCAGAAGACCGGCATTTCGGCGGACAGAAATAAGGAACTCGCATCACACAATCTGAATACCTAGAGGCGGAAAAATAAGGGAAACTTCCGGGCCACGGAACGGTTCGGTGGTTTCACTTATGGCCGATTGGGCTATAGTAAAGCTAGTTTCACACAGCGAAGAAATTCCTTTTATTTCTTCGCGAGGATCTTCATTGGTTACTTCATGAAGAAATTCTCCGTGTAAAACATAATTTGAAATTTTTTTTTTTATTTTATTTCTGAGATTTTATAGGTTTCAAACCGCAGCTCTTATTACATGTAATAATAATAATAATAATAATTAACTTGACTCGAAGTTTCTTCACGTATAACTTCATGAAGAACTTCACGAAATTAGAACTTGTTCTATTTTATCAACTTGTTTCGCGTGAAGTCAGGGGTACCAACATCTGTTTCATGCCATAAATTATCGGAAAAGCTGTAAAACATAAACTGGTGGTCGTTGAGGTTGATGTTTGGAAGTTCTAGTTGTGTTTTGAGGTAGAAAACGGGTCAAGTTCAGAATCGAGCCACAGCTGCTTTTGTTGTCATCTGGATATTTGCTGGTTTTGATGTTTACAGTTGGTATTACTGTTATTTGACATTTATCTTCATGAATTACTTCGCATGTGTAAAACCACACACTTCAGGAATAAATTCATGGAGAAATTCATGAATTTCTTCACCGTGTAAAACTAGCTAAAGAGAAAATCCTGCGGTGCAAATGCGCTCCGAATTGTATGTACCTACGTACAAAATGGTTCATCAATTCTCAAGCTTGAATGGCATTGACATATAGGTACCGCTTGTTCTGAAGCGTTTTGGTATATAATTTTCGAATTTTGGGCCAGAAATGGCCTCAAGCGATTCCATTTGAATAACTGATGAAGTTCAAATTGAATTATGTTTATGTTTGCGTCGTAGTCACGATATATTTCAGAAGAATAAACTTCGGGCGGTAGATTTGAAGCCCGGATCAAGCGACATAAAGAGTAACATGAAATTTTGTGATGATCGCATCAGTAGAAAAGTGGAAAAAACCTGTGGACAGGAGCTTTGGTGCTCTTAGTCAAACTTTGACAAAACATGTCCGAAAGTATTAGTTTGTCAGAGTTGGGAATGATATTAATGGATTCTTATGATAAAACTGCATCATAGGAAATCATAAGAAATTACATTCAAATAATAGTTTATTTAGCAAGATAAAATGAGCAATCTGCTATGATTTAACCTCGTGGAATGGGTTGTAGCAACTTACACTCGAAATACCTAAGGAAAGTATCATAGAAATGTCTAGAGCAAGGCTGGAGACAATCATAGCAGATTGCCCATTTATTCCTGATATTTGAATAGATAATAATATAAACTGACGAACAAATTATTTTAATAGTTCATTTCATTTGTTTGGAAGATTAAATATGTATTTCATATTCAGGTTTTTCTTTATTTGAAAACTTATCTCATTATAATACAAAATATATTAATAAAATACAATCCTTTTTTCATAATTCAATAGTTCATACCTCTAACACATTCATCCTGTATTATGTACCTCAACTCAAGAAAAATTATTTGATACGCATGTAGATCAATATAAAAAATGTTTTCTTGAAAATGTCTGCACGCCTGTAAAGAAGATACAAAGACCTTGCCAAAGAAGTACCACATGACCCACTTTTCCTTTTCAAAAAATTTAGAGGGTTGATGGCGATGGCACAGGGTGCAACAAAAATGCATAAAAATTTGGTAAAAGTGAAATCAAAATCGACCTGTTTCAGGAATTTGTTGCCAAATATTTTTCTTCTGAGATAATGAATTTGTTCCATAATTTTGACGCGCACTGTATACAGGGTGAGTCTTTGACCACTGCATTAATTTTAACCAAAGATTCCTCTCATCAAAGGAAACACTCTTTTCATTTAACATTTTTCCAAATTCAGCTCAGGTAAAAAGATACAGGCTGTTGAAATTTTGAAAAAAAATCAGTTTTCATTTTGTAGCTTTGACATCCTTTTTTCGAATAGAATGAATGTTGGCGTAAAGTTTCCTATAACTATGATACATATTTTCCAAATATTAGTTATTTTCTACTTCTACTGGTTTTCTAGTTATGGACTCGTGGATTCATAAAACTAAACGAAATTAGCATAAAGAAAGCATATAAAGTTTTTCTTGAGTCATTTCAAGAATATTCCATCGTTTTAGAACATTATATTATTCTTCATCATTTCTCCTTAAACGCACCGTTTTCGAGATATTATTCATTGAATGTTTTGAAATGGAAAACTCCAGAAATTTCACTACCTACTTTTATGGATCCGTCCCTGAGCGTTGGAATCTCGAATCAAGCTGTAAACCACGTTACCATGCCTTATTCTCGTCCGCCAACAATGACATAGATAATTTATATGCGGGAGTGTATTAGCACATTGTGAAATCTTTCAACGCTTGTAACTTTTTACCTAAGCCGAATCTGGAAAAAAGGTAAATAAAAAAAGTGTTTCATTTGATGAGAGGAATCTTTGGTTAAAATTAATGCAGTGGTCAAAGACTCACCCTGTATACAACAAGTCAATATTATTTTGGTATCAAAACATTCTTGTATATATTCCCAAATTCCTGATTCAGAACCTTGTTTTCCAACACAAAATACTTTCAAAGTACGAATTATAAACAAATAAAAAACAAGGTTATGTAAATTCTACCTCGGGCCTGAGCACTGACTGCCGCGTTCGGAAACGGTGATCGAGAACGCGATTCTTTGCAAGAACTTGCAAACAGCTGATGATGATCTACTCGATCGAGAGTTACACCATATACAGTAGGTGGTCTATTATGTATATGGGTTACACTTTCCGAAAAGCCCTAAGATGACATGTATGAACATAGATCATTCATATTTATACAGGGTGTAACTAAATAAGTGTTAAATATTTAAGGGGGTGAATCGCTTTATATAAAAGATAGGATCTTTCATATAAAGAAACTTCATTGGAGCATCCCTTGTTAAGATACAGCCCCTTAAAGGGGGTACAGAAAATTTGTTTAATATTTTTTTTCACAAGCACTAAGAAAGTCACAATATTGAAATTAATCTGATAGTTTCTAATACCAAAAAGACACTTAGCCCGTAATTTATTTGGTTTATCCCATGGTAACAATAAATCCAGATCGCATTTATGACGATGTATCTCTGTAGTTGTTCGTAAAATAATGTTTTGCTGCGATCTGGTTTATTTTGGGCAAAAAATTCATAAAACATTTTTTGTTTAGAATGAAACAGGTTATCGGAAATACATTTTAAAATGGTAAACAAATAATAAGACAAAAAGTTACATTGAAAATAAATTTTAGGGGTTGCGTTTTCCACCCCTTACAACCATGGGAAAACCAAATAAATTACTGGCTAAGTGTCTTTTTGGTATTAGAAAATATCAGGTTAATTTCAATATTGTGACTTTTTTAGTGCTTGTGAAAAAAATTATTAAGCAAATTTTCTGTACCCCCTTTAAGGGGCTGTATCCTAACAAGGGATGCTCCAATGAAGTTTCTTTATATGAAAGATCCTATCTTTTTTTCGATGAGGACTCACCCTCTTAAATATTTTACACTTATTTAGTTACACCCTGTATATTCATAGATACGACTACAACATTCTGTGAAATCATAGAATCACGATTTAATATGGAAATTTTGAAAAATCATTTTCAGAAAGTATCTGCTTGTTAGAGTTGAATATAATATCAATGGATTCTTATGATAAAATTGCATAAAAAAAATTAATTTGAAATTTGTAATCGAAAAAAAATATTTTTTTCGATACTCTGAAACTACCAGGCCGATTTTTCCCGATGACGAACTTAACCGAGATATGTATCTCTCAAACCTACTCTGAAAATTTCAACTGTCTAGCTCATTCCGTTCGAGAGTTATCGGGTTAACGACAAGACATCGATTTCGACCACGGATTCTTGACCAGTGAGTCGAACCAAATCGTTTAAGACCATTTTCGGCCAAAAATTTTAAAATTGCAGACGTTCCATATCCTACTCTCCAGATTCGGCCCTCGGCGACTTTTACCGGTTCGGACACCTGAAATAATACTCGCCAAAAAGAGATTCAGCTCGCATGAGAAGCTGATCACCGAAACAAACTCCTATTTTGAGGCCAAACATAAATCGTTCTTGAAGAAATGTATGGAAATACAAGAGAATCGCTAGAATGAATATAACTTGAAGGAGACTATGTAGGTGAATGAAATCGAATTTGAATTTATACTGCATTATATTTATCAGCCGATGTGTATCTTTCACCACAAGCTATCATAGTGAAGAGCCTGGAACGTGATTACATGGTCTAGAGAACTACGCTATACCATAGTCCGCCGTGTTTGATCACTTTAGTACCACATGAATAATTATATTCTTTGAGAAATTACTGTGAAGTATTCGTGAATAATTGCAATACGAAAATACAAGTGATATCTATTATGTGATTAAATAACTAGTGTTTGTGTATTAAATATATGTAGTGAATTTTCCCGTGGATTACTCTCTATTTCTTACTAATTTCTGTCATTTTACATTTTTGGTTCTGCTATCTTTACCGTAAAAAGAGAAACCGTGATTTCTCGGTCCTATACAAAAGAAGATCAAATTTTGAAACAAGTTACAAAATTATGGCATATTAATTTCTTCAAATACGTTTATATCAAGAAGTTGGTTTTGTTAGCTTAACGGAAAGCTAGCAGAACCCAGTGTTTTCGTGGTGTACAAAAGAGTATAACATTTTTAAATAAGGTACCGGGTTTTCACTATAATTTGAGCTCCCCCCCCCCCTTTAACTTCGTTACGAATGTAGATACAAAAAAATGATCTCTACAAAAGTTGTACGAAATCAACTAAATTTTCAAGGACTTTTTCACGAATTGATATATATATACAGAGTGGACAAGATATTGAGTGCGAATTAATTTTTTTAAATGAAACACTCTATATAATTTTTTATATTTGGCTTGATCTTTCTCTCCTAATTTTGAATATATATGCATATGTTGGCTTATCTCTCTTATTTTGAGAACTACACAGTCTACAAAGTTATTTCTGAAACATAAGTGAAAATATTTAAAATTTGTCCGCTTCTGTGTAATGCATGTTTCAGAAATTTTTTTTTTGAATGTCAAACGAGTGTCATATCGTTACCAATGCAGTTAGTTGATTTATCACAGCATACCACTTGACAACTGACTGCGCTGAGTTTCCCAGGTGGTTCCCAGAATTGAGGACTCAAAGTTCTCAAAATAAGAGAGATAAACCAACATATGCATATATATTCGAAATCAGGAGAAAAAGAACTAGGCAAATATAAAAAATATGTAGAGTGTTTCATTAAAACAAGAGTGCCAAAAAAATGAAGTAGCACTCAATATCTTGTCGATCCTGTATATATTTCAATTCTCGAAAACGTCCTGAAAAAACTCAGATAATTTCGTACAACTTTTGTACAGAACATTTTTTTTATCTGCATTCATAACAAAGTTGAAGGAATGTCAAATTATAGTGGGAATCCCGGTACAAAATAAGAACAAAAAAAAATTGGTTCAAGCACTGACGTGAAGTCAGAAGCTTTTGCGCGTATGTTCTATTGTCCATTCTTCTGTATTGGACACCCTTAATCGAATTTACCATGGTATATTCTGTTGTCCATTTTCCGGTATTGGACACTCTTAATTCGAGTTTACCATGGTAAATTCGAATTCAGTGTCCAATACAGGACAATGGACAACATCATTTACCATGGTTAATTCGATTAAGGGTGTCCAATACAGAAGAATGGACAATAGAACATACGCGCAAAAGCTTCTGACTTCACGTCAGCGCTTGAACCAATTTTTTTTTCGTGATTTTTTTGAAATTTTCTAGGGGTGCGGTTCTTAAAATTTTTTTTTTCGTCATTTTTTTCAAATTTTCTAGGGGTACGGTTCTTACAAAATTTTAAACACGTCTTTATGATGATTTTCTACTACTAGTTACCAAGCTTCAATTCGATCGAATATTTATTTTTTTGAGTTATCAAGGAAATAATATTTCAGGTGTGTATAACTCGGAAACCGTTTGACCGATTATGCCCAAAAACGAACTCAACTCTCCCTTTCGGATACGCAACCTACCCTGTTCGAAAGTTATCGAGGTAACGGTCACCCATCTACTGAACTCACACAAGAATGCTCGAATCTCCAACAATATTCAACCGATCGTGTTAAAACTTGAAACTTGGCAGTAGAGTTAGGAAGGCTCTTGCAGCATTTCAGCAATTTCAAACGAAGAGTTACTCATATATACATTTTTTTTTTCAATTTTCAAAGATTTTTTTAAAATTTTTTACAAATACTATCCTCACGAAATTTTGCGAGAATTTCCGCGTTGGCATTCTACAACTAATTACCATGTTTGAATTCAATCGGTTTAGTATTTCTCGAGTTAGTGAGGAACAATAAACAACCAAATTTCAGATGGCTATAAATCTAAAACCGTTTGGCCGATTATGCTCATAAGCGAACTGAAATGTCGCGTTTTGGTGCAAATCCTAACCTGAAAACTTCAAGCCGCTATCTCTTTCCGTTCTTAAGTTATCGTGACAACAAAAATATTTTTCAATGATTTTTTTAAAATTTTCTAGCCATACGATTCACATAAAATTTCACAAACGTGCTTATGTTCATATTCTACAACTACTCACCAAGTTTCAATTCAATCGGATTTATATTGGTTGAAAACAAAATTATTACTCGGAAACCACTGGGCCGATTATGCCCATTAACGAACTTGTCCGTCGTATTGGGATGCGCCACCTACCCTGAAAATTTCAAGTCGCTAGCTTTTTTCGTTCTCAAGTTATCGTGGCAACGGCCGGACGGCCGGCCGGAAAGAATCAAATTTGACCTCCAATTCTTCATTGGGGAGTCGAACTAAATCGTTTGAGATCATTTTCGTCAAAAAATTCGAAAGTTACAGACATTTGGGCAAAACTATAACGCGATGTTCCCCAGAACATACGCGCAATAATTACTAAATTACGGCATTGAACTTTTTTCAAAAGCTGAAGATGGTTCTGCTAGCTTTACCGAGGTGCCCGTACTCGTTTAAGTAAGTACGGGCTTCTAGAACAATTGGGAAAACTACATCAAGCGCCATGCTCTGTTTCATACGAATTAAAGATAATTACTTCCCTTCCAGAGTTATATACATCGAAGTGACATTTCCAAAGGAATGAATAATATACGATATTTACAACATCTGTGCGAAACTGCAAGAGGCAGAGCCTGGGATTAATATTGCTTTCTTTCCTAAAACTCCGTAACAGTCTACACGTCCGCACATTCCTGTATCAAAGGAGTCCCCTGTATGTAGGAACGGAACAAAAGATATAATACGTGCAGTGAATTTTCTGAGGAAAAACCCATTATTTCTGCGGAATTCGAGCTGACCAGTGGTCAGTTCCCCTCTAATGATCCCTTTCTAGTTATTGCTTAATCTCCCGGCTCAGCCTGTAATAACATACGCGAATTGAACATAGAATATGTCATTAAGGGCATTCCCGTTTCATGTTGTCAATGACATATTCCTGTAGTTTATGGCTCTTGTTATAGCAGTCTCGACGTTTAATAAGATTAATTGGCCTATTTCATATAATGGTCGAATTTGAAATATCCCCTGTTTTGGAATGAATTGTAATATTGATAGTTGTTGACGATCGTTTCGTATTCTGTGGGAAATGTTGTATTCGATGGGTTTCTCCCAACAAACATTTTCTGATGTGTTCATGATCGAGTTTATAAACAGCTCCATATGCAAGTCATATACGGGCACAAGTAACTGAACGAGCGCCGGCACTAAACATTCTTGTAATGATAATGCTCAATCTCATAAAATTGTCTTCATCTTATACAGTGTGGAAAAGCCAAATGGAATAAATTCATTATCTTGGTTGATGTACATGTTTATGGAAAATCCCGAAACATGTCAAATTCAATTTTTGAATTGTCATTATTCTCCATAAAAATGCGAACCCTACCTTCAACCCCCTTCGAAAGACAGGTACAACCCCCAATTTTTCAAATAGGAAGTATGGGCTTGTGACACATGATTTGAAAGGTCGCGTCATTCAGAAATATTATCGGCCGTATTCACAAAGCATTCAATCTCCGTTAAGTCCTAACTGAGGATCTCAGTTGAGGATAAATTGGGGATAATAAGGGACAATAAGGGGTAAAGGTGGTAAAACAGGCCTGTTTCACCACCGTTAAATACGTTAACTGAGGTTGCGATTCATATTTATCCTTAACTGAGGACCTCAGTTAGGACTTAACGGCGATTCAAACACTTAACAATGCTTCGTGAATACGGCGGTACAACTTTCATGTTTATTGCAAAACTCAAAATAGAAAAGAATAAAATAATGTGATTACCGCAATTCATTATAATTTTCCCTCGAATATTCCCAAATCTTATTACAATAAACTAAACTTCTTTGCATTCAGAATGTGATAGAAAGAAAATGAAAAATAAATATAACATTGTACCAGATGGTACCATAAAAACTACGTAAAACACTTTCTGTGGCAATGTTAGTTTCTTTAGTATGCCTTCGAAAATTGTTAGGTGCTAATAAGTTGTAGTTTATAAATTGTGTAATTTTTTTTTTAATTTCATTAAATTCAATGGATCGATTGACGCAAATGCACAAAATAAAAATTTTACAAATGATAGGTTACGGAGATAACACCCGAACACAAATGAAGTAGGTAAGTCACTTGTTTTATGAGAAATTTCCGAAATTGCCGCCAATAGCCCAAGGGACATTAAGTAGAATAGAGAAGCAGATTTGCGAGTTTGGGAATGTAAGACAGATTAACAAGAAAATTGCCAAGTGTGTGAGGATGTGAAATTAGATGTGATGCTTGATTTTGAAGAAAATCCACATAAATCGAGTAGATATGCCTCCACAACATTCAATATCAGCCATAGATCGATTCTAAAGATATTAAAACATAATAAATTGCATCCCTATAAAATGATACTTTTCCAGGGGCTCTTGGAAGATGTTTTTGACAGGAGAACTTATTTTTGTGAACAAATGATGGACATGTTGGATGACAATATTATCCAATTAGTAGACGTTTTTTTTTCTGATCAGTGCACTTTTTCTCTCTAGGGGCATGCTAATCATTCAACGTTCTTGATATAAAACACCTCCTGTTCAAAAAAACAAAGTATGATTGAATGCAAAATTACCAATGAAACAACCTCAGCTATCGTAGATAGCTCTGCTCTTGGATAATCCATATGATATATACTTTGGTAAGTTATTAAAATTGGGTTCAGAATATTTCCAGTAAAAACAAAACTGGAATATTAGCTAAGTTTCAATTGAAGTGTATAATATAATTTTCAGAGAGATTTGAGGAATAAATAAATCGGATAAGTTCGGTATTGAGTAGAAACGGTCTGGTAGTTTCGGATTATTAATTTTTGGCACTTGTTTTTTTTATTGACACTGTTTGAAGCGTTAAACATTGAAGCATTGCAGATTCAATCTTGATAAATGAACTATTATATGTATTTAATTTCTTTTATTATGCAGTTCTATCATGAGAATCCATTGATATCATTCCCAACTCTGAAAAACCAATACTATCGGAGATATCATTTGTCAATGTTTGAACAAGTGCGCCAAAGTTCCTGTGCAGAGGGCTTTCCCACTTCTAACAATGCATTGAGTTCAACTGGATATCTACCATTCATATGTGTTTTAGTATAAAGTTCTGTGCCTTTCGCTGCAACTTCTATAGGTTTATGATAATTGTGCTGATCGACTGGAAAAAAATGGTCCACCTTATTGGTTATAATTTTTGTATATTCACCCAAAATCTCCATCAATATAGATCCAATCGAGTTTAAATCTAGAACTTAACTGTAAATTAAGGATTCGAAAAATCTTGCAAAACTTCATCGATATCTGACCGATAATTCCTGAGTTTTTATAATAATAGCATAAGTCTTCTTGTCCAAATAACTACCGAATTTTAATTCGATCAGATCTGTATTTTCGAGTAATTGTGAAAATAAAATTTCAGATGGCTATAAACTCCGAAATCATGGGTGAATTCTGCCCATTAACTAACATACCCTGCAAATTCGAAGTATCTAACACTTCATTCCATAGAAATCGTGCCTATGGCCGGATGGACAGAAAGACAGAATTAAGTTTGACCTTGGATTCATCAACAGTTAGTCGAAACTAAACGACCAAAAATTTGAAAATTACAGAAATTTGGGCAAAAAGATGGGAAATTTGTTCAGGGGAATCAGAATATTTGTGTAAAATTTGCAGCCTTTCAATTTGCCCCTTTGTTCCATTTTCGAATCATTTCAAAGTTATCTAAGACATGAATTGTGAACATGTCAGGAAGCTAAAAAAAAGTTTTCGATGCATTCGTCAACGTTTTTAGTTTTAACTAGAGAAATCAATCAGATGACCTTCTTCCAGTATCTATAGCAATTCGGACACTTCAATCAAAGGTTCTGGACCGGAAGTGAGGGAATGCAGCCACCGTCTTCCTGCTTTGTCTGGATCATCTGCATACCAACACGTCATCGCCTTCATTTATTTCTGCACTGACCCCCAAAGCTTTTGAAAAGTGTGGGTCGATTGCTTCCAAACTCCTAATTTACTCTAAGAATGCTCCAAGTTTAGGCTCGGGGAGTTCACTCCGATTAACTTTCGACACTGACCTCGACCAACCTTCAGGAAGGGTCTCTATATACATTGTTCGACAGAATAGTCAGCCATAACCGTTTCGTTGAAATTGAGGATAATTTTATTTCGATTTTTAGATGTGAATTTTATTAGAATGTCCTGAGCCAAAATTTATGGTTGCTTCTTGACGAAACTCCAACTGATTGTGAGTCGTTTTCGAGAAATACAAATTTGTTGTGTATGAAAAGTTGATTTTAACTTCCTTGAATGTGAATTGTTCGTGATATGATCAAAACCATAATAATATTATTAATTACAATTCATTGATCCTTAAATAATCAAGCATACTGTAGGAGGTGTATTCATTGTTAAATGGTTTCTTTCTGGGTTTTATCTCCCAAACTATGAAAAATATCTATTATATAAAAATTTATCATTTTGTGAACTGCTTCTGCGTAAGAAACACAAGATATTTGTCAGAAGCAAGAAATTGAACAACGTTGCCTGACCTACAATAACGAAACAACATCAATTCTGAAATTCCAGTTTCTAGTTACATACTCGAGGATTAATAAAACCAAACGAAATTAGCATAAAGAAAGCAGATAAAGTTCTTCTTGAGTCCATTCAGGAATATTCAATCGTTTCAGAACATTAAGTTATTTTTCATCATCTCTCCTTAAACGCACCGTTTTCTAGATATTGAATGTTATAAAATGGGAAACTCTGAAATTTCACTCCTTTTATGGATCCGCCCCTGAGCGTTGGAATCCCGATTCAAGATGTAAATCATGTTACCGCACCTTTTTCTAGTCCACCATTAATGTCATAGATAATTTATATACCGGAATTTATTAGCACAGGAGCTTTGGCGCTCTTGTTCAAACTTTGACAAATTATATCTCCTAAAGTATTGGTTTCTCAGAGTTGGAAATTATATTCATGGAATCTTATGATAGAACTGCATCATAAAATAAAATAAATTAAATAAGAATCCATTGATATCATCCCAACTCGGAGAAACCAATATTTTCGGAGTTATGATTTGTCAAAGTTTGAACAAGGGTGCCAAAGCTCCTGTGCACAAGGCTTTCCCACATTTTCAATTTGGCTTCTGTGCGTCAATTCTCAAGAATTTTCGTAATTAAATTCGAAACGTAGGTCTATGACTCATCTGATGTTGGATTTATGTACATCAGGAAATTATAATTAGAGTATTCTATGAAATCATATAGAATTGAGAATAATTATTGAAATTTTGAAAAATCATATCTCCGAAAGTATTAGATTGTTAGAAAATTCTACGCATTTCGAAAAGAATCCACGTAGCGCCGAACCGAATATTATATACGCAAAATCAAAGAGCAAATAAAGACAGGGGAAATGGCGGATTCAAGTCCATACAGCTTCAGGCTCCCGCTCCGGTCGTAGCTTAATGGCCGGATCCCGGAAATTGTGAGCACATATATCTCGCGCCAGATTTATGAAAGTGCTTTTCTTCCGAAAGCCAGGCCAGGGGCGAGGAAGAGGAAGAAATATATACAATAGGGGGGCAAGAGCCCCACCTGCCTCCCTGTATGCGCCCTAGAAGTGGAGTGGAGAATGGCAGATGGTCAGTGAAATAACGTTATTTATTATTCCAGAAAATACAGTTTTCGTTCATAGAAAATGGAAACCTTCGCTGGGCAGTTGGGGCTCGAAGTCATTTTTCCTTAAGAGACATTTATTGCGTGTCACGAGAGAAACGGCCATTGTTGGCTCGGCAAGATAAACCTTCGGTATGAGGCGATACATAAATTTGTATTTGGTACAGTGGCTGTGAAAGTGGAAATTGTATTCTACCTACTGATAAACAATGAAAAACGATATATAATGTAGGATAAAAGATTCATGAACTACCACAGAAAAAAAGAGTTTTTACCATAGATCGTTTGGCCTCGAGGTAGCTTATCTGTATTACGACAAGGTCGCCTGACTGTATTTGGAAGAGTGTTCATTGCAAAAACCATCGCATCTGCAGTCAAATATTAACAGTGCTGTACCAAAGAGCCGGCGTAAGTATATATTAACAAAGCCTACACGGAACACAACTGACTCTCCTTACTCGCAACTCGCAACTCGGTGGTTGTTAGACGGTACAGTGGGTTCTAGGTTGAAATTTAAGAAACGCTTGAGTTCTGTTGATTTAAACAAGAAAAATAACTGCATACAACATTCAAGTTTATTCTGTTATCTACATTATTATAACACGTAGAGATGTTGTTGTTAAAGAAATAGATGAATCATTTAGACAGTTACTATCTCGTGAACCTCAGGAATCAACTGATTCAGTGGGGGTTGAAGAGAGTCAACAAAATGTGGCTCAAACCTCTTCAAGTTCAAGCGAAGTTTTTGTCGATCAAGGTTCGTCAGATTGACTCACAATTAGATGGAGATGATGAGATAGAGAACTCAAGGGATGAAGAGTTTGCGATGGAAATGCTGATAACACTCTACAAATGGATAGTTTGGGAACCATAAGGTCATAAAGGACAACTAAGCCTAAACAGTTTGACGACTATGTTACCTATGCATGTGTATAAGATTTTGGTCTCAACATAAATGGCGATCCAGAATCTGTTGAGCAAGCTATGTCAAGGGTTGATGCAGAACTGTGGCGAAAGGCCATGGCAGAAGAGATCAAGAGTTTTGAAGACAAAGATGCTTGGGAACTTGTCGATAGTTTGGCAGATTCTTCCACTGTGATACCTTGCAAGTGGGTATTCAAGACTAAAGTGAGTCACACCAGAGAAGTAAAATTTCGTGCACATTAAGTAGCAAAAATTTGTGCGCAGAAAGCCGGTATTGACTATGGTGAAGTTTATGCACCAGTAGTGAGACACCCCTCTTTAAGACTGTTGGTGAGTTTGACTGTGAAATTTGATATAAAAATCAAGCACTTGGATGTTAAAACTGCTTTTTTGAACGGTCTTCTCGAAAGACCACTTTATATGAAACAGCCATAGGGATTTGTCATAAAAAATAATGAAAATAATATTTACAAGTTGAAAATGGCAGTTTATGGATTAAAACCAGCTTCCAGGACATGTAATGCTAGGAGTTAATGAAGTCATATCTGAATTACGATATAATATATATCTGAAGAAAGATGGGAGTCGGTTGACCTTGATGTGGACGATTTTTTCGTGTTTTCCAATAATTCTGAGGAAGTGGAATTTCCAAGTCCAAGCTCAACTATTATTTTGATATTGAGGTGAGGCCAAACAATGATTGGGTGTCAACATTTCTAGAGACTTAGAGAACAATGTTTTTTTCTGATCGAACCAATATTGAGCTATATCGCCTCAGTTACCATGTGTCATAACACACTCATATTTCCCAAGGGAAATATGAAACGTCAGTTCATATTTCCCTAGGGAAATATGAAACGTCAAATCATATTTCTTTCAAAACGTCAAATTATATTTTATTTCTTTATTTAGTAACAAAATGGAAACTGCAATTGTTGAAATTTCCACTAAAAGTATTTCCACCAGATACAGAGGAAGAAGAAATATCTTGTTCATAATTATTCGTCGACGAGACTACAGTTTGCTTGAGAACATTCCGTGCAGCAGCAGTCTCGGACGATTCTCCCAAAACAGTCTTCAAAGATTGTGATGCTGCAGATGGCTCTCCCTCCACACCTGCTATCATCTTCGCTACCTTATTTTTGTGCAGCATACTGTCAGCCAGATAGCCTTCTGCAACAGACGAACTTTTCCAACCACCATGTATCTTGAGTGTTGTCATTGAGGCTCCCGCATCGGTAACCAATGTCGCGGATGTTCGTCTTCCACAATGGCCTGTATACGTTTTCGGATTATCTAAACCCAACCATTCAGCAACTTTACTCGGAATTTTTCCGAAGGTATTTTTGCCGACAGGCTGAAGAGTACACTTCTTATTCCTATAAGCTACGAAGAACCTAAGAACGCCTTGCGGACGCAACGCCGAATACTCCCTCACCAAACGAGTAGCATCCAGATCTTCTTCATCAATTATAGTGAATATTCTGTTTATATCATTCTTTGTCTTTGAGACTTTGATTATGATTACCGACCCACGATCTTTGATATCTGAAGATAGCATATTCACCAACTCTTGTGTTCTGCAGGCGCCAAAGATTTCCATTATTAAAACAACCTTCAAAATTATGAATGTAAAAATCTTATCAACAGAGGAAATCAAAATGAAACTTTTACCTTATACATCAAAAAAACGTCATTAGGAGCTTCACTCAAGAATGTCTTGAGCTGCTCCCGGGACAACACTGCTGATTTTTTAGGAACGTATCCTTTATTTTCGTTCTTAACTTAACTTGCTTCGACTTCATCGAATAATTTGACATCAGTTTTTTCCTTCAAATGTAGCATAGATCTTAACATCGATAGTTTCGGCCATAACGTGTTTGGAGAATATTTCTGCGACTGGGGATCGAATGAATTAATCATACATCAAGAATAACAAGAATCAGAGCAACATACCAAATCTTGGAAATATGCTAACAAAATATTATCGCTCACACGCAACACATAGCAACGTTAAAAATTTAATTATTACAAAAATATACAATCCAATACTAATTTTTCCATATCAGATTGTTTCAATCAGAAAAAACTATTGATTACACCACGGGAAATATGAATACATTTCCCTCGGTTGTCTATACTTCCCTCGGGCTCCGCCCTCGAGATGTAGCTTTGACAACCTCGGGAAATATACTATTCATATTTCCCTAGTTGTAATAATAGCTATATTTATTTGGATCAAAATGACTATATTCATCGTGTTCTTAGTTGTTTCGAACTGAAAAACTGTAAGCCAGTAAGCACACCTATAGAATGTAAAACTATTAATGTAGAAAACATTGATTCAAACTTGGATAATGTACCTTATCAGAAACTCATTGGAAGCATGATGTATTTGGCAGTTTTGACTCGGTCTGATATAGTAGTCACTGTTAATTATTTGAGTCAATTTAATAGTTCTTTTTCAAAATACTATTGGCTTTGTGCTAGAATAATATCAGATTTTTAAGTGGCACTCAGCATTTTGAATTGTGTTTTTCAAAAGATAATGATAATTGTAACATTCTTGAAGGATTTGTGGAATACGACTGGGCAAATGATAATGAAAGAAGATCATATTCTGGTTATGTATTCTAAATTTTAGGAAGTTCAGTTTCGTGGCAGTGCTTTAAGCAAAAGTCAGTAGCCTTGAGCAGTACTGAGGAAGAATATAAAGGTCTATGTGAAACTTCAAAGGAAGCAATTTATTTAAGAAATCTTTCAAATGAAATGATAGATTATAATGATTCAGTCACTATTATATACACTTATGATCAAAGTGCTCATAAATTAGCCACAAATCCAGTATTTCATAAAAGGTCAAAACAAATTGATGTAAAATATAATTTTGTTAAATATTGTCAATATCATTCAAAACAAATATCAAGAGACTATTAAAATAATGGCTGATATATTGACCAAAGGATTACCAAGAGGGAAGTATTCGTATTTTGTTGATAGGTTAGGAATGGTATCCAATTATCTGAGATAGTGGGGGTGTTGTAAGTATATCAGATAATTAATATTTACAACACTTATGATTGTATGAAGTTCTATGACATGTCAATTTGTTTATTATTTTTGTACGATGTAATGTAGATGATAGAATAAACGTGAATGTTGCAGGCAGATATTTTTCTTGTCTAAATCAACAGAACTCAAGTGTTTGATATATCTCAACCCAGAATCCACTGGATTATTCATCAAAGGTCAGTATAACAGCAAAGCGTGCAAGGAAGATTCACCCCACGTCTGTGCTTTTTCAGCTTTTTTCATAATGAAGCAATCTGCATTGGATCTATGGAACCCTATGGATGTTCTCAAGATTCAACTCCTCTAAGACAAAAAACTCCAACAGTTACATCAGTCGTCTGCTCATGTGCAGAACGAAAGAAGCTGCGTGAATTTCGAATACCATTTTGCAGTTCCACATAACAGCTGTGCATTGGAAAGAATTTTGTTTTCTCCAGTTGAGTTTACTATCTAGTATTACTCCTAGATATTTGCACTCACTGAAGAATTTCAGAGTCTGACCATATAGGACCGGAGCTGTGTGATTCAGATTCCTCTTTCTAGGGAAGGGAATAAAGGTATTATTAGAGGGATTGACGTTGAGCCCTTCTCTTCACACGACTCAGTATGCCTTGATGCTTCCCTTTAACAGTTATCATTATTTCATGAGAATATGGCTGGGCATTGAAACTGCCCGCTGAAAGCCTTTCCAGAAGTCCATCCATGACCAGAGTCCACAGCTTGGTGGAGGGATGATAGGATAAATAATATGCATAGGTATACAGACGCCGTCCTTGAATCGAAACCTTGAGTGCTGTTCATATCCAGGACAGGATAGATGCGTTTTGTGTGTATTTGATTTTATCGGGGTTTCAGTAAGGACGAGCACATCGGGTTGGTCGTTCCGTAGATGTTCATGTACACAATCTACATTTACATTATTTGAGCCTCGAATCTCTTATGTTACACGATTCGATAATGAACTGGTTACTGCTAGTTGTTGCAGACGTGTTTTGTAAGGAATGATAGCAGAATCTGAATGTTGTGCTCCCTCAGATAGCCCCCTCGTAGATCAGAACGAAAGGCAACCTATGTATATAGGATAATATGTTTATCATAGAATTAAACAATTTCTCGAAAGTTGAACAGTGTCTTGCGAATAGATATTTGTATAACCACATTATCAGCCATTTTTGGCGCTCTAGTTCCTCGGAACTGAGTGCTTATCAATTTGCCCAAATGTCTGTAATTTTAGAATTTTTCGATGAAAATGGTCCTAAACGATTTGGTTCGACTCACTGATCAAGAATCCGTGGTCGAAATTCATTCTGTCCGGCCGGTCGTGAGCACGATAACTCTCGAACGGAATGAGCTAGAGAGTTGAAATTTTCAGAGTAGGTTTGGGAGATAAATATCTCGCCTAAGTTCGTTATTGGGCAAAATCGGACAGATGGTTTCGGAGTAACAAAAAAAAATTTTTTTTTTACTCAACAAATTCCGAATTAAATTTTTTTCCAATAAGCAGTTTTAACATAAGAATCTTTCGGAAATATGATTTTTCAAAATTTCAATAATAATATTATTTCTACGTTTTCACAGAATTATATAATTATTCTATGTATGAATTGTCATAATGTCAACTTATTTTCCTGAGACATGACAGACCGCCGTATTCACAAAGCATTCAATCTCCGTTAAGTCCTAATGGCGCGTTTACATTAGTCAAGTGAGTTGATCAAGTCACTTGAATGCACAAAGTTGACCGTGCTTCAACTGAGAAGCCGTTCAAATCAGCCGATCGAGTGAAACGAATTGGGGGGTTTACACATTCGATTCGCTTTCAAGTCACTTGAATTCAACTGACTTGATCAACTCACTTGACTAATGTAAACACGCCATAAGTGAGGTCCTCAGTTAAGGATAAATAAGAATCGTAGCCTCAGTTAACGTATGTAACGGTGCTGAAACAGGCATGTTTCACGTTAATTTTCACTTAAACTGAGGTTGTGATTCTTATTTATCCTTAACTGAGGACCTCAGTTAGGACTTAACGGAGATTGAATGCTTTGTGAATACGGCGGATTATCTAATCAATCGAAGAATTATGAGAATAAAGTGTATTCCGAAATGTGAGTGAAGTGAGAACAATCTCAGTTGTTTGCTCCGAAATTAGTTTTTCTCCGAAAAGTCTTACATTTCGGAACGGAACAAGAAGTAAGAGATCTGAGATAAGTGAGACTGCTTTTCATCCATAGACATAGAATGCTCAGTTCTCTCACTTAATGACGGGACTGACGGAAGGGAATATTATAACTTTAAAAATTTTATGTTGGTAATGAAATACTCGTATTTTGGCGATGCAACGGGGACCTCACCCAAAAATGTTTGAAAATATTACGTAAATATTTAAAGCATAATTCTGCAGTTCGAGAGAGGAGAAAATTTTGTGAACGTAGATCAGGAAATTTTTGATCGATTACAAGGTAATTTTTCATTATTACTTGTCCTCTTTCATACCTGTTTTATGGAATATCTACTATTTGTAGGTAGTTTGAACCTGTTTTGGGCAATTGTCATACGAAACTTGTTTTTTTGGCGCTCTAGTTCCTCAGAACAGAGTGCTTATCAATTACCCAAATGTCTGTAATTTTCGAATTTTTGGCTGAAAATGGTCTCAAACGATTTGGTTCGACTCACTGATCAAGAATCCGAGGTCGAAATCGATTCTGTCCGGCCAGCCGGCCGGCCGTAGGCACAATAACTCTCGAACGAAAGGAGTTAGAGGATTGAAATTTGTAAGGTGGGTTTGGAGCGTAAATATCTCGGACGAGTCCGTTAATGGGTGAAATCCATTAAGCGGTTTCGGAGTTATGGCCGATTTTAGTAAAAACATTTTTTATCAATATTTCCGAAACCGATCACTCGATCTGTCTGAAATTTAGCATCAAATTGTACAATCATGACCTTTATACGCATGTGAAGTTTTGTATTGACCAGGCTACTGCAAAGTGTCAAAAAAAAATTTTGAAAATTTAAAAAAAGTTTTTCTACAATAACTCTCGAACGGAATGAGCTAGATAGTTGACATTTTCAGAGTAGGTTAGGGAGATGAATATCTCAGTTAAGTTCGTTATTGGACAAAATTAGCCAGATTTAATTTGATTTCTTCCATGGTGCAGTTCTCATTCTCAGATTGCTCATTTAATCTTGATAAATGAACTATTATTCGAATTGAATTTCCTTTATAATGCAGTTCTATCATATGAATACATTGATATACTTCCCAACTCTGAGAAACCAATACTTTCGGAGATATAATTAGTCTGTTTGAACTAGAGCGCCAGAAAGCTCCTGTCCACAGGGCTTGAACCCATTTTATTTAATATCACTCTGTAAATTCAAAATATAATGTGCTTCATGTCCTGCTGGCAATATTTTATTCTCAACTTCGACAGCCAAAACGGCTCAGAGAGCTCTATGATGAAAAGCAAACAACAAAACCAATACTCCTTCGCAGCCGTAATGCGATAATTACATCACGTACTCCATCCCGAAAAATATATACGTTTATTGGATGAGTCCATTCTCTTCGGACGGCGGAAAGTCTGTTCCTTGTCCATTCTGAAACTTTTATCAGAAGCTTCAGAAATCCCTTAAAGTTTGTCCGAAGGCTCCTGGAACAGAGGGAATGGGCATCAGCGTCGAGAGAAAGGTAAATAAAGGAACTTGGAGAGCAGTAGCGGAGCTTGCGTTAATTTCAACAATAAAATTTTATAAATGAAAATTGAAAAGATAGCATGTAGCTATTACGGAGATGGAATATTATCAACATGTTAATTGGTGAAAATTAAATAGCAAACTCACTACATATTTCAAGTACCACCTTGAAACTAGTCAGAGGGTAGTGGACACCATTCACTACCGGTTCAAATATTGAGAGTGATGTGCCTAAGCTGGCGTAAGGATACAGTAACAAAGCCTACCCAGACCACAACTGACTCTTTTAAATCGCACAAGCTCCTAGGAGGTTCTGAGGGGTCCCCTTGGGAAAGAGCTGTGTGGATCTGTATAATCAAAATCATGTCATTAGCAAGTGCGCCAAAGCAGGTTGACCTCACGTTAGTGCTTTTTTCGCTTTTTTTTCTTCTTTCATAGTGAAGTCAATCAGCATTGGCGCGCTTACTAATGACAAGAAGTTGATTAAACTGACCTTCCTAGGTCTTCCCAAGGAGACCTCAGAAGCTCCTAGCAGCATGTGTGAGTAAAAAGAGTTAGTAGTAATCTGTGTAGGCTTTGTTACTATATCCTTAAGTCAGCTTAGGCACAGCACTCTCAATGAAGTGAAACGTGGCCACTACCGTCTGACTCATACTTGCATCATGACTCATTACTTCAAACATAATTATGTATTGCTATAAGAATTCACGTCGTAAACAAAACATTCCTAATTTGGGGAAGTATTTCGAATTTCATATTAGAATTTGTCAGTTTTCCATGAAAATTTGCACGCTCCAAGAGGTCATAATTGGTCACTATTTCAAGCGAAAAAGTTGAACATTGTTTAGAATTTTTTTCTGGTCATGCGATCCCCAGCGTGTTTGTGTCTGTCTTTTGCAACTAACTATCGAGTTTCAATTCATTCAGATCAGTGTTAGGGTTATTGGGAAAATAAATTTTCAGATTTTCCAATTTCTTTTTCCAGTTCGTAGCCATGGGATCAGTAAGAAACTTTGCATGCATATAAAGGTCGTGATTTTGTTTCAGTAATTTAGGAAATTATTAAAAAAATTGCTTTAACTAAAAATGGCCTTATCTCCGAAACCAACTGGTGGGTTTCGCACATTAACGAACTTAACCGATATATCTATTCTCCAAATCTACCCTGCATATTTCAACTTTCTAACTCATTTCTTTCGAGAGTTTTTGTGCTTACGGAAGGCCAGCCGGGCGAACAGAATCAGATTTGATAAGGTATTATTCATCAGTGACCCTATCGTCCGATACAAAAATTCCAAAAATAAAGACAATAATTGACTCAAGGACAATATCAGTGTAGAATTCTCACTAATCGGTTTATGACTAAGGGTATAATGTTAACCCATACTTGAGTGTAGAAATTGATAGCATGCTTAAGTAACGCTTAGTCTCTGAAGATGGATACTTTGTTTCCGAAACATATGTCAAACGACAAAACTGTAGTGGACAAGAGTGTAGTTACTTTTGTAGTGTTCAGTGTAGGAGGATGAGGCGAGTAATTGATACAGCTTGGTCTTCTAGGTCTCCAGATATATACTGTTATATATACTGCTATATTGCAATGAGTCTATGCTAAACAAAAATAGATGACAAACCGTCAAACTCACAGAATGGATGATTCTAATATATTTCATACAATTTGTTCTTATTACAAATTATCTGCAGCAAACCTTTCTCCAAAGTTGAAGTTGACTTCATAACTCAGAAATTGTTGAACTCAACGGAAATTCCGCCGTTAACACGATAACTTCTGAGCTTCGAATCTATATTGTGCGAGATATTGGAAACAGTGCAGTGCACGATAAATTTCGAACGGAAAGAGATCGTGACCTGCAATTTTCAGGGTAGGTTGCGCATCCGAATGCAACGAGTTCGTTAATGGGTATAATCGGCCAAACATTTCCGCACCCATCTGAATTATTGTCTCCTCGATAACTCAAGAAATACAGATACCATTGAATTGAAACTTGTTAATTACTTGTAGAATGCTGACGCGCAAATTTTTGCAAAATTTCGTGGGAAAATATATTTTTTTCAGAAATTAAATATTTCAGATTCCGCTAGAATTCCACACAATCCTTCTAGCCATCATTTTACAATAGATCACCGGATTTCAGCTCGGATTTGAATTTTAGCAATTAGGCATTGTGAAAATAAAATTTCGAACCGGTATCTACTTTTTCTTTCATTTCAATTTTTGTGAATCTCGGAATTGTAACAATACTTCGATAGACAAGAAGTTAGCTTACTCGCCTGCCGCGCATTAAATCCGGCCCAACAAAGTAAGTTCACTATTTTATTTGTTTTGAAATTTTAATTCAGTTGAGACCCAATGCCTGTTTTAACGTGTAAACGCTAAAAAGAAAGCTTCAAGGTTGATGCAGTATATTGTGTTCTCAATTCTTCAATATCTTCTTGAGGAACTTGATGTCTTCCTGTCGATTTTCCCTTGTTAACGTTTCCAGTCTACATGTATCAGTTTATAACACCTCCGATGTGGGCTTTCAGAGAAGATTCTAGAATTTGAAAATCAGGATATTTTGTCAAATATTCATTTTTACAAGCCTCTACAGTAAATCCATTGATTAATGTACCACTCCGGTAATAGGACATCACAATAAATGTGTTTTGTCTTGAATCATAAGTCATTGCAGATTTAAGTAATAAGGAAACTGAATGCTGATGAATTTTAAAAAGAATACCAATAACTGACAATAATTCAATATTGGCTCTCTGTCTATGCTATAAACCACAAAGTCAAGCCACAAGTGGCGAATAAAAATCCAAAGCCAACTGCAATGTTGGTAAGTAATTTATAAAAACCCTGTAATGTTATTCATGAATTGATCTCCCCCATTTTATCTGGAAACCTACGTTACAAAAACCAAGGAATTTCATTTCGAACACAAAAGTAAAACATCCTGTATTTTCCAATATTACTCTACTGAAACAACAATTGACAGATGAAGATATAATAATTAATATAATTTTCTCAATTTGAATTTTATTTAAACTCTTTTTCAGACATGGGTTTCTCGGCCCCCTTGGACCTCATTCTACGGCACTGCTAAGAAATAGAGAATGGGATGCGAGATTTCAGCCAAGAATCTGCGGACACATAACGCCGCTGTCTTAAATAATCCAATGTGGGACTCAGACTGCATATCGTGAAGAAATACGGGAACGCCAAGTTGCAAGTTTTCGTCAGTTGCATTGCGCTCTCTCTACCGAGGTCCGAGTTTTCAGTTTTTCGAGTAACGTAAATAGATTCCGCTGCATGAAGTTATTCGGTTCAGTTTGGGAATTAGAAATTCGGAATGAGAAAAGTTTCTGATTCTCCCGGAAAAATGTATGCATTCAGATTTCTTAGGAGTCTACGGAATGACATTTCTTACAAAAATAATATCGTTCTTGAAGAGAATAAACTGCAACCTTCGGCGTTACTCTGCTATAAAACATCCCTAGCTTTTCGCTATACAGAATTTCCATCTTGAATTTATGGAATGAATAACATTCATATCCTTTCTCCCCCTGAGTATTGTGATTTGTAAATATCGAATTTGTTTACAAAATTGATGCTGAAATTTAAAATATTGATGGACATTTCTTTCTTGAATATAGATTCCTTCGTCAAAAAACTTCGACAAATTATTTATCAGAAAGTATTGATTTCTCATAGTCGGGAATGTTATCAATGGATTCTCATGATAGAACTGCATCGTAAAAGAAATTAAATTCGAAAAGTGTCATTAAAAATAAAACAAGAGTGACAAAAATGATTAATCCGAAACCAACAGATCGATTCTATCCAATAGCCAACTTATCTGAGATATTCATTCCTCGAATCTGCTCTGAAAATTTCAAATCTTTAGTTCATTCCGTTCGAAATGTTTTATTTCAATATTTGTTGCAGTTTGCTGCTTTGGCGCACTCTAGTTTCATAGCCAGAGTGGTGACCCATCCAGTTACTGACCTCGCACAAGGCTGCTTGGCTTCCAGGAAAGAAATTATAAAATTTTTCTCAAAATATTTCCAGCAATATAGATCCTATCGAGTTTAACTCTAGAATTGGGTTGTGGAGTAAGGTTTTGAAGGCTCTTCCATAATTTCAGCGATATCTTACTAATATATTCTGAGACACATTTTTTTTTAAATTATTTTTGCGCCCGTGCTCTGCGGAACTGCGTGCTATCTTTCGTCTCAAACGATTAGGTTCTACGATCAAATTGAAACTTGATAACTAGTTGAAGAATACCGACACAAAGATGTGTGTGAAATTTTGTGAGCATCGTACCACTAGAGAATAAAAAAAAATATATTTAAAATTTTATGTATTTCACGATAACTTTTTAAGGGTAGGTTGCGCAACCGAATGCGACATTTGAGTTTGTTAATAAGCATAATAATTCTGTTGTTATTTCCTCAATATCTCAAAAAATACGAATCCGATCAAACTCAAATATGGTAATTAGTTGTAGAATGCAAATTTCTGGAAAATTTTGTGAGGAAAGTTTTACCTGAAAATCAAAAAAAAAACATTGAAAAAAATTATTCTAACTTTCGAACGGAAAGCGATAGCGACTTGAAATTTTCAGGGTAGGCTTTGCATCTAAATGCGACAGACAAGTTCGTTAAGGGGTATAATCGGCCAAACGGTTTCCTAGTATAAATCTTGATATCAAACAATACAGATCTGATCGAATTGAAACTTGTTGATAAGTGGTTAAGTGCCGATACAAATACTTATGCGAAATTTCATGAGGATCCATCTTCAGAAAATAAAAGAAAATACTTCAGCTCAATCGACTTTAAATGAGGCGTGAATAGACAATGGGACATGCGTGCAAAAGCTCCTGACTTCAAGTCATTAATTTTCAAGTTTTTTTTTTAATTTTTTTCAATTATCTCCTACATTTTGTATAGGTCTTATCGAGTTTTTTGATCTACCGAGTTTCAATATGATCAGATCAGTATTTTTCGAGTTATCCGGAAAATATTGCCCATTAAAAAACTTAATCGAGATACTTATACCCTTAACCTACCCATCAAAATTCAACTCTCTTCTAACGAGAGTTTAGCGTGCCTCCGGCCAGCCAGACGGATGGAATTAAGTTTATCTTCGCATTCTTCATGGGTGAGTCGAAACTGAACGTTTTAGACCATTTTTGACCTAAATTCGTAAATTACAGACATTTGATCAAAATGATAGGCGCTCGGGGAACAAGAGCGCCAAATATTAAGAGTATAACAATCCCTAATAGTGAAATCGTTCGAATTCTCAGAAATGGAGAGGACATTTTCCAAAGGGGATATATAACGGATGTTATTTTCATCTACCTCACGGCGGCATATGACACCATCAAGCTCCGACTCCTGATGCAGAAGATATACCACACAACCAAAGATATAAACCTTACAGACACTATCAGGAACCTGCTTTAAAACCGGAGGTTCTTGGTGGAGTTCCCGGGAAAGCGAAGCAGGTGGAGGAACCAGAGAAACGGCCTGCCACAGGGAAGCGTGCTGGCACCACTACTCTTCAACATGTATACCAACGACCAACTCATCTCTGAAGGAACAAGCCATATACATGCAGACGATAGGGCAACCACAGCACAAGGAAAAACATTCGAAGAGGTAGAACAACGACCGAGCGCGGCCTTAGTAGAGCTGGATACGTTATATAGAAATAACCAGCTAAAGCCAAATCCAACAAAAACGCAGGTATGCGCCTTTAATCTTAAGAACAAGTGGAAATGAGTACCATTGGACCACTGCCCTAACCCTAAATACCTGGGCGTAACACTGGACAGAGCCTTAACATTGAAGCGCCACTACCTTAACACCAAACTTAAAGTTTGCGGAAGAAACAATAGAGTCCGCAAGCTGACAAGCTCTAATTGTGAAGCCCAACCCAGAGTCCTCAAAACCTCAGTAATCGCCCTCTGTTACTCCGCCGGCGAGTATGCATGCCCGGTTTGGTTTAGCTTAGCGCACGCAAAACAATTTGATGTCGCCCTGAACGAGACAAGCAGAATCATCACCGGATGCTTGAAGCCAATACCCCTGAACAAGATCCACCACCTAGGTGGCATCGCACCCCCCTTACAATCCGTAGGGAAGCAGCCGCACTCAGAGAACGATCCAAAGTAGCATATTCTGAACGCCACCCCCTATACGATACTGTCTCCAACCGGCCCATCACAGACTAAAATCAAGGCGAAGCGTCCTGAGATCGACAGAAAATTAAGAGGCACCTAAAACCAGAGTGGACTTTTGGGGGAAAACCTCAAAACAACATTGGATGAAGCCGAATGAAGAACTGGCACCAGGAGGCGGCGAAAACTGGAAGGCACTAAATAGACTGCGGACGGACACGGCGAGATCGAGAGATACCCTAAATTAGTGAGTCACCCTGTGGAGTGTGGACTCCAATCTCTGCGATAGTGGAGAACTGCAAACCACACAGCATATATGTACACTTGCCCGCTGTGCCCCGCTAGATGTATTATAGAGGACCTTATGGCGAAACCGAAGCCAATTGACATCGCCCACTTCTGGGCAAAAAATGTTTAGCTTTAGTATACTTTTCTTTCCTTTTTTATCTTCTTGATTAACTTATGAAGCTTCTGACACGAATAAATAAATAAACCCAAAATTCGTAAATTACAGATCTTTGGCTCGGGGAACAAGAGCGCCAAATATTAAGAGTATAACAATCCCTAATACTGAAATCGTTCGAATACTAAGAAAAAGAGAGGGATAACCTCATTTCATACCCCTCGTACACTTTTCTGTCGGAAACGCCAAATATTTATGCTGCCCACCTACATGCCCCTTCCAATATCTGGGAAATTCTTCCGCTATCCATCGAGTCCCCCTCCCCTCCCAGCAACCACGGGTCCATCCCGTGTCCAGCAACCCCCGACGCGCGCACTGGCGGTAGAAGTTCAGAGCGCAAAAATTCGATATTAATATAGAGAAGTCGGCTTCGTGAGGAGAACCGCCGCCGCCGGTTATGGGGAGGAGTGAAGAAGTCCGCATTGCGTCACGTGGGCCAATCAGGAAACGTCTGACCCCGCGAGCTATGAATATGATGGATTTATGGAAGTAATAAGCGGAGGCGCCTCCATTGGCCCGCCGCCAAAAAAGACGGGAGCGCCACTGCCACCTACTTCGGGACGCGAGGGGAAATTGGTCCTTCATATCGGATACTAACCAATGGATATGAGGTTGTCAAACCCCTTGAACTGAGGTATACTAAGAAAACATAAACAATATTGAAGTAGATACAGAGTCTTCCCGAATTGGGTTTTTTTTAAGGAAGGAGAGTTAACTATCAAGATACCGTTGTATCAAAACTGTCCAAAAAAGTTGAGAAAATCACTGAAACCTTGATCCTCATACAGCCCCTATCTTAAAAGGGAAATTCACAAAAGCTTTAGGCCAATTGTTCCGAAAGAAGAACAAGAAATCTTCACTTGATATTACACGACCAAAGATTATGTGAATATTAATTCCTTATTCAGTATCATGAAAGAATTTCATCGAGGAATCAGCGAATAAGTTCTAATAGTTTCTTCAATAGCATAGTAAGCCATATTTGACAGCAACAAACCTACATATCCCACAAGAAACTCCAATACAAACACAAAAAGTTATCGAGTGGTACAGACTTCACTTGGACCATATTTTTTGACGAAAATGGTCTCAAACGATTAAGTTCGACTCCCCAATGAAGAATTCGAGGTCAAATTTGATTCTGTCCGGCCGTCCGGCCGTACGGCCGTCTGGCCGTTGCCACGATAACTTGAGAACGAGAAGAGCTAGCAACTTGAAATTTTCAGGGTAGGTGGCGCATCTCAATACGACGGACAAGTTCGTTAATGGGCATAATCGGCCCAGTGGTTTCCGAGTAATAATTTTGTTTTCAACCAATATGAATCCGATCGAATTGAAACTTGGTGGGTAGTTGTAGAATATGATCTTAAGCACGTTTGTGGAATTTTGTGCGAATCGTATGGCTAGAAAATTTTTAAAAAATTATTAAAAAATATTTTTCTTGTCACGATAACTTGAGAACGGAATGAGATAGCGGCTTGAAATTTTCAGGTTAGGATGAACACCAGAACGCGACATTTCAGTTTGTTTATGAGCATAATCGGCCAAACGGTTTCAGAGTTATAGCCATCTGAAATTTTCTGAAATTTCGTGGTTTTTGTTCCTCATTAACTCAAAAAGTACTGAACCGATTGAATTCAAACATGGTTATTAGTTGTAGAATGCCAACGCGGAAATGTTTGCAAAATTTGGTGAGGTTAGCATTTGTAGAAAATTTTTAATAAATCATTGAAAATAAAAAAAAAAATCCTATATATCAGTAACTATTCGTTTGAAATTGCTGAAATTTTGCAAGAGCCTTCATAACCTAACTCTACTGCCAAGTTTCAAGTTTTAATACGATCGGTTAAATATTGTTGGAGATTCGAGCATTCTTGTGCGAGTTCAGTAGATGGGTGACCGTTGCCTCGATAACTTTCGAACGAAAGGAGATAGGGACTTGCAATTTTCAGGGTAGGTTGCGTATCCGAAAGAGAGTGTTGAGTTCGTTTTTGGGCATAATCGGTCTAACGGTTTCCGAGTTATACCCACCTGGAATATTATTTCCTTGATAACTCAAAAAATAAATATTCGATCGAATTGGTGCTTGGTAACTAGTAGTAGAAAATCAACATAAAGACGTGTTTAAAATTTTGTAAGAATCGTATCCCTAGAAAATTTGAAAAAAATGACGAAAAAAAAAATTTCAAGAACCGTACCCCTAGAAAATTTTTAAAAAGTCACGAAAAAAAATTGGTTCAAGCACTGACGTGAAGTCAGAAGCTTTAGCGCGTATGTTCTATTGTCCATACTTCTGTATTGGACACCCTTAATCGAATTTACCATGGTAAATTATGTTGTCCATTCTCCTGTATTGGACACTTAATTCGAATTTACCATGGTAAATTCGAATTGAGAGTGTCCAATACAGGAGAATGGACAACATAATTTACCATGGTAAATTCGATTAAGGGTGTCCAATACAGAAGTATGGACAATAGAACATACGCGCTAAAGCTTCTGACTTCACGTCAGTGCTTGAACCAATTTTTTTTTCTTGTTTATGTTAAGTTTCGCGAAGCGGACGTTTTACTTTTACGTAAAAGCTTACGCCACCTATGCTTGTCGAGTATTAACAACAGTAGCAGTAATTTTTTAAGACATCGTTTATGACCATAATTGGTTCTTTCCTTCTTTTAAAGAAATTGCCTCTATTGGCATCTATGTTCTTCTAAGAATGTTCATATTCTCCGAGTATGAAATAATAGATATTAATTCAGTTTGTGTTTCATGTCCTTCCATAATGTTTAGGCCTACTTGCGTGGAATACGGAGTTGAAATATTAAACACAGAGTTAAGAAACTCCGAGTTAAAATGTAACATTTCTAACCCTGCGATTTCATTGCGTTATAGAAAATTAATTCTCTATTTCCGGCAAATTTTGTAAAATACTGTTCAAATTTAATGAAAAATTCGGATTATACATCCTAGTGACTTTTGTATTGTATCTTGGCAGTTGGTGTGACTGTTACGAAAGTTGACAGATTGCGGAATTTGAATTTGAATCGTACGTACGGCATGGAGATTAGATTCAAAACAGTTTCCTAAAATTGGTTCAAGCACTGACGTGAAGTCAGAAGCTTTTGCGCGTATGTTCTATTGTCCATTCTTCTGTATTGGACACCCTTAATCGAATTTACCATGGTAAATTATGTTGTCCATTCTCCTGTATTGGACACTCTTAATTCGAATTTACCATGGTAAATTCGAATTAAGTGGCCAATACAAGAGAATGGACAACATAATTAACCATGGTAAATTCAATTCAGGGTGTCCAATACAGAAGAATGGACAATAGAACATACGCGCAAAAGCTTCTGACTTCCCGTCAGTGCTTGATCCAATTTTTTGTTTCGTGATTTTTTTTTAATTTTCTAGGGGTACGGATCTTAAAAATTTTTTTTCGTCATTTTTTTCAAATTTTCTAGGGGTACGGTTCTTACAAAGTTTTAAACACGTCTTTATGTTGATTTTCTACTACTATTTACCAAGCACCAATGCGATCGAATATTTATTTTTTGAGTTATTAAGGAAATAATATTCCAGGTGGGTATAACTCGGAAACCGTTAGAACGATTATGCCCAAAAACGAACTCAACTCTCCCTTTCGGATACGCAACCTACCCTGAAAATTGCAAGTCCCTATCTCCTTTCGTTCGAAAGTTATCGAGGCAACGGTCACTCATCTACTGAACTCACACAAGAATGCTCGAATCTCCAACAATATTTAACAGATCGTATTAAAACTTGAAACTTGGCAGTAGAGTTAGGTTATGAAGGCTCTAGCAAAATTTCAGCAATTTCAAACGAATAGTTACTGATATATAGAATTTTTTTTTTATTTTCAATGATTTATTAAAAATTTTCTGCAAATGCTATCCGCACCAAAATTTGCAAACATTTTCGCGTTGGCATTCTACAACTAATAACCATGTTTGAATTCAATCGATTCAGTATTTTTCGAGTTAATGAGGAACAAAAAACCACCAAATTTCAGAAAACTTCAGATGGCTATAACTCTAAAACCGTTTGTCCGATTATGCTCATAAACAAACTGAAATGTCGCGTTCTGGTGCACATCCTAACCTGAAAATTTCAAGCCGCTATCTCATTCCGTTCTCAAGTTATCGTGACAACAAAAATATTTTTTAATGATTTTTTTTAAATTTTCTAGCCATACGATTCGCACAAAATTTCACAAACGTGCTTAGGTTCATATTCTACAACTACCCACCAAGTTTCAATTCGATCAGATTTATATTGGTTGAAAACAAAATTATTACTCGGAAACCACTGGGCCGATTATGCCCATTAACGAACTTGTCCGTCGTATTGGGATGCGCCACCTACCCCGAAAATTTCAAGTCGCTAGCTCTTTTCGTTCTCAAGTTATCGTGGCAACGGCCGGACGGACAGAATCAAATTTGACCTCGAATTCTTCATTGGGGAGTCGAACTTAATCGTTTGAGACCATTTTCGTCAAAAAATTCGAAAGTTACAGACATTTGGGCAAAACTATAACGCGATGTTCCCCAGAACATACGCGCAATAACATGAATGATCCAAAATTAGCAAAAAGGAAATCTCTAGTATCTTATTTTTTTAATGAAAATAAAACCCTCTCAACAATTATTTCACTATATTATCCAGATTAAATCATATTGACAATTGACGTGTGTTGAAATTTGATAGGATCGAATGTCAGTGCTGACTACCACAAAACGAAAATTATAACTAGAAACAATGCGGGAATGAGTTCATTCCAGCACTGGTTTTAGTGCTGTAATGAACTCATTACGATACTGAAATAGAGAAAATTAATTCTGAATTAGGTAACTCCTTTTCATCTTTGATTTTAATAGCGTGGTAAGGCTATAGTTCACACTTAATTCGACTTTACCATGGTAAATTCGAATTAAGAGTGTCCAATAGAGGAGAATGGACAATATAAATTTCCATGGTAAATTCGATTAAGAGTGTCCAATACAGGAGAATGGACAATAGAACATACGCGCAAAAGCTCCTGACTTCACGTCAGTGCTTGAACCAATTTTTTTTTCATAATTTTTTTTTAATTTTCTAGGATACGGTTCTTATAAAATTTTAAACACGTCTTTTTGTCGATATTCTACAACTAGATACCAAGCTTCAATTCGATAGAATCTATATTTTTTCAGTTATCAAGGAAACAATATTCAAGGTGGATATAACTCCGAAACCGTTCGACCGATTATGCCCGTAATCAAACTTAACACTACCATTCGCATACGCAACATACCCTGGAAATTGCAAGTTTTGTATTTTTCGAGTTATTGAGGAAATGACGACCAAATTTCAGATGCCAAAACCGTTTGGCCTATTATGCCTATAAACAAACTGAAATGTAACATTCAGATGTACAACCTAACTTGAAAATTTCAAGTCGCTATCTCTTTCCGTTCTCAGGTTATCGTGACACAAAAAATATTTTTTAATAATTTTTTCAAAATTTCCTAGTGATGCGGTTCTGACAAAATTCCACAAACGTTCTTAAGTTCATGTTCTACAACTACTCACCAAGTTTCAATTCGATCAGATTTATATTGGTTGAAAATAAAATTATTACCGGGAAACCATTGGGCCGATTATGCCCATTAACGAACTTCTCCGTCGTACTTACCCTGAAAATTTCAAGTCACTATCATTTTCCTCTATAACCACTAAGATTTTCCTCTTCAGCCGTATGGATCTGTTGAAGAAGAATCACCTCCACTAATTTTGAAAGGTAAAAAGAAGGGCTATAATCTCCCATAGATATAAGATTCACTTTCTTTTGAGAAAACGAATAAAAAAAATGGGTTCAAGCCCTGTGGACAGGAGCTTTCTGGCGCTCTAGTTCAAACAGACAAATTATATCTGGTATTGGTTTCTCAGAGTTGGGAATTATATCAATGTATTCATATGATATCACTGCATCATAAAGGAAATTTAATTCAAATAATAGTTTATTAGATAAGTAATAATAAATTACCTTGTAATCGATCAAAAATTTCCTGATCTACGTTCACCAAACTACAGAATTATGCTTTCAATATTTACGTAATATTTTCAAACATATCCGGGTGAGGTCCCCGTTGCATCGCTAAAATACGAGTATTTCAACCCCAATATTTTTGAAGTTACAATATTCCCTTCTGTCAAGTTGACATTATGAGAATTCATACATAGAATAATAATTATATCAATCTGTGAAATACGATTTACATTGAAATTTTAAAAAATCATATCTCCGAAAGTATTAGCTTGTTAGAGTAGAAAATGATATGAATGGATTCTTATGATAAAACTGCTTATTAAAAAAAATTTGATTTGGAATTTGTTTCGTAAAAAAAAAATTTTTTTTTGTTACTCCGAAACCATCTGTCCGATTTTGCCCAATAACGAACTTAGCCGAGATATTCATCCCCCAAACCTACTCTGAAAATTTCAACTCTCTAGCTCATTCCGTTCGAGAGTTATCGTGCTTACGGACGGCCGGCCGGCCGGACCGGCCGGACAGAATGAATTCCGACCACGGATTCTTGATCAGTGAGTCGAACCAAATCGTTTAAGACCATTTTCATCGAAATATTCCAAAATTACAGACATTTGGGCAAATTGATAAGCACTCAGTTCCGAGGAACTAGAGCGCCAAAAATGAAAAATTGAGCTGAAAAATGCTCGTTACAGTAAATCATATTTTGAAAGGAGAATCTATTGTACAATGACAAGTTGTTCCTCACAATTAAAAGAATGAGATCCCCATTTCAATGTTTCGTCCTCAACTGATCACAACAAACATCCTCCCACAGTCTCTTCCCAATTATTTCCGAATTCCTTCCGGTTCCATGAAAAAACCTGGTCGGCATACTCTTTAAGTGTTGCCGCAAAATCAATTACTATTTTAATTCATTTCCCCTCTAGAATCAGAACTGAACACCTCCACCGCCACAGTCAGATCGGGGGGAGAGAGATGGAGCTTAGGTCCATATCCCGCGCGTTGGGGGGGGATAGACATGACACAAAGCCTTAGAGGTCCGGTTCTCCTCGCAGCATCTGAAAGATTTCAATTTAGCAGGCTGATGGAGCCCGGCTAGCTGCTGGACATGAAGTCCGCCGCCCCCACCCCCACGTGGCCCTCACAACTTGAAAATCAATAACATCTTTGAGCAAACACTTGGCAATGCACACACGCATCGCTTTCCCAGGGGTAGCGGGTTTTCGGACAGAGCTGGACTTTTCCGAAGGGGGTGGTGAGAAGGTTAGAAGCGAAGATGAGGAGTCGTTATTTTCTAGTTAAGGCATTCTGGACAGTTGTAAATACTGAGTGTGATAATGATATTTAGCTCGTCAAAACCGACATATTTGATGATTGAGTATACATATACAGGGTTGGGCGATAGTCTGGAATGAAATTCATATTTTTTCAACTAATAACTGAACCCATAAATTCATTCCTTATTTTCCCTATGTTTTGGCGATAATATGGAATATTTCCTTTGAACTCCTTGGCTGCAACCCTACCCAACTTTTGTTTTTCAAATGTAAGCATTATGTCATGTGTGGGCTCGTCCTTATGTCATTTGTGAGCTCGTTGGAAAGCTTATAGAAAATGGAATCTTTGCATACCCTTAGTTTTTTTTTTGTTAGGTATGTAATTGTTAGGAAAAATATTAAATAAAACCGATCGGTGTGCTGAGTTTAATTCTGAATATGTTTTTGTTTTACATCAATAACAAGTGAAATGGTATCTAGCAGGTATACTAGGAAAAGTAGAAAAATACGTTGCATTTTTTTAACCTTGTTTATAGCATTGATAAACTAATTCAGAATTGAACTCAGCATATCCATCGGTTTAATTATGTTTTTCCTAACAGTTACATAACTAAAAAGAAAGTAATAGTGTGGTAAGATTCAACTTTTCATAAGTTTTCCAACGAGCCCATTCATTACATATGTTTACATTTGAAAAACAAAAGTAAGGTATGGTTGCAGCCGAGGGATTAAAGGGAAATTTTGCTTTTTATCGCCAAAATTAGGGAAAATCAAGAATCATTTGACGGATTTCAGAGTTTTTGGCACTCTTGTTCCTCAGAACAGAGTGCTTATCAATTTGCCCAAATGTCTGTTATTTTCGAATTTTTGGCATAAAATGGTCTTAAACGTTGTGGTTCGACTCACTGATCAATAATCCGTGGTCAAAATCGATTCTGTCCGGCCGTTAACAGGATAACTCTCGAACGGAATGAGCTAAACAGTTGAAATTCTCAGGTTGGGTTTGGGAGGTAAATATCTCGGTTGAGTTCGTTATTGGGCAAAATCGAAACTTTTTTTGACCTTACAAATTTTAAATTCCATTTTTTTAAGGTAGAATTTCATCATAAGAATCCACTGATATCATTCTCAACTCTAAGGAACTAATACTTGCGGAGAAAGGAATTTTCGAAATATCATTAATTATCATTAATTCTATGATTTCATAGAATACTCTAATTATAATTTTCTGATGTGTAAATCCAACATGAGGAGAGTCATAGACATACGTTTTGAATGTAATTATGAAAATTCTTGAAAATTGACGCACAGAAGCCAAATTGAAAAAAGATTACAGCACGCGCTGTTCCCAAGGGGTCACCCATCTAAGTACTAACCGCGCCCGCCACTGTTTGGCTTCAGTTTTCGGACGGTATCTAGCATATTCAGTGTGGTATGGCGACAAACAATATTTTCTCCTCTATCTCTGCAATTATATTTATGATAAAGTTCATCATAAGAATCCATTGATATATTTCCCAACTCTGAGAAATCAATACCTTCAGAGATATTTTAATTTAATTTCTTCTATGATACAGTTCTATCATAAGAATCCATTGATATCTTTCCCAGCTCTGAGAAACCAATACTTTCGGAGATATGATTTGTCAAAGTTTGGACAAGAGCGCCAAAGCTCCTGTCCGCAGGAGTTTCCCACATTTTTATTCTAAGATATTGGTTGAAAAAATATTATTTTTATTCCATACTATTGCCAACCTTGTGCACTGAGTTCTCGCAAAGCATTTGGTGAACATTATGAAAAAATTATCAAATTGAAGAAAACCGTTTGGCTTAAATTCCACAATAGGAGGATAGTTCACGAATTATTGTTCATAGCAACATGAGAAGAATAAATCTGAGTTTTCTCTCTGAAAATGATCTATAAAATGAAATATGTTAATGGTTTATGCGTTAGAAACCTTTGCAAATTTTCAGAAGCAACACATATAACAATGTTGCCTAATAAACACTAACGAAATAACACTAACGATAAAACACGTCTCTGTAACATTTCAGAACCTAAACCAGAATACTTCATCAGACACTTAGCAAAAATCTTCAGAAATATTTGTTGTTGAACACTTATTCTAAAATTTGTACCACTGACAGTATTGAAAAAACATAGTAACACAGTTTCGAATTATAAAGAAATTTCCAAGTTCTCTATCTCTATCTTCAACAAATTCAGCCAAATATGGTCAATTCCAATTGAGCAATTTGCAAGTTATACAGTGTGTGGATAAAGTAAGGAACAAAATTCATAGCTGGGTTATTAAATGTTTTCAAGCAAAACGATCGAATATATGTCAATTTTAGTTTTCAAATAACTACTTTATGGCATAAAAATTTTACTTATGACGTCATTCATTTTTACACAGTAACGTCATTTATTTGAAATGAATACCCCAATTTTTTTGCCATTTACCTTAATGACGGTGTAAACATTTGGGATGTGTGTATGTATCTTTGCTATGGCTGTGAACGATGTTCAGCGCGTACAAAAGAACACTGGAAAAAACTTAAAAAGCACTGACTGCGCGCATATTGTATATTCACGCTATACACACAACCTCCGAAATACTGCAAGAGTACACAAAAAATGTATTTGGCATCAACTGAATTCAAATTTTAAAATGAAATATATCCAATAATACGTACAGCCAATCGTGCTGAAATTGATAATCTATTGCAAAATGGCTGCTTGAAGGTTTGTGCGACATTTCAGCGTAATCTGAAAGATAGTTTCTGAAATATAATTTTTTTTTCTAGTTTTCAGATCCTCGCCAAATTTCGTATAAATTTGCCAGTCGGCATTCTACAACTATCATCAACAAGCTTAAATTTTTTCGTTTTTGTATTTTTTGAGTTATTGAGGAAATAACATCTAAACTACAGATGGGTATAACTCCGAAATTATTTGGCCGATTATACCCACTAACGAATTTAACTGCCGCATTTTGGGTTGCATCCTACTCTGAAAATTTCAAGTAGCTATCTCTATCCATTCGAAAGTTATTGTGGCAACAGTCGGCCGGACGAAATAGATTTTGAACTCGAATTCTTGATTAGTGAGACGAAAATAATCGTTTTAGACCATTTTCGGCAAAAAGTTAGAATATTAAAGACATTTGGGCAAAATGATAGTACGCTATTCCCTAGAACATGAGCGGAAAAATGCCTGATATACCGTTGTTAATGAATCAACATGTTCGGAGCGTTCTGCCAATAGGGTCTTATAATGTATTCGTAAAATTTTCACACTTATGCATAGAGTTCAAGAAGATATTGAATTTTTGTGGTTTAAATTCTTAGTTTTTCTGTTTTATAAATCACCAATACCACCCTGCCCTCTTCCTGAACTATCGGCCGAATCTCCTGTTGCATTAAAAAGAATGAGAAATGCAATATCAACATCGTATCCCAGTCCATCTCGGACAATTCCTTTGACCGTCGAACGTCGAATCTAAAGCGCTCCATTTTTCTTTTGGCTTTGTGCATTCCTGGGGGACGGCCAGCGCACGACCGGGATGTTAAGTGCTTCTGACAACGTTTACTTACGTTTATTACGATTTCGAACGAGAGAGGAACCATAGAAAAATCGACTAGAATACCTCTATTTCCAAGTGAGTTATTTAACAACATGGGGATTTCGCGTTTTTCTTACGGTTCTCATTCGAAGTTTAGTAGTCTTAATATGTGGCAAGAGAACTGGTTAGAGTAGCGTTTATCTTTGTCAGCGAACTGAAGGGGTATATAATATGTCATGAAAACCATAAGAACAACTCAGGAGAAAAAAAATATTTATTCAAATCAAAATACAAAATGGTTTGTTCTTGCTCCCGACAAGTCAATTATACCTTCTAAATGCTAATTCAAATTGTGTACTCTATGCTTGCTTAAAGTTTACCGGCCCAAGTCACGAGTTCCTATTAGCAGAATACTCATTAAATATCAGTTTCATGGAGTTTCCGAGATATTGAATTTTTCTTGAAAACAATTTCTTTTCGCTTCTAGAAATATAATTCTCATGAAATTTCACATCACGTCAATATTCTACATCTATTAAATAATTGAATGCCAAATTTAAATTCGATCGGATCTTTATAAACCGGCTTGAGGCCTATATACATAGGCCTCGAACCTACCCAGCAAATTTCCAATCCCTGAGTTTCTTCTTTCGAGAGATATCCTGTTTACTACGGATTCGTCATCATGCTCAGAATTCGATAATATGTAGAAATCAGAATTTTTAAGATTATAAGATTGAGTCTTGAATAGTTCTCATCGAAAAAGGAAGTATTCTGCTTCATAGGTAAATGCTTGAATTTATAGGAAGAGGAACAAACAGGAATACATTCTAGTTCCACAGACTCCAAGGTATAGAACGCAACATTACTACGAAAATGTCGCGTATATTAGTAAGTCGAGTAATATACAGGGTGATTTACGCAGACCGTTCCTCAGAATATTTCAAAAAAGACTCAAGATAAACACTTGAACTTTTTTAGTTAAGCTTTCTTAGGAGGGATCAATTCTTGAAAAAAAATTCAGATTCGTTCGACTTCCGGTTTCACCGGGAATGATACTAACTTTCGTTTTTTCAACGTAATACCCAGTTTTTTCATTGATAATCATATGAAGCATTGAATTCTACATTGTTTTGATGTGTCACTTATATACAGGGTGAGTCTTTGACCACTGCATTAATTTTAACCAAAGATTCCTCTCATCAAATGAAACACTTTTTTCCTTTAACATTTTTCCAAATTCAGCTCAGGTAAAAAGATACAGGCTGTTGAAATTTTGAAAAAAAATCAGTTTTTATTTTGTAGCTTTGACATTCTTTTTTCGAATAAAATGAATGTAGGCGTAAAGTTTCCTATAACTATGATACATATTTTCCAAATATTAGTTATTTTCTACTTCTACTGGTTTTCTAGTTATGGACTCGTGGATTCATAAAACTAAACGAAATTAGCATAAAGATAGCATATAAAGTTTTTCTTGAGTCATTTCAAGAATACTCCATCGTTTTAGAACATTATATTATTCTTCATCATTTCTCCTTAAACGCACCGTTTTCGAGATATTCTTCATTGAATGTTTTAAAATGGAAAACTCCAGAAATTTCACTACTTTTATGGATCCGTCCCTGAGCGTTGGAATCCCGAATCAAGCTGTAAACCACGTTACCATGCCTTATTCTCGTCCGCCAACAATGTCATAGATAATTTATATGCGGGAGTGTATTAGCACATTGTGAAATCTTTAAACGCGTGTAACTTTTTACCTGAGCCGAATCTGGAAAAATGGTAAATGAAAAAAGTGTTTCATTTGATGAGAGGAATCTTTGGTTAAAATTAATGCAGTGGTCAAAGACTCACCCTGTATTATTCTCAGAAACTTCGTGTGAAATCTGAAAATTACCTTTGAATGTTCTCAAATAAGGCTTCATTCCAATGTTAATAATTTGTAGATTTTTGCATGAAAATTCCTAATTTTCTAGCTTCCATCAGAAGACATGGCAATGCTTCTCCTTCGTTAATTAAAAATTCAATTGGACATACAGGGTGTTTCTATCTAGTCAGTCATGATGAAAACGTCTAAACTAATTTTTTTCAAACGAGAACCCACTCCTTATATTGGTTAGCTGGAATCTACGAATTCGCTGGAATAGTGATTTTTTTATAATACATACTACTGCTCTAAAATACTTATTTTCCGAGATATTCGGTAAGTAAGGCAGTAGTATGTATTTTAAAAAATACACCATTTTTGGCGCTCTTGTCTCGGAACAGAGTGCTTATCAATTTGCCCAAATGTCTGCAATTTTCGAATTTTTGGCTGAAAATGGTATCAAACGATTTGTTTCGACTCACTGATCAAGAATACGTGGTCGAAAACGATTCTGTCTGGCCGTCCTTTAACACGATAACTCTCGAACGAAAGAAGTTAGAGGATTGAAATTTGCAGGGTAGGCTTGGAGCGTAAATATCTCGGACAAATTCTTTAACGGGCGAAATCCATCAAGCGGTTTCGGAGTTATGGCCGTTTTTAGTAAAAACATTTTTTATGGATATTTCCGAAACCGATAACTCGATCTTTCTGAAATTTAGCACCAAATTGTAGAATCATGTCCTCTAGACGCATGTTGAGTTTTGTATAGATCGGGTTACCGTAAAGTGTAAAAAGAAATTTTTTGAAAATGTTTAAATATTGTTTCTACAATTACTCTCGAACGGAATGAGTTCGGCAGTTGAAATTTTCAGAGTAGGTTAGGGAGATAAATATCTCGGTTAAGTTCGCTATTGGGCAAAATAGGCCAGATGGTTTCGGAGTAACGAAAAACAATTTTTTTTTAAATTACAAATCTCAAAATATTTTTTTTTTAAGTTGCAGTTTCACCATAAAAATGCATTGATATCATTTTCAATTCTAACAAGCTAATATTTTCGGAGATATGATTTTTCGAAATTTCAATAATGAATCGTACTTCTATGTTTTCACAGAATGCTATAATTAGTCTATCCATGATTTATTATATGATCTGTGTTCATACTCGTACATGTCATCCTGTTCTATAAGAGAGAGTCAAATTCATTTCAGCTATTTTAATTTGATTTCTTCCATGGTGCAGTTCTCATTCTCAGATTGCTCATTTATTCTTGATAAATATACTATTATTTGAATTGAATTTCCTTTATGATGCAGTTCTATCATAAGAATACGTTGATATGATTCTCAACTCTGAGAAACCAATACTTTCGGAGATATAATTTGTCTGTTTGAACAAGAGCGTCAGAAAGCTCCTGTCTACAGGGCTTTTTTTAACGTAGATTCCAGCTGGGTTCTCTTTTGAAAAACATAAGTTTTCATGTTTTTGTCATGACTGACTTCGACATTGAAATTGAAACACTGTATGTTCAAGTTTTAATTGGTGGAAGATAAGCATTGGTATGTCTTCTGATAGAAGCTGGAAAATTAGGAATTTCCATGCAAAAATCTACAAGTTATTGACATTGGAATGAAACCCTATTTGAGAGAATTTAAAGGGTTTTTACAGATTTCACATGAATTTTGAGAGAATAATATGTGAGTGACATATTAAAACAATGTAGAATACAATGGGTAATCTGATTATCAATGAAAAAACTGGGTATTACATTTAAAAAACGAAAGTTGGAATCTTTTTCAGTGAAACCGGAAGTCGAACGGATCTAATTTTTTTCCAAGAATTCATCTCTCCTAACAAAGCTTACCTATGAAGTAGCTTAACTTATATAATGATACTATATGATACCCAGTAACTACACGCTTATCCACTCATAGACATAGAATTATGTTCTAAGAATTCAACTAATCAGATATCATATTCCATGTTCTAAATTCTAAAAATATTCTATCAAATTCACTAGAATTCGTCCAATATAGCACATTTTACTCATTTAGAGTCAGTTTTGTGTTTGAATATCGATTTCAAATCAATTATTCAAATAAAACCTTCATTCAGTCCTTTGCTCTAAAATATCGATGTATAAATGCATCTAAATATCTGTTTTCCAATCTCCTCTTAAACGGACATTTGAGAATTTTCAGTTAGCAACTATTTCATATATTGAATCGGAAAAAATTGTAATAATCAGAAAAATTCTTAAGGATTATAAGTTACTTGAGCTTTTTCATTGTTTGTTGTTTGATTTTATATAGAATATTTCCGATTTCTCCAAAACCTTTCAGTCAAACCTAAATGTATGGGGTCCCAATTCTTTAAAATGAGTTTTTCAGTTCGATCAGATCAGTAATTTTCGAGTTATTAGGAAAACAAAATTTCAAATGACTTTAACTCCGAAATCACTAGCGTATTTGCCTATTAACGAACTTTATTTTCGATATTATTTTCGCCCAAAATATTCAAAACCTACGGATATTTAGGCAAATTGATAGGCACGGTGTTAAGGAGAACAAGCGCACCAAAAACAGACAAAGCTCTCCAAACTTTCACGTTCCACCCAAAAACCCACGATAATCACCTGAGTATTTTTGAAAAGGTCACTATAAAAGTGGATTTCAAAACTTGCAGAAACATGGTACCTACCTAAGAAATACATTTAACAGAACTCCAGATATGTTCAAATAAGTTGTGAATGAAATTAAATATTCAGATTGTAACAAGAGCAAACAACCGAAAATATGCTAACAAAATAAAAACAACAAAAGGCTTTGAAATCATTTTTTATCATTTCCATGTTGGAAAGTTATAGAAGGCAGAGAAATGTATAAAAGAAAGGGTACCTATATTACCCACTAATGATCTAACCTCAGTTAACAACTCTAACAAGTTAACAACAGATATTTTGCTTTATAGTAACGTTTCTCCTCAGAAGATGGGAACATCGCTCCAGAAAAATACGTATGTCAGACGACATGATTTCTTGTCGACAAGAGTATAGTCACTCGCTTTATGATGTTAAGTTCCTCAGACAACTCAACTCAGAATATTGAAATGGTGATCTTGTTTTTGTACAATTGGGTGGTCTTGCATTGCACATAAATCAACGACTAAGACCGTACAACTCCTTTATCATAGCAGTAGCCATTCGAGCATTCTAGAAATAATTCTCGGAGTTCGTTATCCTCTTCTTGTCTAATTTACCCAAATAACCACAAAATATGAACTCTTATTACAAACACATGCAACATTCCATCATTTATTTTATTATCTCAGCATCTACATCGTTTATTTTCATACCGCAACGTGTATTTTTAGTAGACCCCAAACAATTTCAAAACCAAAAAACACACCACCAAGTCTAGAGCAAGAGGTCGTCTATAAATACTGCGCGCATCAAGGTCGGCGTTTATTTCAAGCGACGCCTGCCGTCGTTGTATATGGCGTCGATTTATGAAATTCCTGCATGTCCCACCAATCATAACGGCCTTATGAAATATTATAAGGAGATTCTCATTGGCGGTAGGGTCTTCTCATAGGCCAATAGAATGGAAATATGAAATAATATAGAGGACGGCGTCGAATGGGGCGATAAGCAAGCGTCGGTTTGTCGGCGCAGCAATCAATATACACGTGCGTTTCATATATTCGAGATTGTTGCCGATTCGAGCCATTTTTCCCAAAGAAAAGTACTTTTCCGACAGACTGAATCGATTCTGATTTTAAGTGTGTTATCCGGGATGCCGAGAAAATCTCAAATATTTTCATGTTTTTGACACTATCTGTTATACCGGAAGTATAGGATCTTTATAAATGATTGTAACATCGCAGTAGGCTTCGGATTTTTATTTGCCACTTTTCACTTCTTGTATTCGGATAATATCGTAGAATTTCTAATATTGAATTATTGTCAAGTCCGAAGATTCTTTTTAAAATTCTTGAAAATTCAGTTTCCAAATTATTTAAATCTGCAATTTAGAACAAAACACATTTATTTTGATGTCCTATTACCGCAGTGGTACATTAAACAATGGTGAATGGATTTACTCTGTAGAGGCATATAAAAATGAATATCTGGCGAAATATCCTGATGTTCAGATTCTAGAATCATCTCTGAAAGTCCACATCATAGGTGTTATAAACAGATGATTCATGCAGACATGAAACGTTAACAAGGGAAAATCGACAGGAAGACCTCAAATTTCTCAAGAAGTTTTTGATGAACTGAGAACACGAGTTGAACAAAATCCCCAAATGTCCCGGAATAAGTTATCTTTACAGTCTGACGTCCCCTTGAGTAGTTGCCAAAAAGTATTGAAAACAGAACTGTATTTGTACCCTTACAAAATAACGATGGTAAAGCAACTCCTACCAATAGATATTCCACGTTGCTTAGAGTAGGTACTGCTATTGGTTTTTAAATAATTAACGTCGATAGATTATTATACTTAACTTTTTTTAGTGGGCTTTGTTTCACTTGTCGGATCATGTGAATTCTCAAAAATAGACATTGTGGACATCTGTGAATCCCCGCAGTTTTATTGAGACTCCATTACAATCTCAAAAAGTTGGTGTGTGGTTAGAAGTTTCTCGTCGTACAATATATGGCCCAGTTTTCTTTCATGATACCATTAATGGTGAAGGTACAAATGAAAAATGCTGGAGCTATTCATAAACCAACTAAATGACGAAGAAATACAGTTGGGATATTTTCAACAAGATGGGACAACTACCCACAATACTGCAAATCTAAGCTATATGCTGGAGTTCTATGAAAACCGTATGATAAGTCGAGTATTCCAGCCTTCCTTTCCAACACGCTCTCCAGACTTGACTCCCCTGGAATTCAGCATCTTTGCATATCTGAATGATGAAGTTTTCAAAACAGAATACGATAATATTGAGTACCTCCAACCTCCAATCATCAATAACAATGTGCTGCCAAAATATTGGCCCACAAATGTTAAAAAATATATTTGACGACAAACGAAAAATAATTCATAAATGGCTTGAGAATAATAAATGCACATTTTGAACATTTGATGTGATTAATTCATTGTTAGATTTCTCACAAAATGGCCAAACTCCACAGTTATTCAATGTATTCTGTCCATTTGTAGTGATTTATTACCTGCATTCGAACATTAAAATTAGTTCAACAGTATGCAATCAGTTATCAGTGCTCACATCTCAAAAATTCTAAATAGCATTTCAAAAATTCTTCCATTCAAACACAAGGGTACAGATTATTCATATATGTTCGATAGCTTATTAGGTATTACTATTATATTATGATATCTATTGAAAATAACTTAGGAAAAGTATCCCACATAATGAGTAATTCACTGTCGATTCCATCAGCTTGATATTTTCTGAAAGAAAACTCCTTAAAACGGAGTGAAATGTCATTGTCATTTATAATTCATCATTCTTCCAATCAACTTACCCTACTCTGGTCATCACAAGGTCTTTTGTAAACCCAGAGAAGGAGTTAGGCTCAGCAATTATGATATATACCCCAAATCGCTGTAGCAAAAACTGTAGAGGATTTTGGGAGCAGGACAAGTACTCTCATAATTTCTTTTTAAATATAGTGTTCTGTTCACTCTGTACATTGTACCGGGTTTCACACTATAATTTGACCCCCCCTTTAACTTTGTTACGAATGGAGATACAATAAAATGTTCCGTACAAATTTTGTACGAAATCAAATGAATTTTTTCAGGACGTTTCCACGAATTGGAATATATACCGGGTGGACAAGATATTGAGTGCGCCTTCATTGTTTCAAATGAAACACACTATATATTTTTTACATTTGGCTAGGTCTTTCTGTCCTGATGTCGAATATATAAGCATGTGTTGGTTAAATCTCCCTTATTTTGAGAACTACCGAGTTTTAAATTCTGGGAACAACCTGGAAACTCAATAGTCAGTTGTCAAGTGGTAGGCTGTGATAAATCTACTAACGTCATCGTTCATAGGCATGGCATCTCGTAAGCTGCAATAGACCACATCAGATAGGTTAGGCGGGAATTTTGAATTGCAATCCTTCCATGGATCCGAGCACTGAATTCCCATGCATTTCTTATGGACCTAAAATTTACGCGAATCTGTGGCCTGTTTTTAGATACTAAGCTAATTTCTTAAGGTTTATATCTGTGGAAATAGGTTCAGTGAACCTGTTCCAACAATCTAGAATCACGTTTCTATAACAAAATTGTATATTCCCAAAATAATTAATGAATATTAAAGTGTTGAGCAAATTCGATGAACTTGTCTTAGCTCACTCGCAATCTGTCAAAAAATAATAACATAACCCTGAATCGGCCATGACGCACAACAGAAGTCATCTACGACATACGGAAATCTCTCGAACTGCACTGGTTTCAATTTTGATTTAAGGATAAATAGAAATAGATTTTGATGTGGAAAGAACATGAAAATATGCACTAATGATGAAGGTACCCAATATTTGATGTCTCTTTACTAACATTCTCTTTTAAATAGGGTGGTTTCATCTCAAAGTTGAACCTCCATAAGACTCCATTGTTAAAAAATTTGAATATGGATCTCCCGCCAAGAGAATGATTCTAACCTAACTAATGTGGTCTATAATCTTCAATCTACAAATTTTACAATATCCCGCTCGAAGGACCAAATAAGATTAAAATGTGGCAACGCCGCATTAATATCATATCGTATATGTCGTCATTGGACGGCCACGTTCATATCGGCGCAGGACAATGCGAGAGCAAGACTGTGGACACTTACCGTAATTTGAGGTGCGAGGTCCTGGCTCTGCAGGACCAAGATCAGAAGGACCGAGGAAGCGACGGACAACAGATAGACGCGCGACTAAACTCCCTCACGCCAGGCATTAGCATGCACAGTATCTAATCGATGAGACAGACGGCGTCGCACGTGAACACGTGGGCTAGTCACGGCGCGTTGTCGCTTAGAATGCACGGAATTTCGGCGGACGCCACCTGGTGCGCCCACCTGTTGCCGTCAGTTTCACATTCAAATGAATTTGGTTTAATTATTTTTATAAAAATTATCAGCTGCGTAAAAAATGTGTAAGGCATCCTGATGTACGTATAATTGACTAGTTAGAAAAGTACTGAGGTCAGGAACTTTGGCTCGCTTGTTCAAACTTATTGCCAGAGCGGTCAAACATTCAGTACTGTGTAGATGCTGTAAATGACCTAGCACATACAAGATAAAAATAATCTTACATATTGAAATGTTCAGTAACAATAGGTCTCTTGCATGATTTATTTTTATTATTGGAATCATTTATTAAATCCATAAGAATACTGAAAAAGTTCAACCGCCATCAAAAATTTCTTTTCAACGAGAAAATGATCATTCAAATTTGGTTGCACATAATGCCTGTTCAAACGATGGAAACTTCGCGCCAGTCCGTGACGTAACCCATCATATCTACTCTCACTCTCTTCTCGTGTCCGTTTCACTCTTTATTCCAGTGTAACACAGCTCCCTATAAATGTCTCACAGTCCGCATTGGCTGTAATAAGCAGATGGTAAATTTTGATTACGTCATCCGTCATAGCAACGATTCAGAAGCGTTTCACCTCATTTGAAATTGCTTCTTAATTTGCCTATTTTCAATACCGAAATATTCAAATTTAATAAATTATGAAAGTGTATCAGGGTATACATGATGATCTGGTATTGAAGTAGATTCAGAAAAACATAAACATATGGTATTTTGTATTACATGCAAGAGACCTAATCTTATAATAATAATAATAGGATTTATAGGAATAGTAGGATCCTGTACCCAATGCATAAAGTTAGGATAGTCGTACTAATCATAGGATGTCTAGACGGAATGAGAGCGAACTACGTGACCGAATTGAAGATTATTCCGGCCTGTGAATCCCTGGCCGAGGATTTGGTGCACAGTGCAGAAAACAGTGTTGCTCGGATCACTTCGAGTCATCAACTTTGAAGGCCGCTTGCAGCTCATCTCTTTTCTTAAGGGACGCTGTAAGGGCAGGATGAAGAACTACTAAGCGGTTTTTTCTCACAAGCGGACAAAAAAAAGGAGTGCTTTCGACACCTCGAAGAGGAAGACACTTACAAATTTTTTGAGATGAAACAAATAGGCGCGCTGGAGACAACCCCAATCCAGGATCCCTTAACAGCTAGCTCCGAGATATATGGAAATCACAGCTGTCCGGGAAAAATAAAGTGTCTGCTACGAACAGCTTGGCAGTCCCCATAGTCAACTATTCTTTCGGTGTAGTTAACTGGACAGTGAATGAAATTCTCGAGCTCGACAGATCCACACGTAAAGTGATGAACATGAACCGGAGCCTGCATCCCAACAGCTCGATACAAAGAGTATACCTTCCACGAACACAGGAAGGTAGGAGTTTGCAAAGTTTGGAATATACACACCATCAACAAACGTTGGAAATGGCAACAAGAATATTGATAAGTAAAGATCTACTTCTGTAACTGGTGACTCATCATGAAATTAGGAACCAATGAGCTTTCCTATTTGGATCTGATCAGAAAGCTTTGGAGAAGCTCCGTATAACTGGCATATCCAACGATCATTAGCTATCAGGACCACCTATCACGCCAACAGACCAAAGAAGAGTTAGCCGAGAGATAAGACAGGCACAACTGAAGACACTACTCGAAGATCACAATGATAAACTGAGTAAACACCTGCACTCTATATATTTTAGGAGTTTGAAAGATCAGGGCCTTTCCGAAGAATTATTATCCTTCGCCTTTTTGAAGTAGGTAAGCTGGGCTCAAGTCGGAAACGGAGGGATTCGTTATTTTCTATCAAGATGGTGTGATAAATACAAGATGGTATAAAAAGAACATCATGAGATGAGAGTGGACACCCCAACTACGTGCAGAGCATGCCACAGCCAGCAGGTAACTCTTATGTTCATCCTATCTGCTTGCAGAGTCTATGCTCCATCAGGATATGTGGAAAGACACAATGCGGCACTCCGAATTCTCTACTTTCACCTGAGAGAGGTTTATGATACCTACTGACAAAGAACCAGTGCTACCATATGTACATCTGGAGATTGAAGCAGTTGTTGAAAATGACAGAGCTCATATCTACTGGAACAATGCTATTTCAACAACTCGGCAGATCCACGCCATAAAGCCAGATATAGTCCTGCTGGACAAAGAGCTCAAGGAATTGTTTGTTGCCAAATTTCCAGATAACTTGAGAACGGCAAGTGATAGCGGCTTGCATTCTTCAGGGTAGGTTACGTATCCGAATGCCACATTCACTTTTGTTAATAGGCATAGCCAAGCCAAGCGGTTTTGGTGTTTTACCCATCTTATATTTTGTGATTATTTCCTCAATAACTCAAAAAATACGAATCCGATCCAATTCAAACATTGTAACTAGTTGAGAAATGCTGACGCGCAAAATTCTACGAAATTTCTTGAGGACCGTATCAACTAGATTTTTTTTTAAAATCATCGTAAAAAATCCTGAATCTAACGAACTATCCGTCCGCTATCACTGAAATTTTGCGAGCGCCTTCAAAACCTAACTTTACAGCCAGTTCCGATTTGAACAGGATCGGATCTATATTGTTGGAGATCCGAGCAGGCTTGGGTGAGTTCAGTAGCTGGATGGGTAACCACTGTCATGATAACTTTCGAACGGAAAGAGATAGCGACTTGGAAATTTTCAGAGTAGGTTGTGCATCCAAATGGGAAAGTAAAATTATTTGTTGGGCATAATCGGCTGAATTGTTTCGGAGTTATACCCATCTCAAATTTTTGTTGTTATTTCCTCATTAACTGAAATATACAAATCCAATCCAATTATCTCCGTAATCATTATTAGAATGTCGACATGCAGATTTTTGAGAAATTTTGTGAATATTGTATAAGTAGAAAAAACTATTTTTTTTTTTTAATTTTGTATTTCAGAAACTATTCGTCAGAATCCGCTGAAATTCCGCACATACCTCTGAGCCATAGGACATGCGCACAAAAATGAAAACTAATATATTTTTTGGTTGGTTTTGATATTTCCGCTGTTCATTTTCAAAACATTTCAAATGACCATACTTCCGGACCCAATGGACGGATAATACCCGTTCACTAATTTCATATTTCCTTTCGAGCTGCAAATTCCAAGAGGCACATAATCCTAACTAAAATGGCAGGACAGGCATTATAAGCATAAAGCTGGATTGACATGGGTAGTAAATCACGAACATGAGACACCCCTGGATTAATGAATCTTCACCCTAAAATAGTATTATCAAGGACACCACTGGACCTATATGAATACTGGATTCTTGTCATATATCTGCCGAGGCATATGGAGAAATACATGCATATCTTGACAAGAAATCAAAGGTGAAACAATCAAGCGATTAATTGTTGTCGTCAATGTTAAATACATTTTTTAATTGTTTGTTAATAACTTAATTACTTGTTTGTGTCGTCATGAGTTTGTCAAAACCATTCAATATAGACAAAGTAAGTGCTGTCTTTTGTACTTAATAAAACCTCAATTTTTCATCTCTAAGTGAATGAATCATAAAGTTTCATATTTCTTTATTCAGTGCAAAATAACGAAATTCATTTTCACATGAACGATATTTAAAATATAAGTAACACATTATTTCGACAAAACAATAATTCATAAGAATGGTATTTGTATTTATGGTTTCTTCCCTTTCTTATACTGTACAAAACCTTATTGTTGAGAAGAAGGCCTACTTCTCATTAGATATGTGTTTCAAAACAAAATTTGGGACAATACAGATGATATTAGGTGAATGAATTATTTTTCATGTCAACTGTTCATGAACAAACACAACATTTTAAGACTCTTGAAATCTTCTTGCCCAAGTCAATCTGAAAATGTTTTTCTATTATCATAGAAAATAAAACAGTAAGAAACTTGAAATATTGCAATTGAACCATATAAGTATTATATTATTTGAATGCACAATGCTAGGAAATTCCGGTCCCTTCCTATATTAGAAATTCAATTTCCACTTATACACATAAATAATGGCTACTCATTTTTCTGGAAGGAAATTGGAATAGTTTATGGATGTTAAGGGATGTCTAAACTTTTTTCTCTATTTTTCTCGTAAACCATTGGTCGTAGAACATTACGAATAGCAGTTTTGGATTCAACATTGCAGAAATTATTTATTTCGAGATGCATGTCCCAATATTGTGGTGGGAAATATTGGAATATGCATACAAAATTTGACATTTGATTGGTCCTCATTTTACCCCCAATTTAAAACTCTCGATAAACAGCTCAAAACATCGAATTTCAGTCTAGTTGTACCTACAAATTTACACCAAATTATCTGCAAAACTGCATTAATAATAGTTATTTTTGTATTAAGTGCGCAAAATGAGTGTTTTTTTAATGGCATATGAGAGTGTTAAGAATTCTCTAGAATTCTCAAAAATTCTCTAGAATCTGCCATGAAAACACGAATTTTATACACGAAATACGAACAACATTTTGTGTACAACTGTGAATGTGAATTTACGTCGTCAGAAATATATTAAGAATAAATACTTCCAAACAAAATAAAATATATGATAAAAATGTGGAATCAACTATTCAAGAAATATCTAACGTTTCTGATCAGCAGCAACATGGAACATCTTCGGGAATTTATGTCGGAAGAAATTGTTCAAACTTTACTATCAATTATTATTTTAATAAATATAATTAATTGTTTTATGATGAATTATCAATTAATAATTGACGCTGTTAAAAATAAATCCTTCAAAATGTAATATTTCATGTTTATTTTGGAAATTATTTTGGCAAGAGATGCAAAAATGTCAAGTTTTTTTGAGAGTTGCACAAAAATATATATTTCATTAACTTACAAATTATATAAAATGGTTAAAGCACTGACGTGAAGTCAGAAGCTTTTGCGCGTATGTTCTATTGTCCATTCTCCTTTATTTGACACTCTTAATCGAATTTACCATGGTGAATTCTATTATCTGTTCTCCTGTATTGTACACTCAGAATTTACCATGGTAAATTCGATTAAGAGTGTCCAATACAGGAGAACAGACAATAGAATTCACCATGGTAAAATCGATTAAAACTGTCCAATAAAGGGAGAATGGACAAGAGAACATACGCGCAAAAGCTTTTGACTTCACGTCAGTGCTTGAACCAATTATTTTTTTCAATGATTTTTTAAAAATTTTCTAGTGCTACGATCCTCACGAAATTTTGCAAAAATTTTTGCGTTGGCATTCTACAACTAATAACCATATTTGAATTGAATCGGATTTGTATTTTTTTAGTTATTGAGGAAACAACAACCAAATTTTGAGATTGATATAACTCCAAAACCATTTGGCCGATTATGCTAGTAAACGAACCTAAATGTCGTATTCAGATGCGTAATCTACCCTGAAAACTACAAGTCGCTATTTCTTTCCCTTCTCAAGGAATCATCAGATACATAATATTTTTTCGTGATTTTATAAAAATTTTCTAGTGGTACGGTCCCCACAAAATTTTACACACGTCTTCATGTCGATATTCTACAAATAGTTAACAAGCTTCAATTCGATCGCGTCTATATTTTTTGAATTATCGAGGAAATAATATTCCAGATGGGTATATAACTCCGAAATCGTTGGGCCGATTATGGCCAACAGCGAACTTAACTCTCCCATTCAGATGTGTAACCTATCCTGAAAATTGTAAGTCCCTATCTCCTTTCGTTCGAGAGTTGACGAGGCAACGCTCACCCATCCAGCTACTGAACTCACACAAGGCTGCTCGGATCTCCAACAATATAGATCTGATCATGTTCAAACTTGGAACTTGGTAGTAGAGTTAGGTTTTGAGGGCTCTCGCAAAATTTCAGCGATATCGGACGAAAAGTTTCTGATTTATAGAATTTCTTTCAATAATTTTCTATGATTTTTTTAAAATATTCTAGTTATACGATCCTCACAAAATTTCGCAAGAATTTTTGAGTTACCATTCTACAACTAATAACCATGTTTAAATTGGATCGGTTTTGTGTTTTTCGAGTTATTCAGGAAATAAGAACCAAATATCGGATTGATATAACTCCAAAACCGTTTTGCCGATTATGCCTATAAACGAACTCTAATGGCGCATTAAGATTCTTAATCTTACCTAAAAATTTCAAGTTGCTATGTCTTTTCGTTCTCAGGTTATCGTGACGTAAATAATATTTTTATAATTTTTTTAAAATTTTCTAGCCATACGATGTTCACAAAAATTCACAAACGTCCTTAGGTTTATATTCTACAACTACTCACCAAGTTTCAATTAGATCGGATTAGTATTGGTTGTAGACAAAATTATTACTCGGAAACAGTTGGTCCGATTATGCCCATTAACGAACTTGTCCGTCCTATTAGGATGCGCCACCTACCCTGAAATTTCAAGTCGCTATCTTTTTCTCAAGTTATCGTGGCAACGGCCGGCCGGCCGTACAGAATCAAATTTGACCTCGAATTCTTCAACAGTGAGTTGAACCTAGTCGTTTGAGACCATTTTCGGCGAAAAATTCGAAAATTACAGACATTTGGGCAAAATGATAACACGATGTTCCCCAGAACATACGCGCAAAAACACTGAGTGGAGTCTGAAGGTTTAGTGAGCTCTTTCATTTAATGATCAATATATCAACTGATTTTTAACACCTTACTGGAAGAGCCTCGCACGAAAACATATAGGAAATTGGCTCTCGGTCGGTTTGGACGATATTTTATTATGTTGGAGTGGAATGGTTAAAATGGTTTTGTCTGCATAGCTTCTTAGGTATGAGCTGTCAAAGTTCGAAAAACGTCGTATTGGAAAAAAAATACTGTTTTGTTACTCAAAATAAGAGAAAGTAAGCATGAAAATGAATTGATCGGAACTTATAAACTTGTCGGATTAAAGTCTTATGAATTAGAGTAAATATAGGGTGAATAATAGTCTAAGAGCTAGCAACGTTTTCGAGAGAGAATTTCAGGTAGGCCAGTTTTTAGATATGCTATTCCTCTCACTCTCCCGGACGTTATACGGGCTATCTGGCTGGCGGTAGTGCTTGCGTTCATCAGTGCGCAGCGTACCTGTACAGGTAAAATATTGATTTTTCAAAGAACTATAAGAAGGTTTTTAGTTTTTTAATTGTTTTTATGGAATGTTTTGACACATGAATATATTATTGCCAGATATTTTTATTGTTGTTTTAACTGTGCCAGACGCCAAATTTGTATTGAAAAAAAAAATTTTTTTCAAATTATTTTAGTACTGCTGAAATTTTGATATGATGTCATTTAATTATCTACAGACCCAAAATTAAATTGCCAAACAATAATTCAATTGTAAAACCTTCAGCCAGACCGTTCTAAAAGTGAAAAGTTGTGGGGTATCATTTTGCTTGGTCTAGAAATAGTTGTAGACTAAATTTGAAAGAAAGTAGTGAAAACCATTGAATTGAGAGGTGAATTAATACGGTACCAAAATAATTATTTATTGTTATATAAAATTAAAATAATTATCAATCTATAGTATTTAAATAGACAAAAGTTCGGATGGTTACATAAAAATCATGGTTAGAGTTTTTAATCCATAATCGTATCATAAAAAACAGAAGCATTTTGGTAATCATCATCAGCTTCATCACTGTCTTTTGAAGTATTATCATTTTGTAATATGGTAGTATCTGTAATGGAATGGAAAGTATAATGTATAATCTTACGGCAAAGAAATTTATTAGTATTTTATTCATAATTTTTACCACAACTTCGGCATCGAAATTTATCTGGCAAATGTGATATATTATTCGAGAATCAACTTCTTCGTGTTCTTCAAAAGATAACGAATCTTCAACAGTTCTAATAACTTTATTACTTTCAACCCGGTATGAGCAGCACTTGTTAAAGTTCGGATAAATAATTTTATTATCAACGAAGGGAGCCATTTCATCACCAGCCCAATGGTCAATAAATATATTAACAAGGGCTTCTTTGAAATATATATTTTTAAGTTCACTTACAAAATTATTTATCTGAACTTCAACATGTGCTACTCATACCGGGTTGAAAGTAATAAAGTTATCAGAACTGTTGAAGATTCATTATCTTTTGAAGAACACTAAGAAGCCGATTCTCGAATAATATGTCACATATGCCTAATAAATGTCGATGCCGAAGTTATGGTACGCTGCTCAGACACAGACATTTTAGTAATACTTCTTGGTAACATGGATCATTTGAATGCATCACTAAAACTCTGGATAAATCTGGGTGTGGGGAATAATGAGTGATTTATAAGCGTAAATCAAGTATACTAAATTCTAGGGAATTATTTATCGAAAGCTCTACCATGCTTTCACGCACTCACAGGATTCGACTATACACCAGGTTTTTTACGGAAAGGTAAACTTCGACCTTTTAAACTGTTAGAGCAATCAGTTCAGTATCAGTCAGCCTGTCAAAATATTATAACAGAGGATGAAGAATTGCTGGATAAGACATTTGAGATCTTGAAAAAATTAATTTGCCATATCTACGGAGATCGTGTTTCTTAGAACATCAATGGCGTTCGGTTCCAGCTTTTTTCAAACAATTACTGGTCTAAAAAATCAGACGATAACTTTGAAAAAACATTCCGTAATTTTGACCCATGAAGCTTACCACTATGCAAAGCTGAATTGTATCAATATTTACTACGAGTTCGTTACGTTAAAAAGTTTTGGAGAAGTGCTCAATTAAAACACCCAACATCTCTGTCAACTCAAGCTTCCGGCTGGACCATAAAAGACGATAAATATGATTTTGTCTGGTTCATTGGAGAGAAATTACCATCATTAGTTGACGATATTATTATTGAAGCTTAAAATTATGAATAAAATACTAATAAATTTCTTTGCCGAAAGATTATACATTAAATTTTCCATTCCATTACAGATACTACCATATTACAAAATGATAATACTTCAAAATACAGTGATGAAGATGATGATGATTACCGAAATGCCTCTGTTTTTTATGATACGATTATGGATTAAAATCTCTAACCATAATTTTTATGTAACAATCCGAACTTTGGTCTATTTTAATACTATAGATTGATAATTATTTTAATTTTGTATAACAATAAATAATTATTTTGATGCCGTATTAATTCACCACTCAATTCAATGGTTTTCAATCATTTCTTTTAAATTTATTTCACAACTATTTCTAGGCCAACCAAATGATACCTCATCACTTTTCACTTTAAGAACGGTCTGGCTGAAGGTTTAACAATTGAATTATTGTTTGGCAATTTAATGTTGGGTCTGTAGATAATTAAATGACATCATATCAAAACAGCGGTACTGAAATAATTTGAAAATTTTTTTTTTAATGCAAAATTGGCGTCTGGCACAGTTAAAACGACAATAAAAATATCTGGCAATAATATATTCATGATTCAAAACATTCAATAAAAAGAATTAAAAAACTAAAAACCTTCTTAAAGTTCTTTGAAAAATTGATTTTTTACCTGTACAGGTACGTTGCGCACTGATGAACGCAAGCACTACCGCCAGCCAGATATACCGTATAACGTCAGGGAGAGTGAGAGGAATAGCATATCTAAAAACTGGCCAACCTGAAATTCTTGTTTTCCCAATGTTGCTAGCTCTCGTACTATAAGGGGTATAGTCAAATAAATCGTTTTTCGGAATTTTTTCCAGCACCATTCCAAAACTAATAAGTTATATTTCGATAAGATATAACAGTTTCAATCCATTGTAGGAAACAAAAACGTATTTTTTTTTTGGATAGCATCCCCTGTTTGAAATATGAATTTTTAAAATTTTGGATAATACTTCCATATGGAAAATTGACAGATTGTTTTTGATCACGAAGGAAGGAATTAATTGATACTGTTGATGGAACAGAAGCTAACTTTCTGATTAATTCAAAAAAATCCAATGAACCCGCCTGCAGTGGTATGGATGCGTTCTGATTCAAAAATAGAAGCAGAAAATTTTCTTTTGAAGAACAGCTATAAGGCTGATATTTCAGGTAACTCATTTTACCGTTGCCCTTTAGGCACACATCATAACAATCCATTGATATCATTCTCAACTCGAACAAACTAATACTTTTGAGGATATGATTTTTCAAAATTTCAATAATTAATCGTAATTTTATGATTTCATAGAATGCCATAATTATAATTTGCTAATGTATGTAAATCCAACATATGAGGTGAATAATAGGCCTACATTTTTAATTTAATTTCATGTGCAGGTCTATCATAAGAATTCATTCCCAACTCTGAGAAACGACGGGTGGATGCAGGGTTGATCATCGCCAATTTCAGGAGGATTCTCTCTTTTTGCGCGTATGTTCTGGGGAACATCGCGTTAAAGATTTGCCCAAATGTCTGTAACTTTCGAATTTTTTGACGAAAATGGTCTCAAACAATTTAGTTCGACTTCCCAATGAAGAATTCGAGGTCAAATTTGATTCTGTCCGGCCGGCCGTCCGGCCGTTGCCACGATAACTTGAGAACGAAAAGATCTAGCGACTTGAAATTTTCAGGGTGGGTGGCGTATCCGAATACGACGGACAAGTTTGTTAATGGGCATATCGGCCCAGTGGTTTCCGAGTAATGATTTTGTTTTCAACCAATATAAATCCGATCGAATTGAAACTTGGTGAGTAGTTGTAGAATATGAACCTAAGCACGTTTGTGAAAATTTGTGCGAATCGTATGGCTAGAAAATTATTAAAAAATTATTAAAAAATATTTTTGTTGTCACGATAACTTGAGAACGGAAAGAGATAGCGGCTTGAAGTTTTCAGGTTAGGATGTGCATCAGAACGCGACATTTCAGTTTGTTTATGAGCATAATCGGCCAAACGGTTTTAGAGTTATAGCCATCTGAAATTTGGTTGTATTTTGTTCCTCATTAACTCGAAAAATACTGAACCGATTGAATTCAAACATGGTTATTAGTTATAGAATGCCAACGCGAAAATTCTTGCAAAATTTAGTGAGGATAGTATTTGTAGAAAATTTTTAAAAACTCATTGAAAATTGAAAAAAAAAATTCTATATATCAGTAACTATTCGTTTGAAATTGCTGAAATTTTGCAAGAGCCTTCATAACCTAACTCTACTGCCAAGTTTCAAGTTTTAACACGATCGGTTAAATATTGTCGGAGAGTCGAGCATTCTTGTGTGAGTTCAGTAGATGGGTAACCGTGTTGCCTCGATAACTTTCGAACGAAAGGAGATAGGGACTTGCAATTTTCAGGGTAGGTTGCGTATCCAAAAGGGAGAGTTGAGTTCGTTTTTGGGTATAATCGGTTAAACGGTTTCCGAGAATATTATTTCCTTGATAACTCAAAAAATAAATATTCGATCGAATTGAAGCTTGGTAACTAGTAGAAGAAAATCATCATAAAGACGTGTTTAAAATTTTGTAAGAACCGTACCCCTAGAAAATTTGCAAATAATGACGAAAAAAAAATTTTAAGAACCGTACCCCTAGAAAATTTCAAAAAAATCACGAAAAAAAAATTGGTTCTGTATTGGACACCCTTAATCGAATTTAACATGGTAAATTATGTTGTCCATTCTCCTGTATTATAACAAATTTTCGGATTGGATGGTTTGCCGTGAACCCTCAGACTCGAACCACAAACATATTCAATTTTCAATTGAGTCTGGCCCAAGAGCGACGGTGGAATATAGAAACCCTAGAAGCACTGATTGGGGTGGTTTTAAACGCGTCTTAGGTGCTCACCTGGGGTATATTTCTTCCGTCACTAACTCTCGCGAGGACGTTGAGAGTCTAGCTGAGGACCTAGTCCTCACTATAAACTCGGCGTATGAAGAAAACTGCCCACTAAGGAGGAAACCTGATAACAGGAAAACCGCTTGGAGGAACCCTGCCCTCGAAAAACGAAGAAAAGGAGTTCGGAGACTATTCAACCGAGCTAAGGTATCCGGCAACTGGGACAACTACAGAAACACTCTAACAAACTACAACAAAGAAATAAAAAGGGCAAAGAGAGATTCCTGGAGGAGGTTCTGCGGGGAACTCAAGGCTACCCCGGAGAGTGCCAGACTATACAGAATCCTCTCCAGAGATCCGTCAGGAGGGCTGGCATCTATCTCTAGATCTGATGGTCATCTTACAGACTCTGGAAAAGAGACGTTAGAGATCCTTGCGAGGACACACTTCCCAGATTGTCGCATACATGATGAGTCGGATAGCGATTCTGCCTATGCATCCCAGGAGCGGCGTTGCAGGCCGGGACTGGAGAAATGCCAAACTGATCATCAACCCTGGGACCTTGAGATGGGGACAACCTTGAGATGGGCGATTCGCTCACACAAACTTTTCAAGGTCCCCGGCGGGGTTGGCATCTTTCCTGCTCTGCTTCAGCAGGAGAAAGATGACCTCCTTTCGTACTTAATCAGACTCTTTAGAGCCAGTGTGTCTGGAACTTTGTCCCGACAAGCTGGCGTAAGGTTAGGGTTGTTTACATCCCTAAAGTGAGCAAAGTTTGCTCACAACCTAACTCATACAGACCGATAAGCCTAAAGTCTTTCGTTCTGAAAATCCTCTAGAAGATACTGAACCGCAAAGTCAGGGGCAGTGTACTATCACTGAATCCTCTGAGTGAGCCCCAGTACGCCTTCCAGAGTGGTAAATCAACTGACCTGGCCCTAAACAACTTGGTGGAAAGGCTGAAGCAATCTCTGGACCACAAGGAGACTGCTCTAGGTGGCGGTGTCGGCCAGGGCAGTATCAGACCTCATTGTGGAATGGATAAGATCCATGTTACTTATCTCCACGTCCCTATGTGGAGACATAGTGAGATTCGTGGCCAGGAGGGGCTGTCCACAGGGAGAAGTACTCTCCCCCCTGCTGTGGTCTCTTCTGGTGGACGATTTACTGGCCATTATAGGCACGTTGGATGAATATATCCAAGCGTACGCTGATGACATAGTCAATATGGCCACTGGCCAGGATGACTCAGTCCTGGTCGAGAGCCTATCAGAGGCACTGACAGCAACACAAGGCTGGTGTGAGGGCGAACAGTTAAACGTGAACCCTCGAAAGACCTTGATTGTGCCATTCACTAGGAAGAGGAAACTTAATATAGTTTCCATCACTATGAATGGAATTAACATCCCTTTTGCGGATGAGGCTTGATATCTGGGTGTTATTCTGGATAGAAAGCTGAACTGGAACTCACATAATTCCATTGGGTGATCCATAAGGCTAGGCACTCTCTCTGGGCATGCCAGCGGACTTGTGGAAAGAGGTGAGGACTGGTTCCGAAAGAGCTCCACTGGTTGTACGTGATGGTGGTGAGACCAAAAATATCTTATGGCAGCCTGGTGGGAGTGTACTGTAAAAGTGCAGTCTCAGCTGAAGCTTGCGGAAATTCAGAGATCTGCGTGCTTGATGGTGACAGGGGCTTTTCGCTCCACCCCCTCCGCAGCATTGGAACGCCTACTGGACCTCGCCCCTCTTCACCTGGTGATCAGGAGCGTGGCCGGATGGCGACATACAGACTTCTGCATATGGCTCACAATGAGCCAGATGCGATCGGCTGCGTGCCTGATTCTCTGCAGGCTGATTTAGAGGCCAACGAGATAATGGGCATGCGATCGGACGTATCTAAAACCAGAACCTACACAGAGTGGCCCTACCGAGTCGTCTTTCCCAGCAAAGACGACTGGGCCGTCTCTGAGACCCTACTGCTTGAGGGTCCCTGCTGGTTCACAGATGGCTCTGCTACCATCCAAGGGGTGGCAGCGGGAGTCAGCGGTTGCAGAATTGCTAGGGGTGAATCCATCAGCCTAGGTAGTTTTGTGACTGTCTTTCAAGCAGATATTCTCGCCATTGATCACTGTGTTAAGCTCATACTTGCGAAAGGTTGGGCTCACGGATCAATCAACATCCTATCGGATAGCCAAGCTGTCCTGAAGGCCTTGACTTCATAAAACTGCAAATGTCTGCTTGTGCAGGATTGCCGGACCACACTCGCTGAACTTGGAGGGCGCTGCAGGCTGCAGCTCTTGTGGGTCCCGGGTCACTCGGGCATAAAGGCTAATGATATCGCGGACCCATTGGCGGCACGGGGGGTTTCCATTGGGCTCATTGGACCTAAACCGGCCTGTGGTTTCTCTCTCAGAGCAGCGACGAAAACAAAGGATGGGTGGACCAAAGGGTCCAAGAAATCTAGAGCAGCATACCTGGACACAGACATGCTCGCTCAACAATTACTGGCCCATCAGCTGAAAGAGTCAGAAAATGGCTCAAATTCTCTAGGCTAGACCTGAGAATCGTATACAGCTGTATACACGGGCCATTGTGGCCTCAAGAAACACCTCAATACGCTGGGGTTGACTGAGGACTTCGAGTGCAGACTTTGCCAGGAGGACGACGAGTCTATCGAACACATCATGTGTGACTGCCCCACTGGGGACAGGATCAGATTGGAGGAATTAGGAGTCCACAAACTGACACTGAGGGAACTGGACAAGTTCTCCTCCACCAAACTCATCAAGAGACTTGAGCTTGTGGGTGAAGTATAGATTATATACTATAGGTGTGCCACAATAGACCGATTTGTCTCAGTAGAGGGGCGGGTTTCGTCTGCCCAGCACAACCCATAAAATAATAATAATAATAATGTCAAAGCTACAAAGGAAAATCTGTTTTTCCTTTAAATTTCAACAGTCTGTATCTCTTTACCTGAGCCGAATTCGGAAAAATGTTAAATGAAAAAAGTGGTTTATTTCATGGGAGGAATCTATGGTTAATATTAAAATACAACTCAAAGACTCATCCTGTATATACACATTAAAAATAACTATAAAATAAAAGAATTTTTCAATTCTTTTGAAATTGCGTTTGGGTCTAAAATCGGACTTCACACTGGATACTTTTCAGAAGTAAGGTATGGAACAATGTTGCCTAACAATAATAACGAAACGACACCGACGATAAAACAACTTGTCTGTAAAGTTTCAGAGCCGAAATCAGACTCCTTCTTCAGACAGTAAGCGAAAATCTTCTGGAGTTGTTTTATATATAGTTTTTGTCGTTTCATAACTGACTAATTGAGTGCATATTTGAATCATTACTTATACAATGGATATCGATAACATTTCTATATGATGATTTGTGACCTACTGGTTATTATAATATGGAGTTGGTTGGGAAAAGGCAATAGATCCATAGTGGTTTTAATTAATATGACCTTTTCCTAACCAACTCCAAGTTATAAATGGATAATATATTTCGTTAATGCATACTAATTTTTTTTCAGGAATCTGAAGAGATTTATGAAAAACTTCTTAAAACAATAGAATGCAACACTTGTGGAGAATATTGTGAAGGCATGCGGCAGTGCCAGTTTGGACACGTGGTTTGCGCCTTCTGTATAGGAAAAGGCTTTTGCCGAACATGCCTTCGGGCTTACACCAACCATAGAGTTTTAGTTGTTGACGATATTCATAGTATGTTAACGTTCCCATGTAGATTCAGAAATGACGGTTGCAACTTCAGGGGAAATTACGATAAATGGGGGGAACATTTCAGTGAATGTCAATATCGTGTTAGTTTTTGTCCTAAGATCTATTGTACCTGGAAAGGAAAGGCCGGAAAAATTTTCAAACATTTCGAAAAAGTTCATAAAGAGGATGATGACGTTGACATTAAACCTGATAGAATTAAATTTAGAGAAAGAAATGAGAGGAGATATATTATTAAAAATTCTGGAGTCATATTCGTGGTTGTATTCGTTCTGACTGAATATTGTAATGCTGTTTCTTGTCATGCAACAAATTTTGACCACTCCTATAAATCTATAGAAAATTTTGATGTGCATTATGAATGTACCCTCATGGATGGTAAAGAATGGAAAGACAAAATAACTTGTTATTCAAGAACGAATAAAAATTTTCGATGGATAGAACCAAAAACGGGTTCATTGATAAACGAAGATAAAGAAATATTTTTTCTAATGAAACAGCGGTAGTTCTTGAGAATTCTGTATATTAATAGTTTTTAATTTTTGCTAACTCTTAACTATTGTAGTTGTAGTTGAAGTAAGATTTCACTCATGTACGTTTTCGTGTTCTCTGTACGTTTCTTAATATTTGTGTGCATTTTTATACGACCTGGCTTTATTGAATAAACTCATATTTCTTAGTACCTATATATTGTATATTATTGTATGGTGTGACGTTGTACTGCAACCTTATGGTCTATTGTGCCCCTCCCCCAGAGCTGTCGATGTCACCAACATCTACAGCTCGCCTTCCAGCCTTCCTATTATTTGTGTTCTGTGCCTTCCAGTTCCAGAGCTCTGATGAACTCCAGTATCTGGGATGGCTTCAAGGAGGCTACGTATTCGCTCCTGCAGATTACTTGCCCAAAGCATTCCTTGCGTTGGTTTGAGATGGCGAGGCAATCCGTAATCAGGTGATCAGGAGTTTCATCCTCCTCCCTCCCCCCCATAGAATTCTGCTAGCCGTAATTTCATTATAACCTTCCTAAAATAGCAGTGCCCTGTGAGGAAACCAGTGAGGAGGTGAAGCGTGTTTTTACTGAGATCCATATACTTCTTGGATCTGACATTGTCAAAGTTCCGGAGGAACTTTTTGGAGTGATACATTCCTGGGAGATATCTACAGAGTATACCTCTTTCAGTTTCATCTTTCTTCCGAAATTCACTTTTGTAGGTGTATCTAACTACCCCACAGCAGGGTTTAGGGCCAATAAAAGGAGTTAATAATAATAATAATAATAATAATAGTGTCTTTATTAGCAAACCAGAACAAATCGGTTTGTAGATTTTTAGTTCGTGCTCCTTTCTTGGCAAGTGTGTTGGTTTCCTCATTTCCTTTAATTCCCGAGTGACCAGGAACCCAGACCAAGGAGACCATGCTGCTATTGCCTACTTCATTAAGTTTTCTTCGGCATTAGCTTAGACTCGTTAACATTTGAATTCAGAGCTTTAATAGCAGCTTGACTGTCAGAATGGCCTGCTATATCACACCTCTGATACTTTCTTTCTAGGTTCATTTCCACGCATCTTTCGATTGCAAGTATTTCTGCCTGAACGACGCTCTGATAGGAGTCTATTGGTAGTGAGCATTTGGTGCCTGCTCCATATACTCTAGCTTGAGTTCCTATATTCATTTGTGAACCATCTTTGCACCATTTAATGGCATTTTCTTAAAGAACTTGAGTGGTGGATCCCCTGTCCCAGTCCTTCTTCCTACCAAGCATCGTAGTGAAGTTCTTTTCGATGCTTACTTTCTTAATCATTTCGTCACTAGGAAGAATGGGTGATGAAATTTTATTTTATTTTTATTGATTTTTATTTGAGGTTAGGATGTTGTCAATGCATTCGCGGTGAACACTTTGAGCATCTACTTCATTAACAATCATAATTTTTTTACTACATCTTGTATTACATTTTATTTTTTGATATTGTACGAAATTTCGCTAATCACATAATTTCAAAGACCTTTCAAACGATGTATCACAAGCTAATACTTCCTATTTGAAAAATTGGAGGATATGTATAGTAACCAAGATAATGAATTTATTGCATTTGGCTTTTCCACACTGTATTTGTTTGTTGCTGCATATTGTTTTCTATTTGACATTTGTCACTTATTACTTATTTACTTATGAACAAATAAGTATAATTATTATAATAATTATCATTATGAAATTTCTGGCGACAAGTTTCGATATTGAACATATTTGAAAAAGTTCAGTATGATTATTGACGTTTACAATGGAATAAATGCAAAATATCGATCACAACTGAACATTCAGTGGTCACTCTCATAAATGAGAGTTAATTCAAATGATGGACAGAGGCCCTTCACACCCCTGCTAGAGGGCATAATGGCAACAATTAGATTATACAAGGGACAATACCATCTATTCTCTATATTTCCCCCGAATAGCACCTAAGAGAATCGAATATCTTGCAATAAATTTGAATCGAACTAATTGAGAATCATGAATCCTTAGGAGAAGGTAATTTGGAAAATGACAATCTATGCGTTAGAAATTTGTACCACGATTGAAGGGTTATTCTGTTGGATTTTCTATTTATCGTTTTACTGCTCCTAAATATTAATTTGAATGAATGTACATTCAATAATTCATTTAATCACATAATAATTCTTCGTTCAAATTTGCCAGCGTTTTGATTAAAACGTAGAAAGTCGAAAAATTAGGAGAGGTAGATGTTAATGAAGGCAATTAAAACACTCTGAAGAGAAAATACTAAACCTTTGTGTTTATTTTGCAGCATTTTTTACCGCGTTATGAAATAAATTAATGTTAAATAGGGGAAAAATAGGAGAGGTAGAAGAGAATGATGGAAGTTGAAACTCTCTGAAGTGAAAATACTAAACCTTTATGTTAATTTTCCAGCGAGTTTATTACCTCGTTATGAATTAAAGGAACGATAAATAGGGAAAACATTAGGATAGGTAGAAGAGAATTAAGGCGATTGAAAGGCTCTGAAGATAAAATACTAAACCTTTGTATTAATTTTGCAGCGTTTTTTACCGCGTTATGAAATAAATAAACTATAAATAGGGGAAAAATTAGGAAATAACGAAAGCAGTTGAAAAACTCTGTGAAGAGAAAGTACTAAAACTTTATGTTCATTTTGCAGCGTTTTTTACGGCTTTATGAAAAAAATGAACGATAAATAGGGTAAAAATTAGGAGAGATAGAAGAGAATGAAGATAGTTGAAAGGCTCTGAAGATAAAATACTGAACCTTCGTGTTTATTTTGCAGCGTTTTTACCACGTTATGAAATAAATAAACGATAAATAGGTAAAAAATTAGGAGAAGTAGAAGAGAACGAAGGTAATTGAATAGCTCTGAAGATAAAATACTAAACCTTTGTGTTTATTATGCAGTGTTTTTTATCGCGTTATGAAATGAATGAACGATAATTAGGGGAACATTAGGAGAGGTAGGAGAGAATGAAAGCAGTTGGAACTGTCTGAAGAGAAAATACAAAACCTTTATGTTCATTTTGCAGCGGTTTTTTACCGCGTTATGAAAAAAATGAACGATAAATAGGGTAAAAATTAGGAGAAGTAGAAGAGAATGAAGATAGTTGAAAGGCTCTGAAGAGAAAATACTAAACCTTTGTATTTATTTTGCAGCGTTTTTCACCGCGTTATGAAATAAATAAACGATAAATAGGGGAAAATTAGGAGAGGTAGGAGAGAACGAAGGCCAGTTGAAACTCCCTGAAGAAAAAATACTAAATCTTTATGTTCATTTTGCAGCGTTTTTTACCGCGTTATGAGAAAAATGAACTATAAATCAGATATAAATTAGGAGCGGTAGAAGAGAATGAAGATAGTTGAAAGGCTCTGAAGAGAACATACTAAACCTTTTTTTTTTTCTTTGCAGCGTTTTTTACCGCGTTATGAAATAAATAAACGTTAAATGGGGATAAAATTAGGAGAGGTAGAAATGAATGAAGGTAATTGAAAGGCTCTGAAGAGAAAATACTGAACCTTTGTGTTTATTATGCAGTGTTTTTTACCGCGTTATGAAATAAATAAACGATAAATAGGGTAAAATTAGGAGAGGTAGGAGAGAATGAAAGCAGTTGAAACTCTCTGAAGAGAAAATACTAAACCTTTATGTTCATTTTGCAACGTTTTTTATCACGTTATGAAATAAATGAACGATAAATAGAGAAAAAATCAGAAGAGGTAGAAGAGAATGAAAGTAGTTGAAAAGCGCTGAAGAGAAAATACTAAACCTTTGTGTTTATTTTGCAGCGTTTTTTACCGCATTGTGAAATAAATAAACGATAAATAGGAAAAAAATTAGGGGAGGTAGAAGACAATGAAGGCAATTTGAATACTCTTATGTGCGGCCATACATTTTTCTGTCGATGAAATGAAATGATGCTTGTGAAATTCTAGTCGAATATCAAATTTTTGGTATGATATAATTCAGGATGAATCGATCATGGTCATTGGTTTGCGTTCATCGTCCGCATTCTAGTATCCGGATGGCTCGGTCGGAAAATTATCTCATAGAAAATTGGCAGTCCCTAGACCATGCACGTGCACGCTCCGAAGGGATTGAGCGAAACCGCGCACCGGAAATTATATTAAACCGTTTCCGAATAATCCGGAGCGTTATATCTCCAGTCATCTCCCGTCGGCTTCCCGGATAGAAAACAAAGTTACATTTCGTATTTCGGGGCTCAAATTAAATTTTAACAGAGGCGCGTAATTGAATGGTGAACTGCGCTTTATACGTTCCCTGCATTCCACTTATTTTCGCGCCTGATGCTCAGACCGCAAGTGAATATTCCAGAGGATATTTCCCGTTTCCCATTTTATGCCCCGGATGAGGCTTTCCGGGGATATTCCGGGTACCGTCGTCTCAGAGATTCATACCAGAAAACGACCTGAATTTTTACTTTGTGGTTTTTAGAGTCTCTTGAAGAAAGCAATTTGAGACATTTATTGGATATCAACACCTGGAAGGTTTCCCTCTTCAAAAATTGAAATTTAACAATCGAATTTGAAAACTATATAAAGGGTGTCTCAGCAAGAACTTGAATTTTAAGAATTAAAAAATATATATTTATTTAGATTTCATTAACATTTTTTTCTACATATGGATGGAGGTAGTGATGACATTTACACATGAAACAAAATACCGATTGAATGGCCACCGTTGCTCTGTTGCACTCTTTTGATGAAATTTTACAGCACATTTTGTAGAAAGGGCTGCTAGATTTGACGAATTTGACGTGCAATTTCTTCTTTGAATTCCTCAGTTGTCTCAGGATGGTTCGCATAGACCTTGATTTTCAAAAAACCCCAGAGAAAATAGTCCAAACAAGTTAAATCATCTTCTTGGCAGCAAGTTTCGGTCTCCGAAACGAGAAATTACTCGACCTGAACACTTGGTTTGTAACAAAGTCATTGTTTCCCTTGCGGTGTGACAGGTAGCGCCATCCTGTTGAAACCACATCTCATTTAAGTCCATTCCGTCTAATTCTTGCAAAAAAAGAGTCTGTCAACATGGCCCGGTAACGATGACCGTCGATATTCTATAATGGGTTTTCATCATTAACAAACGTTCTTCCAAGCTATTACGCACCATTTTCGTGAATGTCTATGTTTTGAATTAAACAAACAACGAATATGACTGACTCAACAATTGACAGTCAAAAATGGCGCGTAGTTCGAAATTCAAGTTCTTGCTGAGACACCCTTTATAAGAATTATTTCATTACTGTACTGAAATCAAATCATTGGCAATACAATTGAAGTCAACAAAGAAGTTGGAAATAAAAGATTGAATACTGATTTCAACAGGTATTCGATCGGATCAGCATTTTTTTATTTATTGAGAAAACAATATGTCACATGATACCTATAACTTACCATGAAAATTGCAAGTCGCTTTCTCTTTTCGTTCAAAAGGTATCGTGGCACGGCCAGCCGGATTTTTCAAAATTTTCTAGAAATACGATTCTCACGAAACACGGAAACTTGCGCGTCGGCATTCTACAACTAATTAATAAGTTTGTAGATCTGTATTTTTTGAGTTATTGATGAAATAACAAAAAAAATCAAATCAGGTATAATTCCAAAACTGTTTGGCCGATTATGTCCATCAATGAAGTCAACTGAAGCATTCTGATGCGGCTCTCACAGTTTCAGCGATATCGGACGGATAGCTTCTGAGATACAGAAAAATTTTAATTATTTTTTTTTAATTTTCTAGTGACACGATCCTTAGGAAATTTCACAGAAGTCCTTTTGTCGGCTTTCTACAACTACTCACCAAGTTTCAATTCAATCGGATTTGTAGGTATTGTTCGAAAACAAAAATTCAACTCCGAAACCGTTTGGTTGATTATGCCCAATAACGAACTTAACAATTGTTGTAATCGGATACTCAACCGTGGAAATTTCGAGTCCTTGTCTCTTTCCGTTCGAAAGTTATCGTGGCAACGGCCGACTGGTTCATCAGTGAGTCGAACCTAATCGTTTGAGACCATTTTCGGCAAAAAAGAGGGAGAACCCTGTGTCAGGAGCTTTGGCGCTCTCCGAAAGTATTGATTTCTCAGAGTTGGGAATGATATCAATGATTTCTTATGATAGAACTGCGTCATGAAAGAAAATGAATTCAAATATGATACAACTGCATCATGAAAGAAATTAAATTCAAACAAGAGCGTCAAAAATCACGAACTTACCCGAAATATTCATTCCTAAAATCCACTCTGAAAATTATATTATATCAATTGAAACTTAGCCAATATTTGAGTTTTGTTTTTACTGGAGCTATTCTGAGCCCATTCTGATAAACTTACCAAAGTAGATATTTCCATAATCATATGGATTATCCACAGGCATTAAAATATCACTAAAAAGTATAATATCATATCATAATCCTCATAATTCTACGATAGCTGAAATGCATTTGGCTCTCTTATATAGGAAAACAAGATGACATGTACGAATATGAACACAAATCATACAATAATTCATAGATAGAATAATTATAGCATTCTGTGAAAACATAGAAGTACGATTTATTATTGAAATTTTGAAAAATCATATCTCCGAAAGTATTAGCTTGTTAGAGTTGAAAATGATATCAATGGATTTTTATGATAGAACTACTTCAAGAAAGAAATTAAAATCCCTTTGCATGTTATCTTTATATGACGGTCCAATTTTGGCTACAAGTGTTTCAAAACTATCAGGAGTCATTCTGAAAAATTGAATTAAAAAAATAGCCAGTTTTAATTCTGAAACAAATCTAATGTAATCAGTCCATAGAGAACTCAAACCAGAATACTTATGTAGGTAATCTTAAATAGTGTTACTAAGGAATAACAACCTGTACATTATTACATTAGTACACATCTTAAAAAAAATTGAATTTGAAATTCGCAATGTAAAAAAAAAATTTTTCCTTACTCCGAAACCATCAGGCCGATTAAGCCCAATAACAAACATAACCGAGATATTTATCTCACAGACCTACTCTCAAAATTTCAACTAACTCATTCTGTTCGAGAGTTATTGAAGAAACAAGATTTGAAAATTATTGAAATTTTTTTTGCCACTTATTGGAATCTGATCAATACACACGCACGCACGCATATAAAGGTATTTATTCTACAATTTGATGCTGAATTTCAGATAGATCGAGTGATCGGTTGCGGAAATATTCACAAAAGATGTTTTTACTAAACACGGCTATAACTCCGAAACCGCTTGGTGGATTTCGCCCGTTAACAAACTCGTCCGATATATTTACGCTCCAAACCTACCCTGCCTACAGCCGGCCGGACTGGCCGGACAGAATTGATTTCGATTACGGATTCTTGATCGGTGAGTCGAAGCAAATCGTTTAAGACCATTTCCATCAAAATATTCGAAAATTACAGACATTTAGCGAAATTGATAAGCACTCTGTTCCGAGGAACAAGAGCGCCAATAAAACGAAAATTACTTACATTTAGACCATAAATGAAAAATGGCGTATAAGGGTCCACGGGCTGTGAAAAAATTCGAAAGAACTTTAACCAACTGATACACGATGCAACACGTTAACAGTCACAACTGATTAAGGAAAACCATTCCAATATTAGAATACACGGTTCACTAAAAACAATCGCGAATATGATGGATGTATGATACATTTCAGTAGTTTAAGTTAATAGGTACAAATCAATGAACTGTATTGATAATTTAATGAATAAGCATGCTGAAGCTCTCGTCGTCACCTCGGTGAATTTTTGAATAATTTTATAAACCATTGGAACTAAACCCAATTTTTAGTCCCCATGAAACAGTTACAGTTAACGTTTCGATATACGAAGAAATCATATACAAATATTTCAAAATATACGTATTAAAAGCACTGATGTTAAGTCATGAAGCTTTCGCGCGCATGTTCTATTGTCTATTCACACCTCTTGTTCTTTCCTTTTTCAGGTGAGTTTCGGGTGCTTTGGAGAAAGGAGAAACCTCTCCGTTTTTTGATGAAGGAATCCATATTCAAGAAACAAATGCCCATCAATATTTTAAAGATCAGCTAATTTTGTAAACAAATTCAATATTTACAAATCTCAACACTCAAGGTTTTTTGCTGAGGTTTTCCCCTAAGATCTTGAATATCATGCATCTAATGGTACCCCGTTACACTAACCTTTACTAACACTCATTAAGTTCTCAATCAAAAGAATATAATATACAGGGTGTCTGGTGAGGAATGGGACAACCTACGTTTAGGTGTTGATGAGGGATGTCTCAAGGAGTGAGAAAATGCCATTTGAAATCATCTGAGGTTCATGGTTCCTGATATACAGGGAGTTTTGGAAAAAATTACGAAATTTCAAATAACTATAATTCAGGAAATACTAGAGGTAATCCAATGAGTTTTCGTATGAACAATGATAGAGTGAGTACGAATCTGTTTGGATGAAAAATTCGAAATAAAATCAGATCCGGATTCAGAAATTTTAGTTTTTCTGAAATTAGGAAAAAACAACACCCTGTATGCGGTTTTCAATTTTTTTGACTACAGATTCCGAGAGAGCACGAAAAATGCTTTCAAACACAACTGTCATCCGGAATGGCACAAATTTTTCCTGCTTTCTCTGATCCTTCGAATGTCAATCTTCCGATTTTCGCTTCTTCCATATTTTTTTTTCGACATTTCAGTAACATGAGATCTCAGATAGTTACTTATAAGTAAAAAAAATGGGTTCAAGCCCTGTGGACAGGAGCTTTCTGGCGCTCTAGTTCAAACAGACAAATTATATCTCCGAAAGTATTGGTTTCTCAGAGTTGGGAATTATATCAATGTATTCATATGATAGAACTGCATCATAAAGGAAATTCAATTCAAATAATAGTTTATTTATCAAGATTAAATGAGCAATCATGAGAATGAGAACTGCACCATGGAAGAAATCAAATTAAATATGGCTAATTTTGCCCAATAATGAACTTAACCGAGATATTCATCTCCCTAACCTACTCAACTACCTAGCTCATTCCGTTCGAGAGTTATATCTATGTCTATGGATGAAAAGCAGTCTCACTACTCTCAGATCTCTTACTTCATGTTCCGTTCCGAAATGTAAGACTTTTCTGAGAAAATCTAATTTCGGAGCAAACAACTGAGATTTTTCTCACTTCGATCACAATTCTTCGATTGATTAGATAATGTCATGTCTCAGGAAAATAAGTTGACATTATGACAATTCATACATAGAATAATTATATCATTCTGTGACAACGTTGAAATACGATTTATTATTGAAATTTTGAAAAATCATATCTCCGAAAGTATTAGCTTGTTAGAGTTAAAAATGATATCATTGGATTCTTATGGTAAAACTGCTTATTGAAAAAAATTTAATTTGGAATTTGTTTTGTAAAAAAAAAATTTTTTTTTGTTACTCCGAAACCATCTGTCCGATTTTGCCCAATAACCAACTTAGCCGAGATATTTATCTCCCAAACCTACTCTGAAAATTTCAACTGTCTAGCTCATTCCGTTCGAGAGTTATCGTGCCTACGGCCGGCCGGCCGGACCGGCCGGACAGAATGATTTTCGACCACGGATTCTTGATCAGTGAGTCGAACCAAATCGTTTAAGACCATTTTCATCGAAAAATTCGAAAATTACAGACATTTCGGCAAATTGATAAGCAATCAGTTCCGAGGAACTAGAGCGCCAAAAAGATCATAAACGAATCAAAAATTTTATAAAAATTATCAAAAAAGCAAAAAACAGTTAACATTTGCAAAATTTATGAAGTATTTCTGAAGTACTAATTGATGATTCAGTAGGAATAAAATTAATGATTAATTCTTCAAATATTGTTCAAAATGAAAACCGAAATTTTTGTTTTAGTCTTCGATTAATTTTTCAGAAATTTGCTCTCCGGCATTCTACAACTAATTACCAAGTTTCAATTCGATCATATCTGTACTTCTTGATTCATTGAGGAAACAATATTTCAGATGGATAACTCCAAAATCGTTTGGCCGATTATGCCCTTTAACGAACTTGACAGTAGCATTCGGATGCGCAAGCTATCCTGAAAATTATCGCAATCTCTTTTCGTTCGAAAGTTTTCATGGCAACGGCCACCCGGGCATAATCGAATTTCATCTCGGATTCGTCATTAGTGAGTAGAACTTAATCGGGCCAGTTCCTGCAAGAAATTCGAAAATTAGAGACATTTGGGCAAAATGATGCTACGCTGTTCCACAAAACATGCATGCAAAAATATACCTACGATTCTCCGTATTTGGGTCTTCCTGATTCAAAAATTTTTTGCGCGTATGTGGGGAGCATTGCGTTATCATTTTGCCCAAATGTCTGTAATTTTCGAAGTTTTTGCCGAAAATGGTCTCGAACGATTGGGTTCGACTCCCTGATGAAGAATTCGAGGTCAAATTTGATTCTGTCCGGCCACGATAACTTGAGAACGGAAATAGATAGCGACTTGAAATTTTCAGGGTAGGTGGCGCATTCTAATACGACGGACAAGTTCGTTAATGGGAATAATTGGCCCGATGGTTTCCGAGTAATAATTTTGTTTTCATCCGATCGAATTGAAACTTGATGAGTAGTTGTAGAATACAAACCAAAGGACATTAGTGAAATTTTGAGAGAATCATATCATAAAATTTTAAAAAAATTATTAAAAAATATAATTTCTATCGCGATAACCTGAGAACGAAAAGAGGTAGCGACTTGAAATTTTCAGGTTAGGTTGTGCATCTGAATGCGACATTTGAGTTTATTATAGGCATAATCGGCCTAACGGTTTCGGAGTTATACCCATCTGAAATTTGGTTGTTATTTCCTCAATAACTCGGAAAATACTAAACCGATCCAATTCAAACATGGTTATTGGTTGTAGAATACCGACGCGAAATTTCGTGAGGATTGTATTACTAGAACATTTTTAAAAAATCTTTGAAAAAAATTGTACAGGGTAGGTATCCCTAGTTCGAGTGCCTATTAGACGTTTCTGGAGAACTGGACATATTTGAAATCTGCAAATTGGGATTATGATATTGCTTGAAATTCTCTACAGAGCTAAAATATTTTAGAAGCACAAGCACTTCCGGTTATACAGTGAGTGAAAATAAATTTGATGAAAAACTTTTTCTTTCAAGTTTTGCATTCCTGGTATGATCAAGTTTTCAATGCTGAATACATTTCTGTTAAAACCATTGTATTCCTTCGAATAATTTTCATAATATCGAAAAAAAATCGGAAAAAAGTCAAATATGTTTGGTCAGTATTATGTTCATTATTTTTATTATAAACATCCTGAGCGTGAATCGCTTTTACAACATCGAAGAGGAAGAGTGTGGAAAGGTCATGCATCTTTTGAATTCCGGAAATATCATCACAGGGTGTTTCAAATCAGAACCCTATTTTTTTATGATTTCGTTGGATTCTGCGGTGAAAAATAATTATAGTTTTCTAAGATGATTATGCTCCTAAATTCAATAATTTCTGAGTTTCTTTTTATTGAATTTAGGAGCATAATCATGGTAGAAAACTATCATTATTTTTTACCGCGGAATCCAACGCAATCATAAAAAAATAGGGTTCTAATTTGAAAAACAGAAGTTATGGCCAATTTTTTATCACAATTTTCGACACAATATTTGAAACACCCTGTGATGATATTTCTGGAATTCAAAAGATGCATGACCTTCTACATTCTTCCTCTTCGATGTTGTAACGGTTCACGCTCAGGATGTTCAAAATATGAATAATGAACATAATACTGACTAAACATATTTGACTTTTTTTCCGATTTCTTTTCGATATTTTGAAAATTATTCGAATGAATACAATGGTTTTAACAGAAATGTATTCAGCATCGAATACTTGATCATACCAGGAATGCAAAACTTGAAAAAAATTTATTTTCATCAAATTTATTTTCACTCCCTGTATAACCGGAAGAACTTGGGCTTCGAAAATATTTCTGCTCTGTGGAGAATTTCAAGCAATATCATAATCCCAATTTTCAGATTTCAAATATGTACAGTTCTCCAGAAACATCTAATAGGCAATCGAACTTGGGACACCCTGTATATATCAGAAACTATTCGTCCGACATAGCGAGAGGCTTCAGAACCTAACTCTAGTACCAAGTTCCAAGTTTGAACTTGATCGGATCTACATATATTGTTGGAGATCCAAGTAGCCTTGTGTGAGTTCAGTAGCTGGATGGGTGACCATTGCCTCGATAATTTTCGAATGAAAGGATATAGGGACTTTTCAGGCAATTTTCGGGGTAGGTTGCGCATCCGAATGGGAGGGTTAAGTTCGTTTTTGAGCATCATCGGTCTAACGGTTTCGGAGTTTACAGGCGCATGGAGTATGACTTCCTAGATAACACAAAAAATATAGATTGATCGAATTGAAGCTTGGTAGCTATTTGTAGGATATCGACATAAAGACGTGTGTGAAATTTTGTGAGAACCGTACCCCTAGAAAATTTTTAAAAAATTTCGAAAAAAAAATTATTTCAAGCACTGACCTGAAGTCAGGAGCTTTTGTGTGTATGTTCTATTGTCCATTCTCCTGTTTTGGACCCTCTTAATCGGATTTACCATGGTAAATTCGATGTGTCCAATACAGGAGAAAGGACAATAGAACATACCAATTTTTTTACTTCATATTTCGTGAACAATTTCAGTGTTATAAGTATTTTACCCTTTGATACCAAGATTATCATGCTTATTTAAACTCGCAACTTTGACCTCCCCAAATAAAAAAGATTATACAATCAATTTTAAATAGGAATATAACGATGCAAAATTAAAAAACTGCAAATTGTATACAATGGAATATCATTGTCTATCCAATTAATACCGATTTTACAAATATGGTGATTCGATAAATAACACCCTCAATCTTATTTTCTGTTTATTAAAATAATAAATATAAATAAATGAAAAACAGAATATAGACACCATTCACGAAATACTACGCTGGCTTATGGTAATCCCCATAGTAACTATAGGGTATCTGGTTTTGATATATCCTATCGTGTTCATCTTCGTGAGGATCTTCATGAACTGTATGAACTTTTACTATGGGTTTCTCACTCTCTTTCTGGAAAATTTTCTTCAGAGCAACGGAGCCCACGATGATCAACGCGGCCTTACTTGCAATCAACGCCTTAGCCGCAATCACTGCCAAAGTTTTCATCACGATTGGACCAGTGAAACCGAATATTCCAAGAAGAACCATGAATGCATATTTGGCATACCTAATTTCATTGGACATTCCACCTTTGGTGCCTCCTCCCCCGCCTCCTCCAAATCCTCCCAAACCTAGGAAACTACCACCTCCCCCACCTCCTCCTCCTCCTCCACCACTGGCTTTATCTGTTTCGTCTTCGTGACCTTTATCCTTCCTCTTCTTGGATCTCGCCTCATCGGTTAAGTCCAAGGATACAGTATGGGTGTCCAAAAAATTATATAGACTGGTTGTGAATCTTGCGATTGGGGACAATGATCTAGAATCGCTGATGTTGTTAAAAGGTTCAGAATTCCTGTGAAGTTCAATGCCATCGAAAAGGGTTAAGTTTGAGTCGATGTAATTTTCTAATACACTGGCTGCTTTGTCGGCGAAGCAAGACAGTCTGTTTTGCGATTCGGTACATTTCTTGATGGCTCCCATAACTATTCTCTCCTCGGGGTCAACTTCGGAAACTGACACCACTGACCGAATTATAACACAACATATCACTAAGGATTTCAACCCCATTCTATCCTCAACTGGGTCCTTGTTCTTAGGTGAATATGACTGATATGCGTTCCGAGACCAAAAGCTTTGTATTTATACCAACGAGGCATTGCATGTTGACTAATTAATTATGAGCTGCAATTTATTTGATCTCACTTACGTTTATGATTTTCTGTAACATCCGTGAAGTATCGGATTCACTGACCGATTTTACAGATGGAAAATTATGGGTATTCGAAGCTATAATGGGAAAAATCGTGAGATTATCGCTAAAGATGATGTGCATTATTTTCGTTCTTATGTTTTCCATGAAAATCGGATGAAGTGGATCCGGGAGTTAATAATTTGAATTGAGTTAATATCGCAGAAACACTGGAAATTTCACGTATTCAATATTCAATAAAAGATCGAAGTGAGCATATTCTGTTGTCCAATACAGGAGAATGGACAATAGAACATGCGCGCAAAAGCTCCTGATTTCACGTCAGTGCCTGAACGAATTTTCTTTTTCGTGCCTTTTTTTTCAATTTTCTAAGGGTACGGTTCTCACTTAATTTTACACACGTCTATATGTCGAAATTCTACGACTAGTCTATATTGTTTGAGTTATCGAGGAAATAATATCCCAGGTGGGTATAACTCCGAGACCGTTGGGCCGATTATGCCTAAAAACGAACTCAACTCTCACATTCGGATGAGCATCCTGCCCTGAAAATTGCAAGTCCTAATCTCCTTTCGTTCGAAAGTTATCGAGGCAACGGTCAACCATCCAGCTACTTAACTCACACAAGACTGCTCGGATCTCCAATAATATAGATCCGATCGTGTTCAAACTTGGAACTTGGCAGTAGAGTCAAGTTCTGAAGACTCTCGCAAATTTCAGCGATGTCGAACGAATAGTTTCTGATATACATAATTTTTCTCAACGATTTTTTTAAAATTTTCTAGTAATACGATTCTCACGAAATTTCGCAAGAATTTTCGCGTTGCCATTCTTCAACTAATAACTATGTTTGAATTGGATCGGTTTTGTATTTTTCAAGTTATTTAGGAAATAACAACCAATTTTCAGATGGGTATAACTCAAAAACCGTTAGGCCGATTATGCCATAAACAAACTCAAATGTCCCATTTAGATACACAACCTAACCTGAAAATTTCAAGTCGCTATCTCTTTCCCTTGTAAGGATATCGTGACAAAAATGTCTAATATTTTTTTAATTTTCTAGTGATACCATTCTCACAAACGTTCTTAGGTTTGTATTCTACAACTACTCACGAAGTTTCAATTCGATCGGATCTATATTAGTTGAAAACAAAATTATTACTCGGAAACCATATTGGACCGATTATGCACATTAATGAACTTGTCCGTCATATTAGGACGCGCCTTCTGCCCCGAAAATTTCAAGGCGCTATCTCTTTCCGTTCTGAAGTTATCGTGGCAACGGCCGGACAGAATCAATTTTGACATCGAATTCTTGATTACAGAGTCCAACCAAAACTTAACTCTCTCATTCGGAGGCGCAACCTACCCGGAAAATTGCAAGTCCCTTTCTCTTTTCATTCGAAAGTTATCGAAGCAACGGTTACCAATCCAGCTACTGAACTCACACAAGGCTGCTCGGATCTCCAACAATATAGTTTCGATCGTGTTCAAACTTGGAACTTGATCGTAGCGAATAGTCTCTGACATACATAATTTTTTTAATGATTTTTTTAAGCTTTTCTAGTAATACGATCCTTACGAAATTTTGCAAGAATTTTCGCGTCGGCATAATTACCATCTTTGAATTGCATCGGATCAGTATTTTTCGAGTTATTGATGAAATAACAACCAAATTTCAGATGGGTATAACTCCAAAACATTTTGGCCGATTATGCCTATTCACTAACTCGAATGTCGCATTCAGATGCACAGTACCTACCCTAAAAATTGCAAGTCGCTATCTCTTTCCGTTCTCAGGTTATCGTGACATAAACAATATTTGTAATAATTTTTTGAAAATGTTATAGTGATACGATTCTCACAAAATATCACGAAATTCTTTATGTCAGTATTTTACAACTAGCTACCAAGTTTCAATTCGATCGGCTCTGTATTGGTTAGTGACAAAATTATTACTCGGAAACCACCTACCCTGAAAATTTCAAGTCACTATCTTTTTCCGTTCTCAAGGTATCGTGGCAACGGCCGGATGGCCGGCTGGATAGAATCGACCTCAAATTATACATCAGGGAGTCGAACCCAATCCTTTGAGACCATTTTCGGCAGAAAATTCGAAAATTACAGACATTTGGGCAAAATGATAACAACAAGCCCTGTGGACAGGAGCTTTCTGGCGCTCTAGTTCAAACAGACAAATTATATCTCCAAAAGTATTGGTTTCTCAGAGTTGGGAATTATATCAATGTATTCATATGATAGAACTGCATCCTAAAGGAAATTCAATTCAAATAATAGTTTATTTATCAAGATTAAATGAGCAATCATGAGAATGAGAGCTGCACCATGGAAGAAATCAAATTAAATCTGGCCAATTTTGCCCAATAACGAACTTAACCGAGATATTCATCTCCCTAAACTACTCTGAAAATTTCAACTACCTACCTCATTCCGTTCGAGAGTTATATCTATGTCTATAGATGAAAAGCAGTCTCACTACTCTCAGATCTCTTACTACTCTTACTTCATGATCAGTTCCGAAATGTAAGAATTTTCTGAGAAAAACTAATTTCGGAGCAAACAACTGAGATTTTTCTCACTTCGCTCACAATTCTTCGATTGATTAGATAAGGTTATTTCGTCTGTTTCTTGGTGTAGTGTAATCTACACTGCACTCTGAAGCAGCTGATTTTCAGTGCAGTAACGCAAACGAATGAAAAATACACTGAAATATGGTTTGTTTATCAAACGTCAAAAACATTGCTTATTATTTTTGTTCAGCCATCAATCTGATGGATATAAATCCCATACTGTTGTAATCTCCCTTCCCTGACGGCTTTTTCAAAAAAATTTATCGTCTGAAAAATCAATTGGTGAAAAAAATCAACCTAACAATTTCCAAATAGCATTACCGTTTCTCAACGGATTAATTATTTCTTCATCCTCCTGACGTTATTGCAAAATTTAAAATTTGATAATACCTATTTTAAAGAAGAGATCAAAGCTCCCAGACAACAAATATTTTCATAACAAGTCTATTATTGGCGCCTTCTTTTTGCCGTAACATTAACCATAACCCTACATTCTGTTTTGAGTGCATTTCACACCTCCTTTCGACCAGGTGCAGATAAACTACACTTCGTGTACACTGGTTTAAATCCAATAAGCAAACGAATACTAATATCGAGTGTAAATTACACCGAGTGTAGGAAAGTGCTACACTTTCGATGCAAACGAAAGGACCTATAATGTCTCAGGAACATCATTTGACATTATGACAATTCATAGAATAATATCATTCTGTGACAACGTTGAAATACGATTTATTATTGAAATTTTGAAAAATCATATCTCCGAAAGTATTAGTTTGTTAGAGTTAAAAATTATATGAATGGATTCTTATGATAAAACTTCTTATTAAAAAAAATTTAATTTGGAATTTGTTTCGTAAAAAAAAATTTTTTTTTTGTTACTCCGAAACCATCTGTCCGATTTTGCCCAATAACGAACTTAGCCGAGATATTTATCCCCCAAACCTACTCTGAAAATTTCAACTCTCTAGCTCATTTCGTTCGAGAGTTATCGTGCCTACGGCCGGCCGGACCGGCCGGACAGAATGAATTTCGACCACGGATTCTTGATCAGTGAGTCGAACCAAATCGTTTAAGACCATTTTCATCGAAATATTCGAAAATTACAGACATTTGGGCAAATTGATAAGCACTCAGTTCCGAGGAACTAGAGCGCCAAAAAGATACCAAGATTAATGTTAAATGAGGAGAAAAATAATATAACATAAATATTCATTCATAGAATTGATATTTAGAATTTGAAAGTTCTAAGTTTTTCTGAGTAAAGAGGTGGTAAAGCCCCGTGGAGATGAGCTTTGGCACTTTGGTCATTTAAAAAAAAACAAGAGTGCTAAAAATTATTCATCCGGAACAGCCAGACCGATTCTACCCAATAACGAACTCATCCGAGATATTCATTCCTCAAATCTACTCTGAAAATTATATTATATCAATTGAAAATTAGCCAATATTCCAGTTTGGTTTTTACTGGAGATACACTGATCAACAATTGCTAGGGATCACTTATGAACTTCTCTTCATTTGTATTTTTTTCAAGTTATCTCGTGAATATCTGTACATTATATGTTCTCTAAGGAAAAATTAAGATGTTTTGAGTTGATTATATCAAATTTTTCCTCACTTCATCGGCTCTTGTTCACAAAATCGATTATTATCTGTAGGCTGTTACATGTGGAGTGAGAAGCAATGTGGTATTTGTTATTAAATCTGTTTTTTTCTCTCGTTCAAACACATAAGGTGACAATAATTGAAGAAATGAGAACAATATTAGCTTATCAGTCATGCCGAGAAGACGTTTGGCTCCTGTGCAACTGGACCAAATCATACGGTGGATACAGGAAGGTTTGTCCCAGCGAGAAGTGTCCCGGCGGTTGAATGTTTCGCAAAGTGTCGTGAGTCGGGCTTGGAATAGGTTCATCCAAAACGACTCAGTAGCTTATGTTCATGGGGGAGGTCGGCAGCGCAGTACAACAGCTGCCCAAGATCGTCTTTTGGTCCTCAATGCTAGGAGAAATCCCACTTAACCGGCGTCGCGGCTCAATAGATCACTGAGAGTTGCAACAGGAGTTCTAATTTCGAACCAGACTGTAAGACGACGACTACATGTTCGTGGTTTGAGAGCACGTAGGAGGGTACAACATCCCCGTTTGAATAGGGAACACCGGGTTCATCGACGGCAATGGGCTGAGGAGCACCGCAATTGGACAGTTGAAGATTGGAGCCGATGTTTATTTACGGATGAGTCTAGATTTCGTTTGGTCAACTCCGATGGACGTATTCTTGCTTGGAGGGAAAGAGGTCGAAGGTATGCAGAACAGTTTATGGTACCCACAACAGCTTTTGGCGGAGGTTCTATATGTATATGGGGAGGCATTTGTTTGAACCAACGCACAGAGTTGGTTGTTCTGCAGAACACCACAATGACCAGCCAGAGATATCACGATATGATTATTGAACCCATAATTGTTCCGTTTGCGGCTGCCTTGGGCGAGAATTTCATTTTAATTGACGATAATGCCCGTCCACACCGTAGTCGTCTGGTTAATGAAGCGCTAGAAACTCATGCTATTGATAGGATGGACTGGCCAGCTCGCTCTCCAGACATGAATTGCATCGAACATGTCTGGTCTGAGATGTCTAGACAATTTTCAACCTTAGAACAACCGATCAATAACCTGGAGGACCTTTCTAACGCTTTACGGGATATTTGGACGAATTTGCCCCAAAATTTTATAAATCGTTTGATTGAAAGTATGCCTCGTAGGGTAGAATGCTTGAGACGAGCTCGTGGGGGGCCAACTAGGTACTAGCTTAACCGAAACTTCAGCCTTCTTGTGGTGTCATCATAAAATTTTTATGTTATTCAAACACAGAATTTTGAGTGTTCCTAATAAAGTCTTTTTTCCCTCCAACTTTCCATTTTTTCATTCTTTTCTCAAGTGAACCATATTATCAACTGAAAATACTCTGATATCTGACTAAATTTATAATCTTGGAGCGAATAATTCAGAAATAAATTTAGAAAAAGTAAGTGATCCCTATCAATTGTTGAGCAGTGTATTCTTAACCCAATTTGATTAACTTACCAAAGTATATGTTTCTATCATAATATGGATTATCCATATTAGAGTTAGAGTTGAAAATGTTATCAATGGAGTCTTATGATAAAACTGCACATTAAAAAAAAATGTATTTGAAATTTGTAATTTAAAAAAAAAATTGTTTTGTTGTCGTTAGTTCAAAATCATCAGGCCATTTTGTCCAATAAGAAAATTAATCGAGATTTATCTCCCAAACGTACTCTGAAATTTCAACTGCCTAGCTCATTCCGTTCGAGAGTTATCGTGTTAGAACGGCCGGACAGAATCGATTTTGAACACGGATTATCGATCCGTGAGTCGAATCAAATCGTTCAAGACCATTTTCATCCAAAAATTCGAAAATTACAGACATTTGGGCAAATTGATATGCACTCTGTTCCAGGTAACAAGAGCACCAAACAAGTTTTTTTTTAACGATTAAAGATGGATTCCTTTTTTGGCACTCTTGTTCCTCAGAACAGAGTGATTATCAATTTGCCCAAATGTCTGTAATTCTCGATTTTTTTTATGAAAATGGTCTAAAACGATTTGGTTCGACTAACTGATCAATAATACGTGGTCAAAATCGATTGTGTCACTACAGCCCGCCGGTAACATGATAACTCTCGAACGGAATGAGCTAGACAGTTTAAATTTTCCGAGTAGGTTTGGGAAATAAATATCTCGGTTAAGATCGTTATTGGGTAAACTCGGCATGATTCGGAGTAACGAACAGTTATCGTAGAATGATGAGGATGATGAGGATTATAATATGATATTATACTTTTTGGGTGATATTTTAATGCCCGTGGATAAACCATATTATGATGGAAATATATACTTTGGTAAGTTAATCATATTGGCCAAGTTTCAATTGATATAATATAATTTTGAGAGTGGATTTGAGGAATGAATATATCTCGGATAAGTTCGTGATTTCGGATAATAATTTTTGACACTCTTGTATTTTTTTTAATGACACTTTTTTGATTATAATTTCTTTCATGGTGCAGTTGTATCATAAGAATCCACTGATATCATTCCCAATTCTGAGAAACCAATACTTTCGGAGATATGAATCGTCAAATTTTGAACAAGAGCACCAAAGCTCCTGTCCACAGGGCTTTCCCACTTTATTTGAATTTAATTCCTTTTATGATGCAGTTCCATCATAAGAATTCATCGATATCATTCCCAACTCTGAGAAACCAATACTTTCGGAGATATGACTGATATGAGTTGGCAAAGTTTGAACAAGAGCTCCAAACGGGGCCGTAGCTGGGGGGGGGGGGCAATATGGGGCAATGCCCTACCTTAAGAAATAGTAACAATTTAAATAATATGCTAAGGAAAATGTTATTTCATAATGTGACGCGAGAAAGAAAAATATTACTCGCAAAGCAATTCCGAATTAACCACGGGTTGTTAGAGATTGAGAACTACATCAATAGAGTCGTGGTCATTGTATATAGACAACACGCAGCACTTTCAGGACCACCTCATACACTAATTCTTTATACTGAACATAGATGGAACATCTTCAGAATTTTTTTTTGTGATAACTAGTCTGAAATTCTCAAATTTCTGAATAGTTATCAACAAAAAAAAATTGGTTCAAGCACTGACGTGAAGTCAGGAGCTTTTGCGTGAATGTTCTATTGTCCATTCTCCTGTATTGAACACTCTTAATCGAATTTACCATGGTAAATTAATTTCGTAATTTTTTAAGAATTTTCTAGTATTACAGTTTTGAAAAACTTTTACACACGTCTTTATGTCGTTATTCTACAGCTAGTCACCAAGCTTCAATTCGATCAGGTCTATATTTTTTTAGTTATCTAGGAAATAATATTCCTGGTGGGTATAACTCCGAAATCTTTGATCCGAATATGCCCAAAAAAGAACTTATCTCTCGCATTCGGATGCGTGACCTACCCTGGGAATTGCAAGTCCCTATATCCTTTCGTTCGAAAGTTAACGAGGCTACGGTCACCCATCCAGCTACTGAACTCACACAAGGCTGCTCGGATCTCCAACAATATAGATGCGATCGTGTTCAAACTTGGAACTTGCCAGTTGGTTAGGTTCTGAAGGCTCCCGCAAAATTTTAGCGAGGTCGGACGAATAGTTCCTGATATATAGAATTTTTCTCAATGATTTTTTTGAAATTTTCCAGTGATAAGATCCTCAAAAAATTTCGCAAGAATTTTCGCGTTGGCATTCTACAACTAATAACCATGTTTCAATTGGATCGGTTTTGTTTTTTTCGAGTTATTGAGGAAATAACAACCGGAATTCGGACGGGTTTTACTCCAAAACCGTTTGGCTGATTAGGCCTACAGACAAACTCAAATGTCGCATTCAGATGCACAACCTAACTTGAAAATTCCAAGTCACTCCGCCGTATTCACAAAGCATTCAATCTCCGTTAAGTCCTAACTGAGGTTCTCAGTTAAGGATAAGAATATATGAATCGCAACCTCAGTTAAAGTATTTAACGGTGGTGAAACAGGCCTGTTTCACGTTAATTCTCACGTTAACTCACGTTGGGATTCTTATTTATCCTTAACTAAGGACCTCAGTTAGGACTTAACGGAGATTGAATGCTTTGTGAATACGGTGGACTATCTCTTTCCGTTCTCAGGTTATCGAGAAATAAATAATATTTTTCAATAATTTCTTTGAAATTTTCTAGTGATCGATTCTCACAAAATTTCACAAATGTCGGAAGGTTTGTATTCTACAACTACTCTCTTATAGTCTCAATTCGATTGGTTGAAAACACAATTATTTCTCGTAAACAATTGGGCCGATTATGCCCATTAACGAAATTGTCCGTTGTATTGGGGTGCGCCACCTACTCTTTTCGTTCTCAAGAATCTCAAGTTATCGTGGCAACGTACGGCCGGTCGGCCGGACAAAATCAAATTTGACCTCGAATTCTTTATCAGGGAGTCGAACCCAATCGTTTGAGACCATTTTCGGCAAAATATTCGAAAATTACAGACATTTGTGAGAAGTGATAACTTGATGCTTCCCAGAACATATGCGCAAAATATAATCCTAAAAAATAATTCTGAACTTTATCGTTAAGTGCCTGACGAAGGATTCAGAGATAGACTCCGAAACGTTACGAAATAGTTGTTTCATCGTTTTTGTTTTCGTTATTGTTTGTTAGTCAACCTTATTCGATTGATTATTGGTTCTGACAAATATCTTGTGTTTCTTGCGTAGAAGCAATTCACAAAATAAATTTTTTGTTCATTTTATAGATTGGTATTTTCAGAATTTGGGAGAGAAAACCCAGAAAGAATATAATAATGAATAAACCTCCCTCAGTATCATTTAATGATTATGGTATTTCTGGCCTTTGAAAAGAAAATATCTAAGTCAGTTGATCTGAATGAAGTCCTTCGCATATTTGATAAAATGGGAAATCGAAGGATTCAGGGGTTTCAAGGAAGATTTTTATCATCATTATAACAATCACAGTTTGCTAAAAGGAATAAAATAAACCTGAAGAAATAAATATTTTGATATTAACTACCTATTTCACCCAAAAGTCTGTACGATGAAAATTGATTCATCTGATCACATCTAGTAAATTTTTTTACTTCTGCCCTACCCGTAACCTGCATTGCCCTACCTTAAATTTATCTCTAGCTACGGCCCTGGCTCCAAAGCTTCTGTCCACAGGGCTTTCCCACATTTTCAAACGAGTACTAGATTTCAATTCGACCGGATCCGTAATTTTTGTATATTGGGAAAATAAAATGCGACTTGAATTTCTGCGGAATCTGGGAGATGGTTTCTGAAGCACCTATACAATTTTTTAAAACAATTTTTTTTTTCTGGTAATCCACATGAAATTTTGCAAAATTTGAGGGTCAGCATTCTGCAACTATTTACCAAGTTTCAATGCGATCGGATCTGTATTTTTTGAGTTATTGGGGAAATATCAACAACATTTCAGATGGTCAGAACTCCTAAACCGTTTGGCCGATTATGGCTATTAACGAACTATTTCGCATTTGCATGCGCAACCTACCCTTAAAATTGCATGTCGCTATCTCATGCGCAGAAAAAGGAAAAGTGATATATTTTTTGGTTGGTTTTGATATTTCCGCTTCTAATATTAAAAACATTTCAAATAATCATACTTCCGTCCAATGGATAGATCATACCCATTCACTAATTTGATATTTCTTTTCGAGCAGTAAATCTACTTAACTATTTCGCAAGTTCTCGTGCTCAAAAATGGCCGGACAGACAAAATTCGCATAATCGCATAAAGCTGGATTGTTAGATATGGGTAGTAAATCACGAACCTGAGACACCCCTGCACAAGCTCATGAAAAAATAATTTATTATACTAATGATTAATGAATCTTCACCGCAAAATAGGCATTTGGCCAAAATGACAGCAAGCTGTTCCCCAGAATATCACAAATACCTTTAGGTACCTATCATTTCGTTATATTCCCCTCAAGAATCGCTCTTTTCCAAATATTTCGTCTATTCTACGTTTTTTTGCAGCATATACGCTAACTTAGTGAGTCCGTATCCCACTAGCACCTACAAATGTAACTTTTCCATAAGACGGAGGATACACGGTCAATCTGGCATCAGTCTCGCATCACATCATTGATGGATTGATGTCAGATTGACGGGATATTGGTTCTATATGCGTAGACTGATCTGACTGATGGACTGATGATCCGGATTGATGGTAAGATTGATACCAGAATGACCGTGTAACCTCTGTCTAACACAACTCACCTTGTAATTACCCATTAGGCACCAGTTGTTACGGAGTGATCCGTAGAGATCCCTCTCGTAGAAATTTCCAGCACGCAAAGTTACTTGATTCATCAATTAATGAATATCTCTATTCAAATGCGATGTTTGTCAAAGATGCCGATGTTTCCGGTCGAAATGCTCCCAGAAAGAGAAAATTATCTATTCAGAGCAATCCAACACGCAAAATCAGTAAGCGAGAATATTATTAAGATATCTCTAATAACTGTTGATAAAATAAAAGATTAGTACACTCTATTTCAACAACCAACTTATCATCGTTAGAGGTACTCCACATACAATTTGGTAGACTATCATTTTTCGTGCTAGTTCTACGATCTACGGTACGATTTGTCCAAATGTTAGCCGAAAACGGTCTCAAGGTATAACTTTGAAAAAAGATGGTAGTCAATTTTTTTCTGCGCGTATGTTCTGGGGAACATCGCGTTATCATTTTGCCCAAATGTCTGTAGTTGTCGAATTTTTCGCCGAAAATGGTCTCAAACGATTGAGTTCGACTCCCTGATCAAGAATTCGAGGTCAAATTTGATTCTGTCCGGCCAGCCGTTGCCACGATAACTTGAGAACGGAAAGAGATAGCAACTGGAAATTTTCAGGGTAGGTGGCGCATCCCAATAGGACGGACAGGTTCGTTAATGGGCATAATCGGCCCAACGGTTTCCGAGTAATAATTTTGTCTACAATCAATACTAATCCGATCGAATTGAAACTTGGTGAGTACTTAGTTGTAGAATACAAATCCAAGAACGATTGTGAAATTTTGTGAACATCGTATTGCTAATTTTGAAAAAATTATTAAAAAATATTATTTACGTCACGATAACCTAAGAACGGAAAGAGATAGCGACTTGAAATTTTCAGGTAAGGTTGAGAATCTTAATGCGCCATATGAGTTCGTTTATAGGCATAATCGGCAAAACGGTTTTGGAGTTATGCCCATCCGAAGTTTGTTTGTTATTTTCTCAATAACTCAAAAAATACAAAACCGATCCAATTTAAGTATGGTTATTAGTTTTAGAATGGCAACGTGAAAATTCTTTCAACATTTTGTGGGGATCGTATAACTAGAGAATTTTCAAAAATCATAGAAAATTATTAAAAAAAATTCTATATATCAGAAACTATTCGTCCGATATCGCGAGAGCCTTCAGAACCTAACTGTACCACCAAGTTCCAAGTTTGAACATGATCGGATCTATATTGTTGGAGATCCGTGCAGCCTTGTGTGAATTCAGTAGCTGGATGGGTGATCGTTGCCTCGACAACTCTTGAACGAAAGGAGATAGGCACTTGCAATTTTCAGGATAGGTTGCACATCTGAATGGAAACGTCAAGTTCGCTGTTGGCCATAATCGGCCCAGTGGTTTCGGAGTTATACCTATCTGGAATATTATTTCCTCGATAACTCAAAAAATATAGACTCGATCGAATTGAAGCTTGGTAAAGAGTTGTAGAATATCGACACGAAGACGTGTGTAAAATTTTATGGGGACCGTACCACTAGAAAATTTTTAAAAAATTACGGAAAATATTATGTATCTCATGATTCCTTGAGAATGGAAAGAAATAGCGACCTGCAGTTTTCAGGGTAAATTATGCATCTGAATACGGCATTTAAGTTCGCTAACTAGCATAATCGGCCAAATGGTCTTGGAGTTATGTCAATCTGAATTTTGTTATTATTTCCTCAATAACACAAAAAATACAAATCCGATCCAATTCAAATATGGTAATTAGTTGTAGAATGCCAACGCGAAAATTCTTGCAAAATTTCGTGAGTATCGTAGCACTAGAAAATTTTTAAAAAATCATTGAAAAATGTATGTATGTTCTCTTGTCCATTCTCCTTTATTGGACACTCTTAATCGAATTTACCATGGTGAATTCTATTGTCTGTTCTTCTGTATTGGACACTCCGAATTTACCATGGTAAATTCGATTAACATAACAACAGAACATACGCGCAAAAGCTCCTGACTTCACGAAAAAAAATTGGTTCAAGCACTGACGTGAAGTCAGGAGCTCTTGCGTGTATGTTCTATTGTCCATTCTCCTGTATTGGACACTCTTAATCGAATTTACCATGGTGAATTCTATTGTCTGTTCTCCTGTATTGGACACTCTTAATAGGATTTACCATGGTAAATTCGGAGTGTGGACACTCTCAATCGAATTTACCATGGCAAATTCGGAGTGTCCAATACAGGAGAACAGACAATAGAATTCACCATGGTAAATTCGATTAAGAGTGTCCAATAAAGCAGAATGGACAAGAGAACATACGCGCAAAAGCTCCTGACTTCACGTCAGTGCTTGAACCATTTTTTTTAATTTAAAATTTCCTCGACAATATATTATACCTGCATGTTCATATTTATTTTCTAAGCCTTATATATGCTACACCTCAGCTCTTATTATAACTGTGATAATCTGGATATCGCCGAGTACACATCAGCTATGGCAGGAACACCGATCACGCCAATAGACCACAGAAGAGTAGGCAGACAACTCGAAGATCAAATGGGTAATCTGTGCGAGGACAAGAACTGGAATCTCAAGGTAGCCTACAAAAGGTTTTTCCTCTCACATATGGACGAAAAAAATACATAATACTTAATAATAAATGTTATTCAGTCCTTCCGTTACAATTGTACTAATGGACGTGCATGATTTCCATGGAAACTGAAGAGATTGGAATCGAGCCGATTCGGTATGCCCGTGTGCGGACGCTCTTCATTTACGCGTCATTAAATTTAATTTTGTGTACCTATCTACATCTAACTGAGTTTGAATACGGTAGTTGGCTGTAGTATAGATTTAATAAAAATTGTTTATGCGAAATAGATGTTTACGAAATATCAATTTATACTTTCAAGCAGGAGGATGTGATTGCTGAAATTTTAAGTTCCTTTGGTAGCATATTAGTAATTCTCATTTTTGGCGCTCTTGTTCCTCGGAACGAGTGCTTATCAATTTGCCCAAATGTCTGTAATTTTCGAATTTTTGGCTGAAAACGGTCTGGTTTGACTCACTGATCAAGAATCCGTGGTCGGAATCGATTCTGTCCGGCCACCGTTAACACGATAACTCTCGAACAGAATTAGCTAGACGGTTGAAATTTTCAGAGTAGGTTTGAGGATTAAATATCTCGGTTAAGTTCGTTATTGGGCAAAATCGGTCTGATAGTTTCGGAGTAACGAAAAAAATTTTTTTTTTACAATACAACTTTTGAATTCAAATTTTTTTAAGATGCAGTTTCATCATAAGAAGCCATTGTTATCATTTTCAACTCTAACAAGCTAATACTTTCGGAGATATGATATTTCAATTTTACATCGTAAGTTCTATGTATTCACAGAATGTGAACACAGAATCTGTCTGTGTCACTATTCATAAATGTCATCTTTTATAGCTATTACCCGTATAACAATTCGTTATCGTCCGAATATTTCGTTATCCGATCGTAACGACTGAATAACTTTCTTAAAGTTAAAGCAAAACTCTATCGAATCTATATCCAAACTTTAAAGATAATCTGTATACATCATAGCGATCCCTAATATATAAATTCGACAAAGACTAGATAAAGATCTTACAAACAATATCTGTATCGATAATCGATATCTATTCGCTACGCATTCAGTGAGAAAATCGCTAACGGTTATCTTTAATTCCTCTGTAATGAATATATAACGATATTCGGAGATATTCCTATATCAAAAAATGGGTTCAAGCCCTGTGGACAGGAGCTTTCTGGCGCTCTAGTTCAAACAGACAAATTATATCTCCGAAAGTATTGGTTTCTCAGAGTTGGGAATTATATCGATGTATTCTTATGATAGAACTGCATCATAAAGGAAATTCAATTCAAATAATAGTTTATTTATCAAGATTAAATGAGCAATCTGAGAATGAGAACTGCACCATGGAAGAAATCGAATTAAATCTGACCAATTTTGCCCAATAACGAACTTAACCGAGATATTCATCACCCCAACCTACTCTGAAAATTTCAACTACCTAGCTCATTCCGTTCGAGAGTTATTGTAGAAAAACTTTTTTTAAATTTTCACAATTTTTTTGACACTTTGCGGTAATCTGGTCAATACAAAACTTCACATGCGTATAAAGGTCATGATTCTACAATTTGTGCTAAATTTTAGATAGATCGAGTGATCGGTTTCGGAAATATTCTTAAAAAATATTTTTACTAAAATCGGCCATAACTCCGAAACCGCTTAATGGATTTCTTCCATTAACGAGCTCGTCTGAGATATTTACGCTCCAAACCCACCTTGCAAATTTCAATCCGCTCACTCCTTTCGTTCGAGAGTTATCGTGCCTACGGCCGGCCGGCCGGCCGGACAATCGATTTCGACCTCGGATTCTTGATCAGTGAGTCGAACCATATCGTTTAAGACCATTTTCATCGAAAAATTCGAAAATTACAGACATTTGGGCAAATTGATAAGCACTCAGTTCCGAGGAACTAGAGCGCCAACAAGTTTCGTATGACAATTGCCCAAAACAGTTTTAAAGTACCTACAAATAGTAGATTTTTCATAAAACATGTATCAAAGAAGAGTAATAATGAAATATTACCTTGTAATCGATCAGAACTTTCCTGATCTACGTTCACCAAATTTTCTCCTCTCTCGAACTGCAGAATTATGCTTTCAATATTTACATTCTATTTGCATTCTATGTCTATGGATGAAAAGCAGTCTCATTACTCTCAGATCTCTTACTTCATGTTCCGTTCCGAAATGTAAGACTTTTCTTAGAAAAACTAATTTCGGAGCAAACAACTGAGATTTTTCTCACTTCGCTCACATTTCGGAATACACTTTATTCTCATAATTCATCGATTGATTAGATAATGTCATGTTTCAGGGAAATAAGTTGACATGACAATTCATACATAGAATAATTATATCACTCTGTGAAATACGATATTTCATTGAAATTTTGAAAAATCATATCTCCGAAAGTATTAGCTTGATAGAGTTAAAAATGAAATCATTGGATTCTTATGGTAAAACTGCTTATTGAAAAAAATTTAATTTGGAATTTGTTCTGTAAACAAAATTTTTTTTTTTACTCCGAAACCATCTGTCCGATTTTGCCCAGTAACGAACTTAGCCGAGATATTTATCTCCCAAACCTACTCTGAAAATTTCAATTGTCTAGCTCATTCCGTTCGAGTGTTATCGTGCCTACGGCCGGCCGGCCAGCCGGCCAGACGGCCGGACAGAATGAATTTCGACCACGGATTCTTGATCAGTGAGTCGAACCAAATCGTTTAAGACCATTTTCATCGAAATATTCGAAAATTACAGACATTTGGGCAAATTGATAAGCACTCAGTTCCGAGGAACTAGAGCGCCAAAAACTTTGTAGGTTCTATACTATCCCGTGATTAAATTCTTTATCAAAAATTCACGATGAATCGATAGACAATAGATACAGTTTTCAGAGAAAAATAATATACTTCTACCAGATATATACTCTGCTTCTACTCTACGGTACTCTCTGCTTTCCTTTCAATAATGAAATGTAGATCTCACATGCCAAACGCATACAACGCGTTGTCGCGTTGAAATTCAATGATATTACAATATTTAATACTTTTTAATTTAATACACACTACACAGGAACAGATCATTGTTGAAATCGGGATTTTCCTACTGTTCATAGGTTTCCTATATATATGTAGTGTAATTTTGGCATTCATTACAGTAAGTTCATTTTTAATTCCACAACAAGGAGATATTTTGATGTCTTTCTATCCATTGGGTCGAAAATTTTCAAATGCAAGTTCATTCGAATAAAGCTTATGATAATATAAATATAGATCACTAGCAATAGGTATTGTATCATCAGTAATCAGCTATAATCACTTACAGGTCATGTGTGAACTCTTATGTATCACAGCTTAGTATACTGTCATCACTGGAGGGAATGTTATTGTTTATGTTTATGCCTTCAATAACTATGGTAACAAATCAAAATAAATTTTGATACGTAGTCTTGATTATAGCGTTTGAGTAAAAAATGTAAAATAAACTGATGAAGTTCTTAGACTGATATTCCTTCCACAGCATTCCTTCATCGTATCATTATTACGGTAATTTTCATAAGTACCATTTTTTCTACGAATTTTATTATGCGGAGCTTCCATTTTTATTTTTTAGATTTAATCGTGAATATTCAGTCTCCGATCGACAGTTATATCGTATTATTTTATTATGTGCATCCATTACACCAATCAGTCGTTAAAATGGACGCACTTGTGATATTCTACAACAAGGTTAGTGGATGGATGGATTGGTAAGGTGGTGGTCACATCGAAAATTGGAGCTAAGGTATGCAGGTTCGAATCCAAATGAGGAACGAAAATTTAATTCAATATGATAATTATATATATATATGGTAATAGGGGTAAGATCAGAGGATGATTGAGATATCCGAACGATGAAACGCAGAAATATAAGAAAAAGATTTAAAATTATGTTTTTCCACCGTAATTCTTATTAATTCTTGCTCCCAAAGTATGCAGGTTCGAATCCAAATGAGGAACGAAAATTTAATTCAATATGATAATTATATATATATATATGGTAATAGGGGTAAGATCAGAGGATGATTGAGATATCCGAACGATGAAACGCAGAAATATAAGAAAAAGATTTAAAATTATGTTTTTCCACCGTAATTCTTATTAATTCTTGCTCCCAAAATAGGTATCTGTTCGATAAAGAATTTCTGTATTCAAACGTTACCGTTTGGATGATAGTTTTTCGTTATTTGATCTATATCAAAGGAGTAGAGGTTTTTGATAACGTTTTGTTGCTGGTTCAGATAACGATTTTTCGTTAGCGTACCGGACGCGTATTGGCATTGCTTACCATGCTGCAACGCATACATGTTGTTGCAACGCGGTAAAGAATGCCTTAACCGATGCTCTCTCTACCCAGACATATCTTACCACGACTCAGCACAGGCTGTTGTTCAGATGTAGTAACTATTGTATTATGTACACGCGCCCATTCGCAGGGCATTGTTTACCGCTTTCCAACTCATCATTGGGTGCCTATACAGCCACCGTGCTTTTTTAGGTGTTGTCAGTTATGCTGTTACGCAAGACCGCTAGGCACGCGCAGACATTACGAAGATTAAGAAGAGAATGTCTGTTGAAAACAATTTTGTTATCACTAAAGAAATTAAGTGGAGAACGTGTTGTCAGCAACTATACTTTTAAAAATAAAAGACTTTTTACTGCTCTTGTTGGAGCAAAGAGTAACTTTATTAAGAGAAAAACTGGATATATATTTATATATATTTTTTATATAAAGTATAAGTACTTTCATAGGTTATTCTAAAATGTATAATAGTTATTCATGTGCCAAGGACGAAAAACTGTCTATTATTGTCGTGCCTGTGAATTTTTATCCTAGGCAGTGCCGATTATAGCAAACAGGCGAGATAGTTTTCCGCCGAGGTGTATATTAGATCTTTTCGTCGACATCTATATAATTTTATGAATTTCGGACCTCTTAAATAATTTCAATGTAAAAATTATAGTTATTCTCACGTACACTTATGTTTGTATTGAACCGTATCATGCTGTATCCATAGTGACCGCAGCGACTTACAGTTATTCCTACAGACACTTATGTTTATATTGAACCGTATCATGCCGTATTCATAGTGAGCACATCGAACGAAGAAGTAAATTTAGAATATTCCGCAGTTGTAACAGAATATTTTGAACGCATCAGTAAAATAACATCCAAAATAAAACGGTTGACATGGTTAATGCCATGAAAAAATTTAATAAAACTTTAAACAAAATTATGACACTCTCTGACTTATTTAATTTTATTCATGTATACAAAAATGTCTCACTGAAAACGAGCATTTCTGTTCAACGAACATCAGTGAGCCGAAGAAAAATCAGACGTGGCTTATCATGCGGCGCAAAACAAATTCAAGCTGGTAGGCCATCCAAGAAAGAAATGCCAAACAATCCTAAAAGGCAAAGATCTTTAAAGGAAAATATTGATCTTAATAGACCAAAATTTGAATTTAATTCAAAATCACATGGAAATGCACACTATAGGATTATATTTTAGTGAATTTTGCATTTAATGTAGTTTTTGTATTTTAGTGTAGTGTAATAAATGGCTTTTAGCGATACTTACTATATTACGCGGCCCATACACGCCCAATATAATTGTGCAATGTGGGTTGCACAATATATTGACGGTGGCCCCTAGTCGATCAATATTATTGTATAATATGTTGGTTGGTCAAACATTTCTATCGTATGGAGGCGATATTGATGGTTGAGCAATATATTGCGCTATTGCGCAACTTTTCAATATCGCCCACACACGATCAATAATATGGCACAAATATAAAATATTGTACAATAATATTGAGCGTGCATGGGCTGCATTATACGATTGTTATTTTTATGTGTATTGGTTTTATTTACTATATATTATAACATTTGTATTTTATAATGGTTTAATGATAACTATTTTTGGCGATAGTATATTTTTGTTATTTTTATGAACGTGAACTGCAAAATTGCAAAAAAAGCAAATTTGAACGTGGTTGGGACTGCAACGCGGTAAACAATGTCTCGAGATTGGCAGCGTATCAATAATACAATAGTTACTCCGTCTGAACACCTGCCTGTGCTGAATAGTGGTAAGAAATGTCTGGGTAGAGAGAGCATTGATTCAGTCATTCTTTACTGCGTTGCAACAGCATGTATGTGTTGCAGTGTAGTAAACAATGCCAATACGCGTACCGGACATTCAGATATTCTACCTCTATCGAATCGATAACGAATTGTTATACGGGTAGAGATTGTCAATTCGTATGTTTTCTCTTGGAAGGCAAGCAGTATTCGATTCTTGAATTTGTGAATATATAAAAGACTGTTTTGATGTAGTTTATGGAAGCAATAGGAAAGAAGAACATAATGGAATCAAAAGAAATTACTGTTTGTTGACCACTGAGGTTAAAATTACCTTTTACTTCCTTAAGTAGTGGTAGAGTGAGACATGCTCCGATATACAGTATTTTCATAATGTTGCTAGCAAACAAATACTGGAATATGGATCTACATTTGTGTATCAATCATTTTTTCTTGAGTTAAGGTTCATAATACAGAAAAGAATGTGTTAGTGGTATGAATATTAAATTTGAAATTATGAAAAGAGGATAGTATTTTATTAATATATTTTGAACTACCTATTAAAATAATTTGTTCGTAATCCACTACCTAATCAAATATCATGAATAAATGGACAATCTGCTATGATTGTCTCCAGCCTTACTCTAGACTCTAGACATTTCGATGATACACTTTCCTTATGCTGCGTATTCACTTGCAACAGAGTGCTCCGAACGAACCAAACGAACCGCGCGTGCTGTAACAAATTTGTCTAGTCAATACGTCACGCAGAACACAACCGAACGCGCAAAACATTTTCGCTGCGTATTCACTTGCAACAGAATGCTCCGAACGAACCAAACGAACCGCGCGCGCTGTAACAAATTTGGCCAGTCAATACGTCGCGCAGAACAGAACCGAACGCGCAAAACATTTTCCGAGGTTTGTCGGTAAATGCGATTTGATCAAAGGGAATTATTCGCCGGTGTTCAGTGGATACGGGCGTTCGTTGTGTTTGGCGTTCGTTCGAGAAGCGAAGAATAAGGACATCGCGTTATCATTTTGCCCAAATGTCTCTAACTTTCGAATTTTTTGACGAAAATGATCTCAAACGATTTAGTTCGACTCCTCAATGAAGAATTCGAGGTCCAATTTGATTCTGTCCGGCTGGCCATCCGGCCGTTGCCACGATAACTTGAGAACGGAAAGAGCTAGCGACTTGAAATTTTCAGGGTAGGTGGCGCATCCCAATACGACGGACAAGTTCGTTAATGGGCATAATCGGCCCAATGGTTTCCGAATAATAATTTTGTTTTCAACCAATATAAATCCGATCGAATTGAAACTCGGTGAGTAGTTGTAGAATATGAACCTAAGCACGTTTGTGAAATTATGTGCGAATCGTATGGCTAGAAAATTATTAAAATATTATTAAAAAATATTTTTGTTGTCACAATAACTTCAGAACGGAAAGAGATAGCGGCTTGAAGTTTTCAGGTTAGGATGTGCATCAAGACGCGACATTTGAGTTTGATTATAAGCATAATCGGCTAAACGGTTTTAGAGTTATAGCCATCTGAAATATGGTTGTTTTTTTCTCCTCATTAACTCAAGAAATACTAAACCGATTGAATTGAAACATGGTTATTAGTTGTAGAATGCCAACGCGAAGATTCTTGCAACTATTCGTTTGAAATTGCTGAAATTTTGCAAGAGCCTTCATAACCTAACTCTACTGCGAAGTTTCAAGTTTTAACACGATCGGTTGAATATTGTTGGAGATTCGAGCATTCTTGTGCGAGTTCAGTAGATGGGTGATCGTTGCCTCGATAACTTTCGAACGAAAGGAGATAGGGACTTGCAATTTTCAGGGTAGGTTGCGTATCCGAAAGGGAGAGTTGAGTTCGTTTTTGGGCATAATCGGTCAAACGGTTTCCGAGTTATACCCACCTGGAATATTATTTCCTTGATTACTCAAAAAATAAATATTCGATCGAATTGAAGCTTGGTAACTAGTTAAAGAAAATCATCATAAAGACGTGTTTAGAATTTTGGCAGAAACGTACCTCTAGAAAATTTGAAAAAAATTACGAAAAAAAAAATTTAAAAAACCGCACCCCTAGAAAATTTCAAAAAAATCACGAAAAAAAAAATTGGTTCAAGCACTGACGTGAAGTCAGAAGCTTTTGCGCGTATGTTCTATTGTCCATTCTTCTGTATTGGACACCCTTAATCGAATTTACTATGGTAAATTATGTAGTCCATTCTCCTGTATTGGACACTTAATTCAAATTTACCATGGTAAATTCGAATTAAGAGTGTCCGAGAGCCCGAGATATTTACGCTCCAAACCTACCCAGCAAATTTCAATCCTCTAACTCTTTTCGTTCGAGAGTTATCGTGCTAACGGCCGGACCGGACGGAAATAATTGAATTTTACCTCAAATTCTTCATCAGGGAGTCGAACCCAATCCTTTGAGACTATTTTCGCAAAAAAAATCGAAAAATACAGACATTGTGGCAATATGATAGCACGCTGTCCCTTGCGGAACACGCGCGCAAAAAAGACGGCTTGAAGCTTCATGCAGTAAGTATTTCGTATGCGTGATGGGCGAGGCGTGAATAGACAAAAGAACATGCGCGCTAAAGCTCCTGACTTCAGGATCGCGCATTTTAAGAATATTTCTATATTCATATTTCGCAAAATAATGGAAACCACTGGTATCAGATTTAAATTTGATAATTAAATTGTTCATCAGAGGGTTCAATGTAATCAGACATTTTCGGGTAACAATTCAGGACAAGGGTATAATTCGAAAGAGTATAAATGTAAGGTAATATGTTCAAATAATTTATTGATATGTTATTTTCATTACAGCCATGATTACATTATATGTTCAATTATTAACAATATCACAGTTGGATCACCATCACAACAGCACCGAGTTTAAGACCTGCATTATTCAGTTGAAAACATAGCTGAACATGCTTTAACACATTAAAAAAATCATAACTATCTGATACAATACATCTGTAAATATTAAAAATAAAATTACAATTTCGCTACTACATTTCATAATCAGACAGGATCTTATGGATTGATTAGAGCTGTGAATATAGCGGCAACAGTTGCCTGATACACATATTTATACTCTTACCTGTGCATCGGTTACTCTGAAGCTGATGGGTAACATCACCTCTTCTTGGTAAAAACTGAATTCATGCATAATACTTGTGTTAATTTGTTTTCGAGTGCTTCATCGGCGCATCTACAAAGTTCAAGAATTGTCCTACGTTTCTATCTTGATAACAAGGCAATCAGAGAAAATGTAATTGCTCAGAAACGAGTCCTGAGATTTTCCGATATACTTTTGTAAAATTCGGTGTAGAATTTACATCCATTTCTAGTAGAATATTCAGAAGGAATAACATGTTCCTATAAAGTACTGAAAAACGCAAGTAGGTACAAGAAAAAGTAGAAAGGAAATCCGAAATCATCAAAAATTCTAAAATCGCTGATTTATGTTAAGTTTCAATTCATACAAAGTGTGGATATGCACAAATTTTCCTACCTGCATTTGGGAAACTATCACGATTCATTCTGCTTCGTAACAGGAAAATAGTAAATTTAATTAACATGTAAGTTATTGGAAAGACAGATTGGGAAAATTTTAATTTGAAGGCCTACATGTATATGAACAAATTTCCTAGTTCTTGACTATTTAGCTTATATGTATGTAATAAATAGATCCATCATAGTGTAGAAATAATTGTGAAGCCTAGTTCATAGTGAAATTCAATAATAAATATTTACACGTTTATAAATATGATTTATGAAGCTGCTCCACACTTTTACCCGCAAAATATAAAACAAACTCCCCTGTCTCATCATCATTATAAACGTAGTAGCCCTCTTAACTCACCTTGAAATATAAAATATAATAACAATATTATAATATATTCTTAACTATTGATTTTTTAAATTAACTAATGATCTAATATTATAATAATTCTGAAAAACTAAAGAACATTGGAAATCTCAAAGTTTCTACTTGTACTGTGGATGTATTCCAGATACTAATTAAACTGAAACATTCTTTGGAGACTATAACATGAAATGATCAACACTTTCGAGGTTCGAACAATAAATACCCTAGTTTGAAGATAGGTGGGATCACCATCATGCAATGCCGACAATGAGACGGCAACATACTAAATAGTACTTCATTAGCTTTTCATGGTTGGATGCAAAACATGATGAGGAATATTACATCGTGGATAAGTTCCCGGTTTGACACTCAGATAGTCCCACTCTCCTAGATATCAGTAACTCACCCTTTTGGACTCTAAAATTATATGGACGTCATTAAGCAGAAAACACCCAACCCACAAATTGTGAAAATTGAGACTTCTATATTTTATACAGTGCGCGTCAAAATTATGGAAGAAATTCATTTTAACAGAAGAAAAATATTTGGCAACAAAATCCTGAAACAGGTCAATTTTTGTTTCACTTTTACCAAATTTTTATGCTTTTTTGAAGGATTTTTGTTGCACCCTGTGCCATCCACATCAACCCTCAAAATTTTTTTAATAGGGAAAGTGGTACTTTGTTGGCAAGGTCTTTGTATCTTCTGAACAGGCGTGCAAAAATTTTCAAGAAAACATTCTTCTTTTTTAAAAAATAGTTAGTTCAAAGAGGTTTTCAGTATGTGCACTTTGTCAAGGCACATTTTCTTTGAGACGATGATACCTGATGAAATTTGTCACCGAATAAAAGTCGACCATTACAGTTTTGTTCATGCACAACTTTCAACGCCTATGAACCCTTTAATGGAGAAAAAAAATTGGGAGGGGGGGGGGGGGGGCGTGAGGGTGTTGAAAGTTGTGCATGAACAAAACTGTAATGGTCGACTTTCATTCGGTGACAAATTTCATCAAGTACCATCGTTTCAAAGAAAATGAGCCTTGACAAAGTGCACACACGGAAAACCTCTTTGAACTAACTATTTTTCAAAAAAGAAAAATGTTCTCTTGAAATTTTCTGCACGCCTGTAAAGAAGATACAATGACCTTGCCAAAAAAGTACCACAGGACCCACTTTCCCTATTCAAAAAAATTACAGGGTTGATGTGGATGGCACAGGGTGCAACAAAAATCCTTACAAAATGCATAAAAATTTGGTAAAAGTGAAACAAAAATTGACCTGTTTCTGGATTTTGTTGCCAAATATTTTTCTTCTGACAAAATATTTGTTCCATAATTTTGACGCGCACTGTATATCCCTACTCAGTGTGAAGATATTTGCTGCAATGCTAAAGCCCCATATGAGCTAACTAGGATTTCAATTTGTGTAAAACGTTAAAGTTATGGCTTCTATGAAAAATGGTTGAACAGCCGACTCTAGAGGGTTGGATTAATGGTACCAATATAATAAGATGACAAAATAGAGTATATATTCTTACTATAAATACTTCGAGTTATATATATAATATATTGAATTATAAGGTGAATTTTCCGGACGATTTTTTCGTTTTTCTATAATCTATACAATAGAAAGTGAAGTATATATCTATGGGAGAAAATAGCCATTCATTAGGGCCCACTAGCAGCCTCGAACATCTAAAGTTCTGAATAATCATCGCTTGGATTAGCCAAACCTGGTTTTGAAAATAACCCTCCTGGCCTTACGAGCAACGACATTTTCCTTTTTAAATATAATTATTGAAGGGATTTCTAAGAAGAAGAGTGAATATCTTTGAAAATTAGCAGAGGCGATTCTTCTTGAAGAGATCCATGCGGCTACAGAGGAGTATATCTGTGAGAGTGGACTTTTGAAAGGTTATGTATTATTTTTAATTTGTTCGTTGTTATCCTCTTTTCATTTTTCAGGTTGAGTTTTGGGTACATTGGAGAAATCTCTGTTTTTTTACGAAGGCATCCATATTGAAGAGAGATATACCTATCAATATTCTAAATTTCAGCTTCTTTTGTACAGAAATACAATTTTTACACAGGGAGACAGGGTTTTTTTGCTGAAGTTTTCCCTATGCTCTTGTATCCTACGCCGAATTGTAAGGTATCCCGTTACACTAACCTCTGCTTAAACATCTAAATATACAGTGCTTTTCAAAAAGTACGCACCAAGGGGAAATTTTGCGCCAGTATAGTTTTTTGGAATTTTGGTTTTCGGGAAAGTTGGTGCTCAAGAAATGATGATTTTTGACATATATGTCATTGATCCTGTTACTCAGCAAACCTGTCACAATTGACATTTTTTTAGAAAAATGACCCAAAGACGTAGAAATCAGAACAATCTCAAAAAGTTTCTGAAAGAAATGTTGCTCAGAATTTCATTGTATACCAAACTGCCAAATTTCATAGTGAAATTCCGAAATTTTTCGACATTAATATTTTGTTGACAGCACGCTAGAGGGAGCTTTGGGCTTTGCGGAAATTTGAAAAATTATTCGGAATGTAATTCCAATGAAACTGACATTATCACAATTCAAATAAATTTTATATTAATTCAATGTTTCTCATAAATTATGATTACTATCGTGAAAACCTCACAATCTTAGTGCAAACCGAATTATACTTGAGAAATGAAATGCGCAAGGAGCTAATATCTTGCTAATTATTCTTGGAACATCAAAATAAATTAAATTCTTCCTCTGAAATCCCTTATGAATTTATTAACTCAAATACCACTAAAAACGCAATACAGACCTCATCTTAAACTAAGATACCTGTGAAAATAATTTAATGAAATCGATTTGACAGGCGCATAGAATTATACACTTACAAATTATTTATTTATTTAATGCGCCTGTCAACTCGATTTCATTTTCATAGGTAACTTTGTTTTAGACAATGTCTGTATTAAGTTTTTAGTGGTATTTGAGTTAATAAATTCACAAGGGATTTCAGAGGATTGGAGAATTCTCTTTCAGATGTGAAATCGAAGAATTTAATTTTTTATGATGTTCCCAGAATAATTAGCAAGATATTAGCTCTTTGCGCATTTAATTTCACTAGTATAATTCGGTTTGCACCAATATTGCGAGGATTTAACTACAGTAATCATAATTTATGAGGAACATTGAATTAATATAAACTTTATTTGAATTGTGATATGTAATGTCAGTTTCATTGGAATTACATTCCGAATAAATTTTCAAATTTCCGCAAAGTCCAGAGCTCCCTCTAGCGTGCTGTCAACAAAATCTTAATATCGAAAAATTTCGGAATTGCACTATGAAAATTGGCAGTTTGGTATAAAATGAAATTCTGAGCAATATTTCTTTCAGAAACTTTTTGATATTGTTCTGATTTGTACGTCTTTGTCATTTTTCGAAAAAAATGTCAATTTTGATAGATTTGCAGAGTAAATGGATCATTGGTCGCGTTCAGCAGAAAGATCGGTAGCATGAACCGCTACGCTACCGATGGGTAGCGGTATCGTGTTCTGCCGAACGGACAGCTCCTTTTGTCAGAAAATCACAGATGTTTGAAGTTCAGGTTAGGTGATTCGAATTTTCTTTGATTGCCTGTCACAAAAATAAATATTCAATCATGAATCCAAATATCATTTCATTACTCTTCGAAGATGATAATATTACGGCCAACATAAGAAGTGAACTTGTTGAATTATTGGCTCAACCTCTGCCTTCATTGGAAGATGAAAACAGAGAAATTGTTCCCGGAATCAGAATTTTTATGAAGAGAAAATTCCTCAATATATGTGTGATAGTGTGATTTATTCTAAGACCATTTTAGAATGTCCCGAAATGCAGGTATTTCTTTCCGTCGAAAATATATGTCCTGCATCCATTTTTTCGCTCCTTATTTTTAAAATAAATGTCACAACTGTCAAACTTACAACATGTTACCGATACTGAGCGGAAAAAATCTACGCTCCTTAAAATGACAACCGCTACTCAACATGTTCCAAAGTGAGCGTACCATTCAGCAGAAAAATCATCGAAATGTGACAACTGTTCCACAACTGTTGGTTCTGCTGAACGCGACCAATGACATATATGTCAAAAATCATCATTTCTTGAGCACCAACTTTCCCGAATACCAAAATTTCAAAAAACTATACAGGCAAGAAAATTTCCCCTTGGTGTATACTTTTTGAAACGCACTCTATATACTTCAAGTAGAAATTCCTCAAAACTACAATTTGTGGGTTGGATTCTTTATGATTAACTACGTCCATATGTAAGTCTATTATACCTATATGTGAGTTGGAATTTTTCGAAATCCTTAGTTATGAGTATCCCCATTATATTGTTACGTTTATATCATGGTGAAATTGTATGTATATTTTGATGAGTCCTATATCCTGTTAAAAATAGACCTCTCCTTTCAAAACACCATGAAGTAGAATTAAAGATTCTTGCGATTTCAAATATCATTAATAATTAATATCAATTAAAAATTTGAGTCTTTTTCATCAGTAAATATTCAAATGAATGAACCATGAGAATATTCAGAATCGGCAGATTTAAAATGAAGCAATAATACTAATTGAAATTGAAAACTCAAGAAATATAAATACAAAATGATCACCTAGTAACGTGGAGAAAATATTCATTTCAATAATAGAAATGAATAGGCGCTAATAGAATATCATTCCAATATTGGCGAGAATTAAATGTTGGAATCTTCTTTGATTAATTAGATTCTTTCTTTTCCCAGAATAGGTAACTGTATTGTATTGTATATTATTATACTGATCCTCCTAGGTCTTCCAGAAGGAGACCCCTCATAAGCTCTTGAAGAGCTTGAGCGAGTAAGGAGAACCAGTTGTGTTCTGTGTAGGCTTTGTTAGTACTTGGTTTTCTCCATTTCGAGACAACTCGAAGCATTCCAATCTGTTGAAGCAGCATTACTGACATTTTTTATTATTACATGTTCAGCAGAGATGGTGGACAATCAGCTTGACAAGAAGACCTATGCTGATTTGTCATAATCTGAAATACGACTCTCCAAACTTTCCAAAGATGTTGCCGTTGATAACATATCACCCATATTCTGCCTAATCTTTTCAATATCAATAGTACCCTCTTGTAGGACTGTGGTTGGGGGAAGAGGAGAATCTGGGGTTTCGCAATTCAGGGCAGCAACTTTGAGTAGCGCCTTGTGGGACTCCCTTGCCTCTGCCAGGAAGATACTCTCTTTTATTTCCTTACTGTTGTACTGGTACATCTTATCATAGATCACCCCATGTAGGCCCAATTCTTTGAGAAATTTTATGGTATCCGGATTAGAGTTATCATCACCCCAACAAAATATAATAAGGTCTCTGCTAGTTGCATGGCGGATCTGAAAATAAAATTGGAAAATGCAATTATATAAAATGAAAATTATTAAATCACTGACATTGGGACAGCGTTAGAGCGCTCGTTCGTGTAAGGATAAAATATTTCACTGATTTGTGACACCATTCAAGACAAAAAATTATGGTTATTCGATATATGTACAATACATATTAAGAAATCAAAATATCCAATGGGACAATGAACGTCACTTTCCACGATTACTTTCTATCATATCATAATATAATGGACGAGAAAAATTCACTAAGATCGACATTAAAACCCTTTGAATAAAGAACCACAGGAAGGAGCATAAGGCTCGAATTTGTGGGACCAGAACGGAGCTCACATATGGCCGACTCACGTTTTCGGTTGACAGTGGCGTAGTGCATTTAAGTAGGGTTGAAACCTGATGTACATTGGTTAAGATTAAAAGCAAACAGTAATACGTTAACGAATTTTGTAACATTAATTATCTGGACACATATTCTTCAGCAAAAGTTGTTATTCAGAAATATGCAACAGTTATTATGGATTAGAAATGAAATGAAAAATGAATCTGGCTTTTTCACAAACATAATCCATTCTGCTCTCCTTTCTCTTTAGGAAACCTTCAATAAAGGTAGATATAAGTTTAGTTGAATTAACGTGATGATTTTCAAATGAAGTCAATGGCTCATTTTTAAATAGATATTAACTAATTATCTGCAAATCTGAACAATTATTTCGTTATAAGGAATAACTGATTTCAATCTTGGCTATTCCCTATGTTACGCCTCTGCATACCATGTTATTTGACTGTCAAATTGTCATATTTGTCCCAATTTTCGATTTACATATTTAGTTGAATGAAGCATTTAAAATACATACCTGTGAAATGTTACATTAGAATCCCTTTGTTTCTGATCCACAGACAAACCAAAATATGCACAACTAACTATTTTTAATACGTATTTCAGCACCTAACCTTTAACTTTGTTTACTAGGCTGTCAAAGAAATACCAGACTGATCAGTCACACTTGGAGCTGCGACATGGCCGTTTCCGTCGCACTTTTTTGCACAGAAAGGTATACAAATGCTCCTTCCTGTGGTTCTTTATTCAAAGTTAATACCTACATCTTTGAAGAATTTTTTGTGTACCTGTATGTCCTAATATCTCTCAAATATAACTTTTCTGTTCCCTACGTTCCTACGTGAAAAAACAAATGTCAACTATATAATATCCGTATCTCAGAGCAAAAGGGTATTAAGTCCAAAATTTGAATTATCTGGTTTTTTAGCTCATAGATTAAAATTTCGAGCTCTATTGAGTGGTCTACTCTATAAGACAATTGGACTTAAAACGACGAAAATAGAATTTTAAAAACAGTATTAAGTCCACTGCGATTCTGGAGCAAAGCAGTATTAACTTACTTTCACATGTATTAGGTCCAACATTATACCTAGGGAAAAACCATATTATGTCCAAAAAAGAGTATTAAGCACCTAATAATACAATTCATACACGGTATTAAGTCCATAATTTAAACACGGCCCAAAAAAACAATGCATGTATTCACCATTATAAAACATAGGGAAAACAAGAAAACCTAGAATAAGGAAAAAATTTTGATTTCGCAAATCGTACTTATGCAGTTTAAACAAGGAACACCTCTACTTAAAACAGATTTCGATCAAGATTTCCGCAGTATAAATTTTAATAGAATAAGTAGTAACCAGCAACCTGCAGAAGAATTGATGGTTCCCCTACGAGATACTTCATATCCGATAAGTACAAAAAAATTCTAAGATCTTCAAAAACTCTTAAAGTGGGTTCCAGTAAGGTTTCACAATTTCTTTCAGAACCATGAGCATAAGGAGAAAATTATGATTGAAAATACTGACGATTAAGGTCAATATCTGTTATTTTTTTGATCTCTCAATATTAGCCGGCTTTGTTTATTATGTAACGATTATAATAAAATGAATGTAACATAATTAAATTTTTAGTTAACCTCTCAAGAATAAAGGACCAGTTTGTACCAAACAATTTTCATTTTTCAAAAAAATTCATACCTACTGGTACTTATGATTATGCTATAATCATTATTTTATTGGTGCACAGAAACTTTTTCCAGCTTAAAAACTCAAAACTCCTATTTTACCATCATTACAATGCGAAATACAACAAATATTAAGTCACAGTCATGAAATTATTTTGGAAATAAAAAAATATTAAGTCCATTTTTCCAGTGAAAAATTGGCCATTATTCATATACATGATTATTATCTGAATCTACTATAAATTATACATATAGACAGGCTACAAAACAAGCAAAATAATAATTATTTCTACTTGTTTTGCAGCCTGTACAGCACAATTATTGCATTTTATGCTGTCCTGTAGATTCCATATTTTGTGAATTAATACCCTTTTGCTCTGAGGTACGGATATACTTATTGTAATCTCGGAGTGAAATATCAAAAAACACTGTAAGCATCATCCACACAATCATAGCCATACATAAGCTTCCAGTCCACAGTATGAAATCAATACTTAAAGTAACTTATTTTATTTTCTGAGAATATATATATCTGTAAGAAACGAAATACTCTATTTTGTCATTGAAATGTCATATCAAACGCAAATCCAACTATGTGAATGGCTTCATCCGGGCTTCAATGGTGAAAATAACTTACATAGATCCCGTAGATGAAGAAGTCAGCTGTAAAAGTCTAATCAAAAACGTCGAGTTTTGATATCAATATTTCAACTTGGGATCAGGAAAATTTACATTTATTTTCACTTAGAACAGCTATAAGGCTTGTATTTCAGATTTCATCTTATAGTTGCCCTTAATGTACCGGGTTTCGATTTCCCACTATAATTTGACCCCCCCTTTAACTTTGTTACGAATGGAGATACAAAAAATGGTCTGTACAAAAGTTTTACGAAATCAACTGAATTTTTTCAGATGTTTTCACGAATTAAACTATATACAGGGTGGACAAGATATTGAGTACGAATTCAATTTTTTTTAATGAAACATAATATTTTTTATATTTGGCTAGCTCTTTCTCACCTGATTTTGAATATATATGCATATGTTGGTTTATCTCACTCATTTTGAGAAATACAGAGTCTTAAATTCTGGGAACCACCTGGCAAACTCAGTAGTTAGTTGTCAAGTGGGAGGCTGTGATTAATCAACTAACTGCATTGGTAACGATATCACACACATATTATTACATTCGTAAGAAAATTTTCACTCTATGTGAATAACAATAAAAATAATGCATTACCAATTCAGTTAGTTGATTTATCACAGCCTATCACTTGACATCTGACTACTGAGTTTCCAGGTTGTTCCCAGAATTTACAACTCTGTAGTTCTCAAAATAAGAGAGATAAACCAACACATGCATATATATTCGAAATCAAGAAAGAAAGACCTATCCAAATATAAAAAAATATATAGAGTATTATATTGAAAAAATTAAGTCCACTCAATATCTTGTCCACCCTGTATATATTTCAATTCGTGAACACGTCCTGAAAAAATTCAATTAATTTCGTACAACTTGTACAGAACATTTTATTGTATCTCCATTCGTAACGAAGCTAAAGGGGGCCGGGGAGTCAAATTATAGTGGGAAACCCGGTACATACAATATTGGAACGAATTCTGGAAATAAATTTCCGAATAATTGAAAATATCATTTTACTCACCAAAGAAGGGTCCCTGAGCAAGTCCTCTGTATGTACATTAATGCCCAAAATTTCCGCCATGGTAGCAAACTGAGCTGCAGACCTTATAGACCAGCACCTTGGATCATAATATTTCGGATACATTATAGTTTCCCCTTGTGTTAAAAACATTACAGGATACTTATTTTGTTTCATTCTACAAAAAAATATCAGATTTGAGTTACTGTAACTAAGTGTATAAAAATGTAATATTAATATGTATGTATTCATTTATATTAGGAATAAGAAGGTTCCGGGTTGGACCGCGTCAAGAGTTTACTGTCGTTCGATGTTTCGGCTCCGATTTTGGAGCCATTATCAAGAACAAGATGTAAAATGTGAATTAACGCTGGGGTCTCAATCTGCCTACTCCCCAGGTTTAATCACCAGTAGACTCTGAGATCACTGTATTTCTACTACTTCGAGAAGACTGAATCTGAAAATTTTTTGTTATTTCCTCTACAACTCAAAATATACAAATCTGATCCAATTGAAAGTAGGTGATTACTTGTAGAATGCCGACGCACCAATTTTCGCGGAATTTCGTGAATATCTTATCCTGCAGTTACTTGATGAGGCGTAAGTTTTTTCGTACATTTCCAATAAAATACATATTACACAATTCTGTGATCATAGGCGATTCTCTACTGAAGTCATGTATTCATATAAAAGCTAAGAAAACGATAAATATATATCGATGCTAAATTCGCAGTAGAGTGTCCAATAGAGGCGAATAGACAAAAGAACATGCGCGCAAAAGTTCCAGACTTCACGTTAGTGCTTGAACCAGTTTTTTTGTATATATTTCTCCCATTCATCCACTTTTGTTATAATATCATATTATATAACTATGAATGTGTAAATACAGGCTGAAGGACTTCAGTCAAAATGGCCTTTAGGAAAATACATTACTGTTATTTTTATTATTCGGAAAAAAAACAGCGGACTATAGGAAATATAATGAGCTAGAACGAGAGGTATGTCGGCTAGTGAATAGGCACATAACATAACATATACTGACTGACAAAGAAACTGCAACACCCAGAAGGAGCTGTTTATATATTTTTTTTTTGTTAAAACATAGATAGGATAGCAAGGAGTAAATGATTGAAATTTGAAGAGAAAAAACAAAGGGTTTACAATTTTTTTTTCAATAAATTTGTTAATAATGTGTCTGCACCACTGTAATCGAGCCCAGAGGTAACACAAGATGGGGTCGATAATGCTGCAGTCCAAAAGACCTTATCCGGCGGTAAACCGTTCGGACAGTTACAGGATGGCCTTGTTCTCCTAACCACTCATCAGCCAAAGATCGAGTTGTCGCAAGTCGGTCTCTAATAGCCATAAGTCTTAGACGTCGATCTTGAACTTCGTTTGTGCCCCTTCGACGTCCGGTGCCTACTCTTCTTCGATGTTGGGCTTCATCAAACCACGCTTGATAACATCTCATAACAGTAGTTGGATTTCTGTACGTACGGTTAGCCATTTCTCGAAATGACAACCCCGCCTCCCGTAGACCAATATTTCGACCTCTTTCAAATTCACTTAGCTGACGATAAATTCGGCGTACACGTGCTGTAGGCATTTTAACAACAACTAACCATCGACTTTGGATCTCCTAGAACAGCTGGTTTGTTGTAAAATTTAAAAAATTTACAAAAAAAAAGTTCTACAATATGTAAGTAACAAAAAATGTTTACAAGAAAAAACCTTTTTTTCTCCATATTTTAATCATTTACTCCTTTGTATACTTGTATCTATGTTTTACCAAAAAAAAATTCAAATTTAAACAGCTCCTTCTGGGTGTTGCAGTTTCTTTGTCAGTTAGTATATTAAACGCGATACAGCGACGCTTTCATCTACCTGGGCCTTAATAAATATTAGTATCAACTAACCTGATCATTGCGCAGACATCTGCATTGAAACAGGAGAAGATGATCCTTCTGTCTCCGCCATGTTTCAGAACGACCTCTAGAATGGTATCCAAATAGACGTTAAGGTCCGTCGGATGATACAGTTCGTATGATTCGTCGTACAACTGCATCGTCCATTTTATTTCGATATTAAAGCCAACATGGGGGTTGAGTACTTCAAGAACCTGCTGCAAAGTGGGGAACGGCTGGTGCTCTTCCTGATCGTCATCGAAGAATCTTGGGTTTCTGGATTTTCCTTCTGTTAAGTGGTACACCTGAAAATTCATTGTTACAGTTCATGTAAATAAGACTAGACCTATTCAAATATCAGGAATAAATGTGCCATCTGCTATGATTTTGTCCAGCCTTACTCTAGACATTTCTATGATACTTTCCTTAGGAATTTCAAGTTTTTTTGTGAAAACTGTGCACCGAGTGCAAGTTGCAACAATCCATTCCACGAGGTAAAATCATTGCAGATTGCCCATTTAATTTTGATACATAAACTATTATTTGAATTTAATTTCTTTTATGATGCAATTCTATCATAAGAATCCATTGATATCATTCCCAACTCTGAGAAACCAATACTTTCGGAAATATGATTTGTCAAAGTTTGAACAAGAGCGCCAAAGCTCCTGTCCACAGGGTATTCCCACATTTTTTTTTTTCGTGACAGTCTGAGCACATCATAAGGCTAGCCAGGCAAAAAGACACCCACTCTTCACTTTAGTCCCTGTTTTGAATGTCAGGGCTACAAATGCTGATATTTTGTGATTCTCTTTTCGGCCTGATAGATATTATGTAGGCATCGGTATGAGGAATACGTGCATTAAATATGTATGTGGTTGAAAAAACTACCCCGCAGCCCCTCAGGAAGTCGATAATTTCTTCAGGGGATATCGTTATCGGTATAGGTAACACACCTACAATTTGTATGTGTTCCAGCCAATAGTTCCTGAGATATTGAATTTTGAAATTTCAGGGTTGAAAAAACGACACCGCAGCCTCTCGGTAAGTCGATAAATTTTTCACTGGATATAGGTATCGGTATATTTAAATAATACGTGTATGAAATCTTATATGTTCCGGCGAATAGATCTTAAAGAGATATTAAATTTTGAAATTTAAGGGTTGAGAACCTACCCCGCAGCCCCTCGGGAAGTCAATAATGTTCTTAGGAGATATTCTCATCGCTACACGAAACCCACATCCAAAACCTGCAAGTGTTCAGGCAAACATATGAATGAGAAAATAGAATCAGCATGGAAGCCACTGGCCAAGGAAGTTCGGGTGTTTCCCCCAAACAGTCTGCTAGGTTCACTCACACCGGTGGTATAAGAACCCATCAGCAAATTTGAACAAAAATGAAACGATGTTCCTTCATCACTTTGCAGCCGACTGAAAAGAAGGAAATTTACAGCGGCACTATCTCGATCAAATGAAATGTTTACTTCCGATATGTCAGAGTAACTACAAATGATTATAAAAGTAATATTTAATATACAATTGTAATATGTACCAGCAACTCCATCTATCATAAATAACTGTGAATATGCTATGTTCTCAAAAGAGAACACCGGCCGCTAATGATTAAGCTTAAAGTATTATTTTTTGAGAACACTACCGAGTTATCGGAATTACAGATCAGTTTGATAATCTAGGTCGATCGATAAAATTCAACACGTTCCGGTCCTGAAAAAAATGACGTGGTCATACCTTCCATTCGACTTTCCGAACGGATTTCGTTAATTTACCTGGCACCAAATATACTAAGGCGATAAATTTGACGATTTTGAATGTCAGCCAAGGCTATTTTAAAAAACTTTGACAATTCATCTCAGAAATTATTGGTTTCTCAGAGTTGGGAATGATATCAATGGATTCTTATAATGGAACTGCATCATAGAAAAAACTAAATTAAAATTAAACAACGAACTTATCCGAGATATTCATTCGTCAAATCTACTGTGAAATTTATATTGTATCAATTTAAACTTAGCCAATATTCCAGTTTTGTTTCCACTGAAGATATTCTGAACCCAATTGGAAAAACTTACCATTTGCATCATCCTATGGATTATCCAAGGGCAATTATAGGGTAGGGGTAATTATAATATCCTATAATTGGTCATTTTAAATTTCAATCATACTTTGTTTGTTAGAACAGAAATACATTTCACATGTCTGTTATAGGTAGATAAGATTACATGTATGAACAGTGAACAGAGGTAGAACACAGATAGATACTCCGAAAGTATTAGCATATTAGAGTTGGAAAAGATATCAATGGCTTCTTATGATGAAACTGCATCTTAAAAGAATTGAATTCGATATTAGTAACGTAAACAATTTTTTTTTTTCGTTACTCGATATATTTATCTCCCGCACGTACTCTGAAAATTTCAACTGTCTAGCTCATTCCGTTCGAGAGTTATCGTGTTAACGGACGGCCCGGCCGGACGGACAGAATTGATTTCCACCACGGATTATTGATCAGTAAGTCGAACCAAATCGTTTAAGACCATTTTCATCCAAAAATTCGAAAATTACAGACTTTGGGCAAATTGATAAGCACTCTATTCCGAGGATCAAGAGCGCCAAAAATAAGAATAATATCGAAGAGTGTGCACTATCAAAGTTCAGTCACCTGTTCTTTAGTCGATCGATTCTGAAATAGGCCATCATACTCAATGAATTATGACCTCATTTGTATCAAACCATCTTAGGTTTGGTTGAAAATCGCAAATTTACACTACGGTTCTTTATATCCTACTACATTCTCAGTCTGTTTTTCAAGCGCCCCTGCCAGGGCACTATCATCAAATGTCTTCAAAAATATATATTTTTGGAAACTAATCATTCACATGAAAGGCGGAATGTTTTGCTGTTATAATGTTTGGGAATTTGAGAGTTTTGAAGAATAAACAAAATTATACAAATTAGAAAAAACCCGACTGCTGCAAAAATTATTCAATGAAAGGGGTGAAATAAGCTCTAAACGGAATTTTGCCGGCGGGGACAAATGAAGATTACGGAAGCTTGTTTCGCCCCTTACAGTGAATAATTTTTGCAGCAGTTCTGTAATTCTTATAATTTTGTTTATTTCGACTTTTATTTATCCTCTAATCTTATTAATTGGCCCCAGAGATTCCGCAGGAAAATGGATGGTCCTCCCATTAGCCGAACTCACTATTTCGTATATCCAATAGGGGTCGGGGATGTTAACTTTGCACTAAGGTGTTTCCGGCAAAAGTCCTTGGGGACGCGATTCTCGAAATCGTTCAATGTTCAGTATAAGCTGGCTAGTAGCTATACGCACCTAGCCTACCTAGTAGCAGACGGACGTGATGGATTATCACAAGATTTCCACTGGGGATGCACTTGGACAAGCCGATCGGATAATCGAGTGATTATTACCGGCGAAAAAACGAGATTACGTTTCTCGCTAACGGAACCTCTTGAGCAGTCTACAGACTGCTATAGAGGTTCTTTTGTCGGATACCTCTAACAAGAGTTCCACTGTAGATGCACTTGTTGATAAGGGTAAACAGTAAGTTGAAGGCGGTGGAGAGACGTAACAACGTTTCTCACTAAATGACCGTTAGAACTAGGCACCATGACTGTTGCCACATAACACTCCTGTTCTGCACTTAAGGAAATTCGACCCAGTGAGTATTATGCAGACGCTAGTACCACGGCCGTTCCGTTGGAATTTTGAAAAATCATATCTCCGATATTATTAGTTTGTTAGAGTTGAGAATGATATCAATGGATTCTTATGATGCATATGATGAATTTGTAATTTAAAAAAAAATTATTTTTTTTCGTTACTTCGAAACCACCTTGATTTGTCCAATAACTAACTCAACCGAGATATTTATCTCCTAAACCTACTCTGGAAGACTAAACATTTCAACATACTAGCTCATTCCGTTCGAGAGTCATCGTTTTAACGGACGGACGGACAGAATGGACTTTGACCAATGAGTTAGTCGTACCAAAACGTTTGAGACCATTTTCAGCCTAAAATTAAAAAATTACAGACATTTGGGCAAATTGATAAGCACTCTGTAAAGGTAAACAAAGATGGCCATTTTAACAAACAATACGTACGTCTAGCGCTGTCACAAAGCACAGAATAACGAAGATATACTTCTCTATCTATATATTATTAGTGTTCTGTGTTCTCTATTGGGCTATATTGACAACACGTGCAGTACGTCAAGCCAAGTTGTGGACTAGAACCCCAAATTTGAAAACCAAATTTAGATAGTTTCTGAAGCGATTTTCTTTTATTTATTTATGAAACCAAAAAGATTCATAGAATCTAAAACAGCATTATTAGTAACAATTCCGAAAGTAAATAAATATATGCTGAAACTAAAAAAACGTAAACAAGTGCAACAATCACAGCCAAAAACAAGAAATATATTCAGTCTTTTTATTGGCGCTCTTGTTCCTCGGAACAGAGTGCTTATCAATTTGCCCAAATGTCTATAATATTCGAATTTTTTTATGAAAAAGGTCTTAAACGATTCGGTTCGACTCACTGATCAAGAATCCGTGGTCGGAATTAATTCTGTCCGGCCGGCCGGCCGGTCGTAGGAACGATAACTCTCGAACCGAATGAGCTAGACAGTTGAAATTTTCAGAATAGGTTTGGGAGATAAATATCTCAGCTAAGTTCGTTATTGGGCAAAATCGGTCAGATGGTTTCGGAGTAACAAAAAATTAAAATTTTTTGGTTTTGGATATATAATTTTTGGCACTCTTGTTGAATTTAAATTCTTTTATGATGTCTGAATTTAATTTCTGCTATTATGAAGTTCTATCATAAGAATCCATTGATATAATTCCCAACTCTTACCAATACTTTCGAAGATATGATTTGTCAAAGTTTCAACAACAGCGCCAAAGCTCCTGTCCACAGGACTTGAACCAATTTTTTATTTTTCTTCTTCTTTAACTTAGATATCTTCATCAAAATGCCTCCTTAATTATAAATTAAACTCACAATCATTAAGGAGTATTCCCCATTGCATCAAGTTCTTTGAATGTTTTAAATTGATTTGCGTATTTGTTTACAGGTAGTTTTTGAACAATTTCATCATTATGCATCATATTTCAAAATTTGTAAGATTTAAAAATTTTCTTTTTGAGCAACGTTAACTTTGATGGAATTCGATCACAGATCGAGATTATAAATCTCATGAAATAATTACGCACGTATCCGTAACAACTTTTAGTCATGGTTACCTTCGAACATTTTTCAAATGAACAATAATAATGATTAGATAACGTACGACAATTAACGGAGGAATCATTCTATCTACTTAATGACGATGTGATAAAGTATTGCTTTCGACGTCGAACATTTTTCCGCATAAATCGAAAGAATGATATATAAAATAAATTTTCCAAATGAATGCAAAATTGTAAATCAGGTAACTTTTGTTTGGAATGGTGATTGAATTTAAATGGTATTCCAAAACAAGAGTGCCAAAAACAGTTTTATAAAAAACTTGGCCATTGCTTCAGATACTATTGCGGCGTCGACATCTTTCTGTCACTTTCATCAGTTTCATCCATTCCTCACAAGCGATACTCCCTAAACCTGTACATCTACTTCTCTGGTTTCTCCATAGAGGGTGCCCGCACCCCCATGTTACAATTATGTCCCTCCGGCCGGCCTTTAGCACGATAACTCTTGAACGGAATGAGTTAGGGGGTTGAAATTTGCAGGGTAGTTTTGGAGCGTAAATATCTCGGTAAAGTTCGTTTTTGGGCGAAATCCACCTAACGGTTTCGGAGTTATGGCCAATTTTAGTTAAGAAATTTTTTTAAGAATATTTCCGAATACGATCACTGGATCTCTCTCAAATTTAGCATCAAATTATAGAATCATAACCTTTATCTGTATTGATCAGATGACTAGAAACACGCAAAAAAAATTCAAAAATGTTAAAATTTAAGTGGAAAGGTTTAACGGGTAATTCCGCAAAAGGAGCAACAAAGGAATTACCCGTTAAACCTTTCCACTATTATATTACTCCGCATGATCCATATTTCTATGTTAAAATTTAATTTTGTTTCCATAATAACTCGAAAGATACTAATCTGGTTGAATTGAAACTGAGTAGATAGATGCAAAAGACAGAAGCAAACACTTTTGAAAAATTTCGTGAGGATCACATGACTTCAAGATGTGATATCTCCCGAACCACTGATGTTGCAGAATCGGATTTTTTTGTGAGGTGTGTGATTTTGAGGGGACTTTCAGCCACGAGTGGACTGCGCATGTGGAGAGGAGAAGTGACTGCTTTTGAGTTGTATGGGTTATGTTGAAAGTGGTTTAGCAATATCGTTCAAGGGTCTGGTCCTGAGCCGATATTGTGAGGTTTCAAAAGAAAATTCATGACATTCGGAATTGACGAATAGGCGAAGAAATTGCGTTTCTAATTTGAAATTCATGTAACACCTTTCGGGAATTTTTCGTTTTGCGCATGATCAGGCAAGAACTGATTCAACTGCTGAAGTTTTCGTCTGAGAGGATTGGGGTTTCGAGGTGCGTGGATTGAAGTTGTGATATCTCCTGAACCACTGGTATTGAAGAATCAGAGTTTTGGAGTTTCGCGATGCGTGGATTGAAGCTGTGATATCTCCTGGACCACTGGTGTTGAAGAATCAGAGTTTTGTGTGAGGTGTGTGATTTCGAGAGGACTTTAAGTCACGAGTATATTGCGCATGCACAAAGGCTCTTTTTGGGTTATATGGCTTATGTTGGGAGTGGTTTATGTCTAGCAGTCATGGATTGGTGCTCAACGGATAAGTTTTAAAAGAAATTTCAAGGCAATTCTGTGCACGGACAAGTAGGTTTCGAGAAAATAGCGTTGTTTCCGAGATGAAAACTCTGTACCCTGGCCTTTGGGCCAATTTATAAATAACTATTTTTGGAAGATCTATATTAAATTATATTCGGATTTGAAGAGGCGTAAAGCTAGTATTACACGGCGAAGAAATACATGAATTTCTTCGCGAAGTTCTTCATGAAATTGTCCGTGTAAAACATAAACCTCACGTAAAACTTCATGAAGAACTTCACGAAATTAGAACTTGTTTTATTTTGTCAAAAATTTTCGCGTGAAGTCAGGGGTACCAACATCTGTTTCATGCCATAAATTATCGGAAAAGCTGTAAAACATAAACTGGTGATCGTTGAGGTTGATGCTTGGAAGTTCTAGTTGTGTTTTGAGATAGAAAACGAGACAAGTTCAGAATCGAGGCACAGCTGCTTTTGTTGTCGTCTGGATATTTGCTATTTTAGAAGTTCACAGTTGGTATTACTGATATTTGACATTTATCTTCATGAATTTCTTCGCAAGTGTAAAACCATACACTTAAATAATTATAAAATAAATTTTTGAAGAACTTCGTGAAGAAATTCATGAATTTCTTCACCGTGCAAAACTAGCTCAAGCAATTGCAATACTAAAGGGGGTTCCATAACCGCATTTTTTTTTTATTTCGACCTACGGTGAAACTTACTGTATTTGTCAAAGAAACTTGAAAAAACATAAAAAAGCACTGACGTGAAGTCAGTACTCTTTGGCGCGCGTGTTATCGTTGGCTAATTTGAATTGAATGATGAGAGATTCAAGCTCAGTGGATAAAGCGAGATCGTAGTGTCCACTACCCTGTGAGTAGATCTCCGGCTCGTTTTATCCACTGAGCTTGAAACCAACGCCAACGTGAACACGGGCGCCAAAGAATAGTGGCTTCACGTCAGTACTTTTTTATATTATGAATTGAAGTTGAAAATTGATGGCATGCAGAAACTTGGAAGTCTGATATATTCAATGGTCTGTATTCAACTCACCTTCAACATCCTCAATTGATCAAATGTTAGCTCCTTCACTGGCAACTCCAGCATGTCTGATTCGGTCATATTATTCTTCTTTTTCATCGCAATACAAACATGAAAATCATGATAAATGATAGGAATCATATCTTTACTCAGCTGGACATCAAATTCTACATAATCTGCTCCAAAATGAATGGCATTCTTCATACTGGCTATAGTATTCTCCCTCACCTCAGCACAATTTTTTGTTTTGAAGCTAGAGCCAGATCCCCTATGCCCTACATCAAGCCCTGCTCTTCGTCTATTCCAATGTCTTTGGTATGTTCTTCTCATATCACAGAGGAAAGGCATTGGTTTTATCACAAGATAATGTAAACGGATTTGGCCCAATGGTCTTTGTTTGGTACTTGTAACAGGAAGAACTGCAGATCCTTCACTCTGCTGCAAAGTACTGGGTAACAAATAACTGAACCCAGCATGATATGGAGGTTCTCCTTCAGAGCTTTGCGAACTATATATAAATAAATCAATCAAAAATGCTATATTGTTAGGAAAGAGCACAGTTGATTGAAATACAATCATTTCATCTTCATGGTACTCTTTTCCAAACTGTGTTTGCTCATGAAAACTAGGATCTTCATCATCTAAACTTGCCACTTCGGTGAAAGAATGCTTTGGGCCATTCTCGGTATCTAATGTATCACTACTTTTTGAATCATCCAATCCTAAAGAGTTATTACTCGAATTACTCTGATGACGTTGCAATGTCACAGGAGTCACTTTGATGAAAATCCTCCTCTTCATATATTTTGGTCTCCAAAGTGTTAAAGGATTATTACCTAATTTCAACTGTATAACGGTTTCCTTATTCAACCATCCTCTATCTATCTTCTCCTGAGAACGGACCTGTCCGAAGGTCAAAGGTTCATCATCCTTAGTTGGACAAATATCATCACTATCTATAACCCGAGGATAAACAGCGGTTTCCCAATTTCTGACAATTACTTGGAGACCAGGCTCAATAACTACACTTACACAAAATCTGTACTCTACCCTTTTATGATCAGGTATATCTAAACAAATAGACCAGATTTCTGATTCTTCTTTTTCGAGTGGAACACATTTATTTGTTTGCCAGTTTCCTAACTCATCTGAACTCCCAGTAATGCATACCGTTTCTTCAGGATTTAAATGGGGAACGCCAACACGGAACAACCATTTTCTATAAGTGGGTTTGGACGATTCTTTGAGCGATTCACTCGAGCTTTCATCCTTGTTATATCTTGCTTGGGCATTCTCTGGGTCTTCTAAAAAGAACCAACGCTGCATTTTTTCACTGTTTTTTTTTTTATGTATAGTAAGCCCAATTTCAGTCTATTTCAAAATGATTGCCTCTTGCTGACAGTGACAACAGAAAATATATAGGTAGTTAAAGGTAAAACTGTTCACTCGATTCAATAAAGAAATGTTGAATATTCATATAATCACCTAAATGATGTTTGAGACCTAATTATTCTCCGCAAATTTCCTCAGTTCACCACTTGTTCAAGTTTTAAACAGACTGCCTCTCGAAGTCACAGTTTATCACTACAGTAAATACAATAAATTGATATTAAATAGACAAACTGTGAGGAACTTTTATTTTCTATCTTATAAAACACTTCAAACCACAGTAACCACACATTTCAAGTTTTGACAGTGCAGAGATAAATAAACACCAGCATTCAATAAACAGAAACAGAGAGAGACAACAAAATTGCCACCAATAAAATTACCGGATTTACGACCACTCCACTCAGAAACCACAAAGTACCGACTTATATATACATTTATTCACAGAATGCCAATGCCAAAATGCCTACTTTTACTTACAGCATTCTGCGCCTTAGCAATCTGCTTACCATTCAGTCCTAAATATAACTATAACTGTAAACATAATACATATAGTAACGTTCTATAAGTTTTGAAATATTTTCAAATGTTTTCCCATTATTATTTATCTGTATATATATTTGTAATTTTGAACTTAGGCTTACTATTCATAAGTAGGCTACTGGCACAGATCTGTGCTACTGGTTCATGCTCCTTTATTTGACAATCTATCTAACCTAAAATTTTGAATTCTTTTATTTCACTAACCAAAACCAACGCAACCAACGTTTTACGTATAAAAATTGAAGTGTACTTCCTAGTTTAGAATTGCTACCTTGGATAACTCTAGTTTAACAGGAAAATGATGATGTCATATTTCATTACAGCGTAAGCATAATTTTCTAAAATACACGATTTTCCTGTTAGTCTTTGAACAGAAAGAAGTAACAGAACAGGGATGTATTCAAAATAATTTGAAAACAGAGGAACTGCTTCTTCGAAAAAAGGTCATCACGGGAAGGGAAAGCTTTATAATTTGAGTATCTGAATAGCTGGACTATATTTATATTAATTTATTTGAAAAAAATGATATTAAGAAATGCTTAATACAATATTTTAAGTCATAATGAAAAAGATAAAACAAGATTGTAGCATAAATCATATTATTCAAAGCTATATACAAACAATTTGTAAAGTTTCTTTCATAGAAATAACAACTGATGAACTCACTGTTGGAGGCAGTGATCAACACCTAACTTATGTACTAATATCACAATATACCAACCTGACAACGGTTGAAATAGGAGAATTTACAATGACACAATAGAACCTGTATCTTATTTACAAACCAGGAATTCATCTCTTCAGTTAGGATGTATAAATGGACAGGTATCCATTTTTCTACAATATCCATGATTTTTCACATTTTTACACATTCTACCTCCCCTTTGATCCCCATTTCCTCGCCAACTATTACCACCCCTTGGCACGTTTCTATTCCAGTTATTATGTCCTCTTCGGAATGCGCCTCTACCTCTATGGCCTCCCCCACGTTCCATGTTGTTGAAATTATTATTTGGTGGTCCATACATATTGGGCTGATTGAAAGGCATTGGGTAATTTTGGTTATCATTCATCATGGGATTGAACCCATCCATATTAGGTCCATTAGGACCAAATATGTTTGGGTTCATTGGACTCTGGTTCATAGGTACTTGATTCATTGGTCCTGGATTCATAGGACCTTGATTCATCATGTCCAAAGGAGGTCCCATATTGATATTTGGATTTCCCATCATATTCAAATTGTTTGGCATCATATTGGGTGGCCCATTAGGAATCATATTTGGAGGGCCAAATCGAGGTCCTTGTATACCAGGAAAACCTTGTGGTCCCATCTGTGGGAAGTTAGGGAATGGTCCAGGTATATTTGGAAACATTGGGGGCATAATGGGTGGTTGTTCAACTGGTGCTATTCCTTTAGGTTCAGGCCATGGTGTGTTTCTCAGATCACAAACTTGACTCTCGGCATCTTCTAGTGGGATACTCACTGGATCCACCATAGGGTGAATTTCTGGAATAGGTTCCCCTGGAGTATCAGGAATAGAATTTTTATTGAAATACAAGGCTTGTAGAGTATTTTTGGATCTAGCATATTGAATATCTTTCTCTAAACTTTTGGATCCAGGTTGTACAGGTAGGTCAGGTTGGTCAACAAGATATGGTACCCTCCAAACAATTGTGGGTTCCATCAGATCTTCATTATTCAATTTACGTCCTAGTAATGCTTCTCTTTCGTGTGTCATGTCTAACTTGGCCAATTCTGTGAAATTTGGCCTTGATACATTTACTCTTTCAGTCTCATCTAACTCGAAATATCTTATATCGACTAAGTCTTTGTCATCTTTCCACCGTATAGAACGTTTTGGTCCTTTCCTTTTGAAATACACTAAAGCACCCTTCAAACCGTCACTATTTGTCCGTGTTGAAGGTTCGTTCACTTCACTGGTATCTTCACTGTTTGTATTGCTCTCTTTCTCTTCACTTATCGTTTCCTTTGTGGTTTCCTCAATAGTATTTTCTTCCATTGATACATCAGTTTTATTCTCTTTTGTTTCTTCGTTCTCATTGGTATTATCCAACGTTTCCTGATAAAAATTAACAGGTGCGTAATTTTTTATCCCGATAGGTGGAGATGTAGAAGGTTGTTGAACAGGTGGGGTTGTCTCTTCTGGCTCTTTGGACTGACTGAGACGTCGCTTCTTCTTTTTCGTCTCCTTTTTTGATGAAGCAGCCGTTAGCGCATCCATGAAAATATCGCTTTCTTGAAGGAATGCAGCTGTAAAAAAGTATAAAAATAAGTTTCACTATTTGTTGAGAGAATAAAAAAATGCGTAATCTGGTGAATGTCAATGCTTTTAAATAGGTATAGAAATCAGAATTCATATTACAAACAAGTATGCAAAAAAGTAAAACAAAAATATGTATTGAAAGGTTTTTTTCCTCCCACAGTATCCTTTAATGATTACTTAAAAATATGTATACGTAGAACAACTCATTCCCCTAACTCACACAAGCTCTTAAGGGAGGTCTATAAGGAAGACCTTCGAGTTTCAGGATACTTAATCATATAAAAAACCTGAACAGCTTGCCAAAAAAATTAATGGCTCAATTTTCAAAATTTCAGATAGATATTTCAGATAGACAGTAGGAGTGATACCATATGATATTCGTCAGTCTTTCTCACAAATGAAAATATACATGAAGTTTCAATGAGAATCTCAGGTTGCTTCCAGAATTCAAATATTTTCCAAATTTTATCCAATTTCACGGATGCATCTAATAACCGCAGAGATAAAGATCCTTAACAAATATTCCTGATGTACATTTCAATTTGTTGAAAAGTTTTACCCAGATGTTTCAAATCTTCGGATTAAAAAAACATTCTGAAAAATCTACCGTTTCCATTTTAATTAACTTGAAATACGTATTGCGTAATAATAGATAGATAGCGCAAGGTAATGTTTATTCAACAAAATTGTGCTATTTTTTGATCCGCTAAAAGTCCTCTGTTCCATAAACGGCCAGTCGATATCGGTATCAATTAGATGTCTCACGCTTGCCTTTTGAAATTAGACTACAGGATACATGCACAGGGCAGTACTAAGGAGAGTGACAAGGCTGCAGAACATTAATTGTTAATAACGGCGAGTGAGTTTAAGGAAGTTAAATCGTTCTTTCTACAAATGTGCTCTTAGTAAACAAAATGATCCGTTCATAGCAGTTTGTTAGCTGTTGAATAATTTTTTATTTTTGAAAAATCTTCAGGTTGAACGTCACTACTCCGCGTCTGTATTGCTTCAATTTTCTACAATCAAACGCATCGTTCCTCTAAATATTATTTTGATTTTGCTATGTATATTTATATTCATTGGGAAATTTTAATTATTATTCCCTTAAATATTATACCTATGGAGTCCAGCAGCCCAAATAATATCTAACCCCACTGATGTAGTCAGAGTTCAAGTTTGAACTTCGTTGAATTCAAATATCGAATAAAAAAATCTTTGCGGAAACCCAATACAAAAATCGACTTTATCCGGATCTGGAGAAACTCTTTTGGCTGAGAATTTTAAATATTTATAGACGGAATTACACGAAATTATGGATGTAAGAGTTGTGAAACTCAATCTAACATTATTTACCGCAACGTCCTACGATCGAGGGTTGGCGAGATATGGATACAAATATTTTGAATATGCGAATAAATATGTATGTATTTAGGGCTTTTCGGAAAGTGTGATCGGGTTAACTCGATCAGTTTGTTCACCAATCAGCGCGTTCCATTATAATCTATGGAACGCGCTGATTGGTGAACGGACTGATCGAGTTAACTCGATCACACTTTCCGAAAAGCCCTTATATTGGAACAAATAGAGAAAGCCGGTATATTTTGAATAGAAAATATTATATACCTTTTGTCGAATGTTTTCAGAGTTCCTTTAAACGAATTGTCTTTAAATTTTTCACCAACAGACTGTTATAATTTGATAGAGTACTTTCATTTGGTTCATTATTTGTAAATATCAACCCTTCAGCATCGGGCAGAGGGTTTGTTTCTCTTTAATCAACTGAATATTCATAGTCGCAGAATTTAAAAATCGAATAAAAAAATTCGTCCGTCCGGTGTTTTTCTTCTGAACTTTAGATGGAAATTCCTCACTTTTACATAACTCGATATTGCCAAAGGACGATCGTTTACCTAAGCTTTTCACTAGAAACGATTTGATTTACTTTAAGGGGTGAAAATTTGGGGTTGAAATAAAAAAAATATATTGGTCGAAACTTAAGAACTGTATAAATATGTTCTATCGCGCTAAATCCAACTTTTAACAGCAACGATATGCAGTCAGTAGGTCGCGACGAGTGGCGTACAAAATTTAATAAAATTAGGAACGAAAAAGAATATACAAAATTGGTACGAATAACTGGGGAAATAATAAATCTTTGTGTAGAATTTGCAGCGTTTTATTTCTTGGTAACGATCAGTGTATTGTCAAAAATCATTATAAATAAAAAAATCGCGTGAACATATGGCTGCATGTATGTGAAAAGTTGAGGAACAAATTTATTCCTCTGTCAGCTTATTTAAGAAAAGTGTTATTAATTTAATATATCATAACAGCTACTTAGTAATATCTATTTTAACTAATTGCATATTCATCTGATTTAAATTTCAATATGAAATATATACAGAAACTAAAACAAATATCGCGTCTTAGAAAACTAAATACTTAATAATGTATCTTTTCAGTTTATGCTATTTTGAGAACTTGTCCAGTAAAAGTTACAATTCCTTAAAAAAAAAATTACGGGATTTAAATTTTGCGCGCATGTTCTTGGGAACAGCGTGCTATAATTTTGCCCAAATTTCTAATTTTTTGCCGAAAATGGTCTCAAACGATTAGGTTCGACTCACGCATGGAGACTTCTAGGTCAAATTCAATACTGTCCGGCCGACCATCCGTTGCCACGATAACTTTCGAACGGAAAGAAATACGAGATTTATAGGATAAATTGCGCATCCGAGTGCGACGGTTAAGTTTGTTAATGGGCATAATCGGCCACATGGTTTTGGAGTTATACCCAACTGAAATATTGATATTACCTCAAAACTCAAAAAGTACAGATCCGATCGAATTGAAACTTGCTAATCAGTTGTAGAATGCCGAAGTGCAACTTTTTGCAATATTTTACGAAGATAGAGTATCACTAAAAATTTTGAACTGGTATCTACTTCTCGAAATTTCAAATGACAATCTCAGAATTGTAACAACCCTCGATGGCCGAGATGTTAGCACTCCTGATGCGCATAGGATGTCCCATTTCGAATCCCCAAGAGTAAGTTCATTCTTTTATTAAATGATTCCGAAGATATATCCAATCAAAATTCGTTGTTCCCAATATGTATTTCCAAAAACACAGATCCGATAGAATTGAAATCTAGTACTCGGTTTAAGAAAGAGTTGAAGGTTCATGCAGTATTTCGTGAGGGCGTGAATAGAAAAAAGAATATGCACGCAAAAGCTCCCGACTTCACGTCTGCTTTTCTCGATTTTTTGTAACAACCTTATCAAAGTGTTATTGAATTAACAGTACCCACACGGAACAAGCAATAAAAATTCATGTCGATCTGGACCTAAACACAGGAACCGAGTACGACCCTGTAAATTTGCGTAACATCGGTCTTGGGCGACATCGCGAATTTATAATCAACCGATTATATTTACACTCTAATTTTATGAAGCATTCAGCAAATCCATAGTGGCGCAAATAAAAGTTAACTGGAGTAATTCGTAAAAGAAAAATATATTCATGCAATAAAATTCGTTTTTCTCCATTCCTTATATTGGAAATGCAAGAATTATTATTAAATATAGCGTTAATTTTTTACCAACTTTAAGTATCTTAACTTCACGAAAGGTTCTTCCATAAATCACAAGAGAAATATATTCCTTGAGCCTAAAACAATGGAAAAACAATTAAACAGCAAAACGGACATGGAATTAATTAATTTTCGTAATCCTCATCTATTTCATTGGATTATTAATTCAAATAATTTAGTGAATTTCGCGATGTCATTGGATTTTTTTTAATATTCATCTCCTCAAAAAATTCTCAGATCGGCAAGAAAACAAAAATGTTTTCAAGAAAAATTAAATTAGAATTTTCGGATTAGGTAATCTGAATTCAATTGCATGGCCAATAGTTTTATTATGATATAATTCTTATGAAATATTGTGGTCTCCATAAAATTATGAGCAATTAATTCAAATGATTATTGGTCCAAACAAAATTACCTAATATATCATAAGAACATCAAGGATTTTGAGCATTGAATTAATTAAACTCTTACATATTCCTAACTCGTCTCAAATATCGAAGTCAAACGTAAATAATAAAAAACATATTTTGTATTGTGAAATTCGTGTAGATATGTATTTAGATTTTGTTTTATTGTTGTATGACTTTGTTGACGGTATTAAAGCTATTGCTGAAAAGTTGGATGAAAAAATAAAGCCTAGTGACCGCGGAATCATTCAACATAATGTACTCATATTTCAACAAATTTACCGAGACATATAAGGAATGGAAAGTACAATATTTTAAAAGAGACGAAAAGAATTTAGACATAAGAGTCGAAAACAAATTGATATACAGGTTACGCGTCTTCCCGTAATAACATTTTAAATTTCTGAAATCAAACGAATCAGTTTAATTAATATTGCAGTTTGTTTCTTTCTTTTTATTCAGTTTATGAAAACATTATTTAACCAATATACAACAAGAAATCTAACTTGGAAAACGTTATAAAATTACTTCATGGTAAAAATAAATGTGACTAACTCGAAATTTGTAAATATAGACTTTGTTAGTCATGAATTTTGAAATAATTCTCAAAGATTAAATATGATGGCATAGAGACCTGGACTGGAAAACATTATTGTGAGTTTAGCGGGTTTCAGAAATCATTCAAATTATGCGCCGCGCCCGTTTAGAAAATCCGGATTTTTCTTATAACTTCCTTGACAGGCTGATCTGTTCTTAAGAGCATAATTCGTTATTAGCCACAAAGATATTTTAAAATGAAATGCCGCACTTTGACTACGGAGTCAATGCGTTTGGATGAGATTGGCGAGGTGTACAGACTAGCACAATAGATCTTATTGGTCGCAGTGTTGAAAGGCACTTCGCAGCTAAACGAGAACGAACATCAAAGTTGTTATTTCGTTATTTGAATTAAATCTTGTACATTGTGAACATAATTAATAATTGATCGCATCAACATAAAACTGAAGTATAAATTTAAAATGAAGTTGATTTGCGCATGACCGTTTTAATACAGCTTGCAACGCCTGTATTTTCCGATTGAGACAATGATATACATATATATATTTCTGGTTTTTTTATTAGGTCATTATAAATTTTCTAAAATCCGAGCGAATGTCCGGAAATACAAACGCGTCCTACTACTTAAAACTAATGAAACTTAGATAAGCACCCTTTACTGGGCTGAATCAGAAAAGTTGAGGTTTTTCAATACGGGTGTTGTGGGAAATATTGAAGTCGATGCGTTGAGTTTTCGAAACGGGAGAAACGTTCAATGAGCAAAAATGAATATTATCGATTTTTTAAAATTCATTGCCGGAGCAATAAAATCGACTAAACTCCCAAAACATGTACATATATCGTCGTAGTTTGACTAATCTTGAATATTTGTTTTTGAATATCTAGCAATTCTCTTAGTTGATGCTCTATGTCTCAACAATTGATCTATGCTTTTAGGACCATTCGATTATTGATCATTTATGTCATCCGAAATGGAATATTTATCTTCTGATTATGTATTCTCAATAATGTACAGTGTGATTGACAGAAAATTCAATACTGCTTTCTTTGATTGTACTACTTCTTATGATATCAACGTAGTGGAAAAAAATGGTATGGCAAAACTTGATTCGCCTTTATTCAGATTACAAAGTAACCATCGAATGTATTATTGGTTAGAGATGAGAATTAGTCCCAGTTGAGAACCTTCCTCTGCCATTGCGTACTTTAAATATCTCTTCTGGTACTTCACACTGGATTTCTTTTTTCTGATCCACATCACAGGAAGGAAAGGACCTATGTATATACTTTGATATTGTGATGCGTTTTTATTGTATTCTTGAAAAATGTACAGTAAAAAAATTTTAAAATCAACTTCTAACTTACCAAACAGTTGCCAAATCAACCTAAGAAAACAATTTTGAAAAACATGTTTTTTTAGGTAAGGTGTTCGCAGCACATAACATGTCCAATTATAATTGCACTGTCCATTCACTTGTTAAAACAAAATATGGATGAATGAAATTCAAATTTGAAAAAAAAATCATTTCAAATATAAATACTTCAAGAGGTTTTTTAAGTTTCACCACTAAACAAGTCACTATATGATATGACCACCCGTAGATATTACAAACATTAACCTAATGAAATCTCCTAAACACAAATCTGTCAAAACTCCAAAACCTGTGTCAGGGCTCTGTGGTCTAAAATTATCAACCGAATAAAATTCTAGCATCGAAATTTATGACTGATTCCCATTCAAATTTAATCGCACGCTAATGGACCCAAGGCACCTTGAAGGTTCATCTTCAACTCACGTTTTGCACCATACAATTTTTTTTTTGCCATATTTACGTCACTTACTCGGAAAAACTCAAATATTTATTCGATTATTTTAAAAGTAATTCGTGTTCTAGAAACTAAATTCAATTAGAAACATTTTGCATTTGAAGGTCCACAACTCTCAAACTGAGAGGCTAGTATTTCAATCTCAGATTTGTATTTAGGACATCAAATTAAGTAAATTAAATCGTATCATTCATAATATCTGCAGGTGCTCATTATGGTAACTGAGGAGTGGCTGCTGCGACTTATAAATATGTACTTTTGAAAAATCGCCAGTTTTTAAATTTGACCCCCCCTACATGGCACAACAGAATCCTGTCTGCAGTACTTGCTGTAACAGAAACTATAAAATATTAAACCAACAGTAAAGGCATTGACAAACACCAGAACAGGTCAAAGAAGAAAACACTCGGCAAGCTTTCGCTCTGCTTTACATTTTCCACCAGACTGCCGAAGCGCTGACACCTGAAAAATAAAAAAAATATATCAGTTTGGTTCGAAATCAACTTACGCTTTGGTTTAGGTGGTATTAATTTTATAGCTCCGATCCTTTCTGGAATCTCCAATTTCATTTTTTTCTCGGGTGGCGCGGGTAGAAGATCCCTCGGTGGTGATGGCCGTTTGGTGGGAAGAGAGATTGGTGGTATTACCGGAGGAGGTTTCTTAACAGCACTTCTTGGCGGTGGTGGCTTTGCTTCTTCTTCCAATCCAGTTGAGCGCATTTTCGAATTGAAAATCTTTACTGTTTTAGGCCTGTCTTCGGCCTTTTTCTTAGGTTCTATAGACATGGATGGTTTTTTCTTGACCTCCTTGTCTTTCTCGTCAGAAGAAACTTTCTTCGGTATCCTACCAATTTTATCTAAAGTAACTGGTTTTAACTTTTCCAAAGTATCTTTATCTTTTTCTGCTTGCTTCTCCTTAGTTTCTTTAAAATCTTTTTTGTCCTTATTTTTACTGCTTGAACTGCCTTTTCCACTGCTACTAGAAGTGTGCTTTGACGAACCATTGTTCCTATGCTTATCTTTATCATTTTCTTTATCTCTCTTCTTATCTTTATCTCGACTAGAACTACTGCTCTTTGAAGAATGTTTAGAATTATGTTTTTTATCTTTATCTTTGCTACTACTGCTTGATTTACTTGAGGAAGAACTTTTTTTGTTGCTACTGCTGCTTGAAGATTTGCTGCTGCTAGTACTACTACTCTTAGATTTTTTAACTTCATCCTTATTCTCATCTTCAATTTTCTGAGCTATTTGTTTCTTTTCGTTAGCTTCTTCAGAGGTTTCAGATTCTTCAACTAACTGTTTATCGTCTGCTTCCTCAGAATTTACCAATTTGGTGAGAACTTGTTTTCCATCTCTAACAGTAATCTTATAAAACATGCTAGTACTTATTGCGTTCTCATCTTCCACTTCCATCTTTACAGGCTCTTCTTCTACCACAGGAGGTTCTGGAAGTTCTATAGTCTCGATTTCATTAGTCACTACAGGAGTTTCTACTATAGGCTGTTCTATCTTCTTGTGCTGTTTAATATCTTCTACCAATACTTCATCAGAAGCTTCAGGCGACTTTGTTGATTTTTCTTCTTGGATAGTAGGAGTAGAGTTTTTCACAATGGCTAACCAGTTGTTGACTAAGGAAGTAGCCATTTCTTTAACATCTGAGGAAAGAGAACAGTAATGTTTGAAGAAATTGAGGAAAAATTAAGATTTAGAGATTAAGATGAATGACTGTCTAAATATCTGAAAAATGGCATGAATATCGATCTCCTAATACTAAATAAGAGCAAGTTTTAAGAGAACATTCTAGTGCAGAGATGACTTATTATAAAGAATACACTCAATGAACATAGAAAGGTTAGAATAGAAAACTTACCTCCAAGATCTTCCCTCTTCGATAAGGTCTTCACAAGTTTGGGAATGTTATTCAACCGCAATCTGGTGGAGTCCACAGGAGTAATCAATAATAACTCCAGCACCTCTTGAACTAGATTCCAGTTGGAGTTGGCCATGGCTTCTTGTAACCAAGTATGAATTAAAAGCCAACCTCCTGAAGTCATGAACATGTCAACTAAAGTAACATCTGTACTCTTGAGTATTAGTAAGTAAACACATTTGCTTACAAGCTTCTTGGAAAATTTCGTCATCAAACTGTGGAATCGTGACAAATTAGACATACATAAATAATTAGCACAAATAACAAAAAAACAATCCACTTACTTCACGAGGCGCGGAACCTCTTCTCTAGAATTGATGCCTCCGTCTGGTGATAATAGAACCGATAAACACTTTAATAACTGGAATGGATCAATTCGTGGCTGAAATTTACGAGAAATTATTTCAATGGAGTTTCACCACAAGATGGCGGACAAATAACTAGAATGATTAGAGGGCGTTGGTTTGGATAAGTGAAAATTAATTCAGATATTTCAATTTATCAGAAATCAGAATACAATCTTCCAGAATTCGATTCACATGAAAACACAAAAGTTCTCAGAAGTTTATTTTTGTACAATTTTAATTTAAGTAACCTTACCATATTGTTACACGATCCAATGTACTTATTGCACTACAAATATAAATAACTTCAGCTTCTAATATTTGGGGAATCCAATTTAAATAATGTCCGATTTCACGAGAAGTATTATCTAAAGAGTATTAAAATCAATAAAATCATATTTATAATGAAATTCTTCAGGCAAGCGTGATTGCGTCCATATTGGTGTATCCGTCATGCCAAATCAATTTAGTGACCGAACATTGTTTGAGTCAATTCGATACAATTGTATAAAATTCTCTTGATACTAGGGTTTATTATATATGCCTTATACAAAATTATTGGCAAATAATTACAAAATACACAAATATACGATAATTCGATTCTACTTTTGACTTGTGTACTCAATATCAAAATGCGGATTGCGGAAACAGAAATGAGAAGTAATCGACTAATCGAAATTAAACACGCGTCGGCGCTCAATGACGACTCATAGAGCTCTATGACGATCATAAAAGATTATTCTTCCTCATGTCACATTCTTATAACCACAGTTAATCTGTGTTAACTGTGGTTATAACTAGGAGAACTTCTTTGAGCTCACCATGGAGGTCACGGAAATTTCAAATTAGTACGTGCCATATTAAGATCGGTACATTATGTGAAATCACATATCCTTAATGTACATATAGGCCAAGTTCCACTAGGCGATCGCAACGTTCGTAGAGTCGTCTGCGCAGTTCTGCGAACGTGCGCGTGAGCGTTATGAGACCTTAGTGGAACGCGCCCATAGTGATGTGAAATACTCGAGTTTTTAAGTTAAGGACAAATATCCTAGAAAAATGTCCGAAACTTTCCCCCAAGGTCGAGCATTTTGAGTATTTAAGTATTTACGGACATTGTGGAAAAATCGGGAAAAATATGACAATTGTCACATGTTAAGTTAAAATATCAGGACAATTTGAGGCATTTTAAGAAATTTTTCATGGTCAATTGGAAATAACAAATAACTTATCATTGAATGAGTTATTATCGTGTTATTTTATTGAGTATCAGTGATAAAGGACCGGAGCCAGGTTCTGAATTAAAAATTACTATTAGAAAAATCGATTTAATTAGACTGTTAAATAATAAAAATATACTTGTTTAAAAAAAACTTCGTATAATTTTCCAATTGGTTCACAGATCGTTAAGAACCTTCGATCCAAGTAGAAAAGAATAAACTGCTTAAGAAAAAACTCTGTATAATGGCAACACAAATCGTTAAGCATCGTCGATCCAAGTAGAAAAAAACATACTTCTTTAAAAATTTTTGTAATATTGGCATCTCAGATCGTTGAGCATCTTCGATCCAAGTAGAAAAGAAGAATAAATTTCGGACAAAATGAAAAATTTCAAAAAATGTTCAAGTAGAAAAGAAATTTATGATATTTATCCAGACATTTTCGATAATTTCCATAAATACTAAAAAACTCTAAATTTCGACTGTTTTTAGAAGTAATGATAATTTTCGGACATTTTTCAGTATTTATCAGAGGAGTATTTAAGACATTTTCCACACTCACAACACTATGTACATATCAATACTGCAGAAAAATTATTATTAGAAATTAATAAAATCACAGATTACTGTTAATCTGTGATAAAATTATTCAAAAATAGATCAAACTATCATAGACTTTACGAAACTTAATAGTTCTGTAGACCATGTAGTATTTGTATTCTGTGATGTAGTCTAGTAGTCTAGTACTCGCGTGAAGGTTATATTCTTATTTATATATTTATTATATATAATAGTGATATTCTTTTTACCAATTTCAGCTGAGATTAACTGAGATTCTCAGTTCTGACTCAGTAGTTAGAAGGCAAGATGCAAGATTCTATGTGATTCTATGCATCTATTGAGATGCAAATAGGTAAAAAGAATACCACTATTATATCTGTAATTATATAGTATCTATATTCTATGGTTATATTCCAAGACAAGATTTGACAAGAGATAAATATGGTTAAATGTTGATCCTTGATGTATTTAATACATTTAATATATATTTAATTATTGTCACTTTTTATAGTTTGAAACTAGTGAATGATTCTGACTACTTTCAATGTACCTACTCTACTTTTGATTTGTGACATGAAGCTGATTCTTTCTTGAGCCTGTATAAAAAAGTTATAGCATATAAGTTATGGCTCCTCGAAAAAAGAAAGCCCAACAAAAAGTTGCAACAGATGATGTGAACACAGTAACGAAAACTGTAAAAACTAGGAATGTCGCAAAGAGACCAGCAAAAGGGAAAGTCCCAGCAAGGAAAGTTCCAACTAGGAAACCTAGACAACCGAAAAAAGCAATTATCACAAAAGCAAATGATCATACTGAAAACTTTGTTGAAAACATTATAGTCACTGGAACTGACGAAATTCCATACAATGTAGATAATTCATCAATAGAAAGTAATGAATATAGTTCAGTAGAATGCTATACATCTCTAGATTCTCAAAATGCTGAGAACGAAGCTAGTACTTGTGAGTTAACAGAACAACTAAAACATCTGGACGTACAGGAACAAGGAGATGTAATGGAAGAGCTTATTGAATTTGATTCTGTAGATAATGTCATTACAGTAGACTATGTTAGTCAGGAAGTGACATTAGAAGTAGAAAATGATAGTAGTAATGGAAGTAATATAGCCTTAGAGAATTCCAATGAAAATAAAATATTGAAGGATGAGCCAATTGAAATTGAATATGTTGACAAAACAAATGAACTTGAACAAAATTTATCTGAAATGATGAATGAATTTGAAATGAAAAGTGATAATGAACCAGATAAATTAGAAATAAAATTGGAGGAAAATGTTGATTCACATGATATTGCAATTAATAAAGACATAGAAACTGTAAATGCAAATAATGAAAAGAATGAAGTAGCAGAAAATAAACATAAAAAGGTAGAACTTATGTTGAATGATACTGAAATTGAAGTGGAGAGTGTCTCGGTTGTAAATGATGAAATGAAACTGGAAAAGGCAGCTAAAGGACGAAATAAAAGAAATGAAACGAAGTTAGTGAAAGGACAAAAGAAAGAAACAAAGATAGAGAAAAATAAGGGTAGCAAAGCAAAAACTAATTCAAAAACAAAAACAGATGAAGTGGACGATGGTTCAATAAGACGATCTAGTCGAATAAAGTCAATTAGTGTGTTGAAGAAGCCATCTGTAGGGCATGGGCTTGTGAAAGTTAAGGATTCTGAAGTTTCAGATATAAAAGGTGAAAACAAAAAATCAACTTCTAATCAAAGTGCTACTAATAAAAATGAACCTTCTGCAAAGCCCATAAAAGTAAAATCCCGATGGAGACGTTCCAGTGAACTAGAAATGAATGTTTCAAGTTCAGAGGATTCATCTAAACCTAAGTTGAAAGAAAATCCAAATATTTCTGTTGACTTGGAGAAGAAAACCAATTCCCCTGTTAAAGATGAGTTGGTGGAGAGTAGATTGAAGCAGTTTGTACACCTTAGGGAAAATGTGTATTTAACAGAGCGGTTTATTTGCAAGGAAGCAAAAAAAATGACTTGCGATTGTTTCTTGACTGAAGAAGAGAAAGAAAGGGGAGAGATGGCTTGTGGTGAAGATTGCCTGAATAGACTCCTAATGATAGAATGGTAAGAAGTTAAATCTGTTCAATTCTTAATATTGAGTATATGAGTATTTGTTCTTCCTGTAAAGGATTCATGAGAATTGGTCATTGATATCAGTTTGAAATGTTCAACAAGAAACACATTACACAACTGTAAGTACAGTCCTAATAGCTGATACTTAATTTGAAAAAGATGCTATTATGTCTATTAATTCAATAAAAATCAAAACGAACTACAAGTAAAAACATTGCGGTAATGCTTATATTAAATGCACACAATTGCTTATTTGGCGGTAAAACAATGGGACCTAAACCTGCCTACTTTCGAATTTTACTTTGACAATTTTGTAGACAATGATAAAGAATCAAAGAAATTTTGAAATTTTTCGGTGATATTTTGCAGGCTTTATTTCAGTGAAAAATGGTCGTATTGATATTTTGAATCTCCAAGAATCTAGTTTTCAGAAAATTTTTAGGAGTTGTGATTGAATAGAATAGAATAGAATAGATATGTCTTTATTTTCAAATAGAGTAAAGTACACTGTACAGTATACAATATACAAATACAAATACTCGAAGTGAAATAGGGTCAAAATTTACAATCTACACTTGCAAAAATTCATTCACTGAATACGGCTCTAGCCTCAAAAGCAGTTGAAAGATCTGTCTCTTAAAACCCTTCAAGGTCGTTTCTTCTCTCATTTGGGGTGGCAGTTTGTTGAAGAACTTGATGCAGCAGTACTTAGAATTGCGCTCGGTTAGAGTCAGTCTATGTCGAGGGTACTTCAATTCCGTAGTTCTTGTGTTATATTTACTGGTGGTTTTCTGTTCAAAGTATCATTTATTTTTAAAAGCGAATAGAAGACATTCCTGAATGTAGACAGCGAATGCCGTGAGCAATTTATTTTGCCGAAATTTTCCTCTGCAGGATTCTCGGAATCCCAGTTTGTGAATAATACGGAGAGCTCCTTTTTGTATTTTTAGGATTTCATCCATTCCAGATGAGGCTCCATAAAAGATAATGCCATATCTCATCTTAGATTCAAAAGTAGCCTGGTATATTGTTCTCAGGTACGTTTTATCAAGATATCTACTCAAAACACCTTGGGAGTAACAGATGGAGCTAAGTTCTTTGCGTAACTTGAAGATATGGTCATTCCACTTTAGACAGCTGTCTATTGTCAGGCCCAAGAAGTTACTACTTCTCTCCATTGGTAGCTCGAAATCCGTTGTTCTAATGTGTTCAGGCATTTCAAAGTTTGCATGGCTGGTGTGAAATAAGGTGGCATTTGTTTTCTATTTATTCAATCAAGTACTCTACAGAATTCGATACAAATTCCAAATGGTACAACTAATCTAAACGGTACAACTAAACCAATACATGTAACGACAACAAACAAAAAACAGAAATATATGTGTATATACAATGACAATAGTAAGCCCAGGTACATGTATACAAAAATATAAGTAAAGGATACAGTAAAAACAAACTACTTTAATTGAATAACATTGCAAGTCCTCAGGTAAGAGTGACGGAGAATTTCAACTGTTTCTTAAATACGTAAAAAGAGACATTAAATATGTTTATTGATGAATGATGAATATTGTAGTTTTCTTGAAGCCTACAACAGAAAGCGGTGCGACCATAATTAGTACGATGTGTTTGTACATAGAAAGTGTTGCAGGATCTGGTTGTTCTAGAGTTGGCATGAAATGATAACTCCCCCAATAACCCTGAACAATCCATGACGCCATTTACAATTTTGAATAAAAAATATGACATTGCATTAATTCGTCTCTGTTCTAAAGTTTCCAGATTCAACAATGAAATTCTTGTTAGAGAGTCGAGACCGTGGAAGGAAAGTCCAAGTTTCCAAACAAGAAAACTTGTGAACCGACCTTGTACTCTCTCTAGATGGTCCTTCTGGCAATTGTAAATTGGTGACCAAATTATACTATTATATTCCAGAATGCTTCGAACAAGCGAAATATACAACGTCCTAATTGAGTTTTGATCAGAAATATTTCTAGCTTGCGTCCTTATAAAACCCACCATTCTGAGAGATTTATTACAAACATTGTTGATATGATCGTTGAAATTGAGTTCTTTATCAAATATTATCCCTAAATCACTGATACTAGTTACAGCTTGTAAATCAACCCCATGTATACTATAGTTGAAAATAGTTGGATTGAGTATTTTATAAAAACGCATGATTTTACACTTATCAACATTGATTTTCAAAAAATTTTGTTCACAGTATTTGGCGAAACTGATTAAATCATTCTGAATCAAATGACAGTCATCCTCAGATGATACAACTCTATAGAATTTGAGATCATCAGCGTAAAGTAAAATGTTACAATTTTTAAAAGTGCAAATAACATCATTAATGAAGCACAAAAACAGAATGGGACCAATGTGGGATCCCTGAGGAACTCCAGAGGTAACATTTATTGATTCAGAAATAGAATCTCCTATTTTCACTTTCTGATTATGCTTGTCCAGATAAGAAATAATAAACCTCAAAAAACTGCCATCCACACCAAGTGCTTTATTTTAGAAATAAGAAGTCTATGATTAACGGAATCGAAAGCCTTGGCGAGGTCAGTGTAAATCACATCAACCTGAAAACCTTGTTCCAGTTTATTACATAAAAAGTTTTGTATAATTCCTAAATTGGTAGCTGTAGAGCGATTTTTGAAAAAGCCATATTGTTCATCAATAATAATATGCTTAAAATTGGAAAAAAGTTCGTCTGTTAATATTGACTCAAAAACTTTCGGAATACATGAAATTTTAGATATACCTCTGTAATTTTCAATATTGTTTTTACTACCTGACTTAAATATTGGTAATAGCAGTGAAGATTTCCATATGGTTGGAAATACACCATCATCGAATGATTTTTGAAAATAATTTTAAGTGGAGTGGATAATACTCTGCTGCACTGTTTGAGAAGTAACGGAGGAATTCCATCGGGGCCAGCACTTTTATTTTTGTCCAAGTTAATTAACTTATTAACAATTTCCTCGTTGCTAAACGTGTGAGATGTTAGTTCTTAAGTAGACTGAGACGTATCCAATGATGGAATATCTGTAACACCAACCGAATTGGAGAAACACGACTGAAAATGGTCAGCAAATGCATTAGCTATTTCTTTAGGAGTTTCTAATGTTTTCCCTCTATACTCCATTATTTTAGGAAGGCCACTGTCTTTTCTATGGGAATTCACAAATGACCAGAAATATTTAATGTTGTCATGCATCATAAGTTCAGTGTTTGACAGGTACAAAATATAACACATATCAATGTGGTATTTAGTTTCCTTTCGTATATTCGAGTATTCATCATAGTCTCGTTCCAAACCACCAATCTTGAATTTTTTGTGAAGTTTATTTTTCAGTTTAAGCAATTCAATCAGATGATTGCTGTACCATTTAGGATATTTGGCAGTAGATCTGAATTTTTGTGGCACGTATTGTTTGAAACCATCAGATAAAACTTTATAAAAAGCTGAAACTGCTTCGTCAATGGGTATTGAGTAATATAAAAATGACCAGTCAATATTAGAAAAGTATTCATTGAGTCCCATATAGTCAGCCTTGTGGAACAAAAATACCTTTTCTTTAGCATAATGGGATGAGAGAATCACGTCCTTATAATCGAATTTGAATTCTAAAGCAGGGTGATAGGGATCAGATGAATGATTACTGAGTAGGCATAATTGGGCATGTTTGACACCCACAGACAAATCATTAGAAAAAATGGGTTCAAGCCCTGTGGACAGGAGCTTTCTGGCGCTCTAGTTCAAACAGACAAATTATATCTCCAAAAGTATTGGTTTCTAGGAATTGGGAATTATATCAATGTATTCATATGATAGAACTGCATCCTAAAGGAAATTCAATTCAAATAATAGTTAATTTATCAAGATTAAATGAGCAATCATGAGAATGAGAATTGCACCATGGAAGAAATCAAATTAAATCTGGCCAATTTTGCCCAATAACGAACTTAACCGAGATATTCATCTCCCTAAACTACTCTGAAAATTTCAACTACCTACCTCATTCCGTTCGAGAGTTATATCTATGTCTATGGATGAAAAGCAGTCTCACTACTCTCAGATCTCTTACTTCATGTTCAGTTCCGAAATGTAAGAATTTTCTGAGAAAAACTAATTTCAGAGCAAACAACTGAGATTTTTCTCACTTCGCTCACAATTCTTCGATTGATTAGATAATGTCTCAGGAACATCATTTGACATAATACAATTCATAGAATAATATCATTCTGTGAAAACGTTGATATACGATTTATTATTGAAATTTTGAAAAATCATATCTCCGAGAGTATTAGCTTGTTAGAGTTAAAAATGATATGAATGGATTCTTATGATAAAACTTCTTATTAAAAAAAATTTAATTTGGAATTTGTTTCGTAAAAAAAAAATTTTTTTTTTGTTACTCCGAAATAATCTGTCCGATTTTGCCCAATAACGAACTTAGCCGAGATATTTATCCCCCAAACCTACTCTGAAAATTTCAACACTCTAGCTCATTCCGTTCGAGAGTTATCGTGCCTACGGCCGGCCAGACCGGCCGGCCGGACCGGCCGGACAGAATGAATTTCGACCACGGATTCTTGATCAGTGAGTCGAACCAAATCGTTTAAGACCATTTTCATCGAAATATTCGAAAATTACAGACATTTGGGCAAATTGATAAGCACTCAGTTCCGAGGAACTAGAGCGCCAAAAACCAAGTCCAAAATCTTTCCTGAGCAATTTGTGACATCATTGAACTGTTGGAAATCCATGACAGCAATTTCATCCAGGAGAACTTCAATACGTAGCTCATAGCTGTAATTAGGTACGAGAACATGTTCATCATAACTCCATGAGATTTGAGGCAGGTTGAAATCCCCAGCAATAATGAAATTCGCGTTTACATTGTTTCTTCTTAAGTCATGAACTTTAGTAGCAAAGGACTGATATGTTTCGGCACTTGAACCAGGGCAGATATACACAGCACAGAGCATTATTTTCCTATTTGAGACTTTTAACTCTACCCAGAGATCATCAAAGATTAAACTTTCCGTAGAAACAACTTTTTTTGCTAATAGGTTGGACCTAACATATCATGACGCCTCCTCCACGGGTACAATTGGTTTCCTTATAGTTCCGATCATGTCTGAAGATTGAATATTTAGAATCACTCAATTCTGCATCTGAGATGTTTGAATTTAACCAGGATTCCGTTATTATTATTATGTCATAATCACATACCTGTAGAGCCCTGTTGAAATCATCCAATTTGGTTCTAAGTCCCCTTATATTTTGATACTAACAGGACAGTATGTTTGTATTGACAGTATGTGAGAAGGAATGAGTACCAGTTAGTGATTGAGTACCTCCTACATCTTCATTTGAGGGCAATGGTGAATTAATTATGGGTAATTGAGTAGTTATTGATTCGCTCATAGAATTATCGGTAGTTAGGATAACTTCATTACAGTTACTGATGCATTGTGCGTTTAGGTGTGTAATTGAGATAGTGGCCGTTGTTTTAGGCAAAGAGTTTGATACGGGGAATTCTTCATCAGTAGCTGTGGAGTCGACTAAAAATCCTCTCCTCTTCGTTCATATTGATAATATTTTTGGAAGTTGAATCGCTTGTAGGCCACAGATCGAGGCCAGGATGACGGTTTATAAATTTCATCTTTTAAGCTGTAGTCTATTCCAAACATAAAACATTTATTTTGGTTTACCTCTGTTGTTAGTTCCTTGACTATAATATCCGCATTTTTGAAGATTTCTTGATCTTTGATGTACTTACAGATTTTATCATCAGTGATATGTCTTTTAATTCTATATAGGTAGAGCCAAACTTTCTTCTGGACGCCAAAGTCTTCCATTCCATTTCCTTCACCAACATTTATTTTCGTAGGTTTTTTCATAGGTTGTTTTTTCTTGTATGTCACCTCTGTGTATCCCCCACTATCAACAGTCTGGACATCATGTTCCAGGTTCACAATTTCATTAATTTTTTTAATATTGCTCCTTTCCGGAGCATTTCTTTCCGATTTCAGAATTTCAGAGAATCCAGGTACATCCGGCAACACTGTTTTACTAATTTCACCGGTGTTTACTTCAACAGCAGTTGGTACTTTTTGCTCCATTGGGCTAATGGGTTTTTTGTTTTGTTCATTTCTCGTCCTTTTTTGAGTAACATTGTTTAGTTTTAGTTTTTCTTCCAATAGGTCGTTATTTCGTTTCAGAAGTTTGTTGTTTTCCAGCAAAAGTTCATATTTACCATCCTTTTCAAGTAATAATTTCTTCAGCAGTTCATTTTCGACTTTCAGATCTTCATCTATTTTGTTTAGATTTGGGTGGTTGATGTAGCCAGAAGATAACACAGATTCGCAGCAGACAATCCTTGATTCACAAATCCTTATGCACTGAACCTTGTTTTTCACAGCACATGATAGATGAAAGACGTTTCCACACTTTACACACACTAGATTTTTACTTGGCTTGGTTTGACAACATTTAAAATATTTACCATTGAAGTTTTCTTCATTAATCATACAGACTGCATCTGACGGTTGCTCGCCAGACGCCGCCATTTTTGTTTGGTGTTTGGTAGGCCTTCCCTCAATCTCCACTTAGCTTAGAACTCAGAACCTTGCAGTTGGAATAATTTTTGTCTCTGTGACTATCTATTCGTGGTCCCGTTTTGTACTCCGCCACTGGAATATGTTGATGTGATGAGCAGATGTTATCAGCCTTTGCAGATGTTGATGATAACAACTTGTAACGTTTTATTTTTGACTCAGGCGAGGGTTTGTTTGTGTTTTGTTTGCGATGAGGTTATCGTTTGTGTTGACGTCGAGTTTGAGGTTGGATCTCGGTGGTGCCAATCGACGCACAAGAAATATCGCATTCGAGAGCCGAATAAGTTGGCAATATTATTTCATAGTGACAGTCTGAAAGTTTGTGAGGGTCTGCGCCAGTCAGGGACATGAGGTCGTCCATTTTGTCAACACTCGAAGGAGGAGCAGTAGGTTAGGCGTATTTTCGGAACTTAATAAGAATTGGTGATTTCTTCTTAGTTGGATATAGTTTCGAAAATCGAATTAGGAGTGAGGGTTACATTGGTTTGATTTGGGAAGATAACAGGTACCTTGCACTCGTCTCGAAAGAGGATCTAACGACCTTTCTGCAAATCTAAGAGTTGAACACGTGAACGATCTTGGCGACTTTGACAGAACGTCGCTGTGTGCTTGAAGAATTATTTGGTGGAGGCACGGCCAGATTGGGTTTCGAAGCAAACGTGTGCAGGACAACCCCGAACATCAGGGTATGTACGAATTCTATAACTGTTGCATAACAACGAATAATTGGTCTGATTAATATTATGATAACCGAAATTATTATGTATTGCGAAAATTCATTTGTTTCTTATCCGAGAGAAGTCACTGATGATTTCTTTTCTGTCATCAGGGTTTTTGGTAACATCAGAAGTTTTTTGTAACATCAGGAGTTTTTGTGGCAGCCCGAATTTTTGTAACATCAGGAGTTTTTGTGTGCCAGCACGATTTTTTATATCAAGAGGAATAGAAGGATTTTTGTGGCAGTCCGAAGTTTATGGAGGCAGGAGTTTTTGAGGCCAGCACGATTTTTTATATCAGGAAGAGTGTAACTGAGACATTCGAATATATACAAGGTGGTCCATAAGTAGCGCTGTGAGACAGCCAACGCAGTGTTACCGATCCCGAGTATATACAAGGTGGTCAGGAAGCAACGCTGTGGGACATTCAATCAAGGGTTGCAGACTGCGAGCACAGGCGGAAGGAGAACAGTATTGCGAGACCATCGAAGCAATACTACGTTCAGGCATAAGGAATAGCACGCAAGTTATAGAAAACATATCTCGAAACATCTTATACCTGCTATATATATAACTTGAACATATATTGTCATCAATTGTGTAAATTATTGTTGTTGTAAAGCGGAAATTGGGGCAAGATTTGTAGTAATCATATATGATCATAGAGGAGAAACGTGAATGCGCCTGAGCTCAAGCGACGCGTATTTGAATCCAAGAATAATATCTACGTACAATTTCCGCCACCCTTATTCAGGGTTTCATAATAGTTAAATTTTGCTGGATCTAAAGACCTGGGTTGTATGCTATTAGAATAAACTGTTTGTTATTAGCGTGAATATTCTTTTGGTGAATTTAGGAATTAGTACATTACGCAGGGGTATCTGGGAGACTTAAATTTACCTGGCGCCCATTTACTAGGTTCCCTTTTTAGGAATCCACTCCCATCTCCACTGGAGCTAGACCGCGGATCCCTGAGTTCTAGTAGCTCCGATCTTAACCACTGCGACTTGGGAACAGTCGTATGTCGTTATAAATTGGCGCCCAACGTGGGGCTAGATAACGATAACGTGGGGCCGGACCCGATCTAACGTAGGTCTGAGTCAGTTGTATAGATGATGTTGTTTTCTTTATATTTGACCCAATTTTTTTAGGGAACTTGCTTTATCGTGCTTAATTATTTCTAGTCATTTTGCTTCTTTACCTGTATCTGTCTTGTCTCGTCCTAATTTATTGAAAATTATATTTATACAATTTTTTTTATCTCTAGCGATGGTCTGTCGGAGTCGAGTTGGGAAATTTATTTGAGCAGAAGTTTGAATTGTAGTAGTTGTCTTGTGCTCAAAGATTTTATTAGTGTGTGAATTATATTGAATTATGTACATTGTTGGAGAACTTACCCCTGTTTATATGGGACCAATTAGAATTGACAATAGAATTTCGCCGTGGACATATGAAGTACATGGTCGGAGAATGCATGAAGATTGAGGTTAATTGCTGGATGGATGGAGTAATGAGAGTAGAAGAGGATTTCCGGAACGACTGTGATGTATGATAGGGCATTGTAGAGGTATGATTCTGGGTAATGATTGGATGAGAAGGGTATGCTTGTTGTGATTGAGGACGTAGGAATGATTGGGTATGAGTGGATTGCTTCTTCCTTCAGGAATACTTGATTTGAGTGGGCTCCGATTGATGGAAACATTTCGGTATCTATCTGCCGGCATGCATGAGTTGTCTTGTCAATTTATTTTTTTAGATCATATGTATTTTAATCCCTAAGTGAAATTTACTAGGTAAATTTCTTCAAGTGAGGGGGGATTTTGTAACGTTTTATTTTTGACTCAGGCGAGGGTTTGTTTGTGTTTTGTTTGCGATGAGGTTATCGTTTGTGTTGACGTCGAGTTTGAGGTTGGATCTCGGTGGTGCCAATCGACGCACAAGAAATATCGCATTCGAGAGCCGAATAAGTTGGCAATATTATTTCATAGTGACAGTCTGAAAGTTTGTGAGGGTCTGCGCCAGTCAGGGACATGAGGTCGTCCATTTTGTCAACACTCGAAGGAGGAGCAGTAGGTTAGGCGTATTTTCGGAACTTAATAAGAATTGGTGATTTCTTCTTAGTTGGATATAGTTTCGAAAATCGAATTAGGAGTGAGGGTTACATTGGTTTGATTTGGGAAGATAACAGGTACCTTGCACTCGTCTCGAAAGAGGATCTAACGACCTTTCTGCAAATCTAAGAGTTGAACACGTGAACGATCTTGGCGACTTTGACAGAACGTCGCTGTGTGCTTGAAGAATTATTTGGTGGAGGCACGGCCAGATTGGGTTTCGAAGCAAACGTGTGCAGGACAACCCCGAACATCAGGGTATGTACGAATTCTATAACTGTTGCATAACAACGAATAATTGGTCTGATTAATATTATGATAACCGAAATTATTATGTATTGCGAAAATTCATTTGTTTCTTATCCGAGAGAAGTCACTGATGATTTCTTTTCTGTCATCAGGGTTTTTGGTAACATCAGAAGTTTTTTGTAACATCAGGAGTTTTTGTGGCAGCCCGAATTTTTGTAACATCAGGAGTTTTTGTGTGCCAGCACGATTTTTTATATCAAGAGGAATAGAAGGATTTTTGTGGCAGTCCGAAGTTTATGGAGGCAGGAGTTTTTGAGGCCAGCACGATTTTTTATATCAGGAAGAGTGTAACTGAGACATTCGAATATATACAAGGTGGTCCATAAGTAGCGCTGTGAGACAGCCAACGCAGTGTTACCGATCCCGAGTATATACAAGGTGGTCAGGAAGCAACGCTGTGGGACATTCAATCAAGGGTTGCAGACTGCGAGCACAGGCGGAAGGAGAACAGTATTGCGAGACCATCGAAGCAATACTACGTTCAGGCATAAGGAATAGCACGCAAGTTATAGAAAACATATCTCGAAACATCTTATACCTGCTATATATATAACTTGAACATATATTGTCATCAATTGTGTAAATTATTGTTGTTGTAAAGCGGAAATTGGGGCAAGATTTGTAGTAATCATATATGATCATAGAGGAGAAACGTGAATGCGCCTGAGCTCAAGCGACGCGTATTTGAATCCAAGAATAATATCTACGTACAATTTCCGCCACCCTTATTCAGGGTTTCATAATAGTTAAATTTTGCTGGATCTAAAGACCTGGGTTGTATGCTATTAGAATAAACTGTTTGTTATTAGCGTGAATATTCTTTTGGTGAATTTAGGAATTAGTACATTACGCAGGGGTATCTGGGAGACTTAAATTTACCTGGCGCCCATTTACTAGGTTCCCTTTTTAGGAATCCACTCCCATCTCCACTGGAGCTAGACCGCGGATCCCTGAGTTCTAGTAGCTCCGATCTTAACCACTGCGACTTGGGAACAGTCGTATGTGGTTATAAACTTTTATCTTTTCCGTGCATCAATAGATTTGTGAACGGAAATGTTTAATTTTCGCAGTTTTTGAAGCGTGTAAAGGGGAGAATTTTAACACTTTTAACACTTTCGGTGTCACGCGTTTTTCTTCAATGACTTCAATGAAATTATCGACTTCCCGAGGGGCTGCGGGGTAGTTTTTTCAACCCTTAAAGTTCAAAATTTAATATCTCCGGAAGTATTCGCCGGAGCACATACAGACTTTGTATGTGGGTTAATATTACCGATAACAACATCCCCTGAAAAAATTATCGACTTCCTGAGGGGCTGCTGGGTAGTTTTTTCAACCCTTATATTTCAAAATTCTATATCTCCGTAACTATTCGCCGAAGCATACACAGACTTTGTATGTGGGTTAATAGTACCGATAACAACATCCCCTGAAAAAATTGTTGACTTCCCGAGGGGTTGCGGGGTAGTTTTTTCAACCCTTATATTTCAAAATTCCATATCTCCGGAACTATTCGCCGGAGCACATACAGACTTTGTATGTGGGCTAATAGTACCGATAACAACATCCCCTGAAAAAATTATCGACTTCCCGAGGGGCTGCGGGGGTTTTTTCAACTCTTATATTTCAAAATTCAATATCTCCGTAACTATTCGCCGGAGCATATACAGACTCTGTATGTGGGTTACTTATACCGATAACAATATCTCCTGAAAAAATTATCGACTTACTGCGGGACTGCGAGGTAGTCTTTTCTACCCTAATATTTCAAAATTTGATATCTCTGGAACTACCCCGCAGCCCCTCGGGAAGTCAATGAAATTTTCAGAGGATATAGGTATAAGTATAGGTAATATGTGTATGAGATCTTTATGTGCCCCGGCGAATAGTTCCGGAAATATTAAAACTTAGAAATTTAAGGGTTGAAAAGACTACCCCGCAGTCCCTCGGGAAGTCGAACATTTTTTCAGGGGATGTTGTTATCGGTATAAGTAACCCACATGCAAAATCTGCATATGCTCCGGCGAATAGTTCCGGAGATATTAAATTTTGAAATATTAAGGTTGAAAAAACTACCACGCAGCCCTTCGGGAAGTCGATAAATTTTTCAGGGGATGTAGGTATGGGTATAGGTAATACGTGTATGAAATCTGTATGTGCTCCGGCGAATACTTCCGGACATATTAAATTTTGAAATATAAGGGTAGAAAAAACTACCCCGCAGCCCCTCGAGAAGTCAATCATTTTTTCAGGGGATGTTGTTATCGGTATTATTAACCCACATACAAAATCTGTATGTGCTCCGGCGAATAGTTCCGGAGATATTAAATTTTGAACTTTAAGGGTTCAGAAGACTACCCCACAGCCCCTCGGGAAGTCGATCATTTTCTCAGGGAATGTTGTTAACGGTATAATTAACCCACATACACAATCTGTATGTGCTCCGGTGAATAGTTCCGGAGATATTGAATTTTGAAATATAAGGCTTGAAAAACTAGCCCGCAGCCCCTCGGGAAGTCGATAATTTTTTCAGGGGATGTTGTTATCGGTATTATTAACCCACATACAAAGTCTGTATGTGCTCCGGCGAATAGTTCCGGAGATATTAAATTTTGAACTTTAAGGGTTGAAAAAACTACCCCGCATCCCCTCGGGAAGTCGATAATTTTCTCAGAGGATGTTGATATCGGTATTATTAACCCACATACAAAATCTGTATGTGCTCCGGCGAATAGTTCCGGAGATATTATTTTGAACTTTAAGGGTTGAGAAGACTACCCCACAGCCCCTCGGGAAGTCGATCATTTTCTCAGGGAATGTTGTTAACGGTATAATTAACCCACATACACAATCTGTATGTGCTCCGGCGAATAGTTCCGGAGATATTGAATTTTGAAATACATATAAGGCTTTAAAAACTAGCCCGCAGCCCTTCGGGAAGTCGATAATTTTTTCAGGGGATGTTGTTATCGGTATTATTAACCCACATACAAAGTCTGTATGTGCTCCGGCGAATAGTTCCGGAGATAATAAATTTTGAACTTTAAGGGTTGAAAAAACTACCTCGCAACCCCTCGGGAAGTCAACAATTTTTTCAGGGGATGTTGTTATCGGTACTATTAACCCACATACAAAGTCTGTGTATGCTCCGGCGAATAGTTACGGAGATATTGAATTTTGAAATATAAGGGTTGAAAAAACTACCCAGCAGCCCCTCAGTAAGTCGATAATTTTTTCAGGGGTTGTTGTTATCGGTAATATTAACCCACATACAAAGACTGTATGTGCTCCGGCGAATACTTCCGAAGATATTAAATTTTGAACTTTAAGGGTTGAAAAAACTACCCCGCAGCCCCTCGGGAAGTCGATAATTTTTTGAGGGGATGTTGTTATCGGTATTATTAACCCACATGCAAAATCTGTATGTGCTCCGGCGAATAGTTCCGGAGATATTAAATTTCGAAATTTCAGGGCTGAAAAGACTATCCGCAGACCCTCGGGAAGTCAATATAATTTTTTCAGGGGATATTTTCATTGGTATACGGAACCCACATCCAACATATTTAAGTGCTCTGGCGAACAGACGAGCAGAGAGAGCAGAGAGAAATTAGAATCAGCCTGCACGCCACTGGCCTGGAGCGTTCGGGCGTCTCTGCCAAACAGTCTGTTAAAACAGTCTGCTATGTTCATACCGGTAAGAAAAGCCATCAGTTGTTTACATACCATTAGTTCGAATATTTTAGAGAAACTTGGGAGCAGACTGATCGGTCTATAGTTTTCCGGTGCGTCGTGACTACCCTTTTTGGCGCTCTAGTTCCTCGGAACTGAGTGCTTATCAATTTGCCCAAATGTCTGTAATTTTGGAATATTTCGATGAAAATGGTCTTAAACGATATGGTTCGACTCACTGATCAAGAATCCGTGGTCGAAATTCATTCTGTCCGGCCGGTCCGGCCGTCCGGCCGTAGGCACGATAACTCTCGAACGGAATGAGCTAGAGAGTTGAAATTTTCAGAGGGGGTTTGGGGGATGAATATCTCGGCTAAGTTCGTTACTGGGCAAAATCGGACAGAAGGTTTCGGAGTAATAAAAAAAAATTTTTTTTTTTACAAAACAAATTCCAAATTAAATTTTTTTTAATAAGCAGTTTTATCATAAGAATCCATTCATATCATTTTTAGCTCTAACAAGCTAATACTTTCGGAGATATGATTTTTCAAAATTTCAATGTAAATCGTATTTCACAGATTGATATAATTATTCTATGTATGAATTGCCATTAAGTCAACATGACTGAAGGGAATATTGTAACTTCAAGAATATTGGGGTTGAAATACTCGTATTTTAGCGATGCAACGGGGACCTCACCCGAAAATGTTTGAAAATATTACGTAAATATTGAAAGCATACATCCAAAGTTCGAGAGAGGAGAAAATTTTGTGAACGTAGATCAGGAAATTTTTGATCGATTACAAGGTAATTTATTATTTTATACAAGTTTTATGGAATACCTACTATTTGTAGGTACTTTAAACCTGTTTTGGGCAATTGTCATACGAAACTTGTTTTTTTGGCGCTCTAGTTCCTCGGAACAGATTGCTTATCAATTTGCCCAAGTGTCTGTAATTTTGGAATTTTTGGCTGAAAATGGTCTCAAATGATTTGGTTCGACTCACTGATCAAGAATCCGAGTGCGAAATCGATTCTGTCCGGCCGGCCGACCGGCCGTAGGCACGATAACTCTCGAACGAAAGGAGTTAGCGGATTGAAAATTGCAAGGTGGTTTTGGAGCGTAAATATCTCAGACAAGTTCGTTAATGGGCGAAAACCATCAAGGGGTTTCGGAGTTATGGCCGATTTTAGTAAAAATATTTTTTATGAATATTTCCGAAACCGAATACTCGATCTATCTGAAATTTAGCACCAAATTGTAGAATCATGACCTTTATACGCATGTGAAGTTTTGTATTGACCAGATTACCGCAAAGTGTCAAAAAAAAATTTGAAAATGTGGTGCAGTTCTCATTCTCATGATTGCTGCTCATTTAATCTTCATAAATAAACTATTATTTGAATAGAATTTCCTTTTTGATGCAGTTCTATCATATGAATACATTGATATTTTATTGACCAGGTTACCACAAAGTGTCAACAAAAAAATTTTCCAAATTTTAAAAAAAAATTTCTGCAATAACTCTCGAACGGAATGAGCTAGGCAGTTGAAATTTTCAGAGAAGGTTAGGGAGATGAATATCTCGGTCAAGTTCGTTATTGGGCAAAATAGGCCAGATTTAATTTGATTTCTTCCATGGTGCAGCTCTCATTCACAGATTGCTCATTTAATAATCTTGATAAATAAACTATTAGTTGAATTGAATTTCCTTTATGATGCAGTTCTATCATAAGAATACATTGATATAATTCCCAACTCTGAGAAACCAATACTTTCGGAGATATAATTTGTAGTTTGAACAAGAGCGCCAGAAAGCTCCTGTCCACAGGGCTTGAACCAATTTTTGAATAATGGTTTTACAAGAGCCCCTTTTAGCTGTTCAGGGAAAATACCTAGCTAAGTGAATTATTAATCAGATGTGTTAAAGGATACAGCAGTTGTTCTTTACATCTTTTAATAATGTTCATTGACACTCCATCTACACCACAGCTGCTCTTATTTTTCAACAGTGATATTATTTTCAATACTTCTTCTTCATTTGTTTGTTAGAGTTCAAATATATTCGGATTTTGAGGAATATTGAAGCCTGATTGTCACATAATCCCGAGGAATATCATGACAAAAAAAATTCTGTCGGTCTATCCGCCTGCATGTTATCTTGACGAGTGAGTCGTCCAATAACGCGTATTGATAATTGGTTCTTGTTGGGAATGTATTCCAGGGTTTGGAACCATGCTTGAATTTCCTGTACGTAACTATCGATAGTTGAAGACAAAAGAATTTCCCTTACATCCCTGTTACTAAAATAATCAAATTTGAATCGTTTTCATTCAGTAGTTTGTTTATATAAAAGACATTAGTGGTTGCATCAATTGAGCACTGTGGATTTGGTGATGTTCAAGGTTTTTGTGCCGTAATTGATTGTATATTGGTGTAAAGACCTTGAAGATTGTTGATTTTAACAGGACAGGATCACTTGTCTCATATTACATGAAAGAATTATTATTCTTCCTCTGGCTCTGTAATTTAATGATTAATGTACTATAGTTTTAACTCTTCTGTGACTTCTTTCATCGAGGATTTTTTATTAAAAGTTTATCTGAATATTCTCATGTTCATTCAAGCTTTGAAGGTGAAAATTTTACTTACTTATTACTTGTTCCAGTGGAAATTTATGTCAAGTTGGGGATCGATGTGCTAATAAGAAATTCCAGAAAACTCAGTTTGCGCCGGTTGAAGTTTTCAACACACATAAGAAAGGTTTAGGTTTGAGAGCTGCTGCAAATATTCCTTAGTAAGTATAATTTTTATTCGAAATTTAACTGAAATAAGTTTTGAAATCATAAGCACCAAATAAAAAAAAATTCGATATTTATGATCCTTTTTTAAAAGGTTTCTTTCTGGGTTTTCTCTCCCAAACAACAAAAATATGTATAAAATTAAAATTAATTATTTTGTGATTTGCTTCTGCGTAAGAAACACAAGATATCTGTCAGAAGCAATCAATCGAACAATGTTGCCAAACAAACAACAACAAAACAACATCAACGAAGAAACAACTACATATATCATAAATTTTCGGAGTCTATATCAGACTCCTTCGTCAGACACTTAACGAAAAATCTTCAGAATTATTTTGGAGATTCTATCAATGTGACAATTCTCGAATTTCAGAATAACTATCAACAAAATAATTCTGAAGATTTTCGTTAAGTGCCTGAAGAAGGAATCTGACTCCGAAATTATACGGAATAGTTGTTTCTTCGTTGATGTTGTTTCGTTGTTGTTTGTTAGGCAACATTGTTCGATTGATTGCTTCCGACAAATATCTTGTGTTTCTTACGCAGAAGCAAATCACAAAATAATTAATTTTTATTTTATAGATATTTTTCAGAGTTTGGGACAGAAAACCCAGAAAGGAACCTTTCAAAAATGAGTATACCTCCCACAGTATCCTTTAATGATTATTTATGATCCTATCACGATATATTAATTTTTTCTCAAAATGTGAGTTTCTACTTCAAGAATGAAAAGGAAATTAGATCATCAAGATCATTGCAATTATAACTCCAATTGAGGAGTAACTTTTCTAAACGCATTATGTCCAATTTGGGCGAAATTGAGTTTGAAGCGGATTGAGAAATGATTTATATTGCTCTATAGCCCTATGTAAACAAGCAGCATCTTCTAAATGGCATTATGTCCCTGTGTAATTAAAATCCAAAGTACATACTTTGGCGGCTTACATAAGCCGCACCGCCATGAATTATGTTTACGTTTGTATTTTGAAAACAGATTAAATAAAACTAAAAATTGTTTTTATCGATTTGCTCATCTTAATTAGGTTACAGGCCAACACTTACTGTGCAGACTGTTTTCTCTAAATTTATAATAAATCGAAACAAACAGCATCAAGCTCAATTTCAACCACAACAAAACGCATTATATACAATGGGATGAATCAAAACGCATTAAGTCCAAACGTTTTTTACATTTTCTGTGTATATCTGATCAATATTGATTTAAATGAGATTAGTTATTAACTTTAGATGTGAATTTCTATCAAAAAAACTCGACGTACTCAAATTATAAGTCAGGTTGGAAGAAAAAATCGTTTTTCGTTGATTGACAATAAAATGGTTTTTGGACTAAATGCGTTTTGAAACGTTGCTCTTCAATTATTGAATTTGCAGTTAAATTCACATTCACAAAAAGAGTGTTTTTCAGTGGAGAATTTATTCTTGAATATGTGGGTGAAGTTCTTGATGCATCAGAATTTGACCAAAGAGCAGACGAATATTCTCAAGATAAAAATGCTCATTACTATTTTATGTCTTTGAGGTCGGACGCTATCATAGATGCTACTCAAAAAGGTGAGATAATTTCGATTCTGATGTAGTTGTTATTATACAATGGATACATGGAAACAGGAAAACTTTAATTCTTTTCACCAGAAATGGAAATAGGGATGATATTTCAGATATCTCATATTATCGACCATCCTCGGCTCAATATTCGAAAATTACAGATAATTGGGCAAAATGATTGTGTCCTGGTAGGAGCTTGTGAAAAATACCGCAATATTCTACTTCAGTGGTTCAGGAAGTTACATGACAGCATCACAAAAGTATTTTCTGTAATATCTCAATCACTTGAAAAATAACATAAAAGATATTCTTAGAAAATCTTGATTTGAATCTGAAGCTTTTTGTTGTTTTTTTGTTTGTTCGGTATTTCTGGAACTATCCTCAAAGATTCACTGTTACCAACATCAAGTTTAGTTCCCACTCGCTAAAAATTAAAATGTTCACTTTGTTCATTATCCCATTTTCACCTGAAAATCGGTAAACAGAAATCGAAATTTAAAAAAAAATTATCTTCAAATATCGGCTAGGACACTGATATCATAAATTAATTAATTTCCAAATAAATTACATCCCACAAGTAAGCAAGAAAATTTGCAATATATTGAAAAAACATAGAATTAACATCCTACAAATAAGAAAAACTTTACTTCACTCTTGATCAATAACAACGATTGACTTGACTTTGGGGAAAATAGCAGTATTTACAAAATATATTGTAAATTCTACACAGGACAGACCGGATATTCCATTAATATTAGGGTGAAGAACACAAAAAATCCATACTTCCAAATGAAATACCAACCAGATTGTCAGAACATATAAAAGAAAATTATTTCATAGATTTGGGTTTGCAATATTCATGTATTCATTTCTATTCATGAATATTCATTACTATTCATGAATACTAATGTATTCATAAATACATATGATTATGATTAGTACGACCATCCTAACTGTATGCCTTGGATACAGGATCCCCAGTTCGAACATTACTACAACTATTATTATTTATATTATGTATTACTATTAATATTTATACTGAAACTCCTATTCATGACTAGTAATGAATACATATACTGGGTGATTTCTGTCAACGACCCATCTGGTAGGGAGTAATAGAGGACCTTGTCAGGAGTCAGAAATGGGCACTCAAACATCTCTTGATTTTCAGGAAACGCCCTGATATATAGAATTTTTTCAATGATTTTCTGGTTACATAATCCTCACGAAATTTCTCAATTATTTGCTCGTCGGCATTCTACAACTAATTACCATGTTTGAATTGGATCAGTTTCGTATTTTTTGAGTTATTGAGGAAATAACAACAAAATTTCAGATAGATACAACTCAATAAAAATTGGTTCAAGCCCTGTGGACAGGAGCTTTTTGGCGCTCTTGTTCAAACAGACAAATTATGTCTCCGACAGTATTGGTTTCTCAGAGTTGGGAATTATATCAATGGATTCCTATGATAGAAATGCATCATGAAATAAATTATATTTAAAAAAAGTATCGTTAAAAAATGCTTCAAAAATTATCTTATAAAAAAAGAGCAATCTACAATGCTTCAATGCCTTAATGCTTCAAAAATTGTCATTAAATTTATTTATCAAGATCAAATGAGCAATCTGCAATGATTCAACCTCGTGGAATGGGTTGTTGAAACTTACACTCGGTGCATAGTTTTCACAACTCGAAATACCTAAGGAAAGTATCATCAAAATGTCTAGAGCAAGGCTGGAGACAATCATAGCAGATTGTCCATTTATTCCTGATATTTGAGTAGGTAGTGGATTACGAACAAATTATTTTGATAGTTCAAAATATATTAATAAAATACTATCCTCTTTTCATAATTTAAAATTTAATAGTTCATACCACTAACACATTATTTTCTGTATTTTGAACCTTAACTCAAGAAAAAATGATTGATACACAAATGTAGATCCATATTTCAGTATTTTTTTGCTAGCAACATCATGAAAATACTGTATATAGGAACATGTCTCACTACTTAAGGAAGTAAAAGGTAATAATATATATATATATAATATTAACCTCAGTGGTCAACGAACAGTAATTTCTTTTGATGATTCCATTATGTTCTTCTTTCCTATTGCCTCCATAAACTACATCAAAACAGTCTTGCATATATTCACAAATTCAAGAATCGAATTCAAGAATTCCAAGAGAAAATAACAACTATGAATTGACAATCTCTAATAGCTAGATAAGATGACATTTATGAATAGTGATCACAGACAGATTATGTGTTCACATTCTGTGAATACATAGAACTTCTTCTTCTTCTTCGTTAAGCTAGGGAGTTCCCTGTTTGCTTGGCCTTGGTCTATTCTATTTATTTATTTATTCAAACTTGGTCTATTCTGCAGATGAGGAAAACCAGCTTTGAGCCCACCTTTTCGGTGGTCTACCCGGTTTTCTCCTTCCTCTGGGTTGTTCATTCTTGCAGATGTATGCTATTCTATCTGACTCCATCCTATCAACGTGGTCTCTCCAATCCCTCCTTCTCTGTCTACTCCACTTGACAACATCCTGTACACCAGTTCTCTGTCTTATTGACTTGTTGGTCTGTCTATCCCTCAATGTCACCCCTGAAATTCTTCTCAAGATCCTCATTTCTATCGTTCGGAGCTTTTGTTTGGTTCTCTCTGTTTCCGCACGGGTTTCTATGGCGTAGGTCATAATTGGGCGCACCATTGCTTTGTAAAGCCTCACCTTTGTTTCCTGGAGCATGTACTTGTTCTGCCACACCATTGTGTTCAGATATCCAGTTATCTGTGCCGCTTTAGTGGCCTGCTGTTGGACTTCGGAATAGAGATCTCTGTGACTGGTGATTTCAACTCCGAGATATTTGAAGCTCATTGTCTGCTGAATGACGACACCCTCTAGTTCTAATTTACATCGAACAGGTTCCTTACTTATCACCATGCATTTAGTTTTGTCACTGGATATCTTCATGTTGTGTTGTTTGCTGGCAACATTGAACAGATGTAGCAGCCTCTGGAGGTCATCCTCACAACCCGCCAAAAGAAGCGCATCATCAGCATAGCAGACGATGTTTATATTGTGGCTCCCTATGCTGAATCCCTTCTTCCCTCTCAGAGCGTATATCATGCGGTCCATTATCAGACTAAACAGGAAGGGGCTCAGCGAATCTCCCTGTCGAATACCCATATTCACGGTGATAGGCTCTGTGAATCCATCTGCTGTTTTTGCGCGCGTGTTCCGCAAGGAACAGCGTGCTATCATTTCGTCACAATGTCTGTATTTTTCGAATTTTTTTTCGAAAATGGTCTCAAACGATTGGGTTCGACTCCCTGATGAAGAATTCGAGGTCAAATTCAATTCTGTCCGTCCGGCCGGTCCGGCCGTTAGCACGATAACTCTCGAACGGAACGACTTAGAGCGTTGAAATTTGCAGGGTAGTTTCGTAGCGTAAATATCTCGGTCAAGTTCGTTAACGGGCGAAATCGACCGAGCGGTTTCGGAGTTAAGGCCGTTTTTAATAAAAACGTTTTTTATGAATATTTCCGGAACCGATCACTCGATCTTTTTGAAATGTGGCACCAGATTGTAGAATCATGACCTAAATATGCCTGCAAAGTTTTGTGTTGAACGGACGGCCCTAAAGTAGCAAAAAAAAATTTTGAAAATTTGAAAATTTTATTTTCACGATAACTCGAGAAATACTGATCTGATTAAATTGAAACTCAGTAGTTAGATGCAAAAGACCAAAGCAAACACTTTTGCAAAATTTCGTGAAGATCACGTGACATGAAAAAAATAAAAAAATTACTACTATTTTGCGGAATACTTTGCTTTTAATGCCGAAACATATGTTATTGAGGTTCATGCTGCCCTTTCCGGGCATTTTCCGTATTGCGCATGCGCAGATGAGAAGTCCTTTAACTGCTGTAGTTTTCGTCAGAGAGGATTGGGGTTTTGGGGTGGCGGATGCTATTCCTCCATAGAATTCAGATCCCTGATGAGGGTCTGCGCATGCGTAGATTAAAGATGCGATATCTTCCGAACCACTAGTGTTGGAGAATCGGAGTTTTTTGTAAGGTGTGTTATTTTGAGAGGACTTTTAGCCGCCAGTAAATTGCGCATGCGCAGAAGAGAAGTGACTGTTTTTGGGTTGGATGGGTTATGTTGGGAGTGCTGAGTCGATATTATGAGGTTTTAAAAGAATATTCATAGCAGTTCAGTGCAAGGACAAGTCAGTTTGGGGGATGTAGCGTTGTTTCCGAGTTAAAGTGTCCGTACTGTGGCCCTGGGGCTAATTTTGAAATTGATGTTACCCCTTACAGGCATTTTTCGTTATGCGCATGAGCAGACCATCAATGATTTAACTGGTGGTGTTTTCGTCAGAGAGGATTAGGGTTTTGGGGTGGCGGATGCTATTCCTCTATAGAATCTTTTGTTGAGGGTCTGCGCATGCGTGGATTAAAGATGTGATATCTCCTGAACCACTAGTGTTGGAGAATCGGAGTTTTTTGTAAGGTGTGTTATTTTGAGAGGACTTTTAGCCGCGAGTAGATTGCGCATGCGCAGAAGAGAAGTGACCGTTTTTGGGTTGGATGGGTTATGTTGGGAGTGCTGAGTCGATATTATGAGGTTTTAAAAGAATATTCATAGCAATTCAGTGCAAGGACAAGTCAGTTTGGGGGATGTAGCGTTGTTTCCGAGTTAAAGTGTCCGTACCGTGGCCCTGGGGCTAATTTTGAAATTGATGTTACCCCTTACAGGCATTTTTCGTTATGCGCATGAGCAGACCATCAGTAATTTAACTGGTGGTGATATCGTCAGAGAGGATTAGGGTTTTGGGGTGGCGGATGCTATTCCGCTATAGAATCCCCTGTTGAGAGTCTGCGCATGCGTGGATTAAAGATGTGATATCTCCTGAACCACTAGTGTTGGAGAATCGGAGTTTTTTGTAAGGTGTGTTATTTTGAGAGGACTTTTAGCCGCGAGTAGATTGCGCATGCGCAGAAGAGAAGTGACTGTTTTTGGGTTGGATGGGTTATGTTGGGAGTGCTGAGTCGATATTATGAGGTTTTAAAAGAATATTCATAGCAATTCAGTGCAAGGAAAAGTTAGTTTGGGGGATGTAGCGTTGTTTCAGAGTTAAAGTGTCCGTACCGTGGCCCTGGGGCTAATTTCGAAATGGATGTAACCCCTTACGGGCATTTTTCGTTATGCGCATGAGCAGACCATCAGTGATTTAACTGCTGGTGCTTTCGTCAGAGAGGATTGGGGTTTTGGGGTGTCGGATGCTTTTCCGCTATAGAATCCCCTGGTGAGGGTCTGCGCATGGGTGGATTCAAAAAGCGATATCTCCTGAACCACTAGTGTTGGAGAATCGGAGTTTTTCATGAGGTGTGTAATTTTGGGAGGACTTGCAGCCACGAGTATACTGCGCTTGCGCAGACGAGAAGTGAATGGTTTTGGGTTGTTTGGGTTATGTTGGGAGTAAAGAGCCGATATTGTGAGGTTTTAAAAGAATATTCATGTCAATTCAGTGCACGGACACAAGTCAGTTTGGGGGAAATAGCGTTGTTTCCGATTTGAAATGTCTGTATGGTGGCCCTGAAGCGAACTTATAAATAACTATATTCGGTAGATCTATATTAAAATACGTTCGGATTTGGAGAAGATGCAATTGCGTCCCTAACGGAGGACCCACAACCGAATTTTTTTCTGATCTACGGTAAAGCTAACAGCCAAACTGTATTGATAGCTATATTTGTTAAAGGAACTTGAAAAAAAAAAAAAGCACTGACGTGAAGTCAGTACTCTTTGGCGCGCGTGTTCACGGTGGCTAATTCGAATTGAATGATTCAAAAATTAACAGTGCTGTATCTAAGCTGCCATCAGGATAGAGTAACAAAGTTGGAAAAGAACACAAGTGACTCTCCTTAGTCGCACAAGCTCCTAGAAAATTTGGGAGGGTCAGTATAATCCTAATCATGTTTATAGCACGCGCGCAAAAGCAGATTGACTTAACAATGAAAGAAAAAGTGTAAAAAGTCAATCTGCTTTGGCGCGCGTGCTATAAACATGATTAGGATTATACTGACCCTCCCAAATTTTCTAGGAGCTTGTGCGACTAAGGAGAGTCACTTGTGTTCTTTTCCAACTTTGTTACTCTATCCTGATGGCAGCTTAGATACAGCACTGTTAATTTTTGAATCATTCAATTCGAATTAGCCACCGTGAACACGCGCGCCAAAGAGTACTGACTTCACGTCAGTGCTTTTTTTTTTTTATTTCAGTTGATGTATCCGAATATATATCGTAGATCAGCTCGATCAGATTGTGTGGGACATGGTGTTCGTCCAATACTTTTAGCACATCGTTTCTTTGTACCCGGTCAAAAGCCTTAGTGAAATCGACGAAGCACATATATAGGGGACAGTCGAATTCAATGGATTTCTCCACCAGTTGTCGGACAATAAAGATAGCATCAGTTGTGCTCCGATTTTTTCTGAACCCCTGCTGTTCCTCCGAGATTGGTATTAGCTCCTCCATTATACTCCTTATTGCAGACGTGAAAAGCTTAAGAACAGTATTGAGCAGAGAAATTCCTCGATAGTTGTCTGGCGTTTTCTTATCTCCCTTTTTGTGTACTGGAATGGTGTAGCTGTTTTTCCACTCTTTTGGAATTTTCTTCGTGTCCAGCACATGGGAAAACAACTTGTGTATGCGCACTACCATGGATTCGCCACCGAATTTGAAAAACTCATTATATACTCCATCGGGCCCGGGAGATTTTCGTGTCTTCAGTTTTCTTATGGAATCTCTCACTGCATCTAAAGACAGCTTTGCAGTGTTTCTATTGAGCCATTTTTGTTCAGCCTCTCCCAAGTTTTCCTCCTGCAGGCTGTATAGCTCACTAAAGTATTCATGCCATTTTCTACTTTTTATTGATGGTATCTGAACGTATTCTGTTATTTCCTTTTTCTGATTTCGCAAGAGTTGAAAATGATAACAATGGATTCTTATGATGAAACTGCATCTTAAATAAATTTGAATTCAAAAGTTTTAATGTAAAAAAAAATATTTTTTTCCGGTACTCCGAAACTATTAGACCGATTTTGCCCAATAACGAACTTAACCGAGATATGTATCCCTCAAACCTACTCTGAAAATTTCAACTGTCTAGCTCATTCCATTCGAGAGTTTTCGTGTTAACGGACGGACGGCTGGACAGAATCACGGATTCTTGATCAGTGAGTAAAACCAAATCGTTCAAGACCATTTTCAGCCAAAAATTCGAAAATCACAGACATTTGGGCAAATTGATAAGCACTCTGTTCCGAGGAACAACAGCGCCAAAAATATATGATTTCCAGAAAACGCCCTGTATCTCAGAAATTAGTAGGCATAAGAGATGTTTGAGAGCCCATTTCTGACTCCTCATTTGGTTCTCTATTATTACCCTCTGCTCGATTGGTCATTGGTTAGAAATCACCCTGTATATTCACCAATATATGAATATTCCATTCAAATGATAATTTATACAACTATTCTTTACTATAGTCATGAATGAATATTCAACTATTATTATTGGCGCTCTACGTGCTTCGTGTTGGCCTGGTACTTGCTTCGCTATGTATTAAGTGAAATATTAAAAAAATTCAATTGGAACATCAAATTCATTTATTCAAAGCTATTTTAAAACTTAATCCAAAACATTTGGACAAACAATATTTTTTGTTTTTCCATGTTGGGCATGAATAAACAAACGGCTGGGGGTTTTTCATTTTCGACCGTTAGTTTTCTGCTTAATGTTTGAATATTTTGAGTAATTTTAATGCAAAAATCCGTCCGATCAAACGAATATTCAATATAGATTTCGTAACTTAACGAAAAGATCAAAATCTCAAGAAAGGTTTACGGGAGTAACGCTCCTTTAAGTTTTTCATTGGGTAAAAATGAAAAAAATTAAGAAAAATCTATTTCGGACGCTCCGAGATTTGATCCCTCCGCCCCGCGAGGCTCGGAAGCTATAAATTCCCAATCCAACGCCTTAGCTTACTCGGCCACGTTGCCTATGTAAGTCAACTCCGATTATGTACTAAATAAAGATTTTTAGTACTCGGATGATTTCCGTCTTTCGAGTTTCAGAATATCGTCAATCCTGTCTAGCGATCGATCGAAATCGGTTTCTCTCAGTTTTTTGGCGCTCTAGTTCCTCGGAACTGAGTGCTTATCAATTTGCCCAAATGTCTGTAATTTTCGAATTTTTCGATGAAAATGGTCTTAAACGATTTGGTTCGACTCACTGATCAAGAATCCGTGGTCGAAATTCATTCTGTCCGGCCGTCCGGACGAACGGAATGAGCTAGACAGTTGAAATTTTCAGAGTAGGTTTGGGAGATAAATATCTCGGCTAAGTTCCTTATTGGGCAAAATCGGACAGATGGTTTCGGAGTAACAAAAAAAAAATTTTTTTTTTACGAAACAAATTCAAAATTAGGTTTTTTTCAGTAAGCAGTTTTACCATAAGAATCCAATGATATCATTTTTAACTCTAACAAGCTAATACTTTCAGAGATATGATTTTTCAAAATTTCAATGTAAATCGTATTTCTACGTTTTCACAGAATGATAGAATTATTCTGTAGGTGTTCTATGAATTGTTATATCCTGAGACATGTCGTTGTCTCATTGTCATTCATTCCAGCAATCGTATAAATATGAGAATTATATTATAATATCATACTTTTTGTTGGTTGATATTTTCATGCCGATGGTCAATCCATATGATGATGGGAATGGTAATGGTAAGTTAATAATATTGAGTTCAGAATATCTCCACTAAAAACAAAACTGGAATATTGGTGTATTGGAGTAGATTTGAGGAAAGATATATATCATCGTTCATCATAGAATTGAGGAATGAATATCTCGGATGAGTTGGTTGTTGGGTAGAATTCGTCTATTGGTTTTGGATTGATAATTTTTGGCACTCTTGTTGAATTTCAATTCTTCTATGATGTTTGAATTAAATTCTGCTAAGATGAAGTTCTAAATTTCAATAATGAATCTTACTTCTATTTTTTCACAGAATGCTATAATTATTCTATCTAAGCTTCATTATATGATCTGTGTTCATACTCGTACATTTCATCCTGTTCTATAAGAGAGAGTCAAATTCATTTCAGCTATTTTAATTTGGTTTCTTCAATGGTGCAGTTCTCATTCTCAGATTGCTCATTTAATCTTGATAAATAAACTATTATGTGAATTGAATTTCCTTTATAATGCAGTTCTATCATAAGAATACATTGATATAATTCTCAACTCTGAGAAACCAATACTTTCGGAGATATAATTTGTCTGTTTGAACTAGAGCGCCAGAAGCTCCTGTCCACAGGGCTTGAACCCATTTTTATATTGAAACTAGTCATGAATACCTATGATATGAATATTAGCAGTACATAAATATCCATGAATACTGCACACCGAAAATATTCAAATAAATATTCAATGATAAGCTAAATATTCATGACCAGTCATGAATAATAATCATTCATGAATATCTGTTTGAATGAATTATTTGATTAAAATATTCGAATAAATTCAAGACTAATACAAGTTGGAAAAGCACTGTGGCCAGGAGCTTTGGCGCCCTATTCACATTTATAGCCAAAGCAGTCAACCCATCCAGGTACTGAACTCGCCCAAGGCTACTTAGCTCCAGGAAAAAAAATATTATTCTCAATATTTCCAAGAATATGAATGCGACTGTAAACACAAGCGTCCAAAAAAAACTAGACCAGTGTTTGGCCCAAAAATGGTCTCAAACGATTACTGTTGTGTCGAAAATAAACAGTGCTGTGTCTGTGGTGCGTAAGTACCCATTCGAATACATACTTTTACTGTTTGTTCGAAAATATACAGTGCTGGGTCTGTGGCGGCTTAAGTTCCCATGTGAATACATACATTTACTGTTTGTTCGAAAATAAACAGTGCCCTTTGTTTGTGGTGGCGTAAGGACACAAATCAGTTCACACATACAATTGTGCCAGAAACCTCTCGAAATTTAAATTCGTAAAATAACTAATACGTTTCACGTAATTTTATTGAAAGATCGACTTAAATTAAGTAGATATACCATTAATCAATGTTATTATTTCGATAAAAACGTAAAAAAAAAACGAAATAGAGACAATTTCGGCTACGGGAATCGATCCCGTTACCACGTGCTATGTAGCAGATCGCTAGTCAATCAGGCCACACTGTGTGGGTACAGATATAATGTAAAAGTACGGTATTGAACAATTGTCATTGCTTATTTTCGATAAGTTTTCACAAATTTCTAATTTCATGATCATTATCATCATGTTACATATATATTCTTTTTGCCATGCTTCCGGTTCGTAAACTGTCCGAATCGGTATATCTTGCGATCTACGCAAACTCGTCATGATTCTTTAAATTCTCTCAAGTCAAATATCAAAAACTGTTGAATAATTTGTTTCTCGAGTGTAGAATTATGGACCAGTACATCTCGATCGTTGGAATATTTCGATATTTCGGCAATATCTTCATCAATATAGATCCATGGGTTTCGTTGCGTGTGAGGACGGAGGACCCACAACCTCTTGTTTGTTCAGCGTTTCGTTCCGGCTCTCACTGATGAACTTATTAATACAATACGGCTTGTTCAGTGTGAGCCTTCCGTAGACACTTTTGACTTCAGCATGAAGGAGCCGATGTAATGTGGCCACTGCGGCGCTTCGGTTATAATGCGTCACAGTGGTGACAGGTGTTCGTCAAAACGAGGCGATATCTTCTGGCGGAAACGGCGAAGAGACAGCAGGATCGGAGGAAAGAATTTTAATGATATCGGACGGATAGTTTCTGAGATAATTACAGATTTTTTTTAAGCTTTTTTTTAATTTTCCAGTCATGTGACGCTCACAAAATTCCGCATTAGTATTCGTGTCGGTTTTTTTCAATTAAATACCGCGCTTTGAAACGATCAGTTCAGTATATTTTGAGTTATTGGGAAATCCAAATTTCAAATGGTTATAACTCTGAAACCACGGAGTGGATTTTGCCCATTAACGAACTTAGCTGGCGCACTTGGACTTCAAATCTACTCTGAAAATTTCAACTCGACTCTTTTCATCTGAACAGCGCGCCAAAAATGGAAAAAAGTACCAGCCTTTATGTCTACAACATAAGTATTATATAGTAAAACTTAAGCGGAGTGTTTAATTTCCCTTAATAATTTGAAAAATGTTTCACCAAGTGATTACTAGAACTCAATACGCCGTAATTACAAAGCATTCAATCTCCGTTAAGTCCTACCTGAGGTCCTCAGTTAAGGATACATTTGAATCGCAACCTCACTTAACGTGAAAAAATTTACGTGAAACAGGTCTGTTTCACCACCGTTAAATATACAAACTGACAAGGGAACTGCAACACCGAGAAGGAGCTGTTTAAATTTTAATTTTTTTTTGGTAAAACATAGATTACTATCTATGAAATTTTAATCATTTACTCCTTGCTATACTGCAAGGTTGTGTTCGAAATTTAACTCCACGGAGTAGAGTAGAGTATTTAAAGGTTGGACAGATTTACTCTGGAGTTTACTCTGACACTGACATTGACAGTGACAGAAGGTGCCAATATCGGAAAATAGGTTATGTTGGTTTAAGAAAGAACAATTAAGTCGAATTTAAGCGAGTAACCGGAGCAGAGCGGTTAAGACCAATCTCTCGCTAAACATAATCGATCGGTTATAATAGCAAGGGATTGGTCTTAACCGCACTGTTACGGTTATTCGCTTAAATTCGACTATTATTATTGTTCTCTTCATATATATGTAACTCTAATCATAAATATAAATTGTGAGCAGTATTAGAACTATTAAATTACCTCACAGAACATTCATAAAACAGTGAGACAGAGATACTAGATTTTCCATCCCATGAGTTATGTCAATTTTGACAGGAGTAAAATGATCTCGGAATCGAATACTCTGACATTTCGAACGACGTTCATGGAGTAAAATTTACCCAACCTTTCAGTTTTCGAACGCAATGGAGTAAATATTACTCTACGGAGTTAATTTTCGAACACAACCAAGGAGTAAATGATTAAAATTTGGAGAAAAAAAATCCTGAAGGTTTTTTCATGTAAAAATTTTTTGTTACTTACATTGTAGTCGTTTTTTGCAAATTTTTTAAATTTTACAACAAACCAACTGATCAAGGAGATCCAAAGTCGATGTTTAGTTGTTGTTAAAATTAAGTGAATTTGAAAGAGGTTGAATTATTGGTCTACGCGAGGCGGGGTTGTCATTTCGAGAAATCGCTAACCGTACGAACAGAAATCCAACTTCTATTATGAGATGTTGTCAAGCGTGGTTTGATAATGCCCAAAATCGAAGAAGAGTAGGCACCGGACGTCGAAGGGGCACAAATGAAGTTCAAGATCGACGTCTAAGACTTATGGCTATTAGAGACCGATTTGCGACGACTCGATCTTTGGCTGACGAGTGGTTAGGAGAACAAGGCCATCCTGTAACTGTCCGAACGGTTTACCGCTGGTCAAGGTCTTTAAAACTGCAGCATTATCGACCTCATCTTGTGTTACCTCTGATTGTTGAGCATCGCCGACAACGATTACAGTGGTGCAGAGAACGTAAACATTGGAATGTGCAATGGCATCAGGTCGTCTTTTCTGATGAATCTTGATTATCTTTGAGTGCACATGATGGCCGAAGAAGGGTTATACGACGTCGGGAAGAAAGACGTGAACCTCAGTTTTATATTGAGCGTCATGTACACCGGACAGTAGGCGTTATGGTATGGGGTGCAATAGCACATGCAAGTAGGTCACCTTTGGTATTTATTGGAGGTAACATGACAGCGCTGCGTTACCTTCAAGAAATAGTGGAGCCATATGTTATCCCTTACCTTAACCGACTCGAGAATCCAATATTTCAGCAAGATGATGCTCGACCTCATGTTGCCAGAGTTAGTTTAAACCTTTTTGAAGCGACCCATGTAAATCTTTTGCCATGGCCGCCCAGATCCCCCGATCTTTCGCCCATAGAGCATGTTTGGGACATCATGGGTAGAAGGCTTGGAAATTCACCCCAGCGCCCACGGACTTTGGCGGCTCTGAGATGTGAACTACAGGTAGCTTGGGATATTATCCCTCAAGAACAAATAGACCATCTTCATGCATCAATGCCAAGACGTGTTGAACAAATTAAAAAAATAATTGTAAACCCTTCGTTTTTTGGCGCTCTAGTTCCTCGGAACTGAATGCTTATCAATTTGCCCAAATGTCTGTAATTTTCGAATTTTTCGATGAAAATGATCTTAAACGATTTGGTTCGACTCACTGATCAAGAATCCGTGGTCGAAAATCATTCTGTCCGGCCGGTCCGGCCGTCCGGCCGTAGGCACGATAACTCTCGAACGGAATGAGCTAGACAGTTGAAATTTTCAGAGTAGGTTTGGGAGATAAATATCTCGGCTAAGTTCGTTATTGGGCAAAATCGGACAGATGGTTTCGGAGTAACAAAAAAAAAAAATTTTTTTTATGAAACAAATTCAAAATTAAATTTTTTTCAATAAGCAGTTTTACCATAAGAATCCAATGATATCATTTTTAATTCTAACAAGCTAATACATTCGGAGATATGATTTTTCAAAATTTCAATAATAAATCGTATTTCAACGTTGTCACACAATGATATAATTATTCTATGTATGAATTGTCATAATGTCAAATTATTTTCCTGAGACATGTAATTATCTAATCAATCGAAGAATTGTGAGCGAAGTGAGAAAAATCTCAGTTGTTTGCTCCGAAATTAGTTTTTCTCAGAAAAGTCTTACATTTCGGAACGGAACATGAAGTAAGAGATCTGAGAGTAGTGAGACTGCTTTTCATCCATAGACATAGATATAACTCTCGAACGGAATGAGCTAGGTAGTTGAAATTTTCAGAGTAGGTTAGGGAGATGAATATCTCGGTTAAGTTCGTTATTGGGCAAAATTGGCCAGATTTAATTTGATTTCTTCCATGGTGCAGTTCTCATTCTCATGATTGCTCATTTAATCTTGATAAATAAACTATCATTTGAATTGAACTTCCTTTATGATGCAGTTCTATCATATGAATACATTGATATAATTCCCAACTCTGAGAAACCAATACTTTCGGAGATATAATTTGTCTGTTTGAACTAGAGCGCCAGAAAGCTCCTGTCCACAGGGCTTGAACCCATTTTTTTTCTTCAAATTTCAATAATTTACTCCTAGCTATACTATCTGTTTTACAAAAAAAAAAAAAATTAAACAGTGCCTTCTGGGTGTTGCAGTTTCTTTGTCAGTTAGTATACGTTAACTGAAGTTGCGATTCAAATTTATCCTTAACTGAGGACCTCAGTTAGTACTTAACGGAGATTTAATGCTTTGTGATTACGGCGGATTATCTTTAATCATGTTTAGATTCAATCTTAAAGAGAGCATTAGCGATATTAGTTCATAGTTTAGAAAATCAGGAAATTTATCTTGCATTATACACATGCATATCAATAATTCTTGGTTTATACATCAATATTGTTTTTTTTCTCTAGGTAATATATCAAGATTCATCAACCACTCCTGTGACCCGAATGCCGAAACTCAAAAATGGACTGTCAATGGCGAGTTACGAATAGGATTTTTTAGTACAAGAACTATTTTAGCTGGAGAAGAAGTGACTTTTGATTATAGGTTTGAGAGATATGGGTAAGTGGGTTTGTTTCAGCATGAAAAATAACAGGGTATTATTTAAATAAATAAAGCTGCCCCTCGAGGACGAAACGTGGGATTACAAAAATATTGATGCCATTGAATAGAGCTTAAAAAGTGGCAATGTAAAGTTTTTTGGGCGCATGTTCTAGGGGAACATCGTCCTATCATTTCGTCCAAATGTCTGTAATTTTCGAATTTCGAGCTGAAAATTGGCTAATAGACTAATTCGGACTCCCTGATCACGAATCCGGTGTCAGATTTTTGGGTGCCGTCCGGCCGTCCGGCCGTCCGGCCGGCCGGCCGTACTTCCGGCCGTAGGCACGATAACAGGAGCACCGAAGGTCCTATCGACTTCAAACTTTCAGGGTAGGTTTCTGATCAAAATGCGACGGTTTAGTTCGTTAACGGGCAAAATCGGCCGGACGGTTTAGAAGTTATAGACATTTCAAATTTTGAGGTTATTTCCCTGATATTTCAGGAACTAAAGAAGATGTTGAATCGAAACTTGGTAGTCAGTTCGAGGATATAAACGCGCAACTTTTGGCAAAATTCTGTTATGATCGAAATGTTGGTAATTTTAAAAAAAATATTTCTTTTAATTTTTTCGAAAAAAAAATTTTTTTTTCGTGAACTATTCATCAGATTGCAACAAAAACTTGTACTAACGTCAATTGTAGTATTTTGCAACATTGTGCAAAATTTTGGCTCTATACGATTTCAATTTCTGGAGATATAAGACAAAATGTGTCAAATTTCCTGGGTCTCTCTCAGTATTTTCATCGATTATTCTATGAACTCTTTGAATTCCACCGAAAACAAATTCAAACACATAAACATAAAGAATCAAGTCATAGTTTAGAAGTCGAAAGAAGGACGATGTTGATCGACTTGAAAAGGTACCTATTTCAAGAAATGCAATAATGAAATGCTTAATTTATGGATATAATATTATCTAAGTATTGTTGGGATCGGGCAGTTGGAAAATTTTTTAATAAAAAAATTTGTACCGACGTTAAATCAAGCATTCTACACGAGTGTGCAAAATTTCAGTTCGATACGATCTCAATTTCAGAAGATATTGCTTAAAATTCACATTCCAGCGTGTTTTGACGTTCTAAGGTCACAGAAAATCGTCACAAAAATCTATTTACCTCATTTGACGGCTGTTTGTCAAATCAATTAATTCCAATAATTGATGTCAGATTTCCTACATACCAAGTTCAAACACATTTCATTATATGGAAAACACTTATTATGATCACGTTCTACAGGAATTGATACTAAATAGAAGCTAGATGAAGATTATTGTAATGGAAAATTTGTGTTCCAGAATAATATTAAGGTATTCAACATGATACTGCTTTTTTTCTTTACTGGTCAGTACGGGCCACAAGGAAGATGAACATGCGCCCAATAGCTCCTGTCCACAGGGCTTGAACCAATTTTTTTTACTTTGAAATGCGTTTTTAAATGAAACCAGCTAAAATTAGCTACTGAATCCAAAAAAGCATAAAAAAAATATGTAGTTGTATTTGAAATAAGAGAGTATGTCCCAACTTCCGGTGTTTCGGGAAGTGGTGCCATATTAAAGATATTTTCATTAGGAAGATCACACCGGACTTTGGCTAATACCAAAATTTCAGAACCATACGATTTTCCAATCTCTATATTCTTCTAATTTTCGGCTATAACTTATTAGCTAAATTAAATTCGGATTTTTATTAAGATTAAATAAATACTAAAAATGAATTAATTGCAATAACGGCACAAAAGTCACAATGATGGGTATTTTACTTACTTTGAAACTGGCTCGCGACATTGTAAATAACACTGGAAAATTTATCACACAATTCAAAATTACATAATGAAGCAATTATCCATTCGCTCACAATAGCAAATGTGATAACCTCACAAAGTGAACATATTCGAACTTCTTTCGTACCACGATTGGTATACCTTGGTATTTTTTATGTAAATTTAGTCTGGGATTAATTCTGTATTGAGCAATAACTGGAATCACAACAGTTGACTCGATCGATGTGAAAACCGTACACCTATCTGAACTGATACTTGTGATTTGGTAGAATTTTGTTGTTTATCTGTATTCCCATAAAAAAAAAACCGAAGCGGAAATAGGTTTATACTTGATTTCAACGAATACTGTGATGTATTTTCTTGTTAACTCGACTAGCTAACAAGATATCTGCAGTTGACTATTATATGAATAATAATCAATACGGAGAGCTACAAATTATGAAGGCTAAGACGAAAATGGGGCTTATCACAATCTTTGCTTTAAAGACGGAGAAAAGCACAGAAAAAAAATTGTGCGTGGAGTCCCTCCGATCGGAAGAAGTGAAACTTCGTAATTTGGAAATGAAAATAGGAAGGGGTAGAAATCTACGCTCATGCATTCTAGTGCCACGCATTCACTCTCGCTCTGTCTCTTTCTATTTCCCCTCCCCAGGAGCGTTGAACGTTTAACGCAACAGTGCTTTCATACCCCCTCCATGGCAGTGTTAAACGTTTAACGCAACCTTGTTGGAAGGCGCATTAGAAGTTTCACTTCAAAAAATAAATAAATGAAATAATTAATATCATAAATTAAAATAGAACAACGTAATGTGGAAAGGAAAATAGGAAGGGGTAGCAAACTACGCGCTTGCGTTCGAGTGCCACGTATTCACTCTCGCTCTGTCTCTTTCTATTCCCCCTTCCCAGGAGCGTTCAACGTTTAACGCAACAGTGCTTCCATACCCCCTCCATGGTAGCGTTAAACGTTTAATGCAACCTTGTTGGAAGCCGCACTAGAAGTTTCACTTCAATAATGACCAATACGTTTCTATTGTGTGCGCATACCATAGCGATAGCCATAATCACAGCAGATCTTTATTCTCCTTTAATAACGGAGTTCGTTTGGACGGAAGTTACACGGTCAGTCTGGTATCAGTCTCGCATAACATCAATCATGGATTGATGGGAAATTGACGGAAATTGGTTCTATATTCGTAGATTGATGGACTGATGATCCGGATTGATGGTGATACTGATGCGAGACTGATACCAGACTGACCGTGTAATCTCCGTCTTATGGTTAATAAAGTTAACCACTCGGCGGAGGCATGAGCAGAATAACGATAAAGAAATAAGAGTGTCAAATTTGGGGCTCAAAATCTCTCTATGATATCAGCATGGGTCGTTATCTCTTTTGACTGAATTAAACCATAGGAAAGAAATATGTGGTTTTCTATTGAAATGTCCATACATTCTACACATGCTGGTTCACTCTGTCACCCAAGTGCATTTAAAATCTAGGATACAATGTACCGGATGTGATCTATAAATTGATTTCAGATCTATTTCGCCCAAAGATCGTATTGCCCAAGATAATAATAGAACCAAGATATTCGTTATTGACGGGGCGCAACAAAACTTACCCTTTGGAAATATAATTCGACAGAATTACGAAGAAATCCACCTGCAAAATCAAAATTACCTATAGGATTGATTGCTGATGCGCGCACAATGACAAACGACATAATATTTCACGATGTGAACCTCATCAAACTGAACCAGCATATAATGCCGTGTTCATATTTGTTACGTGTTTTGTTTCTATTGTATTGTTTTCGTCAATTGTTTCGATAGCTATTCTGCTATAAATTAAAGATCATCTAATTCGGTGCGGCCGTTCTTGAGTTATAAAAGGTGTAACTAACCCAACTTTGTTTTACATATAAAGAAATTATGCAAGATAAAAATCGTCGCCCAATAAGAAAATTGCCTAACTCCATTTTCTTCATGGACTTTTGAGGCGAAAATGACTAACTCCAATAATATTTAGAGAAACTCGTCAAGTCCTTTTTTGCTACTCTGGATTTACAGACAAATGAATAATAATTACATGGTTGCGTAATCTATTATTTATTCAAAGATCTATCCAATATATATTCATTTTTGCTCCTCCTGTGAAATTATCCAATACGGAGTTAGGCAGCTTTCTTATTAAGGCGACGAAATAAAACCACATCTTAGTTGGGTCAACTACCTAGAGTCGCGCAATTTTGCTGCACTTAATTATGTATGTTAAAATTGTAGAAAAGAGGCCCAAAAATGTTATTGCGAAGCCCCATCATGTCGTGGTTGGCTTGGTGAAGAACCAGATGAAGATGAAGAAGGTGAAGAAGAAGAGGAGGAAGAAGAGGAAGAAGAAGTAGAAGAAACTGTTAAACCCAAACCTGTGGAGGAAATCGTAACCGTGAAAGTTGAGGAATCTTCTGTCCAAGAAGTGACTCCGAAAGTAGAAAATGAGGTACCAACCCCGATTGCAGTTGTTACCAAAGTGAAGAAGACGAAATCTAGAAGGAAACTTCGGAAGGAGTTGTTCGAAGATGATGTAAATACATTTTATGTAAATATATATGTATTCTATTATTATTTATTGACATAATTTATAGCAATTGGATGAAGAAATTGATGTTTTGGTCACAACCGGTCTGAAAAATCAAGCACACACTCTCAAATTATCCAGATTGATGCTAAGAGCTAAAGAGCCTGCCCAAAGAGCTAAACTGATGAGAGTACTGAGAAGAGGGGAACTGCCGTGTCGTCGACTGTTCTTGGATTATCACGGTTTACGTCTTATGCATGGATATATGATTGACGCTCAACGTCTATGCCAAATAGATAAGAAATATGATTCTCTAAGGTAAGACATATTTCAAAGACATTGTTGGTCCTTTCATAGATAGCGGAAAATTTAAATTTTGTATAGAACAGGTTTTTTGAGAAAAATATCATGAAGTAACAATAATAAGCTTCATTTCGAAATGCACTATATGTTACAAAAAATCTCCCACCAAAATTGGGAAAGAAGAGTCACAAAAACATACAGACATCAGTAGTGTTATATGGCCCAATCCTAAGAAGATTATAAATTTCGTTATTGAACGGTTTTTTTCTGGGTTTTCTATCCCAAACTCTGAAAAATATCTATATAATAAAAATTAATTATTTTGTGATTTGCTTCTGCGTAAGAAACACAGGATATTTGTCAGTAGCAATCAATTGAACAATGTTGCCTAACAAACAACAACGAAACAACATCAACGAAGAAACAACTATATCGTAACGTAACGTTTCGGAGTCTATATCAGACTCCTTCGTCAGACGCTCAATGGAAATCGTTAGAATTATTTTGTTGATAGTTATTTTGTGAAATTCAAGAATTGTCACATTGGCAGTATTTAAAAATCATAGCTAACATAGTTTTACTTCGCATAGAAATTTCCAAGTTCCAACTCCTTTTTTAATAAATTTAGCCAAATATGGTCAATACCAATTGAGCAATTTGCAAAATTGCATTCTCTGTTCAATAACATACAAGTTGACTCCTTAAGTTTCCTTTTTATAAAATCAGGTTCTGTCATTAGAATCTTTGTATTACTCCAATCCATCATGTGATCTCCTTGGATTGTACATACATGTTCTGCTATTTTTGATTTCTGTATGTCTCTATTTCTCAAGTTATTCTTATGCTCTGACTTTCTTACTTCTAGTGGTCTTGATGTTTCTCCTGTGTATGATTTACCACAAATACAAGGAATATTATATACACAGTTTTTTGATTTCTGTTTTTCAATATTTTTGTAATTCAATATTTCTGCACAAAACAGACTTCGATCTTCGAATTTTTGTGCAAAATTTCTGCCAGTGTGTGGGCCATATTTACCAATCTTTTATTGGCGGTATTTCACAGCTTGATTTAAATTTTCCGCTCTGTTTTGACACCATTCATAAACAAATTATTGCATGAACTAAATTTTCAGATTGGAAGTACTTCAAACATTAGCAATACTTCCTATACCGAATAAGACTATGCTTCAAGACAGCAAAGTATTGGCAACCGTCGACAAGTGGTCTGTTCCACTCACTTCAAGCACGCCACTCGATTCTAATTCTGAAAGTAATTCACCGAAAGTAGAAAATGAAGTTTGCCAGTCGCCAACACCCACTTCTCAGCCTGAAACTAGTCAAGAAAATGCAGAAAAATTGGCCGCAACTGAGGACCAGACAATAGATGATCAAATCAGGAAGTCTGTTGGAATGGAAGAGGTGAAATCGGAGTGCTCCTATTTCAAAAATACCAGGGGAACGGCTTTGGCCGAGGAGATAGTGAATATTTTCGAGGATGATTCATATTTATCATCTGCCAAGGCGAAACCAGTTCCTGTGGAAATAAAACGGCCGTTGCCGAATTACGAATTTGAAATAATCATTTTATCCACAAAACTGGTAGAAGTGTGGTCTAAACTGAAGGAGGTATTCAGAATACCAAAGAAGGAAAGGATCGAGCAGATGAAAGAGCACGAAAGGGAAGCCAATAAGGGATACATTGCTGGATTAGGTTTGGAACAATATGCAGAGAGGAGGAACGAGAGCAGATATAATAGAGGTAAGAATATAACATATTTTTATCGTTCGAACATCTAAACTTCCATTGGACAAACCGATGAAAGAATTTTCTCTTAATGTTGAAACTAGTTTCAAGCATATAATTTGTGTCATTTACGAATACATGCTATGTGTACTTGCTCTTTGCCTCTTGGAAGTTCATAGATGGGGTCAAAATATCATCAATACTATTACATATTCAATACTATTACATATCTTTTTGAAACGAAGTTCTTTAACTCGGCTTGCAGTTACCCTACTTATTCAATCCTAAGGACATTGTCAATGGTGTTAACATACCTGACACAAAAGAAATTGGGTTTGCAAACATCTGTTGAACCATAGTAAGGAACACCAACTGTTCTTTTCAATTCAATAACATAAAATAAGACAGGGAAATAAAATTGATTGCATAAGGAGAAAATTAATTTTATAGTCAATTACTCAAGCCAGCTACTAGCAGAATTGCAATAAGTATGAGTCGTTCAGGAAAAGAAGTAATTTGTATATTTTTTAATTTGTGGTGTTTTTGTAGTGAGTTATTAGCGTAATATGGAAAACGTTAAATAATTGATATTGATAAGTTACAGGTCTTTATATGAGAATGATATTGCCTTATGGTTCAATATAAAGAGAAATCTAGAAATTTTTCATAATTTCTAAATTATTTCAGGTATGCAAAGATCTCGACATCAAGATAAGAAAAATTTTAAATCAGAAGAACGTAATCATCAGCAAGCCTTATTGAGCAGACATAACAGAAGAAAACTTTTTGCCTTACAAGTTGAACAGCAAGAAGAAGATAGAAGAAGAAAGCAGAGGGAATTGTGGATACAACATGAAAAAAATTGTATGTTGATTGGTACCGATCCACGATTCACCGCTCCATTTGATCCTACCAGGGGATTTCAATGTATTTGGAACCCGCAGATTGGTCAATGGCAAAATTATCCCATTCCTCCATCTGCCGATAATCCTTTGGGCTATGGGCATATAGCAAATATGCCCATACCGGTTTCCATGCCCAACACAAATATACCTCCTCCGCACATTCAATCAACTCCAAGTTATCCGTATGGAATGCCTCAAATGCAGGTAAGCAATATTCCAGAAACATTGATATTCATTCTTCTTTAAACAAATCTAATCAAAAGTATCATCCTTCAAACTCAAGTTCTAATCAACTTGTTTTGTTCCGGTTCTATCTAAGATAATGGAACTTGTACTGAGGAAACAGCTACAGCAATTCTTTGAGGGAAAAAAAAATAAATTGAGAAAAGTATAATTCGGCTTTAGAATGGTCGAATCAACAGCAACGATTTATGCAAAACCATAATAGTAGGTTTTGAAAGTTGTGGGGTCCACTTTCTGTGACCTGTCAAATGACTTCGTGACTGTTTCACGTGAGATATATTGAGGAAATTTGAATTCTATGACCTTAATAGTGTCAATAACAAGATACAGGGTGAAATATTTATTGATTTTAACCATAAACAAATATTCCGCGTAGCCGGGCTAGATCACCTCATCGCTCAGTGTTCCCCAAAGAGGAAAGAGTCATTCGGGGGCAGACACAAACCCAGGGTTTCATGGTTATTACCAATCATCAGTGTGACTTAGCCGACACTTAATGAAACTGAAGGAGTTCTAGGAAACTTAAATCCATCGGTCGCGAACTGGTAGGGAAGGAATCCCACCAGCGGCACCTATGGAGATCCTTTCGAACTCCGACCCTCTGCGATGAAGAAACCTTGAGCGATGTTCAGCGACGTTCATTCTTTTGCCGTAAGAGGGTCAGGATGCTTAAAAACAATAAATATTTCACTGTGCCTTGTTTCAGTTATTGGAAATTAGCCACATTTTACCTCATTCAATGTTAATAGTGTCAGTATGAATCTGGTCACAATAAGTTACTTTTAGGACAAGTAAAATCTTGTGGAGGCATTCTCTCAGAAGAAAGAACCAACAGGCATTGTGTTCCTAATTTAAATAAATTATATCAAATATACCCTGGCTCTGGACATCACAATATCCAAAGCATCGAAGAATTTGATGCTATTATATATGCTATTATTTGCGTGGAAATCACCTCTATGAGTCTGTCTTTTCTCCATACCAAGCATAGTTCTTATAGCAATTTTTTGTTTAACACAATATATAGAATTAGAATATGAGCTATTTCCCCAGCCAACTATACCATACAACAATATCCAATGAATATTTGCAAAATACACGCAAAGTGGATATACAGTGTGGTCCAACGAAAACTTAACACCTCGATATTCCGGCTTTAAAATGCAAATGTGGAAAATCGCCCGGACCCGTCAATTTTTGATTCGAGGGAGAACAACTTTTCCGCTCTTTGCATACCCCTAACTGCAACCCCCTAACGGGGGTGAGCACAACCCCTTGATATTGAATAGGGATGAGGGCTGTTGCTCATTTTGAAGATCCTATCGAGTACTATCTGATCCTGAAATTTCGCTTCAAAATTTCCATCGATAACGAAATGACAGGTAAAATAGTGGAGGAGTACTTACTTTTGTGATTAGTTTATTAAATACTGGAAATGGGCACCATTTACTTCCATGCAGTAATATAAGTTTTGCTGAAAATGTTCACGTACATTACTCAAGATTTCTGGTGTAATTTGACGGCATTCATTAATGATCCGAGTTCGCAAACAATCCAGTGGGTAGCGTAAATCTTGGATTTCAGGTGACCCCATAGAAAAAGTCCAGTGGAACCAGATCAGGTGATCTGGGTGACCACTCAATATGTCCCCTTCTTCCAATCCAGGCGTGAGAAAAATTTTCATCTAATAACTGACGCGTCGGTTGAGCGAAATGAGGCGGTGCGCCATCTTTTTGGAAAATGATCGTTTGATCATCTGCATTCTCCAATACTTGCACAAGGCAGGATAAATAGCGTTCTCCAATGGATCTGAATAAATTTTGCCAGCGAGATTACATGGTATAAAAAAGGGCCGCTTATATGATTTCTATAAATACCCAAAAATTTTATATTTGGTGACGCTGTATATGCACCTCACGAAATAATCTTGGATTTTCATCTTCAATCAACCACTTCACAGATCTATAGTAGGCGATCGGAGTCATCCTCATTCAGTTCCTAAACCAATCGTATCTTATAAGTAGAGACCGGATTATATATATTTGCATAATATGCATCTGCATATTTAAGACATCATCAGCGGTTTTTGCATATTTTAGCTAAGATCCAGTTATGATGCATATTATCGGTACATATTTTCTTCCCTGCGTTCCAAAATGCGATAAAAGTGATGATATCGCGAATCCCATCAAATTCCACAAAATATGCAGTCTATTGAGTAATAATTGTGACTTTTATCGGATTTGCGAATCACTTTTATCGCATTCCGGAACTCAGTATTAGTAGCCGCTCGCTTCATTTGTTGTGGCAAGAGGTCCCTTGCATGTAGAATGAAATACCATATATATGTTTATGTTTTTCTGAATCTACTTCAATACCAGATCATCATGTATGCCCTCATACACTTTCATAATTTATAAAATTTGAATATTGCGGTATTGAAAATCCGTAAATCGAGAAGCAATTTCAAATGAGGTGTAACGCTTCTGAATCGTTGCTATGACGGATGACGTAATCAAAATTTACCATCTGCTTGTTGCCGCCAATGCTGTCTTCGAACCCTTTATAGGGAGCTGTATCACACTGGAATGAAGTGTGCAACGGACACGAGAAGAGGGTGAGAGTAGATATGACGGGTTACGTCACGGACTGGGGCCAAGTTTCGATCGTTTGGACAGGCATTATGTGCATCCAAATTTGAATGATCGCATTCTCGTTGAAAATTGAAATTTTTGACGGCGGTTGAACTTTTTCAGTATTCTTAAATAAAATAATCGATTCCAATAATAAAAAAATAGAACATGCGCCCAAAAATCATGCGAAAGACCTATTATTACGTAATAAAAAATTGGTTCAAGCCCTGTGGACAGGAGCTTTGGCGCTCTTGTTCAAACTTTGACAAATCATATCTCCAAAGTGGTTTCTCACAGAATTATTATATGAATGGATTCTTATGATAGAACTGCATCATAAAATAAAACAAATTGAATAAGAATCCATTGATATCATTCCCAACTCCGAATACTAATATTTTCGGGGTTATGATTTGTCAAATATTGAACAAGATCGCCAAAGCTCCTGTCCATAGGGCTTTCCCACTTTTTCAATTTGGCTTCTGTGCCTCAGTTTTCAAGAATTTTCGTAATTAAATTCAAAACGTAGGTCTATGAATCATCTCATGTTGGATTTACATACATCACCAAATTATAATTGGAGTATTCTATGAAATTATATAGAATTATTGAGAACAATTATTGAAATTTTGAAAAATCATATCTCCGAAAGTATTAGTTTACTAGAGTTGAGAATGATATCAATAGATTCTTATGATAAAACTGTATCTTAAAAAAAATTGAGCTTAAAATTTGTAATGAAAAAAAAAAAATTTTTTATGATGCTCCGAAACCACCTGGCCGATTTTGCCGAGTAACGAACTCAACTGAGATATTTATCTCCCAAACCTACTCTGAAAATTTCAACTGTCTAGCTCATTCCGTTCGAGAGTTATCGTGTTAACGGACAGACAGACGGACGGACGGACAGAATCGATTTCGATCACGGATTCTTGATCAGTGAGACGAACCAAATCGTTTTAGACCATTTTCAGCCAAAAATTCGAAATTTACAGACATATTTGCAAATTGATAAGCACTCTGTTCCGAGGAACAAGACCGCCAAAAATGAAAGAGACCGAAAATCTTCGCGCTCGCCTACTACACAATTGAACATTTGGAACAATACTTGATTGTTAACGTTTACAAAAATATTGAAAAATTTTAATAGCATATTATTAAGAGTTACTGATATGCTGATTTTAAAATAAAAATTACTTTTCTTCTTTTTTTGAGTTCCTAGAATTCATTATTCCATTTTGCATATTCTGCATATTTCAAGCATTTTTCATGCATATAACGACCTTTTTATGTTGCATATAGTCCGGTCTCTACTTATAAGGATGGAATTTATGTTGTTTCAGGATTCTTATGATTGTTGTACTTGAAACACCAGATACATCGGACAATTTCCTAGTACTCAAGGTCGGATCCATTGCCACATTACCTAAGATAGCCACGTCCCTCGCTTCGTCTCTTTCATGCACACTCTTTTTGTTTCCGATTGAACCAGTAGCGTCAAATTTGGCAACCAGTTGCACAACGTAAGCAGCGGATACATTTTTCCCAGGATGTCGTTCGTTAAATAAAGCCGCTTTTGTTGGCGCAGAGTCGTTGTTCCTAAAAAATAATTTCATAATTTCCACCCTTCTACGGAATACACCATTTTAGTTCTACTACAAATTTACAATCTTTTTGGTACACTTGTAACGTTCTTAAAAATTCACGGTAGACTAAGGTAAATCAAAAACATGATCCGTCTACTTTTTTGGACAAGAAATTAATACTTCTTTGGACAAAAACTTAACAACATAACTACTACATACCTTTGAAATGTGCTGGATACGAATAATATGCTTGAGGTAAATTCCATATTGCCTCTTTCACCATTTTCGCTCTTATTTCATTATCGATGGATATTTTGAAGCCAAATTTTAGGTTCAGATAGTACTCGATACAAAATTATTTATCGCAACACCCCTCATCCCTATTCAAAATCAAGGGGTTGTGCTCACGGGAACTAACGGGGTTGAAAAAAAGCGGAAAAGTTCTTCCTCCTCGAATCAGAAATTGAAGGGTCCGTGCGATTTACCACATTTTCAATATAAAGTCGGAAAATCGAGGTGTTAAGTTTTCGTTGGACCACCCTGTATGTATGGCAACTCATAATTTGATCTTTCTGTGCAAAAACACATTCTGTCTTTCCCGTGTTCAAAATCAACTCATTTCTATAACTCCAATCCTTCACGACAATAAAGTCGTCAATTCAATTATCACCCCACTGAAATTTTTCAAAATGTTGATTGCGTTAGTATTATCAACAAATATGACATTAAATGATTGATCAATATAATGTGGAAGATCATTAATATAAATCAAAAATAGTAGACTGCCCAATACACTACCCTGTGATACTCCATAAATTATATCTCCTTCATCAGAAATAAATTACATTTCGGACCTTCTGGTTTCTACCTTTGAAATAACTTTCTATAAGTTCAAGTTGTTTACCTCTTATTCCTTAGGTTTCCTACTGTTTTGACAGTTTTTCATGATTAACGCAATCGAAGGCCTTCGACAGATCCAAAAAAAGACCTTCCGAAATCTTTCCCCTTTCTATTGCATTCAGAACAGTATTAGTGAGCTCAAAAATTGCAGTAGTCATGTTGTTTTTGTTCATCCATTGTCAATCCATGCTGACGGGAGGAGAGTATTAACACTACCAGATTTAAACAAAGGAACCATTGAGTGCATGAATGCATTGTCTATGCGAGAGAATATTGGTCAGTACAAGACTCAAAGCAGCATACAGGATCTCCACACTAGGAAAAGAGACAATATAAGAATGACCAATCTTAGACTGTATAAATCTAGAAATGCTACTCTATACTATGCTCCAAACTTCTATAATAGACTCCGACTACCGTACCTATTAGGGATCTCAAAACAAATAAGGCAAGATTATTATTATTACTCAAGATTATTAAATTAAGAGAGCCTTCTACAGCTATGATGAATTCCTAAATAGCAGAATCGAAATTTAATGAATCATACTGGTATTGTACTTCTCTTATAGAAAATGAAATGAAAATTTTATATGTTTATATTATGATGCCTATTTCAAACTATTTTGTATGTTTTATAGGTATAATTATGTGTCTGCATATTGTGTTCTTGATCAGTGTAAAAACTGAATGTTTATTAACACCAATAAATGTATTCTTATTATTAATGTGTCCCAACCCCCTTGCTGGAGCTCTCCAAGTGTATCCCAGCTTATATGACTTCAAGGAGGGTATGTCTCCATCCTTTATGAATTCATGGCCGAAGCATTATTTGCGTTGGCTTACAATGGCGCGGCTTTCTTCTACCAGGTGTCTTTTCCTTCCCCCCACAGAATCAGCATTCGTCACTTTCTGCTACTCCTAATTTCACTAGGTGCTTTCTGTGCGACATTCCCCTCCTAAGGAAGCCTGTGAGGAGGTGTAGCATATTCTTGCTGAGATTAAGATGAGTTTTTGATTTCCCAGTGCAAAAATTGGAACATTTTGGAGTACTCCAAATCTGGAGGGTCCCACCAGACTGCTTCTCTGTTGGTTTCTTCTTTTTCCCTGAATATTTCTTCATAGGTGTTTTTCCGAAGCTATGGAAAGGTTATGGTCCTGTAAAGGAACTTGAAGCCCATTTTCTGGCGGATTCCATATAAGTTGCGTGTATTGATCTCGCGAATAAAATATAAGATTCTATTTACAACCTTAATTTCTATCGGTTTAAAAATACGCGCTTTATTGATTTATCATACTGTTAACAATAATGTTCCCAATTTATTCCAGCTATCTGCACCTATGCCACAAATCTCCACAAACAGGAATCTATCACATATGGTTCCTTCTATGCCTGTAGGTAGGTCCCCACTTCCTTCATCAATCCCACCTTCTTTACTACATCAAATTACACCTACAGGTGGAAACACAATTCCCACTAATATTCACCAAACCCCAGGAATGCCTGGTCTACCCTCATTAGCTCCCAACATGCTTCCCCCCACTATACCACAAACTCCGCCTCCTTTATCTGCAGGTGTTCAAGGCCTCCATAATCCATTGGGATATTCGCCTCAGATGATGATTGGACAGACACAATCTCCTGTAATGTATCAGCAGGAGAAGAAGAGCGAAATTATAAGCATAATTGGGGATGTCAAGTTTCTGGGACCTATTCCTCCCCAACCTAAGTTACCTCCTAAGTGGAAATGCGCCAAAGACAAATATGGCCGTCCTTATTACTATCACATAAAAATAAGGAAGAGTCAATGGGAGCCACCACCATATGAGCCTCCACAGAGTATCCTAGAGGAGGGTGAGTTCTCGAATTATTCAGGGATATGTTTACAGATTTTCTGGCTACTCAAGTACACGGGAATCTGTACAATTGTCCATTATATATCCACCGAAATGAAGAAATATAAAGGGTTATCAAATAATTGGTCCATAAAACTTTTCTCCGCTTCTAAAAAGTTTTTTGTAGATTTATAGTTCTACTGTTCCTCATTGACTTTATGGATTTCCCAAATAACATGAAATAGAATAACATGTATACATTTTCTATTCACTATAATGAATATTTGTTTATTAATTTCCTTATGGATGATATGAAGGGGAGCAAAAAGAATTGCGAAATCTCATTGTGATGTCATTCTCTTTTCAGATTCCGAATCTAGTTCTTCAGAGTCAAGTTCGTCAAATACCGATTCAAGTTCAGAAGATTCGGATAGCGATGACGAAATTATCAATGACAGCAGGCTGTTGAAACAGGTCAAAAAACAAATGTATAAGGAATTTAAAGTTGCCACCCCTATCAAATCGTCAACTCCCAAGATTCCTTCTAATGTTGAAGATACTCCGAGTCCAATGACTGACATAAATGATGAAACGCAATCTGAAGTTCAGGCTTCTCCACTTGCAGCCACCGAAGAAGAGTCGTCGATAGACAAAAGACTGAAAGAACAGTTCAATTTATTGGATGAAGAGGGTCCATCTGCGAAAAGGAGGAAGAACTCATCTTTAGTTCAAGAAGTGATTATAAGTGTAAGTTTTTGTTTTTTTTTGTTGAAATGTTTAAATTGAACTGCAACATACAAAAAAATTTAAGGCTGGCTCCTGGCTTCACGGCAGGAGCGTTAGCGTGCTCGTTCATGTATAATCAACATATTTCACTGATTTGTTACACCCTACACTACTGAAATTTATGGTTATTAGAGATTCGTTATATCAAGGAATCAAAATTCCAAATGGGCCAAGGAACATTTAAAGAAGTTCACGTTTAATTTCCGCCATATCTAGAAATAAATTAGAATGAACGAGAAATATTCTCTTAGATAAAGTGTGAACATACATTCTTCAAGAATTTTCTGCATATCCGTATGTCCTAGCAATAGTAACTGATTTTTATTGCTTTCTCAAGCAAGTTTTACAATTTCATATTTGTAATCGATAAATAATTATATCATCAATATAAGCACTGTTTAACTATTTTATTAGAGTCTGTGTTCATAATATGTTCTAATAACTCGCAAATAATTTTTGTTTTCGTTCATTCGTACATGAAAAAATCATAATTTTGATAAATGTGTATTTACCTTAAATGTCAAATGGAATCGTGTGAAACCTTTATTCGCTCAAAATTCGAAAATTACAAACATTTAAACAACATGATAGCATTCTGCTACGAGCATGCAAAAAACACTCCATAGGTCCAACTGTTCAGGGTTTACTCAACTCCATTCTTCATTTTGCTCAATATACAGGTAATATGGAGAGGAGGGAGAATTTTAATTGTAATCTTGGGCCATATAATTCAATCCTTAAATCTTCGCTTTCAGCCTAGAACAGACGAAGATAGATTAGTGTTCAAGGAGGACGTGAAAAGATACAAAGAAAATAAACTACTGCTCAAAAGACAGAAAGAAATAATATTGCAACAAAGAAAAAAACATTTGAAGGAGAAAAAACTAAAGCAGCAGCCTTCAAAGGCTAAGTTACGAGAAATGAAGTACTCCACTACAGAAAATTCGAAAAAAATTAAAGAGACATTCAGATCTGCCATGGCTAACACAGTTGTTTCCGCACTGAATGCATTTAGAAAGCCAGATTGCAAAGAAGGACGAATAACAAATACAGAAGATTTCAAACATCTTGCTAGAAAGGTAAGTTTTATATTTTTCAATTTTTGTAATATTTTTCTCTTTATGTACTTTTATTTTATGCATATATTTTTTTCAGTTAACTCATTTTGTGATGTTGAAAGAAATGAAATACATCTCGGAAATAGAAGAGCTTGTCTGCAGTGATAGTGTGAAAGTAAAAGCAAAAGATTTTATTCGCAAATACATGAGTAAATTTGGCGAGGTATATGTTAAACGAGATGATGAACCTGAACATTATTATTAATTGTCTACATTTGTCTGTGATAAGTTAATTTCTATTTTATTATGGAATTATTTAATGTTATTCTGATTCAATGACTGCACATATATTTTAAATTAATTATTATTATCCTTTGATTTCTTTTTTCAATTTTATGGTGTTATTTTGCCTTAATCATTATTTCCACTGATTGGTTCAAAAGATCGTTTATCATTACGATTTATATGTATATTATTGTATACTGGACCATTTAAAATGGTTATGTTTATAGAATTGTAAATAATAGAGTGATTTTTTATCTTTGTAGTTTTCAATCATAAAAATTAAGATTAGTTACACAGCAACAATATAGATGCTATTTCTCAATTAGTAAGCATAACTTCATGTGTATATTTCAGGAGGTCTTTGACTACACAAAATCTATTAATAATACCATGTAAATCGGAAACTGCGTTAGACTAGAGAAAATGGATTATCTACAGGAGATATCATTAAACCATGAGGAGTAAGATGTAAGACACATGTTTCAGACGAAATTGTTCCCCATCAGCATCCTGTAGCTCCGAAAGTTCAACTTACCCAGCACCATATCAGCCTCCGCTCAGGAGCGTATTACGATATGGAAATTACAAACGCCATCTATGCGGGAAGCTATGAAACCCAGTTTAGTTACGATATATTGTGAGAAACCATGCTTCAATCAGTTTTACAGGAAGATTGGCGAAGTTTATAATTTTCCTGGAAGACTAACCTCTGATGTCTAAGGGTGTCAGAATCGTACCCACAAGCACTCCAAGTCTATCGGCCAGCGCTTTACACTAAACAGTTATGTCTTCAGTAGTTTCTATTGCCAATTCACATAACCTAGAAATTTCTTCACTGATCTTATTTAGGCGATCCTTATAGATATATATGTTGCAGTGGGCGGCGATGCAGTGGTGGTGGTCACCATAATGCACGTAGATCTCTGGAGTTTCGCAAGCTTGAGTTGAGGTTGCACTTTTAACGTGCAATCCCACCAAGCAATACTGCCGTAAGTGATTTTTGGTCTCACCAACCTCAGGGAGAGCCAGTGGAGCTATTTCTGAGCCAGTCCCCACCTCTTTCCACGAGTCTGCTGGCAGGCCCAGAGGGAGTGCCTAGCCTTGTGAATCACCATTTTCTAGATGCGAATTCCAATTAAGCTTTCTATCCAGAATGATGACGATTATCTAGTTTCATCCGCAATTTCCTAGTGAATGGAACAATCAAGGTATACTGCAGGTTCACATTTAACTGTTCCCCTTCACACCAGTTGTGTAGCAGTTAGAGTCTCTCGACCAGGACTGTGTGTTCATGGCACGTGGCCACAATGTCTATGTCGTCGGCGATCGCTTGAACATATACATCCAGCGTGCCTTACGGCCAGTAGGTCGTCCACCAGTAGAGACCATAGCAGAGGGGAAGGTCCACCCCTATGGGCAGCCCCCTCCCGAACACGAATCTCACTACATCGCCACATAAGGATTTGGTGACGAGTATGTTATCCAAAATATATCTTGTCAATTCCAGATTGAGGTCTGGCACTTCCCTGGCCTGCATTAAAAGCGTCCTCTATCTCCAGTAAGACCACCAGAGATGTCTTCTTGTGGTCCAGAGGACGTTCTAGCCTTCCAACCAAGTTGTTCAGGGCCAAGTTGGTTGATTTCCCACTACCTTACCCTGCAGTGACCTGTGAGCAAGAGTACTACTTTTTTCGGTCTTATTCTGCCTTTGTCTGTTCGCCCAATAGGAATCATTCAATTTCATTAACCAATCTCCGCCCTTAACAGTGAATGTGTTATCCCACACGGGAGCTCCTGTCCATTAAATGGCACTTTCTTTGTCGTCTTATTTCTATAACTATTATGTAGACAGACGACCGCAACTAATCTGATGGTAGGAAAATGTTGTTGACTAGCTGGCCCGGCGAACTTCGCACCGGCTAAGTTAATAAAAAAAAATGCTCGGTATGAATGAAGTTTTATTATTGTTTTCGATTAATTGCACATTATGTTGCTTACTTACAAAACAGAGTTTTCCTGAAATACTGGCTATTTATAAGGTTTCAATTTGTTTTTGACAGACACACACAGTTATGATACAGTAGTTATCTCGAAAGTATAATTTTTTACACAATTGAATGAAATTTTACGATTGGCGTGAAAAACAGCAAGTTGCGATTGACGTTAAAAGAAAAACACCCTGTATGACAATTACGGACAAATACATTATGAGAATCCATCCAAGGTGCCTATTTAGTTAATGCTTTGTTTGTGGCACAAACCACTTCAATCGCGTACAAATGTGCCGTGAGAAAAAGTACACCTGTATAGTAATGGTTTATTTCCAATGATGTATGCCTCGAAAGTATATTAATTAACACAATTGAATGAAATTGTACGATTGGCGTGAAAAACAGCAAGTTACAATACAATTGACGTTAAAAGAAAAACACACTGTGTGAAAATTTCGGACAAATATATACATTATGAGAATACATCCAAGGTACCTATTTAGTTACTGCCGCGTTTGTGGTCCAAAGCGCTAAGGTTAGATTAGAAATAATATTACATGGTTGTTAAGTTTTCTTAAATTTTCTAATTTTCAGCGCAATTTTTTCTGTCATAAGAACCTTCTCCTGACAAAAACAAACACAACAACAAAAAAATAGTGATATCGCTCCAGCCGTTCACGCGTGACCAAGGGATATAGGGATTCATTTATATATATATAGATTAAAAAAAGTCATAAACATACATAATTTTAATGTGTACACATTTATGTACAATAATATATCACAAGTGGTGGATTAACAAAATGATTCCTCTAATACCATTTAAAAATTTTAGATTGCAAATTATTAAATCGAATTTGTGTAGTTAAACATCTTCACTAGGATCTAATCATAAATACTATCATAAGCCGTTCAAGTTAGTAAAATTGAATTAACTAAAAAAATCATTATTGAAATTAATATCATTCAGTACGAAATTCATCACAACAATTTTAAATGAAACCCCTAAGATAACTAAAATACATATAAATATTAAATAAAAAATTCAAACAGAGGACACCCTCCTGAGTGTAATGAAGTTCATTAACTTTTTGCAGAATTTCCTTTTCTTTGGTTTAGTTCTATGTTTGAAAATATAATACAAAAATATCAATATTATCAGTAGCAGTACACTAAGAGTGAATCCAAATTTATCACTACTCATGCTGATATCTTCCATAGGTTTGTTTCGCCATCGCCAAACACTCGATTGACCATTAGTATCTTCGATCGAGACATCACGAACATTCTTTTCGATCCCTAGTGTCTCCAGATCTTCTCCTACTAAACTTAGGAGCTTCTGACTCTGATACAAGTTCGGCGGGGCAGTCACATTGAGAGGAACTGGTTGACTCCACACTATATGCGGACATTGCGGGAGAGGTTTCGTTTGGGATTCCCCCAGATTTCCTTCAAGAACTTTGGAGAATCGATTCAACCGATTTCCAGGCATACGTATCGGTACGTCAGTTTCTACCTTCGAGTCCCAGTTATCTTCATGATTATTGGAAAATACTGAAGGCAGATGTCCTGTTGAAGTATATTCAAGAATGGCGTCCAACATCCAATAGCAACTCTTTTCAACGTGACTTGTATCGATACAGTTAGAGTCTCCATAAACCACAATACGACCACTCGAATTGGTAGTCTTTGTTTGGAGTAAGCCAAGTACCGGTACTTCAAATTTCTCGCTGGTAATCTCGCCCAACATATGCATTCCTTGATCGTTGAGTTTTCTGGATATTACCAAGCCGTTCCTCGCAAATTTAGAGATGCTTGTTCCCGAAGCATAGTACATTTCATGGTTGTTCAGTTTGAAATCACCTTCGAAAACTCTGTCTCCTAAAGCGATGCCCCAAGCTGCCAACAAATCGTTCAATGCTGGTACATTGGCACCACCTGTATCTGGCATCCACCACTGTCTCGTGTTCTCATCATAAAATTTAACCTTTTTCATTATGGTCGTATTATACCAGTCAGCAAAAATTATCACAGATAGGCCACTGTCAACATCTCTTTTCAGCTTTGATATCTCTTCTGGGTAAAATTCCTCCTCAGGATCAACAATTAAAAGAGTACCGTATTGAGAAGCAGCAAAACATGTGAAAGGGGCTCCAAGTACTTCAATGTAATAGCCAGCGGTTCTCAGGTTTTGATACATATCTTTGAAATTTGTATGGATATGATCTCCGTTCCAATCTAAAGGATCGTTCTTCACTTTCAAATTATCTCTTGGGAAATATCCAGGGGGATAACGCAAGTTATGGTATTGATCCCAAAGTATTCTTTTGTGTTTAGGGGGAGTTGGAATTATTTTAGCTTTTATTGGTAAGTTAACGGTACTTCTTCTGGGTTCTAATTCGCCTGAAGGTGCTGGAGATTCAATGGTTAAAGATATGTGACCATGGGCTATCCCATCATAGGTAGATCCGCTGGGGGCTACTCCTAAGCTTACAGCTAACCATCCTGACCAAGGCCATAACACCTCAGAATACGATATTGAAACTTCTAATAGATTACCTTGCTGGGGGGTATAAGAAAACCACTGAGGTCTGTCAACGATATATCCTGATACTCCCAATCCATTTAATATTGTAATATTCACGATAACAGGCATGGCCCCATAATAGAGTGGCTGGGTACAATATGGCCACATATATGGGCACTCACTCAAGTCTATATAGCTAGGACTTAGGCTTGCTTGAGGTTTGTAATTGTTTAAAATTTGATATGCTTTCACTAGATTTAATTTACCTTGTCCTTGTTCAAACATGTTAACACCAGGTAACCTTCTAGCAGATGCCATAAGGGCCTGTTTCATACTAGCTGGGTTTATATCATTGCCCTTATGAAGTACACCACTGGCTAAAAGTGTCACAGCTCCTGCAACTACTGGCGATGCCACACTTGTACCTGAAAGTACTCTACAGCCCCCTTTTATGTTGGATCCTCTCACCCCTGATCCATAAGTCACAATATCTGGCTTAACTCTCCCATAACCATTTGGAAGTTCCCAAGTAGTCATACCTCTAGAAGAAAATTTAGCAATTTGGTCTTCAAAATTTATACCGCCTACACCAATCACATCCATCTGATCTGCTGGGTTATTCAGAGTACCATAAAGGGGTCCATCATTTCCAATAGCAGAAACCATTATTATACGATTAGCTGTCAGTTCCCAGACCTTATCTACAAAGGGATGGTCTTTGAAATCTGGTCCTCCAATACTCAAATTTAAAACATTCATTTTCTTCAAGATTGCATAATTGAAGGCATCGAGAAACCAAGAAGTATAAGATACCTGATTATTGGTGAAAACGCGGAATATATGTAGTTCAGAATCTGGGGCAAAACCAAGGCATTCTTTACTCGATGCTATAACACCTGCTACAAAGGTACCATGCCCTATTCCATCATCAAAAGTTTTTTCATTTGTCCAATTTGTCCTTTCTTTAATTTTACGGAAATGTGGATGTGTTTTAGACAATCCTGTATCAAATATAGCTACTTTTATACCTTTGCCAGTAATGCCCATGTTCCATAAAGAATCTGCCATTAATACAGAAGTAATTTGTCTTGGTACAGCTCTTAATAATCGTCTACTTGTATGACGAGCTGTTGCTTGCCAAAATTGATTTTTTAAATTTAAACTTCTCCTTCCCTTCCAAATATTATCTTCATTCACAAACTTCAATGTTCTTGTTACCATTCGTTGAGGTGTTACACGCTTAATAAGAGGATGTGAATTTAAAGCCTTCAGACCATCTTTTTGATCATTTTCTTGAATAATTATTACATCAAAATCACTGGGATAGTCACTTGCAGGATTCTCTCTTTGTATTATTTTCCATTTTGCAATTCCAGAAAGATTCAATGCAGTATTAATATAATTGGCTCGAGCATTATTTTTATAATAATTGTTAAACATAACAATGTATTCATTTTCTACCAAGTGTGATGAGTATTCAAGATTTACGTTTTCGGTTGTGAAATTGCAGCACAGGGGTGATTCCAAATAATCTTCAGAAGCTGAGGATATTCCAACCGAGGCTCCGACAATGAGGAGCACCATAGATAATACATGGAAGTTCATTATGTTTGATTTCATGGAATCCTCTTTTCCTTCGTCGACTCATTTTAAATACATGTTTAGATATAGAAATGTTCGTTTCTCAAGTGAAGTGTTATTTCAAAATAATTTATTGACAAAATTAAGTGCTAAGAAACATGTCCATTTTCAAACATTCACATCAACCTTAATGTTCATGATTCAAAAATAGGTATTTCAGTTCTCAAGATATCTCATTTCATTCATAAATTAGCAGAAGAATATAATATTATTATATTATTATCAATTAAGTAGGTAAATAATTATTTCTGTGTGCAGCTTGGAACCACAGATCAATCTTTTTATTAGCATCTGTGATATTTTTTTCATTATTTACAGTCACCGAAATTAATTCCTGGCTACGCCCTTGACCCTTGCCTTTTATGGTCTAAGCATGCAATGCTACGCTGGATATGTGCCAAAACTAAAATGAATACAGGACAAAATAAAATCTGTTAAAATGCTTACCACTCAAGAGAAGAAGAGAAATCGATAGTTCGAATGGGAATAGATGATGTTCCATCTTCCATCCCTTGTTTGAATATAAAATTAGACATAAGCATAGATTAGAGTCTAATCTATGGACATAAGACATAAATCACATGTTCATAAGTCAGAATTGATTAGTTTGACAAGTGAAAGATGAGTGTTATTAAAAATCGGTTGTTTGGAAGGAATTTTATTATTGTTGAAATTTGAAGTGCAATGATTCTTATCGGAATATCTTGAAAATATTTTTATTCTTACCATTAGGTTCACAGGGGCTTTAATCCACAGTTATTACTTCTTGTTGTGTCGCATTAAATACTACTTGAAGGTTGTCAGATCATACATTTTGACATCTGTGGGAATTATAAATAATGTTATCAATTAGATAAATTGCGTTAATTGTTACTTTTTCTTGATATTTGTAAGCTTCTCGATTATTTAAACTTAATTGTGAGTTTTACAAAGTTCTTGTGCTAATTTTTTGAGTAGATTTATGTAATGTGAAGAGAAAAACTCAAACATGTACAAGAATGCAGTGTTGGTTATTTCGTACATTCTTCTGTATTTGTCCAACATCTGTAAGGGCGAAGTATATGCAATTAGATTCGTAAGTATCCATTCTATTGTCCCATTGGATTACTTTTCGGTACCCCGAAATAAAGCTGCAGGTCTATTGAGCGCTATTCCAAGCATGCATGTGGAATATACTTTGTTTATAGCAATTGCTGTATTTGGAAGTATTCTTCCGGGAAATTCCTAGTATTTTGATGGTCTTGATCCATATATATTTTTATAAATCTACCTGAAACTTATATCAGGATGTTGGATCTTAATTGCAGCAGCTTCCAAAATCTTTTGAAGTCAGACTAAATATGTATAGAAAAACTATATCCTTGATTCGAACCCACACAAATTAGTCGTAACAGTTTTAGATCAGGAGGTAGTAATGGTCATTTAAGGATAAGCAATTTTTATGCATGAGATTATTCCAGCTTGGATATTTTGTATATTTATATCAAATTTCAGTGATGATGAATAAAACTACTTGTAGCAACTGATTTATGTACCTATATAGTCCGGTCATTTTAGACATAAAAATAGTGATCAAATAAAGAAAATTCCGACAGAGCCAAGTCTTCGTAGAGACCTTAGGTTTACCTCAAGGAATAAAGTGTCAAAAGTCCCCATCAGTCCCATGTGAGCTTAGGGACTTATTCGGGGCCCAAGGTAAAAATTTTAGGTTTTTTGGATTTTTCTCGAAAACGGTAAGTTTTATCGAAAAAGTACCTCAGAGCAAAGTTGTAGATCTTAAAATTCTCTATAAAAATGGTCCCTATAATTTTTTCTCTAAGACCCACTATTTCCCAGATATTGCGCTTGTAAGAATCACGTTCTACATAATATGCACTCATTTCCACACCACCTGAGGTAGTGTACTCGGCGCGTTTTTTTTAACGTGGTATCCCCGGTAGGCCTATTCCACGAATCTTTATGACGTTATTTTCAGGAACAATAATTATTTAATAGTATGAAGATTATTGATATGGGTTACTGAGTTTAACTGTCGTTCTAACTTTTTTTTATTACTTTAATCTCACTCATACTTTTCATATTCAACTTCAACAATCATGTTTTCTTCAATTTCTTCTTGTTCTTCTTCTTCTCCTTCCTGTTGATGAGCGCTTAGAAATTGTTCAAATGAAGATGAATCAGTTGTATCTTCATCATAATCACAGGAATCTTCCTCTCTTGTATTTAATTGAACATTTGAGCAAGAGACACCTTGGCAATTGGTACACGCTGGAGAACACTGCAACCCTACTTTTTTACAGCCACATTTGGCACTACAACCTTTCTTGCAATTGCAAAAAATAGTGTTAAGAAGTTTTTCTGGAGTAGGGGGCAGTAAAGTTCGAATCGGTTCCAAAGTATTATTTATCAATTTCCAACCCCAGTCTTCAGGGTTCAGTTCATTGCCTTGCCATGTCTGAACTTGATAGTATACTCGAAACAAATGTTGAGTAGCAGATGCCGATGTTGGAGGAAGACAAGATAGCTGTACTTGCTTTTTGTTTCGTGTATTTTTTACAAATGTTAAATATCTGTACGTATCTATGCAATCAATTTTTTTTGGAGCTCCATAAACCAAAGAAGAAACCGAATTCCTTTAGTAATTAGTATTTGAGGTGAAGAATTAATTTCTGTAAATACTTTTTCGCAGTCAATCAAATCATTTTTTCAAATAATTTTAATACTGAATTTTTGCCCCTTCTAAACATTGCTGACGTAGTATCGCATTCGGTTATCGCATGTAAAAATAAAATAAAGTTTTGGCATTTTGGATAAGCTGATAAACTTTTAGAAGAATATATTTCTGTCCGTTGCTGCGCCTTCCCAGGTTTTAAAAAGTAAATAATTTTATCAGATGGAGTCCTTGCAGTGAGTAGTACTAATAAATCAACATCTTCACCCACTACAATAGTTGTATTTCTTGCATTAAATTGTTCTATTGCTGTTTCAATTATGAGGACATCGGCGTCATTCGGAGCTTGTTTCACGGCAATATTTTCAGCTGCTAATTTGTTACTCAACATAGAAATAGAGATTTATTATTAATGTTTGCAAAAAAATGTTGTAGTTGAGTAAATTTTCTTAGAATAGTATAATGTATACATAAGAGAGACACGAGTAGGCATTTTTGCTTGCTTGAGTACCTAAATATGTATATACGTGGCATATGTGTGCATACTATGTAGAACATGATTCTTACAAACGCAATATCTGGGAAATAGTGGGTCTTAGATAAAAAATCATAGGGACCATTTTCATAGAGAATTTTAAGATCTACAACTTTGCTCTGAGGTACTTTTTCGATAAAACTTACCGTTTTCGAGAAAAATCCAAAAAACCTAAAATTTTGACCTTGGGCCCCGAATAAGTCCCTAAGCTCACATGGGACTGATGGGGACTTTTGACACTTTATTCCTTGTGGTAAACCTAAGGTCTCTACGAAGATTTGGCTCTATCGGAATTTTGTTTATTTCAATTGTCTAAAATGACCGGACTAATATACATAAGTAACTAATATGTATAAGTAACTAATTTTAGAAGAACAAATTGAAAGAACTAGTTAGCTCAGATTCAAAGCTCTGTATGTGTGGATATTTCTATTTCTAATTTGTCTGATTTGTATTATACTTCCTCAGCAACTTTAACTTGGGTAATATTTTTTAGGACTCTCAATTCTACTTCCAACAATTTGAAGATGTACCTGCAACATTTGGTCCCAGCCTTACAAATGGAGGTAAATAACATCTCAGTTTGACTATTTAGAATTAGATAGATGTATTCCATTTATTCATCTTTTTGGCGCTTTTGTTCCTCGGAACAGAGTGCTTATCAATTTGCCCAACTGTCTGTAATTTTCGAATTTTTGGCTGAAAATGGTCTTAAACGATTTTGTTCGACTCACTGATCAAGAATCCGTGGTCGAAATCGATTCTGTCCGGCCGGCCGTCCGTCCGGATTGAAATTTGCAGGGTAGGTTTGGAGCATAAATATCTCGGACGAGTTCGTTAACGGGCAAAATCCATCAAGCGGTTTCGGAGTTATGGCCGTTTTTAGTAAAAATTTATTTATGAATATTTCCGAAACCGATCGATCGATCTATCTGAAATTTAGCATCAAATTGTAGAATAATGTTCTGTACTGATCGGGTTTCCGTAAAGTGTCAAAAAAAAAATTTAAAATTTGTTCATACAATTACTCTCGAAGAAAATGAGCTAGGCAGTTGAAATTCTCAGAGTAGGTTTGGGAGATAAATATCTTGATTAAGTTCGTTATTGGGCGAAATCGACCTGATGGTTTCAGAGTAACGAAAAAAAAATTTTTTTTTACATTACAAATTTCAAATTCAATTTTTTTTGAGATGCAGTTCCACCATAAATATCCATTGATATCATTGTCAACTCTAACAAGGTAATACTTTCGGAGATATGATTTTTTGAAATTTCAATAATGAATCGTACTTCTATGATTTCATAGAATGCTGTACCGTAATTTTTCTATCTATGAATTATTATATGATCTGTGTTCTTACATGTCATCTTATTTTCCTATGAGAGATAAATGTCAAAATTATTTCTGGTACGTTATTCTGGATATGAAATACCCTTCCTGTTCTATAAAACAAAGTATGATTGAATGCAAAATGACCATTGAAATAACCTCAGCTATCGTACTTTTGAGGTGATAATGTAATGCCCGTGGATAATCCATAAGATAATGAAAATATATTCTTTGGTAAGATACATAATCAAATTGGGTTCAGAATATCTCCAATAAAAACAAAACTGCAATTTTTAATTGATATGATATAATTTTCGGAGTAGATTTGAGGAATGAATATCTCGGATAAGTTCGTTATTGGGGAGAATCGGTCTGTTTGAATTTAATTTCTTTCATGATGCTATCGTAATAATATATATTGGTTGTAAATGGAAAGACTGCAATTCATAGTTATACAAGCTTCAATTTAAATTTATCATTTATGCAAGGAGTGCCTCAAATGTGTATACAGATTTGTGGGAATTAGCATACTTCTTACAGATATTCCAAGTGTTGACTACTTGGTCTTTATTGAAGTTCAATATGTATGAACCAATTCAGCTATCAGCACACAGAGTGAGTGAACCAATTTTTTGCAAAATGCAGTGTGCAATGCCACGAAAGCATTGCACCATTTCAGGACCTCTTGACTCCTAGATGTGCTATGTTGTTATAGTACTGATTTTTTATATAGTAAAATTAGGTTACACATTACCTTTTGAATATCGTTAGTCGCAGTTAGTTGAATGAAAGTGAGGCTTATATTAGTCAATGATGGTATCCAAGTAAACGATTGATTCACAAAGGATATCATTTTGGGTCACAGAAAACTATCAATAGACTATCAATTACTTTGACAGATTCACAAAACTAGATAAAAAATGTATGGATTTTCACCGAAAAGTATCGTTCGTTGAATGTTCAATGGATTTGCATATTTATTTGAATGCATATTTCAAACTCAAGCCTTCCCCCCTGTTGAAATTCCCATTATATTCATCGAGAAAAGACTCCCACTGAGTTCAGACAGTATTTTCTTATGGCCATGGCTGAATTATCAGCCATTTTTCAATATTGTTTTGAAAATGCCGAACAGCGTCCATGGCCATAGGAAGATAGTGTCTGGGCTCTGTGGGGGTATTTTCTCGATTTATATCGTGGGAACAGGTTTTTACGGCTAGAATTTCAACAGAGGGTAAGGCTGAGTTCCTTGGTTTGTCTCATAGGTGGCATGAGCGTTTGTACATAACCCAACACGTCGGATATGAGAAGTTTTGCAAAGCTCAGTTTAGTTGAATTTGCTGCAGAACATTGATGAAGAAATCTGAAACGCATCTGTTCTTGGATGCAAACTCTATCCATAAGTATAAAATTGGTTCAAGCCTTGACGTGAGGTCAGGAGCTTTTGCGCGCATGTTGTGGGGAACATCATCGTGTTATCATTTTGCCCAAATGTCTGTAATTTTCGAATTTTTTGTCGAAAATGGTCTCTAACGATTGGGTTCGACTCCCTGATGAAGATTTCGAGGTCAAATTTGATTCTGTCCGGCCGTCTGGCTGTTTCCACGATAACTTGAGAACGGCAAAAGATAGCGACTTGCAATTTTTAGGGTAGGTGGCGTGTCTCAGTACGACGGACATGTTCGTTAATGGGCCTAATAGGCCCAATGGTTTCCTAGTAGCTAATAATTTTGTTTTCGACCAATACAGATACGTTCGTTTTGAAACTTGGTGATAAGTTGTAGAATACAGATATGAAGACGTGTGTGCAATTTTGTGAGAATCGTATCTCTTGAAAATTAAAAAAAAATTACTAATAAAAATATTTATCACGATAACTTGAGAACGGAAAGAGATAGCGAATTGTAATTTTCAGGGTAGGTTGAGTATCCGAATGCAACATTTGAGTTTGGTTAGGCATAATAGGCCACACAGTACAGGAGTTATACGTATCGGAAATTTTATTTTTATTTCCTCCTTAAAATATAAAACCAAGCATTTCAAACGTGGTAATTAGTTGTAGAATGCCGACGCGCATATTTTTACGAAATTTCATGAGGATCGCATTACTAGAAAATTTCTAAAACATAATTGAAAATCTTTTAAAACAATTCTATATCTCAGAAACTATCCGTTTGATATCGCTGAAATTTTGCGGGAGGTTTCAAAACCTAACTCTACAGCCAAGTTTCAAGTTTCAACACGATCGGATTTATATTGTTGCAGATCCAAGCAGCCTGGGGTGAGGTCAGTAGCTGGATGGGTGACCGTGGCCTCGATAACTTGCGAACGAAAAGAGATAGGTACTTGCAATTTTCATGGTAGGTTGCGCATCCGAATGGGACAGTTATGTTCATTGTTGGGTATAATCGGCAAAAAGGTTTCAGGGTTATACACATCTGGAATATTGTTTTCTCGATAACTCAAAAAATATAAATCCGGTCGAATTTAAACTTGGATACTTGAATACTGACTCAGAGAAGTTCGTGAAGTTTTGTGAGGATCGTATTTCTAGAAAGTTGTAAAAAATTATTATAAAATATAAACTATTTATCTCACGATTACTTGAGAACGCAAAGATATAGCGGCCAAACAGTTTTGGAGTTATATCAATCTGAAATGTGGTTGTTATTGCCCAATAACTCAAAAAACACGATGCCGATTCAATTCAAACATGATCATTAGTTCTAGAATGCCGACGCAAAAATGTTTGCAAAATTTTGTGAAGATCGTGTTTCTAGAAAATTTTAAAAGAATCACTGAAAAAGATTCTATATATTAGACAGTACCCGTCCGACATCGCTGAAATTTTGCGAGAACCTTCAAAACCTAACTCTACAACATGAAAACGGTCTGTATCGATTGTAAATTTGATTAAGAATGTCCAATAAAGCTGAATGGACAATAGAACATGCGCGCAAAAGACTTCACGTCAGTGCTTAAGCCAATTTTTCCTCACAATACCAGGACGAATCTATTTAGACTCGCTCAAATATAGTACTGAAACCAAATTTTATCTGCTCACATAAAACAAATGCGGGAACGTTGCATTATCTCAATTGTTGTTTGTGGATATGAGATTCCAGTATTCCTTTTCCTACCGTCATTCTTTCAGATGATATGATTGATGCAGTTATCTGATTCTTTTAATATTTGGATTTCTCGGCTCTTTCATGTAATCAGCTGTTTATAGTATCAATAATTAAGAATTGCCTCATTGAATTTGAATATGGTTTCAATTTGCATCTTTGTTAAAAAGCGCCCAAAGAGCTGCGAACATCGATGTGACTGCTAGTTGCTAATAGACTAATGACATACATCGTAATATTCGTCGATTAAACATCAACAAATATTCCCTCTTGATCCAACTAGTCATTGCCCAAAGCGCCAGCAAAGAGGAATGATTTAATGCTTGTGGCTTTTACTTGATGATCTAGGTATAGGGAGATAATAACTTGTTAAGAATTTAGTATGATGTAGTCTGATGAAGTCGCTGTGTCGACGAAACGCGTCACAATATTGAATAAATAAGTGTAAATCGTATATAATTTTTCATTGAGTTAAAGAGTTATGAGCCATTCAGGGCAGAAAAGTACCGGTTTCATGATTGTTAGCAATCATCAGCGGACCATAGCCACTGAATGACAAACGAAGGAGCTCTAGGAAATTTAAACCCGTATGGGGATGATGCAAATGACACGCAGCCTTACCAGCGCCAACTAGGAAGATCCTTACGAACTCCAACCCTTCTGTGATGCAGGAAGCTTGAGCGATGTTCATGACGTTCATCCTTCGATGTGGCTTACTCATATGACAACATTAACCAGTTGGAAACGTTTGGCTTAGTGTGGATAAAAGATCTTATACCTAGGAGCTTCTTTTACGTTGCTACCCAGGTAACACTGACCTCGCATAGAGATCTTTGGGAGGTTATAATGAAGATGTATTGCGAGCTTCTATTTTGAGATGTCATTGTCATATTTATTTATCAGGTGTGAAGTGAACACGTTTCGAGCGATGCTCCAATCAAAATTTCGATTTTAAGGCAGTTATTAGTTTTTGCGCGTATGTTCTGGGGAACATCGCGTTATCATTTTGCTCAAATGTGAAATTTAATTCTGTGGTGTCGTCCGGCCGTTGCCACGATAACTTGAGAACGGAAAGAGCTAGCGACTTGAAATTTTTAGGGTAGGTGGCGCATCATAATACGACGGACAAGTTCGTTAATGGGTATAATCGGCCAATGGTTTCCGAGTAATAATTTTGTTTTCAACCAAAATAAATCCGATCGAATTTAAACTTGGTGAGTAGTTGTAGAATATAAACCTAAGCACGTTTGTGAAATTTTGTGAGAATCGTGTCACTAGAAAATTAAAAAAAAATTATTTATGACACGATAACCTGAGAACGGAAGAAGATAGCGGCTTGAAATTTTCAGGTTAGGTTGTGCATCTGAATGCGACATTTGAATTTGTCTATAGGTATAATCGGCCAAACAGTTTTGGAATTATACCCGCCTGAAATTTGGTTGTTATTTCCTCAATAACTCGAAAAATACGAAACCGATATAATTCAAACATGGTTATTAGTTGAAGAATGCCAACGCGAAAATTCTCGCGGAATTTCGTGAGGATGGTATAACTAGAAAATTTAAAAAAATTATTGAAAATTATTGAAAAAAAATCTATATACCATAAACTATTCGTCCGGCATGGCTGAAATTTTGGAAGAGCCTTCAGAACCTAACTCTACTGCAGAGTTCCAAGTTTGAACAGGATCGGATCCATATTGTTGGAGAACCGAGCAGCCTTTTGTGAGTTCGGTAGCTAGATGCTCATCGTCGTATTTTTGCGAGAACCTTCAAAACCATTAATGTCATGATGACATATTTTTGCGCGTATGTTCTTGGGAAAATCGTGTTATTTCATCACAAATCTATGGGAGATGATAGCCCTTCATTAGCGGTCAGACCTGGTTTTGAAAGAGATCCTCCTTAGGAGGAGGCAACTAAATATTGAAGGGATTTCTATGAACAAGAGGAATATCTTTGAGAAATAGAGAAGGCGATCCTTCTTCAAGAGATCCATGTGCCTTCAGAGGAGTATATTTGTGAGAGGAGACTTTTGAAAGGTTATGTGTTATTTTTAATATGATATCGCTGAAATTTTGCTGATGGCCTCGAAACTTAACTTTAAATTAACCACACTTTCTGATCTTGTAAGGTGAGAGGCTCATTTGTCGATATTAAATCTCGTTATGGGTAGAGAGGAATTTTAGGCCAGTTTTGCTATCACTAATGACAATATGTCTTTATGTTTCACCTCAAAACCTTTAGATCTATCAATGGGCATTAATTGGTTAAGAATAGGTAAGTAATTGAATATTACTGGTATTCAATTGAATTTCATTCAATATGTTAGGAACTAAACTTATAATTTTCTTTACTTCGATTATTTAAATATGACATTCATTCCAGTAATATTTTTCTAGAATAATTATGTATTCTTCTCCTAAAGAAGAATTGAAGGTAGACAATAAGGTGTTAATTTTTTTCATCATTGCTTTCTATCCTGACTTCACGTAAAAAAAAAATTGGTTCAAGCACTGACGTGAAGTCAGGAGCTTTTGCGAGTATGTTCTATTGTCCATTCTCCTGTATTGGACCTTTTAATCGAATTTACCATGTTGAATTCTATTGTCTATTCTCCTGTATTGGACACTCTTAATCGAATTCACCATGGTAAATTTGATTAAGGGTGTTCAATACAGGAGAACAGACAATAGAATTCACCATGGTAAATTCGATTAAGAGTGTTCAATACAGGAGAATGGACAATAGAACATACGCGCAAAAGCTCCTGACTTCACGAAAAAATAATTGGTTCAAGCACTGACGTGAAGTCAGGAGCTTTTGCGCATATGTTCTATTGTCCATTCTCCTGTATTGAACACTCATAATCGAATTTACCATGGTGAATTCTATTGTCTGTTCTCCTGTATTGGACTATTGGACACAATAGAATTCACCATGGTAAAGTCGATTAAAAGTGCCCAATACAGGAGAATGGACTATAGAACATACGCGCAAAAGCTCCTGACTTCACGTCAGTGCTTGAACCAATTTTTTCCAGCTGTTTGTGCGATTGAGGTGTCACGTACATTAGGCCTTAGAGATTTGACATTTGAATTAGGGGTTTTCCTTGGTTATTTGTTATAGATTTAATATTTTCTGGGAGTTTTATTTTGATTTCGGGTGTTGGGTTATACTGCCGTCCTAAGCACAAATGCCGTATCTACAAAAAAAATTTTGAGATTTTTGTCTCAATGGGTTCGTGACATGTTAATTTACATTACTACTAAGCAAAAATACCGTAAAAATGCTTAATTTATCAAAAACCTGATCTTTTTTTCAGCCGTATGTGAAAAAGTTGTGGTGCTTCCTAAGAAAATAAGCCGTACGTGCGTAATACCGTAATACTAAACACAAAAGCCGTATCTACTTCCGCGAATATGCATATACGGCGTTTCCAGTTGGGACATGTTAGATACGGCGTTCGTTCATTAGAAAACGCGCCATATTCATGAAACCGTTACGATTTGCATTCATTTGTCTGAGTTATTTTCTAGAGTGAACGTATAGATTAGTTATTTCCACGAGATTTTGAAAATATTTGAGGTATGTTTGTGTGAGTTATCATCAGCTAGTAAGCATACGTTCACATTAACATATTTTTAGGATAACTATGTCAAGTAGATCGAAAAAAATTCTGTCGATGGCTCTCGGTGAGTCCGATACCAACAACAATAATGAGATTTGGGTTGAATCTAATATTAATATGCAGAATGTCGAAGTGATAACTCAAGATGGTTTTTTAATGACCTCTTTAAATTATTGTTTAGAAGATTCGCTTCAGCCCAAAGTGTTTACTGAGTTGACCAATGTGATAGAATTAGACGAAAATTTGAATATTCCACAACAACAAAATAGCAGTCAGTTTCAAGGAGAAAATTCAAATACAGCATGCTGCGAGTTTATTAGAGTTTGTGCACCCTTCAAGTTAATAGATAATCAATTGATTTTGAATGATTCAAATAATATAGAGGAAAGTGTAAACGAACCAGAGCACATTGAAGAACCTTCAAGGGTTACTGAAAAGGAATTAGAACATACACAAGAAAACGTAAACGAAGTGAACGCAGAAAAAGGTTTAACAAAAAGTGGAAATCCGAGGAAAAGAAGAAAAATAGATAAAAATCTCAAGCAGAAAATAATTATTGAAAAACAGGAGAAGCTGCTTGAAAATCACCGGGTGCTACCTGGGTGTAGGTGTAAAAAAAAGTGTTGCGATAAAATTGCAGAAGACCAGAGAACAATTTTGAATACCAATTTTTGGAAGCTGTCTGCTAGAGAGAGAAAATCATTTATACTGAATAATTGCATTCGGCTCGAAGTAAAGCGACGAACTACTGAAAGCGAGAGAAAACAAAATACCTTCAAATACAAGCTGAAAACTGTAGATGGTCAAATGGTAGATGTATGTAAGACTTTTTTTCTCACTACACTAGGCTACAAAAACACCAATGACCGAGTTTTGCATGATACCTTAAAGAAAACACCTAAGAATCAACTGTATCCTCAAGAAGATCGGCGCACTCAGTCAATCAAGAAAAAAATTAATTATGATGTAGTAGATGCTCACATAGAATCCTTCCAGCCATTTATTTCTCACTATAGGTACGTTCTTGAAATTATGGGTAAATTATTATTATGTTACTTATTTTCATTCTATTTCAGGCGAGAGCATGCACCAAACCGAAGGTATCTTCCCAGCGACATATCTATCTATGTGATGTTTGACATGTTTAAATCTCAATACCCAGACATGAAAGTTAGCTACGAATCTTACCGTCTACGTGTTAAGGCAAAAAATATTTCTTTTGCATCATTAGGACACGAAGAATGTGAACAATGCGAAGAATACAAAATGCATGGTCATCAAAAAGAAGATTTACAAGAAAACTGCGAAAAATGTACTATTTGGAAAAAGCACATGGATCACGCCAGGGACTCTAGAGAGTTATATCAAGAACACGCCCAAACTAGTTTTGGAGATGGAACTGTGTGTTTTTCTGTAGACCTGCAGAAAGTGATTATGTTGCCTAGGGTTGATACATTCAAACGGGTTCTTTTCATTAAACGCCTCACAACTTATAATGAAAGCTTTGTTCCACTAGGAAAAAAGTCGCAAAATAAGGCATTCGCTGTTTTGTGGAATGAAGCTATATCAGGCAGGGACAAAGAAGACATTATAAGCTGTTTTTATACATTCTTCCTAAAATATAGAGATTCACCTAAAATTATTCTCTGGTTAGATAACTGTTCTAGCCAAAATAAGAATTGGTGTTTACTTTCTTTCCTGGTTAGGATAATTAATTCTACTGAAATTTGCGCAAATGAAATTTTTCTAAATTTTTTTGAACCAGGACATACTTTCATGTCAGCAGATAGCTTCCACCATCAAGTAGAACTGTCATTGAAAAAAAAAGGCAAGGTGTACGATTTTGATGATTTCGTAGAGGCCGTACAAAAAGCGCAAAAATCAAATACGGAAGTGAAAGTCATGTCGCATCAAGATTTTTTCAAATGGAAAGATTTGAAATCCCAGGCAAAACTCAAAAAACAAGAACGAAGAATTTATTTATCTGATATAGTCCAAATAAAAGGCACCCTTGGAAATTTTTTTTACAGTCAAAATCGTCACTTGCAAGTGAATTTGAAAAACTAGACTTTTTGTATAAGAAAGCAATGAACAAAAATGGTATCTTGTCTCAGATTGTGCCCTGCCGCACTGAACCCAGAGGTTTCCCCAAAATAAAAAAGGATGCTATATTGAAAAATCTTTGCGATATTATGCCCGAAAACCGAAAGACTTTTTGGATCAATTTGCCAGAAACTAATGATGACTAGAAAAAGATGTATCTATAAATTAACCAAGTTGTGTTTTACTTTTGTGCAGGATTTATTGAATATATGTTCGATTATCTTTTTCAAATTTATTTATATTATTCATAAGTACAGAAAAAAATATAATTTATACAGTATATCAATTTAGTTTCATTTAAAATGTAAAAATATTCTCGACACTTCTGTAAGTTACCCACCGTCGTTTATGCACATACGGCATTCATGTCTTGTATTGCAAACGAAAATATCTAGCAGAAAATGCCGTATGTGAATTTTTTATTGGAGTCTTGTTAGTTTTCAAATTTTTTCATCAACAATATATTTTCATACACATCCTAAATAAGATATCATATTTACTTATTTTCTGAAATCAAAGTGGTGAGAGGGCTATAGAAAAAACTTTGAGCTTAATTATCTCGGTTTGGTGGCGTCTGCAGATACGGCATCTGTTCTAAGGACGGCAGTATAGATTGTGAGGTATCTGCATGTGGAATATTGCCGCACGTATTTCCTTACATGCGGAGTTTTATTTAGCGGAAGATAAATAATAGCGTTTTAAGTATATACGGGGTTCGTATCATTTTGAATGAGCCTAGCAATCCTTTAGATAAATTTATAATATTAGTTTTCGACTGCTTTTATACTGGTGGGCTCCCATCCAACTTTTTTTTTTGTTCTCCTACGGCCCTCTTGCGTGTCTGTCAGTCACCGGCTATCGGCCCGCCCGTTGTGAAGTGTGTCCTAGTTATATTCCTTTGCATCATCAGTACACGACGGTGTTATATGAGAGATCGACTCCGTCATGTCTTGTATTAAATACGACAATGCGGAAGAGGAAGATTCGGGTAGGTCCCTGCGATGTGATGGATGCAGTAGACCGGTACATGTTCCATGCTCGGGGTTAACTGCGGCCGAGTTGAAATGTTTTGAATTACGTCCTAGTAATAAGCGTATGATCAAATATATTTGTATTGAGTGTGAACAGGGACTCCACCAGATTCCTAAAATACTAAAACTCATCAATGATCTAAGAGAGGAGGTACGTGAGTTGATACAGGTTAGAGCTGTTGATACCGGTGCTGTATGTCCGCCTGCAGAGCCTTTACAGCAGATGGTTGCTAATGAGCATATCATCAGTGAGATGTTTGAGAGATCTAAACGGTCTCATAATATCATTATATACAGTAGTACTGAGGTGGGTCAATGAAGGCAGATTAGGTGAGCAAGGATACAGTTTTGGTGCAGGACATTCTGGGGGAATGTGATATCAGGAAGTAAGACCTATTCGGCCACGTCCTGTTATAGTGCGTTTGACGTTATCGGATTACATTCCTGTCATTCTACGTAAGTTCAGAACATGGGGTGGAAACTTCCGTACTAAAGACTGGTCCCACAGAATAGTTCGAATAGTTCTAATAATTCCAGTCAATTTTGAGGATGTCTCTGCCTTCGCGATTTGTGGATCACGTGATGACACCACGTGATACTTTATGAGCTGTCCGCTAATGGCCCATTTGTTTTTACTTTTGCATAGTTTTGGTGAAATCCGTGTGTTGTAAAATAAACTTTTTCGAATATCAATGTTTGATGTTCGGTAAAAAACAGTAAGAATACAAGTAAAGTGAGTAAGTTGCACAGGCTTCCGAAAGATGATAAGGTGAGTCCTTTTTAGGTTTAGGTATTCTTAGTACTTTATTGCTCACTTTCAATCGACTAAAGGAATCACAAGATGCTTTGAATCTGTTTCATCAAGACGATATTGACCAAAGGGCCAGAAAATACCCACTAAAATTACTTATACAAAAACAAGAACAAAATAGTGAATAGAAATTGGAACATACATATTAAATCTCTTTTTTTTGACCTGCATACGACTGTTTATTTGTTGTGGGGTTAGTGTTTGTATATATGAGCAATAAAGTACTTAATTATTAACCTACTTTATTGATATTTTGATATATCCAAAAAACTTTTATATCATCGTTTTCAGCGGATATGGCTAGAAGGAACAGGACGCTTGGACTTGATTGCTAAAGCTAAAATATTAATCTAAGAACACCACGACATTTTTTCCAGCTATTTCAATCCGTCCGAATTTATAACAGATATCAGGGTGCAAGTTGTTATACCACCTGGTGTCAATCCTTCGCTATGCTTGCCAATGGATGTTGGAATACAAGGTAAATGGAATTTTTTCATTATATTGTTCATATCTTGAAAGATAATAGTTGCAGGAGCTTGCACATAATCTCAGTTAAATATGCAGATTCAAAAACCTGAAGTCTTTGTGAATGTCTGCTTTCATATGACTTGAAAATTTGATATGCGTCCTCGTATAATTAATGCAATTCATTGATATTTGAATTTCTATTACTAGATCCACATGCCATTGTAGAAAAAAGTAGTTCCATTCGAAAGCAAGCAGGAACTTCACGTTCATTTAAGATTTCCATTTATTGATATTATTTCATTTAAAGTTGTAAATTTCAATATGATATATATGTTGATATTATCCATGATATAAAATCCTTGATGATTTGCATGAATATGCATGTATATTCCTGGATGTCCAAGAAGTTCACTATGTGGCCGAAGTGGAACCACAAATGCTTGCTACCCCACGTAACTTATTTTATGTACTAATATAAAATGAATATATAAAATTGAATGATTATATAAAATTGAATTGTTATAATTTCTTTTCAGGAAAAACGAGAAGGGGATGTAGGAAAGGAAGACTCTCCCAGCTCTCCCCAGAGGCTATGGAAATATATAAAATTTAAACTGTATTGAACCGCAAAATAAGAAGGATTGTTGAAAAGAATAAAGGCCTGAAATTTAGAGTCAAAGAGCTAGGTTACGCATGCCATTCTTTCGGACACTTGATGAACACAACAAGCTTTCATTTTCTCCAGTCTCAAAACTTGAAACCCAAAGAAGGCGTTATACTGTAAATGAGAAAATTCTTTTTTACTTTATTCAAAAATAGCCCTCAGTGATACAACTCCTCACCAACATTTTTGCAGTTCCATACAGAAAAACTTTGTTAAAATTATTGCATTCAGTTGATTTCAGAACGTATCAATTCTAGCGTTATGGATTCAATTAAACTTAAGCTTGAGAGAATGGATGAGAAGCAAAACTTTTGTTCCGTTTTGTTTGTTTGATGAAATGTCGATCGAGCCTTCTCTGCAATATAACAAGGCGAAGGATTTATTTGAAGGCTTCCAAGATATTGGACTTTCAGGAAATTGTTCTTCTAATATTGCAGACAAGGTTATGGTCTTCATGGCTAGGAGAGTTTTTCATAAATAGAAACAAACAACCCTAGCTTATTTCTTCAATCATGGTGGAATGAAACGTGATGATCTTTCCAAATTTCTTGAAGATATTGTTAGGCCTCATGTCGTGGCACTTATTTGTGATCTAGGTTTTGCAAATGTAGCTGCTATAAATAGGCTATATATAGAGAAACAACTGGGTGATTTTCACGTACAAAATGTTTTTCACATTATGTTGTGCATAATGATATCAATTTTTTTATTATATTATATTTCTAATTTGATACTGTCCTTTTAAATGTATATTGGAGTAGAATATATTTCCATTTCTTTTTTCCATCCATTTTTGCGCGTATGTTCTGGGGAACATCGCGTTATAGTTTTGCCCAAATGTCTGTAACTTTCGAATTTTTTGACGAAAATGGTCTCAAACGATTAAGTTCGACTCCCCAATGAAGAATTCGAGGTCAAATTTGATTCTGTCCGTCCGGCCGTACGGCCGTCCGGCCGTTGCCACGATAACTTGAGAACGAGAAGAGCTAGCAACTTGAAATTTTCAGGGTAGGTGGCGCATCTCAATACGACGGACAAGTTCGTTAATGGGCATAATCGGCCCAGTGGTTTCCGAGTAATAATTTTGTTTTCAACCAATATAAATCCGATCGAATTGAAACTTGGTGGGTAGTTGTAGAATATGATCTTAAGCACGTTTGTGGAACTTTGTGCGAATCGTATGGCTAGAAAATTTTTAAAAAATTATTAAAAAATATTTTTGTTGTCACGATAACTTGAGAACGGAATGAGATAGCGGCTTGAAATTTTCAGGTTAGGATGAACACCAGAACGCGACATTTCAGTTTGTTTATGAGCATAATCGGCCGAACGGTTTCAGAGTTATAGCCATCTGAAATTTTCTGAAATTTCGTGGTTTTTGTTCCTCATTATCTCAAAAAGTACTGAACCGATTGAATTCAAACATGGTTATTAGTTGTAGAATGCCAACGCGGAAATGTTTGCAAAATTTGGTGAGGATAGCATTTGTAGAAAATTTTTAATAAATCATTGAAAATAAAAAAAAAAAATTCTATATATCAGTAACTATTCGTTTGAAATTGCTGAAATTTTGCAAGAGCCTTCATAACCTAACTCTACTGCCAAGTTTCAAGTTTTAATACGATCGGTTAAATATTGTTGGAGATTCGAGCATTCTTGTGCGAGTTCAGTAGATGGGTGACCGTTGCCTCGATAACTTTCGAACGAAAGGAGATAGGGACTTGCAATTTTCAGGGTAGGTTGCGTATCCGAAAGAGAGTGTTGAGTTCGTTTTTGGGCATAATCGGTCTAACGGTTTCCGAGTTATACCCACCTGGAATATTATTTCCTTGATAACTCAAAAAATAAATATTCGATCGAATTGGTGCTTGGTAACTAGTAGTAGAAAATCAACATAAAGACGTGTTTAAAATTTTGTAAGAATCGTATCCCTAGAAAATTTGAAAAAAATGACGAAAAAAAAAATTTCAAGAACCGTACCCCTAGAAAATTTTTAAAAAGTCACGAAAAAAAAATTGGTTCAAGCACTGACGTGAAGTCAGAAGCTTTTGCGCGTATGTTCTATTGTCCATACTTCTGTATTGGACACCCTTAATCGAATTTACCATGGTAAATTATGTTGTCCATTCTCCTGTATTGGACACTTAATTCGAATTTACCATGGTAAATTCGAATTGAGAGTGTCCAATACAGGAGAATGGACAACATAATTTACCATGGTAAATTCGATTAAGGGTGTCCAATACAGAAGTATGGACAATAGAACATACGCGCAAAAGCTTCTGACTTCACGTCAGTGCTTGAACCATTTTTTTTTTACTATATTTCACATTGGATTTTGTCCTTGTAAATGAATATTGGAATTAAGGCAGCCATTCATTCAACCGCTCTTTCATATTCAAAGGTATGGATTAGGGATGATTTTCATGTAGAAAATGTTTTCCACATTACGTTGTATATATTGCTATCTGTTTTGACACTCTTGTTCCTCGGAACAGAGTGCTTATCAATTTGCCCAAATGTATGTTATTTTCGAATTTTTTTATATTATATTTCACATTTATTTTTTTTCCCAAATAAATATTGTGAATACTGACAACATTGAATTGCTCCTTCAGATTTGAAGGTATATAAGGATAATTTTATTGAAGAAAGTTTTTCTCGCATAAGCTATATAATTGTTTTTTCAAATATGTCACACTAAATTTTATTTTCATGCCAAATGTATTTTTTAATTTTGATATTCTTTCTTTTTCTAATATACATGTACATTAATTCACATGAAATGTTGAACTTAAATTTATGAATCTGAATATAATTTTATTAAAGAGAGTTTTGGGATTTCATTTGTTTTCTTTCGATTACAGCGAAAACCATTGTTCCAAAAACATTGTCAAATGCCAGGTTGACGATAATTCGTCAACTTTGTGTTTGGCAGTGTTATGGAACAATATAATAGAAAATAGGATATATGGGAGATATATTTAAATTTCACGCTCATTCGAACTTCAAATAATTCCCCTCCGGCACCGCTAGTGTAGCAAGGAACAGAAATAAGGTTAGAGTGGCCCATCTATAGTATATCTTGTCTATGGTTCAGAAAACTGAAATCTAAAGAAAAATTCACGCATATTTCTATCTCGCCTGATAGGACGCCTCAACAGGTGTCTGTGTTCAGATATGTGAAGACCGAGCTGGATGGACGCACGGCTGCTGGTGAGTCGAATCTGAGGATCAGAAACAATTAATAAATCCGCTAATGATAAAACTGTGTTATGTGTTTCGTTATATTATCAAAATTCTAGTGCACTCAATACTAAACTACCTCTCTTTTTCATGTCAATGTGTGATTATATTTATGATATAGTGTGTATAAGTGAAACGAGGCTTCGTGAGTCAGTGTTGGATGGTGAAGTTGTGCCACCTGGCTACAATGTAGTGCGTTGCGATAGACAGTTTCTCAATGTTGTTAGATCCCGTGGTGGTGGTGTTTTCCTTGCTTTATCTCATAGTACTCGCTTCAAGATCCTGGATAATAAGTTTCGGACAGACCTGGTTCCTCCAATAGATGTAGTATTGTGTAGCTGTACTGCGCCCATTCGTGCCATCTTTTGTCTGGTCTATGTGCCACCTGACGTATCTTCCTTTCAGCTTGAGACATTTACCTCTGCCTTGGAGCTGAGATTTAAGAATGAGACAGTATTGATTACCGGTGACTTCAAAATTCCGAGTTTCGGTGGAGGTACGTCTGGATGTCAAGAAGCGGTTATGTTGCAGCATTTTTGCGATCTTCAGCAATATAATTCTGTATATAACAGAAATAATAGACTGCTTGACTTGGTTATGGTGGATGGGCAATGGCTGGCGTTTCTGTGACCACTCTGACTTCCCCTTCGTCCTCGAGGATCCACATCATCCTGCATTGAATATTGTCTTGAAGCCATTTTCACAATGTCAGCCGGCAAGTTTTCCAAAAGCAAGCAACATGTTTTTTAACTTCTAGATATGTAACTTTGAGAACTTGCAGTTATCTATACATAATTTCAATTGGGATGAATTAAACACTTTTTATGACGTTGATACCGCGTTGGATTGTTTCTATGGCAGACTTTTCGAGATTATCAGAGCACATGTGCCCCGTAGAAGCTTCACTTCTGGAGAACGCCTTTTTCCTGTTTGGTTTACTAATAGTATCAAACGTAATATCCGTCTGGAAAGTTTCTGTCCATCAAGATGGTTGGTAACACACAATGTTGAATATCATAGCCACTTCAAAAGATTGCGTGCAGTTGTGAAATCGGACATATTGTCGGCATACGAAGACTATCTGGCTGACATTCAAGATAATATAAGATCGTATCCTACTACGTTTTGGAAATTTATTCATCAGAAGAAGGGAACTACCAGAATACCAGGTGTGATGTACGGTAGTGATGTCGCTCATGAGGATCCGCAAGATGTTGTCAACGTGTTTGCAGAGCATTTCTCGGAGACAGTACTTGATGTGGGAGTTCCTGCGTGGGAGGCATGCTTGACAGCCTTTACTCAGCTGAAGTTGATCCCAAAACTAATAGTTTCTGAAGAGGAGACCCGCTCAATGATGTCCAGATTCCCAAATAAAACAACAGCTGGAGATGATGGTATTCCATACTTCGTCATAAGAGACTACAGTTCTGTCATTGCCATGTCCCTCCATAATTTAATAGATTTGAGTTCAAAACCTCGACTTTTCTAAATAGATGGAAGCGAGCTCGAGTGGTCCCCATTTTAAAAAAGGGAGACAAGTCGCAGTTTAATAATTACACACTGATTTCGATATTGTCCTACTTTGCGAAGGTCTATGAAGAGGTGCTATATGGGAGTACTTTGATGTTAACCCCCATCTGTCCACAATGCAGCACGGATTTGTTCGTGGCAGATGTACGGTGACAAGCTTGGCGACGATATCACATTATATTGCGGAGTGCTTGGATGACGGTGGTCAGGTTGATGTGGTATATACCGATCTATCGCGGACATTCGACACTATCGATCATAATATTCTCCTGGCAAAGCTCTCATCCTTTGGCTTCAGTCCGGAATATGTGAGGCTCATTGAATCGTATCTACAGGTTAGACTAAATTATATGTTTTACAATAGCATCAGAGTTCCTCAAGATGTCACATATGTAACCGGAATCAGACATTCCTATTGCGAGTAACTCAAGTCATCGCAAGTAAAACGAGAATAAGATATTCGTAATGCGGAGTTCCTCAAAATATCACACATGTAACCAGCATAAGACATTCCTATTGCGAGCCCCTAAAGATATCACGCAGATAACTAGAATAAGACATTCCTATTGCGAGCTCCTCAAGATATCACACAGATAACCAGAATAATATATTCATATTGCGAGCTTCTCAAGTTATCGCAAGTAAAACGAGAATAAGAAATTCCTTATGCGGAGTTTTTCAAGATATCGCCTATTTAACCAGAATAAGACATTCCTATTAGAGTAGGGCATGATCGAATGAGTTCAATAATCGATATATAGTTTCTCGAGAGATTTATATAATCGAATGATCATTCGAGATATTGATCATTCGGTATTCCACTCAGTTCTCATCGCGTGAGCGGCTTAGGTTATCCCTTATCTTCAATATAATTGCGTCGGCTCCCTAGAGTATTAAGTTTCACATTTTATGGCTTCTTTTATTGTCTTTGTCCTTTGATAATTTATTATGCTATTTGGTTTTGATCCAATATTTGAAAATTTCTTTCCAGCTGTTCGAAAGGGAATGGAGCTATGAAATGAATTATTATGAACCTGAAATTCCCTAGAATGCACAATTATATACCTGTTTATAATCACTAAATACAACAATACCGGCAACATCAGTTCCGTCGGAAAGGGTATTTTCGAAATGTGGAAAATTAACCAACATCCGCCGTAATAGAGTTGCGCCAAAAAAATGTAAACCAAATAATTTTTCTGAATGGCGAAATGTAATGTCAATGAAATTTGTACTTTTTACTTTATTTCATTCTGTTTTTCGCAAAAACACATTTTTAATCATATAGTACACGTCCAGATTGAATTTTCTATGACCTTTTTCATTCCTCCAATTAATTAGTTCCTGAATTATTGAAAATAAAATTCGAGTCAATTCAATAGATGCATGCATAATACCAATTGAACCAATTGAAGCCATCTACAAGCATCAAATGCCACTTATACAAATATTTAAAAAAATAACGATAAAATACTTGTTGAACGAACCTCCGGGTCTGAGTTCTTAATTAAAAACAAACGAAATATATCTGAATATTTTGAACGAACAGCTACTGAATAAGATAAGAATAATAATGAATACCTCAATTTGCAATGGAATAAATAATAAAATCATTCACTGGCTACTATTTCGGCAGCACCCGACCAGAATCCAAAATCATTCACTGGCTACTATTTCGGCAGCACCCGACCAGAATCCAGATGGCAGCCATAAATTCTATCGATTGTTAAAGAAACCTTTCATATCTCATACTTATATACCGCCAAAGGAACTTCGAAATATCAAAACATTCAGAACGTATACGATTGGAGGTGATAGAGAGGTCTGGATGACCTCCCGGCGATATCGCAGTGATCCTCTCAAAGTATTCCCCAGGTTGAGCAGTTTGAGAACTTCTCCATGTGATTTATCTGAGATGTTACTGTTACATCTCCTGTGGCGGACATTTGGAGGTGATAGAGAGGTCTGAGTGACCTCCCAGCGATATCGCAGCGAACCTCTCAAAGTAATCCCCAGGTTGACCAGTTTGAGAACTTCCCCATGTGATTTCTCTGAGATGTTACTGGGCTCATCCTCTGTGGCGGACATTTGGAGGTGATAGGAAGGTCTGAGCGACCCCCCAACGATACCGCAGCAAACCTCTCTAAATATTCCCCAGGTGAAGCAGTTTGAGAACTTCCTCATGTGATATCTCTGATATGTTACTGGGTTCATCCCCTGTAGCGGACATTTGGACAATATCTTGAAAATTATATGATATCATTGAAATCGTGAATCTTCTATGAATGGTGCAGGTTATTATTTAACTGAACCTTATAGAACATAGAACTGTTCTACCAATTCAACTAATCAGTTATCATATTCCATATATTTACTAAATTCCGAAAATATTCTTTCCAATTCATTTCCCTATTTTACGCATATCGAGCTAGTATTGGATGATTTAGATATCGATTTCAAATCAATTTTAATAATAAAAAAACCATTCAGTAGAGAACAAAAAATCTACTTCAATATTTCAGATCTGAAAATATCTGTTTCAATTCATCAAAATACCTCAATATGCCATATGGGTATAAGTTACTTACGCTTTTTCATTGTTTCTTGTTTTATATTTTCAGAATATTCTTAGTAAGCTTCATTCAAACTCCAAATTAGTATATTCCAAATTCTTTAAAATGAGTCCATAACTACCATATTCAACTTGTCTCGACCCGCGATAGGTATTAAATATCGATTGAAAATCATCAAATGCTCTTCCCTTATGGCAATACCACAGACATTACGTTTTCGGCGCATTTGGTCTCCAAACATCCCTGCAAATTTCAACTCACTAACTCACTGCGTTCGAGAGTAATCTTCATCAGTGGGTCGAAACTAATCGTTTGATACTATTCTCGGCCAAAAATTCGAAAATTACGGACATTTGCGCAATTTGGCGCTCTGTTCAGGTAAACAAGCGAGCCAAAAAATCTGAGAGACCGAAAGACGTGCGTCAAGCGTTTTGCACACGGCGTGTGCCGTGTGCATAGTACCGCTTTCCGATAGTGTTTTCCGTCTCCGTGCGAAAAATTCATTTTCTGAGGCAGCCGTACCTATCTAGATTTTAAGGGTGTATATCTGGGGCCTCGATACGAGAATTCCATTAGTTTTGGTTGGAATATGTCGAGCTGTGAAAGTGTTAACATTCCGAGCTATCTAAAATGTTAAAATTCCGAGTAAGCATTTAACGAAGAATGTATTTCTAAAGATTATAGTTCAAGCTAGCATATTTTGTTATGCATGAATCAACCTTGATTCGAATCGTAACCAAGTTAAACAATGCCAATCAATAATAAAAGGGAGATAAGAAGTCCTAAATCTTTTTATAACTCCTTGCTCAATGCTGGATGTAAGCGATAAAAATATTCGTTGTACAATCGGCTAACTCGAAAATGTGCAACAATTTCATCAGCTATAGCCAAATTTCAGAGGAGGTTGGAAAAAATTTATTAAGATGCATTTATATAGATATTCAAAATCATTGTTTAGTCCAAAAGTGGGAAAGCCCTATGGACAGGAGCTTTGGCGCTCTTTTTTAAACTTTGACAAATCAGGATAGATAGATAGATAGAACTGCATCATAATGAATTAAATTCGGAACGTAGGTCTATGACCCACCTCATATGTTGGATTTACATACATCAGCAAATTATAATTCCAGCATTCTATGAAATCGTAAAATTACGATTAATTATTGAAATTTTGAAAAATCATATCTCCGAATCTATTGGTTTTTTAGAGTTGAGATGATTTCAATAGATTCTTATGATGAAACTGTATCTTAAAAAAAATTGAATTTGAAATTTGTAATGTAAAAACAAACAAACTCAACCGAATCTATAATTTTGGAAGTATTGCGAAAATATTATTTTTTTTTCCTGGAAGCCAAGTTGCCTTGCGCGAGTTCAGTACCTGGATCGGCGACCGCTCTGGATATACATTTGAATTAGCGTTCCAGAGCTCCTGAGCTCAGTACTTTTCGAACTAGTTTACTACGATAAAATAGAATTATAATATGTATGAAAGAAATAAAAAAGTTTGGTAAAAGAATTAAGCAATTTTTCATAAAAAAATAACAGAATCACCCATATAGTGTTAAGATACAAACCTGAGATAGCCCCAACCAGATTTATTTTTCTAGAGATATCGTAATGTGTTAAAATTAGTACATATTTCTATTCTTATAGTGTTTTCTATACATGACCAACCACTAATGTACATCTGACTCATTTTAAAGATGGTTGGGTCTGTTTTATTAAGATTAATATAAGTTGGAATGATCAGTTCCTGAATCCATAAATCGATTTATGCCTATTACGTTTTTTTTTTTCAGTAGTAAGAGGAATATTAATGGTTGCTGAACCAGTACATGGCTGCACTGCTGTTAAACCCATACCACCTCCTGGGCCTAACGAAAATGAAACAGGAAAATGGATCCTTATTGTGCCAAGGTACTCTCAATCCAATAACTGTTCCTTCGAAAAAAAAGTACGCATAGCTCAAGCTGGAGGATATCAAGCGCTTATCATCCATAATGTGAACTCGGAACAGCTGGTTCCAATGTATGCAGAAAACAAAACGGGCATCACCATTCCTTCCGTGTTTGTGGGAGAAGAAAGCGGTAAGAAATCTTAAAATAAGTTATACTACCTACAGATTAAATCATGTAACAACAGGCTAATCCGAGGGCTAATCAGATATTATCCTGCATTAGGTAACCCTTTACTACCATGGCCTGGAACTGTCATATTTACACCATGACAGGGCCAATATGGACCCTTTGGTTTTTACTTCAATTTTATGTATTATTTTTAGGTTTGGTAATGTTATTCTATTGTCACGCCCTTTATTGAAAGTCTCATTACGATTATTGAGATCTTCTCACATTTCGAATAGATTGTTTTAAAATTAAGACCTATACAGGGTGGCTATTGACCAATAGTCCAAAAGTTACTTGTAGTTAGGAGATCTCTATCTATACTGATTCAAAACAGGCCATCAAAAGTTCTGTTGACGTTTCATTTTGGAGATACTAGGTGTTTTCCGATAAATGCGAACATTTTGAAGTCCTAGAACTTCCGAAACGCTGTAGCTTTTGGGTTAGTTTTTTGGATCAGAATGTAACCATGTCAGCAATTATCCGTACGTAATTATGAATATTGGAGAAATAAGCCAGCCGCGTAGTAAAAGTAATCCTCTATGGTCTGTACGAAAATAACACATGTGAAAAACAATATACAGTCGACTCTCGATAATTTGAAACTCTAGGGAACAGCAAAAAAGTTCAAATTATTGAGAGTTCAAAATAAAAGTTCTCAAATAATCTAGAGGGTGTTCTGATGAAATTCAAATAATCAAGCTTTTGCTCAAAATGCGTAATTTATGTATTATTTCAATTATTTGTAATTACAATTATTCACAAATGTTCATTGTAAAAAGAAGTCCGTAATTTTCTGTTGGGTGAGCGAATTCAGTCTATCATTGTCCAATGAATTTTCGAAAGTGGTGAGAGCTGCGAAGAAGTCACTTGTATCGGTTCTGAGGGCGTAGAAGCGTAGGGTAGTACCTAATAAGACGCTTGTTCTTTCTTGAATTCATTTTAATAACACAATCCAAAAATGAACGTTTGAACTTTGACTAGAAAGAAAGAGAATTTCGAACTGCAAACTCACTCATATGCCTCTCATTTTTGAAAACAACCGACAGGTATGAGCATGATAAACGCTTCAAATTATAGAGTGGGGGAGCCTGGACTTCAAATTATTGAATGTTGGCGGGCAAGATACCATTCCTTCAACTTCAAATTACCGAGTGGACCAATTAATGTTGATTTATTTCAATTTATCGAGAATTTTTCAAGGGACTGGGAAAAATTTTCTAATTATCGAGAGATTCAAATTAACGAGTGCCAATTTATCAAGAGTCGACTGTATTTGTAATATTTATTCTTGAAGAGTAAGAAAAATTGTGTCAATAACATGTTTCATTTTGAGTGGCACAAATTTATCCATGAACGATTTTTACAAGGCAAGACAAGCCAAGTTTTTTCATATTTGATGCGCTCCATAGCGATACAATTTTAGATTTATCAAGTGCCTCGACTCTTCATGAAATTATTATCAATAGAGACCTATTATTAGAATTCTTTAACAACACAATATGCCTACTGGGAAAGGAACGAAGCAAAAGGGTTTTGTGTGACCTACCCGTCCTAAGACCTACGTTCACAGCCCCCATGGGCGCGGGATTGTGATACGGCCCATCAGCGCGCAGCATCAAGGGTGGTACTTCCAGTATGGCTTTGGTTTCCAAGACCTACACCCTCACTGGCAGGAGGATGCACTATCCAACCTGTACTAACTCTGCAGGTTAGTTCCAGAGTTGGGGGTACGCAACTCACACGCCGAAGGGGACAGAACCCTTCTAGCCCAGCTTGCGGGCTTTCAACCACTGTTACCACGAAACCTATCCCGATAGGACGGGCAGGGATTCTCCTGCGGGCATGGCCCTCCCGTGGTAACAATCATAGCGTCATTGCTGGGACAAGCTTCGGGGACGTATTCTCTTGCGAATTTGGGACTTTGGATCCTTGCTGAAGCTAGCTAGGGTAATGTAGGTTAGCCATTCCCGCCGGCGCTGGAATTGGTATGCGTCAGGAGTACCCAGGCAGAGCTCCGACCCGCCGCCCAAAGGCATCTTGAACGATATCCCTTTTAAACAGATGTTACCGACCTTCATATCTGATTACCCCCCGAAGAGACCACCCCTCCCCCTCCCAACCGAAAGACCGCCGCGGGAGTGACAGCTCAACAAGTACATTTCTCCTTAAGGAGAGGAGCCTCTACCTCTTCCCTTGTTTGAGCCACCGCTCTCCATCCGCTCACACCTTTCAATCGATTCAATCATCCAGCTCACATCATATGCTCCCAAGTCTATCCCCCCCAAGCATGTTGTCCAAGAACAAACTCCGATCGCCCAAGTATACCTCGCACTGAAGCAGAACATGCTTCCAGTCTTCTACCTCACCACACTCGCTTCTATCACTGTCACTGAAACCTCTTCAATGAAAAAACTGATTCAAACTGTCATGACCTGTAAAGAGAAATCTCAAATACTGGCCAGGGGAGAACTCACTCAACGCCATGCATTTCTTGAGCTTATACTCCACCCATAATGACACGCATAGCTTCGGTGGACACCGTACGAGATACTCTCAAACATGAACTCATCACCACTCTTTGACATCCATTCAGAGCTCTTCTCGCATAGTCGTTCTTTAACGACTCATACCAAACACTCAGACCATACATGGCGCCATATATCACATTCATAGCCTTCCTCTGCAGTCCCCAATCTCTCTTCAACACTCTTCCCAGACAACCACACAGCCGTACTAGTTTCCCTCGAACGTCTGAGAAGTGAAACCCAGTCAAACCCAGATACTTTACCTTCCTAGCGTATCTCACGGCCTTTCTATTGATACGTACGTTAGGAGGCCTGTTCTCAGACAGCCTTCCTTTCACCAACATAAGAACTGTCTTGCTCTCCGACACACTCACACCTGCCTCAGTGGCTCAGTTACCCACCACACTCATAAAACGCGTTCCCCTCTGCTCGAGTTGAAGACGAGGAAAATGTATCCTTCACGCAGAATAACCTTCCTAGTATCTTGAATGAAGTTTACACAAATGGCATGATATTTCAACATGATAGAGCACAGCAGTATTTTTCTCATGTTGTAGTCGAACATGTGAATAATGTATTCCCGGATAAATAGAGCTGAAGAAGTCTTGCTAGATGGATCGGAAGAAGTCGTCCAAGAATTCCAAGAGCCTGGCCTCCACGTTCCCCAGATCTCACACCTTTAGATTTTTATAATTAGGGGCATAAGAACGGATAAAGGTTGGCATAGTACATTCGAAACCAAAAAACCAACCCAAAAGCTACAGCGGTTCGAAAATTATAGCGCTTCAAAATTTTCGCATTTTTCGGAAATCTAAACGTCAACAGAACGTTTGATGGCCTGTTTTGATTTTGTAGAGGTCTTCTAACTGCAACTAACGTTTGGGCTATGGGTCACCTGTATAACTAAATGGTTCCTTTCTGGGTTTTCTCCCCCAATTTCTGAAAAATACATATGAAATTTTATAATTTTTATTTTAAAATTGCTTCTCTGTTAGTGGGGAAATGAATATATGCAGGGATCTATAGTTTCAGGGGAACGCAGTCTAGGATTGGTTGAATGCTAGGTGTTGCTTCTGTTTACTCAGAAGTGGTCGCTGGATTCTAATAAAGGCTCTCTTCCTCGTCTTGTTGTTCGATCATCGTTGACTTATACGTAGCACTGATGCGTTACTCAACTTTGATGACAACACACAACAATTGAAGCTATATTTAATTATTTCTTTGAATTTCCTCGCACAGAAATAATATACATCCTTTTGGTTCTTAGTAATATTACTGAATTAATACAAGAATTATGTTTCATGTACCAATTTAATTATTTACTTGCAGGTTTGACCTTACGAGCCAATTATGCCAATCCGGATTATTTCCTTGTCATCACAGCTGAGTCACCGTTTGATATTAAAACACACCTTCTCATTCCCTTTGCCATAGTGGTCGCAGTTTGTTTTGTTGTCATGATTATTTTTATGGTGAGTGTGTAGAATTTAAAAACGATTGCTGTTGAAGAGTTTCGATGCAGTTCCTGATTATGATTATTGTCAATAAATGTCAGATATTAATACTTATCAACAAACGATTACACGATGTAATTTCACTCTGGTTCACTTCAAGAGACATTACCTTACTAACTAAATGTGTATTCCGAAATGTGAGCGAAGTGAAATCTCAGAAGCTTGTTCCAAAATTGGTTTCTCTAAAAAATTCCTTATATTTCGGTACATAACACGAAGTAAGACATTTGAGAGAAGTAAGACCGCTCTGTGTCACCCTTACTTATCTCACTTAATGGGGAGAATGAAAATTATAACCTAGAAAATATAAAACTGAGCTAATATACTTACTGAAGGGACCTTTTCCATTATCTTCCGATGATTCATCAGATGAAGAGCTGCTTGTTAAAAGAATGTCTTGAAAAATATATGCCGTTACTTGATCGATCACCATCAAAGACTTTTGACAAACCCATAACATGTAACCTCAAAATGTAGTGAGCAGATGGTAAGATAAACGTGTTCATTTTTATACATGAGCAGCGAATTAAGTACACAATTTCTCACTTCGAAAGTTGGTCATATTTCAGAATACAGATTTATATCTAGGTGTTTGTCTATTTATAACAGGGCTTATCATCATCCCAGATCAATGATGGGTTGTTGAATGAACTACAGAAGAACGCCCTATATTAATTAACAGTTTGTCATACTTGGGATCATATTCCTTTTTCGAAATATGTAGCTTGTTTCTTGATGAAATATCTATACATTCATCAAATTCTACAGATCGTCAAATGTATAAAGGATCGTAGAAGGCAAAGGAGACATCGGCTACCTGCATCATCTCTGAACAAAATTCCAACAAAGAAGTATCAGAAGGGCGACCCCTATGAGACGTGTGCTATATGTTTGGACGATTTTATCGAAGGTGAAAAATTGAGGGTACTTCCTTGCAATCATGGTAAGACGTCATTTTTTAATCATCAAATGCGTAGACTCATTTCATAGGCATTTATGACGCGAAGTGCATGTAACATTCTGTACAAGATTATTTTTCCATAAAACATGGATTCTACGGAAAGAATGTTTCGAAAATTTCCACAAATTCCCAAATGAAATACAGTTCCTTTTAAAGGTTACTATTTTTTCGCGTGTATTTTTTAGGCAGCGTGATATCATTTATATCAAATATCTGAAATTTTCGAATTTTTTGCCGAATATGGTTTCAAACGATTAGGTTCGACAATAGCTCCTGACTTCACGTCACTCCTTTTGGGCACGCTGTTTGTGCCTATCAATTCGTCCAAATATCTGTAATTTTAGAATTTTTGGCCGAAATGATTAGTTGAGATTCCGTCTGGCCGGTACGATTATGCTCGAACGTAATGAGTTGAAATTTTCAGAGTAGGTTTGGAGTCCAAATGCGCGGGTTGATTCGTTAATGGCGAAATCCACCGAGTGGTTTCAGAGTTGTAGCCATCTGAAAGTTTGTTTTCCCAATAATTCGAAAAATACTTATCCAATCAAATTAAAGCGCGGTAGTTAGTTGAAAAATACCGACACGAAGACTCATGCAAAATTTTGTGAGGATAGCATTACTGGAAAATAAAAAAAAATTTCAAATTCTGTATTTCAGAAATCCGGTTTCGGATCTCGTTGGAATTCTAATAATCATCAAGATAAGACAATGATCTTATCGTGATGAATAATGTATACCTACGTTTTCGCTATGCGGTATTACCATTGTTAGTTATTTTATGAAGACAAGAGGCTCTTCATATTATTAAGGATGTTGTGAATTGAATAAAATAATATACCAAGTTTTGCAGAATTGGTAGAATTTTTGTTCGTTTTTAGGGAAAGCAATGCTTCCTTTGCATTCATTGACCCTGCCTGACACCTGCTATGATTAGAAATCCCCGTTAAAATACTTTTACAACTTTCAGTTTACCATACCAAATGCATTGATCCATGGCTCACGAAAAATCGAAGAGTTTGTCCTATTTGCAAACGGAAAGTGTTTGCCGAAAACGAATCTCAACACTTTAGTGATAGCGACTCCGATTCGGATGATACAGCCCCACTGATAAATTCATCCAACAGAGGAACACAGGGTGGAACATTCACTCAGCAAACTGAGAATCCCATCTTGAGGGCGCAACGTTCAATATCTCAATTGAGTAATTCTGCGCATGCTCTTGTCATGGCTTCTGATCATCACAGTATCAATGGGGATTTACAAAGTAGCAGTGATGATTCTTCGGATCCCAGAGAGTATTCTGATTCCTTCCTAGATTCTTTAGAAGTGCAAATACACAATAATGTTGCTTCATCATCGAGTGATAATCGTCATCTGAATTTATAAAAGAGATATTATTGTGTATTCTATTTTTTCGCATACTTGAGAAGATTTAATTTGGAAAATAGGGGAACATATTAAAATATAATTGCTTCAAAATGTTTCTTCCTCAAGAAAACTAGATGTGAAATGATGGTATGAAAAGTTGTTGCAATAGTTTTGAAAGACCTAATTGTAGAAAATTCGGTCCATTTCTGTTTGTACGAGTATTCAAAATGCATTATGTATGCACAAAAAATTTTCGTGAGGAACCTCCAAAACATATATCATATTAGGTTCCAGATAAAATCACACTCAATAATATAAAATCATAGTACTGAATGAAAGTTTAATAATAAATTATATTCTTCTCTTTCCATAAATATGTATATTGAAATTTGTGTACGAACTTGAGAGTTTATTGATATTCCAATGAATCAGTAATTTTAAATATGTGTATGATGCGACATTTTGCCCAAAGTAGTTCTTGGAAATATTCTTGAAACCACCTGATAAATTTTGAGGTTTATATTTTCTGACATTGTAAATATGAGGAATTTCTGGATGGATTCACTATTTTTCTTGAATATAATTGGAAGTTTAGAGTTAACGAGAATCATCTGCGATAATTTAGAGCTTATATTATGAATATGGTAGCTGGCCCAGTTTTCCGTTGTGGATATCGGAATCAAGGACTATTGAATTGGACATATTTATATGTAACACATTTATTCGTTTACTAAACTTTTGACATTTCTTTCTAAATTCTTCAGTTTGAATCTTTTATTACGTGCAACAGAATAATTTTCTGTTTACAGTGTTAAGAGTCAGTTTTTCCTATGTGAAATATTGTCTGAAATGATCGTGTAGAAATAGCTTAAACTTTCTGTAGCAGTTGATCTTGTGTGAGATTCTGTAGTTCCCCTATCTCGACCGCGATTGGTAGATGAGATGATTAAGCAACTTATCATGTATAGATAAGACGGCGGTTTTGGCGGTTTCGTTCTTTCTTACGCTGAATATTTGTAAAGATTCAAGTTAATTTTTGTTGAGTTAATTTTAACGTTCAAAAGGAGTTTTTTGGGAAGCACACCAGTCTGCATAAATTGCATGTTTTTATTGCGTGAAAAACGCAGTATTTGCTTGAAGTACACAACGTTATTTTGGAGAGAAACCAGTTATTTCTTAGGAGCACACATAGTTTTTTTATTGTGAATAAGCGTGTGACCTAAACAATAGGCTAGTCAGGGCATAATATTTTGTTTGCGGATGTAAGATTACATAACTGCGCCCAACATGGGGTTATTATAAAAAACCCCGCCAACAAAACTTCACCAATGCCTAGCATACTGGACTTCTTCAGGTCCCACACTTCTGTTTAAAAAAAACTGTAAAATATGAATTTAGAAAAGAAACAAAAAATGTTACGAACTCTTTAATTAAAAAAAAATCATCTATAATAGTAAAAGAATATGTAATGAGGTTGTTGGTTCTGGGAATACTGCTCTTTGACTACCTGTGCAGAATATTGGTTCGATGCTTTGGTTCCTCCACCAAAAGATCGTTTATAACTGAGTGAGAGTATATACAGCTCACGAACCAGGATTTGGAACTCCCAACAAAAAAAACATATGCTTTAGAAAAAACCTGGATTGTCCCCTAAAATAACGCTGTGTACTTTATGCAAAAACTGGGACTGCCAGAAAGAAAAGTGCAGTTTAAACACAGACTGGGGAATCACCAACGAAATGGGAAGAAAGAAGGAGACTGTCAAAACCTCCCCCTTATATAAACCTAATCAGTGGTGTTATCTCATCTACCAATCGTGGACTGCAGAAAGTCACAGCTGTTCACACGATAATTTCAGACAATATGTTTAAACATATTATTACAAACTAACCTTACCCGAAAGATGTGATAGAAGAAACGGGAAATTATTCTGTTACTTCAGATCTAGTCATAAAATTGAAACAAATCGGAACATTCGATGCAGATGCTCACACCACTTGAATGGGGGATATTGGAAACTTGAACCGAGGTGATTAATATTCAGTAATATCATCCTCTTAGGAAGGAACCGCACTTATTAATTGGTGCTCATTTTGCGTTGTAAGTTGAGAAATATTTATCTTTAATTTGAGAATACTCCATATTGCCAAATATTGTTTTCTACTATTTTTTAAGTGAGGTCACCCTGTGACCATCGAAATTTCGTCTTATTCTCCTAGTTCAATCAGATTTGAAGGTACTAACATTTTTATATTATTGTTTAAACATGAATAGTTCAACTTATAGGGAGCAGATTATATAATATTCAAACTTCTAATTGGTGTAGAATGCTTTATTAACTTCTAGTTTGAATTATTGGCCGTTCATTCTCAAGTATATTTAATTGAAGCATACCTGGTGTAGATTTACAGTTTTGGTTGTTGGTTTCATTGAATAAACTCTGATACTGTCGAGAAATTTTGGGGAATATTGAGAAATTTCGAGATATCTTGAATACAATTAGTTTACTGTTATATTAATTTTAAGGTCTTTAACATAACATGAATGTAATTCATAATGTGATAAAATTTAAATATATATGACTTTTTGAAAATATGTGTTTATTTAATTTGCGTTGCTGGTGTGTATACCACAGATTAAATGGATTTCAAGTTGATTTTGTGAAACGTTTTTTGATATTTAATTTGCTGGGATATTTGAAGAAAGCTCATTCAAATTCTTGAGTAGAGTTTGTTTAGCGATGCCTGTTCCTGATATTTTTAAAAAAGAGTTTAAATGAAAAAAATATCGTCGCATTGATGAAGGTGGATTTATTGTTTCTTGAATTTGGATACAGTTGTCTGGAATCTCATTCAAAAAATTATTAATTGTAACATATTTCACAAACAACTATTTTGTGTGTAACTAAATTATTGTGGTCCGCCACAAGATTGGTCGACTGGCCTATGTTTCGAGAACGATGTTCCCATCATCTCAGATGAAACTCTATATTTTGCGAATAGGTCTCTTGCATGATTCAGTCAGCATTGGCTGTTACAAGCAGATGGTAAATTTTGATTACGTCATCCGTCATAGCAACGATTCAGAAGCGTTTCACCTCATTTGAATTTGCTTCTTGATTTACCGATTTCCAATACCGAAATATTCAAATTATATAAATTATGAAAGTGTATGAGGGTATACATGATGATCTAGTATTGAAGATGATTCAGAAAAACATAAACATATGGTATATCGCGTTACATGCAACAGACCTATTGGTTGCATTCAGCGGACGAAGCGCTCAGCCACTTTACGCTACCGCTACCTAGCACAAATCAAATGTGCTCCATAAAATAGCCTCCGCTCCACAACGTGTTGAGTTCGTAGGGCATGTGCCACCGAACGGTTTGGCAACTGTTTCGTCCGCTGAATGCGACCATTGTTAGCCAGCTACTAGCTAGTATGCCTGTATCAACAGAATGAGCCGAAGGTGATCAAGAAAATTTGGAAATAATCGAGCAGGAACCAACAACAAGCACAAGGTAATTTCATCTTAACCATCTTCGAACGATCGTTGAAGCGACAAGACTAATTCTTGAAAAAATAGTTTTGTCTGTAGCTCCAGAGTCCAGAACAATGAATATTTATAGCTACATTTATGGCCGCATCAAGATAAATTATATCTTTTCGATATTTAACAAATTTTGAATAGGAGTTTTGTCACGAAGTTGTATATTATTTCGAGGACTATTAATTCCACTCGTTCGATATTCTATGTATATTCTGTAGGGTCATGGCGGACGGACCTGTGCAGACTAAAAAAAAAAGGTCCTATTTCCGCGAGACCATGATGGACGGACCTTTGCAGACTAAAAAAAAAGGTCCTCCCCATCCCCAATTTCCGAAACATTAGCACTTCAGGTCCATAGTTATTTCCGTTATTTTATTTCGCGTAATAAACGCGAAAATATCGCGGCTCGGAGTTTGACGGACATCATGTTCGAATGACGGACTGTCCGTCGCAATGACGGACTGTCCGTCGCAATGACGGACACCCTAATATTCTGAAATTATTTTCACTCGCCAATTTCTTAGAAGATTCTTATATATCGGTACAGAACACGAAAAGAGATCTCAGAGAACTTATGTTCTGTACCAAAATATAGAATCTTCTGGGAAATTGTTGAGATATACCAATTTCGGAACAAAATTCTGTGATGGGTTTTTCAGCGACGAAATTTTGACATTCAAGATAGCATAGTCGAAATTGAATATTTGTCAAACTAAAATTCATCTTTACGAGCCCTCAAGGTTCCCACTTGGGGCCATTGCTTTTTATAATTTATATAAACGATATAATTATAAATACTTCGAAATATGTGAAATAGCTATGTCTCTCTTTAATAGACTCACGGGCTATGGGTTCAAACCCCCCCCACACAATGCTTATGGCGATTTCCATTGACACGCTCGGAGCACTCGAAATCGATCTCATCTGTCATGCATCTGTCCAATTGAACCGAAAATATCTGTCAAATATGTCAGTGTGACAGCTCCGAGTGATCCGAGCGTGTCAATGGAAATCGCCATAATAGAATACATGAAATGCTGAAATTTAGTATTTTGAGTATTTTGTTCAACGTTCTTGTTTTCCGCGCCGAAAGTACTTCGTTTTTATGCGAATATAGTTTTTTTAACAATTGTTTATTCTTGCCGGATCAGGGGCAGATTTCTAGTATCAAGATAGGTATTAATTATAATATTATAATAATATTGAAAGATCGCTGATACCCTTAATTGTTAATAAATTAATATAGGAGAACGCTAAGACTTGTTGATTTACTATAATCTTGCCGATTGATGAACATAAACTGTTCTAACAGTTGAAACATTAAGGTATAACTCTATTAAGCAATAATTATTGCGCGTATGTTCTGGGGAACATCGCGTTATAGTTTTGCCCAAATGTCTGTAACTTTCGAATTTTTTGACCAAAATGATCTCAAACGATTTAGTTCGACTCCCCAATGAAGAATTCGAGGTCAAATTTCATTCTGTCCGGCCGTCCGTCCGTCCGGCCGTTGCCACGATAACTTGAGAACGAAAGGAGCTAGCGACTTGAAATTTTCAGGGTGGGTGGCGCATCCCCCAATACGACGGACAAGTTCGTTAATGGGCATAATCTCCCAGTGGTTTCCTAGTAATAATTTTGTTTTCAACCAATATAAATCCGATCGAATTGAAACTTGGTGAGTAGTTGTAGAATATGAACTTAAGCACGGTTGTGAAATTTTGTGCGAATCGTATAGCTAGAAAATTAAATAAAAATTATTAAAAAATATTTTTGTTGTCACGATAACTTGAGAACAGAAAGAGATAGCGGCTTGAAGTTTTCAGGTTAGGATTTGCACCAGAACGCGACATTTCAGTTCGTTTATGAGCATAATCGGCCAAACGGTTTTAGAGTTATAGCCATCTGAAATTTGGTTGTTTTTTGTTCCTCATTAACTAGAAAAATACTAAACCGATTGAATTCAAACATGGTAATTAGTTGTAGAATGCCAACGCGAAAATTCTTGCAAAATTTCGTGAGGATAGTATTTGTAAAAAATTTTAAAAACATCATTGAAAATTGAAAAAAAAATTCTATATATCAGTAACTATTCGTTTGAAATTGCTGAAATTTTGCAAGAGCCTTCATAACCTAACTCTACTGCCAAGTTTCAAGTTTTAACACGGTCGGTTGGATATTGTTGGAGATTCGAGCATTCTTGTGTGAGTTCAGTAGATGGGTGACCGTTACCTCGATAACTTTCGAACGAAAGGAGATAAGGACTTGCAATTTCCAGGGTAGGTTTTGTATCCGAAAGGGAGAGTTGAGTTCGTTTTTGGGCATAATCGGTCAAACGGTTTCCGAGTTATACCCACCTGGAATATTATTTCCTTGATAACTCAAAAAATAAATATTCGATCGAATTGAAGCTTGGTAACTAGTAGTAGAAAATCATCCTAAAGACGTGTCCAATACAGGAGAATGGTCAACATAATTTACCATGGTAAATTCGATAAAGGGTGTCCAATACAGAAGAATGGACAATAGAACATACGCGCAAAAGCTTCTGACTTCACGTCAGTGCTTGAACCAATTTTTTTTTCGTGATTTTTTTGAAATTTTCTAGGGGGGTGCGGCTTTAAAAATTTTTTTTTCGTCATTTTTTTCAAATTTTTTAGGGGTACGGTTCTTACAAAATTTTAAACACGTCTTTATGATGATTTTTGGGCGTATGTTCTAGGGGAACATCGTCCTATCATTTCGTCCAAATGTCTGTAATTTTCGAATTTCGAGCTGAAAATTGGCTAATAGACTAATTCGGACTCCCTGATTACGAATCCGGTGTCAGATTTTTGGGTGCCGTATGGCCGGCCGGCCGGCCGTAGGCACGATAACAGGAGCACCGAAGGTCCTATCGACTTCAAACTTTCAGGGTAGGTTTCTGATCAAAATGCGACGGTTAAGTTCGTTAACGAGCAAAATCGGCCGGACGGTTTAGGAGTTATAGACATTTAAAATTTTGAGGTTATTTCCCTGATATTTCAGGAACTAAAGAAGATGTTGAATCGAAACTTGGTAGTCAGTTCGAGGATATAAACGCGCAACTTTTGGCAAAATTCTGTTATGATCAAAATGTTGGTAATTTTTAAAAAAATATTTCTTTTAATTTTTTCGAAAAAAAAATTTTTTTTTCGTGAACTATTCATCAGATTGCAACAAAAACTTGTACTAACGTCAATTGTAGTATTTTGCAACATTGTGCAAAATTTTGGCTCTATACGATTTCAATTTCTGGAGATATAAGACAAAATGTGTCAAATTTCCTGGGTCTCTCTCAGTATTTTCATCGATTATTCTATGAACTCTTTGAATTCCACCGAAAACAAATTCAAAGACATAAACATAAAGAATCAAGTCATAGTTTAGACGTCGAAAGAAGGACGATGTTGATCGACTTGAAAAGGTACCTATTTCAAGAAATGCAATAATGAAATGCTTAATTTTTTTTATGGTCACAGAAAATCGTCACAAAAATCTATTTACCTCATTTGACGGCTGTTTGTCAAATCAATTAATTCCAATAATTGATGTCAGATTTCCTACATACCAAGTTCAAACACATTTTATTATATGGAAAACACTTATTATGATCACGTTCTACAGGAATTGATACTAAATAGAAGCTAGATGAAGATTATTGTAATGGAAAATTTGTGTTCCAGAATAATATTAAGGTATTCAACATGATACTGCTTTTTTTCTTTACTGGTCAGTACGGGCCACAAGGAAGATGAACATGCGCCCAATAGCTCCTGTCCACAGGGCTTGAACCAATTTTTTTTATTATACACTTCAGTATTGATTTTTTGGCGCTCATGTTCCTCGGAACAGAGCGCTTATCAATTTGCCCAAATGTCTGTAATTTTCGAATTTTTGGCTGAAAATGGTCTTAAACGATTTGGTTCGACTCACCGATCAAGAATATGTGGTCGAAATCGATTCTGTCCGGCCGTCCTTCCGGCCGTTCGGCCGTTATCACGATAACTCTCGAACGAAATGAGCTAGACAGTTGAAATTTTCGGAATAGGTTTTTTTTTACATTACAAATTTCAAAGTAAGTCTTTCTCAAGATGCAGTTTCACCATAGGAATCCATTGATGACATGATATGTCCAATTTTGATATTTAGTGCCCATGGTTAATCCATAATATGATGATGGGAATGGTGATGGTAAGTTAATAATATTGACTTCAGAATATCTCCAGTGAAAACAAAACTGAAATATTGGCAAAAGTTTCAATTGGTATAATATAATTTTCAGAGTGGATTTGAGGAAAAAATATATCGTTCATCATAGATTTGAGGAACGAGTATCTCGGATGAGTTCGTTGTTGGGTAGAATTGGTCTATTGGTTTTGGATTAATAATTTTTGGCACTCTTGTTGAATTTGGCGTATTTTTGGTATGTACCAGGGCCCGCCGAGCACTCGACAGCCCTGGTACTGTGCAGATTAATTCATTTTAATTTCAAATATCTCTGTGACTTTAGAAGTATCTATGCAACAAACGCGTAAGTACATGTTAATAAGCAGATTAAACTGACGAATGTTGATGATCATATTATTATACTAATCGAGCAGTGCACTATCAGGACATAAGAAATCTAAAATTATTGCTTTGTTTATAGAAGTTAAATTTAGCGATGATGAACCTTCTATTCCAGACAATTCGATGAATAGAAATAAGATCTCCTGAGTTGAATACCGGACTAGTTTTTCCGAAATTGACTCAATTAAGATGACATCATCATAATTTGACCCCCAGTTTCAGGATCGTCCGAAAACTATAAAATTTCTTTCATTATTTATATTCGTAATAAAAAATCCGACACTCAATTCCAAAGTAGGATGGCGTTTTCAATTATTAATTTTTTTTAATCATAATAACGATACAAATTTGAAAATCCACTGACGTAATGATATTATTGTGCATTGGCAAAATACTAACGGATAATTATTGTGTAGGCAGGCATACGTGTTGCTGGATTAATTGGAAATTGGTGCGAAACCGGAAATTTGGTCGTTTTGGACTATGGCTTGCGTTGCCTGCTCAGTACGATCATGACGATCATAAGATGGACGAAGTGCACTAAACACATTATTCACTGAGCACGAGTTTTTCACGCTTGTTCTGCCAGGTAGAATTGCCATCGCATGACAATTCGGCGTATGTGTTAGTTGTTCTAGTAGAATTTTTGGGCGTATGTTCTAGGGGAACATCGTCCTATCATTTCGTCCAAATGTCTGTAATTTTCGAATTTCGAGCTGAAAATTGGCTAATAGACTAATTCGGACTCCCTGATTACGAATCCGGTGTCAGATTTTTGGGTGCCGTATGGCCGGCCGTAGGCACGATAACAGGAGCACCGAAGGTCCTATCGACTTCAAACTTTCAGGGTAGGTTTCTGATCAAAATGCGACGGTTAAGTTCGTTAACGAGCAAAATCGGCCGGACGGTTTAGGAGTTATAGACATTTAAAATTTTGAGGTTATTTCCCTGATATTTCAGGAACTAAAGAAGATGTTGAATCGAAACTTGGTAGTCAGTTCGAGGATATAAACGCGCAACTTTTGGCAAAATTCTGTTATGATCAAAATGTTGGTAATTTTTAAAAAAATATTTCTTTTAATTTTTTCGAAAAAAAAAATTTTTTTTTCGTGAACTATTCATCAGATTGCAACAAAAACTTGTACTAACGTCAATTGTAGTATTTTGCAACATTGTGCAAAATTTTGGCTCTATACGATTTCAATTTCTGGAGATATAAGACAAAATGTGTCAAATTTCCTGGGTCTCTCTCAGTATTTTCATCGATTATTCTATGAACTCTTTGAATTCCACCGAAAACAAATTCAAAGACATAAACATAAAGAATCAAGTCATAGTTTAGACGTCGAAAGAAGGACGATGTTGATCGACTTGAAAAGGTACCTATTTCAAGAAATGCAATAATGAAATGCTTAATTTTTTTTATGGTCACAGAAAATCGTCACAAAAATCTATTTACCTCATTTGACGGCTGTTTGTCAAATCAATTAATTCCAATAATTGATGTCAGATTTCCTACATACCAAGTTCAAACACATTTTATTATATGGAAAACACTTATTATGATCACGTTCTACAGGAATTGATACTAAATAGAAGCTAGATGAAGATTATTGTAATGGAAAATTTGTGTTCCAGAATAATATTAAGGTATTCAACATGATACTGCTTTTTTTCTTTACTGGTCAGTACGGGCCACAAGGAAGATGAACATGCGCCCAATAGCTCCTGTCCACAGGGCTTGAACCAATTTTTTTGAGGTGGATTGTCTACACTACGTTCTTACAGCCAAATATGGTATGTCACGAACCGTAGTCGTGGTTTCTTGGGTCGTAGAGCACGTAGATGGTCATTTTGACAAACGGTTTGTAGCACTTGCATATAATGAAAATTTTGGGTTCTTGAACTGATTGAGATTTTAGGCATGTTCGGGGTGCTTGGAGGAGTGAATATATAAGGGTAATTAATGTAGTTATGAACGGAATGTGTGATTTTCAGTTGTTGGATATGGATGCATATATTGCTTATAACAATTCGTTGACTTCCGAATATTTCGTGCTTGAAGTTGAAACAAAACTCTATCGAATCTATATCCAAACTTTAAAGATAATCTGTATACATTATAGTGATTCCTAATATATAAATTCCACAAATACTAGGTAAAGATCTTACAAACAATATCTGTATCGAGAGTCGATAACTATTCGCTAAGCATTCTGTAAGAAAATATCTAACGCTTACTTTTGATACCTCTGTAAAGAAAATATATATTGATATTCGGAAATATTCCTATATCAGAAAACTTTGTAGGTTCTATACTATACCGTGAATGAATTCTTTATTGAAAATTCACGATGAATAGATAGATTTTTCAGAGAAAAATAATATACTTGTACTTCTACTCTACTCTACTATACTCTCCGTTATCATTTTGCCCAAATGTCTGTAATTTTGGAATTTTACGCCGAAAATGGTCTCAAACGATTGGATTCGACTCCCTGATCAAGAATTCGAGGTCAAATTTGATTCTGCCCGACAGGCTGGCCGTTGGCACGATAATTTAAGAACGGAAAGAGATAGCAACTTGAAATTTTCAGGGTAGGTGGCACATTCCAATACGACGGACAAGTTCGTTAATGGGCATAATCGGTCTAATGGTTTCCGATAATAATTTTGTCTACAACCAATACTAATCCGATTAAATTGAAACTTGGTGAGTTGTTGTAGAATAGAAACATAAGTACGTTTGTTAAATTTTGTGAGAATCGTATTGCTAGAAAATTAAAAAAAAATGATTAAAAAATATTTACGTCACGATAACCTAAGAACGGAAAGAGATAGCGACTTGAAATTTCCAGGTTAGGTTGATAATCTGAATGCGCCATTTGAGATTGTTAATAGGCATAATCGGCAAAACGGTTAATTTCCACAATAACTCGAAAAATACAAAATCGATCCAATTCAAACATGGTTATAAGTTGTACAATGGCAACGCGAAAATTCTTGCGAAATTTCGTTAGAATCGAATCGATAGAAAATTTAAAAAAAATCATAGAATATTATTGAAAAAAATTCTATATATCAGAAACATTTTGTCCCACATCGCTGAAATTTTGCGGAAGCCTTCAAAACCTAACTCTACTACCAAGTTCCAAGTTTGAACATGATCGGATCTATATTGTTGGAGATCCGAGCAGCCTTGTGTAAGTTCAGTTGCTGGATGGATGACCGTTGCCTCGACAACTCTTGAACGAAAGGAGATAGGGACTTGCAATTTTCAGGATAGGTTGCATATCTGAATGGGAGAGTTGAGTTCGCTGTTGGCAATAATCGGCCCAACGGTTTCGGAGTTATACCCATCTGGCATATTATTTCCTCGATAACTCAAAAAAATATAGACTCGATCGAATTGAAGCTTGGTAACTAGTTGTTGCATATCGACATGAAGACATGAACGGCATGAAGAAGTGTGCAAAAATTTCGTGGGGACCGTACCTCTAGAAAATTTTAAAAAAATTACGAAAAAATTAAATGTATCTCATGATTCCTTGAAAACGGAAAGAAATAGCGACTCTTAGTTTTCAGGGTAGATTGCGCATCTGAATGCGACATTTATGTTCGTTAACTAGCTGACACTGGACACTCTTAATCGAATTTACCATGGTGAATTCTATTGTCTGTTCTCCTGTTTTGGACCCTCCGAATTTAGCATGGTAAATTCGGAATGGACAATAGAACATACGCGCAAAAGCTCCTGACTTCACGTCAGTGCTTGAACCAAATTTTTTTTCGTGAAGTCAGGAGCTTTTGCGCGTATGTTCTATTGTCCACTCTCCTGTATTGGACACTCTTAATCGAATTTACCATGATGAATTCTATTGTCTGTTCTCCTGTATTGGACACTCTTGATCGAATGGTAAATTCGGAGTGTCCAATACAGGAGAACAGACAATAGAATTCACCATAGTAAATTCGAATAAGACTGTCAAATAAAGGAGAATGGACAATAGAACATACTCGAAAAAGCTTCTGACTTCACGTCAGTGCTTGAAACAATTTTTTTTTCAATGATTTTTTAGTAATTTTCTAGTGCTACGATCGTCACGAAATTAAGCAAAGATTTTCGCGTTGGCATTCTACAACTAATAACCATATTTGAATTGGATGCGATTTGTATTTTTTGAGTTGTTGGGGAAATAACAACCAAATTTCAGATTGATATAACTCCAAAACCATTTGGCCGATTATGCTAGTTAACGAACTTAAATGTCGTATTCAGATGCGTAATCTACTCTGAAAACTGCAAGTCGCTATTTATTTCCATTCTCAAGGAATCATGAGATACCTCATACTTTTTCGTAATTTTTTAAACATTTTCTAGAGGTACGGTCCCCACGAATTTTTACACACTTCTTCATGCCGTTCATGTCTTCATGTCGATATTCAACAACTAGTTACCAAGCCTCAATTCGATCGATTCTATATTTTTTGAGTTATCGAGGAACTAATATTCCAGATGGGTATAACTCCGAAACCGTTGGGCCGATTATGGCCAACAGCGAACTTAACTCTTCCATTCAGATGTGCAACCTATCCTGAAAATTGCAAGACCCTAATTCCTTTCGTTCGAGATTCGTCGGGGCAACGCTCACCCATCCAGTTACTCACACAAGGGTGCTCGGATCTCCAACAATATACATCCGATCATGTTCAAACTTGGAATTTAGTAGTAGAGTTAGGTTCTGAAGGCTCTCGCAAAATGTCAGCGATATCGGACGAATAGTTTCTGATATACAGAATTTTTTCCAATAATTTTCTATGATTTTTTAATAATTTTCTATTATACGATCCTCACAAAATTTTTAAAGAATCTTCACGTTGCCATTCTACAACTAGTAACCATGTTTGAATTGGATCGGTCTTGTATTTTTCGAGTTATTGAGGAAATAACAACCAAAATTCAGATAGGTATAACTTCAAAACCATGTTGCCGATTATGCCTATAAACGAACTCAAATTACGCATTAAGATTCTCAACTTTACCTGAAAATTTCAAGTCGCTATCTCTTTCCGTTCTCAGATTATCGTGACGTAAATAATATTTTTAATAATTTTTTTTTAATTTTCTAGCATTACGATGTTCACAAAATTTCACAGAAGTCCTTAGGTTTATATTCTACAACTACTCACCAAGTACAACCAATACTAATCCGATCGAATTGAAACTTGATGAGTTGTTGGAAAATATAACCCTAAGGACATTTGTGAAATTTTGTGAACATAGTATCGCTAGAAAATTTAAAAAAAATATTATTTACGTTACGATAACCTAAAAACGAAAAGAGAAAGCGACTTGAAATTTTCAGGTGAGGTTGAGAATCTGAATGCGCCATTTAAATTTGTTTATAGGCATAATCGGCAAAACAGTTTTGGAGTTATACCCAACTGAAATTTGGTTGTTATTTCCTCAATAACTCGAAAAATACATAATCGATCCAATTCAAACATGAATATTAGTTGTAGAACGGCCACGCGAAAATTCTTGCAAAATTTTGTGAGGATCGTATGACTAGAAAATTTTTAAAAAATCATTGAAAATTATTGAAAAAAATTCTATATATCAGAAACTATTCGTCCGATATCACTGAAATTTTGCAAGAACCTTCAAAACTTAACTCCACTACCAAGTTCCAAGTTTGAACATGATCGGATCTATACTGTTGAAGATCCGAGCAGCCTTGTGTGAGTTCAGTAGCTGGATGGGTGACTGTTGCCTCGACAACTCTCGAACGAAAGGAGATAGGGGCTTGCAATTTTCAGGATAGGTTGCACATCTGAATGGAAGACTTAAGTTCGCTGTTGGCCATAATCGGCCCAATAGTTTTGGAGTTATACCAATCTGGAATATTATTTCCTCGATAACTCAAAAAATATAGATTCGATCGAATTGAAGCTTGGTAACTAGTTGTAGAATATCAACATGAACGTTTGTAAAATTTTGTGAGGACCGTACCACTAGAAAATTCTTAAAAAATTACGAAAAAATATTATGTATCTCAAGATTCCTTGAGAACGGAAAGAAATAGCGACTTGCAGTTTTCAGGGTAGGTTGCGCATCTGAATACGACATTTAAGATCGTTAACTAGCATAATCGGCCAAATGGTTCTGGAGTTATATCAATCTAAAATTTGGTTGTTATTTCCTCAATAACTCAAAAAATACAAATCCGATCCAATTCAACTATGGTTATTAGTTGCCACCGCGAAAGTTCTTGCAAAATCTCGTGAGGATCGTAACACTAGAAAATTTTTAGAAAATAATTGAAAAAAAAATTTGCTCAAGCACTGACTTGAAGTCAGAAGCTTTTGCGCGTATGTTCTCTTGTCCATTCTCCTTTATTGTACACTCTTAATCGAATTTACCATGGTGAATTCTATTGTCTGTTCTCCTGTATTGGACCCTCCGAATTTACCATGGTAAATTCGATTACGAGTGTCCAATACAGGAGAATGGACAATAGAACATACGCGCAAAAGCTCCCGACTTCACGAAAAAAATTTTCTAATTTACAAAAAAAAAAATTGTGAGAACCCTACCTTCAAAATTACGAAACAAAAATTGGTTCAATCACTGACGTGAAGTCAGGAACTTTTGCGCGTATGTTCTATTGTCCATTCTCCTGTATTGGACACTCATAATAGAATACACTATGGTGAATTCTAGCTCTAGCAACATATATTGTCTGTTCTCCTGTATTGGACACTCGTAATCGAATTTACCATGGTAAATTCGGAGTGTCTAATACAGGAGAACAGACAATATAATTCACCATGGTAAATTCGATTAAGAGTATACAATAAAGGAGAATGGACAAGAGAACATACGCGCAAAAGCTTCTGACTTCACGTCAGTGCTTGAACCAATTTTTTCTGATTAAATCGTGAATATTCAGTCTTTGATTGACAATTATACCGTATTCTTTTATTACCTAAGTAGGTACTTGTATCCATTGCACCAATAAAGTCGTTAAAATGCACGCACTTGTGATATCCTACAACAAGGTTGGTGGATAGGATGGATGAACTGGTAAGTTGCCGATCAGATCGAAAATTGAAGTGAGGAGCCAATGTGATGCAGGTTCGAATACAAATGAGGAACGAAAATTTAATGTAATACGTTAATTAAATACATATATTAAGATAAAATGAAAGAATGATTGAGATATATCTGAATAATGAACGCAGAAATATAAGAAATCGATTATCGATTTTCTCTACTTCAAAAGTTAAGTTTCTTGGTCCCCCAATAGGTATCTGTTCGATAAAGAATTTCTGTAGTAAAACTTCACCGTTTGGATGATAGTTTTTCGTTATTTGATCTATATCGAAGGAGTAGAGGTTTTTGATAACGTTTTGTTGCTGGTTCAGACAACGATTTTTCGTTAGCGCATCGGACATTCAGATATTCTACCTGTAACCTGTAACGAACCGATAACGAATTGTTATACGGGTGGTATGTGAATGTTGACAGCTACCGACAATTCTATTTAAATTTATTTTTCATCTTATGATTGTGATGTAATATTACATTCATAGTAGAAAATAATATCAATACCGTCTGAATTTTTCGGATTATACTTTTATATTTTTAAGCAGAACAATTTCTTGATATAATAGAGTTTCTTAGAAAACATTGAAAAGTATTGACGTGAAGTCAGTACTCTTTGGTGCGCTTGTTCACGTTGACCAATTTAAATTGAGTAATGAGTACTTTGCTCAGTGTTTGACTCGGAACCGGAGGTCCCGTCTTCAATCCCGTGGCTAGGAAAGACAGTAGTGGTCACCATTCACTGTTTGATCAAAAATTAACATTGCAGTTCCTAAGTCCGCGTAAGGACATAGTTACAAAGCCTACACGGAACACATCTAATTTTCCTAATTAGCACAAGCTCCTACGAGCTTCTAGGGGGCTCCTTTTGGAAGACCAAAGAGAGTCAGTATAATCATAATCATGTCATCAGCAAGTGCGTCAAACCAGAGCGACTTCCCTATGAACAAGTTGGGAAAGCACCGACGTGAGGTCAGTCTGCCTTGGCACGCTTGCTAATGACATGATTATGATTATACTGACCCATTTAGGTCTCAGTTCACAGTAGGTCTTTGAGTTCTCTGAGATCCACTCTAAGGTTGAATTAACGAAGATTATACAAGGTGACCAAAGAAAGGGAGTCATTTTCAGGAACAGCGTCAACCTTTTAGAAAAACGCTGAGACCCGTCGATTTTTGATTTAAGGAGGACAGTCTTTTCCGATATCTCTGACTTTAAATTTATACCATATGCGTACTCAACTCGAACGACTGATATGTTTACCGATACTGATTGTTTGCAGACAGAGATTTGTAAAATACTTAATTATTAAATACAGAATGCAAATACTTTTCAAATTTTTCATTTCAAATAACAAATACAAAATAGTTTTTCAATTTGTATTTAAAATACTAAATGTAAAATACGTATTTTCGAAATACTTTATTAAAATAGATATCTACACTTTTATTGTTTTTAACTTTCTTTATTTTGTTCGTAAGCTGGCAATTTAAGAAATTAAAGGTTGATTATGCCAGCCGACCGGCCGTTGCCACGATAAGTTTCGAATGCAAAGAGATAGCGACTTGAAATTTTCAGGGAATGCGACGGACAAGTTCGTTAATGTTCATAATCAGCCCAACGGATTCCGAGTACTAATTTTGTTTTCAACCGGTATAGATCTGATCGACTTGAAACTTTGTAACATAAAGACGTAGATATGTAAAATCTCGTGAGGATCGTATCACTAGAAAATTTAAAAAAACATGAGAATGGTATAACTCAAAAATTTTTTAAAAGTCATTGAAAAAAATTCTATTTATCAGAAACTATTCCTCCGACATCGCTGAAATTGCGATGAGCCTTCAAAACCTAACTCTACTGCCAAGTTCCAAGTTTGAACACGATCGGATCTATATTGTTGGAGTTTCGAGCAGCCTTGTGTGAGTTCAGTAGCTGGATGGGTGACCGTTGGCTTGATAACTTTCGAACGAAAGGAGATTAGGGACTTGCAATCTTCAGGGTAGGTTGCACATCCCAATGGGAGAGATAAGTTCGTTTTTGGGCATAATAGGTCCATCGGTTTCGGAGTTATACCCACCTGGAATATTATTTCTTCGATAATTAAGATAATATAGACTTGAGCGAATTGAAGCTTGGTAACTAGTCGTAGAATATTGACATAAAGGAGTGTGTGAAATTTTGTGACAACCGTACCCCTAGAAAATTTTCCAAAATTACAAAAAAAAAATTGTGAGAACCCTACCCTTAGAAAATTTTTCAAAACTACGAAACAAAAATTGGTTCAAGCCCTGACGTGAAGTCAGGAACTTTTGCGCGTATGTTCTATTGTCCATTCTCCTGTATTGGACACTCTCTTAATCGAATTTACCATGGTTAATTCGATTAAGAGGGTCCAATACAGGAGAACGGACAATAGAATTCACCATGGTATATTTGATCAAGAGTGTCCAATACAGGAGAATGGACAATAGAACATACGCACAAAAGCTTCTGACTTCATGTCAGTGCTTGAACCAATTTTTTTTTTAAATTTTTTTTTTAATTTTCTAGGGGTAGGTATGGTTCTTACAAATTTTTACACACGTCTTTATGTCGATATTCTACAACTAGTTAGCAAGCTACAATTTGATCGGATCTATATTTTTTGAGTCATCCAGGAAATAATATTCCAGATGGGTATAACTCCGAAACCGTTAGGCCTATTATGGCCAACAGCGAACTCTCCCATTTAGATGCGCAACCTACTCTGAAAATTGCAAGTCTCTATCTCCTTTCGTCAGGGGGTTATCGAGGCAACGGTCCACATCCAGCTACTGAACTCACACAAGGCTGCTCAGATCTCCAACAATATAGATCCGATCGTGTTCAAACTTGGAACTTGGTAGTAGAGATAGGTTCTGAAGGCTCTCGCAAGATTTGGTGAAACTGCATCTTAAATAAAAATTGAATTTGTTACTTAAAAAAAAAATTTTTTTCGTTACTACGAAACCACCTGACCTATTTTGCCCAATAACGAACTTAACCGAGATATTCATCTCCCTAACCTACTCTGAAAATTTTAACTACCTAGCTCATTCCGTTCGAGAGTTATTGTAAAAAAAAATTTTTAAATTTTCAAAAATTTTTTTTTGACACTTTGCGGTAACCTGGTCAATACAAAACATCACATACGTATGAGGGTCATGGTTCTACAATTTGATGCTAAATTTCAGATAGATCGAGTAGTCGGTTTCGGAAATATTCATAAAAAATATTTTTACTAAAATCGGCCATAACTCCGAAACCGCTTGATGGATTTTGCCCATTAACGAACTTAACCGAGATATTTACGCTCCAAACCCACCTTGCAAATTTCAATCCTCTAACTCCTTTCGTTCGAGAGTAATCGTGCCTACGGCCGACCGGCCGGCCGGACCTGCCGGACAGAATCGATTTCGACCTCGGATTCTTGATCAGTGAGTCGAACCAAATCGTTTGAGATCATTTTCAGCCAAAAATTCGAAAATTACAGACATTTGGCAAATTGATAAGCACTCAGTTCCGAGGAACTAGAGCGCCAAAAATACGAATCTGATCCCATTCAAACATGGTCATTGGTTGTAGAATGCCGGCGTGCAAATTTTTGCGAAATTTTGTGAGGATCGTATTAGTAGAACGTATTAAAAATTGGTTCAAGCACTGACGTGAGGCCAGGAGCTATTGCGCGTATGTTCTATTGTCCATTCTCCTGTATTGGACACTCTAAATCAAATTTACCATGGTGAATTATATTGTCCGTTCTCGAATCTACCATGGTAAATTCGATTAAGAGTGTCCAATACAGGAGAACGGATAATATAATTCACCACAGTAAATTCGATTTAGAGTGTCCAATACAGGAGAATGGACAATAGAACATACGCGCAAAAGCTCCTGACTTCACGTCCGTGCTTGAACCAATTTTTGTTTCGTTATTTTGAAAACTATTCTAAGGGTAGGGTTCTCACAATTTTTTTTTGTAATTTTGAAAAATTTTCTAGGGCTATGGTTCTCACAAAATTTTACACACCGCTTTATGTCGATATTCTACGACTAGTTACCAAGCTTCAATTCGATCAACCTGGAATAATATTCCAGGTGGGTATAACTCCAAAACCGATGGACCGATTATGCCCAATAACGAACTTATCTCTCCCATTGGGATGTGCAACCTACCCTGAAGATTGCAAGTCTCTATCTCCTTTTGTTCGAAAGTTATCAAGCCAATGGTCACCCATCCAGCTACTGAACTCACACAACGCAGCTCGGAACTCCAACAATATAGATCCGATCGTGTTCAAACTTGGAACTTGGCAGTAGAGTTAGGTTTTGAAGGCTCTCGCAAGATTTGAGCGATGTGGGAGGAATATTTTGTGATGTATGGAATTTTCTTCAATGATTTTTAAAAACTTGTCGAGCTATACCATCCTCATGAAATTTTGCAGGAATTTTTGCGGTGGCATTCTACAACTGACAAACATGTTTGAATTGAATCTGTTGTATATTTTTCGAGTTATTGAGGAAATAACAACCAATTTTCAGATGGGAATAACTCCAACACCGTTTGGCCGATTATACCTATAAACGAACTCAGATATCTCATTCAGTTGCACAACCTTACCCGAAAAGTCCCTATCTGTTTCCGTTCTCAGGTTATGGTGACATAAATAATATTATTACATAATTTTTTTTTAATTTTCTAGTGAACCGATTCACACAAAATTTTACTAGCATGCTTAGTTTTGCATTCTAAAACTACTCAGCAAGTTTCAATTCGATCGGATTTGTATTGGATGAAAACAAAATTATTACTCGGAAACTGTTTTGGGCCGATTATGCCCATTAACGAACTTGTCCGTCGTATTAGGATGCGCAACCTACCCTGAAAACTTCAGGTCGCTATCTTTTTCCGTTATAAAGTTATCGTGGCAACGGACGTCCGGCTGGCCGGACAGAATTAAATTTGACCTCGAATTCTTGATCAGGGAGTTGAACCCAATCGTTTGAGACCATTTTCGGCGAAAAATCAGAAAATTACAGACATTTGGGCAAAATAATAGCACGATATTCCCCAGAACATACGCGCAAAACGTCAATGAAATAACTATATCTCAGAAACTGTTCGTCCGATATCGCTGAAATTCACGAGAGCCTACAAAATCTAACTTCACAGCCAAGTTCTACCTCGTTTACAAAGTAGAGGGTATCTCAAGTTCGATTGCCTATTAGACGTTTCTGGAGAACTGAACATATTTGAAATTGGGATTATAATATCGCTTGAAATTCTCTACAGAGCTAAAATATTCGCGAAGCCCAAGCACTTCCGGTTATACAGGGAGTGAAAATAAATTTGATCAGAAATTTTGTTTTTCAAGTTTTGTATTCCTGGTATGATCAACTATTCAATGCTGAATACATTTCTGTTAAAACCGTTGTATTCATTCGAATATAGTTTTCAAAATATTAAAAAAAAAGGAAAAAAGTTAAATATGTTTAGTCAGTATTATGTTCATTATTCTTATTTTAAACATCCTGAGCATGAACCGTTTTTACAACATCGAAGAGGAAGAATGTGGAATGGTCATGCATCTTTTGAATTTCAGAAATAAGGGTCATCCAAAAAACGCGCCTACATGTTTCTTTGAAATAAAACACAAACTATTTGCAATTTTTTCAAGCTGCTCTTTTTTATTAAAAGTATGATCCATTACAATTATAAGTGGAATAGAATATCATTCAAATGTCCACCACGACTGCGTCTGCAGGCATCAATCCGAATATCGAAATTTTCAATGACTTTCCGACATGTTGCTGGTGTTATTTCACGAATTGCAACTTGAATGTGTTCTTTAGATCATTAATTGTTTGTGGCTTGTTAGCATACACTCGACTTTTCAAAAAACCCCACAAAAAAAAATCTAATGGTGTTAGATCACATGACCTTGGAGGCCAATTGAAATCTGCATTTCCTGAAATTACACGTTGAGGAAATTTTGATCGCAAAAACGTAATGTTTTCTCGAGATGTGTGACATGTAGCACCGTCTTGCTGGAAATAGACGTCAGACACATCAATATGATTCAACTGTGTCCATAAAAAGTCTCTCAACATTGATTGGTATCGCTCAGCATTCACAGAAACAGCATTTCCAGCATCATCTTCGAAGAAAAATGGCCCAATGATTCCATTTGCCCAAAATGCACACCAAACAGTAACTTTTTGTGGATGTAGAGATTTTTCATGAATAACACGAGGATTTTCATCACCCCAGATACGACAATTTTGCTCATTGACGAATCCATCCATTGTGAAATGAGCTTCGTCACTAAACAAAATTTTGCTTGAAAACAATGGATCTGTCGTTCGTTGATCAATAATCCAACTAGCGAAATTATGACGTTGTAAATGATCTCTTTCTTTCAATTTCTGGGTTAATTGAATTTTATAAGCGTGTAAATGCAAATCTTTATGCAAAATCCTCCATAAGGAGCCATAAGATATGCCCTATTCTTGCGAGCGACGCGAAATTGTTGTTGTCGGTTCATTTTCAACACTTTCACTAAGAGCAGCAATATTTTCATTTGTGCGCACAGTTTTTGGTCTTCCACTTTTTGGTTTATCAGTAACACAACCAGTTTCTTCGAATTTTTTCACGAATCTTTGAATCGAAGATTGATTTGGCCGATTATTTACACCAAAAAAATCACGAATTTTGTGATGGGTATTTTTCAAAGAACGCCCATTTTCATAATAACTTTGAATGATATTAACGCGTTGTTGCAATGTGTACCTGACCCTGGTTAAAACTGTACTACCTTCTAATAAAACAAAATGGCTTCTGTCATTTGAAAAGATGTCACGTGTAAAAATTATATAGTGCTGACATCTAGGCGTCACATTTGGATGACCCGGGTGTTTAAAATTTTGTGTCCAAAATTGTGATCAAAAATTGGCCATAACTGTTTTTCAAATAAGAATCCTATTTTTGGCGCTCTTGTTCCTTGGAACAGAGTGCTTACCAATTTGCCCAAATGTCTGTAATTTTCGGATTTCTGCTGAAAATGGTCTCAAACGATTTGGTTCGACTCACTGATCAAGAATTCATGGTCGAAATCGATTCTGCCTGGTCGTTCTGCCGGCCGGCCGTCCGTTAACGCGATAACTCTCGAACGAAAGGAGTTAGAGGATTGAAATTTGCAGGGTAAGTTTGGAAAATATCTCGGACGCTAGTGCGGGCGCCACATGGTAGGACATAAAAACAAGGTTTCCATCACAAAAGTTGCTACCATGCTTTAAATTGAGGCCTAGTAAATTTCTTTCAAAAATCTGCAGCCGTGTGGCAAAAATTAATAAATGGGATTTGTTCCAATCAAATTTGAACGACCTGTATTTTGTCAACGAAGCATTTTCCGAATATATTTCATTAAGCCAATTCATATTATTTTTGGATTCTCTATCGTCTAGTAGATTTTCCGTCCTTGGGTGAGTTCAGTAGCTGGATGGATGACCGTTGCCACGATAACTTTTGAATGGAAAGAGATTGCGATTTGTAATTTTTAGGGTAGGTTCCGCATTCGAATGAGACTACATATTAACTTCGTTGTTCGGCAGAATCGGCCAAACGGTTTTTTCAGTTATACCCATCTGCAATATTGTTTTCTCGATAACTCAAACGGATATATACCACTCAAAGAAGTTTGTAAATTTTTGTAAGGATCATATCACTAGGAAATTAAAAAAAAATTATATAAAATATGTATTATGTATCTCACAAAAATAAGAGATAGCGACTTGCAGTTTTCAGGTTAGGTTGCGCATCCAAATGCGACATTCATTCATAGGCATAATCGGCCAAACAGTTTTGGAGTTATAACCATCTAAAATGTTGTTATTTCCTCTATAACTCAAAATATACGAATTCAAACCCATTAAAGCTCAGTAATTACTTGAAGAATACTAACTCACTAATTTTCGCGAAATTTCGTGAATATCGTATCAATAGGAAAAAAAAAATTCGTCAAAAACAAGTCAGAAACAACTGAAATTCCGCACATAACTTTGAGCCACCATTTTACAATCATGTACTGAATTTCAGCTAGATCGACTTCAGCTCCTGACTTAACGTCAGCGTTTTTGACGCTCGTGTTCCTCGGAACAGAGTGCTTATCAATTTGCCCAAATGTCTGTAATTTTCGAATTTTTGACTGAAAACAATTTGGTTCGACTCACTGATCAAGAATCCGTGGTCGGAATCGATTCTCTCCGGCCGTCCGTCCGTTAACACGATAACTCTCGAACGGAATGAGCTAGACAATTGAAATTTTCAGAGTGGGTTTGGACATAAATATCTCGGATAAGTTCGTTATTGCGCAAAAACGGTAAGATGGTTTCGGAATAACAAAAAAAAATTTTTTTACATTACAAATTTCAAAATAACAATAATTATAATTTTCTCAAGATGCAGTTTCACCATAGGAATCCATTGATGTTATTTTTAACTCTAATGAGCTAATAGTTTCAGAGATATGATTTTTCAAAATTTCCATTATAAATCGTACTTCTGTGTTTTCACAGAATGCGATAATTATTCTATCTATTAATATTTATAATATGATCTGTGTTGATACATGTCAACTTATTTTCCTGGGACATGATATGTCAAATTTTGATATTTAATGCCCACTGTTAATCCATATGATGATGGAAGTGGTAATGGAGAGTTAATAATATATCGTTCATCATATAATTGAGGAACGAATATCTCGGATGAGTTCGTTGTTGGGTAGAATTGGTCTATTGGTTTTGGATTAATAAATTTTGGCACCTTGTTGAATTTAAATACTTTTATGATGTTTGAATTTAATTTCTGCTATTATGAACTTCTATCATAAGAATCCATTGATATAATTCCTAACTTTAACCAATACTTTCGAAGATATGAATTGTCAAAGTTTGAAGAAGAGTGCCAAAGCTCCTGTCCACAGGGCTTGAACGAATTTTTATTTTAAAATTTGAATTCAGTTGATGCATTATTTCACGTATTAACGCTGAAGGCTTGAAAGTTCATGCAGTATTTCGTGAGGGTGTGTGAGGAGTGAATAGACAAAAGACTACGAGCGCAGAAGCTTCAGACTTCAAGTAATTGCTTTTTTATTAGTTTTTATTCAGATTACCTAATTAAGTTTAATCGGTTTCAACAACGAATTCAATTGACAGATCATCCACATGTGTTACAATGACTGAAAACAATAAATTGATAAGATGCGCTGCTTATTCTCAACCAGCATCAGCAATTTCGGTAACGGGGTAACTCATAAGCGAAGCTGCGGAGTCAAAAGTTAAATAAATCAAGCAATTCGTCTATTATTGGGAGCAACGAACTATATTTATATATTGGTCGCGGTATGACGTTTATCAAATTGTATCGAAATAAAAATGATTTCATTCATGTACACTATCACTTGAAGATGTAATAAAACAATACTTGTACCGCATAAAAAGAAACGTATGTAGCGAAACTCTTCACTACGCAGCTGTAAACTGACGCAGAACAAAGTACAGTAAAAGGCAGACAAGCACATGTTTGGATAGCCGGCATTCAGTGTCTCGCGGCAACATTGGTAGGACAGCATCTTGGTCCAGTTGCTTGGGAGGAAAACCGGCGCGAATATAACAGATGAGAATCTTGTGAACTGTGTGGGAAATACCTATGAAAATGGGTGCCTTCAGGACCGAAATGCCCAGAATTTTGTGGTTGTGTTTGTTAGTGACTCTTTTGCTCATTGTGGCCGATTTGGGATCAGCCGAATCTAATAAGGTACCGAAAGTTCCCTTAGACATTTTTTCGATTTGAATTTTATGTTATGTTAGCGAGGGTTGCCGCTGTTCTCTCGGCTTATCCGATTAAACGGCGCTTGTTTACGCGCTTTCTAGCGCGCACCTCGCGTTAAAAGTTGCGAACTTTGAATGTTCTAGACGGAAGCACGGTGGAAAGTCGCTGATTTGAAAACTTTTCTTGGTCGGATTTTCAGCCTTTCCACCTCATTTCGATTATCTTGATTTCGAATTAAAAAATTGGTTCAATCACTGACGTGAAGTCAGGAGCTTTTGCGCTCATTTTCTATTGTCTATTCACCTGTATTGGACATTCTTAATCGAATTTACCATCGATATAGACCGTTTTCTCAGCTTTTATAAGATATGAATACATTTCATGCCATTTTAATGACAGACTTGAGTAATGATATCATTACTCAAGTGTAAGATCACAGAATTTTCAATTCTGACATATTATGTATTCTATCGGAACTTAAATTCGTTAAATATCTTAATATTTAAAGAACACGTCTCAAGAAATTTTATTGAAAGATTTCAGGGTATACCGATTTCAGTAGATATAATTCATCAAAGTTATTATTTTGATAGAAAAACCAAAAAGAACAATTTCGGTTACTGGAACCGATCCCGTAGTATGATTACTTACGTTCGACTTCAATTCAAAATTTGAAACTTGGCTGTGAAGTTAGGTTTTGAGAAGCCTCTGGCAAAATTTCTGCGATATCGGACAGAAAGTTTCAGATATATAAAAATTTTTTAAAATTTTCTAGTGATACGATCATCAAGAAATTTCGCAAACATTTGCGTGCCTGCATTGAAAAACTAATTACCATGTTTGAATTGTATCGGATTTGAATTTTTTGAGTTATTGAGGAAATAACAAAATTTCATATGGGTGTAACTCCAAAACCGTTCGTCTGATTATGCCTGGTAACGAGCTCAAATGTTGAATTCGGATGAGCAACCTACTCGGGAAATTTCAAGTCGCTATCTCTTTCCGTTCAAAAGTTATCGTTGCAACGGCCGGCTGGACAGAATCAAATTTGACTCCAATTCTTCATCAGTGAATCGAACATAATCGTTTGAGACCATTTTCGGAAATAAATTCGAAATTTGCAGACATTTGGGCAAAACGATAGCAGGCTGTTACCAGAACATGCGCGCAAAAAGAAATGGAAATATGAATCAGCGTAGTTTTGTTGAATCCGAACATTCGGCTGTTTGCCACCTGGGCACTAGAAAATTAAGAAAAAAACATAAAAAAAAAATTGTGTCTCGGAATCTATTCGTCAGAAATCGCTCTCAAGACTTATTTTACCGCCAAGTTCCAGATTTATACTCCGTAAAGAAATTGACAAACTCTGTCATATATAACACGCGCCTACTTAGAATAAGTATAAATAAGTATTTTCGCTATTAAATACTTACACATCAAAATCTACCCGACATATGATACATCGTTAGAAAGGGGAAAAAAATCCGTTCGTACCAAACCAACCCAACTATGATTCCCATTGAAAAAAAACTTTAGGCCACAACTCCTTTTTTTAAATTTTCCTGACGCCACTGAATTATACATTAAGTGTCTTCAGAAACAACCATGATACCTATTCGCACTTGTCTAAAAGTCGAAAAATCGAACTTTCGTTTATACCTAACTTGAAAACAAAAGACAATAGCAAAAAAGAGATCGAGAGTACGCCCTCCTCTATTTTGTATCCTATAGTTACCGAGTGGGATATCTCGGTAACTATAAACATCGAAATTTGCCAACCCTGTATAAATCTAGAACGTGGATGTAAAACTAGGTTTAGAAGATTCTCGCAAAATATCACCTCCATAAAGTTAGCAGAGCCACTTGCGAAAATTTCAATGAAACCTATTGCATTAATTGTTGAATATTTGTCGAGAATTTGTCGTGAAAGAAAAAAAATTGTCGCGTGCTTAGTTTTTTTTTATATGGGGTGGCTCTGCTAACTTAATATTAAGTTAGCAGAGCCTCTTGCAAGAATTTCAATGAAACCTATTGCATTAATTGTCGAATAATTGTCGAGAATTTGTCGTGAAAGAAAAAAGTTTTTCGCGCGCTTCGTTTTTTTTATATGGGCTAATTTAATATTAAGTTAAAGAGGCCACACACAAATCACGTAACTTGGGTAATTGTATTTTTTTTTCAACCAGAAATGAGCTAAATAATTGTCGAACGACCAAAACATATTCGTCGTGACAGAAAAAAGTTTGTCGCATGCTTATTTTTTTTTATATGGGGTGGCTCTGCTAACTTAATATTAAGTTAGCAGAGCCACTTGCAAGAATTTCACTGAAACCTATTGCATTAATTGTCGAATAATTTTCGAGAATTTGTCGTGAAAGAAAAAGTTTGTCGCGCGCTTCGTTTTTTTTTTTGTATGGGCTAAATTGATATTTGGTTAAAGGGGCCACACACAAATCACGTAACTTGGGTAATTGTATTTTTTTTCAACCAGAAATGAGCTAAATAATTGCCGAACGACCAAAACATATTCGACGTGAAAGAAAAAAAAGTATCTCGCACGCATATTTTTTTTTATATGGGGTGGCTCTGCTAGCTTAATATTAAGTTAGCAGAGCCACCCCATATAAATAAAAACTAAGCGTGCGACAAACTTTTTTCTGTCACGACGAATATGTTTTGGTCGTTCGACAGTTATTTAGCTCATTTCTGGTTTGAAAAAAAACACAATTAACCAAGTTACGTGATTTGTGTATGGCCCCTTTAACCTAATATTAATTTAGCCCATACAAAAAAAAACGAAGCGAGCGACAAACTTTTTTCTTTCACGACAAATTCTCGACAATTAATGCAATAGGTTTCATTGAAATTCTTGCAAGTGGCTCTGCTAGCTTAATATTAGGTTAGCTGAGCCACCCCATATAAAAAAAAAGTGCGCGACAGACTATTTTCTTTCACGACAAATTTTCGAAAATTATTCGACAATTAATGCAATAGGTTTCATTGAAATTCTTGCAAGTGGCTCTGCTAACCTCGCTGCTAACTTAATATTAAGTTAGCAGAGCCACCCCATATAAAAAAAACGAAGCACGCGACAAACTTTTTTCTTTCACGACAAATTCTCGACAAATATTCGACAATTAATGCAATAGGTTTCATTGAAATTATCGCAAGTGGCTCTGCTAACTTTATGGAGGTCAAAATATCAGCGCAGCAGATTTCTGAAGGATATGGTTTATGGTATACAGATTTTCTATCAATAATAAAAAAAATATATTCTAGTCATTTGTCGGCATTTTTCAACTTGCTACTGAGTTTCAATTCTATCGAATCAGTATTTTTCGAGTTTCTACTAGCAAAGCAAAATTTTCGATATGCATAACTCGAATCCACTCGGCGGATTTTGCCTATTAATGTACTTAACCGACGCATTTGGACTCCAAACCCAGCCTGCAAATTTCAAGTCTCCTACTCATTCCGTTCGAGAGTTATCGTGCTTACGGACGGCCGGACAGTATTAAGTTTGACCTCGGATTCTTCATCAGCGAGTCGAAACTAAACGTTTGAGAACATTTTCGGCAAACAATTCGAAAATTACAGTTGTTTGGCCAAATTTATAGGCATTCTGTTCAGGGGAACAAGCGTGCCAAAAAGTAGAGATCCAGTTTAAATCGAAAATTTAGGTACATATTAATTATCGATTCGAATGTCTGAGGTCAATTTATAATTGAATTAATTAAATATTAAATAAGCTCCATTTGACATTTTCGAAATAAATTATTCAACGAAATATCGATTTATTGTCTTATGACTTTTCAAATCTCTAACTTCGTAAACTTTTTCGTATATTATTGGATAGGTATTTCACGAATTCCATTTCCGATAGAATACATATTATATCTGCAGAATTAAAAATTCTATGATCTTAGACGATTCTCTCATTAGTCAAGTTTGTAATTAAAATGGTACGAAATGTATTCATATCTCATAAAAGCTGAGAAAACGGTCTGTATCGATGGTAAATTTGATTAAGAGTGTCCAATAGAGGGGAACATAATTTTCAAAAAGGAATAATATACCTAGCTCTATGTATTTATAATTTGCAGCGATTTTTATTCAACTTGGTTACTTGGTAGTAAGTAGTGGTAGTGGGCAGATTTATAGGTTCATCAGAAAAATTCAGAAACAAATATTCATATAACACAATTAATATTTCAGTGTATCATTTTACCTTGAAAGAGTATTCCTATTCTGCTCTAAATGCAGAAAATATACAATATTTCGTGTTATTGTTTTGCGCTGACAAAGTGAATCCTCGGATTCGCGAGTGTAAATAGGTGTCGAGTAAGTAAGTATATCAAGTATTCAATTTTGTCAGCAAATTCTATGCAAGTCGTCTGATGTTCTTATGTGAAACGTTCCGAAGTGTGTCACTTTTCAAGTTAGTTTCTGGAGCAAACTCGCAAGACAATTAACAGATTAATGCGTTCACTGGAGCTGATAATCACTATACTTTGATTACATAATTTTTCTCCTTTAAGAATTGTAATTAATTAACGCGGGCCGCGACTTCACCAGATTTCGATTACACCGAACACCAATCACGTGCTATCATTTTATCGAAATGCCTGTAATTTTCAAATTTCAAACCGAAAATGTTCTTAAATGCTTACATGAGACTCACTGATGAAGAATTCATCAAATCCAATAATATAACAATCCAATATGTCGAACCGGTGTGAAGTTAGCCTAATCCACACATACACTCAAATACCAAAAAATGTTCAAGATGAAATATTACTAATTCGATATGATCTAGGTGTACACTTGTACAGGTTGTCCCAAATTTGATGTCCATTGATGAAATCTCGGAGTCTACAAACCTCGGGAGAAAACGAAGTTCACTTCTCGATCTCGATTTTGAAGGCGAATCAAATGCCGAAAACTTTATTTCGATATCGCAGATTGTTTTTGAGATACAGGCTAATTTCGAATAAAAAAAAAATAATTTGATCTATAACTTTTTTGTTTATGCGAATTTTTCGATCTTGTAAAAACAAGTTTTTGTTAATTTTTTATTATTATTATGCGTTTAATATGATTCGTGCATGAAGATTCGTTATTCGTTATTCGTTAGATATTGGTGAATCATGTGACTTTTCTGATGGGACACCCTATATATTTTCATTTAGTTTGATCACGTTTTTAATTGTATTTACGAATTTATATAATACTTGATAATTTAGTCCAACAATTTACATGTTAAATTGATTTTCTCTTGCTTTTTCGTAAATTAGATATTGGTAATCCATACCCGAAAAATCAGCTCTCTAGGATTCCAAGTAATGAATGTTTAATTGAAATTATATTTTGCACAAAAAAGAAGTAAATCAATCAATTTCTCGAAAACTGCTAGAGATAGGGATGAGGATAAATAATCAGGAGGCAAACGGCGAATAGAAAAAAGCAATAATATGCAGGGTGTTCTATTTGAAATATAAATGTTAGTACTTTTTGGGCGCATGTTCTAGGGGAACATCGTCCTATCATTTCGTCCAAATGTCTGTAATTTTCGAATTTCGAGCTGAAAATTGGCTAATAGACTAATTCGGACTCCCTGATCACGAATCCGGTGTCAGATTTCTGGGTGCCGTCCGGCCGGCCGGCCTTCCGGCCGTAGGCACGATAACAGGAGCACCGAAGGTCCTATCGACTTCAAACTTTCAGGGTAGGTTTCTGATCAAAATGCGACGGTTAAGTTCGTTAACGGGCAAAATCGGCCGGACGGTTTAGAAGTTATAGACATTTCAAATTTTGAGGTTATTTCCCTGATATTTCAGGAACTAAAGAAGATGTTGAATCGAAACTTGGTAGTCAGTTCGAGGATATAAACGCGCAACTTTTGGCAAAATTCTGTTATGATCGAAATGTTGGTAATTTTTAAAAAAATATTTCTTTTAATTTTTTCGAAAAAAAAAATTTTTTTTCGTGAACTATTCATCAGATTGCAACAAAAACTTGTACTAACGTCAATTGTAGTATTTTGCAACATTGTGCAAAATTTTGGCTCTATACGATTTCAATTTCTGGAGATATAAGACAAAATGTGTCAAATTTCCTGGGTCTCTCTCAGTATTTTCATCGATTATTATATAATAATCAATAATATTAAGGTATTCAACATGATACTGCTTTTTTTCTTTTTTATATAAGAGGCAACAGCGCAGCGCTGAAAATATTCTAGATCGATGGAGCACTGGTTCCTAGCCAAAGAACCAAATTTTCAATAATATCGTAGGTCCCGTTCTCAGTAAAAGTCCATCGGTACCATCGACCGTGACATAGGCTGTATGTATTTCGGATTTTTTTCTCGTGAATATATATTTTTGCTTTTCAAACCCTATATAGCCAAGCAGCATATATTCAAAAGAAAAAATCCGAATTACATATATGCATGTTTAGGAACATAGGATTTTTTCTCGAAGGCAATAGAGGGGCTCGTAAGGGGTGAATAAGTGCCGAAAAAATCAGGCACTTCAGCTTTTGAAAAGCAATCTAAGCAGCATATGTTGACATGAAAAATATCCGAAATACAAGCAGATTTCTGGAACTTAACATTTTTTCTCGAGAACAATAGAGGGTGTTGTAGGGGTGAATTCTTGCCCGATAAAATCAGGAGTTATATATAGGTTTTTAAAAACATTCTAAGCAGCATATGCATCCACGTAGCCGTGGAGGTCATTTGCTGATTTTGTTTTTCATTATTATTGGCAAAACTACATCTATTGAATAAAGCAAAAATTTAATTATTTTTCACAAATATCCTATAAATAATTCCGTGGGCGCATCATAACACCGATATACCAAGTGTATCAGGGGACTATGTTGAAAAATAAATAATTCGTGAACTATCCTCGCATCAGGATATTGTCTCAACAAATATTATATTCTTATCGTGTCATTGAGAATGTGTGAAACAGATAATAATAGTTTGGTGAAACTGAATAACAGAATTTAATGTAGGTATGCAAATTATATTACCACTATTGTCATTGGAATTAGTCACTAGTCTGGAACAAATGCTAATCTATGACATAACCAGGCTCCTCGTTTGAAATTCATGTAATTTTTCGATTGGATAAATTATTAATGTAATACTACTACCAAAATATTCCAGTTTGAAACTAAATCTGCGTATTTATGCTGCTTGTTTGTTGCAAAATGCTCGAAAGATGAAGAATCCTAATGTGTTTTGACGTTTACAGTATTTACATTATTTATTTTTAATTAATTAAGTTATGGTATTGTTGTGTTAAGTAGAGTTTATACTGGGTGTTACAGAAGTGAGGTAACATATTTACAGCGGCATTTTTGGGACACATTTTAAGAAAATAAAAGTGGGAAAGCCCTGTGGATAAGAGCTTTGGCGCTCTTGTTCAAACTTTGACAAATCATAACTCCGAAAGTATTTGTTTCTCATAGTTGGGAATTATATCAATGGAATCTTATGATCGAACTGCATCATAAAAATTAAATTCAAACATCATAAAAGAATTAAATTCTACAAGAGTACGAAAAATGATTAATCCACCAGACCGATTCTACCCAATAACGAACTTATCCGAGATATTCATTCCTCTAATCTACTATGAAAAAAATTATATTATATCAATTGAAATTTAGCCAATATTCCAGTTTTATTTTTACTGAAGATATTCTGAACCCAATTCGATTAACTTACCAAATTATATATTTCCATCAACATATGGATTATACAAGAACTATATACGATAGCTGATGATATTTCATTGTTCATTTTGCATTCACTCATACTTTGTTTGACATGTCTCTTATCTGTAGATGAGTTGACAATGATGACATGCATGAACACATATCACGAAGTTCATAGATACGGACGTTATTTTCGATTACAACATTCTGTGAAATAGTTACGATTTATTATTGAAATTTCGAAAAATCATATCTCCGAAACTATTAGCCTGATAGAGTTTAGAATGAAATCATTGGATTCTTATGATGAAACTGCATCTTAAAAAAATTTGAATTTGAAATTTGTAATGTAAAACAAATTTTTTTTTTCGTTACTCCGAAACCACCCGGCCGATTCTGCCCAATAACGAACTTAACCGAGATATTTATCTCCCAAACCTACTCCGAACATTTCAACTGTCTAGCTCATTCCGTTCGAGAGTTATCGTGTTAAAGGGTGGACAGAATCGATTTTGACCACGGATTCTTGATCAGTGAGTCGAACCAAATCGTTTAAGACCATTTTCGGCCAAAAATTCGAAAATTACAGACATTTGGGCAAATTGAGGAAGGTGGAACTAGCTTTCCAACAGATCTTTGTATTTGGCTTTTAATTGCTTCTGACAAATATCTTGTGTTTCTTGCGCAGAAGCAATTAAAAAAGAAGTAGACAGCTAACGTACTTTTGAGTTGATAATGTAATGCCCGTGGATAATCCATAAGATAATGAAAATATATTCTTTGGTAAGATACATTATCAAATTGGGTTCAGAATATCTCCAATAAAAACAAAACTGCAAGTTTTAATTGATATGATATAATTTTCGGAGTATATTTGAGGAATGAATATCTCGGATAAGTTCGTTATTGGGGAGAATCGGTCTGTTTGAATTTAATTTCTTTCATGATGCAGTTTTATCGTAATAATCCATTTATATCATTCCCAGAGTCCAATTTTTGCGCGTATGTTCTGGGGAACATCGCGTTATAGTTTTGCCCAAATGTCTGTAACTTTCGAATTTTTTGACGAAAATGGTCTCAAACGATTTAGTTCGACTCCCCAATGAAGAATTCGAGGTCAAATTTGATTCTGTCCGTCCAGCCGTTGCCACGATAACTTGAGAACGAAAAGAGCTAGCGACTTGAAATATTCAGGGTGGGTGGCGCATCCCAATACGACGGACAAGTTCGTTAATGGGCATAATCGGCCCAGTGGTTTCCGAGTAATAGTTTTGTATTCAACCAATATAAATCCGATCGAATTGAAACTTGGTGAGTAGTTGTAGAATTCGAACTTAAGCACGTTTGTGAAATTTTGTGCGAATCGTATGGCTAGAAAATTTTAAAAAAATTATTAAAAGATATTTTTGTTGCCACGATAACTTGAGAACGGAAAGAGATAGCGGCTTGAAGTTTTCAGGTTAGGATGTGCACCAGAACGCGACATTTCAGTTCGTTTATGAGCATAATCGGCCAAACGGTTTTAGAGTTATAGCCATCTGAAATTTCGTTATTTTTTGTTCCTCATTAACTCGAAAAATACTGAACCGATTGAATTCAAACATGGTAATTAGTTGTAGAATGCCAAGGCGAAAATTCTTGCAAAATTTCGTGAGGATAGTATTTGTAAAAAATTTTAAAAAAATATTTGAAAATGGAAAAAAAAATTCTCTATATCAGTAACTATTCGTTTGAAATTGCTGAAATTTTGCAAGAGCCTTCATAACCTAACTCTACTGCCAAGTTTCAAGTTTTAACACGATCGGTTGAATATTGTTGAAGATTCGAGCATTCTTGTGTGAGTTCAGTAGATGGGTGACCGTTACCTCGATAACTTTCGAACGAAAGGAGATAAGGACTTGCAATTTCCAGGGTAGGTTGCGTATCCGAAAGGGAGAGTTGGGTTCGTTATTGGGCATAATCGGTCAAACGGTTTCCGAGTTATACCCACCTGAAATATTATTTCCTTGATAACTCAAAAAATAAATATTCGATCGAATTGAAGCTTGGTAACTAGTAGTAGAAAATCATCATAAAGACGTGTTTAAAATTTTGTTATAACCGTACCCCTAGAAAATTTGAAAAAAATGAGGAAAAAAAAAATTTTAAGAACCGCACCCCTAGAAAATTTCAAAAAAATCACGAAAAAAAAAATTGGTTCAAGCACTGACGTGAAGTCAGAAGCTTTTGCGCGTATGTTCCATTGTCCATTCTTCTGTATCGGACACCCTTAATCGAATTTACCATGGTAAATTATTGTGACCATTCTCCTGTATTGGACACTTAATTCGAATTTACCATGGTAAATTCGAATTAAGGGTGTCCAATACAGAAGAATGGACAATGGAACATACGCGCAAAGGCTTCTGACTTCACGTCAGTGCTAGAACCAATTTTTATTGTAGATATTTTTAGAGTTTTGGAGTTCCCTTGTCTTTTCACCCCTCATATCGAGCTGAATTTCTGTACTCGATTGTAAAATGGTGGCTCGGAATTTCAGCTGATTCTGAGGTATAGTTTCTGAAATATAGAATTTGGAAGAACAACAATTTTTATCGTTTTTCTAGAGATACGATATTCCAGAAATTTCGCGAAAATTAGCGCGTCGGTATTCTACAAGTAATTACCAAGTTTTAATTGGATCGGATTTTTATATTTTGAGTTATTGAATAAATAACAACAACATTTAAGATCCAAAGCCGTTGGCCGATTATGCCCAACAACGGACTTAACTGTCCCATTCGGATGCGAAACTCACCCTAAAAATTGCAAGTCGCTATCTCTCTTTCTGTTCCAAATTTATCGTGGAAACGGTCACCCACCCATTCAGCTCCTGAACTCACCCAAGGCTGCTCGGATCTCCAACAATATAGATCAAATTTGGAACTTGGCTGTGAAGTTAAGTTTTGAAGGCTCTCGCAAAATTTCAGCGATATCGATATTTTTTTCAGTAATTTTTTAAAAATTTGATACGATCCCCAAGAAATTTTGCAAAAATTTGCGCGTCGGCATTCTACAACTAATTACCATGTTTTAATTGGATCGGATTGGTCTTTTTCAGTTATTGGCGAAATAACAACAAAATTTCAGATGGGTATAACCGAGGGTATAACTCATTACAGTTTGGCGGATTAGCCTATAAACAAATTCAAATGTTGCATTCATATGCGCAACCTACCATAAAAATTTCGAGTCGGTATCTTTTTCCGTTCTCAAGTTATCGTGAGATAAATAGCATTTTCTGGTGATGAAATTTCTCATGCGTCATTTCGTCGGTTTTCTACAACTTGCAACCAAGTTTTAGCTTGATCGGATCTGTATTGTTTGAAAGCAAAATTAGAACTCGGGGACAGTTTGGCCGATTATGCCCCTTAGCGAATTTCTCCGTCGCACGATTCCAAAAGGATTTTTATTTGACATAACAAACGAGAACACACACTCGGTATCTGCACCTGGAAATTTTCGTTATAGGTACTTCCGATTCATAATCCTGTATTTCAGTAAAATTTGATGAAGTATGTTCAAATGAATACATGAACATTTCGTTAAAAAGTTCATGTCCACTTATGACTTATTGTCCCTGTCCTGTAACAAGATCACCAACTATGAGTATGGTCCAAAAAAGTGGTTTTCAATCTTCAAAAAGTGAATGGCTGCATTATCATTCAGGCGAATTCTTCAGATTTTATCGTCTAGAAGACAGGTGAAGGAATACAATGTGCACCTTTCAAATTGTGCGAATTTTTTCGAGACCTTTTGGAACAATAGATGCCTGTTCCTATTCATACACACGTCTGCAGGAGCCAATTTTGTTGAACATTTCACAAGTCGGATGGTAGTGGACCAGCCTCCAAGACACTATTGAATACTATAGTGGCTTTTATTATGATTTATTATTATAATTATTATAGATGTTAATTCATATCAAATTGAATAAAACATCGGAGGTCCCTGTAGATGATTGCTAGTAAATGATAACTAAAAAAATGAGTTCAAGCCCTGTGGACAGGAGCCTTCTGGCGCTCTAGTTCAAACAGACAAATTTTATCTCCGAAAGTATTGGTTTCTCAGAGTTGAGAATTATATCAATGTATTGTTATGATAGAACTGCATCATAAAGGAAATTCAATTCAAATAATAGTTTATTTATCAAGATTAAATGATCAATCTGAGAATGAGAACTGCACCATGGAAGAAACCAAATTAAAATAGCTGAAATGAATTTGACTCTCTCTTATAGAACAGGTTGAAATGTACGAGTATGAACACAGATCATATAATAAAGCTCAGATAGAATAATTATAGCATTCTGTGAAAACATAGAAGTACGATTCATTATTGAAATTTAGAACTTCATCTAGCAGAAATTGAATTCAAACATCATAGAAGAATTTAAATTCAACAAGAGTGCCAAAAATTATCAATCCAAAACCAATAGACGAATTCTACCCAACAACGAACTCATCCGAGATATTCATTCCTCAATTCTATGATGAACGATAATATATATCTTTCCTCAAATCTACTCCAATACACCAATATTCCAGTTTTGTTTTTAGTGGAGATATTCTGAACTCAATATTATTAACTTACCATTACCATTCCCATCATCATATGGATTGACCATCGGCATGAAAATATCAACCAACAAAAAGTATGATATTATTTTATAATTCTCATATTTATTCGATTGCTGGAATGAATGACAATGAGACAACGTCATGTCTCAGGAAAATAATTTGACATTATAACTATTCATAGAATACCCATAGAATAATTCTATCATTATGTGAAAACGTAGAAATACGATTTACATTGAAATTTTGAAAAATCATATCTCCGAAAGTATTAGTTTGTTAGAGTTAAAAATGATATGAATGAATTCTTATGGTAAAACTGCTTATTGAAAAAAATTTAATTTGGAATTTGTTTTGTAAAAAAAAAATTTTTTTTTTGTTACTCCGAAACCATCTGTCCGATTTTGCCCAATAACGAACTCAGCCGAGATATTTATCCTCCAAACCTACTCTGAAAATTTCAACTGTCTAGCTTATTCCGTTCGAGAGTAATCGTGCCTACGGCTGGCCGGACAGAATGAATTTCGACCACGGATTCTTGATCAGTGAGTCGAACCAAATCGTTTAAGACCATTTTCATCGAAAAATTTGAAAATTACAGACATTTGGGCAAATTGATAAGCACTCAGTTCCGAGGAACTAGAGCGCCAAAAACACGATCAAACATAAAAAAAATATTCGTGACCCGAGATAGCCACGTCATCGTTCAACTTCCCCCACAAAAAGTGCCAATCAGGGCAGAGATACGTACTGGTCTAATGGTTGTTACCAATCATCAGCAAAACTTACTCACTGAATGACAAACGAAGGAGCTCTAGAAAACTTAAACCCTGAGTGGTGACGTGACTAGCTCGGATCAAATTGGAATATTTGTTGATGGTTAATCGACGAATTTTCGTCGTGCATCCTTTATTTATTTGCAATTAGCTACAGTCACTATCGTTGTTTTATGGTCTTCTCTAAGCACACTAAACCGAGCGTTTCCATGTGGTAATGTGTGATTCTTCGTTGAGGGAAATCTAGAAACATTTTGAGGGGGAGGTAGTTGTAATTACTTTTGGATATTTTGCAAGGTGCAAGGTAAGAACAGTCGGGAGGAATGAAAAGTGGGAAAGCTCAGTGGACAGGAGCTTGGCACTCTTTTCAAATTACTAGCGTGTAATTATTCAAACTTTGACAAATCATCTCCGAAAGTATTGGTTTCTGATGGTGGATTTGACGAAGCTTCGATAAGCTTAATTGGTAGATTTAATTTGGTGATAACATCAAAAATGAACTGGAAATTGACATAAAATCAAACTGATTTGGCAATTAAGAGCTGTCATAGCTTTCAGAAACTCAACGTAAGAGTTGGGAATTAAATCAACGGATCAACGGAACTGCATCATAAAAAATTAAATTCAAAACGTAGGTCTATGACTCACCTCATATGTTGGATTTACATACATCAGCAAATTAAAAATAGAGCATTCTTTGAAATAATAAAATTACGATTAATTATTGAAATTTTGAAAAATCATATCCCCGAAAGTTTTATTTCGTTAGAGTTGAGAATTATATCAATGGATTCTCATGATGAAACTGCATCTTAAAAAAATTGAGTTTGAAATTTGTAATGTAAAAAATTTTTTTCGTTACTCCGAAACCACTATTTTGTCCAATAACGAACTTAACCGAGATATTTATCTTCCAAACCTACTCTAAAAATTTTAACTTTCTATCTAGCTCATTCCGTTCGAGAGTTATCATGTTAACGGACGGATGGTCAGCAGGACAGAATCGATTTTTCTCAATGTGAATTTTCTTGGGAAAAATAATCAATTTGAGAAGATATTATGTGAATTCAACAATTCCAAAGACCTGGCGACTGTTCAAGAAAATGTTTCATCTGTTGTTACTATGGAAAATATTTCACGATTAAACTTGTTGGAGGATTCAGTTATGCTATTTTCTTGCACGGAAATCAAGAATCAAGTGTTGAAATTTTAATGAAAAATAATGGATACAGTAGTCCGTTACTTTGTGATAGTTCATTTGAAAAAAGAATAAAAGTATCTGATTATCCCGGCAGGACTTCTAAACGAACAGACGTACCTATGGAATTCCCCACTTTTCGAAATTCCCAAGAAATAAGCCTATAGAAGACATTTGAATACCTTGTTGCACAACTTGAAATACACCAGTTTCAAAATGTAGTAGTACTACGAAGGCCGAGTGACTGTTAAACCTTAATAGAATATAGTGATAGGATAGGAAACTGATTTCATTCGAGAGTTCAACATGTCCTAAGACAGAATGAAGTTTTCCTATTGCAGATTTCAGTTCCGTATAGCACTTCCTGATGTGTACTTTGTCTCTGCTTCTTCAAAACTGCTTTCGGCATTTTCAATTTCAAAGCGACGAGTTCTTTATTATTTGAAGATAATCTTCTGTAATAATATCTTGTTGAGAGTAGAAATTGGCAACGTCCCAGAGAATTGTTTTGACATTGACGATATTTCAGAAGTGCCAACCTGCCTTTGTTTTAGTTACAAAAACCTGATAGACCAAAATCATGGCCAACCGGGAGACTTTATAAAAGTGAATGGAGTATACTTGCAACGTTTTACATGCAACGTGTTGAACTATGCTGACAAAAGGTTGTGCAAAACCTAGCGTCTGAACCGGCCTTTATAACGATTACAGAGTACTGGTCCACACCGGTGTGAAGTTATCCACATCCACACATACACTCAACGACCAAAAAATGTTCAAATTGAAATATTAATAACTCGATAAGTACTTGGTGAATATCAATCAATATTTTCCGAGTTATGGCATTTTTCGATATACCGCCCCCGATTGCCGCTTCCCTGGGGCCGCACGAACTATGGGACCTACATCTTTTTATTAGCGCCATTCTAGACGACATATCCAAAGCTCATCGTGGAACACTCAATATTTTCCGAGTTATGGCATTTTTCGATATACCGCCCCCGATCGCCGCCCCCCTGGGGCCGCACAAACTATGGGACCTACCACATCTTTGTATTTACGCCATTCCAGACAACATATCCAAAGCTCATCGTGGAACACTCAATATTTTCCGAGTTACGGCATTTTTCGATATACCGCCCCGATTGCCGCCCCCGATTGCCGCCCCCCTGGGGCCGCACAAACTATGGGACCTACTAGATCTTTTTATTTACGCCATTCTAGACGACATATCCAAAGCTCATCCTGGAACACTCAATGTTTTCTGAGTTATGGCATTTTTCGATATACCGCCCCCGATCGCCGCCCCCCTGGGGCCGCACAAACTATGAGACCTACTACATATTTTTATTTACGCCATTCTAGACGACATATCCAAAGCTCATCGTGGAACACTCAATATTGTCCGAGTTATGGTATTTTTCGATATACCGCCCCCCTGGGGCCGCACAAACTATGGGTGCTACTACATCTTTGTATTTACGCCATTCTAGACAACATATTATCCAAAGCTCATTGTGGAACACTCAATATTTTCCGAGTTATGGCATTTTTCGATATACCGCCCCCGATCGCCGCCCCCCTGGGGCCGCACAAACTATGGGACCTACTACATCTTTTTATTTACGCCATTCTTGACCCCATATCTCATCGTGGAACACTCAATATTTTCCGAGTTATAGCATTTTTCGTTTTACCGCCCCCAGCCACCTCCCTTTGGGGGCTACACAAATCATTTGACATTTTATTTCGATTCCTTAGGCATCCATGAGCAACACTCTCAAATTTCATCATTATTCACCAAGTACTTTTCGAGTTATTAATATTTCAATTTGAACATTTTTTGGTCGTTGAGTGTATGTGTGGATGTGGATAACTTCACACCGGTCTGGTCCACTGTAATACACTGGAACAACAAACTAGTCAAGGATCTCTGATTTTTCATGCGAAGTCGAACGAATTTCTTGATGTAGTTTGAATTGATAGGATGAGAACAGTATATTCTAAAACAAGTTGCAGAATGGGCTTCTATTGAAACACGAATGCGAAATTCGAAAACGAGCGACGAAGGAGCGAGTATTCGAACGCATGAGTGTTGGAATTGCCTTCTGCAACGAGTATTAGACGATATTTTCTCTATTTCAGGCAAGTTTTGTAAAATACTGTTGAAATTTAATGAAAAATTCGGATTATACATCCTAGTGACTTTTGTATTGTATCTTGGTAGTTGGTGTGATTGTTACGAAAGTTGACAGATTACGGAATTTGAATTTGAAACGTACGTAGGGCATGGAGAACAGATTTAAAACAGTTTCCTAATAGCATGAATGATTCAAAATTAGCAAGAAGGAAATCTCTAGTGCCTTATTTTTTAATGAAAATAAAGCTTTTCCTCAACAATTTTTTCCCTATATGCAGATTATATTGTATTGTCAATTGACGTGTGTTGAAATTTGATAGGATCGAATGTCAGTGCTGCCTACCACAAAACTAAAAATATAACTAGAAACAATGCGGGAATGAGTTCATTCCAGCACTGTTTTTAGTGCTGGAATGAACTCATTACGATACTGAAATAGAGAATAGTATATTCTAAAACAAGTTGCAGAATGGGCTCCTATAAAAACACGAATGCGAAATTCGAAAAAACGAGCGACGAAGGAGCGAGTTTTCGAGCGCATGAGTGTTGGAATTGCCTTCTGCAACGAGTATTAGACGATATTTCAGGCAAGTTTTGTAAAATACTGTTGAAATTTAATGAAAAATTCCGATTATACATCCTAGTAACTTTTGTATTGTATTTTGGTAGTTGGTGTGACTGTTACGAAAGTTGACAGATTACGGAATTTGAATTTGAAACGTACGTAGGGCATGGAGATCAGATTTAAAACAGAAGGAAATCTCTAGTACCATATTTTTTAATGAAACTAAAGTTTCCCAACAATTATTTCACTATATCCAAATTATATTGTATTGTCAATTGACGTGTGTTGAAATTTGATAGGATCGAATGTCAGTGCTGTCTACCACAAAACGAAAAATATAACTAGAAACAATGCGGGAATGAGTTCATTCCAGCACTGTTTTCAGTGCTGGAATGGACTCATTACGATACTGAAATAGAGAAATGTAATTTCCGTGGTTATGTCATTTTTATAAGGGAAGAGAAATTTGTTAAAAGATTATTTTAAATCGATTTCTAATACCAATGGCGGATCGGGACGAGTTAAAGAATATTTTCGGAATTCAGTACCTATATATTATGGAATATCATAACTGATTAGTTGAATTCCTAGGACAGTTCTATGTTCTAGGGTTGAATTGAATAATAACCTTGAACATTCATAAAAGGTTCACGTTTGAATTATTTTTATATATATTGCGAAAATATATTTTTTTCTTGGAAGCCAAGTCGCCTCGAGTGAGTTCAGTACCTGGATGCGTGACCACTCTGTCTAACAACTCGAACAAGCGAGCAAAAGCTTCTGACCTCATTGCTTTTCCGGTTAGTTTTAAAAAATTCGAATATTTCACGAAAAACATTAAGGAGGAAAGCGAAAAGTTTCGAGGGATTTGAAGTCTATAACTTTTCAAGTTTAATTTCGGAAAAATTAAAACCCATTTCGTAAATTGTACTAAGTAAATCTGAATATTTTGTCCGAAATTGGTTTCACTTTTTCCGAACTTGGTTTTGCTTTTTCCGAAAATAGGTTTACTTTTTCCGTAATTGGTTTTACTTTTTCCGAAATCGATCATGAAAAGGTATACCGGGTGACCCACCACAGAGGCGGAGCTCGTTTTGAGGCAGTAAATGAAGATATTCTGAGAATATTTTTTTGTGATGTGTGTAGGGTGTTCGAAAGCACAATTTAAAATTATTTTCATATACAGGGTATTCGAAAATAAAGATATACACCAAAGTTACCTATTTTTGCGCGTATGTTCTGGGGAACATCGCGTTATAGTTTTGCCCCAATGTCTGTAACTTTCGAAGTTTTTGACGAAAATGGTTTCAAACGATTTAGTTCTACTCCCCAATGAAGAATTCGAGATCAAATTTGATTCTGTCCGGCCGGCCGTTGCCACGATAACTTGAGAACGAAAAGAGCTAGCGACTTGAAATTTTCAGGGTGGGTGGCGCATCCCAATACGACGAACAAGTTCGTTAATGTGCATAATCGGCCCTGTGGTTTCCGAGTAATAATTTCGTTTTCAACCAATATAAATCCGATCGAATTGAAACTTGGTTAGTAGTTGTAGAATATGAATGCGAATCGTATGGCTAGAAAATTAAAAAAAAATTATTAAAAAATATTTTTGTTGTCACGATAATTTGAGAACGGAAAGAGATAGCGGCTTGAAGTTTTCAGGTTAGGATGTGCACCAAAACGCGACATTTCAGTTTGTTTATGAGTATAATCGGCCAAACGGTTTTAGAGTTATAGCCATCTGAAATTTTCTGAAATTTGGTGGTTTTTTGTTCCTCATTAACTCGAAAAATACTGAACCGATTGAATTCAAACATGGTTATTTGTTGTAGAATGCCAACGCAAAAATGTTTGCAAAATTTGGTGAGGATAGCATTTGTAGAAAATTTTTAATAAATCATTGAAAATACAAAAAAAAAATCTATATATCAGTAACTATTCGTTTGAAATTGCTGAAATTTTGCAAGAGCCTTCATAACCTAACTCTACTGCCAAGTATCAAGTTTTAATATGATCGGTTAAATATTGTTGGAGATTCGAGCATTCTTGTGTGAGTTCAGTAGATGGGTGACCGTTGCCTCGATAACTTTCGAACGAAAGCAGATAGGGACTTGCAATTTTCAGGGTAGGTTGCGTATCCGAAAGGGAGAGTTGAGTTCGTTTTTGGGCATAATCGGTCTAACGGTTTCCGAGTTATACCCACCTGGAATATCATTTCCTTGTTAACTCAAAAAATAAATATTCGATCGAATTGAAGCTTGGTAACTAGTAGTAGAAAATCAACATAAGGACGTGTTTAAAATTTTGTAGCCGTACCCCTAGAAAATTTGAAAAATTACGAAAAAAAAAATTTTAAGAACCGTACCCCTACAAAATTTCAAAAAAATCACGAAAAAAAAATTGGTTCAAGCACTGACGTGAAGTCAGAAGCTTTAGCGCGTATGTTCTATTGTCCATTCTTCTGTATTGGACACCCTTAATCGAATTTACCATGGTAAATTATGTTGTCCATTCTCCTGTATTGGACACTCTTAATTCGAATTTACCATGGTAAATTCGAATTAAGTGTCACAGAGTTTTCACATGTCATAACGTTACTGCAATAATTATTATCAGTTCATAACAAATTCGGACGAAACGGAAAGTAATTGCGTTAAGAACTTTCATATTACAATGAGGTTCAAATGGTTGAATGAGATTTCAATAAACATATATTGTTGACGCTTTTCTCACGAACGGACGCAAACAGAAAGTTCTATTTGATAGACATTAGCACATATGTGCTAAAAATCCTTAAAAAAATTATGTAATATCTAAGAGAATTTTAGACCTTCATCAAATTTTCCTTCTAGATATGGTAGAACTAATTAATCCGATTGCGAAGTCGAACAAACATCTATAGGTTTGCATCGAAAAGTGACGTTAAATGGGCAAAGTTGAAATTTTGGTTTCCTAATATATCGGTTCTCTCTTGTGAAAACTATCGCGAAGTTTTTGCAATTTCATGGGTACTATGATTTGAAATTCATACTTATAGTACCGGTTGATAGTAAGTAAGTAAATAAGGTATAAGGTTTATAAGTTTTGTAATGAGTCGTTCAGTTTTTATGTTGACTTTATTATTTTTGATTTGAGTATGGTAGAAGTTTTTACATTTCAAGGTTTTCGCGTAGTATAACGTCCATGCTTTTCCTTGGCGCCCTGTATATTTATTGTTGAACGAAACTTCACATTTGCACTTGTTTTAAGTTCTAGCATTTTTGAACATAATTGATGGATCCAATTAAATACACTTTTTCTTATCAACGTTAACGACATAATTCACTCAGATTATGCAGAATTACTCGTCTCCATTTGGTTACTTCTATCTTATGATAATATGTGTAACAGAGGTTCATCATACTAAATTAACCATTTTCTTTTATCTCAATTTAAGCAAATAATATCTTGACGAAAATTTGTAAATTCATTCATTTTACCAACAAGATCATAGTAGTTTTTCGAGGTTATGAGCTCATATTTGATGGTTGTAGCAATCAGTTAAAATAACATTAATACATAATCTTGAATATACATTCATATAAGTGTTGAATTGACCCTGGAGCTTTATCTACCCTCCATGCATAAAATTTCGAAAGCAAGTGAATGAATGTCTATATATTTTTCCGATAATGCTTCCTACCTAAATATAGCTTGGATGATAAACAGTTGAGATCCGTGGTTTGGATATAATGACCAAATAAATTAAGTTTTTCATGAGTGAAGAAGTTCTGCTCATTCGATCGAACAACAAATTTTAATAATATAGGTGTAGAGAATTATTTTATAGAAATAATGGGAAGCAATGGTGTAGTAAAAAAAAAAAAAAAGCACTGACGTGAAGTCAGTACTCTTTGGCGCGCGTGTTCACGGTGGCTAATTTGAATTGAATTATTCAAAATTTAACAGTGCTGTATCTAAGCTGCCATCAGGATAGAGTAACAAAGTTGGAAAAGAACACAAGTGACTCTCCTTAGTCGCACAAGCTCCTAGAAGATTTGGGAGGGTCAGTATAATCCTAATCATGTTTATAGCACGCGCGCCAAAGCAGATTGACTTTTTACACTTTTTCTTTCATTGTTAAGTCAATCTGCTTTTGCGCGCGTGCTATAAACATGATTAGGATTATACTGACCCTCCCAAATCTTCTAGGAGCTTGTGCGACTAAGGAGAGTCACTTGTGTTCTTTTCCAACTTTGTTACTCTATCCTGATGGCAGCTTAGATACAGCACTGTTAAATTTTGAATAATTCAATTCAAATTAGCCACCGTGAACACGCGCGCCAAAGAGTACTGACTTCACGTCAGTGCTTTTTTTTTTTTTTTTCAAGTTCCTTTAACAAATATAGCTATCAATACAGTTTGGCTGTTAGTTTTACCGTAGATCAGAAAAAAAATCGGTTGTGGGTCCTCCGTTAGGGACGAAATTGCATCTTCTCCAAATCCGAACGCATTTTAATATAGATCTACCGAATATAGTTATTTATAAATTCGCCTCAGGGCCACCATACAGACATTTCAAATCGGAAACAACGCTATTTCCCCCAAACTGACTTGTGTCCGTGCACTGAATTGACATGAATATTCTTTTAAAACCTCACAATATCGGCTCATTACTCCCAACATAACCCAAACAACCCAAAACCATTCACTTCTCGTCTGCGCAAGCGCAGTATACTCGTGGCTGCAAGTCCTCCCAAAATTACACACCTCACAAAAAACTCCGATTCTCCAACACTAGTGGTTCAGGAGATATCGCTTCTTGAATCCACGCATGCGCAGACCCTCACCAGGGGATTCTATAGCGGAAAAGCATCCGCCACCCCAAAACCCCAATCCTCTCTGACGAAAGCACCACCAGTTAAATCACTGATGGTCTGCTCATGCGCATAACGAAAAATGCCCGTAAGGGGTTGCATCCATTTCGAAATTAGCCCCAGGGCCAAGGTAAGGACACTTTAACTCTGAAGCAACCCTACAGCCCCCAAACTGACTTGTCCTTGCACTGAATTGCTATGAATATTCTTTTAAAACCTCATAATATCGTCTCAGCACTCCCAACATAACCCATCCAACCCAAAAACAGTCACTTCTCTTCTGCGCATGCGCAATCTACTCGCGGCTAAAAGTCTTTTTCAAAATAACACACCTTACAAAAAACTCCGATTCTCCAACACTAGTGGTTCAGGAGATATCACATCTTTATTCCACGCATGCGCAGACCCTCAACAGGGGATTCTATAGAGGAATAGCATCCGCCACCCCAAAACCCTAATCCTCTCTGACGAAAACACCACCAGTTAAATTACTGATGGTCTGCTCATGCGCATAACGAAAAATGCCTGTAAGGGGTAACATCAATTTCAAAATTAGCCCCAGGGCCACGGTACGGACACTTTAACTCGGAAACAACGCTACATCCCCCAAACTGACTTGTCCTTGCACTGAATTGCTATGAATATTCTATTAAAACCTCATAATATCGACTCAGCACTCCCAACATAACCCATTCAACCCAAAAACAGTCACTTCTCTTCTGCGCATGCGCAATCTACTGGCGGCTAAAAGTCCTCTCAAAATAACACACCTTACAAAAAACTCCGATTCTCCAAAACTAGTGGTTCGGAAGATATCGCATCTTTAATCTACGCATGCGCAGACCCTCATCAGGGATCTGAATTCTATGGAGGAATAGCATCCGCCACCCCAAAACCCCAATCCTCTCTGACGAAAACTACAGCAGTTAAAGGACTTCTCATCTGCGCATGCGCAATACGGAAAATGCCCGGAAAGGGCAGCATGAACCTCAAAAACATATGTTTCGGCATTAAAAGCAAAGTATTCCGCAAAATAGTAGTAATTTTTTTATTTTTTTCATGTCACGTGATCATCACGAAATTTTGCAAAAGTGTTTGCTTTGGTCTTTTGCATCTAACTACTGAGTTTCAATTTAATCAGATCAGTATTTTTCGAGTTATCGTGAAAACAAAATTTTCAAATTTTCTAAATTTTTTTTTGCCACTTTAGGGCCGTCCGTTACACACAAAACTTCGCAGGCATATAAAGGTCATGATTCTACAATCTGATGCAAAATTTCAAAAAGATTGAGTGATCGGTTCCGGAAATATTCATAAAAAACGTTTTTATTAAAAACGGCCTTAACTCCGAAACCGCTCGGTCGATTTCGCCCGTTAACGAACTTGTCCGAGATATTTACGCTACGAAACTACCCTGCAAATTTCAACGCTCTAAGTCGTTCCGTTCGAGAGTTATCGTGCTAACGGCCGGACCGGCCGGACCGGCCGGCCGGACCGGCCGGCCGGACCGGACGGACAGAATTGAATTTGACCTCGAATTCTTCATCAGGGAGTCGAACCCAATCGTTTGAGACCATTTTCGAAAAAAAATTCGAAAAATACAGACATTGTGACGAAATGATAGCACGCTGTTCCTTGCGGAACACGCGCGCAAAAATGATATTGAAATATCAAAGCTGCTACTTTTCGACGTAAGTGGTTAGCGAGGTGGTTTGGGTTATCACACTTGTTTCCACATTTTTTTCTCTGCGATGGGTAGATACTTTTCGAGTAAAAACACAATTCCAAGTTAAATGAATCACCCGGTATATAAAAACCTAGAACATCTCATAAATCAATTTTATATAGTTAGATAACGCGAAACCTGGATTGGTCCACCAACTTAATTACTTAGGTTACAGTATTGTAAGTGGTTACAGCGGGAAAAAAATTGATTGCTTCTGGCTTTTACTTGATATAAATCCATATTAACTTAATGAAATATTATATACGATTTACACTATTTTTTTTTAAATATTGTGACGATATTCGATAATTTCTGAATTCCCATAATTTTCAGAATTTTCTGCTTTGAATTTGCAACATTGCATTTTTCTCGTTGCGGAACGAAAAACACTGAAAACATAATCCAATGGTTTATCAAAAAAAAAGGAGTGAAATCAAATAGTACATAAGACATTTCGCAAGGAAGTGAAGAAAGAGCACAAAAAAATGACAGAACATTTTGGAAATCTGAAACCGTCCGACAAATTTCATAAGGATTATGAGATCTTAAATTTCGGCTAGATCGTATTAAAATTGCGACGTATACAGAGTGAGTCGTGACCCATAATCCAAACGTTAGTTGTAGTTAGGAGACCTTTATACTGATTCAAAACAGGCCATCAAACGTACTGTTGACGTTTCGTTTTGGAGATACAGGGTGTTTTCCGAAAAATGCGAAAAATTTGAAGCGCTATAACTTTCGAACCGCTGTAGCTTTTGGGTTGGTTTTTTTGGTTCCGACTTTACTATGTCAACGTTTATCCGTACTTAATAATGAGATAATGAAATATAAGTCAGCAGGAATTAAAAATAATCCTCTATGGTCTGTAAAAAAATAACAAATTGATGTATGTGAAAAAAAAACATTTTTGATATTTATTCTTGAAGCGCAAGAAAAATTGTGCTAATAACATATATCATTTCGAGTGGCACAAATTATTCCATGAAACTACGATTTCTCAAAGACGAGATAGCCAAGTTTATTCATAATAGGAATATATGAGATTCCAATTGTAATATGTTCCAGCCAAGTGCTACTAATAAAGGATATTATTATAATTATTCAATGCGCTCCATAGCGATATAATTTAGATTTATGAATTGGCTTGTCTCTTCATGAAATTATTATCAATAGAGACCCATTTTAGAATATTTTAACCTCACAATATACCTTACTGGGGAAATTTATCCCTCCTGCAGAAGGTCCCTTCTAATATCTTGAATAAAGTTCACCCGAATGGCATGATATATCAACATGATGGAGCACCGCCGTATTTTTTTCGTGTTGTAGTGGAACATCTGAATAATGTATACCTGGATAGATGGATCGGAAGAAGTGGTCCAAGACTTCCAAGAGCCTGGCCTCCACGTTCCCCAGATCTCACACCTTGAGATTTTTATATTTGGGGGCATTTGAAAAGTAAATATGGTGTACAAAAAGAGAATCAATTCTCAGGAGCAGTTTAAAGAATTGCAGCATCAATTCTTTAAATCAACTGTTTTCACGGTACCATCTGGAAAACACAATGTCATGGTTTTTTTATTTTCTTTTTATCACATCTTGAAGGCAAATAAGTTATTATTGTTATACGATTTGGACATATTATAATGAATTTCGGTAATCATATGATTTTATTTTTTTCCCATTTTGATTTTTGCAATAAACATAAAAGAGATACCATATCTGAATAGAGAATGACGCGACCTTTCAAATGATGTATCACAACCCCATACTTCCTATTTGAAAAATGGGGGGTTGTACCTGTCTTTCGAAGTGGGTTGAAGGTAGGGTTCACATTTTTACGAAGAAGAATAACAATTTAAAATTTGAATTTTAGGTGTTTCGGGATTTTTCATAAATATGTACAGTAACCAAGATAATAAATTCATTCCATTTGGCTTTTCCACATCGTATTTGCCCCAATTCTTTAAAATAAATCCATAAGTACCTTATTTAACCCGTCTCGAGCCGCGACATGTATTAAATATCGATTTCAAATCATCCTTTAAACAAATTGCTCCACTATTATAAAAATGCCATGACTCTATACTATGACATTTCTTATACTATCAATTCACACTGCATCATGTAACTTATTCGACTTCGCGTCAAAAATGGAAAACCCTTGACAACTTTGTTGTTTGCGCATAAAACAGTGGGCAGTACACTGTAATCGTTATAATATTTCGATATTTTGCCAATGAGGATGAGTTCGAGTTTAAATCTACTTTGCTGTATAATTCATTAATTAGTGAGACACAGAATTTCTTTGAATATTTTTTTTAATCTTCTAATGATACAATCTTCACGATATTTTGCATAAGTCGTCGTGCCGGTGTTTTTCAACTAACTACCGAGCTTTAATTAGATCAGATCAGTATTTTTGGAGTTATTTGGAAAACAAAATTTCAGATGGTTATAACTCCGAAACCAGTCGTCGGATTTTGCCCATTACTGAACTTAACTGGTGCATATGTAGAGGAGACCGGGGATGGTTGATCACTTTTTGAATGAGTTGTTTGTATTTTTCGTGTTTCAATAAAATTTAGAAAATTATCACAGTCCGTAGGAAATTTATTAACCTTATTATAACACGTCAAATCTAGTTCTCAGGTTAACGTATTCATGAACATTTCATGGGTTTTTCAAAACACTAAAACCTAGTCAATCAACCCCTGTCCTGGGGTAGATAGATCACATACCAGGGGCAGCTTGACTAATGTATTGTTGAAAGTGAAATTATGAGATTATTGAAAGGAAACAATATCATTTAGGTAAAGTAACATAATATTCATCTGAGCATTTTCAACAAAAAAGTTAATTGAAAATGAAATAATATTCTGGATACAATAGCATCAACTCTTGTTATACTTAAACCTATCACAATTTTCATCACAGTCGAATGTAACTGGTTTAATAAGAAAATATAAAAATAAAGTTTTAAATCCACAGACACTCAATATCTATGCGGCCAGTCCTATATTTTGTTCTCTTCATATGAAATTAAAAATCAGTCTTCAAAATCAGAATTAAAATGTTTACATTCAAAAAACATTGCTCGCCAGGAACACTATCAGCATATAGGATTCCTTTCCCTTTGGCCAGAACTTTTCATTGTCCCTTACTTTCATGTTTTTTGATAGGTTTGATTTCTTCTTAGTCTTTTGTAGTGTTCGATTTTCTAATTTCCTCTTCTTGAGAATTTGTTCTCGTACTCGTTTCCCCCTCATTTCCTTTAGATCTATATTTTCAGGGCTATTGGTGTATATATAGCACTTTTACTTTTCTGGGTATTTTTTCTGTTAAATATACTTGCCACTTCTTTGGGAAGGGATCGAACGAAGTCGAGGGTATGTTTAAATAACAAGCTTCTTTTGCCAAATTGCTTAAAATTTGCCTATTTGTTACATATCCCGCGGTGTCTAGGGTTATCTGCTCTGGTTGAGTTCGGATTACTTTCTAATTTTTTTTTAAATTTGGCCACGTTTCGATGTTAATTATCATAAAGAATTGCATACTGTTTTGCAGTCGAACTGATGCTTTTCTCATCGAAAATGACAGTTTGACAAATTCTTTCTCTAATATCTTTCGAAATATTAAATCTTTCAGTAGTTCTCTTATAGGTCCTCATTTTTCTGTAACAAAATAATTGGTAAGCATACTTGAAATAACAATTGGGTTGGTTGACTAATTCATCAACCAGCCTCGATAGGAATAAGTCAACCAGCTCCAGATGCCATTTTTCATTTTGATCGCATGGCTAGCCTGAACACACACGCCGACTTACAGAGTAGGATATTGAATATGTCAATTAAACTCCCATCAACCACTGAGACTGATAGAAAAATGTTTCACGTGAAGTATCTAGGCATGAAAACAAAAATAGAAAGTACTCAAAATATTACTTACGTGATCAAAAAATGAACAAACTGACACAGATCGAGAACGACACGCGACTGATGTATGGCACTTCACACGACTGAGGGGTACGCCAAGGGTGATGGTCGGCTGTAACCAGATGACGTAATTCGTACACTGTCGACGAACTATTGGAAATTAGTCTACCTACCCCTATAGTCAACTATCTCCGGTCTCCTCTACACCAAACCTACCCTGCAAATTTCAACTCTGTTACTCATAGCGCTAGAGAGTAATCGTGCTGTCAGCCGGACGGACATAATTAAGTATGACCTCTGCTTCTTGATCAGTGAGTCGAAACTGAACGTTCAAGACCATTTTCGTACGAAAATTCGAAAATAACAGACATTTGGGCATACTGATAGGCCCAAGGGGAACAAGCGCGCCAAAAAGGGGTTCCAAATCGAGGCTATAAAATGTTCATCATTGGAACTTTTATTCCAGAAGGAATTTTACGGAAAGGGTAATGTACTATTGATATTCGAGTGAATCGAGCTCGGTCAGTTGAACAGAATCAAATTCCCATGGGAGGTGGTTTATTTATTTTAGAATATGGGTTTACTTGGACTTCAATCCGGGGCCTTGAATAATCGGTGAGCCATGGAAACCGCTTCCAATGTGCGAAAAAACATTTACGACCCAAGTGCCATGAACACGGAAAGTATGTTAAATGGGCATAAAAATTCAGGATTACTATACCTAGTTTGATTTCTACTATATTTCAATTATATTGATTTATTGCGAATGTTTGGACACATTAAGCAAGGAAGGTCAGAAGTTATCGGTATGGTGACATCAACAAAGTGAGTTATATCATACGAAGAAATTAATGATTACAGCTCGAAATGAGAGGAGGTTTTAATGTATTTCGAAATTAAAATCCAATTTTTCTGTACTTGACCTATTGATTGTACAAATTCACATACTACTCGTAACACAACTTGATAAGGAATTATTCGGTTGATACAGAGCTACATATTATAACAATTTCATGATATCAAAGTGCAGTTTACTGTTACAAAGAGTATATAAAAATCGAGAAAAGCACTTACGCGAAATCAACTTTTACGCGCATGTTCTCGTGTGAACTTTCAAGCCGTCTTTTTGGCGCTCTTGTTCCTCGGAACAGAGTGCTTATCAATTTGCCCAAATGTCTGTAATTTTCGAAAATGGTTTTAAACGATTTGGTTCGACTCACCGATCAAGAACCCGTGGTCGAAATCAATTCTGTCCGGCCAGTCCGGCCGGCCGTAGGCATGATAACTTTCGAACGAAAGGAGTTAGAGGATTGAAATTTTCAGGGTAGGTTTGGGGCGTAAATATCTAGGACGAGTTCGTTAACGAGCAAAATCCGCCTAGTGATTTCGGAGTTATGGCTGTTTTTAGTAAGAACATTTTTTATGAATATTTACGAAACCGATCTCTCGACCTAGCTGAAATTTAGCAACAAATTGTAGACTCATGACCTTTATATGCATGCGAAGTTTTGTATTGATCGGATTACCGTAAAGTGGCAAAAAAAAATAAAAAATTTTTAAATTTTGTTTCTACAATAACTCTCGAACAGAACGAGCTAGGCAGTTGAAATTTTCAGGGTAGGTTTGGGAGATAAATATCTCGGTTAAATTCGTCATTGAGCATTCATATTTCATCCGAGACTACTCCGGCAACAAATTTAACTCAATATTTTTCGCCACCTCCCTTGTTTCTGTAGGAGTAAGTACTTCTAAGAGTTCTAAGTCGCTATCACTGTCCATAATACATATAAATATACCGATATTCCTCCACAAAACTTGTCAAACTATAATTATTATGGACATATCCATTTCCATAGCAACCAACCATTTCAACAATTGCGATTTCTATCAAATTTTGTTTTAATTTATCACTACAGGAAAAATAAAAATGTGGGAAATCCCTGTTGGCAGGAGCTTTGATGCTCTTGTTCAAACTTTGACAAATCATACATCCGAAAGTTTTGCTTTCTCAGAGTTGGGAACGATTTCAATGGATTCTTATGATATAACTGCATCATAAAAGAAATTAAATTAAAAAAGCGCCATTAAAAAAAAAACAAGATTGCCAAAAATTATCCACCAGACCGATTCTAGCCAATAACGCACTTATCCGAGATATTGATTCCTCAAATCTACTCTGAAAATTATATTATATCAATAGAAACTTAGCCAATATTCCAGTTTTGTTTTTACGGGAGATATCCTGAACCCAATTTGATTAACTTACCAAAGTATATATTTCCATCATCATATGGATTATCCAAGGGTATTATAGTATTACCCAAAAATTATAATATCCTATTATCCTCATAATTTTACGATAGCTGTTATTTCAGTGGTCATTTTGCATTCAATCATACTTTCTAGAACAGGAGGTTTGTTATATCGTGAGTAACGAATTTTGAATAGAACCAAACATGAGTATGACATGTATGGACAAGATCATAAAATTCATAGATACAAACACGATTACAGCTTTCTGTGAAATCATAGAATTACGATTTAATATTGAAATTTTGAAAAATCATATCTCCTAAAGGGTTAGATTGTTAGAGTTGAAAATGATATCAGTGGATTCTTATGATGAACCTGCATCCTAAAAAAATTGAATTTGAAATTTGTAATGTAAAAAAAAAATTTATTTTTGTTAGGTAGATACTCTGAAACCATCTGGCCGATTTTACCCAGTAACAAACTTAACCGAGTTATTTATCTCCCAAACCTACTATGAAAATTGCAACTGTCTAGCTCATTCCGTTTGAGAGTTATCGTGGTTACGGCTGGACTGCCGCACATAATAGATTTTGACCACGGAGCTTTAGTTTTATTTTATTAATTACTCCCAATTTTCTTGAAACTATCCCCTTTCGACCCAGTAGAGTTGGTGTAATATTCAACATGCACACACACCAACCAAATATTGTTTCTTTTTATGTATTTCCTGTCATATGTTGCCTCTTTCAGTACCGCAGTTGTTATAAAAATATACATATCGTGAGGTCTCTTTGGCTAACATTACATATGCGCCACCTTTTGGCCAACAGCAATGTATTCGGCGGACTATGTTGATGCTACGTAAGAATATTCATTTCAGTACGTGAGGTGAGAATATTGCGATATACTATTCCTAATATCCTTTCCGTGAAAAGAATCATTGAAATGTTCGAATCCTTGAAGATGTTATGCTTTTTGGTATTTCTCCATCGACAAAGCTGAATAAGTTTGCGCCTTCAGACAGGCTGAGTCAACAGTCCTTTATCGGTTGTTAACTCTTGGAAATTTTGGGCTAGGGGAATGATTCAAATTTTGACTCTACCTATATGGAGGTACGAAATTGATGAAACACGATACCACCCTGTTTTTGGCGCTCTTGCTCCTCGGAACAGAGTGCTTATCAATTTGCCCAAATGTCTGTAATTTTCGAATTTTTGGCTGAAAATGGTCTTAAACGATTTGGTTCGACTCACTGATCAAGAATCCGTGGTCGAAATCGATTCTGTCCGGCCGGCCGATAACACGATAACTCTCGAACGAAAGGAGTTAGAGGATTGAGATTTGCAGGATAGGTTTGGAGCGTAAATATCTCGGACGAGTTCGTTAACGGGCGAAATCCACCAAGCGGTTTCGGAGTTATGGCCGTTTTTAGCAAAAACATTTTTTATGAATATTTTTCCGAAATCGATCACTCAATCTGTCTGAAATTTAGCATCAAATAAATGGCAACGCCATCTTCTTGACCCTCTTACGGCAAAAGAATGAACGTCGCTCAAGGTTTCTTCATCGCAGAGGGTCGGAGTTCGTAAGGATTCTCTATAGGTGGCGCCTGTGGGGTCCTTTTCCCTACCGGTTCTCAACCGATGGGGATAAGTTTCCTAGAGCCCCGTCTGTTTTCATTCGGTTTCAGGCTAAATCACAATGATGATTGGTAAGAACCATGAAACCCTGGGGTCTATGTCTGCTCTTGAATGATAATTTCCTCTTTGGGGAACACTGAGCGATGTGGTGTCTAGTCCGGCCACGCGGAGTATTTGTTGATGGTTAAAATCAATAAATATTTATTTCACCGTGTGTCTTGTTTTAATCCATATGATGATGGAAATGTATTATTGGGTAAGATACAATCAAATTGGGTTCAGAATATCTCCTGTAAAAACAAATCTGCAATATTGTCTAAGTTTCAATTGATATAATATAATTTTCAGAGTATAGATTTGAGGAATGAATATCTCGGATAAGTTCTTTATTGGGGGGAATCGGTCTATTGAATTCAATTTCTTTCATGATGCAACAACACCGCGGAAAATAATCGAACCGGCTTTTCAATTACATCAAATTGAAGGGAAGAAAACTTTCATGGTGAAATTTTGAAAAAAATATATTTTTGAATACCGTAAACAATTTTTAAGACTATCAAGAATTATTTTTTTTTCGGTTCACTTCGGAACATGATTTATTTTATGAAAAGTGTATTGGCAGATCTGAAAACTAGACACTTGGATCTACAATTTGCTTGTTTTTATTAGGTATATGGTCATTTTCCTCCGTGTTTCGGCCTGTTGAATATATTGAAAATTAAAATGTATTCAACGTACATCCCTAACACTCTTGGAGCAGTTTATTTATCTTTCTTGAAGATAGTAAGAGTTTTTTGGCAATCAAAATGCAAATTGATATGTATCATCAGCTCGTTTCAATTTTTAGTATCAGTCAGAGATATGTAAATCGAGTATTTTACCTTACTCTATTGGGGTCATAAAGTATATCTCCTCGAAAAAGTCGACAATAATCCATTTTGTAGTAGGTACGGATGGCAACCATTCCCATAATCGACCGACTGAGCAGGCAATTCAAGCTATAGTGATACAATTTTGAACCAATTTCACTTTATTGGATATTAATCCCCCAACATAGTATGCGTGGAGTGCGTACCTAAGAGAATATTGTAGCTGCCGCTGCTGTATCGGCCAGTGTTGACGAAGATCGTGACAACAATTGGGTTGGTGTTATTCGACCATATTGAGCATTTTACATTTTGGTGTTGGTGTTGGTGCAAGTATTGAAGAGGCGACCTGCCACAACGCCCAAATTTTTGGTTTTGGCATTAGAAATGCTGCAAGAAAATCCGCTTTTTATCGAAGAATTGTAATCAGCGAAACTCATTTCTGGTTGAATGGGTACGTAAATATTCAAAACTGCCGCATTTCGTCCGATGAGCAGCCACAGGCAATACAAGAAATGCCACTCCATCCATAAAAATGCACCTTTAGGTGTGGCTGATGGGCTGGCGGAATAATTGGACTGTAATTGTTCAAAGACGATGATGGTTACATCGTTAGAGTCAATGATGCCCGCGATAGGTCGTTGATTTAGAACTATTATTTTGCCCAAAATGAAAATCTGGCTCACGTCAGCAAATTTTCAGACTTTTTTCATACGTAAAAGCACAAGAGCTTTTTTTTTATCGGATAAACTTTTATTTTTTACGAAAACTAGATTGCTTAGAAATTTAACGAGAACAAACGAACTGATAAAAACTCGACAGCGAAGCTGGAGAGTTTTTATAAGTTTCGCTTGTTCGAGTTTAAATTGCTTGAAAGCAATCTAGTTTGAGTTTACAAAATAGAAGTTTATCCGATCTTAAAAAAATGCTCGAGTGATTTTTAGCTAGATAAATTCACGAATTTAATTTTATGGTAGCCATATTGTTATGTTGCTAGGAAACGAGCCAGTACGGCTTGATTTCGAGCTGGATAGTGTTTTATCGCTGTAAAAAACGATGCAGCTTTTTTATCGATGTCAAAGTGATATAAATGCGATGCTCAAATAGACATTTTATTGTAGGAGTGAATTTATCACTTTAAAACCAAAACGATTAAAATATGACCCTTTATAACAGCTTCTTGAAATGATATTTCTGAATTGGAAAATATAGCTTTCAGAACAGTGCTGAATTAAATGTTTTTTTTCTGGGTTTTATCTGCCAAAGTCTGAAAAATATCTATAAAATAAAAAAAAAATTATTTTGTGATATTTTTCACAGTTTGGGAGAGAAAACCCTCAAAGAAACTATTTAATAATGAATATACCTCCTACAGTATGTTTCAATGATACTTGAAACAGTGCCGTTGAAAATGGTTAAAAACAAAAGAAAACAATAGCAGGATAAAATCCACGAGGGAAAGGAAGAGAATATAACAGAAATGACAGGAAAAATAATTTACGGGTGATCTGAGGTCGGGAAGTGGAAGTGGTTTTCAAGGGTAAAACACGGTTTATCTCTATTTCCGGTAAAACTATATGTCCTATGGAAAAAAGTTAAATAGCAAAGTTTTAGGTAAAAGGGGCAGGAGCTTTGGAGCTCTTATTCATACTGTGACAAATCATATCTCCGAAAGTATTGCTATCTGAGAATTTGGAATGATATCAAATGATTCTTGTGATAGAACTGCATCATAAAAAATTATATCTCTGAAAGTATTGGTTTCTCCGAGTTGGGAAGTATATCAAGGGAATCTTATGATAGAACTGCATCATAAAATAAAATAAATTAAATTCATTCATATCATTGAAAAAGGAACGAATGGTTCCGAAACGTCGGCAAAATCATAATTGATTGGTTTTATTCTGTCCAACTCCCTGTGAAATTTACTAGTTTAGTTGAACATGGACTTGAACACTATAGAGACTCAAAATTTATGTGAAAAAATCAAATAACTAAGTTTTTGGTTTTTATTTTTCTTTTTACGAAATTTGGTGAAAACTTACCTTTTCCAATCCTTTTACCATTTACACTGTAATGTTTTTGATTTGAAATATTTATTTTTTCACACTATTTTAACTTTATATCGAAAAAGCACCCTAATTTTCCATCGATAATTCTCACGTCAAAATATCTACTTTTTAAAAAAAGTCGGCAAACTTTTTGTTCGTTTAAATCTCTACTTTCTGATGGTGTAAAAAAATATACATTACTGTAGAAAATTCTCTCAGAAAATGCTACGAAGTAACAGGTAGTAAGGCCCAGACCATCCTAGTCCCTTCACCACTTCTCTATGATATACCTTTTGATGCGCTAAAATTTTCCGTAGGTCACTCAGGGACTCAGGTATATAAGTTATCCTAAAAAAGTAATACATAGGCATCTTCGCATATAATTTAGAGAAGATTCTACAACTTTCTCAAAATATTGTTTGTAGATGTCTTATTGAATATTAACTTTATATTATTATAACTTAGCATATTCTGAGAAAATTTACCATAGTAATGTATATTTTCTTTAGACCATCGGAAAGTAGATATTTTAACGAACAAAAAACCCCACGGAGCTGATATTTTGACGTGACAATTTTCTATTGAAAATAAGGCTGCTTTTTCGATATTAAGACAAAATGAGGTGTAAAAATAAATATTTTAAATAAAAAAAAATTGTGCATTTGGAACATGAAGAGGTAAGTTTTCACAACATTTCGTGAATTTTTTTTTTATGTAAAAGAAAAGTAAAATCCCTTAAACTTCGTTATTTGAATTTTTCCATAAATGTTGAGGTTATGTGGAAAAAGTGTAAATACTAAAGTTATAGATATTTTGCCATTTAACTTTTTTCCATAGGAATTGTATTTTTGCCAGAAATTTTTACCCTTAAAAACTCACCCCCTTCCTCTTCCCGACCTAAGATTGCCCGTAAATTATTTTTCCTTTCATTATCGCTATATTCTCTTCCTTTTCCAATGGGTTTCATCCTAATATTATTATTTTTTGTTTCAAAAATAATCTACCCTGGTCTACTAATCGCTTGAGACCATTCTCGGTCAAAAATTTGAAAATTACAGATATTTGGACATACGCTCTCTGTTCAGGTGAACCAGCGCGCCAAAAAAGTATTAAAATACAAAATGGAAATACGTATTTCATATTTGGCATTTCAAATACTAGTACAGTGAAATCTCTCTTGGGCGGACACCATTGGGACCGTGAAAAGGTGTCCGCCTAACGGAGGTGTCCGTACAAACAAGTACAAGCTTGAAAAGATTGAAAGGTGAATTGAATAAAAGAGTAAATAAAACATTCATATATTAAGAAAGCAAAAATATTAGAAAAGAAATTTTATATAATTAAATAAAACGAAAATATGCAGATTTTTCAAGTGGCTGAGAAAAATCTGTCTATATCTTATCTATTCGCGAAACTTGATTTGGAAACGAAGTTTTAACTTAAGTGGCTTCTCTACCGCCTCTGGGTCTCCTTTATTCTTATCGAACCCTTTTAACGTCTTCAAAATGCCATTGGCTCAGTTGTCGAATACCAACGAAAGCGAAAATTCTTGCGAAATTTCGGTAGGATCGTATCACCAGAAAATTTTTAAAAATTCATTGAAAATCATTAAAACAATTTCTATACAAATATCAGAAACTATTCGTCCGACATCGCTGAAATTGCGAGAGCCTAACTCTACTGTCAAGTTCCAAGTTTGAACACGATTGGATCTTTATTGTTGGAGATCTGAGCAGCCTTGTTTGAGTTCAGAGCTGGATAGGTTTCCTCGATAACATTTGAACGAAAGGAGGGGGCTGAGTTCGATTTTGAGCATAATCGGTCCAACTGCTTCGAGTTAGGCCCACCTGGAATATTATTTCCTCGATAACTCAAAAAATATAGACTCGATCGAATTGATGCTTACAAACTAGTTGTAGAATATCGACATTAAGACGTGTGTAAAATTCTGAGAGAACCGTGCCCCTAGAAAATTCTAAAAAAAATTACGAAAAACAAAATTGGTCAAGCACTGGCGTAAAGTCAGGAGCTTTTGCGCGTATGTTCTAATGGACAATAGAACATATGCGCAAAAGCTCCTGACTACACGTCATTGCTTGAACCAATTTTTAAACCACTCCTCCATTATTTTATATATCATCCAAGCCTTTCTATTACTCCTCCAAAAAACTGGTAAATCATTCACATTAATGTTCTTGAAAGCTCTTGTTTTTCTAGTCTTTCCAATTACCAACAGCTTTTTCTTTTCTCCAGTCAAATTTACGCAGTTTACTATTTGGTAGTCCCGGAATAGTATATTCTACAACAAGTTGCAGAATGGGCTCCTATTCAAACACGAATGCGAAATTCGAGAACGAGCGACGAAGGAGCGAGTTTTCGAACGCATGAGTGTTGGAATTGCCTTCTGCAACGTGTATTAGACGATATTTTCTCTATTTCAGGCAAGTTTTATAAAATACTGTTGAAATTCAATGAAAAATTCGGATTATACATCCTAGTGACTTTAGTATTGTATCTTGGCAGTTGGTGTTACTGTCACGAAAGTTGACAGATTACGGAATTTGAATTTGAATCGAACTTAGGGCACGGAGATCAGATTTAAAAAAGTTTCCTAAAAGCAAGAATGAATCAAATTTATCAAGAAGGAAATCTCTAGTACCTTATTTTTTTATGAAATCAAAACTTTTCCTCTGAACAATTCTTTCACTATATCCATATTATTTAATATTGAAAATTGACGTGTGTTGAAATTTGATAGGATCGTATGTCAGTGCTGACTATCACAAAACGAAAAATATAACTAGAAACAATGCGGGAATGAGTTCATTCCAGCACTGTTTTTAGTGCTGGAATGGACTCATTACGATACAGAAATAGAGAAAAATAGTTCCGTCGTCTTTGCGTACGTTTCGGCTGTCCGCTCAAGGGAGAGTTTCGAAACGGATTATACGAAAAATAGGTGTCCACCCAGGGGAGTGTCCGCTCAAGAGAGGGTACTGCCTGAAGGATTTGCATTTACTTAAATCCGGACTATGAAAATGTGTCCGTTCAATAGAGGTGTCCGCTTAACGGAGGTGTCCGTTAGTAGAGGTTACATTGTATTTTAGAAATATAACATATCTGCATAATTCGCATCGTTTCCCCTCGCCGTGCTGTGCGATCACCTTCGGCACATTTACAATTCTCTTGGCTATCAAGAAGGAGTCATTTCTCGGAGTTTAATAAGGTGAAGCGTGAATTGAAAGCTCATAAACTGAAGTATTGTGACATGTGATCGTATACGTGATGGTATGAATGAATAAGTCAATGCTGAAAGGATTTAATGAGAATAAAAAATAGTTAATGCCGATATTTTATGTGTAACCATGCTAATATACTTTATGATGATCGTTTACGAAGGACGAAGAAATTAAAGTTTCATATTAACTCAGAATGAAGGGATCGCTCATTATTACGGCATAAAAAATGAGAAAGGAACACTCCGGGACGTGTTTCGAATGATGATCTGGGCGGATGGGCGGTTTGAATAGCCCGGGCCTCGCCACGAGATGACTCATCCGAAGAATCGACTGCTCGAAAGCGTAATGCGTTCTACCAAAATTTTTACGGGGCCTTAACGAATTTCTGTTCGAGCCTTTTCCGATGCCTTTCCTCCTTCCTTCAAAATTTGGCGATGAAAATAGTACATACAGGGTGAGTCTTTGACCACTGCATTAATTTTAACCAAAGATTCTTCTCATCAAATGAAACACTTTTTTCATTTACCATTTTTCCAGATTCGGCTCAGGTAAAAAGTTAAAAGCGTTTAAAGATTTCACAATGTGCTAATACACTCCCGCATATAAATTATCTATGACATTGTTGGCGGACGAGAATAAGGCATGGTAACGTGGTTTACAGCTTGATTCGGGATTCCCACGCTCAGGGACGGATCCATAAAGGTAGTGAAATTTCTGGAGTTCTCCATTTTAAAACATTCAATGAAGAATATCTCGGAAACGGTGCGCTTAAGGAGAAATGATGAAGAATAATATAATGTTCTAAAACGATGGAATATTCTTGAAATGACTCAAGAAAAACTTTATATGCTTTCTTTGTGCCAATTTCGTTTAGTTTTATGAATCCACGAGTTCATAACTAGAAAACCAATAGAAGTAGAAAATAACTAATATTTGGAAAATATGTATCATAGTTATAGGAATCTTAACGCCAACATTCATTTTATTCGAAAAAAGGATGTCAAAGCTACAAAATAAAAACTGATTTTTTTAAAAAATTTCAACAGCCTGTATCTTTTTACCTGAGCTGAATTTGGAAAAATGTTAAATGAAAAAAGTGTTTCATTTGATGGGAGGAATCTTTGGTTAAAATTAATGCAGTGGTCAAAGACTCACCCTGTATATGTAGAACAAGCGTGGAATGACATACATTTCCTCCGGGTATGACATTTGCAGCGCGAGGCGCAGAAGAGTGCTGTAAATCATACCAGTATAGGATTGTTACTGTAATTGTAATTGTAGAGTAATTGACTTGGGAGCGGAAGCCCCAAGTTCAATTCCGAGGCTAGGAAAGAAATTTTCTAGTCACGGTAATCGCCACCATTCGCTGTTGGGTCAAAAATTAACAGTGCTGTGCCTAAGGTGGCGTAAGGACACAGTAACAAAGCCTACACAGAACACAACTGGTTCTCCTAACTCAGGGCAAGCTCTTAGAGCTTATGAGGGGTCTCCTTGTGGAAGACCCAGGAGGATCAGTATAATAATAATAATAATAATAATAATAATAATAATAATAATATAAAATAGGATTAGTAATATTTTCCATTCCAAGATATCAAAAACTGCCAATTTGTCATTACTCGAAAAAACTACAAAGATTTTGTATAAAATATCTGGGCCACGGTCGATGGTACCCTGGGCTTTTACGGAGAACGGGATGTATGATTTTATTGAAAATTTGGTTCCTTGTCTAGGAACCACTGCTCCATCCATCTAGAATATTTTCAGTGCTGCGGTGTTGCCGCTTATATAAAGAAGTACTAACAATTTTGATATTCCAACTTGTACACCTTACAGGGTGTTCCATTATTGCTTTTATCGATTCGCCGTAGCCTCCTGATTATTTCTAACTTCCTCATCCCTATCTATAGCAGTTTCCGAGCAATTGATTGATTAACTTCTTCTTTGAGCAAAATATAGTTCCAATTAAACATTAATTACTTCGATACTTGGAATCCTAGAGAGCTGAAATTCTGGGTATGGATTACCAATATCCTGTGTATCATTTACGTTTAATGAAAAAAAACGTCTCTAATCATACAGGGTTGTTCAAAATCTGAGGCTTTCCTGAGAAATACTAAAACGAACAATGCCGAAGTGAAGATAACATTTTGTATTGATTAAATTATTTCAACGCAAATCCTCATGCCAGAAGTGCGAGAATAAGATTTAGGCCTAACCAGAATATTCTGCATGATCTTGCTAAAATTTGGTCGCATTGACCATGAAGAATAAACAATTTCATCAAAACTTAATTTGTATAATTATTGCCTTCCAATTGAATGATTTTTGGCGCTCTAGTTCCTCGGAACTGAGTGCTTATCAATTTGCCCAAATGTCTGTAATTTTCGAATTTTTCGATGAAAATGGTCTTAAACGATTTGGTTCGACTCACTGATCAAGAATCCGTGGTCGAAAAACATTCTGTCCGGCCGGTCCGGCCGTCCGGCCGTAGGCACGATAACTCTCGAACGCAATGAGCTAGACAGTTGAAATTTTCAGAGTAGGTTTGGGGGATAAATATCTCGGCTGAGTTCGTTATTGGGCAAAATCGGACAGATGGTTTCGGAGTAACAAAAAAAAAATTTTTTTTTTACAGAACAAATTCCAAATTAATTTTTTTTTCAATAAGGAGTTTTACCATAAGAATCCATTCATATCATTTTTAACTCTAACAAACTAATACTTTCAGAGATATGATTTTTCAAAATTTCAATGATAGAATTATTCTGTGGCTATTCTATGAATTGTTATAACGTCAACTTTGACGTTGTCTCATTGTCATTAATTCCAGTAATGGTATCAATATGAGAATTATAATATCATCATACTTTTTGTTGGTTGATATTTTCATGCCGATGGTCAATCCATATGATGATGGGAATGGTAATGGTAAGTTAATAACATTGTCATTCATTCCAGCAATCGTATAAATATGAGAATTATAATATAATATCATAGTTTTTGTTGGTTGATATTTTCATGCCGATGGTCAATCCATATGATGATGGGAATGGTAATGGTAAGTTAATAATATTGAGTTCAGAATATCTCCACTAAAAACAAAACTGGAATTGAGGAATGAATATCTCGGATGAGTTCGTTGTTGGGTAGAATTCGTCTATTGGTTTTGGATTGATAATTTTTGGCACTCTTGTTGAATTTAAATTCTTCTATGATGTTTGAATTCAATTTCAAGGTGAAGTTCTAAATTTCAATAATGAATCGTACTTCTATGTTTTCACAGAATGCTATAATTATTCTATCTAAGCTTTATTATATGATCTGTGTTCATACTCGTACATTTCATCCTGTTCTATAAGAGAGAGTCAAATTCATTTCAGCTATTTTAATTTGGTTTCTTCCATGGTGCAGTTCTCATTCTCAGATTGCTCATTTAATCTTGATAAATAAACTATTATTTGAATTGAATTTCCTGTATGATGCAGTTCTATCATAAGAATACATTGATATAATTCTCAACTCTGAGAAACCAATACTTTCGGAGATATAATTTGTCTGTTTGAACTAGAGCGCCAGAAAGCTCCTTTCCACAGGGCTTGAACCCATTTTTTCAATAAAATCTCCGTTATTGAATTCAACAATACTTTACAATTGATGCCAATTGTTAAATTATCATTAGTTACATGTTCTATGACATTGCATGGATAGCTAATACAAAATGCAGCTCAGTATTCCCATTGGCATGAAAACTTGCTCTTAATTCGAAAACCTTACAATTTAGGTATAGGAACATGTTATATCGTTTGAAAGGAAAATCAATTCTCTTTCAATACATATTATGATATACATGTCATTCCATTTGAAATAACTCACTTTTTATCGCTTAAGTATGTCTGGGGAAAGCCCCGAATTTTGATCAACCCTGTATGATTTGTGACGTACGGCATTATACATAAATGATACACGGGATATTGTTAATCCATATCCGAAATTTTCGGCTTTCTAGGATTCCAAGTATGAAAGTAATGAATGTCGAATTGAAGCTATGTTTTGCACAAAAAAGGAAGTGAATCAATGAATTACTCGAAAACCGCTAGAGATAAGGATAATGACATTGATACTGAATTAATCAGGAGGCTACGGCGGACCGAAAAAGGCAATAATATATAGGGTGTTCCAATTGAAATATCAAAGTTAGTACTTTTTGATATAAGCGGCAACATAGCAGCGCTGAAAATATTCTTGATCGATGGAGCAGTGGTTCCTAGCCAAGGAAACAAATTTCTAATAAAATCATATGTCCCGTTCTCCGTAAAAGTCCAGGCTATACCATCGACCGTGGCCCACCCTCTATATCAGCACTTTATTTATTAAATCAACAAGTCCAGAGCGTTCCTGCCAATCGGGCCCTTCATAAATGGCTTCGTATAATTATTATACTTATGCATATATTTCACAAATCAAATAGACCCCAGGGGGTTCATTGATCTGCCGAGAAAGCAAGAGCAGACGCGTTTCTGGCTTTTTGGCCTTCATCATTACTCTGTAGCTTCTCAACAAATTCAACTGAACTGACCCGGGTTAAGCCTCTCAGAGCCGGCTTGGTCGATAGTACGTAATCGCCCACGCCACCTATGAGACAAAAGACGGAAATCAGCCTCTCCCCACCAGTGAATATTTGAAGCGTGAAATCATATGCCACCATTCACTCGATATTAATCGAGAACGAGTCCCGCAGAGCTCAGACAGTATCTTCCCATTGGCCATGAACGCTGTTTAGCGTTTTCAAAAATAATAATGAAAAATTGGTTCAAGCACTGACGTGAAGTCAGAAGCTTTTGCGCGTATGTTCTATTGTCCATTCTCCTGTATTGGACACTCTTCTTAATCGAATTTACCATGATTAATTCTATTGTCTATTCTCCTGTATTGGACACTCTTCTCAATCGAATTCACCATGATGATTTTTATTGTCTATTCTCCTATATTGGAGACTCTTCTTAATCGAATTTGCCATGATGAATTCTATTGTCCATTCTGGACAATAGAATTCATCATGGCAAATTCGATTAAGAAGAGTCTCCAATACAGGAGAATGGACAATAGAATTCATCATGGTGAATTCGATTGAGAAGAGTGTCCAATACAGGAGAATAGACAATAGAATTAATCATGGTAAATTCGATTAAGAAGAGTGTCCAATACAGGAGAATGGACAATAGAACATACGCGCAAAAGCTTCTGACTTCACGTCAGTGCTTGAACCAATTTTTTTTTCGATTAAAAGGGTCCAATCAGGAGAACGGACAATAGAATTCATCATGGTAAATTCGATTAAGAAGAGCAAAAGCTCCTGATTCACGTCAGTGCTTGAACCAATTTTTTTTTCGATTAAGAAGAGTGTCCAATACAGGAGAATGGACAATAGAACATACGCGCAAAAGCTTTCGACTTCACGTCAGTGCTTGAACCAATTTTTTTTTTGATATTTACTTGGTTAAAATAATTTTTGCGTACATATAATTGTTTTGATATTTACTTTTTTAATGAAACCAATTAATTCTCGATTGAATCTTATTGATTTATATTAATAGTATGATGAAATAATTAATCACAAAATTGGGAGACCATGGGCCAATTGCTGTGTGAAAGAAACTATCAGAGATGTGATGTATTAATCCACTCTAACAGTCAAGCTGCTATTAAAGCTCTGAGCTCCCATGTTAACGAATCCAAACTAAAATAAATTCGATTAAGAAGAGTGTCCAATACAGGAGAATGGACAATAGAACATACGCGCAAAAGCTTCTGACTTCACGTCAGTGCTTGAACCAATTTTTTTCAAATCAAATCCAAAAGCTCTCAAAAAATCACCCGTTATTACATAAAGATATATTCTCATTAGTGATAGAAAAACTGGCCTAGAATTCCTTTCTACCCATCACGAGATTTAATATCCACAAATGAGCCTCTCACCTTACAAGATCAGAAGCCTTCTGCAAAATTCAAAGGTCCCCTCTCGCAAATATACTCCTCTGAAGGCACATGGATCTCTTGAAGAAGAATCGCCTCTCTATTCCTCAAAGATATTCACTCTTGTTCATAGAAATCCCTTCAATATTTAGTTGCCTCCTCCTAAGGAGGATATCTTTCAAAACCAGGTCTGACCACTAATGTAGGGCTATCATCTAATCTCCTATAGATTTGTGATGAAATAACACGATTTTACCATGAATATATATGTATAATAATATGTCATCATGACATTCATATTTTATTTTTGGAGGTTCTCGCAAAAATACGACCATAGACAACATATCATACGACGATTCGCATGAACCTACCGAACTCACAAAAGGCTGCTCGGTTCTCCAACAATATAGATCCGATCGTGTTCAAACTTGGAATTCTGCAGTAGAGTTAGGTTCTGCAGGCTCTCCCAAAATTTCAGCCATGCCGGACGAATAGTTTATGATATATAGAATTTTTTTCAATTATTTTTAATTATTTTTTTTTGAATTTTCTAGTTATACCATCCTCACGAAATTCTGCAAAAATTTTCGCGTTGGCATTCTACAACTAATAACCATGTTTGAATCCAATCGGTTTTGTATTCTTCGAGTTAATGAGGAACAAAAAACATCCAAATTTCAGAAAATTTCAGATGGCTATAACTCTAAAACCGTTTGGACGATTATGCTCATAAGCAAACTCAAATGTCGCATTCAGATGCACAACCTAACCTGAAATTTTCAAGCCGCTATCTCTTTCCGTTCTCAGGTTATCGTGACAACAAAAATATTTTTTAATAATTTCTTAATAATTTTCTAGCGATTCGATGCTCACAAAATTTCATAAACGCGCTTAGGTCTATATTCTACAACTATTCACCATGTTTGAATCCAATCGGTTTTGTATTCTTCGAGTTAATGAGGAACAAAAAACATCCAAATTTCAGAAAATTTCAGATGGCTATAACTCTAAAACCGTTTGGACGATTATGCTCATAAACAAACTCAAATGTCGCATTCAGATGCACAACCTAACCTGAAATTTTCAAGCCGCTATCTCCTTCCGTTCTCAGGTTATCGTGACAACAAAAATATTTTTTAATAATTTTTTAATAATTTTCTAGCAATACGATTCTCACAAAATTTCACGAACGTGCTTAGGTCTATATTCTACAACTATTCACCAAGTTTAAATTCGATCGGATTTATTTTGGTTGAAAACAAAATTATTACTCGGAAACCATTGGGCCGATTATACCCATTAACGAACTTGTCCGTCGTATTGGGATGCGCAACCCACCCTGAAAATTTCAAGTCGCTGGCTCTTTTCGTTCTCAAGTTATCGTGGCAACGGCCGGACGGCCGGACGGCCGGACGGCACCACAGAATTAAATTTCACATTTGGGCAAAACTATAACGCGTATGTTCCCCAGAACATACGCGCAAAAATGGCGATACCGTTGTTAAATAAATCAACAAGTCCAGAGAACTTTATTTATTATTAATATTAAACATAATATTAGAACAGTTATTTAACACAATTGTTTTGCTGTTGTTGATATGTGGTTTCTAATTCAAATCCGTGGGCAATACGCATTTTCTCTTACAATCACCATGGAGATTGAAGCACGATGAAAATATCTTTCAAAATCACTATTTGCTTTTGTGCGCATGTTCTATTGTCTATTCACGCCTCTGAAACCCTCACGAAATACTGCGTAAACCTTTAAGCCGCCTTTTTAGCTTTAATTCGTGAAATAATGAATAATACATAAAATAGTGAACATAATCAGCGGGGACTAGAACCTGAATCTCCAGCGACATGGCGACAGGCGAGCATGGGGTATTGTAACAATTCTGAGATGTACATGATTTGAAATTTCAGAAGTAGTAGATGAACAGCAGTTCGACTTTTATTTTCACAATATTTACTAAAAAGCCGATTGAGCTGAGAACCAGTACTCGATTTCAAAATGTCGACTGGAAGATTTGTGCGGAATTTTTGAAGAAAAATATTTTTGTCTTGTAATACGATCCTCATGAAATCTGTAAAATTTGCGCGTGTGCATTACCAAGTTTTAATTCGATCGGATGTGTATTTTTAAACTTATTTAGGAAACAATATTTCAGAGAAGTAGAAACCAGTTCAAAATTAATTTTCTCAATAATTGCTAAAGTACAAAGCGGATCAATCTGAAATCCAGTACTCGATTGTAAAACGGCGTCTTGAAGGCTTATGCGAGATTTCAACGGAATCTGGCAGATAGTTTCTGAAATAGGTATACAAATTTTGAAGAAATTTTTTTCTAGTGATATGATCCGCACGAAATTCCGCAGCAATGTGGGGGGTCGGCATTCTACCACTAATTTCCAATTTTCAAAACGATCGGATATGATATAATTTTTGGGTTATTGAGGAAACAATATTTTATAGGGGTATAACTGCTGAACCGTTTGACCCATTATGCCATTAACGAACTTAACCGTCGTATTCGGATTCTTAACCTACCCTGAAAATTTTGAGTTGCTATCTCTTTCCGTTCGAACATTGCAACGGCCGGCTGGACAGACCCGATTTTGACTTCGAATTCTTTATTAGTGAGTCGAATCTAATCGTTTGAGACCATTTTCGTCAAAAAAATTGAAAATTACGGACATTTGGGCGAAAAGATAGTACGCTGCTTCCTAGAATATGCACTGTTCTTTTTCGAACCAACAGTGAATGTATGTATTTGAGTCGAAACTAATCGTTTGAGACCATTCTCGGCTAAAAGGTGGACCAGTTTTTTTTTTGGACGCTTGTTTTTACAATCGGATTTATATTCTTGGAAATATTATTTGATTCTGATTGTTTTGATTCTATACATATATGTTCGGAAACGATATCAAAGTTTCTAATAGTATATTCTAAAACAAGTTGCAGAATGGGCTCTCGTATTCAACCACGCATGAGTGTTGGAATTGCCTTCTGCAAACGAGTATTATAGACGATATTTTCTCTATTTCAGCGAGTATTGTAAAATACTGTTGAAATTCAATGACAAATTCAGTTTATACATCCTAGTGACTTTTGTATTGTATCTTGGCAGTTGGTGTGACTGTTACGAAAGTTGACAGATTACGGAATTCGAATTCGAATCGTACGTAGGGCATGGTTACCAGATTTAAAACAGTTTCCTATAATAGCATGAATGATTCAAAATTATCAAGAAGGAAATCTCTAGTAGGTACCTTATTTTTTAATGAAAATAATACTTTTCCTCTCAACAATTATTTCACTATATCCAGATTATATTATATTGACAATTGACGTGTGTTGAAATTTGATAGGATCGATTGCCAGTGCTGACTACCACAAAACGAAAAATATAACTAGAAAGAATGTGGGAATGAGTTCATTACAGCACTGTTTTTAGTGCTGTAATGAACTCATTACGATAATAGAGAAAATTGTTGAAATTGTTGAAATTTGATAGGATCGATTGCCAGTGCTGACTACCACAAAACGAAAAATATAACTAGAAAGAATGTGGGAATGAGTTCATTACAGCACTGTTTTTAGTGCTGTAATGAACTCATTACGATAATAGAGAAAATATGTTTTCAGTTCGATGTATAGACTGTCAATAAGGAAGCAAAATGAGTCAATTTTTCTCTGATCTTAGTTGGGTAATATCGAAGATATCGGAAAGAAATCATACACAAATATTTTTCAGAGACAAACTCAATATTTCAACATCTTCATTCGATCTGTATGAATCTCCGACAACTTCGAAACTGGGAATAAATAATAATTTTTCCTATCGGAAATCAAACCACTATTCAATTAGGAAGTTATAACATAATTTTGTAACCAAACTTTCGGGATGGGATCCGATGTGTCCTAATTGAAACAGAAACCATCCGATTGGTCGAAAAATCATGGACCGAAATGATTGATGTAGTATCAATATCGCCCAAGAATTTTGATTGGTCTCGAATAACAAACAGCACAAATTTGATTAAATTAAAATATCACGGAGTCATAGGATGGAATTTTTCGATTAATGATGCTCTGAATTGAATCAATAGTGGTCAGTTATTCACCAAATTCGAATTTAATTAGAATGCTTCATGAGGAGTGTATGCGTGAAAATAGGATGTTTGCTATCTAGCGTTTTCTGAATGATACTGAAATGCATTGTTGGACTATCGAATATTCTGTGTTTTGCTGTAAACAAATATACGAGGTGTCAATTTGAAAACTTGCCAGGCCAATTATGTCACGACAGGGATGTTTTGAGAGAAAATGCCGGACAGGTCAATTTTTATTCGGAGGGGGACATACAAACATTTGAGAACAGACTGTATTCTTGTTTGGCTAGTAATGGAAATCATTTAGAGTATCTCATTTTTTGATTAGTACACTAAGTATGAACACCCTGTAACTACTTCAAGGACTCAGTAAACATTTGCAAACTGTAGGATGAGGTATAGCTCACCCTCTATTCCCTATTAAGGATTTAGGGTTGACAACCCCTAAAAAAACCCCAACTCCCGGAACTGTTGGACCAATATTTATAATTTTCCCAGAGGTTTGAAAATACGCCCGAAAACGGGTACTCCGGCTTGCTCAAGCCGGCACCCTTCGGACCTTTAATGAATAAATATTATTTGAACTTATTAAATATGAAAATATAAAATTTAAAAAATTCAGGAACCTGAAGGATAGATCAATGAACAATAATCCTTGGTCCAAAAATTTTTACCGCGATTTTTCAATTAGTTATCCTTCAGTTAATTAACAATTTTTTGTAGCACGAACATTGATATTGCAAGTGCGAGATTGTTAACCTATTAATCTGAGAATTTTTTCTTTCGTGGAGCTATTTTTCAAAGATCTCAGAAAAGATTTCCGTTGGAAAAATTAAAAAATAGCTAATTTTTGTTTTGATATTAACAATTTACTTGAGTGAAAAATTATAAAGCTTCATAGAACATTGAAAAAACTTTTTTTCTATAATATTACTATTGGTCCGTTTTCTTATGATCAGAAGCTACTTAAAAATGATTTTTATAATTTTTATTCCTATAATTAAAAAAAAAATTATTAACAAATGCGTTATTTAGGAGATAATTTAAAATTTTATTTTGATAACTTAATCCTTGATGACAATTCTGATTAAAAAAAATTTTACCGTTTCTTAAAAAAAAATTCAAAAACGCATTTGTTAAAGATTAATATTTTTTTACCACTTGTTAGAAAATTAAGGAACCATTTTTTTTTAATCATATTCATCTTGGTTATTGATTTTGATATTAAAAAAAATCGATAATTATTTAAATTTTCATTGTTTATTCAGTGAATAATTTGTTATAAACAAATGAATTAACTCTTTGTATTCTTTTTTTTTTTAAGTTGTTTTTTGAATAGAAAAAGGAAAAAAATATAAAGAGATACGGAAATGGATCAATAGTAATATTATAAAAAAAGTTATTTCAAAGCTTTATAATTTTTCACTCAAGTAAATTGTTAATAACAAAACGAAAATTACTTTTTTTTTTAATTTTTCCAACGGTTATCTATTCTAAGACCTCTGGAAAAAAGCTCCACGAAAAAAAAATTCTCAGATTATTAGTTTAACAATTATCGCATTTGCTTGTTAATATTCGTGCTAGAAAATATTGTTAAATAACTAATGGATAACTAATTGAAAAATCGCGATAAAAATTTTTCGACCACGGATTATTGTTCATTGGTCTATCCTGCAGGCGCCTGAATTTTTAAAATTTTTATTTTCATATTTAATAAGTTTGAATAATATTTATTCTTGGGATTTTTTCTTAAGAAATTTCCTTCTTTTTTAGAATCTTTTTCCAATCTCAAATAGTGTTTGAGTTTTCACTTAATCGTTTATAACTATTGCAATTTTTGCGAGTGGCCTTAGCATTTCCTCAAAAACTATCTAAATGCCATTTCAAACCGAATGACACCTCAATCATAATTTTCAGAGAATACGCAACAATGTTGACCTAAAAAGCGCTTGTTGACTGGACTAACATGTTCTAGTTTTTCATGTATTGAGAGGTTTTGGCAATTTCACTATGTATTTCTTTCGACGAAATATTTCCAAATCTATAATTCTCTTGAAGGCTCATTTTCAGAATTCTCCAATTGACTTTTCGAAACCTATCGAGTTAATTGACAAATAGATATTCATTTCCCAAGCTTCTTGATTTTGGGAAATGTCAAGATTGTATCGCTGTAAAAGGAGAGTCGCTATGTGAACTTCCTAACTAAATATCGAACGAGCGGAATAGTCAGTAGAAAATGGTCTCGAACAATCAGAAGTTCATGGTTTAATTCAATTCTGTCTGTACGGACATCGTTCAACCGTCCAACTAGACTTGAAATACACCTGCCTGCGCTTACTCCCGAAAATCAGCGGTTTCTTTTGTGGGTTAAATTGAGTTTAGCAGTGTGCATTAATGTAGATCGAATTTTTCCGATTTCTGAAAACCTCCTACCGCTATTGCTACCTTTAGAATGGATTTTTCATTATCTATCTGCCGGTTTCAATCCAATTTAATTATATTAGAATTTTCTTCCACGAACAATTCAAGGTACATTATTTGGATTTGAAGAATTGGGCAGTGTTAAAATATCAAAAGAAAAATATGCCACTTCTAGGAATTCATCATGAACGTAATAGATGAAATTGTTTCCCAACGTGAAGTAATGGGACTCCCTATTGGAATGGTTTCAACAATTTGATGTGAAGATAATGTTAGACTGGATCGTTTTCCCTGGCCTAAATAAATATTGTTCGACTTATTCCGCCTGAACACACTGGAAAGAGTGACTGCATACATAAGTTTACCAAAAACCTACCATTATAGAGGCATTAAAACGTACAGAATCATTAATCATGAAGTGATTTCTGCGAAACCACATATCGAGTAGGTATCGATTGGAAATATATCAACAGGTCCGTCTTCAACAGTTTTTTCATGAGAGTTTGTGGAGATCGAAATTAAAAATGATGTTTTTCTTTAAATTTACAACATTTTGAGAACTTGAAATTGTAAATCAATTCTATGAAATCATTAAGGGATACATTGGGAGGTTAATTTATCACCAAATGCTTTCTTTCTGGGTTTTCTCTCCCAAACTCTGAAAAATATCTATGAAGTGGAAGATTTAATTATTCTGAAATTGCTTCTGCGTGAGAAACACTATATATTTGTCAAAAGCAATATATAGAACAATGTTGTCTAATAAACAGTAACGAAACAACATCAACCGTAAAACAACAATTCTGTAAAGTTTCGGAGATTACATCACAATGCTTCATCAGACACCAAGCGAAAATTTTCAGAATGATTTTTTTTTGCCATTTATTCTCAAATTTGTCACATTGACCGTCTTTGAAAAAAGATAGTTATGCGGTTTCACTTTATATAGAAATTTCCAAGGTCTAACTCTTTCTTCAACAAATTCAACCAAAGATGGTCGATTCCAATTAAGCAATTTACAATATTATCCAACGGAGGCGATTCATAACATACAGTGGAGGTGAGATGATACCGGATAGGTGAAAAAAACTTTCAGTCGAACTCCACCAAATATAAACTTTATAAGTAATATGTGAGCAGCCAGAGGAAACACATCAGCACATAGTGGGATGCAGTCGGAAGACTTACATCAGCAGGACATGTTTCGAGGAAACAATCCTTCATCTTCAGCGAAAAAAGGTCTACAGAAAAGGGAGAGATATGACATTATTGAGAGTAACAGTAATACAATTTGAACCTACCATAAGTGGTGGAAAAATGTATTAACCGCAACTTAGCGGGTCCTCTAATGTTAGAGATTGTGGGTTGAGCGAACCAAAAATATCAACATTACAACTTTACGAGTGAATTTTGACCATGCACATGTAATTCAAAGGGTCAAGAAAACGGATATGAAGTCTGACATTACAAAAAGTTTGTGGTTATCATCAGTCATCCGCCCAGAGAGACGTCACGAACCGAGGCCACCGAAGAAAAGTATTTGATAAATAAAATGAAATAAAATAAAATCATTCAGAAATCGATCAAAAAAGTAGGGAATTGAATAGTTTCAAGCTGTCAAACTTGGTTTCTTCGTTTATACACTGAACTTTTAACATCAAATTTTAACATCAGAGTTAGGAACGATATTACGTTTTTCATTGATAATATGATTGGAAAAAACTGAGTTAGAGTTGATCTCTTCTCTACCGACATTGGAATCTATTAATCTGACGTGTTCTGCTAATCGAGTTTTAATTTTGCGACCAGTTTGGCTAATATAGCAAACATTACAATTGGGATCAGAGCAATTCAACTTATAAGCCCCTGACTTGTCTAGCATAGGGATTTTTTCCTTTGAATTAACCAAAGAATGCTTTAAATTATTTGAAGTTTTGAACGAAATGGAGAAATTTGGAAAATTATTAGTATTGACTTTATTAAGTAACGTATTTTTTCATTTTAATGATACAGAGCCAAAATAGGTTAGAGAAAAATATTTATTCTGTGAATTAGATAGAGTAAGTCTGTGATTCGAAAATTTGTTTACATATTTGCAATACAACCTATCTATTAAATGTATTGGAAAACCATTGTTGTGAGCAATTTGTTTAATGATATTGAGTTCACTCGAAAAATTGGAGTCATTCAGTGGAATAGTAAACAAATGGTTAAACAGAGAATGAAAAGCAGCAAATTTGTGGTTGTATGGATGGTTAGAGTGAAACGGTATGATATTATCAGTATTCGTGGGTTTTCTGTAAATAGAAATCTCAAGGGTGTCTGATTTGTGAACCATTAAATCAAGAAAGGGTAGTTTATTGTGTGATTCCACTTCCATAGTAAACTGGATTCTTGGGTTGAACGAGTTAAGCAAAAACAGAAAATTGTCAAGAAAATACCGACACGAAGATTTATGCAGAATTTTGTGAGGATCGCATGATTAGAAACTTAAAAAAAAATTGTTCTAATAACTTCTGTACCTATCTCAAAAACTATCCGTCCGATATCTTTGAAATTCCGGAAGAGCATTCAAAACCTTATTTTACAGTAAAGTTCTAGATTTGAACTCGTACGGATCTATATTTTAGGAGATATTAGGGAAATTCTAGCCACAGTGCTTTTTGGCGCTCTAGTTCCTCGGAACTAAGTGCTTATCAATTTGCCCAAATGTCTGTAATTTTCGAATATTTCGATGAAAATGGTCTTAAACGATTTGGTTCGACTCACTGATCAAGAATCCGTGGTCGAAATTCATTCTATCCGGCCGGTCCATCCGGCCGGTCCGTCCGGCCGGTCCGTCCGGCCGTAAGCACGATAACTCTCGAACGGAATGAGCTAGAGTGTTGAAATTTTCAGAGTGGGTTTGGCGGATAAATATCTCGGCTAAGTTCGTTATTGGGCAAAATCGGACAAATGGTTTCGGAGTAACAAAAAAAATTTTTTTTTTTTACAAAACTAATTCCAAATTAATTTTTTTTTAATAAGCAGTTTTATCATAAGAATCCATTCATATCATTTTTAACTCTAACAAGCTAATACTTTCGGAGATAGGATTTTTCAAAATTTCAATGTAAATCGTATTTCTACGTTTTCACAGAATGATAGAATTATTATGTGGGTATTCTATGAATTGTTATAATGTCAACTTATTCTCTAGCCGGCTCAGGTGGTGCAGTGGGTATAAAGACCTGCTGTGGTGCCAGGGTCGCGGGTTCGAATCCCGCTCAGGGCATGGATGTGGTGTTGGGTTGTGTGAATGTCCAAAAAATAGATTTGACAGAGTTTGCGATATATATGGTTATAACTGTGTAGATGGCCTACAGTTGCCTAGCACATAAAAGGATAGAAAAAAAAAACTTATTCTCTTGAGACATAACGTTGTTTCATTCGAGCAATCGTATAAATATGAGAATGATAATATAATATCATACTTTTTGTTGGTTGATATTTTCATGCCGATGGTCAATCCATATGATGATGGGAATGGTAATGGTAAGTTAATAATATTGAGTTCAGAATATCTCCACTAAAAACAAAACTGGAATATTGGTGTATTGGAGTAGATTTGAGGAAAGATATATTATCGTTCATCATAGAATTGAGGAATGAATATCTCGGATGAGTTCATTGTTGGGTAGAATTCGTCTATTGGTTTTGGATTGATAATTTTTGGCACTCTTGTTGAATTTTAATTCTTCTATGATGTTTGAATTAAATTTCTGCTAAGATGAAGTTCTGAGTTTCAATAATGAATCGTACTTCTATGTTTTCACAGAATGCTATAATTCATCCTGTTCTATAAGAGAGAGTCAAATTCATTTCAGCTATTTTAATTTGGTTTCTTCCATGGTGCAGTTCTCATTCTCAGATTGCTCATTTAATATTGATAAATAAACTATTATTTGAATTGAATTTCCTTTATGATGCAGTTCTATCATAAGAATACATTGATATAATTCTCAACTCTGAGAAACCAATACTTTCGGAGATATAATTTGTCTGTTTGAACTAGAGCGCCAGAAAGCTCCTGTCCACAGGGCTTGAACCCATTTTTTTCAAATTCAAATTACCTCTGATAGTTTTTGAGATATTGGCGGAAAACCATACCCCTTTCTTTTTTTTCACCTAATTGTTTATAACTATTGCAAATTTTTGCGAGCGACCTTAGCATTTTCTCAAAAACTATCTACATGCCATTTCAAATCGAATGACACCTCAATCATAATTTTAGGAGAATTCACAAAAATTTTGATCTAAAAAGCATTTGTGTACTAGACTATAAGTATTCTTATCAATCGAGAGCAGTTATTTTTTTGTACTCCATCACTTCTTCTGCACATTAAGTTTGAGATTACCATATTGTACATTGACGGACCATTAATGGTTCATAAGGTGCAATATTGAAGTTGATAGTGCAAAAAGTCATAAAGACGTTTCCAGGTATTACTGCATCCAAGTGTATGTTTTTCCAATTCTCCAGAATATGCAAAGGTAATAAAGCGAATAATTTCCTGTTCACTAACGAGTTTCCAGCGCACGATTGATAAAAACAATAGTTTATATGGGACGTATGTAATTTATCGGCTTCACATTTCATGTGTAGCAGTTATTGAAATTTATTCTGCTTTGTATTTCCTTCGAACATATTGGTTTGGAGTACCTACATGTAAATTTACGAATCATCGGAATACAATTGGAAGGAAATAATAACTGATGGTGGTGATGGTTGGTCCCCTTTCTGACGGAAAAACTTCAATAATCGATTTCAAGACAAGAATGTCGTGTACATTTGAATCCGCGAACGCTTCATAAGATAATCGGAATTGTATGGAAAACGGTCTGTGGCGTACGTCAAATTAGTTATGGGGTGAAAAAGGGAGAGTATCCCTGAGAAAACTATCACCATGTAGGGTCTCACATGATTATTATTCCATCAAGACTCAAAACGTAACTTATTCTACAAGTTTGATCCAAATATCTCGGCAACTATAAGAGTTATTAAGAAAGAACTTCATCATAAAAGAAATTCAAACATCATAAAATAATATAAATTCAAAACGAGTGCCAACAATGATTAATCCAAAACCAACAGACCAATTCTACCCAACTGTTTAACTTACCAAAGTATATATATATATTTCCATCATCATCATATGGATCATATCTACGATAGCTGAGGTTATTCCGTTGGTCATTCTGCACTTACTCATAATTCGAGTCTTATCCGCAGAAGAATAATAGCTCATTTGTAGATGAGATGAGAATGATGAAATGTATGAACACAGATGACATCCATAGATACGGATGTTAATTTTCGATACATCATTCTGTGAAATCGTAGAGTTAATCCGAAATTATCAGGCCGATTTTGCCCAATAACCAACTTAACCGAGATATTTTTCTCCCAAACCTACTCTGAAAATTTCAACTCATTCCGTTTGAGATTCATAGTGCCTATGGCCGGCCGGACAGAATCGTTTTTTACCACAGATTCTTGATCAGTGAGTCGAACCAAATCGTTTAAGACCATTTTCATTCAAAAATTCGAAAATAGCAGCCAATTGGGCTAATTGATAAGCACCCCGTTCCGAGGAACAAGAGCGCCAAAAACTAAAGAAATCTGGAAAATTGTACATGAAATATAAAGCATCATCAATCATGTGGATAATGTAAGTACTAAAAGTTGAAAAGTAATTAGGTAGGTCCTAGGTACCAGCCAACAGGCATCATCAATTTAGGGCATTGATCAGACTCAAACATAATATCGTAGGCCGTAGCGTAATCTGAGTAAATATGTTAATAGCATTCATAATGGATATGCACCAAATTGATAATGAGTGTGGTGTGATGACTGTTACGTAGGACCAACCTAATTATTTTTTAGCTTTTATAATCTTATCTACATCATTATTATATTTCTTTTCAATAAAATCACTTAACTCAATAACTGTTTCAACCTATTTTATTTTCAAATTTTTAGTTAGATTTTCTTATACTCATAGTACAGTATTCTACTAGTCAAGCCCTTTCATTTGATACCAATACTGAGGGGGTTGTGAAAAAATATGTAATCCCCCATTGTGTTCTGGCGGCCGTCTAGGATTTGCAACGGTACTGAACATAGTCAATTTAATTGTGTAAAATTTGTATCGTTTGTTAATTTGAACATAGATAAAAATTTGATTTGATTTGATATCCATGAGAAATTGTTAAATATTATCGAATTGTTCTTTCTGTTCAGTTCAAGTACTCCCAAAGTTTTATTGTTTTACGTCGATACAAGACATCAAAGCATCCCTCTTAGATATCAAAATTTTTCTTAAATATCTCCAAAACGAACAAAGATGGCCATAGATTTGATTGAATAAACAGAACTTATTTTTCGAAGAGGAATTTAAATAGGGAATAAGAAATGAGGGTTGCCATTTAAAATAAGGAAGTTGATAGCTACATCCGTTATATTGGTGTATCGGTGTATTGGAAGTGTTTGAAAACTGCCAATATTTTAAAAATGGGTTCAAGCCCTGTGGACAGGAGCTTTCTGGCGCTCTAGTTCAAACAGACAAATTATATCTCCGAAAGTATTGGTTTCTCAGAGTTGAGAATTATATCAATGTATTCTTATGATAGAACTGCATCATAAAGGAAATTCAATTCAAATAATAGTTTATTTATCAAGATTAAATGAGCAATCTGAGAACTGCACCATGGAAGAAACCAAATTAAAATAGCTGAAATGAATTTGACTCTCTCTTATAGAACAGGATGAAATGTACGAGTATGAACACAGATCATATAATAAAGCTTAGATAGAATAATTATAGCATTCTGTGAAAACAGAAGTACGATTCATTATTGAAATTTAGAACTTCATCTTAGCAGAAATTGAATTCAAACATCATAGAAGAATTTAAATTCAACAAGAGTGCCAAAAATTATCAATCCAAAACCAATAGACAAATTCTACCCAACAACGAACTCATCCGAGTTATTCATTTCTCAATTCCAGTTTTGTTTTTAGTGGAGATATTCTGAACTCAATATTATTAACTTACCATTACCATTCCCATCATCATATGGATTGACCATCGACATGAAAATATCAACCAACAAAAGTATGATAATATTCTAATTTTCATATTCATACCATTACTGGAATGAATTACAATGAGACAACGTCAAAGTTGACATTATAACAATTCATAGAATAGCCACAGAATAATTCTATCATTGAAATTTTGAAAAATCATATCTCCGAAAGTATTAGTTTGTTAGAGTTAAAAATGATATGAATGGATTCTTATGGTAAAACTGCTTATTGAAAAAAATTTAATTAGGAATTTGTTCTGTAAAAAAAAAATTTTTTTTTGTTACTCCGAAACCATCTGTCCGATTTTGCCCAATAACGAACTTAGCCGAGATATTTATCCCTCAAACATACTCTGAAAATTTCAACTGTCTAGCTCATTCCGTTCGAGAGTTATCGTGCCTACGGACGGACCGGCCGGCCGGCCGGACGGCCGGACAGAATGAATTTCGACCACGGATTCTTGATCAGTGAGTCGAACCAAATCGTTTAAGACCATTTTCATCGAAAAATTCGAAAATTACAGACATTTGGGCAAATTGATAAGCACTCAGTTCCGAGGAACTAGAGCGCCAAAAACGTAGTTCAAGGTCGAGAACCGAGGTGTGTGAATTTTAATGAGCTTATCAGTTTTACTTTCCCTTATAGGGCAAATTGCCCCTTTAAAAGATTGACCCTTTATTGTTATGATTATACGTAGGTATAGATAATCATTAACGGGTATTTTGGTAGATATATTAATTATTAAAAGGTTCCTTTCTGGGTTTTCTCTCCCAAAGTCTGAAAAATATCTATAAAATAAAAAAATATTATTTTGTGAATTGCTTATGCGGTAGAAACACAAGATATTTCTTAGAAGCAATCTATCGAACAATGGTGCCTAACAAACAATAACGAAACAACATCAACGATAAAACAACGTTTCGGAGTATACAGGGTCCGAGGCCGCCACACCGACACGGACAAGGAGGTGATAGGATACCATTAGGGTGTCACACTTCCTGTTGTTGAACTGTCCTCCGGGTCTTCTGATGGAAGGTAGGTATGGTTTAAGCCATTTTGCAAATATTTTAGAGACCAGTTGAGATAGAGCAAGGAAATTTGACGGTTTGAGTAAGCAGCTCGAGTACTTTGAAACCCTCGTGAAATAAGTTTGTATAACCCCCACTAAAACAAATGTTAGGAGGGGGGGTACTTTCTAAAATAAATAATTAACATACTAATAACAAATTAGAATTCTCTTTGCGTTAAAAGGTTGAGGACCTCAAGCGTGCAATTCGCTTTTATGACGTAGATACTAATGTTATGTTTTATGATGTGGTATGTACAAGTGGAACTTGGTTAAAAGATGATGGATTGGACGATGCTCAGTACATATTCCGGGCTACACATTTTATTCAGCTTTGAGAGTAAGTAAAGGCGGTGGGGTAGGTATCCATGTTCGATCGACGTTGGAGAGTAGTTTCATTGTATCAAAAGTTGATAAAGATAACGAATATATTTGGATATCTCTGGGGCGTCGCGATGCGAAGTTGTCGGTTGGTTGCGTTTACAGGCCACCAAAAGGCAACCTAATGAACTTTGTCAATGAGTTTGAAGAAACATGTAATTTCGTTTTTGCTCGTAGTGAAAATATCATCTGTCTGGGTGATTTTAACGTGGATGCGCTCCAAATTGACAAACCAGGCTTTGTTAATCTGTCTGACAGTTTTAGTTTTCTAGGACTGGATCAAATTATCGACAAACCTACGAGGATAACTGAAAAAACATCTACTCTTATAGATTACATTTTAATTTCTTCAAACCTCAAGTACGTTGATAAAGATGTAGTACCGAGTCACTTTTCGGATCATGAAATGGTGTGTTGCACGCTTGACTTTGGTGTCGACAGACAGATTGTTGCGCCGAGATTTGTTAGAGACTTTTCGAAATTCGATCAAGCTAAATTTCAATATGACTTGCAAAGCATAGATTTTGACAGAATTTTTTACATTCGGCCTGTCGACGGCAAGGTCGAGTATTTGAATAAATGCATTCTAGAGATTTTTGATATACATGCACCTATAAGGTTGATGCGTAGCAGAAAAGTTTCCCCACCTTACATTACTGAGAATATTAAATTAATAATGCGATTAAGAGACAACGCCTACAATAGAGCAAAGCGTGCAAAATCTGATATTCACTGGACTCACTATAGGCAGTTGAGAAATTATACATCTCTTGCAATAAAAAATGAACGAAAAGCATATATAGAATACAAGTTTAACTTACAGTCCTCCAAACAGTTTTGGAAGGAGATCGCTAATATGAATGTTGATACGAAACGACAGCATATAGCGCTACCGAATCACCTTAATGATCCCTCAAAAATTTTAAGTTTTTTTGGGAGCTCCGTCTCTGAAATTGCTGATTCGCCTGAAATCAAAATTCAATTGATCAATACGAAAACTCAATTCAGGATACGGTAGTTCGGAAATTAGAAAAACTTATTTCACCAGGGTTTCAAAGTACTCGAGCTGCTTACTCAAACCGTCGAATTTCATTGCTCTATCTCAACTGGTCTCTAAAATATTCGCAAAATAAGGAAACTCACCCCTGGTTCAAACCATCCTTCTTCCATCAAACGACCCGGATGACAGTTTAACAACAGGAAGTGTGACACCCTAATGGTACCCTATCACCTCCTTGTCCGTGTCGATGTGGTAATGTCATAATGTGTCAATGTGACAATTTTCGTAGTTTAGGAGAGAAAACCCAGAAATGACAATACATAGATATATTTAAAATTCCCAGCAATGAATATTTTCAATAAGGATATTCAAGTCATGCAAACATGAGGACTGTAATATTCTGAGTATTATGAATATAAATTTGGTTACAAGAGATACTGCGATTCCTGTAATTGTCGAGAATTTAATTATCGTTCGAGAAATTGCGGAAGTGCGAAAATAAACATTTAATTACTCTGATATATTACTATTATTCTATTCTAAAAATAATATTTACATATTATTATAGACAAGTTCAGAGCGGTGTTCTGCTCGTCATTATTCCAAAACTACTAGAATTCATAAGACAGCGTTTTATAGCTGGTACATTGTACTGGTACAAACAGTATCAGTTTACATCCTCATTGTAGGAAACTCATTGTCTCGATCAATGCGTAACAGGAAGTTTACGATTGAAATATCTGTGTGTCTATTGCACAATATCAAATTCAGAATAAGTGACTGGCTTATCAGTTTTAATCGTGGAAACTGCATTAGCAGTGAATTTCAAGTTACGGGTTCAGCATTATTCAGACATGCTGTCACCAAATAATAATTGAACTATAATATCCACCACAAGATGTCACTATACGGTCGAGTTATCTCTCAATTTGACTACAAATTTCAAAAGCACTCACGTGACGCCCGGAGAGATGATTTGTAACACCTTAGATTATTGACATTTATGGTTACAAGAAATCCGTTATATTAAGATAACAATATTTCAAATTGGAAATCAAAGAACGTCACTTTTCGAAGTAAATAGGCTTTTGTGCCAGTTCTCCAAAATTTCAGTCAGTTTACTTTCTAACATATGTATATAGAAGAAAAATAAAATGGTCAAACGATTTGGTTCGACTCACTGATCAAGAATCCGTGGTCAAAATCGATTCGGTCCACCCGGCCGGCCGTAGACACGATAACACTCGAACGAAATGAGCTAGAGTACTAGACAGTTGAAATTTTCAGAGTAGGTCTGGGAGATAAATGTCTTGGTCAAGTTCGGTTCGTCAAAATCGGCTGGATGGTTTCGGAGTAACGAAAAATAAATTCTTTACCATTACAAATTTCAAATTCAATTTTTTTAAATGCAGTTTCATCGTAAAAATCCATTCATATCATCATTCAAAATTTCAATATTAAATCGTAACTCTATGATTTCACAAAATGCTGTAATCGAAAATTAACGCCCGTATCTATGAGTTTTATGATCTGTCTTCATACATCATTGTCATCTCATCTACAGATAAGAGACATGTCAAACAAAGTATGATTGAATTCAAAATGACCAATGAAATAACCTCAGCTATCGTAGATAGCTCTTCGAGAATCTATATGATGATGGAAATATATACTTTGGTAAGTTAATCAAATTGGGTTCAGAATATCTCCATTAAAAACAAAACTGAAATATTGGCTAAGTTTCAATTGATATAATATAATTTTCATAGTAGATTTGAGGAATGAATATCTCGGATAAGTTCGTTATTGGTTAGAATCGGTCTGGTGGATTCAGATTAATAATTTTTGGTACTTGGTGGAATTTAATTCATTTTATGTTTGAATTCAATTTATTTTATGATGCAGTTCTATCATAAGAATCCATTGATATAATTCCCAACTCTGAGAAACCAATACTTTGATTTGTCAAAGTTTGAACAAGAGCGCCAAAGCTCCTGTCCCTCGTCCTGTCAGCAGGGCTTTCCCACATTTTTTTAGAATTTTCTGCATACCATGTATTTTCTAATATCCCTTTAATGAAACTTTTTTCGGTTTTCATTTGTTTTTACCTGAGAAAACCAACGTCAGCAATATCTGTTTATTGTTTTCTCTTTCTGAATAGAGAAAAGAATAAACAGATATAACTGATTAACATGAACGTGATAATATTTCTGAAAATGTTATCACGTTCATGTTTATCGGAGCAATCAAATTGGAAAAAAATAAAAAAGTAATTGGCGAAATTTGGTACAATATCAAAAACTAAAATGTAATACAAAATGTAGCATAAACATGATGAATGTTAATGCAGTAGATGTTCAAAGTGTTCACCACGAACGCCTTGGCAGCATCCTAACCTCAAATAAAAAAAATTTCCAACATTATGGAACATCTCAGGAGTGATCATTTTCTTTCATATCTTGAAGGCAAATCCCAGGAAATATTATAATGAATATCGGTAATCACATGATTTGTTTTATTTGATTTTTGCAATATATGTTCATGAAAGTGATAGCATATCTGAATAGAGAATGACGAGACTTTCCAAACGATGTATCACAAGCCCATAAGATTTGAAAATGGGGGGTTGTAGGTACCTATCTTTCGAAGGGGGTTGAAGGTAGGAACCGCATTTTTATGAAGAAGAATGACAATTTAAAATTTGAATTTGACGTGTTTCGGGATTTTCCATAAATATGTGCACAGTAACCAAGATAATGACTTTATTCCATTTGGCTTTTCCAATTATGTTTGGAATTTGATTGTAAGATTAAAGTTCAAAGACTCTCGCAAAATGTAAGCGATATTAGACGGATAGTTTCTGAGATACAGAAAATTACTTAATAATTTCGTTAAAATTTTCTAGTGATACGAAATTTCGCATAACTTTTCCTGTCGGCACAGTCTTCTAGATGATTTAGCCTGTTCATGGTTTCTTGGCGGTCATCTACGATCACTTCTTAGCGGGCGCCGAAGTTGAAATCAACTGACATATGTATAGATAATAATTGACCTCCATAAAGTTAGCAGAGCCACTTGCAAGAATTTCATTGAAACCTATTGCATTCATTGTCGAATAATTGTCGAGAATTTGTCGTGAAAGAAACAATTTCTCGCGCGCTTAGTTTTTTTTTATATGGGCTAACTTAATTTTAGGTTAGCAGAGCCACACACAAATCATGTGACTTGGTTGGTTGTATTTTTTTCCAACCAGAAATTAACTAAACAATTGTCGAACAACATATGGACATTCGATATTTACTTAGGGAGCGAAAATTTTGTTTCTTTCACGACAAATACGTTTTGATCGTTCGACAATAATTATGAGTTTCGAGTCTAGTTGAAAAAAAAATATAATTAACCACGTTACCTGGGTGTATTACTCAAAAGTTGAAGATTTATTGATTTATTTATATATAATCTAAGGAATAGAATTTTTGCGTTGTTTTCACTTCAGATGGACTTCGAAAAATACTCGATAATTAGATATTCATTAACATTGTGCTGACATTTCTTGTATATTTGCATGAGTGGCACTGCTAACTTAATATTAAATTAGCAGAGCTAATCCCGTATAAAGAAATTAAGAGCGTGATAGTTTTCCTGCGTTCACGAGAAATACGTTCTGGTTGTTCGACAGTTCTGGTTGGAAAGACATACAATCAACCAAACTACATGTGTGTGGCTCTGCTGACCTAATATTAAGGTAGCCCATATAAACTTAGCGAGCTAATTTTTTTTTCTCCATGATAAATTCTCGACAATTACTGGACAATGAATGCAATAGGTTTCATTCAAATTTTTCCAATGGCTCGGCTAACTTTATGGAGGTTAATAATTTTGGATAGATATATGGGCGAAGAGCAAATTTCACATTTAAATTTCATTAATATTTTCGATAATTAACAAAAAACCTTAATAAAAATCAACAGAAACCGAGATTATGTGAATTTGTTAATCGAAAGATGAGTGGGAATCTTGTTTACGAAATTCATCCTTCATCTTCTTCATGTTAAAATATCAATTCAGAATGATAAGTTTTATCTGGATTGCACTGAAATGATATTTACCTACATAATTTACCATATTCAAAGTTCCGGTATGATGTCACTGTAATGTTGAACAGAGATCAAGATCCAAATCCGCCACTTTCGTCTGAGCTTCGTACATTCACATTTTCGGAATCCTTTCATGTTTGTTATGATGAATAAATATTAACTCACCCAATATAATAAAAATTATTATCTCCTCTTACGACAATCGTATAATTTTTTTTTGATAAAAGCTATGCTAATGCAGATTGTTAATTATTTTTGGCAGAATTACGGTCGAGTTGAAGTGCCATCCGAAGATTAATTCATATAATTAATAGTTAGGAGTAGGACAAGGTCCTCTGATTGAGGACCTTGTCCGCTCCATATAATGTTGAATCGGTTATTTGAGCAATTTATTTCAATTTTAGATAAGAGTTTACCAGTGTTATATTTTGGGGAACTCATTTTTACCGAATTATCTCTTGATATTTCTAGTTTTGGACGATTATCTCCTTGTAACCATTTCGCCGATAATAGACAGGTCAATATTGAGCCATATTTTTCATTGATATCACTGATATAATATCGGTAGAAAATAATAATGAATGTACGGTATTGCGTGTAAATATTGGATTGAATTTCACTATTAATTTGACTATACGTCAGATAATTGAGGGACATTTTGTCACCAAAATTACACGTTGGGAAAGCGGGTTAGAGATTCAACTGAATTGAATAAAGCAGAGATATATTTTGAGTTTTGGTAATTCTGAAGATCCGCAATACGATTGATAAATGTTTCAAAAAAAATGAATTTTCCTGTTTGGCGAAGCTTGATGATTTTCTCGCCAAGAATTTATATTTGTACGGTAGGCTTCCTAATATCGAAGAATATGCAGTCCCAATTTGGTGCAGTCATGTATTAAAACCACCACCGTTTTGAAAATGGTTTATGGAATGAAATTCTTTAATGCGGTATGTGGTAGGAGTGAATTGGCCAATATCGCCACGTAACGAAAAAGCATGTCGAACCATGTGTTTGCTTGCTTCCAATACCGGACCAAACAGGCGAGTGCGCGGAGGGTTGTATAACCTCAATAATGTATACTCTCTATACCGTGAATAATAATTATTCACGGTATATGCAGAGTTTTGTTATATTGCGACTACACCCGCACGAATATTGAGAAATTAAAGATTTAAACATTAAGCAGAAAATGAACTGTCGAAAATGAAAAACCACTGCTATACAGGGTCTTGTAAGTAAAATGTCACCTCAAGATTTCCATTGTGAAGAGCATTCTAAACATTGTGAAACCGTTGCGAAAAGAAAACCGCTGCTATATAGGGTGTCTTTCGAAATATATCAACTCCGAAACGGCTTCACCGATTATGATGAAACTTTGTGTGTTTGTATTTCGGTGGATCCCAAAGTAGTTCAGATTCTCAATTGGACCCGGTGGGTGGCGCTACATTCGATATATAGGAACTCAAAAACGGATGGACTGATTTCGACGAAACTTTGTGTGCGTGCTTCAGTAGGTTTCAGAGTCACAATAGGAACCCGGTAGGTGGCGCTGTATTCGGTTTATAGGAACTCAAGAACGACTAGACCGATTTCGATGATACTTTGTGTGTGTATCTGAGTAGGTGGCGCTACAATCAGACAACAGGGACTCAAAAATGGCTATACTGATTTTGATGAAACTTGGGATTGTGTCTCGGAGGGCTTTAGGTTCACGATACGATCCGGTAGGTGGCGCTATATTCGGTTTGTAGGAACTCAAAAATGCCTCGACATATTTCGATAGGAATTTCTTGAGCGAATGGGTCTCAGAATCACAACAGGACCCGTTAGATGGCGTTAAACTATAGTTTAACCGGTTCAATTGATCTAACGATCCAATTTATCTACCGATTGGACTGATCTACTATACAAATTTAGATAGAAATATGTAGATCTACCGGAAAATGTAGATCTACTAGAAAAATGTTAGAATTGTCACATTTCACAAAATAACAATCAACAAAATAATTCTAAAGATTTTCATTAAGCTTCTGACGAAGGAGTCTGATATAGACTCCGAAACGTTACGATATAGTTGTTTCTTCGTTGATGTTGTTTCGTTGTTGTTTGTTAGGCAACATTGTTCAATTGATTGCTTCTGACAAATATCTTGTGTTTCTTACGCAGAAGCAAATCACAATAAAATTAATTTTTATTTTATAGATATTTTTCAGAGTTTGGGAGAGAAAAACCGGAAAAAAACCTTTCAATAATGAGTATACCTCCCACAGTATCCTTTAATGATTACTATTTCATTTATTTTAAAATTTTAATTCGCTTGATATCCAATGCATTCTTTTACTCGTTAACGCTAAAAGACGGCATAAAGTATTTCGAGAGAATATGTTAGCATCCGCGCAAACGCTTCTGATAATCCACTGAAAGGGTCGAAACAAGCTCAAAACATTAATTAAAACTTTTAGGGATTTTCAGGTGGTGTATTATGTAATTTCTATGATTTGGTTTACTATATCTTCCAATCTTATAGAAAAATATATACAGTGTGTGGATGGAGTAAGGAAAAAAATTCTGCCTTATTGAATGTTTTCAAGCTAAACGTTCGGACATGACAATTTTAGTTTTGAATTAACCACCTTATGGCTTAAAAATTGTACTTGTTATTTCTTTTCGAATGAATACCCCATTTTTTTTGTTTTATCACACGGTGTGACTTACCTAAATGACAGTGTAAAAAATTGTTATCTACGGTACCAATTTTTTCCACCATCATTTAGGTTATGTGAAAATGAACGGCGTCATAAGTAAAATTTGTATGCCTTAAGGTGGTTAATTAAAAACTAAATTGAACTTTTTTTTTTTGCTTGAAAACATTCCATTTAAACATACTTCTCCGCACTTTGATTTCTATATTTGGGTATAATATACCTACTGATAATGACAAAAAATGTGATAATGATAGAAAGTGGATGTCGGATGGAAAAAATTAAAATTTTCTCCTGAAATCCTCGCCTCTCTCCTTGAAATATTCTTCATGCCAACGATTCCAAAAAAAAAATAATTTTTTTCCCTGAAAAAATTCTACGAATCGAATTGAAAAGTTCTCCCCGAAAAAAATTACAAAAAATTTTATGTGCCGATGAATTCAAAAAATATTTCAGTCTAGATAGAAATCGCTTAGTTTCAGAAACCAAAAGAATGCCCAAATTTCTATCAAATTCTCTTAATAGTTCAGCTCATCGGAAGTCCCCCAATAATTTCGTTCTTCGTTTTACTGATGTTGGCAATGTGATTTCAAGGTTAACTAATAGGTACCTATATCATGGTTTCTTGGGAATAAAAACACTGGAAAAAAATTACATGTGATTTTAAATTCTATAGCATAAGCAAAAATATGTCACTTGAGAAGCTTTGTGAAACGATTCAGGTTTCTCGAGTATAATAGATACCTTATCTTATCATAAATGAGTTCATTGACTCAATATATATAGGTAACACTTCACCCGTGGGTTTAGACTGTTAATTCAATTGCTTTTTTCTCCGAACGGAAATATTTGATCTTGGAATCTCCACAAGACAAGTTGACTCTGTGACTCAAACCACTTATCAACAAAAAGCTAGTTCTCAGATACACCCTGTTCTGACAGTGTTCAAATAGTATTTTATTAATTCCGAAAAGTGCATCCTCTGTTTCCAGAATCATAGCCTTCAAGATATTCTTATTCTACGTTTCAGTGACTTAGTGGGAAAGTCAACGCGAATATTTGATAACATGTATTTAATTGAAAATAGTAAACAGTACATGATTGTCATACTTCATGTAGAATAGTTCTAAAATATTATCGGGTTTTTCAATAGGGATATAAAAGTTTTAAATTTTAACACAAACGTATCTGATGCTTCAATTCAATCAATATGTCTAAGGAAACCTATTTACTCACTCAATTCTAAAGACTACATAGGTCCAATTAAGCATTTGAAACAAAAATATTCAACTATGCTTAACACTAAATTCCCATTTGACTTTCATTCAATATCCATTTGAACTATAACATGTAACACAATTTTATCATCGCTTATTCTCACATTGAAAATTTCTTAAATAATCCTTATTCTCATCAAATTTATGAATGAATTATATCAGATAATAAAGGGTTTTCCAATAAGAGGTGATATTTTGTATAGCCCGCTATTTCGGTAGATGTCACTCTTGAAGCTGTAATTTTTTGACATTTGACAAATAGAAACTACGCCATTAATAAAAATGGAACGATACACGCTTCAAGAATGCATTGAAATTATTAAAATTCACTATAAAAATGGTGAAAATTTGGAAGAGACGGTTCGTAAAACTCGAACATTTTTGGGTCGTCCTGAAGCACCTTGTCGGACCGCAATAAAGAAATTGGTGGAAAAATTCGAGCTGTTGGAACAAGTTAGTTATGTGAAGAATAAAACCCGTGCACGTCGCTCAAGAACAGCCGAGAATATTGCTGCTGTAGCCGAAAGCGTTGAAGAAAACCCAGGTGTTTCCATTCCTCGTCGTTCTTTGGAATTAGGCATTCCACAAACGTCATTACACCGTATTTTGCATAAAGATTTGGGTCTTAAGGCTTATAAAGTTCAGTTAACACAAGAACTCAAGACGGCCGATCATCAACAACGTCGAGTCTTTGCTGATTGGGTCGTTGAAATGTATGAAAATGATCCGGAATTCCATCGAAAAATCATCTCGAGTGATGAGGCTCATTTCCACCTCGGTGGCTTCGTCAACAAGCAAAATTGTCGCATCTGGGGCTCGGAAAACCCAAGAGTTATTGTTGTAAAGCCTCTCTATCCTCAACGAGTGACTGTTTGGTGCGGTTTATGGTCCGGCGGAGTCATTGGACCTCACTTTTTCGAAAATGAGGCTGGAGCAACAGTTACGGTGAATGGATTGCGACTTCTTCCTTTGGGGCCACGTTAAAGAGAAGGTCTACGCCAATAGCCCAGCGTCGATTCAAGACCTCAAAGATGGAATTCGTGAGGCTATCGAGGGCATAGGGCAGCCACTTTGCGATTTGGTTATGGAAAATTTCATTAAAAGTATATGGTCCTGTGAGCGTGGTCGTGGTGGTCATTTGCCTGATGTTATTTTCCACTATTAACGGCATAGCTTCTTCTTTATAATGAAATAAACATCCGATCATTTATATTGAAAAATGGTATTTTTCTTTGAATATCAAAATAACACCTCTTTTCGGAAAACCCTTTACATAAAATCGCTCCGATCATATGAATTGAAATCTATGAATGAACTCTATCTATGGAGAGTCTGGATGAACGTTGCCGCATGTATTCCATTGAAGTAAATGCGAAGAAATCACAATTTTTCTGTTTTCTGAGCATTAGTTATCTATGACTTTGATGTTGAAGGAGAAAAAGGTACGGCAATGTAGCTTACAGCTAGATTGGAGGATTCCGAGGGGTCAGGTGTGGATCCTTAGTAGTAACATTTCTGGAATCTTCGTCAGATTTTGAAACATTCAATGAAGAATGTCCCGAAAACGTCTTAGGAGATATGATGAGATGAATTCAATTTTCTACATAAAATGATTGAATAATATTGAAATAACTAAGTTCAACTCTATCTGTTTTCTGTATGCTAATATCATTTAGTTTTATGAGTCTGCGTGTCTATAACTATTTATTTATTTTAATAAACGTGTCTTCGCATCTCAGTCCATTGACACGTGGAACAGTGGACAATTAATTATATTATATTACACATGCACATAATTGGAAATAATGAAAATATATAACTATAATTAGGAAACCACTGTTAGTAGAAAAAATGATAATTGGAGAATGTGCATGTGTCATATAGTTATCGTAAAAGTGAAAGGATTATATGGTTAAAATATGAATAAATAAAAGTTTGTGCTCTACGTGATATAATTAGATATGTTTTGTTTCGACCCAAAAGTAAATGTATGCATTCGAATGGATCCTTAGGCCACCACAAATACAGCACTTTTTATTTTTTACCCAACCTTGAATGTATGTATTTGAGTGGGTTCTTGGGCCACCACATACACAGCACTGTTTATTTTCGACCCAACAGTGAATGGTATGTATTTGAGTCGAAACTAATCGTTTAATACCATTATCGGCAAAACAGTGGACCAGTTTTGTTTGGACGTTTGTGTTTACAGTCGGATTTATATTCTTGGAAATACATAATGATAATATTATTTTGTCCCTGAGCTAAGCAGCTTCGGACGAAAAAGTACTTTCTCGTCCGCAAAGTACTTACCTTCAATAATAGTCGTTTTTGCGGCCGGCAATTAGTACGTAAGATGTCACTTTTCATTGAGGTCGACGAACGACGTGGTGCGGAGTTCGGATAAGTTTTTGCGTTCGGGAAAGTCGCTTTGCGCACGTGTTAGGAAAATACCTGATTTCGTCGATCTCTATGAAAAGTGACATTTTACGTACTAATTCGCGGCCGTAAAATCGTATTATTGAATATTATTATTATTATACATATCACAGTAAGCGGCCTAGGCCGATGTAACTGCATTTAACACATTGGGTACTACAGGCGCCTTGTCTATATTGGACAAAATACTGTTTAATAGTATTTTGTTTCCCCAAATTCGCATATTTATGGTAGCGCTGCAAATGATATCCATGATTGGTTACATTGGAAATAACAAAAATTCTCGATGAATTGTTTTTTGTGTCCGGAATTTAGACCACTATCAAATTTCCCTTGTCCTCGATGTGATCAATCATTATTCTGCAGAGTTCATCACTCCTGTAGGTACCGGCCAACCCAAAAATGGTAGCAAATTTGATGAGAATGTACATTTCATCAAGTGCATCTTCCATAAATCTAAAATCTTCACTCTTTTCAAATATTTTTGCTTTTTTCGGACGGTACACAACATATTCCTACTTTAAAAACGAAGGGAGTTTAAAATATTCACCCAAATCTAAGATTCACTTCGCCCTATGTACACTTTTCAACATGTCAAAAATAATCGACTTCACAGATTCAAATTAGTACCTACGTAAAATGTCACTTTTCATAGAGGTCGACGAAAATAGTATATTCTAAAACAAGTTGCAGAATGGGCTGATAATCAATGGGAATTGCCTTCTGCAACGAGTATTAGACGATATTTTCTCTATTTCAGGCAAGTTTTGTAAAATACTGTTGAAATATAATGAAAAATTAGGATTTTACATCCTAGTGACTTTTGTATTGTATCTTGGCAGTTGGCGTGACTGTTACGAAAGTTGACAGATCCCGGAATTTGAATTGTAGGTAGAGCAAGGAGATCAGATTTAACAGTTTCCTAATATCATGAATGATTCAAAATTAGCAAGAAGGAAATCTCTAGTACCTTATTTTTTGATGAAAATAAAACCTTTCCTCTCAGCAATTATATATCACCTTATCCAGATTATCTTATATTGACCATAATTGACGTGTGTTCAAATTTGATAGGATCGAATGTCACCACAAAACGAAAAATATAACTAGAAACAATGCGGGAATGAGTTCATTCCAGCACTGTTTTTAGTGCTGGAATGAACTCAATACGATAATGAAATAGAGAAAATATATTTTGATCTCCCATTAAAAGATTGCATCTTTTGTACAATTTTCTAGTCCTATTGATTGGAAGATTATATAGTTGCATAATGATTACTGCGGCTTCTTATAAAATGAACGTTTTCCTCAATAAGTAGTTTACAAGGTGAAGGTAACTACTATGTAATTATAGCCTCACAAACAAGTTGGCTTGGAAGCACCACAAAATGAAGTTGTGTGTAGAGAGCATCTGAGGTTGAATAGACAGTAGATAATCGATAAGGAAGCGAAGATATGATTTGAGTAACGTGCTGCTAGCTTGAAAATTAATCTAACATAGTTTCTCTCCACAATAGCCTAATTGCTAGGATGGAATGAATAATTCAAGCTTTGTGGATGTGTGAGGGAGTATTAAGCATAAGCATAGGTACATGAGATTGATTTCTTACTGTGCTTCACCTGAGACCCATGATTCATATCGAATGGATTAGATGGGATACAGGGTGCCCAAAATAAAAATAGGATAGCATTAGGATGTAGAGATACGGGGTTCGTTAATTTCTAAAAAGGTTGTGATTTTTTTTATATCTTTAATATTCCGGTTAATAAGTTTCAAAATTTCGGGCAGTTTTGATAATCAGACTAGGTGAGAATTAATTGAAGTTTGCGAAGTTCTATATTTTCAGTCATTATTTTTATAATATTAATTAGCGTTTTTATTTAATATTAGTAGTGTAAGCACAGATATCTTATTTGTAAATGATATAGTTTCCTTAAATTTAAATAGTTTAATATTAGTAGCGTGTTATTAACCTCGAGATGAGAATAAGAGTGGAACATCAATATGCGTTTACGGAAATATTCTCCTTCTAGATAAGGTAGGAATTTTATGTGGAATATGCGTTTTTGCACGCATGTTTTAGACTCTAGAGAACCAGCTTGATATAATTTTTATCCAAATGCAAATGGCCGCGATAACTTTCGAAAGGAAAGAGAAAGCGACTAGCAATTTACTGGATAAGTATAAATACAGGCCGTTCCTTAAAGACATGCTAATTTTTAAGGCGGTGATTATTTGACTCATTCTCAGAAAAAAAACTTCCTATGAACGTATGTCCTAAAATTCTTAACTTTTGAGATACAGGGTGATTAAATTTTGGTACTGCGATATGAAGCAATTTTAATTTAATTATTTTAATCAAGAACAGAGCATCTGACAAGAAAACATATTTTTTGGGTTCTCAATCATTTTGGAACAAATATGAACTCTTAATTTGCTTTCAGTCGAGGCACAAACATTTCCACACCGCATCCGATTTTTGCGGAATCGATCCTCAGGTAAAACGATTTTTGCGGAAACCGTGCGTCGAACAAAGAAAATCTATGAGATCAAATTTTCTCCAAAATGAATGGAGACCTCAAAAGTGATTTTTATTTCAAATGAAAGCAGTGACGTAGTATTTTTCTCTCCAAAAATATTCAGTTCAAAACCCGGATGGACGCCACTGGTAGAGAAAATGAAAATTTTTGTATATAACAAAATGCACCTTGATGCATAGAAGACATGTACCAAATTTTATAAAGATTTCTACGATATTATCTCAGTTATAATTAAAAATCTCAAAAGTTAAGACTTTTAGGAGATATGTTCAGGAAGTTGTTTCTTAAAATAAGTCAAAAAATCACCGTATGAAAAAAGTGCTAGCAGAGGTTAGTGTAACGAGGTACCATAGAATTCGATATATGATACTAGAACGTAGGGAAAAAACCTCGGCAAAAAATGCTGTCTCCCCGTAAGTGTTGTGATTTATGAAAATTGAAATTGTTAACAAAATATGCTGAAATATTAAATACCTATTGAAGGGCATATTTTTCTTTACCTACTATTAATTCTTCCTTCAACAATTTCATATTTCAGAAGCTATCCGCTAAAATTCCGCAGGAACCTTCAAGCTGCCATTTTACAATTGGTAACCGGATTTCAGCTAAATCGGCTCTGGATTTTTGGAATAGTTTGATTTTAAAATTTGAATTCAGGTGATGGCCAATGCCTTGTGTATTTCGAGAGGGTGTATTAACGTGTATAGACAAAAGGTCATGCGCGCAAAAGCTCCAGACTTCACGTTGTGCTTCTTAAGACGTTTTTTAATTTTCAATGGCCCATTTAAAAACAATTTTCTAGTGATACGATTCTCACAAAATTTCAGAAACGTGCTTAGGTTCATATTCTACAACTATTGACCAAGTTTCAATTCGATCGGATTTGTATTGGTTGAAAGTAAAATTATTTCTCGTAAACCATTAACGAACTTTTCTGTCGCATTGGGTTGTTCCTCCTACCTTGAAAATTTCAAGTCGCTAGCTCTTTCCAATTCTCAAGTTATCAGTTGACAGAATCAAATTTGACCTCGAATTATTCATCGGGGAATCGAAGCCAATCGTTTGAGACCATTTTCGGCAAAAAAACTCGCAAATTACAGATATTTGAGCAAAATGATAACCCTGTGTTCCCCAGAACATACGCGCAAAGGGTAAAAGGGTAACAATGGAAAGAGTTATTTGAAATATCAGCCTAGTTTAGGAGAAATAGAATTTTTCCTGATCTCATACTCCCATCAAAATTAACATATTACTGTCTTCATATTTGTAATTACAGATATCTACAGTGTGAGCAAGGACAAGTCAACTGTGGTGTAAATGGATTGTTTTCTTAGGATTTAGTTTTATGTTGATAGTGGGATACAATAATAATATTTATTTTTGATTACATTTTGTTAATAACATAACAATAACATTTATTTATATCAAACTCAATATAAGAATAACTGTGGAACATCTAGAAGATATTTTCTCTCCAAATATGGTAGAAATTAAACATGGAACATGACGTTTTTGGCGCTTCAGTTCCTCGGAACTGAGTGCTTGTCAATTGGCTCAAGTGTCTATAATTTTCGAATTTTTGGTTGAAAATGGTCTTAAACGATTTGGTTCGGCTCACTGATCCAGAATCCGTGGTTGAAATCGATTCTGTCCGGTCGTCTGTTAACACGATAACTCTCGAACAGATCTCTGATATGCATAAATTTAAGTAGTGGACTTGAAATACCCATATATGAATATCAATCACAGTAGTGTACAGTGAGGAAAATCTGAGAAATATTTTGATTATTACAAGAACGATCGAGATACAGCTCCTGAATCGACATGAGTGCTTTTATAAATTGTATTACATACGACCCTATATTATTCTTGTGACGGAATCTAACTATAACATTCAAACTTATCCCTAGTATTTTCGTAGAGTAAATAATGAAGGTACAAGGGCAGAATTCTCATCCACAAATTCCACGTGCCTCGAAAAACCAACTGTAATTATCTAAAATCAACCAATATTGTTGATGTAGTTGTAGACAGTTTGGCAGTGACTGGATTCTTTCGGTATTTCGATGACACAAATTAGGGGCGATAAATTAGTCTAGACGAATAATGTTCCGAATTGATATCATTACTGAATGTATGAATCATTCAATCCAGAACCAGCTGGGTATATTGCCTTATTTCGACGGCACCATCTCGATGGAATTGAATAAGTATTATATTTCATATTTCGCAATGGAAATTATTCTTTGTTCACATGGGCATTAACCTAGTTCTCCATAAGTGACCGTTTGACATAAATCAAGTCTATTAGGATGGGGCACATTTTTCCTGACAATGCAGGGACGAAATCCAATTCCTCATCCTTCCTTTGCTTTGTCGCTTCAACCTAACGCAACGCAGGATATCCAGGGGCGGTTCTAGCTATGGTGCAGGGGGTGCGATGCACTCGGGTGCCGCAGGGTTCCGCCGTAAAAAAATCGATTCTTCTGTGCGCCATTATTGTACCATATTATTAACCACTGTACCCGATTCAATGAATTTCATATTAGAACGTAATGGACATTTTCACCAGTTCATTTTGGCGCTCTTCTTCCTCGGAACGAATGCTTATCAATTCGACTAAATGGTGTAATTTTCGATTTTTTGGACGAACATGGTCTAAAACGATTTGGTTCAAGTCACCGATCAAGAATCCGTGTTCAAGATTGATTCTGTCCGGCCAGTCCGACCGGCCCTCTGTTAACATGATGACTCTCGAATGAGCTAGACCAGGGCTTCCCAAACTTATTTTTACTGTGACGCCATTGGCCATTGGGACTTTGCCATTTTTGTACGACGTCCCTCAACTCAGCCCCCAAAAATATTTACCAATCTCAGTACTAGTCTAGTAATAGGTTATCAGCTCACTCGACTCGGTCGATTGGATTTGAGACGCCCCTGGGACAATGTCGCGAATCCCCAGGGGGTCGCGTCGCGCAGTTTTGGAAGCCCTGAGCTAGACAGTTGAAATTTTCAGAGTAGGTTTCATAGATAAATATTTCGGTTAAGTTCGTTACTGGGCACAATCGGCCTGATGGTTTCGGAGTAACGAAAAAAAAATTTTTTGTTTACATTGCAAATTTCAAATTAATTTTTTTAAGATGCTTTCCCAGAATGCTGTAATTATCTATGAATCATTTTATGATTTATGTTCATACCTGTCATTTTATTTTCCATATGTATATATGTTGAATTTATTTTTGGTTCGTTACTCATGATATAAAATAGCCCTCCTGTTCTAGAAAACAAAGAGTAATTGAATGCAAAATGACCAATGAAATAACCTCAGCTATCGTAGAATTATGAGGATTATATGATACTTCAAGGGCGTAGCCAGGAATTAATTTCGGGGAGGGTTTTGAAATTTTAGCAATTGACTTTATAAGGGCAGAAAGTGTAAGGGTCGCTTTCTGCAGCAGTATTTTTTTGTTTTTTCAAGAAGAAATATCATTTCGGGGGGGGGGGGGGAGGGTTTGAACCCCCAATCCCCCCCCCCTGGCTACGCCCTAGTGATGCTTATTATACTTTCTTGGACAAAAAACATGTTTCCTTAATTTTTTTGTTTTATGCTGCTTGGTGAGTTTGAAAGCGACGTGTGGTTACTGGTTACCTTCTGTAGTTGATGATCAGATATTTATTCTTTTTCCGATCTTCTATGGAAAGTTATCCATGTTTTTATATATTGAATGAGATAATTTTTGTTTTTAGGATCTTAGTAAATTTTTCTATGTTGCCTGCTTTAAATTCTGCTTCAAGATCTTGCTCTTCTTATCGAATTCATGGCTACATTCTTCCTCTGTCCAATAAAATGAAATCGAAGATAAACTGTGCTTCAGTGGTGGCGGCGTGAGGACAGAAATCAATTCAATCATACAATTATGTCATGAGATAAAAAACACCTGTCGAGCAGTGGTTTATTTTCAATAGTTCATTCCGAGAACGGTTTTGCCAAGGATGAACTATATGAATTAACATTACCTATATAAAAAACACCTTGTGTAACAGTAATCCCTTTAATATCTAATAAAATATTAAAATACTTACGTTACACGTAATTATATGAAAATATCGATTTAATTCTGTCCATAACCCTTTTATCAAAGTTTTTCGATAGAATTGGAAACAAAAATGAAAATTGGTTCAAGCACTGACGTGAAGTCAGAAGCTTTGGCGCGTATGTTCTATTGTCCATTCTCCTGTATTGGACACACTTAATCGAATTTACCATGGTGATTTCTATTGTCTGTTCTCCTGTATTGGACACTCTCAATCGCATTTACCAAGGTAAATTCGATTAACACGTTCGTTACCAACATCAATTCAAAAGGTTCTTCTGTACGCCCAATACATTTTTTACTTGTTTATACATTTCTGTATCGATTTAAATGAATATAGTTATGGAATAAGTCTAATTCAAGTTTTTCTCTAAAAAATAAACCTATGAAGAATAAAACGCATACGTGGCGTCCGAGGCTCTGCATATGAGTACCTATCTCATCCCCAGAGCCTAAGGACGCACAAGTGGTGTTGATATACGTTTTTGCCGAAGTATTATAAATTTTGGGTTTGTATAGGGAAACTGAAGAAATTTTTCACAAAATGGCAATTTATTTGAGAAAAATATAAAAATTTAATAGAAAAAGATTATCAGAAAAACAAAAAATATTATTTCATGTGCGCATGGTATTCCTCAAAACATTCAATACACAACCCTGGAGAATCTGAACATGTTCTACAGTAATACATTCTATCCTTCCTCTGTTTATTTTTGAAACATTGTCTGCATTTTTTTCGTATTGTTCTTCCTTTACCAGATGCCCCAAACCACCCCAAACATCGCAACATAGTGTCGACCGGTAGTTTGATAGCAACGCATTATATACTCACACTTGGCATAGACGCATATGTGGCGTCCTCGGCCCTGCTCATGAGTAGCTTGAGGACGCCACATATGCGTCCTTGGTAACGAACGTGTTAAGGGTATCCAATACAGGAGAACAGACAATAGAAATCACCATGGTAAATTCGATTAAGTGTGTCCAATACAGGAGAATGGACAATAGAACATACGCGCAAAAGCTTCTGACTTCACGTAAATGCTTTATCCAATTTTTTTTCCGTAATTTTTTAAAAATGTTCTACTGGTACGGTCCTAACAAAATTTTACCCACATCTTCATGCCGATATTCTACAACTAGTTGCCAAGCTTCAATTTGATCGAGTCTATATTTTTTGAGTTATCAAGGAAATAATATTCCAGATGGGTATAACTCCGAACCCGTTGGGCCGATTATGGCCAACAGCGAACTTAACTCTCCCATTTAGATGTGAAACCTATACTGAAAATTGCAAGTCCCTATCCCCTTTCGTTCGAGAGTTGTCGAGGCAACGCTCACCCATCCAGCTACTAAACTCACACAAGGCTGCTCGAATCTCCAACAATATAGATCCGATCATGTTCAAACTTGGAACTTGGTAGGAGAGTTAAGTTCTGAAGGCTCTCGCAAAATTTCAGCGATATCGGACGAAGAGTTTCTGATATATAGAATTTTTTTCAATAATCTTCTCTGATTTTTTAAAAATTTGCTCGCTATACGATCCTCACAAAATTTTGCAAGAATTTTCGCGCTGCCATTCTACAACTAATAACCATGTTTGAATTGGATCTGTTTTGTATTTTTCGAGTTATTGAGGAAATAACAACCTAATTCCAGATGGGTATAACTCAAAAACCGTTTCGCCGATTATGCCTATACACAAACTCAAATGGCGCATTCAGATTTTCAATCCTATCTAAAAATTTCAAGTCGCTAGCTCTTTTCGTTCTTTGGTTATCGTGACTTAAATAATATTTTTTTAAAAGTGTTTGAAAATTTGGTAGCAATACGATGTTCACAAAATTTCACAATCGTCCTTAGGTTCATATTCTACAACTACTCACCAAGTTTTAGTTTGATCAGATCAGTATTGGTTGTAGACAAAATTATTACTCGGAATTCATTGGGCCGATTATGCCCATTAACGAACTTGTCCGCCCTATTGGTATGCGCCACCTTCCCTGAAAAGTCGCTATCTCTTTCCGTTCTCAAGTTATCGTGACAACGGCCGGCCGGCTGGACAGAATCAAATTTGACCTCGAATTTTTCATCAGTGAGTTGAACTTAGTCGTTTGAGACCTTTCTCGGCAAAAAATTCGAAAATTACAGTCATTTGGGCAAAATGATAACGCGATGCTTCCCAGAACGTACGCGCAAACAGATCAATAATTTCGGTTCCGGAAATCGATCCCTGTACCTACGTGCTATGAGCACGGAGCCCTACCCCTAAGCTGTTCGGCCAGTACAAAACTTGAACGAACGTTATTACTGACCTTTGATACCTTGTTTTCACATTTCTGAGTTATTCCTCTTATTATTTAAGATTCCCTGCATAAGTATTCCGGTTTGAGTTCTGGACTGATTACATTAGATTTGTTTCATAAACTATTTCATTTACTCAATTTTTCAGAACGACTCCTGATAGTTTTGAAACACTTTCAGCCAAAATCGGACCAAAATTTCGGATGCAAGCACCAATGAAGGCACTTCTAGGATGTTTAATCTTAGGCATTCGAAATCTGGAACTTGTCCCACTCATCTGAGCTGACTTCTCTTGTTTTCCACACAAAAGGTGTCAGAAAAGATGCATAGTTTTCGCAGTTTTACTTGTTTTAATAGCATCTAGAGAGAACGAATACCATCAATGGTCAATGTCCAAAGAACCGATAATGTTCTCCAGTTACTGAATGCAATTGAGCACTAGTCTTTCACAGGAAGTGAAACAACAACAACATTCCCCTTCCAATCTCGGACAAAGCAAAGCAAATGAAACGTCATGATACGTTACAGCTTTTTTGGATCCAACGTACTAATTGCTCAAGTTGAACTGGTTCTAATCGAAATGAATTCATCCTGGAAAACTTTCCATCTGTTCTCTTTATAGTAGGATCACCATCAAGTGTAAATCCACATATATTAGAAGGATGGAAACGCAAAAAAAACAAAACAAAAATTGATCTCCATAATCAAGTGTGGACACAAAGTATACAGTACGATCTTTTGACAACAGTGTTGAATTAAAATTTAATGATAATTAGATTTATCCATTTCAGTTGTACCGTACATGCAAGATTTTATTCACAACCGAACCAAAATTGACGACGATAATATTATATTTCGATTTAGAATGTTGATCCATAAGCAAATTTGTGGAACAGATTAGATTATTTCGAATCTATTGTATTTCAATTAATTTCTATGGATACTGATTGAATAAATCATAAAATCCAATATAGATTTTTTTATTGCGTGCGTAACTGAATTCGAATGGGCATTGTTTGCGTTTGATCCTTTTGCGTTGGAATATAAATTCAACTGCGGGTTTAAATGATATTTATATTGGTATTATGAATATACTGATACTCCTAGGATACCCATCCACAATCTATTGAGAGCTTGTGTGAGTTAGAATCAGTTGTGTTCTGATTAAGCTTTGTTACTGTGTCATTACGCTACCTTAGACGCATGACTGTTAACTTCCGACCCAACATTTTGGTCCGAGGCTATTATTAGCAGACTTATGTTCGATTAATATTTCCCAGATAATAAAGGTATACTTTGTTAACGTACGGCAAATATGCAAGATATATCTTGCTGGTTATTCTGGTTTGAGTTTGCTATGGACTGGTTATAAATACATTTTTAGCGACTATCAACAACTTTGTCTAGTATTTTGCCGTATGTTTCGGGAACGATGATATTCTGATTATTCTGATATGCAACGTTAATAGAGCATACTATATACAGGGTCTTTCACGAGGAACCTCACCCATATTTATACGGGAAACTACTGAACGTATTTTCATGAAATTCAGCACTTATAAGTATTTCACGATGCTGATGAAATCTAAAATATTTTCAAGGCATGAGCACCACCGGTTTTTCCGGAAATGACGTCAACTTCCGTTTTTCAAATTAGAACACCATTTTTTTATTGCAGAATTAGATTTCTTAGAAAATTTCAAGTTATTTTGATGTAACATTTTTCAGTTTTGGTTGGAAAATTCTCTCTGAGCGGGAAAATTCGAAAAAAAAATCGAAAATAGAGCTCCGCTGAAACAAGAATAACTTCGAGGTTTTTATATGGAAAATTTTCATTTTTGGGATTTTTCAAAATGTAAGATTGATGTATCCACTTTAAAAATCGAAATCGCGATTCATGATACAGGGGGTTAAAAAATCGCTTTCAAAGTTAGGGATGACAAAATCGTGAAAAATCAATTTTTTCAAATTAGAACCCCATTTTTTTATGGCAGATATTGAATCTAAGTTAAAAAATAATGTGAGTGTATGCATCACACCCTTGCCCTAAAATGGATATTTTCTGAGTTATTCACAAAAAACTGTTTTACGTCTTGAATTTTCAGCTATTTCTTTTCCCTTCACGCCAAAAAGATGAAATTTTCAGGAACTGTTATTTGAACCATGCTGTAGATTTTTCACCCCTTCTTGAAACCGACTTCAAGTTACTATTAGGAGAACCATGGCAAACTCTCGCAGTTATAACTAGAGAAGATGCTCAAAGTTTTGACCGTTAAGTTCTAGACATTTATTTATACGTCTCAGGCATGCTTCGTGCGTTGCTCTTCTTATTTCATCGGAAGAGATCTGCAAAAGTGTTTAAAAACCAAATTGAGTTTCAAAACTATGAATCTAAAAATCTAAACAAACCTGAACGCATTTCTGACTCGTTCTATGCAGTCCTCTTTATCAGACAGGGGAGTTGAGTAGACAATATTTTTTATCCTACCCCAAACATAATAGTCTAAAGGAGTTAAATCGGGAGAACGTGGTGGCCAAAGATGTGGACCATTGTTCGCCAACCATCGATCTTCAAATAGCCTGTAGAGGATATTTGACACATTGAGTGAATTGTGTGGAGGCACGCCATCTTGTTGATACCATAAGTCATTATGGTTCTGTACTAGCGGCTCAATTAGTTGAGTCAATATGTCAGAATATCTATCTCCTAAGGGAGAACATTCTTTAAATAATGCAAACATGTGTAGTGTTCTATCTTACCAGTTAAAGTCCCATCATAAATGTGAACATCGAGAATTGCATTATTTTTGATGGCGCAAAAAACATTGAAACTCCAGGTCTCTTGAAAGTTCCATTGTCTGAAGTGGTGGTTGTTCTCTTCATCCCAATAATGACTGTTATGCCTATTTAAAGAACCATTCTTTGCGAATTTAGATTCATCTGTCCAAATTATACAGTCCAAAAAGTTTTCATTCTCTTGAAATCGAATCATCATAGCTTCGCAAAAGTCTGTTCTCCTGACGAAATCAGTTTCCTTCAAATGCTGTACCCTATTGAATTTATATGGGTGCATTTTATGTTTTTTTAATATTCTCCAAACACTCGATTGAGATAATCCCAGATCAATCTCGGCATCTTTGAGTTAATTTTGAGGATTCACACGAAAATATGCAAGAACTGTAATTTCGTTGTTCTCATCTTCTACTACACTTTTTTCTCTGTGTATAGTTTTCTTAACGAAAGATCCGACATTTCTCAAGTTTGTCATGGTTCTGTTAATGGTATCCCTCGTTGGTCTGGGTCGGTCAGGAAACCTCTCAATGGACAGTCGAATCGTTCTATCTACAACTTTATTACATTCTCCATGAAGTAGAATGAGATTTAAATAATCTTCATTGGTAAAATTAGGCATAGTGATCGATTTTATAACTTAATACGAATTATCACCAAATTAATAGTACACACAAAATGCTACTGAATAAAGAGGAATTTGGCAGATGTAATTAATGATATCTATCATTAAAAAAAAAGAATGTAAAACATGGTAAGTTTTTGCATATGGTTCATAAAGAATTATTTATTTATCACTGAAGAGAAAACCGATGGCCGATTAGTTGAAATAAAGAGGTTTCCGATACAAATTCGAATCAAAATTCGCCATCTATTTAGGAACAACCTGTAACTTTTTTCTTTTGCATATTAGGGTAGTAAAATCTAAAACATGGTTTAAGTAACAGTTCCTGAAAATTTCATCTTTTTGGCGTGAAGGGAAAAGAAATAGCTGAAAATTCAAGACGAAAAACAGTTTTTTGTGAATAACTCAGAAAATATCCACTTTAGGGCAAGGGTGTGATGCATACACTCACATTATTTTTTAACGTAGATTCAATATCTGCCATAAAAAAATGGGGTTCTAATTTGAAAAAATTGATTTTTCACGATTTTGTCATCCCTAACTTTGAAGGCGATTTTTTCACCCCCTGTATCATGAATCGCATTTCGATTTTTAAAGTGGATACATCAATCTTACATCTTGAAAAATCCCAAAAATGAAAATTTTCCATCGAAAAACCTCGAAGTTATTCTTGTTTCAGCGGAGCTCTATTTTCGATTTTTTTTTCGAATTTTCCCGCTCAGAGAGAATTTTCCAACCAAAACTGAAAAATGTTACATCAAAATAACTTGGAATTTTCTAAGGAATCTATTTCTGCAATGAAAAAATGGTGTACTAATTTGAAAAACGGAAGTTGACGTCATTTCCGGAGAAACCGGAGGTGCTCATGCCTTGAAAATCTTTTAGATTTCATCAGCATCGTGAGGTACTTATAAGTGCTGAATTTCATGAAAATACGTTCAGTAGTTTCCCGTATAAATATGGGTGAGGTTCCTCGTGAAAGACCCTGTATTACTCTACTTACATATGGGCTGACATTACCCGCAATCATAAGCTGAATAGAGACAACAAAGAGCTGTTAATATAGGGGTTAGATCATTGTTGATTGAGACATCCTATCTATTATACATTTCGAAGCCTTCTAGGGCTCCTAGATACAATGTAGGTATTGAAATTTTTCAATCTTTTAGGGGAGTTTTCGGAAATTGAGTGGTTGGTTCTTAAATCATGATTTATAACAGCAGATTAAACAATGCTGTCATTATGAATGTGTCCCCTATGCTCTGTAGACCTTGTAGTACAGGATCCGAAGAGAGGCCGTCCTACACTCTTCTGGATAGGAGTGTAGTCTAAAAACACTATATTTTGGGAACATTTATTCACTTATTCACTTCCTATCAAACGAAATATGTGTTTGACATTATCAAACATCCAAGTCTAGGCACAGAACTTAAAAACTCTACAAATACGTCAAGGGGGTTATTGTAAAATATCACCAAATATCTCTCACATGTCAAACTATAACAGTATAACAGGCAACAGAATGAAAGTCGAGTGAGTGTACTACGCCTACTTCGAAATCACAATTTTGAAAAATACAAACGTAAAATATAAAATACATATATCTAAATAGAAATTTGAAACAATCAAAAGCTTAAAAACTTAAAAAATTTGAAAGATCTACTCGAATCATCAAAGAAACATACAAAATATTTTTAAAAAATTGGCAGCTAAATTAAAAAATCACCAAATAAACAAACAAATACAAAAATAAAATTCAATGTAAAAAGTGGGAAAGCCCTGTGGACAGGAGCTTTGGCGCTCTTGTCCAATCTTTGACAAATGATATCTCCGAAAGTATTGGTTTCTCAGAGTTGGGAATAATATCAATGGATTATTATGATAGAACTACATCATAAAAGAAATTAAAATCCCTTTGCATCTTATCTTTATATGACGGTCCGGCCGGAGGGCCGGACAGAATCGATTATGACCACGTATTCTTGATCAGTGAATAGAACCAAATCGTTTTAGACCATTTTCAGCCAAAAATTTGAAAATTACAGACATTTGTGCAAATTGATAAGCACTCAGTTCCGAGGAACAAGAGCGCCAAAAAGGGGACCTTTTGACTAAAAATGGTCTCAAACGATTTGGTTCGATTCACTGATCAAGAATCCGTGGTCGAAATCTTTTCTGTTCGACCGGCCGCTAACACGATAACTCTCGAACGGAATGAGCTAGACAGTTGAAATTTTCAGAGTAGGTTTGGGACATGAATATCTCGGTTAAGTTCGTTATTGGGCAAAATCGGCCGGAAACCATTGATATTATACTCAACTCTAACAAGCTAATACTTTCGGAGATCTGATTTCTCAAAATTTCAATAATACATCGAACTTCTATATTTTCACAGAATGCGAATTATATCTGTCTGTGTTCTATCTGTTTGCGGTAGCTCTCATTTGGTCCAGTTTGAAAGATAAACGTCATCAATGTCAAACGAAACTGAAAGTGTATTTCTGGAGAGTCTGATTGATGTAAGCATGTAAACAATTTGAAATTTGGATTCGCTAAGTTCATAGGCAGAGTTTTTGGCGCTCTAGTTCCTCGGAACTGAGTGCTTATCAATTTGCCCAAATGTCTGTAATATTGGAATATTTCGATGAAAATGGTCTTAAACGATTTGGTTCGACTCACTGATCAAGAATCCGTGGTCGAAATTCATTCTGTCCGGCCGGCCGTAAGCACGATAACTCTCGAACGGAATGAGCTAGAGAGTTGAAATTTCCAGAGTAGGTTTGGGGGATGAATATCTCGGCTAAGTTCGTTATTGGGCAAAATCGGACACATGGTTTCGGAGTAACAAAAAAAAAAATTTTTTTTACGAAACAAATTCCAAATCAAATTTTTTTTAATAAGCAGTTTTATCATAAGAATCCATTCATATCATTTTCAACTCTAACAAGCTAATACTTTCGGAGATATGATTTTTTAAAATTTCAATGTAAATCGTATTTCACAGATTGATATAATTATTATTCTATGTATGAATTCTCATAATGTCAACTTGACAGAAGGGAATATTGTAACTTCAAAAATATTGGGGTTGAAATACTCGTATTTTAGCGATGCAACGGGGACCTCACCCGAAAATGTTTGAAAATATTACGTAAATATTGAAAGCATAATTCTGTAGTTTGGTGAACGTAGATCAGGAAATTTTTGATCGATTACAAGGTAATTTATTATTACTTATCTAATAAACTATTATTTGAATTGAATTTCCTTTATGATGCAGTGATATCATATGAATACATTGATATAATTCCCAACTCTGAGAAACCGATACCAGATATAATTTGTCTGTTTGAACTAGAGCGCCAGAAAGCTCCTGTCCACAGGGCTTGAACCCATTTTTGGTTAGTGAAACTGTCGAACATGAATGATGCAAGGAAGTCGAGCATAATTTACGAGTCATTCTCTAATTATGGAACATTTAGAACGGGATTTCCAACTAATGTACAGGTAGTTATTCCTTAACACTATTTAAGATTCCCTACATAAGTATTCCAGTTTGAGTTCTCTCTGGACTGATTACATTAGATTTGTTTCATAAACTATTTCATTTACTCAATTTTTCAGAACAACTCCTGATAGTTTTGCAACACTTTTAGCCAAAATTGGACCGTCATATATAGATAAGATGCAAAGGGATTAAGCTCCTGTCCACAAGGCTTTCCCACTTTTTTATAGAAATTTTTTTATAGAAAAAAAAATTATCTAATTTTTTTATCTTCTTCTTGAAGTGCCTATCCTCTGTGGATGTTGGCCATCACGTTGGTCCAAATCACTCTTTTCACTGCCGCTCTGAATAGAGCTGTCGACGTCATTCCGGTCCATGTTGGTAAATTTCACAGCCACAATATTCGTCTGCGTCCTGCTGATCTTCGACCTTCTATCTTGCCCTGTAGGATCAGTTGAAGAAGGTGGTATTTTTCGCCTCGCATATTTTTTTATAGAAAAAAAATTATTTTATTTCTTTATAGAAAAAAAAGTTAGGTTTCAACCCCCAAAACACCCCCGTGGCTACGCCCTTGGGTTCCATGGTTTAAATAAAAGAAAAAGGACGATTGAAAAATATCAAAAGGCGTTTTTTTCAGATTCCCAAAACTGACTTACAAATACATTTGAAGCTACATATTCTTAATAATTTCATAATATGCCCATGAATGTCACATCAGTGCTTTTATAATTTATTTAAATATTTTCATTCAGTTTTCTATACTGATTTAATCGCAATAAATAATCTTATTTGCGGTGTTTCCATTCGATTTTAGCAACTAACACAAGTCCGTGTATTGCCTTACACTATTAATGGAAGTGAATGAAATCTATTAGGTACTGTCGTAATGATGGCCATTCGAATGGTATCTCCAATTGATTGTTAGTGGTTGGCACTCTCGGACAAATCATAAAACTGTTATTTCTAGCATATGGCAGCGGAAGTTACTGCTATGCTAGTTATGTCTATTCAGTTGACTTTCCTGAAGTAGAGTTGTTTTTCCTTTTTCGTGTTTTGCTCAACATTCCAGGTAATGTTCACAACATAGAGAGCATATGAGGCTACATTTTCGAAATTAAATTGACGTATATATACCGGGTGCTTCATTTAAACTGGATTTTTATTTTTACTCGAAAACTATGCATCAATGTATCACAGAGAAATTTTTTAGAGACGGAAGTACTGAATTCTGCCCACACCCTCACCCCATGCAGGCAGAACTTTGTGATCTTAAATGGCAACCCTTATTTTTTAATGCAAAATCAAATGATATGTTTGTTCATTTGCGATAGAAGGCGTTGTACGTGCAACGAAGGGAACAAGAGGAAAAGCAGAAAAAACACTAAAAAAACATTTATATATCAATTCTAAACAGGTTGCCAGTTAATAATGATCTACTAAATACATGTTTGTGGTATTTTCTGGTTTTCCGCTTGTTCCGTCGTTGCGCGTACAACGCCATCTATCGAAAATCAACAAAATTTTACGGAAATATGATACGTATTTTTTGCGCGTATGTTCTGGGGAACATCGCGTCATTATTTTGCCTAAATGTTCAAGTCACTGATGAGGAATTCGAGGTCAAATCTGATTCTGTCCGGCTTGTCGTTGCCACGATAACATTAGAACGGAAAAAGATATAACGACTTGAAATTTTCAGGGTAGGTGGCGGGTCCAAATACGACGGACAAGTTCGTTAATGGGTAGAATCGGACCAACGGTTTCCCAGTAATAATTTTGGCATCAACCAATACCTATCCGATCAAATTGAAACTTGATAGGTAGTTGTAGAATACTAATACAAAGAAGTATTTGAAATTTTATGAGAATCGTATCACTAGAAAATTTCAAACAAATTATTAAAAATTATGATTTATGTCACGATAACCTGAGAACGGAAAGAGATGGCGATTTGCAATTTTCAGGATAGGTTGTGGCATCTGAATACGATAATTGAGTTTGTTACTAGGCATAATCGGCTACACAGTTTTGGAGTTATAACCATCTGAAATCTGGTTTTTATTTCCTCAATAACTCGAAAAATACAAATCCGATCCAATTAAAATAACATGGTAATTAGTTGTAGAATACTGGCGCGAAAATTGTTGCAACATTTCTTGAGGATCGTATTACTTGAAAATTTAAAATAATCATTGGAAGTCATTGAAAAAAAATCTATATATCAGAAACCTTTCGTCCGACATCGCTGAAATTTTGCGAGAGCCTTGAAAACCTAACTCAACGACATTTTCCTTTTTGAATTCAAATATTGAAGGATTTCTAAGAACAAGAGTGAATATCTTTGTAAACTAGTGGAGGCGAATCTTATTCAAGAGATTCATGGATAGAGAGGCTATAGAGGAGTAATTTGTGAGAGGGGACTTTTGGAAGATTATGTATTATTTTTAATTTGTCCGTTTTTCTCCTCCTGTCTATTCATTTTTCACGTATCTTGGAGAAACCTCTCCGTTTTTTTGACCAAGGAATCCATATTGAAGAAAGAAATGCCCATCAATATTTTTAATTCCAGCTACTTTTGTAAACAAATTAAAATTTTACAAATCACAACACTCATGGGGATACAGGGTTTTTTTGCTGAGGTTTTTCCCTAAGCTTTTGTATCATATACGTCGAATTTTATGGTACCCCGATACACTAACCTCTGCTTACACATCTAAAGCTCTCAATCAAAAGAATATATATAGCGAAATGTAAAAAATTTTGTGGCTACAAAACTATCATGTTTTTCCAGGGTAGTAGGCATATGTTTTATCGTGGCGAAACTAGAATCGATATGGACTTCCTAACTAAATATCGTACGAGTGGAATAGTCAGGATTAAAATGGGAAATCTTTCTGAATAAAAATGTCAAAAAACTATCACTTTAACAAACGAAAGTTATTCTTCACTCGCCTCCATGCTTCTGGTTTATCCTCTGAAGATGTCCCTACGATGTATCATTTTTAAACGTCAGAATAAAAGAACTTTGAAAAACACTTGAAATTATTCTCCATCGATTTTATGCCATCTAACGGTAAAATATGAATACCTAATTGACTTTGTCACAAGTGCCGAAATTGGCTGTTTACGAAATTTGGGCAGGTAATGCACCCATCGACTTTCTCTCGCGTTTATGCACTCATACAATTTGGAGTAGCTGGGGGCCCTCTTATTCGCTTGAAACCCGTTTTGGCATCGAATTTTATACAAATTGCATGACAACCAGTTTTCGTTTATGAAATGTAATAATATACTTCATAAGCATCGTAATATTGAACGCATTGTAACGGTTTTCAGCGTAATATGATGGTTTTGGCTAATTTCAGGTTAAATATGAATTTCTAGTACCTCGAAAAGTTCTACAGGGTGGTCAACCATTTTAAGGAACTTCGACATTATTCTAGGAAAACTTCGAAGTCAGACAGGTTGATTTTTGATCGAAGGGGGACATTTTTGTCCGGTATTTCTGACTCTGAATTTACATCATTGGCGTAATCAATGAATGACTGACATTTCTACTGTTAGTGATTGTTTGCAGATAAGTTTCGAATTCAAATTAAATTCTTAGTGAGTAGTGGACACGATTGTAAAATTTAAAGAGAATTGCACAGTTTAAAAAAAAATTCACGATACCCATTTAAATGTTTTCTAGTGAATCTTACCCTTGCTTGGGGCCTAAATTTGCGGAGTAGAAAAAAAAACGGAAAATATAATCCCCTTTTGATCAAAATCGACGGTTCTTAAAGTTTTATAAAATGTTGACGCGATTCCTGAAAATCGCTCTGTTCCAGTTGTTCAGACTGTATAATTTTTGACTGGCATATGTACTTAATACAAAATATCTAACTATATTATATGAGCATATGAGTATTAACTCATACAGCACTGCTTTTCTTGATGTAAAAATGATTTTTGAAATACTCATGAATTTCTGAGTAAATCTGTTCCCTCATATTCTTCGTTTGAGGTACGGTTTTTGCATATTTCATATGGAGTTTTTTATGCAAAATTGACCCAAGAATGGCCTCCTTAGAGTTTTTTATTTACCAGCATGATATTTAGAAGATCTGGATATTCTACACTTCTCGAGGAATGCTCCTCTAGTTGGAATATTCAACATTATACATATATATAGAATAATGTTTTCTCCTTACTTTTAAAAGTACTGCACTTTCACGGTAGGCACCAAAACATGCAATCACCACTTGAGGAGTGGAACAAGCCAATGCATTGAGAAACTCAAATTTATTGAACCATAATCCGCGACGTCTTCATGATAACCATCTTATTTATTATTAGCCTGATCTCGTTATATTCCTAAGAACTTTAAATACTTATTCGAAGCGAAGCCAGACACACTCGTGTAATTTCATCAACCATTATCATAAAGACTGTTGGTGATGGCCATGGGATAGACAGACATGATTCCAAGATTTTATTCAGGTCAGCTCTTGGTTATCCACATCGGTCTGATAAGAATATGGCGGCATATTGTGCTTGGGACATCAGCGGAATATCGAAATTCATTGAATGGTCTGCTGGAGCGTCTTCATCGCCTCATCAGGGTGTTAATTAGATTAATTCCATCTGCTAACAACAATTGAATGAGGCAATTGAGCATTCATTCATTAAAACTATATTCAGAGAGTGTTTCATTTATCAGGGAATCTACGATCTGTAGTTAACCAATTATGAAAAAATTGGTACAGGCACCGACGTGAAGTCAGCAACTTTTGCGCGCATGTTCTGTTGTCTATTCACCTCTATTGCACACTCTTAATCGAATTTACCATCGATATAGACCGGTTTTACAGCTTTTATAAGATACCATTTTAATGAAATGAGTAATGAGAGAATCATCTAAGATCAAAGAATATTTATTTCTGACATATGTATTCCATCGGAAATGCGTTAAGTATCTAATAATATACGAAAAAACTCACTTTATTGAAAGATCGTCTTAAATTCAGTAGATATACTATACATTCAAGTTATTATTTCGATATAAATCAAAATAAAAAACGAAGAAGAACAATTTCTGCTATAGGAATCGATCTCGTAATGTATTTAAATAGCTTCGATTTATTTTCAAAATCATCCAATTTCTGGAACAATATTCACGAAATTCCGCGAAAAGATTCTACAAGTAATTACCGAGTTTTAATTGGATCGGGGGTGTATATTTTGAGTTATAGAGAAAATAACAAGAAAATTTCAGATGCTTATAACTCCAAAACCGTTTGGCCGATTATGACTATAAACGAACTTGAAACTAGAATTCGGATGCACACCCTACCCTGAAAATTGCAAGTGGCTATCTCTTTCCGTTCTTGAGCTATAGTGAGGTATATAATATTTTTTCATATATTTTTTTTAAATTTCTTGTAATGCGATCCTGTCAAAATTTCGCATACGTCTTTGCGTCGGTATTCTATAACCAGTTACCAAGTTTCAATTCGACGAGATGGGTTTTTTATAAGTTATCAAGAAAGCAATATTCCTGATGGGTATAAACTCCGAAACCGTCTGGCCGATTATGCCAAACAACGAACTTAACTGTCCCATTCGTATGCTCAACTTACCCTGAAACTTGCAAGTCGCTATTTATTTCCGTTCGAAAGTTATTGTGGCAACGGTCACCCACCCAGCTACTGAACTCACCCAAGGCTGCTCAGATCTCCAACATTTATTTATTTAGCGTATGGCATACATGGATTTAGCTATAATTAGATACAATATAGATCCGATCGTGTTCAAATTTAGAACTGTACTGTTATGTTTTGAAGGCTCTCGCAAAATTTCAGCGATGTCGGACGGATAGTTTCTGGGATATATAATTTTTTCAATGATTTTCAATAATTTTGAATATATTTTGTAGGGATATTCATATTTGAAGTGCATCGGATTTGTATTTTTTGAGTTATTGAGGAAATAACAACAAAATTTCAGATAGGTATAACTCCAAAAGCATCTGGCTGATTATGCCTAGTAACAAACCCAAATGTTCCTTTCGGACGCACAACCTACCCTGAAAATTGCAAGTCGCTATCTCTTTCCATTTTCAAGTTATCGTGAAATAAATATAATTTGAATTTCAGAATAACTATCAACAAAATAATTCCTGAGATTTTCGTTAAGAGTCTGACGAAGGAGTCTGATATAGACTATGAAACGTTACGATATAGTTGTTTCTTCATTGATGTTGTTTCGTTGTGGTTTGTTAGGCAACATTGTTTGATTGATTGCTTCTGACAAATATCTTGTGTTTCTTACGCAGAAGCAAATCACAAAATAATAAAGTTTTTATTTAATAGAAATTTTTCAGAGTTTGGGAGAGAAAACGCAGAAAAGAAGCCTATTATGTACATATATGTCCCTATTGGAAACATTCATACAATAGGTACTTGTTTTGCCAAACTCTTCAGCTTTTTCTATTCTATGTATTCGTCACCCGACCTGTTGATACCGAAAAATGTTTTTTCTTACATATTGAAGGCACCCCATTATTTTATCCTTATCACACATTTATTCTTATCAATATATCAATACAAATAATCCTTCAATTATTTGTTTGAAGTGGCTTTACGGAAACTACTTCCAGGTATATGGTTTATGTGATTTGTTTCAAGTTTATTGTGTTTCATCAAGGAGAAAACGATTACAAGAAATATTAATTTTGACTTCCTATTGTCTTACTTTTTATGTGCAGACATTAATTTCAGCGCGACTGCGGGGAAGCGATAATTATGAACTAAAACTTTTTTTACTTTGTCACGCACCAATTATAGAAATCAAAATAGGAAGTTCTAAGTAAGCCATTGAACGAGAATATGTGGAACGTAGATAGGTAGTATAGTATCTAATTCCTTGTATAATTTCAATAATGCACAAGTTTTCAATAGTTTAGAATCAAAGATATGAATGCCAATTTTTTCATTGAATATTAAAATTCTAGTCTTACTAATAAAGGCGTTTAAACCATATTGAGCCATTTACATTTTTTCCTGTTCGAAAATTTTATACTATACTCCATTTACTTTTATAAAGTCTCCCAGTTGGCCATGAAAATTTGACACATTTCACCATGTATATTTCGAAAATGTTACGTTATAGTAATTTTCCTGTCAGATAACTGGGTAATTCCCACCAAATGTTCCCTTTCGCATTTTAGTTTAAAAAAAAAAAATTAACAATGATCGAATTTATTTTTAGATATCCTAAACCAGAAATTAATTCTTATTAATCTTATGCCTAAGGTTACACACTTTCGTTGGTATTTTGTGAAATAATTGAGATTTTCATGAAACCGGCATTCACGGATGTGAGACAAAATTCACGGAAATGAAATAATGTTAAATTGTAAATGAAAAAAAAAATTCATATATCCTCAATATAAAAAAAATTGGTTCAAGCACTGACGTGAAGTCAGGAGCTTTTGCGCGTATTTCCATTCTCCTGTATTGGACACTTTTAATCGAATTTACCATGGTGAATTCTATTGTCTATTCTCCTGTATTGGACAGCCTTAATCGAATTCACCATGGTAAATTCGATTAAGGGTGTCCAATACAGGAGGATGGACAATAGAACATACGCGCAAAAGCTCCTGACTTCACGTCAGTGCTTGAACCAATTTTTCTCTTTCGGACATATCCAGAATATTTTTAATTTTTCCTTCCTTTTTTCTTTTATAATAGCCCTCGTTCTTTACATTTTTCTTCTTCGTATAATTCAGGATCATTTTTTCAGGCTTCATGAAGTCCGTTTCGTTGTTTTTTCTTCTGTTCTTCATGAGATGCAGTAACATTTTTCTTATTTTTTTTTTAATAATGTTAGAATTCATGTCCTGAAAGGAGGAACAGAATATTATTATCACATCCGTGAAGAGTACCTCACCTCCGTTGAATTACTATATTCACGGAGGTGAGATTCACGGAGGTGATAAATTTTACTTTTTTATAGAATATCTCATTTAAAGAAAAAGGCTTCAAAACAATATTTTAACTCATTAAATAACTTTCGTAATTAAGTATATTCAGATAACAAATAATTGAATAAAATAATCTCCTACCTTACAATTCATCTTCACGGAAGTGAGAATCCCAAATTTCCCATACACGTCTTTATCACTTGGGTAAGAATTTAACCAATAAGTTACACTTTGAAGTTCAAATCTCAAGTGGTCAGTATTACCTGCGCATCAACCGATATTCCAGGCGGTTCACGATGACGATACCGTCATCTTGCGATTAAAGAGTCAAATTACAATGTCGCATCACGGAGGTGATAGATAATGCAGGAACATCGACTAATATAAGTATAATTCGAACACCGATAATTTTTTTATTGAGATTTTATCATGTCAACATTATTTAGTTAATTGTGGATAATGAACTAGAAATACGCTGTGCCAGAATTCCATTAATGCTATAATTTTAAGTTTAGGACAATGCGATAACTAAGAGGAACAGTTACGGAGGTGAGGTTTTCAATTCTTCTGGAAAGAAAACTAGCGTTGAAAATTAAAATTTTTGAAATTTTGCAATTTTTTATTCTTTATAGTGATTGTTACATTTCAAAAGGATAGAATATAGAGAATAAAACGATTAAACCAGATTTATGTAGCAGAAAACTGTCATGAACACCAAAGTGGGACATTTCGTGAGAACTACCCAACTACGCAACGTTTTCCTCTCTACATAGAAGTCGTAGTAATTACGTATTGTCACAATGTGAATTTACGTCGGAAAAATATTGAATTTGAGAAGATATTATGTGAATTCAATAATTCAACAGTCCTGGCGACTGTAGAAGAAAATTTTTCCTCTATGTTGTTTTTCTTCTTCTACCGCGGTGCCGTCCCAGGCTGAACTGAGGCCTTCAGGCCCATTGTTCTCCCGCTTGCCAAACTCGTGAGACTCAGTCCAAAAAGCACGCTGACAGGAATGCCGCGAGCTTAAAAGGAGAAGTCCCTCTCACCGTAGGAATCGTAGGTGTTGGGTTGCCTAGGTGTATGACTCTCAATTCCTTAAGGTTGTTACAGTCGAACAGACTATGTTCAGCTGTTTCTTCCATGCTCTTGCACCAGCGACACAGAGCGCTATCGGCCAATCCCATCCTATTCAGATGTTTGTTGAACTGGTGACCAGTTAGTAATCCAGTCACCAGGCTCAATTCTCTTCTTTCGAATGAAAGAAGTTTCTTTACTTCAGACTTTGACGATGGTTTCTTAATGAGAAGCCTTGACTGCCTGAGTCCTACTCCCATGTTCCATACACTGGAGAAATTCCTGTCCAAACGATTCTTGAAGAATGTTTTAACAGAGGTACGACATACTGGAAGCGAGGGCTCAGGACCTATATATGGTATCCGAGCCCCCTGCTTCGCCAGCTCATCTGCCTCTGTTGTTACTGGAAATAATTCACGTATATAAACTGGTTGGAAGATTCAATTATGCTATTTTCTTGTATGGAAATCAAGAATCAAGTGTTGGAATTTTATTGAAAAATAATGGATAGAGTAGTCCGTTACTTTGTGATAGTTCATTTGAAAAAAGAATAAAAGTACCTGAATAACCCGGCAGGAAAACTTCTAAACCAACTTTTCGAAATTCTCATGAAATAAGCTAACAGAAGACATTTAATTAGCTTGTTGCACAACTTGAAATACACCAGTTTCAAAATGTAGTTAGTACTACGAAACCCGAGTCATTCTTATACCTTAATAAAATATAATAATAGGATACCAGTAATTTCATTCGAGAGTTCAACATGTCAGAATGAAGTTTTCCTATTGCAGATTTCGGTTCTGTATAGCACTTGATGTCTCTGTTTCTTTAAAAGTACTTTCGACATTTTCAATTTCAAAGCGAAAAGTATTATATTCGAAGATAATTGTCTTTGATAATGTCTTGTCTAAGATTGAAGATTATGTTATGATTATGCTGAGAGTAGATATTGGCAACCTCTCGGCGAATTCTTTTGACCTTGACAATATTTCAGCAGTGCCAACCTGCCTCTGTCTTAGTAACAAAAACTTGATAGACCTAAATCATGGCCAACCGGGAGATTTAATAGAAGTGAATTGGGTATAGTTAATATTATCGGTTATAATTGCACAAGTGCATAAAAATTACCGATAATTTTGCAAGAAAGCGTGTTATCTAAAAATTGCATGAGTTTATTTTCATATTTCGGCGGAAGAGCCCGAGTCCGAAGGACGAGGGCTCTTTCGTCAAAATATGAAAATAACCGAATGCAATATTTATAAGATAACACGCTCAAATGTAAAATTATCTAGTAATTTTTATGCACGAGTGTAATTCATTGGAATATTTCACGAATGTAATTTTTTTCCATCAGTAATTTTGCACTGACATTCCAGATTGTCTTCACTGTGAAGTCCTTATATTCCTCACCATTCTGCTTGCACGTCTCTTTGTCCAGAATAGGTACATACTTTGGCCTCAAAAAAAATCCATGAACTGTCGCCATATAATACTGTCTGTCATTTGGTAGTTTTTGGCTCATTTTTGCTCGTATGTTCTGGGGAACATGGTGTTATCATTTTGCCCAAATGTCTGTTATATTCGAATTTTTCGCCGAAAATTGCCTCAAACGATTGGGTTCGACTCCCTGATGAAGAATTCGAGGTCAAATTTGATTCTGTCCGGCCGGCCGGCCGTCCGACCGTTGCCACGATAACTTGAGAACAGAAATAGCTAGCGAGTTAAATAATCAGGGTAGGTGGCGCATCCTAATACGACGGACAAGTTCGTTAATGGGCATAATCGGCCCAATGGTTTCCGAGTAATAATTTTGTTTTCAACCAATATAAATCCGATCAAATTGAAACTTGGTGAATAGTTGTAGAATATAAACCTAAGCACGTTTTGAAATTTTGTGAGAATCGTATCAATACAAAATTTAAAAAAAATTATTAAAAAATATTATTTATGACACGATAACCTGAGAACGGAAAGAGATAACGGCTTGAAATTTTCAGGTTAGGTTGTGCATCTGAATGCAATATTTGAATTTGTCTATAGGTATAATAATATTTCCTTCGTCAGACGCTTAACGAAAATCTTTAGAATTATTTTGTTCATAGTTATTGTGAAATTCGAGAATTATCAATAACTATCAACAAAATAATTCTAAAGATTTTCGTTAAGCGTCTAACGAAGGAGTCTGATATAGACTCCTAAACGTTACGATATAGTTGCTTCTTCGTTGATGTTGTTTCGTTGTTCTTTGTTAGGCAACATTGTTCAATTGATTGGTTCTGATAAATATCTTGTGTTTCTTACGCAGAAGCAAATCGCAAAATAATTAATTTTTATTTTATAGATATTTTTCAGAGTTTGGGAGAGAAAACCGAGAAAGAAACCTTTTAATAATTTAATTCACCAAGGCAAATTCGATTAAGAGTGTCCAATACAGGAGAATGGACAATAGAAGATACGCGCAAAAGCTTCTGACTTCACGAAAGAAAAAAATGGTTCAAGCACTGACTTGAAGTCAGAAGCTTTTTCGCGTATGTTCTATTGTCCATTCTCCTGTATTGGTCACTCTCAATCGAATCTACCATATAGAGTACAGGAGAATGAACAATAGAACATACGCGCAAAAGCTTCTGACTTCACGTCAGTGCTTGATCCAATTTTTAATATTTGTCATTCATAGAAATTCATTTTCATGATACATAATAGACCTAGGAATACTAGGAAGATCAGTATAATAATATACAATACACTGTGGTCCACTTTTTGTAGAATATCTTCAACAGTCAATAAAATGTTCAAATTCAAGACAATCATATACATTGGTCCGTAAACGCTTCATAACCAAGCTAAGGGTGTTCAATTCTCCAGATATTTTTACGATATTTGTTAGTAACTCTTTAGATATTTAGTTCAAACTTGGAAGATGAGGTACTTTTTGGGAATTACCTACATATAATGATGATCAGGATTGTATTGAGAATCTAGACAGTGTTATTTTGCTCAAGATATCTCTCTATTGTAACCCCAAACATTTTATGCCGGCGCCATTGACCATTTTCCATAGCATGATTTCACTTGTCCTTTTTTTGTTTTTTTTATTTTTACACTCACAACCATTACAATGATTCCGGTGTGCGTCGGAATCATTTAGGAAATTTTATAATACAAATTTGTCTTTTTATGTACATATCCCAGGAAAGCTCAACTCTGAGAACTCAACGAAAAAATTTAAGTAAATAAAGATTGTAAGAGTCATTAAAAAAAACCTGGATATTTGAATACCCTGTAGCTTGGTGCTGAAGCATTTGTGGACAAAATGTAATACTCGAAGTTCAAAAGAATATACATAGTGTTAGTGAATAAGTGCGACAAACTTTAAGGAGTGATTCTGCATGACAAAATGATGACATTTGCTTATAAATTTTGTCTGAAAATATTCCGTTTTCTGAGATACGGACTGTTAAAATTATTAAATCAGAAAAGCTCTGTGGACAGAGGCTTGGGCGCTTTTGTCAAACTACTAGCGAGTAATTATTCAAACTTTGACAAATCATATCTTCAAAAGTAATGGTTTCTCATGGTGGGTTTCACGAAGCTTCGATTAGCTTAATTATGGATTTAATTCGGTGGTTGCATCCAAAATGAACTGGCGTTTGACATAGAATCACAGTGATTTGGCAATTAAGAGCTGTCAAAGCATTGTGAAACCCACCGTAAGAGTTGGGAATGATATCAATGGATTCCTGTGATAGAACTGCATCATGGAAAATTAAATTCAAAACGTAGGTCTATATGACTCACGTCATATCTTGGAGTTGAAAAATCATATCTCCGGAAGTATTTGTTTGTTAGTGTTGAGAATGATATCAACGGATTCTTATGATAAACTGCATCTTAAAAATAATTAAATTTGAAATTTGTAATGTACAAACATATTTTTTAAAAACTTATGAACACCATTGATAAGAGCAAATGTCGTTATTCACATTTGCACAATTTTTCGTACAATTCTCGGGGTATTACTTGCCGATTATTGCGATTTTGGTTTGGATTTACCATTTGGTAGAATATGCTAATGCATCAAATAATTTTGGTCGATTATAACCGGAAATATCATATTACTTTAATGAATATAACTTAGTGTAATATCTATTGTATTAATTTCGTATGTTTTTTCCAGGTATGATGTGCCATAGATCATTATTAATCGATTTATCGAATGCAGAAGGAAGATCCGGAAGATATTGAGTTATTTCGTGAGTAGAACAGAAAAGTAAATACCCACATATCTCTTTTCGAAAAGCAAATATTGAAGAAGAAACACGGATCTGATAAAAATTTCCTATGCAAAAAAAATTATATTATTAAAACTTAGTATTATCATTCATCTAACAAAAGCTATGAATTTTGCACAAAGATTTAGGTTCTATCTTCTGTTTCCTCCATTTATTTATAAATCTATTGCTTTTTTGCATAGTTACTGACTACGTTAATTACTGACTACGATAATGGCTTCTCAACAAATTCAATCTACTAGTGTAGGAATCTCTTGAAGATCTTTATAATGGGTATGCGGAGACATCCGTATTCCGAACCATTTTAACTTCTTGTCAGTAATGACAGTAGAAGTAGAATGCTTAATAATGGTGTCACGGAATTGATGTAAGGACGTTGGGATCAGGCGGTGTGTTTTGCCCATTAACGAACTTAACAGAGATATTAATGACTCAAACATTGGCTGCAAATTTCCACTCTCTATTTATTGCTTTTTTCTGGGTTTTCTCTACTACAAAACTCTGATATAACTATAAAATAAAAAATTAAAATCCAAAAATTATGTAAGTATGCAATATTCCTTATTATTCGTGGTAAATCATATACGTATACTCTTATAGGAGTACGTATATTATGTTCGATTGGATTTGTATTTTTTGAGGTATCGAGAAAATGGTATTCCAGATGGGTATACCTCCGAAACCGTTGTGCCGACAACAACAAACTTAACTGTCCCATTCGGAAGAGCGACCTACCCTGAAAATTGCAAAGGTGCTATCTTGTTCCGTTTGGACGTTATCGTGGCAACGGTTACCCATCTAGCTAATGAACCTACTCAAGGCTGCTCTTACCTCCAACAATACGGATCCGCTCGTGACGAAACTTGGAGCTTGCCTGTAAAATTAAGTTTTGAAGGTACTCGAAAAATTTCAGTGATTTCGGACGGATAGTTTATGAGATATAGACTTTTTTCAATGATATTCAATAATCTTTTTGAAATTTTCTAGTGATACGATCCTCACGTAATTTCTCAAGAATTTGCCCGTCGGCATTCTACAACTAATTACCATGTATGAACTGGATAGGCTCAGTATTTTTTGAGTTATTGAGGAAATAATATCAAAATTTCAGATAGGTATAACTCCGAAACCGTTTGACCGATTGTGTTAACAGACTCAAAGGTCACATTCGGATGCGCAACCTACCTTAAAAATTGCAAGTCGCTATCTCGTCCCGTTCTCAAGTTATCGTTATAAAAATAGTATTTTTGGCGCTCTAGTTCCTCGGAACTGAGTGCTTATCAATTTGCCCAAATGTCTGTAATTTTCGAATTTTTCGATGAAAATGGTCTTAACGATTTGGTTCGACTCACTGATCAAGAATCCCCGTGGTCGAAATTCATTCTGTCCGGCCGTCCGGCCGGCCGTAGGCACGATAACTCTCGAACGGAATGAGCTAGACAGTTGAAATTTTCAGAGTTGGTTTGGGAGAAAAATATCTCGGCTAAGTTCGTTATTGGCCAAAATCGGATAGATGGTTTCGGAGTAACAAACAAAAACACTTTTTTTACAAAACAAATTCCAAATTAAATTTTTTTCAATAAGCAGTTTTACCATAAGAATCCAATGATATCATTTTAACTGTAACAAGCTAATACTTTCGGAGATATGATTTTTCAAAATTTCAATAATAAATCGTATTTCTACGTTGTCACACAATGATATAATTATTCTATGTATGAATTATCATAATGTTAACTTATTTTCCCGAGACATGACATTATCTAATCAATCGAAGAATTGTGAGCGAAGTGAGAAAAATCTCAGTTGTTTGATCCGAAATTAGTTTTTCTCAGAAGAGTCTTACATTTCGGAACGGAACATGAAGTAAGAGATCTGAGGGTAGTGAGACTGCTTTTCATCCATAGACATAGAATGCTCAGTTCTCTCAATTTATGACGGGACTGACGGAAGGGAATATTATAACTTCAAAAATTTTTGTATTGTTGGAATACTCGTATTTTAGCGATGCAACGGGGACCTCACCCAAAAATGTTTGAAAATATTACGTAAATATTGAAAGCATAATTCTGTAGTTCGAGAGAGGAGAAATTTGGTGAACGTAGATCAGGAAATTTTTGATCGATTACAAGGTAATTTTTCATCATTACTTCTCTTTTTTCATACATGTTTTATGGAATATCTACTATTTGTAGGTACTTTAAACCTGTTTTGGGCAATTGTCATACGAAACTTGTTTTTTTGGCACTCTAGTTCCTCGGAACAGAGTGCTTATCAATTTGCCCAAGTGTCTGTAATTTTGGAATTTTTGGCTGAAAATGGTCTCAAACGATTTGGTTCGACTCACTGATCAAGAATCCGAGGTCGAAATCGATTCTGTCCGGCCGGCAGTAGGCACGATAACTCTCGAACGAAAGCAGTTAGCGGATTGAAATTTGCAAGGTGGGTTTGGAGCGTAAATATCTCGGACGAGGAGAATGGGTGAAATCCATCAAGCGGTTTTGGAGTTATGGCCGATTTTAGTAAAAATATTTTTTATGAATATTTCCGAAACCGATCACTCGATCTATCTGAAATTTAGCATCGAATTGTAGAATCATGTCCTTTATACGCATGTGGAGTTTTGTATTGACCAGATCACCGCAAATTGTCAAAAATAAATTTTGAAAATTTTAAAAAAGTTTTTCTACAATAACTCTCGAACGGAATGAGCTAGGTAGTTGAAATTTTCAGAGTAGGTTAGGGAGATGAATATCTTGGTTAAGTTCGTTATTGGGCAAAATGAATTTAATCTTGATAAATAAACTATTATTTGAATTGAATTTCCTTTATGATGCAGTTCTTTTATATGAATACATTGATATAATTCCCAACTCTGAGAAACCAATACTTTCGGAGATATAATTTGTCTGTTTGAACTAGAGCGCCAGAAAGCTCCTGTCCACAGGGCTTGAACCCATTTTTTAATATACTTTTTTCAATTTTCGGGTGATACGATCATCACAAAATTTCACATAGGTACGTCTTTGTGTCGGTATTCTACAAGTAATTACCAAGTTTCAATGGGGGTTTGCCGGACAGAATCAAATTTGACCTCGAATTTTTATCTCAGAAACCATCCGACAGGAATCGTTCAAATTATGTGAGAGCCTTCAAAATCTTATTAAATTACAGTTCTAGATTTGAACTCGATTGCATCCGGATTGTTGAAGATATTTCCGAAATACCGAAATATTCCAACGATCGAGAAGTACTGGTCAACTGTATTACAGTCGACCAGCGAAGTTGTCAACAGTTTTATATTCTGACGTTCCTGGAGGGGATTTCATAAATCGTTATGTCATAGACAATATATCCAGTCTGTCTATGTTCATATTTATTTCCGTGCTTCAGAGCGGCCGAACGAAGTTGCATATCGTCGTTGCGCCTTCAAAACGCGACATGTGCATATATTGTGCAAAATGCGTTAAGTGTATATTCCGATTAAGAACTGCGCAAGCTGGATATTTTGTTAAAAGCTGCCATGTGTATAATATAAATTCGGTACTAAAATCGAACTAATATTGCTTATTCATTTATTCTTCGAGGAAACGGTTATCGAACGAATTTGAGTTGATTTTTTCTTAAAATTACGTAAAATACAGAATGTTTTTTGTGAATTACTAACACAGTGTTTCTGAAATGAAAGAAGAATCGATATTGAAGATAAAAATGCGCCTCAATATTTCAGCTTAATTTGCAGCCAAGTTCTAAATTTAAACTCGATCGAATCTATATTTAGAAGATGTTATATATTTTTCTGGAGCTAAGCAGCTGTAGGCGAGTTCGGCACCTGGATGGGTGGCCGCTATGGCTATAAAAGTGAAAAGCGCTCTAAGCCCCTGTCCACAGAACTTTTTAGTAAAGCATCACATTCTTGCGCGATACGATCGCACTTCCTATTTTCGAATAAACAGGGGATAATACGATGATAAATAAATTACCTTTTAACTTGGTTATTTCCAGCGAACTTATCAATAATGAAATGGTTCAAGAATTTGCAGTAACTGTAACTTCTGCCAGCTCTGAATATTTGAGCAGCGCGAAAGATTCAGTATACTTCATTTATTGGTACCACATTTCGAAAATGCCTTGTGCATTGCGAATGCTCTTGCGGTTATTGAGATCCTCGGTCAGAGTTCGATGACATTACCGTCCAAGTCTAGAGCTTCGAAGACTTTGCTGCCCCCCGGAAAAGCGCTATAAATTTTTAGGTTATAGGTGATTGGGTTTATATTTTCTCGTAAAATTATCTATTAGAATCGTACTTCGAAAACATTTCTGAAAACCACCGTGAAATATTCACAGTTTATCAGAGATGTGCAAAATTGTTTATAAAATGTATTTAAATACAAAATGCAAACAATTATTTTTCATTTCAAATACAAAATAGTTTTTCATTTTGTATTCAAAGTACTAAATGCAAAATACGTATTTCCAAAATACTTTATTAAAATAAAATACTTTTATAGTTTTTATATTTCTTTATTTTATTAGAAAGCTGCCAATTTAAGTAAGTAATTACTGTGAGCATTGCTCAGATGTTTTAAGACGAACTTGAATGCGCAACCTAACCTGAAAATTGGAAATCGTTATCTCTTTCTGTTCTCAAGTTTCGTAATTTTTTTTTTAATTTTCTAAAGGTAAAATTATCTCAAAATTTCACACTCATCTTCATGTCCATAATCTACGATTAGATACCAAGTTTCAATCCAATCGGGTCTGTATTTTTTGAGTTATCGAGAAGATAATATTTCAGATGAGTATAACACCGTTCGGCCGATTATGCCTATCTTAACTTAACTCTTCCATTCGGATGCGCAATCTACCCTGAAAATTTCAAGTCCCTATCTCACTTATTTCGAAAGTTATCGAGGCAACGGTCACCCATCGAGCTGCTGAACTCTCCCAAGGTTGCTCGGATCCGATCGTGTTCAAACTTCGAAGTTGGCAGTAGTGTTAGGTTTTGAAGGCTCTCCGCAAAATTTCAGCGATTTCAGGCGAACAGTTTTCTGATATATAGAGTTTCTTTCAATGATTTTTTTGACATTTTCTAGTGATGCGATTCTCACGAAATTTTGCAAGATTCGGGCCGGCATTCTACAACTAGTAACCATGCTTGAATTGGATCGGTTTCGAGTTATTGAAGAAATAGAAACCAAATTTGAGATGGGTATAACTCCAAAACCGTTAAGCCGATTATACCTATTAACAAACTCAAATGTCGCATTCAGAGGCACAACCTACCCTAAACATTGCAAGTCGCTATCTCTTTCTGTTCTCAGGATATCGTGACATAAACAATATTTTTTGATAATTTTTTTAAAATTTTCTAGCGAGTCGATTCTCACAACATTTCACAACTGTCTTCTATTAGTATTCTACAACTACTTATACCAAGTTTCAATTCGATCGGATATGTATTGGTTGATGACAAAATTATTACTCAGAATCCGTTGGGCCGATTAACGCCCATTAACGAACTTGTCCGTCCTATTGTCCTATTATTGGAATTTACCAAAATATCTTAATATCCAAGAAAATCTCAAATCGAATAGTTGATATCTTAGTCAACTGACAGAATAATCATAATAATTAATAGGTAACGTTTACAGAAACTCTATTTTTGGATAAAATTCTATGGAATCATAAAAATAGTGGAAACAATTGATGGATATTTTATGAAAACTAATATGTAGTTCAGTGTATTGACAGTAAAAAATTAACTGTGGGATCTTCTTGTCCTTGTTAAGGGAGTAAATAAGCTTTCTCAAACAATTTCATTAGGTATGGGGGTCATACAGGTGTCCCAAGTGGAAGGTGAAAAATAATGATAGTTTTCTAACATGATTATCCTCCTAAATTAAAAAAAAAACTTTGAAATTATTGAATTTAGGAGCATATAATCATGTTAGAAAACTATAATTATTTTTTACCATACAAACCAACGCAATCATAAAAAATTGGGTTCTAATTTGAAAAACAGAAGTTATTGCCAATATTTGATCACAATTTTCGATACAAAATTTGAAACACCCTGTGATGATATTCCTGAAATTCAAAAGATGACCTTTCCACATTCTTCCTTTTCGATGTTGTAAAAACGATTTACGTTCAGAATGTTAAAAATAAGAATAATGAACATAATACTGACTAAACAATGGTTTTAACAGAAATTTATTCAGCATTGAATACTTGATCATACCAGGAATGCAAAATTAAAAAAAAAAATTTTTTTCAAAAAATTTATTTTCACTCTCTGTATAACCGGAAGTGCTTGGGCTTCGAAAATATCTTAGCCCTGTAGAGAATTTCAAGCAATATCATAATCCAAATTTTCAGATTTCAAATATGTCCAGTTGCCCAGAAACGTCTAATAGGCACTCGAACTTGGGACACCCTGTATAGAATCGCCTTGATGTCTTATGTCTCCCAGTTTGGTCCATGTGAGACTGAAAACTGAAAAAATTGAATCGAAATTCTTTTAAAAATTAGGGTATATTTTCGCCAAAATAATGCTGATTGCAAACAAGAAGTACCGTTCATCTAATATCTCACAAAATAAGCTAATTTATCATTTTGATGTACTCTGCCTTCGTTGTTCGTCGCCATCGCCATATTTGTCAATCAAACGATCCATAATAACGTCCTCGGCAGGATCGTATGCGTGATACTTCGACGGAATTTCCAGGATCACTGGTAGAAAGCTCTGGTATTCTAATAGGAATGGTCTTATTTTCAACGCTGCTTCATATGTGACCAATATAATCGCAACGTCCTCCCTCGAGATGAATTTTTGCAGGTGTTGCATAATCTCTTCTTCGGTGGCATCGTTGTCGACTACTGCGTAATTTAGTTCATTGTTTTTTGTTCTTTGACCAATACCTGTAATTTGATTATTCGGTCATTTATACTAAATGCAACCATTTTTATGGCATTCGCATCTGCATCATATTATTCGAAAGACCAACTAATAATAATTATGATTCAAAAATGATATCGTTTAAATGGGCTCCACGACTCTGGCAATAGCATAGATATAGAATAACATGAACTTGTTGTGAGAAAGAGACCATTGATATCAGCACTGAAAAAAGGACAGAACAATTAAAGGCAAAGACTTTGACACATACTAAGCAGTGCCGCAATAATATGCCTTGAACTATTTAGTGCAGATTTTATATTATTCGGTCTTCAAATTTGATGTTTTTTCTGATAAATTGCTTAATTTAACGATGCGTATGTTCTGCATCTTTATAGTATGCACAATAATTTGTTCCACCATTATTATTAGCAAATGCGAGTAAACATTTGAGTTAGTGATTAACATTCATTTACGTCTGAACTCTTACGTCAATACGTTAAAACAAAAAATAAACTTATGTGAAAATTGTCGTGAGAGCCGTCACATTATTCTTCATGAAAAGCAATTTATGACCATGTGTACATCAGCTTCCTAGACATAATATTTATTATACTAAGCATTTATCCTTCTTCTATTTCACAATGTTGCTACTTTTCTGATGCAACTTATCCCAATTTTTTTCCGTATGCAAAGTGAACTCCATAGTTGGTTTGTAGAAATTAATAATTTTATATATTAACTATCTGACTCAGTATTAACTTTGATGTGCGTTTTCAAAAATGAATCAGGTTATGAGTGAAGAATTTCTTGAAAACAGAGTGAAATATGATGAGGGGGAACAACGCATGCCTAATTTACTTTTTATTAGGCACTCGTTTCGTTATGGACTCCGACAAACACTCATTGAAACCTTTGAGAAAATGAATTATTTTAGAAGGTTGCCATATCATAGAGAGCAGGTATCAAGTTAACTTGAATTACAATTAAGATCAGATCAAGATGTTAGAACAGAATATAGACCAGGGTCGATAATTTTTGAAACCGAAAAAAATTATAGTAGAATGAAACCCTTTGTAAAAGGAAGAGAATATAACAAAAATGATAGGAAACATGATTTACGGGCGATCTGAGGTCGGAAAGGGGAAGGGGTCAGTTTTTAAGGGTAAAAAACGGTTTATCTCGATATCCGGCTTAACTACAAGTCCTATGGAAAAAAGTAAAATGGCAAAGTTGTAGGTAATGAAAAGATCTACACCTTTTGTATTTACACTCACATAACCTCAAAATGTATGTGAAAAATTCAAATAATCACGTTTTTGGTTTTTGATTTTTATCGTTTACAAAAAAAATTTTTTCTCACCAAATTTGGCTAAAACTTACCTTTTTATGTCCCAAATACTCTGTAATTTTTTGGATTTAATTTTTTTTTTCACCTCAATTTGGCTTAATATCGAAAAAGCAGCCCAATTTTAAATCAAAAATTCTCACGTCAAAATATCTGCTTTTAAAAAAGTAGATAGGCTTTTTGCTCGTTGAAATCTCTACTTTCTGATGATCTAAAAAAATATACATTAATATGATAAATTTTCTCAGAAAATTCTACAAAATAACGGGCAATAAGGCCACACCCTCGTAGTTCCTTCCCCACTTCTCTATGAAATACTTTTTGATGGGCTGAAATTTTTCGTAGGTCACTCTGGTATATAAGTTATTATAAGATAGCAACAAATAGGCATCTACGCATATAATTTATAGAAGAGTCCCAGGATGATTGATTCTAAACTTTCTCAAAATATTGTAGATGACTTATTAAATATTAACTTTCTTAGCATTTTCTGAGAAATTTTACGATAGTAATGTATATTTTTTTTAAACCATCAGAAAGTAGAGATTTCAACGAACAGAAGGCCCACCTACTTTTTTAAAGAAGCGGATATTTTGACGTGAGAATTTTTGATTGAAAATTAGGCTGCATTTTCGATATTAAGTCAAATTAAGGTGAAAAAAAAATTTCAAATCCGAAAAATTACAGTCTATTTGGGAAATAAAATTGGTTCAAGCACTGACGTGAAGTCAGAAGCTTTTGCGCGTATGTTCTATTGTCCATTCTTCTGTATTGGACACCCTTAATCGAATTTACCATGGTAAATTATGTTGTCCATTCTCCTGTATTGGACACTCTTAATTCGAATTTACCATGGTAAATTCGAATCAAGCACGTCAGTGCTTGAACCAATTCTTTTTTCGTGATTTTGTTGAAATTTTCTAGGGGTACGGTTATTGAAATTTTTTTTTTCGTCATTTTTTTCGAATTTTCTAGTGGTACGGTTCTTACAAAATTTTGAACACGTCTTTATGTTGATTTTCTACTACTAGTTACCAAGCTTCAATTCGATCGAATATTTATTTTTTCAGTTATCAAGAAAATAATATTCCAGGTGGGTATAACTCGGAAACCGTTAGACCGATTATGCCCAAAAACGAACTCAACTCTCCCTTTCGGATACGCAACCTACCCTGAAAATTGCAAGTCCCTATCTCCTTTCGTTCGAAAGTTATCGAGGCAACGGTCACCCATCTACTGAATTCACACAAGAATGCTCCAATCTCCAACAATATTTAACCGATCGTATTAAAACTTGAAACTTAGCGGTAGAGTTAGGTTATGAAGGCTCTTGCAAAATTTCATCAATTTCTAACGATTAGTTACTGATATATAGATTTTTTTTTTTTTTTTTCAATGATTTATTAAAAATTTTCTACAGATGCTATCCTCACCAAATTTTGCAACCATTTCCGCGTTGGCATTCTACAACTAATAACCATGTTTGAATTCAATCGGTTCAGTACTTTTCGAGTTAATGAGGAACAAAAACCATGAAATTTCAGAAAATTTCAGATGGCTATAACTCTAAAACCGTTTGGCCGATTATGCTCATAAACAAACTGAAATGTCGCGTTCTGGTGCTCATCCTAACCTGAAAATTTCAAGCCGCGATCTCATTCCGTTCTCAAGTTATCGTGACCACAAAAATATTTTTTAATAATTTTTTTAAAATTTTCTAGCCATATGATTCACACAAAATTTCACAAACGTGCTTAGTTTCATATTCTACAACTACTCACCAAGTTTCAATTCGATCGGATTTATATTGGTTTAAAACAAAATTATTACTCGGAAACCGCTGGACCGATTATGCCCATTAACGAACTTGTCCGTCGTATTGGGATGCGCCACCTACCCTGAGAATTTCAAGTCGCTAGCTCTTTTCGTTCTCAATTTATCGTGGCCGGACGGCCGGCCGGACAGAATCAAATTTGACCTCGAATTCTTCATTGGGGAGTGGAACTTAATCGTTTGAGACCATTTTTTTCAAAAAATTCGAAAGTTACAGACATTTGGGCAAAACTATAACGCGATGTTCCCCAGAACATACGCGCAAAAAGGTAAGATTTTAGCAAATTTGGTGAAAAATTTTTTTTTTGTAAAAGATAAAATATGAAAACCAAAAACTCGGTTATTTGAATTTTCCATATAAATTTTGAGATTATGTGAAAAAAGTGTAAATACAAAAGTTGTAGATCTCTTCATTACCTACTACTTTTTTCCATAGGACTTGTAGATTTGCTGGAAATTCGGATAAACCGTTTTTTACCCTTAAAAACTCACCCCCTTCCCCTTCCCGAACTCAGACCACCCGTAAACAATTTTTCCTATCATTTTTGGCGCTCTTGTTCCTCGGAACAGAGTGCTTATCATCTTATCAATTTGCCCAAATGTCTGTTATTTTCGAATTTTTGGCTGAAAATGGTCTCAAACGATTTGGTTCGACTCACTGATCAAGAATCCGTGGTCGAAATCGATTCTGTCCGACCGGCCGGCCGTCCGTCCGTTAACACGATAACTCTCGAACGAAAGGAGTTAGAGGAGCGTAAATATCTCGGACGAGTTCGTTAACGGGCAAAATCCACCAAGCGGTTTCGGAGTTATGCCCGTTTTTAATTATAACGTGTTTTATGAATATTTCCGAAACCGAACACTCAATCTATCTGAAATTTATCATCAAATTATAAAATACTGACCTTTATACTCATGCGAAGTTTTGCGAAGATCGGGTTGCCGTAAAGTGTCAACAATTTTTTTTTTAATTTTCAAATTTTGTTTCTATAATAACTCTCGAACAGAATGAGCTAGGCAGTTGAAATTTTCAGAGTTGGTGTGGGAGTTAAATATCTCGATTAAGTTCGTTATTGGGCAAAATAGGCCAGATGGCTTCGGAGTAACGAAAAATATATATTTTTATTAATTTACAAATTTCAAATTCATTTTTTTTATGATGCAGTTTCATCATAAAAATCCATTGATATCATTTTCAACCCTAACAAGCTAATACTTTCGGAGATTTGATTTTTCGAAATTTCAATAATGAATCGTACTTCTATGTTTTCACAGAATGCTATAAAATTATTCTATCTATGATTTATTATATGATCTGTGTTCTGTGTTCATACTCGTACATGTCATCCTGTTCTATAAGAGAGAGTCAAATTCCTTTCAGCTATTTTAATTCGATTTCTTCCATGGTGCAGTTCTCATTCTCAGATTGCTGATTTAATCTTGATATATAAACTATTATTTGAATTGAATTTCCTTTATGATGCAATTCTATCATACGAATAAATTGATATCATTCCCAACTCTGAGAAACCAATACTTTCGGAGTGTGTCAAAGTTTGAACAAGAGCGCCAAAGCTCCTGTCCACAGGGCTTGTACCAATTTTTATCTCTTCCTTTTCTAATGGGTTTCTTTCTACTATTTTTTTTTTCACTTTTTACCATTTTTAAATCCTTCGACCCTGGTCTAATATTTATCGCATGGAATATATCCTTGAGGCGCGGTTCATACTGACGCGATTTCGCATATAAGATATTGATTACGCGACAGGCGAAGGCACTTGATTTCAATTCAATATTGTCCACTTCCTTTCAATATTCTCTATGAAATTATACACAATTTCATCATCGCTAATTCCATAAATATCCTAATTCTAATATTTTAAATGAATAATTAGATACAAGAGAAAATAGAATTAGTGCCAGATAGATTGGCAAATCACGGGACAAGTTTTTGGAATTCCATCGGTAATGGTGCATGATGGCGGTTTCAGGAACTACTATTGAAGTTTTTAGAATTTTCATCAGATATCTTACTACATTCAATGAAGAATATATCGAAAATAAAATGATAACTGGAGAATATTTGTCATAGTTATAGGAAACTTCACACCAACATTCATTTCATTGGGAAATACCATGTCAAAGCAGCAAAATAAAAACTGATCTTTTTTGGAATTTCAACAGCCTGAATATTTTTACCTGAGCCGAATTTGGAAAAATGGTAAACGAAAATAGTGTTTCATCTATTGTTGAAATTAATGTACAACCTTAGCACTCACCTCTAAACGACGTGGCTGATTTCGTTGAAATTTCATGGGTGTGATTAAGTGGGTCCCTGGATGTTTTCTCCACAATTGGTCCTGGTAGGTGGGACTGCAATCGGGTTGCAATTTTTGCCTTTATTTTCTGACGAAACTTCTTTGGAACTCATTTCGCCGTATTCACAAAGCATTCAATCTCCGTTAAGTCCTAACTGAGGTCCTCAGTTAAGGATAAATAAGAATCGCAACCTCAGTTTAAGTGAACATTAACGTGAAGCATGCTTGTTTCAGCACCGTTACATACTTTAATTATTGAGGTTGCGATTCCTTAACTGAGGACCTCAGTTAGGACTTAACGGAGATTGAATGCTTTGTGAATACGGCCGATTGACTATCAGAACATATTAACCCAAAATTTCTTTTTCCCATTACTCAATATTTTTGAAAATCAAAAAAATACTGAGTTCATGAATATCGTTAAATTACTTTGATGAGTTCATGAATAATTATTGGATTTCTGAGAATAATTCAGTTATATTTGTGTACTATAGATATCGCTAATATCGAATTCTTTAGGCATTTCACCCTTGCGTCGTAGCTTGGAGATGCTTCAACATTTGAATTTCTGTTCACCGTGTTAAGAGATATACGTATATCTTTTGCGCGAATATTGAGCAAGTATATTATTAATCGACAAACTTCGCATTAAAATAAGAACAGAAAAAACTTTTTTTCCTTTATTATTTAGATTTATTTCAATTATTTATTTTATTTAATATAGATATGAATGTCTCTGATATGATTTGAAGTTTTTGCGCGTATGTTCTGGGGAACATCGCGTTATAGTTTTGCCCAAATGTCTGTAACTTTCGAATTTTTTGACGAAAATGGTCTCAAACGATTTAGTTCGATTCCCCAATGAAGAATTCGAGGTCAAATTTGATTCTGTCCGGCCGGCCGTCCGGCCGTTGCCACGATAACTTGAGAACGAAAAGAGCTAGTGACTTGAAATCTGAGACTTAATTCGAATTTACCATGGTAAATTCGAATTAAGAGTGTCCAATACAGGAGAATGGACAACATAATTTACCATGGTGAATTCGATTAAGGGTGTCCAATACAGAAGAATGGACAATAGAACATACGCGCAAAAGCTTCTGACTTCACGTCAGTGCTTGAATCAATTTTTTTTAAATTCTTATAATCAGAAGGTTGTTGTGAATGGCAAACGTTACCAACGTTATGGTTACTAACAAATGCTTGTTTACAAATAAAAATTGGTTCAAGCCCTGTGGACAGGAGCTTTGGCGCTCTTGTTCAAACTTTGACAAATCATATTATCTCCGAAATTATTAGAATTGTTAGAACTGCATCGTGAAAGAAATTAAATTCAAACAGACCGATTCTCTCCAATAACGAACTTATCCGAGATATTTATTCCTCAAATCTACTCTGAAAATTATATTATTTGCAGTTATGTTTTTACTGGAGATATTCTGAACCCAATTTCTGCACCCAATTTCACCGGTGTGAAATGAGCAGATAAAGATAGCGGATGAAATCTCCGGAAACACCCGAACGGCGCAACCAGTGGCGCACCGATCGATTCAGTCATAATCATATAGAAACAATACAACAACTTGAACTGATGGTTTCTTCGAGAGATGAACTTAATTTGGAACTTATTTTGTGAGTCCGATCAAGCTCTTGTTGAATATTGATAGATTTATCAATGCTGGGGCATGAATGTTATTTTGGAATGGGAAGATTATGGCAAGATAATAGTAATGGAGATTCGGTTCTTTACTGAAAAAAGTATCCGCATTGGATGAGACCCTGGGGTTGAAATTCATACCCTTAATACAAAAAACCCGGGTTTTCATCCGTTTTTCCCAGAAGGAAGAGTGTTATTATCAACAGATTTTGAGAACATTTTGACAACCACGATATCGATATTCAGTAAAAAAATGGTCCACTTCGGATGGGGCTCTGGGGTTGAAATTTCAACCATTAACACAAAATCTCGGTTTTTCCTGGTTTTTTCATAGAAGGAAAAGTTTTTTCATCGACAGATTTTGAGAACATCTTAACTATGACGATATCGATATTCAGTTAAAAAATGGTCCACTTCGGATGGGGCCCTGGGGTTGAAATTTCAACCCTTAAGACAAAATCTCGGGTTTTCCTGTTTTTTTCATAGAAGGAAAAGTCTTTTCATCAACAGATGTTGAGAACATCTTGACTACGACGATACCGATATTAGGTAAAAAAAATGGTCCACTTCGGATAGGGCCCTGGGGTTGAAATTTCAACCCTTAACTCAAAAATCTCGATTTTTCGTCGTTTTTTCCCAGAAGGAAAAGTCTTTTCATCAACAGATTTTGAGCACATCTCAACTATGACGATATCGATATTCAGTAAAAAAATTGTCCACTTCGGATGGGGCTCTGGGGTTGAAATTTCAACCCTTAACAGAAAATCTCGGTTTTTCCTGTTTTTTTTCATAGAAGGAAAAGTTTTTCATCAACAGATTTTGAGAACATCTTGACTACGACGATACCGAAATTCAGTAAAAAAATGGTCCACTTCGGATGGGGCCCTGGGGTTGAAATTACAACCCTTAACACAAAATCTCGGTTTTTCCTGGTTTTTTCATAGAAGGAAGAGTGTTTTCATCAACAGAATTTGAGAACATCTTGACTAGGACGATACCGATATTAGGTAAAAAAATGGTCCATTTCGGATGGGGCTCTGGGGTTGAAATTTCCACCCTTAACAAAAAAAACTCGGTTTTTCGACGTTTTTTTCCAGAAGGAAAAGTTTTTTCATCAACAGATTCTGAGCACATCATAACTATGACGATATCGATATTCAGTAAAAAAATGGTCCACTCCGGATGGGGCCCTGGGGTTGAAATTTCAACTCTAAACTCAAAAATCTCGATTTTTCGTCGTTTTTTTCCCAGAAGGAAGAGTTTTTTCAGCAACAGATTTTGAGCACATCTTAACTATGACGATATCGATATTCAGTAAAAAAATTGTACACCTCGGATGGGGCTCAGGGGTTGAAATTTCAACCCTTAACAGAAAATCTCGGTTTTTCCTGTTTTTTTCATAGAAGGAAAAGTTTTTTCATCAACAGATTTTGAGAACATCTTGAATACGACGATACCGATATTCAGTAAAAAAATGGTCCACTTCGGATGGGGCCCTGGGGTTGAAATTTCCACCCTTAGCAAAAAAACTCGATTTTTCAAAGAAGGAAAAGTTTTTTCATCAACTGATTTTGAACACATCTTAACTATGATGATATGGATATTCAGTTAAAAAATGGATCACTTCGGATGGGGCTCTTAACAGAAAATCTCGGTTTTTCCTGTTTTTACCATGAAAGGAAAATTTTTTTCATCATCAGATTTTGAGAACATCTTAACTATGACGATATCGATGTTCAGTAAAAAAATGGTCCACTTCGGATGGGGCTCTGGGGTAGAAATTTCAACCCTTAACAGAAAATCTCGGTTTTTCCTGTTTTTTTCATAAAAGGAAAAGTTTTTTCATCATCAGATTTTGAGATCATCTTAACTATGACGATATCGATATTCAGTAAAAAAATGGTCCACTTCGGATGGGGCCCTGGGGTTGAAATTTCCACCCTTAACAAAAAAAACTCGATTTTTCGTCGATTTTTCCAAGAAGGAAAAGTTTTTTCATCAACAGGTTTTGAGAACATCTTGACTACGACGATACCGAAATTCAGTAAAAAAATTGTCCACTTCGGATGGGGCTCTGGGGTTGAAATTTCAACCCTTAACAGAAAATCTTGGTTTTTTCTGTTTTTTTCATAGAAGGAAAAGTTTTTTCATCAACAGATTTTGATAACATCTTGACTACGACTATACCGAAATTCAGTGAAAAAATGGTCCACTTCGGATGGGGCTCTGGGGTTGAAATTTCAACCCTTAACAGAAAATCTCGGTTTTTCCTGTTTTTTTCATAGAAGGAAAAGTTTTTTCATCAACAGATTTTGAGAACATCTTAGGTATGACGATATCGATATTCAGTAAAAAAATGGTCCACTTCGGATGGGGCCCTGGGGTTGAAATTTCCACCCTTAACAAAAAAAACTCGATTTTTCGTCGTTTTTTCCCAGAAATAAAAGTTTTTTCATCAACAACTGGTATACTGAATATCGATATCGTCATAGTTAAGATGCTCTCAAAATCTGTTGATGAAAAAACTTTTCCTTCTATGAATAAAACAGGAAAAACCGAGATTTTCTGTTAAGGCTGGAAATTTCAACCCCAGAGCCCCATCCGAAGTGGACCATTTTTTTACGGAATATCGGTATCGTCGTAGTCAAGATGTTCTCAAAATCTGTGGATGAAAAAACTTTTCCTTCTATGAACAAAACAGGAAAAACCGAGATTTTCTGTTAAGGGTTGAACTTTCAACCCCAGAGCCCCATCCGAAGTGGACATTTTTTTTACTGAATATCAATATCGTCGTTGTCAAAATGTTCTCGAAATGTGATGATGAAAAAACTTTTCCTTTCATGAAAAAAACAGGAAAAACCGAGATTTTCTGTTAAGGGTTGAAATTTCAACCCCAGAGCCCCATCCGAAGTGGACAATTTTTTTACTGAATATCGATATCGTCATAGTTAAGATGTTCTCAAAATCTGTGGATAAAAAAACTTTTCCTTCTATGAAAAAAACAGGAAAAACCGAGATTTTCTTTTAAGGGTGGAAATTTCAACCCCAGAGCCCCATCCGAAGTATACAATTTTTTTACTGAATATCGATATCGTCATAGTTAAGATGTTCTCAAAATCTGATGATGAAAAAACTTTTCCTTCTATGAAAAAAACAGGAAAAACTGAGATTTTCTGTTAAGGGTTGAAATTTCAACCCCAGAGCCCCATCCGAAGTGGACCATTTTTTTACTGAATATCGATATTGTCGTTGTCAAAATGTTCTCGAAATGTGATGATGAAATAACTTTTCCTTTTATGAAAAAAACATTAAAAACCGAGATTTTCTGTTAAGGGTTGAAATTTCAACTCCAGAGCCCCATCCGAAGTGGACCATTTTTTTACTGAATATCGATATCGTCATAGTTAAGATGTGTTCAAAATCTGTTGATGAAAAAACTTTTCCTACTTGGAAAAATCGACGAAAAATCGAGTTTTTTTGTTAAGGGTGAAAATTTCAACCCCAGAGCCCCATCCCCAAAATCTGCTGATAAAAAAACTTTACCTTCTGGGAAAAAACGACGAAAAATCGAGTTTTTTTTGTTAAGGGTGGAAATTTCAACCGCAGGGCCTCATCCGAAGTGGACCAATTTTTGACCGAATATCAATATCGTCATAGTTAAGATGTTCTCAAAATCTGTTGATGAAAAAACTTTTCCTTCTATGAAAAAAACAGGAAAAACCGAGATTTTCTGTTAAGGGTTGAAATTTCAACCCCAGAGCCCTATCCGAAGTGGACCATTTTTTTACTGAATTTCGGTATCGTCGTAGTCAAGATGTTCTCAAAATCTGTTGATGAAAAAACTTTTCCTTCTATGAAAAAAACAGGAAAAACCGAGATTTTCTGTTAAGGGTTGAAATTTCAACCCCAGAGACCCATCCGAAATGGACAATTTTTTTACTGAATTTCAGTATCGTCGTAGTCAAGATGTTCTCAAAATCTGTTGATGAAAAAACTTTTCCTTCTTGGAAAAATCGAGTTTTTTTTGTTCAGGGTGGAAATTTCAACCCCAGGGCCCCATCCGAAGTGGACCATTTTTTTACTGAATTTCGGTATCGTCGTAGTCGAGATGTTCTCAAAATCTGTTGATGAAAAAACTTTTCCTTCTATGAAAAAACAGGAAAAACCGAGATTTTCTGTTAAGGGTTGAAATTTCAACCTCAGAGCACCATCCGAAGTGGACAATTTTTTTACTGAATATCGATATCGTCATAGTTAAGATGTGCTCAAAATCTGTTGATGAAAAAACTCTTCCTTCTGGGAAAAAACGACGAAAAATCGAGATTTTTGAGTTAAGGGTTGAAATTTCAACCCCAGGGCCCCATCCGAAGTGGACCATTTTTTTACTGAATATCGATAACGTCATAGTTAAGATGTTCTCAAAATCTGTTGATGAAAAAACTTTTCCTTCTGGGAAATACGTCGAAAAACCGAGTTTTTTGTCAAGGGTGGAAATTTCAACCCCAGAGCCCCATCCGAAGCGGACCATTTCTTTACCTAATATCGGTATCGTTCTACTCAAGATGTTCTCAAAATATGTTGATGAAAAAACTCTTCCTTCTATGAAAAAACCAGGAAAAACCGAGATTTTGTGTTAAGGGTTGGAATTTCAACCCCAGGGCCACATCCGAAGTGGACCATTTTTTTACTGAATTTCGGTATCGTCGTAGTCAAGATGTTCTCAAAATCTGTTGATGAAAAAACTTTTCCTTCTATGAGAAAAACAGGAAAAACCGAGATTTTCTGTTAAGGGTTGAAATTTCAACCCCAGAGCCCTATCCGAAGTGGACAATTTTTTTACTGAATATCGATATCGTCATAGTTAAGATGTTCTCAAAATCTGTTGATGAAAAAACTTTTCCTTCTGGGAAAAAACGACGAAAAATCGAGATTTTTGAGTTAAGTGTTGAAATTTCAACCCCAGGGCCCTATCCGAAGTGGACCATTTTTTTAACTAATATCGGTTTTCGTCGTAGTCAAGACGTTCTCAGAATCTGTTGATGAAAAAACTTTTCCTTCTATGAAAAAAACAGGAAAAACCGAGATTTTGTGTTAAGGGTTGAAATTTCAACCCCAGGGCCCCATCCGAAGTGGACCATTTTTTTACTGAATATCGGTATCGTCGTAGTCAAGATGTTCTCAAAATTTGTTGATGAAAAAACTTTTCCTTCTATGAAAAAAACCGGAAAAACCGAGATTTTCTGTTAAGGGTTTAAATTTCAACCCCAGGGCCCCATCCGAAGTGGACCATTTTTTTACTGAATATCGATATCGTCGTTTTCAAAATGTTCTCAAAATCTGTTGATGAAAAAACTCTTCCTTCTGGGAAAAACGGAAGAAAACCCGGGTTTTTCGTGTTAAGGGTTGAAATTTCAACCCCAGGGTCTCATCCAATGCGGATACTTTTTTCAGTAAAGAACCGAATCTCCATTACCATTATCTTGCCAAAATCTTCCCATGCCAAAATAACATTCATGCCCCAGCATTAATAAATCTATCAATATTCAACAAGAGCTTGATCGGACTCACAAAATAAGTTCCAAATTAAGTTCATCTCTCGAAGAAACCATCAGTTCAAGTTGTTGTGTATTTATATTAACGCAGAACTTCGATGTTCTTCAATTCATGCCAGAATATATTGGTTCTATATGATTATGACTGAATCGATCGGTGCGCCACTGGTTGCGCCGTTCGGGTGTTTCCGGAGATTTCATCCGCTATCTTTATCTGCTCATTTCACACCGGTCTCCTAAACCTACTCTGAAAATTTCAACTGCCTAGTTCATTCTGTTCGAGAGTAAATTTTTTTTGGCACTTTACGGCAACCCGATCAATACAAAACTTCGCATGCATATAAAGGTCATTCTACAATTTGATGCTAAATTTCAGATAGATCGAGTGATCGGTTTCGGAAATATTCATACAAAATATTTTTACTAAAAATTGGTTCAAGCCCTGTGGACAGGAGCTTTCTGGCGCTCTTGTTAAAACAGACAAATTATATCTCCGAAAGTATTGGTTTCTCAGAGTTGAGAATTATATCAATGTATTCTTATGATAGAACTGCATCACAAAGGAAATTAAATTCAAATAATAGTTTATTTATCAAGATTAAATGAGCAATCTGAGAATGAGAAATGTACTCTGAAAATTTCAACTGCCTAGCTCATTCCGTTCGAGAGTTATTGTAGAAACAAAATTTATAAATTAAAATTTTTTTTTACACTTTACGGTAACCCAATCAATGCAAAACTTCACATGCGTCTAAAGGTCATGATTCTACAATTTGATGCTGAATTTCAGATAGATCGAGTGATCGGTTTCGGAAATATTCATAAAAAATGCTTTTACTGAAAACCGCTTGATGGATTTCGCCCGTTAACGAACTCGGCCGAGATATTCACGCTCCAAACCTACCCTGCAAATTGCAATCCTATAAGTCCTTTCGTTCGAGAGTTATCGTGTTAACGGACGGACGGCCGGCCAGATGGACGGACGGCCGGACGGAGTCAATTACGACCACGGATTCTTGATCAGTGAGTCGAATCAAATCGTTTGATACCATTTTCAGTAAAAAATTCGAAAATTACAGACATTTGGGCAAATTGATAAGCACTCTGTTCCGAGGAACAAGAGCGCCAAAAACGAAAGTCAGTCGTTCTTTCTGTATTATTGGAAAGTATGTTGTCTATTTCCGTAAGCACATTGCACTGCGCCCTTCTGTTATCAAACATCGTCGTTTTTTCCTGAAATACATGAATAATAAATGCACTGCTAATCCAGTTGGTGTAAATACATTTGGGAAAATGCCCTCTATTGTAGCCGAATTTCTCAAACTACCATAACCAAAACAATATACAGGCCACTGTTTTCGTAGATCCTCCGCTTCTTTGCTAGCAGAATCAGGAGCAAATATTACGGAGATACAAAAACATGGTGGATGGAAGTCTACGACGGTAGCCGAGGGCTATATTGATCATTCCATCGCTTATAGAAATGCCATTACGGAAAAAATTTTCCCAAACTCTAACAACTGATTTTGGAAGGTCAACATCCAATATTGTACTTGCGGTTTCTACTAGTTATGATGGTACTAGGGATTCTAGTAATGTCTTGCGAAGCTCCCTAACGTCGCAAGGCATTAATGCTAGCAATTGCTCTAGTTGTATTATTAATATTAATGTTCATAAGTAATGATTGATAAATATTGATAATAAAAATTTGCTAATTAACACTGTGTTAAACATATTTTTAAACGCTTCCACGTAAATATTCACTTTTTACACTGTTGGCTGTCATTAAAAGTGTCACTTTTAAAGGCAGTTGTACAAATTTGTTTTTGCCGAATTCACTAATAGCATGGCAAGACAACGTGCAAGCGGGACACCATCTGTCAGGTCAGCTAGTCTACAATAAATTTTTCAAAATTAAGAGTGAAGGAATGGTTAGGACTAAAGTATCAACAGGCTATCATGACATCATGTTGATAAAGGGCTTGTTTCGAAATGCCCAAAATGCTTAAGCACTCGGAAAAACGAGTTCATCAGTTAAAAACTCTATTCGAAGTCATGCATCTCTCTTTAATAGTATTCGTACAATATAGATGTCAAAAGACTTTGCAGTGCGTTCTATATGGGTCCATTGTCCTTTCAGGTATGGAGGAGTCTGCCTCATGTGGTACCACACGCATCGAAGGGATTTACGACTGCGGGGGTGTTGAGTTATCACGATAGTATTAATTGGAACAAGATTCTCTCGTGACCAAAGTGGGGTTTAAAAGGGGAGCATTGATCCGAATCATAATTCATCAAGTGCTCAGACACCTGCTGTCATCAAGATCACATCTCCTGAAAAGTTTCAGCTTCCTTTCTTCGTAGAAGATTTTAATTATATATCTATTTGCTGAAATAGCGAGTTGTTTGATAGTCCCAGGTGGTTCCCTAAAGGACGTTCGATATTCGAATCTACCGGATGACCGTTAGCATAATTACCCTCAAGCGCAATGAATCAAATAGTTTGTAGTTTTGGAGTAAAAATGCACCGGTTAAGTTCATGGGTGAAATTCGCCGAGTGGTTTCGGAGTTATAGCCATCTGAAATTTTGTCTTCCAAATATCTCGAAAAATAAGGATTTGTCTGAATTAAATCTCGGTAGTAAGTTGAAATTTACCGACACGAAGACTTATGCAAAAATCCATGAGGATCGTATGAATAGAAAATTTAAAAACGAAAATATGAAAAAGTGGGAAAGCCCTGTGGACAGGAGCTTTGGCGCTCTTGTTCAAACTTTGACAATTCATCTCCGAAATTATTGGTTCCTCATAATTGGGAATGATATCAATGGATTATCATAATAGAACTGCATCATAAAAGAAACTAAATTAAAATTAAATAACGAATGTATCCGAGATATTCATTCCTCAAATCTACTCTGAAAATTATATTATGTATATCAATTGAAACTTATCCGATATTCCAGTTTTGTTTTCACTGAAGATATTCTGGATCTAACTTGATAAACTTACCAAATTATATATTTCCATCATCATATGGAATATCCAAGGGCATATAGTGTAGCGGTAATTATAATATCCTATAATTGGTCGTTTTGCATTCAATCATCCTTTGTTTGTTAGAGCAGAAATACTTTTGACATGTTATAGATAAGATTACATGTATGAACCGAACAGTGAATGCAGATAGAACACAGACAGATTGAATTCGCATTCTGTGAAAACATATAGAAATACGATGTATTATTGAAATTTGAAAAATCATAAATCCGAAAGTATTAGCTTGTTAGATTTAAATAAGCACTCAGTTCCGAGGAACTAGAGCGCCAAAAAAGATATCAATGGATTCTTATAACGAAACTGCATCTTAAAAAAAATCAATTTCGAAATTTGTAATGTAAAAAAAATTGTTATTTTCGTTACTCCGAAACCATCCGGCTGATTTTGCCCAGTAACGAACTTAACCGAGATATTTATCTTCCAAACCTACTCTGAAAATTTCAACTGTCTAGCTCATTCCGTTCGAGGGTTACCGTGTTAACGGACGACCGGACATAATCGATTTCGACCACCGATTCTTGATCAGTTAGTCGAACCAAATCGTTCCTGATCATTTTCATCAAACAATTTGAAAATTACAGACATTTGGGCAAACTGATGAGCACTGTGTTTCGACGAACAAGAGCACGAAAAAGCACTGACGTGAAGTCAGTACTCTTTGGCACGTTTGTTTGTTTCATGCTCAGTGTATAGAACAAGCCGGAGATCTACCCACAGGGTAGTGGACACCATTCTCTGTCAGATCGAAAATTAACAGTTATGTGCCTAAGCTGGCGTAAGGATACAGTAACAAAGTCGACAAAGAACACAACTGTCTCTCCATTGTCGCACAAGCTTCTGAGGGATCTCCTTGAGGAAGATCTAGGAGGGTCAGTATAATCATGTCTATAGCAAGCGCGTCATATCAGATTGACACCACGTCAATGCTTTTTAAGCATTTTTACTTCTTCTATACTGCATTGGCGCGCTTGCTATAGACATGATTATGATTATGCAGACCTTCCTATAGGTCTATCCCAAGGAGATCCCCCAGAAGCTCCCGGGAGCTTGTGCGAATAAGGAGAGTCAGATGTGTTCTTTGTGGACCTTTTCACTGGATTACTCCAGCTTAGGCACAGCACTGTTAATTTTTGACCCGATAGTGAATGGTATCCACTACCCTCTGACTATAGGTCTCCGGCTCGCTCTATCCACTGAGCTAGAAGCACTCATCATTAAATTCAAATCGGCCAACGTGAACAAGAGCGCCAAAGAGTACTGACTTCAAGTTAGTGCTTTTTATATTTTTTTCAATTTTCTTTGACAATTCTGTCTATTAATACAGTCTGTAGTGGTCTGTTCTCAGTAAAATTGCACACTTCAAGAGATCATTAAAGGTTACCGAAAATGCCAAAATTAAATTCAATCCGACATTTGGTTTACGAATTTCAAGCAAAATATTCCGCAAATAGTTAAACATTTGATAAAAACACGATAAAACAAGTGTTTGCGTCAGTATTTTGCATCTAACTATACCGGGTTTAAATTCAATCAGAGCATTATTTTCCGAATTATCATGAAAACAAAATTTTCAAATTTTTGTAATTTTTTTGCAGCCCTTCGATCAATACAAAACGTCGCATGCATATAAAAGTCATGATTCTATAATTTGATGATAAATTGATAGTTGATTAATAAAAATGTCCATAACTCCGGAACCGCTCGTTGGATTTCACCCATTAACGAACTTAGCAGATATATATACGCTCCAAACCTACCTTGCAAATTTCAACTCTAACTCATATCGTTCGAGAGATTATTCATCAGTGAAACGATCTCAACCGTTTGAGATCATTTTTGGCAAAACATTCCAAAACTACAAACATCCGGGCAAAATGATTGCACGCAGTTCCTTGCGCAAACATTGGAGATTGACCGACATATGGTTCCGTTTTATGGCGGCGCCACCATGTCAATCGTTTTCATTCGTCGATCAACGTAAAATATTTCGCGAATATTCTGTTATAAATACAGAATATGCAAAAATGTACCCCTAAGTTTACCTAAAAAGTGGGAAAGCTCTGTGGACAGGGGCTTTTGACATATCTCCCGAAGTATTGGTTTCTCAGAGTTGGGAATTATATCAATTGATTTTTATGATGAAAGTGCAAAATTGAATTTGAAATTTGTAATGTAACAAAAATTTTTCGTTACTCTGAAACCGCCGATTTTGCCCAATAACGAACTTAACCGAGATATTTATCACCCAAACCTACACTGAAAATTTCAACTGTTTAGCTTATTCCGTTCCAGAGTTATCGTGTTAACGGCCGGACAGAACCAATTTATACCTCGGATTCTGGATCAGTGAGTTGAACCAAAACGTTTGAGACCATTTTCATCCAAAAATTCTAAAATTACAGACATTTGGACGAATTGATAAGCACTCTGTTCCGAGGAACAAGATCGCCAAAAAGTTAAGTAAAACTGTCGTTGCTTGAGGAACAGATTTTTGACAGAAGTCAAAAATTTTTTCCTCATTTTTTTAAAATTTTCTAGGCGTACGGTTCTTACAACATTTCAAACACGTTTTTATGTCGATATTCTAAAACTAGTAACTAAGCTTCAATTCGATCCCATATACTGAACTCACACAAGGCTGCTCGAATCTCCAACAATATACAGGGTGAGTCTTTGACCACTGCATTAATTTTAACCAAAGATTCTTCTCATCAAATGAAACACTTTTTTCATTTAACATTTTTCCAAATTCAGCTCAGGTAAAAAGATACAGGCTGCTGAAATTTTGAAAAAAAATCAGTGTTTATTTTGCAGCTTTGACATCCTTTTTTTGAATAAAATGAATGTTGGCGTAAAGTTTCCTATAGCTATGATACATATTTTCCAACTATTAGTTATTTTCTACTTCCACTGGTTTTCTAGTTATGGACTCGTGGATTCATAAAACTAAACGAAAATAGCATAAAGAAAGCATATAAAGTTTTCCTTGAGTCATTTCAAGAATATTCCATCGTTTTAGAACATTATATTATTCTTCATCATTTCTCCTTAAACGCACCGTTTTCCAGATATTCTTCATTGAATGTTTTAAAATGGAAAACTCCAGAAATTTCACTACTTTTATGGATCCGTCCCTGAGCGTTGGAATCCCGAATAAAGCTGTAAACCACGTTATCATGCCTTATTCTCGTCCGCCAACAATGTCATAGATAATTTATATGCGGGAGTGTATTAGCACATTGTGAAATCTTTAAACGCTTGTAACTTTTTACCTGAGCCGAATCTGGAAAAATGGTAAATGAAAAAAGTGTTTCATTTGATGAGAGGAATCTTTGGTTAAAATTAATGCAGTGGTCAAAGACTCACCCTGTATATCCGATTCTGTTCAAACTTGGAGACTTGGCAGAAGAGTTAGGTTCTGAATGGTCTAGCAAAATTTCTGCGATGTAGGACGAATTGTTACTGATATATAGAATTTTTTTCAATAATGTTCAATGATTTTTTAATAATTTTCAAGTAATACGATCCTCACGAAATTTTGCAAAAATATTTGCGTTTGCTAATAACCATGTTTGAATTTGGTCGGTTTTTTATTTTTCGAGTTTTTGAGGAAATAACAACCAAATTTCAGATGGGTATAACTCCAAAACCGTTTTGCCAATTATGACTATAAACAAACTCAAAAGTCGCATTCAGATGCACAACCTAACCTGCAAAATTTCAAGTCGCAATCTCTTTCCGTTCTCAGGTTATCGTGATATAAAAAATATTTTTTTATGATTTTTTTAAAATTTTCTGGTTATACTATTCTCAAAAAATTGCACAAGCGTGCTTAGGTTTATATTCTACAACTATTCACCAAGATTCACTTCGTTCGGATTTGTATTGGTTGAAATCAAAATTATTACTCGGAAACCATTGGGTCGATTATGCCCATTTACGAAATTGTTCGTCGTATTGGGATGCGCCACCTAACCTGAAAATTTCCAGTCGCTAGATCTTTCCATTCTCAAGTTATCGTGGCAACGGCTGGCCGGACAGTTGACCTCGAATTCTTCATCGAATCGTTTGAGACCATTTTAGGCAAAAAAAAAATTACAAACATTTGGGCAAAATGATAACCCGCTGTTCCCCAGAACACAAGCCCAAAAAGTGCTACTGGAAAATGTCAAAATAAAATCTTACCACTGCATACTCCAGTTTATAGACATCATACAGTATTCAAATCAATGTTGACATTTCGCATCAAACTATTTCGTCAAAAATATTTCACTTACCTGCTAGCAGAAAACCCACGCATGTATCTTCTTCTGCTACCATTGCAATCAACTGACTATCGTAAATATATTCGATGAAGCCAGTCGAAGAACAAGCGATGTTCATTGTATCCGAATTTATAACCCTATCATTTTGACTTATGAAATAATGACATGTCCGTAAATTCTTTCAAATGAAAATCTGAAACATACCACAGAAAAGTCGTTTAATCATTTTTCTAGAATTTTTATTACATTTTGAAAAAACTATGAATTACTTTTATAACCCTTATAAATTTTCATGTCTGGCACTATTTTTAATGTTGAATTGGCAGTGAGTAAGATTTGGCTCAGGGAAATTCGAGATTTTTTTATCATTTGTATTGTGTTATCTATTTATATTTTCAAACGATGCTTGTTCTATACAAATAATGTCTTAGGATGGAGTAGGTTTAATTATCGAGATGCCAAAAAAACGCATGCGATTTAATCGATTACCAGCTTAGCTAAACTGAGTGAAAGTCGTTTCTCAACTTCTAGTCAGCACGTTTATTATTGAGGTGCTACGTTTACGGGAATCATTGAAAATCGAAAAAATAGTTTTATTTTAAGGAGACCTGTTTTATTTGCAAACCTTCGAAAGATAGGTACAACCCCCAATTTTTCAAATAGGAAGTAGGGGCTTGTGATACATCGTTTGAAATGTCTCATCATTCTCTCTTCAGAAATGTTATCACTTTCGTCATCAAATTAGAAAAAAATAAAATCAATTGTTTAGCGAAATTTGGTGCTATATCAACAAACATGTAATACAAAATGTTGTAAAATTATTATAATGAAGTAGATGTTCAAAGTGTTCACCGCGAACGCCTTGGCAACATCCTAACCTCAAATAAAAATTTATTCCAACATTATTCAATATCTCTGGAATGATCGACCTAATCGCAAGCGTTATTCGATCTTTTAGGTCATTTTAATCAAGGGGTTTAGTTTTGTACACAATGCTCTTCACATATCCCTATAAAAAGAAATCTAATGTGTTAACATCAGGTGATCGCGCTGGCCATTCGATCGTTCCTCGCCTTCCTATCCACCGATTTGGAAATATTGGATAAAGATACTGCCGGACATTGCGTTGGTAATGTGGTAGTGCTCCATCCTGTTGCAAGGGCGTAGCCAGGGGGGGGGGGTTTTGGGGGTTCAAACCCTCCCCGAAATGTTATTTTTTCTCTTAAAAAAAAAAATTTCCTACAAAACGTGACCCTTACACCCCCAAAACCCCCCCCGAAATTAATTCCTATTTCAAAACCCCCCCAGAAATTAATTCCTGGCTATGCCCTTGTCCTGTTGGAACTATATCGTATTCCGTGGAACTGGAGGATTTCCTTAATCAGGATATACATTTGCCAAAGTTGACGACATCATTTTGAAGTAGTGCTAAATATTTATCGCCATTCAAATTTCGAACATTTCCTGCCTAAACATTAACTTTTTGAGGATTTTCGGTAGACTAGTAGCTGCAATTTTGACGATTAGCATGGCCGTTGAGGGAAAAAGTGCACTCATCGGAAAACAAAACGACTATTACTTGGATAATATTGTTATCCAACATGTCCATAATTTGTTCGCAAAAATAAGTTATTCTATCATAATCGTCTTCCAAGAGCTCCTGGGTAGGTATCATTTTATAGGAATCTATTTTATTTTGTTTCAATATGTTTAGAATTGATGTATGGCTGACTCGATTTATGTGGATTTTCTTCAAAGTCAAGCATCACATCCAATGTCACATCCTCACACAGTGTATTAGCAGCTGCTTTTTTGATCTGCCTTACATGCCCAAACTCGCGAAACTGCTTCTCTATTTTACTTATTGTCTCTTGGGTTATAGGTGGCAAATTCTGAAATTTCTCATGAAACAAGCGACATACTTATTTTTATGTTCTATTGCCACAGAAAGTGCTTTACTTAGGTTTCATGGTGCCATCTGGAAAACACAATTTACTGCTTTTTTTTAAATTTTTTTTCTATCCCATCTTGAAGGCAAATAAGTTTATTATTATTGTAATAAGATTTGGGAATATTCGAGGGAATATTATAATGACATATTTTTGCGCGTATGTTCTGGGGAACATCGCGTTATAGTTTTGCCCAAATGTCTGTAACTTTCGAATTTTTTGACGAAATTGGTCTCAAACGATTCAGTTCGACTCCCCAATGAAGAATTCGAGGTCAAATTTGATTCTGTCCGGCCGTCCGGCCATCCGTTGCCACGATAATTTGAGAACGAAAAGAGCTAGCGACTTGAAATTTTCAGGGTGGATGGCGCATCGCAATACGACGGACAAGTTCGTTAATGGGCATAATCGACCCAGTGGTTTCCGAGTAATAATTTTGTTTTCAACCAATATAAATCCGATCGAATTGAAACTTGGTGAGTAGTTGTAGAATATGAACCTCAGCACGTTCGTGAAATTTTGGGCGAATCGTGAGGCTAGAAAATTTTAAAAAAATTATTAAAAAATATTTTTTGTCACGATAACCTGAGAACGGAAAAAGATAGCGGCTTGAAAATTTCAGGTTAGGTTGTGCATCTGAATGCGACATTTGAGTTTGTTTATGAGCATAATCGACCAAACGGTTTTAGAGTTATAGCCATCTGAAATTTTCTGAAATTTGGTGGTTTTTTTTCCTCATTAACTCGAAAAATACTGAACCGATTGAATTCAAACTTGGTTATTAGTTGTAGAATGCCAACGCGAAAATGTTTGCAAAATTTGGTGAGGATAGCATTTGTAGAAAATTTTTAATAAATCATTGAAAATAAAAAAAAAAAATTCTATATATCAGTAACTATCCGTTCGAAATTGCTGAAATTTTGCAAGAGCGTTCATAACCTAACTCTACTGCCAAGTTTCAAGTTTTAACACAATCGGTTGAATATTGTTGGAGATTCGAGCATTCTTGTGTGAGTTCAGTAAATGGGTTACCGTTGCCTCGATAACTTTCGAACGAAAGATTATAGGGACATGTAATTTTCAGGGTAGGTTGCGTATCCGAAAAGGAGAGTTGAGTTTGTTTTTGGGCATAATCGGTTTCCGAGTTATATCCACCTGGAATATTATTTCCTTGATAACTAAAAAAATAAAGATTCGATTGAATTGTTGCTTGGTAACTAGTAGTAGAAAATCAGCATAAAGACGTGTTTAAAATTTTGTAAGAACCGTACCCCTAGAAAATTTGAAAAAAATGACGAAAAAAAAAAATTTAAGAACCGCACCCCTAGAAAATTTTAAAAAAATCACGAAAAAAAAATAGGTTCAAGCACTGACGTGAAGTCAGAAGCTTTTGCGCGTATGTTCTATTGTCCATTCTTCTGTATTGAACACCCTTAATCGAATTTACCATGGTTAATTATGTTGTCCATTCTCCTGTATTGGACACTTAATTCGAATTTACCATGGTAAATTCGATTATATTATATTATATTATATTATATTATATTATATTTTTCAGAGTTTGGGAGAGAAAACCCAGAAAAAACCGTTGAATAATATGTGGAATAACTGGATGATCTGTGAAATATTTAGATATTTTGGGAAATATCTAGATAATCTTTAAAATATCTAAAAACTCTTCGGAGCAAAATATGTTGCACTGATAATTTGTATAAAATCTAGATTATCTGTATAGTCTAGTCAACAAGTGCTTTTTAGGTCAAAATTTTTGCGTATTCTCTGAAAATTATGATTGAGGTGTCATTCGATTCGGAATGGTATGTAGATGGTTTTTGAGAAAATGCTAAGGCCGCTCGCAAAAATTGCAATATGTAGTTATAAACAATTGAGTGAAAAAAAAGATGGAGGTTTTGGTTTTTGGCCAATATCTCAAAAATTATTTCAGATAATTCAAATTTGAAAGAAGATTCAAATAGAGGAGGAAATTTTCTATTAAAAAGTCCCAACTGTCGGAACTGTAGCACCAATATTTATAATTTTCCTAGAGGGTTGAAAATACGCCCAAAAACTTGTACTCCGGCTTGCGCAAGCCTCGACCCCTTCGTACCTTTGATAAATTAAAACTTATTTAATATGGAAATAAAAATTTTTAAACATTCAGGCACCTGCAGCATAGATCAATCAACAATAATCCGTGTTCCAAAAATGTTTTTGTATCACGAACATTAGCACTGCAAGTACGAAAATTGTCAAACCTTTAATCTGAGACTTCTTCTTTTTTTGGAGCTATTTTTCAAAGGTCTTAGAATAGATTCCTATGGGAAAATTTTGAAAATTTTTATTTTTCGGTTTGTTATGAAAAATTTACTTAAGTGAAAAATTATGAAGCTTCAATTTATAATATTACTATTAATCCGTTTTCTTATGATCAGAAACTACTTAAAAATGATTTATAATAATTATTACCTCCTATTGTTTGAAAAATTGTTATAAACCAATGCGTTGTTTATGAGATAATTTGAAATTTTCTTTTGAAAACATAATTGAAGCTTTATAATTTTTCACTTAAGTAAATTGTTAATAACAAAACGAAAATTATCAATTTTTCAAATTTTCCAACGGCAATCCATTCCAAGACCTTTGAAAAATAGCTCCACGAAACGAAATAATCCTCAGATCCATAGTTTAATTTTCATAATTAATAAGTTTAAATAATATTTATTCATGAACGGCCCGAAGGGAGCGAAGCAAACGCAAACCGGAGTATCCATTTTCGGGAGTATTTTCAACCCTCTAGGAAAATTATAAATATTGGTCCTAGTTCTGAGAGTTGGGATCTTTTAGGAAATTTCCTATTCTTCTTGAATCTTTTTTCAAATTTTAATTATCTCAGATAGGTTTTGAGATATTGGCGAAAAACCAAACCCCCTTCTTTTTTTTCACTTAATTGTTTCTAACTATTGCAGTTTTCGCGAGCGGCCTTAGCATTTACTCAAAAACTATCTACATGCCATTCCGAATCGAATTACACCTCAATCGTATTTTAGGAGAATACGCAAAAATTTTGACCTAAAAAGCACTTGTTGACCAGACTAGTAGACCAACTAAATAATCTGAAAATAGCTGGTTGAATATCATTGTGAAGGTGTCAGATATTTAGTGGCGTCGCTGTCGATGGACTTTATCAATTCAATTATGTAGCAAATTGTGGACACGCCAGCCTGAATAATCAAATGAAGAGAGTAGTCAATTATGGATTTAATTGATCGGTATCTTCAACTGAGTGATGATTAATCTTGATGGGAACTGTCAGAAAAGAATGAGAGAATTGTTTGTTCGAAGTATAGTTTATTAAGGTTTTACAAGACCTAATTTTTTAATCACAATATCGGTCGACTATCTTAATATAATCAATGTCTTCAATATTCGAATTAATCTGTATGAAAAAATATTGAACGTAATAGAAATCATTGGAGAAATTTGAGTTTGGCAATTAATGAATATCCAATTGACGTAATAATAGTATATTATTGTAAGTGGAGGAGATGTGTGAGTTTTCATGGCGTCTAAGTTTAATAAAAGCAAAGCCACGAAAAGCCACTTCTCTTCCAAATGAAACATGCTATTTTTTTCAAACGTTTCAAAATAACGTAGGTATTGAATATGTAATAATCTTAATTCAGCTCTGGTATGATTTATATTTACTTCCGATGAAAGATGTCAAAATGAGGCTTGTTACGGATGTTTCACAAACAAGTTGGAAAAGCACAAAAAAAAACATTACTGTGTCTTTGGTGGTATAAGGACCCATTTGAATACATACATTTACTGTTTGGTTGAAAATAAACAGTGTGGGTACATAGCCTTACTGTGCTGAGTCCATGTTCAAACTTCCCCGAATAGGTGCAGGCTGTTTGGCCCAAATAGGTGGATGCTATTTGGCTCCCAGTTGGTTCGGAGAACGAACAAAAAAAATACATAATATAACTTGAAAAGGTTAGCCTACGTTCGGCATCATTTACCTAAGATGGGGGGAAAAGAACGTAGAAAAAAACCCTTTCTCTCCGAATATAATATCATTAAAAGTTGAGTTAACCATTTTACATGTACCGATAACATGTGAAATGGTTAACTCAATACTATATAGATGTATGCTGGAACAGAATAGGTAAGAATGACAATCTCAAATTTCTGATCCAGTAGTTTTTGGAGATGATCATGGATCCAACTCTCACCTGTGGTAAAGACGCTGGCTATCTTCCAGCATAATTATTCAGTTGTCATATTATATTTTTTTACAAGATATTATCTGAAAAGAGTATTTCTCTCTTATTGAAACTGAATTGAGATATTATATTCTGCCATGGAGCACCTGCTCAGGGTTGGAAAGACTGTTTCGAGTCCAAGGTAAAACATTTAGGATCTTGATAACTTTATATATAGAGTAGAGACGATTGCAGATTTTCATTTAAGAGGGAGGGCGTCTTGTCTCTACTTGGCCTTTTTGTTTTGGTGACACTTATTCAGAGAAACTCCATGTTGTTTGTTTATGAAGCGCTCTTTATAATAAAATTTCAACTGATGAGCTATCAAACTATCCAGTAGCTTAGGTAGGGAATCCTGGACACATATACTACGGTAGTTCTTTACATCCTGTTTATTCCCTGATTTTAAAATTGGACGAATGTCCAAATCCTTTCAATGTTCAAATTCTTTTCTATTTAAAATCATTATGATTTGGTTCATTTCTTTTATTTACTTTAAATGAAAATACAATGCAGATTTATGAATCAGTAGCATATACGAACAAGATAAATAATTACTTAATGGTAAAATGCACTGTCATTCCATTGAAGCTTCTAATTATAGTCCAGTCAAAATAGACATTCGAGTTCGCATAGAGCTGAAAATTGGGAGAGATTTTCAATCCCTTCTCTGCAAAAAATTTGATTCAAGGTCGAAAGTGCAAAATTTTCTATTTTTCCGTTTTTCTCGAAAACGGTCATTTTTATCGAAAAAATAACCTAAGTTGTAGATTATACAATTCTCTACAAAAATTATACAACCACTTTTTTTCGTACGACTCACTGTTCATAAGATATCGTCATTTGAAAGTTTGAGAAATTCATATCTTACGTAGTATGCACATATTTTTGCGCACCACCTATGAGGAAATGTACTCGGCGTATTTTTTTAACGTGGTTTCCCCGGTAGGCATACTCCACGATATATTGTAATAGTGAAAGTTTGATTAGATTTTGTTTTAATGATAAATAAACGGTACTATTGATCGAAGTGAAATGTAATTTTATTCTAAATTTGATTGTAATAAATAACTGTCTAGTTCAACTTCAACAATTATTTCTTCATCTTCACTTTTTTCTTCTTGTAAAATTTCTGTCTGCTGCTCTAAGAAAAGGGATGCATCAATTGTCTCTTCATTAATATCATAGATATTTTCCTCTATTGTATTTAACTCAATATTGGAACAAGTCTGACCCTGACAATTTGTACATACTTGCGAACAATATAGTCCCGCTTGTTGACAGCCACAATTCTTACTACAATCCGTCTTACAATTACAAAAATTGTATTGAGTAGTTTTTCCGGAGCAGGTGGGAGTAAGGTTTGGATTGGCTCTAAACAATCATCATTTAATTTCCAACCCCATTCTTGTGGGTCCAGCTCATTGCCTAGCCATACTTGAACTTGATAATATACTCGATACAAGTGTTGAAAGGCAGAAGCAGATGTTGGAGGCAGAGAAGATAACTGTTCTGTTGTATTCTTCCATGCAGATTTGACAAACCTTAAATATCTGTATTTGTCTATAGAATCAATTTTCAAGTACAATCAACAATATATTCATCTCAGAGTCTGACTGCATATCCAAAATGTCAAGCTCACATTTTATCTTTAGATGCAAAAACTGGTTGCGATACTACATCAGCAATTTTCAAAGGAGGTAAAACAGCAGTATTTTAATTGTTTGAGAGACGTATTTAACAACATTAACTCTTCTCCAAATGACATTTTTACATATGGAATTCGTTTCCTGCTTGCAATGTATGGTGCTCCAAAAAAAAATGTATTGTATTGACAAATACAGATATGTATTTAAGGTTTGTCAAATCTGCATGGAAGAATACAACAGTAGGTACAGTTGTCTTCTCTGCCTCCAACATCTGCTTCTGCCTTTCAACACTATCGAGTATATTATCAAGTTCAAGTATGGCTAGGCAATGAGCTGGAGCCACAAGAATGGGGTTGGAAATTAAATGATGAGTGTTTAGAGCCAATCCAAACCTTACTCCGGAAAAACTGCTTAATACAATTTTTAATAATTGTAAGACGGCTTGTAGTAAGAATTGTGGCTGTCAAAAAGTGGGACTATATTGTTTCGCCAGTATGTATCAATTGTCAGACTTGCTCCAATATTGAGTTAAATACAATAGAGGAAAATATCTATGATATTAATGAAGAGACAATTGATGCATCCCTTTTGTTAGAGCAGCAGACAGAAATTTCACAAGAAGAAAAAAGTGATGATGAAGAAATAATTGTTGAAGTTGAACTAGACAGTTATTTATTACAATAAAATTTAAACTAAAATGACATTTCACTTCGATCAATAGTACCGTTTTTGGCGCTCTAGTTCCTCCGAACAGAGTGGTTATCAATTTGCCCAAATGTCTGTAATTTTCGAATTTTTGGCTGAAAATGGCCTCAAACGATTTGGTTCGACTCACTGATCAAGAATCCGAGGTCGAAATCGATTCTGTCCGGCCGGCCGTAGGCACGATATCTCTCGAACGAAAGGAGTTAGAGGATTGAAATTTGCAAGGTGGATTCGGAGCGTAAATATCTCAGATAAGTTCGTTAATGGGCGAAATCCATCAAGCGGTTTCGGAGTTATGGCCGATTTTATTAAAAACATTTTTTATGAATATTACCGAAACCGATCACTCGATCTCTCTGAAATTTAGCATTAAATTGTAGAATCATGACTTTCATACGCATGTGAAGTTTTGTATTGAACAGGTTACCGCAAAGTGTAAAAAAAAATTTTGAAAATTGAAAAAAAAAAATTCTACAATAACTCTCGAACGGAATGAGCTAGGCAGTTGAAATTTTCAGAGTAGGTTAGGGTGATGAATATCTCGGTTAAGTTCGTAATTGGGCAAAATAGGCCAGATGGTTTCGGAGTAACGAAAAAAAAATTTTTTTTTTAAGTAACAAATTTCAAATTCAATTTTTGCGCTCTAGTTCCTCGGAACTGAGTGCTTATCAATTTGCCCAAATGTCTGTAATTTTTCGATGAAAATGGTCTTAAACGATTTGGTTCGACTCACTGATCAAGAATCCGTGGTCGAAATTCATTTTTTCCGGCCGGCCGTAGGCACGATAACTCTCAAACCGAATGAGCTAGACAGTTGAAATTTTCAGAGTAGGTTTGGGAGATAAATATCTCGGCTAAGGTCGTTATCGGGCAAAATCGGACAGATGGTTTCGGAGTAACAAAAAAAAAATTTTTTTTTTACAAAACAAATTCCAAATTAAATTTTTTTCAATAAGCAGTTTTATCATAAGAATCCAATGATATCATTTTTAACTCTAACAAGCTAATACTTTCGGAGATATGATTTTTCAAAATTTCAATAATAAATCATATTTCTACGTTTTCACAGAATTATATAATTATTCTATGTATGAATTGTGATAATGTCAACTTATTTTCCTGAGACATGACATTGTCTAATTCCTTGCTAATAGTTGGTTCGAGAAACGTCAAAATCGACTTAGAGAGACAAGGGTAACAAACCGTCAAATAAATCCCCATGTGGTGATTTTATGTCGAAAACTGAAAATTAAGAATATATATCCCAGGTAAGTACCGACGTTTTATTCTAATACCGGAGATCGACAAGATCGTACGAGGAGCCTGATAGCCGGTTGGTCTAGGCCGTCGGGTTTTCGGTTGCGGAACGAGAGAAGGCGGGCTCAAATCCCGGAAAGGGAATTACACTTTTTGGCGCTCTAGTTCCTCGGAACTGAGTGCTTATCAATTTGCCCAAATATCTGTAATTTTTATTTAAGATGCAGTTTCACTATTAAAATCCATCGATATCATTTTCAACTCCAACAAGCTAGTACTTTCGGAGATATGATTTTTCTAAATTTCAATAATGAATCGTACGTACTTCTATGTTTTCACAGAATGATATAATTATTCTATATAAGCTTTATTATATGCTCTGTGTTCATACTCGTACATGTCATCCTGTTCTATAAGAGAGAGTAAAATTCATTTCAACTATTTTAATTTGATTTCTTCCATGGTGCAGTTCTCATTCTCAGATTGCTCATTTAATCTTGATAAATAAACTATTATTTGAATTGAATTTCCTTTATAATGCAGTTCTATCATAAGAATACATTGATATAATTCTCAACTCTGAGAAACCAATACTTTCGGAGATATAATTCGTCTGTTTGAACTAGAGCGCCAGAAAGCTCCTGTCCAAAGGGCTTGAACCAACTTTTTTTTTTTATCATTTAAACAAAATCTTATCAAACTCTCACTATTACAATTGATTGTGGAGTATGCCTACCGGGGAAACCACGTTAAAAAATGCGCTGAGTACATTACCTCATAGGTGGTGCGGAAATATGTGCATACTACGTAAGATATGAATTTCTCAAACTTTCAAAAGACGATATCTTATGAACAGTGAGTCGTACGAAAAAAAGTGTTTGCATAATTTTTGTAGACAAATGTATAATCTACAACTTAGTTCTGAACTATTTTTTCGATAAAAATTATCGTTTTCGAGAAAAATTGTCTATTTTCACTGGACTATTAATGAACTGAAGATACGCTATTGGCATCATTTTTACTGGGTTGGGTGCTTGAAAAAGTTCTGACGACAAATGTTGAGTGTGATACAAAAGGGATGAACTTTCTCTTGAATTGTTCTACTAAGTCACTATACTAATCCTAATCCTTGATAAGTAAGTTTATTTGTTACTTCTGAAAAGTGAGTATATTTATAAGCCCACTCAATTAACTGAAAAATCTGATGACAACTTCTGTTCTTACATATTTTTCTGTTCTACTGGAATACAGCCAAAGTAAATCCCGATTCTTTGAAATATGTCCATCTCCACCCGTGATAAGCAATATTGATTAAAACTATTTTTAAACAGACTGAAATTGGATCTTCCCAGATTAACATGACATATTTTCACAGATGTCATTCACGTGTCCAATGTTTAGGTATAGATCATAGAGGAATATGAAGGTCATGAAAGATAGATATGTGCATGACATTACTAAAACGATCTATGGAAAGCACAAAATTAAAATTCATGAAATAATTTACAGCCACGTAAAAATCAAAAACTGTTGAAAACTTATTTTGTCGAGTGTAATACAGTTGACCAGTTAGATCTTTGGAATATTTCGATATTTCGGCAATATCTTCACCAACACAGGTCCGATCGATTTCAAATCTAGAAATTTACTGTAAAATAAGGCTTTGAAGGCTCTTGTAGAATTTCAACGATATGTGACGGATAGTTTCTGAGATACAGAATTTTATTTTCCAGTCGTGAGATACTCACAAAATTTTGCATAAGTCTTCGTGTCGTTATTTTTCCACTAACTACCGCGCTTTAATTCGTTCATATCAATATTTTTCGAGTTATTGAGAAAACAAAATTCCAGATGGCTATAACTCTGAAACTACTCAGTGGATTTTGCCCATTAACGAACTCAGCCGGCGCATTTGTACTCCAAATATACCCCGTACATTTCAACTCATTAACTGATTTTGTTCGAGCGTAATTGTGCTGACGGTCGACAGTGAGTCTAAAAAGTTCGAAACATACGAACATTTGGACGATTTGATAGGCAATCTGTTCATTTGACAAGCGCAGCGCGCCAATAAAAAATTTAACATATACAGTGAGACTTTGGATCAGCTTCGGCCAATGAAGATGGGTAAATATTTTATTGTTTTCATTGCAACAACGGAAAATTAAGACTAGCGTGACAGAGAAGTTGAAATTTTCTAACATCCTGTCAATCAAAATATGACGTTGTTATGGCAAGTTTGAAAAAAAAAATTATTACATAGTATTTCTTTTTGATGGGTTTTTTTAATCCGGTATATCACAGAACTGTGTGCTGTAACAGTTATGTTGGGTTTCACGAAGCTTCGATTAGCTTAATCGTGGATTTAATTCGATGGTTGTATGAAAAATGAACTGAAAATCGACATAAAATCGCACTAATTCGGCAATTAAGAGCTGTCAAAGCTTTGTGAAACCCAATGTGATAATTACAATAACTGTCGTAATTACAGTTTTCTAGGTTCTTTTAGATTCAATTATTCAAAAACCTAATTTGCATTAAAACCTTCCAATATTGAAATAAGTTAGCCCGCCCGATTTAGCATCGCACCATTGTTGAAAAAATTTAGCGTTCGGTGGGCACCGTTTCGACTCGATTGAAGAGATGATTTTTCAGTTTGAAAAAAAACTTGCCATAAATTTGCAGCGTCTCGGAAGGAATCTTTGAAGGAGATTAACGGCGAGTTTCTAAGGACAATTGAATGTAGTTTATCTTCTAAATTCTATGGAAATGTACAGAGAAACTGAACACAAACCACATGTAATTGTCCTCGGAAACCGGCCCTAAATTGATGGGGAATTTCCATTCTATACACAAATTTACCAATTTTTTTCAACACAGTGGTAGGTCAAACTGAACGTATGCTATGTTTCAGAAAATATACGGCATCGTTTGTTCGCTTCATTTCAGCTTTATATCAATAGACCCAATTTCTATTTCTGATGCTGAATCTAATGATGATATCCGATTTTCATCTCGCCTAAGTTAATGCAAAGACGATTTTTTTGAGGTCAGATATCCAAGCAAGTTTGTTTAGTTTCAGGTATTTATTTTGAATGAGTGATATCCACCAAGTGTTCCAAACTTAATTTCGTTCATACATTTATGTTCGTGTTGAGTAGAGATTTCAAAATTCTTGCCCCGTATTTTTAGGTCCTGACATATTTTCTATAATTAGATCCTTTTATTCTCAATGGAATTATTTTGCACATATAAATTATCCTCGAGCTATAATGAATGTGGTTCACTGAGTGGTGTAATTGAGAAGTGCTGATAGAAAAATGTGGAGCCAACCTCCAATTCCCTGATATTTTGAAATTTTTACCATTTATCTGATAATTCGCGAAATGCTTGTCGTACAACATTGCCGTAAACATTTTCATATTGTGCTTGTCAAATTTCATATGAATTTGTGAAATTCGAATTCCGATTCGATTAAATATAATATACAGGGGGTTTCCTTCGTGCTTTCAAACAGTTTGGAATGTGATTCCTCACAGCATTCATGAGGAGATGTTCCAATGGAACTTTGTGCCGAAAGGGTCCTTCCTAGAGGGAATAAAACCCTTCGAATGTGTCCTCGCAAAAGGTGCTCAGTAAAGAAATAAGAATTCATGACAACGTATCAATAAAAAGTGCATACTTTTGTTTCTTGAAAATATTCACCATTTTTTTATTTGAAAATTAAAAATTTAGTATTGTTTGTTTCTTTATATAAAAAAAATAATGTCTCTATTTTAAAGTGACTCTCCTTCTATATTACAATCGATGAGCTGGACATTACACTAACTCTTTCCCAATTATTTAGTTGCGCACCTTTATTCAAATTGTGGCACATTTAAAAATCCGGGTTCACCTTCTAATAATAAATAGTTTTAAAAGTAATAAATTAATTCGAATTGATTTTGCTGCGTTGAAAGTTGCTTTTTGATTATTTATTCTGAATGAGTTTTGCCAGGCCATTTTTTGTCCGGAATGGGATACTTACGTGAACGGTTTGAAGAAACCTTTTAATTTGGTGACTCAGTTGGCCATAATATGTTAAGCTGTTGAATTCATTATTTTAATTCTTAAATTCTGGAAACATTAAACTAATTGTTCTTCAACAATTTCCTGATTCTCTTTGGTTCAAATGCATTGTTTATTACTATTCGTTCGATAATTTCTAATTCTTTGCAGTAAATACTGAAAAATCATGTTTATTGTTAAATAAAAAAAAAAAATTGCACTACTTATCCTTTTCCATTTCCGTTGTGAATTTGATATTTGGATGACCAAAACCCAAAATAACAAGGAATATTATTTACACAGTTCTTGGATTTTTCTTTTTGCGCGCGTGTTCCGCAAGGAACAGCGTGCTATCATTTCGTCACAATGTCTGTATTTTTCGAATTTTTTTTCGAAAATGGTCTCAAACGATTGGGTTCGACTCCCTGATGAAGAATTCGAGGTCAAATTCAATTCTGTCCGTCCGGTCCGGCCGGCCGGCCGGCCGGCCGGTCCGGCCGTTAGCACGATAACTCTCGAACGGAACGACTTAGAGCGTTGAAATTTGCAGGGTAGTTTCGTAGCGTAAATATCTCGGACAAGTTCGTTAACGGGCGAAATCGACCGAGCGGTTTCGGAGTTAAGGCCGTTTTTAATAAAAACGTTTTTTATGAATATTTCTGGAACCGATCACTCGATCTTTTTGAAATTTGGCATCAGATTGTAGAATCATGACCTTTATATGCCTGCGAAGTTTTGTGTTGAACGGACGGCCCTAAAGTGGCAAAAAAAATTTTTGAAAATTTGAAAATTTTGTTTTCACGATAACTCGAAAAATACTGATCTGATTAAATTGAAACTCAGTAGTTAGATGCAAAAGACCAAAGCAAACACTTTTGCAAAATTTCGTGAAGATCACGTGAGATGAAAAAAATAAAAAAATTACTACTATTTTGCGGAATACTTTGCTTTTAATGCCGAAACATATGTTTTTGAGGTTCATGCTGCCCTTTCCGGGCATTTTCCGTATTGCGCATGCGCAGATGAGAAGTCCTTTAACTGCTGTAGTTTTCGTCAGAGAGGATTGGGGTTTTGGGGTGGCGGATGCTATTCCTCCATAGAATTCAGATCCCTGATGAGGGTCTGCGCATGCGTAGATTAAAGATGCGATATCTTCCGAACCACTAGTGTTGGAGAATCGGAGTTTTTTGTGAGGTGTGTTATTTTGAGAGGACTTTTAGCCGCCAGTAGATTGCGCATGCGCAGAAGAGAAGTGACTATTTTTGGGTTGGATGGGTTATGTTGGGAGTGCTGAGTCGATATTATGAGGTTTCGAAAGAATATTCATAGCAATTCAGTGCAAGGACAAGTCAGTTTGGGGGATGTCGCGTTGTTTCCGAGTTAAAGTGTCCGTACCGTGGCCCTGGGGCTAATTTTGAAATTGATGTTACCCCTTACAGGCATTTTTCGTTTTGCGCATGAGCAGACCATCAGTGATTTAACTGGTGGTGTTTTCATCAGAGAGGATTAGGGTTTTGGGTTGGCGGATGCTATTCCTCTATAGAATCCCTCGTTGAGGGTCTGCGCATGCGTGGATTAAAGATGTGATATCTCCTGAACCACTAGTGTTGGAGAATCGGAGTTTTTTGTAAGGTGTGTTATTTTGAGAGGACTTTTAGCCGCGAGTAGATTGCGCATGCGCAGAAGAGAAGTGACTGTTTTTGGGTTGGATGGGTTATGTTGGGAGGGCTGAGTCGATATTATGAGGTTTTAAAAGAATATTCATAGCAATTCAGTGCAAGGACAAGTCAGTTTGGGGGATGTAGCGTTGTTTCCGAGTTAAAGTGTCCGTACCGTGGCCCTGGGGCTAATTTTGAAATTGATGTTACCGCTTACAGGCATTTTTCGTTATGCGCATGAGCAGATCATCAGTGATTTAACTGGTGGTGTTTTCGTCTGAGAGGATTAGTGTTTTGGGGTGGCGGATGCTATTCCTCCATAGAATCCCCTGTTGAGGGTCTGCGCATGCGTGGATTTAAGATGTGATATCTCCTGAACCACTAGTGTTGGAGAATCGGAGTTTTTTGTAAGGTGTGTTATTTTGAGAGGACTTTTAGCCGCGAGTAGATTGCGCATGCGCAGAAGAGAAGTGACTGTTTTTGGGTTGGATGGGTTATGTTGGGAGTGCTGAGTCGATATTATGAGGTTTTAAAAGAATATCCATAGCAATTCAGTGCAAGGACAAGTCAGTTTGGGGGAAATAGCGTTGTTTCCGAGTTAAAGTGTCCGTACCGTGGCCCTGGGGCTAATTTTGAAATTGATGTTACCCCTTACAGGCATTTTTCGTTATGCGCATGAGCAGACCATCAGTAATTTAACTGGTGGTGTTTTCGTCAGGGAGGATTAGGGTTTTGTGGTGGCGGATGCTATTCCTCTATAGAATCCCCTGTTGAGGGTCTGCGCATGCGTGGATTAAAGATGTGATATCTCCTGAACCACTAGTGTTGGAGAATCGGAGTTTTTTGTAAGGTGTGTTATTTTGAGAGGACTTTTAGCTGCGAGTAGATTGCGCATGCGCAGAAGAGAAGTGACTGTTTTTGGGTTGGATGGGTTATGTTGGGAGTGCTGAGACGATATTATGAGGTTTTAAAAGAATATTCATAGCAATTCAGTGCAAGGACAAGTCAGTTTGGGGTCTGTAGCGTTGTTTCAGAGTTAAAGTGTCCGTACCGTGGCCCGGGGGCTAATTTCGAAATGGATGTAACCCCTTACAGGCATTTTTCGTTATGCGCATGAGCGGACCATCAGTGAATTAACTGGTGGTGCTTTCGTCAGAGAGGATTGGGGTTTTGGGGTGGCGGGTGCTTTTCTGCTATAGTTTCCCCTGGTGAGGGTCTGCGCATGCGTGGATTCAAGAAGCGATATCTCCTGAACCACTAGTGTTGGAGAATCGGAGTTTTTTGTGAGGTGTGTAATTTTGGGAGGACTTGCAGCCACGAGTATACTGCGCTTGCGCAGACGATAAGTGAATGGTTTTGGGTTGTTTGGGTTATGTTGGGAGTAATGAGCCGATATTGTGAGGTTTTAAAAGAATATTCATGTCAATTCAGTGCACGGACACAAGTCAGTTTGGGGGAAATAGCGTTGTTTCCGATTTGAATGGTCTGTATGGTGGCCCTGAGGCGAATTTATAAATAACTATATTCGGTAGATCTATATTAAAATGCGTTCGGATTTGGAGAAGATGCAATTTCGTCGCTAACGGAGGACCCACAACCGAATTTTTTTCTGATCTACGGTAAAACTAACAGCCAAACTGTATTGATAGCTATATTTGTTAAAGGAACTTGAAAAAAAAAAAAAAAAGCACTGACGTGAAGTCAGTACTCTTTGGCGCGCGTGTTCACGGTGGCTAATTTGAATTGAATGATTCAAAAATTAACAGTGCTGTATCTAAGCAGCCATCAGGATAGAGTAACAAAGTTGGAAAAGAACACAAGTGACTCTTCTTAGTCGCACAAGCTCCTAGAAGATTTGGGAGGGTCAGTATAATCCTAATCATGTTTATAGCACGCGCGCAAAAGCAGATTGACTTAACAATGAAAGAAAAAGTGTAAAAAGTCAATCTGCTTTGGCGCGCGTGCTATAAACATGATTAGGATTATACTGACCCTCCCAAATCTTCTAGGAGCTTGTGCGACTAAGAAGAGTCACTTGTGTTCTTTTCCAACTTTGTTACTCTATCCTGATGGCAGCTTAGATACAGCACTGTTAATTTTTGAATCATTCAATTCAAATTAGCCACCGTGAACACGTGCGCCAAAGAGTACTGACTTCACGTCAGTGCTTTTTTTTTTTTCATTAATCGGTTTTGTCTTAGGTAATAAATACCTAGAATCATTTTGAGTCTTCAAAACGGTTCTTATATTTAATTTATAACCGATTAATTTTTTTCTCAATATAAGGAATCACATTCAAGAGATTGGGTTGTTGATTTTGTTTGTCATTTTGTGTGTTCATCTATTATAAATTTTGATAGGAGAGAACAATCAATCAAGTACAACAAACTAACCAACAAGAACAACAACCCAATCTATTGAATGTGATCCCTTATGTTCGCGGCCTTTCGGAAAAAATCGGGGGAATCGGATCTAAGTTCACTATAAGATCCGTTTTCAAGATTCAAAGTGATGTTAGGTCTTTATTAACTAAGGCAAAACCCATTAATCCGAACATCGGAACAACTTGAGGAATAGAGACATACAAAAATCAAAAATAGCAGAACATGTTTGTACAATCAATGAGGAACAAATAATGGATTGGAGTAAAACAAAGATTCTGATGACATAAAAAGCAAACTTAAGTATTTTGTTGGACAGAGAAAACAATTTTGCAAATTGCTCACTTGGGATTGACCATATTTGGTTGGATTGATTAAAGAAAGAGTTAGACCTTGGAAATTTCTATGTAAAGTGAAACTGTGCTAGTATGTTTTTTCAAAGACTGACAGTGTGACAAATTTCATAATAACTTTCAATAACAGTTAGTTATACTACAAATAGATATAAGTATCATTTACCAATCGAGGACGAGTTTGCGCTCGAGCCTTAGCGAGGGCTGGCAAAAAAGTTCGAGATTAGTTAATATACTCTCGAAAAGTATATGACATTTTTCCGACTCCTCATTTCGAAATGTATGGATAAACCCGTTTTGATTTGATTTGTATACTTGATAGATTCGAAATCGTCAAACTGACGCATAAAGCATTATAATTCTTAACTTCAAACCCAAAAGAAGTTTTTAAGTTATTTACATCTCTAGCGATCTAAGCATAGATCTAAGTAATTCATTTACATCTCGTCGTCATTGGCAACCGATACAATCTTCGTAAATTTCACCTACATCATTCAAATCGATGTCATAACAGACTACCTACTATGTGGGGAGTGGAAAAAAATTAGTCTGTGATTTTCGCTTGTTGTCTGATTTATGGTGCTATTCTGCTTTCATCTATAAGCCAATCTGTAACTTTTCATAACCTTACAGGAACATTGCTATTCTAGAATGTTTTTTAGCGATCTGTAACTTACAGATATTCTTAAATCCTTACGAGTACTGGAGGGGCGATCGGAAGCATATCGGAAGATCTAATGTGAGGTTATTTTAAAGAATTATTGTAGGATTTTGCGGCGTGACGGTTTTTTTTCCCGAATATGAAAATGGATATGTGAATAAGAATCAGATTGCTTGGATTATTGGCTTATTCTTAGAGCAAACTCGTATCCAACTAACATAACTGTACGTAATTTCATATGAATTGAAAATAATTTTTATTACAATAGGAACTTCGTGAGAATTGAGAGAAAACGGTTAAGTGATCAAATGGATTTGAAATCCCGGATGATCAATTTATCATCATCATCAGATTGAATAAAAATACATTGCGCTTTGGTTTTAGTGAATGCTTTAGGACGAGTCCTACAAACAAGAAATGCTAATGCCATATTGCAGTAGCGGGAAAGGTATTATCCCTCTTTCTATAATATATGTATGGTGGGTGATATAATAATTACATAATACATTTCAATTTTTAATATGGGCATTTCTTTCAAGTAATACGGACTATTTATACGTGAAACCATGTAACAAATCATATCTCATTTCATATTGCCTATTCCATTTCCTTCCTTCATCTCTTAAAAATAGTAAAGCTGCAATCAAACAAAATCCTAATAAAATATATTGGCACACATAACTGTATATTGGGGAGATGAATGATACTCTTCTCAAATACCATCAACTTCAAAATATCTCTACTGTTTTAGGTTATGTTTTCCAATAAATTTATCAAAGTAGTTCAAATGTAGCACCGTAAATGAGATAGTTACAGGAACAATTCCAGAATTGCATTATTTACGATTTTATAAGGTGGCCTCTTACAGAGCAATCGTTACCTATAGATTCATAGCTTACAGATAAAAAGCAGAATATCACCATTAATCTCCGAAATGTTACAGAATAATTATTTATCGTTGATGTTGTTTTGCTTTATTTTATTGGGCAACATTGTTCAATTGTTGCTTTTGAGAAATATCTAGTGTTCTTAACGTAGAAGTTATCAAAAAAATAAATTTTCTTATTTCATTGTTATTTTGCAGATTTTGGGAGAGAAATCCCAGAAAGAAACCATTTAGCGATGAATTCACTTCCCAAATTATATTTTAATGATCACTTGGATTATTTCCGACTGAATCACTACATTCATTTTGTTGTTTTGTAATAAATTCCTTACTCTATTCACTGGATCCTGAGGTGAGATACTAGGGAAGAGAATGAAAACAAATAACTTTGCATTAGCCGGCAGGAGAAGATTTTTATTTTGTATACTAGTTCAAGTGAGTTCTTGATTGAAATTGTTGGTTTGAAGTTACTATAATTTGTAATGGGGTTTATTAGGGAACGTTTCAACTTGAAAATCGAGGTAGAGAAAGTTCTCCTTTTGGCTGTAATAGTACGAAAGCGTAGAAGGGCTATGGCAGAATTTTATTCCATTATTCATACAATAAAGTATGAATCCGTAACCCACGGGACACCGTTTCAGTTCATCTATCGTACATCGACTTTTATGGATAACTTTGTTGAGTTGATCTACTGCTAGTATAAATAATATGAAGTTGAATATTTGTTTCATTCAAAAACTATTTGGGCTCTTTCAATTTTATTGTATCGGTTACCATTTCCGAGTAGGAACTGTAAAATAATTCTCTCTAGTACCGTATTGTTTTCAACATTTTCATTTTCTTGGTTGCAGATACGAAAAAAGTGTTTAAATGGAACAAAAATGTTAATTTTCTTTTGAACCATGTACCAGTGGCGCTCCATAAAAAAGTTACATGTGAGTCACCAAAAGGTTTTGGTTACAGAGGGTGCGAGAGTAATAGACCGCCTTGTTTGTTCTCCCATCCTTTATCCTTCTAAAACATAATATGTCGATTATGGTGAAAAGAAGAGTTAGAGCTTGTCAAAATACCCGTGAAATACAGAATAACTGATTCAGGCTGTTCTTGAAGAATAGCGAGACTCCCTAGCAGGTAGAAATCGACAAGTCGCGCATACCTTGAATAATTCGTGCTTTTATTGAAGAAAGATCTGTAAATACAGATTATCAAAACTCCAGGAAGTCCACATTCTTTCAAGAATTTTCAATTCTCCTTATAAGTACTTTTACAAAATCAGACTCCTCATTTCATTTCTGATATTAAGTATGCAGTAAGTGCGTTATGAGCTGAAGATATTCGTTTTCCTGAACCAATGGTTGAATTTCAATAAAATCAGATTTATTGCGCGCGTGTTCCGCAAGGAACAGCGTGCTATCTTTTCGTCACAATGTCTGTATTTTTCGAATTTTTTTGCGAAAATGGTCTCAAACGATTGGGTTCGACTCCCGGATGAAGAATTCGAGGTCAAATTCAATTCTGTCCGGCCGTTAGCACGAAAACTCTCGAACGCAGCGAGTTAGAACGTTGAAATTTGCAGGGCATGTTTGGAGCCTAAATATCACGGACGAGTTCGTTAATGGGCAAAATCCATCAAGCCATTTTTGGTTAAAAAATTTTTCAAGAATATTACCGAAACCGATCACTCGATCTATCTGAAATTCAGCATAAAATTGTATAATCATGACCTTTATATGCCTGCGAAGTCTCGTATGCGAAGTACCAAGTGACTCTCCTTAGTCGCACTTGGCAGGGTCAGTATAAGCATAATCATGTTTATAGCACGCGCGCCAAATGCAGATTGACTTAACAATGAAAGAAAATGTGTAAAAAAGCATTGACGTGGGGCCAATCTGCTTTGCGCGAGTGCTATAAACAGGATCATGATTATACTGACCCTGCCAAGTATTTACCAAGGAGATCCCTCAGAATCTTCTAGGAGCTTGTGCGACTAAGGAGAGTCAGTTGTGTTCTTTTTCAACACTGTTACTCTCTCCTTATGGCAGCTTAGATACAGCACTGTTAATTTTTGAACTGACAGTGAATGGTGTTCACTATCCTTTGGGTAGATCTCCGGCTCGCTCAATCCACTGAGCTTGAAGTACTCATCACTCAATTCAAATTAGCCACCGTGAACACGCCAAAGAGTACTGACTTCACCTCAGTGCTTTTTTTTATTTTTTTCCATTTGTATTCTAATTTTCGATGAAAATTTCAAAGTGATAAAGTCAAGGTTCTTGGTGTGCTGACATTTTTGTTAAATACAGACATATTATGTCATGTTCACCAAAAACTGTCCACGTGTCGGAACTTCTTTCGTCAGTGGCTTAATGAAACGTTTGTCCTAAACCTTATGCGTTCTGTTGAGGAATGAAACTAATGGCTTTGAACAATTTTGTCCGAAATCCACTGGATTCAAAGGAAATAAATAACCTTTACGTGTTTGCTGTATAAGGAAATTTATTTCACTTCTGCCAATTTTTGCAATTAAATATAATAAATGATTATAATATTTATTAAGTGGATTACGAATTCATACATTTTTTTTATATATTATTATTGTTATTCAGTATTTTTTAAGGCTTTTCATTTTATTTTCGAATGCTTTACGTGTGCTCCCAGAGTTTTTTGCAATATTCGCTCGTGTTGTGAAATCAAACTAGCCTTTCCTCAGGTATATGTTTCCTTCGAATTTGCGTGAATTATTTGTCTCACCGCATGTTCCAAAATCCCTGAATCGATTAGTCGTAGAGGCAGTAAATGGAGTAATAGTGTTACATAAGGCACATGATATCTAAGGCCGGGTTAACAGACTTATTATCATTGTTAGAGTATCGTTAACATATACATGATACATTTGGGAGCTAGTCTGAACAAATATACATACTGACTATATTGGATCGATTGAACACTCGGTCTCTGTGTGCCTACTGATTCTGTGGGGGCAGACTACATGGTTGATGGCATGATTAAGCTGGCACCTTATTGAGAATTGTGCAGATTTCTGATTGGCGTCTCTGATAGCCACGTTACGATTTTAATCGTAATACTGATCCCGAACAGAGTGCCTATCAATTCGTCCAAATGTCTATATTTTCGATCGAATCGAACCACTGTATTTGGTTGAAAAATACCAACACGAAGAGTACGAAGACTTATACAAAGTTAACAAGTTAAGAGCGTTCCTGCTAATCGGGTCCTTCATTCATTATTATTATACAAAGTTATCTGAGGATCACATAACTGAAAATTTTTTAAAAAATATGCGAAAAAATTCTCTATCTCAGAAACTATCCGCCAGATATCTTTGAAATTCTGCGAGAGCCTTCAAAACCTTATTTTACAGTAAATTTCTAGATTTCAACTCGATTATATTGGTGAAGATATTGCCAAAATATTGAAATATCACAATGATCCAGGTTTACTGGTCCATTTTTCTACACTCGAGAAAGTTATCAACAGTTTTTAATTTTTGACGTGCCTGGAAGGAATTTAAAAAATCATCGTGTACATAATATCGATGGCTTAAACCACAGATATTGTATGTCCACATTTTGCCAATTTTAGGGTAAAGTGATATTTTGAACGTAGGAAGACAGATATAGAGTCTGTGCAAATATTATAAGGAGAAGTAAGTCTTACTTCTCGTTATTCGGGACATACAATATTTGAACAGACTCTATATATATATATATATATATATATAAATGGATAAGAATAACGGGTGATTCCGCAAAAGAAGCAGAGAAAATAATTCTGCTGGTACCTGCCGACACGTGTTTCTGCTAGTTGGCTTCTTCAGGACAGGGCAACCAAGAAACCAAAAAAAAGGTCAAAATATACTTATCCGCATTATCCTATTTTCTTTAATATATATATATATATATATATATATATATATATATATATATATATATATATATATGTGTGTAGTTTTAAGGGATATCGACTGAAACGAGGTAGATTTTGGTACTCTTTATTTCTTGCCTAGCTTTCGGAAAACCTTGTTTCCATCATCAGGGCCAAAAATGTTGAGGTTATTCCTCAGTAGTTGTAAAAACACTTAAAGACATTAAGATAAACAGTTACAAGACGAAGGGTCAATTTTTAAAAACGAAATAAGTTATGTTGATGTAAATTTAACCTTAAATATTTTGATCACAGAGCATTCATATCAGTCCATAGATTGTTTTGTTTTCATATTGTTCTTCTCTGACTTATTCATCCAACGGTCCATCATAAAAATTTTGTTCTTTAATGTTAGGGTATGTGAGTAGATAAGTATACACATTGCTCAGTTTCTGTACGTCGCTCTTCTTATTTATTGGGTTTTTTTGGTTCCTTATGTTAATCATCTCTAGTATCAGTCTTTTGTTATATTTTTCTTGAGTTGCCACTATCTCTGTACCATCGAAGTCAATCCTATGTCCATTCTCTACCGCATGTGTGGTTAGGGCACATCGTTGGTTGTTCTTTGTGATGTCGCTTTTATGTAAGGCCAGCCTATTTTTTAGCCACTGGGATGTGTGTCCAACATATGTGCACTCACAATCGGCACAATTCATTTTATAGACCACATTTGATCTTAGTAGTGTTGGTGTTTGATCTTTTATTCTACTGTATAATCTTGCAATGCTCTTTGTGTTATACGTTGCTATCTCTACATTCTCTTCCTTAAAACAATTTTTGATTTTATTAGTCAAATCTCTTATATTTGGCAGGGAACCGTATTTTGTGTTTTCTGGCTCTCTGTTTTCATTATCTCCCCCTTCAGGTGGTTTTGGTTCAGGTTTAGGTTGGTCTGGATTGTTATTATTTGACTCATATATCAGTTTATTTAGTAGTCCCCTCGGATAAGAGTTCTCTTGAAATATCCGATATAGTTTCTTCAGATTCGCGTCCACCAAATCTGGGTGACAAATATTCTTGATCCTAGCTTTCATTTGTTTAATACAATTTATTTTTACCTGTATTGGATGTTCTGACTGATAGTTGATGAATTTATTTGATGCTGAATTTTTTCTGTACCAGTCCAGTTTAATTGTATTGTTTATTCTACATACTTTCGTGTCTAAAAAGGGTACTGTTTTATTTTCATCTTCTCTCTCTATGGTAAATTGTATGTGTTGATCATAACTATTGAAAATTTTCAATATTTCGTCTATTCCTGTGGAAGGCAGGCTTAAAACTACACACATTTATAGTACGACTGTTAGTGAACTAATATATATATATATATATATATATATATAATATATATGTCTTCCTACGTTCAAAATATCACTTTACCCTAACATTGGCAAAAAGTGGACATACAATATCTGTGCTTTAAACCATCGATATATCGAATTGGAAATGTCAACACATATCAAGTTATTCAAGTTCGTCTATGTTCACGTTTATTTCCGTGCTCGTCGAAGTCAAATTTGATAAGTACATACGTCAGTAATAACATTCGTTCAATACGTAGTGAGAATTGGATATGTACCTACCTTATTTTACGAGTTCTTGATTCAAACTTGATCGAATAAAATGTAGCATGATGATATTTTTCTGAAATTAGAAATTTGAAAACCAGGTATCAACGGTCAGTGATAACATTCGTTCAATTTCCGGCTTTCATCGTTGATCTGTATAGGCTGAATAGCTCAGGTGGTGAAGCTGGGAGGTCATAGCACGTATTACTAAATATTAAAAAAAATTATTGCTGTACAGGGCGTTTTTTATTAAATGTCAATTCATAGTTCCTCATGGTACAATCGTGCGACTACAACTGTTTTCCGAAACGATTTTGTGGTCTTTTTTGATGATTTGCAGTATAATCACCTCTTTTGGCGAACATATCGTGGAACCCCATCGGAGTTTGTACGACCACGGTTAAATTCATCAAACCAGTCAATAACGGTCAATTTTTCTGGTGCAGATTGCGGATAACACTTATCAAGCCACGCTTTCGTTTCATCTCTATTTTCCGCATAAAAAATAAAATTTTATAAACACTTGAAATATTTTTTTTTCGAATGTTTTCAAAATGAAACAAGTTGTTTCACTGCAACCACTTTAACTTTCGAACCAAACGTCAAATCGTCATAAAGTTTTGACAGCTACATTCTGATGTTTAGTACTTATTAAAGAAAACATCAATTATGTATCGTCATCTGTATGTCAGATCGAGTACTCATCAACAGATTTCGTATTACCACAAATCTAAAGCAGCTAATGAATTTAGTATTCTACCTATCGACTTTTCGTAGAGTTCATTGGCAAAAATCCACGACTACTCAAATGGAAGATTTTTATTCCTAATTAATTTGTCACAACAGGTAACATAGATCATTGAATTTTTTTTTCAATTGTCCGAAACGATTAGCCATTCAGCTTTCAATTCTGCATTTGGCATGTAGTTGCCAACATGCCAGGTGTTGAACCATTTCAAATTAACGGTCTCGTGCCGAACTAGTCCGAATAATGGCGGTGTTCCAAATATTGAAAATAAGTCAGCCAAGTATGTCACCCACTGATTGAACCTACTTCTGGAATATCAACTGCTGACACCGGAAACATTGATGTGAAAGAAACTCTTGTTTTCATTTCCAATCAGTCGTCCTGAAAAAAATTGGGAAAACAGAAATAAACTTAATATTAAGCCAATTAAGATAACTAACTCCTAAGGTTTAGAATTTGAGATTTCTGTGTTACTGGGACAGCATGACATTTTATTTACTTAGAAAATGTTTAGTCGATCCGCCATATTTTAAATACATACCTACTGTCAAAAAAGTATCGGGAATTAGGCTGGTTTTCCTGTCACGCTGGCGGTCGGCGCTGATGGGTCAATATGTATGTAGCTATAGGTAGCGTTTTCGAGTCACGCAGCGCTGACGGCCGTCAGCGCTGAGCTATATACGCGCACGTACGCGCCGGCGCGTCAGCGCCGCTGACTAGCTGGCACCGACAAGCCTCCACATTCAGTGAGCCAGAGACAATAGCATCCTTCTATTTCTCAATGTGATCAGCGTGATGCTAAAAGGATCCGAGCTGACCGATCAGCGCTGACCGTCAGCGCCGACCGTCAGCGTGACAGGAAAACCAGCCTTGATCATTAAAAAATCCCGCTTAGGTTGAAAATTGACTAATTGTCGCCAAAATGGCGCTTATGGACTCAATTCTAAGCGCAGTTTGAGCGCCATCTCTCATTTAGTTTATTCACAGTCCTCTATTTCGGTAGTTCTCTCAAATGAAAAATTACGCTTCTTCAGTCTTCTTCTTTAAATCCAGTTATACAAGGTTACACTCCTAGTTAGTGAATAAATTACAATAATTAATTCCTACTGCTTCTGTTAATTCTTTCCCTATTTAAATAGCTTCAGACACGGATATCTAATTGTTCCTTAACTAATTTATCCGTATGATCTTCTCTATTTCTTTCCTATAATAATGTAGTTGCGCACTTTTATTCAAATTGTTAAACCTTCCTTCTAATAACGAATTGTTTCAATAATTCTAATTAATTTTGTTTTGATGGTGTTTCTCAATTTTTTTTCCAAAATGATTTACTACTTTTCCCTTATAATGTATAATGTATCACAACTATCGCAATTGAACTGATAAACCAGAGATTCATCTTGTTTATAGATTTTTGATGTATTATCCAGCCAGAGTGAGATATTCATCTGATGTTGGTTTCAAAGAAACCCTTTGATTTGGTGACTCGGTTTGCCAAAATATGTTAAGCTGTTGAATTTATTATTCTTAGCCTTAATTTCTGGAAACGCTGAACTAATTTTTTTTCAAATTATTTTTTCTTCAATATTTTCCTGATCAACTGTGGTTGATATTGAATGATTACCGCTATTTCGAATCTATCTAATAACCACCGTATTCCCATGATATGGTTCCGGCTAATTTTTTTTCTCTTGCCAAAACTCATATTACCACTTCGAGGTTTCCGTCGATAGAAGACATAAATCAGAATTCGTGGCCAGTACTGAGGTCGATCCCCGGAAATGCGTTATAGCTACAATGGTAACCTACAAGGAGAGAGAAATAAACAGAATACAAAAGTACTGAATGAAATGAGAATATAATACACGATGGCGCTATGGTAAGATAAGACATCCAGAGCCATGTTTTATCTTTCCATAATTCGGATATTTATTATTATTATCATCATACTGATCCTCCTAGGTCACCCCCAAGGAGACCCCTCATAAGCTCTCGAGAGCTTGAGCGAGTAAGGAGAATCAGTTAATTAAAAATGTTCATTGATTGTTATTGAAGTTGTTTTTGACAGTTTTACGGAGTTAACCAAAGTGTTTAATGTTGTTATGGAATTTTTTAAACCGGAAAAGTTCTTATTTTAATAACTATTAATACGTTTCCTTTTTTTTGCAGGTATGTGTGATCATATTGAGGTCAGCGTTTAATTTTGTGAGTATTTTTATAACCTAATTACTGAAATTTTGAAGATAACTTTCTCTTGGTTACCTTATCGATTTTCCATTTCATACGAAAATATTTTAAATTTTCCTATTTTCTGACATATTCGACAAATTTGAAGAGAAATTTATTGAGCCAGAATCAAAGCGGTCATGTGAATATGATAAATCGCGATTAGTAATGAAGGTTCCATTATAATGAATTGAATTAGACAATGCGTGAAAATGTTTGAACTAGTGTTCTCGTAGAATCTACCATGATATTCATACATTACTTCTCGTCGATTTAACGTTGAAATATTGTCAAATATGCTTTGTGGCTTAGCCAGTGAATTTAGGGGTCGACAAGACAAGAATTCTTGTCTTGATAAGAACTTCTTGTCTTGTCTTGAGATAAAGTCAAGAAATTTAAAAAAATCTTGTCTTGACGTTTTCTTGACGTGTTATATCTTGTCTTGACTCAAGAAATTTCAAGATCTTGAAATTTCTTGATTGACCGGTGATTCCCCGGCGAACTTCCTCGATCTTTATTTATTTTCTGATGCACTCGAATGACGTCGCGCAGTTGCTCGCTTTACACTGTTTAGTAAAGTGAGGTTATTATTACAAAGTGGTATTCATAGAGAAATAGAAAAAAATATTCTATGGTGTCTGGTGGTAGTCTTATTTCACCATGAGTGACAGTAACTCTTCAGTTAACAGAGTACGTCTGCCTTTATTTTCTCAAATTTATTTATTTTTATAAAGAAAAAATATAACTTTATATTTTTCAATCCTTATGCTAAATAGCGGAAAGGCTAATTTCAAGAGCAGTTTTAACATTAACAAAGCTAAGAAATCAGCTAGGTGTTGACTCCATAGGAAGTCTTATGTGCTTTAATTCATGACTTACAAATTTAAATTTAATATTAATTTTGACATTTTACAAAATCTAGTTTTCAATTTTAGTTTAAACAGAATTATAATTTATTATTTTTGGCGCTCTAGTTCCTCGGAACTGAGTGCTTATCAACTTGCTCAAATGTCTGTAATTTTCGAATTTTTCGATGAAAATGGTCTTAAACGATTTGGTTCGACTCACTGATCAAGAATCCGTGGTTGAAATTCAACCGGCCGTAGGCACGTTAACTCTCGAACGGAATGAGCTAGACAGTTGAAATTATCAGAGTAGGTTTGGGAGATAAATATCTCGGCTAAACTCGTTATTGGGCAAAATCGGACAGATGGTTTCGGAGTAACAAAAAAAAATTTTTTTTTACAAAACATGATGACATGACATTGTCTAATTCCTTGCTAATAATTGGTTCGAGAAACGTCAAAATCGACTTAGAGAGACAAGGGTAAAAAACCGTCAAATAAACCCCCATGTGATGATTTTATGTCGAAAAGTGAAAATTAAGAATATATATCCCAGGTAAGTACCGACGTTTCATTCTAATACCGGAGATCGACAAGATCGTACGAGGAGCCCGATAGCCGGTGGGTCTAGGCCGTCGGGTTTTCGGTTTCGGAACGAGAGAAGGCGGACTCAAATCCCGGAAAGGAAATTACACGTTTTGGCGTTCTAGTTCCTCGGAACTGAGTGCTTATCAATTTGCCCAAATGTCTGTAATTTTTATTTAAGATGCAGTTTCACCATTAAAATCCATCGATGTCATTTTCAACTCCAACAAGCTAATACTTTCGGAGATATGATTTTTCTAAATTTCGATAATGAATCGTACGTACTTCAATGTTTTCACAGAATGCTATAATTATTCTATCTAAGCTTTATTATATGATCTGTGTTCATACTCGTACATTTCATCCTGTTGTATAAGAAAGAATCAAATTCATTTCAGCTATTTTAATTTGTTTTCTTCCATGGTGCAGTTCGCATTCTCAGATTGCTCATTTAATCTTGATAAATAAACTATTATTTGAATTTAATTTCCTTTATGATGCAGTTCTTTCATAAGAATACATTGATTTAATTCCTAACTCTGAGAAACCAATACTTTCGGAGATATAATTTGTCTGTTTGAACTAGAGCGCCAGAAAGCTCCTGTCCACAGGGCTTGAGACCATTTTTTATTCACATTTTTGCGCGTATGTTCTGGGTCTGTAGTCATTTTGCCCAAATATCTGTAACTTTCGAATTTTTTTACGAAAATGTTCTCAAACGATTTGGTTCGACTCCCCAATGAAGAATTCGAGGTCAAATTTGATTCTGTCCGGCCGGCCGTCCGGCCGTTGCCACGATAACTCGAGAACGGAAAGAGCTAGCGACTTGAAATTTTCAGCGTAGGTGGCGCATCTCAATACGACGGACAAGTTCGTTAATGGGCATAATCGGTCCAGTGGTTTCCGAGTAATAATTTTGTTTTCAACCAATATAGATCCGATCGAATTGAAACTTGGTGAATAGTTGTAGAATATAAACCTAAGCACGTTTGTGAAATTTTTTGAGAATCGTATCGCTAGAAAATTATTAAAAAATTATTAAAAAATATTTTTGTTGTCACGATAACCTGAGAACGGGAAGAAATAGCGGCTTGAAAATTTCAGGTTAGGTTGTGCATCTGAATGCGAGTTTGTTTATGAGCATAATCGGCCAAACGGTTTTAGAGTTATAGCCATCTGAAATTTTCTGAAATTTGGTGGTTTTTTGTTCCTCATTAACTCGATAAATACTGAACCGATTGAATTTAAACATGGTTATTAGTTGTAGAATGCCAACGCGAAAAGGTTTGCAATTTGGTGAGGATAGCATTTGTAGAAAATTTTTAATAAATCTTTGAAAATAAAAAAAAAAAATTCTATATATCAGTAACTATTCGTTTGAAATTGCTAAAATTTTGCAAGAGCCTTCATAACCTAATTCTACTGCCAAATTTCAAGTTTTAATACGATCGGTTAAATATTGTTGGAGATTCGAGCATTCTTGTGTGAGTTCAGTAGATGGATGACCGTTGCCTCGATAACTTTCGAACGAAAGGAGATAGGGGCAATTTTCTGGGTAGGTTGCGTATCCGAAAGGGAGAGTTGAGTTCGTTTTTGGGCATAATCGGTCTAACGGTTTCCGAGTTATACCCACCTGGAATATTATTTCCTTGATAACTCAAAAAATAAATATTCGATCGAATTGAAGCTTGGTAGCTAGTAGTAGAAAATCAACATAAAGACGTGACCCTAGAAAATTTGAAAAAAATGACGAAAAAAAAATTTTTAAGAACCGTACCCCTAGGAATTTTAAAAAAAATCACGAAAAAAAAAATTGGTTCAAGCACTGACGTGAAGTCAGAATTAATTCGAATTTACCATGGTAAATTTGAATTAAGTGTCCAATACAGGAGAATGGACAACATAATTTACCATGGTAAATTCGATTAAGGGTGTCCAATACTGAAGAATGGACAATAGAACATACGCGCAAAAGCTTCTGACTTCACGTCTGTGCTTGAACCAATTTTTCTGAATCGTTCTAGCAAACAATGTGTTCAATAAATTAAAAATGTTATGTTATGTTACCTTTTTCACAAAGAAATCAGTTTTAGCGTTTTCATTGCTAGTCAAGATTGCTTGTTTTCTTGACAAGAAATCTTGGTATGTACATAACATTTCTGGTCCTGTCTTGAAATCAAATATTACTTCTTGTCTTGAAATCAAAAAAAGACCTTGAAATTTTCAAGAACTCTGCGACCCCTACCAGTGATAGATAGACATTATCTACTGATTTTCTGATTTACCGCAAATGCAAATCTGTTGCAACAGTAGATCTGGTAACAATCCCCTTGAGAAATATTTTCTGAAGTGGAAATTGCCTGTATCGAGCTTCCATACTCTTCACCCTCCAATTCCATAAAATAGATTGAAGTAATAATTTATTTATTCGAAATATCATCGGGTTATTTCACCAATCACGTGGCAGTAAGCTACCTACAAATGTATATCCGTCTACATGTTGTTAGAAATAGTTGCTTTCACCATTTCGAATCGATTGTGATTAATATTTCACATTACATCACACCGATTCTATTTTTGGCACCAAAATGTGATCCACATATTAATTCCGATGTACAGTTCGAACGAGCGGCGTTGTCTGATGATGTGAACCTTGCCATGTTGGGTGGGCATAAAGTTGCATGTATTCTTGGTCGTACTACTAAATCAACCGTTCCTATGGCGGTGGAGGAATGACCTCCAGACATCTTGGTCGGAGTCCGGAAAGGCAATAATTATTTTTTTTGCGGATCGAGAATGCCGTTCCCCGAAGTGTGTCTGATATGATTTCGTGTAGAGATCTCCACATTTCGTAATTGTTGTAAAAATCTATCGATTTGTATTCATAGGAACAGGAAAGTTATTAAATGTAGCGTGTTGCACAAAAATCGGTATTCATTCAAATTTAATGAAACTACGGGAAGAAAAAACGAAAGAAAAAATAGAACTTTTAAGTTTGCACGAAAATTCATTATTCAGAAATATTATCAGAAAAAGTTATAAATAGGTATTTTGCGCACTTGTTCACGATTAGGTCCTCAAAACTTTGCTGTCGAACCAATGAATCTGAATCAACAAGTCCAGAGCGTTCCTGCCAATAGGGTCTTCATAATGGCTTCGTATAATTAATATACTTATGCACATATTTCACAATTGAAATAAATTATTAAATCCCAGGGGATTTCATTGATTTGCCGAAAAGCAAGAGCAGACGCGTTTCTGGCTTCTTGGCCTTCATCAATACACTGTAGCTTCCCAACAAATTCAACTAAGCTGAACCGTGTTAAGCCTCTCACAGCCGGCATGTTTGTTTGTTGGGAAGCTACAGAGTACTGATGAAGGCCAAGAAGCCAGAAACCCGTCTACTCTTGCTTCTCGGCAAATCAATGAAATCCCCTGGGGTTTATTTGACTTGTGAAATATATGCATAAGTATATTAATTATTCGAAGGCATTATGAAGACCATATTGGCAGGAACGCTCTGGACTTGTTGATTTATTAACAACGGCCATTTTTCATTGTTATCAATGAATCTGAATCTATATGGAACCGTTATGTCAATTAAAAAAATTCCATTTCAAAAAGGAGTACGGTCGGAGAAACGCCCGTCAGGGAAGAAGTTCCTAAAGCCTTCTTTTCGGATCAGAATGTACTTTAATGTAGATATTTTAAATTGTTTTCCCACCATAGCATCTCGTAAACTGGATAAGTTTAATAATATATGTATATTAATTCGAAATTGATATTGGAATTCTAAATGAGCATGACTATGTATTCAAACGTTGAAACCTAGCCCATGCAACACCAAAAACAGCCAGCCTATTTCTGCGCATGAGCAATCCAGCTGCCTGCCACCAAAAGCCACTATCCTGTAACACCGCCAGTTCAGGAGATATCGTCCCTATCATCCGCGCATACGTGGATACTTCTGAAAGGATTCTGTGATAGGGTACAACTCCACTCCTCCCAGACTAAACGTCCAAGAGTTATAACGTTTTCCGTCATCTGCTTATCCAAACATGCCCCGTATATACCTCCAACCGGAAATCCGGCGGATCCAGCATCATTTAGCCTATACCGGATCCGGTACCAATATTATACCGGATCCGGATCTGGATTTTTGTTGGATTTTTATTCTTCTGGAACTTTAAATTCTCCCCACTCCCCAACTCCATAGTACGCCTCACCGACTCTTCTGCATCACTGGCCCTGTTTAGTGCCTAATTCGTCTCTTTCTTCGTGATTATTTTTTGACAATAAAGAACACAAGTGTGGGAGCTGAAAGGGTTTTTCTCTATTTCAGTATCGTAATGAGTCCATTCCAGCACTAAAAACAGTGCTGGTATGAACTCATTTCCGCATTGTTTCTAGTTATATTTTTCGTTTTGTGATAGTCAGCACTGACATTCGATCCTATCAAATTTTAACACACGTCAATTGTCATTATATGTAATATAATATGTTTATAGCGAAATAATTGTTGAGAGGAAAAGTTTTATCTTCATTAAAATAATAAGGTAGGTACTAGAGATGTCCTTCTTGCTAATTTTTAATCATTCATGCTATTAGGAAACTGTTTTAAATCTGATCTCCATGCCCTACCTACGATTCAACTTCAAATTACGTAATCTGTCAACTTTCGTAACAGTTACACCAACTGCCAAGATACAATTCAAAAGTTACTAGGATGTATAATCCCAATTTTTTATTAAATTTCAACAGTATTTCGTCTAATACTCGTCGCAGAGGGCAATTCCAACACTCATGCCTTCGAAAACTCGCTCCTTCGTCGCTCGTTTTCGAATTTCGATTCTGCAACTTGTTTTAGAATATACTATTCCTGCCGCAGTCTATATTTGTATAGCTCCTTATATTAAGGATATATATTAAGGAGTCGACTCAATAAACCATTTGCATACTTTTTCCAAAATCAAAATTTTATTGTCTTCTAGTAATACTTCTTGAAATAAATAATATATTTTGGTTATTGTGTAATACAAGAGACAGATGATCCCAATTTCATTGTAAATGTACTTTATTTATTTAATATTTTGTTACTGTGAGAATTGGAAAAGTGAGAAACTCGTTTTGTTATTAGAATTTTATTTTCATTTAATATTTTGTGAAATCTAGAAGTGTAAGAATGAGAAAATAGTTATTTAAATTTTATTTGTTCGTCATTACATTAGATATAAAGTTTATTTTGTTTATATGTTTTTCAATCAACTACCTTACGAAGTACGATCACGTTGGATTTTCTAACTTAATTAATTAATTCTGGACAGAAAAGTAAAAATAGTCTTGATTTGATAAATCCGGCCGGATTCTTGGAAATCCGGTAAAATCCGGCCGGATTGAGAATCACGCCGGATTGCAATCCCTAATTCCAGCATATCGAATGACATGCATTCCATGATTGACGATACGTAAGGTGGACCAAGAAAAGATGTACACGTCGTTAATCCACGATTATCCACGAATCGCGGAGGCAGATACCTCTTCCTGGTATAATTTGAACCTTTACGCTCACGTTACCTACGATTTCTCTCTGTTAGGTCTAGCCTCCGTAATATCCTTAAGCTCCGTTGAAGAACTATAGGTATTCCAAAAATATCTTAATTATCCCAACATTCCATCAGATCTCTTTTTTGCTAGTGGGGACCGCTTTCACTTTTAACACAAGTTCTGTATGAGTTATCGGCAATATACAGGGTGATTCACTAAGACCGTTCGTTAGAATATTTCAAAGAAAGGCTTGAGATAAACAATTGAAATTTTATAGTTAAGCTTTTTTAGGAGAGATGAATTCTTGGAAAAAAATTCAGATTCGTTTGACTTTCGGTTTCACCGGAATTGATACCAACTTTCGTTTTTTAAATGTAATACACAGTTCTTTCATTGATAATCAGATTACCCATTGAATTCTACATCTCTTTAATGTGTCACTTACATATTATTCTCAGAAAATTCTTATGAAATCTGGAAAAACCCTTTAAATTTTCTCGAAAATCTTCATTCCAATGTTAATAATTTGTAGATTTTTGCATGGAAATTCCTAATTTTCTAGCGTCTATCAGAAGACATACCAATGCTTTCCATCGGTTGATTAAAAATTCAATTAAACATACAGGGTGTTTCTATTCCACTGCCAAATTCAGTCATGACAAACACCTCAAAACTCATTTTTTTCAAATGAGAACCCATTTTTTTTATCGGTCAGCTGTAATCTACGTTAAAAAATAGTGTATATTATAATACATACTACTGCTTTACTTACCGAATAATTCGGGAAACAAGCATTTCAGAGCAGTAGTATGTATTACACTTATACACTATTTTTTAGCGTATATTCCAGCTGACCAATACAAAAAATGGGTTCTCATTTGAAAATAGTATTGAGGTTTCTGCCGTGACTGACTTTGGCATTGAACTAGAAACACTCTGTATGTTTAATAAAATTTTTAATTAACGAAGGAGAAGCATGGGTATGTCTTCTGATAGAAGCTAGTAAATTAGGAATATTCGTGCAAAAATCTACAAGTTATTAATATCGGAATGAAACCCTATTTGAGAAAATTTTAAGAGTTTTTTCAGATTTCACACAAGCTTAACTATGAAATTTTAACTGTTTATCTCGAGTTTTTCTTTGAAATATAACGGACGGTCTTCGTGAATCACCCTGTATGCATAGCGATTAGCTATGACATTCGAGCGGCATTACTTAAAGGGTTGAGCTCCAACGTTATCAATTCAAAGATGTACCTATCTGTGTAAACTTAACGAACTAGACATTGTGGAAAAACCAAATGGAGGAAGTTCATTATTTTGGTTTCTGTATATATTTATGAGAAATTCCGAAACACGTCAAATTCAAATTTTAAATTGTCAATCCTCTTCGTAAAAATGTAAACCCTACCTTCAACCCCTTTCGGAAGACAGGTACAACCCCCAATTTTTCAAATAGGAAGTATGGGCTTGTGTAACATCATTTGAAAGGTCTCGTCATTCTTTATACAGGAATTTTATCAGTTCCATGTTTATTGCAAAAATCAAAATAAAAAAAAACAAAATCTTGTTATTCCCGAAATCTATTATAATATACAGATTTTCCATAATTAGACCGACTAGCTTCTAGTGGATGTTCTAGACATTATTTTAGACACTTTCGAGCCAAATGATATAAAGCAAAAATGCTTCGTTAAGGAGCTTGAGCCCTCTGAAGATGACGTCCGGACACTTTTTGTGACATGTCTCCAAAACGGCGGAGTTGAAATTTTACACATTGGCTAATATCAAATATAGGTACGCACCGAATGGTTTGAGTAAATTTTTTTCATTTCAAACATAAGCGTATCATTTTGTGGGCGAGGGGTTTTAGTAATAACTCTTTTATATTTCATTATTTTACAAGTTATACATCAAATTCATAAACTCTGATACTTTTTCTTGAAGAAAGGTGTGATAGAAAAATTGATTTGAACTTTTCTCTCCGTTCACTGCTCGTTTTCTGAAGAATCATAATTAAGTAAGTGAAAAATCAATTTCTTGTACTTGATTTCAATTATTTCATAAAAACTCCACCTTATAAAACAATTAATACGAAATAAAAGAGTGTATTCAGAAAAAATGATTTGAAATTTTCTCTCTGTTCACAGTCAATGCTCGTTTTCTAAGAATCATAATAAAGTAAGTGAAATATCAATTTCTTGTACTTGATTTCAATTATTACATATTTCATGAAAGCTTCACCTTGTAAAAACAATTAATACGAAATCAAAAAGTGTTGCCTGGAAGTCATCTTCAGGGGGCTTAAGCTCCTTTACCAAGCGTTTTTGCATTATATGATTTGGCTCAAAAGTGTCTAAAATAATATTTGCAACATCCACTAGAAGCTTGTCGGTCTAATTATGGGACATTCTGTATGTAGCAATTTATGAAATCATAAAATTACGATCAATTATTGAAATTTTGAAAAATCATATCTACGAAAGTATTAGTTTGTTAGAGTTGAGAATTATATCAATGGATTCTAATGATGAAACTGCATCTTAAAACAAAACGAATTTTAAAATTGTAATGTAAAAAAAATGTTTTTGCTGAGATATTCTTCTCCCAAACCTACTCTGAAAATTTCAATTGCCTAGCTAATTCCGTTCGAGAGTTATCGTGTTAACGGCCGGATGGACGGACCAGCCGGGCAGAATCGATTTTGACCACGGATTCTTGATCAGTGAACCAAATCGTTTGAGACTATTTTCAGTCAAAATTCACTCTGTTCCGAGGAACAAGAGTGCCAAAATGAAATGTCAACAAGAAACAAATACAACACATCCAGAAGATGTTGTAATGGACACAATTTCCACAAAATGTTACTTTCTCTTCGGAAATCCTTCGATATGGGTGGCAGATAAGAATCATCTTTGTTATTCAACAAACGTGATAATGACTTTAATTTTTCACCTCGGGGTTTTTCTCACCATCAACCACTCAAAAATTAGCTCCTTCCGAAGTGTGAAGTAATAACGTAATTTCGGGTTGCCCACATAATTTCAGATGCCTCCTCGATTTTTCTCACATAAATGCAAAGATGCATGATCGATAGGGTCTTAGATTTTCAGAGATAGACCTTAATGACCTCTTTCATCACGATACCTTCGAGGCCTTCCATGCGATCTGTTTTTATTAACTGTAAAGATAATAATTTTCGTTCCCCAATATGAACCATTAAAATTGTCTCGATTTCCGCAATTAGTTCGGAATTGGTCAAGTGTGCTCGATGTTAAATGAAATTAACTCTAGACTCCCAAAGATTAGCCCGCGGTATGCCCTTGTGAGCATGGAAATGGATACTGTAAGATCGTAAAATAGTCGATAATTACGAATTTGTTGAATTCAAGGTTTATTTCATTGTTGAGAAACAACCGCGTATTATATTTCGCTCGAATTAGGAATAAAAAATATCCGGTGAACTCATAAGTGAGAACATATTCTATTACGAGTTATTGAAGTTTGAACTTAACTTGGTATGGTATGGTAATTAAAATGTGGAAATATCCTCTAATGACTTTGAATAAACAAATGTCTATTTAATATACCTACGTACCCAAATAAAAAATTTTAAAAAAAATTGGTTCAAGCCCTGTCGACAGAAGCTTTGGCGATCTTGTTCAAACTTTGACAAATCATATCTTCGAAAGTATTGGTAAGAGTTGGGAATTATATCAATGGATTCTTATGATAGAACTTCATAATAGCAGAATTTGAAACATTTGAAACATCATAAAAGAATTCAAATTCAACAAGAGTAAGTTATTAATCCAAAACCAATAGACCAATTCTACCCAACAACGAACTCATCCGAGATATTCGTTCCTCAAATCTATGATGAACGATTTATTTTTTCGTCAAATCCAGTCTGAAAATTATATTATATCAATTGAAACTTTAGCCAATATTTCAGTTTTGTTTTTGCGAGATATTCTGAACTCAATATTATTAACTTAACATTACCATTCCCATCATCATATGGATTTACCATGGGCATTAAATATCAAAATTGGACATATCATGTCTCAGGAAAATAAGTTGATGTGATGTATCAACACAGATCATATTATAATAATTCATAGATAGAATAATTATCGCATTCTGTGAAATCACAGAAGTACGATTTACTATTGAAAATTTTGAAAAATCATACCTCCGAAAGTATTAGCTTGCTAGAGTTAAAAATGACTTCAATGGATTCCTATGGTGAAACTGCATCTTGAGAAAAACTTATTTTGAAATTTGTAATGTAAAAAAAAAATATTTTTTTTTTGTTACTCCGAAACCATCTGACCGATTTCGCCCACTAACGAACCGTTATATTTATGTCCAAACCTATTCTGAAAATGTCAACTGTCTATAAGCTCATGCATTCCGTTCGAGAGTTATCGTGCTAACGGCAGGCCGGACAGAATCGATTACGACCACGTATTCTTGATCAGTGAGTCGAACCAAATCGTTTAAGACCATTTTCAGCCAAAAATTCGAAAATTACAGACATTTGGGCAAATTGATAAGCACTCTGTTCCGAAGAACAAGAGCGCCAAAAATTATGTTCCATTGTCTATTTACGCCTCATACAAAGTCGATCGAGCTGAAATTCAGTACTCAGTTGTAAAATGGTGGCTCGAAAGTATTTGCGGAATTTGAGCGGATGCAGACAGATACCTAGTTCCTGAAATTCTTAAAGAATTTTTTTTTTCTAGTGATACGATATTCACGAAATTCCGCAAACATTAGCGCGTCGGCATTCTACGAGTAATTACCAAGTTTAATTGGATGGGATTCGTATATTTTGCATTATCGAGGAAGTAACAGCATTATTTAACATGCGTGTATAACTCCGAAATCGTTTGGCTGATTTTGCCCATTAACGAACTTAACTCTCCCATTCGGATGCGCAATCTACCCTGGAAATGGTAAGTTTCTATCTTTTTCTGTTCTACTAGTAATAGTCCACGCAAAATTTCAGCGATCTCGGACGGATAGTTTCTGAGATACAGAATTTTTTTCAATGATATTACGTTTGAATTGGATCGGATCTGTATTTTTTTGAGTTATCGAGGAAATATCAACAAAATTTCAGATGGGTATAAACTCCAAAATAGTTTGGCCGATTATGCCCATTAACGAACTTGCCCGTCGCATTTAGATGCGCAACCTACCCTGAAAATTTCGAGTTGCTATCTATTACCGTTCCAAAGTTATCGTGGCATCGGACGGCCGGTAAGATTCGAATTTGACCTCAAATTCTTCATCAGTGAGCCGAACTCAATCGTTTGAGATCATTTTCAGCAAGAAAATTGAAAATGACAGACATTTAAGCAAAATGATAGCAAGCTGTTATCGAAAACTCAACTGCTCTAATTCAAGACATTTTGGACACACATTTACATTAAGTATTTCTCTTTCAAGAATTTCCCTCCTCAAATATTTGACCTGGAGTTTGAAACAGCCAGTATTGCTTTTGAAAAAGCCCTGTGGACAGGAGCTTTGGCGCTCTTGTTCAAACTTTGACGAAGTATTGGTTTCTCATAGATGGGAATTGTATCATGCTCCATAAAAGAAATTAAGTTATAAAAAGTGTCATTTAAAAAATAATAAGAGTGCCTAAAATTATTAATCCGAAATCACCAGACGTATTCTATCCAATAACAAACCTATCCGAGATATCAATTGCTCAAATTTACTCTGGAAATTATAGTATATCAATTGAAAATTAGCCAATATGCCAGTTTTGTTTTTACTGGAGATATTCTGAACCCAATTTGATTAACTCGCAAAAGTATATAATACCATCATCATATGGATTATCCAGGGGCATTATATTATCACCCAAAAATTATAATATCCTATAATCTTCATAATTCTACGATAGCTGTGGTTATTTCATTGGTCATTTTGCATTCTTCAATCACTTTGTTTTTTAGAACAGGAGAGGTATTTTATATCATGAATAACGAACTAGAAATAAATTCGACATGGCTCTTATAGGTAGATAAGATGTATGAACACAGGTCATGTAATTCATGATAGAATAATTACAGCATTCTGCGAAAACATAGATTACGATTTATATTTGAAATTTTGAAAAAATCATATCTCCGAAAGTATCAGCTTGTTGGAGCTGAAAATTATATCAATAGATCCTTATGATGAAACTTAAAAAAAATTGAATTTGAAATTTGTAACGTGACAAAAACTGTTTTTTTTCTTTACTCCGAAACCATCAGGTCGATTTTGCCCAATAACGAACTCAACCGAGATATTTATCTTCCAAAAATATTCTGAAAATTTCAACTATCTAGCTCATTCCGTTCGAGAGTTATCGTGTTAACGGCCGCCCGGTCGAATCTATTTTGACCTAGGATTATTGATCAGTGAGTCCAACCAAATCGTGTAAGACCATTTTGATCCAAAATACAAAAATTACAGACATTTGGGCAAATTGGTAAGCACTCTTTTCCGAGCACAAAAAAGTATAAATCAGGAAAAAGTTATTCGACATGATTAAAATTTACCTTTATTCAAAATATTACCTGCACATTTGGGTAAGTTGCAGTTAGTCATCAACTATTAAATTCATAGTTGGTAATCATTCATGATAGCCTAAAGCAGTAACAAAGCCTATAAAGAAGTACAGAACACAACTAATACTCCTAACTCGCAAAAGCTCTTAGAGCTTATCGTCGTTGCGCCTTCAAAACGCGACATGTGCATATATTGTGCAAAATGCGTTAAGTGTATATTTCGATTAAGAACTGCGCAAGCTGGATATTTTGTTAAAAGCTGCCATCTGATAATCACACTAGATTCGGTTCCAGTTGGATTTGATCGAAAAGCGACAAGTACGAAATCGAAAATATGCTCCTGCCAAACATTCTAAGTGTATGAATGCACAATTTATCAAAATGCACATGTCGCATTTTGAAGGCGCAACGACGTTATGAGGGGTTTCCTCGGAAGGGCTAGGAAAGTCAGAATACTTGTACGAGTATATAAAAAATCTTACAGGTGTTACTATCTAATTTTACAAATATTAAACCGGTTGATCAACTTATACAATATGAACCTATACTATTGGACTGAACTATCATTATATTTCAATTATTCTTAGTAATTTCGATTGCGGTGTTTTAACCAGTAATCGTGTCCTGAACTGTATGATAACTGATAATAGTTTGAATGTAGCTTAGCATGTTATAAGAATAACTTATTTAAGCCGGCAGCTTCATCATTATAGGAGTACCACTATGATTTATATGAGTAAACTCTTATCTAATAGGGAACTGAAAGTGAATTACTTATCTCATATCGTCCGCCTCTAAATCCATCACTTCGGTTACATTGCTGGTCTTGAACTGGTTTTGATTTATCATTATTTCTAATTCATCATGAACCTCTTTTGAGCACGATCGGATAGAATATTGTTGGAGATCCGAGCAGCCTTGGATGAGTTAAGTAGCTGGATGGGCGACCGTTGCCACGATAACTTTCGAACCGAAAGAGATAGCGACTTGCAATTTTCAGAGTATAGGTTACTATTCCGTATGGGACAGTTGAGTGCGTTGTTGGCCATAATCAGCCAAACGGTCCCTATATATCTGTATTCACTGTCCATGCATGTAATCTTATTTACCTATACCAGACATGTCGAATGTATCTCTCAATAATCTATAATAATCTAACAAACAAAGTATGATTGAATGCAAAATGACCAGCTTAATAGGATATTATAATTACCCCTACCCTATATGCCCTTGGATAATCCATATGATGATGGAAATATACAGGGTCTTTCACGAGGAACCTCACCCATATTTATACGGGAAACTACTGAACGTATTTTCACGAAATTCAGCACTTATAAGTATTTCACGATGCTGATGAAATCTAAAATATTTTCAAGGCATGAGCACCTCCGGTTTTTCCGGAAATGACGTCAACTTCCGTTTTTCAAATTAGAACAACATTTTTTTATTGCAGAAATAGATTCCTTAGAAAATTTCAAGTTATTTTCATGTAACATTTTTCAGTTTTGGTTGGAAAATTCTCTCTGAGCGGGAAAATTCGAAAAAAAAATCGAAAATAGAGCTCCGCTGAAACAAGAATAACTTCGAGGTTTTTGGATGAAAAATTTTCATTTTTGGGATTTTTCAAGATGTAAGATTGATGTATCCACTTTAAGAATCGAAATCGCGATTCATGATACATGATAAATAATGCAAACATGTGTAGTGTTCTATCTTACCAGTTAAAGTCCCAACATAAATGTGAACATCGAGAATTGCATTATTTTTGATGGCGCAAAAAACTTTGAAACTCCAGGTCTCTTGAAAGTTCCATTGTCTGAAGTGGTGGTTGTTCCCCATAATGACTGTTATGACCAATAATGACTGTTATGCCTATTGAAAGAACCATTCTTTGTGAATTTAGATTCATCTGTCCAAATTATACAGTCCAAAAAGTTTTCATTCTCTTGAAATCGAATCATCATAGCTTCGCAAAACTCTGTTCTCCTGACGAAATCAGTTTCCTTCAAATGCTGTACCCTATTGAATTTATATGGGTGCATTTTATGTTTTTTTAATATTCTCCAAACACTCGATTGAGATAATCCCAGATCAATCTCGGCATCTTTGAGAGAATTTTGAGGATTCACACGAAAATATGCAAGAACTGTAATTTCGTTGTTCTCATCTTCTACTACACTTTTTTCTCTGTGTATAGTTTTCTTAACGAAAGATCCGACATTTCTCATTTTTGTCATGGTTCTGTTAATGGTATCTCTCGTTGGTCTGGGTCGGTCAGGAAACCTCTCAATGAACAGTCGAATCGTTCTATCTACAACTTTATTACATTCTCCATGAAGTAGAATGAGATTTAAATAATCTTCATTGGTAAAATTAGGCATAGTGATCGATTTTATAACTTAATACGAATTATCACCAAATTAATAGTAAACACAAAATGCTACTGAATAAAGAGGAATTTGGCAGATGTAATTAATGATATCTATCATTAAAAAAAAAGAATGTAAAACATGGTAAGTTTTTGCATATGGTTCATAAGGAATTATTTATTTATCACTGGAGAGAAAACTGATGGCCGATTAGTTGAAATAAAGAGGTTTCCGATACAAATTCGAATCAAAATTCGCCATCTATTTAGGAACAACCTTTAACTTTTTTCTCTTGCATATTAGGGTAGTAAAATCTAAAACATGGTTTAAGTAACAGTTCCTGAAAATTTCATCTTTTTGGCGTGAAGGGAAAAGAAATAGCTGAAAATTCAAGACGAAAAACAACTCAGAAAATATCCACTTTAGGGCAAGGGTGTGATGCATACACTCACATTATTTTTTAACGTAGATTCAATATCTGCCATAAAAAAATGGGGTTCTAATTTGAAAAAAATTGATTTTTCACGATTTTGTCATCCCTAACTTTGAAAGCGATTTTTTCACCCCCTGTATCATGAATCGACATTTTGATTTTTAAAGTGGATACATCAATCTTACATCTTGAAAAATCCCAAAAATGAAAATTTTCCATCCAAAAACCTCGAAGTTATTCTTGTTTCAGCGGAGCTCTATTTTCGATTTTTTTTTCGAATTTTCCCGCTCAGAGAGAATTTTCCAACCAAAACTGAAAAATGTTACATCAAAATAACTTGAAATTTTCTAAGGAATCTATTTCTGCAATGAAAAAATGGTGTTCTAATTTGAAAAACGGAAGTTGACGTCATTTCCGGAAAAACCGGAGGTGCTCATGCCTTCAAAATATTTTAGATTTCATCAGCATCGTGAAGTACTTATAAGTGCTGAATTTCATGAAAATACGTTCAGTAGTTTCCCGTATAAATATGGGTGAGGTTCCTCGTGAAAGACCCTGTATAACTTGCTAAGTTCAGAATATCTTCAGTGGAAACGAAACGGGAATATTTGCTAAGTTTCAATTGATATAATATAATTTTCAGAGTAGATTGGAGGAATGAATATCTCGTATAAGTTCGTCATTTAATTTTAAATTAGTTTCTTTTATGAATCAGTTTTATTATACGAATCCATTGATATCATTCCCAACTCTGAGAAACCAATAATTTCGGAGATGAATTGTCAAAGTTTGAACAAGAGCGCCAAAGCTTCTGTCCACAGGGCTTTCCCACATTTTTTCATAATACTCGGGAAATTTCGATTCTGTTTGAATCGTTGATCTCTCGCCGAGAAATGAATAATATCTTCAACGAACGTTCACTTCTCTTCATGACCTGATTTGCGTAATTGAACAAGATTTATATTCAGGGGAATACTTGTATATCCATTGAAAATTTACGTATGCACCGTATAAGGTGCTGGCGGTTAATACCCAAGATATGGATTAAATTTATTGAAGCGCCAGATCTGGCTATCCTTGGATTATGTCGAAATGGAACTGCGATTAAATAACTCATTTCACTTTCTTTGTCCCATGTGTCTGTAATCTAAGGTGTCTGTAACTGGTAGACTAACAACTTGTATAAAAATATACATAGATAAATAGCGGAATGGACAGTCGTTGTCCTGCTCGAACATTGAATTGCCTGCTATCGGCTGTTGCCTAAAGCAAAATCAAAACTGACCCCCATTTCCTGGTATCCTAAGCTGATCAATTCTATAGTACCATGTACGGGCGATATTTGGTGCTTGACATTAGCTCATTTTTCGTGTATTTTTCGTGTGATTATTGATGAGTATAATAATATGGTTGCAGCTAGATCAGATAAATATAAGTACATTTTTCTAGTTAATAGCTATGTGAAATACTCACTTCAATACCGCAGGTAACGAATCCCACAATGTATAGTTTTCGCTTACAGTTCAAAACCCTTCTCACATTAATTACACTTTAATATAATATGTCGCGAACTTTATTTTTACAAACAGCGTAATACTAACTGAACTTAAAATTAATAATGAATGTCAAAGTGTTGTAATAACTGGATGTTGTAATAACGGGATAAGTGCATCCGCCATTTCGTACTAAAAATCAAATCAAATATTCATAACCTGATTGCGTTATCTCCTACTGGGTCCAATTGCGACCTCAAATCATCCAGGAACCCACTAAAAAACGCACACAAAATTTCTTCATGGCTGAGGAGCGGAGTTCCATAGGATTTCCATAGGTGCCGCTGGTGGGATTATTTCCCTACCAGTTCGCGACTGATCGAATTAAGTTTCGTAGAACTCCTTCCGTTGTCATTACGTGTTGGCTAAGTCACACTGATGATTGGTAAGTCACACTGATGATGATAACCATGAAACCCGGGTTTGTGTCTGCCCTTGAATGACGCTTTCCTCTTTGGGGAACACTGAGCGATGAGGTGATCTAGATCGGCTCACGTGGAATATTTGTTCATGGTTAAAATCAATAAATATACACCGTGTGTCTTTTTTTAGTTATTCGCAATTAGCACAGTTAACCTCATTAAATTAATACTACAATCATCAAAACATATTTTGACTATATTTTTAGAAATCAACTGGAGTAGGATCCGAACAGAGTGCCTATCAATTTGGCCAAATGTCTGTATTTTTCAAATTTTTAGCTGGAAATGGTGTCAAATGTTCAGTTTCGGACTCACTGATGAAGAATCCGGGAGAAAACTCAATTCTGTCCTCCAGCAGTGCTTTCCCAATTTTTGTTTTTATCGACTGAAAACGGGTGCTTCGTAGTGGTAATTTGAGTGTAGGAAAAAACAGAGGAGAGGTGCCACATTTGTGAAATAGGGTTGTCTTTGATATGATTTTTTGAGTTTCTGACCAGGAATTTTGGTGATAATAATAGCTATGGGATATGGTGCGAAATCCTCGAGTTTTTATTCCACAAATCTCTTTTGTTTTAGACGTATTGAAGTGAAGTTGATCCACCGTGAATTTTATGTAACATTTTGTGCACTTCTGCAGACGAAATTTCATTTGAAATGCAAAATTTAAGACAGATTTGGAAAATTGTATTAAAATTATGGGAAAATGTTCCTCAAAAAATAAGTTACTTCGACCTATTGAATCATTTTTCTGAAAAGGGAGAAAATAAATCCATTATTATATACTTTTGACGCTCACTGTATAGAAAATACTAGTAGGTATCTAGCAAATCAGGAAAATAAATATACATTGAAATAAATGAGCGCCGAATGACGTCTGACTTAACAGGTGGAGTATAAAGACTAGGTATTGTCAGTGTATTTTCAGAAATTACTAAAATTGCGACAACAAATTAAAATAAAAAAATGGGTTCAAGCCCTGTGGACAGGAGCTTTCTGGCGCTCTAGTTCAAACAGACAAATTATATCTCCGAAAGTATTGGTTTCTCAGAGTTGGGAATTATATCAATGGATTCATATGATAGAACTGCATCCTAAAGGAAATTCAATAAATAATAGTTAATTTATCAAGATTAAATGACCAATCATGAGAATGAGAACTGCACCATGGAAGAAATCAAATTAAATCTGGCCAATTTTGCCCAATAACGAACTTAACCGAGATATTCATCTCCCTAAACTACTCTGAAAATTTCAACTACCTACCTCATTCCGTTCGAGAGTTATATCTTTGTCTATGGATGAAAAGCAGTCTCACTACTCTCTGATCTCTTACTTCATGTTCCGTTCCGAAATGTAAGAATTTTCTGAGAAAACCTAATTTCGGAGCAAACAACTGAGATTTTCCTCACTTCGCTCACAATTCTTCGATTGATTAGATAATGTCATGTCTCAGGAACATCATTTGACATTATGACAATTCATACATAGAATAATATCATTCTGTGACAACGTTGAAATACGATTTATTATTGAAATTTTGAAAAATCATATCTCCGAAAGTATTAGCTTGTTAGAGTTAAAAATGATATCATTGGATTCTTATGGTAAAACAGCTTATTGAAAAAAATTTAATTTGGAATTTGTTCTGTAAAAAAAAAATTTTTTTTTGTTACTCCGAAACCATCTGTCCGATTTTGCCCAATAACGAACTTAGCCGAGATATTTATCTCCCAAACCTACTCTGAAAATTTCAACTGTCTAGCTCATTCCGTTCGAGAGTTATCGTACCTACGGCAGGATGGCCGGACCGGCCGGACAGAATGAATTTCGACCACGGATTCTTGATAAGTGAGTCAAACCAAATCGTATAAGGCCATTTTCATCGAAAAATTCGAAAATTACAGACATTTGGGCAAATTGATAAGCACTCAGTTCCGAGGAACTAGAGCGCCAAAAATGAACATATCAATATTTTGAAGCGGAATTACAAAACCATTTTCAAACTAATTGTTCAATTTTTCAAGTTTGCCCTAATAACTTGATCCCCCACGTATACTTAAATCGATATTCAAAGAGCATTTTAGCTGTTGGATCGCTTTCCTTGGCGATTAGAAACCAAAATGCGTGTATTTTTGACCATCTACATTTACACCTGGACTATGCATATTACATCTTCATTATTATTGAGTTTGAGGTTAACATTTCCTATGCGGAGTTATTATTTAGGTCCAATTTCTTGATGAAAAGTCACATTCCATTTGGACCACCCTCGCAGATGACCCGATTGTGAAATCCAGATAATCCAATAGGTTCATTCCGAAAATGCGGATTCCTGTTCCTGTATAAGCTCAACAACTATAACATACGTCTCTTTGGTCAATATCGTGGGGAGCGAAGGGAAACATTCGGTCTCCGGAGGCTTTGATGTGTGTTTGTCAGTCGTTTGGTGTCGTCATCATAAACTATCGGTATTCGGGTGTATGAACATACGGTAATTACTAATGACCTATTGGTTGGTAACAGAATATGTAGTTTCGGACCACGGTTACGTGCATGGTCAGCAATCTTGACAAATTGTTAAAATTGTAACATTCTATACTAATGATTTACGTTGGAGCTGTCCAACCCAGATACGATCCCGGCCCAATAAAAATTACAGAATAGTTTAGAGGGCCGCAGAATGAAATACTAAAAAATGTTCAAGCACTATCAGTTTTCCCCCAAAGGGGAAATGTCATTCAGGGCAGATACGTACCGGTTTCATGTTTGTTATCAATGATCAGTGTTACTTAGCGACTGGGCACTGAATAACGAACGAAGGAGGTCCAGGAAACTTAAGCCCTATTGTAGCTAACTGCTGGAAATAAAATCTTACGATCTCCAACCCTCTGTCACGCGGAAACCTTGAGCGATGTTCAGTGACGTTCATGACAATAAGGAAACCGGTTAATGGTCAGGGTCATCACTAATGCAGAGAGCACTTAGCTCTTGGAACTTCACTCTCAGAACGAGGTCCCCTATTGGTTGTGCCGATCGGTACAACTCGAATTTGAATCGATAGAAATATCACCGTTGATTTTCTTCCAACACCTTCCACATAACACTCTTTTTCGAATGGTAAATTCGATTAAGAGTGTCCAATACAGGAGAAAGGACAATAGAACATACCAATTTTCTTTTCGTAATTTTTTTAAAATTTTCTAGGGATATGGTTCTCACAAAATTTCACACACGTAGTTATGTCGATGTTCTAGAACTAGTTACTAAGCTTAAGTTTGATAGGGTCAATTTGTTTTGAGTTATCGAGGAAATAATATTTCAGTTAGGTATAACTCCGAAAAGACCAGAGCAGAAAAACGAACAAATTAAAAATAATATATAACCTTTCAGAAGTCCCCTCTCACACCTCTGTAGCCGCATGGATCTCTTGAAGAAGTTTCGCGTCCTCTAGTTTTCCAAGATATTCACTATTGTTCTTAGAAATCCCTTCAATATTAGATTTCAAAAAGGAAAATGTCGTAACTCATAAGACCAGGAAGGTCTCTTTAAAAACCAGGTCTGGCCAATCCAAACCATGATTATTCAGAACTTCAGATGTTCGAAGACCGGTACAGGACCCTTATGTAGGGCTATCATCTCCCATAGATACTTGCTTCACTCTCTATTGTGTTATGAAAAAAACGGCCCAAAAATTTATGTTATAATTTAATATATCATCATCACATTTATGGTTTTGAGGTTCTCGCAACATTTCAGCGAGGTCGGACGTGTTTACACGTCGTCATATCGATATTTTACAACTAGTTAGCAAGCTTCAATTCTATCGAGTCTATATTTTTTGAGTTATCGAGAAAATAATATTCCAGATGGGTATAACTTCGAAACCGTTGGGCGGATTATGGCCAACAGCGAACTTAACTCTCTCATTCAGATGCGCAACCTACCCTGAAAACTGCAAGTTCCTCTCTTTTCGTTCGAGAGTTATCGAAGCAACGGTCATCCATCCAGCTACTAAACTCAAACAAGGCCTCTCGGATCTCCAACATCGTGTTCAAACTTGGACCTTGGTAGTAGAGTTAGGTTCTGAAGGCTCTCGCAAATTCAGCGATCTCGGAGAATAGTTTCTGATATATAGAATTTTTTTCAATGATTTTTAAAAAGTTTTCTAGTGATATGATTCTCACGAAATATTGTAAATATTTTCGCGTTGACATTCTACAATTAATAACCATGTTTGAATTGGATCAGTTCTGCACTTTTTGAGTTATTGAGGAAATAACAACCATATTTCAGATGGGTATAACTCCAATACCGTTTGGTATATTATGCCTACAAACTAACTCAAATGTCGAATTCAGATGCACAACCTAACCTGAAAATTTTAAGTCGCTATCACTTTCCGTTCTCAGGTTGTCGTGACAAATAATTTTTTTTTAATTTTCACAATATATGATATGATTCTCACGAAATTTCTTCTACAACTACACACCAAGTTTCAATTCGATCAGATTAGTATTGGTTGAAAACAAAATTATTACTCGGAAACCATTGGGCTGATTATGCCCATCAACGAATTTCTCCGTCGTATTGGGATGCGCCACCTACCCTGAAAATTTCAAGTCGCTATAGCTTTCCGTTCTCAAGTTATCGTGGCAAAGCTGGCCGGACAGAATGAAATTGGACCTCGAATTCTTCATCGGGGAGTCGAACCCAATCGTTCGAGACAATTTTCGGTGAAAAATTCGAAAATAGGGCCAAAATGATCAAGCGATTGTCCCCAGATAATACGCGCAAAAATGGTTGTAACTCTAAAACGGTGCAGTTTTTCAATGTTACACTAAAAATACATAAATTGAGGAATTTCGCCGATATCTTCAACCAATAAAAAGTTTCAGACCATTAAGTGCTAGGGTTAGTCCGCGAAAGGAATGCTTTGGACAGGAAACTTGTAGGAGTGAAAACGTAATATCCTTGAAGCCTTCCCAGATATTGAGGTTCATTTATACTCTGGAACTGGAGGGCGAGCTGTAGATGGCGTAATGGTGAGAACAGCTCTGATGGGGGGCACAATAGATCTCAAGGTCGCGGTGCAACGTAACCCCTTATCAATAATAATAAAATAATAGTCCGCCCTGGCTGTCTAAAGACTTACGGGGAAGGTGTTGGAAACAATTCATTACTGATATTTTTATTGATTCAAATACTTAAAATTACTAAAATCGGTTGAGCCGTTCATTATCACAAAAAAACTGAATTATGGGAGTACCATTTGGAGGCACATATCATAGCATGGGGGCGTGGTAGGAAATAGAATTTTATCCCCATCTTTATATACTTTATTTACACCTGACAAGGAGTCACATAGTGCCGGGACACCCTGTATATTAGTGGAACTAAAGTGTTTTAATTCATTTCAATATTACAGTTTCGAAACGACCTAATCGGAGAAGACCCATTTCTACGCTTCACTCTGACCGTTCTGATTTCAGCTGAAGTAAAACGTTTTATTGCATTGAAAGAAAATAAACGAGATGTCGTTTCACTTTATCTGCTATTTTCATTCAATTTATCATAACAATCGACGATTGGACATAGGAGAAGGGAATACGGCAAATCCGTTCCGGAGATATGATACCAAGAAATACCGATAAATTTGAATGTATATGTAAAAGAATGACGTATTGCCGACTGAACTAGCGTAAGTAAGATCTAGAAATGTTTCCGTCAAACTAACTCAAATGTCGAATTCAGATGCACAACCTAACCTGAAAATTTTAAGTCGCTATCACTTTCCGTTCTCAGGTTGTCGTGACAAATAATTTTTTTTTAATTTTCACAATATATGATATGATTCTCACGAAATTTCTTCTACAACTACACACCAAGTTTCAATTCGATCAGATTAGTATTGGTTGAAAACAAAATTATTACTCGGAAACCATTGGGCTGATTATGCCCATCAACGAATTTCTCCGTCGTATTGGGATGCGCCACCTACCCTGAAAATTTCAAGTCGCTATAGCTTTCCGTTCTCAAGTTATCGTGGCAAAGCTGGCCGGACAGAATGAAATTGGACCTCGAATTCTTCATCGGGGAGTCGAACCCAATCGTTCGAGACAATTTTCGGTGAAAAATTCGAAAATAGGGCCAAAATGATCAAGCGATTGTCCCCAGATAATACGCGCAAAAATGGTTGTAACTCTAAAACGGTGCAGTTTTTCAATGTTACACTAAAAATACATAAATTGAGGAATTTCGCCGATATCTTCAACCAATAAAAAGTTTCAGACCATTAAGTGCTAGGGTTAGTCCGCGAAAGGAATGCTTTGGACAGGAAACTTGTAGGAGTGAAAACGTAATATCCTTGAAGCCTTCCCAGATATTGAGGTTCATTTATACTCTGGAACTGGAGGGCGAGCTGTAGATGGCGTAATGGTGAGAACAGCTCTGATGGGGGGCACAATAGATCTCAAGGTCGCGGTGCAACGTAACCCCTTATCAATAATAATAAAATAATAGTCCGCCCTGGCTGTCTAAAGACTTACGGGGAAGGTGTTGGAAACAATTCATTACTGATATTTTTATTGATTCAAATACTTAAAATTACTAAAATCGGTTGAGCCGTTCATTATCACAAAAAAACTGAATTATGGGAGTACCATTTGGAGGCACATATCATAGCATGGGGGCGTGGTAGGAAATAGAATTTTATCCCCATCTTTATATACTTTATTTACACCTGACAAGGAGTCACATAGTGCCGGGACACCCTGTATATTAGTGGAACTAAAGTGTTTTAATTCATTTCAATATTACAGTTTCGAAACGACCTAATCGGAGAAGACCCATTTCTACGCTTCACTCTGACCGTTCTGATTTCAGCTGAAGTAAAACGTTTTATTGCATTGAAAGAAAATAAACGAGATGTCGTTTCACTTTATCTGCTATTTTCATTCAATTTATCATAACAATCGACGATTGGACATAGGAGAAGGGAATACGGCAAATCCGTTCCGGAGATATGATACCAAGAAATACCGATAAATTTGAATGTATATGTAAAAGAATGACGTATTGCCGACTGAACTAGCGTAAGTAAGATCTAGAAATGTTTCCGTCTGGTTAATAATAGATTTTTATTATCCCAGTTTCTGGGCAACAATGCATACTAGTGGGCGTCTATAAATCTCCGATCATTGTGTCGCATACGGTGAGTTCATTCGTCCTAAAAAGGCATACACGCTGGCTGGATACATCTCGGACGTGAGTTTTCGACAGAAATCTCTTTGTTAAGAAAACAATTTATGATATACTCATGAAAGTCATGTATTCCTACTTGATGAGTAATGGAAACCTTGTGAAAATGTGTGAAAAAAATAAAACTAAATCGAGGATGCGTTATCATAATCTATAGGGTGTTTCACAGCACAATACATAACAATTATACATGAATATAGGTCTCTTGCATGATTTTTTTTTATTATTGGAATCGATTGTTATATCCATAAGAATACTGAAAAAGTTCAACCGCCGTAAACAATTTCAATTTTCAACGAGAAAACGATCATTCAAATTTGGTTGCACATAATGACTGTTCAAACGATCAAAATTTGGCACCTCCGCGTGACCTAACCCGTCATGTCTGTCTCTTTCTTCTCGTGTCCGTTTCACTCATAAAGTGTAACACAGCACCCTATAAACGGCTCGTGGTCCGTATTGGCTGTAACAAGCAGATGGTACATTTTGATTACATCAGTCGTCATAGCAACGATTCAGAAGCGTTTCAACTCATTTGAATTTACTTCATTATTTACCGATTTTCAATACCGAAATATTCAAATTTTATAAATTATGAAAGTGGATGAGGGCATACATGATGATCTGGTAATGAAGTAGATTCAGAAAAATATAAATTTATGGTATTTCGTGTTACATGCAAGAGATCTATTGAATGATCGTGGATTTACTCGATACAAATTCATATCAACTCTAATGAAAACTTCCAATATTCACGCCTGACGCATTGTTTCTTAAATGTAAAATTTTGGAAGAAACATTTTTTTTTCTAGTGATAACTTTCGAACGGAAAGACATAGCGACTTGCAATTTTCATGGTAGTTTGCGCATCCGTATGGGACAGTTATGTTCAGTGATATCGGACGGATGGTTTCTGAGATATAAATTTTTTTCAATGATTTTTTAAAAATTGATACGATTCGTATTTTTCGACTTATTGAGTAAATAACAACAAAATTTCGGATAGGTATAACTTCAAAAGCGTTTGCCGATTATGCGCCTATTAACAAACTCAAATGTCGCATTCGGATTCGCAACCTACTTCAAAAATTGCAAGTCGAATCTCTTTCCGTTCTCAAGTTATCGTGAGGTAAATAATATTTTTTAGTCATTTTTGGCGCTCTTGTTCCTCGGAACAGAGTGCTCATCAATTTCTGTAATTTTCGAATTTTTGGCTTAAAATGGTCTCAAACGCTTTGGTTCGACTCACTGATCAAGAGTCCGTGGTCGAAATCGATTCTGTCCGGCTGGCCGGCCGGCCGTCCGTCCGTTAACACGATAACTCTCGAACGAAAGGAGTTATAGGATTGAAATTGCAGGGTAGGTTTGGAGCTCAAATATCTCGGACGAGTTCGCTAACGGGCGAAATCCACCAAGCGGTTTCGGAGTTATGGCCATTTTTAGTAAAAACATTTTTTATGGATATTTCCGAAACTGATCTCTCGATCTATCTGAAATTTAGCACCAAATTGTAGAATAGTGACCTTTATACGCGTGCGAAGTTTTGTATTGATCGGGTAAGTGTAAAAAAAAATTTATTTTTACATTTCGTTTCTACAATAACTCTCGAACAGAATAAGCTAGGCAATTGGAATTTCCAGAGTAGGTTTGGGAGATAAATATCTCGGTTGAGTTCGTTATTGGACAAAATATGCCGGATGGTTTCGGAGTAACGAAAAAAAATTTAACTAACATGTTTTTTGAAGCTTTTTTTAACGGCACTTTTTTTAAGTTCAATTCCTTTCATGATGCAGTTCTATCGTAAGAATACATTGATATAATTCCCAACTCTGAGAAATCAATACTTTCGGAGATATAATTTGTCTGTTTGAACAAGAGCGCCAAAAAGCTCCTGTCCACAGGGCTTGAACCAATTTTTTTTTAACTTTCCAGTAATATGATCCACACAAAATTTCATACGTCTTTGGGTTGGTATTCTACCACGTTTCAATTCGATCGGATCTGTATTGGTTTAAAAAAAAATTGGTACTCGGAAACCGTTGGGCCGATGATGCGCACTAACGAACTTATCCGTTGCATTTGGACACCCCACCTACTCTGAAAATTTAAAGTCGCTATCTCTTTCGGTTCAAAAGTTATCATGGCAACGACCAGCCGGATATAATCAAATTTGACTTCGAATTCTTCATCAGTGAGTCGAACCTAATTGTTTGAGACCATTTTCGGCAAAAATTCGAACATTAGAGACATTTTAGTTAAAAGATTGCACCCTATTCCCCAGAACATGTGTGCAAAATTGATCCACACTTTTTTATTTAATATTGTATCGCGTTTTTTCGGGACAACAACTTCATCAGACTACTTCATACTAAATTCCTAAGAAGTAATAATATCCCTGTACCCCGCAATCGATGACCTAGACATAGAGTCTTTATATTCTTCTTCTTACGACTTATTTAAAACTAATTATACAATATTACACTGCTAGTAAACAATTAAAATAATTCAGTCCTACCGCTTCAATAAATTTATTTTCTATTTAAATAGATTGGGTAAAGGAGAAACATTGGGATCTAATTTACTGAATTACCCTCATGTTTTTCTCTATTTATTTCCAAGATTACCCAATAATTTAGTTACGCACCTTTATTCAACTTATGATAAATCATCAATTATGTGTTAAACTTATGTCTTTCTGTTGATAAATGATTTGAATAATTATAATTACTTTTGTTGTTTTTATAGCTGTTATGGTGTTTCTTAATTCTTGTTGCAAAATTTCTACCTGTTTTTCGTAGACATATATAATTTTTCACACCAATCGCAATTTAAATGATAAACACCGGATTCATCTTCTTTATTGATCTTTGATTTATTATTCTTAATGAGATTTGCCAGGCTATTGTTTGTCCGGAATGAGATATTTACCTTTTGGTTTTCAAGAAACCTTTAAACTCGGTTTGCCAAAATATGTTAAGCTTTTAAATATTTTATGTATATCTTTGATTCCTGAAAATACTTAACTAATTGATTTTCTGAATTATTGTTCCTTCAAAAATTTCCTGATTAACTCTGGAACATATCCATTGTTTACCGCTATTTGTTCGATAATTTGTAATTCTTTGTAATTATTTTCTTCAGATAAAGGTACTTTCATTAGCCGGTGTAACATGTTAAAAAAGGCACGACTTTATGTTCGAATGGGCGACACGAGAATCGATGAATAATTGCATCCGTATGGGATAGTTTCCAAAATATTGAAAAATCATGTTTATTGTTTTCCCGCGTTATTGTTAAATCCGAAAAATCAATTGCACCATCATTGTCCAGTTATTTTATGAATTTGATATTTGCATGAATGCTGTTGATGAAATCTTCAATAATTTTTTATCGCCGGTCTGTTCCCCTAAAACACGCGATCACATCATCTACGTAACTAAACCAATATGCGAATTTTGAAAAAATAGGATGTGTGTTAACGATGGCTTGTCCATGAATATTTCTGCCAACAGCTTTAGTTTTAAATAACAGTAAGAAGAAGAACAGATATATAATTACTCGTTAAGCATTTAGTATGATGTAGTCTGATGAAGTCGCTGTGTCGACGAAACGCGTGACATTATTGAATAAATTGGTGTAAATCGAATCATTTTTCATTTCAGTTAATTATACAGGGTCATTTAAATAATTGGCGCATTCGTTTCTCGACTTAATGAAGAAATGGAGTTTCAATGCTTTCTAGAATATCCTCATCAAAATCGCACGTATGTGTACAAGAAGTGGCCATCAACTTTGGAACTACCTATGTTTTTCACCAGCATTTAATGCTATGTTCACGTATATGCCATTGTTCCGGAGATAAAAACTTTTATGGAAAAATGGCTTCGCCAGAAAAATCATAACATAGGAACTATTTATAATAGAGGAATATGCAAAACACTCGACAATAACATCTTGGCCCTTTGTACTGCATGGTCACTGAATGATGTAGATCATTTGAAATGGTCACAATAAATTTGTAACGTGGAGATAAATATATCGATGAAATATTTTATTTGGTCGAACAGTTAAATCCACTCCTTCAATCAAATTAGAAATTTTATTCAACAGAGAATAAGCAGGAAAAATTGTTATGAATGAAATTTCCATAATTTATTTCAATTTTGAGAGACGGAAATATGAGTAATGAAAGGTATTTAACTTACTTGGCACCAGATGCTGCATACATTCCTTAATAATTTCGTTAAGAATGATGTTGAGAAATATTCGGTAGAGTGTACCCACGTTCATTCTACAAAGGTGATTCATTTTAACAGAATATCTATATTTTCAACGTTTATATTATTAACTATTATGATATCTTGGTATTAATTCTATCGGCATAAAATATGAAAAGTGTCATCATCTTGAAGATTAAACCTTTTATAGAATTCTCGGTGCTTCAATTGGACCTGTTATTTTATAGACAGAATGGGCAAAGCACTGAGCAGATGTCAGTCTAGTTTGGCGCTCTTGTTCAAATTCATAGCCAGAGCGGTCACCCATCCAGGTACTTAATTCACCAAAGGCGGCTGGGCCTCCAAGAAAAAAATAATATTTTCCCAATATTTGTAACAGTATAGATTCGATCGTGTTCAAATATAGAACTTGGCTATAGGATATGGTTTTGAAGGATCTTCGAAGATTTTAGTGATATCTGACGGACATTTTCTGAGACATTTTTTTTCAATTTTCTAGTCATACGATTCTCACGAAATTTTGCATAAGTCTTCGTGTCGTTATTTTCCAATCAAACTAAAATTGCAAGTCGTTATCTCCATCCGTTCGAAAGTTGTCGTGTCGTAACGGCCACCCCTCCAAATACTGAACTTGCCATGCGGTGCCAATATTATTCCCATATCTCTAACAATATAGATCCGATCGTACTCAACTTGGGGAGCACTGACATGGAGTCAGGAACTTTTGCGCGCAATTCCTATTGCCTACTCAACTCTATTGGCCACTCTTAATAGTATTTAGCATCGATATATACCGTTTTCTCAGCTTTTATAATATATGCATACATTTCATACCTACCATTTTAATGACATAATTCAGTAACGAGAGAATCGTTTATAATCACAGAAATTTTAATTCTGACATATGTATTCTATAGGAATTGAAATACGGAAAAACTTACGCCTCAACTAACACCAGGATATCATATATTTTCTAAATTCCGCGAAAATTACTGAGTCGGCCTATACAACTAATCACCTAGTTTTAATTGGATCGTATTGCTATATTTTGAGTTGTAAAGGAAATAACAACAAAATTTCAGATGAGTATAACTCAAAAACCATTTGGCAGCTTATGCCAATTATCAAAGTACCCTCAAAATTGCAACTAGCTATTTCTTTCCGTTCTCAAGTTATCGTAAGGTACATCATATTTTTTGGTAATTTGTTCAAATATTCTAGTGCTACAGTCCTCACATAATATCACACACGTCTTTATGTCGATATTCTACAAATAGTTAGTAAGCTTCAATTCGATCGGGTCTGTATTTTTTGAGTTATCGAGAAAATAATATTTCAGATGGGTATATAACTCCGAAAGCGTTGGGCCGATTATGCCCAACAACGATGTTAACTCTTCCATTCGGATGCGCAACCTACCCTGAAAATTGCAAGTCCCTATCTCTTTTCGTGCGAAAGTTCTCGAGGCAACGATCACCCATCCAGCTACTGAACTCACCTAAGGCTGCTCGTATCTCTTACAATATACATACGATCGTGTTCAAACTTGGAACTTTTCAGTTGGGTTAGGTTAGGTTAGGTTAGTTACACCTAAGGCTGTTCGGATCTCTTACAATATACATAAGATCTTGTTCAAACTTGGAACTTTTCAGTAGGGTTAGGTTTTGAAGACTCTCACAAAATTTTGGCGATGTCGGACGAATAGTATATAGAAATATTTTCAATGATTTTCAATGATTCATTAAAGTTTTCTAGTAATACGATGCTCACGAAATTTTGAACGAATTTTCGCGTTCACATTTTCCATATTTTTCGAGTTATTGAGGAAATAATACCAAATTTCAGATAGGCATAACTCCTAAACAATTTGGTCGATTACGCCAATTAACGAACTCAAATGTCGTCTTCAGATGCACAACTAACCCTAAAAATTGCAAATCGCTATTTGAAATATTTTTGATATTTTTTTTTATATCTTAGTCATGCGATTCTCGCAAAATTTCAGAAACGTCTTCGAGTTTGTATTCTACAACTACTCACCAAGTTTCAATCCGATCGGATTTGTTTTGGTTGAAAACAAAATTATTACTCGGTAACCATTGGGTCGATTATGTCCATTAACGAACTCATTCGTCGTATTGGGACGCGCCACCTACTGTAAAAATTCGCTATCTCTTTCCGTTCTCAGGTTATCGTGGCAACGGCCGGTGAATTCTTCATCGGGGTCATCAGGGAGTCGAACCCAATCATTTGAGACAATTTTCGGCAAAAAATTCGAAAATTATAGACATTTGGGTAAAATGATAACGCATTGTTCCCCAAAACATGCGCGTAAAAGGCAACCGTGTTCGAGAGCCAAAAATTGCAACGTGAAACGGTGCTTCTCAATCTAGAAACACCCTATAGCATAATCGAGCGAGAAAAAGATGTTTCAGATTTTGTCATTCGCCAGTGCGTCTGTAAGATTCCTCTTCATATCATCCTACTGTTGACTGGAGATCCTCGGGATGTAAGAAGCAAAATTTTAATGGTTTTTGTTGGATGTTCCAGCCAGGGTGAAGTAGGTTATTCGTGCATCCTCATAGTATATGAATAATTCATGTTCGAATTCAAGGAAATGGTTTGCTTTAGCGAATTTAGATAATTTGAGATGTATTTAAATATACATGTTATGTATGTGATATATGTTCGGAGCATGTACTGTACGTCTCGTATCCTTCGAATGAATATTTCTATAGCGAAGATATATGCATTTCTTATCTGTAGAATAATCTTGAGAATGTGAATTAGGATTTGCTACCAACTATTTGCATATTTATTATGCGATAAGGCTATATGGAAGATTGAGTTTTAATTTAAATTATGAATATCAATTATCGGTTTAGATACTAGTGAGTAATTATATGCTACCAGTTTTTTTTAACTTATTACTAATTGATCTATGTATTTCGAATAAATAATTCAATAGGTTTTTACTTGACTGACAATATAGTTATTTTGTTAGATGATCATTGGCTGTTGGATGTAATAAATTTAAATAAATAAATAAATGAATAAATTATTTAGTTGACTAAAGTTTATACAGATTTGGCAAGATTCGTTCTAGGCAGACATTAATGGGAGGAAAAGAGATGGCGCTATCAAAGCAAACTGCAGGCATTAGGGGAGGTTGAGGTTAATTCGGTATGAACATATTTTCGATAATTTTTTTGACGACAAAGTTGATCTGTATTTTTTTCTATAATAACTAAATGATAAAGTAACATACAAAAAATATTTTGTGAAATTTTCATCAATTAATTTTAAGCAATAGGCAATTGACAGCAAATATTTCCGCAGACGTCGTAAGAAAAGTTTCCTTGTGGTGTCCCCCACAACTTATCACTGTATCATCTGAAATGAAAAAATCAAAATTTTTTCATTGTTATATAAGTTTCTGCATATAACTCTGTCGAGTTTTTTCTTCTTTTCTGATTTTTCAACTTTCCACAGCACTTAGAAGTCAAAGTATACTTTTAGTCAAAAAAGTCGGTAAATATGTTATTTCAGAAGTTGAAATTGAAAAATTGGTTCAAGCCTTGTGGACAGGAGCTTTGGCGCTCTTGTTCAAACTTTGACAAATCATATCTTCGAAAGTATTGGTAAGAGTTGGGAATTATGTCAATGGATTCTTATGATAGAACTTCATAATAGCAGAATTTAAATTCAAACGTCATAAAAGAATTCAAATTCAACAAGAATACCAAAAATTATTAATCCATAACCAATAGACCAATTCTACCCAACAACGAACTCATCCGAGATATTCGTTCCTCCATTCTATGATGAACGATATATTTTTTCCTCAAATCCACTCTGAAAATTATATTATATCAATTGAAACTTCAGCCAATATTTCAGTTTCGTTTTCACTGGAAATATTCTGAACTCAATATTATTAACTTACCATTACCATTACCATCATCATATGGATTAACTATGGGCATTAAATATCAAAATTTGACATATCATGTCTCAGGAAAATAAGTTGATGTGATGTATCAACACAGATCATATTATAATAATTCATAGATAGAATAATTATCGCATTCTGTGAAAACACAGAAGTACGATTTATTATTGAAATTTTGAAAAATCATATCTCCGATTAGCTTGTTAGAGTTAAGAATGACATCAATGGATTCCTATGGTAAAACTACATCTTGGGATAAACTTATTTTAAAATTTGTAATGTAGGAAAAAAATTTTCTGAGTTGGTTTGGAAGATCAATGATTTTTTGAAAGATTTCGGATTTGATTTGAGGAAAAAACACATAAAATTAAGAAAAATGTATGAAATCTTTATTTGAGTCGATAGAACAATTCATATAATTTAATGTTTGAAGATAATTTCATGTAAATGTTGGCCGCGGCTGCGCTTCAAATGGTCCATACGCCGGGTCCAATTTTGGCATGCTCTCTTCAACATATCGGCCGGTATCAAACGATTAAATTCTTCAATATTGGCTTCCAGTACGTCAATCGTTGCGGGCTTCTCGCTATAGACATGAGCCCTAACATAGCCCTACAAAAAATACTTTAAAGGCTTTAAATCACACGATCTAGACCGCGACATAATTTAGAGATAAAAAAGTGGATCTTCATCCAACTTTGCCGGCGCTCATTCATTAAAAGTTATCCGTTGTGGTAGGTCATGCTGCTTCAATTCTTGCCCCAGCTGTATTTTAAAAGGTTTCACAGCTGAATCCTTCCGCAAGATTTTCCACGTAGTGGAGTAACAAAGGCCCAATTGCTGCGAATGGTGCCGAATCGACAATTTACTGTCATCACTAACACTGGCGGCTACAGCTGCGATATTTTCCTCTGTCCGCACTCTACGTATGCGTGTTGGTGGTTTAATACCCAATAATGAAAATTTGGTGCGAAATTTAGTCACCAGATTCCGAATAGCCGCCTGAGAAGGTCGACCAAACTGACCATAAAACGGAAGAAATGCACAATACTTTTTTAACCGAGCATAAATTTTGATAATAAGTCGATTCATAGTTAAATTATAGACCAACTGAACAAGTTTGACAGTCACACAAGGCACGAAACCCCCGTCAGCTGTAAAAAACAGGGTTGCCAAAATGAAAGTTGTTAAAAAGTCACTCGTTATAAGCATTTTCATTCATTGAACCATTCGACGAAAAGAGGGATTTGGGGATGAGCCAAAAAAAAATGGTTCAAGCACTGACGTGAAGTCAGAAGCTTTTGCGCGTATGTTCTATTGTCCATTATTCTTTATTGGACACCCTTAATCGAATTTACCATGGTAAATTATGTTGTCCATTCTCCTGTATTGGACACTCTTAATTCGAATTTACCATGGTAAATTAAATAAAACATAAAATCGCCACATGGGGGTTTATTTGACGGTTTTTTACCCTTGTCTCTCTAAGTCGATTTTGACGTTTCTCGAACCAACTATAGGCAAGGAATTAGACAATTTCATGTCTCAGGAAAATAAGTTGACATTATGACAATTCATACATAGAATAATTATATAATTCTGTGAAAACGTAGAAATACGATTTATTATTGAAATTTTGAAAAATCATATCTCCGAAAATATTAGCTTGTTAGAGTTAAAAATGATATCATTGGATTCTTATGATAAAACTGCTTATTGAAAAAAATTTAATTTGGAATTTGTTTTGTGATAAAAAATTTTTTTTTGTTACTCCGAAACCATCTGTCCGATTTTGCCCACTAACGAACTTAGCCGAGATATTTATCTCCCAAACCTACTCTGAAAATTTCAACTGTCTAACTCATTCCGTTCGAGAGATATCGTGCCTACGGCCGGCCGGCTGGACCGGCCGGACAGAATGAATTTCGACAACGGATTCTTGATCAGTGAGTCGAAACAAATCGTCTAAGACCATTTTCATCGAAAAATTCGAAAATTACAGACATTTGGGCAAATTGATAAGCACTTACTTCCGAGGAACTAGAGCGCCAAAAAATAGGGTTCTAATTTGAAAAACAGAAGTTATGGCCAATTTTTTATCACAATTTTCCACACAAAATTCGAAGCACCCTGTGATGATATTTCTGAAATGCAAAAGATGTACGACCTTTCCACATTCTTCCTCTTTGATGTTCTAAAAACGGTTCACGCCAGGATGTTTAAAACAAGAATAATGTACATAATACTGACTGAACATATTAGACTTGTTTCCAGTTTTTTTTCGATATTTTGAAAATAATTCAAATAAATGGTTTCAACAGAAATGTATTCAGCATTGAATACTTGATCATACCAGGAATGCTAAATAAAAAAAAAATTGTTTTCATCAAATTTATTTTGACTCCCTGTATAACCGGTTTAGAAAATATTTTAGCTCTGTAGAGAATTTCAAGCAATATCATAATCCCAATTTTCAGATTTCAAATATATCCAGTTCTACAGAAACTTCTAATAGGCACTCGAACTTGGGACACCCTGTATATTAAATTTTTGCTCACACAAATACATCGTTTTTCAGTAGACAGGATAAGTTATAATTATGAAAAATAATAAACCATTGCTTTGCAAGGAAAATTCATGCCCCTAGCAGTTTGGGAGGATTACCACGCCACTGATATTATATGAATAACAAAACCCATTATAATCACCTACTATGGTAGCCCCAGCAATTTCAACAATACGTATAAGGACAAAGCCACTTTAAAGTTACCTATAAATTAAATAGGTACTGTGGAAGATCAATTAATATGCTAGTATCAGCATGTTCATGAATTCCTTGTTTAGTTCTTCAATTCTTAATGAATATCTTATCAAAGAATTTGATTTTCAGTTCTTGTAGTGAATTTTTAGGTAGTACTTAGATAAAAAAATGGGTTCAAGCCCTGTGGACAGGAGCTTTCTGGCGCTCTAGTTCAAACAGACAAATTATATCTCCGAAAGTATTGGTTTCTCAGAGTTGGGAATTATATCAATGTATTCTTATGATAGAACTGCATCATAAAGGAAATTCAATTCAAATAATAGTTTATTTATCAAGATTAAATGAGCAATCTGAGAATGAGAACTGCACCATGGAAGAAATCAAATTAAAATAGCTGAAATGAATTTGACTCTCTCTTATAGAACAGGATGACATGTACGAGTATGAACACAGATCATATAATAAAGCTTAGATAGAACAATTATAACATTCTGTGAAAACATAGAAGTACGATTCATTATTGAAATTTCGAAAAATCATATCTCCAAAAGTATTAGCTTGTTGGAGTTGAGAATGATATCAATGGATTTTATGGTGAAACTGCATCTTAAATAAAAATTGAATTTGAAATTTGTTACTTGAAAAAAAAATTATTTTTCGTTACTCCGAAACCATCTGGCCTATTTTGCCCAATAACGAACTCAACTGAGATATTAATCTCCCTAACCTACTCTGTAAATTTCAAATGCCTAGCTCGTTCCGTTCGAGAGTTATCGTAAAAAAAATTTTTTTAATTTTCAAAATTGTTTTTTGACACTTTGCGGTAACCTGGTCAGTACAAAACTTCACATACGTATGAAGGTCATGATTCTACAATTTGATGCTAAATTTCAGATAGATCAAGTGATCGGTTTAGGAAATATTAATAAAAAATGTGTTTTACTAAAATCGGCCATAACTCCGAAACCACTTGATGGATTTTGCCCATTAACGAACTTAGCCGAGATATTTACGCTCCAAACCCACCTTGCAAATTTCAATCCTCTAACTCCTTTCGTTCGAGAGTTATCGTGCCTACGGCCGGACGGCCGGCCGGCCGGACCGGCCGGACAGAATGAATTTCCACCACGAGTTCTTGATCAGTGAGTCCAACCAAATCGTTTAAGACCATTTTCATCGAAAAATTCGAAAATTACAGACATTTGGGCAAATTGATAAGCACTCAGTTCCGAGGAACTAGAGCGCCAAAAACATCGGAAAATCACTGAGTTGAGGTCAGTCTAGTTTGGAGCGCTTGTTCAAATTCAAAGCCGGTGCGGTCACCCATTCAGGTACTGAACTCGGCCAAAGCAGCTTGGCTTTCACAACACTTCCAGCAATATAGATCTGAACATGTTTAAATCTAGGACTTGTCTATAAATTAAGGTTTTGAAGGCTCTTGCTGAATTTCAGCGATATCTGAACTGAGATATAATTGAAATATTGGTTCAAGCCCTGTGGACAGGAGCTTTGGCGCTCTTGTTCAAACTTTGAAATATTATATCTCCGAAAGTATTGGTTTCTCAGGGTTGGGAATGATATCAATGGAATCTTATGATAAAACTGCATCATAAAAGAAAATAAATTAAATAAGAATGAATTGACATCATTCTCAACTAGGAGAAGCCAATACTTTCGGAGTTATGATTTGTCAAAGTTTGAACAAGAGCGCTCAAGCTCCTGTCCACAGGGCTTTCCCACTTTTTCAATTTGGCTTCTGTGCGTCAATTCTCAACAATTTTCGTAATTAAATTCGAAACGTAGGTCTATGACTCATCTCATGTTGGATTTATAAACATCAGGAAATTATAATTAGAGTATTCTATAAAATCATATAGAATTGAGAATAATTATTGAAATTTTGAAATATCCTATCTCCGACAGTATTAGTTTGTTAGAGTTGAAAATGACATCAATGGATTCTTATGATGAAACTGCAACTTGAAAAAAAATTTAATTTAAAATTTGTAATGTAAAAAAAAATATTTCTGTTACTCCGAAACCACCTAGCCGATTTTGCCCAATAGCCTACTCTAAAATTTTCAACTGTATAGCTTATTCCGTTCGAGAGTTATCGTGTTAACGGACGGACGGCCGGCCGGACAGAATCAATTTTGACCATGGATTCTTGATCAGTGAGCTGAACCAAATCGTTTAAGACCATTTTCAGCCAAAAATTCAAAGATTACAGACATTTGGGCAAATTGATAAGCGCTCTGTTCGGAGGAACAAGAGCGCCAAAAATATCAAAAGAAATCCATGATTTCATTGAAATCGTGAATCTTCTCTGAAGGGTGCGGGTTATTATTTCATTCAACTACTAATATATCCTATTATTCCATTTCGAGCCAGTATTGCATTTAGATATCGATTTAAAATCGATTTTACGTCCAATATACTATTTTGCATTCTCTTTGACCAACCAATGGTTTTAAATATCGATATAAATGCTGTAATTAACTGTTTTCCAACCCGATCTGAAATTGACATTTTAAAAATTTCAAAATGATTTTTTCGTATTGAGACCATAAAAATTGTGACAATATTTAAATTCTGAAAGAGTATGTGTACACTTATTCAGTGTGGAAACGCCAAATGGAATAAAATCATCATCTTAGTTACTGTACATATTTATGGAAATTCCCGAAACACGTCAAATTTAAATTTCAAATTCTCTTTTTTTTTTCTTCGTAAAAATGTGAACCCTACCTTCAACCCCCTTTGAAAGTCAGGTGCAACCTCCAATTTTTCAACTAGGAGATATGGGCTTGTGATACATCGTTTCAAAGGTCTCGTCATTCTATATTCAGGAATGTTATCACTTTAATGTTTATCGAAATCAAAATCAAATTAGAAAGGAATAAAATCAATTGATTACACAAAATTAATTATTATATTCCCTCGAATATTCTCAAATCTTATTACAATAATACTAAACTTTGATATGATCATGAAATGAAAAATAACCATAACATTGTGGCAATGTTAGTTTCTTTAGAACACCTTCGCAAATTGTTTTATGCTGAAGTTGTAGTTTATAAATTGTCTAATTTGTGTTTGAATTTCATTAACTCCAATTTTAAATAATGGTTCGTTTAACGGAATAATGGTTCGTTTAACAAAATGACAATTTTACAAAAGATTGGTTACACAGCCTAATTACCAATTCTTTAAAAGAAGACCGTAAGTACCATATTTAACTCGTCTGAACCCGTGGTATTAAATATCGATTTGAAATCATATTTTCAACGAATCCCTCAGCCCTTCTAAAAATGACATGACACAGACATGACATTCCTAATTCTATCAATTCAAACAGCATCATGAAATTCGTTCGGCTTCACGTCAATAATAAGAATTGGTTCAAGCCCTGTGGTCAGGAGCTTTGGCGCTCTTGTTCAAACTTTGACAAATCATATCTCCGAAATGATTGGTCTCTGGGAATGATATAAATTGATTCTTACGATAGAACTGCATCATGAAAGAAATTCAATTCAAACATACCGATTTTCCCCAATAACGAACTTATCCGAGATATTCATTCCTCAAATCTGCTCTGAAAATTATATTATATCAATTAAAACTTAGACAATATTGCAGTTTTCTTTTTACTGGAGATATTCTGAACCCAATTTGATTATGTATCTTACCAAGTAATATATTGCCATCATCATATGGGCATTATCCACGGGCATTATATTATCATCTTAAAAGTATAATATCACATCATCCTCATGATTCTACGATAGCTGAGGTTATTTCATTAGTTATTTTGCATTCAATCATACTTTGATTTATAGAACAGGAGGTTTATTTTGTTCGAAGAATAACGAATCAGAAATATTCTTGACATTTATCTCTCATAGGAAAATCAGTTGACATGTGAAATAAAACACAGATCATATAATAATTCATAGATAGAAAAATTAAGTACAGCACCCTGTGAAAACATAGAAGGATGATTCATTATTTAATTTCGGAAAATCATATCTCTGAAAGTATTTGGTAAATCATATCTCTGAAAGTATTTGGTTGTTAGCGTTCAAAATGATATCAATGGATTTTTATGATGAAACTGCATCTTAAACAAATTGAATTTGAAATTTATAATGTAAAAAAAAGTTTTTTTTTCCTTACTCTGAAACCATCAGGCCGATTTTGTCCAGTAACAAACTTGACCAAGATACTTATCTCCCAAACCTACCCTGAAAATTTCAACTGCCTACCTCATTCTGTTCGAGAGTTATTTTAGAAACGAAATTTAAAAATTTAAATTTTTTTTTGACACTTTACGGCAACCCGATCAATACAAAACTTCGCATGCATATGAAGGTCATTATTCTACAATTTGATGCTTAATTTCAGATAGATCGAGTGATTGGTTTCGGAAATATTCATGAAAAATGTTTTTACTAAAAACGGCCATAACTCCGAAACCGCTTGGTGGATTTCGCCCGTTAACGGACTTGTCCGAGATATTTACGCTCCAAAAATACCCCGCAAATTTCAATTCTATAACTCCTTTCGTTCGGGAGTTATCGTGTTAACGGCCGGACAGAATCGATTTCGACCACGGATTCTTGGTTAGTGAGTCGAACCAAATCGTTTGAAACCATTTTCAGCTAAAAATTTTAAAATTACAGACATTTGCAAATTGATAAGCACTCTGTTCCGAGGAACAAGAGCGCCGAAAAAACGTCGACAAGTTGGTTGTTCGAGTGTATAATATAGTAGACCAGTACACATTAAACGTTGATAGATATTTCGATATTTTGCCAATATCTTCAACAATATTATATCGAGATTACATCTAGATCTTCTTGTAAAATAAGGTTTCGAAGGCTCTCGCATAATTTCAACGAGATATGACGGATAGTTTCTGAGATACAGTATTTTTTTATTTTAAATATATATTTTTTTAATTTTCCAGTCATGCGATCCTCACAAAATATTGCATCTGGCTTCATGTCGGTATTTTTCACTGCCGAGCTTTAATATCAGTATTTTTCGATTTAATTGGAAAACAATATTTCAGATGACAATAAGTCCGAAACCACTTCGTGGATTTTGTCCATTAAGGAGCTTAACCGGTGCATTTGAATTTCAAACATACCCTACAAAATTCTACTCTCAAGTCATTGGGTTCTAGAGTAATCGCGCTGTCGGCCGACCTGACAGAATTAAGTTTGACCTCGAATTCTTCATCAGTTAATCGAATCCTTTGAGACCTCGGCCAAAAAATAGGAAATTACAGACATTGGGCAAATTGATAGTAACTCTGTTCGGGTGAAGAAGTGCGCCAAAAATTGATGAAACTTTGGTCACTGCTACCGTGCTACCTTTATGCTGTTCTCACACCCTAAGGATGTACGCAAAAAATGGAATAATTCTTCGTAAGTGCATTCACGTTTACATGCTAATTACTTCCAAAGAAAAAAAAAGAAGATATGTGTGCCACTTTCACTGGTTTAAGCATTTAAACCAGTCAATTATTCTGTCTGGTCTCACAGGAACGTATCTTTCTCGTAGGCGCAAGTGTGGGCATGAGACTGAAAAGTTCATTGTTGAAGAAATCAAAGGAATGTTTAATGTCAACAGATATTATGGATGTACGTTGACATAATACTCAAGCTTTGTTTGCATCGAGAATATTTATTTTTTAATGCATATCGTGCTAAAGAAATTCACATTGAATGAAATTATTTGCAGAAGATTTATGATGAAATCCAAATATCTGTGGGCCGCTCAACATTGTGATGCCTGAGTACGGATCACCGCCGATTTTTATCTATTCAGGGCTATTCAATGCGGTCTATTACCATGAATTTGTTTCATCCATCTCACCAAATATTTGTACAAGTAGCGTGGAAGATTGGTTAGGTATTTCTGCCCTTGCACACCAGAGGGTCAGAATTGGGACTGGAACTTCTCTCTCTTATTCGAACATTCATTCTTAAATTCATTCGATTATCCAATAATTCATTTAAACAAATATTCATGTATGATGATTATTCCTGACTGGTGAACATAAACAAATTTGTTTGGTAGTAAAACATAGTAATTCAATAAAACTGAATGAGTAGTAACGAATATTCATTAATAGAAATGAATATTCATAAATAGTGTAAATCTAAAATATTCGAGTGAATATTCAAGTGATTATTATTATACCCAGCCCTAGTCAGAATCTAGCAGCGATGCACACTGAAGCGATGTCATGCGCCAGAGCTCTTATGTGAAATTCCAATAATAATAATAAAAAAATGATAAAGGAGGACTGTTCGCTAGAATATGTGGCCGCAGCGAGAATACTACTTCACTTCTGTGCTCACCAGGAAGAACAACAACAAAGGAGGACAAACATAGGTCAAGATTGAATAAGCTAGACAAGAAGATATGAACCGTAAGGCAGCAAGCATCTTGGTACCAATGTATTATAAATGTTATGAAAGGACAACTGAAGCCGAGCAAGAAAATAGAAGTCATGATGGGTGAGCTGCGTGCGTTGCATTGTACGATGAGCTTTTCCACCATCAATCTACTGAAGCAGAAAGCTGCTGATAAAATAAGATCACTTGCGGCGACAAGGAAGAAGGTGATCAAGAGGCAAAAGTGAATAGAAGATAACAACACCTTCGCCGCAGAACCTTCAAAGGAAAAAAGTCGAACTGTTCTGGAAAAATGTGCGTACGAGCGACCAGCGGAAACCAGGAATACTCGAGCACTTCACAGATTCCAGATATTATGCGCTCAAAATCTGCACCAGACGGAAGAGATGACTGAAATAAAAACGAAGAGATAAGACATGCCCCGAATAACAAGCCGGATTTCACGACACCTGAACTGGATGTCGTTCAGAACTACTGGTGGAAGAACTTTCCTGCAACATCTAGCTAGATTATTCAGTGAAATAATAATTCACCGTGAGCCAATTCCTTCATGGTTGGTAGAGGACAGAACAGTACTGATACCGAAATCAGGTGATCTAGGGCAGCCGAACAACTACCGCCCAATCACGTGTCTCCACACGCTGTATAAAATTCTCACAATTGCTCTTCAACATCGGATTCTGGAGTTCAATCAAAGCGGAATCAAATCTACAAACAAAGAGGATCAAGCAAAGTGATGCAAGGACAACCTTCTTATATACAAGAGCATTTGTCCAGATGCGGGGGTACACTACCAGCGAGACCTGAATACAACATGGTTGGATTACGCGAAAGCATTCGACACATCGGTGCACAGCTTGATAATACGGCTGTTAGAGATGCTCAGAATCCACCTTAACATTATTACAAAACCTTACAAAATTGGTTAAATTAGACCAAAGTTGCCTATTTTAATGAACAATGCAGCGATGATTCTAAGGGCCAATATATTCACCTATCTGTAAACTGTCAAGTAACCTTAGCGCAAGGAAAGTAATCAGTAGATGTGGAAACGAGTTCAAGAAACTTTCTTCTCTGTTTTCAATTTGATTCGATGTGCTGTTCTTCAAGTTTCAATACAACGTTTCGTTCTTTGGAGGCCGCCCCCAAGTCTGTTTTTTCAAATACAGACCTGTATTTTTTTATAAGTTGGTAAAAATTGAAATTGTTTACAAAATTAGCTGAAGTATTAAATATTGATTGTCATTTCTTTCTTCAATATGGATTCTTTCGTCAAAAAACGGAGATGTGACTTCAAGTCACCCGATACTCAACCAGAAAATACAAGAGGAGAAAAAGAAACAAATTAGAAATAAAAGATAACACACCCATTTAGATATAGATAAAATAGTTTTGTGAAACGCAGACTTAGTTTCCAAACCAGCAATATATACCTAATTTGAATCGTTTCACCTATGTTGTCTTTTCTTTTCATCAATCAATAGTATATAATTTTATCATTCGATGTGGCGCGTTCAATTGTTTACCATGTTCTATTACCATTTCATTAAAGATAGTAACCTGATGTCTGATAGTATCTTCTAACTTCGCATAACTTTGTTATTGTAACGTTAATAATAGATATTCTGAACTACCTATACAAATGTTCAAGTGCCATTAAATTCAAGACCATTTGTTGTGTTCAAGGAAATCTATTATGGCGCCAATAGTCCAATTGTTACAGAGTTTTATCGTTGTCTGATGTCACTCTATTTAAAATATATATGACGTTATACCTATGCGGTCGAAAGTATGAATTTGGAACAACGCGATATTATTGTAAATCATAAATTTGCCTGGTATACGTTTCTTTCTTTACGAGTTTGTGGAGTGAAGTATGCGAACAGGGTCGAATTTCATCGAAAAGTTTAATTTATTGCTTTTCGGCGAGCTGAAGTATTCAACAATGGGTCATAATTCCGAGAACTACGTTTTATTGATCGTTTGAGATTAGTGAATAGTATTTTTGCGCGCGTGTTCCGCAAGGAACAGCGTGCTATCATTTCGTCACAATGTCTGTATTTTTCGAATTTTTTTTCGAAAATGGTCTCAAACGATTAGGTTCGACTTCCTGATGAAGAATTCGAGGTCAAACTCAATTCTGTCCGTCCGGTCCGGCCGGTCCGGCCGGCCGTTAGCACGATAACTCTCGAACGGAACGACTTAGAGCGTTGAAATTTGCAGGGTAGTTTTGTAGCGTAAATATCTCGGACAAGTTCGTTAACGGGCGAAATCCACCGAGCGGTTTCGGAGTTAAGGCCGTTTTTAGTCAAAACGTTTTTAATGAATATTTCCGGAACCAATCACTCGAGCTTTCTGAAATTTGGCAGCAAATTGTAGAATCATGACCTTTATATGCCTGCGAAGTTTTGTTTTGATCGGACGGCCCTAAAGTAGCAAAAAAAAATTTCAAAAATTTTAAAATTTTGATTTCCGGATAACTCGAAAAATACTGATCTGATTAAATTGAAACTCAGTAGTTAGATGCAAAAGACCAATGCAAACACTTTTGCAAAATTTCGTGAAGATCACGTGACATGAAAAAAATAAAAAAATTACTACTATTTTGCGAAATACTTTGCTTAAAATGCCGAAACCTATTTTTTTGAGGTTCATGCTGCCCTTTCCGGACATTTTTCGTTGTGCGCATGCGCAGATGAGAAGTCATTTAACTGCTGTAGTTTTCGTCAGAGAGGATTGGGGTTTTGGGGTGGCGGATGCTATTCCTCCATAGAATCCAGATCCCTGATGAGGGTCTGCGCATGCGTAGATTGAAGATGCGATATCTTCCGAACCACTAGTGTTGGAGAATCGGAGTTTTTTGTAAGGTGTGTTATTTTGAAAGGACTTTTAGCCGCGAGTAGATTGCGCATGCGCAGAAGAGAAGTGACTGTTTTTGGGTTGTATGGGTTATGTTGGGAGTGCTGACCCGATATTGTGAGGTTTTAAAAGAATATTCATGGCAATTCAGTGCAAGGACAAGTCAGATTGGGGGATGTAGCGTTGTTTCCGAGTTAAAGTGTCCGTATCGTGGCCCTGGGGCTAATTTCGAAATTGATGTAACCACTTACGGGCATTTTTCGTTATGCGCATGAGCAGACCATCAGTGATTTAACTGCTGAAGTTTTCGTCAGAGAGGATTGGGGTTTTGGGGTGGCGGATGCTATTCCTCTACAGAATCCCCTGGTGAGGGTCTGCGCATGCGTGGATTCAAGAGGCGATATCTCCTGAACCACTAGTGTTGGAGAATCGGAGTTTTTAGTGAGGTGTGTAATTTTGGGAGGACTTGCAGCCACGAGTATATTGCGCTTGCGCAGATGAGAAGTGAATGGTTTTGGGTTGTTTGGGTTATGTTGGAAGCAATGAGCCGATATTGTGAGGTTTTAAAAGAATATTCATGTCAATTCAGTGCACGGACACAAGTCAGTTTGGGGGAAATAGCGTTGTTTCCGAGTTGAAATGTCTGTATGGTGGCCCTGAGGCGAATTTATAAATAACTATATTCGGTAGATCTATATTAAAATACGTTCGGATTTGGAGAAGAGGCAATTGCGTTCCAAACGGAGGTCTCACAACCGCATTTTTTTTCGATCTACGGTAAAGCTAACAGCCAAACTGTATTGATGGCTATATTTGTTAAAGGAACTTGAAAAAAAAAAAAAAAGCACTGACGTGTAGTCAGTACTCTTTGGCGCGCGTGTTCAAGGTGGCTAATTTGAATTGAATGATGAGTACTTCAAGCTCAGTAGATAGAGCGAGCCGAAGATCTACCCAAAGGATAGTGGACACCATTCACTGTCGGTTCAAAAATTAACAGTGCTGTATCTAAGCTGCCATCAGGATAGATTAACAAAGTTGGAAAAGAACACAAGTGACTCTCCTTAGTCGCACAAGCTCCTAGAAGATTTGGGAGGGTCAGTATAATCCTAATCATGTTAATCGCACGCGCGCAAAAGCAGATTGACTTAACAATGAAAGAAAAAGTGTAAAAAGTCAATCTGCTTTGGCGCGCGTGCGATTAACATGATTAGGATTATACTGACCCTCCCAAATCTTCTAGGAGCTTGTGCGACTAAGGAGAGTCACTTGTGTTCTTTTCCAACTTTGTTAATCTATCCTGATGGCAGCTTAGATACAGCACTGTTAATTTTTGAACCGACAGTGAATGGTGTCCACTATCCTTTGGGTAGATCTTCGGCTCGCTCTATCTACTGAGCTTGAAGTACTCATCATTCAATTCAAATTAGCCACCTTGAACACGCGCGCCAAAGAGTACTGACTACACGTCAGTGCTTTTTTTTTTTTTTATTTCATCTTTCAGTATATTTGGCTTTATCTAGAGAGTCACTAGCTGTCCCTCGCGACTTGAAACCGAAAAAAATCAAATCTTTTTGCTTCTATCTTTCGCTCAGGAGAAACGATAGTTCTTGACAATATAAAATTTACTGAGTCTCAATTGATCTCAGACAATGATATCGAAGCAGGTAGATTCGATTTATATAGGAATGACTGAAGCAGTATACAGGGTGTTTAGTAATTCGACGTGATCCTTTAACGGGGCCATACTAGACATCATTTGCAACGATTTGAGTCTAGTGAACCATGGTCCAAATTTATATTTCGAGTTTTTGAAAGATTTTCGACTTCAAGCCGTCAACGGATTTAAGCTCGATCGTCTTTGTATATTTAGAAATATTGTGAAAATAAAATTTCGCACTGTTATATGTATACTTCTTCTGAAATTTCAAATCATGTGAATCTCAGAATTGTAGCAACACATCGTTGGCTTAAATGCTAGCTAGACGAAGACATTTTCAAAGTATGAGCTTTGAAAATTAAGTGGGGCAAAGAGTAACATTTTGCTCCAAAGTGGTTCAAAAGTCATGAAGTTTTGGGCAATAATATACAGACACATTATTCAGGATGATTTAACAAAAATAAAATTGGCAAAAAATTGAGATTTGTAGAAATGGGAATTGAATATGAATAGTAATTGTATGTTCTACGGGCATTTGAACTCTTTGAACACTTGAACTGATATTTTCATTCCGTACGTTCTCTCCTTGACGTCCTTGATGACTCCTCCAATAATCCATATCCGCTGCCAACAACCTACTCTTGGGCTTCTGTTTATATATTATTATTACCTATCTTATATCTTGATTAAAATAAGTCCATATTATTATTATATAATATTGTTGTAGGGGTTAACGTTGCACTGCGACCTTGAGGTCTATTGTGCCCCTCCGTCAGAGCTGTCGATGTCATCACCATCGACAGCTCGCCTTCCAGTTCTGATGAACTCCAGTATCTGGGATGGCTTCAAGGAGGCTACGTCTTCGCTCCTACAGATTTCTTGCCCAAAGCATTCCTTGCGTTGGTTTGAGATGGCGAGGCATTCCGTTATCTGATCAGGAGTTTCATTCTCCTGCCAACAGAATCTGCGCTACTCAGTTTCTGCTAGCCCTAATCTCATCATATGCTTCCTAAGGCCGCAAATAAGTCCATAAGTCAAATATCAAAAACCGTCGACAAGATTGTTGTTCGAGTGTAATAAAGTCGACCAGTACACTGTAATCGACATTTTGCCATTATTTACAACAATATACGAGTAGATTGATTCGAGTTTGAATCCAGAACTGTAGAATTAAATTATGAAGGCGATATCTGACGGATAGTTTTTGAGATTTTTTTTTTATTTTCTAGTCATATGATCCTCACGAAATCTTGCATAAGTCTTCTTGTCGATATTTTCCAACTAATTACCGAGCTATAATTCGACAAGCTTGGAAAACAACATTTCAGATGGCTATAACTCCGAAACCACTCAGTAGATTTTGCCCCTTAACGAACTTAACCGGCGCAAATTTTAACTCTCTAACTCAAAGCATTCGAGAGTAGTCCTGCTGACGGACAGAGTTAGATTTGAAATCGGATTTTTCATTGTGGGTCAAAATTCAAAACTATTTTCGGACAAATATTCGAAAATTACAGACTAGGAAAATTGATAGGCAATCCCTTCAGGGAAAAAAACACGTCAAAAATACATTTGAAATTTAAGCAATATCAATTTCTGAACTTTTCTCAAATATCCTTTGCTATGTGTTTATCGAAATATAATGACTATGGTGAACTATATTCGACAATGTAACTTAGGTCTCATTCAACAATAATGGCCTTGTCACCTTCCACAAAGCGCCACAGGAGAAAGGCTTGATAGACATTCAAATCTCGAAATCCTAGAAAATATTTTCTAACTCACAAGAACTTCGTGGTGTAACACAAAACTCATATTTGAATGTTCTCATCTTGTCAATTTACTGCTCGGCCGTGCTCGAACGACTCCGATGTTATTACACATAAAACGCATATACGCCATGTTGAATTGTGGAATACTAACTGAAATTTCCGCGAGATGAATATTACTTGCCCCTAACAAAATTCCTCGAATAATTCCATTTTGTACAGTGTTCATAATTCGGTTGATGCGTTCGCTGTTGTATTCATCGTGAAAATTGATGTTTACATTTGGTAGAGGCCTCAGGAAGAACCACATACTGAACCACAGACTTACCAGATGCTTTACTTCGAATGTGAGGGGTGAAAGCTGAGAACTAGAAATTGGAGAAAAATCAGGCTAAAAACCTGAATAACCAAATTACAATTCTGCGTCATGCTCGCAACGCTCAGGAAAGAAAATATAGGTAAAGTAAACAAACGGAAGTCTTTCAATTAATTCTGACTCATCTAGAATTGAGACAAATGCATGTCAAGAATGTATCAATGTAATGTAAATCTAAAGTAGACTGAATTCAGTGCGTCATGTGTAAAATGTGCCTGCAGAAAACCTGTACCTAATTGTTTTAACCAATGCCAGCGTTTGAAATTACGCTTCGAGAAATAATTTAAAAAAATTATATTGTTGGAACAGAAAATATTGCATAGAAAAAAATAGATAATTTTGATGATAAAATGTATTGGAGTTTAGTACCAAAGATCAAGCTTATGTTTTTTGAAGTTAAGATATTTTCTAAAAAAATAAATTGTATTCGAAATCATTATGTAAAGATATAATAATACAATTCGTGAAAAAAACAATAATAAATATGCTGTTGGATAGGAATTTATGATAATTTACATTATATAAGAGTTAAGAGTATCAGAATTCTCTTTAACTTTTTCCTTAGGGCAACTATCCCACAAGTCAAAATATCATCGCGGCATCTTACCCACATAGAAGACATCATCTATCCACATCTATAGGACTTTTTCCTTTGTTCATAGCTAAAGAAATAAAGCAAATAATATTGAAGTATCCTGATTACATTTTTCATTGATTACACAAACTAACCATGAAATATAACCTCATTTAATAATTACCTAACGTATTTTAATCACCCATTTCAAAAAGGTGGGAAACTATTCCACATTTACTATACCGGGGGTGACCCACCACAGACGCGGAGCTCATTTTGAGGGAGTAGATGAAGATATTTTGCGAATATTTTTTTGAGATATGTATAGGGTGTTCAAAAGCACAATTTAAAATTGTTTTCATATATATATGGTGTTCGAAAACAAAGACAAAAATATGGAGGATTTTTTAAATAGAAATTAATGAAGAAATCAGCTACGCCAGCAATACCGACAGTATTTTTTCGAGTAGATATATTGGCTACTCCTATACCTACAGAAGAAAATTTAAAAAAAATCAGCTCTGAAATATGTAGAGTGATCATAATTAATTTTCAAACATCAACTACTGAGAAACTGCTGAGAAACTGTTTAGGCGTAGGAAAACCTTATGAAGATAGATATAGAAATACCGAATATGCCATTCGAAATAAGAAAGTTTTTGACCATTATTTGTAGATGATGTTTGAAAATTAATTATATCACTCTGTATATTAGAGTTAATTTGTTTTTCTTTATAGGAGTAGCCAATATGTCTGCTCGAAAAATAATGTCTGTATCGCTGGCGTAACTGGTTTCTTCATTAATTGCTATTCAAAAAAAAAAAAGCACTGACGTGTAGTCAGTACTCTTTGGCGCGCGTGTTCAAGGTGGCTAATTTGAATTGAATGATGAGTACTTCAAGCTCAGTAGATAGAGCGAGCCGAAGATCTACCCAAAGGATAGTGGACACCATTCACTGTCGGTTCAAAAATTAACAGTGCTGTATCTAAGCTGCCATCAGGATAGATTAACAAAGTTGGAAAAGAACACAAGTGACTCTCCTTAGTCGCACAAGCTCCTAGAAGATTTGGGAGGGTCAGTATAATCCTAATCATGTTAATCGCACGCGCGCCAAAGCAGATTGACTTTTTACACTTTTTCTTTCATTGTTAAGTCAATCTGCTTTTGCGCGCGTGCGATTAACATGATTAGGATTATACTGACCCTCCCAAATCTTCTAGGAGCTTGTGCGACTAAGGAGAGTCACTTGTGTTCTTTTCCAACTTTGTTAATCTATCCTGATGGCAGCTTAGATACAGCACTGTTAATTTTTGAACCGACAGTGAATGGTGTCCACTATCCTTTGGGTAGATCTTCGGCTCGCTCTATCTACTGAGCTTGAAGTACTCATCATTCAATTCAAATTAGCCACCTTGAACACGCGCGCCAAAGAGTACTGACTACACGTCAGTGCTTTTTTTTTTTTTTTCAAGTTCCTTTAACAAATATAGCCATCAATACAGTTTGGCTGTTAGCTTTACCGTAGATCGAAAAAAAATGCGGTTGTGAGACCTCCGTTTGGAACGCAATTGCCTCTTCTCCAAATCCGAACGTATTTTAATATAGATCTACCGAATATAGTTATTTATAAATTCGCCTCAGGGCCACCATACAGACATTTCAACTCGGAAACAACGCTATTTCCCCCAAACTGACTTGTGTCCGTGCACTGAATTGACATGAATATTCTTTTAAAACCTCACAATATCGGCTCATTGCTTCCAACATAACCCAAACAACCCAAAACCATTCACTTCTCATCTGCGCAAGCGCAATATACTCGTGGCTGCAAGTCCTCCCAAAATTACACACCTCACTAAAAACTCCGATTCTCCAACACTAGTGGTTCAGGAGATATCGCCTCTTGAATCCACGCATGCGCAGACCCTCACCAGGGGATTCTGTAGAGGAATAGCATCCGCCACCCCAAAACCCCAATCCTCTCTGACGAAAACTTCAGCAGTTAAATCACTGATGGTCTGCTCATGCGCATAACGAAAAATGCCCGTAAGTGGTTACATCAATTTCGAAATTAGCCCCAGGGCCACGATACGGACACTTTAACTCGGAAACAACGCTACATCCCCCAATCTGACTTGTCCTTGCACTGAATTGCCATGAATATTCTTTTAAAACCTCACAATATCGGGTCAGCACTCCCAACATAACCCATACAACCCAAAAACAGTCACTTCTCTTCTGCGCATGCGCAATCTACTCGCGGCTAAAAGTCCTTTCAAAATAACACACCTTACAAAAAACTCCGATTCTCCAACACTAGTGGTTCGGAAGATATCGCATCTTCAATCTACGCATGCGCAGACCCTCATCAGGGATCTGGATTCTATGGAGGAATAGCATCCGCCACCCCAAAACCCCAATCCTCTCTGACGAAAACTACAGCAGTTAAATGACTTCTCATCTGCGCATGCGCACAACGAAAAATGTCCGGAAAGGGCAGCATGAACCTCAAAAAAATAGGTTTCGGCATTTTAAGCAAAGTATTTCGCAAAATAGTAGTAATTTTTTTATTTTTTTCATGTCACGTGATCTTCACGAAATTTTGCAAAAGTGTTTGCATTGGTCTTTTGCATCTAACTACTGAGTTTCAATTTAATCAGATCAGTATTTTTCGAGTTATCCGGAAATCAAAATTTTAAAATTTTTGAAATTTTTTTTTGCTACTTTAGGGCCGTCCGATCAAAACAAAACTTCGCAGGCATATAAAGGTCATGATTCTACAATTTGCTGCCAAATTTCAGAAAGCTCGAGTGATTGGTTCCGGAAATATTCATTAAAAACGTTTTGACTAAAAACGGCCTTAACTCCGAAACCGCTCGGTGGATTTCGCCCGTTAACGAACTTGTCCGAGATATTTACGCTACAAAACTACCCTGCAAATTTCAACGCTCTAAGTCGTTCCGTTCGAGAGTTATCGTGCTAACGGCCGGCCGGACCGGCCGGCCGGCCGGCCGGCCGGCCGGACCGGACGGACAGAATTGAGTTTGACCTCGAATTCTTCATCAGGAAGTCGAACCTAATCGTTTGAGACCATTTTCGAAAAAAAATTCGAAAAATACAGACATTGTGACGAAATGATAGCACGCTGTTCCTTGCGGAACACGCGCGCAAAAAACTCATAAATGGTGCTTCTAAGGAATAAAGTGATCTGAAGAAACTCATCATAATTTGGGGTTGCCATTCCATTTTTAGGTCAAACACAGGTTGTTACATTTAAAAAAAAAAGTAACTTTAGTCTATATCTTTGTTTTCGAACACCCTGTATATATGAAAATAATTTCAAATTGTGCTTTTGAACACTCTACAAACATAATAAAGAAATATTCTCAAAATATCTTCATTTACTCCCTCAAAACGAGCTCCGCGTCTGTGGTGGGCCACCCGGTATATTTACTATTTAAGGTAGCGGTTATAAACATGATAATCAACAATCAAAAGAACACATGTCTTCGATAGAAACAATTATACAAAAAATCCTTGTGAATTGATTATCTCAACTATAATGACGAATACGTAATGCTAGGGCATTTGGGCCATTACAGAGCGCTCAAAAATGAATTTAGTGAACATATAGAAAGTTTGTATGTTTATTCGAAAATAAATTTGCAGCGCCATTTGTCTTCGCGATATTCGGGTACGCCGTGTAAAAAGCAACTGTGTCACTGTACAACGAAATTTAGTGGATTAAAAAAAAACTCGAATTAATTGTTTTGAGCCTTCGGCAAAGTTTAGTGACACCTCGAGCAACTCTTCTCCGTGTGTCGACATCTTATTATTTATCGAGCTATTAAACGAATCACACGACACCAGAACGCGCTTTTTAATGAGGGTAAAAAGTTCAAAAAGAGTAGATTCTTGACAGGAGTCCCGTCTGCACCGAGCAGCACAGAGAAAGAGGTATTAAACATCGTGAAGCACACTCGAGGTTTCAGCAGCTTGTGTACATCCCACTCGAAATAATCTGCATGGACTTAACGCACCCTGTGTTCCACCGAGTTTCCGCTTTTGTAATCCCTCTTATATCCGACTACCCAAAAGTCATGACGATGTCTTCATAGTCGGTTAAATCGCGGACTTAACGATCGCATTCATGGAAAAAAGTGCAAAGAAGTTCAAGATGGACCCAAACCGCGTAATTAGGTGGAAGGAGATTTTTTTAATTCCGGTGGAAAATTGTCTGTTCCAACGAAGAAATCCTTGCAATTTTTCACTATTTGATGTCAGCCATCGAGCGGTCATTCTCTCTCGCTGTGAAACATGCAGTAAATGGGGTGTCTTTTAAAAAGAAATATATTACTCCTTCAGCAAATCAACGTCTGATTGATTATTTTCATTAAGAACTCGATGTTTGATGAACAGAGATCAAATTCGACCCAACAAAAGTAGGACTTCCACAACGTAATAAACTCGGATTTTTATTATAATTATTAGAAAGGTTTTGTAAGTCTTGCTCCAGCCCTTGTTCTGCAACCGATACGATCTTTTGTTCTTTTACCCTACTTATTCAATTCTAAGGACATCGTCAATAGTTTAAATATACCTGATGACGTCCTTAGGAGACGTGGCTATCACGTCGTGAGGATTTAGAACTGGCCCACCAATATGTAAAATTCTTAGGCTGGCCAGTTCTAGACATTTCCAAACTATGTGTTAGGCTGTTTCCTTTTTCGATCCACAGATCCGGCGTGTTTAATATGATGACTTGACCCATGCAGTACAAGTGGTATTTGTACCAACATTGTCCTACCAGCAGTCCTATCATTACCGGAAGCTCAGCTAGTGGCAGCTGCAGTAGCTTTCTGGTATAGGATGGTGAAGAATCCACAAATCTCTTTGCCTGTGCAAGTCCAGGAGTATTTTTCCAAAGAGCTGTTCTGTTATTTAGCTCCCATTGTTGGACCGCTGCTCTGTAGTGGTATTTTCCAAGACTACGAAAGTGTTTTCGTAATCAGGTGTTACCCTGGATTCCCTTTTCGCAGATTCATCAGCCTTATCATTTCCTTCAATACCACGGTGCCCTAGCACCCATAGAAGAGTCGCCTTATCGCCTCTAACCGGTTGCTTCAAGGCATTTCCAGGACAGTAGGGAATCCATTCAACCCCTCAAAAAACTTCTCGTTGCAAATCTATACGTTGATATTTGATCTGAAGTTCAATGAACCTGTGAAAGTGAAGTGGTCTATTAATAATTCTAATTGACCCAAAATAATATTAAATGAGGGATGAATGGACTAGTAGAGACCATAGTTCAGAGCAATCCACAGAGTGTGATTTCATCGAAGTTGAATAGCTATGCGACACTCTGTGGATTGCTCTGAACTGTGGTCTCTACTACTCCGTTCATCTCTCATCTACTAGTGGTAGCTTTACCTTAAAGCGATAGTCCCTTCGTAATAATATTTAATGTGTTGTTATGATTAACGATTTGTCATTGCCCTTCAGCTACCTACAAAATTTCGGCGCATTATGGAGAGACTTTCCAAGATGGTCAATTTTACCTACTTACTAATTTTCTGTTGTGTTACCTCCTGAGTTGTTATGTCTTGTTTATGAGCTTTCTGATTTTCATCCGCCTTATATTAACTTGATCTGTATATGTACAGGGTTTCCCAAATTTGATGCTTACTGAGAGCATCTCGAGAACTATAAGAGTTAAAGAAAAAATGTTCAATGACTCTCGAATTCTTTTTGGCGCACTGTTCTATGAACAGAGTGCCTATCAATTCGTCCAAATGTCTTTTATTTTCGAATATTTGGCCGAGAAAGGTCTTAAACGATTAATTTCGACTCACTGATCAAGAATCCGAGGCCAGAATTGACTCGTCGGTCCGGCCGGCCGTCAGCACAATTACGCTCGAACGCAATGAGGTAGAGATTTGAACATTTCAGGGTAGCTTTGTATTCCAAATGCGCTGTTTAAATTCGTCAATGGGCAACATCCATCGAGTGGTTTCAGAATTATGGCCATTAGATACTTTGTTTTCCCAATTACTCGAACTATACTAATCTTATAGAATCAAACCACGGTCATTAGTTGAAAAATACCGACACGAAGACTTATGCAAAATTTTGTCAGGATCGCATGTCTGCAAATTTCAAAAAAATTCTGTATCTCAGAAACTATCCGTCAGATATCGTTGAAATTCTACGAGAGCCATCAAAACCTTATTATGTTGTTTTAAATTGTCAGACTCAGCATTTGTCTCTGAAGATTTTCAACCACCCAACAAAAAGGCCTAGCAGAGTCTAGATACCCTCCCTCTTAAATGAAAATCTGCAATCTTCTCTATATTTCATGTTGTTGTTATTTATTTATTTATTTATTATATGGGTTGTGCTGGGCAGACGAAACCCACCCCTCCACTGCGACCAATCGGTCTATTGTGGCACACCTATAGTATATAATCTATACTTCACCCACAAGCTCAAGTCTCTTGATGAGGGATATGAGTGGGTGTCGAGTTCCCTCAGTGTCAGTTGGTGGACTCCTAATTCCTCCAATCTGATTCGGTCCCCAGCGGGGTAGTCACACATGATGTGTTCGATAGACTCGTCGTCCTCCAGGCAAAGTCTGCACTCGGAGTCCTCAGTCGACCTCAGCGTATTGAGGTGTTTCCTGAGGTCACAGTGGCCCGTGTATACAGCTGTAAGGATTCTCAGGTCTACACTAGAGATTTTAAGCTATTTTCTGGCTCTTTCAGCTGATGGGCAGTAATTGTAGAGCGGGCATGTCTGTGTCCAGGTATGCTGCTCCAGATTTCTTGGACCTTTTGGTCCACCCATCTGTTATTTTCCTCCGCCGCTGCTCTGAGATAGATACCGCAGGCCGGTTCAGGTCCAATGAGCCCCATGGAAGCCCTCCGTGCCGCCAATGAGTCCGCCATCTCATGACCCTTTATGCCCGAGTAGCCCGGGACCCACAAGAGCTGCAGCCTGCATCGCCCTCCAAGTTCAGCGAGTGTGGTCCGGCAATCTTGCACAAGCAGGGATTTGCAGTTGTAAGTCAAGGCCTTCAAGGCAGCTTGGCTATCCGATAGGATCTTGATTGATCCGTGAGCCCAACCTTTCTCAAGTATGTGCTTCGCACAGTGATTAATGGCGAGAATTTCTGCTTGAAAGACAGTCGCAAAACTACCCAGGCTGATGGATTCACCCCTAGCAATTCGGCAACCGCTGACTCCCGCTCCCATCCCTTGGGTGGTAGCGGAGCCATCTGTGAAATAGCAGGGACCCTCAAGCAGTAGAGTCGTCTCTGCTGGGAAATACGACTCGGTAGGGCCACTCTGTCTAGGTTCTGGTTTTAGATACGTCCGATCGCATGGCCATTATCTCGTTGGCCTCCAATTCAGCCCATGTTGCTTGGCACAACGATATGGTATGATTTTTAATTGTGCAAACTTGGTTGGATCTTGGTTGCGTTCGAATATAAACTCCGTAAAGTATTATTAACTAAATTGCGTTCGAATACTGAAGAGTTTTGTATATTTTACTCTATGTCTGTCGTTCAAAAATGTCAGAGTATTCGATTCCGAGTTAACTCTCGTAACTCTACAAAATAGCTGGGTTTATTTTCGCGCAAAAATTTTTTAGTTTTAATCAGTGGCGTCTCGGGTAACATGGAAATGAATTTTTATTCAAAATATTTATAGGATAGGTATGGTTTTTAGAAAAAAGAAAAAATTCCTTTATGGCTCTATATTTCGTAGTAAAAAAGTTCTCTCGAGTTGTTTTCGTATTTTGGAGTTGTTTTCGTATTTTGGAGTTGTTTTCATTATGTTGGAGTTGTTTTCGTATTTTGTACTGTCTTCAAGTAAATGAGACCATTTTCGGCCAATAAATATGGAGCTACTTGTATATTCTCTCGTATATTCTGCATAAATGTGATAAAAATCGAATTAGGTGTTATACAATTAGAGGGCGCCATAAACTACGTGAGGTGTTTTTTTAAATTTTCTGTACCTCCCTCCCCGGCCCCATGGTGAGATGTCGTGAGATTTTATTCAACCCCCTCCCCCATCCCCCAATCTCACGTGAGATTTTTCATAATGGGGGTTTCTTACGTAAACGCGTTGGATTGATATTGTAAAAAGAAAAAAAAAATTTCTTCGTACTTTTATTTAAGACTAGTAATCAATATTGCTGAGAGTTATAAGTGTAATAAAAATTTAACAATAGAATACTTAAATCGTGACTACTGTGATTAAAAAATGGACCAAAATAGTATAATTTTTGTTTGTTTCAATCAGAAAAAAAATTGCGTGATATTTGCCGAGACCCCCCCCCTCCTCTCTCCAACTTGAGATTAGATGAGATTTGACTCGACCCCCTCCCCCCCTTAAACATCTCACGTAATTTATGGACGCCCCCTACATATACGATTATAGTACTTGGGTACCTTCAACGATAAGGAAATTGCTGTGAAATTGGAGAAAAGTCTACGAAATTAAATGAAAAATCAATATGTAGTATACATTTCACTATTCATATACAGGGTCTTTCACGAGGAACCTCACCCATATTTATACGGGAAACTACTGAACGTATTTTCATGAAATTCAGCACTTATATGTACTTCACGATGCTGATGAAATCTAAAATATTTTCAAGGCATGAGCACCTCCGGTTTTTCCGGAAATGACGTCAACTTCCGTTTTTCAAATTAGAACACCATTTTTTCATTGCAGAAATAGATTCCTTAGAAAATTTCAAGTTATTTTGATGTAACATTTTTCAGTTTTGGTTGGAAAATTCTCTCTGAGCGGGAAAATTCGAAAAAAAAATCGAAAATAGAGCTCCGCTGAAACAAGAATAACTTCGAGGTTTTTGGATGGAAAATTTTCATTTTTGGGATTTTTCAAGATGTAAGATTGATGTATCCACTTTAAAAATCGAAATCGCGAATCATGATACAGGGGGTGAAAAAATCGCTTTCAAAGTTAGGGATGACAAAATCGTGAAAAATCAATTTTTTCAAATTAGAACCCCATTTTTTTATGGCAGATATTGAATCTACGTTAAAAAATAATGTGAGTGTATGCATCACACCCTTGCCCTAAAGTGGATATTTTCTGAGGTATTCTCAAAAAACTGTTTTTCGTCTTGAATTTTCAGCTATTTCTTTTCCCTTCACGCGAAAAAGATGAAATTTTCAGGAACTGTTACTTAAACCATGTTTTAGATTTTACTACCCTAATATGCAAGAGAAAAAAGAGACAGGTTGTTCCTAAATAGATGGCGAATTTTGATTCGAATTTGTATCGGAAACCTCTTTATTTCAACTAATCGGCCATCGGTTTTCTCTCCATTGATAAATAAATAATTCCTTATGAACCATATGCAAAAACTTACCATGTTTTACATTCTTTTTTTTTAATGATAGATATCATTAATTACATCTGCCAAATTCCTCTTTATTCAGTAGCATTTTGTGTTTACTATTAATTTGGTGATAATTCGTATTAAGTTATAAAATCGATCACTATGCCTAATTTTACCAATGAAGATTATTTAAATCTCATTCTACTTCATGGAGAATGTAATAAAGTTGTAGATAGAACGATTCGACTGTTCATTGAGAGGTTTCCTGACCGACCCAGACCAACGAGAGATACCATTAACAGAACCATGACAAACTTGAGAAATGTCGGATCTTTCGTTAAGAAAACTATACACAGAGAAAAAAGTGTAGTAGAAGATGAGAACAACGAAATTACAGTTCTTGCATATTTTCGTGTGAATCCTCAAAATTCTCTCAAAGGTGCCGAGATTGATCTGGGATTATCTCAATCGAGTGTTTGGAGAATATTGAAAAAACATAAAATGCACCCATATAAATTCAATAGGGTACAGCATTTGAAGGAAACTGATTTCGTCAGGAGAACAGAGTTTTGCGAAGCTATGATGATTCGATTTCAAGAGAATGAAAACTTTTTGGACTGTATAATTTGGACAGATGAATCTAAATTCACAAAGAATGGTTCTTTCAATAGGCATAACAGTCATTATTGGGATGAAGAGAACAACCACCACTTCAGACAATGGAACTTTCAAGAGACCTGGAGTTTCAATGTTTTTTGCGCCATCAAAAATAAAGCAATTCTCGATGTTCACATTTATGATGGGACTTTAACTGGTAAGATAGAACACTACACATGTTTGCATTATTTAAAGAATGTTCTCCCTTAGGAGATAGATATTCTGACATATTTACTCAAATAATTCAGCCGCTAGTACAGAACCATAATGACTTATGGTATCAACAAGATGGCGCGCCTCCACACAATTCACTCAATGTGTCAAATATCCTCTTCAGGCTATTTGAAGATCGATGGTTGGCGAACAATGGTCCACATCTTTGGCCACCACGTTCTCCCGATTTAACTCCTTTAGACTTTTATGTTTGGGGTAGGATAAAAAATATTGTCTACTCAACTCCCCTGACTGATAAAGAGGACTGCATAGAACGAGTCAGAAATGCGTTCAGGTTTGTTTAGATTTTTAGATTCATAGTTTTTAAACTCAATTTGGTTTTTAAACACTTTTGCTGATCTCTTCCTCCCGATGAAATAAGAAGAGCAACGCACGAAGCATTCCTGAGACGTATAAATAAATGTCTAGAAATTAACGGTCAAAACTTTGAGCATCTTCTCTAGTTATAACTGCGAGAGTTTGCCATGGTTCTCCTAATAGTAACTAAAGTCGGTTTCAAGAAGGGGTGAAAAATCTACAGCATGGTTGAAATAACAGTTCCTGAAAATTTCATCTTTTTGGCGTGAAGGGAAAAGAAATAGCTGAAAATTCAAGACGAAAAACAGTTTTTTGTGAATAACTCAGAAAATATCCATTTTAGGGCAAGGGTGTGATGCATACACTCACATTTTTTTTAACGTAGATTCAATATCTGCCATAAAAGAATGGGCTTCTAATTTAAAAAAATTGATTTTTCACGATTTGGTCATCCCTAACTTTGAAAGCGATTTTTTCACCCCCTGTATCATGAATCGCGATTTCGATTTTTAAAGTGGATACATCAATCTTACATCTTGAAAAATCCCAAAAATGAAAATTTTCCATCCAAAAACCTCGAAGTTATTCTTGTTTCAGCGGAGCTTTATTTTCGATTTTTTTTTCGAATTTTTCCGCTCAGAGAGAATTTTCCAACCAAAACTGAAAAAGGTTACATCAAAATAACTTGAAATTTTCTAAGGAATCTATTTCTGCAATGAAAAAATGGTGTTCTAATTTGAAAAACGGAAGTTGACGTCATTTCCGGAAAAACCGGAGGTGCTCATGCCTTGAAAATATTTTAGATTTCATCAGCTTCGTGAAATACTTATAAGTGCTGAATTTCATGAAAATACGTTCAGTAGTTTCCCGTATAAATATGGGTGAGGTTCCTCGTGAAAGACCCTGTATAATCATACGAATAATTCAATATTGTTCTAAAATTATGTATGATTGATTTCCAAACCTATCAGACCTTTTTTTACTATTCCGAAAATAGTCTAAAACAACATTGAAATGAAAATTTAACTATCGGCGGTGTCGTGAAACTACCAAAATCTGCAACGTGATTCGAATTCATTAACTCCGGGTAATATGATCTCATTTCGCGTCTGTCTGATGTTTTAACTGCTTCCTTATAACAGCTCTGTACATAAACAGTTCTCTGAAAATATACAAAGAGGATATTATGATATATGTTAATCCAAGAGAAAGCATCACGTTACCTCATTTTATGTTTTGTTGCGGTTCATCGCTAGATAGGGCGCTCAAAGATATTTTAGCGCGCTTATTCCCCTTAGCTCATATTATTTCGCCCAAATGTCCGTAATTTTCGAATTTTTGGCCGAAAGTGGTCTTAAACGTGTAGTTTGGACTCATTGATGAAGGATCCGAGGTCAAACTTAATTCCAACCGGCCGTCCGTCCGTGTGCACGATAACTGTCGGACGAACTGATTTAGAGAGTTCAAATTCGCTGGGTAAGTTTGGAGTCCAAATGCGCCGATTAAGTTCGTTAGTGGGAAGAATCCGTCGAGTGGTTTCGGGGTTATAGCCAACTGATTTTTTTTAAATAACTCGAAATATAATGAAATTATCTAATTGATCGTGAGGATCATATTACTAGGGAATGAACAAAGTTTTTGATTATTAATTCCGTATCCCGAAAACTATCGGTCCGATATCGCCGAAATTTTGCACGAACCTACAGAGTGTTATTCTAGAGCCAAGTTATACATTTCAACTCGATCGGATCTGCAAATTTGGAAATATTATGAAACTTTTTTTGGCGCTCTTGTCTGTAATGTTCGAATCTTTAGCTGAAAATGGTCTCAAACGTTTTAGTTCGACTAAGTGATCAAGAATCCGTGGTCAAAATCGATTATATGCGGCTGTCCGTTAACTCTATGACTCTCGAACGAGATCAGCTAGGCAGTTGAAATGTTCATAGTAGGTTTGGGAGATAAATATCTCTGTTAAGTTTGTCATTCGGCGAAATCGGTCCGGTGGTTTCGGAGTAACGAAAACAATTTTTTTTTACGTTACAAATTCAATTTTTTTTTAGGATGCTACTTCATAATAAGGATTCATTGATATCATTCCCAACTCTAACAAACTAATAGATACTTTCTGAGATATAATTTTTCAATATTTGATCGTAATTTTATGATTTCATAGAATGCTCTAATTATAATTTGCTGATTGATAGGTAGGTATATGTAAATTCAACATATAAGGTGAGTCGTCGACCTACCTTTTGAATTTAATTCTTCATGATGCAGTTCTATCATAAGAATCTATTGATCAGTCCCAACACTGAGAAACCAATCATGAATGATTACTCGCTAGTTTTTTTTAAGCCAAGCATTAGTCATAAGTATTAATTTTAAGAAAGAGAATGACTGATTAATTTGCGCGTATGTTCTGGGGAACATCGCGTTATCATTTTGCCCAAATGTCTATAGCTTTCGACTTTTTTGATGAAAATGGTCTCAAACGATTTGGTTCGATTCCCCAATGAAGAATTCTAGGTCAAATTTGATTCTGTCCGGCCGTTGCCACGATAACTTGAGAACGGAAAGAGCTAGCGACTTGAAATTTTCAGGGTAGGTGGTGCATCCCAATACGACGGACAACTTCGTTAATGGGCATAATCGGCCCAATGGTTTCCGAGTAATAATTTTGTTTTCAACCAACATAAATCCGATCGAATTGAAACTTGGTGAATAGTTGTAGAATATAAAACCTAAGCACGCTTGTGGAATTTTGTGAGAATCGTATCGCTAGAAAATTATAAAAAAATATTTTTGTTGTCACGATAACCTGAGAACGGAAAGAGATAGCGGCTTGAACTTTGCAGGTTAGGTTGTGCATCTGAATGCGACATTTGAGTTTATTTATAAGCAAAATCGGCCAAACGTATTTAGAGTTACAGCCATCTGGAATTTGGTTGTTTTTTATTCCTCATTAACTCGAAAAATACAAAACCGATTGAATTCAAATATGGTTATTAGTTGTAGAATGCCAACGCGAAAATTCTTGCAAAATTTCTTGAGGATAGTATTTGTAGAACATTTTTAAGAAATCATTGAAAATTAAAAAAAAGATTCTATATATCAGTAACTATACTGAAATTGCTGAAATTTTGCAAGAGCCTTTAGAACCTAACTCTACTGCCAAGTTTTAACACGATCGGTTAAATATTGTTGGAGATTCGAGCAGCCTTGTGTGAGTTCTGTAGATGGGTGACCGTTGTCTCGATAACTTTCGAACGAAAGGAGATAGGGACATGCAATTTTCAGGGTAGGTTGCGTATCCGAATGGGAGAGCTAAGTTAGTGTTAAGTTTTTGGGCATAATCGGTCTAACGGTTTCCGAGTTATACCCACCTAGTAGTAGAAAATAAACATAAAGACGTGTTTAAAAATTTGTAAGAACCGTACCCCTAGAAAATTTGAAAAACATTACGCTCAAGCACTGACGCGAAGTCAGGAGCTTTTGCGCGTATGTTCTATTGTCCATTCTCCTGTATTGGACACTCTTAATCGAATTTACCATGGTAAATCCGAAAAGTCAGGCTGATTTTGCCCAATAACGAAATTAACCGAGATATTCATCTCCCAAGCCTACTCTCAAAATGTCAACTGCATAGTTCATTCCGTTCGAGAGTTATCGTGTTAATGGCGGCAGTTGTGATTTCTCGATATAACGAATCTGAAATATCCCTTCTTTTAATTGCCCGTTACAGTAAATTGTGAGCGATATCATCACATGCTCAATACATGTTTGCTTCTAAAAATCCAATGGTTGAAGATCGACAACCAGTGGTGCCAACAGGGTGGTCCTACGACTCTTACGTGCCACGCAGCTTCCTTCTCTTCACTATTATTTCAAGAAATGGTCCGGTCAATTATTGTCCTCCAAGATTGTGTGATTTAACGCATACTGCTTATTCTCTTTGCGGAGATATTACATCCATGGATTATGCTGACAAAGCAAGAATTCTGGAAGCATTGGAGATCAATATTGAGCGAGCCATTGATGATTAAGGTGGTCAATAATAGGACTGATCGGATGCGGTCATATGCCAGAGTTTTTTTTTTCAAATCATGAATGGCATTACTCAAAAAAAGTTAATGAAAACATTTATATAATTTTTTGATGTTCTGTTTCAATTTGAAGTTCTCGAGCTCTCAAAAAACAGCCTTTATATAATTGTCGAGGAAATGATTTTCGCAAATTCAAATTGTCTGCTCCTGTTAGGACGATTTGTATAAAATTGTTGAACTGGTTATTACTTCTCAGTTTATGTGATAATAAATAATACAAGTACCTATATTTTATGGATCCTTACGATAGTACTGTTGCATCAACACAAGTACTTTAATTTCCACTCCATCAATAGTCTCGTGCACTGCAGGTTCAAGATGATAACGCCTCCTACTCATTATTCAAGATTATCTTAGCCGGTCAACAACGTTAACTATTTTAATTATGGCGGTCACGCCATATTTATCTCGGAAATATTTATAAACATAATGCATCTTCCATTGGTAATGTATCTTTTGAGTCTTCTTCTCTTTCTTCCTTTTGCATCGTAGTACTTTTCCGAGTTCTGCAATCTCGACTGTTAGTGATCATTAATTTCAGAAGTCGGAACAGATGGAATTATCTGAATTTTTTGCATATGGTAAATACACCATTTCATTAACTACGAGTATGATAGTCATTACAAGGAATCGTGAATGTTGATCGATATTACGAAATGAAGATTTCACGAATTATTAGTATGCATTTCGCGTTGTGCTAAAACATATCGTGGTATTTATAATTAATTTTCAAAATATTTGTATCATGCATTTACCAAGTAATAATAATTAAAGGATACTTTTGGGATGTGAATTCATCAATAAATGGTTTCGTTTTCTAGGTTTTCTCACTCTGAAAGATATCTGAAATAAATTTTTTCTTGTTTTGAAATTACTTCTACATTAGAAACACCAGATATTTGTCTGGAGCAATATATAGAAAAATGATGGCTTATAAACATTAACGAAATAACATCAATGATAAAAAACAATACTGTAACGTTTTGGAGAATAAATCAGACAGCGAGCAAAACTCTTCAGAATTATTTCCAGAGTAGATTTGGGACATAAATATCTCGGTTAGGTTCGTTATTGGGCAAAATCGGCTTAATGGCTTCTAAGCTTCTACTAAGTTTTTTCAAGATGTAGTTTCATCATAAGAGTCCATTGATATCATTTTGATCTCTAACAAGCTAACGCTTTCGGAGATATGATTTTTCAAAATTTCAATACTTAATCCTAATTCTATGATTTCACAGAGTACTGTAATCGAAAATTAACATCCGTATTTGTATCTATGAATTTCATTATCTGTGTTCATAAATGTCATCTTATCTACCGATAAGAGACATGTCATATTCATTTCTGGATCTATTCAAAATTCGTTATAGTAATATAACATACCTCCCTTTCTAGAAAACAAAGTATCATTGAATGCAAAATGGCCAATGAAATAACCTCAGCTATCGTAGAATTATGAGGATTAAAGGATATCATAATTTTTGGGCGATAATATAATAGTCCGGGAGCCAGGTGAAAATTTGGTTCATCATTTCCTCTCGAGAGATAATTAGTGAGCGCATCAGAGAATTGTAGCATAAAGCCTCGTGAACGTCAGCTGCGGCTCCATTGGGGGGATGAGCGGCGGCAGCCTCCCACGCACGAAGAAAATAAAAATACATTCAGTCATTTCCTCCCAGCTAAAATTTCGTCAAATTGTAGCGAACCCTATATCTCGAGGAAAAAAAATAATCAACTAGCTATAACATAGTGAATTTGTACGTCAGCAGATGCCTAGAACATGAAAGAAAAAATTTTACTTTCAGTGATTTCCTCTCAAATAAATATTTACAAATGATAGCTCATATGCAACTATGGATAAATATATAAGTCAGCTGGCTGTATCTCGGTGAAAAACCCGTCAGCTGATAATTTGAAAGTTATTACGTAGGAGTTAGGCGGAAGCATCTATTGCCTATTTAAATGCATAAGCTGATCAGGTTTGCCTCGATTTACAGCTAGCTGATTTCTGGCGCTGTAAGTTCCTCGGAACTGAGTGCTTATCAATTTGCCCAAATGTCTGTAATTCTCGAATTTTTGGTTGAAAATGGTCTCAAACGATTTGGTTCGACTCACTGATGAAGAATCCGAAGTCAAAATCGATTCTGTCCGGCCGGTCGTAGGCACGATAACTCTCGAACGAAAGGAGTTAGAGGATTGAAATTTGCAAGGTGGGTTTGGAGCGTAAATATCTCGGACAAATTCGTTAATGGGCGGAATTCATCAAGCGGTTTCGGAGTTATGGTCGATTTTAGTAACACACATTTTTTATGAATATTTCCGAAACCGATCACTCGATCTATCTGAAATCTAGCATCAAATTGTGGAATCATGACCTTCATACGCATGTGAAGTTTTGTATAGATCAGATTACCGCAAAGTGTCAAAATTTTTTTTTCAAAATTAAAAAAAAAATTTCTACAATAACTCTCGAACGGAATGAGCTAGACAGTTGAAATTTTCAGAGTAGGTTAGGGAGATGAATATCTCGGTTAAGTTCGTTATTGGGTAAAATAGGCCAGATGGTTTCGGAGTAACGAAAAAAAAATTTTTTTAAGCAACAAATTTCAAATTCAATTTTTATTCAAGATGCAGTTTCACCATTAAAATCCATCGATATCATTTTCAACTCCAACAAGCTAGTACTTTCGGAGATATGATTTTTCTAAATTTCAATAATGAATCGTACTTCTATGTTTTCTCAGAATGCTAAAATTATTCTATCTAAGCTTTATTATATGATCTGTGTTCATACTCGTACATTTCGTCCTGTTCTATAAGAGAGAGTCAAATTCATTTCAGCTATTTTAATTTGATTTCTTCCATGGTGCAGTTCTCATTCTCAGATTGCTAATTCAATCTTGATAAATAAACGATTATTCCAATTGAATTTCCTTTATGATGCAGTTCTATCATAAGAATACATTGATATAATTCCCAACTCTGAGAAACCAATACTTTCGGAGATATAATTTCTGTTTGAACTAGAGCGCCAGAAAGCTCCTGTCCACAGGGCTTGAACCCATTTCTTATTCATCACAGCAGTATATCAACAATCAGTCTACAAATTTTCAAATGGGAGGAAATTATTCGGCATTACATTCCAATATGAGTGTTCAAATTGTTTTTTCTAGAGGAAATACAGTTTCGTATCCGATTAGTTTATTATTTTTACGAACAATCAATGTAGTACTGCACCTAATAAGATTATCTTCACTGAATGATTTTAAATAAGAATTTGTTTTTTTGCAAAAAACACAAAAAGGAGTTACGTTAGAAATTTTGACAGATTTTTAACGTTTGCTATAATAGCGACTACATTTGCTCGTCTATTCTAGACCAGGGCCGTAGTACCCCGATCATGCGTACAACTTCCCCCTCTCCAAGCGTACCTTATTAGTTCTACGTAATGCTATGTTGAATGGAATTGGCAAATTTTTCAAGCCGTTAAAATATTTCAAAGGAGTTGCAAAAATTTCATCATTGGATAATTCATTTATTTTCTTTGAAATTGAAGCACGTATCGGGCCGCTAGTTAGATCTAAATTCTTCTCGTTTACCCAATCTATTCAAATAGGGAATAAATTTATAATAGCGGCAGGAATGAATTATTGTATGTGTTTACAAAATACACTGATCAACAATTGCTAGGGATCACTTATGAACTTCTCTTCATTTGTATTTTTTTCAAGTTATCTCGTGAATATCTGTACATTATATGTTCTCTAAGGAAAAATTATGATGTTTTGAGTTGATTATATCAAATTTTTCCTCACTTCATCGGCTCTTGTTCACAAAATCGATTATTATATGTAGGCTGTTACATGTGGAGTGAAAAGCAATGTGGTATTTGTTATTAAATCTGTTTTTTCTCTCGTTCAAACACAAAAGGTGACAATAATTGAAGAAATGAGAACAATATTAGCTTATCAGTCATGCCGAGAAGACGTTTGGCTCCTGTGCAACTGGACCAAATCATAGGGTGGATACAGGAAGGTTTGTCCCAGCGAGAAGTGTCCCGGCGGTTGAATGTTTCGCAAAGTGTCGTGAGTCGGGCTTGGAATAGGTTCATCCAAAACGACTCAGTAGCTTATGTTCATGGGGGAGGTCGGCAGCGCAGTACAACAGCTGCCCAAGATCGTCTTTTGGTCCTCAATGCTATGAGAAATCCCACTTACCCGGCGTCGCGGCTCAATAGATCACTGAGAGTTGCAACAGGAGTTCTAATTTCGAACCAGACTGTAAGACGACGACTACATGTTCGTGGTTTGAGAGCACGTAGGAGGGTACAACATCCCCGTTTGAATAGGGAACACCGGGATCATCGACGGCAATGGGCTGAGGAGCACCGCAATTGGACAGTTGAAGATTGGAGCCGATGTTTATTTACGGATGAGTCTAGATTTCGTTTGGTCAACTCCGATGGACGTATTCTTGCTTGGAGGGAAAGAGGTCGAAGGTATGCAGAACAGTTTATGGTACCCACAACAGCTTTTGGCGGAGGTTCTATATGTGTATGGGGAGGCATTTGTTTGAACCAACGCACAGAGTTGGTTGTTCTGCAGAACACCACAATGACCAGCCAGAGATATCACGATATGATTATTGAACCCATAATTGTTCCGTTTGCGGCTGCCTTGGGCGAGAATTTCATTTTAATTGACGATAATGCCCGTCCACACCGTAGTCGTCTGGTTAATGAAGCGCTAGAAACTCATGCTATTGATAGGATGGACTGGCCAGCTCGCTCTCCAGACATGAATTGCATCGAACATGTCTGGTCTGAGATGTCTAGACAATTGTCAACCTTAGAACAACGGATCAATAACCTGGAGGACCTTTCTAACGCTTCACGGGATATTTGGACGAATTTGCCCCAAAATTTTATAAATCGTTTGATTGAAAGTATGCCTCGTAGGGTAGAATGCTTGAGACGAGCTCGTGGGGGGCCAACTAGGTACTAGCTTAACCGAAACTTCAGCCTTCTTATGGTGTCATCATAAAATTTTTATGTTATTCAAACACAGAGTTTTGAGTGTTCCTAATAAAGTCTTTTTTTCTCCCCAACTTTCCATTATTTCATTCTTTTCTCAAGTGAACCATATTATCAACTGAAAATACTCTGATATCTGACTAAATTTATAATCTTGGAGCGAATAATTCAGAAATAAATTCAGAAAAAGTAAGTGATCCCTATCAATTGTTGAGCAGTGTACTAGAAATGTACGATTATGTAACTAGTTTTAAATAAGTCGTAAGAAGAAGGAAGGCCAAGAAGAAAGAAGAAGAACAGAAAGACTCTATGTCGGGGTCATCGAGGTAAGGGAGATCATTCCTCCGGTCATTCCTTGTTAAGAATTTAATTTGATGATGTCGCTGTATCGACGAAACCCGTCACAATATTAAATAAAGTGGTGTAAATCGTATAATTTTTCATTGAGTTGAGAGCAGAATGTTCAGTGGCCCATAACTTATCGATATCGGAATTGGACGTAGAAGGAATCGGAAAAATTACAGATCGTAACCTCAGTAGGTGCACCGGTAGCTTAACCAGAAAAATCAAACAATATTTCATGTTTTACAATGGCCATGTGATGTAAGAACGCCTCGTGCTATCCCCCTAACTTTTACACTCTTTAACTCTTTAGAGAATCATCAGGGTAGAAACTTTGGAATCGATATTGCTATTCCTACATCGTGGAACCTATAAGAAATCTCATTAAATCTGCACAACTTCCGCACTTCGAGTCATATTGGATTTATTGTTTCGTTCACCAGCAGCTGTTCTTCACTCAGTTGGTGTGATGATATAAAATTTCCACTACGTATTGTTCTCCTTTTGTTTTCCGCAAAATGTTCGTGACTAGCTCAAGTTTACGTGGAGATGGAGTACTCTGGAACACTTCTGATTTTTTTTTCATATTAATTTTCCGAATGATGAATTATAATGGAGGCGAGATTTTTCATCGAAATATATCTGGAACTTCTGATACCCTGACATACAGGTGGCGCATTTCTTAGCGAGAACAAAGATATATCGATGGTTCTGTCGGAGGCGTTAGATTTGAAAATGCGGGTCTTAAGTATTAAGCTGGGCCATAAGAGTGTTCATGTGTCAGCAGCTCATGGGTAGAGGTACGGAATTTTCGCATGAATATCGTATTTATTGAAAACAAATCATTATTAATTTATTTTTTACTATTTTCTTCAATGCAAAGTCAAAAATTACTGACATGAAGTCAGGAGCTTTTGCGCGCATGTTCTATTATCTATTCAAGCCTCTGACGCCCTCACCAAATACTGCATGAACCTGCAAGCCGTCTTTTTAGCGTTAATACTTGAAAAAAAAATTGGTTCAAGCCCTGTGGACAGGAGCTATTGGGCGCATGTTCATCTTCCTTGTGGCCCGTACTGACCAGTAAAGAAAAAAAGCAGTATCATGTTGAATACCTTAATATTATTCTGGAACACAAATTTTCCATTACAATAATCTTCATCTAGCTTCTATTTAGTATCAATTCCTGTAACGTGATCATAATAAGTGTTTTCCATATAATAAAATGTATTTGAACTTGGTATGTAGGAAATCTGACATCAATTGTTGGAATTAATTGATTTGACAAACAGCCGTCAAATGAGGTAAATAGATTTTTGTGACGATTTTCTGTGACCATAGAACGTCAAAACACGCTGGAATGTGAATTTTAAGCAATATATTCTGGAATTGAGATCGTATCGAACTGAAATTTTGCACACTCGTGTAGAATGCTTGATTTAACGTCAGTACAAATTTTTTTATTAAAAAATTTTCCAACTGCCCGATCCCAACAATACTTAGATAATATTATATCCATAAATTAAGCATTTCATTATTGCATTTCTTGAAATAGGTACCTTTTCAAGTCGATCAACATCGTCCTTCTTTCGACGTCTAAACTATGACTTGATTCTTTATGTTTATGTCTTTGAATTTGTTTTCGGTGGAATTCAAAGAGTTCATAGAATAATCGTTGAAAATACTGAGAGAGACCCAGGAAATTTGACACATTTTGTCTTATATCTCCAGAAATTGGAATCGTATAGAGCCAAAATTTTGCACAATGTTGCAAAATACTACAATTGACGTTAGTACAAGTTTTTGTTGCAATCTGATGAATAGTTCACGAAAAAAAAATTTTTTTTTCGAAAAAATTAAAAGAAAAATTTTTTTAAAAATTACCAACATTTCGATCATAACAGAATTTTGCCAAAAGTTGCGCGTTTATATCCCCGAACTGACTACCAAGTTTCGATTCAACATCTTCTTTAGTTCCTGAAATATCAGGGAAATAACCTCAAAATTTTAAATGTCTATAACTCCTAAACCGTCCGGCCGATTTTGCCCGTTAACGAACTTAACCGTCGCATTTTGATTAGAAACCTACCCTGAAAGTTTGAAGTCGATAGGACCTTCGGTGCTCCTGTTATCGTGCCTACGGCCGGAAGTACGGCCGGCCTGCCGGCCGGCCGGCCGGCCGTACGGCACCCAAAAATCTGACACCGGATTCGTGATCAGGGAGTCCGAATTAGTCTATTAGCCAATTTTCAGCTCCAAATTCGAAAATTACAGACATTTGGACGAAATGATAGGACGATGTTCCCCTAGAACATGCGCCCACAAATGCACTGGGCATCAACTGAGTTCAAATTTTGAAATAAATAAAATAGTGCACTTTCTCAACGGAGATTCGAATCCGGATCTCTTGCGTCGCAGGTCGCAGGTGACTAAGCTAACATCTCGACCATCGAAGTGTTGATATAGTTTTGAGATTTACATTATAAGAAATTTCAGAATTACATACCACTTTGAAATTTTATTATTTTCTCAATAATTCCTAGAGCACGAAGCCGATGGTTCTGAAATCCGGTACTCGATTGTAAATTAGTGTCTCGAAGGTATGTGCGGAATTTAAGCGGATTCTGACGGTTTCCAAACTATTTACAAATAAAAGAAAATTATCAAGTTTTAATTGGATCGGATTTGTATATATTTTGAGTTATTGAGTAAATAACAACAAAATTTGAGATGGGTATAACTCCGAGATCGTTTGGCCGATGGATAGGTATAACTCCGAAACCTACCCTGAAAATGGCAAGTCGCTATGTCTTTCAGTTCTAATTTTATCGTGACAACGGACGGACGGCCGGACAAAATTGAATTTAACCTCAAATTCTTCATCAGTGAGTCGAACCTAATTGTTTGAGACCATTTTCGGAAAAAAATCGTAAATCGCTGATATTTGGGCTAGATGATAGCACTCTGTGTTCCAGAACACAGTAAAAACAAAAGGTCGTAAGAAAAATTCTAAAATAAGATTACTTAAAGGACAACATTATTGATAGCTCAAGATTCGACTCTTTCATAGTAGTTTTCTGGTCCGTTACATCGACGGTCTACGTTTGATAGCTCAATCACGACTTGCAAATTTTTGGTATGGGTTTAATAAAAAAAATATCTAAAAGAGCTCTGACGTGAAGTCAGGCGCTTTTGTGCGCACGTTCTATTGTTATTCTCGCCTCACACGCCTCAGGAAATACTGGATTTGGCATCAACTGAGTTTAAATTCTATAATAAAAAAATGGGTTCAAGCCCTGTGGACAGGAGCTTTCTGGCGCTCTAGTTCAAACAGACAAATTATATCTCCGAAAGTATTGGTTTCTCAGAGTTGGGAATTATATCAATGTATTCATATAATAGAAATGCATCCTAAATGAAATTCAATTCAAATAATAGTTTATTTATCAAGATTAAATGAGCAATCATGAGAATGAGAAAAGCACCATGGAAGAAATCAAATTAAATCTGGCTTATTTTGCCCAATAACGAACTTAACCGAGATATTCATCTCCCTAAACTACTCTGAAAATTTCAACTACCTACCTCATTCCGTTCGAGAGTTATATCTATGTCTATGGATGAAAAGCAGTCTCACTACTCTCAGATCTCTTACTTCATGTTCAGTTCCGAAATGTAAGAATTTTCTGAGAAAAACTAATTTCGGAGCAAACAACTGAGATTTTTCTCACTTCGCTCACAATTCTTCGATAATGTAGGAACATCATTTGACATTATGACAATTCATATTCATACATAGAATAATATCATTCTGTGACAACGTTGAAATACGATTTATTATTGAAATTTTGAAAAATCATATCTCCGAAAGTATTAGCTTATTAGAGTTAAAAATAATATGAGTCGATTCTTATGATAAAACTTCTTATCAAAAAAAAATTAATTTGGAATTTGTTTCGTAAAAAAAAAATTTTTTTTTGTTACTCCGAAACCATCTGTCCGATTTTGCCCAATAACGAACTTAGCCGAGATATTTATCCCCCAAACCTACTCTGAAAATTTCAACTCTCTAGCTCATTCCGTTCGAGAGTTATCGTGCCTACGGCCGGACCGGCCGGCCGGACCGGCCTGCCGGACGGCCGGACAGAATGAATTTCTACCACGGATTCTTGATCAGTGAGCCGAACCAAATCGTTTAAGACCATTTTCATCGAAATATTCGAAAATTACAGACATTTGGGCAAATTGATAAGCACTCAGTTCCGAGGAACTAGAGCGCCAATAAAATAGTGAACTTAGTTTGCGGGAATTCGAACCTGGATCTCCTGCGAGATCCAGAAGGGAGAATTTTAATTCTACAACTAATTACCAAGTTTCAATTTTACGGAATCAGCTGTTTTTGAGTTATCAGGTAATCAATATTTCAGATGGATACAACTCCAACACCATTCGGCCAATTATTCCCATTAAAATTAAATCCGTTAACGGACCCATGCTTATTGGTTTATTACAGTATTTTTCATAATATCAGTAATCACCCCTCTTCGATTGTACCTCCCATTTAGGAACAGCCTGCATGTTGTTAAAACCTCATATTTTTTCGGAAAGTATTCAAATTCTATTTTACTAGATAATTTTATCTGGTTAATATTTTCAAAATAGAATGAGTATTGATTTAGCAAGGAATAAATGACATCGGAAATATTCAAAATGCGGTAGTGATCTTATACAAATTGTGACATTCAACGTGATACGTCTTTCGACCTTTACACTTCGCATATCTTATTGAGAACAAGAACCGATGCTTTTATTGACGATCGTAAAAACTCATTTATTTCTTAATCGTTGAATTCATAATAGATGACATCATCCATTCATTATCATTCGCGGATCAATTATACTCCCTAGTGATATTTCTACATCAATTAAATCTTACTTGCAACGATTGCAGTGAATATTTTTTCTGTAGTATAATTCAATGAAACTGGTTGGCGGATCGTTTTTGAGTGATGAGCGCGATACAATGATATTTCATAACATATTCGAAACCTTTCTTAAACGAGTTCAACGGAAAGCCCTGAAAATTTCGAGTTGCTATCTCTTTCCGTTCTAAAGTTATCGTGGCAACGGCTGGCCCACCGAACAGAATCGAATTTGACCCGAACTCTTCATCAGTGAGTCGAATCGAATCGTTTGAGAATATTTTTGGTAAAAAATTGGAAAATTACGGACATCCTGGCAAAATGATAGCACGCTGTTCCCTAGAACATTCGCGCAAAAATGATCTTGCATACATTAATTTCGAAAATACTCATTTATGGGAAAATATCGATATATTCAGATACTGACGTTTCAGAAATGTAGGTATACTGATTACTCACCAAATATTTCGAAATTATAAAGAGCCTACACGAGTAACTCTACACACTTGTCCACAACAAATTTTGTCATCTGACAATTGTTACGGAACGATGTTCCCAAGATGAAACGTCACTAAATCATGCTATCTGTTACTCTATTTAAATATGGACAGACATTACCCCCAGTCATAAACCGATTAGTGAGGACAAGGAGTTATTAATAGGGGTTAAACCATATTTCAGTAAAACTTCTCTTCTTTTATACATTTCGATACCTTCTTGGTTTCTCAGATACTGTTTATTTCTCAATAATTTAACCGCATTGAAATTGAGTGTTATGTTATTTCCACTGTGTCCCATATTATGACCTTTATAACTTGTGAGAATATTTATAATCGTTTGCCGGATGTCTAGCACTTGAACAATCTAAACCATTCAATTTCATTTATACCCGATTTCAACCTGTATTGGACAATGTTAATCGAATTCACCATGGTAAATTCGATTAAGAGTGTCCAATACAGGAGAACCGACAATAGAATTCAACATGGTAAATTCGATTACGAGTGTCCAATACAAATAAATGGACAATAGAACATACGCGCAAAAGCTCCTGACTTCACGTCATTGCTTGAACCAATTTTTTGTTGTGAAGTCAGGAGCTTTTGCGCGTATGTTCTATTGTCCATTTTCCTGTATTGGACACTCGTAATCGAATTTACCATGGTGAATTCTATTGTCTGTTCTCCTGTATTGGACACTCTTAATCGAATTTACCATGGTGAATTCGATTAAGAGTGTCCAATACAGGAGAACAGACAATAGAATTCAATTCAATTCTTCTTTGGGAGAAGAATACATAATTATTCCAGAAAAATATTACTAGAATTAATGTCATATTTAAATAATCAAAGTAAAGAAAATTATAAGTTTAGTTACTAACATATTGAATGAAATTCAATTGAATTCCAGTAATATTCAATCACTTATTCTTAACCAATTAATGCCCATTGATAGATCTAAAGGTGTTGATGTGAGACATAAAGATATATTCTCATTAGTGATAGAAAAACTGGCCTAAAATGCCTCTCTACCCATCACGAGATTTAATATCGACAAATGAGCCTCTCACCTCACAAGATCAGAAAGTGTGGTTAATTTAAAGTTAAGATTTGAAGCCTTCAGCAAAATTTCAGCGATATCATAATAATACAAATAATACATAACCTTTCAAAAGTCCCCTCTCACAAATATACTCCTCTGTATGCGCATGTATCTCTTGAAGAAGAATCGCCTTCGCTATTTTTCAAAGATATTCACTCTTGTTCATAGAAACCCCTTCAATATTTGTTGCCTCCTCCTAAGGAGGATCTCCTTCAAAACCAGGTTTGACCGCTACAGGACACATATGTAGGGCTATCATCTCCCATAGATTTGTGATGAAGAAATCATCCCGTAAATGGATGATATATTTTAATATGTCATCATGACATTCATGGTTTTGAAGGTTCTCGGAAAATTTCATCGATTCCCATCCAGCTACCGAACTCACAAAAGGCTGCTCGGATCTCCAACAATATGGATCCGATTGTGTTCAAACTTGGAACTTTGCAGTAGAGTTAGGTTCTGAAGGCTCTTGCAACATTTCAGCGATGCCGGACGAATAGTTTCTGATATATAGAACTTCTTTCAATTATTTTCAATGATTTTTTTGAAAATTTCTAGTGATACCATCCTCACGAAATTTCGCAAGAATTTTCGCGTTGGCATTCTACAACTAATAACCATGTTTGAATTATATCGGTTTTCTATTTTTCGAGTTATTGAGGAAATAACAACCAAATTTCAGATGGGTATAATTCCAAAACCGTTTGGCCGATTATACCTATAGAATATACTATATACAAATTCAAACGTCGCATTCAGATACACAACCTAACCTGAAAATTTCAAGCCGCTATCTCTTTCCATTCTCAGGTTATCGTGTCGTATATAAAATTTTTTAATATTTTTTTTTTAATTTCCTAGTGATACGATTCTCACAAAATTCCCCAAACGTGCTCAGGTTTATATTCTACAACTATTCACCAAGTTTCAATTCGATCGGATTTATTTTGTTTGAAAATAAAATTATTACTCGGAAACCATTGGGCCGATTATGCCCATTAACGAACTTGTCCGTCGTATTGAGATGCGCCACCTACACTGAAATTTTCAAGTCGCTAGCTCTTTCCGTTCTCATGTTATCGTGGCAACGGCCGGACGGACAGAATCAAATTTGACCTCGAATTCTTGATCAGGGAGTCGAATCCAATCGTTTGAGACCATTATAGGCGAAAAATTCGAAAATTACAGACATTTGGGCAAAATGATAACGCGATGTTTCCCAGAATATATGCGCAAAAAGTGGGAAAGACCTGTGGACAGGAGCTTTGACGATTTATCTCCTAAATTATTGGTTTCTCAGAGTTGGGAAGGGAATCCATGGATTCTTATAATAGAACTACATCATAAAAGGAACTAAATTAAAATTAAATAACGAACCTATTCGAGATATTCATTCCTCAAATCTACTCTGAAAATTATATTATATCAATTGAAACTTAGCCAATTTTCCAGTTTTGTTTTCACTGAAGGTATTATGTACCCAATTTGATAAACTTACCAAATTATATATTTCCATCATCTTATATGGATTATGTATACAAGGGCATATAGGGTAGGAGTAATTATAATATCCTATAATTGGTAGTTTTTCAGTAAATCATACTTTGTTTGTTATAACAGAAATATATACATTTGTCTGTTATAGGTGTTATAGGTAGATAAGATTACATGTTTGAGCAGTGAACACAGATAGAACAGAGAACACAGATAGAACAGAGAACACAGATAGAATTCGCATTCTGCGAAAACAAAAAATTACAATGTAAAATTGAAATTTTGAAAAATCATATCAATAGATTTTTATGATGAAACTGCATCTTAAAAAAATAGAATTCGAAATTTGTGATTGAAAAAAAAACTTTACTCCGAAATCAACTGGCCGATTTTGCCCAACAACGAACCTAACCGAGATATTTATCTCCCAAACCTATTCTGAAAAATTCAACTGTCTAGCTCATTCCGTTCAAGAGTTATCGTGTTAACGGCCGGACAGAATCGATTTCGACCACGGATCAGTGAGTCGAACTAAATCGGACCATTTCAGCCAAATTATTCGAAAATTACAGACATTTGCGCAAATTGTTAAGCACTCTTTTCCGAGGAACAACAGCTCCAAAAACACATTTTGTAGCTTCAAGCAAAGTTCATGAACTTTTGGATGTAAATTATCCATTCATCCTAAAACTTTCTTCATGAATAATTAATATCAAGGAGTTCCGTCGATTCCTCTAACGTAAATAATTTGGCAATTATACTCGTAAGCATATAATAAATCGGTGATGTCACATCCTTCAAATTTCAAGACGCAATATGCGTGGTTCGGATTTCGGTGATCATTCCATTCGGTCATCCACAAAAATTTCATGAATAAACCATCTTATGTAAGAATCAGTATTAGTGCTGAACTTTTTCACCAACCCTCTATTGTCATCTATATTTGAGGAGCTGGCGTAATCTGCAGAGATTCATAGAGGGGAAATTTGAAAGAGATTTATTTTTACGCACAAAAAAAATGTCAGATTTGAATTTCTAATGAACTATTGTTTTCTGTAGTGTAGTACTCAAACACTTCAGCAGATACGATCTGGTAGTTGATCATAATTATAACTTGTTTTAGTAAATCGTTATGTTTTAGTACCAATAAATGTGCTTATTATGTAAAGTTTACATTTTTAACTGCATTTTCGAACTTCCGTTCATCTTCAGACATCTGAAGTCTAGACGGATGGTACCTACAGAATATTTTATGCAGGTTCAGGTAGAAAGAAGTGATAATAAATTAATGAAGGTTATTAAAATTCGGTACAGTAGTGAGAAAAATACATTCTGGGTGTTTTTTGAGGTATGATTTGAGGGCGTTAATTATTATTCGGTAGTTAAACAGTTCGATTTGGTCATTCATTATTCTAACTTTCTAAATATTCAGTTTTTTTAACGTTGCAACACACTATCTACATATACATTGTGAAAAAGCCAAATGGAATAAATTCATTATCTTGGTTACTGTACACATTTATGGAAAATCATGCAACTCGTCAGATTCAAATTTTAAATTGTCATTCTTCTTCGTAAAATGCGAACCCTACCTTCAAACCCCTTAGAAAGGTAGAACCTCCAATTTTGTATGGTATGGGTTTGTGATTGGGGCATCATTTGAAAGTCTCGTATTTTCTTTTCAGAAATATAATTACTTTCATGTTTATTGCAAAAATCAATTTAGAAAAAAACAATCATGTGATTGCCGAAATTCATTATACTAAACTTATTTAACTTCAAGATGGTCACTCCTGAGATGTTGAATAATGTTGCAAGAAATTTTTATTTGAGGTTAGGATGTTGCGAAGGCGTTCGCTGTGAACACTTTGAACATCTACTTCATTAACATCCATATTTTTGGCCAAATGTCTGTAATTTTCGAATTTTAGGTTGAAACTGGTCTTAAACGTTTGGGTTCAAGAATCCGGTACCAAAATCGATTCTGTCTGGCCGTCCGTAACCACGATAACTCTCGAACGGAATGAGCAAGATAGTTGAAATTTTCAGAGTAGCTTTGGGAGATAAATATTTCGGTTGAGTTCGTTATTGGGCAAAATCAGCCTGGTGGTTTCGGAGTAACGAAACAAATTTTTTTTTACATTACAAATTTCAAATTCATGTTTTCTTAATTTTTTTTAAGATGCAGTTTCATCATCAGAATCTATTGATCTCTTTCGCAGCTCTGTGAAACCAATACTTTCGGACATATGTTTTGGCAAAGTTTGTTTTGCTACATCACTTGATATTATTTTTTTCCAATTTGATTTTTGCAATAAACATGAAAGTTATAACATTTTTGAATAGATAATGACGAGACCTTTCGAAAGATGTATCGAAATCCAATACTTCCTATTTGAAAAATTGTGGGTTGTACCTGTCTTTCCAGGGGGGTGGAAGGTAGGGTTCGCATTTTTACGAAGAAGAATAATAATTTAAAATTCAAATTTGATGTGTTTCGGGATTTTCCATAAATCTGTACAGTAACAAAGAAATGAATTTATTCCATTTGGCTTTTTCACACTGTATAATCGCCACCCTTTCCCACAATGGACAACCTAAAAATATATTATATTTAGAATCAAAGGACAGGAAGCTTTACTATCTCCATTGAAATTAGTACACAGAAATAGTCATGATATCTAGGTATAAAATTCCAGCGAATTCTAGCAATAAATTCCCGAGATACTGATATTTGGCGCTCTTGTTCCTCGGAACAGAGTGTTTATCAATTTACCTAAATGTCCATAATTTTCGAATTATTGACTGAAAATGTTGAACGTTTTGGTTCGAAGTTGAAATTTTCAGAGTAGGTTTGGGAGATAAATATCTCAGTTAAGTTCGTCGTTGGGCATAATACTTTCGGAGCTATGGAATTTTCGAAATTTCAATAATTAATCGTAAATTTATGATTCCATAGAATGCTCTAATTATAATTTGCTGATGTATGTAAATCCAACATATGAGGTGAGTCATAGACCTACGTTTTGAATTTATTTTTTTATGAGGCAGTTCTATCATAAGAATATATTGATATCATCCCAAACTATGAGAAATAAAACTTTTGGAGATGATTTGTCAAAGTTGAATAATTACTCGCTAGTAGTGTGACAAGAGCGCCAAAGCCCCTGACTACAGAGCTTTCCCCTCTTTTTTTCAACATAAAATTTTGGATCAAGTCGTTATTTTACACTAACGTATTGAATTTCAACTCCAGTGGATCTGCTTTTGGAAATATCGTGGAAATAAATTTCTAAATGGGTATATTTTGACTATTGAATGCTAACGGCTTTTACTTGTTGCAAATCCATTTTAAGTCAATGAAACATTATATATACGATTTCCACTAATTTATTTAAGATTGTGACGCGTTTCGTCGACACAGCGACTTCATCATACTAAATTCTTAAGAAGTAATGATCTCCCTAAACCAAGATGCATAGAATAACAAGGTGTCGACACTCCCTACTAATTCCTGTTAAAATTTTCGGCCGAAAATCGGACCTAGAACTGTCAAATCACGTACTTTATGTACTACTTCACTTTATTAACGATGGTGCTGCTAGAGTCGATTTCGAAGATTCTGACACGCGAATAAATGAAAACTGTGAGCGCCAAAGTTCACTTTCCTCCGTTGCTGGTTCGTAAATCCAAATTAAAAGAATATAATGAACAGTATATTGAAAAATAAATTCACTTTTTGATTAATCAGACATCTGTTCGGACATTATATGTAAACCCCATTTGTATGGAACAGAAATTTCATCTTGCCAAGACATAATTAGGTCAAATAAGGGATTTATCAGTAATGGAGTTTCATTGGAACATTTTGAATGAAACTGTAAATGAAGAAATCTGTGGAATCATTATTTTTCCATTACAAAAGTTCACATTCAATAGCATTAAAATATAAGCATTCAATTTATGTATTTTGAAATACATTGAATAATACAGAATTTTCTGTAATACCTCTACATAATATCTTTCGATATCATATTATTATTCCAATGTATTAATTACCTTTATCATGTAAGGCTCATTTAAATTCAGCATTTTACTTATTATTTTTGATGTATAATTTGAAGCTTCATCAAAACATTCTCATGTATAGAGCATTTTTTCAGTCACCCAATACCCCTTGACAACTTTTTATATTCTCAGCAATCAGATTGTAAAATATATTTGATTCGATAGTCATTATTCAGAACTAAGTATAATGAATTATCGAAAAATGATTCATTAAATTGATAAACTAACCAAATAGAGGGTAGTGTACTACGTTTCAATCTTTTATTCAATATATATTCTAGAAAAATATTTTGAATAAACAAATGTTCTAATTTTCAATACCTTACCTCTACCACAAGCCAGTTGCCATTCTTGTCGCGTAACAATATCCTTGAAACAAATATTATTATAGTATAAGAGCGCCAAAAAGAATTACGCTTTAGGAAAGCTATTCAACTTTGATGAAATCACACTGTGTGGTTGCTCTGAACTTTGTTCTCTGCTAGTCCCTTCATCGTTGACAAATAATATTGTTACTTTTTATAACATGTCATTTCATTCCTTCTCAATATATAACTGATGAATTGTATAATGAACATAATTATTAATTAATAGAGTTATACCTCAATGTTTCAACTGTTAAAACAGTTTATGTTCATCAACCGGCAAGATTATAGTAAATCAACAAGTCTTAGCGTTCTCTTATGTTGAGTTATTAACAATTAACGGTATTAGCGATATTTCAATATTATTAATATAATATTTATACCTTTCTTAATACTAGAAACTATATTCGCATAAAAACGAAGTATTTTTGAAATGAAAATAGTAATTTGATTAAAATGGTTCTGGATACTCGTTCAGAGTTCACACAGCAAACATTTGGCTTACTTTCGGCGCGGAAAACAAGGACGTTGAACAAAATACTCAAAATACTAAATTTCAGCAAACGGTACGACTTTCCACGAGAAACCAGAATAAACAAAGATTCAAATTTAATTTGACATGTCGATAATTTTGCCCATAAAATTTCTACTGCCAGCATCTATCGGCGAAAACTGAACTAGAACAAAATCCTTGTATTTTGACAGTATTTGGACAGCAATTCGGCCGAAAATATGCCAAAGAGTGTCTTCACCATGTATTCTATGCATCTATCCCTATACCTCGATGACATGGACATAAAGTATTTCTGTTCTTCTTCCTGGTTGAAACCGTTCGGCCGATTATACCCATGAACGAATTTAACCGTTACATTTGGATGTCCAATCTATCCTCAAAATTGCAAGTCGCTATCTCCTTCCGTTCAAAAGTTATAACAACGGATGGCCTAATAGTTTGAGAGCATTTTTGGTGAAACTACAGACATTTGGGCAAAATGATAACACCCTGTTCCCTAGAACATGCACGCAAAAACGATCGACAGTTGAAAATAACCTGTATAGTTCTAAAGAGTTCATATGCGCACGTATGAGGATAAAGTTTCACCTTTGAAAAAATAAATATATCCGAACTCCATCAGATCTTTTTCAGCATCTACCTATATCAAACATATTCGTGACGATATGAAATTTTTCATCTTCGCTCTTCCAGCGTACGCATGATTGAACTCAGGCACCGTTCCTGGTGTAATCAAATGAAATCTTCTAATAAGCAGAACCAAATTAGAGCGAATAAAAACGGGAGTCGCAAATAGGGGAGAGTTATCCGTGATTCTCCCCAGAATCAAAACATGTCAGTGGCATATCTGAACGCCTCGAACTCCTCTGGGATCTCGCTGAGAGAGATGCGACTACTTGTTGCATTCCCATTTCACAACTTCATTATGACTATTGTTCCACTTTATGACCAAACTGAATGACGGAGTGAGTGTACCGAACAATGACATCATAAAACAATTCCTCACACCCAAATAAAGTTACAATGTACTGTTGCAGTTTAGCTTAGTGTTTCCAATAATAATATTCTTATAGGTACTGGGCGAAGGATATTTAGATACGCAGCACAGTTTCGTCTGGAACAAAATAATTGGTTCGTTATTTTTTGGCGCTCTTGTTCCTCGGAACAGAGTGCTTATCAATTTGCCCAAATGTCTGTAATTTTCGAATTTTTTTGGCTGAAAATTGTCTGAGCGATTTGGTTCGACTCACTGATCAAGGATCCGTGGTCAAAATCGATTCGGTCCGGCCGGTAGATAGTTTAAATTTTCAGAGTAGATTTTGGAGATAAATTTCTCGGTTAAGTTAATTACTGGGCATTTGGGGATTTTGGAGTAACGAAAAATTTTTTTTTGCATTACAAATTTTGATTGATTCAATTTTTTTGAGGATGCATTTCCATCATACGAATCCATTGATACTATTTTCAACTCTAACAAGCTAGTACATACTTTCGGAGATATGATTTTTCAAATTTTCAATATTAAATCGTGATTCTATGATTTCATAGAATGCTTTTTATCGTATCTATGAATATATACATATAAATGATCTGTGTTCATACATGTCATTATGGGCTTTTCGGGTGTAACCCCTATACATAATAATATATCTATTGTATAGTGTGTAATCCTGGATCGAGTAGATCATCATCAGCCGTTTGCAGGTTCTTGCAAAGAATCGCGTTCTCGATCACCGTTTCCGAACGCTCGAGGTAGAATTTACATAACCTGATTTACACTTATAATACAAAATTGGACTTTTTTCTTGATTCAATCACGTGTACACAGTATCAACCATTATTGATAACCTTATATTTTATTGGTTTATAGTTCGTAATTTGAAAATATTTTGTACTGGAAAACAATTCCGAACCTTGAATTTGTGAATGTAGGTAGAGCGGTTGGCTCAGTGGGACAGTATTTGGCTTGGGAGCGGAAGGCCCAAGTTCAATTCCAAGGCTAGGAAAGAAATTTTCTAGTCACGGTAATCGTCGCCAAAAACTGTTGGGTCAAAAATTAACAGTAGGTACTGTGCCTAAGGGGGCATAATGACACCGTAACATAGCCTACACAGAACACAACTGGTTCTCCTTACTCGCTCAAGCTCTTCGAGAGCCTCTCCTTGGGGAAGACCTAGGAGGATCAGTAGAATAATATACAAATATACAAGACTGTTTTGATACCAAAAATACTATTGACTTGTTGCATATATAACTGATGTATAAATATTGGGGATGATGATTCAGAAGATTTAGAATAGGATCATTTTAATGATGTAGTTTATGAAGGCTATAGGAAAGAACAACATAATGGAATCATCAAAAGAAATTACTGTTCGTTGACCACCGAGATTAATAATACCCTTTTACTTCCTTAATTAGTGAGACATGTTCCTATATACAGTATTTTCATAATTGTGATAGCAAAAAAATGCTAAAATACTGATCTACATGTGTATCAAATATTTTTTCTTTAGTTATGGTTCATAATACAGAATGAATGTGTTAGAGGTATGAACTATTAAATTATGAAAAGAGGATTGTATTTTATATATTTTGTCTTATAATGATATAAGTTTTCAAATTCTTATTTATTATTTCAAACAAATGAAATGAACTATTAAAATAATTTGTTGGTCAGCCTATACATATTCAAATATCAGGAATAAATGGGCAATCTGGACTGATTGTCTCCAGCCTTGCTCTAGATATTTCTATGATACTTTCGTTAGGTATTTCGAGTTGTGAAAACTGTGCACCGAGTGTAAATTGCAACAACCCTTTCCACGAGGTTATCATTTTTATCACCATGGATTTCTTCTTAGTTTTCGAAAGGTATATGGGGAGAAGGTATCACGAGATATAGAGTGAATTTTTTCGATCTTTTTTTCAATTTTCATAATCTATATTGATACGAGAGTATTTTCAAATATTGTTCTTAATAAAAATCTCAATCCTTCATCAAATAATGAATTCTTGTATCTATTTATCATTATATGACCGCTCTGGTTATAAATTTGAACAAGTGCGCCAAAATAGACTCACCTCACGTCAGTGATTTTCAATTTTTTCCACATATTTATATCGAACACTTTTACAGAAAATGTATAATATGATCCAATGACACACAGCAGAAGTTCAGGAACGAAAGGTGCTTACCTAAGTATTAATTATTGTCAGGTTCTTCAGCATAATCAGAGTGATTAAGTCCTTGCAGTATAAAGTCCATTAGCAAACTGGAGAATGTCCAGAATTAATTTCTCGAATATTTATGTTTCAAAACAAAGTTGATTAGATGGCTGTTCGGATAGGTCTCGAGAATATGTGGACAATGTCTGAAATACTATTCGTTTATAAAGTAAGTAATCATTAAAGGATACTGTGGGAGGTATACTCATTATTGAAAGGTTTTTTCTGAGTTTTCTCTCCCAAACTCTGAAAAATATCTATAAAATAAAAATTAATTATTTTGTGATTTGCTTCTGCGTAAGAAACAAAGGATATTTGTCAGAAGCAATCAATTGAACAATGTTGCCTAACAAACAACAACGAAACAACATCAACTAAGAAACAACTATCAGACTCCTTCGTCAGACGCTTAATGAAAATTAATTAGAATTATTTTGTTGATAGTTACGATATAGTTGTTTCTTCGTTGATGTATTTTCGTTGTTGTTTGTTAGGCAACATTGTTCAATTGATTGCTTCTGATAAATATCCTTTGTTTCTTACGCAGAAGCAAATCACAAAATAATTAATTTTTATTTTATATATATTTTTCAGAGTTTGGGAGAGAAAACCCAGAAAAAACCATTCAATAACGTTTATAAAGTACTCCATAATAAAATCATAGAACATAAATACTTAAAATGTATGCTTTGTTTGTGGCGACGTAAGGACACAAATCACTTCAATGATACAATTGCGTCATGAGATTAAAACCACCTGTAAGCAGTGGTTTATTTTCAATAATTTATCCCGAGGATTATTTCTATGGTTCAAATCAGTCGAATTGTACGGTTGTGCTACGAGGACTTATGAATTGACATATCATCAAAAACGCCCTCCCTGTATTGCAGTAATTTTTTTTATATCTAATAATATACGAAAATACTCACGGGATTCTATGAAATTATCGACTAAATTCAGTCCATAACCCTTTTCACATAGTTATTAATCCGATAGAATTGGAGAGAAATGTAAAATATCAATAATTTCGACTACGGGAATCGATCCCTGTACCTACTTGCCAAGAAGGCGAATCCTCCCATTGGGCCACATAAGCACTAAATAATGAATGTGAATTGCCTTACTTGAACTTATGTTATTAGTGATCTTTGATACCTTGTTTTCAAATTTATGATTTCAGAAAATTATCATGTAAGATATTATTTGATCAAGTTTAAATCGAGAACTTGGCTGTAAAATAAATTACATATGATAGACAAGATATGCAAAATCTCACTATGTATTGAACGAATGTTATTACTGACGTATCGACTTGTCAAATTTGACTTCGGCCGATCTAATTCATCAAATCCTCAGCAGGCACTTCAAAAATTAAACGCCGTTAACAACTTCATTGGTTGTGTGTAAAACCAGTGGACCAGTACATCTTGATCCTTCGAATATTTCGATATTTTGGTAATATCTTCATTCATAGATCGGATCGAGATCAAATCTAGAACTTTGCTGTAAAATAAGGTTTTGAAGGCTCTCGCAGAATTTCAACGATATCTGACGGATAGCTTCTGAGATACAGAAGTTTTTGAATATATTTTTTTTCCCCATCATGCGATCCCACAAAATTTTGCATAAGTCTTCGTGTCAGTATTTTTCAACTAACTACCGCGCTCTAATTCGATCAGATCAGGACTTTTTGATATATTGGGAAAACGAAATTCGGATGACTGTAACTCTGAAACCACTCGGTTTATTTTGCCCCTTAACGAATTGGCTCATTTGCACTCCAAACCTTCTCTGGAAATTTCAACTCTCTAACTTATTGTGTTCGAGCTTAATCGTGCTGACGGATGGCAGGACAAAATCAATTTTGATCTCGGATTCTTCATCAGTGAGTCGAAACTAATCATTTAAGACCATTATTGGCCACATATTCGAAAAGTACAGACATGTGGAAGAACTGATAGGCACTCTGTTCACCTGAACAGCGCGTCAAAAATAGATGATACCGTTTAAACAGTATCGAAAATCCAAATGGAATAAATTCATTATCTTGGTTACTGTACTTATTTATGGAAATCCCGAAACACGTCAAATTCAAATTTTAAATAGTCATTCTTCTTCGTAAAAATGCGAACCCTACCTTTAACCCCCTTCGAAAGACAGGTACAACCCCCAATTTTCCGTATAGGAAGTATGGGCTTGTGATACCTCGTTTCAAAGGTCTAGTCGTTCTCTATTCGGAAATGTTATCACTTTCATGTGTATTGTAAAATCAAATTAGAAAAAAATGAAATCGAGTGATTTGCGAAATTTGGTACAATATTAAAAACAGAAATGTTGCAAAAAATTATGAATGTTAATGAAGTAAATGTTCAAAGTGTTCACCTCGAACGCCTTGGCAAGATCCTAACCTCAAATAAAAATGACTTCCAACATTATTCAAAATCTCTTTTTCTTTCTATCACATCTTGAAGGCAAATAAGTTTGGTATTATTTTAATAAGATTTGGCAATATTCGAGGGAATATTATAATGAATTTCAGTTATCACATGATTTTATTTTTTCTAATTTGATTTTTGCAATAAACATGAAAGTAAAAAATTTCTTAACAGAGAATGATGAGACCTTTCAACCGATGTAGTACGAAGAATGATGTTTTAAAATTTGAATTTGATATGTTTCGGGATTTTTCATAAATATGTACCTACGGTAACCAAGATAATGAATTTATTCGATTTGGCTTTTCCACACTCTATATATCCACATAAGCCTTAACACAGCCCAGTTTAGTTTTATTTGTCGAGAGCTACATAATGCTGATGAAAGCCAAGTGGCCAGAAACTCGTTTCTTCTGGATTTTCGACAAATCACTGCAATGCCCTGGGTGTTACTTTGATTTGTGAACTCTATGTATAATTATATAAATTATACGAACCCATTTCGAGACCCTATTGGCAGAATGCTCTGGACTTGTTGATTTATGACAGAAATTATCTGTTAGATTCCGCAGAAATGCCGCATAAACCTTTAAGCCGCCATATTACAATCGTGTACCGAATGTCATTACGATCGGCTTTGTATTTTAGCAATTATTGTGAAAATAATAATTCGAAATGGTATCTACTTCTCCGAAATATCGATCCCTCAATAACACAAAAAATACTGATCCGATGGAGCTGAAAGTTGGTAAATAGTTTAATGCCGGTGCATACATTCTTTTCGCAGAATTTCTCATTGAAAAGACCCTACAAAATTTACCGAAAAGGCACTGTCAAACAGTCATGCAATTCAAATATTGCTCTGGTATGAAAACACCCTCTAGAAAATGTTTTATTGGTATATTTGCATTCAACTCAGTGTTCTCATTTCTCTCTTCCCACTTGTTACCGCAAAGTGCAGATTCATTCAACATAATCGCCGATATCCCAGGATCACACTCCATATCGGCATTCTTCGTTGTTCCCGGACGGTTAGGTCGGGAATCTGAGAGCTCAATGTTTTCTCCTGGTAACCTTACTTATTTTAAATTAGCTAGCTATGTGGATAATCAGTAGAAACCCGTGCTAGCTGAATATGATACCCTGAACGAACTTCGGTAGAGCGATGGCAACATACCGGTGGCGTTGCATTACCTCCAACTAATTAGCTTAATGAAATTAGGTTTCCCGGAATGTGTAAGTCGAACTAGGTAAAGATTGCTATCGCTATTTAGATACTCTTTAATACTAAATCCCATTGCACGCAGTGTAATTGACCGTTGCCAAATTCCTCCATCGCTAAACATTTCGTCTAATGTTATGTGATTTCGGTATAGTTATCGTTTTAGGAGAGGATATGAACCACTATAAGGATGCCATAATAGGAGCACAAATTAATAGTGTTTATGTTCCACTTGTTATTTGTTTATTTTACCTTGGATACGGTTGTTATAAATACACTCATAACGTAATATTCATTGTACGGTCATGGTAGGGGAAACGATGCAATTCATACAAGTAAAAACAACAACTCATCATACTAAGTCAAACAGCCAATTTTTAGTGTGCTGTTCAGGTAAACAGAGTGCCTATCAATATGTCCAAATGTCTGTAATTTTCGAATTTTTGACCGAGAATGATCTCAAACGATTGGTTTCGACTAACTGATCAATAATCCGAGGTGAAACTTGATTCTGTCCGGCCGGCAGTCGGTCCGATTACGCTAGAACTAGGGCTTCACACGAGGCGAGAGTAGGCGAGAATATAAAAAATCTCGTCTCGGTCTCGCCAATTCCCAAAAAATTAAGTCTCGTTTAAGTATCGGTCTCGTCTCGTTATGAGTTGTCTTGTCTCGTCTCGCTTAATTCTGAATAACGATAATAAATATTATAGTATATAAACGAAATGGTAGATAACAATGAATAATTTTGTAAATCTATATTTATTACGCTCTTATACAAAAAATTTATTTACTGGATGACCAATAATTCAAACATAATCACGCTCACATCACATCATATTTCAATGATGTACGTGTTTTTACCACTATCATACCTGCTGTGGAAAATGGGTACGGATGTAGCCATTAATAAATCATCGGCCATCTTGGAAAGTGTAGGAACTTTTTCATGCACTTTCCACTACTCTAAAATACAATTTTTATTCCTATTTGCTATCTCTAACAGCAAATGTTCTTTAAACTCAGCTTTCCAATGCTTCGAAGGTTTTGTTGATGTTTAAAAGAGGCTGTCGATGTCGATACATTTTTTGATAGAATTGGACAAATTGGTATCGTTTTCGACGAATACCTACCCAGTGGGTAGATCATTAAGAGTGTTCTTGGCGTATTCCACTTTTAGAAACATTGAATTATATGTACTTCCACAGATGTATACAATAATTGTTCACATCTTCACTACAAGAAGCACAAGAAAAAACTATAAATTTCTCCAGATGTTCAAATAGAGACGAAATTTTAAAAGCACTGGGATTCAGGTGCCATATAAGTTGTCCGTTAAGTATTGAATTCATAATGGGATCAGTTTTTATGGTTGTGAATTCTATTTTTTCTTGAAAAATAATCTCAATTATCGCAAGGTCTTTAAATAATCGTGTATTTCTAGAACGATCGATGTATAATATAGGCAAAATATATTGGTACCAGTGGAAGCTCTTCACATTCAATTGTTTTCTGTGCATGGGTGTTGAGAAAGGTCGAGTCGTATGTATAAGAAAATTTTACTGTATGTATCTGTAGTAAAAAGACGATCTTCCAGGTAGAAATTTTCGAGGCAAGGAAACCCTTTCAATAGTATATACGTTTATTACTCAGTAGTCAGTAGACACATTTACTCAACCGAGAGTAAAAATTCGATCTTGAAAAAAACACTTTCAAACCTAAAATATAAAAATCTGCAAGGATAGATTTTCATGAAAAGAGATACGTTACTATAAGAAGTTATAAGAACGGTTAACAAGTTGAAATAAAAATTTAAAAAAATTATTTCACAAGAGTTGATATTTTGTAAAATATATTGACCTCTATATATAGACTTTTTCTAATATTTCGAATAAAAACTTCATAAAAAAATTTTAACGAGATCAAAAACGAGACTCTCGGGTTGAGCAGTATGTGGTCTCGGTATCGCCTATAATATTTTTCAAAACGTCTCGTCTCGTCTCGTCTAGCTTTTCCGAGACGAGAACGAGAGGAGACGAGAAAAATCTCGCTCTCGTGTGAAGCCCTAGCTCGAACGCAATGATTTAGAGAGTTGAAATTTTCGGAGTAGGTTTGGAGTCCAAATGCGCTGGCTGAGTTCGTTAATGGGCCAAATCTATCGAGTGGTTTCAGAGTCATAGTCATCTGAAATATTGTTTTCCCAATAACTCGAAATATACTGATCTGATCGAATTAGAGTGCGGTAGTTAGTTGAAAAATACTGTCACGAAGACTTATGCAAAATTTTGTGGGATCGCATGAACGTTAAACTAAAAAAAAAATATTTAAAACAATTCTGTTACTCAGAAACTATCCATCAGATATCGTTGTGATTCTACGAGAGCCTTCAAAACCTTATTTTACATTAAAGTTCGAGATTCTATATTGCTGAAGATATTGCCCAACTATCGAAATATTTCAACAATCGAGATGTACTGTTCCATTTTTTTACACTCGACCAAACAAGTTTTCGAAACTTTTTGATATTTAACGTGCCTGGAGAGAATTTAATGAATTATCATACACATAGATTGGCCGAAGTCAGATTTGACAAGACGATAGGTACGTCAGTAATATCATTCGTTCAATACCTAATGAGAATTGGATATGTACCTTCTTTTAAAGCCAAGTTCTCGATTGCAACTTGATTGAATAATATATAGTGAGTAGTGATGATATTATTCTGAAATTAGTAATTTTAAAACAAGGTATCAATTTTTAATGCTTGTGACTTTTACTTGATGCAAATCCATATTAACTCAATGAAAAATTATATACGATTTACACTTATTTATTGATGTAGTCTGATGAAGTCGCTGTGTCGACGAAACGCGTCACAATATTGAATAAATAAGTGTAAATCGTATATAATTTTTCATTAAGGTATCAATGATCAGTTATTAAATTCATTCAAGTTCTCTACTGGCTGAATAGTTCAGAGGTAGAACTCAGTGATTTTAACACGTATGTAGGTAGAGTAGGTACCGGGGTCGACTGGTACCGGGATCAGCTCCCGTAGCCGACATTATAGATAATTTTTTTTCCAATTCTATCGAAATAATAACTTATGTTATGGACGAAATTAAGTCGATATTTTCATACAATTACGTGAAGCGAGAGTATTTTCGTATATTGTTAGATATTAAAATTACGGCTATACAGTGCGTTTTTTATAGAATGTCAGTTCATAGTTCCTCATGGCACAACCGTACGATTCGACTGATTTGGAATATGAATAATTCTCGGAATAAACCACTGCTATACAGGTGTTTTTTATCTCATGGCACAATTGTACAATTGAACTGATTTGTTTCCTTATGCCGCCACAAACAAAGCACTGTTTATTTTCGACCCAACAGTAACTGCATTAATTCGAATGGATCCTTACGCCACCACAAACACAGCACCTTTTATTTTTGACCTAACAGTGAATGTATGAATGTAAAATTGAAATGTTAACAAAATATGCTGAAGTATTGAATATTGAAGGTCATCTTTTTCTTTAGCATCGATTCTTCCTTCAGCAAACAGAGAGGTTTCTCTAAGGTACCCGAAACTCAATCTAAAAAAGAAAAGCACAAAAGGAGAAAACGAAAAAATTTAAAATGGAATATTCCATGTTTTATTAAATAGATTTGAAATTCGCTACCCATTCTAAAAAAGATTCACAATTATCAACTTAATGATCTATGGTTTCCTCTGCTTCTCAGCTTTCTCAACTATATATAATTCATCCTTCTTTTTTGTGCTTTTCGAGATTCACAATAATTCTAAGGATTAAAACGATTTATTTTTGTTTCAGGTAATCTTCACGAACATGGAATCTTTGGAAAATCTTTGGTGCCATTGAGCATCATATGAAGGTGATATAATACTTCCATGGGTCACGTGTCTCAATCGGATTTCCTCCATTAGCACCATTAGCTCCATTATTCGAATAACTCGGATATTCGAATTTTAAACTATTCTTTAAATTCCAATTTTGTGCAAGTAAGAATATTCGAATAAAACATCAAAGCACTATATTTAAAAAATTTCTAACATTACTGTGAAGAAGAAAGGGCTCGGAATTGTATTCGAATAATTCGAAACTTTATATATTCCACTATTCTAAATTCGGATTTTCTGTTAGCAAAAAGAGTCGAAGATTCGACTATTCGAATATTCAAATTAAATACCTACTACTGCGTAAATAAACATATCACTATTTTAACCAAAAATATGTTCCTTAAGTCATTTTACGTAGAGTTGGTTAATTTCAATATCGAATAATTTAATCTTAATTCGATAGTACTATCGAAAAACTATTTCTAACGAAAATACATCGACATTCATAAGTGATTTAGCATAGTTCGTCTGCGCCTGCCGAAATATATCATTCACATAGCCACGACAGTAAACATTGACTTGAATGATATATGGAAATCTCAGAAAAGTAAGTATTTATAATTCATATATAATAAATTGAACGAGCGCGCAAAACCTGATTGACTTATCCATTTCTTTGATATAAAAAAAATCAAGGAATTTGAGTCGCAAGTTTCAGAGATATGGAATTACGCGACTATTGGAATGTTGTTAATTATTTTACAAATTTCTCAATATATTTGCAGGAACGTTTTGTTTGAAGATAAAGAATGCCGTGGACCGGCATTATATGTTTTATAATGGAGTTCATTATGCACCTTGATATTGGGAGCGTAGTTTTGCAACAATACGCAAATCATTCAAGGTTTCAATTCATCGACAGTGTGCTCTGAAATGGACCTCAAAAATTGATGACATTATCTGAGAGGCCGGCAAGTTTTGAACATACTAGCAACAGTCGTTAACGTCAGGAAATTCCCCATATCAAGCGGTGGTTCTGAAAATGAAGTTTTTATGTACCAAATAATTCAATTATTCACTTCAATGTTTCAAAAGTAGTTTCATATTCTGAACATTCTTTTCACCAGCAAAAGGGACATGAGAGATCTTGTGTTCACCTCTCCAACCTGAATGGATAATTCCTTTTTGCGCGCTTGTTCCACCAGAAACAGCATGCTCTCATTTTTCCCAAATGTCTGTATCTTTGGAACTTTTGGCCGAAAATCGTCTCAAACGATTGGGTTTGACTCACTGATTCTGTCCGTCCGGCCGGTCGTTCTAGCGGTAAACACTCCCGAATGAAATGAGTTGGAATTTACAGGTTAGGTTTGGAACATGAATAACTCGGTAAAGTTCGTTAGCGGGCAAAATCCACGTAGTGGTTTTGCAGTTATGGCCATTTTAAGTTTAAGCGATTTTACTGAATATTTCCGAAACTGTGCACTTGAAGACAAATTGTACAATTACGACCTTTATATTTATGCAAAGTTTTATACGGATCGGATGACTAGGACCAGAAATAAATGACTTGAAAATTAGAATGATTTGTTTTCTCAATAGTTCTAAAACTACTGATCTGATTTAGAATTTACACTTGGTACCTAATTAGTTGTAGAATGGTGACTCGCAAATTTTCTCAGATTTATACTAACTTTCGTAGGGATCGTATAACAAGAAGAAATGTTGAACTATTTTGCTTGGAATTTGGAAACCATGTATCGGATTGAGTTGAATTTTGGAATTTAGGTGACCAATAATTCAAATTCTATGTAGCCCCAACGAAGAGAACAACGTGAAAATCATAAGAAAACACCAAACAAACATGGGTGTTTGGTTTTTGATCTGCTTATTCTCTCGTTCCCTTCGTTATGCGTACAGCGCCATCTATCGCAAGTGAATAAAAATTTCATGTACATGTTATACGATTTTTTTTTAAATGTTAAAACCTCCCCCGCCTGCAGTGGGTGAGAGGGTTGGTGGAATTCAGTACTACCGGATGCGCCCTTTAGAGATATCAAACATTTGACTCTACAATTTTTTCTCTACGATGCTATTTTTTGAGTAAAAACAAAATTCCAGGTCAAATTAATCACTCGGTATCTACAGGGTGAATCATAGATTTTTCTAATCAAATGAAATTCTTTTTTCATTTACAATTTTTCCAAATTTTGCTCAGCTAAAGAGCCCTTTTTACAAAAAAAAATCAGTTATAAAATTTGAAATTCCAGAAATTTCACAGCTTTTATGGGAGAGCTCCTGAGCTTTGGAAGCCTTCAATAAAGTGGTAAGCCACGTCGCTGTACCTTTTTTCTCGTTCTCCATCAAGGTCTTTAGATGCAGGCGTGTATTAGCACAATGTGATATCTTCAAACACTTGTAACTTTTTAACAAAGCCTAATCTGAAAAAATGGTTAATGAAAAAAGTTTTCATTTGATGGGAGAAATTTATGCTTAAAATTGTATACCACGTAAATATTCACCCTGTATGTTCTGTTGAACTTTGGGCATTACATTTTTTACATTTTTAACGCAATAACGGTTTTTTCTTCCGATTCTTATGATAATTTTACAGAAATTCAATCAAGAATGTACCTTTCCAACGCAGGCGACCATTAATAGGTGGCAGTACTATAATATATGTGTTATTTTGAAAAGATCCTGTTTACTTTGGAGAGCACCTTGTAAAATTTTTTCATTACCCATCGATATCTTAGAATTTGTCTTTCGCCTATTTGAAAAATTTGTTGGCGCAAATATTATCATAAAATCTGTATAGATATAGTGAAAATATGGATCAAAATAATAATTCTTCGTACATATTTCTTTCATTCGAAGTATCGTTAGGACCAATATTGGTTCGAATTGAAACTGTTTATTGAGACTGAGAGCTGTTTTGCTAGACATTGATCTTTCGCCGCTGGATTTACCCCATTTGTCATCGGTCTATTTTCTTTCCTGACCGGAGGGACATCACTCTCTACTCCAGTCCGGCATCGAATTTCCTTTCTCTCCGTTCCACGAAGAGAAATATTCGGACACTGTGCAAGCGTAGAATGATATGAGAGTATTTTAATCCTAAGAGAAAGAGGAAAATTAATAACACATTGCGTTATCTTCCGTTGATAAACTTATAATGCGTTTAGCTGCATTCCTCCATCTTCTTTTGTTTTGTTTTGTTATAAACCAAAATTGAAATTTGGGCGATTTCAACATTAGTCAATATCTGCGTTCCTGTTTGTTGAATCCTGATTGTTTTATCAGGATGTTATGGTTCGAAGGATCAATGTCAAGTCCTGATTCTTTTATGAGGATATAATGTCGAAGGACTAGATTTATACACCCTGATTGTTTTATCAGGGATGAGTAAAGGGGTATACTTAACTTTAAGCACCCAGCAGTAATCTCGTTGATTACGGCGTAAGTTGTTACTTGCAATAAGATGACAATTACGAGGATAGGAAGTGGTGAAAGATTCGAACGCACTTTAAACGAACAACAAACTGTATTTTCTTGTTACCGATAATGAGATAACAAGCACGAAGTTATTGTACAATGCAATATTAATACAATATAAAATCTTCCTTCTGTATGAAAATGTATAGCAAGGAAGATGTGACTACATATTTGGAAGGAGAACTATATGAGTATTAGTTTCGCAACCGAACAAAACATAAGTAATGTATCTTGCACTAAGAGATGTAGCAGTACTTGTTGTAGTATTTGTAGTAGTATTTTTGGTAGTAGTGTCATATTTGTAGTGTTAAATGTATATATAGTCCGTTTAAGATATATTGATATCGAAGTAGGCCTTGAACGTGTAGTTGGTGCTTTATTTCTAGTTACAAAAAGTTACTGTTCTGTAACCAGAGAAAAGAAATATTAACATAACCTTGAATATTTTCAATGCTATCTCCTGTTTGTAATTAATTGAAGAACTTATAAATACGTTATTGAGGTACTTTGGAAATTCAATTCCAGAATGTATTTCATCCTGAAATTTTGGAAAGATAATTTTCCAAGTTCAATTGCAGTAGACTGATGAAACAAATATAAATATGAGGTTGATACCCAGAAACCATTCAAGAAATTGGAAAAATCATTATTTATAATAGAGAAGAACATAAATTGGATAGTTTTTTTAATGCAGAATGAAGAACCTTTTGACATAATAATCATGTGCATCTCAATATATCTTAGAACTTACGTTCCTTATCCAAAGCCATTGGAGAATCAATCAAGGTGTAAAAGTCCATAAGAAACTCACTTTTCATTTATTGAATCCATATTGGTTATTTAATTATTTCATTAATATAATGTTAATAAATATAATGTTATTATTATTGCTTCGTCAGTATAAATTATTCAGAGGTAGGTTGAATAATGGAGCATTATTTCGGAAGAAGAGTTAATTTATCAGTGTTTCAGCAGACTTATTATTTCTGTCTTAATTTTACTTGGAAAGTAATAGCTTCAAAAATATTATAATCTCTATGCAATGATAATAGCTCACGTGTTTATTTTCTCATAAAAAAAAATCGGAACCAAATTACTATATAAATTTTGTTTAGTTAAGCTGTGAGTTTTATGGATTTCAATTGCAACTAGGAACAGAAAAGATTATTTGCCATTTTCCTTTGAATTGTCGTTTTAGTATCATAATTTATATTGAAAAACTTAACATCTATATACTGCTTCGAGCTCCCTTTTTGTTAGGCGAGAGGTATCGTAATCAATTCCAGACATTTTTAATAGCACAAAGGATGCGGAAATACTCAAAGTCGGTACAATTGATTATAAACACACTTGTAAAAACTAACCCAAATTGTTCGATTTTCGTTATATCGAAATTGTAAGAAATAAATAATAAATGACAGTTCATCAGCTCATGGTTATTTTCAATACGAACAACCTAAATTATGTGACTTGAAATATAACTAGACCGGCCGTTGCCAACTGAATTTCGATTTTCCATAGGCACCCTTGATGGCAATATATCTTAAACGGACTATAGAAGTCCCTCCCTCCCTGATATGCTTCATCAATACTCTCATTTGTCGTTTACGAAAAAGAGTGGGAATGCATACTAAATTTCCGATGCCAGAACCAATGAGTGAACTTCTAGGGTTTTTAATCTCAGGTATTCAAAGTCCCGAATTTCTCCCACTATCGGCACTAACTTTACTTGCTTCCTGCATATAATCTATCAACAACAGCTTATAGATAACCTTCACAGATTAGAGTCATAGCGTCTAGACAAAAAGAATACCAGCACCGGGCAATGAGTCAGAAACCTGATAAGTTTCTCCAGTTATTGGATGCATTTTAGCATTCTTTTACAGGAAATAGGCAATAAATCGCTCAACAAGGGTCGAAGCTTAATAAGAAATTATACTCTCAGAAGTCTTTTCGTAAAAGTATTATTTTCAAGGGTGAGACCACACATGATAAACTAAAACCCAGTTAACTCAATAGCAAAATATTCACGCGAGCTCCTTGGTTTAGAAAAACAAATCTACGTTTCCCAGAATGTGACGTCATGGGACGTAACAATGTTGAAATACAAACATTATAGAGATACTTTTTTTTTAGCAATTCGGTGGCATACTCATTATTCCTAAGGGATTTGCTTGCTGAATTATAACATAGAGATTTTATTTTCTTACGGAAATAATATATGATATATTATATATTTTTGGAAATTAAAAAATTTTGATTCCTTCTAAGTCATAAGTCCATAAGAAAAAACACAGCTTTATGTTATAGCTCAGCAAGGAAACCCCTTGGAAAAAAACAGAGTACGCCATTGTTTTGCTAACAAAAATGTGTCTGTATATAATGTTTTTATTTCAAAATCTTAGCACAAACAGGAACGGAGATAATGATCAATGTTGAAATCGCCCAAATTCCAATTTTGACCTATAATCGTAAACAAAAGAATATAGAGGAATGCAGTAACGACACCACAAGTTTCTCAAAAAAAGATAACCGCAAAGTCCAATTAATTTTCCTCTATCCCTTAGGATTAAAAAGTTGTAGTTCAATTTTTACCAATTTTGCCCACCCTGTACATATATGTTCTGCTATTTTTGTGTCGCATCCCAAAACGACGGGCAAGTTCGTTAATGGTTATAAAGCGGCCCAATGGTTTACTAGAAATAATTTTGTTTTCAACCAATACAAATCCGATCGAATTGAAACTTGGTGAGTATTTGTAGAATACAAATCTAAGGATGTTAGTGAAATTTTGTGAGAATAGTATCACTAGAAAATAAAAAAAAAATTATTAAAAAATTTTATTTATGTCACGAACGGAAAGAGATAGCGACTTGAAATTTTCAGGTTAGGTTGTGCATCTGAATGCGACATTTGGGTTTGTTTAAAGGCATAATCGGACAAACGGTTTAGGAGTTATGGCCTTCTGAAATTTGGTTGTTATTTCCTTAATAACTCGAAAAATACAAAACCGATCTAATTCAAACATGGTTATCAGTTGTAGAATACCAACGCAAAAACTCTTGCGAAATTTCGTGAGGATCGTGTCTCTAGAAAATTTTCAAAAGCATGAAAAAAATTTTCTATATATCAGAAACTATTCCTCTGACATCGCTGAAATTTTGCGAGCGCCTTCAGAACCTAACTCTACTGCCTAGTTCCAAGTTTGAACACCTTCGGATCTAAGTATATTGTTTGAGATCCGAGAAGCTTTGTGTGAGTTCAGTAAGTAGCTGGATGGGTGACCGTTTCACGTTAGGTTGCACATCCGAATGGGAGAATTAAGTTCGGTTTTGGACATAATCGGTTCATCGCTTTCGGAGTTATACCCACCTGGAATATTATTTCCTCGATAACTCACAAAATATAGACTCGATCGAATTGAAGCTTGGTGACTAGTTGTAGAATATCGACATAAAGCTTTCATTAATGGACATAATCGGCTAAACGGTTGCGGAGTTTTAACTTAACCATCCGAAATATTTTATTCAATGTTATATTTCAGGAACTATCTGTCAGGTTCTGTTAAAAAACTTTCCAACCGCTATTCTACCATCGAGTATCGGAGTTCAGCTCGATGGGCTTTGCATTTTAGCAATTTTTGTGAAAAGAATATTTCGAATTAGTATTTACTTATTCTGAAATTTCAAATCATGTAAATCTCAGAATTTTAACAACACCTCGATGGCCGTGATGTTAGCGTGCTCGCCTACCTCGTAGGATATTTGGGTTCAAATCCCCGTTGAGTAAGTTCAATATATTATTTATTTTATGATTTGAATTGACTTGATGCCCGATGCATTTTTTCACGAGGCCACGCTAAAATGACGGCTCAAAGTTTCATGCAGTAATTCTTGAGGTTGTCTGAGGCGTGAATAGACAAAGGATATGCGCGCAAAAGCTCCTGACTCCACGTTAGTGCTATTATCGAATTTGGGTTGCTCATTTAATCCATTTCCTAGACGAATTGAGCGAATATTCGACCAATAAATTAGAAGTGATTGATTATTGAATATTCGACCCACACACCTTATATTTTAGAAATTCATTTGTCCAACACTATTTTTGGCGCTCTAGTTCCTCGGAACTGAATGCTTATCAATTTGCCCAAATGTCTGTAATTTTCGAATTTTTCGATGAAAATGGTCTTAAACGATTTGGTTCGACTCACTGATCAAGAATCCGTGGTCGAAATTCATTCTGTCCGGCCGTCCGGCCGGCCGTAGGCACGATAACTCTCGAACGGAATGAGCTAGACAGTTGAAATTTTCAGAGTAGGTTTGGGAGATAAATATCCCGGCTAAGTTCGTTATTGGGCAAAATCGGACAGATGGTTTCGGAGTAACAAAAAAAAAATTTTTTTTTACAAGGCAAATTCCAAATTAACATCTTTTAAATTAACTATCATTTTTAACTCTAACAAGCTAATACTTTCGGAGATATGATTTTTCAAAATTTCAATAATGAATCGTATTTCAACGTTGTCACAGAATGATATTATTCTATGTATGAATTGTCATAATGTCAAATGATGTTCATGAGACATGACAATATCTAATCAATCGAAGAATTGTGAGCGAAGTGAGAAAAATCTCAGTTGTTTGCTCCGAAATTAGGTTTTCTCAGATAATTCTTACATTTCAGAACGGAACATGAAGTAAGAGATCTGAGAGTAGTGAGACTGCTTTTCATCCATAGACATAGATATAACTCTCGAACGGAATGAGGTAGGTAGTTGAAATTTTCAGAGTAGTTTAGGGAGATGAATATCTCGGTTAAGTTCGTTATTGGGCAAAATTGGCCAGATTTAATTTGATTTCTTCCATGGTGCAGTTCTCATTCTCATGATTGCTCATTTAATCTTGATAAATAAACTATTATTTGAATTGAATTTCCTTTAGGGTGCAGCTCTATCATATGAATACATTGATATAATTTCCAACTCTGAGAAACCAATACTTTCGGAGATATAATTTGTCTGTTTGAACTAGAGCGCCAGAAAGCTCCTGTCCACAGGGCTTGAACCCATTTTTTTTTCAAAGGAGACATAGTCCCTATAGTTGGTCTTGACGTTAGTCATTGCGAGCAGAGATAAAGAAACTACGATGCGAGAAAACACGTTATTATCAGTATGTGAAGGAAAGCTGTAATTGAGTCAACTTCGAACCACTTCTTGGGATGTGGTTCCAGACCCGGGTTGCTAATGTGATACTTCTCATAATTACTTTGATAGCTTCGTGAAATTATAAATTATGAAGCATACCTGCCGCTCCAGACTAAATTTGATCTTCTCCCCAGTTGTGTAATATTAATTGCGAGGAGCGAGTTTTTCATGGAAGTAACAAAACCGAAACTTGCCAGGAAATACCTCGGAGTAAACATTAATTTGGCAGTTTTGAGGAAGATGAATGTTACATGCGATTGATGATTAAATGTGGAATATGATCGCCTTCTGAACTTATTGTTATCTGAGAGTTTGATTTTCTGAAGTTCATAATATCGGATCAGTTTTAATTTAATTATGTCCTGAAAACGTTGCTGAAACTTTGCAATACTTATTATATTCGATCCTACAATTCCCTAATTTATAAAAGCTCGAATTTCATTGCCACCGTTGTTTTGGTTGAAATACAGATCGAAGATTGAGACAATCGGATATTCTGTGGTTCATATATTATAGGAAGCATTGAAGTGGCGTCAGGAGGATCAGCGCGATCGTTGTCAATAGAATACATTGACCATAAATTTGACTATAAGAGATCCGTCAATGGAAAAAATTTCAAATATTTATATTCAAAATGTGGGAAGGCCCTGTTGACAGGAGCTTTGACGATCTTATTCAAACTTTGACAAATTATATTTCCGAAAGTATTGGAGTTGGGAATGATATCAATGGAATCTCATGATAGAACTGCATCATAAAATGAAATAAATTAAATAAGGAGCCATTGATATCACTCCCAACTCGGAGAAACCAATACTTCCGAGGTTATGATTTGTCAAAGTTTAAACAAGAGCGCCAAAGCTCCTGTCCACAGGGCTTTCACACTTTTTCAATTTGGCTTCTGTGCGTCTATTCTCAAGAATGTTCGTGATTAAATTCACAACGTAGGTCTATGACTCATGTCATGTTGGATTTATATACATCAGGAAATTATAATTAGAGTATTCTATGAAATCATATATAGAATTGAGAATACTTTTTGAAATTTTGAAAAATTATATCATATCAAATTTTTTTTGTTGGTAGGTACACTGAAACCACCTGGCCGATTTCTCCCAATTACGAACTTAACCGAGATATTTATCTCCTAAACCTACTCTAAAATTCCAACTGTCTAGCTCATTCCGTTCGAGAGTTATCGTGTTGAGGGACGGACGGACAGCCGGCCGGGCAGAATCGATTTTGACCATGGATTCTTGATCAGTGAGCGAATCAAATCGTTTGAGACCATTTTCAGCCAAAAATTCGAAAATTACAGACAATTGGGCAAATTGATAAGCACTCTGTTCCGAGGAACAAGAGCCCCAAAAAAGTGGGAAAGCCCTGTGGACAGGAGCTTTGGCGCTCTTGCCCAATCTTTGATAAATCATATCTCCACCACCTTCTAATGACCTAGTTGTCGAAGCGGCAATTTAAAAATGAATAAATAAATAAATAATATCTCCGAAAGTATTGTTTACTCAGAGTTGGGAATTATATCAATGGATTATTATGATAGAACTATATCATGTAAGAAATTAAAATCCCTTTGCATCTTATCTTTATAGGACGGTCCAATTTTCGCTACAACTGTTTCAAAACTATCAGTAATCATTCTGAAAATTGAGTAAATGAAATAGCCAGTTTTATTTACTCAATTTTCAGAATGATTCCTGATAGTTTTGAAACAGTTGTAGCGAAAATTAACCCAAACCAGAATACTTTTGTAGGAAATCTTGAATAGTGTTACTAAGGAATAACTACCCGTACATTAGTTGGAAATCCCGTTCTAAATCTTCCATAATTAGAGAATGACTCGTGAATTATGCTCGACTTCCTTGGATCCTTCATTTTCGACTCACTAACCAAAAAACTCTTCCTATGAACTTAGCGAATCCAAATTTCAAATTGTTTACATGCTTACATCTCTCCAGAAATACAATTTCAGTTTCGTTTGACATTAATGGCGTTTGTCTTTCAACCTGGACCAAACGACAGCTACTGCAAACAGATAGAACACAGACCACATTATGTGAAAACATAGAAATACGATGTATTATTGAAATTTTGAAAACTCATGTCCCCGAAAGTATTAGCTTGTTAGAGTTGAGAATAATATCAATGAATTCTTATGATGAAACTGCATCTTAAACAAAATTGAATTCGAAATTTGTAATATAAAAAAAAATCGAAAATTACAGACATTTGGGCAAATTGATAAGCACTCTGTTCCGAGGAACAAGAGCGCCAAAAACTTTTCAACTAATTCGCAAATCTATTGAGATTTCAAATAGGGGCACTTTTTGCGTGCGTGTTCCGAAAGGAACAGCGTGCTATCATTTTGCCACAATGTCTGTACTTTTAGAATTTTTTCGCAGAAAATGGTCTCAAACGAATGGGTTCGACTCACTGATGATTAATCCGAGGTCAAATAAAATTCTGTCCTTCCGGCCGGCCTCCCGACCGTTAGCACGATAACTAATATTTTTCAATATTGGACCATGTGTAAGTATGGTAGAGGGTTGAAAATTAGTAAATAAGTGTTTCAACAAGGTATTTTTTCTGCCTAATTGCCTTTAAATGCGATTATTCGCTCATGAGGAACAAAATTAAAACTGTCAAATTTTCTCAAAAAATTCATATAACAAACTTGTATTATTTTTGTTCAAGTAATCCACTAATGAAATTTGGCGGTTTATTCGTAAATCATCCTGTATATTAGCTGATATTATTGTGATTTGTCTTTCAATATTAAAATAAATATTTGCTGATTGATGATATTGTGATATTGCACAATTCCGAAACTATATCATCGGTAATCGATAGATTCCTGAAGAATTCGCGGTTGAAAGCTACTAATATTCATAATAATGCAATTATGATATTGATTACCCACTCATTACGCTTTGAATATGAGATTGCATCTCCAACGAGGCGTAATTTCAGACATATTATGTTTTCATCACTTGATTGATAGCCATGAATCAATTTCTAGCTCATTCATTAACGCTCAGTTAGTACGTTAATTGAATCAAGTGTTGAGTTGCTAGTGACTTTTGATTTTATCATCGAAGTGTTTAGAGTTGAATAATCAAAATGAAAAATGTGGGAAAGCCCTGTTGGCAGGAGCTTTGACGCTCTTGTTCAAACTTTGACAAATCATATCTCCGAAAGTATTGGTTTCTCAGAGTTGGGAATGATATCAATGGAAACTTATGATAGAATTACATATTAAGAGAAATTAAATTTTAAATTAAAGTGTCATTCGAACTAGCTAGTAATTATTCAAATTTTGACAAATCATATCTCTAAAAGTATTGATTTCCCAGATTTGGGAATGATATGATGATATCAATGATCATCATAATTATAATTGAAAAGTTAGAGGAAGAAATATTGTTTGAGGCCATACCACACTGAATATGCTACGTACTGTCCGAAAACTGAAGCCAAGCAGCGTCGGGCGCGGTTAGTACTTGGATGGGTGACCGCTTGAAAACACCTCGTGCTGTAATCTTTTTTCAATTTGGCTTCTGTGCGTCAATTTTCAAGAATTTTCGCAATTAAATTCAGAACGTAGGTCTATGACTCACCCATGTTGGATTTACGTACATCAGCAAATTTGAATTTGAGTACCACTTTTTAGAATTTTGGTTATGGTCGATATTCTAGTGAAAATTAGGATAAATTAATACTACGATCTGTGAAAATACATATTTATCCTTAAAATTTTATTCGAAAAATAACAATAGGAACATCTACAAAAAATTGCACAACGCTGCAACGCCTGCCTCGTGCATTAACCGCCACAGACTGATGTGGCTGTCTTCAAGGAATTCACTTCAACCGCCTTTAGTTCGAGAACAGAGCCTTTTCGGATAAATATCTATATGAAGTATTCGTCCTATCTTTTGGTCTATAATATAACATTAAATTTTTAGCGCTCTAGTTCCTCGGAACTGAGTGCTTATCAATTTGCCCAAATGTCTGTAATTTTCGAATTTTTCGATGAAAATTGTCTTAAACGATTTGGTTCGACTCACTGATCAAGAATCCGTGGTCGAAATTCATTCTGTCCGGCCGGTCCGGCCGGCTGTAGGCACGATAACTCTCGAACGGAATGAGCTAGACAGTTGAAATTTTCAGAGTAGGTTTGGGAGATAAATATCTCGGCTAAGTTCGTTATTGGGCAAAATCGGACAAATGGTTTCGGAGTAACAAAAAAAAATTTTTTTTTTCACAAAACAAATTCCAAATTGAATTTTTTTCAATAAGCAGTTTTACCATAAAAATCCAATGATATAATTTTTAACTATAACAAGCTAATACTTTCGGAGATATGATTTTTCAATAATAACTCGTATTTCACAGAATGATATAATTATTCTATGTATGAATTGTCATAATGTCAACTTATTTTCCTATGACATGACATTATCTAATCAAAGGAAGAATTATGAGAATAAAAGTGTATTCCGAAATGTGAGCGAAGTGGGAAAAATCTCAGTTGTTTCCTCCGAAATCTGTAATTTTCGAATTTTTCGATGAAAATGGTCTTAAACGATTTGGTTCGACTCACTGATCAAGAATCCGAGGTCGAATACGATTCTGTCCGGCCGGCCGTAGGCACGATAACTCTCGAACGAAAGGAGTTAGTGGATTGAAATTTGCAAGGTGGGTTTGGAGCGTAAATATCTCGGACGAGCTCGTTAATGGGCGAAATCCATCAAGCTGTTTAGGAGTTATGGCCGATTTTAGTAAAAATATTTTTTATGAATATTTCCGAAACCGCTCACTCGATCTATCTGAAATTTAGCATCAAATTTTAGAATCATGACCTTTATACGCATGTGAAGTTTTGTATTGACCAGATTACCGCAAAGTGTCAAAAAAAAATGTTGAAAATTAAAAAAATTTTTCTACAATAACTCTCGAACGGAATGAGCTAGGTAGTTGAAATTTTAAGGGTAGGTTAGGGAGATGAATATCTCGGTTAAGTTCGTTATTGGGCAAAATTGGCCAGATTTAATTCGATTTCTTCCATGGTGCAGTTCTCATTCTCAGATTGCTCATTTAAGATTGGCTCAGTGGTAGAGTAATTGACTTGGGAGCGGAAGCCCCAAGTTCAATTCCGAGGCTAGGAAAGAAATTTTCTAGTCACGGTAATCGCCACCATTCGCTGTTGGGTCAAAAATTAACAGTGCTGTGCCTAAGGTGGCGTAAGGACACAGTAACAAAGCCTACACAGAACACAACTGGTTCTCCTAACTCAGGGCAAGCTCTTAGAGCTTATGAGGGGTCTCCTTGTGGAAGACCCAGGAGGATCAGTATAATAATAATAATAATAATAATAATAATAATCTTGATAAATAAACTATTATTACAATTGAATCTCCTTTATGATGCAGTTCTATCATAAGAATACATTGATATTATTCCCAACTCTAGGAAACCAATACTTTCGGAGATATAATTTGTCTGTTTGAACTAGAGCGCCAGAAAGCTCCTGTCCACAGGGCTTGAACCCATTTTTTCAACTTAATTTTAGGTCAGCCTGTATGCATTCGTTGATTTTCTATAGCCACTTTTTAATAACTACTGATCGTAAAAAAAACAGTAATCGTGAGATTTGAATTTACGAATCTCATCAATTTTGCACATACCTTTGAGACCCCATTTTCAGCTCCAGTACTGAATTTCATCTCGCTCGACTTTGTATGAGACGTGAGTAGTGTTGATTTATTGAAAGCTAGATAGCATTCCTAAAATGCATGTTTGCTTATTCTGAGTTCCAAAAATTAATTTAACGAAGTTATATATCGATAAGTGGTTTTCACTTATGAGCAAGTCTGCCCTACGAATGCCTAAATGGAACATTTGGAAGGTCCGTGAAACTGTCAACAGCTCTGTTTATATTGAGTATAGGCAAATGCAACTGCAGTGATTTCTCACGGTTAAGTTGTAAATTCCAGAGCTTTCGATATGCCGATTCTGCCTCATTTGAGTTCCGGACTTCACGTTAGTGCTTTTTAAGAATTTTTTAAACTAGAATCATATTTTTTGCGAGCATGTTCTGGGTAACATCGCGTAATCTTTTTGACCAAATGTCTGTAATTTTCCAATTTTTTGCCAAAAATGGTCTCAAACGATTGGGACTGAATCGCTGATGAAGAATTCGAGGTCAAATTTGATTCTGTCCGGCCGGCCGTTACAACGATAACTTGAGAACAGAAAGAGATAGCGACTTGAAATTTTCAGGATAGGTGGCGCATCCCAATACAACGGTCAAGTTAATGTGCATAATCGGCCCAATGGTTTCCGAGTAATAATTTAGTTTTCAACCAATCGATATCCTATCGAATTGAAACTTGGTGAGTAGTTGTAGAATACAGATTGGAAGATGTATGTGCAATTTTGTAAGAGTCGTATCACTAGAAAATTTTTAAAAAAATATTATTCATCTCACGATAACTTGAGAGCGGAAAGAGATAGCGAATTGCAATTTTCAGGGTAGGTTGCGCATCCTAATGCCGCGTTTGAGTCGTTAGTAGGCATAATCGGCCAAACAGTGTTCGAGTTATACCTATCTGAAATTTTGTTTTTATTTCCTCCTTAACCTGAAGAATATGAAACCAATCCAATTCAAACATGGTATGGTAATTAGTTCTAAAATGCAGACGCAAAAATTTTGCAAAATTTCGTGAAGATCGTGCAACTACAAAATTTTTAAAAAATCATTTGAAAAACATTCTATAGGTACATCCGATAGTATTCGTCCGGCACCGTTGAAATTTTGCAAGAACCTTCAAAACCTAACTCTACAATCAAGTTGCAAGTTTGAACATGATCGGATACCTATTGTTGGAGATCCGAGCAGACTTAGGTGAGTTCCGATATTTTGTTATCTAATACTCAGTGGAATAAATACGGCAAAAGGATTTTAGCAGTTATTTTTTTTCCGCATATTATTAGATATTTAGTAAATTTCAATTCCTAAAGAATACATATGTCAGAATTAAAAATTTGTTGTTATTAGATGATTCTCTAATTACTCAAGGCCTAAAAATGGTACGAAATGTATTCATAGCTTATAGAAGCTAAGAAAACGGTCTATATCGATGGTAAATTCTATTAAAAGTGTCCAAAAGAGGCGAATGGACAATATAACATGCGCGTAAAAGCTCCTGACTTCACGTCAGTGCTCGAACGAATTTTTCATGATTGCGCCGTGGTACGAGCGCTTAAAAATGATTCAACTAAACTTATCGTAACGAATGAAGTGAACACCCTATATTCGATCCTTTGCTATTCGAGGGGCATACTTCATTTGAAATGTGAACTTCCTCAACAAAATGAGAATAGCAAAACGAACACAAGCTCGATGTTTCATTGCTGGGTGCTGGCACACGTATATGAAAATGGGCTCTAACATTGACACACATACATATTTAAATAGGAGTGAGTAAGAGTGAAAGTAATTCGTATATCCCAGGCTCTTTGTCGAACATTATTTTTAGAAGCGGCGGATATTTATATTGAAAGTTCGATAAACGGGGAAACTTGCAGATTTTCGAACGGGTTCAGTTACCAGGAAGTATAGTAGATGATTATTATTCGATCTAATGTAAACATTTTTGGCATACTTATAATCTATGAAGACGATGTTGCACGTGTATTAAATGTTACAACATGAGTATGTGCCTTGTTATGTATATTCATAGACGTGTTATTTGATCAGCGATGGAAAATGTGAGTTAATGAGTCTGGGAATGTTGTATTTTATGGATACGCTGAAGCTGTAATGGTTCGTTTAATGTCGGAATTCCTAGTGATTGTTATTTCAATGAGTTTTTTCTTATACTTCGTATTCTGCGGTGCCGATGTTGGGCGGAACGGACAGACGAAACTAAAGACCACCGAATTCCCGTGAAAATTCGGAAATTTACGCGAAAATTCGGAAATTTCCGCTGACAGTCGGTTCTTCGAATTAAACGGAAAATTGTAATTTGAAACAGAAATTTAAGGACGTTTGATGTTTTTACGGCTGAATTTTTCAAGTTCTTGGTGGATAATTTGTTTCATCTTTCATATTCGGGAATGAAAAATATTCTGTATCGAAAGAAATATAATATCTCCGAATCTCCTTGTTCAAAAATATGATGACTTATTTTTTTATCAACTAATCTTAAACTTGATAAGTGATTAAAACTCGATTAGTGATTTACCAACCTGCCATTTTGAAAACAATAACGTCTTCTTTTCAAAATAATATTTTTATGATAAAACTGCATCATAAATAAATTTAAAACGTAGGTCTATGACTCGCCTCATAAAATTAAGATTAATTATTGAAATTTTGAAAAATCATGTCTCCGAAAATACTAGTTTGTTAGAGTTGAGAATGATATCAATGGATTCTTATGATGAAACTGTATCTTACAAAAAATCGAAGCTGAAATTTGTAATTAAAAATAATTTTTTTTTCGTTACTCGGGAACCAGCCGACTGATTTTGCCCAATAACGAACTTAACCGAGACAATTATATGCCAAACCTACTCTGAAAATTTCAACTGTCTAGCTCATTCCGTTCGAAAGTTATATCGTGTTAACGGACGGATTGTCGGCCGGCCGGACGGACGGTCCGACAGAAAGGATTTTGATCGTTTGAGACCATTTTCTGCCAAAAATTCGAAAATCGCAGACATTTGGGCAAATTGATAAGCTCTGTTCTGACGAGCGCCAAAAAGATGAATATTTACCGCTAAAGATTGATATTAAAAATTTTCAAATGCAAAGAGTTGATTACCAACATATAAGAAGAAACTTCAGATAAACGTATCAAGGTTATTTGAACCAATACATAAGTAATTTGACAATTGAGCTAATACATATAACTGAATCATAATCGGTATAATCAGTTTTATAATCTGTTAAAAGTTAGCACAAGTGGTTATAGTAATAAGCCAAACAATAAGATGGAGTTTAAACATCTGTGTAACATATATTCAAATAAACTTAAATTAAACAGTAACATATTTATATGAAGTTTTTAAAAGCCTGTCCCAATATAATTGCTCATTTTTTTTTTATTTCATGAAAAGGATCTTGCTTCTCAGTTATTTTGGCTAAAAAACTAAATTAGTAAATCAGAACCAAAATTAATTAAACTAATGATTAAATCACCTATCAAATTTGTCATCATCCAGAGATCTCAAATAGTTATTCACAACTTCAACTTTGACCTCTCTGATTGTCTCTTTGTCTATAATATTTTTTGTAATTTAATTTTCATCGTCGCTATTTAAATATTCTGGCTGAATCATTTCCTTTACCTTCTCACGCAGTGCTTAAGAACTTCGTCCGTTGTCTGATCTAATCTATTTGATAAAAAAGGCCTCTGGAAAACCCATATTTCTATCATCTTTCTCAAGTATTATTGTCAGGTCCATTCCTTTCTACTTAGTACAGTATGTTCCATCCATATTATTCTCAAAAAATCTTTCAATTTCCGTTTTGCTGTCGGGTGAATTACGAAATTTGTCTCCGGCTCGTTTCGTAAACATCACCCTCGTGAATAATGACAATCATATGCTCTGAATAATGTACCATAATCCTTAGTATTCTAGTTGAATTACATTAAATTATTTCCTCAGGAAGCAACCCAGACAGTTGTTAATTTTTGGATGACATCTGAAGCATATTTTGATAAATATCAACCTCTATAGTTAATTCTTGGAGTTGAACTCCAACTGCCAAACCAGCGTAATGTGCCAATTCCCACTCGGTTTTTGATGCAATCATCGAATTCAGTCTGTAATCAAGCTGATCAGAGCTTTATCAAAGCCACCATAAGTGTTAAAATTCCGTTGTGATATAAAGCACAATTTTGGTAAGGATTTTTTAACCCCATTGAAATATCCATTGAAGTGTATTATCACGAAATAGCATCTGCCAGACACTGCAACTTTTATCAGAAAACATACTTCCAGTAATGAAATGATAAAGAATTCGGCACAAGACTTACATATAGCGCGCGTTCGGATAAAAAATAAATTGTCACGTCCCAGAAGGAATATGTCGCAGAAATCCTTATATCCCACTGCTATGCTATAGATATCATAACCTAAATATTCAAGGCTGGCCTTGCATTATATGTATAGCGGTGTGTTCTGGCATGCTTATGATGTTCATATTACCAAGTTAGCTGATCTTTTGACGTCCTGGATTTTTGAAATCTCTTCTCGCATACGGAATACTTGAAGAGGGCTGCTTAGATATTTATGAAAAATTGAATTGTACTGTGGAATTCGTAGCAACGTTACTACTACCCTCAATCCACTCTTTTGATCGTTGTCGGCGGATGGAAAAAAGCGGACAAATAGGAATAGAAAACTAACATTGTGAGGTTCATCTATCTTGCAACTCTTTGGGTAGAAAATACATCAGGAAAATATTTTTGTGGGATATGCTATCATAAAATCTAATGTAACAATAGCATGAATGAAATGTCGAGATAAAAATTGGTTCAAGCACTGATATGAAGTCAGGAGCTTTTGCGCGCATGTTATATTGTCTCTTCACCTCTATTGGACACTCTAAATCGAATTTACCATCGATATAGACCGTTTTATCAGCTTTTATAAGATATGAATGCATTTCGTACCATTTTAATGACAGACTTGAGTAGTGAGAGAATTGTCTAAGATCACATAATTGTTAATTCTGACATATGTATTTTATCGGAATTGAAATTCATTAAATATCGAATAATATAAGAAAAAACTTACTTCTCAAGTAATTTCAAGATACGACATTCACGAAATTCCGCGAAAATTAGCACGTTGGCGTTCTACAAATAATTCTGGATTTTAATTCGATCGTATCTGTATATTTTGAATTATAGAGGAAATAACAACAAAGATGCAGATATGTGTAACTCCAAAACCATTCGGCTGATTAAGCCTATTAACGACCTCAAATATCGGATTTGCATGCACCACCTACACCAAAAATTCCAAGTCGCTATCTCTTTCCGTTCTCAAGCTAACGTGAGATAAATCATATTTTCATGTATTCTAGTTATACGATCCTCACAAAATATCACATATTATGTCTTTATGTTGGTATTCCACAACTAGTTAGCAAGCTTCAATTCTATAGAATCTGTATTTTTTGAGTTATTGCAAAATTTCAGTGATCGGACGAATAGTTTCTAATATATGGAATTTTTTTCAATAATTTTTTCAGTTTTTTTTTATTTTCTAGTGATACGATCCTCTCGAAATTTTGCGAGACTTTAAGCGTCGGCATTCTACAACTAATTACCATGTTTGAATTGGATTGGTTCCGTATTTTTTGAATTATTGAGGAAATAACAAAAAAATTTCAGATAGGTAAAACTCCAAAGAATCAATAATATTTCTCAATAAATTTTAAATATTCCGATGATACTATCCTCACAAAATTTCACACACTTCTATATGTCGGTATTCTACTACTATTGAAAGGTTTTTTCTGGGTTTTCTCTCCCAAACTCTGAATAAGATCTATAAAATAAAAATTAATTATTTTGTGATTTGCTTCTGCGTAAGAAACACAGGATATTTGTCAGAAGCACTCAATTGAACAATGTTGTCTAACAAACAACAACGAAACAACATCAACGAAGAAACAACTATATCGTAACGTTTCGGAGTCTATATCAGACTCCTTCGTCAGACGCTCAATGAAAATCGTTAGAATTATTTTGATGATAGTTATTTTGTGAAATTCAAGAATTGTCACATTGACAGTATTTAAAAATCATAGCTAACCTAGTTTTACTTCACATAGAAATTTCCAAGTTCCAACACCTTTTTCAATAAATTTAGCCAAATATGGTCAATACCAATTGAGCAATTCGCAAAATTGCATTCTCTGTTCAATAAAATACAAGTTGACTCTTTAAGTTTCCTTTTCATAAAATCAGGTTCTGTCATTAGAATCTTTGTATTACTCCAATCCATCATGTGATCTGCTTGGATTGTACATACATGTTCTGCTATTTTTGATTTCTGTATGTCTCTATTTCTCAAGTTATTCTTATGCTCTGACTTTCTTACTTCTAGTGGTCTTGATGTTTCTCCTGTGTATGATTTACCACAAATACAAGGAATATTATATACACAGTTTTTTGATTTTTGCTTTTCATTTATGGGTTTTCTTTTCGTTAATAAAGACCTAAGATCATTCTGTGTTTTGAAGACGGTTCTTATATTGAACTTAGAACCGATTCTTCTAATTTTTTCAGAAAGGCCACGAACATAAGGGATCACATTCAACAGATTGGGTTGCTGTTCTGGTTGATTATTCTGTTGTACTTGTTGATTATTTTGTTGTTCTTGATTATTTGTTCTTCTATGAAAATTTCTGATACATTTATTTATGAATTGCCTCGGATATCCATTTACTTCAAGAAATTTTTTGATGAAATCAATTTCATTATTTCGAATTTCAAGAGTAGAACAAATTAGGTTCGCTCTATCATAAAATGTTTTAATGACACCTCTTTTTACTCTAAGCTGATGGTTTGAATAGATATTTGTATGTGTCTGTTTCCTGAAGACACTCGTTTCGAAATGGTTCGGATACTTAATTATCGAAACATCCAGAAAAGAAAGCTGATTAATTTTTCTCTATTTCCAAAGTGAATTTTATTGTAGGTTCCTTTGAATTTATGAAATCGAAAAAATTGGCTAACTCTTCTCTACCATGTTGCCAAATTACAAATATATCGTCAACATATCGCCACCAAGCTTTTGGTTTCAACAAATATGTATCCACAAATTTTTCTTCAAAATTTTCCATGAATATATTACTCATGACAGGTGATAAAGGCGAACCCATTGCCATTCCAAAATTTTGTCGATAAAAAACATCTCCTAGTTGGAAATAGGTAGTATTCAAACAAACATCAAGCATTTCCATAATATCATTGGTATTAAATTTTGAATCTTTAATTATCGAGTCATTTTCTAATTTCGTTCGAACTATTTGAAGCGGCTTATCGACAGGAACATTGGGGAACAAACTGACAACATCAAAGCTCACTAGAATATCATTTTGGTTTAAATTTGAATTTTGTACTTTTTCAAGCAAGTGTTTGCTGTTCTTCAAAAAACTTTCTTTCTTTCCTGTTAATGGGTTTAAAAATTGAAGAAGATATTTCGCTAAATTTTGACATGCAGATCCAATAGAACTTACTATTGGTCTCAGTGGAATTAGAGGTTTGTGTATTTTTGGAAAACCATATAAATGTGGTGGTTTACTGTAAGATGGCATGAGTTCTTTTTTCTGTCTATACGTAAGGGTTTTTGAATGCTTTGATAAAATGTTTTTGACTTTTCTTTCTGTTATAGAAGTGGGATCTTTATTGATTTTGGTATATTTGTTCTTATCGTTAACAATATCCAAAAGTTTATTATGATATTCAATTGAATCCAAAATGACTGTAGCGTTTCCCTTGTCAGCCGGTAAGATTTTGATATTGTTATCTTTTTTAAGTGAGATTATAGCTTGTTTTTCCGTATAACTTAGGTTTGAAGTTGTTTTGATAGACTTCTCTAGTAACATTTTATTCAAAACTCTGAATTCGTTTGACTTTACAGTTGGATGTTTTTGAGCTGTTTTCTCAATAGATGTAATAATGTCTAGTATGGGGACATTTCTTGTTGTCACTGCAAAATTTAGTCCCTTTGATAAGAATCTTTTTTCACTTTCATTCAAACTTCTTGAAGATAAATTTATAACCGTCTTATTGACGAAGTTGTTATTAGGTGCATTTTTGTTGGATTGTCTTTGTTTTTCATCGAACAGAGAATTGAATTTATTAAAATTTGATGCTCTACTTTTCTTATATTCATTTTTATATGAAATATCAACACAATAAAATATATGATCTGAATCACTCTTTGACAAATTATTAAAAATTTCTTCTTCTAACTTTAGAATATCTTGACTTAGTCTTACCTTATTTTGTCTGAGAAAACTTACTCTTTCTCTGACTAAAGCATGACCAAATCTGTCCATAATTTTGTGGCAACCATAACTATCGAAAGGTAATTTAATTCTTAGGAACTTGGGACTTATTCTACTGTCCTGCATCTGCACATGAAAGTTAGTCTGAAAAAACCTTTCAATAATGAGTATACCTCCCACAGTATGCTTTAATGATTACTTATTCTACAACTAGTTATCAAATTTCAATTTGATTGGATCTGTATTGTTCGAAAACGAAATTTGTACTCGGAAACCGTTAGGCCGATTATGACCATTAATGAACATGTCCGTCGCATTCGGACCTATCCTAAAAATTTCAATTTGCTATGTCTTTCCATTCTCAAGTTATCGTACAAAGGCCAGGACGGCCGACCGAACATAATCAAACTTGACTTCAAATTCTTCATCATTAAGTAGAACCTAATCGTTTAAGACCATTTTCGTCAAAAATATCTAAAACAGACATTTGGGCAAAATGATCGCACGCTATCCCCAAGAATATGCGCAAAATTTGGTGCACCGACATGACTATATAAACCAATGAAAATTCATTTCCATTTACGCATAACATACCTAACCCCAATTTATTTAAATGTTCATCAATTTTTATTAACTGCGAGGTTATCAGACTTGTTTCTGAGATATTGAATTTTTCCATGAACTTTGAAGTCGATATTCTGCATCCAAATTCTAGACAACAAATAAATCTTATCTGAACTGTTGGAACTTTTGAAGCGAGAATTATTGTCCTTTGGAATGCGCGTGCAAAACAACAAACCTAAAAAATATTTCGTATGGTTTGTCAACCCTTTAGAAGACTGATTACAGATCACAACACTCACGGGGAGGCAGGGTTTTTTTACTGCGTTTTTTCCCTAAGCTCTTCTTATATCATACGTCGAATACTATGCTTTGATGAACAGAGATTCTTAAAAACCACTGACGTGAAGTCAGCAGCTTTTTTGCGCATATTTTTTTGCCTCACAAACCCTAACGAAATGTTGCATGAAAATCGTCTTTTTTCAACCGAATACTAGAGTAATGATTAAAAAAAGGGGCAATCCAAGACTTTTTTTAATCATGACTCTAGTATTGAACTACTTTCATAGGAGGAATACTAGAGGTTAATTCGATTGGATCCATATTTTTGAGAATATTGGGAAAATAAAATTCGGCTTGAAAGTTTTCGCGGTGTTTCAGCGAAATCCGACAGATATTTTCTGAAATATTTAATTTTTTTCAGGATATATTATTTATTTTTTCTAGTGAAATTCTATAACTAATGACTAAGTTTCTATTCAATCGGATCTGTATTTTTTGAGTAATTGAGGAAATACCAACAAAACAACCGAGTAAGAAACCGTTTGGCCGATTATGCCATTTAACGAACTCAACAGTTGCATGCGTAACTTATCCTGAAAATTGTAATCGCTATTTCTTTCCGTTTCAAAGGTATCGTGCAAACAGACACAACCTTCCGGAAGAATTGAATTTGACCACTAATCAGTGAGTCGAACCTAATCGTTCGAGACCATTTTCTACAAAAAAATCGAAAATTACTGACATCTGGGCAAAATGATAGCTAGCTATTCCCTTGAACATACGTGCAAAAATGAATTGCTCTTAATTCAAAAGATTTTATACAGTATGGTGCAAATGAAAGGAATTAATTCGTTATTTCGTAAACCGGCAACTTTAAGGAAAAATCCTGAAACCCGTCGATTTTTATTCTTAAACGGGCTATTCATAAGGATACCTCTTCATTTTTGACGTCATCTATGTGAGCGTGATGACGTCATCGCTAAAATTTTCAGATGGAAAGGTGGGTGTTGTAATACATTATTTGAAAGGTCTTTTAAATACCTATTCAGCCATATCAATAATGTACAAAAATTGATTTTTTTATTTTTTTCAACAATTAATAAAATTTTATTATTATTATTTAATATGACGTCAAAAATAAAATGACGTCAAAAATAAAATGGTTTCCTTACCAATAGCCTGTTTAAGAATAAAAATCGACGGGTTTCGGGATTTTTCCTTAAAGTCGCCGGTTTACGAAATAACGAATTTATTCCTTTCAATTGCACCATACTGTATATTATGTCATTAATTCCATCAAATCGAGTTCATCATTATTCATTAGCACTCCTTGCACGCCATATAAGTTCACTACAGGTTCAAGTTAGATAACCCCGTTATGTTCTGAATCATGTACATATAAGGTAGAACTGCCAGAAGAGCTTATCAAGAATTGCTATATGATTACGATCCCAAAATATTCGTATTTCATATCAACTACATCTCTACAAACATTTGGATATCTTCACCATGCAGAATATAATAATTCAAATTGGAACATAAATTAAAGTATATCCTGTCTGAAGAAATTTGTTTATTCAATGGGTTTTTACGCATGTTTTCCGCAAACCATCAAAACCTAACTCTACCGTCAAGTTCCAAGTTTGAACAATATCGGATCTTTATTGCTAGCGATCCGAGCAGATTGCGTGAGTTCAGTAGCTGGATGGGTGACCGTTGCATCTATAACTGTCGAACGGAAAGACATAGTGACTTGCAATTTTCAGGGTAGGTTACGCATCCGAATGAGACAGTTGTGTGCGTTGTTGAGCATACCCGGCCAAACGATCACTGTGTTATAATCATCTTATATTTTCTTGTTATTTCCTCAATACCTCAAAATATACAAATCTCATCCAATTAAAACTTGTTAATTACTTGTAGAATATCCGAGAGAATATCTCTTCTTAAAAATTTTATATTTCAGAAACTATTCGTGATAATCTGCTGAAATTCCGTACATACCTTGGAGCCAACATTTCACCATCGGGTACTTCGTATGAACCGTGAATAGACAATGGAACATGTGTGCAAAAACTCCTGACTAATGTTGGTTGCTGTTATTACCTATAATATAAAAAAATAATATTCTCAATATTTCCAAGAATGTGAATCCTACCGGCAAAATAAGCGTCCAAAAAAAACTGATTCACTTTTTGGCTGAGAATGGTCTCAGACGATTCGTTTCGATTCAAATACAAACATTCACGGTTGGATCGAAAATAAACAATGATGTGTCTGTGGTGGCGTAAGGATACAAATTGGTTCAATCATTCAATTGTGCCGTGAGATGAAAAACACCGAAATTGAAATTCGTAAAATAACTAGTAATATACGAAATTATCTAAGTTACACGTAATTTTATTGAAATATCGACTTAAACTAAGTAGATATGCTTTGGAGAAGATCGTTTGCCTATCAGGCCACGCTGTGTGAGTATACTGCAGACATAATGTAAATGCACGGTGATGAACAATTGTCATCACCTACTTATTTTCGTTGTTGTTTTCTCAATTTTATAATTTCGTGAAATTATCATCATGTTACATACTATTCGACGGTTTTTATTCCTTATACTCACTTTCAAACACGTTTCCCGTTCGAATACGGTCCGAATCGGCTGACGGTTGACCAATTCGTCTGTCGAGTGAAAATTATGGACCAGTACATCTCGAACGTTGAAATATTTCGATATTTCTCTTAAACTATTCATTGAATTTTGCCCATTAACGAACATTAACGGCGCCTCTGGACTCCAATACTACTCTGAATATGTCAACTCTATAACTCATTGCGTTCCAGCGTCATCGTCCTGACGTTTACAGAATCAATTTTGACCTCGGATTCTTCATCAGTGAGAAGAAACTAATCGTTTGAGGCCATTCTCGGCGAAATATTCGAAAAATACAGACATTGGAACGAATTGATAGGCACTCTGTTCATCTGAATAACGCGCCAAAAACAACTATGACCTCAAGCCTAATAGGTCTCTTGCATGCAACACGAAATACCATATGTTTATGTTTTTCTGAATCTACTTCAATACCAAATCATTATGTGGCTCATCCACTTTCGTAATTTATAAAATTTGAATATTTCGATATTGAAAATCGGTAAATCAAGAAGCAAATTCAAATGAGGTGAAACGCTTCTGAATCGTTGATATGACGGCTGACCTAATCAAAATGTACCATCTGCTTGTTACAGCCAATGGTAACCTCGAGCCCTTTATAGGGTGCTGCGTGACACTGGAATAAAGAGTGAAACGGACACGAGGAGAGAGTGAGAGTATATATGACTTGTTACGTCAGGCGGAGCCGCCAAGTTTCGATCGTGTGAACAGGCATTATGTGCAACCAAATTTGAATGATCGTTTTCTCCTTGAAAATAAAATTTTGGAGGGGGTTCAACTATTTCAATATTCTTATGGGTATAATGAAATCATTTCCAATAAAAAAAATTGGTTCAAGCCCTGTGGACAGGAGCTTTGACACTCTTGTTTAAACTTTGACAAATTATATCTCCGAAAGTATTGGTTTCTCAGAGTTGGGAATGATATTAATGGAATCTTATGATAGTACTGCATCATAAAATAAAATAAATAACACAACCATTGATATCATTCCCAACTCGGAGAAACCAACACTTTCGGAGTTATGATTTGTCAAAGTTTCAACAAAAGCACCAAAGCTCCTGTCCACAGGGTTTTCCCACATTTTCAATTTGGCTTCTGTGCGTCAATTCTCAAGAATCTTCGTAATTAAATTCAAAATGTAGGTCTATGACTCATCTCATGTTGGATCTATATACATCAGGAGATTATAATTAGCGTTTTCTATAGAATTGAGAATAATTATTGAAATATTGAAAGTATTAGTTTGTTAGAAATGAGAATGACATAAATGGATTCTTATGACGAAACCGCATCTTAAAAAAATTGAATTTAAAATTTGTAATGTAAAAATTTTTTTTATTACCTACTCCGAAACCACCTGGCTGATTTTGCCCAATAACGAACTTAACTGAGATATTTATCTCCTAAACCTCTGAAAATTTGCAACTGTGTAGCTCATTCCATTTGAGAGTAATCGTGTTAACGGCCGGACGGACGGACGGCCGGCTGGACAGAATCGATTTTGACAATGGTTCTTGATCAGTGACTTGAACCAAATCGTTTTAGACATTTTCAGCCAAAAATTCCAAAATTACAGACATTTGGGCAAATTGATAAGCACTTTGTTCCGAGGAACAAGAGCGCCAAAAATGCATGCAAGAGACATATTGTGTTGAAGAAAAAAGAGAAATTGTAACAGGACACAAATCTCCACAGTTAACATCGCAATTGTAACATTTCTTATTCATTTCGGCATCAGCCACTTTGTTCTGGGATTTTTTCGAGTTAATAGGGGGATATCGTGACGCCGGCTGGACGAAGGCGTGTAGTCGTTGAAAATAGCGCGAACGTGTCCGGAATGGGGGACGGAGTTCGCGGTCTCCCCTCTTTCTTGATCCTCAAACTAAGATGCATTTGTGCTCGACGGGAAATCTTATGGGATAATTATGACAAGTCGCGTGTCTTATTGTAACGAATCTCAGTACTGGTTTGAGGTTTTTCCTAATAAGTCGCGATTTACCGAGCGTAGTCCATTGTGGTAATTTTTGGCGCTCTAGTTCCTCGGAACTGAGTGCTTATCAATTTGCCCAAATGTCTGTAATTTTCGAATATTTCGATGAAAATGGTCTTAAACGATTTGGTTCGACTCACTGATCAAGAATCCGTGGTCGAAATTCATTCTGTCCGGCTGGTCCGGCCGGCCGTAGGCACGATTACTCTCGAACGGAATGAGCTAGAGAGTTGAAATTTTCAGAGTAGGTTTGGGGGATCTCGGCTAAGTTCGTTATTGGGCAAAATCGGACAGATGGTTTCGGAGTAACAAAAAAAAAATTTTTTTTTTACGAAACAAATTCCAAATTAAATTTTTTTTAATAAGAAGTTTTATCATAAGAATCCATTCATATCATTTTTAACTCTAACAAGCTAATACTTTCGGAGATATGATTTTTCAAAATTTCAATAATAAATCGTATTTCAACGTTGTCACAGAATGATATTATTCTATGTATGAATATGAATTGTCATAATGTCAAATGATGTTCCTGAGACATTATCTAATCAATAATCAATCTAATAATCTCAGTTGTTTGCTCCGAAATTAGTTTTTCTCAGAAAATTCTTACTTTTCGGAACTGAACATGAAGTAAGAGATCTGAGAGTAGTGAGACTGCTTTTCATCCATAGACATAGATATAACTCTCGAACGGAATGAGTCAGAGTAGTTTAGGGAGATGAATATCTCGGTTAAGTTCGTTATTGGGCAAAATTGGCCAGATTTAATTTGATTTCTTCCATGGTGCTTTTCTCATTCTCATGATTGCTCATTTAATCTTGATAAATAAACTATTATTTGAATTGAATTTCCTTTAGGATGCAGTTCTATCATATGAATACATTGATATAATTCCCAACTCTGAGAAACCAATACTTTCGGAGATATAATTTGTCTGTTTGAACTAGAGCGCCAGAAAGCTCCTGTCCACAGGGCTTGAACCCATTTTTTTTTTAGATCAATCGTCACAATATTGATGGACCCTTTGAATCTCATATATCCTTATTATTCGTGACACTAGAAATCTTAAATTTAATAAATTTCAAATTATGAATTTTGTTCCGGCTTTCGATTAATTTAATTTGTAATAAAATATTTAAATATAATGGAGACTCTATGAAAACTTTGGAGTATTGAAATATGAAAATGGGTTCAAGCCCTGTGGACAGGAGCTTTCTGGCGCTCTAGTTCAAACAGACCTATTATATCTCCGAAAGTATTGGTTTCTCAGATTTGGGAATTATATCAATGTATTCATATGATAGAACTGCATCATAAAGGAAATTGTATTCAAATAATAGTTTATTTATCAAGATTGAATGAGCAATCATGGGAATGAGAACTGCACCATGGAAGAATCAAATTAAATCTGGCCAATTTTGCCCAATAACGAACTTAGCCGAGATATTCATCTCCCTAACCTACTCTGAAAATTTTAACTACCTAGCTCATTCCGTTCGAGAGTTATTGTAGAAAAACTTTTTTTAAATTTTCAAAAATTTTTTTTGACACTTTGCGGTAATCTGTTCAATACATAACTTCACATGCGTATAAAGGTCATGATACTACAATTTTATACTAAATTTCAGATAGATCGAGTTACCGTTTTCTGAAATATTCATAAAAAATATTTTTACTAAAATCGGCCATAACTCCGAAACCGCTTGATGGATTTTGCCCATTAACGAGCTCGTCCGAGATAATTACGCTCCAAACCCACCTTGCAAATTTCAATCCGCTAGCTCCTTTCGTTCGAGAGTTATCGTGCCTACGGCCGGCCGGCTGGCCAGACAGAATCGATTTTGACCTCGGATTCTTGATCAGTGAGTCGAACCAAATCGTTTGAGACCATTTTCAGCCAAAAATTCCAAAATTACAGACACTTGGGCAAATTGATAAGCACTCTGTTCCGAGGAACTAGAGCGCCAAAAAAACAAGTTTCGTATGACAATGGCCCAAAACAGGTTTAAAGTACCTACAAATAGTAGATGTTCCATAAAACATGTATGAAAGAAGAGAAGTAATAATGAAAAATTACCTTGTAATCGATCAAAAATTTCCTGATCTACGTTCACCAAATTTTCTCCTCTCTCGAACTACAGAATTATTCTTTCAATATTTACGTAATATTTTCCAACATTTTTGGGTGAGGTCCCCGTTGCATCGCTAAAATACGAGTATTTCAACCCCAATATTTTTGAAGTTATATAATATTTCCTTCCGTCAGTCCCGTCATAAATTGAGAGAACTGAGCATTCTATGTCTATGGATGAAAAGCAGTCTCACTACTCTCAGATCTCTTACTTCATGTTCCGTTCCGAAATGTAAGACTTTTCTTAGAAAAACTAATTTCGGAGCAAACAACTGAGATTTTTCTCACTTCGCTCACAATTCTTCGATTGGTTAGATAATGTCATGTCTCAGGAAAATAAGTTGACATTATGACAATTCATACATAGAATAATTATATCATTCTGTGACAACGTAGAAATACGGTTTATTATTGAAATTTTGAAATATCATATCTCCGAAAGTATTAGCTTGTTAGAGTTAAAAATGATATTATTGGATTCTTATGGTAAAACTTATTGAAAAAAATTTAATTTGGAATTTGTTGTGTAAAACAAAAATTTTTTTTTAGTTTCTCCGAAACCATCTGTCCGATTTTGCCCAATAACGAACTTAGCCGAGACATTTATCTCCCAAACCTACTCTGAAAATTTCAACTGTCTAGCTCATTCCGTTCGAGAGTTATCGTGCCTACGGCCGGACGGCCGGACAGAATGAATTTCGACCACGGATTCTTGATTAGTGAGTCGAACCAAATCGTTTAAGACCATTTTCATCGAAAAATACAGATAGTTGGGCAAATTGATAAGCACTCAGTTCCGAGGAACTAGAGCGCCAAAAAAATCAGTATGGAATGAATTGAAATGATTCAACAAATATTAATTTGACATACAATAATGGAGCTTGGTACCTATAAAAATTCTATCATAAAACTATAATACCTAACCCTATCCTTTAAATCAATGTCCTTTCATTTCTTGATTGACAAAAGAACTTAAAACTTGATATTCTTTTCTTCTTCTGATAATTCTTCTAACAATTTTTCTATATCTCTTGCTTGAAGTTCTGCTTTCAGATAAGTATTTACTTAAATATTTTAAGTCGCTATCTCTTTCCGTTCTCAATAGTTATGGTGAGATACATAGTATCTATTATTTCGTAATTTTTTGAAGATTTTCTACTAGTAGGGTCCTTACAAAAATTTCGTCTCGTCTTTATGTCGAATTTCTACAACTAGATACCAAGTTTCAATTCGATCGAGTCTGTATTTTTTGAGTTATCGAGACAATAATATTCCAGATTGGTATAACGATTATTCTCAACAACGAACTTAATTCTCCCATTCGGATGCGCAACCTACCCTGAACATTGCAATTCCCTATGTCTTTTCGGTCGAAAGTGATTAAGGCAACGGTCACCCATACAGCTACTGAACTCATCCAAGGCTACTCGGATCTCCAACAATATAGATCCGATCGTGTTCAAACTTGGAACTTGGCAGTAGAGTTTGGTTTTGAAGGCTATCACAAAATTTCAGCGATATCGGCGGAATAGTTTCTGAAATATAAATTTTTTTTCAAATGATTTTGTTAAAATTGATAGATCCTCACGAAATTTTCTAAAACTTTTGCGTCGGCATTCCACAACTAATAACCATGTTTGAATTGGATCGGTTTAGTATATTTTTAGTTATTGAGGAAATAACAACCAAATTTCAAATGGGTATAGCTCCAAAATCGTTTGGCCGATTATGCCTATTAACAAACTCAAATGTTTCATTCAGATGCACAAACTACCCTAAAAATTGCAAGTCGCTATTCTCAGGTTATCGTGACATAAATAATATATATGTTTTTAATTTACAAGTCATACGATTCTCAAACAATTTCATAGCCGTCTTTGAGTTTATATTCTACTACTCACCAAGTTTCAATATGAACGGATTTGTATTGGTTGAAAACAAAATTATTACTCGGAAACCATTGGGCAGATTATGCCCATTAACGAACTTGTTAACGCGATGTTAGCCAAAACATGCGCACAAGAATGTGTTTTAACCCAAAAGTAGTAATATTGCAAATTACAACATGGAAAAAATTGTGAATAAACAAATCTAATCCCACGAAATACCCAATTGTGAGAAAAGGTTGAATTAATTCGATGATTTCCTAGACTCTTTTGACTATCGGCAGGTGGTTCCACTTGGGAAAACTGACAATAAACCTGTGTTTAATACAATAGGTGAATGGAGTTATTTATTAATGTGAGCCACACTTCGGGCTACGTTGAACTGACCAACTTTCTATCTTGAACTGTTGGAACCAACGCATTCGCCAATTTGTATATATAGTCTAATCACTCTAATAAATCCAAAATATGTTGTCACATTTCCATGGAATGCATGTTCCGATCCGGAATAAGAATGAGATATCTGCGATATACTTTTGTGTTTAAGGGGGTTGTCCATGATATTTCTGTCAGGCGTAGGCGCAGACCTATGTTAAGTAAAAGTATATACCTACTTTGGGGGGTATACTGTGGAGTTTCGGAGCCTAAATCAGACTCCTTCATCAGACAGTAAGCGAAAATCTTCAGAATTATTAGTTGTTCACTAATTGTGAAATAAGTCACACTGAAATTCCGGTGTTCATCAGTAAAATTGCCGCTTTTTGTATAATACACATAGTGTATTAAAAGGTAACGCTTAAAATACATATCTTCGGTATTTACTCTATTGTAGAAAAATGCTCGAACAAGGCAATATTTATTTTAACTTTCGTAACTTTTCATGAATAGTTTGTCATGCACCATCAACAAGGGGTGGAGGATAGCTGAGTTTTTTTAAATGGCAACCCTAAAATGTCTAGAGCAAGGCTGAAGACAATCATAGCAGATTGTCCATTTATTCTTGATATTTGAGTAGGTATAGAGAGTGACGAACAAATTACCTATTTTAATAGTTCAAAATTTATTAATGAAATACTATCCTCTTTTCATAATTTAATATTTAGTAGTTCATACAACTTACCCATTGATGATTCCATTATGTTCTTCTTTCCTATTGCCTTCATAAACTACATCATTAAAATGATCCAATTCTAAATCTTCTGAAACATCATCCCCAATATTTATACATAAATTATTCAATATGTAATCAGTCAATACTATTTTCGGTTTCAAAACAGTCTTGTATATATTCACAAATTCAAGAATCAGACACTTGTTTTCCAAAAAAAAATATTTTCAAACTACTAATTGACAAGTCTCAAATAGCTAATAGATAAGATGACATTTATAAACAGTGAACACAGACAGATTCTGTGTTCACATTATGTGAATAGATAGAACTACGACGTATTATTTTGAAAAATCATATCTCCGAAAGTGTTAGCTTGTTAGAGAAAATTTAAAAATTTTTAAAATGGATTCTTATGATGAAACTGCATCTTGAAAGAAATTGAATTCAATAGATGTAATGTAAAAAAAATGTTCAACCGAGATATTTATCCCTCAAACCTACTCTGAAAATTTCAACTGTCTAGCTCATTTTGTTCGAGAGTTATCGTATTAACGGAGGGCCAGACAGGCTGGCCGGACAGAATAGATTTTTTTCTTCGGATTTTTGATCAGTGAGTCGAACCAAATCGTTTAAGACTATTTTCATCAAAAAATTCGAAAAGTACAGAAATTTGGTCAAATTGATAAGCACCCTGTTCCGAGGAACAAGAGCGCCAAAAATCAACTACCCTCCATCCCCCGTAGGAGGTGCATGACAAACTCCTCTTTATACATGGAAAGTAGTATAATTTAAAAAAAAATTGGCTACACTACAAAATGGTAAATGCCCAAGATATGAATTTTGAGCGTTACTTTTTACTCACTCTGTATATTTTCAAGTTGTACATTGATTGTAACCATACATTTCTGTCAGTAAATGAAACACTTTTTCATTTACCATTTTTCCAAATTCTGCTCAGGTAATAATACAAAAAAACATGATACATATTCTCCAAATATAATTTTTTTCCTACTTCCACTGATTATGGACTTCATAAAACTAAATTAAATTAGCATAAAGAAAGCAGATAAAGTTCATCATGAGTTATTTGAAGAATCATTTTCAAAAATTCAATTATTATGCATAGTTTCTCCTTAGAAAGTCTTCGAGATATTCTTCATTAAAAATTATAACGTCTAAAATTCAAAAAATTTCTCTACTTTTATCATCATTTATTATTAGAAGGACATAAGTTTATCTTGGATCTCACAATTTACACAATTTGGAAAAGGGTGCGCCACTCAATTAATGGAAAATGGTGGAAATAGATAAAGATAAACATAAGGGCAACTTTGTTAATGAGCAAGGATATCCTAAATTTTCTCCGCTAATCAATCTATTTAAAGAGTGAATAAATTTATAAAAAAATGGGTTCAAGCCCTGTGGACAGGAGCTTTCTGGCGCTCTAGTTCAAACATACAAATTATATCTCCGAAACTATTGGTTTCTCAGAGTTGGGAATTATATCAATGTATTCTTATGATAGAACTGCATCAAAAAAGAAATTCAATTCAAATAATAGTTTATTTATCAAGATTAAATGAGCAATCTGAGAATGAGAACTGCACCATGGAAGAAATCGAATTAAATCTTGCCAATTTTGCCCAATAACGAAATTAACCGAGATATTCATCTCACCAACCTACTCTGAAAATTTCACCTACCTAGCTCATTCCGTTCGAGAGTTATTGTAGAAATTTTTTTTTTAAATTTTCAAATTTTTTTTTACACTTTGCGGTAATCTGGTCAATACAAAACTTCACATGCGTATGAAGGTCATGATTCTACAATTTGATGCTGAATTTTAGATAGATCGAGTGATCGGTTTAGGAAATATTCATAAAAAGTATTTTTACTAAAATCGGCCATAACTCCGAAACCGCTTGATGGATTTCTCCCATTAACGAGCTCGTCCGAGATATTTACGCTCCAACCCCACCTTGCAAATTTCAATCCGCTAGCTCCTTTCGTTCGAGAGTTATCGTGCCTACGGCCGGCCGGCCGGACAGAATCGATTTCGACCTCGGATTCTTGATCAGTGAGTCGAACCAAATCGTTTAAGACCATTTTCATCGAAAAACTCGAAAATTACAGACATTTGGGCAAATTGATAAGCACTCAGTTCCGAGGAACTAGAGCGCCAACAACTTTCGTATGACAATTGCCCAAAACAGGTTCAAAGTACCTACAAATAGTAGATTTTTCTTAAAACATGTATCAAAGAATAATTATTTCACTCTGTGAAATACGATTTATCATTGAAATTTTGAAACATCAATCCGAAATTATTAGCTTGTTAGAGTTAAAAATGATATCATTGGATTTTCATCGTAAAACTGCTTATTGAAAAAAATTTAATTTGGAATTTGTTCTGTAAAAAAAAAATTTTTTTTTGTTACTCCGAAACCATCTGTCCGATTTTGCCCAGTAACGAACTTAGCCGAGATATTTATCCCCCAAACCTACTCTGAAAATTTCAACTGTCTAGCTCACTCCGTTCGAGAGTTATCGTGCCTACGGCCGGCCGGCCGGACCGGCCGGACATAATGAATTTCGACCACGGATTCTTGATCAGTGAGTCGAACCAAATCGTTTAAGACCATTTTCATCGAAATATTCGAAAATTACAGACATTTGGGCAAATTGATAAGCACTCAGTTCCGAGGAACTAGAGCGCCAAAAACGATATGAATGCATTGTTGTAATTCTTCTTATGAAGAAATAAAGATTGTGTGAGGTTGTGTAGCTAATTTTAAATAGGTCGTAAGAAGATGAACAGTAAATCTCTATGTCCAGGTCATCGATTATAATGTAGAAGTTAATGTAGAATTCATTGTTAAGAATTTAGTATGATTTAGTCTGAAAAAGTTGCTGCGTTGACGAAACGCGTCAGAATATTCAATAAATAAGTGTGAATCAAAAATAATGTTTCATTTGAGTTAATATGGATTTGCATCAAGTAAAAGCCACAAGCATTAGATTTTTGAACTGATAACTGATATAGTTTTGTATGAACAGTTTTTGCGCGCATGTTCTAGGGAACAGCGTGCCAGCATTTCGCCAAAATTTCTGTATTTTTTTGAGGTCTACTCACTGAGGAAGAATTTGAGATCAAAATTGATTCTGTCCGGCATCCAATGCAATATATACGTATTTACGCTAAAAATACTGCTTGAAGGTTCATGCAGTATTTCGTAAGGGTGTCTGAGGCGTTAATAGACAATAGAACATGCGCGCAGAATCTGACTTCACGTCAGCGCTTTTTGGTGCGTTCTTCAGGGTGAACAGAGTGCCTATCAATTCGTCCAAATTCTCTATTTTTCGAATATCTGGCTGAAAATGGTCTCAAACGATTATTTTCGACTCACTGATGAAGAATCCGAGGTCAAAATTAATTCTTTCCGGCCGTTCGGCCGGCCGTGGGCACAATTACGCTCGAACGCATTGAGTTAGAAAGTTGAAATTTTCAGAGTAGGTTTGGAGTCCAAATGCACCGGCTAATTTCTTTAGTGGGCAAAATCAACCAAGTGGTTTTAGAGTTATAACCATCTGAAATTTTGTTTTGCCAATAACTCAAAGAAATACTGATCTAATCGAATCGAAGCGCGGTAGTTAGTTGAAAAATACCTACACGAAGACGTATGCAAAACTTTGCGAGGATCACATGACTGGAAAATTTTAAAAAAGTATTCAAAAAAAATCTGTATCTCAGAAACATTCCGTCAGATACCGTTGTAATTCGAGAACCATCAAAATCTTATTCCATAGTTCTAGATTTGAACTCTATCGGATCTATATTGGTGAAGATATTACCGAAATATCGAAATTTTTCAACGATTGTAATGAACTGGTCCATAATTTTACACTCGATAAACGAATTGGTCAACAGTTTTTGATTTTTGACATCGGAGAATTCAAAGAATCTAGACGTGCAGCTGTCGTACATCGCAAAATATGCCAGTTCGGACCGTTTTCGAACGGGAAATATCGCAAAAAGTAAAGATGGGGGATAAAAACCGTTGAATAATATGAAACATGATGATAGTATAATGAAATTAGAAAACTGCCAAAACTTATCGAAAATAGGTAATGGCAGTTGTTCAACACCGTGCTTTTACATTAGCTATATCTGTACTCACAGCATGACCTGATAGACTAGCTATCTGGTTCATAGCTCGTGGTACCGGGATCGATTCCCTCAGCAGAAATTATCCCTTTTTCGTTTTTTTTTTATTTCTACCGAAATAATAACATTGATTAATGGTAGGTATACTGAATTTATGTCGATCTTTCAATACAATTTACGATAATTTCGTATATTATTATTAATTTTACGAATTTCAATTCCGAGTGTTTTTCATGTCATGGCACAATTATATGATTCAACTGATTTGTTTCCTTACGCCACAACAAACAAAGCACTGTTCATTTTCGACCAAACAGTAAACGTATGTATTCGAATGGGCCCTTACGCCACCACAGACAAAGTACTGTTTATTTTCGACCCAACAGTGAATGTATGTATGTGAGTCAAAACTAATTGTTTGAGACCCTTCTCAGCCAAAAAGTGGACAAGTTTTTTTGGACGCTTGGAAATACTGAGAATATTTTTGGCGCTCTAGTTCCTCGGAACAGAGTGCTTATCAATTTGCCCAAATGTCTTTAATTTTCGAATTTTTGGCTGAAAATGGTCTCTAACGATTTGGTTCGACTCACTGATCAAGAATCCGAGGTCGAAATTAATTCTGTCTGGCCGGTCCGGCCGACCGGCCGGCCGTAGGCCCAATAACTCTCGAACGAAAGGAGTTAGAGGATTGCAATTTGCAAGGTGGGTTTGGAGCGTAAATATCTCAGACAAGTTCGCTAATGGGCAAACTCCATCTAGTGGTTTCGGAGTTATGGCCGATTTTAGTAAAAAAACATTTTTTATGAATATTTCCGAAACCGATCACTCGATCTATCTGAAATTTAGCATCAAGTTGTAGAATTATGACCTTTAGAGGTATGTGAAGATTCGTATTGATCGGGTTACCGTAAATTGTCAAAAAAAAAATTGAAAATTTTCAAATTTTTTTTCTACAATAACTCTCGAACGGAAATAGCTAGGCAGTTGAAATTTTCAGAGTAGGTTAGGGAGATGAATATCTCGGTTGAGTTCGTTATTGGACAGAAAAGGCCAGATGGTTTCGGAGTAACGAAAAAAAAATTTTTTTAAGTAACAAATTTCAAATTCAATTTTCATTTAAGATGCAGTTTCACCATAAAAATCCATTGATGTCATTTTTAACTCCAACAAGCTAATACTTTCGGAGAAAGTATTAGCTTCGCCAGAAAGCTCCTGTCCACAGGGCTTGAACCAATTTTTTTTCTGGAGCTAAGCATCCTTGGGCGAGTTCAGTACCTGGATGGGTGGCCGCTCTGGCTATAAATTTGAAAAGCGTGCTAAAGCTACTTGCCACAGTGCTTTTCCAACTTGTTTAAAATGTGTTAGTTAATTGGTTATATTTTATGATCCCAGGGCATCAATGTTTTATTGAATTAAAATGAACAGATTTTGTCTCATCATAAATACAATTTTTGTCCACCCAGCCATTAACGTATCGCCAAATGCAATGCTAGTCTGACACATCTATATCAATCAGAAAAGAATGTGACAACGTCAACTCAGATAACGTTTATACTCCTAGAATACCTTCATATCACTGAAACCGAGTGTTGTCTGAACGATTGCATTAATCTTGTTGATCTCCTCGTCATTGTTCTGTATCCCGGCACTAAATTGTCGAGTAATTCGTTCATTATATCCCTCTGCGAAATTTCGGTCGGGCAACGGAGAACGTGAAATATCCAGAATATTCTGTTGGCAAACCCAAGCATGCCGAGGAAACTCTATCGAGATGATATCATTCTGATATAAAGTTATGGTGGAGATGCGGTTAGTTTCACTGATGCGAAACGGCCCATTCGAGCGATATACATCGATATCATCGTTTTAAATCCAATTGTGACTAGAAATTCCGACGTATATTTCACATGACATATAAGATGTATACTCCTCCAAGGTAGTGAGAGTGTCCGACGAAAGTTGTGTTCCTACATCTTGTGCAAGGTATCTTGGAATGGTTGACTCGTTGATACATTTTATTGCCACACCACAAAGGATATGGCTGGACAATCCAGGCTGTACCACCGGGTGGGCCCATTGGAAAAATACGGAAAAATAATACTCAATGTCCCAGGAATAATGGGAATAAATTTGGATGTTACTATGGGGGTATATCCGGGAACGCTTTGTTGAAGAGTTAAGGCTAGTTTATGCTGGCTGGTAACTTTAACTTATCCCTTAGCTTAAAAATTAGATTGATTTCTAGGAATATTGTTTATACTGAGAATAAAGAATCCGTTTACTTATTAATAATAATAATAATCAATAAGTTAACGCATTCTTTAGTCTGATTATAAGCCATAACACTAAAAATCTATGACTATATATATATTATATATATAGGATTAAGTTAAAGTTACCAGCCAGCATAAACCAACCTTTAGGCTGCTACAAAGACTTGATGATGGATTTATTCTATTTTTGGCGCTCTTGTTCCTCGGAACAGAGGGCTTATCAATTTTTGGATGAAAATGGTCTCAAACAATTTGGTTCGATTTTGACCACGGATTCTTTATCCGTGGTCAAAATCGTTTCTCCCGGCCCGATGGTTTCGGAGTAACGAAAGAATCATTTTTTTTTAATACAAATTTCAAATTAATTTTTTTAAGATGTAGTTTCATCATAGGAATCCATTGATATCATTTTAACTCTAGCAAGCTGATACTTTCGGAGATATGATTTTTCAAAATTTCAATAATAAATCGTACTTCTGGGTTCTCACAGAATGCTGAATTATTCTATCTATGAATTATTATTATATGATCTGTGCTCATACGTTTCATATTATTTTCCTATAAGATATAAAATAGCCCTCCTGTTCTAGAAAACAAAGTAGGGTTGAATGCAAAATGACCAATGAAATAACCTTAGCTATCGCAGAAATATGAGGATTATGATATTATATTTTTTTGGTCATACAATAATGCCCTTGGATAATCCATATTCCATATGATGATGGAAATATATACTTTGGTAAGTTAATCAAATTGGGACACAATATCTCCAGTAAAAACTGGAATATTGGCTAAGCTTCAATTAATATAATATAATTTTCAGAGTATATTTGAGGAATGAATATCTCGGATGAGTTCGTTATTGGATAGAATCGGTCTGGTGGTTTCGGATTAATAATTTTTGGCCCTCTTGTTTTTTTTTAAATGGCACTTTTTTTAATTTAATTTATTTAATAATGCAGTTCTATCATAGGAATCCATTCATACCATTCCCAACTCTGAGAAACCAAAACTTTCGCAGATATGATTTGTCAGAGCGCCAAAGCTCCTGTTCACAGGGCTTTTCCACTTTTTGCGCGTATGTTCTGGGGAACATCGCGTTATCATTTTGTCCAACTGTCGAAATCGAATTCGAATTTTTTGCCAAAAATGGTCTCAATCGATTGGGTTCGACTCCCTGATGAAGAATTCGAGGTCAAATTCGATTCTGTCCGGCCGTCCGTTGCCACGATAACTTGAGAACGGAAAGAGATAGCGACTTGAAATTTTTTAGCTGAATGGTGCATCCTAATACGACGGACAAGTTCGTTAATGGGCTTAATCGGCCAAATGGTTTCCGAGTAATAATTTTGTTTTCAACCAATACAAATCCGATCAAATGGAAACTTGGTGAGTAGTTGTCGAATACAAACCTAAGGACGTTTGTAAAATTTTGTGAGAATCGTATCAAAAGAAAAGTTTTAAAAAATGATTACATTCTTTATGTCACGATAGCCTGATAACGGAAAGAGATAGCGACTTGAAAATTTCAAGTTAGTTTGTGCATCTGAGTGTGACGTTTGAATTTGTTTATAGGCATAATCGGTCAAACGGTTTTGGAGTTATACCCATCTGAAATATGGTTGTTATTTCCTCAATAACTCGAAAAATACGAAACGGATGCAATTCAAACATGGATATTCGTTGTAGAATGCCTACCCGAAAATTACCGCGAGATTTCGTGAGAATCGTATCGCTTGAAAATTTTAAAAAAGTCATCGAAAGAAAATCATTGAAACGAGAGCACTCAGAATTCAAGACTAGGAGCGCACATGCGATTTTCTGTTGTGCGATCGTTTAGTCGCAAAAATGGAACACATATTCTTAAATACGAATGCGCGCACATACGACCATTTAATCGCAGAGACTAAACAGATGCAACCTGTCCTATTTTTGAAGCGACGCGATTGTCGCAAATTGAAATGGAACACACGGACAGGAATGAATCAGCACGCACTTGCGACAATTCAGTCGCGATTTAGTTACTGCGTTCTTTGTATGAGAGGGAAATATTATTTGGCACTTTATAATATAAACAAAAGGCGTATTGATATGTTTTTTTTGGTCCTATTACACTCATCCTATAGTATTGAAAAAATTTACTAGAATGGTTTCGTAAGTCGGTATAAATTTGGTGAAATTGCTCTTTTAGCAGCCCTTGACTTATCACTGGATGCACCCAATACTTCTTTTTGCACCGTTTCCTTGATTTGGCTCTCAATAGTAGAGCGGTGTCAGTAAAATCCATGTTGTTACTGAATATAGTATCGATTAATTTGTCGCAAGTGCGCGCATCAAACATTTGGAAATTGCTTTCTTTGCGATTGCGATTATTTAGTCGCACGACAAGAAATCGCATGTGCGTGCCTAGCCTAATTGATGTACGTTTGACTCATTTCAATTTGCGATAATCGCGCAGCATCATAAATGGGACTGGTTGCATCCTTTTAGTCACTGCGATTAATTGGTCGTATATGCGCGCATTCGTATTTAAGGGTATGTGTTCCATTTTTGCGACTAAACGATCGCACGATAGAAAATCGCCTGTGCGCGCCTAGTCTAACTCTACTGCCAAGTTCCAAGTTTGAAGACGATCGGATCTATATTGTTGGAGATCCGAGCCCCCTGGATGGGCGACCGCTGCCTTTATAATTCGATTCGAATGAAAGGAGATAGGGACTTGCAATTTTCAGGATAGGTTGCGCATCCGAATGGGAGAGTTAAGTTCGTTTTTGGGCATAATTGGCCCAACGGTTTCGGAGTTATACCCACCTGGAATATTAGTTCCCCGATAACTCAAAAAATATAGACTCGATCGAATTGAAGCTTGGTAACTAGTTGTAGAATATCGACAAAAAAAAACACTGTATATTCACGATCTGTCACTGCTCAACTGGTTTGTTAGAAAGGGGAAATGGTCCTATACGCAAGGAAAGACAGTCATCTTTCGCCATGAAAATGCACCTTGTTACAAGTCCTGGCAAAATGATAGGAATTACACTTCCAATTACTTCCGCACCCACTCTTTTTCCAAATTTGGACCTCAGTGATTTTTACATGTTCGCAGACCCAAATAAATCTTTCTTCAAGAATGTCACCCAAATGTTAAAGAAGTGCTAGAGTTATTGTAACGTTCCTGAAGAAGACTATGTTGATGAACAAAATAGAATTCGACCAAAAAAGTTGTTTTTTTCTGAATTAGACTGGTAAACTATCAAGCGATGTTAAAATTTTGGGCCATTGTCGGTTGCACCGAATCAAGTCAATATCGGCGCTCAAATCACATTGCAGCCCCCATTTCCGGAGGATTATATTCAGTAATTTATCGGCAAACCACGCACCAGAGAGGGCTTAACATCCTCCAAGTTCCGCCGACATCTTATATTAGTGATGACCTATGATCCATATTTAAAATTCTAGTGGCGTAGAGAACATTTTGTTTGAAAACAAATTTGCTGAAGTTTCTAGACCGCAATTCTTCGAGGCTCTTCAGTTAATCTTGAACTCATCGCCTTTCTTACATTTTATGCAAATTGTGGTTTTAAAGATCGTTTGGAAGAGGCAGATTATGTGGACACAAAGTTATCGAAACATGTGACTGAAGAAATCGATCATTTCTTTTACAGAGTGTCCCAGAATTCGACGTCAAGCCGGAAGCGGGTGATATTACAAGTCAGGACAGTTATCAGAAAAATATTAAAAAAAATTGGTTCAAGCACTGACGTGAAGTCAGGAGATTTTGCGCGTATGGACAATAGTTCATACGCGAAAAGCTCCTTATATATCCTTATATTATAAATTTGAATTCGCTAAGTTCATGGGCAGAGTTTTTTGGTTAGTCTGTCGAAAATGAATAATACAAGGAAGTCGAGCATAATTTACGAGTCATTCTTTAATTATTGAAGATAGAACGGGATTTTCAGCTAATGTACAGGTAGTTATTCCTTAGTAACACTATTTAAGATTACCTACATAAGTATTCTGGTTTGAGTTCTCTCTGGACTGATTACATTAGATTTTTTTCATAAATAAAACTGGATATTTCATTTACTCAATTTTAAAAAATGACTCCTAATAGTTTTGAAACACTTGTAGCCAAAATTGGACCGTCATATAAAGATAAGATGCATACTGATTTTAATTTCTTTCATGGTGTAGTTCTATCATAATAATTCATTGATATCATTCCCAACTCTGAGAAACCAATACTTTCGGAGATATGATTTGTCAAAGATTGGACAAGAGCGCCAAAGCTCCTGTCCACAGGGCTTTCCCCCACTTTTTTTTGGGAATATCCAAGCTCTAGGATGAATATGCACACTGAGCAAGCCAGAAACACATACCAGCAAGAACACTATTTATATAAATCGAATGATTGAATTGTATTACAAGCTCCATCTGTAATTTAATTCAATAACAAGCCGTCAATCGAGGGGCTGCCTGTATTCTAGTTAATAAAATATTGTGGTCAAACAGATGCTCGTGATTTATTAGATGCTGATTACTGTCCCATTAAATCCTCTCACAATCTGATAGTCCGTGAAATTAATCAATTGTTGAATCACTCTAGTTATCCGAGGCATCACCGTGAAAGTTAGGAAGTTTCATGCCAACTATTTGAAAATTTAGCTCGAAGTAGAGTTTTGTGGTACGTGTAACTCAAGTTTATGTCATGAGTTCTCGAAAATTATAATGCATAATGGACGAAAATTGGCCACTGAGCTTTGCGATGGAAATATCCTATATCAAAACACATATACTTTTATATACAGGACATCATTGGGAAACGGAAATGCTTAAAAGGCGAATAGAAGGCACCGAGGTGGAACTTGATATACCAAATTTATTGGCTCGAAGAAGAGTTCTGTGGTACGTGTAACTCAGTTTATGTCATGAGTAATAAAAAATTATAATGCAGAATGGACGAAAATGGGCTACTGAGCTTTGCGATAGAAATATTCTATATCAAAATAAATATAGTTTGATATACAGGGTGTTTCATTGGGAAATGGAAATACTTAACAGGCGAATAGAGCGCACCGAGGTGGATCTAGATATACCACATTTATTGGCTCTGTCTGTCTATGAAACTGAGATACAGGGTATTTTTTTTAAGTTTACTAATTTCTTCCTGGGGTGATAACAAGTGAACGGCCCAGTATATTCTTTTTACATTTGTTATACATGCTTCTTATTTGAAGCTCAAATGAATCACTTACAAACCGCAAGGAAAATGCAGATCCAGGTTAAAAAAAATTATGCTTACTTGAGAAGCTTATTTGACAGTTTTACTGCACAATTTTTTAACTTGAAAGTGAAGTTTTTAAATACTTAAATACCAAAAAGTGGCTAATAGTTACTTTTAATAATAACATTAACGCTCTGTAGGTACATCATTCGAAATATATAGGGGTTCGCTGGTTATTACCCCAGGAAAAAGGAGCAAAATTCATAAAACATCCTGTATCTCGAGTACAAAGACAGTCAGAGCCAATAAATGTGGTAATCTAGGACCACCTCGTTGCAACTCTATTGGCCTTTTAAGTATTTCCGTTTCCCAATGAAACACCCTGTATATATAAGATCATTCAAATAATTTGTCGTTTAGACGTTTCACAGCTTTCGAAAAAAATTGAGTATTGAAATTTGAAACTCGGCCGTTTTTCCATGTAAGCTTACTTTCTCAAATACTTTCAACGAATTCGCCATTCTTTTGTTTATACAGGAATTCCGAAATTGAGTTGAAAAAATTTAATGGTATATTCTACTAAATGAAGTAAAGAAAACACTATGTTACTGACATACACGTTTCGGGTTTTATCTCATTTTCATAACTTAGTACAATAAACTTAACAATGCAATTTACATACAGATGAAAGGGGTGGGGATAGCTGAAATTCCAGTTGATTATTAGTGACAGGTAGTTTTTGTCTGTGAGCGTAAGAGATTTCTAGGGATTCCAATATTTTACTTTTATTAAAAACTGTAATATTTCGGTTTTGGTAAATTCTTTGTAATTATATACTTTTATACATTGTCCTGTACAACCGGTTGATATTTCAATTCGAAGTATAGATTTTTTGTGCCATTGATAAATCGTCAAGTCCAGAGCGTTCTGCCAATAGGGTCCCAATTTCAGTTGAATTCGTTGAGAGCTACATAGCCGAGAAGCCAGAAATGCATCTGTTCTTGCTTCTCGACAAATCAATAAAACTCCCTAGGGTTAATTTGATTTGTGAAATCTATGCATAAGTAAGTTTGAGATCATTCGCTGCCAAACATTCGTCATGAATTGATAGGCGCTCTGTTCCGGTGAACAAGCGTGCCAAAAACTAGGTAGTTCCATTTAAAATTCCAAAGTTTATGTCACTTCCGGTATATCTGGCAAATTTTGGTATAACTGGAAGTGCGAATTTGGTGAATATAATTCTGCCTGAATCTGATGAATATAATTCAGGTAGGGTGCCAAATTTCAAAACACCATAATTTTCTATAAGCTGAGAAGCGTCTAATTGGCCGATTATTTGAATGACCCTGTATGTTTGTATTGATACCCTACCTCGGCTATATCGAGCTAAGCCGTATTGAATAACTATTATTATAAGTCTTCGATGATGTTTTTATGAGAATCCAATCCTTCCGAAATTGCATCACTAAGAGAAAATTTTATTTTCAGGTGGATTCTGACCTTAGTTTTGATAGTCTAGATCAAAAGAAATCAATAGATTCACGAAATACTCAACACCATACAGTTCGAAGAAGAGAAGATCGACAAGTCACTGCGCCAGATGAGGATCATCATTGGTTTTATGGTACTTTATCTAGATTGAAGAGAAATATAGACCACTTCTTGGGAAAGGCGAAGCCAGCTTCTATGACATACCACAAAAAACATCTCAGACGAAGGCGTGAACAGGCAGATGAAACCTATCCTGTAGAAGATGGTGAAAATATTGAAGAAGATGAAGACATTGGTGATCCTGAAGACAATAACATCGTGAGTAATTATTGATGCATGACTTCTCTAACTGATCAATTTAATTAATATAAAATTTCATCTCGAATTATTTACTTCTATTTACAGGATGAAGGTGAAGAAGATGATTTTGAAACTAAGGTATACCTACATGTAGTTTTTGTCTGAGTATATTATTATTTTTTCTCATATTGAAAGTGGATATTTGAGTCTTGTGCATATTTCTTAAACAATCTTTGGCAGGAAATTATTCGTATCTACCATAAATGCATAATGAAAGAATTTTACAAATGCAGAAAATAGGTGATATATAAAAAGGCTAAGAATTCGTCAGTGTTATAGTTTGTACACATAAGAACTATTGATATGAAATCGATATTTTCATTCGAATTTTTCAGATATTTTCGAACGAATTATAGTTTTAGTTCTTATATACCTACCATTGAAAAGAAATGGAATCTTCTGAAGTGACAGCTCCTTTGTTTCAATTCATTGTGACTTGCTTGCTTTGAGCTGCTAACTTCCCGTGGCCGGCTCTGAGTGGCGTTCTTTGAGTAAAAACTTATATTTTAGAAAATTTGAGATACAGTGCTCAACCATTGAGGTGGATAATTCTTATTCTCATCAAATTCGAATCCAAAACTGTTGTCAAAATATTGTATCTACTTTATACTTTGTCTTCTCACTTTTAAAAATGTTTTGCGTTTCCATCAAGTGAACAGATGGAAATATATTTTCAGGATGATAACATTTAAGTCGAACAGCAATGTTCGTGCCGGTTTGATGTCTGTCGCGATTATCAAGTAAGATTACTCAATTGTCATCAAGTTATGCTCCTAAAACGATTAGAACCAGTTCATGAGCAATCGGTGTATTGGATCCAAGAAGAATTATCAGAGGCTGCACGTGCCGCACAATATCGTGGGGCTGGCATGAAATCGATCTAATAGTCTTGACTAAAAACAAGAAACCGAACGGTTACAGCTTCCAGGATTAACGGCTTCTTCAGACAAGATACTGGAAGGATCATTTCTTCTTACACCGTAAAAAGAATTCGGCATGCAACTGATTTACGCAGGGAAAGTCGTCCACCTCCACTTAACGTCAAAGCAGCGTGCGTGGAGATATTGATAGGCGATTCGAAGGTTCATCTGTATACATACATGAGATGGCCGGATTTTTTTATTCAGATCAAGAGTACAACGAGATATTGCGAACTTAATGGCGCCAACCACAATTTTTGGTGAAGGATCAGTTTTTGTCTGGGGAGGTATATCTTTCAATGATCACACTGACCTACTGGTTCTTACCTATCACATGATGAATTGTGCATGAACTAATAAATTATCATGGAATTGCGAAAATGGACTGACCACCATGTTGACCAGATCTGAACTGCATTGAGTACGTCTGGGCCGAAATGTCGAAGCAATTTAATCATCTCCAGAATGCCCACAAACGGTACAGCTAACGAATGAACTGCTAGGGATTTGGGAGCCAATTCCTCAGCCTTCCATCGGTAGTTTGATTTTCACCAAGCTGAGTAACAGCATTATGATGTAGCTAGGCTGGACCTACACGATATGAAAAAAATTGTTGAAGTATTGTTATTTTTGAAAGTATTATCACCTACCTTTGAAAATAGGTCGTAGGCCTAAGACACTAACTATATCTCTCGCTAGCTCGACTGGTCTTATATCTAGTATAGGGCGCCATCTTTTCTCCGACGGTTCATATGATATAGCCTCAGTGGTAGTATTTTGTGGTTTTCTGCGGAAGAGCCTAACGATCTAGAAGGAGGGGATACTAAAGGAACCAAGCTAAACGACGAAGCTATAACCTATAATAACACATCATAGGGGTAATTATGGGAAGAGTAATTTATATGGTTATTTTCAGACACACCAGGGTATATATAACTCTAATTCTAGAATTTCAGTGAGCTTGTATAGCCTATCGTGGACAAGACCTTGTATGTTAATCAACCTGATATTCACAGTTATCCCAAATATAACTTATATTGGGCTCGAAGTAAATTTTACAAGCATCCAGAAACAGTAAATACTCATAATTTAAGTTACACGCAATAATAGATTTATAGGGCTATGACCCCGTTAAAGGCTCTAATAGTTCTCGTTAGCTGGAAGGTGGTATGAGAAATGGTTCGTATCTGGATAGGGTTACTCACGCACAGTAAGACTTACAGCTATAATTCACCAATACACGGTAGCTCTGAGGCGTATAAGTTCGTCAATACTTGACTTAACTGATGGAGATGGTGGAATCCCCTATTTTCCTAGATCGGGACCACTTTAAGTCGTATGTGGAGGTCCAGTCCAAACTCCAACGAGGAATCGGACGTTCAAAATTTCCCAGTTTAATAAGTGTAAATAATATTTATTCATTATAGGTCCGAAGTGGGCGTGGCATGCGCAAGCCGGAGTACCCGTTTTCGGGCGTATTTTCAAGCTTCTGGGAAAATTATAAATATTGGTCCTACAGCTCCGGGAGTTGAAAAATCTGAGATAGTTTTTGAGATATAGGCAAAAACCAAACACCCTTTTTTTTTAACTTAATTGTTTTCAACTTTTGCGATTTTCCCTAGCGGCCCTTGAATTTTCTCAAAAAATATGTACATGCCATTCCGAATCGAATAACACCTCAATCATAATTTTCGGAGAACTCTAAAAAGTTTTGACTTAAAAGGCACTTGTTGACTAGATTATAAATCTTCGTACCATAATTTTGGTTGATTTCGATACTCACTTTTTCAGTTTTTTTTAACAATTTTAAACTTCCTGACTTACGATGAAACATAATGAAACAAGGTACTTAAAATGCATAGTATTCAACAAAAGCGTTAAAATTTGGATTTGATTTCCAACTAGACTCAACTATCTACATTTAGTGCATGTTTTAGTTTCTGTATGTTTTAGTTTCTGTTTTATCTGCTTGCTATGCGGACAACTATTTAAAAAAAATCTTCAAAAGCACTGCAGTGAATTCAGAAACTTTTGTTCACATGTTCTTTTGTTGTTGTTTTATTCGAAATAGTGCTGAACTATAAAACCGTCTTTTTTCAATCGAGTAACGGATTTCAGTTCCGTCGGATCTGTATTTTTGGTAATATTGGGAAAATAAAATCGGACCTGAAAGTTTGTGCGGAATTTCAACTCAATCTGACAGATAGCTTCTGAAATAGAACATTTTGAAGAAGAGTTCTTATATTTTTTTTTTGGCGAAAAAATTTTGTTTTTTGTTCTATTGATATTGATTGTTTCAATTCGATCGGAAGAAGAACAACGTTTCAGATGGGTATAACTGTCGCATTCGGATGCGCAACCTACCCTGCGGTAAGTCGCTATCTCTATCCGTTCGAATGTTATCGTGACAACGGACGGCCTGCCGAACAGAATTGAATTTGACCTCGAATTCTTCATCAGTGAGTATAAATGGAAAAATGACAAACTTTTATAAATACATTACATACTAGAATATACATAAACCGACGTCACACACATTTATTAGAACGGGATAGTGAGGCTTGACTCAACCCTTTAGAATTGCGACAGATACGATATTTTGTTCTAGACATCGCTCATAAGATATTATGAGCAATATTCAATTTCTATGCTATCATGAAAATCTGAAATGTTAAAAATATTTTGTCGCGGAATGTTAATTATACTTTGTGGACATTTTATATTTTAAATATATATATTATACACTCGGCTATAAATTTATTAATTCCGACTAACAAACTGTAACCTGCCTTCATTCTCGTGTAATCGTGAATGGCTTGTTCTGCATTGGCGCGCATTCTATATGCTTGTAAAAAAATAAAGTCCCTTTTACAGACAACAGAGTACTTATTTTACAGTGGCAGAACGGGTATCGCTATGGAAACTTCCTAACTAAATATAAGAAGAAATCTCATATACATTACCACAGATAGCCAGGCCATACTGAGGGTATTTGAAGCTTACAGCCAAAGCTCACTCTTATCCTGGGAATGCCGCAACATCATTAACCAGTTGACCAGGGGCAACAAAGTCACCCTCTTATGGGTACTAGAGCTTTTTGGTGTTGAAGGAAATTAATGGTCAGAAAAACTTGCCAAGCTGGCTACTAGGCAGCCACCTGTCGCACCAGAATATTTCTGTGGCTTGAGCAAAAACCACTATAGGGAAGCTGTTCAGCAAAGGGAGCTAGTCAAAATGCATTGGCCAATGAAATGCCTGAACACATTCTATGCATGTGCAGAATTGTTTCGTTTCAGAACCGCGCACTTTGGCGAGACAGTTCTCGATCCTCGCAAAGTGATGCTGAACAAAAAGGAAGCTTTATGTATATCTTCGGACCAGGTGCATAGTAAGTTCAAGTTTGGACAGCCCTGCCCTGACTAACTAAAGAAGTCTTACTATACTGAGTAGGAGTAAACTCAGGGCAGTAACTGGCCTACTAACCGGACATTGTACCCTGAGAAAGCACCTGAACAACATGGGAATTCTCAGAGAAAACTGTGTTCGTAGGAAATGTGGGTAGGCAGCCGAGACTGACTCAATTATATTTGACTCACACACAATGGAGACTTCACTATGAGGGGGGGGGGGGGGGTTCCAGAAATCGTTGTAGGAACCTGGTCAAGGGCCTAACCCCTACTTGCAAGGCAGTGGGGATGTTAAATGAGACCCATATAATGTCAGTGGTGCAGGAATTAGATCGGTTAAGTACCTGAGCTGCAGGGGATAGACCAAAAGACCCTATGGAGGCTAGCAACCCGAGCTGAGGGGATCAACCATAAGACCCTGTCAGCTAATAGGAGATCGACCGAGGTTCAATGAGCCTCTCTAGGCTACTCGCTCTTTCAGTAACGATCTAACACAAAAAAACAAACGCTTTATGTGAACACACCCGGACGAACTACATGAAAAGACTTATCAGTCTCTCGCCATCCTACATTAGGAAACTCATGCAATTATCACTTGATGAACTCTGTGTTATTGCGGGATGATATTATTCGAACGTCCCCAGTTCGCAATATAATCTAATCTAAATTCGTCAATAGACTCAATTTTCTACTGGTTTCTTTAATCTTCGGAACTGAAAAATAGCCGCCCTAATTATTATTATTCAATATGCAGGAATACAGAAGGCTGATGATAAAGTCCTTTCAAGCATATAAATAAATTTCGGACATTATTCCACTTACTAACCTCTACTTCTCATTTGCTTGTCGTGATGACGCATCCCAACTCCATCTGTGACAAAACGAATAACGGGAAAGAAAGGAAGCATATTATTTATTATTTCGCTGGCGCCACCGACAACTCCTTGATCGGAAAAAGGAAAAACATAAAATAAATGTATGCGAAACGTTTTATAAATAGCGATTATGACTCACTCTGCTTTGCGAGGGCTTCTTCATTTAATGTCGAAAGAATAAACATTTACGCTAATTTCCTTTCTATTTTTACAGGAAGACGATGATGATGATGACGATGAAGATGTAGATGATTATGAAGTAAGTTTCGGGGAGGTATCTGGTGGTGGATGTACTCACTTGAAGAGGAAATCTTTGCGTATTATTTCGATTAAAAAAGTTATTTATTCTCTTCGGAGGTGCCTGGAAATGATACGTGTTTTCTGTTCTGCTAGATCCAAACGAGGCTAATTGATATTGTGAAAAATGTCATCATCATTGATATACAGAGTGTTTCAGCATTAATTGTCCATATGGTATCTGGAGAATCCTCAGAACAAAATATGAAGATATCACCTCACGTTGTCTTATGGAGGCTTTTTATTAGAACTATGCACTAACATAAACGTGACATAATTCAGTATAAGTTTTATGTTTATCTAAATCTCCCTTAGACCCACTCAAACACACGCACAACACATTTAATCAAGATCGGTTAAGCTGTTTTTGAATTACCATAAACCGATTGCAGTGCCACCTACCCGGTCCTGTTACGAATACATGTCTTCCTCAGGCCCACTCATTTTCCTCAAAATACCAGGGACTAATAATTCCACCTGAGTAAATTGCACACCACACTGCCATTCTCAAGGTACGACTTCCGGAAGAACCTCCCAGGTGTTCCTCCCAGAATTGAGACTCAGAAAATTCCTGCACAATTGCCAGCTTGTATGGATGGAAATGAAGAGCAACATATAGAATTCTCCTCAAAGAACTATCTGAATTTCCAGGGGCAGACACTTGTTTTCGAGTAAAACGCCGAGGTGATCGCAACAATGAAGCTCTCACTGCCTCAGTGTTCTCAGGTGATCCAATCCACGTAACAATTGATTTCCGGTCCGGGACAGGGCTCAACAGGGCTAAATTGAAGCGATTCCAAAAGGCGTGTTGTGATCACAGAACATGCGTCAACGGTAAATGAACGATCCTCACTGTGCCAACTCATGTGGCGACTAACTGTGTCGGAACAATACCCAACTCTCTAACGAGACCACTAGCGCCCTGCTGCGACATCAACCGATTGAATGGCCAAGGTTTTTCCAGCTACTATATGGACAATTCGTCCCCTCAATACTACAACTGGATAACTCAGAAACTGTAGTTGCCAGTAAATCCATAAATATTATGTTTTACCTGCCTAGTCTTAACACATAACCTGAATACTTTTTCCTAAGATATCTACTGAATATGTGCGAGTTTTCAAGGGATGACAGTTATCTAATTTTACCATAAAATGGAGGGATCTCAACCATGAATTGTCAATTTTTGAGTTATCCAGTTATAAGTAGCATTGAGGGGACGAATTATTAAATGAAACACCTTGTATGTCTCCGCATAGGTTGTGTGTTTGCAGAGCGCTCTGCTTTGATTGTCTTTCCTTTTGCGTTCCCAAGTGTCTTGCGCTACAATTATTATTATTGAATAATATTATGTCCCTGACAGCCTCAAGATGGGAGTGTCTCCATTCTTCATGATTTCATGGTCCAAGCACTTTTTGCGTTGGGTTCCTGAGGCGAGGCATTATATCACCAGGTATTCGGTAGTCCTTTCCTCCTCCGCATAAAATCAGCATTTCTCCATCAACATATAACGCGTTGAATTAAATTATGTAATGGGTTGCTTGCGGATATTTGATTTTTTTATTTTCATAAAATCATTGCTCAATTACAGAATGAACAAAATTAGAAGAATGTTCCAAGACAATTATACATCTTCTATCAATATTTTATATCACATTCGTCGGAAAGACAATTAGACATAGACCCATAGATACTGAATTTGTCTGATATACAAATAATATTTCGGTACGAGGGTATTATGATAATATAAATATCCAAACCTGGTGGATGTAGTTCAGTGCCTGACGAAGATATTGTCATGTAATATCGGCACTGCAGGACTTAGCTCGGTTAAGTAAACCTGAGCTGCAGGGTATCGACTGAAAGACCCTATGGAGGCTAGCAATCCGAACTGAGGGGGATCAAGCATGAGACCCTGTCAGCTAATAGGAGACCAACCGTGGTGCAATAAGCCTGTACTGAATTAAAATTCGGTAAAATCCATTTTATATTTATATTTTTTAAATATTTATTAAAAAATTTTGTTTTGGCCATTGATTGCTCAACTTTTTGAGGTCAACAACAATATAAGCTTCAACAAACAAGTTGGCTTGTTCTTTGAGAGATCGATTATTCATAATATCCAATGTCATTATCAATGATTATCGACGTATGGATCGAATATTCAAATTATATCAGTTAATTATTCAAACTTGTAGGATGCGGACAATACTGATGTTTCCACTACGACATCTGCAAATGTAAGTTGGGTGTAGATAATAACTGAAATTATGTGACTTCAATTAGTAGCCTGCTGCCTCTACTTAACCGTCTAATCGCAACCTCTAGATGTAGTTCACACCTACTTAATAACCTGTTATTATCTTTTATCCTGCCATGTCTAATATCTGTGTTTTTAATAGGTAATAATGATCTGTTTAACAATTCTTCCACTTTAGAAGAAATCATTTTTGTTAGATATCATGAATTCCTGATAATAGATATTATACAGGGTGTAAAATCAGAGAAGCGCAGTGTTCGAAAACGGAAAAAGAGGCTAAAGAGTCTGATGCAAGCAGAATATAAATAGACAGCCATATGTCAATGTATGTTATAGAGCTGTAGCAAACCGTATGTATTCGTTACTGAGTAACGGGTGCGACGTCTAGTACCGAGTAACGAAACGTTACACACAAATCCATTTCGTTACTCGCATTATTCCGTATTCGTATGGTATTCGTAGTATAAGTACCTATAACTGTTCCGATCACGAAAGTAACGTTGATGCGTGTCTTGAAACGTTTACTGAACGTATGTTTTACTCATACGGGTTAACTTATAAACGATGTAGAATAGATTGCTTTGTTATTGTGATATAACATAAGCACACGGTTAAAAGTTTTACACTCTTTCACTATCGAATTAACTAAATTTAGAATAACTTTAAAAAAGGTCTGGTTAAAAATACGGAACAGTGAACAAATTCACCTTACGCAGCTTGGTATATAATGTATAAGTATGTTTTCTACAAACTACGAATTTTGTGTACTCGATACGATTCGATTCGCAATGCGACTCGATTCGTTACTCTAACATAACATGATATATTATGTTATGAGGTATCAAAAGTAACGAGTAACGTAACGATACGAAAGTAACGAGTACTAATTGCTAAAGTAACGAATACATACGGGTACGCTTTATTTCGTTACTTTTACACCTCTAGTATGTTAGCGATGATGAAATTTTGCTAAGTAAACTTTTCTGTGCAGTAAATACAGAATGGTGAATTTCCAAATTGAGCGATTTTGTCCTTTTTGAATATACGAATATTTTATTAAATATGATCTCACTCTAATATTATATGTGTATATTTTCAACATTGAACCATACAATATAAAATGAAATGAGTGTAACATTTCATTGGCGTAATAGGTCATTTCCTTAGAAAATGTTTACAGAGTGTCTCATATGACAGTCGATTAATACTTCTTCTGATTAATAGCAGGATGCTAATAGATTGGGCTTGTAAGTAACCGATTACATATTCACGTGTGGATTGTTATGTATGAAATATTTTCTGTCCGCATTATCCATGGTTTCTATTTGAGAAGAGTAGTTTTGGACATACATAGTAGTCCGGTCATTTGGTGACTGAAAGCAGTAGATTCTGGAAAAATGCTGGACGAATTTTTATCGACGGATTTATACGTTTTTTTGGGGGTGCTGTATCCGAAAATCATGTTATCGACATGATATGACTTCACCTTTTAAATGGGGAAAAACCATGACGTTTCAGTTGTTGTCTTGGTTATTTGCTTATAACCTAGAAGTGACCAATCCTAGAATAAAGAACGCTTATCAAAACGATAGCAGATAAAATTCCGCAAAAAATGAGGCCTAAATCAGCTCCCTAGCTTCTTTGTTTCAGCCGCAAGAGATCAGTCATAATCTCCAACTTGACATAAATCGTAGTCTTCCAGATTTTCAAAACTTAATATACTCTGCAGTGAGTCCCCGCACCACCTCATAGGGTACTCTGCCCTCTCTGAACTCCCCACATTACCCCCTCCACTCTTCCTTGAGCCATAAGACTACCGGCAAAATGAATACATAGAATAGACTTTGTTTTACGGAAAGAATGAAATGACCAAAACTTATTTTTCCGAAAAAATGGATGTATTTGGAAGCAGAACATACGATGTGAAGCACGTCATATAATAATTAAAAAAAAAAAGAAAAACTTGTAATGTGGAGGTAGTAAAGGGTGGATCGAGAGGGTTTCAAATCTGTCGTGGCCCTTTTTACTATATTTCTATACATTCAACGTCACATTCATGTCAATGCCTCAGCAGCTTTCTCTTCAACACAGACCATAACAGAGCCAGGCAGAACATCTGAAAAATATGACAGTTGGATCGTTTCAGTAAAAAAAACAACTTTTGAAATCAAACTCCTGTGTCTGACCTAAGGCCGATTTCTGAGGAATACAACATGCGGTTTATCTCCGTTCATCTGTGCAAGTCAATAAAATTCACTAGATAAACTGAGGGTAAACTCCATTTAAATGCGTCAGAAACCAGCCCCACTCCCTAGTCTCCGAAACGTTACGAAATAGTGGTTTTATCGTTGATGTTGTTTGTTTGGCAACATTGTTCTATATATTGCTTCAAAAAATATCTTGTGTTTCTAACGCAAAAGCAATATACAAAATAATATTTTTCTACTTTATACATATTTTTCAGTGTTTGAGAGAGAAGACCCAGAAAGGAACCATTTAGTAATTAATATACCCCCTAAAGTATTCTTAAATGATTTCCTATAACTCCCTATTAGTTGGAGACTATGCGGCCAAACGAAAGAAGATTGAGGGATGATTTAGATCTCTTTTTTTGTGAAATTTTATCAGCTTCGTTTTGAGTTTTGATACATGATTATCTAGGAGAGAACGTCTAAAATTTCACGGTTTCTCGCCATTTTCATGGAGAAGCCATATACGGATCTAGTCGATGTCATGATTTTCTGATTCGGCACACCAAAATACGTGTACACCCTTCCTTAAAAAAACTTCAGTCTCTAAGTTTGAATTTACTTAGATAAGAATGATGAACGGATATCTAGTTGAAATTCTTTCTCTCCTAAGAATTCGAACATTATTACGAAATTGAGTTTCAAACTTGAAAGCGAAAGCTTGCAGCTTCCCTATAAATCGTTATATTATTATGCTTGTGAGGAAAAAAAGTATCTAAATGTTTATTTCAGGGTGTTCTTACCTTAGGAAATCAATCAGCAGATGTTTCTGTTACTACAGAATCTAGTTTTCTTAGTGGCTCTTGGTTTACCAAGGGACCATATTGGTTCACTCTGCAACCGACTATAACAGAAGTACCAGTAAGTTATTGGTTGAGGAAACCATTATTTCCATTCGCTTAACAAATAGGCATTTGAGAGGAAAACTGAATTAATTGGCACTGAAACATTATTATGTTACTGATTTGATTCAAATCATGAAATTATACAACGCAAGTTTGTAACAATTTCGATGTGAAATACAAGAGGAATATTTTGCATAAACGTTGTTATATATATATGTATTGATAATTATATATGGTTGGCCATATTTTTTTGAGATTTTTGGAATTTGTCACGACTTTGTGTAATTTGTGGATATAAGAGTATTAGAAATCCGATATATCAGGAAAACAAAATTTCAAAAGGGACAATTTTGGAAACTGCAAATAATGCATTCGAAGAAATACTCATTCCAACTTTCGATCGGTCGAAATATCGTCGTCTATTGATATTTCCAGAAACCCAAGATAATATTGATAGCAAATTAAATTTATAACGAAAAATAATTACTTTACTAAGATGTCATTAAAGAGTTATGAAGATTCCAGAAAATCCTTATTTTGTGCTAAGATAAAGAAGTTATGAAGCTGATTACTGATTTCAACTTTGAGCTTTATATAGATACATAGAAAATGTTTCTGAATTCTGGCTAAACTCGTTATTGTACACCGAATACGAAATTTCAACTCTATCGGAACTGTAGTTTCGTAACTATAAGAAAAATAAAATTTTAAATATGTAGGTGTATCTTAGAAACCATTGAGCAGATTTAAACTAAAGCCTATAATGTGAATTTCAAGCCATTATGATTCCTTTTCCGTGAGCTATAGTATGTATTTATGGACGGACGGAAATCAAACTGACTTCGGATTAATTATTATTCATCAGTAAGTCAAATGGAATCGTTTTTGGTTCAAATTCAGTTTTCCTCTCAAATTGCAATAGTAAAAAAAAGATGTTTATTGGAGGCGACTGAGGTTCATTGGTATTCTGGGTCTTTTTGATGGTGACAGATTATTATTCATTTGAAGGATTCTAGGAATATGAATAGTTTCTACTCTCATCTCACTCTTTCACGAGTAACATCTGCAGAACTAGGTGACTGAATCTAAATTCATCTGAATAGTGGCGGATAACTCCATTTCAATTCATCTATTATTTTAGAGAAGCATAGACTAGTGATTTCATGCATCCAACAATGACATTCTATGAATAATACACAGGCAAGTCAGTATTCAATAAACTACTGGCTTCATGCTGCACTTTACATAGAAGCGCTTCAGACAGGTCTCTAAGGAAGACCTTGAAGGATCAAAATATTATCGATATCTAACCATTGTCAGATGTTTTTTCTGTTAGATCGCCATTTATTAACCAATCATTGATATACACTGATCAAAATGAACATCGAAGGCTTTTTGCTATAATTATTATAGTGAAGTGAACCTCACGAAATTTCGTAAAAATTCATGCGTCAGAATTCTACAACTGCTAGTGTCAATTCGATCGGATCTGTTCTATTAGCCTACTTATTGTTAAAGATGTGAACATACCTGATGACGTTCTTAGGAGCCTATCACGTCATGAGGACTCCCCAGCAGTGGTATTTTCCAAGCCCACAGAAGGGTTATGGTCCACCAAATTTTACTCTGGAGGCTCTTCTCATTTCCTTCAATAGCACAGTGACCTGGCAGTCCTGGCACCCAAAGAATAGTCACCTTATTGCCTCCAGCCAGTTGCTTTATGGTATTCCGGCATTTCCAGAACCCTAGAGGGTGATTCCTGGTCTGTCAATGTGGTTGTTATTACGCAGATGTACGCTCTCTTTAGGTTTCTATTCATACAGCCTTGAGCAAAAATATAAACAGCTAGTGTCTCTGCCCGTAAGATAGAGGGCCCAGGTCCCAGAGGCATAGATATCCTCAGTTTTGGCCCATATACCCCAATACCTGCGCCCTTATCTGATTTTGATTCATCCGTACACCAAATGGATGACTTTTTGTCCAATCGATTTACTAGGTCCACCGCACTGATACGGTCTCTTATGACCGTTGCAAAGGATGTTTCGAAATCGAATATGGTTGGCTTATATCTGAGGACCTTGCCAAGAGGATTGGGTCCAGTTGGTCCCATTAACATCATATGTCCTACCCAATTACTAGGTAGGAGTTTCCCACTACAAGAAATTCTTATTCTATGAGGCAGGTAAAATGTTTCTAAAAATATAAGTAATATCGTGTGTGGATACCTCTTACCTGTCGAACTTCTGCAATATTGTTGCCAGTAATATAATTCTGCACTGGCCACGTAGAGTATCGCAGTATCATGCCGTTGGATGAATTCTGAACCCATATTTCAAGCGATTGGGATAATATGTGGTTCAAGAACTTCGTTGATTTACCTCTTCGTTCATCGTCCTTGTTGAATAACTACTAGGTCAGAACGACAATTTCAAATTATCGTACCCCAAACCATAGCTGAGCCACCTCCAAAGGCCTGGCTTTCTTGAACTGAAGAATCCAAAAACTACTCGCCTGGTCGTCTACAGACTCTAAGACGTCCAACAATGTGATTCAAAAGAAATCCAGACTCATCAGTAACATCACGTAACTCCATTCTATGCTGCAACTAATGTGTTCTTCTGCAAACAAACTTCTAGCTGTACGATGCTCAGGGCTAGAAGGGGGTTTTCTAGCTTGGCTTCTTGCTTGTAATTACCCTCGTGAAGCCGCTAACTATCCCAACAATTCCATATCAGATTCAGGCTCTATTTATCGAAACACGGCTAACCATTAAAATTTCTGCTGAACGGCATCCTGCGTAGCCTTCTTGAATAAGAAGAACTGCCCTAGCAATTTGATTAATTTGAATCTCTGTGAGATACACTCTATACCTTATTGGCCTTCCAAGTTCATCAAAATTCATTATTAATTCTTAAAAACTTTTACGTTTATATCGTCATGGATTCGAACGAAGATAGAAATGTATTTCTTTCATTTCTAAGAACTATAAGTGTCTACCATAGGGGTGCAAATTTAAAGGTTTCGACATACTACAGTAAACATTATATTAAATTTAGTTAATGGTCCTTTTTTCGTTTTGATCAGTGTATAGCAGCGCATTTTCTCTTAATGAAAATGAAATGAAATGAAAATAATCAGCATCTTGTAATGTAGAGACTGCAATTCCCATTTCAAGATTAGATTATTGAATGTCGATTGGCTGCGTCGTGATCTTTTGGACTGTGACCAATGAGATCTATGGCTATTTCATTCCATTCTCATTTGCGAAAGCTATACAATCTTCATTGAACATTTCGTATGAGGACTTTATCATTTGAATGTTTATATTCTCTCATTTATTGGGTGAAATCGACTAGAACAAAGACATATCATCATTTGGCTTCCGCTCTAGACTCATGGGTGATCTCTGGAATATCTTAAATTTCACAAGACAGGCATGTCAAACAATTGGATTGACTTTGTAGGATCAACAACAGGCTATTTCTGATCTGAATGGAAACTCGGGAATTTCAAGAGATACTTCCACAGAAACGACAACTAAAATAGATAAAACCACAACAGACCGTCAAAAAAATATTTCAGGAGGAAACTGGTTCACCATAAAACCTAATTGGTTTACTCTGTCAGGAAATGTTGACATTCAATCTGTAAGTAGGAGTTATCATCTGATTAGTTTTTGGATTAACCTGGTATGATGGAATTGCTTGTTCTCGTACTTCATGGCCATGAAGGAACTGGGTTGTTTAGGAAATGATTCGACATTTCGTCCAAATCATTCCACGTTGTCACGATCTATTTGGAGCATGAAGTAACGGAAAAGAAGCATGCAACTTCTTCATAAAATACATATAAGTATTATAGAAAATGTTATTCATGATAAATGTTCAATCTCCTTATTGATATTCGACCTAGGATTCTCTTGCAGTCTTGAATAACCCTTGAAATTTAAATCATTTCGTTATGACTCTTTCATTTGTGATGAGAATTCATTTCATTCGCTTGTCATCACAAATAACACTATCGCACATTTCTTTCCCAAAAAGTTTCAAGTTGGGGGACATAAATAGTTGGTATCAATCAAATGGTTTCTATTCTCACCTTTATATTCGATTCAGGTCGTACACAAAACTATAATTTCCCCAATAGCATGATTTTCATCTTCATTCTTAAACGCTCGGAAATATTCTCCGTTGGCCTTAATCAGGGTGATATGTTTGAATATTTTAGTCTGAAACAACAACTTCGAGTACTACCTCAACAACCTCTGGTGTTTTTTCATGGTTTGCCCCTCTGCCAACTATAGAAAAGGATAATTATGTGAGTAACTTATGATGGTTACATTGGATATTTACTGCTACGGATGAAATCCTTGGAATTGTGAAAATTATTCTGTCACTCAAAGAATACATTTTAGGTTTCTGGAGGTGACCAGATAAGATCTTCCGAAGAACCTTCGGCAGTTCAGTTAAGACCATCTACAAACTTATTCGGTTGGTTTAGTGGTTCAGAAACAACTACTGAATCTAATAATGAACAAGAGCAAGCTAATATAGATGATTTACCCGTGAGTGGAAAAAAATGGGGTTTTTATAATTCATATTCAAGCTTATTTGTCACTTAGAGAATCATAATGGTGCATACAGGAAATTAGCTAATCGTATCTAATACCATCGTCATTACAGGCCAGAAAGGTCGTTTTTCATTTAATCTGTTTTTTTTCTTCATGAAACTTCATCGTCAGTTTGATGATAGATAATAATAGAATTCTTTTTCAACGATCATCTCTTTTAGTTGAATCTTTATTATCTCAAATGCAAAATAATCTGTGATCTACACTTATTTATTGAATATTATGAAGCGTTTCGTCGACACAATGACTTCTTCAGACTACATCATACTAAATTCTTAACAATAATCAATGATCTTTCTATATATTACAATCGATGACCTGGACATAGAGTCTTGCTTTTCTTTCTTCTACTCACGACCTTAATAGTTTATCCGAAGAAAATCACTCTACAGAATCAGAGATTATCAAACAAAAAGCTAATGGATATGATCCAGAGTTAATCAGGAAGTAGTGGAAATGAATAGGGAAAAATATAAGGGGAATTCGGTTAATGAACCATTAAATCCCATTGTTTCTCTTCATTGTTGGTTGTTTTATTGTTATCAATAATAATACAATGAGTGTGAGAGCAAAAAACCTATTCACTCCATTAGAAAAAAATTTAATTAAACATGATGGAACTCCGTTCAGCTTGGTATAGACTGCGAACAGAAAATATCTCTAACCGATCAAATGGGGGAGCTCAAATGTACAAAGTAAGAATAAAATTGGTTCAAGAACTGAACCCTGGGGAACACCGCTAGTTTTGGACATGGCATACTCCGAGAAAACCTCACCATCTCTGACCTTGTAAGTTCTGTCACTGAGTAATGACCTTACCCAGGACAACAGATATCCACGAACCCCCAAGTGCTCTAGCTTGTGGAGAATATGACGTTGAGGAACCCTGTCAAAGGCCCTAGGACATTCTAAGTATACTGCAGCAACCGGTACACTCTGAAGTAATAATTATTATTTAATATATTATAAAGAATGAATTAATGAAAGTGGTGTAGGAATGAATTATTCTAATTTTTTACAATAAACTAGGGGTTTAACGGTTAATTCCACAAAAGGAGCCAGAGAAAAATCATTCTGCTGTTATCTGCCGACACGTGTTTCTGCTGGTTTCTTCAGGACAGGGCAATCAAGAAACCAAGAAATGATAGAAAGAAAACTGAAAACAGGTGACAGCACAACAGGAACAAGCAACCACTTTGTGCTTTATGCTCAAGGGTCTCCAATTCGAAGGCAAACTATGGCATGAATGATTTTTCTCTGCTCCTTTTGCGGAATTACCCGGTAAACTTTCCCATTTAAATATACTTCTCCGCACTGCCTTGATTTTTATATATTATTCAATAAACAAGTGTAAGTCATATACAATTTTTCATTTGAGTGTATATGGAGTTGAATCGAGTAAAAGTGACAAGCATTCGATTCATCAAAATCGTTCAGAACCATACCAACTCATTCATTGGGAAAAGTTACATATAGTTCATGCAAAATTCGAGGATTTGTTGGTTTCTAGGGGTCAAACGAAGTAGACGTTTTATCAGAAACAACGCCGAACTCAAATTTTTTCGATGGTGGTTCTAATTGGTTGGATGGCAACCAAAATGAAATTGAAATTGTAAGTAGTAAATCACAGAGATCGTTCAGATGATGACATAAACAACATACATAGGAATCACAGAATTATGAACGCCATTATCTACTTGATTGAAAATATTCATATTTTAAATCCCACTTTGTTACCGAAGGTTACTTCATCAATACTTACCCTACACTCTGGTCCACTCATATTTTTGGTGTCTAACACACCGATTGGGAAAATGTGAAATATACTGTGTGTGAATAAATACACATGATTTTTGCATGAAATGTCCTAATTTTCTAACTTCTATCAGACGACATACCAATGCTTCTCCTTCGTAAATGGAAAATTCAATTTAGCATACAGGGTGTTTCTATTTCAATATCAATATCGTAATTTTTGATAATACATACTACTGCTTTACTTACCAAATATCTCGGGAAGTAATCATTTTAGAACATTAGTATTTATTATAAAAATTACAATATTTTCACTAGATTCCAGCAGAGCAATAAAAAAATGGGTTCTCATTTAAAAAAAAATGAGTTTTGAGGTTTTTGTCATGACTGACTTTGACATTGAAATAGAACCACCCTATGTTCAATTGAATTTTCATTTAACGAAGGAGAAGTACTAGTATGTCTTCTGATAGAAGCTAGGCAATTAGGAATTATCATGCAAAAATCTAAGTTATTAACATTGGAATGAAGCTATATTTGGGAAAATTTAAAGGGTATTTTCAGATTTCACACTAATTTTCCGAGAATAATATATAAGTGACACATTAAAACAATGTAGAATTCAATGGGTAATCTGATTATCAACGAAAAAATGGTTATTACATCTCAAAAACGAAAGTTGGTATCATTCCCGATGAAACCGGAAGTCGAACGAGTCTGAAATTTTTTCCAAGAAATCTTCTCTCCTAACAAAGCTTAACTATAAAATTTCAAGTGTTTATCTTGGTTTTCTCTTTGGAATATTCTAACGAACGGTCTTCTTGAATCACCCTGTACATTCCTATTATAATTTTGTATTTTTAGATACCTACATGTTATTTATTATTACGATTACAATTTGACCGGTATATTCAGTTATACTAACCTGGACAGACGTGGTAAGTTATAATTAAAAAATTGTAGCGGAAAAACGCGATTTTTCAATTCAGATCTAGATGAATTTTTACCAACCGAAGACTAGCAAATCATAAAAAAATGCTATTATATTAAACTGTACACATCGAAATACTCAATATTCATCAACCTATATAAAAGATTAGGGTTTCAAACGAATTTCTTCTGAAAATTCATGATCACATAAAATTCACCGTATTTAATGAATATTCTAGGATAATCTGGATTCCAATTCGACTACAACTGAAGCACCTACAACAACTACAACAGAGGCTAGTTCGGGATTATTTGGTGGTGGATTATTCAATTTTTTTTCTTCAAGAACTACAGATACTACCACTGATTACCCCCATGTGAGTGGTACCCTTCCACATCTTGTTCTTTGATTTTCTTCAACTGCAAATTCCATCACAAGTTGATTTGTTTCGCTTTTGTGATTTGAACTTCATCAATATCTTCATTTATATCCATATCCTTTCCCGTGCTGGGAGTTATACTATTAAGGTTCAATTTCGCTGCACTTTCAAAATCAATTTCATCATTGGGATACCACATATACTCCACACTCTATTTCATGATAGCCACAACATCTGTGGTCTTGTACATATTCTCTTACCTTCTTGCTATTATTCATGGTGACGTTATTTCATTCATATTATTCTACAAATCATCACAAATCATCAAAAGGTATAAATAATTGAGTAGAAGCTTCAAATTTGGGCTTAATTTGCTGTTTATTTAATAAAAAACAAATAGGTTTAACATTTTTTCTTTGTATCTCCATTATTTCAAAATTTATAACAGAATTAAACATAAAAACCAGGTGAAAATAATGAGATGAAAGAGAGCCGAAAATTAAAAGTCCTGTAAATTGTTTGTTTTTAAATGATACAGGATTGTGTTTGTTTTTTAAGTTAAAATAGAAAAAATACAGAGAGACAATTCATTTGCTTATAACAAATTGTTTATTAAACAAACAACGAAAATTTAAATAATAATCAATTTTTGGTTTAATATCAGAGACCAAGAAATAATTATTTAAAAAAATGATTCCATAATATTAATTACAAGTGGTATAAAAAAATGGTTAATGTACAAATCCATTTTCAATATATTAACAATAAATATAACGATACATTTTTTTTTCAGAAACTGTTTTTTTTTCAAAAATCATAATTTTCATCAAAGAATAAGTTTGCAAAAAAAAATTAAAATTTTTTCACAAACAATTTTTGAAACAATAAGAGATGAAAATCATTAAAAATCATTTTTGAATAGCTTCAGATCAGAGAAAACGGATCAATAGTAATATTATAAAAAAAAGTTTTTTTCAATGTTGAATTGAGCTTTGTAATTTTTAACCTTTGTAAACGGTTAATAACAATGAGAGAATTATCAATTTTTTAACATTAACAACGGGAATCTATTCCAAGGCCTTTGAAAAATAGCTCAACGGACGGAAAAAAATAATAGAACAATTATCGCACTTGCAATGTTAATGTTAATTTATAATTAAGTAATGGATAACTAATTGAAAAATCGCGTTAAAAATTTTTGGACCACTGCTTATTGTTCATTGATCTATCCTGTAGGCGCCTGAATTCAGTTCTTAATTTTCATATTTAAAGTTTGAATAATATTTATCCGAAGTTGCGGCTTGCGCAAGCCGCAGTACCCTTTTTCGGGCGTAATTTCAATCCTCTGGGAAAATTATAAATATTGATCCTACAGTTCCTGGAGTTGGTATTTTTTGGGAAATTTCCTCCTCATTTTGACTCTTTTTCAAATTTGAAAAATCTCAAATAGTGTTTGAGATATGTACATATATGCAAAAAAACAAACCCCTTTTTTCATTTAATTATTTATAACTTTTGCAATTTTATCGAGCGGTCCCTGAAATTTCTCAAAAAACATTTTTATGCCATTTCGAATCGAATGACATCATCATCAATTATAATTATCTTCGGAGAACTTCAAAAAGTTCTAATACAGATTGAATAGATATATCTTTCAATGTAATATACAGCGTAATACTTCACCCCACAGTGTAATTGAAAGGAATAGCCTCAATCTTTTCCATTGCTTTCCATTTGTTGGTTCATTTTTATTTTTTGCCGACTTCTCTGTAGGCTTCTTCAGGTAAGGCCTTTACTGCCGTTGTCGAATGCAGTTGCTGTCTTTCATACTGAACAACCCAAGTTCCGTTCTAATACTAGTCAATCTGTATACTCCACTATTAATTCCTTCATATTGTACAGAAATTGACATTTTGGGTACTCATATTCATTCAACTCATATCTACTGAATGCAGCTTTTGGTATCTTCGATATTATTCATATTGACAAATGGGTGATACCATTGTTAATAAATCAACAAGATATGAGCATCCTGCAAATAGGCTTTCGTGAAGCAGGTTCGTTAATCTATGTAGGTACACATATTCCTAGAGTTCATAACTCGAATTGGCGTACAGAAGATTTCCATTGATTTGCCGAGAGCAAGAACATACACGTGTTTTGCGTTTTAGAAGAAATAATCTCATTCTATTGTGAATAAGGGAATTTTCAGTAAGATCAGAATATTTCAATTTCACAATATTTTGATTAAGCGCCAGCTTGGTAGTCCTATCACATATTTATCAATTGATACGTCGACAGGAGATAGACGGATGTTAATGAACATGGACTTTTAACGGATAGAACGCATCCTGATTGTTGAACATTGTTATCAATGGTGTAAGCCAGGACATTCGTGAAATGTTTCCAAAGGCCTGGTTCTTCGGAACACACATATTTCGACATTACAAAAGTCATTTACCAGCGTAACCTCACAAAAGACTTGCATCCCCCAACCTACAGAGCCCAATTGGCTCAACAACTTTGGCCAACAGACCATGCACAGCGAGAACAATTGGATCTTTGAGGCGTTTATTTTGCATTTGAGTCTCCAGTTTCTTGAGCCTAAATTGGAAGATATTTCCTTGGCAACATATGGTTCCACTAAGATGGTTCCACGTGATATAGTACCCGTGTAACTCTTCGAGTTCGCCTAACAACTTGGGCCAACAGAACATTCACAGCCAGAAAAGTTCAACAGTTGAATATTTGAGAAATTGATTTTGCATTTGAACCTCCAGTTTCTTGAGCTTAGATTGGAAGATATTTCTCGTGGTGGCATATGGTTTCCACAGGATGATGCCACATGCAATAGTACCCGTGTAAATCTTCGAATTCGCCCCAGTCGTATTATCTCCAGTGGCAAGAATTTGCCGGCAAGCGTTTGTGATTCAACACGTTTGTAGTTTTGGTGGTGAGATCATCATTTTTTCGAAGGTCTTTTCATTTCATACATAATTCACAAACGTTTACATTATCACTCAATCCATATTTCAATAATTTCCAGTTTGAAATTATTTTACATTTAACTTTGAAATATAGCGCTGTTATTGAAGATCAACATTGATGAAAAATTCAAATTTTGGATGATAGCACTACTGGAGAAGTATTGAAATAATCTGAATTAAAAAGGTTAAGAAAGTGAATGATTAAAAATATTTTAATACAGAAATAAAAATTGAAGGGAAATGGTTAACATGCAGTTCTATAAATAATTTGATTTAATGAGATGAACTTTTAGCTGGCAGAAAGCTCTGATATCATGTACAATATCACCACCCTGAAAACATTTACTTCTTTGGAGCACTGGGTTAAAAATCATATACAAAACTGTGGTTATATTTCATTTATTAAAAAATTCTTAAAAAGCACTGACGTGAAGTCAGGAACTTTTGCGCGCATGTTCTTCGGTCTATTAATGCCTCACACACCCTCACGAAGTAATGCATGAACTTTCAACCCGTCATTTTTCAACCGAGTGCTAGTTTTAAATTCGATTGGATCTTTATTCTTGGAAATATGGGGAATATAAAATGTGGCTTGAAGGTGTGCGAGGAATTTCAGCGTAATCTGAGAGATACATAGTTTCTAAAATATAAAATTTTTGATAACAAATTCTTATTGTTTTTTGAGGAAGAATTTTTTTTCTAGTTGTACGATCCTCAAAAAATTTTGAAAAATTTGCGCGTCGGTATTTAACAACGAATTAGCAAGTTTCAATTCAAATGATAGCTAGCTGTTTTAGAACATGCGCGCAAAAACAATCGTAAAACACAGCTTTCGCATTTAACTACAGTCACCTGAAAGGTAACGCTTCATTGGCTTCCACTTCCTCTATTCTTCTAATCACAAAAATGGGTTTTTCAATTACTTCAATGAATTTGGACAAAAATTATGAACTGTTATAGGAAACTACCCCCGTTATCAGTGATAACTCCAATAATGAACGTAAAAATACGTACTCAAATTTATCCCCTGTGACCACCGTACCTAGTGAAACAACTCAAACTGTGGAGACCATTGATATAACAACAAGCGTAAGTTTTTTCTGTGTTGGATTATTGTTTCAACTTTTAAAATGTGGTATATTCATGATAACATGAAATTGATGACAAATTTTGTGCTTTTTCACTCATCGGATTCTAATTTCAATTACTATTAATCACGGTTGCAAGCTTTGTAAATATACTGTGTGTGTATGAAGTAAGCAAAAAAAAATCATAACTGCGTTATTGAATGTTTTCAAGCAAAAAGCACGGACAGGTCAATTTTAATTAACCACCTTATGGCATAAAAATTCAACTTATGGCGTCATTCATTTCTACAGGGTGACGTCATAATTTTTTTTGCTGCTTTATTAGACGGTGAACTTAAATTAAACTCTAATGGAATTTTCTACAACGTCAGGTATGTTAGTTAAGTTGCACTGGAAGCAGCAACACAAATTTGAGGTATTCGTCTAAAAAAAATTATGACGTCGCTCTGAAAAAATGAATGACGTCATAGGTAAAATTTGTATGCCATAAAGTGGTTAATTAAGAAATGAAATTGTTCAATAACGCAGTTATGAATTTTGTTCCTTACTTTATCGACACACTGTAAGTTTCCATATCTTTTTTAATATATACTCAGTGTCATTGGAAGTGTTACACTCAGAAGGAAATATTTCTTCGAACTTTTGGCTTTGTGGTAGTCTTACTTGGAGTGAAATGATGACATTTCTGAGAAATTTTATTTATTCGATACACGAAAGAATTTAAGTACAAGTACAGAGTACAATTCTGTGCACGTCTTAGCATCGAAAAGGCCTACGTCTGCTTGTGGCACATCGTTCCGAACAACTTGAACTTCGTGGATTAACGCGTATAGGACTCTATAGTGCAAAGTGGACTGTCTTCCCCCCCTCCATCATAATCCCCACATATCGATGGTATTTAAATCCGGTGAACAGGGTGGCTACAGAAATTCATTACAGCCTCCTTCTTAGAGAAGGACTAAAGTTCGACAAGAAATTGGGAACGTGCGTTGTCTTGCTGAAAGTGGACGCTTGGATGGTCATTTAGATGATAAAGTGAAGTAGTTTGTAGGACATCATCATCATAACGAGAAGCTGTCATACCGCTGTCGATAAAGATAATTGATGGTCGGCTGACATCCCTTAAATCATTCTCTGTGGTACGCCATGGTTGACAAGTTAGTATTCCTCTGCCTTCCTATATCCACACACGATGAAGAAATGATTCCTTCTGGTGTAACACTTACGAAGTAACTGGGTATATTTGGAAGTTATGATTTAAATACGAGTAGTCATGTAAATGTGTAGATTTATGTTAACCGTGCTGTTGCACTCATCGTTAATTGCTGTATTTTGTCGTGGATATCGGTTTGGACTTGTTCCTGTTGACATTATCTTAGCTCAATAAATAAATGAGTATGGAAAAAATAGAAAGAATTACGGCATCAGCATTAATGGTACACGAATGGATACTAAAGTGTTAAGTTCCTTACTAATACTCTTGATTTTAATACTTGATCTTTATTCTTTAATTTAGTGAGCCTTCACTAACAATTATTTTAAACTGTTATATCTTACTTAAACTGCTATATGTTCTTCAATTTTAAAATTGCCGTCCGTAGCTTAATTACAGATACTGAACCTTTTTAACTGCTACCACTTGGTAGTTGATGATAATGAAGCGCAAGTTTTGTTTAATTATAATGCATTCTTCCCCAAAGTTGAGAAAACTCTTACCATTCACTTCAAATATATATATATATATTTATATATATATATATACGTCGATAACATGTTTGTTTGCATTTTTGATACATCTAAACCAATTTGTTTATTCATGTGGTTCATATTCTTACAAAACTGTTACTCAAAAAATGAATTTATTCTCCTTCGAAGAAACCAGTTATTATTCTCATTTTTTACCCTATTGTCTTCTACCTCTGCCTAACGCCTCAGTTCATTGAAAGAACAAGAACCTTGTGTTGGTTTTAAACTAATAACATGAAAACTGAACAGATTATTGTAGTTGGATATTAATATCGATAATGCTAAATTAGAAGCATCAAATTTGGCATACTCGTCGTACGCCTATGAAAGCGTTTGGGCAAAAACAAAAATCCGTTACTACATATCCAATAATGTTTAACTGGTCGATCGAGTCCATTTTGAAATCTCCGAAAATGAGGCAATGACGCCACATACGAATAACCGGATTCAGAAAAAAAAAATTCTCTTGCACAGACATATGTAATCCAATAGATTATCTCCCACATTAAATTTTGACGTATTGGTCAATAATACTCAGACTCACGAAATAATTTTGAAAACGAAATAAAAACCGTAAAATCAGAAGCTGCTCCAACCAACTGAATGGACAACAGTCTTTGTTCGGAACAAGTAACACTAAGAGAAAGAACACTGAATTTTACCATCCATTGAAATTTTCAAGCTAGTTCATAAAAACAATTTGAAAATAACCGGTCAATTTTTTTTCTTCAAGTTCATTTCTTGAGCCCTATAGGTTTCATATCTTGGCTCTTATCAAATATAAATAATAATAATGAAAGTCTATGATCTGGAATGTATTGAATAATATATAATACCCATTTTTTGCAATAATTTGAAATTAGAATCGTAGTTATCGGCTTTTATAATCACATCGTAATTTATGCTGTATGAATACCTTGTTTTCATACTTTTTTCGATTTTCAGTTCCGTCTGTACCTCACTGTACTGTATGTGCGAATCTGCGGTAACGTGTAATTGTCTTCTCAACTTCGCTAGTGATTACATAATAATTTCACAAAACTTGTGTTTCAATTCTATTTCAACTGTTCGAATAATTAAAACATATTATTAAGAGTTAAGAGTCCAGTCAATAATTGAAATTTTTTCTATGGCTCAAATCATTGGCCATAAAAAAGAGTATTTTCTCAGGCAATTCTGGTGTATTCTCTTATATTATTTTACATTTACCTGTATTAGAATTAATCTTTCCATGGTGAATTGAATACCATATACCTCAATCTTTCGATTCTGACATAAAAATAGAAAATTGATAAATATTTCGAATACAGGTTTTACGCCTGCTCGGAATGGAGAAAGATTTGTTCATAGGTGAAATATCCTTATTACTAAATCCAAAAATATCTTCAAACAATGTGATATTGTTCTTGATATTATTTTTCAAAACTTGGAAACTAATCATTCTTTCGTAATTCCATTCCAAATCAGACGGCAATTGGGATAAATATATCGTTGATGCAATGTGTATGAAATGGGACAAATGGTCTAATATATTATGAAGATAATGAATAAACAATATAACAGAATATTCAATTCAACATATTCAAAGATAAACGTTACCTGCAATATTTCGAAAAAATGAATGGATAGTTCCAATGAAAAACTTCAAAACTTGATCACCGTGAATGAAAAGAATTACTTTTCTATGGTTTTTAGTAATGATGTGTTTTTTGTGGAAAAAAATTAAAATCCTAAAACCCGCTGTAGGGAACCTAAATGTACTTACGAAGTCTATATTCACATTAATTTATTAATTGCTGTTTGGCAGAATCGAAATAAGTAATTATCATTGTTGTATTGCGTCTTCAATTCGCTATAAAAATATTAATCGTGGGGGTCTGAAAATATATATCGAAATATCCTAAAAAGGTGCTTAAAAATTGTTTCAGCCATGGTTTTTGAGTTATAGGAAATATTCAACTTATTGACTCAACACTGTATATTTTTCTAATGAATATGAATTATTTTTTGCAGACTAAAAGGAATTATGGTGAAGACAATGAGGTTAGTACACATTTTTTTTTCTTTAGATCATTTAAATAAAATTAATCCGCGAAAAAATAGGTTACAAACTGTTTCGGAATTCAAGAACAGATATTTTGTCATTATATCAAATCGAGAATATGTCCCTTGATCCTAGATAATATAAATAAACAAACAGAATTTAAATTTTGATTTGAATTTTTATTACAAACAAAACATTTATGTAGATCCACTTAAGAATATTGCAAATGTCGAGCTGATTTATCTGATAGTTCGTATTTTGAACTGAATTATTCACTCAAGATGAAACAATGATTTCTTTACAATGTTTCTCAAATTTTAGGATAATCTTCTCCCTTCAACACCAACGATTACAATTTCCCCTAAAGTTGAAAATGCTTCGACTACTCCCATTAATGATGTACATTTGTATAATACCGAAACCCTGGATGTAAGTGAAGTGAAGAATTACACCGATAACAGCTACTCACATTTTTGTTAAACCATTTAGAAATTCCCAAGCTGATTGTATTTAGTGTTGAAATTAATATCGTAATTACCAGTGATCTTGATATTTTTGCATCATACTACTTTCTTGTAGAAAATAGTTAATTATTATATTATATTTAATTTTATGAGTTAATTTACTAACTGAAATTTTGAATTATTGGATCTAAAATCCAACGATACTGTGTGCATATTATCCCTAGAATATGCTTTTTACTAAAAAGCTGTAACATGCCTTGCACAACTTGCGTCTATAAGTTTCTCCTTGATGTTTAATTTTTTTTTATTTTCAGGAAACAACAAGGAGGCTGAGGTAGGTTATCATATAATTTTTTTGAATATCATACCTATCTCTATTGGGTCCAGAACGTTGAATAATGTGATATGTGGGCTATACCCTCTCTTTCAGATACGGAATCAAATGAAAATGATTTTAATGTTAAGGTCTACCCCATCAATGAAATTAATTTAGTGCAAATCGCAAAGGAAAATGATAAACCAATTCAAAGATTATAAACGTGAATCAGTGGGATTTAATATCAATACTTGCTTCGAATAAATTGGTTCAAGCACTGACCTGAAGTCAGAAGCTTTTGCGCGCATGTTATATTGTCTACTCACTCTATTGGAAACTCTACTACGAATTTAGCATCGATACATACCGTTTTCTTAGCTTTTTAATATATGAATAAATTTCATAGCATTTCAATGACAGACTTGACTGACGTCTATGATGAGAGAATCTTTGATTCTATTGGAATTGAAATATGAAAAAATTTACGCCTCAAGTAACTCAAGAGTACGATATTCACGAAATTCCGCGAAAATTAGTGGGTCGGTCGGCATTCTATAAGTAATCGCAGAGTTTTAATTGGATCAGATTTGTATATTTTGAGTTATAAAGGAAATAACAACAAAATCTCAGATGAATATAACTCAAAAACAGTTTGCCGATTATGCTAATTAACTTAAATGTCGTATTCGGATGCCCAACCTAACCTGAAAATTACGGTCCTCACAAAATTTTGCGCAAGTCTAAATGTCTATATTCTACAACTAGTTACCAAGCTTCAATACGATCGAGTCTATATTTTTTGAGTTATCGAGGAAATAATATTCCATATGGGTATAACTCCGAAAACGTTGGGCCGATTATACCCAACAACGAACTGAACTCTCCCGTTCGGGTGCACAACCTACCCTGAAAATTGCAAGCCCCTATCTCCTATAGTTCAAAAATTATCGAAGCAACGGTCACCCATCCAGCTTCTGAACTCACACAAGGTTGCTCGGATCTCCAACAATATAGATCCGATCGTATTCAAACTTGGAACTTGGAAGTTAGGTTTGAAGGCTCTTGCTAAATTTCAGCGATGTCGGACGAATAGTTTCTGATATGTAAAATCTATTTCAATGATTTTTTTTAAAATTTCGCAGGAATTTTCGTGTTGGCATTTCACAACTATTAATTAATCATGTTTGAATTGGAGCGGTTTCGTATTTTTCGAGTTATTGAGGAAATAACAACCAAATTTTTGATTGGTATAACTCCAAAACCTTTTGGCCGATTATGCCTATAAACAAACTCTAATGCCACATTCAGATGCACAACCAGACCTAAAAATTTCAAGTCGCTATCTCTTTCCGTTCTTAGGTTATCGTGACTAAATAATATTTTTTAATAATTTTTTAAAATTTTCTAGTGATACAATGCTCACAAAATTTCACAACCGTCTTTAATTTTGTATTCTACAACTACTCACCAAGTTTCAATTCGATCGGATCTGTATTAGTTGAAAACAAAATTATTACTCGGAAACCATTAGGCTGATTATGCCCCTGAAAATTTCAAGTCGCTATCTCCTTCCGTTCTCAAGTTATCGCGGCAACCGTCACATATCATATTGATTACTCCATAAACTCATTTCGAAATATGTTCCCGTTTGGGCAACTGTATAATTTTATCCACTTCAGCTTTCCGGACGACGACGATGAAGATTACCTAAATGGATCTGGTGAGAGATCTTCTGGAGATGGGGAAGCAACAACACCTGTAGTGACCCTGCCTGTTGTCAAGCCTTCTGATGTGAAAGGTAGTTTATGAAATGTATTTGAATTTAAAATAGAATAACTATTTTATCTTTTATTTCGAATGGAAAATACAAAATAGTTTTTCATTTTGTACCTATCTAAAATACTAAATGCCTAATACATATTATTATAATAATGTCGTAGATTTCAACATTATTTCATCATTGTTAAGCTGACAATTTAAGTAATTTATGATAGTAAAGGGTAGGTATTTACAATCAAAGAAAATTGACCCCAATATAAAGAAAATTCTAACTAGATTTTTTTTTATTTCTTATTAGTTTCGTAAAATACGACATATTAATTTAATGCTACAATGCTTTAAAGGTAAAGATTACTACCTTGTCCTTTCGAAATATCGGCAAACTTTAACCCTTTTTTAAGGTATTGAATTTTTTTAGGCATCATCGCATTTTCCAATCAGTTCAATTTTTGCTTTTTTTGTATTGGTTGATGTCTAAACAACAACATATACATAAATAAATCACGAATTTAGATAGAACACAAATGCAGCAACGACATAAACATTCGGTTATTATGTATCATTTTTTCAAAATTTAATTATTTGCATGTTATTACTAATGAGGTGTTTGTAGTGGGAATGAATATATAAAATAAATATATAAGAAACAAAGAAATAATAATTTCAATTAAAAAAACTTGCATATTTCTTAAAACAATTTTTGTGAAGGTTGATAATTCTTAACAAATTTATTTTTCACGTGAATTCTTTTCCTAGGTTATTACCGTATCACTCTGGTTGTACGAGAGCCATTCATAAAAGAATACAATGATCGAAACAGCTACCAATACTCAGAATTTTCCGATCACATCAAATCAGCAATTGAAGATATATATACGAATACTCCTGGAATCAGTTCACTCTCTGTTATCTACATCCAGTAAGTATTCGAATTTTTTGAGATATTTGTAAAACATTAAACTAGCTTTCCTTAATAATGTTAAATACTAGCTATATGTACTGTATTGTAGTCAAGAGGAATATTTTCTAATCCAGGGCTTCTCAAACTGTTGGCTCCATGAACCCCTGTTAAAGTTTACAGATGACAGTGAACCCCTTAACTAACACATGGGGGCGAGCGCGTGCCACCACGTTTGCAGCATATGCCTGCCAGTCATGAAGCCACCATTACGTAAATCTTGTCGCGAACCCCCTACTGTCGAGTGGCGAACCCCTAGGGGTTCGCGTACCCCACTTTGAGAAACCTTGTTCATACGTTCATTATGTTGCGATAACACGATAACGTTCGTACGGAACAAAGACCATAGATAATATTCGATTATACACCGATTCACGAGACGTAATTGGTGAAACATCACGAGAGCGTAGCTCGAGTGGTGCAAATTGATAAGCGAGCTACAAGAGCGCCAAAAAACGGACGAAGGTTACTAAGGATACAATCGATGATGTCAAGCTTATCGATAAATAAGATCCAATTGGAATTCGCGGACCGGCATTGAAACTAGTAAAAGCATTTTTAGGGGACAGATTTCAATATGTTATAAGCAATGCAACAAAAGGAGGTATAAGAGAAGTCACAACCGGTAAACCTAAAGGATCAGTACTTGGGCCTCTGTTAAACCTGATATATTTTGAAAGCTTATGTTTGCTGACAACAGTTTTAATATTCTTCCACACAGTCTTAATATTCTTCCACACAGATCTGAAGGAAATCGAAAAAATTGCGAATAAGACTCTGCTTACTTTGTACCTGTTTTTCAGTTCGTTATGGATAAAAAACAATACACAATATCTCACTAAGGATAAACAAAATTTCAGTTCAACGTGTAAACTCTTACAAATATTTGGTTGACGATGATCTTAGATGGAGCAACTATGCAGACACCGTGATAAATAAAATCAGTTATTATCTGACAGATAAAGAAAAACTTATGTTCTACAAGGTAGGTACATAATAACAGTATAGGTATTAACCTACTTGTTATCTGAGACAACACCACCAAATCCAACATAAACAGATAACAACGATCACAAAGCAAAGTAGTGAAATTTCTATTTGGAATACCATTTGACACACCTACCTCAATGCTCTATAGTATTTATCCTATTAATTATACTCATACACAAGCACTGTCTAAGAGAATCGTACATGTACGAGATCATCAATATACCAAAATACATCAAGTATCATGCACCAATTCAGCACAAGAAATTGAGACAGATTTACAATCTGGATAAGAACACCAAAACAAACAATAGGAGAAGAAGACGTAGTTATGCGACTGTAGAACTCTACAACATACTACCTCGAGTGATCAGGTCTTCCAAATCAGTGGGAATATTTCGAGCAAGTGTACGATAACATATGGTGGAATGACTTTAAATAGGTACCTACCTATTAAAAAAAACTGAAATTTAAATTTCAATTTTTTTAAGAATTTGTATAGCTATTTCTTTTATATTTTATAGATTTGTTTTTCTGTGAGAACAACTGTAAATTGATTTACAGAAATAAAGATTGTCGTCATATCATAATTATAACAAAGCCAACACAGAACTTAACTGTTTCTCGTAACTCGCACAAGCTGTTAAGAGCTTAGGGCTCTTTTCGGAAGAAGTAGAAGTGTCAGTAGATCTAATGTTTAATCTGTTATGCACGTGTTTTTGAAGTCGATTCAACACAAGCCTTATGTAACTTTTTTAGCGATTCCACCTACGAAATTCCATTACAAATGCTAAGTTTCAATCAGATTCTCCGTTTGATGTTTTAACTCATTATAATAATCTCAAAGAACTTCTTCAGATATAGACGGATAGATTAGGTACAGTAAATAGACTAACCGCCGTATTCACAAAGCATTGTTAAGTGTTTGAGTCTTCGTTAAGTCCTAACTGAGGTCCTCAGTTAAGGATAAATTTGAATCGCAGTTTTAGTTAACGTATTTAACGGTGGTGAAACAAGCCTGTTTCACCATCTTCATCCCTTATTGTCCGTTATTATCCCCAATCTATCCTTAACTGAGGACCTCAGTTAGGACTTAACGGAGATTGAATGCATTGTGAATACGGCGGTAAATGATAGATGATGTTCAAACTCCGCCTTAGTATATGGGACAGTTGTGTCAAAGCTTATCGACAAAAATTGGTTCAAGCCCTGTGGACAGGAGCTTTGTCGCTCTTGTTCAATCTTTTCAAATCATATCTCCGAAATTATTGATCTCTGGGAATGATATAAATGGATTCTTACGATAGAACTGCATCATGAAAGAAATTAAATTCAAACAGACCGATTCTCCCCAATAACGAACTTATTCGAGTTATTCATTCCTCAAATCTACTCTGAAAATTATATTATATCAATTAAAACTTAGCCAATATTGCAGTTTTGCTTTTACTGGAGATATTCTGAACCCAATTTGATTATGTATCTTACCAAAAGTTTATATTTCCATCATCATATGTATTATTCACGGGCATTATATTATCACCTTAAAAGTATTATATCATATCATTCTACGACAGCTGAGGTTATTTCATTGGTCCTTTTGCTTTCAATCCTACTTTGTTTTCTAGAACAGGAGGTGTATTTTATATCAAGAATAACAAACCAGAAATAATTTTGACATTATTTTATCTCTCATAGGAAAATAAGATGATATGTAAGAATACAGATAATATAATAATTCATCGATAGAATAATTAAGTACAACATTCTGTGGAAACATAGAAGTACGATTTATTATTGAAATTTTGAAAGATCATATCTCCGAAAGTATTAGCTTGCTAGAGTTGAAAATGATATCAATGGTTTCTTAAAGTGAAATTTCGCCTTAAAAAAAATTGAATTTGTAATTTGTAATGTAAAAAACATTATTTTTTCATTACTCCGAAACCATCTGGCCAATTTTGCCCAATAACAGACTTAACCGAGATATCTATCTCCTAAACCTATTCTGAAAATTTCAACTGTCTAGCTCATTCCGTGCGAGAGTTATCGTGTTAACGGACAGAATCGATATCGACCACGTAGAACCATTTTCGTCCAAAAATTCGAAAATTACAGACATTTGGGCAAATTGATAAGCACTCTGTTCCGAGGAACAAGAGTGCCGAAAAGAATATCGACAATCTAGTTAAGCAAGGCTTTTAAATCATCAATTAGCGATACTCAGTTGACCATAGAGGTTGGTAGGTACCTACTCCTCTTATATGGTGAAATTCTTCCGAGTTTCTGTGTAGGAGAGATAGACCGTTCGCAAATAACTTCACTGAAATCCCGGGCTCCTATCTCATTATAGCCAACCGTTCGAAGACTCGTTTGGTCAGTAACCTCACCTCTTAATTCTATTTAATGCGTTTCGTTGACATTAATTCTTCTACAACTCACGAAGTGTCTGAGTTATCGACGAAAGGTCTGACTATATGTCCACTTCAGGTGTTGTTTCACTTAATAACCAGATACTAGCCCTCCCGAGATTATGATAAATTCGGGACCTTCAATCTAATCGGTATATGGAAGATGGTCGATCTTAATCCTCCTATGCATAACAATCAGCCTAATTTTCATCGCGCCGTTGAGTATAAGTAACCTATACCTAAATAAACGCATTTGCTGGTTCGTGGCTTGCTCTGACGTTGAAGTCACCGGACAAGATATTCTATTTCTTGGATATCGTTATTGAATTCTGTTTTGGGGTGATGTTACCCTGAACAGAGTCATCAACTCGTCCAAATATCTGTAGTTTTCGAATTTTCGTCCGAGAATGGTCTCAAACGATTAGTTTCGACTCACTGATGAAGAATCCGTGATCAAAATCGATTCTGTCCGGCCGGTCCGGCCGTTAACACGATAACTCTCGAACGAAATGAGCTAGGCAGTTGAAATTTTCATAGTGGATTTGGAGACCAGATGCGCTCACTGGCTAAATTCGTTAATGGACAAAAACCGTCGGGTAGTTTCGGAATTATAGATATCTGAAATTTTGTTTTCCCAATAACTCTTAAATACTGATCTGATCGAATTAAAGCATGACACGAATAATTTTGCAAAATTTTGTGAGAATCGCAAAATTTCTGTAGATCAGAAACTATCCGTCCGATATTCTGCGTGAGCCTTCGAAACCTTATTTTACAGTGAAGTTCTAGATTTGAACTCTATAGGGTGTCTATTAGTGTAGATATTGCCGAAATATCGAAATATTTCAACGTTCGAGGTGTACTGGTCCATTTTTTGACAACCGACAAACAAAGTTGTCAACAGCTTTTGGATTTTTGAAGAGCCTGGAGAGAATTTAAAGAAAATGACGTTTTTGCGTAGAATGCGAAATATACCGATTTGAACTGTTTTCGAACGGAAAACATGGCAAAAAGTGAAGATGAGGGATGAAAACCGTCCACTAATATGTAACATGATGATAATTTCATGAAATTAGAAAATTGTGAAAACATATCGAAAATAATGACAAGACAAGTCCAGAAGGTTCCTGCCAATAGGGTCTACATACTGGCTTCGTATAATTAATATACTTATGCATATATGTCATAACTAAACTAAACCCCAGGGGATTTCATTGATTTACCGAGAAGCAAGAGCAGACGCGTTTCTAGCTTCTTGGCCTTCATCAGTACTCTGTAGCTTCCCAACAAATTCAACTAAACTGAACCGTGTTAAGCCTCTCACAGCCGTCTTGAGCGGTTATACATAAACGGTTTAGTTGAATTTGTTGGGAAGCTACAGGATACTGATGAAGGCCAAGAAGCCATAAACGCGTCTCGGCAAATCAATGAAATCTCCTGGGGTTTATTTGACTTGTGAAATATATGCATAGTTATATTAATTATACGAAGCCAGTATGTAGACGCTATTGGCAGGAACGCTCTGGACTTGTTGATTTATTAACAACGGTATCGCCATTTCCCATTATTATTTTTGAGAAATGCTAAACAGCGTTCATGGCCATAGGAAGGTACTGTCTGAGCTCTATGGAAGTCGTTTCTCGATTAAAATCGAGCGAATGGTAGCATATGATTTCACGCTTCAAATCTTCACTGGTGGCGAAAGGCTGAATTCCTCGATTTGTCTCATAGGTGGCGTTGGCGTTTATGTATGACCGCTCAAACCGGCTGTGAGAGGCTTAAAACGGTTCAGTTTATTTGAAATTGTTGAAAAAGCTACAGAGTACTGATTAATGCCAAGAAGCCAGAAACTTGTCTGCTCTTACTTCTCGGCAAATCAATGAAATCCCCCGGGGTTTATTTCATTTGTGAAATCTATGCATAAGTATATTAATTATATAAAGCCATTATGTAGATCCTATTGGCAGGGACGCTGTGGACTTCTTGATTTATTAACAACGGTATCGCCTTTTTTCATTATTATAAGTAATGACATTCGTTCAATTCCCGGCTTTCACCTTAGATATATAAAGATCCAGCATAGCGAAATTGGTTTGAGCTTCGGATTTATAGCACGTAGATACCGGGATCGATTTCCGCAGCCGGAATTGCTCTTTTTCGTTGTTTTGTCATTTCTATCGTTATAATAACTCTGATTAATGGTGTATCTACTGGATTTAATTCAATCTTTCGATAAAATTACGTGAAACGTGAATAATTTCGCATCTTATTAGTTACTTTACGAATTTCAATTCCGGGTGTTTTTTATCTCATGGCTAATTGTATGATTGAACTTATTTGTGTCTGCCTTCCAGCATTAAGTTAGGTAAATTATTATTCGGTTCAATAAAATCTGTGATACAATATTCCGATTCACAGCTGGCCAAATCGATATATTTTTATATATTTTTTGGAATTTTTATCTTCATCTAGTTTACCATAATAATTTACTAAACTAATGAAGAATACTTCCTATAGGAAACGACCTTCCGATCCCTTCACATCACGTGTCATTCTTGACCTTGGGGTTAGCACGCCGCCGTCTGAAGATGACCAGCTGAAAGACACGCTGCTGAACCACATTCGTATACAGCGTAGGATTGGTCGTTATGAGGCTCTCACGGACGAATTCAATTTCTTCAAATTCGATGGTAGGAATAATTTTAGTTTTTTCTGAAACCTGCCCCAGTACACAGGGTGGGCCACGGTCGTTGGTAACCTGGACTTTTACGGAGAACGGGACGCACGATTTCATTGAAAATTTGGTTTCTTGCCTAAGAACCACTGCCGTAGCAAACTAAAATATTTTCAGTGCTGCGGCGTTGCCGCTTATATCAAAAAGTACTAACAACTTTTCTATTTAAAGTGAACACCCTATATATTATTGACTTTTTCGATTCGACGTAGCCTCCTGTTCTGTATCAACTTAATCATGCTTATCTCTAGCGGTTTTCGAGTAGTTAATTGACTTACTTCCTTTTTTGTGCAAAACATAGCTACAATTTAACATTCATCACTTCGTTACTTGGAATCCTAGAAAGCCGAAATTTTGGGTATGGATTACAATATCCCGTGTATCACTTACAAACAATGACACAAGTCCCTAATCATACAGGGTTGTTCAAAATACGAGGCGTTTCCGAGACATATTTATACGAAGAAAAGTGCGTTTTTTCAAATCGAATGACCTGTATTAAATAAGTTGTATTGAAAGAGAATTACATTTACAATCAAACTATATTTCCATAACTGAATTGATATGTTTCCTTGTACATGTCTCGGAAACGCTTCGGAATTTGAACAACCCTGTATGATTAGGGGCGTATGTCATTATAGGTAAATGATACACGGGATATTGGTAATCCATTCCCGAAAATTCGGCTATCGACGATTCCAAGTAACGAAGTGATGAAGTTTGAAGTGAAGCTATGATTTGCACAAAATAGGAAGTAAATCAATGAATTGCTCGAAAACCGCTAGAGGAGGACGAAATTGATAGAGAATTAATCAAGAGGCTAGTTCGAATCGAAAACAGTAATAATATACCGGGTGTTCCAAATCAAACATCAAAGTTGTTGGTACTTTTTGATATAAGCGGCAATACCGCAGCGCTGAAAATATTTTAGATCGATAGAGTAGTGGTTCCTAGCCAAGAAACCAAATTTTTAATCAAATCGTACGTCTCGTTCTCCGTAAAAGTCCAGGGTACCATCGACCGTGTCCCACCCTGTATAAATAGGATGTTCGAATGCGTTTGATCCGGTTGAAATTATCATAGAACTTTGGCGCAAGTGAAGGAATTAGCTGTGGTCAAACGAACTATTCAGTATGTTAGAAAGGTGACTCTAGAAATAGGATGGACAATACAGCCACTTCTTCTGTGTCATACGATATAGATAACGCTAAAACCTGGTTTTCATCTGCTTGATAGCTATTTTCAGTTCTTTCTTTTATAATTATTATCAGTTTCGTTATTATTTGTATCAATTATTTTTTGTTTTGTTCTTTGTTTGTTTAGTTCATCGTACATGTCAAGAATATGAAATACCTTGTCTCAATGGGGGATGCTTTAATGTAACTTCAAGATGTGACGGTGTTAATGATTGTTCAGACAGATCTGATGAAGATGGATGTGAGAAACCGGGTACGTTTTTGATATTTTTATTTATCCATTATAATTCCAGATAATTTTCACCCCATATGAAGATTTCATTCTCATTGATGTATAGTTTCATGTTGATTCAAAATCATTTATAATTTTTCGTGAATAATTCGGTTCCACAAAATGGTTCGTTACATTCATGCATTAAACTGCATTGTAAAAATATGAGGCGATTTTGCCAGGACAATCAATGTCTAAAATATAAAGGATAACGCACTAATTCCATAGGTTTTGGTTCATATCTGGCCCGAAGGACCAACATAAGTCATAGTCATGAAAATAAAACAAGCACTGACGTGAAGTCAGAAGCTTTTGCGCGTATGTTCTATTGTCCATACTTCTGTATTGGACACCCTTAATCGAATTTACCATGGTAAATTATGTTGTCCATTCTCCTGTATTGGACACTCTCAATTCGAATTTACCATGGTAAATTCGAATTAAGTGTCCAATACAGGAGAATGGACAACATAATTTACCATGGTAAATTCGATTAAGGGTGTCCAATACAGAAGTATGGACAATAGAACATACGCGCAAAAGCTTCTGACTTCACGTCTGTGCTTGAACCAATTTTTTTTTCGTGACTTTTTAAAAATTTTCTAGGGGTACGGTTCTTGAAATTTTTTTTTTCGTCATTTTTTTCAAATTTTCTAGGGATACGATTCTTACAAAATTTTAAACACGTCTTTATGTTGATTTTCTACTTCTAGTTACCAAGCACCAATTCGATCGAATATTTATTTTTTGAGTTATCAAGGAAATCATATTCCAGGTGGGTATAACTCGGAAACCGTTAGACCGATTATGCCCAAAAACGAACTCAACACTCTCTTTCGGATACGCAACCTACCCTGAAAATTGCAAGTCCCTATCTCCTTTCGTTCGAAAGTTATCGAGGCAACGGTCACCCATCTACTGAACTCGCACAAGAATGCTCGAATCTCCAACAATATTTAACCGATCGTATTAAAACTTGAAACTTGGCAGTAGAGTTAGGTTATGAAGGCTCTTGCAAAATTTCAGCAATTTCAAACGAATCGTTACTGATATATAGAATTTTTTTTTTTTATTTTCAATGATTTATTAAAAATTTTCTACAAATGCTATCCTCACCAAATTTTGCAAACATTTCCGCGTTGGCATTCTACAACTAATAACCATGTTTGAATTCAATCGGTTCAGTACTTTTTGAGTTAATGAGGAACAAAAACCACGAAATTTCAGAAAATTTCAGATGGCTATAACTCTGAAACCGTTTGGCCGATTATGCTCATAAACATACTGAAATGTCGCGTTCTGGTGTTCATCCTAACCTGAAAATTTCAAGCCGCTATCTCATTCCGTTCTCAAGTTATCGTGACAACAAAAATATTTTTTAATAATTTTTTAAAAATTTTCTAGCCGTACGATTCGCACAAAATTCCACAAACGTGCTTAAGATCATATTCTACAACTACCCACCAAGTTTCAATTCGATCGGATTTATATTGGTTGAAAACAAAATTATTACTCGGAAACCACTGGGCCGATTATGCCCATTAACGAACTTGTCCGTCGTATTGAGATGCGCCACCTACCCTGAAAATTTCAAGTTGCTAGCTCTTCTCGTTCTCAAGTTATCGTGGCAACGGCCGGACGGCCGGACGGCCGGACGGCCGGACGGCCGGACGGACAGAATCAAATTTGACCTCGAATTCTTCATTGGGGAGTCGAACTTAATCGTTTGAGACCATTTTCGTCAAAAAATTCGAAAGTTACAGACATTTGGGCAAAACTATAACGCGATGTTCCCCAGAACATACGCGCAAAAATCAGTGAATATCCATTTCTACCACTATGCCTATCACAGTTCACAGTTCTGATAATAAATGACCATCAAATTTGTTTTTCATTTACAACGTGATGGTTTCAAGGGCGCCCACGTGACGACAAAACCTTAAGCGCGTGTTCATTTGATGATCAACATATTTCACCAATTTTTACCGTGAACTACTGAAATGTATGGTTATTAGATATCCTTCATATCAGGGAACCAAATATCAAATGTACTCATTCTGTTCAAAAATTGTTGAAAATATGCAATCGAATCAATACTCAAATCCATCGAACAAACAAATCTTTAGAGTTCTGATTCTGTGGATCTATCAAAGTAAAGTCTATTGATATTTTACAGTGGCATAAATAAAATTAACAGTCGAATAAATTCATAGCAACGAATAAATCGTTCACTGAGTGTTCTCCATAGACTCGTCGTCCTCCAGGCTCAGTTTGCTCTCAGTGTCCTCGACTTACTTAGATGTTTCCCGAGGCCACAGTGTCCCGTATATGCAGCTGTTGAAATTCTCAGGTCTGACCTGGAGAGTTTGAGCCATCGTCTAGCTCTCTCAGCTGAGGGACCAATAATAATTGTTGAGCTAGCAGGTCTGAGATCAGAGCTCAGGAGTTCTTGGATCACCTGGCCCAACCATCTGTTGTTCTCCCGCCTTGCTGTCTTGAGAGAGATGCCTCAGGACAGTTCAGGTCCAATGAATCCCGTGGAAGCTACCCGTACTGCCAATGAGGCCGCCACCTCATTGACTTATTTTCCCGAGTGGCCCGGAACCCAGATGAGCTGTAGCCTGCAGCGCTGACCCAGTTCTGCAAATGTAGTAGGCCAGTCCTGCACAAGTACGGACTGACAGTTGTAGGAAGCCAAGGCCTTCAGGGCAGCTTGGCTATCCGAAAGGATCTTAATTGATCTGCTAACTCATCTTTTCTCAAGTATAAGCTTCGCACAGTGGTGTATTGCGAACATTTCTGGGAAAGTCGCAAATCTACCCAGGCTGATGGAATCTCCATTAGCAATGTTACAATCACTGACCCCTGCTCATCCTCCTCGGGTGGTAACGAAGCCATCTGTGAACCAAAAGAACCCTCAAACACTGAGGTTCCCGAGATAGTCAAGTAGTCTCTGCTGGAAAAGGCGATACCGTACGCAACTCTGTGTAGGTTTTGGTTATAGTCCAAGTATACGTATACGTATAAGTCAGACTGCATCCTCATCACATCGTTTGCCTCCAATTAAGCGAGCAGAGAGCCCGGGATGAAGCTGATCATATCAGGCTCTTTGTGAGTTAAATGCAGAAACCTGTATGAAGCAATCTGGCCACGCTTCTGATCAGTAGGTGAAGATGGGCGAGATTTTACTTAAAGTGCAATCCCACCAAGCAATAATGCTGTAAGGGATTTGTAGCCTCACAACAATCACGTACAGCCAATGGAACTGTTTCGGGGCCAGTCCCCACCTCTTTCCATCACATTTGGATGTGGTAATAAGTCTATTATCCAACATGGATCTTATCCATTCTACAATGAGGGCTGCTAATCCGCTGGCCGTGCCGAGCGCATTGGAGAGGGTTGCATTAAAAGCGCCCTCTATGTCCAGGGAGGCTACCAGATCGGTATCCTTCTGGCCCAGAAAACGCTTTAGTCTTCCAGCCAAGTTGTGCAGGGCCAAGTGGATTGATTTACCATTCTGGAAGGCATAGTGGGGTACACTCAGTGTATTCTGTGTGGAGCACTGCCCCTGACGTAGCGATCCATTATCGTCCCAGAGGTTTTCAGAATTATTTACGTAAGACTTATCGTTCTGTATGCGTTAGGTTGTGAGCTGACTTTGCTCACTTTAGGGATATACACAATCCTTACCTTACGCCTTGTCGGGGCAAAATTTCAGAAAACACAAACTCTGAAGAGTCTAATGTGGTAAGGGAAGAGGGGTCATCTTCCACCTGATGAAAGTTTAATAAGATACCATCACCAGTTGAGTGAAAATAAAATATCATCTCCGAAAGCATTGGACATATTTGGCATATTAAAACTGGACCGGCACATTAAGACCTCAAATCCACCCTGCAAACTGGAAGCCTGTAAGTTCTCGTTCTTACGGATGGACGGACGAAAATTACAGACATTTGTGCAGGCTTAATTTATTGCTTTCTTATCATAATAGAAAATAAGAATTTTCTGTACTATATAACTCTATGATGGTACTATGGTAAACAATTTGGTCGTTGCTATAAATTTCATTAGGCCGGCCTTATACGGTAGGAATGTCTCTCTGAATTCATTTTTTTAATTCATAATCTGAATTCTGGAAGCTTGCAAAATGTAGAAATTATTGCTCTGGAAAAATCAGAATGTGTGAGGAGAATAGTAAATTAGTGTGCAATTCCCTGTTTTCTTAATTAATAATATGAATTCAGAGAGATATTCTGGCTGTATAAGGCTGGCCTCAATATAATGGTGGGTCACTGAAAAGTATCAATAGGAGACCTCACTTTGGCAGATCCACTGAACTGGATCAAATTTCTATAGATTTGCATCGAAAACTGAGGTTCCTCAATTGTTGCTGTTATTTTAAACAATTCAGAATATGCCCATTTGAAATTTTGTTTTCTTGATAAAACGAATCTCTAATATTCATAAATTTTAGTAGTTATCGGTATTACAAATCAGTGAATATATTCAAAATTTTTATATTTATTATGTTTTCAAAATTGATTCTTATTCCATATTTAACGATATAATCAGGATGAGTTTGTTATTTAAATTTATTTTTATTGAATGTGTACTGAATGAGAATGGATTTTTCAATAATAATAATAATCCAGTACGCATTTGTTTGTTTTCAATTTGCCCAATTGTCTGTAATTTTGGAATATTTCGATGAAAATGGTCTTAAACGATTTGGTTCGACTCACTGATCAAGAATCCGTGGTCGAAATTCATTCTGTCCGGCCGGTCCGGCCGGTCCGGCCGGCCGTAGGCACGATAACTCTCGAACGGAATGAGCTAGAGAGGTGAAATTTTTTTATGTTTGTTATGTATTCGTCATTTTAATTTTTTTTTGTTCACAATTGTATTATGTCATTCCCGAATAGTAACATACGTCTGATCCATTTCAATCTCCTTTGACTATTTGTGTTGAAACAGACATCATTTCCACTACTACCACCCCCACGACTACATCTAGCACAACCACGCAACCAACAACGACTGCAAGCACAACGACCACAACCGAACAAAGTATTGAAGGTAGTGGAGAAGGAAGTTGCAGGGCAGATGATGCACAGCCGTGTTCCGATGGTTCGCGAATCATTTGCTCTGATCAAGTATGCGATGGCGTTAAGGATTGTAATGATGGAGGAGATGAAGATAACTGTCAGCCTGGTACTTGCTCAAAACTAACTTTTTGATGGTGGTGGACTAATAAATACCATGTGTGAAGGAATTGATCGCTTTGGTTATAACACTATAAAATGATATAACAGCTTGGATATGACTGGATTGAACAATTAATAAATCAATATTACCAAGAATAGCTTACGTTCAGCTTTAAACGACAACATAATTTGCAGGTTGCATAAATGCAAAATTATTAGAATGAAGTGTGAAGATTTCACCAGTGAAGAAGTGTACAGCTTTCTACTACTTAACAATTGCTTTTCACAGTCATTCTATCTATCGTATATGTCCTCGTTAAGTGTGCGCGAAATTTGTTTGTATATTGAACAATTATTGTGTTAATGTTCAATTAATGTTAGTTTACTTGGTTCTAATTCAATACAATCGTTAGATATACTTCAAAAAGTTCTTCCTCGGAAAAGTTTTATTCTAAATCCTTTCTTGTCCAGAAACTGACTCTGGTGACCATTATTTCCAGGCATAAGCAAATAATGTCCCACCCAAAATCCTGCCTATTCTTGTAAATCGATTGGATACGATGATTCACTTCTTGATTAGTTCTGAATTAATGATTAGTCTAAGTGTTAGCAAATAATTGAATTGTATATGTAATGAAAGCCCACCTTATCTTGCGAATCTATCCATACCATTATTTCTGAATGAATTATATCCTAGGTCCAGTATCGTCTAGAAACTGAATCGAGTGATAATTCTTTCTAGGTTTCAGCAAATAATTTGATATCACACCTTGAGCCCCACCTATTCTGTAAATCCAATCAGGTGATGTTTCAGTTCTTCATTAGTTCTGAGTATTTTTTTTTATCCTATATTACTCAGAAACTTACTCATTTTAAAATTCTCCCCAAGTGTTAGCAAATAATTTAATTGTATTAATACTCGGCAGCCCACCTACCCTTGCAAATCTATTAAACGCGATCTTTACAATTATTGCTGGATTAATTCCATACTGGATTCTTTATTATTTAGAATCTGACTCGAGTGAATTCGTTTTAGGCTTCAGCAAATAATTGCAATAAAAAATATTTCACTTCTTCATTAGTGAGATTTTTTTTATCCTATATTTTTTCAAAATACCGACCCAAGTGAATATTGTGTCCCAAGTGAAAAGTGTCTGCAAATAATTTAAATTTATACTACAAAGCTCACCTACTCTTTCGTTTCCATTCAATGCGATATCCTCAAATAATTTCCTGAATGCAATTCATCCTAGGATCAAATTATTCAGAATCTGTCTCGAGTGGCAATTCTCTTTAGGCTTCAGCAAATAATTTGATGTCATAGCCAGAATCCAATCTATGCTTCTAAATCGCTTCGATCCGATGTTTCATTTCTTGATTAGTTAGTGATTTTTTTATTGCATATAATCTAGAAACTGACACAAGAGAGAATTCTTTCTAAGTCTTAGCAAATAACGTAATAGTGTACTCGTCCACCTACTCTTGCGATGTATTCAATGCGATACCCCTCTATCTTAGATCCACTCTTGTGAATGTTATGTCATTTCATCTTTAGTTTTGAATACACTTCATTCTTGATCTTTTATCACATAAACTGACTTCAAGAGAAGTATCTTTCCAGATTGTAGCAACCAGATTGTAGCAAACCAGAATCCCACCTCATCTTGTAAATTGAGTTTATGTTCTGATAGTTTTTCAACACTTTCCCGCTTCTGCAAGCTGCTCTAGCCACAGCAAAAATTTTTCGGAAATATTCAGTGTATTCAGTACTAGCAAATAATTGAATTGTATAGGTACTGAAAGCCCACCTAATCTTGCAAATCTATCCATACCATTATTTATTAATGAATTATATCCTAGATCCAGTATCATCTAGTATCTGAATCGAGTGACAATTCTTTCTAGGTTTCAGCAAATAATTTGATATCTCACCCAGAATCCCACCTTACTCATTTTAGAATTCTTTCCAAGTTTTAGCAAATAATTTAATTGTATGAGTACTTGGCATCTCACCTACCCTTGCAAATCTATTGAACGCGATATCTTTACAATTATTTCTGGATGAATTCCATACTAGATTCTTTATCATTTAGAATCTGACTAGAGTGAATTCGATCTAGGCTGCAGCAAATAATTGCAATATGAAATATTTCACTTGTTCATTAGTGAGAATTTTTTTCATGCTATATTTTTTCAAGATACCGACCCAAGTGAAAATTGTAGCTCAAGTGAAAAGTGTCTGCAAATAATTTAAATGTATACTACAAAGCTCACCTACACTTTCGTTTCCATTCAACGCGATATCCTCAACAATATTTCTGAATGCATTTCCATAGAATCTAATTATTCAGAATCTGTCTCGATTGACAATTCTCTTGAGGCTTCAGCGAATAATTTGATGTCATAGCCAGAATCCAATCTATGCTTCTAAATCGCTTCGATCCGATGTTTCATATCTTCCTCAGTTAGTGATTTTTTTATCGCATATTATCTAGAAACTGACACAAGTGAGAATTCGTTCTAAGTCTTAGCAAATCATTTAATTGTATACTCGGAAGCCCACCTACTCTTGCGATGTATTCAATGCGATACCCCTCTATTCTAGATCTACTCTTGTGAATAGATTCAATGTGACATTTCATTTCATCATTAGTTCTGACTACACTTTATTCTTGATCTTTTATCACATAAACTGACTTCGATAGAAGTTTCTCTCCAAATTGTAGCAAATAATTAAATTTAAAAACCAGAATCCCACCTAATCTTGTAAATTGATTTTGTGTTCTGATAGTTCTTCAAGACGCTTATGCAAGCTGCTCCAGCCACAGCAAAAATGTTTCGGAAATATTGTTCGTTCGTTTTAATGATGAACAGGATTTAATGCGATATTTAAATATCTCTTCCAGATTGTACCAGTGGAGAATTCAGTTGTGATCTCACCAGATGCATTCAGGTCAAGCAGCGTTGTGATGGAACACCAGACTGCCACGATCAGACAGATGAACAGGAATGTACAAGTGAGTACCTAAAAAGTGTTATGATAAGACGGATCGACATTAAACGTTAATTAAAAAAAAAAAGCACTGACGTGCAGTCAGTACTCTTTGGCGCGCGTGTTCACGGTGGCTAATTTGAATTGAATGATGAGTACTTCAAGCTCAGTAGATAGAGCGAGCCGAAGATCTACCCAAAGGATAGTGGACACCATTCACTGTCGGTTCAAAAATTAACAGTGCTGTATCTAAGCTGCCATCAGGATAGATTAACAAAGTTGGAAAAGAACACAAGTGACTCTCCTTAGTCGCACAAGCTCCTAGAAGATTTGGGAGGGTCAGTATAATCCTAATCATGTTAATCGCAAGCGCGCCAAAGCAGATTGATTTTTTACACTTTTTCTTTCATTGTTAAGTCAATCTGCTTTTGCGCGCGTGCGATTAACATGATTAGGATTATACTGACCCTCCCAAATCTTCTAGGAGCTTGTGCGACTAAGGAGAGTCACTTGTGTTCTTTTCCAACTTTGTTAATCTATCCTGATGGCAGCTTAGATACAGCACTGTTAATTTTTGAACCGACAGTGAATGGTGTCCACTATCCTTTGGGTAGATCTTCGGCTCGCTCTATCTACTGAGCTTGAAGTACTCATCATTCAATTCAAATTAGCCACCGTGATCACGCGCGCCAAAGAGTACTGACTACACGTCAGTGCTTTTTTTTTTTCAAGTTCCTTTAACAAATATAGCTATCAATACAGTTTGGCTGTTAGCTTTACCAAAGATCGAAAAAAAATGCGGTTGTGGGACCTCCATTTGGAACGCAATTGCTTCTTCTCCAAATCCGAACGTATTTTAATATAGATCTCCGAATATAGTTATTTATAAATTCGCCTCAGGGCCACCATACAGACATTTCAACTCGGAAACAACGCTATTTCCCCCAAACTGACTTGTGTCCGTGCACTGAATTGACATGAATATTCTTTTAAAACCTCACAATATCGGCTCATTGCTTCCAACATAACCCAAACAACCCAAAACCATTCACTTCTCATCTGCGCAAGCGCAATATACTCGTGCCTGCAAGTCCTCCCAAAATTACACACCTCACAAAAAACTCCGATTTTCCAACACTAGTGGTTCAGGAGATATCGCTTCTTGAATCCACGCATGCGCAGACCCTCACCAGGGGATTCTGTAGAGGAATAGCAACCGCCACCCCAAAACCCCAATCCTCTCTGACGAAAACTTCAGCAGTTAAATCACTGATGGTCTGCTCATGCGCATAATGAAAAATGCCCGTAAGGGGTAACATCAATTTCGAAATTAGCCCCAGGGCCACGATACGGACACTTTAACTCGGAAACAACGCTACATCCCCCAATCTGACTTGTCCTTGCACTGAATTGCCATGAATATTCTTCTAAAACCTCACAATATCGGGTCAGCACTCCCAAACATAACCCATACAACCCAAAAACAGTCACTTCTCTTCTGCGCATGCGCAATCTACTTGCGGCTGAAAGTCCTCCCAAAATCACACACCATACAGAAAACTCCGATTCTCCAACACTAGTGGTTCAGGAGATATCGCCTCTTGAATCCACGCATGCGCAGACCCTCACCCCAAAACCCCAATCCTCTCTGACGAAAACTTCAGCAGTTAAATCACTGATGGTCTGCTCATGCGCATAACGAAAAATGCCCGTAAGGGGTAACATCAATTTCAAAATTGGCCCCAGGGCCACGGTATGCACACTTCAACTCGGAAACAACGGTATTTCCCCCAAACTGACTAGTGTCCGAGCACTGAATTGCTATGAATATTCTTTTAAAACCTCACAATATCGACTCAGCACTCCCAACATAACCCATCCAACCCAAAAACAGTCACTTCTCTTCTGCGCATGCGCAATCTACTCGCGGCTAAAAGTCCTTTCAAAATCACACCTTACAAAAAACTCCGATTCTCCAACACTAGTGGTTCGGAAGATATCGCATCTTTAATCTACGCATGCGCAGACGCTCATCAGGGATCTGGATTCTATGGAGGAATAGCATCCGCCACCCCAAAACCCCAATCCTCTCTGACGAAAACTACAGCAGTTAAATGACTTCTCATCTGCGCATGCGCACAACGAAAAATGTCCGGAAAGGGCAGCATGAACCTCAAAAAAATAGGTTTCGGCATTTTAAGCAAAGTGTTTCGCAAAATAGTAGTAATTTTTTTATTTTTTTCATGTCACGTGATCTTCACGAAATTTTGCAAAAGTGTTTGCATTGGTCTTTTGCATCTAACTACTGAGTTTCAATTTAATCAGATCAGTATTTTTCCAGTTATCCTGAAAACAAAATTTTAAAATTTTTGAAATTTTTTTTTGCTACTTTAGGGCCGTCCGATCAAAACAAATCTTCGCAGGCATATAAAGGTCATGATTCTACAATTTGCTGCCAAATTTCAGAAAGATCGAGTGATTGGTTCCGGAAATATTCATTAAAAACGTTTTGACTAAAAACGGCCTTAACTCCGAAACCGCTCGGTGGATTTCGCCCGTTAACGAACTTGTCCGAGATATTTACGCTACAAAACTACCCTGCAAATTTCAACGCTCTAAGTCGTTCCGTTCGAGAGTTATCGTGCTAACGGCCGGCCGGCCGGCCGGACCGGACGGACAGAATTGAATTTGACCTCGAATTCTTCATCAGGAAGTCGAACCTAATCGTTTGAGACCATTTTCGAAAAAAAATTCGAAAAATACAGACATTGTGACGAAATGATAGCACGCTGTTCCTTGCGGAACACGCGCGCAAAAATCAGTGATGTACAAAAATGAAACATGCTTTTTGATCCATTACAATTGAGTGTGATAGATAGTGTTATGAAACACCTTGAAATCTCGTCATTGAGTTGCTGAATATTGATTGGCTTGTTGACATAGATTTCACTCTTCAGACCACTCAAGGTAGAAATTGAGTGGTAACAAATTGGAAAATCTCGGTGGTCAAGTGACATAATTGGGGAGATATCTCCGTGTTCAATAGTGTTTAACATTTTCACTGTTGAGTGTGTGTTTGTTTTAAATTTCATCTTGTATCCTATTTGTCCTACACAAGGTATTGAACCCTTCGTCTTTTAACCTACTTTTTTAAGTACGATTGTTTTTCTCTTTTTTAGGTGTTTTGTTTGTGGTTTACCACTGATGATGATCAGAGCTCTTGATCGAAGCATGTTTGAATAAATGCTATTTGTTTGAATAAACTCTATATTACTTGTGGAGAAGACTTGGATTCCCCCCTTTTTCTAATCATAACCTGTTACTCCACTAAGAGAAAATGGACCACTTTCATAGAATGACATAATTGTTTCAGAAGATTTCCCCTGCAGGAAACGTCTCCTGCAGGGGAGCCACTGTGGCGTCGGCTGTGATGTGGTGCTATCTTGTTGGAACCACATATCGATGTCAGAATATTTCATTATTGGCCACTTTGATCGGATTTCCAGCATAGTCTTCAAATACAAAAGTTATTCGAAACCGATGGACCGATTATGCCCAAAAACGAAATTAACTCTCCCATTCAGATGCGCAACCTAGCCTGAAAATTGCAAGTCCCTATCTCCTTTCGTTCGAAAGTTATCGAGGCAACGGTCACGCATCCAGATACTGAACTCACCCAAGGCTGCTCGGCTCTCCAACAATATAGATCCGATCGTGTTCAAACTTGGAACTTGACAGTAAAGTTAGTTTTTGATGAAAAATTATACATAACCGCTCAAAAGTCCCCTGAAACAAATATACTCCTCTGTAGCCGCATGGATCTCTTGAAGAAGAATCGCCTCTGCTAGTTTTCAAAGATATTCACTTTTGTTCTTAGAAATCCCTTCAATATTTGATTTCAAGAAGAAAAATGTCGACCCTCGTGGCCTTGGGAGGGTCTCTTTCAAAACCAGGTCTGGCCAATGCAAACGATGAATATTCAGAACTTCAGCTGTCCGAAGCCCGCTACAGGACCCTAATGTAAGGCTATCATCTCCCATAGATACATGCATCACTTTCTACTCGACTTTCTATTATGAATCGGCCCGAAAATGTATGTTATAATTTAATATTTCATCATGGCATTCATGGTTTTGAAGGTTCTCGCAAAATTGCAGCGATGTCGGAAAACTGCTTCCTGATATATTATAAAAAAAAATTAAAATTTTCTAGTAATGTCTTGGAACTTAGTAGTAGAGTTAGGTTCTGAAGGCTGTCGCAAAATTTCAGCCATGTCGGATGAATAGTTTCTGATATGTATATAGAATTGTTTTCAATGAATTTTTAAAAATTTTCTAGTGATACGATCTTCACAAAATTTAGCAAAAAACTTATTCGAGAAAGTTTAAAAGATGATTAATCCTGAAAATATAGGTGTTTTCGAGTCATGTTTTCGAGCGAATGTGAAAAATTTCAGCTATGGAACATATAAGTAACCATTGAAGTGAATTTGATATGCAGGAAGGCCTGTTGCACCTGAAATTTGGGATGAAACTTTGAAAATAGTCAAGGAGTAGCCAACAACGAGTACAAGCTTCATATCAAGAGAATGTAGAATGAGTTGTAGTTAGGTCTTGAAGACAGTATACAATACAAAGAATTGTATCCTGTTATCTAGTGAGGATCGTATCACTAAAAAATTTAAAAAAAATGATTGAAAATATTTGAAAAAAATTCTATATCTCAGAAACCATCTGTCTGATATCGCTGCGGAAGACTGCAAAACCTAACCTTATACCCAAGTGCCAAATTTGAACATGATCGGATCTATATTGTTGGAGATCTGGGCAGTATTGAGTTCAGTAGCTGGATGGATGACCATTGCCACGATAACTTCCAAACGGAAAGAGATTGCGACTTGCAATTTTCAGGGTAGGTTGCGCATCCGAATGGGTCAGTTATGTTCATTTTTTTGTATAATCGGCCAAACGGTTTCAGAGATATACCCATCAGGAATTTTGTTGTCTCGATAACTCGAAATATATGGAACCGATCGAATTGAAACTTGGTAGGTAGTTGTAGAATACCGACATAAAGAAATTTGTGAAATTTTGTGAGAATCGTACCATTAGAAAATTTTTAAAAATTATTGAAAAATATTATTCAACTCACGATTACTTGGGTACGGAAACACATAGCGACTTTCAATTTTTTGGTCAGGTTGCCCATCTGAATGCGGCATTTGAGTTCGTTAATAGGAACAATCGGCCAAATTGTTTTGGAGTTATACACATCTGAATTTTTGTTGTTATTTCCTCTAGAACTCAAAATATACAAATCTGATCCAATTTAAACTGGGTAATTACTTGTAGAATGCGAACGCGCAAATTTTATGCGAATTTCGTGAATATCGTATCCTGAAGTAAGTTTTTTGTATATCATTAGATATTTCAAGAATTTCAATTGTGTGATCATAGACGTTTGTCTCGTTACTCAAGTCTATCATTAAAATGGTACGAAATGTATTGATATTTTAAAAAAGCTGACAAAACGGTCTATATCGATGGTAAATTCGAATAAGAGGGCAAAGTGTCCAATAGAGGTAAATAAGAAATTATTAAAAGGAATTTTGTCGGTTCAAGGTTAAATCTTGAACAGTTTCATATTTCTGAAAATATGCTCGATTGACTTGACGTTTGAGGCGTCAATAGACAATGGAACATGCGTGCAAACTCCTGACTTGAGTTTAGCGCTTCAACCAATTTTTGTAATTTCAATTTGAGAAAATTTTTCAGTTGGCATTCTACAACTAATAACCATGTTTGAATTGGATCGGTCTCGGGATCGGTTTTGTATTTTTCGAGTTATTGAGGAAATAACAACCAAATTTCAGATGGATATAACTCCCAAACCGTTTGGCCGATTATGCTTATAAACAAACTCATCTAACTTGAAAGTCGCTATCTCTTTCCGGTCTCAGATTATCGTGACATAAAAAATATTTTTTAATGATTTTTTTAAATTTTCTAGTGATACGATTCTCACATAATTTCACAAGCTTGCTTGTATTCACAACTTGTCCGTCTTATTGGGATGCGCCACCTACCCTAAAAATTTCGAGTCGCTAGCTCTTTCCGTTCTCGAGTTGTCGTGGCAACGGCCGGCCGGACAGAACCTAATTTGGCCTCGAATTCTTGATCAGGGAGTCGAACCCAATCGTTTGAGACCATTTTCGGCAAAAAATTCGAAAATTACAGTCCTTTGGGCAAAATGATAACGCGATGTTCCCCAGAACATACGCGCAAAAAGGGCCAGACTCAAAACAAATAGTGTGGTCCACAAACTCAGAAACAGCATTCAAAGTATTCCTTCCCTTCGGAAACCGTACTGCGAGGAGCTGAAAAAGCCAGCTAGCGTTAAATAAATCAACAATCTGTTTACATGTAATATTTTCCAATATTTTTGAAAAAATTTGGACCCGTCAACGGCAGTTGTTCTACTCTCTATTGGGCCCTGTATTCCTCTTAATTTTTGTAAATGACTTTCCAGACTATATGGCTCATTCTTTTACTTTATTGTATGCTGACGATACGACCATTCCTGTCTCCAACAAGTATCTGGGTGTTGGCTTTGAGCGGACGGCTGAGACACGGTCAAGGGCTCTATCTTGGTTTGTGGAACATGGCCTCAGTTTAAACAACAATACAACCGAGAAAATGACCTTTCTCTCCGTCGGGTTGATGATGTTGGTAGTGTTAGGTTTCTGGTGTTTTCACCTTGATATAAAACTGCCCAATGGTGCCCATGTTGGCCAGCTGTCTTCTAAATAGGCCAACATTATTTTTGTACTGCTTAGTTTATCCATTTCTGTATCTCCTAGAGGGCTCAGAAAGGCCCATTTCTCACTCTGTGAATCACATCTTCGTTATGCCGTATTATTGTGGTGAAATAGTGCCAGTGTGGGTAGAATCTTCGGTCTCCAACGTAGGTCTATAAGAATTGTTGGCAATCCAAAATATAGAGATGGTTGTAGATATTCCTTTAGTCGGGTTGGAGTCCTGACACTGCCTAGTGATTTTCCCCGTGAATGCTTTTGCACTAAAACATCAACATTCCAAATTCCCACAGTGACATACAAGTTCTATGGAAAAATAATTCTTGACCTTATCTGTTTAATATGGAATTTTTTTATTGACATTAAATCGAGATGTAATGTATTTGAATGGCTGTAACTCGAAAATTCAATGTTCCAACGGACAATTCCAAAAGAATAACATGAGAGGTTATTCATGAAAAGTATTACTACTACTGGCGCCATCTTTGGCTAAGGTTTGCTATTTATCATACAGCCTCCAGAATTATGTACCTACTCAAGACTGTAGGATGTTGGTTACTGAAAATTAACAACAGGGTTACCCAGTGAGTGAATCATCAGAACCTCCAAATGGTTAAGTATTAGTATGTTTTGTTATGTCCATGTGTTAAACAGAATTTCAATCTCTTAATATCCTTCGGTGGAAATTCCACTTCCGCCAGTAGCCTTCTTCGATTGAAAATTCGGTGCAAATGATTGTCATGCAAGAAGTTGAACAATCTCAAGACATGGTGAATGGGAAACATTGCTCAAAGTAATTGATTTAAAATAAAAATGATTCCAGAATCAGCATGCCCAGGAGAATTTATCTATATCTGATCCGATTGTCTTGCTACCTCTCTTAAATATACAGGGTTTTCGGTGTTTAATATTATATATTAAGATAGCTGTGAGAATACTCTATTCAGAAAAAACTTCCTGTATACCCCGAAAAGGTACAAAACGTTCAAATTTACCCTATAAACACAAACGATACGTTATCTTACTAACAACGGCCTTTACGTAGGCATTTGAGATTCGCCCAGATTTCTTCATTACCTTCCGTAAATGACGATAAGTCTGTTGGTAAACTCATAAAGCAGCTTGTCAATCGATAATAATTATCTTCATCGATACAAACAAACATTTCTGAGGGGTTGTGCCGTCCGATGCCCAAGCATCAAGTCTATGATATATTTATTTCGACTACTTCGCACCGGTGCCATCTATAGGAAAACAGCGGAAGTTGTGCACCTTTTAATTTTCAAAATATGAAATATTTTGATGACTCGTAGATTGTAATTAATTTCTTTTTTACAGATTGCAGTGGTGACGCTTTTCACTGTGATGGATCGAAGTGTCTGCTTCCGAAGAGTAAATGTGACGGAAATAGGGACTGCATTGATGGTACAGACGAGGATAACTGTATAGAAGGTAAGTGATCCATAAGTATGATTTTCACTTTGGAAAATTATGGATGATTCCTTTGGTTCCTAGTGTGAATGAATTCGGTTAATTTAGAGTAGTTGAACTTCAGAGTTCAGTTCAAGTGAAAGTATCACGGTGATTTTGAAGAAACAAAATGTATTACTTCAGCAGAAGCCCGATAGCTTACTTATTTTTTATACATAGTAAATACACGAAATATAATTTTGGCATTATTCAGTAGGAATAGTTAACTATTCTAAATTTGTTTACCTACTCAGCGGTTATTGATTGAGCTGCGGTGTGCCATCTATCCAGTAGAGGTTGGACTGGCGGACGGGATACGAAGCAGAAACTGTTGTTTAGAAGTTTTCCACGTTATTACTTCTGACATTCTTATGGTTTTCAGGTTCCTGTAATATTATTAGATTTGTCTTTTTATCCGCCAGAATGTTCAGGATACCGAATTCCTATTTTATTGCGTGAATGGTTTGAAATGATGAGATGAACAAAATTTTCGACCAGTTCGTGATAATTTTGAAGGTAGTCATCACTTCAATATCACATTACTTTTGGGCACTAAGTGTCGCAGAAATTCAACTACGCTTTCGAGAATCATGGGAAACTGAATATTGTTACTATGAGTTGAAGAACGTTACTTCTGATTAATATTGGTTGTTTTCACAGCTGCTTGAGATCATTCGATAGAGACGTCTGTCGGAGTGACAGTTCTTAACATTTTTGTTCAGAAAGGTTTGCCATTTTTATTCATGAATAGATTAACACTTGAACAACGCTACCAAATTGTGAGAATTTATTTTCAAAATTGCGAATCTCATTTCGCTCATTTTATGGTCGACATAATCGTCCTTCTGAGCAAGCTTTATTGGAAACGTGGGTTCTAGAAATCCAAGAGGTGGTCGATGTTCAACGACAACCTATGGATCTGACAGGATGGTACTACCTGATTTATAACCAATTAAACCGTCGGTTAATTGAAGGGATAATTTGGTTAAAATATTATTTTAAGAAATGGTCTTGTAATTGGCCACTGATTATATTCTTTGAGGGTTTGTTAAATCGATGGTTTACACTGATAAACCAACAACTCTGGAAGCATTGGGGAGCAATATTGAGCGTGCCATTGATAAAATACGGCCACAATTATTGGAAAAAGGTGTCCAAAATTGACAGATGCGTTTCGTAACTGTTAGTCGTGATGGTCATATGCCAGAATTCCTTTTCAAATCATAAATAGGATTTAATTCAGAAGACGGAAAACATAGAAAAAATTGAGGAAGCACTGACGGGAGCTCAGTCTTCTTTGACGCGCTTTTTCAAATTCTTATCCAGAGCGGTCACCCATCCAAGTACTGAAATCGCCCAAGGCTGCTTGGCTTTCATTAAGAAAAAAATAATATTTTGCAAAATTTCCAATAGTACAGATCCGTTCGGGTTCAAATCTAGAACTTGGCTGTAAAATAATTTTTGAAGGGTATTGCAGAAGCGATATCTGAAGGATAGCAAAATTTGGTTCTATAATTTTTTCTAGTAATACGATCTTTACGAAATTCTGCGCAAGTCGGGAAAACAACATTTTACATGGCTGCAACTTTTGTTCATTAACGATCTTAGTCGACATATTTATGCCCCAAACTAACTTATTTCATTCGAGAGTTATCGAGCCTATACAGCCGGAAGAACACAATTAAATTAGACTTCGGATTGTGATTGTGTTGACGAAACTAAACGTTTAAGGCCATTTCCGGCAAAAAATTCGAATATTACAGATATTTGAGCAAAATGATGATTCCGAGCAAATCTTTCAATTTCTATCATCGTTCTATATGAATATTGTTTGGTAACTGTAAACAAGCGCGCAAAAAAAAAACTGGATCGCTAAATGTCTGAGATACAGAATTTTTCGAAATGTTTTTTTGCGCGCTTGTTTTTAAATGTCCTAGTCTAACGATCCTCACGAAATTTTGCATTAGTCTTCGTGTCGGTATTTTTCAACTAACTACCGTTCTCTAATTCGATCAAATCAGTATTTTTCAAGTTATTCGGAAAACAGAATTTCAGATGGCTATTACTCCGAAACCACTGGGCGGATTTCGCCCATTAATGAACTTAACCGGCGCATTTGGACTCCAAAACTACCCTGAAAGTTTCAAATCTCTAACACATTGTGTTCTAGAGTAATGATGCTTACAAAACGACGGTCGGGCGGATAAAAAGTTCAAACAAATCGTTTGACACCATTTTCGGATAAAAGTTCAAACTAATCGTTTGACACCATTTTCGGATAAATGTGCTCTGTTCAGGAGAACAAGCGCGTTAAAAACAATTTCTGTGGATTGCGGCGATAAGTTTTGGAGATATTGGATTTTTGTGAAAAACAAAAATTTCATCTTCTTGTGAATTCTCCTGTAATATTGTATGAGCCCGGATGTCGATATTTTATATCTATATACATTTTGCATTCAATCAGACTATGTTTATATCAGGAGTAACAGACCAGAAATAAACTTGTGATTTGATGACATGTATGAACACAGATCATATAATAATTCATAGATAGAATAATTACAGCATTCTGTGAAGACAGAAGTATAGGATTTATTAAGGAAATGTTGAAAAATCATATCTCCGAAAGTATCAGCTTGTTAGAGTTGACAATTATATCAATGGATTCTTATGATAAAACTGCATCTTAAAAAATTTGAAATTTGTAATGTAAAGAAAAGTTTTCTTTTCGTTACTCCGAAACCATCAGACCGATTTTGCTCAATAAAGTACCGAGATATACATCGCCCAAACCTACTCTGAAAATTTCAACTCATTCCGTTCGAGAGTTATCGTGTTAACGTCCGGCCCGACAGAATCAATTTTGACCACGGATCCTTGATCAGCGAGTCGAATACAATCGTTTAAGACCATTTGCATCAAAAAATTCGTAAATTGCAGATATTTGGGCAAATTGATAAGCACTCTGTTCCGAGCACAAGAGCGCAAGAAAACAAGAACGTATGTCATACTGCATTTCCTTATTTCGTCCGGAAGTCAACCACCGCTCCCAAGTAGGAGCGATAATGAGTGACCGGATACGGGGCAATAACAGTAAAAAAGACGTCCTTTCATTTCCACAATATGAAATTGTGTTTACGAACAAGGTTAGTAAAATATTAACGACTGGAACTAAGTAATATGCCAAGCTGAGGTACATTAACTTCCGAAAGCGGGGCGAACTGTGATTTGTCGCGAGGACTCCACCCCCTATTGTGCCACCCCACTGAGAGGGTAATACGCACGGAATGTAATCATACTTCATCCGTATTACAATCTCGACTCCACTACAGATAATATTCTGTGTAAATTATCCGATTCCCTCGCTAATATTTTAGCATTTCTCGTTTTTATTTCCGTTTAAGTTTGGATGGGGAAAATTGCTTTCCTGGTGATTTCCATATTTGCGATATCTTCGTATCGGAAGGGATTTTCTTGAAGTATTCCCCGAATCTAATAGATTCGATAGAGGATGGTTCGTAATTAATAATGAAGAAAATGGGTTCAAGCCCTGTGGACAGGAGCTTTCTGGCGCTCGAGTTCAAACAGACAAATTAAATCTCCGAAAGTATTGGTTTCTCAGAGTTGGGAATTAAATCAATGTATTCTTATGAAAGAACTGCATCATAAAGGAAATTAAATTCAACTAATAGTTTATTTATCAAGATTAAATGAGCAATCTGAGAATGAGAACTGCACCATGGAAGAAATCAAATTAAAATAGCTGAAATGAATTTGACTCTTTCTTATAAAACAGGATGAAATGTACGAGTATGAACACAGATCATATAATAAAGCGTAGATAGAATAACTATAGCATTCTTGAAAACATAGAAGTACGTACGATTCATTATTGAAATTTAGAAAAATCATATCTCCGAAAGTATTAGCTTGTTGGAGTTGAAAATGATATCGATGGATTTTAATGGTGAAACTGCATCTTAAATAAAAATTACAGACATTAGGGCAAATTGATAAGCACTCAGTTCCGAGGAACTAGAGCGCCAAAAGGTGTATCTCCGGTATTAGAATAAAACGGTGTATCACCGGTATTAGAATAAAAATAGAGCGCCAAAAGGAGTATCTCCGGTATTAGAATAAAACGTCGTCGGTACTTACCTGGGATATATATTCTTAATTTCCACTTTTCGACATAAAATCGCCACATGGGGGTTTATTTGACGTTTCTCGAACCAACTATTAGCAAGGAATTAGACAATGTCATGTCTCAGGAAAATAAGGTGACATTATGACAATTCATACATAGAATAATTATATAATTCTGTGAAAACGTTGAAATACGATTTATTATTGAAATTTTGAAAAATCATATCTCCGAAAGTATTAGCTTCTTAGAGTTAAAAATGATATCATTGGATTCTTATGGTAAAACTGCTTATCGAAAAAAATTTAATTTGGAATTTTTTATGTAAAAAAAAATTTTTTTTTGTTTCTCCGAAACCATCTGTCCGATTTTGCCCAATATCGAACTTAGTCGAGATATTTATCTGCCAAACCTACTCTGAAAATTTCAACTCTCTAGCTCATTCCGTTCGAGAGTTATCGTGCCTACGGCCGGCCGGCCGGAGCGGCCGGACAGAATGAATTTCGACCACTGATTCTTGATCAGTGAGTCGAACCAAATCGTTTAAGACCATTTTCATCGAAAAATGCAGACATTTGGGCAAATTGATAAGCACTCAGTTCCGAGGAACTAGAGCGCCAAAAAGTATGATTCAGTATGATAAAAAGTATGAGCTAAATGGCCTCCGCGGCTACACTTACAGTACCATGCCTTTCGAAGAAATTTGCCCCTACATTTTGGCACATTTTGGGCAATATTTCGTCGATTTCGGTATGAATCTCTTCTTTGAATCCTTGAATTTCCTGAGGAGAATATAATAAACGTTGTATTTCACGAAACGCCAAAGGGTTGCGTTCTATTGCCTACTCACTTCGAATATTGGACACTCTACTACGGATTTAGAATCGATATACAGGGTCTTTCACGAGGAACCTCACCCATATTTATACGGGAAACTACTGAACGTATTTTCATGAAATTCAGCACTTATAAGTATTTCACGATGCTGATGAAATCTAAAATATTTTCAAGGCATGAGCACCTCCGGTTTTTCCGGAAATGACGTCAACTTCCGTTTTTCAAATTAGAACACCATTTTTTTATTGCAGAAATAGATTCCTTAGAAAATTTCAAGTTATTTTGATGTAACATTTTTCAGTTTTGGTTGGAAAATTCTCTCTGAGCGGGAAAATTCGAAAAAAAAATCGAAAATAGAGCTCCGCTGAAACAAGAATAACTTCGAGGTTTTTGGATGGAAAATTTTCAAATTTGGGATTTTTCAAGATGTAAGACTGATGTATCCACTTTAAAAATCGAAATCGCGATTCATGATACAGGGGGTGAAAAAATCGCTTTCAAAGTTAGGGATGACAAAATCGTGAAAAATCAATTTTTTCAAATTAGAACCCCATTTTTTTATGGCAGATATTGAATCTTCGTTAAAAAATAATGTGAGTGTATGCATCACACCCTTGCCCTGAAATGGATATTTTCTGAGTTATTCACAAAAAACAGTTTTTCGTCTTGAATTTTCAGATATTTCTTTTCCCTTCACGCCAAAAAGATGAAATTTTCAGGAACTGTTATTTGAACCATGCTGTAGATTTTTCACCCCTTCTTGAAACCGACTTCAAGTTACTATTAGGAGAACCATGGCAAACTCTCGCAGTTATAACTAGAGAAGTTGCTCAAAGTTTTTACCGTTAATTTCTAGACATTTATTTATACGTCTCAGGAATGCTTCGTGCGTTGCTCTTCTTATTTCATCGGGAGGAAGAGATCTGCAAAAGTGTTTAAAACCCAAATTGAGTTTCAAAACTATGAATCTAAAAATCTAAACAAACCTGAACGCATTTCTGACTCGTTCTATGCAGTCCTCTTTATCAGTCAGGGGAGTTGAGTAGACAATATTTTTTATCCTACCCCAAACATAATAGTCTAAAGGAGTTAAATCGGGAGAATGTGGTGGCCAAAGATGTGGACCATTGTTCGCCAACCATCGATCTTCAAATAGCCTGTAGAGGATATTTGACACATTGAGTGAATTGTGTGGAGGCGCGCCATCTTGTTGATACCTTAAGTCATTATGGTTCTGTACTAGCGGCTCAATTATTTGAGTCAAAATGTCAGAATATCTATCTCCTAAGGGAGAACATTCTTTAAATAATGCAAACATGTGTAGTGTTCTATCTTACCAGTTAAATTCCCATCATAAATGTGAACATCGAGAATTGCATTATTTTTGATGGCGCAAAAAACATTGAAACTCCAGGTCTCTTGAAAGTTCCTTTGTCTGAAGTGGTGGTTGTTCTCTTCATCCCAATAATGACTGTTATGCCTATTGAAAGAACCATTCTTTGTGAATTTAGATTCATCTGTCCAAATTATACAGTCCAAAAAGTTTTCATTCTCTTGAAATCGAATCATCATAGCTTCGCAAAACTCTGTTCTCCTGACGAAATCAGTTTCCTTCAAATGCTGTACCCTATTGAATTTATATGGGTGCATTTTATGTTTTTGCGCGTATGTTCTGGGGAACATACGCGTTATAGTTTTGCCCAAATGTGAAATTTAATTCTGTGGTGCCGTCCGTTGCCACGATAACTTGAGAACGGAAAGAGCTAGCGACTTGAAATTTTCAGGGTAGGTGGCGCATCCCAATACGACGGACAAGTTCGTTAATGGGTATAATCGGCCCAATGGTTTCCGAGTAATAATTTTGTTTTCAACCAAAATAAATCCGATCGAATTTAAACTTGGTGAATAGTTGTAGAATATAGACCTAAGCACGTTTATGAAATTTTGTGAGAATCGTATCGCTAGAAAATTATCAAAAAATTAATAAAAAATATTTTTGTTGTCACGATAACCTGAGAACGGAAAGAGATAGAGGCTTGAAAATTTCAGGTTAGGTTGTGCATCTGAATGCGACATTTGAGTTTGTTTATGAGCATAATCGTCCAAACGGTTTTAGAGTTATAGCCATCTGAAATTTTCTGAAATTTGGTGTTTTTTTTTCCTCATTAACTCGAAAAATACTAAACCAGTTATTAGGTTGTAGAATGCCAACGCGAAAATTTTTGCAGAGTTTCGTGAGGATGGTATAACTAGAAAATTAAAAAAAAAATAATTAAAAATAATTGAAAAAAATTCTATATATCATAAACTATTCGTCCGGCATGGCTGACATTTTGGGAGAGCCTGCAGAACCTAACTCTACTGCAGAATTCCAAGTTTGAACACGATCGGATCTATATTGTTGGAGAACCGAGCAGCCTTTTGTGAGTTCGGTAGGTGGATGCGAATCGTCGTATGATATGTTGTCTATGGTCGTATTTTTGCGAGAACCTTCAAAAATAAAATATGAATGTCATGATGACATATTATTATACATATATATTCATGGTAAAATCGTGTTATTTCATCACAAATCTATAGGAGATTAGATGATAGCCCTACATTAGTGGTCAGACCTGGTTTTGAAAGAGATCCTCCTTAGGAGGAGGCAACTAAATATTGAAGGGATTTCTATGAACAAGAGTGAATATCTTTGAGGAATAGAGAGGCGATTCTTCTTCAAGAGATCCATGTGCCTTCAGAGGAGTATATTTGCGAGAGGGGACCTTTGAATTTTGCTGAAGGCTTCTGATCTTGTAAGGTGAGAGGCTCATTTGTGGATATTAAATCTCGTGATGGGTAGAGAGGAATTCTAGGCCAGTTTTTCTATCACTAATGAGAATATATCTTTATGTAATAACGGGTGATTTTTTGAGAGCTTTTGGATTTGATTTGAAAAAAACACATAAAATTCAGAAAAATGTATGGAATTCTTATTTGAGTCGATATAACGATCGATATACTTTAATATTTAAAGATTACTACTAGAAGCCCGGTACGTGCTTCGCTACGTATAAATTGAAATAATAAAAAATTGGTTCAAGCACTGACGTGGAGTCAGGAGCTTTTGCGGGTATGTTTTATTGTCCATTCTCCTGTATTGCACACTCTTAATCAAATATACCATGGTGAATTCTATTGTCCGTTCTCCTGTATTGGACACTCTCTTAATCGAATTTATCATGGTAAATTCGATTAAGAGTGTCCAATACAGGAGAACGGGCAAAAGAATTCACCATGGTATATTTGATTAAGAGTGTCCAATACAGGAGAATGGACAATAGAACATACGCGCAAAAGCTCCTGACTTCACGTCAGTGCTTGAACCAATTTTTTAATATTCTCCAAACACTCGATTGAGATAATCCCAGATCAATCTCGACATCTTTGAGAGAATTTTGAGGATTCACACGAAAATATGCAAGAACTGTAATTTCGTTGTTCTCATCTTCTACTACACTTTTTTTCTCTGTGTATAGTTTTCTTAACGAAAGATCCGACATTTCTCAAGTTTGTCATGGTTCTGTTAATGGTATCTCACGTTGGTCTGGGTCGGTCAGGAAACCTCTCAATGAACAGTCGAATCGTTCTATCTACAACTTTATTACATTCTCCAGGAAGTAGAATGAGATTTAAATAATCTTCATTGGTAAAATTAGGCATAGTGATCGATTTTATAACTTAATACGAATTATCACCAAATTAATAGTAAACACAAAATGCTACTGAATAAAGAGGAATTTGGCAGATGTAATTAATGATATCTATCATTAAAAAAAAAGAATGTAAAACATGGTAAGTTTTTGCATGTGGTTCATAAGGAATTATTTATTTATCACTGGAGAGAAAACCGATGGCCGATTAGTTGAAATAAAGAGGTTCCCGATACAAATTCGAATCAAAATTCGCCATCTATTTAGGAACAACCTGTAACTTTTTTCTCTTGCATATTAGGGTAGCAAAATCTGAAACATGGTTTAAGTAACAGTTCCTGAAAATTTCATCTTTTTGGCGTGAAGGGAAAAGAAATAGCTGAAAATTCAAGACGAAAAATAGTTTTTTGTGAATAACTCAGAAAATATTCACTTTAGGGCAAGGGTGTGATGCATACATTCACATTATTTCTTAACGTAGATTCAATATCTGCCATAAAAAAATGGGGTTATAATTTGAAAAAATTGATTTTTCACGATTTTGTCATCCCTAACTTTTTTTTTTTTTTTTTTAAAAAATTTAATGCTTGTGGCTTTTACTTGATGTAAATCCATATTAACTCAATGAAAAATTATATACGATTTACACTTATTTATTCAATATTGTGACGCGTTTCGTCGACACAGCGACTTCATCAGACAACAGACAACAGATGAAGTCGCTGTGTCGACGAAACGCGTCACAATATTGAATAAATAAGTGTAAATCGTATATAATTTTTCATTGAATCCCTAACTTTGAAAGCGATTTTTTCACCCCCTGTATCATGAATCGCGATTTCGATTTTTTAAGTGGATACATCAATCTTACATCTTGAAAAATCCCAAAAATGAAAATTTTGCATCCAAAAACCTCGAAGTTATTCTTGCTTCAGCGGAGCTCTATTTTCGATTTTTTATTCGAATTTTTCCGCTCAGAGAGAATTTTCCAACCAAAACTGAAAAATGTTACATCAAAATAACTTGAAATTTTCTAAGGAATCTATTTCTGCAATGAAAAAATGGTGTTCTAATTTGAAAAACGGAAGTTGACGCCATTTCTGGAAAAACCGGAGGTGCTCATGCCTTGAAAATATTTTAGATTTCATCAGCATCGTGAAGTTCTTATAAGTGCTGAATTTCATGAAAATACGTTCAGTAGTTTCCCGTATAAATATGGGTGAGGTTCCTCGTGAAAGACCCTGTATATCGTTTTCTAAGCTTTTATAATAAACTAGCTGCCCGCCTTCGCACGGTTGAAATGCTGATACTAAATATACTACAGAATTTCTTTATATACAACGTTCACAGCATTTTTGTCGTTAGACAATACAAACATGTTTTCTTTAGAGGTTACTCTGGAAAGAGCGACATAATTGGCCATGTGAAAAACACTCAACGCTCAAATATAAGCCTGTAGCGTTGAAAGTTGGACCCTGCGATTTATTAATGGTCATTGCAAAATATATCATAAGCGGAAATTGTAGGCGTTTAAATTGGATTGTTACTCCGATGGTATCAGAAGAATTCGGGGAACCAATACATCTATCCTGGCTGAGGCGAGCCTCACGCTCTACGGATGATTCTCTGGCTCTCTGTTTTCGATTTCTATCCCTATCCTGGCAGTGCCGGCCCCCCGGCCGGTACCACCTCAACCGCTATATCCCTGCATTTTAAATCTGCAATATCTTCGAAAATATTCATTTAAATTACATGCTGCAAAGGGCAATATTGATCAATATTAAATGCACAATGCATTTAAGGTACTTAATTGGATAAGGATCAATGCTGTATTACTTAAAATAGCTTCGTAATCAAGCCATTATTTCTCGTAGAATGTAAAGAATAAAAAATGGTTATTGTGGGTTATCCTTAAGAGATAGACATATACCACCGCGGACTTTTTTGTAGACCTTTTTAAGGTGTACCATACTTTACTACATTATTTTGATCTATCTCGTAGGGTTCAGCCAGCGTTTGCAATGTAAGCGCAAAAAAATGTGTTTATTTACGACATCACATTAGAAACCTCTAAAATTATCAAAATCGATTCTGTCCGGCCGTTAACACGATAAATCTCGAACGGAATGAGCTAGACAGTTGAAATTTTCACAGTAGGTTTGGGACATAAATATCTTGGTCGAGTTCGTTATCGGGCAAAATCCGCGCCTGATGGTTTCGGAGTAACAAAAAAAAAATTATTTGCATTACAAATTTCAAATTCAAATTTTCAAATTTTTTTGAGATGCAGATTCAGCATGAAAATCCACTGATATCATTTTCAACTCTAATAAGCTAATACTTTCGGAGATATGATTTCTCAAAATTTCAATAACACATCGTAGGTACTATGTTTTTACAGAATACGAATTCTATCTGTCTGTGTTCTATCTGTGTTCACTGTTCATCCATGTCATCTTATCTACCAGACATGTAAAATTCATTTCTGTTCTAGAATACAAAGAATGATTGAATTCAAAATAACCAATTATAGGATATTATATAGCTTCATTATTACCCTATATGCCCTTGGATAATCGATATATTATTATGATGGAAATATATACTTTGGTAAGTTTGAATAACTCCAGTGAAAACAAAACTGGTAATATTGGCTAAGTTTCAATCGATATAATATAATTTTCAGAGTAGATTTGAGGAATGAATGGATTAGTTCGTTATTTTTTGCGCGTATGTTCTGGGGAACCTCGCGTTATCATTTTGCCCAAATGTCTATAATTTTCGAATGTTTTGCCGAAAATTGTCTCAAACGATTGAGTTCAACTACCTGATGAAGAACTTCAGAACGGAATGAGATAGCGACTTGAAATTTTCAGAGTAGGTGGCGCAACCCAATACGACGAACAAACTCGTTAATGGGCTTAATCGGCCCAATGGTTTTCGAGTAATAATTTTATTTTCAACCAATATAAATCCGATCGAATTGAAACTTCGTGAATAATTGTAGAATATAAGGACGATTGTGGCGAAACGGTTTCGTAGTAATAATACCCATCTGAAATCTGCACTCGAAAAATACAAAACCGATTAAATTCAAACTTGGTTATAAGTTGTATAATACCAACGCGAAAATTTTGCAAAATTTCGTGAGGATCGTATTACTAGAATATGTTTAAAAAATTATTGAAGATTATTGAAAGAAGTTCTACATATCACTAACTATTCGTCCTACATCGCTGAAAATTTGCGAGAGCCTCTACGAACTCTACTGCCAAGTTCCAAGTTTGAACACGATAGGATATATGTTATTGGAAATTCGAGCAGCCTTGTGTGAGTTCAGTAGATGGATGGGTGACCGTTGCCTCGATAACTTTCGAACGAAAGGAGATAGGGACTTGCAATTTTCAGGGTATGTTGCGCATCCGACTGGGAGAGTTAAGTTCGTTTACGGGCATAATCGGTCCAACGGTTTCAGAGTTATACCCACCTGGAATATTATTTCCTCGATAACTCAAAAAATATATTCTCTATCGAATTGAAGCTTGGTTACTATTTACAGAATATCGACATAAAGACGTGTTTAAAATTTTATAAGAACCGTACCCCTAGAAAATTTCAAAAAAAATTACGAAAAAAGAAATTGGTTCAAGCACTGACGTGAAGTCAGGAGCTATTGCAGCGTATGTTCTATTGTCCAATATCCTGTATTGGACACTCTTAATCGAATTTACCATGTTGAATTATTTTGTCCGTTCTCCTGTATTGGATATCTTAATCGGATTTACCATGGTAAATTCGATTAAGAACGGACAATAGAATTCACCATGGTAAATTCGATTAATAGTGTCCAATAGAGGAGAATGGACGATGATGACGTCACGTCAGTGCTTGAACCAATTTTTTTATTTAGTTTCTTTTATGATGCAGTTCCATTATAAGAATCCATTGATATCATTCCCAACTCTGGAGAATCCAATACTTTCAGAGATAAGATTTGTCCAAGTTTGAACAAGAGTGCCAAAGCGCATGTCTACAGGGCTTTCCCAATTTTTATGTTTTAATACTCGTATGAGAAATCCAGAAAAAGTAAATTACATTCGGCTCCCACCTCGGACATAATATATCTGGAACGGCTGAAATTACTTACATCGATAAATACATACAGTGTGGAACAGCCAAATGGAATAAATTCGATAACGGATAAATGAGAGCGTGTTTGGAAAAACGCTTGGACACGTCGATTTGTATTTTTAACTGAGCATTTTTTTCAAAAAAAAAAATTATATAGGGTGCGTCATGTGACAGTGGCCAATACCCACTTTCTTATTTTAAATGCAAGCCCCTGTATATTATTAATTTTTTGGATTCTTCAGAGAATTCTAGACATAAATCATGTACAATGTCCTATACCTATCTTCAACTGTTTCGGAAATATTAAGTGTTTTCAGACGTTCGCGGCGAGCATTTTGAACATTTACTACATTGACATTAATATTTTTTTGTTTTTTTTTTATTATTAAGAAATAATCAGTATTAATTATTAGGTTGTTAGTGTAATGTAGCGAATTTGTGAAATAAAAAAATTTTTTAATGTTAATTTTTGTAATAAATCTGAAAACACTTAATATTTCCGAAACAGTTGAAGATAGGTATAGGACATTATTTATGTCTAGAATTCTCTGAAGAATCCAAAAAATTAATAATATACAGGGGCTTGCATTTAAAATAAGAAAGTGGGTATTGGCCACTGTCACATGACGCACCCTATATAATTTTTTTTTTGAAAAAAATGCTCAGTTAAAAATACAAATCGACGTGTCCAAGCGTTTTTCCAAACACGCTCTCATTTATCCGTTATCGAATTAATTCCATTTGGCTGTTCCACACTGTATAAGAATCTGCATTCAGATCCGCTTTCAGTGATTACAATGATTAACTTAATTCAAATCATAATCAGTATTCAATTTTCCAAATTTAGTGCCCCCCAACATCTGACGTGTTCAGGAATTCATCGCTTAGGTATGGAAATTTCTACAGAATTTTCAAATCTCTGGATTATAAACTAATTCTTTCTGTATGCGAGCTATTCATATAAATAAAGATCAAAGGGTACTTTGACCCTATGATATCTAAATCAACCACGACTTATCACGCTTCTCCCTATCACAAAGGCACGAACCTCTGTCGTTTTTATAAATTGAGGGACGTAATGTCTTTTTTGGAGATACAGCAAAAAATCCTTATTGACCGTGAATACTCTTTGTGTCTATACAACATAAGTTCTTTTATACATATAATCGTGACCCGAGTGGTGATACTCAGCAGCCCTCCAGATGCAAATTAGATCTGAATATTCATTCTTGCTATCAGACCATCGTATAAGGCCGACGTATTCTAATTCACTTTTTTTGACGCCGTGCAAAGAACTATTTGGGGTACAAAGTCCTGATTACTTCTTTTTTCCTCATAAGAAATCACAGAGAAGCTTTCGCATAAACGACACTGCTGTGATGATGATGTTGTCTGATTAAGTTCTGTCGCTGAACTGGCGTTAGCTACAGATTATCGTGTCAGTTTATGCACCGTCCTCGTAGGATAAGATGTGGATTTCAATTAGATTTTAAGGGACCATCTCGAATTTCAAACGGTGGTTTGTTTCAGTAGCGGATTCGGGAAAGAAATGTGGTCTGACAAATTCGTACATACACTGTACGGAGCATAAAATTAGGGTCACCTCGTTATTCCTAATTATCTTAGAAGTACCTATTCAATATTTTTCGGATTTGTTTCTGTTTTTACCAAGTCAAACAGCTGTATACAATGACCTTTGCATGATTCCTTGAATAAAAATTGGTTCAAGCACTGACGTGAAGTCAGAAGCTTTTGCGCGTATGTTCTCTGGCCCATTCTCCTTTATTGGACACTCTTAATGGAATTTACCATGGTGAATTCTATTGTCTGTTCTCCTGTATTGGACACTTCGAATTTACCATGGTAAAGTCGATTAAGGGTGTACAATACACTTCGAATTTATCATGGTAAATTCGATTAAGAGTGTCCAATACAGGAGAACAGACAATAGAATTCACCATGGTAAATTCGATTAAGAGTGTCCAATAAAGGAGAAGGGACAATAGGACATACGCGCAAAAGCCCCTGACTTCACGTCAGTGCTTCAACCAATTTTTTTTAGTGAAGTCTGGAGCTTTTGCGCGTATGTTCTATTTTCCTTTCTCCTTTATTGGACACTCTTAATCGAATTTACCATGGTGAATTCTATTGTCTGTTCTCCTGTATTAGATACTCTTAATCGAATTTACCATGGTAAATTCGAAGTGTCCAATACAGGAGAACAGACAATAGAATTCACCATGGTAAATTCGATTAAGAGTGTCCAATAAAGGAGAATGGACAAGAGAACATACGTGCAAAAGCTTCCGACATCACGTCAGTGCTTGAACCAATTTTTTTTTTCAATGATTATTTAAAAATTTTCTAGTGCTACGATCCTCACGAAATTTTGCAAGAATTTTCGCGTTGGCATTCTACAACTAATAACCATATTTGAATTGTATCGGATTTATATTTTTTGAGGTATTGAGGAAATAACAACCAAATTTCAGATTGATATAACTCCAAAACCATTTGGCCGATTATACTAGTTAACGAACTTAAATGTCGTATTCAGATGCGCAGTCCGTATCTCCTTTCGTTCGAGAGTTGTTGAGGTATCCAGCTAGTGAACTCACACAAAGCTGCTCGGATCTCCAACAATATAGATCCGATCATGTTCAAACTTGGAACTTAGCAGTAGAGTTAGGTTTTGTAGGCTCTCGAACAGTTTCAGCGATATCGGACGAATAGTTTCCGATATATAGAATTTTTTTTCAATAATTTTCTATGATTTTTTTAAAATTTTCTAGTTATACGATCCTTACAAAATTTTGCAAGAATTTTCGCGTTGCCAATCTGCAAGTAATACCCATGTTTGAATTGGATCGGTTTCATGTTTTTCGAGTTATTGAGGAAATAACAACCAAATTTCAGATGGGTATAACTCCAAAACCGTTTTGCCGATTATGCCTATAAACAAACTCGAATGGTGCACCCAGATTCTCAACCTAACCTGAAAATTTCAAGTCGCTATCTGTTTCCGTTCTTAGGTTATCGACGTAAATATTATTTTTTAATAATTTTTTAAAAATCCTTTAGCTATACGGTGTTCACAAAATGACAAACGTGCTTAGGTTTATATTCTACAACTACTCACCAAGTTTCAATTCGATCGGATTAGTATTGGTTGTAGACAAAATCATTACTCGGAAACCATTGGACCAATTATTTATTTATTTATTTATTTATTTATTTACGGCAAAAGACCTTTAACAATAAACACTTATAATAACAAGAATATACATGCAATATATATAATGCATAATAAACATAATTCTAACAATTAGAACATAACCTTTTATTACAGAAAAAGGAACATACAAAAATGAACAGGGCATATTCGTGTGAAGCTACTATAGTCGGATCATCACTGACAGATCCCTTTTTAGTCTCGAAAGCGCATCATTGAATATATCAATACCCAAAGCATCGACGAAATTAGTGTGCTTCATCATTCTTGGAATCGGGGAATAGAATCCATAATTGGTCCTTGACAGTCCTGGTCTTAATAATTCAACCTGTCTCATGGGTCTAGGCGGAACATTCAGATTGAATCGAATTAACAATTCAGGTGCAAATATAAGACCACGATAATCTTTGCCACAAAAATGACATCGGCAGAAAATCTTCTGGATTTTAATGAAGGTAGTCTAAGGCGATCGCGCATATGGGTAACTGAGAACGAACTAGCAGGAATGCCTAACCTGTATGAACCATATTTAAGGAATTTATTCTGAACTCGCTCTAGGAACAGACTGTCAACCAACGTGTAAGGAGACCAAACAACTGCCCATTAACGAACTTGTCCGTCCTACTGGGATGCGCCACCTACCCTGAAAATTTCAAACTGCTATCTCTTTCCATTCTCAAGTTATCGTGGCAACGGCCGACCGGACAGAATCAAATTTGACCTCGAAATCTTGATCAGGGAGTCGAACCTAATCGTTTTAGACTATTTTTGGCAAAAAATTCGAAAATTACAGACATTAGGGCAAAATGATAACGCGATGTTCCCCAGAACATACGCGCAAAAACTGTTAATATGTTGGTTAGGTAAACATCTCACAAAAATGCATCTCGTGGATATTCCTAAAAACCGTTTTCAGCTTTGTTTGTTTCTCCGGTTTGAATAGTATAGTAGTAAATCCTTTACGTAGTGTTGCCATAGTTAGTGTCTTGCAATGAGCATAAACCCTGTTGTTGCGGCATGAATTGTCGTGGCCAGCTTGAATCTGCGAGGACCATCGGTGTGAGTCTCTCGTGTACGCAACGAATATTTTAGAGGTACCATGCGACTGGTCTGCTCACTAAAAGACCTGGTTAGGGCGAGACGGGGCTGCAACCGCTTGAGATGACCGTTTTCTTGTTCCTGCTTCTCTTAGAAACTGAACGGTAGCGGCAGTTTCCCTGCGAAATCAACTGCAACAAGTGAGAAATCTAAACATAAGCGGATTGACAGTTAGGAGAAGACTTCATGCTGCTGGATTATCTTGGCGAACAAGATTTACTTGACGGCGACTTTCCCGTGAACAACGAATTGTCAGATTGAATTTTGCACGAGAACACTTGGCTTGGACAATGGCAAATCGGAATCGCGTATTTTTCTCAGATGAATTGCCATTCGGTCTTACAGGGTCAGACCGACGTGTAAGAGTAGGGTGACGACAAGGTGAGAGACATGCCCAAGCGTGTATTGACAAGTGACTTCCATTCGGTGTAGGATCAGATATGGCGTGGTGAGGCATATCTTTCGAAGCTCGCACAGAGCAAGTGTTCATCGAAAATGGTACTCTGTGGCGCATAGGTACCTGACTGAAGTTCTAGAAGACCATGTTATACCGTTTATGGTTATTCTTGGAGACGACGCCACTTTTATGCATGACGATGCACGTCCCCACACAGCTCGGATATTTACTGAGTTTCTTGTAGAGGTTGAAATTGCGCGATTTGATTGACCCGCTCGCAGTCCAGATTTGAATCCGATTGAATGTTTGGGATGAAATGGGAAAACCTTTGCGGAGACATGTACCAGCCCCCAGAAATTCTAGGTAGCTTCGCGACATACTGGTGCAGGAATGGAACAATCTTCCGCAGAATGTGATCCAAAATCTTATCCAAAGCATGACTCGTCGTTTGCAAGCTGTTATCACTGCCAGAGGAGGAAATACACGCAACTGATACATCAAAATCTTTTTGTTGGAACGAACAGCTTTTCGAATTAAATTCGAATCAAATTTGTTTGTTTTCATTACTTTCAATAATTTTCGAACAAAACAGCAAAACCTTTGTTTCTATCAATCAATCACGACATAATCAATGTATACAGTTGTTTGCCTTCGTAACAAGTGAAGAAACTCAAAAAAACAAAAAAAAATACTTTCGTGAAAACTTCAAATTACGAGGTGACCTTAATTTTATGCTCGGCAGTGTAGTTTATTTACATGTGTAATCATTATTCTATGTTTGATTTCACTGTTTTGTTGTGTGCTCATACCACAATTTTGAGCTGAAAATGGCCTACATTCCAATTCTAATTGAAAAAGCTATTAAAGCAAAATAATTGGTTCAATTACTGACGTGCTTTTGAGCGCATGTTATATTGTCTGCTCACCTCTATTGGACACTCTTAATCGAATTAAGCACCGATATATAGTCAACACCCGGTAATCGGGCCCCGTCTTATCGCGCCCTTTGTAATCCGACATGCCTATCACTGTTCAATATATGTACATAATGTATATGATTAAACATGTAGCAACTTGTATGCGCCACTACACTAGTTCAGATAGAATCTTGTTGCATATTTTGATCTGTAATTTGTCGGATTACAATGTAATTTTTTTCAAAGAATTCCAAACTATATGGGGTCTTAGGTAGTAATCTATAATCCGACAAATTCGATAGTCCGACACCTGCAAAACGTTTGTCGGACTACCGGGGGTCCACTGTATACCGCTTTCTCAGCTTTTATAATATATAAATAATACATTTACCATTTCAATGACAGACTCCAGAAACGAGAGAATCGTATTTGACAACTGAATTTTTAATTCTGAAATATGTATTCTATTGGTATTGAAAAACGAAAAAAACTAACTCAAGTAACTCCAGGACACGAAATTCCGCGAAAATAAGTGGGTCGGCATTCTACAAGTAATCACTTTAGAGTTTTAATTGGATCAGATTTGTATATTTTGAGTTATAAATGAAATAACAACACACAATTTCAGATGAGTATAACCCCAAAACCTTTTGGCCGATTATGACAATTAACGAACTTGAACGTCGCATTCGGATGCGCAATAACCTACCATGAAAATTGCGAGTCGTTATCTCTTTACATTCTCAAGTTATCATGAGATACAAAATATTTTTTCATTATTTTTTAAAAATGTTTTAGTCGAACGGTCCTCAATACATTTGACGTACGTCATGATGTCGATATTCTACAACTAGTTACCAAGTTTCAATTGGATTAGAAACTCCGAAACCGTTGTGCCAATTATTGTTATCGAAGCAAAGGTCACCCATCCAGCTACTGAATTCCCTCAATGCGGCTCAGATCTCTAAAAATATAGATCCGATCGTCTTCAAATTTGGAACTTGTCTGTAAAGTTCGGTTTTGAGCCTTCCGCAAAATTTCTGCGATATCTGACGGATAGTTTCTGAGATATAGAATTTTTTTCAAAGATATTCAATGATTATCTCCCAGATGTTACCAAAAATAATTATTATATTTTTGAGTTCAGATTTTGAATACAAATATATTCAGTGAAAACCATTTTGAAAAATTTTGATTAGTTTCCGAAAAAACAGCCGTCTTAAAAGGTTCTTGGTAATATGGACTACTTTGGATTTCTAAGTAACAACCAAATGGCCGATGTTATCGTACCGCGAATGACTATGAAAAGTAGCACTTAAACGTACAGGCCCTCTTTTCCTTATATGATTCAAGAAGTTCCTGTGCAATATATCTTCTAAAAGCGCCAGTTGAATTTCTTGTAATTATTTCACCGACTTTCCATGAATATATTTTTTCGCTTTGCTGCCTGAGGAATGTTGGTGATTCTAACGAAGATCGCCAAGGGAAGATCATCTTCATAAGAGTCTGAATATTTCTCACTTCGTCTAATGTCCGCTTCGGCTGTAAAAAGTGAACAAATTGTCAAATTGTATTTCAGAGTAATCGTCGTAGTCCATAACGCCATGGTCTTTATAAAGGACGACAATATTGATGTACCACTTCTGAAAATATGATATGGTGGATGAAAAGAAATTCTTATTGGAAATCAACCTTATACTATATTCAATAAGTTCATGGTCAAATAAAAACTAATTATCATAAAATAATCTTAGAATGCTTAAATCCAGTAATCTCAAGATGCCATTGAGAATTTGCTCTTTTATAACTAGCAATTCGATTCTCAAGAACTGTTGATGGGATGAAAAATAAACAAACAACAGTTGGATAGATATCCTCGGAAGTAACGAATGCAGTGCCATCCCTGACAATAATGCCGAACTCTTGTATTACAGACTTTTGTAGTGATCCTGGTATTAAGTGGGTTAAATTTTTTAGTAATACGATCATTACGAAATTTGTGCGTCGGCCTTTTACAACTAATTACCATGTTTGAATTGGTTTAGATTGTATTTTTTGAGTTTTGAAGAAATAACAACAAAATTTCAGATGGGTATAACTCCAAAACCGTTTGGTTGATTATGCTTATCAACAAACTCAAATGTCGCATTCGGATGCGCAACATTTTCTTTAAAATTGCAAGTCGTTATATCTTTCCGTTCTCAGGTTATCGTCAGATGAATAATATTTTTTAATATATATTTTTTTATTTTTCTAGTAATGCGATTCTCACAAAATATCACCAACGTCTTTGTCAGTATTCTACAACTAGCTACCATGTTTCAATCCGATCGGATCAGTATTGGTTGATGACAAAATTATCACTCAAAAACCGTTGTGCCGATTATCCCCATTAACGAATTTATCCGTCGTATTTGGACGCGCCACCTACCCTGAAAATTTCGAGTTGTTTTCTGTTTCCGTTCTCAGGATATCGTGGCAGCGGCCGGCTGGACAGAATCAAATTTGATCTCGAATTCTTCATCAGTGAGTCGAACCTAATATAATCGTTTGAGATCATTTCCTGCAAAAGATTAAAGACATTTAGGCAAAATGATAGCAGAACATGCGCGCAAAAATATAGAATTATCGGGTTTTAGAGCAGGTTAACGTTCAGGATGCAAGTCGACGAAACTGAACGAAATTGGTGGGGCCGATTAGAAAATCAAACCGAACCAAATCTATAGAATCTCACATGTTCATAGTTGAATAGATACAATTGAAATTGACATTGTTAGAACAGACCACACTGAAAGATCCTTTATGAGCTTACATCATCGGACCACATATCTGTCTGCAAGCTCATATAGAAACTGACCATCTGACGTAACAACTGTCATGAGTGCAACATGTAATCTATATTGTTCTAATTCGTTCTATTGATATCTTCGCCATCTGTGTCTATTGGACGAAACTTATTGACTCATTCAATTTAAATTTATGACGTTTATGTCCAGAATAATTAAAAGTAAATAAAAATAAACATGTCTTCATGTCTGCTCATTCACTATGTAAATCGACACAAATTGAACCATTATTGAAAATGCCAAACGAATAATTTCTGGAATTATAGCGCCATCCTGTCATAGCATGCATGATCTGTGATCTGTATGAATGGAGTGCAATAATAATTTCTTTTATGGGCGATGTCTGCCTGAAATCGTTAAGGACAAGTTATTCCGTCTCGGTGGCGATTGCAAAATTCTTAATTAGTTTATGAGCCTGGAAATTGAGCCACTTTAGATTTCACAGAGAATCTTGTGATCCTTGCTTGATCTCTTTCAATTCTTGGTAGAACAGAAACAAAAATTTCGTCCTTTTCCATCCGAACATGACATAATTTTTCCGAGCTTCCTTCAAACTGCGAGATTATCGGATGGCGAATTCTTCATAAGATATTGAGCTTTTATTGAAAAAAAATTTCATTCTTCTAGGGGCTGAACCAAGCCACATGAACCAGTTTTAATAATAATAATATTAATAATACTTGAAGAAGATCCGAGATATATGGAAGTCACAGCTGTCCGGGAAAAATAAAGTATCAGCTACGAACAGCTTGGCAGTACCGATAATCACCTACTCATTCGGGATAGTTAACTGGACAGTGAATGAAATTCTCGAGCTAGACAGAACCACCCGTAAAGTGATGATGATAGCCTGCATACCAACTGCTCGATTCAAAGGATATACCTTCCACGAACGCAGGGAGGCAGAGGTTTGCAAAGTTTGGAATACCAACAAAATCAATAAACGTTGGAAATGGCAATAAGGATATTGAGAAGCGAAGACCCGCTTCTGAAAATGGTGGCTAATCATGAAATATAGAGCTTTCCTATTTAGGGCAGGTCAGAGAGCTTTGGAGAAGCTCAGTATAACTGGCATATCCATCGATCATGAGCTAGCAGGAACACCTTTCACGCCAACAGACCAAAGAAGAGTTGGCAGAGAGATAAGACAGACACAAATGAAGACACTACTCGAAGATCACAAGAGTAAACACCTACACTTCATATTCTTCAGGAGTTTGAAAGATCAGGGCCTTTCGGAAGATTTATCCTTCGCCTTTTTGAAGTCCGCTGGGCTCAAGTCGGAAACGGAGTGATTCGTTATGGCTTGTCAAGATGAGGTGATAAATACAAGATGGTATAAAAAGAACATCATGATAGTGGATACCCCAACAACGTGCAGAGCATGCCATAGCTAGCAGGAAACTCTTATGCATATTCTGTCTGCTTGCAGGATATGTGGAAAGACACAATTCAGCACTCCGAATTCTCTTCTTCCATCTGAGAGAGATTTATGGTATAGACAACGAACCATTGCTACCATACGAGCCTCTGGAAATTGAAGCAGTTGTTGAAAATGACAGAGCTCGCATCTACTGGAACTATGCGATTCCAACAACTCGGCGGATCCACGCCATAAAGCCAGATTTTCTCTTGCTGGACAAATAATTCAAGGAATTGTTTGTCGTCGAATTTTCCTCCCCCGCAGAAAAGAATGAGGTGATTAAAGAAGAACAGAAGAAGGAAAAATACAAGGATTTGATATTCGAACTGGGGATCCTGTATCCAAGGCATAAGGTTAGAATGGTCTTACTGATCATAGGATGCCTAGGCGGAATGAGAGTGAACTACGTGACCGAATTGAAGATTATTTCGCCCTGCAAATCTCAGGCTGAGGATTTAGAGCACAGAATGCAGAAGGCGGTGTTGCTCGGATCACTTCGAGTCACCATCAAATGTGAAGGCCGCTTGCAGCTCATCTCTTTTGTTAAGGGACGCTGTAAGGGCAGGACGAAAAACTACTCCAAGTAACGTGCGAGAGGTTTTTTAGTGAGTAACCAATCAACAACTGGAGTACGTCTCACACTGAAAGAAGCGGACCCTCTCAGGTCGGGCCTATAAAAGGTTTTTTCTCTCGGGCGAGAAGAAAAAAAATAAAGAAGATGTCATTAAAAATCATTAACGCTATTCCTTAAAAGTACCAATACTAAATTTTTAGATATAAAAAGATTTTTTCAAGGAAAATTCAATATGTCGTGAAGAATTCGCCAATCTGATAATCTCGCAGTTTGATGGAAGCTCGAAAAAATTATGTTATGTCCGAGTCGAGTTTCGAATGGAAATATTTTGGTTCACATGGCGTATTCCCAGGGATTGATTTTCATCGGTTTCGATAATTTTATTTTTGGGAACCGAAACATGAACATGCTTTTTCTTGTTTCTGAATACTGGCTATGGGATCACATTTCTTTATTATTATTAAACACAATTCACGGATGAAGAACGAGGACTATTTAAGTCTTAAGTTATACAAACACAACACATAAGTGAAAAATAAAGAAAAAGAACATGCCTCAATGTGGAAAATGTTTCATCGAGTCCAACACATTTACTGTCTTAATTCTTAAAAGCACTAATATAATCGAACAAATAGCCGTTTCAATCCCATAACCTCATTGAAAAAATGTTGCAAAAAACAGTATTAAATCACGTTTAACCCATTATAAATTATCTCACCAAAATATATTCGAACCACCTACATAGATAGAATGCCTGAAGACATTGTCGATTATTTTAAACGAAATTTTAATTATACAGCAGCATTCAGAATACTGACAATTAAGGAACATAATTACATGAAATTATTAAAGAGGAATTAAATAAAGATAATAAATCTGGGGTTTAGAAGCTAACTTACAATTATTGCTACCAGTGTATATTGGTACAACCGGTAGATCAGAAAAACAATACATGTACGTCGAAAGAGTATATTTCTAACACTTCACATTTAACATAATATGCAAATCATTAAAATAAATATGGACATAATTTTACTAAGGGTTAAGAAATCATCCATATCAAGAATAAAAGTTATACATCAACACTCTTAGAATACTTTGAAATCAATAAGTATAGTATTATTACAGAAAAACTTCTACTAATGAACATATCGATTTTGACCGAATCCTTTCTGATTATCTTCGAGGAGTGTGGAAATCGGTAATATTCAATTTCTTTTATTACCTCATTTTGCCTTGTACTTACTTCAATACCTAGTTTCAAGATTGTGTGTCTGTTTGTTTGTTTGTGTTAGACCGATTCCGATCGAGCTAGTAGCCCGTGCTGCAGCCTAGAGAGGCTTATTGCACCTCGAACGGTCTCCTATTAACTGCTCCTCTTATTGAATCAATTCAAATGTAGAACCTGAATGAGTCATAGTGCTGCAAAACAAGTATTGAAAATTAAATTGCATGAAGTAAAGACCGAATGAATCGAATATTGTAAAAAGTTTTCAGTAAATTGATGAGAGATATTATTATACAGGGTATGACGATGCCGTGTCATAAATAGCTATCATTAGATAATGAATTTGAAGATATCCATGAATCGGCTCATCTCCTATAACAAAGAAAAGTGATGAACTCTTTGAAGATTTCAGAGCAAACGCCGATCATTTAAGTCGCGGAAAGCTTTCTCTGTTATCCCTGAAGATATAATGAGGAAGAGATGAGCCTTGCCGCGATGGCAAGTGTGACAGATCAGATAATGCAGACATACCTCTGAAATTAATACGGACTATCAGTCATGGTTTCAAAGACTAGAGGCCATGCATTACAATTACAAACAGAGTTGGCGGTAGATCGTGACTATCGTGACATTAAGTGGTCTGAAATGATGCATTGCCCTATTTGAAGAAAGAAATTAAACGGTGCGATGAACTGAAAATTTAAGATTCAAGTATTCATAATTTGAGTTTGATATTTCAATATTTGCGGACCTGGTCCGTTTCAAAGGCTAAAGATCTCGTAGTAATGCGTTTGGTATAAACTATACGCAATTATCTGTGAAATGAGAATGAGTTATCGCATAGATTCAGAATAAAAACTAGCTGAAAAAGCACTGAGCGCTTATTCAAATTTATAGCCCGACCGATCACCCATTCAGGTACTGAACTCGCTCGAGGCTTTTCACAATATTTCCAACAATATAAATCCGATAGAGTTGAAATCTAGAACTTTCCAATTCATCAAAATACATCCAACATTTTATACATTTTGAGCAGTATTGCGTTTAGATATCGATTTCCATTCAATTTTACGAATAAAACCTTCATTCAGTAGTGAACAAACAAATCCACTTCCGCATCTCTGATCTGAAAATATCTGTTTCAATTCATCAAAATACTCCCAATATACTATATTTGATTGTCTTTGGTTTTTAAATATCGTTATAAATGCATCAAAACAACTGTTTTACAATCTGCTCTGTTTTTGAATTGAGAAATTTCAAAATTATTTTTTCTTATTGAGAAAAATTGTGGTAATGTGGAAAAATCTTGAAAATTATAGATTACTTACGCTTCTTCATTGTTTTTTTTATCTTATATACAGTGCGTTTCAAAAAGTACGCACCAAGAGGAATTTTTCTCGCCTGTATAGTTTTTGAAATTTGGGGTTTCGGAAAAGTTGGTGCTCACCATAGACGTTATATCATAGATACTACGTCAATGGTGCTCACGAAACGATGATCTTTGACATATATGTCATTGACCGAGTTACTCCGCAAACCTGTCAAAATTGACATTTTTATAGAAAAAGGACTAACAGACGTAGATATCAGAACAATATCAAAAAGTTTCTCTGAGAAATGTTGCTCAGAATTTCATTTTATACCAAACTGCCAAATTTCATAGTGAATCTCCGAAATTTACTGATATTAATTTGATAAATTATTCGGAATACAATTCCAATGAAAAGGACATTATCACAATTCGAATAAATTTCATATTAATTCCTCATAAATTATGACTTCTATAGTGAAGCCTCACAATTTTGGTGCAAACCGAATTATTTAATTCCGTTTGTTGCATCACTATCATGAATCATCATTAAAGGATACTGTGGGAGGTATACTCATTATTAAGAGGTTTCTTTCTGGGTTTTCTCTCTAGAACTCTGAACAATATCTATAAAATAAAAATTGATTATTTTGTGATTTGTTTCTGCGTAAGAAACACAAGATATTTGTCAGAAGCAATCGAACAATGTTGCCTAACAAACAACAACTAAACAACATCAACGAATAAACAACTATATCGTAACGTTGTGACAATTCTCGAATTTCCTAATTAGTATCAACAAAATAATTCTGAAGATTTTCATTAAGCGTCTGATGAAGGAGTCTGATATAGACTCCGAAACGTTACGATACAGTTGTTTCCTCGTTGATGTTGTTTCTTTTTTATTTGTTTGGCAACATTGTTCGATTGATTGCTTCTTACAATCTTGTGTTCCTTACGCAGAAGCAAATCAAAGAATAATAAATTTTTATTTTATAGATATTTTTCAGAGTTTGGGAGAGAATTCCCAGAAAGAAACCTTTTAATACTATCATGAATATCCAGTGTTTGTTAACTCTTTCACATATGTTTTGCAGAAAAACTCGTTTTCAGTAGCAGTCAAACTTAAAAATAGGATGAATCTTAAATTTAAGCACTATCAATTACATTTTTAATCTTTTCTCAATCCTCAGGCATTTCTGATGTGTGTTTGATTGACACAGGTAATTATCCGAGAATTATCTGTGAAATGAGAATGTGTTATGTTTACGCATCGATTTATAGAGTACTAATTGTAGTTTCCAATTATTCTCCATATAGCTTCTCGCTCGTATGAGCTCATGCACCGAAATTAGTTCAAATGCTTTACTAATTACTTCAGCAGTTCAGCATCTTCAAATAATGCAGTGTATCATCGTTTCGAATTCGAGACGCCTCAATGTAAACATGAATAGGCTTTCTTCTCCGAGCTGATTGACCATTAAAATAATTAACAAACAATTTCACATAAGTTTGGCACGAATTCAATATTTCTGTATCTAAGTTCTGAGGACGTGTTATCAGGTGAACCAATAAATGTTTTATGATGAAATAGTGTGCAGTATTTTCCGAATGAGAACCACCATGTTCTGGATGGAACGTTTGTCAGTGTGTATGCCAAGTTTCAATATACAGAGTAATACTCAGGCTGAGTCATATATATTTCAGTAAATATTTCGATATTTCCATTGAATATTGTATTTATTAGGGTCAAGGAAAATTCACAATTCAAACCAAAATGCGCTCCATTTAACTACACTGCTGAACAATTGCAGTGGACATTTGTATTCTCCCAAATTTCGCATTGAAAAAAGTGGGAAAGCCCTGTGGATAGGAGCTTTGGTGCTCTTGTTCAAACTTTGACAAATCATATCTCCGAAAGTATTAGCTTGTTAGAGTTGAAAATGATAATGATAAATTATTGAATTTCATAAAAGTAAAATTATAGCATCATTAAATATGGTTTCGAATTGATTTGACAGAAATTTCAGAAAAAAAAAATTATAATTCTAGAAGTAATGGCTGTTTGTGTTGATCCAGTTCCAACCGAAGCTCCTTACTGTGACCATCACATATCCTCGGAGATTAATCAAAAACCAATCGGACAAAAAAAATTGTTTGATTAATAGATAACTCAGTGCCTGATCGAAGCTTTTTTTTCGTTTAAATTAACAAAATGCAGCCTCAGGAAAAGTTTTTCCATATTTTCGTGAAAAAAACAACAGTTAATTGTTAATAAAAAATCGAAATTGAAAAAAAAAAACACTCGATCAGGCACTAGTTTTTCATCTGTTCGAAAAGCTGTATAAATTTCATTGAAATCTACCGAGCGGTTTTCGAGGTACAGTGGTCACCAGTTCAAAGAACATAATTTTGAGAAAAACGCAATTGAAGTTTTACACTCAATTTACGTATTATTTAATTAGTTACAGAGTCATCAATTCCTGGACCATATAATAGTTCATCAGCCGTTGGGGCAGCTTCCAAAATATCTATTTGATGTTGTCCACGTAGCATTGTACCTTCTGGAGTGTTCTCGTTAGCACGCTAACTGCTAGCCTAGAGCGCCCGTTGCTAATTAACGAATAACTCGAAAAGTATTTGTCGGATTTACTTCATATTTTCAGAGAATATTTCTGCTATTATTATTATTATTTAAGATATTATGCTATAAGAAAATGCAAAAAAAAATTTGAAAAAGCTGACTATACCTAACCCCTTAAAAAATTGAATTTAAATTTGTTATGTAAAAAAAAACTGTCTAGCTGTTCGAGAGTTATCGTGGCAACGTCCGGCTGGCAGGACAGAATCGGTTTTCTCCACGGATTCTAGATCAGTGAGTCGATCCAAATCGTATAAGACTATTTTCATCCAAAAATTCGAAAATTACAGACATCTAGGCAAATTGATATGCACTCCGTTCCGAGGAACCAGAGCTCCTAAATCTAGGGATGTAGAAGAATAGTAGAGGAACTTTCGATGAGAAAATTAACGAACGTTTGCGTAACTTCTATCGTTTTTCAACATGGAGAGGATTTCAATAAATCAACAATATACTATCAGGCCAAAACCATATATTCACGTTGATAAGTTAACCTCATTGTGCTCCAATAGCCATAGAAATTAAGTAATGTCTTGCGGTAATTCGCAGAAATAGAGGAAACACCAATGCCGCAGACGTTGGTCACACCGATTGAAATCTGTGCTGATCAACCGAGATGACTAGAGGTCAATAAATTCTCTATTCCAATTGTGTCAACTACTCCGGAACGACAGACTGATTTTGTTTATATTAATCTTCGTGAGTTCGAATAGAACCCCTACATATGAGTTACATATTGTTTTGGATGGAATTTTATTGGATTATTTTTAGAGTTCGTGCGCTTACAAATATTTGATATATTTGTGATCGATAGAATAAGATACTGGATTAACATTTTGATTTCTTCCACGAAATGTACAATTTCTCTATGGTCCCTATCCACGGGTAATAATTCTAGAATAATATGACTAGAAAATTAAATAAATTTATAAAAAACGAAATACTAACTGCACGGACCTTCAAGCCGTGTTTTTTCAACCGAGTACTAGATTTCGATAGGATCTATATTTTTAAAAATATTAGGAAAATGAAATTCAGCTTAAAGGTTTGTGCAGAATTTCAGCGGAATCTGACAAATAGTTCCTGAAATATAAAAAAAAATGTATACGATACGTATAACGTATACGTTCCGTCATTTCGTCACAATGTTTGTATTTTTCGGTTTTTTTTTTCGAAAATGGTATCAAACGATTCAGTTCGACTCACTGATGAATAATCCGGGGTCATATTCAATTCTGTCCGTCCGGTCCGGCCGTTATCACGATAACTCTCGAACGGAATGAGTTAGAGCGTTGAAATTTGCAGGGTAGTTTTTTAACGTAAATATCTCGGAGAAATTCGTTAATGGGCAAAATCCACCAAGCCGTTTCGGAGTTACGGCCATTTTTAGTTAAAACGTTTTTCAAGAATATTTCCGAAACCGATCTCTCGGTCGATCTGAAATTTAGCATCAAATTGTAGAATCATGACCTTCATATGCCTGCGAAGTTTTGTATTGATCGGATGGCTATAAACTAGAGAGAAAATGTCGAATATTTGTAATTGAAATTGAAATTTCGTTTTCACTATAGCTCGAAAAATACTGATCCGATTGAATTGAAGCTCGGTAGTTAGATGCAAAGTACCGACGAAAACACTTGTGCAAAATGTCGTGGGGATAGCATGAGTAGAAAAATTTAAAAAATGTTCAACTATTAGCGAAATATTTTACTTGAAATTCCGTAACCTAATATCGGATTGAGATAATAGTGCCTTGACACATGATTATGATTATACTGACCCTTCCAAGTCTTCCCCAAGAAGATACCTCAGAAGCTCATTGGAGCTTGTGCGACTAAGGACAGTCAGTTGTGTTCTTTTTCAACTTTGTTACTATATCCTTATGCCATCTTAGACACAGCACTCTTAATTTATGACCCGACAGTAAATGCTGTCCACTACCCTCTGGGTAGATCTCTAGCTCGTTCTATCCACTGAGTTTGAAACCCTCATCATTCAATTCGAATTAGCCAACGTGAACCCGCGCGCCAAAGAGTACTGACTTCTCGACAGTGATTTTCAGCAAAAACTTTTTTTAGTTATTGTGGAAATAACAAGTGCAACTCCGGAACGTTTTCGCTGATTATGTCCATTAACGATCTTAACAGTCGAATTTGTATGCACAGCCTACCCTGAAAATTGAAAAACCGCTATCTCTTTCCATTCGAAAATCGACATGATAATGGTCACCCATCCAGCTACTGAAATCGTCCAAGGCTGCTTGGCTTCCAATATTTTCTCAAAATCTGATATATCTGATCGTGTTCAAATTTATAAATTGGCCGTAAAATAAAGTTTTGAGTTCTTTCGCGAAATTCCAGCGATATCATCGGACACATAGTTTCTGAGATACTGAATACTGAATGATACGATACGATCTTCACTAAATTTCGCAAAAATTTGTGACTCGGCAATTAATTACAAAGTTTAGATTGGATTGGATCTGTAAGGAAATAACAACAGAATTTCAGATGGGTACAACTCCAGAACCGTTTTACCGATTATGTCTATTAACGAACTTAACTGTCGCATTTTTATACTCAACCTACCCTGAAAATTGCAAGTCGCCATCTGTTTCCGTTCGAAAGTTGAGGAAATAACAACAGAATTTCAGATGGGTACAACTCCAGAACCGTTTTACCGATTATGTCTATTAACGAACTTAACTGTCGCATTTTTATACTCAACCTACCCTGAAAATTGCAAGTCGCCATCTGTTTCCGTTCGAAAGTTATCGTGGTAACGGTCTATTACAATATAGATCCGATCGTGTTCAAATTTGGAACCTGGCTGTAGAAACCGAATATTTGTTAATCATATTTTTTCAATTTTCTCAGGAAATTCCGAATAAGTCTTTCAGTCAACGTTCTATAACTATTTACCAAATTTCAATTCGATCAGATTAGTATTGTTTAAGATATTGGTAAAGCAAAATTTCAACTACGAAACCGTTTGGTTGATTATGCTCATTAACGAACTCAATCATCGCATTTGGATGCGCAACCTACCCTGAAAATTTCAAGTCGCTATCTCATTCCGTTCGGAAGTTATCGCGGTAACCGAAGTGCTGGACAGAATTGAATTTGAATCCCGAATTCTTCATCAGTCAGTCGAACCGTGAGTCGAACCTGATCGTTTGGGACCCGTTTCGGCAAAAATTTCGAAATAACATACATTTGGGCAAGGTCATTGCATGCTGTTCCCTAGAACGTGCGCGCAAAAAAATAATAAAAAGTCCTGTATTTTAGGTATTCCTTGATTTCTTGGTGTCCCGTCCTGAAGAAGCCAACTAGCAGAAACACGTGTTGGCAGGTACCAGCAGAATGATTTTACTCTACTCCTCTTGCAGAATTACCCGTTAAACCTTCCCAGTTAAATATACTTCTCCGCAGTATCCATATTTCTAAATATTCTTTATCTCAGCGAGAGCCTTCAAAACCTAATTCTAAATCCAAGGTCTAAATTTGAACACGATTGTATCTATATTGTAGCAGTTATTTAAAACATGCTGGAAAACGAGCAGTGTTGGGCGAGTTCAGTATCTGAATGGGTGACCGCTACCACGATAACTTTCGAACGGAAAGAGATAGCGACTTGTTATTTTCAGGGTAGGTTGCGCATTCATTGTAGTTATTTCCTCAAATAGGTACTCAAAATATATAAATCGTATCCAATTGAAACTTGCTAGTTACTTGTAGAATGCCGACACGCTAATTGTTGCGAAATTTCGTGCACATCGTATCACTAAAAAAAAAAATTTTGTTCAACTTTTATTTTTCAGAAACTATCCGTCAGTATCCGCTGAAATTTCTCAAATAACTACGAGCCACCATTTAACAATCGAGTACCGAATTTCAGCTTGAACGACCTTGTATGAGGCGTGAATAGACAATGGAATATGAGCGCAAAAGCTTTTGACATCACGTCAGTGATTTTTAAGAATATATTTTTTTAATGATTTACTGAAAGTCGTAGCTGTGTTAATTATATTACAATTATCATCAACAGCTTACTGGGGAATTAAAGCAGATAATTATATATTTTTAATGCATGTCGTCACTCGTAAACCCCTTGAAATGATTTGTCAATCGACCCACATACCCTTAATTTACGAAACAGGTTTGATATCCGAATGCGCAGCATGAGATTTTAAATGAGTAATATCTGATATCGGAGTAATTCCTTTTTGAAATTATATTTTCCCAACAATTCCAAAGCTACGAACCCGAGATATATATTATTTTATTTATATTATTTATTCTATTTTTAGTATAATATTATATTATATTATATTAATTAACAGTGCTGTGTCTAAGGTGGCGTAAGGACACAGCAACAAAGCCTACACAGAACACAGCTGATTCTCCTTTCTCGCTCAAGCTCTTCGGAGCTTATGAGGGGTCTCCTTGGGGAAAACCTAGGAGGATCAGTATAATGATATACAAAAATGGGTTCAAGCCCTGTGGACAGGAGCTTTCTGGCGCTCTAGTTCAAACAGACAAATTATATCTCCGAGTATCTCCGAGTATCCCAAGTATTGGTTTCTCAGAGTTGGGAATTAAATCAATGTATTCTTATGAAAGAACTGCATCATAAAGGAAATTAAATTCAATTCAATAGGTTATTTATCAAGATTTAATGAGCAATCTGAGAATGAAAACTGCACCATGGAAGAAATCAAATTAAAATAGCTGAAATGAATTTGACTTATAAAACAGGATGAAATGTACGAGTATGAACACAGATCATATAATAAAGCTTAGATAGAATAATATAGCATTCTTTGAGCCCGCCTTCTCTCGTTCCGAAACCGAAAGCCCGACTGACTAGACGAAACGGCTATCGGGCTCCTCGTACGATCTTGTCGATCTCCGGTATTAGAATAAAACGTCGGTACTTACCTGGGATATATATTCTTAATTTTCACTTTTTGACATAAAATCGCCACATGGGGGTTTATTTGACGGTTTTTTACCCTTGTCTCTCTAAGTCGATTTTGACGTTTCTCGAACCAACTATTAGCAAGGAATTAGACAATGTCATGTCTCAGGAAAATAAGTTGACATTATGACAATTCATACATAGAATAATTATATAATTCTGTGAAATTCTGAGGAATACGATTTTTTATTGAAATTTTGAAAAATTATATCTCCGAAAGTATTAGCTTCTTAGAGTTGAAAATGATATCATTGGATTCTTATGGTAAAACTGCTTATTGAAAAAAATTTAATTTGGAATTTGTGATGTAAAAAAAAATTTTTTTTTTGTTACTCCGAAACCATCTGTCCGATTTTGCCCAATAACGAACTTAGCCGAGATATTTATCTGCCAAACCTATTCTGAAAATTTCAACTCTCTAGCTCATTCCGTTCTAGAGTTATCGCGCCTACGGCCGGACCGGCCGGACATAATGAATTTCGACCACGGATTCTTGATCAGTGAGTCGAACCAAATCGTTTAAGACCATTTTCATCGAAAAATTCGAAAATTACAGACATTTGGGCAAATTGATAATCACTCAGTTCCGAGGAACTAGAGCGCCAAACAATACAAATACAAAAAATTTTACATATTTTATTTTATCATATATATACTCCGCTTATTATTTTGTTTTATTGAAATATTGAATAGTGTCTTAAACAATGCACACGCTCATTCATTGTGAAGATATATTATATATATCTTTCATTCTAATTTCATAAACATTCCTTAGTTCCAAGATTTGATGTTATCTATCATAAGCATCATAAAAATAGATATTTTGGGCTCATTGCAACGGCTCAGTCATTTATATCAATATAAATTAATGTCATCATGAAAATGATCAATTAAGGAACAATTTATGCCATCGCGTGTCTGACTTTTACGAACTGATGAAATTTTTCACAATAAATAAATATGTCACGATGTAATCGTAGAAAACTGAAAAAGAACATTCTTTTATGTCCTATAAAGCTCTCGTTCGTTGAAAATATGGAAAGTCACGTAATTATGTCAAGAAATGAATTCCGTATCTCCCATTTGTTTTATGTTACGATTGAAATTATTCAAGAATTGGCAGTAGGAAGCGTTACTTGCAAATTTTGTGCTGAGCCATGTTTGAGAGCTTCTAATTTAGATAAATTTACAACAACATCTTAAAAAGCACTGACGTGAAGTCAGGAGGTTTTGGGCGCGTGTTCCATTGTGTATTGACGCCTAATAAGTCGGATAGTTTAAGAACTATAAAAGTTCTTCTTCGAAGAAAAAAAAATTCTACTGATCCGACATTTCAGCGATTTCAGACGGATAGTTTCTCAGATTTTTTTCAACGATTATTTAAAAACTTTCTATAGTAATAGAACCTCACGAAATTTGCGCGTCGGTGTTCTACAACTAATTACCAAGTTTAAATTGGATCAGATCTGTATTTTCTTAGTTATTGAGTAAATAGCAGAAAAATTTCATATGGGAATAACTACAAAACTTTATTGCCGATTATGCCCATTAACGAACCTAACAATCGCATTCGAATGCGCAACCTGTTATGGAAATTTTGAATTGCTATCTCTTTCTGTTCGAAAGGTATCGTGGCAAGAACAGCCAGACAGACAGAATAGGATTTGACCTCGAATTTTTCATTAGTGAGTCTAACCTAATCCTTTGAGATCATTTTCGGTAGAAAAATTACAGGCATTTTGGGCAAAATGATAGCACGCTCTTCAATAGAATATTCGCGGAAAAAATGTAGGAATGTTTTTGCTTTACTGATTTTGCACACATTTGCGGGTTGGTTTGCATTCTATAACTAATTTCCAAGTTTCAATTTGAGCGTTTCTGTATATTATAAGTTATTGAGGAAATAACCACAAAATTTCAGATGGGTATAACTCAGAAACCGTTTGGTAGATTATGACTATTTATGAAGCTAACCGTCGCATGCGGATGCGCAATCTAGCCTGAAAATTGCAAGTCGCTATCCCGGACGGCCGGTTGGACATAATTGAATTTGTCCTCGAATTCTTCATCAGTGAGTCTAACCTAATCGTTTGAGACCACTTTCGGGAGAATGCAGAATGTTAGCACGCTGTTTCCTAGAACATCAGCTTTCGTAAATGAAAGGAGAGATATTCGATGTTTCATCCATTTCTATTTCCCGAAACTCACCTTTTCTGCATCGAATCATTCCCAGAATCGGTAGGATTCAACGTTGAGAGCATTTCCTGTGAAATATTAATTTCACGCGGGCCCAAAATACTATAATGCCATCATTTTGCGATATAGTGTATGAAATTGAAAGATATAGTTTCATCCCATTCTGTGAAATATATGCTACTGTTTCAACGTAAATATCCGTATTGTGTTCCATTTCCAAGTTTAGCTCTATCGAAAACACTCTTAAACTCACATTATGGGCATATTTTCCTGTTGAATGTATCAGTTTCATCCATCCATGTCGAAATTGAATCGTTAACTCCAAAAATAACTATGCCGTTCTATTTCTGTGGAGAATTTTCTGGAATGTCGCATTAGGGACCAAATCACCATTCTGAGCGAAAGCCAGGGGCGGTTTGAGAAACAGAAGAAACAACCGACCGTCTGGAGGGCCGAATTCAAGGGCGGGCAGATTCGTTCCTCACGCTAAAAAAGATCAAAGATATTATTTGTAAAAAATTACCCGGAATGTTGAATCTTTTATTCATATTGTTAGACCAGGGTCGATAATTCTTGAAACAAAAAAAAATAATGCTAGGATGAAACACTGTTGGGAAAGGAAGAGAATATAACAAAAATAAAACGAAAAATAATTTACGGGTGACCTATGGAAAGAAGAAAATAGCAAAGTTGTAAGCAATAAAGAGATCTGCAACTTTTGTGTACAAACTTTTTTCACATAACCTCAAAATTTATATGAAGAATTCATATAACCAAGTTTTTGGTTTTTTATTTTAATAATTACAAAAAAACAACAGGTACGTTTGATTTGTAATATTTGTTTTTTAGGTATAGATTAATGATTCTCGAGTTAATGTAAATAAGAATCTTATCACTAGAAGCAGAAATTTCTTTTTCAAGAAAAGTTTAGAATAATAGGATCAGAATTCGCTGAAAGTAATGTATGAACATAATGGGCAACGATAAAATTTTATGATTTATCAGCCATAAATATTACTATTACTATTACGGACAAGAATTTCAAGTTTTCTTGATTATAAAATAAATACTTTGAATTATGAAATCAGTCGACATCTACACCAATGGGTGGCATTTCCGGGACGGACATACTTGATACTTTGAGTGCAATGTAGAAGAAATTCAAACATTGGGGTGTTCTTCTGTCTACTCACAACTCACAGACCCTTACGAAATGCTGATGAACTTTCTCACTTTTTAACGGCCGGCCGTTGCGACGATAACTTGAGAACGGAAAGAGATATCAACTTGTAATAATTTTGTCATCGACCAATACAGATCCGATCAAATTGAAGCTTGGTAGCTATAGTTGTAGAATACTGACACAAAGGCGAAATTTTGTGAGAATCGTATCACTAGAAAATTTTAAAAAACCTATCAAATATAATTATTTATGTCACGATAACCTGAGAACGAAAAGATATAGCGACTTGCAATTTTTGGAGTAGGTTGTGCATCTGGATGCGACATTTGAGTTTGTTGATAGGCATAATCGGTCAAATGGTTTTGGAGTTATGCGAAATTTGGTTATTATTTCCTCAATAACTCAAAAAATACAAATCTGATCCAATTCGCAAGTGGTTACTTGTTGAAAATTCGCGAGAGCCTAACTCTACTGCCAAGTTCAGTAAGTTTGAACACGATGGGATCTTTATTGTTGGAGATCCGAGCAGCCTTAGGTGAGTTCAGTAGCTGGATGGGTAACTGTTGCCTCGATAAATTTCGATCGAAAAGAGATAGGGACTTGCAAATTTTCAGGGTAGGTTGCGCATCCGAATGGGACAGTTAAGTTCGTTGACATTTATGTTCGTTAATTGGCATAATCGGCCAAATTGTTTTGGAGTTATACCTACTCATCTGAAATGTTATTGTTATTTCCTCTTTAACTCAAAATATACAAATCTGATCCAATTAAAACTCGGTAATTACTTGTAGAATGCCGACGCAATAATTTTCGCGGAATTTCGTGAATATCGTATCCTGGAGTTCCTTGAGGCGTAAGTTTTTTCATATTTCATTTCCAATAGAATACAGAATTAAATATTCTATGATCATAGACGATTCTATACTGAAGTATGTCATTAAAATGATCTGAAATGTATTCTATAGTATAAAAGCTGAGAAAACGGTAAATATAGATGCTAAATGCGTAGTAGAGTGTCCAATAGACGTGAGTAGACAATAGAACATGCGTGCAAAAGCTCCCAACTTCACGTCACTGCGTTAACACGTGAAAATCATTTGAGACCATTTTTGGCAAAAAATTCGAAAATTACAGACATTTGGACAAAATGATAACTTGATGTTCCCCAGAACATACGCGCAAAAAGTGTTTATTTGATGAAGACTTGATTTAAAAATTTGCACAGGTTTTTCAAATCTATAAAATTGAATTCTCAAGAATTATTATCCCATAACTGGCGCAACTGAATTCAGAATTTTATGATCTATCCAAGTCAAGAAAAAAATAGGAGCATGCAATTTAAAGGAAATGTCGATGAAATAAGGAAATAGCAACAAAATTTCAGATGAGTATAACTCCAAATCCGTTAGGCCGATTAGGCAATTTAACTAATTTTACCGGCGTATTCGGATGCGCAACCTATCCCGAAAATTTCAAGTCGCTATCTCTTTCCATTCTCATGTTATCGTGAGATACATAATATTTTTTGATGATTTATTTTCTAGTGATACGATCCACACGAAATTCTACATACGTCTTTGTAGTCTAGTCAACAAGTGCTTTTTGGGTGAAATTTTTTGCGTATTCTCCGAAAATTATTATTGAGGTGTCATTCGTTTCGGAATGGCTTGTAGGTAGTTTTTGAGAAAATGCTTAGGCCGCACGCGAAAATTGCAATGTTTATAAACAATTGAGTAAAAAAAAAGAAGGAGGTTTAGCTTTCCGCCAATATCTCAAAAACTATTTGAGGTAATTCAAATTAAATTCAAATAGGGGAGGAAATTCACTAAAATAGAGACCGGGCTGCCGGAACTGTAGGACCAATATTTATAATTTTTCTAGAGGGTTGAACATACGCCCGAAAACGGGTACTCCGGCTTGCGCAAGCCACGCCCCATTCGTACCTTTGATGAATAAATATTATTTAAACTTATTAAATATGAAAATAAAAAAATTAAAAAATCAGGCGCCTGCAGGATAAATCTAGGAACAATAATCCGTGGTCCAAAAATGTTTATCGCGATTATTCAATTAGTTATCCATTAGTTAATTAACAATTTTTTGTAGCACGAACATTAACATTGCAAGAACGATAATTGTTAAACTATTAATCTGAGAATTTTTTGCTTTCGTGGATTTATTTTTCAAAGGTCTTAGAATAGATTCCTGTTGGAAAATTCAAAAAATTATTAATTTTCATTTTATTATGAACAATTTACTTAAGTGAAAAATTATGAAGCTTCAATTAATAATATTACAATTGATTCGTTTTATTATGATCAGAAACTTTCTTTTAATACATAATTGAAGCCTTATAATTTTTCACTTCAGTAAATTGTTAATAACAAAAGGAAAATTAACAATTTTTCAAATTTTCCAACGGCATTCTATTCCAAGACCTTTGAAAAATAGCTCCACGAAAGGAAAAAAATTCTCAGATTAATGGTTTAACAATTATTGTACTTGCAAATTTAATGTTCGTGCTACAAAAAGTCGTTAATTAACTAATGGATAACTAATTGTAAAGTCGCGATAAACATTTTGGGACCGCGGATTATTGTTCATTGATCTATCCTACAGATATCTGAATTTTTTAAATTTTTTATTTTTATATTTAATAAGTTAAATAAGATTTATTCATGAAAGGTCCGAAAGGGTCGATGCTTACGCAAGCCGGATTACCCGTTTTCGAGAGTATTTTCAACCGTCTGGGAAATTTATAAATATTGATCCCAGTTCCGGGATTTGGGTCTTTTTTTTTAGGAAATTTCCTCCTCTTCTTGATTCTTTTTGCGCGTAGGTTCTGGGGAACATCGCGTTATAGTTTTGCCCAAATGTCTGTAACTTTCGAAATTTTTGACGAAAATGGTCTCAAACGATTTAGTTCGACTCCCGAATGAAGAATTCGACGTCAAATTTGCCACGATAACTTGAGAACGAAAAGAGCTAGCGACTTGAAATTTTCAGGGTGGGTGGCGCGTCTCAATACGACGGACAAGATCTTTAATGGGCATAATCGGCCCAGTGGTTTCCGAGTAATAATTTTGTTTTCAACCAATATAAATCCGATCGAATTGAAACTTGGTGAGTAGTTGTAGAATATGAACCTAAGCACGTTTGTGAAATTTTGTGCGAATCGTATGGCTAGAAAATTAAAAAAAAATTATTAAAAAATATTTTTGTTGTCACGATAACTTGAGAACCGAAAGATATAGCGGCTTGAAGTTTTCAGGTTAGGATGTGCACCAGAACGCGACATTTCAGTTTGTTTATGAGCATAATCAGCCAAACGGTTAGAGTTATAGCCATCTCAAATTTGGTTGTTTTTTGTTCCTCATTAACTCGAAAAATACTAAACCGATTGAATTCAAACATGGTAATTAGTTGTAGAATGCCAACGCAAAAATTCTTTCAAATTTCGTGAGGATAGTATTTGTAAAAAATTTGCTGAAATTTTGCAAGAGCCCTCATAACCTAACTCTATTGCCAAGTTTCAAGTTTTAACACGATTGGTTGAATATTGGTGGAGATTCTAGCATTCTTGTGTGAGTTCAGTAGATGGGTGACCGTTGCCTCGATAACTTTCGAACGAAACGAGATAGGGACTTGCAATTTTCAGGGTAGGTTGCGTATCCGAAAGGGAGAGTTGAGTTCGTTTTTGGGCATAATCGGTCAAACGGTTTCCGAGTTATACCCACCTGGAATATTATTTCCTTGATAACTCAAACAATAAAATATTCGATTGAAGTGAAGCTTGGTAACTAGTAGTAGAAAATCATCATAAAGACGTGTTTATATTTTGTAAGGACCGTAACCCTAGAAAATTAGAAAAAAATTACGAAAACAAAATTTTAAGAACCGCACCCCTAGAAAATTTCAAAAAAATCAGGAATAAAAAATTGGTTCCAGCACTGACGTGAAGTCAGAAGCTTTTGCGTGTATGTTCTATTGTCCATTCTTCTGTATTGGTCACCCTTAATCGAATTTACCATGGTAAATTATGTTGTCCATTCTCCTGTATTGGTCACTTAATTCGAATTTACCATAGTAAATTCGAATTAAGAGTGTAAATTATGTTGTCCATTCTCCTGTATTGGTCACTTAATTCGAATTTACCATAGTAAATTCGAATTAAGAGTGTCCAATACAGGAGAATGGACAACATAATTTACCATGGTAAATTCGATTAAGGGTGTCCAATACAGAAAAATGGAGAATAGAACATACGCGCAAAAGCTTCTGACTTCACGTCAGTGCTTGAACCAATTTTTTTTAATTTTCATATTTAATAAGTTAAATAAGATTTATTCATGAAAGGTCCGAAAGGGTCGATGCTTACGCAAGCCGGATTACCCGTTTTCGAGAGTATTCTTAACCGTCTGGGAAATTTATAAATATTGATCCCTGTTCCGGGAGTTGGGTCTTTTTTTAGGAAATTTCCTCCTCTTCTTGATTCTTTTTTCAAATTTGAATTACCTCCGACAGTTTTTGAGATATTGAAAAACCAATCTCCCTCTTTTTTTCCACTTAATTGTTTGTAACTATTGCAATTTTTACGAGTGGCCTTAGCATTGTCTCAAAAACTATCTACATGCCATTCCGAATCGAATGACACAGCAATGATAATTTTCGGAGAACACGCAAAAATATTGACCTAAAAAGCACTTGTTGACTAGACTATTGGCTCGGAATTCTACAACTAGTCCCATGTTTCAATTCGGTCGGATCTATATTGTTTGAACTCAAAATTCGTAATTCGAAACCGTTTGGCTGATTATGGCCATTAGAAGGGCGTCGAAAATGAATATATAAAATAAATATTATTATGGCTCACTGCAAAATATCAATAGACGACGTCTCAACAACATATTCATAAATATTTTATACAATTTCCAGAATATCCCCATTCGAAATTTTGTTTACTTGATACCTATATTGGATCTGTAATAATCATAAATTTCAGTAAATTACGATGTTACGAATCGGTGAAATATTTTGATCGAGCGCACTAAAGCTCATATCTTCATGCGATTGCCTTTCAAATTTTCCTTTGTAACACACGGGGCATTCCGATACATCCTATGCGTAGGAATCGAATGTAGTTATATATCCCGAACTTATAAATACTTTGGGAGGGAGCCAGTAATGTAATCGAAATAAAAATAGCGAATTGGATACTTTTCTGTAGAAAGGTACTTCCACCTCGGATTACGCAACTCTCGGAGTGTAAACATTGTGTTTTCGCTATGATAATGTAACATCTGAGGGATATGCAATAAAGTTTGAAAATAGAATGGATTGAATGCTTTATGATTTGACGTGTGTTGAGAATTTCTGTCGGATCGGAACGATAACGTCGAAACATTGATGTCAGTCACCGACGGAATTATTAAAGGTGAAGAAAGTTTTTGTCGTCGTTTTTCCTCTACTTCCAGTGCGATTTTAATTAAGCTTTTTCTATAGAAACTTCTACTGAGTCAACAGATCGAGACGTCAGTTGTTTACTCTCATTATCGTGTATACAGGGTGTTTTAGAATAAGATGGTGATCCTTAAGGGTGTAATTTAAAAAAAACTTCCAATAAACCTGTATCCTAAACTTCCTAACTTTTGAGCTATAGGCTATTACAAGAAAGTTACAAGATAACAAGAATTTCTTATCACTTAAATAACTGCATAGATATTCTTATGACATTTGGCACTCGCCCTATATGCATCCATGACCATATTTGATGTGAAAGATTTTTGCGCGTATGTTCTGGGGAACCTCGCGTTATCATTTTGCCCAAATGTCTGTAACTTTAGAATTTTTTGACGAAAATGGTCTCAAACGATTTGGTTCGACTCCCCGATGAAGAATTCGAGGTCAAGTTTGATTATGTCCGGCCGGCCGTCCGGACGTTGCCACGATAACTTAAGAACGGAAAGAGCCAGTGACTTCAGGGTAGGTGGCGCATCCCAATACGATGGACAAGTTCGTTAATGGGCATAATTGCCCAATGGTTTCGGTGAAATAATTTTGTTTTCAACCAATATGAATCTGACCGAATTGAAACTTGGTGAATACTTGTAGAATATAAACCTAAGCATGTTTGTGAAATTTTGTGAGAATCGTATTGCTAGGAAATTTTGAAAAAATTATTAAAAGATATTTTTTATTTCGAGATAACTTGAGAACAGAAAAAGATTTGATTTTTTCAGGTTAGGTTGTGCATCTGAATGAGACATTTGGTTTCGTTTATAAGAATATTCGATCAAACGGTTTTGGAGTTATACCCATCTGAAATTTGGTTGTTATTTCCTCAATAACTCGAAAAATGTAGAACCGATCAAATTTAAACATGGTTATTTGTTGTAGAATGCCAACGCGAAAGCTGTTGCAAAATTTCGTGAGGATCGTATAACTAGAAATTTTTTAAAAAGTCATTGAAAATCAATGAAAAAAATTCTATATATCAGAAACTATTCATCCGACATAGCTTTTGCGAGAGCCTTCAGAACCTAACTCTACTACCAAGTTCCAAGTTTAAACATGATCGGATCTATATTGTTCGAAATCCGAGCAGCCTTGTGTGAGTTCAGTAGCAGGATAGGTGACCGTTGCTTAAATAGCTCTCGAACGAAAGTAGATAGGAAAATTGGTTAATGCACTGACGTGAAGTCAGGAGCTTTTGCGCGTATGTTCTATTGTCCATTCCCCTGTATTGGACAGTCTTAATCGAATTTACCATGGTGAATTATATTGTCCGTTCTCCTGTATTGGACACTCTTAATCGAATTTACCATGGTAAATATTTTTGGGAAGAATTATGCACTGCACTGCTTTTTCTTAAAAACAAATATTCATAAAATCCTGATTCATTTAAGTGTAAATTGTATATCTGGTTCTTTTTTCGTCCGACGAACGGTTTCCGATAATAAAAAAGCTGTATACAGAAATGTGCATTATATTTTTCTGATCTAGTCCACATCCTCTATGGATGTCAAAGAATGAAAAATTTAAAAATCTTCCGTATCAAAAATGGTCGTTGATGCTGTTAAGAAGTGTGCCAAATGTCTATGGAGTTTATTTTTTCTTGAAACTTCAACACCCTGTACCCCAAAAGATAAGAATTTTAGGACATAGGTATTTTAGAACTTTTCTTCCTTATTTCCTAATCTGATTCGGAAAAACTTTCTATAGGAGATTCTGTTCTAACTGATATTTTGTATGAAACATTGGTTAATTCTATTACCAAACGATTTTAGCTTTTGGCGCTCTTGCTCTTTGGAACAGAAGTGCTTATCAATTTGCCCAAATGTCTGTAATTTTCGAATTTTTAGCTGAAAATGGTCTCAAGAGTTTTAGTTGGACTAAATGATCAATAATCCGTGGTCAAAATTGATTCTGTCCGGCCGGCCGTTAACACGATAACTCTCGAATGGAATGAGCTAGACAGTTGTAATTTTCAGAGTAGGTTTGGCAGCTAAATTTGTATCTCTGTTAAGTAAGTTAGTGAGCAAAACGGCTTGGGGTAACGAAAAGGAATTTTTTTTTCACCTTACAAATTTCAAGTTCAATTTTTTTTATATGCTGTTTCATTATAAGAATCCATTGATATCATTCTCAACTCCAACAAACTAATTTTCAACACTTAATCGTAATTCTATAATTTCTTTATGATGCAGTTCTATAATAAGAATCCATTGATATCGTTCCCAACTCAGAGAAACCAATATTATCGGAGATATGATTTGTCAAAGTTTGACAAGAGCGCCAAAGCTCCTGTCTACAGGGCGTTCACACATTTTTGCATTTATATTGGCACGAAGTTGCAGAGGAATAAATCAAGATTATTCAAAGAATATTATCAAAATAATAATCTAGGGTACAGCGTGCTATCATATTGCCTAAATGTCTGTAATTTTAATTTTTTTGCCGAAAATGGTATCAAACGATTAGGTTCGACACACTGATGATTAATTGGAACGAGAACAGATAGCAACTTGAAATTTTCAGGGTAGGCATCCGAATGGTTGAGTTCAGTAATTGAAACGATACATACCCGATCGAATTGAAAATTGGTAACTAGTTGTATAGAATATCGACGCAAAGACGTATGTAAAATGTTGTGAGGATAGTATCACCAAAAAAATTAAAAAAAATAATTAAAAAATATATTGTATCTCACGATAACTTTCGAACGGGATAGCGACTTGCAATTTTCTGGGTAAGTTGCGCATCCGAATGGGACTGTTGAGTTCATTGTTGGGTACAAGCGGCCAAACGGTTTTGGAGTTATACCCATCTTAAATATTGTTTCCTCGATATCTCAAGAAATGTTGATCCGGTTGAATTAAAACTTGGTAATTTTTTGTAGGATGCTGACTTGCCAATTTTTGCAAAAATACGTGAGGATCGTATCACTAGAAAATAAAAATAAAAATGTTTCTTTAAAACTGTCCTTCAGATTCTACTGCGAGTTCTACTGCCTTCAAGCCGATGGAAAATGGTTCAATCCTATCACCAAACTTGTTTATTTTTTGTGGTTATATATTCTAGGGAACAGAATAATATCATTTTGCTCAAATTTCTGTAATTTTTGAATTGTTTGTCGAAAATTGTCTCGAACGAATAGGTTCTACTCACTGATGAAGAATTCGAACTCAAATTCGATTATGTACAGCGTCTGTCCATTGCCACGATTACTTTCGAACGGAAAGAGATCGCTACTTGCAAATTCCAGGGCAGGTTGTGCTTCTGAATGACAGTTAAGTTCGTTAATGGAAATAATTGACCGAACGGTTTCGGAGTTATACCCATCTGAAATTTTGTTTTCTCAATAACTCAAAAAATACTGATCCGAGGGAATTGAAACTTGGTGATTAGTTGCAGAATGCCAACGCACACATTTTTGCGAAATTTCGTCACGATCGTATCACTAGAAATAAAATATTATATTACGGAATCAAACCTTCAAGCCGCCATTTTACAATAGAGTACCGCATTACAGGTCGATCGTCATTGTATTTTAGCATTTATTGTGAAAATCAGATTTCAAACTGGTATCTACGTTTTGTGAATGTAAATCTCAGAATAGTGGCAACACCATGATAGCCGAGTTAGCATACTCGCTTGCCGCGCAGGAGTATTTATTTTAAAATTTGAATCCAGTTCATGCCCGAAGTATTTTTTCACGTTTTAACGCTATAAACACAGCTTGAAGGTTCATGCAGTATTTCGTGAGGGTGTGTGAGGCGGAAGAGACAATAAATTTTCGAATTTTTTGATGAAAATGGTCTTGAACGATTTGGTTTGACTCACTGATCAAGAATCCGTGGTCAAAATCGATTCTGTCCGGCCGGTCCGGTCGGCCCTCCGTTAACACGATAACTCTCGAACGGATTGAGCTAGGCAGTTGAAATTTTCAGAGTAGGTTCAGGAGATAAATATCTCGGTTAATGTCGTTATTGGGCAGAATCGGCATGACGGTTTCGGAGTACCGAAAAAAAAAAAACTTTTACATTACAAATTTCAAATTCAATTTTTTTAAGATTCAGTTTCATCATAAGAATCTATTGATGTCATTTTCAACTCCAACAAGCTAATACTTTCGGAGATATGATTTTTAAAAATTTCAAACATAAATCGTACTACCGTGTTTTCACAGAATGCTGTACTCATAGAACTCTATAATACGTTGGTATAGAGTTCATTGGCTGTACTTAATTATTCTATCTATGAATCATTATAATATGATCTTTGTTCATTCATGTCATCTTATTTTGCTTTAAGTGACATTTCAAATTTTCTTTCTGGTTCGTTATTCTTGATATAAAATACCCTTCCTGTTATAGAGAACAAAGTATCATTGAATGCAAAATGACCAATGAAATAACCTCAGCTTACGTAGAATTAAGGGGATGATATTATGATATTATACTTTTAAGATGATAATATAATGCCCTTGGATAATCCATATAATGATGGAAATGTATACTTTGGTACTCGGTAAATTTGGTTCAGAATATTTCCAGTATGAACAAAACTGGAATATAGGCTAAGTTTCAATTAATGTAATATAGTTTACATAGTAGATTTGAGGAATGAATATCTCGGATTAGTTATTGGGTAAAATTGGTCAGTTGGTTTTGGATTCATGATTTTTGACGCTCTTGTTGAATTTAAATTCTTTTATGATGTTTGAATTGAATTTATTTCACGATGAAGTTTTATCATAAGAAACCATTGATATAATTCCTAACTCTGAGAAACCAATACTTTCGGAGATATGATGTGTCAGAGTTTGAACAAGAGCGCCAAATCTCCTGTCCACAGGGCTTGAACCAATTATTTTATTAATTGCTTAGTTTTAAGTTGTCATCTGTCGAAAAATGACAATCCTCAATATATCAGCTGCAAAATAGCCGGAGATTAGAAATGAAATATCTAAATGTCTGTTACAATTTAATATCAATATTCATTCAATACTAAATCCTTTTGTACTCGAGGGAAACAGAGGGAAAAATGGCTATGCTGAAAAATCATGTTTTAGAGGTCATTATTCATTACTGAATCCATTTGCACTCGAGAGAAACATGCGAAAAATGGCTATGCTGAAAAATCATATTCAGAGGTCATCATACCAATCACAACCATACCAACAATCAATAAATATCTATCAGATGAGTTGTCGCTGGCAGCTACGAAGAAGTGGTTGGGGGTCATCGTATTCAGTTCCGTTGACATTATGCTGGAGAGTAGGCGAACGAATTTTTCTGCTATTAATTTAGTTTAGGTAATTATGAACGACGAAACCTATAATTGGATTAGTTAATTGTATTCAAAAATCGATTCATGAGTTAATCAACTCTGTCTAATGATAGAGTTCACTGTTTTCAATCTTCATGATTTGGATTCTATATAATCAAGAAATATCTACCCATCTAAATTTCAGGTTTGCATTCTTGATGTTAAATAAATTAGAAAAGTGACATTAATCTATATGGATGACTTAAAGTCATACAGTTCATTTGAACATACGCTCGTTTTAATTTTTTATAGCATGTTAACATTTATTGTATTTTCCGAATATCTTCTTAATATATCAGATATTTCCATCAAATATGGTGGGTGTTAAATATGAGTGCAGAAAAACCTTACGCGGATAAAATTATTTTTTATTTTATATCCGTGGCTCCACGTGCTACTTGATAATTCATATTTTCAATGATAGAATGATGCGATTGCTTTTCGACAATAACATTTTTTCCTGTGATTTTTCATTTCATAATGAAAAATATTATTGTGATATTTTCGTATTGTGAACTGTCTCCAAGTAAAATAATAAGAGGATACGGTCTTATTGAAATAAATTGTGGAAGAATGTATGGGATGATTTTCTTTTAAATGTTTTTCTGAGTAAATTCAATATGTACCATTGATTACTTCAATAGGATTTCTGTCATGTGACCTCGATGACGTTACGAAGCGCAGTCCAATTTTTGAATACTTTTGCCTTATTTTATCAATCTCTCTCGATTGTGCTATCCGATGCTTGCAAACTAAGCATAATTGAGCATAAACCATGGATTTAACATACTCTCAAAAAAAATAATCAGGAGGCGTTAAATCACAGGATCTTGGAGGTCAATTGACAGGCCGTTTGTGATGAACAAAATGTCCATCACATCACGAATGGCCTGCTAAGAAGGATGATTATGTTGACCATAAAACGAACGCAAACTTCTATAAGTTTCGCGTACTATGTGATTCTAAGAATAAATTTACACACAAATTGATAGTGTGGTCCAACTGTTCATCTATTCATCATTGAAATAGAAAGCATCCTGAACACAAATGACAAAGAACTGCGATTTTCACAGACCATAATTACTTATTTATTTACCCAAATATACAAGAAATTAGTAACTATACATTTTTGTTATTAAGTGATATAATGTTGGAATTATTTTAACAATTTATAAATTAAGGTAAATTACTTCAAATCAGTGCATGGAAATCTCATAATAGTAACAACACCTCGATAGCCGAGAGGATAGCATCTTCACGTGCCGCGCAGGAGATCTGGGTTCGAATTTCCGCTGAGTAATTTCACTTTTTTATTTATTTTGACACTTGAATCCAGTTGACGACTTGAAAATAAGCGACGTAGAAATGAAGAATCATAGACAAGTTTCCACAGATTTTCGATATCTCGAGAATAATTCATAAATAATTCTCTTAAACTGATCATTTGAAATTTTTCAATTAATTTTATTTTTGTTTCAGGTAAGATTTATATTCAATTTTCACTGACCACTGCCAATATGGATGAGGTAAGTCACATTTTCCTTCTGATTTCAATATTGTTAGATATCAAATATCCTACTCATAAATGTATACCAGGTGTCCCAAGTTCAAGTGCCTATTGGATTTATCTGGTGAACTGGGGCTATTTTAAATCTGATAATGTATATTCTATACTCGGAGAATATTCTCAAATTGAAAAGATGCTTGAAAATCCCGCATTCTTCAACTTCAAAAATGTGAAGACCTACTTAGATTTCAAAAATATTTTAGCTTAGTAGAGAATATCGAAAAATGTCACAATCCCAATTTTCAGATTTCAAATAGGCCCAGTTCTCCGGAAATATTTGAACTACTACCATACTTTATTTCAGTAGAAAGCATAAATACTTCTGAACGGATGTGAAGAAGGCCATTCAATCAGACCTATTCTGTTTGCTTCTTGCTATAAATATTGCTATTCAAGTCATATTGCTATCCTCCTAAGTTTTAACAATATGGCTATGGTATTAAGTATATTGTTCGGACTGTTATAGCAATGTTGGTTATCAATTTTGTACCAGCAATATTGCTTTCAGGTAGTTCAAAAATCATTTATTTGAGAGCTGACAACACTGTATTTCATGACTTTTATGTGAAACAGTAAAAGAATTCAACCTTAATTGATAAACATTTAGTTCGTTTTTCGATGGCTATTCATCATTCCTGAGGAAATATATAAAATTTCGCGAAGGCGTAAAACTATGTTATCTATGAAACTAACAAGACTCTGATAAAATGGAGTTATTAATTTTTAGGAAACACATGGACTATTTGTAATCGCTACTATGACCTAAAATATGAAAACTTGCAAACACCTAAACAAATGTTATATTTTAATTTTTTCCAGCCGTCAGTCAGACTGTGAATGCACACCTCTTAGTGAAAAGGAACATTATATCTTCTAGTACGCTGCTGAAAAAATTCCCCTCAGCTCCTCAATTAAATCAAAAGCAGTCATCTTTTTATTAACGCTGAATAGTTTATTTAAATATTTTCCATCCAGTCAGTCAGTCTTCGAATGCATATTTCTAACTGAAAAGAAACAGTATCGCTAATAGTTTGCTAATGAACATATAAATGAATGAATAGAATGGCCTCAGCTCTTCAATTAAATAAAAAAGAGCCATCTTATTATTAAGACTGAATAGTTTAGTGAACTTTTCTGTTTCCTGATAGAGGGGATTGTTGGCTGAAAGTCTAGAAGTTCCCTTGAAATTAAATATTTCAAAGTAACTTCAATAAATATGTATGATTATGTATACAGGATGTCCAACGAAAATTTAACCTCCGCCAGAACTCAGAAACGAAGAATTTTCGAGTTTATGAAACCATGTAATAATTGAACTTATCGTCAAAAGGTGATGTTACTGATGTTGAACAGACAGTTGATCCGCCCAAACTCAAGAACCTGAGAGTATTGACTTTATTTGTCAATTGCTTAACATATTGGTGACTTATATTTCTTTCTGGATGATTGTAATTGAAATACCTTGCAGATAATCTAGCATTTTCGTCATTCCGATCGTATAACCGGAGAATTTCTATTCTTTCTTCTATAAAATAGACCATTTTCGCATTTTTTTTTTCGTCTCAAACCGAATAATGATGCAAAAGCGAAAGACTGAAACCCATTTGAGAATCTAAAAAAAATAGTATAATGTAATGAATTGTCTCACAAATTTTTGATCATAAACGATAAAAAGATATAATGTTTTTAAAGTAAAAACTTTCAAAAATTCAAATTGTTCCACCATTAAATGAATTAATTTGAAAATATCAACTGCGATATTTAGGGAACAGAGAAAACTTCTTAACTAAACCACATTCAACATCTCCTCCCTATTCAAAAAATGTTCGGGGTTGTTGCCACCCTCAGGTGTTTTTTGGCGCTCTTGTTCCTCGGAACAGAGTGCTTATCAATTTGCCCAAATGTCTGTAATTTTCGAATGTTTGGCTGAAAATAGTATCAAACGATTTGGTTCGACTCACTGATCAAGAATCCGTGGTCGAAATCGATTCTGTCCGGCAGTCCGACCGGCCGTTAACACGATAACTCTCGAACGAAAGGAGTTAGAGGAAAAATTTGCAGTGTGGTTTGGAGCGTAAATATCTCGGACGAGTTCGTTAACAGGCAAAATCCATCAAGCGGCTTCGGAGTAATGGCCGTTTTTACTAAAAATGTTTTTTTTTTTTTTTAATTTTCAAATTTTGTTTCTACAATAACTCTCGAACGGAATGAGCTAGGCAGTTGAAATTTCCAGAGTAGGTTAGGGAGATAAATATCTCGGTTAAGTTCGCTATTGGCCAAAATAGATGAGATGGTTTCGAAGTAACGAAAAAAATTTTTGTTTTAACTTACAAATTTCAAAATAATTTTTTTTAGGATGTAGCTTCACCCTAAAAATCCATTGATATCATTTTCAACTCCAACAAGCTGATACTTTCGGAGATATGATTTTTCGAAATTTCAATAATGAATCGTACTTCTATGTTTTCACAGAATGCTATAATTATTCTATCTATGATATATTATATGACTTGTGTTCATACTCTTATATGTCATCCTGTTTTATAAGAGAGAGTCAAATTCATTTCAGGTATTTTAATTTGATTTCTTCCATGGTGCAGTTCTCATTCTCAGATTGCTCATTTAATCTTGATTAATAAACTATTATTTGAATTGAATTTCCTTTATGATGCAGTTCTATCATAAGAATACATTTATTTAATTCTCAACTCTGAGAAACCAATATATTCGGAGATATAATTTGTCTGTTTGACAAGAGCGCCAGTAAGCTCCTGTCCACAGGGCTTGTTTTGTTTTTCGGAACAATGTTGTCATAGGAATTCCTTGTCCCTAATACAGAACTTGAAAATTATTTTTGGATTCTTCAAAACTCTTAGGTGCTTGAGTTTGGCGGTTCAACTGTATGTTCAACATCACCTTTGAACGGCAAGTCTAATTATTAAATTATTTCGTGAATAATGAACCGATTATGATAATTTTAACTGGGTTGTGTACAGAACATAAATAACTTTCAATCTAACCAACACTCGGCATCTCTTCCTTATTCCAAAAATGTTGGAGGCCACCTTCATGGGAATGGTTTTTTCGGAACAAACTCATGATATAAATTCGTCCCCATGAAAACAGAAGTTGACCTGTATTATTAAAATCTTCGAGAATTCTTCGTTTCTGAGTTCTGAGGGAATTTTTACCCTGTATATGCTATTTTGAGTTCACTGTGGACTTATTATGAACACTATAAAAGTAACTGCACTCTTGTCCACTACAGTTTTGTGTCGTCTGACATAATATATGTTTCGGAAACAAAGTTTCCATCTTCAAAGACGAAGCGTTACTAAAGCATTCAATCAATTTCTACATTCCAGAACGGGTTAACATTATACCCTTAGTCATAAACCAATTAGTGAGAATAATGGGTGTTAATGGGGGTTAGGTCAATATTGAGTAAAATATCCTTTCTTTTATACATTTCGATACCCTCAATTGTTCCTAGGTATGCTTTATTGGAATTTTTCAACAATTTGACGGAATTTTCTGAAATTGAGTGGCCAGTTGTTAAAACGTGATTTGCTACCGCAGATTTATCGACGTTGTTGTTCCGAATGTGTCCCGTATGCTCTTTATACCGTGTGAGAATGTTTCTGGTTGTTTGCCCGACGTAACACTTATTGCAATCTAAACATTTAATTTCATATATACCCGATATTAACATGTCCGGAGTTTTATCGAATGTATTTCCTAGAAGTTGTTTGATTTTCGTGGAAGTTTTGAAAGCCAGTTTTATATTAATCTTTTTGAAAATATTCTGGAGTTTGTTGTTTGTTTTCGGATGGAACGTGAACGCGTAGAAACCTTTTACTGTTTTTATTTCTTTCGTTAGGGTTATGTTACTGAAGAGATTTTTATGTTTATGTTTGTTGGTAATTTTCTGAACTTATTGATCACTGTAACCGTTTCTTTCGGCAATTTGGAAAATCATTTTTCTTTCTTTCTTGAAATTTACATTGTTTAGCGGAATATTAAATAACCGGTTAACGAGGAAATGTAAGCTGGATGTTTTATGTGACCAGGGAGCTATCGAATCAGAACGAAATGTAAATATCAGAATTAGTAGGTTTTCTAAAAATGTCAAAACTAATTAAATTTGAGTTATCTCTGGATACTTTTAAATCTAAGAATGGTAAGTAGCTGTCCTTTTCCATCTCGAAGGTGAAGTTAATAGATGGGTATTTACTGTTTAAGACCGTAGTATATTCGTTATTATCAAAATTTTCATCAACAATTGCAAATATGTCATCTAATTATCTAGCCCAAAATTTTGGAAAATAATTCTGTTCTTTTTGGCGCTCTAGTTCCTCGGAACTGCCTTATCAATTTGCCCAAATGTCTGTAATTTTCGAATATTTCGATGAAAATGGTCTTAAACGATTTGGTTCGACTCACTGATCAAGAATCCGTGGTCGAAATTAATTCTGTCCGGGTCCGGCCGGCCGTAGGCACGATAACTCTCGAACGGAATGAGCTAGAGATTTGAAATTTTCAGAGTACATTTAAAAGTATCCAGAGATAACTCAAATTTAATTAGTTTTGACATTTTTAGAAAACCTACTAATTCTGATATTTACATTTCGTCTGATTCGATAGCTCCCTGGTCACATAAAACAGCCAGCTTACATTTCCTCGTTAACCGGTTATTTAATATTCCGCTAAACAATGTAAATTTCAAGAAAGAAAGAAAAATGATTTTCCAAATTGCCGAAAGAAACGGTCACAGTCATCAATAAGTTCAGAAAATTATCAACAAACATAAACATAAAAATCTCTTCAGTAACATAACCCTAACGAAAGAAATAAAAACAGTAAAAGGTTTCCACGCGTTCACGTTCCATCCGAAAACAAACAACAAACTTCAGAATATTTTCAAAAAGGTTAATATAAAACTGGCTTTCAAAACTTTCAAGAAAATCAATCAACTTCTAGGAAATACATTCGATAAAACTCCGGACATGTTAAAATCGGTTATATATGAAATTAAATGTTTAGATTGCAATAAGTGTTACGTCGGGCAAACAACCTGAAACATTATCACACGGTATAAAGAGCATACGGGACACATTCGGAACAACAACGGCGATAAATCTGCGGTAGCAAATCACGTTTAAACAACTGGCCACTCAATTTCAGAAAATTCCGTCAAATTGTTGAAAAATTCCAATAAAGCGTACCTAGGAACAATTGAGGGTATCGAAATGCATAAAAGAAAGGATATTTCACTCAATAATGACCTAACCCCTATTAACAACCCATTATTCTCACTAATTGGTTTATGACTAAGGGTATAATGTTAACCCGTACTGGAATGTAGAAATTTATTGCATGCTTTAGTATAACGCTTCGTCTTCGAAGATGGAAACTTTGTTTCCGAAACATATGTCAGACGACAAAAAACTGTAGTGGACAAGAGTGTAGTTACTATTATAGTGTTCACCATGTATATTTCTTAAAAAACTTACCTATTTTCGAATTCTTAGAAGAAAAAGGAGGTTCTCTGCCATATTCCAAATATTTTTATAGTTCATAGCAAGAACTATTATGAGGTTGCTGAGATAACAATATATGGATAGCAAGATGTTTCTAAAAGTGACATATATTAATGCTCTAAATCGATTATCAGAATAGCAATATTTCGAATCTTGCATTGAGAGCTATATGTTTTTCATGGCGATATTTCTATTTGCAAACAGAATAGGTCTGAATATCTTGCAACTACCTAGTTCGATCATTGGCTTATCTCGAGTTGCTTCGGTCGCAGTCTGGAAACTGAAGCGAATCGATTCTTCCTTGAATTATGCAAAAAAGTTGATACTCGATGCACATTGTTTCGAGGGGTGTGTAAGAATCCTCATCAGCGATTTGAATTCGCTTTGGCTTCGGGATGGCTGAATTAATTCACTTCCTTGGGAAAGGCTCTTCTGGTGCCCTTCGTGGTCGACACTAAGCTGAATATCGAATACTCTTCATTATTTCTTGTCGATGTTTACTCTATTCAGGTATCGAATCATTGGAGGGTATGTATCATAGGAAATTTCAACCGAAAAGGTTTTTAAATGATCATATCAGACCGGTAGTAGAATTCGTGGTCGAAATCGAAATATTTTCACGATTTAGAATATATTAGTATACAGGGTAATTCAAATAATTGGTTGATCTCATATTATCGGCTTATAGAAAAAATTGAAATTTGTCACATGGCCGTTTTTAGATTTTCTAAGATAACAAGGTAATAATAATAACAATAGATCAGAATTCCTGTGAGAGGCGGATAATAATATATTCCCCATTCATGTATAATATAAACTACCAGAAACATTTTATGTAAAATTGGTTGCCAAGACTAACAAGAAGCTGTCACAGTTAAAATATGGCCACGGCCCTTAATTTACAAGGCCTTTCTTCACAATCCCTCTTTCTACAAATCCTACGTCTTCTTCTTCTGAGTACGCCGTCTCCTAATGAAGGTTGGCGGTCCATCTGGTAACCATAATTCTAGAAGTGGCTGCTCTAAAAATGTCGGTGGAAGTACAGCTGTACCATCCAAGCCATTCAGCCAAGTATTTCGTCTTCTTTCAACCGATCTTATGCCCTTTATCTTAGCCTGAATAACAACCTGAGCAGCTCATATTTGGCACCCCTCATCACATATCCAATATACTGGGTCTTCCTCTCTTTGAGGGCAATGAGGAGGTCAAGTGCATCAGGGCAAGTACCTCTTCATTGGTCATTTTTTGCACCCATGATATCGGCAACATGCGTCTATAGAGGTACATCCCAAACGCCTGCAGTTTCTTCTCGGTGGACGGATTGAGAGTCCATCCCTCACAGCCATATAACAAGATGGAAAACACGTAGCATGTCACCATCCGCATTCTGAGATCCAGTTCTATATCACGTCTCGTAAGACACTGCTTCATGGTCAAAACCGTCCTCCTCGCCTGTTCAATCCTTGATATTATTGCTATTTTAGGGTCGCATTGGCTGTTGATGTTAGTGCCCAAATATCTGAAGACTTTCACTTGTTCTATAATGCACCCGTTTATCATCAATTGAGCACTTATACTTGTTTCTGCAAACACAAGTAGCTTTGTTTTTGTTACGTTGATAAAAAGTCCATGTTCTTCACTGCAACCAACAATGAGGTCTATCATAACTTGTAGATCCCCTATATTATCTTCAAGAACTACGGTATCATCGGCGCATTTAATGTTGTTTATTACGGCACCATTTACCTTTATGCCTTCTCGTCTATCCTCTGACTAAAGCTTTCCTAAAAATAGAGCTTGCAGAGAAAATCCTTGTACAGTTGCTCTTTATGAGATTGGATAACTTTTTAACTGTAAACAGTTTTCCACGCGAAATGATATTCATCTCTTCAGATTTAACAAAATTATTTATTGAATATTCAGAGTCAAATAGTTTTTACAAAATTAATTATTTTCGATAACGAAGCACAAAATTTCCAAAAATTTGAAAAATCGCCATATCTTCGTAACCATAGATTTTCGGACCATGGTTCACTCGACTCAATTCGTTGCAAATGACATCTTGTATATCCCCTTTGAAGGATCACGTCGAATTACCAAACACCCTGTATAATATCTTCAACGTAAAGTAGCAGAAATCGCGAAATTGCAAGGGGTAAATCGTAAACCTTCCTGTACTCAATGTGAGCTTCTAAAATTGTTCAAGCCTCGTGGACAGGAGCTTTGGTGCTCTTGTTTAAACTTTGACGAATCATATCTTCGAAAGTATTGGTAAGAGTTGGAAATTATATAAATGGATTCTTATGATAGAACTTCATAATAGCATAATTTAAATTCAAACATCATAAAAGAATTCAAATTCAACAAAAGTGCCAAAACTTATTAATCCAAAACCAATAGACCAATTCTACTCAACAACGAACTCATCCGAGATATTCGTTCCTCAATTCTATGATGAACGATATATTTTTTCCTCATATCTACTTTGGAAATTATATTATATCAATTGAAACTTCAGCCAATATTTCAGTTTTGTTTTTACTGGAGATATCCTGAACTCAATATTATTAACTTACCATTTCCATTTCCATCATCATATGGATTAACCATGGGCATTAAATATCAAAACTTGACATATCATGTCTCAGGGAAATAAGTTGGCATGTATCAACATATATCATTATATTATAATAATTCATAGATAGAGTAATTATCGCATTCTGTGAAAGTACAGAAGTACGATTTATTATTGAAATTTTGAAAAATAATATATCCGAAAGTATTAGCTTGTTAGAGTTAAAAATGACATCAATGGATTCCTATGGTGAAACAGCATTTTGAGAAAAACTTATGTTGAAATTTATAATGTAAAAAATTTTTTTTTGTTACTCCGAAACCATCTGACCGATTTTGCCCAATTACGAACTTAGCCGAGATATTTATGTTCCAAACCTATTCTGAAAATTTCAACTGTCTAGCCATTCCGTTCGAGAGTTATCGTGTTAACAGACGGCCGGACAGAATCGATTTCGACCACGTAATCTTGATCAGTGAATCGAACCAAATCGTTTAAGGCCATTTTCAGCCAAAAATTCGAAAATTACTTACATTTGGACAAGTCGATAAGCACTCTGTTCCGAGGAACAAGAGCGCCAAATACTTTTATCTTCGTACTGCGCACACAGAACCAAAATTCCAGAGACATGAATCAGGTCACAATTGATACAAAGCAGTTTTGTACGATATGCCTATCTTATTTATATGTTTAGCGATCATGAGAATCATAATGAGATTGCCACCCAACGAATAAAATAATTTAATTCGTCATGGTCTGGATATGCAAATCATTCATACCCACTGCATTTTCAATCCGCGCGCAAACATTACAATTCCAAATGTGTCTTGCATTATTTAACGTAGATGAATTTTATATTTTTATTGGGAGAGAAATATAAACATCGAGATCGTTATGGACCGGAGGAGATCAGAATCTTTCATTATGTTGCATAATTCAGACATTTTCGAATTATTTACGTTTGACACGTGTTGAATGATGATGTTTTACAATGTCGTTGGATGCGCGAATGGTGTATCGGGTTTAGCCTTAGCTGCTAAATCGAGCAAAATTACAAAGAGTTTCTCATATAATATTTTTGAACGTAGGATACTCATGGCATACATGAGCAAGTCAAGCAGTGGCTAGAAACTAATCTAAAGAAAACTAGATGAACTGATTCATTCATAATGTGATGAAAATCATCTAATTTTTCAATGACATAGTGTTATCTGCTCTGAATTGTTTTTTTTGGGTCAAATGAATCATCGGAGAGTATTTCCACAAATGGTATACTGACATAAAGTTGGCCTTTCCCAATAAATTATAAATCGAAAAAGTGGAAAAGCTCTGTTTACAGGAGCTTTGGCGTGCTGTTCAAATTTATAGCCAGAGCGGTCGCCCATCCAGACACGGAATCGCCTAAAGATGCTTAGCTCCAGACAAAAATTTAATATCTTTATATTTTCAGTAATATAGATTCGATCGAGTTTAAAACTAGAATTTGGTTGTAAAATATGCTGAAATATTGAGGGGCATTTCTATTTGAATTTATTATTCTGTATAGCAGTAATTTTCACATCTAATAATACACGATAATATACTCACGTAGTATCAAGAAAAAATTAACCCAAATTCGTTCGATAACCGTTTGCTCGGAGTTAAGATTTCAATAGAAATTAAAACAAATGTAAACTTCATTCAGTAAACAACAAAAACAATTACTTAAGGATTCGGATCTGTAAATATCTCTTTCAATTTATTCAAAATATGTCCAATATACCATGTTTTATTCTCTTTGATCAACGAATGGTTTTAAATATCGATATGAATGCATCTAAATAACATCCTCTGAAACTGACAATGATTCTCTCGTATTGAAAAATTATCGAAGAATAAATAAAAAAGCAATATTAGTCTGATGTTAGTACTTACCGAATTTATATTATAAAAATTTCTTCGGAATTAAATTGCTCTGGATAATTGGCAATATATATTATGTTATCCAACCGATTTTAAAGTGAATTTTGACTTGCTGTTGACGCATCGACTTGTCAAATACAACCTCGGTCGGAAGCACGGAAATAAATATGAACATAGACAGATATGTTGTCTATACCTAACATAATGATTCATGAAGTTCACTCCAGGCACGTCAGAATAGAACACTTCGCTGGTCGAGTGTAATGCCGTTGACCAGCACATCTCGATCGTTGGAATATTTCGGTATTTCGGCAATATCTTCACCAATACAGATCTGATCGAGCTCAAATCTAGAGCTTTACTGTAAAATAAGGTTGCGAAGGCTGAACGATATATGTCAGATAGTTTCTGAGATTCAGAATTTAAGTTATTGGGAAAACACAATTTCAAATGGCTATAACTCTGAAACCACTCGCTGACTTTGGCCCATTAACAAACTTAGCCGGCGCATTTGGACTCCAAACCTCCCTGAAAATTTCAACTCTCTATTTTTCTTCGACTTCTTCTATTATTATTTCGACCCACATTCCACCCTACGTACCCAAAGACAATTTTTTTCAGTTCACACAGTTAATCGAATGAAATATTTTTGGGACACCTTGTATCAAAATGCATTAAATCCTATTGTTTTTATGGGAACTAAAATGGTATAGGATTTATCCTATAAATATTCATATCTAGAATTATTTCACATTCACACAAGTTTTTACTTTCAGGGTCTTGATAACTTTTAGACACTCAGGATTACTGTATATTAATGCGTATCCCTAAAATAATCTAACTAAGACCCAAGGAGAAGAAAGCTTGACGTTATCTGATTTAAACATTGATTGGGTAAATATAAAAAAGTGTATAAGAAGTTAAATGACATCATGCGTCTTGCATGTATATTTCGCTCATTTCATCTCATTCAAATTCTTGTCATATTGTGGTGGTAACAAATTTTTGTTACACTACCTGAATTTTCATTAGTTTATGTTTTCATTGAATTTTGAGTTACTATTAGAAAATGCTTCAAAAATTTATTGTTTCTTCATGGAAATGCCCACATCTACAATATTTTTGATCTACAGCTATCGATTTTTTCAGAAATCCATCCCACTGATATATATATATATATCTTTTAACAACTGAAATAATGCATGAACTTTCAAGCCGTCTTTTTTCAACCGAAAACTAGATTTCAATCCGATCGGATCTGTTTTTTCGAAAATATTCGGAAAATAATATTCGGCTTGATTGTTTGTGCGGAATTTCAGCGGAATCTGACCATTATTTTCTGAAATATAAAATTTCTTCTAGTTGTTCCCTAGAACATGCGCACAAAAAGTTTTGCTACACTATAGTATAGAAAAATGAACCTTCGAGCCGTCCTTTTGGTGCTAACACGTAAAAAAAATTATTTGGCGTCAACTGAATTCAAATATTAAAATAAATTTAATGGTGTGCTCACTCAGCGGAGATTCGAACTCGGATCTCCCGCCAGGTAAACGAGCAAACTAACCTCGAGCCTGTCGCAGCGTTTTGAATAAACTGAAGTCTTCATCACTTGAAATTTCAGAAGCGGATACTAGTTCAGAATTTTATTCTCACAATAATTGCTAAAATACAATCCCGATCCAGTTGAAATCCGGTACTCGATTTTAAATCGAAATTTCAGCGGAATATGACAGATATTTTCTGAAATATACAATTTTTGAGGAATAAAATTTTAGTTATATTAATTTAAATTTGCTGATGTATGTGAATCCAACATGAGCTGAGTCATAGACCTACGTTTTGAATTTAATTACAAAAATTCTTGAAAATTAACTCACAGAAGCCAAATTGTAAGGAGATCACAGCCTAAGCGGTCACCCATCCAAGTACTAACTGCGCCTGACCCTACTTGGCTTCAGTGTTCGGACTCTAACTCTGCAATTATATTTATGATGCAGTTCTATCATGGTTTATTTCTGGATTTTGTTTCCCAAACTCGGAAAAATATTTATAAACTAAAAGAATTCATTATTTGTTTCTGCATTAGAATCACAAAATCGTCAGAAGCAATACAATTCTTGAATTTCACCAAATAACTATCATCAGAATAATTCTAACGATTTTCATTGAGCGTCTGACGAAGGAGTCTGCTATAGACTCCGAAACGTTACGATATAGTTGTTTCTTCGTTGATGTTGTTTCGTTGTTGTTTGTTAGGCAACATTGTTCAATTGATTGCTTCTGTAAATATCCTGTGTTTCTTACGCAGAACCAAATCACAAAATAATTAATTTTTATTTTATAGATATTTTTCAGAGTTTGGGAGAGAAAACCCAGAAAAAACCTTTCAATAGAACAAATTTACCTAATGAACAGTAAGAGCTCCCGCAGACTGCAAACTTTTTATCGGCCGATAGTTTGGTCGGGCTGTTGATAAGCCTGAACATGTATGAAAGTGCGCACGTTACACCGATTTTGTGTCGGCCGACTAAAAAGTTGGATGGGCTTCACGACTGCCTTCAAAAACCAAAAATGAACTAGAACAATATTTTGAAGCAGTCGGCCGACTGTTTAGTTGGGCCAGTATGCGCGCTTGTTGCCCTACCTGAACAAACTATCGGCAGATCAAAAGGTTCGCAGTCTGCGGGGGCTCTAACGAAACTATATCAACGATAAAACCATTTTTTGTTGACAGTTATTATGGAACAACTGTCACTAAAAATAATTCTGTAGATTTTCGTATGGTGTCTAATGAATGTGTCTCATTTATGGCGATTTCCATTGACACGCTCGGAGCACTCGAAATCGATCTCACCTGTCATGCATCTGTCCAATTGAAGCGAAAATATCTGTCAAATATGACAGTATGACAGCTCCGAGTGATCCGAGCGTGTCAATGGAAATCGCCATTAGTCTCCAAAAAGTAACAATGTAGTTGTTTCATCGTTGATGTTTCGTTACTGTTTATTATGCAACATTGTTATATATATTGCGTATGACAAATAGCATGTGTTCCAAAAGCAGAAGCAATTTCAAAATTATTAATATTTTCATTTTGTAGATATTTTTCAGAGTTTGTGAGAGAAATCCCAGAAAGGAAACATTAGGAGAGGTAATATGATAGTAATTTGGATTATTAAAAAGCTCTACGTTCTAAGATTTGATTAAATAATAACCTGCACCATTCATGAAAGATTAACGATTTTATTGATTTGACAGAATTTTCTTGTTATTTTCTGACATATTACATTTCAGATATCACCGAAATTTTGCAAGAGCCTTCAAGACCTTATTTTATGGCCAAGCTATAGCAGACTGACTTCACGTCAGTGCTTTTCAACTTTTTCATCTGAATATATAAAAATCAATGCCACTTTTAGTTCTACTTTTATAACTCATGAACGGGCTCACCTATCCAAACCAAATGTTTACGCTTTGTTCGGACTATAGATGGTTTATGTGAAGTTTATGCATAAAATTTGTTGAGCGGTTCTTCATTTATCAAAGGAAACTTTTTGAAAATGTTACTATAAACGTGATGTTTTTCGGATGTTAGGAGAGGGGTTTGGGGGAAATTTCGAAGGGTTTTATCGAGGAAAAATACGAAAGTTTCGTAGAGTTTCGCGTTCTCGGAGCGAAAAGATGCGGGTGTATTGTGAAAAAAATCGCGAAAAGGCGAAGAAACGCCGATTTTGGCAATAGGAGCAAAATTTTGGAAAGGAATTTGGAGGAACGGCGGCGTCCGGAACGACGGTATTTGCGGAAATGCGAAGACGAGATTCGAAATTACTCCGTAACGGAGCTCTTTTTTCGATCCTCTCTTGCGCTTCCCCGGAAGAACGATAGGAGAATGTGACTTTTCGCGAAAATCCACAAAATTCTGACGTTTCACGTATTTCTGTGGCGAATTTTAACGCAGTTCCTTCAAGGTCGACGTTTTCGGTCTGAACGAGCGACGAGAAATGTCAAATCGAATTTGAATTATACGAACGGAATTACTCGAATCGATCGCTTGACAGGATTGACGATTTTCTGAAAATCGAAAGACGGAAATGGCCGAGTGACCTGAGGCGTTGGATTGGGAATTTATAGCTCCCGAGCCTTGCGGAGTGGCGGGATCGAATCTCGGAGCGTACGAAATAGCTTTCTCTTGAATTTTTTTTCATTTTTACCCAATGAAAAACTGGAGCGTTACTCCAGTAAACGTATCTTGGGATTCGGATCTTTTCGTTAAGTTACGAAATGTATAATGAATATCCGTTCGATCGGACGAATTTTTGCATTAAAATTACTCAAAATACTCAAGAAGAAAATTAACGGTCGAAAATGAAAAACCTCCAGCCGTTTGTTTATTGATGCACAAAATTGATAAACAAAAAATATTGTTTATCTAAATGTTTTGGATTAAGTTTTAAAATAGCTAGCAATTAATAAAATATTTTTTTGTTTGAATAAATGAACTTGATATTCCAATTAATTTTTTTTATTATTTCACCGTCTACGTAGCGAAGCACGTACCGGGCCGCTAGTAATAGTATAATTAACAGGTGTACGATTTAGTTTTATGGTTAAGTCATTTTGTTTGTTGTAGCTACGAGACTGTGTATCTATGATTTTCCTGTTCTTCCATTTTAGACGTAGATATCACTGAAGTAGAGTTTTATGTTTAATGCTTATGTCGGCCTGTGGTTCGGAGGCCTTAAATGCGTTCAACCGAAAAATTCTGTATAGCGTGACCGAATCAGAAGGAACAATAAAGGGCATTTTCCAGCTGCTTTTTCAAGTCATAGCAGGCTCGATCTATAAAACACACTCAGGAAATTATATGAATTACAGGTACTTCGGTGAGATTATCTATGAAACATTAGCATTATTACATTTTTATGTCGCTGAAAAGTCTCACCTATGGATACACGCGATGAGAACCATCGATTTACATGTCGCACTCTTTATGTGTCTTATACAAACCCATCAGGAATATTACGAATACATTATTCTATCTTTTTCCCCATCAGAATAAACGTTGACTCCTACTTAATATATGGTCATTGATGGAATCGTGCAAAGCAATCCAAAATACAGAATTAGTTGGTATTTGTGTACTAACACCGTAGTAGGGCTCGGAATTGTATATTCAATTATTCCTAATTCGATTCTTGTGTTAGTAAAGAAATTCGAATATTCTACTATTTTAAATTCCAATTTGGTATTTGTTGAAAGATTTGATAACTCGACTCGAATATTCCACCATTCGGGTTTTCTGTGCAACTGTTTAAATTTTAACGTTAATGTGGAAGATATAAATAAAACTACCTGTATACTTCTACCTAAATAATAATACTACGTATTCCTATTTTGATTCAAAATTATTCCTAATTTTACGAAGAGTTCAACAATTGAATTATCGAATAATTGATAGGTTTTATTCGAAACTACTATCGAATTATTCATCTCTAAATGAAATAGAAAGAAATTCTTTCGTAGGTCGTCTGCGGGTGTAAATTGTTCACATCGCAACGAACGTAAAAAAATCGAGAAAAGCACTGACATGAAGGTCAGGCGATTTTGCGTGCATGTTTTTTGTCTATGCACGCCTCACACACCCCTACAAAACACTGCACCTTCAAGCCCTTGTATTTCAACCGGTTGCGAGATTTCAATTTCATCGGATCTGTATTTTTGGAAATATTGGGAAAATATAATTTTGAATGGGTATATCGTATTCGGATACGCAACCTATACTGAAAATTGCTATGTCTTTCCGTTCGAAAGTTGTCATGAGGAAGGAATTGAATTTGCCTCGAATTCTTCATCAGTGAGTCGAACCTAATTGTTCGAGACCATTTTCGGCAAAACAATCGAAAATTACTGCCATTTGGGCATAATGATAGCACGTTGTTTCTTAGAACATGCGCAAAAGGACATTTTAATTCCTACACTCCATAGTGGTCTTGATGTGACAACAACTCCACACAGGATTGACTAAAATAATTCTCTTTGGCGCGCCTGTTCCCCTGAACAGAACGCCTATAATTTTTCTCAAATGTCTTTAATTTACGAATTTTTGGCTGAAAATGTTTTTAAACGTTCAGTCTTTACCTGATTCTGCCCGTCTGACCGTAGGCACGATCACTCTCGAACGAAATAATTAAGAGAATTGAAATTTGTAGGGTAGGTCTGGGGCACAAATATATCGGCTTGGTTTGTTAATGGGAAAAATCCACCGGGTGGTTTCGGAGTTATATCGATCTGAAATTTAGTTTTCCGAATAACCCAAAAATGGTGATCTTATCGAATTGAAACTCGGTAGTTGGTCGAAAAATACCGACGCGAGGACTTATTGCGAAATTTCGTGAGAATCGCCATAGGAGAAAATTTAAAAAAACTTATAAAAAATAATTAGGAACTATTCGTCAGATATTAAATGGTTTCTCTCTGGGTTTTCTCTCCCAAAATCTGAAAAATATCTATAAATCTATAAAAAATCATTATTTTTTGATTGGTTTCTGCGTAAGAAACACAAGATATTTGTCAGAAGCAATCAATCGAACAATGTTGCCTAACAAACAATAACGAAACAACATCAACGATGCAACAACTATATCGTAACGTTTCGGAATCTGTATCAGACTGCTTCGTCAGACACTTAACGAAAATCTTTAGAATTATTTTTTGTTGATAGCTATTCTGAAATTCGAGAATTGTCACATTGACAGTACTTGACAAATATCTTGTGTTTCTTACGCAGAAGCCAATCACAAAATAATATTTTTTTCATTTTATAGATATTTTTCAATGTTTGGCCTTCAGAACCTTATTCTACAGCCAAGTTCTAGCTTTAATCTCGATCGCATCTTTATTGTGAAAATTGGCAGTTTGTTTAAAAGATGTTAAAATGATGAAAATATAATATGTACCTACATAACATATGTTTCCGATTGTTATTTGACAGATAGTTTCTGGAATATAACATTTGTGAAGAAAAATAATAAACAATTTTTTTTTTTTTTTTTATCTAGGTCGATCGTCACGAAATATTGCAAGCATTTGGACGCCGCCATTTCACAACTGAGTTCGAATTCGATCGGATCTGTGTTTTTTTTTAATTATTGAGGAATTAACAACAAAATTTCAGAACTCTGAAACCGTTAGGCCAATTATGCCCATTAATGAACTTTACCTTAGATCTTCCCTAGCACATGCGGGCAAAATATGATGTTAATATTGCCTATGATGTCCATGCATTCTTGAATAATCCTATTATTTTTCTCATAATATTTCGAGAAAAAATTAAACTGTCCTTGATCAATGTTAAATAACGATCTGGGTTACTTCAATAGCCTCCGATATTCTTAAGGAATTCGAAAATAGGTAATCCCCTCAACCAAGTTCTTGGCTACAACAAAAATGTATGTCTAACAAGAAGAATGAATATCGCTACTCTGAGTAACGCAAAGGAAATAAGTTGGGGTGACATTAACCAAAAATTGAAAGCTCCTTGCTTTTACTTGATGCAAATCCATATTAACTCATATAACAAGTTGTGTATGATTTACAATTGTTACAAGTTAAAATCATACATTTTGACGCAACCAGAGTTTGAAAACAAAGCGAAGTTTTTATCAAAATCACCCCTGGATTCAAAGTAACCCCATTATATAGTAACGTCCTGGTACGAGTCCGCAAAAATACAAATTGTTGCACATTTTTCGAACGCTAATTTTAAGGCTTAAAAATTAGTTTTTTCATCAAAATGCTACATGCCACACAATCAATTTATTGTAGAGAAAATTAATCTGAAATTCACTGAAAGCACACAATAATTATTCAAAGTAATCTAAGTATGTCAAGCCGTAATAGTTCAACAATTCATTAAGCGGAAACAATTTTAAAATAGCGGAAATTCGATCATTGTTCCCTGCGAGATGAGGTCATTCTATATAGCGGCTATATTTGTATTTTTATTGAATCTCCGAAATATTTAACGATAGGATGAAATCATTTCATTGTAACGAGGTAATAACTAATATTAGATCATTTTTTCACCGGCGATTCGAAAGTAATGAATGATTCATAGATTAGGGATCAAAAATAGACGAGTATCCAACATCGTTTTTGTTTAGCTGATGCATTGTAATTGCATGCCAACTCAAAGATTCGATGGATTTGCAACAATTAAACGAAGAGTTTTCCAATTTGACGATTCACATGTTTTGATTTATAGGAAAAACGAGTTTTCTATTTCTTTGATAACGGTACGAATCTTTTCTTTGAGTTTTTGAATTCAAGTCGATAAATTTTTTTTCATCTGTATCTATTTCATACAACAGGATGCAAATATACCTATGGTTTGTGCATGACTATAAAAGATAATCATTAAAGAATACTTTGGGAGGGATATTCATTATTCAAATTCTGTAAAATATCTATTAAATAAAAAAAAAATATTTTGTAAATTACTTCTCCATTAGATATACAAGATATTTGTCAGAAGCAATCTATCGAGCAATGTTGCCTAATAAACAATAGCAAAACAACATCAACGATAAAACAACTGTTTCGGACCGTTGTTGATTCTATATCAGACTCCTTCGTGACTTCACCACTTAACGAAAATCTTCAGAATTATTTTTTGTATGAAGGTTATTCCGAAATTCGCAGATTGTGACCTTATAGATATTTTTCATAGTTTGGGAGAGAAATTAAAATAATAATAATTTATTTTACATTGGATGAGTTTAATAATTGTAGCTTAATCTAAAAACTATATCTGAAAATAGTGCGTGGAGTCCCTCCGAGCGGAGGAAGGAAACATCGTAGTGTGGAAATGAAAATAGGAAGGGGTAAAATACTACGCTCATACGTTCGAGTGCCACGCATTCACTCTCGTTCTGTCTCTTTCTATTCCCCCTCCCCAGGAGCGTTGAACGTTTTACGCAACAGTGCTTTCAAACCTCCTCCATGGTAGCGTTAAACGTTTAACGCAACCTTTGTTGGAAGTCGCATTAGAAGTTTCACTTCCAAAATTATAGTAACATTAAATTTTTCCCCCACAGAGACGAGCGCTTCATTTATTTGATAATTTTTTCATCATAAAATATTTTGTACTGGCCGCTTTTCCATATAGCCTTAAAGTTTTCAGCTTTATTTTTTTATATTTTTGATTCATCTCCAATCTTTCCGAGAAGAAATATATAAATTGGTTCAAGCACTAACGTGAAGTCAGGACCTTTCGCGCGCATGATCTATTGTCTACCACCTCTAATCACACTTTAATCGAATTAAGCATCGATATAGGTATATACCGTTTTCTCAGCTTTTATAATATATGAATACATTTCATACCATTTTAATGACAGAATGCAGTAACGAGAGAATCGTCTATGATCACAGAATTTTCAATTCTGACATATGTATTCTATTGGAATTGAAATACGAAAAAACTAACTCCTCTAGTAACTGCAGAATATGATATTCATGAAATTCCGCCAGAACTAGTGGGTTGCCATTCTACAAGTAATCACCAAGTTGTAATTGCATCACATTTATTTATTACGAGTTATAAAGGAAATAACTCTAAAAATACTTTCTCAAAATTTTATCTTTCTAAATTTATAGGGCAAGTAGTTGTGACCATCATCTTTGAAATCTCAAATAACTCTTAAAAGCCAAATATCCAAATATGTGATAATTTATTGAGCATTCCATTTGAAAAAACGATGCTGATAGTTAGTTACTTCCGATATAACCGGAAAAGACCAAACAAGAGAATAAGGTGAATTTTCTCTGCATCCTGAATAATACACTGATGAAGATTAATTTCAATAAAATATCTTGAGTAGTTCTCCTTATAATTTTGGGTGAGGTTGAGATAGAGTGACCCTGTATATGGAAATAATTATTTTCAATAATTTCATATTATCCTCACTTGGGTAGGAATAAAGTAAACTATTTCATCGAATAATTCTCTCTTGGTGAATATAAAAACTATCATTCAACAACACTTGCGATTGAAAAACATCTAGGGGTTTGATATCATACCACCAATTGATTCAATTATAGTTGTATTTCCAATGGAGAAATCGTCGAACATGTTTTGTTAATAATGCAACTCTTAATGAAAATCGTTAGATTGCATATTGAGACGCCTAAAGAATGAATTAACGGTCGGCACTTCAGATCCTGCTTAATATCCAATCTATTTATATGAACAGAAATAATCGAACGCACAAAATATCAGAAATATGGAACGGTCACTCACTGCCTAGATATACCTAATATTTCTTACCTTTATTTTTCTGGATGAAATTCGTTTCAGTCCAACTTCATTCAGGTAATTGACAGTATTTATAGAAGGCCCCAATATATTTTGTCGAATATATTTGTGAGATATTAGTTAGTTCCAGAATATTGTTCCTCTATTTCAGTATCGTAATGAGTTCATTCCAGCACTACAAACAGTGCTGAAATGAACTCATTCCCGCATTGTTTCTAGTTATATTTTTCGTTTTGTGGTTGTCAGCACTGATATTCGATCCTATCAAATTTCAACACACGTCAATTATTGTCAATATAAGATAATCTGGATAAGGTGAAATAATTATCGAGAGGAAAGGTTTTATTTTCATCAAAAAATAAGGTACTAGAGATTTCTTTCTTGCTAATTTTGAATCATTCATGATATTAGGAAACTGTTAAATGTGATCTCCATGCTCTGCGTAAAATTCAAATTCCGTGATCTGTCAACTTTCGTAACAGTCACACCAATTGCCAAGATACAATACAAAAGTCACTAGGATGTATAATCCTAATTTTTCATTAAATTTCAACAGTATTTTACAAAACTTGCCTGAAATAGAAAAAATATCGTCTAATACTCGTTGCAGAAGGCAATTCCAACACTCATGTGTACGAAAACTAGCTCTTTCGTCGCTCGTTTTCGAAATTCGCATTCGTGTTTGAATATCAGCCTATTCTGTAACTTGTTTTAGAATATACTATTTCCTTTCACACATTTTTGGAACAGATAAGTTAATTTACAGAGGACAAAGTCATTTTCACGAAGAAACATTTTTGCGCTGCGTGCTATCATTTTACTGAATTGTTTGTGATTTTCGATTTTTTTGCTGAAAATGGTCTCAAAAGATGAAGAATTCGAGGTCAAATTCCATTCTGTCCGACCGGCCGTTGCCAGGATAACTTTCGACGGAAAGAGATAGCGACTTGGAATTTCCAGAATAGGTTCCGTATCTATGCAAAGGCGACAGATAATTTCGTTAATCGGCATAATCGGCTAATAGGTTTCGGATTTATACCTATCTGAAATTTTATTAGTTTCAGAATGGCGTACCACAATTTTCTCCGAAATTTCTTGAGGATCGTATCACTAGAAAAATAAATGGTTCTTGAAAAATGTTACCTTTCAGAAACTATCAGTCATATTCTACTGAAATTCAGCACAATCCTATGAGCTGCCATTTTACAACGGGGTTCTGTTCGATCGGCTTGATAATTTTGTGTGTACTTTTTTGGTAGTTTCAAATCATGTAAATAGCATAATTGAGTCGACACCTCGTTGGTTTAGATGTTAGATATTTCCAAAAATACAGATCGAATCGAATTAAAATTTAGTACTAGAGCTTTGGCGCTCTTGTTCAAACTTTGACAAATCATATCTCCGAAAGTATTGGTTTCTCAGAGTTGGGAATGAAATAAATAGATTCTTATGATAGAACTGCACCATGAAAGAAATTAAATTAAAATAATCTTACCAAAGTATATATTTCCATCACCATATGGATATGCACGGGCATTATATTATCACCTTAAAAGTATAATATCATATAATCCTCATAATTCTACGATAGCTGAGGTTATTTTATTGGTCATTTTGCATTCAATCATGTTTTGTTTTCTAGAACAGGAGGGGTTTTTTATATCGAGAATAACGAACCAGAAATAAATTTGACATGTCTCTTATAGGAAAATACGACGACATGTGTGAACACAGATCATATAATAATTCATAGATAGAATAATTAAGTACAGCATTCTGTTAAAACATAGAAGTACGATTTATTATTGGAATTTTGAAAAATCATATCGCCGAAAGTGTCAGCTTGTTAGATTTGAAAATGATATCAATGGATTCTGATGGTGAAACTGCATCTTAAAAGAAAAATTAATTTGAAATTTGTTATGTTAAAAAAAAATTTTTTTCTCGTTACTCCGAAACAATATGTTCGATTTTGCCCAATAACGAACTCAACTCAGATATTTATCTCCCAAACCTACTCTGAAAATTTCAACTGTCTTTCTCATTCCGTTCGAGAGTTATCGTGTTAACAGCAGGCGGGCCGGACGGCAGGACGGAATCGATTTTGACTACGGATTCTGGATCGGTACAGAAAATTGGGCCATTTGCCGGTATTTCGCGAGGGTGTGTGAGGCGATCAAAAGAAAAGAAAATACAGTGCTTTTCTCAATTTTTTTTACTGGCAATTCTGACACAGTGTACGACAGATATTTGAGAAATATATTTTCCCTCTAATATAATTCTCAGGCCGACGATTCCAAAGAAAATGACAGTCATAACTTTTCTTTATTATGTAATATAGGAAATTGGTTAATGTAATACAAAATATGAATTGTTCATTATTCGGATTATCAGAAGTACGTAAATCATCAATCAATTTCAGAATATCTACAATATTCTATATACTGAATTGTTCACTAAATGGTTCCTTGAAATTCATTTAAATTGGTATTGATATTAAGACGCTAGGAAGATCCGTCAAGAAATAAATTCAGATCGATTCACCCTGAGGGGTTCATCCATGAAAATGATGATGTCTCCAACTAGGAAATAATGGACAGCTAGTGAGAAAAAATTGATTCTGTAGTAATTACCAATCTAAACATTCAGCTGGCTAAGAATGCCGATATGAGGAAATGAAAACTCGCCTGTTCCAAATGTTCGGAATTTTAAATAAAGACCAAATGCTAACACATTTCACCTACGATCCTTGACATACATCTGAAAATCTATTATGAGGCTAGGCCCTTTTTATTGAAGGGAACTCCATCTCATCGTGATTGAAAACTGTAAATCTGTTTCTTCCTCCATTGATTGCTAAAAAATAGGGTAAATTTTAACAAATCAGGACCTTCAGACATGAAATCGACATATTTTGTAATAGAGTATGAAACATTGGTTCAAGACGTGCAGTCATGAGCTTTTACGCGCATGTTCTGTTGTCTATTCACCTCTATTGGACACTATTAATCGATTTTACCATCGATATAGACCGTTTTATAAACTTTTATAAGATATGAATACATTTTGTACCATTTTAATGATAGTCTTGAGTGATAAAAGAATCGACTAAGAATACAGAATTTATTCTGACATAATATGTATTTTCCCGGAATTGAAATTAATTAAAAATCCAATATTATACAAAAAATCTTACGTCTCAAGTAACGGAGTTTTAATTGAATCGGATTTCATATATTTTGAGTTATAGAGAAAATAGCAACCAAATTTTGATTGTTGTAACTAGTTTTTAAATTTTTAAATAAATCTAAATAAGATACCATAATTTTTGCAAATTATTTAGGTTAAATCTCAAGATTCAACAGTCAAAATATTTCCAATTATGTATTAATGAAGCCCCCTGTATATAAGTATATTTTGAATCTATCGGTTGTATTGTATTGAGGATACATACAATTGTAATTTGCTTGAAGGTTGTCGATAATCGTCAGATACTAACAACTGTGCCATTTGTTCGATTATATTTGTCTGTTTGCGGTGAATCAAAATATCATGTCAATTTGTTAATTTTGGATAATCTTAAGTCTAAGTAATTGATATTGTCATTCTGTTCTTCTTCGTGGGCGTATTCGATTGAAGTTGATTGGTTTAACAATTCTAGGAATAAAGAAAGTTGCTTGGATTAAAAAAAATAAAAAAATCTTATTACTCAAAATCAGAGAAAATACATATTTGTACATAAAACGAAATATAATTCATAAGAATAATTTTTTGAAGTGTAAGACTTTTAGTCATATTGAGTCTCGAAATAGTACAAAGGAGTAAACATTCACACACCCCACGAACCAGTGATAGTATCTAAAGCTTCTGTGGGATCTTTATTTATTTCAATAAAGTAATTTTATAAAAGTATGCATTGTATTGTATCATTGGTTAGTGGAATGGAATAAAATTATTATTATTCCGGTGAACATGCAAATAATGTCATCGACGAACGGTACCAATAAATGAAATATATGAAAAAAAAATTTGTTCTCAAATCCATAACAATTTCAAATATTGTACTGATTTTTCTTTCCCAATTTTCAATAAATATTAGCGGCTACAAAGTGTTTTACTTCAATCGTTATTACGATGAATTTTTGTCATATAATGATCGAAACAATCAAACATTTAAAGTTCGAGTTATAATTTCAGGGTCAAAAATACCGGAAATTACTACCCTTTTAATCAATAAAATGTGGGAAAGCCCTGTGGATAGGAGCTTTGGCGCTCTGGTTCAAACTTTCAAAAATCATATCTCCGAAAGTATTGGTTTCTGAGAGTTGGGGATGATATGAATAGATTTTTTTAGAACTGCATCATAAAAGAAACTAAATTAAAATTAAACAACGAACTTATCCGAGATATTCATTCCTCAAATCCACTCTGAAAATTATATTATATCAATTGAAACTTAGCCAATATCCCTGTTTTGTTTTCACTGTAGATATTCTGAACCCAATTTGATTAACTTACCAAAGTATATTTTCATCATCATATGGATTATCCAAGGGTATAAAGGATAGGGGTATATCACCCAAAAATTGTAATAACCTATAATTGGTCATTTTGCATTCAAACATACTTTGTTTTCTAGAACAGAAATAAATCATAGGTAGATAAGATGACATGTATGATCAGTGAACACAGACAGATAGAATTCGCATTCTCCGAAACCATCAGCCCGATTTTGCCCAATAACGAACTCAACCGAGATATTTATCTCCCAAACTTTTTCGGAAAATGTTAAATGTCTAGCACATTCTGTTCGAGAATTATCGTGTCTACTGCCGGCCGGTCGAACCGGCTCGACAGAATCGATTTTGGCCATGAATTCTTGATCAGTGAGTCGAACGAAATCGTTTAAGACCATTTTCAGCCAAAAATTCGAAAATTACAGACATTTGGGCCTATTGATAATCACTATGTTCCGAGGAACAAGAGCGCCAAACATTGACTGGTCTGAGCGTTTTTCTAAACTGTTGACTGAGTTCCTGAAAATAACTCCGTTCCGTTTTCATTTGTCCAGCCTGTATATCAAAGAATTGAAACATTGCCCATGAAATCGCTTCACGCGTTCAGGTTATCTCCGCATGGTACCTCCGCTGACTAGAAAACATACCAATAAAGTTGGAGTTTAAACTTCCCGACAGCTTGAAAGCCAGTAGAAGCATTTCTCCACCCTCTAGAGGAGGAAATAGATAAAGGATAAAGCACATTTTTCGAGAAGCCGAAAGAGGATGAGCTTTACGCACTTCGCAGTGCGCTTGAACCCGCTTTCAATCGCCGGACGTATAACAGAAACCCAGCCTGCTTTGCTCCATTCAGTCGCAACCGGCCGCGTGTGACTGCTTGAGCTCCTCGATAAGACACCAGAGCCAACTGTTGCGCCTCTCAACGATCCCGCTCTACTCCGGAGATAATCCCGTTTTTATCCCGAAAAATCAGTCGCCACCGGGTTCCATTTTTGTTGAATGTGAAAAAATCGCTCCAAATCTCGTAGTTTTTTTGTGACATCGTGTTGTTCTCCAGCTGTTTTTGTTTATATTTTTTATTTTTATGGAGCAGACGAGACTCTGTTAGATCTGTAGGTAACTATAGACCTTTTTTTGACTCTTTTTCACCTTTTACGAATATGCTTTATTATGGCTCTAATTTGAGGTGATCTAGTGACACAATTATTCCCATAATGTTTGGTACAAACAAACTTCTGCGTATATAAATTTTTATTCAAATATTTACTTTGATAAAGCAAGATTGTTCCATAGCAAAACGTTTCCTCGACTCACAACAAAACTATTTCGGAATTGTGTTAACAGTCAACTAATAATGTGAGAAAATATCCTTGTTTATCCGTCGTTTTATTACTTTCGTCTTCATCATTGCCATCTTAGAAGTATTGATGATATCCGAAATATTACAACATAAAAAAAATATCCATAACTTTTCCTGCAAACTTTAAGTTCCGGAAACAACTCTACACGTGTTTTCTCCGGGGATTCACGGAGCCATCGCCTCAACAAGTGATCCACCGGAATGGGACTCTAGAGGGTTGTTTTATTCAGTTCGTAATTCGCTACAAAAACGATATGTCCTTTCGGGAAAAAATAAGCTATTTCTTTCATAAGTTACCGCATGTTTGAAAGAAATACCTTCTACATAGGATTGTGATAGAACATTCGTATGGGTGAGGCTTTATCATAGAAACATTTTGGAGTAACAGAACTTCATAAAATTCCATGAGACACATAAATAGTATCCTGGTATACAGAACCTGTAAATTTCAACCTAAAAACTATTTCCTGCTGAAATGCATACTTAACTCAAATTTCGTCTGGGGGAAGCTTTTTCATCAAAACAATTTTATGAATTGAGGATTCATGAAATTTCCTGGAAACCATACAATAGTAATCTGGCATGGAGAAGCTGTTAATTTCACAAAATATAATTATTTCCTGCTGAAATGTAATATTGCAAATTACGGTGGGTAAAGCATGTTCCTCAAAACAATTTTATGTAATTAAGATTCGAAAATAATCCCTTACCAGAAAACTATTGCTCTAGTAAGGACAAGCTGTGAATTTATTACCAAGAATTATTATATACTGCTGAAATGCATATTATCCCAAATTTAGCCTGGATACAGCTTCGTCATAAAATAAAATTTGATAAATAACGAGTAATGACTCACTAGAAATAAGAGAGCATTATTGTATTCTGAAGGTGCAACTTTAATGCTAAGAATAATTATTTCCTGCTGAAATGCATATTACAATATTCGTCTGGGTAAAGCTTATTCATCAGAATATTTTTCAGTAATGAAAATTCACAAAATTTCATGGAAGATATACGTATTCTGGTAGACAGAAGCTGTGAATTTCACACTTCCAATTATTATATCCTGCTGAAATGCATATCGGAAATTTCTTGTGGGTTAAGATTTCTGGGTAAACATTTTTGGGTAATGAAAATTCAAGAGCATTAGCATAGTTTTCATATATGATGAAGCTGCGTATTTCAATATCCGTCCGGCTGAAGCTTTCTCATAAAAACATTCTTGAGTAATACAGATTCACATAATTCAATGAAACGCATACTATAGTATTCTCGTATGAAGGAGCTTCGCACTAAGTATTATTTCCTGCTGAAATGCATAATGCAATATTCGTCTGGATGAAGCTTTTTCATAAAAACATTTTTGTGTATTAAACATTCCCAAATTTTAGTGAAAGCCATAAAATAGTATACTGGTAATGAGAATTTTTTATTCGATTTTTTACTAGGAAACATTACAAATAAATAGTGTTGAATTGCAAATTACCAATTTCAACCTTTTCAAAAAATCATTTTTGGGTTATAGAGTTTCATGAGCAATACAACGAGGGGTAAATTTCATGAACAAATAGTGTACACAGGAATTCCGGGCTCCGAAATTCCAGAAGAATTCCGGAAATTCCGCAAGACTTCCGAATTATATCCGTGAATTCCGAAAGAATTCCGGGAATTGCGCAAGACTTACGAATTATTACGGGAATTCCGAAAGAATTCCGTGAATTCCGAAAGAATTCCGAGAGAATTCCGGGAATTCCGAGGTTTCCCAAGGACGTCCGCAAGATTTCTAGGATTTCCGAAAAAGCTGCCGGTGCCAAAATGGCTGCGGTACTATTATAGAAATTCTACGGGAAATTGAAAAACAGGTTTTATAATACTCGGGGAAAAATAAAAGGTAAAGATACAAATGAAACATATAATTCTACGAAAAAGTTGAGAAGGAAACATAATTATATGAAAGTGGTTAATAGAATATTAATTATTTTCGTGAGAGTTTTGAATTTGAAGTTTATATTTTTTCTATCATTTTCAGATATTATAAATGAAATTGATCCAACAAGTTTTACAGGACCATAAAAAATGTATTTTTTGTCAACTAAATCTATTTCGTCTTCTTTGGGCCTGTTAAATCGATTCAAATCTTCTTTTACATATTCAATTCGATAGCAATCATCGAACTCTAACGACAAAATACGGCCAATATAGCACTGTTCCAGATAAAAAAGTGCATATCTTATACTTTTCCTGTTGTATATTATCGAGCTCCATATTGTGCAGGTCAATTTAGTTGGACGGATCTCTCACCCGCAATTTCGAGATTCAACTCTTTCTCCATCATTGAAAAAAATACTTCACTAATTATTTGGGTTTCTTTCGAATTTTCTTCAGAATTCATTTTTACTGCCAAGTCGCACGAACTTGCCAAGATACACGTAACTATTGCACTCTGCAGCGAAAGAATTCCGTGAATTCCGAAAGAATTCCGTAAGAATTCAGTGAATTCCGAAAGAATTACGTGAATTCTGAAAGAATTCCAAAGGAATACTGAAAGAATTCCGTGAATTTCGAAAGAATTCCGGGAATTCCGAAAGAATTCCGGTAATTCCGAAAGAATTCCGAAAGAATTCCGGGAATTCCGAAAGAATTCCGGAAATTTCTAAAGAATTCCTCGAATTCCGCAAGAATTCCGAAGCGATTCCAGACAACCTTTACACGGAATTCCGTAGAACTTTACCCCTCGGAAACAATAGTTTTCTTGAATGATTCAACCGTAAATTTAATACGAAGAATTTTTATTTCCTGCTGATATATTCTGGGCAATATTTTTGTGGGTAAAGCCTGGTTCTCAGAGCTTCGTAGTGTCGCCAGCGATAATCCCCACTCCTCTCTATATATCCATATGACGTACGTGATTCAATATCTCCCTTTCCAAATAAATACCTGAAATATAGATCAAAATTGTGCCGTAGATAATTAAAAAACTCAAAGTCAAAGTAAATACTGGAAAAATGTGGTCAAAACAACTCTTTTGGCTTGTTTACTTGGCAAGTGTCGCAGAAATCTAATGTGTAGTTGGAATATTTCAACTACAAAAGAGGCGTGTCGCGACAGATTTTGACAACTATAAATTAATAGGTAGGGGTTAGGGGAAGTTTTTTTACATGCTCTAATTGGCTGAAAGGTTATCGCTGGCGACACTACGAAGCTCTGAGAACCAGGCTTAATGCTTGTTCATAAGAACATTTTTGGGTAATTAAGATTCGCAACATTTCCTTGAAGCTACATCATAGTGTTCTGGCATAGGAAAGCTGTAAATTCTCCACCTGCTGAAATGCTTTCTTATAGAAACTTTTGAGTAATGAAAATTCACAAACAAAAGTATAGTTTTCTGGTAGGTATGCTGAAGCTGTACATTTCAATTTAAGAATTATTATTTCCTGTTGAAATGCATACTGCTATATTCGTCCAGCTAAGGTATTCCAAAAAAATATTTTTGAGTAATAGAGATTAACAAATTTTAAAGAAACCCATATAAGTATTCTGGTATGGAGGAGTTGTAAGTTTTTTACTATGAATCATTACTGGAATTCTGTTGAATTGCATATCATAAATTCAGTCCGGGTAAAGCTTTTTCATGAAATCTTTCTTGAGTTACGAAGATTCATGATCAAAAGAATGGCGTTCTTGTATGTTTCTGCAGTAAATTGAATGCTAAGAATTATTATTTCCTGCTGAATTGCATATTGCAATATTCATACGGCTAAAGCTTTCACATGAGATCATAATATTTGAGTGATAATGATTCATAAAATTGTATGAAACCCATAGAATAGTATTCTTCTGTGCAAATGCATATTTCACCCTGAAGTATTAAATCCTGCTAAAATGCATATCGCAGATTTCGGGATTGATCCACCAAGTTTCTGTACCAATTGATTGATTTTGAGGGTTGATAATTTGGCGCTGAAATTGGAGACATTATTACCCAATTCTTATAATTAGATAAATTGAAGATTCGGCCTCTATATACCTAATACGACATATTGCGCCATTTTTTCGCCCACGTTCTTGGGTACATCGCGTTATCATTTTGCCCAAATGTCTGTAATTTTCGAATTTTTGGCCGGAAATGGTCTCAAAAGATTAGGTTCGATTCACTGATGAAGAATTCGAGGTCAAATTTGATTGTGTCTGTCCGGCCGGCCGTTGTCACGATAACTTGAGAATGGAAAGAGATACATAGCGACTTGAAATTTTCAGGGTAGGTGGCGCGTCCCACTCCCAATACGATGGACAAGTTCGTTATTGGGCATAATATAATATAACTAATAAAAAATTATTGTTTTCGGCCAATACACATCCGCTCGAATCGAAACTTGGTGATGAGTTGTAGAATGCAGACTTAAAGACGTATGTGCAATTTTGTCGAAATTGTATCAGTAGAAACTTTTTAAAAAATTATCGAAAAAATGTATTCATCTCAAGAACTTGAGAAAGAAAAGAGATAGCGAATTGAAATTTTGAGGTTCGGTTGAGCATCCGAAAGCAACAATTGAGTTTGCTAATCGGCATAATCCGCCAAAGAGTTCTGGAGTTATACCTATCTGAATCTGTGTATTTATTTCCTCCTAAACTAAAAAAACATGAGACCAATCAAATCCAAACATTGTACTTAGTTTTAGAACGGTGCATTTTTTCAATGTAACAACGGTGTACCTTCTTTTGCAGAATAAATGATAAAATACATAAATGGAGGAATTTAGCCGATATCTTCAAAGAAAAAATAGTTTCTGACCATTAAGTACTAGGGTCAGTCCGTTCCTGGCTAGCTTGAAGACTTATGGAGATTCATATCATTATATTATATTCATATTGATTCAAATTCGAAAAATTACCAGAATTGGTTGAGTCGTTCGGAAGTTATCACAAAAAAAACTGAATTATGTGAGTACCATTTGGAGTACTTATCTTCGCAGTGGGCGTTGTAGGAAAAAAATCTCAAGCATTCCTGACTCGTGATTATATGCTTTATGTACATCTGAGAGAGAGAGTCACGTAGTGTTGGGATACCCTGTAGATACTTTTCAGAGTTTCGGAGATAAAATCCTCCCAAAAATGTTCTTTAATGATTACTCAACTTTTCCTCTGATTATTTCGTGGAATAATATCAATGTGTCTTTAGTATTTTCGATGAACAGCTCTGGAATATCGGCAAGCATCATTCTTTAGTGTTTCAGTCAGATTCTCACCAAATCATGAAAGGCGAAAGTTTCAAAGAATAGATTTTTACAATTTACAATTCTTTCATTCGTTATTAGCAAATGAGATACCTAAACAATTCGTAAACATTTTTAATAATCTTCAAAAATAACTGCCATACGTTTTTATCTTCCAGCCATACGTTCCAATAATATTTAATTTCTTCCATTTCATGATCCAAATCATGTAAGCTGTATTAAAATTGGAACAATAAATGGAATTATTGTCCATTATCAATATTTAATGATGGTCCTGAAATTTATTGAGTCATATATATTATATTTCTCATATTCCAAAATTACCTACTTTTCCGCTATCCAATAATAATTCAAAATACTCTGAAAGGATGGTAATTTATAATTATTGTTTTTCCCATTTCTACGTGAATCTGTATAAAATTTATTAAATGTTCATCGGTGTTTGACCGAAGAGGAATACTCTAAATGTATTGAATTGCACCACCTGGAGGAAATTCTATTCCAAGGGAAGAAAGATACTTTACTCCAGGGGCCTTCTAAGAATTTTGCAGACGACACTCTTTTGAATAATATTCAAAATATAAGTATACAGAGCGTCCGGAGATGAAATCGATAAAACTTATGGAGTTATGGGGACTGCAAATATGATTGCAAAATGCCATATACAAATGTCCAAAAACGCTTCGTTACTGACATACAGAGTGATTTAAGAATTTAGATAAAGAGTTCAATCCGCCATATTAAATAAAAGGGATTAGCAGATTTGGTTTAAATTGAAAAAATATTTTCTGATAGTATCATCAAAAAATGGGAAAGCCCTGTAGGCAGGAGCTTTGACGCTCTTGTTCAAACTTTGACAAATTATTTCCGAAATAATTGGTTTCCTAGAATAGGGAATGATATCAACGAATCCTTATAAAAAAATTGGTTCAAGCACTGACGTGAAGTCAGAAGCTTTTGCGCGTATGTTCTATTGTCCATTCTTCTGTATTGGACACCCCTAATCGAATTTACCATGGTAAATTATGTTGTCCATTCTCCTGTATTGGACACTTAATTCGAATTTACCATGGTAAATTCGAATTAAGAGTGTCCAATACAGGAGAATGGACAACATAATTTACCATGGTAAATTCGAATTTACCATGGTAAATTCGAATTAAGAGTGTCCAATACAGGAGAATGGACAACATAATTTACCATGGTAAATTCGATTAAGGGTGTCCAATACAGAAGAATGGACAATAGAACATACGCGCAAAAGCTTCTGACTTCACGTCAGTGCTTGAACCAATTTTTTTTTTCGTAATTTTTTAAAAATTTTCTATTGGTACGATTCTTAAAATTTTTTTTTTCGTCATTTTTTTCAAATTTTCTAGGGGTACGGTTCACACAAAGTTTTAAACACGTCTTTATGTTGATTTTCTACTACTAGTTACCAAGCACCAATTCGATCGTCTATTTAATTTTTGAGTTATCAAGGAAATAATATTCCAGGTGGGTATAACTCGGAAACCGTTAGACCGATTATGCCCAAAAACGAACTCAACTCTCCCTTTCGGATACGCAACCTACCCTGAAAATTGCAAGTCCCTATCTCCTTTCGTTCGAAAGTTATCGAGGCAACGGTCACCCATCTACTGAACTCGCACAAGAATGCTCGAATCTCCAACAATATTTAACCCATCGTATTAAAACTTGAAACTTAGCAGTAGAGTTAGGTTATGAAGGCTCTTGCAAAATTTCAGCAATTTCAAACGAATGGTTACTGATATATAGAATTTTTTTTTTAATTTTCAATGATTTATTAAAAATTGGGCATATGGATAGATTAGGAGTCATTATAATTATTAAAAGGTTTCTTTCTGGGTTTTATCTCCCAAATTCTGAAAAATGTCTATAAAAGAAAAAATAATTATTTTGTGATTTGCTTCTGTGTGAGAAACACAAGATATTTGTCCCACAGTATCCTTTAATGATTACTTAGTAATTATAATATCTATAATTGGTCATTTTGCATTAAAGTACGATGTATTATGGAAATTTTGAAAAATCGTATCTCCTTTTATTTTTCTCGTTACTCCGAAACCATCTGGCCGATTTTGCCCAGTAACGAACCTAACCGAGATATATATGAGCCAAAACTACTCTGAAAATTTCAACTGTCCAGCTCATTCCGTTCGAGAGTTATCGTGTTAACGGCGGGACGGCCGGACAGAATAGATTTCGACCTAGGATTCTTGATCAGTGAGTCGAACCAAATCGTATAAGACCATTTTCAGCCAAAAATTCGACAATTACAGATATTTGGGCAAATTGATAAGCACTCTCTTCCGAGGAACAAGAGCAGCAAAAATGGGTTAATTTAATAAATATTTACGAAAACAAGACAAAAATATTGTTATTCTCTTTTATTATTTCGTTCTAAAATTTTATAAAATACTCTCATAACCTAAAAAAGCTGAAGAATAAATTCAAATCAGCAACTCATAAAGTTTGTCTAAATACAGTAGGCTTGTGAATCACTCAGCAAATTATAATTAAAGCATTCTATGAAATCATAAAATTATGATTAATTATTGAAATTTTGAAAAATCATATCTCTGAAAGCATTAGTTTGTTTGAGTTGAGGATTTTATCAATGGATTTTTATGATGAAACTGGATTAAAAAAAAATTGGTTCATGCCCTGTGGACAGGAGCTTTGGCGCGCTTGTTCAAACTTTGACAAATCATATCTTCGAAAGTATTGGTAAGAGTTGAGAATTAACAGTGCTGTGCCTAAGGTGGCGTAAGGACACAGTAACAAAGCCTACACAGAACATAACTGGTTCTCCTAACTCAGGTCAAGCTCTTTGAGCTTATTAGGGGTGTCCTTGTGGAAGACCCAGGAGAATCAGTATAATAATAATAATAATAATAATAATATCAATGGATTCTTATGATACAACTTTGTAATAGCAAATATTAAATTCAAACATCATAGAAGAATTTTGATTCAACAAGAGTGCCAAAAATTATTAATCCAAAACCAATAGACCAATTCTACCCAACGACGGACTCCTCCAAGATATTCGTTCCTCAATTCTATGATGAACGATATATGTTTTCTCAAATCCACTCTGAAATTTTTATTTTGTCAATTGAAACTTTAGCCAATATTTCAGTTTCGTTTTTACTGGAGATATTCTGAACTCAATATTATTAACTTACCATTACCATCATCATATGGATTAACCATGGGCATTAAATATCAAAATTTGACATATCATGTCTCAGGAAAATTGAAAAGTTGACATGTATCAACACAGATCATATTATAATAATTCATAGATAGAATAATTATCGCATTCTGTGAAAACCCAGAAGTGCGATATATTTTTGAAATTTTGAAAAATCATATCTCCGAAAGTATTAGCTTGGTAGAGTTAATAATGACATCAATGGATTCTTATGGTGAAACTACATCTTGAGAAAAACTTATTTTGGAATTTGTATTGTAAAAAAAAGTATTTTTTTTTACTCCGAAACCATCAGTCCGATTTTGCCCAATAACGAACTTAGCTGAGATATTTATGTCCCAAACCTATTCTGAAAATTTCAACTGTCTAGCTCGTTCCGTTCAAGAGTTATCGTGTTAATGGACGGGCGGACCGGATGGCCGGACAGAATCGATGTCGACCACGTATTCTTGATCAGTGAGTCGAACCAAATCGTTTAAAACCATTTTCAGCCAAACATTCGAAAATTACAGACATTTGGGCAAATTGATAAGCACTCTGTTCCGAGGAACAAGAGCGCCAAAAATAATTTGAAATTTGTAAAGTGAAAAAGAAAATTTTTGTTCGTTACATCGATTTTTCCGAATAATAGACTTATCTTCACATCAGTGCTTGAACCAATTTTATCATTCGTTATGCATTTCGCCAGATATTCATCAAATAAGTCTGAATCATATATAATTTTCCATTTAATTAAATCTGGATTTGCATAAAGTGAAAACCACCAGCACCAGCATTCCATTTCAAATAATATTGCCCTGTTACCAGCGCGAAAAACACTGCCATGATATTAATTGTCATGTGCCGAATATGGATTTCGAACTCAGGCTGATATAGAGTAGCCGCTTAATTTCATAATCAGGTTCATGTATGAATTGCTGAAATAGACAGCCTCTTATTGCATTGTTTACCATTCGGCTCGTCCCGTACACGGCCTGTACTGGAGCTGTTTCAGAGCACATGAGCTTTATCTGAGCTGAACTGTCCTTGCGTGTACCATGGGCATAATAGGATAAATACGAATCTGTATTCCCAAATACCAATATATCGATCAAATCAGGGAACGTGATCTAATATACCTAATTTCAGGTTTCAATTATGTCCAAATATGGACGTGACATCGGTTTGGACAATATCAATACCGGGTTAATTTTAACGAATCATTCATTGGTTGAAACGATAAACATTCATTCAATCTGTCTGCGGATCCCTTTGTTTAGTCAAATTGAATCCACGGAAATTCCAAACAATTATCGTCGATGCTGAACGAAGGAGAATAAGTTAAACAAATCCTGTGTAATTGATTCATTTCAATGTTTCAATAAGTCATAATGTGCTATAAATATTTCACACAACAGTTCGTTCTGAAACGATGGACGTTTACAATGGCGAATTATTTTCAAAATATACTGACTGACAAAGAAACTGCAACACCCAGAAGAAGCTGTTTAAATATTAATTATTTTTGGAAAAAACATAGATACTATAGCAAAGAGTAAATTATTGAAATATGAAGAAGGGCGAAGGGTTTACAATTTTTTTTAAAATTTATTAATAATGTGTTTGTCCATCGCGATTATCTATACACTCCCCAACACGTCTTGGCATTGATGCAATGAGATGGTCTATTTCTTCTAGAGGGATACCATCCCAAGCTACCATGTATCAGAGCCTCCAAAGTCCGTAGGGGCTGGGTTAAATTTCCAAGCCTTCTACACATTATGTCCCAAACATGCTTTATGGGCGAAAGATCGGGGGATCTCGGCGGCCATGGCAAAAGATTTACATGGGTCGATTCAAAAAAGTTTAAACTAACTCTGGCAACATGAGGTCGAGCATTATCATGCTGAAATATTGGATTCTCGAGCCGGTTAAGGTAATGGAGAATATATGGCTCCAATATTTCTTGAAGGTAACGCAGCGCTGTCATGTTACCTAGAATAAAGACTAAAGGTGACCTACTTGCATGTGCAATAGCATCCCATACCATAACGCCTACTGTCCGGTGTACATGACGTTCAATATCAAACTGAGGTTCACGTCTTTCTCCCCGACGTCGTCTACCCTTCTTCGGCCATCATGTGCACCCAAGGAGAATTGAGATTCATCAGAAAAGACGACCTGATGCCATTCCACATTCCAATGTTGACGTTCTCTGGACCACTGTAATCGTTGCCGGCGATGCTCAACCGTCAGAGGTAACAGGTAACAGAATGGCCTTGCTATCCTAACCACTCATCAACCAAAGATCGATTTGTCGCAAATCGTTCTCTAATAGCCATAAGTCTTAGACGTCGATCTTGAACTTCATTTGTGCCCCTACGACGTACGTTGCCTACTCTTCTTCGAATTTGGGCATTGTCAAACCACGCTTGACAACATCTCATAACAGTAGTTGGATTTCTGATCGTACGGTTAGCGATTTCTCGAAATGACCACCCTGCCTCCCGTAGACCAATAATTCGACCTCTTTCAATTTCACTTAGCTGGCTATAAATCCCGCGTAAACGTGCTCCAGGCATTTTAACAACAACTAAACATCCAATTTAGATCTCCTCGAACAGCTGGTTTGCAAACAACGACTACAATAATATGTAAGTAACAAAAAATGTTTACATGGAATAACCTTCACGATTTTTTTCACCAAATTTTAATCATTTACCCCTTGCTATACTATCTATATTTTAGTAATATTGGGGAGCTGTGTGCACAGTAGATGAATAATTACCAATGAAAATCTGTATTCTGTGCAAAGTCTTTATTCAGAGCAGAGCGCTTTCGGCCTCTAGGCCATCTTCAGTGCTACCTGAAAAGCGAAGCACAACCTCAGTCAACGAATCGAGATACAAACCAGAATACAAAATGTAACATAAACAATAAAGTTGAATTCTTACAAGGACCTACAAAATAATTTATTTAACGTCAACTTAGAGGTTATGCTCACCTTGTCAGTCTTAAACACAGAACAAACGTCCATCGAACAGGGCAAAACACAATCCAGACAAGTAGGTATCGAACAACAAAACTTAAAATATCAGAATTATTATAATTTTAATCTTTCTTATCAATTCTTAACTATAATGGAGCTCACAAATATCTCATGCTAAATGGCGTCACGATGAAGTTTGCATTGACCGGATGTCGGTCCGGGGTATCCTAAATTTTGACATCGCAGCAGTACGAGGCGGGAAATTCAATTCAAAATTGAGAGAGAAAGTATTTGTGCTAAATTTATTTATTTAATGTTCTATTTTAGCTAATTACACCCAACTGAACACTACTGCAGACGTCTGTGTATAGGATTGTAGGTTCTGTTCAAGTTAACCTGTGTGTTGAGGCACAATGCATTAGATTTAAGCTCTTTTTGTATTTCAATGTCTTCCAAGAAGTCTAGGCGATTGAAGTTTTTTGATGAAATGTTATGGAGTAATTTGGTATTCTCGTGAGGACTGAAGTTATGTTTGGAGGACTTTATGTGCTCTCCAAAGGCTGAGTTAGGTCTATTCAAGTGCTCATTTATCCTAGTTCTTAGTGCTCTACAAGTGCGTCCAATATATGTACTCTGACATGAATCGCAGCTAAGTTTATATACGCCACTCCTGTCAAGAACTGGGATTGTGTCTTTTGAATTCACTAGAGATGCCCTCAAACTGTTTTTAGTCTTGTATGAAACTTTCAAATTCATAATATGTTTCCGAAGGCAACCATCTATCAATCTGTTCGTTCGGGTATCCAGGAAAGGTACTGATACATATTTCTCGATAGGGGTTGTGGAAGACGCGAATGTTTCTTGTTTAAGCCTTTTATATTTAGCCTTGCGGATTAGTGTATCCACAATGTTAGGACTGTAACCATTGTTGTATGCTATCTGTTTTAAGATGTTCACTTCTCTAGAGTAGTTTTCCTCCGATAGTGGCATATTGAGCAGTCTACCCACATAACAACGAAAGGCCGCCATTTTATGTTGTTGAGGATGGACTGAATTGGCCGATATAGCGTGATCAGTCTGTGTCGGCTTTCTATAAATCGAGAACTCCAATCCTGTATTTAACTTTTTTATGGTGACGTCTAAAAAATTTATTGCCAAGTCTTTTTCAACTTCCAGAGTTAATTTGATGTTTGGGTGGATTCCATTCAATTTATCCAACAGCATTTTTGCACCCTCATTTCTGCAACTTAGGATGCAAAGACAATCATCAACATACCTATACCAGCACGAAATTTCCGGATTATCCGCAGATATAATGTAAGTTTTCTCAAGGTGATCCATAAAAAAGAAAACTTACATTATATCTGCGGATAATCCGGAAATTTCGTGCTGGTATAGGTATGTTGATGATTGTCTTTGCATCCTAAGTTGCAGAAATGAGGGTGCAAAAATGCTGTTGGATAAATTGAATGGAATCCACCCAAACATCAAATTAACTCTGGAAGTTGAAAAAGACTTGGCAATAAATTTTTTAGACGTCACCATAAAAAAGTTAAATACAGGATTGGAGTTCTCGATTTATAGAAAGCCGACACAGACTGATCACGCTAAATCGGCCAATTCAGTCCATCCTCAACAACATAAAATGGCGGCCTTTCGTTGTTATGTGGGTAGACTGCTCAATATGCCACTATCGGAGGAAAACTACTCTAGAGAAGTGAACATCTTAAAACAGATAGCATACAACAATGGTTACAGTCCTAACATTGTGGATACACTAATCCGCAAGGCTAAATATAAAAGGCTTAAACAAGAAACATTCGCGTCTTCCACAACCCCTATCGAGAAATATGTATCAGTACCTTTCCTGGATACCCGAACGAACAGATTGATAGATGGTTGCCTTCGGAAACATATTATGAATTTGAAAGTTTCATACAAGACTAAAAACAGTTTGAGGGCATCTCTAGTGAATTCAAAAGACACAATCCCAGTTCTTGACAGGAGTGGCGTATATAAACTTAGCTGCGATTCATGTCAGAGTACATATATTGGACGCACTTGTAGAGCACTAAGAACTAGGATAAATGAGCACTTGAATAGACCTAACTCAGCCTTTGGAGAGCACATAAAGTCCTCCAAACATAACTTCAGTCCTCACGAGAATACCAAATTACTCCATAACATTTCATCAAAAAACTTCAATCGCCTAGACTTCTTGGAAGACATTGAAATACAAAAAGAGCTTAAATCTAATGCATTGTGCCTCAACACACAGGTTAACTTGAACAGAACCTACAATCCTATACACAGACGTCTGCAGTAGTGTTCAGTTGGGTGTAATTAGCTAAAATAGAACATTAAATAAATAAATTTAGCACAAATACTTTCTCTCTCAATTTTGAATTGAATTTCCCGCCTCGTACTGCTGCGATGTCAAAATTTAGGATACCCCGGACCGACATCCGGTCAATGCAAACTTCATCGTGACGCCATTTAGCATGAGATATTTGTGAGCTCCATTATAGTTAAGAATTGATAAGAAAGATTAAAATTATAATAATTCTGATATTTTAAGTTTTGTTGTTCGATACCTACTTGTCTGGATTGTGTTTTGCCCTGTTCGATGGACGTTTGTTCTGTGTTTAAGACTGACAAGGTGAGCATAACCTCTAAGTTGACGTTAAATAAATTATTTTGTAGGTCCTTGTAAGAATTCAACTTTATTGTTTATGTTACATTTTGTATTCTGGTTTGTATCTCGATTCGTTGACTGAGGTTGTGCTTCGCTTTTCAGGTAGCACTGAAGATGGCCTAGAGGCCGAAAGCGCTCTGCTCTGAATAAAGACTTTGCACAGAATACAGATTTTCATTGGTAATTATCTATATTTTACCAAAAAAAAATCAAAATTTAAACAGTTCCTTCTGGGTGTTGAAGTTTTTTTGCCAGTAAGTATATATATGACGAAATGGATTGCATACGATATTACTATTTTCAAATGATGAACCTTATAAAATATCTATCGAAAAATCACACTTTTCCGCCTTAAATTTATAATCCACCTGCATAGATGAGGAAATTATGTACACACAACCAAACTTAAGTAATCATTAAAGGATACTCTCTGTAGTGCATTCATCATTCAATGACTTTTTTTTGTATTTTCTCTGAAACTCAGAAAAATATCTATAAAATGAAAAATATGAATTCCGCCTCAGAAACACTAGATATTTGTCAGAAGCATTATATAGAACAATGTTACCTAATTAACACTAACGAAACAACATGAACAACGAGTAAACAGTACCTATAAGAAGAAACATCGAGACCACTACAGGAAAGAAAGTCGGAACATAAAGCAGAACTTAAGGAATAGAGACATACAAATATAGAAATAGCTGAACATGTATGTATAATCAAGAGAGATAACATGATTGATTGGACAAAAACAAAGATTCTGATGAGATAAAAAGAAAACTTAAGGAGTTGACTTGTATTTTGTTTGAACAGAGAAAACAATTTTGCAAATTGCTCAATTGGAATTGACCAGATTTGGCTAAATTTGTTGAAGAAAGAGCTTATACAAATATTATTATAATTAAACCGAGGTGGGCGAGCAGCTTTCATGTACTTGTGACAATGTACCATACTGAAATTGTTGTTTATTAGAGATTCGATATATCAAGAAATCAAAATCTCAAATCGGTCAATTCCTTGTTAGTCAGAGTCTCCAAAAATGCCTTTGAAACGGAAGATCTGAGTGTTTTACAGTGGCCTTTTTCACTGTTAAACACCCAGATTTGAAGGCATTTTTGGCGACTCTGCTAGTATGCATTGGAGCATCACCCTACATGAGTAGATAAGTCTCTCCAGAAACACGACAGAAGACGTATTATGGTAATAATCTCTACCCAAAGAATTGAAGAAAGGTCACAAGAGGAACCACCCGTTACCCCTTCCAAACGAAAATTTTCCAACTTCGAATCGAATGGTTGAAGTGGGTGATTAACTTTTACGTGACTAAATGTCATTTCAGTATGGTATTTCCTAGAGATATTCACCATAATTGAAATACGGAATTTAGAATACTTTTTAGATTACACACGTTATAATCATTCCCAAGGATTTCACAGCAAATTACTCGACTCCAGGTTTCGAATGTGTGGGAATTAGAGAAATCGGAGTTATACCGGGTGTCCCAAGTTCGAGTGCATATTAGTCGTTTCTGGATTAACTGGGCCTATTTGAAATCTGAAAATTGGGTTCGATATTCTCTACTAAACTAAAGTATTTTTAAAACCTAAGTTCCGGTTAAGCAGGGAATGAAAATTAATTCTCCCAAAAAATTATATTTTCAATTTTTTTGTCTGTGGTATGATTGAGTGTTCAGTTCTGAATGTCTTACTGTTGAACTGTGTCATTAGTTTAACAAGTTTTCCAAACATAAAAAAGAATGCGTAGTCAGTAATGTGCTGATTTATCTTATTCTAAATATGAACTGTCTTCGTATTGTCGAATACAAGAATAATGTTCTGTATCTTTTGAATTTGAGAAACATCATCACAGGGTGTTTCTAATAGTGTGTTGAACATTGTGGCATTTTGACCATAGCTTTTTTTTCAAATTAAAACACTATTTTCTGCGAGTAAAATAGTATAACATGCTTATGCTAAATTCATTAATTTCGAGATTTTTTCATTTATGTTGTACGTATATTATTCGAATCTGTTTCATGAGAATATGTATTCTGTGTCCTTAGAAGATAAATTATCCGATTCGTTCACAAATGACAGCACAAAATACATTACTCCAAATCGAGTGAATAACATGGGTAAAAAATTTATATTCCCAAATTAAAATGTTGTTTCCCATATTTGAAATCATATATTTTGTGCTGTCACTTATGAATTAATCGGAAAATGTATTATCTATGGTCTATGGTTGATAAATTTGCCTCTACATATAACATAAATTAAAAAAATAACTCTAGTTTTTCTAGTGATATAATTCTCACAAAATATCACAAATATCCTTAGGTTTGTATTCTACAACTACTCACCAAGTTTCTATTCGATCGGATTCATATTGGTTGAAAACAAAATTATTACTCGGAAACCATTAAGCCAATTATGCCCATTAATGAACTTGTCCGTCGTATTGGGATGCGCTATCTTTTTGCGCGTATGTTCTGGGGAACATCGCTTTATCATTTTGCCCAGATGTGAAATTTAATTCTGTGGTGCCGTCCGGTCGTTGCCACGATAACTTGAGAACAGAAAGAGCTAGCGACTTGAAATTTTCACTTACGACGGACAAGTTCGTTAATGGGTATAATCGGCCCAATGGTTTCCGAGTAATAATTTTAATTCAACCAAAATAAATCCGATCGAATTGAAACTTGGTGAATAGCTGTAGAATATAAACCTAAGCACGTTTGTGAAATTTTGTGAGAATGGTGTCACTAGAAAATTTTAAAAAAATTATTAAAAAATATTATTTATGACACGATAACCTGAGAACGGAAGGAGATAGCGGCTTGAAATTTTCAGGTTAGGTTGTGCATCTGAATGCGACATTTGAGTTCCTTTATAAGCATAATCGGCCGAACGGTTTTAGAGTTATAGCCATCTGAAATTTGGTTGTTTTTTGTTCCTCATTAACTCGAAAAATACAAAACCGATTGAATTCAAACATGGTTATTAGTTGTAGAATGCCAACACGAAAATTCTTAGAATTGCTTGAGGATGGTATAAGTAGAAAATCTCAAAAAAATTATTGAAAATAATTGAAAAAAATTCTATATATCATAAACTATTCGTCCGGCATGGCTGAAATTTTGGAAGAGCCTTCAGAACCTAACTCTACTGCAGAGTTCCAAGTTTGAACACGATCGGATCCATATTGTTGGAGAACCAAGCAGTCTTTTGTGTGTTCGGTAGCTGGATGCGAATCGTCGTATGATATGTTGTCTATGGTCGTATTTTTGCGAGAACCTTCAAAAATGAATGAATGTCATAATGACATTGATGCGCCTATGTTCTTGGGAAAATCGTGTTATTTCATCACAAATCTATGGGAGATGATAGGCCTACATTAGCGGTCAGACCTGGTTTTGAAAGAGATCCTCCTTAGGAGGAGGCAACTAAATATTGAAGGGATTTCTATGAACAAGAGTGAATATCTTTGAGAAATAGAGAAGTCGATCCTTCTTCAAGAGATCCATGTGCCTTCAGAGGAGTATATTTGTAGGAGGGGACTTTTGAAATGTTATGTATTATTTTTAATATGATATCGCTGAAATTTTGCTGAAGGCTTCAAAACTTATTTTCAAATTAACCGCACTTTCTGATCTTGTAAGGTGAGAGGCTCATTTGTGGATATTAAATCTCGTGATGGGTAGAGAGAAATTTTAGGCCAGTTTTTCTATCACCAATGAGAATATATCTTTATGTTTCACCTCATCACCATTTGATCTATCAATGGACATTTATTGGTTGAGAATAAGTAATTGAATATTACTGGAATTCAATTGAATTTCATTCGATATGTTAGTAACTAAACTTATAATTTTCTTTACTTTGATTATTTAAATATGACATTAATTCCATTAATATTTTTCAAGAATAGTTATGTATTCTTTTCCTGAAGAAGAATTGAAGGTAGACAATAATGTGTTAATTTTTTCATCATTGCTTTCTATCCTGACTTCACGCAAAAAAAATTGGTTCAAGCACTGACGTGAAGTTAGGAGCTTTTGCGCGTATGTTCTATTGTCCATTCTCCTGTATTGGACACTTTTAATCGAATTTACCATGGTGAATTCTATTGTCTAATCTCCTGTATTGGACAGCCTTAATCGAATTCACCATGGTAAATTCGATTGAGAGTGTCCATTACAGGAGAACAGACAATATAATTCACCATGGTAAATTCGATTGAGAGTGTTCAATTCAGGAGAATGGACAATAGAACATACGCGCAAAAGCTCCTAACTTCACGTCAGTGCTTGAACCAATTTTTTTTGCGTGAAGTCAGGATAGAAACCAATGATGAAAAAATTAACACATTATTGTCTACGCAAAAGCTCCGGACTTCACGAAAAAAAAATTGGGTCAAGCACTGACGTGAAGTCAGGAGCTTTTGCGCGTATGTTTTATTGTCCATTCGCCTGTATTGAACACTCTTAATCGAATTTACCATGGTGAATTCTATTGTCTGTTCTCCTGTATTGGATACTCTTAATCGAATTCACCATGGTGAATTCTATTGTCTGTTCTCCTGTATTGGACACTTATAATCGAATTTACCATGGTGAATTCGATTAAGGCTTTCCAATACACGAGAATAGACAATAGAATTCACCATGGTAAATTCGACTAAAAGTGTCCAATACAGGAGAATGGCCAATAGAACATACGCGCAAAAGCTCCTGACTCCATGTCAGAGCTTGAAACAATTTTTCCTTTCTAAAGTTATCGTGGGCCAGACCAAATCAAATTTGACATCGTATTCTTCGCCAGTGGGTCGAACCCAATCGTTTGAGATCATTTTCGGCAAAAAATTCAAAAATTACATACATTTGGGCAAAATGTTAACGCGATGTTCCCCAAAACACAAAATGAACATAATACTGTTCTCTTTTTTTTAGTTTTTTATTATATTTTGAAAACTATTTGGACTAGTGCTACATTTCGAATAGAAAGTCATGCTTACTCATTATTTTTGAGAAAATTAATTCCCATTTCTTGTATAACCGGAAGTCGAGAGGTTGCAAAAATATTTAAGCTCAATAGAGTATATCGAACAATATAATATTATGTAATCCCAAGTTTCAGATGTCAAATAGCCCAGTTCTCCTAAGTTACTCGAACTTTGGACGCTCTGTATTATATGTCAAACTATAGAGATAATTGTGATACAACTCTGATCAGTAAATATCAAGCATTCCTGTAAAATGTGGCTTCCTTCATTCCAGATCCAGAGTTCTCTGATGCGTTCTCGAAGATCAGTTAAAGAAGTCGTGAAAATTGAGAGTAGACCGTAAAAATCGGGATATTTACTAACACTTTTCCAATTTTGTCCATATTATATCGATCTATCATTCTTTTTTCAATGCGCAGTTAATCGAATATAAATCTAGAGATAATATGTGTGAATTACAGATATTATTGCAATATTTATTACCTTAACAGTTTCTACTTGATTGAGTGAGTGTTCAGGTATTAATTTCGAGTATTTTGCTTCATCCTCACATTGATATAATGGAAATCAAACACCAACATTATTTCCTGCAGACTAAATAACACCCACGTCGATAAATCTCATTTGCATGAGATTGGCAGCTTGTTTCATTATCCTTGGATACATTTTAAAGAATAATGTATTGACCTTTTCGTAACAGTACAGCGATTCTAATTCATACATCAATTATTCCATGCATTTCAAATTGACTGAACGCTGATTGAAAATCGAAACAAAATTTTTCTTGGAATATAGCAATAGGTGATACTAAATTTAGAATGCTGAAACTACTTTTGCTCGTATCAATAATTTCGAAATATTAGTGTTAAGGCCGGTGATCGGTGATAGATGATCTAAAACAAAATAAGATATAAGAATGAACGAATCAAATCGCAGCTTTTTGATAATTTTATGCAAGTTCTGATGTGAATTTTACTCGTTGAGCATGCGCATTGTCATTTTCCAAACAAAATAACATAAAATAAGAAATAAAGATGAGACTTGCCCAACTTTAGTTCTTATTCTTATTTCCTCTTATTTCGTGTATAAACACTGTACATGTACATGTTCAACTTTCTTATTTTATTTTCATTCTTTACTTATTTTATTCTATTTGCTGTATAAACCCGCCTTTATTCTTAAGAAATATAGGACTTCTTGACCTATTATACAGGGTATCCCAGCGGCAGTGCCCATCAGAAGCCTACGGGAAAATATATCTTGGGTCTATTTGAAATTTTATACAGAGGCTGTAGGCAAATGAAACTTTTCTATTAAAATATTTGCAACAATTTATAACTACCGGTTATACCGGAAATGGATATCAACTCGGTTTTTTCAAATGGAACATGCACCCTATATGTCTCTCAAATTAAAATTTTCCACATGAGAAAACCATAACGTCAACAATATCTGCTTATTTTAATCTCATCAACCATATTAACGTTTTTAACGAACTTTCTTTCAGTTTCGTTCGAACTCGATATGATCTATGTTTTGCTAATATGTATTGGGGAAATAAAAATTCATTGGGTATACGTATCTTCGAAACCATTGGGCGGATTTTGCCCATTCACAAACGCGAGCGGCCATCTGGACATTAAACTACCCTGCAATTTGGTTGAAATCGGATAGATATTTCTCCAAGTCTGACTTTTTCCCGCAATAATCCACAACGAAATCGGTAAATATAGAAATTTGGCGCTCTTGTTCAAACTTTGACAAATATATATCCGAAAGTATTGGTTTCTCAGAGAATTAAATTCAGACATCATAAAAGAATTTAAATTCAACTAGAGTGCCTAAAATTATTAATCCAAAACCAAAAGACCAATTCTACCCAATAACGAACTTACCCGATATATTCTTTCCTTAAATCTACTACGAAAATTATATTATATCAATTGAAACTTAGCCAATATTCCAGTTTTGTTTTTACTGGAGATATTCTGAACCCAATTTGATTAACTTGCCAAAGTATATATTTCCATCATCATCATATGGATTATTCAAGAGCTTCAATCATACCTTGTTTGACATGTCTCTTATTCGTAGATGAGATGAACATGATGAAATGTTTGAACACAGATGAGATTAATAGATATGGACGTTAATTTTCGATACAGCATTCTATGAAATCATAGAGTTACGATTTAATATTGAAATTTTGAATAATCATATCTCCGTATGTATTGATTTGTTGGAGTTGAAAATTATTTCAATGGATTATTATGATGAAACTACATAATAAAAAAAATTGAACTCGAAATCTGTAATGTAAATCGTGATATTCATCTCCCAAACCTACTCTGAAAATTCTAAATGTCTAGCTCATTCCGTTCGAGAGTTATCGTGTCTATGGCCGGCCAGACCGGCCGGCAGAATCTATTGTGACCACGGATTCTTGATCAGTGAGTCGTACCAAATCGTTCAAGACAATTTTCATCCAAAAATTCGAAACTTACAGACATTTGGGAAAATTGATAAGCACTCTGTTCCGAGGAACAAGAGCGCCAAAAGGATAGATTATATGCCTTTTTATTGCGCGCAAGATCTGGAACAGCGCGCGATAATTTTGCCCAAATTTCTTTAATATTCGAGTTTTTTGCCGGAAATTTAAAAAATCATCAAAAAAAATTCTATATATCAGAGACTATTCGTCCGACATCGCTTAAATTTTGCGAGAACCTTCAAAACCTAACTCTACCCCCAAACTCCAAATTTGAACACGATCGGATCTATGTTTGCCTTTGGTGTGTTCAGTAGCTGGATGGGTGACCGTTGCCACAATAACTTTTGAACGGAAAAAGGTAGCAACTTGCAATTTACAGGATAGGTTAAGCATATGAATGGGGCAGTTAGGTTAGTTTTTGGGCTCAATCGGCCAACCGGTTTCGGAGCTATACACTTCTGGAATATTATTTTCTCTTCACTAGTAAATTTCACAGGGAGAATATTATTTTCTCTATTCTCTATAACTCAAAAAATATAGATCCTATTGAATTGAAACTTGGTAACTAGTTGTAGAATACCGACATAAAGACGTAGGATCGTAGGTATCACTAGAAAATTTCAAAAAAATTATATAAATTATATATTAGATATTATGTATCTGATGATAGCTTGAGAATGTAAATAGGTAGCAGTAATTTTGTCGGTTCAAGGTTAAATTTTATATTTCGAAAACTATGCTCGATCGACTTCATATTAGGCGTGAATATACTATGGAACATGCGCACCAAACCTCCTGACTTCACGTCAGTGCTTGAACCAATTTTATTACAGTGGAAATGTATCTGACTACAATTGCATAAATAAATAATTTTCTTTCCCCCGAAAATGTCGAAACTACCCAGAGAACTCATAGTTTGCAATTCATGGGATTTCATGTAGGGCGCAAACAAATCCAAACCGTCACAAAATCATGAGGGACTATTTGCTAATTCAATCTACAGACCGATGTAATTTGTATCACAAACAACAGACAGCATTAATCGTATATCCTTCATAATGTGATTCACTGTCGAAGAGCATAGGAAATATAATGAATAATATTGTGTGTGATTAATTCCTGAATGCTTCACGACACCTATGTTAGAAATGCTACGAGACAATTTTGTTAATTAGTTCCTCCAGTGAGAAGTGCGAGAATTCAGTACTGTTTCAACTATAACTTCTACAATATAAATTTACCTATATTTATTATGATTATGAGCTTTCATCCAAGCTGTTTGACCGTCGGTCAGTAAATCTTTAAACCTTCCCATGTGTTGAAATCGAAACTCAGATTCTGCTATAGCTTGCACACCTATCTATGTCGGATTTTCCTTCAATATCAACAATAAATTGATAAGATAAAAAAAAAAAGCACTGACGTGTAGTCAGTACTCTTTGGCGCGCGTGTTCACGGTGGCTAATTTGAATTGAATGATGAGTACTTCAAGCTCAGTAGATAGAGCGAGCCGAAGATCTACCCAAAGGATAGTGGACACCATTCACTGTCGGTTCAAAAATTAACAGTGCTGTATCTAAGCTACCATCAGGATAGATTAACAAAGTTGGAAAAGAACACAAGTGACTCTCCTTAGTCGCACAAGCTCCTAGAAGATTTGGGAGGGTCAGTATAATCCTAATCATGTTAATCGCACGCGCGCCAAAGCAGATTGACTTTTTACACTTTTTCTTTCATTGTTAAGTCAATCTGCTTTTGCGCGCGTGCGATTAACATGATTAGGATTATACTGACCCTCCCAAATCTTCTAGGAGCTTGTGCGACTAAGGAGAGTCACTTGTGTTCTTTTCCAACTTTGTTAATCTATCCTGATGGTAGCTTAGATACAGCACTGTTAATTTTTGAACCGACAGTGAATGGTGTCCACTATCCTTTGGGTAGATCTTCGGCTCGCTCTATCTACTGAGCTTGAAGTACTCATCATTCAATTCAAATTAGCCACCGTGAACACGCGCGCCAAAGAGTACTGACTACACGTCAGTGCTTTTTTTTTTTTTCAAGTTCCTTTAACAAATATAGCTATCAATACAGTTTGGCTGTTAGCTTTACCGTAGATCGAAAAAAAATGCGGTTGTGGGACCTCCGTTTGGAACGCAATTGCCTCTTCTCCAAATCCGAACGTATTTTAATATAGATCTACCGAATATAGTTATTTATAAATTCGCCTCAGGGTCACCATACAGACATTTCAACTCGGAAACAACGCTATTTCCCCCAAACTGACTTGTGTCCGTGCACTGAATTGACATGAATATTCTTTTAAAACCTCACAATATCGGCTCATTGCTTCCAACATAACCCAAACAACCCAAAACCATTCACTTCTCATCTGCGCAAGCGCAATATACTCGTGCCTGCAAGTCCTCCCAAAATTACACACCTCACAAAAAACTCCGATTCTCCAACACTAGTGGTTCAGGAGATATCGCTTCTCGAATCCACGCATGCGCAGACCCTCACCAGGGGATTCTATAGAGGAATAGCATCCGCCACCCCAAAATCCCAATCCTCTCTGACGAAAGCACCAGCAGTTAAATCACTGATGGTCTGCTCATGCGCATAACGAAAAATGCCCGTAAGGGGTAACATCAATTTCGAAATTAGCCCCAGGGCCACGATACGGACACTTTAACTCAGAAACAACGCTACATCCCCCAATCTGACTTGTCCTTGCACTGAATTGCCATGAATATTCTTTTAAAACCTCACAATATCGGGTCAGCACTCCCAACATAACCCATACAACCCAAAAACAGTCACTTCTCTTCTGCGCATGCGCAATCTACTTGCGGCTGAAAGTCCTCCCAAAATCACACACCATACAGAATACTCCGATTCTCCAACACTAGTGGTTCAGGAGATATCGCCTCTTGAATCCACGCATGCGCAGACCCTCACCAGGGGATTCTGTAGAGGAATAGCGAATAGACGAAAACTTCAGCAGTTAAATCACTGATGGTCTGCTCATGCGCATAACGAAAAATGCCCGTAAGGAGTAACATCAATTTCAAAATTGGCCCCAAGGCCACGGTATGCACTCTTCAACTCGGAAACAACGGTATTTCCCCCAAACTGACTAGTGTCCGAGCACTGAATTGCTATGAATATTCTTTTAAAACCTCACAATATCGACTCAGACACTTCTCTTCTGCGCATGCGCAATCTACTCGCGGCTAAAAATCCCAATCCTCTCTGACGAAAGCACCAGCAGTTAAATCACTGATGGTCTGCTCATGCGCATAACGAAAAATGCCCGTAAGGGGTAACATCAATTTCGAAATTAGCCCCAGGGCCACGATACGGACACTTTAACTCAGAAACAACGCTACATCCCCCAATCTGACTTGTCCTTGCACTGAATTGCCATGAATATTCTTTTAAAACCTCACAATATCGGGTCAGCACTCCCAACATAACCCATACAACCCAAAAACAGTCACTTCTCTTCTGCGCATGCGCAATCTACTTGCGGCTGAAAGTCCTCCCAAAATCACACACCATACAGAATACTCCGATTCTCCAACACTAGTGGTTCAGGAGATATCGCCTCTTGAATCCACGCATGCGCAGACCCTCACCAGGGGATTCTGTAGAGGAATAGCGAATAGACGAAAACTTCAGCAGTTAAATCACTGATGGTCTGCTCATGCGCATAACGAAAAATGCCCGTAAGGAGTAACATCAATTTCAAAATTGGCCCCAAGGCCACGGTATGCACTCTTCAACTCGGAAACAACGGTATTTCCCCCAAACTGACTAGTGTCCGAGCACTGAATTGCTATGAATATTCTTTTAAAACCTCACAATATCGACTCAGACACTTCTCTTCTGCGCATGCGCAATCTACTCGCGGCTAAAAGTCCTTTCAAAATAACACACCTTACAAAAAACTCCGATTCTCCAACACTAGTGGTTCGGAAGATATCACATCTTTAATCTACGCATGCGCAGACCCTCATCAGGGATCTGGATTCTATGGAGGAATAGCATCCGCCACCCCAAAACCCCAATCCTCTCTGACGAAAACTACAGCAGTTAAATGACTTCTCATCTGCGCATGCGCACAACGAAAAATGTCCGGAAAGGGCAGCATGAACCTCAAGAAAATAGGTTTCGGCATTTTAAGCAAAGTATTTCGCAAAATAGTAGTAATTTTTTTATTTTTTTCATGTCACGTGATCTTCACGAAATTTTGCAAAAGTGTTTGCATTGGTCTTTTGCATCTAACTACTGAGTTTCAATTTAATCAGATCAGTATTTTTCGAGTTATCCTGAAAACAAAATTTTAAAATTTTTGAAATTTTTTTTTGCTACTTTAGGGCCGTCTGATCAAAACAAAACTTCGCTGGCATATAAAGGTCATGATTCTACAATTTGCTGCCAAATTTCAGAAAGATCGAGTGATTGGTTCCGGAAATATTCATTAAAAACGTTTTGACTAAAAATGGCCTTAACTCCGAAACCGCTCGGTGGATTTCGCCCGTTAACGAACTTGTCCGAGATATTTACGCTACAAAGCTACCCTGCAAATTTCAACGCTCTAAGTCGTTCCGTTCAAGAGTTATCGTGCTAACGGCCGGCCGGCCGGCCGGACCGGACGGACAGAATTGAATTTGACCTCGAATTCTTCATCAGGAAGTCGAACCTAATCGTTTGAGACCATTTTCGAAAAAAAATTCGAAAAATACAGACATTGTGACGAAATGATAGCACGCTGTTCCTTGCGGAACACGCGCGCAAAAATCATAATTTTTATTCAGGAAGATGATGAACAGCTGCGCAGTTACGACTTAGATATATCACTAAAATTTTATATCCAAGATATTTTCTTGAACTATCATGAAGAATAAGGACAGTCATTCCAAATCCATTATACGGGACAAGAATAGATGTTATATTCAAGGATTCAAGACAGCTTCTATTTTAACTGAAAAAAAAACTGGGAAGATTAAAGCAATAATCAATATGTATTTAAAAATGAGAGGATAATTCGACTACAGAAAAGCACTGACGTGAAATCAGGAGCCCGCGCATGTTCTGTTGTCTATTCACGCCTCATACATAGTCGATCGAGTGAAATTTATCGGCATTCTACAACTAATTACCATGTTTGCATTGGATCAAATCCGTATTTTTTGAGTTATTGAGGAAATAACAACCAAATTTCAGATTTCTGATGGGTATAACTCCAAAACCGTTTGGATGATTATGCCTATTAACGAACTCAAATGTCGCATTCGGATGCGCAACCAACCCTGAAAATTTCAAGCCGCTATCTCTTCCCAAACTTAAGTTATCGTGAGATATATATAGTATCTATTTCTTGATAATTTTTTAAGAATTTTTAAGCGATACGATCCTCACGGAATTTTACATCCGTATTTGTGTCGGTATTCTATAACTAGTAACCAAGATTCGATTGGTATAGTTTTGAAAAATTAGTACTCAGAAGCCGTTTGGCCGATTATTTCCATTAACGAACTCAACCGTCGCATTCGGATGTGCAAGCAACACTAATAAATTTCAAGTCGCTATCTCTTATCATGACACAGAACAAAATTTTTGATTCGCTTTAGACGAAAATTACACACATTTGGGCAAAATGATAGCACGCAGTTCCCCAGAGCATGCGCGCAAAAAGGTATGGAAGAATATATAGAAATTGTTCTTTCAATTAATTCAGGATATGACTTAATGCATACTTGATTGCAGAATAAAAATTGGTTCAAGTACTGACGTGAAGTCAGGAGCTTTTGCGTGTAGGTTCTATTGTCAATTGTCCTGTATTGGACACCCTTAATCGAATTTACCGGGGTGAATTATATTGTCCGTTCTCCTGTATTGGACACTCTTAATAGAATTTACCATGGTTCGAAAATATACATCCGATCATGTTCAAGCTTGGATTTTGCTAGTAGAGTTAGGTTTTGTAGGTTCTAGTAAAATTTCTGTGGTATCGGGCGATATGTTCAGACATATAGAATTTCATTTATTTTTCTTTAATTTTGTAGTGATACGATTCTCGCGAAATTTGCAAGAATTTTCGAGCCGGCATTTTCAACTAGTTACGAAGTTTGAATTGAGGAATTAAAAACCAAATTTCAGATGGGTATAACTCCAAATCCGTTCAGCCGATTATGCCTATTAATAAACACAAATGTTGCATTCAGATGCACAACCTACCCTAAAAATTGCAAGTCGCTATTTCGCGTTATCGTGACGCAAATAATATTTTTTAATTTTTCTGGCGCCACGATTCTCACAAAATTTCTTCGTATTTATATTCTACAACTTGCTACCAAGTTTCAAATCTATCGGATCTGTATTGGTTGATAACAAAATTATTACTCGGAAACCGTTGGGTCGATTATGCCCATTAACGAACTTGTCCGTCGTATTTTGATGCGCCACCTACCCTGAAAATTTCAAGTTGCTATCTCTCTTCGTTCTCAAGTTATTGTGGCAACGGCCAGCCTGCCGGACTGAATCAAATTTGACCTCAAATTCTTCATCAGTGAGTTGACCCTAGTCGTTTGAGACCATTGTCGTCAAAAAATTCGAAAATTGCAGACATTTGGACAAAACTGTAACGCTATGTTCCCCAGAGCATACGTGCAAAAATCATACAGTTTTAGATGAATCGTGATTATATTTTACCTGGGACTTTTAAGTTACGCCCCACTTTCTATATAATGATGGCAGGCAGGCACAACCAAACAATATCTCAATATTCTCAATCAGGACAATTTGAAAATGTCTCACAAGGAAAATGATCAAAGCATACCTTCCGTCCTCACAATGATCATGATATGAATACTATCTCAACGAAATGTATTCAACAAACTACGTGACTTCTTTTTTGAGGTATAGCATATTATTTGAATGAATTTGCGATACATACCTAAGATGAATTTCTAATGTCCATATTCGGTTGTTTGAATCGAGAAAAATTAGTAGTTTATGAATTTCTGCAGCAACTTATCACTATATTTTTATTTATAATCGAAGTATAATATTTGAATGTAACAAAAAGAAATTTGATAAAATTGTGACATTCGAGCTTATGTTAGTCTCCACTTGGATCTAACGAAGTTATGTTTGTGTCTAAGCCGAGCGAACTTTCAGAAGCGTTATATACAGAATGACGAATAAGTTTTTTCAGTAGGATATTCACTATCCCACTTTTCTTGAAGAACTGTCTCGATTAGCAAAACGAAATACAACGAACAGAAGAACAATTAGACCTATCAATATCTTCGTAATCAATCATTTTCAAAATACCTGGAACAAAGCCTTGAACACCACTTTCCACTCCAGAACTTTGAAGTTCTCAATAATGTTTTTCTGCTGATGGCATCTCTTAACCCGTAATGAAAATATTGAAGGAAATATTAATGTATTTAGTAATAAAACTAAGTTATTGGAAAGACAATAATATTCTATATAAATTTGAAACTTCAGGTTTCAGCGTACTATGCTTTTCATGAAAACAGATAAAATTGATTGATGACTAAATACAGCCGTTAGGGCCAAATTTCGGTGTATCATACTTCATCAGCATAATATGCCAAATTCATCCAATGAACGAGAGCACAAAAGCTTATGTGGCTACATCAGTGTTTAATTTTCATACTTTCCAAGCAATACTAGCGCTATCATTTCGATCAGATATCCTCTATTCTCGGAAAATTGAGATTTGTAGGCTTGGTTTGAGGTCTGAGTATGCCAATGGAGTTCGTGAATGGGCACAATCCGGTCAATGGCCTTGGGGATAACTATATTTTGACGATAAGTCAAATTAGGTCTGATGAAAAAAAAATGTTTTGTTAAAATTAATTTAATTCATCGACATTTCGATACCGTTTTGCGTGCTATCATTTTGCCAAAATGCCGGCCGGCCATCCGTTGCCAGGATCACGGAAAGAGATAGTGACTTGCGATATTCACGATAGGTTGCATGAACTTGTACTGTAGCCTGCATCCCAAATACTCGATACAGAGAATAAACCTTCGACGAACGCAGAGAGGCAGGGGTTTGCAAATTTTGCAGTACCAACACCATCAACAAACGGTGGAAATGGCAAAGATATTGAGAAATGATGATACTCTTCTGAATATGATAGCTCACCATGAAATCAGGAATCAAGGTACCTCCGTATTTAGGGCTAGATGGAGAGCATTGGAGAAGCTCAGTATAACCGGCATATCAATCGATCATGAGCTAGCAAGAACACCGATCACAACATCGGGCCAAAGAACATAAGGTAGACAGATAAGACAAGCATAACTGAAGACACTACTCGAATATCACATGAGTAAAAATATAAACTCCATGTATTTCAGACGTTTCAAAGACCAAGGCCTGTCGGAAGCATTATCATCTGCCTGTCGGCTGAGCTCCTGTCGGAAACGGAAGGATTTGTAATGGCTAATAACAATAATAAGCTAATCAAAAGAACATAATGAAAGTTGAAATCCCAACAACTTGAAGAGCATGCCATAGCCAGAAGGAAACAGTTATGCACATCCTGTCTGCTTGCAAAGTCCATGCTGCATATGGGTACATATAAAAAGACGAAATGCGGCCCTCCGAATTCTCCACATCTATCTGAGAGGAGTTTATGGTATAGAAAAATAACCAGTGCTGCCTAAGTACCTCTGGAGATTGAAGCGGTTTTTGAAAAAGGTAGTTGCATATCACGCAACTATACTATTCGAATAACTCTGCAGATCCACGCAAGTAAGCCAGATAGTTCTGCTGCACAAATAGCTCAAAGAATTTTATTGTTGTCAAATTTTGCTTCCCTGTCAAAAATATTGTGGGGGTGAAAGAAGAACAGAAGGGGCAAAACACAAGGATTTAATGTTCGAACTGAGGACCCTAGAAATAATAATGTCTAGGCGGAATAAAAGCGACCTGCGGGACAAAATTGAAGATTAATCTGGTCTATTAATGTCTGGCTGAGGTATTGGCGCACAGAATGCAGAAAGCAGTGTTGCTCGGATCACTTGGAGTCATCATCTCTTTCGTTAAAGGACACTGTAAGGACAGGAAGAAGAACTACTCCGAGGAATGTGAGAGGTAGTGAGAAACCAAACAAGAACTGGAATCTCACATTCCTTGGAGTGTGGACCCATAAAAGTTTTTCCCTCTAACACGGACGTAAAACATATTCTCAAAAAGCACTGACGTGAAGTCAGGAGCTTGTACTCGCATGTTCTATTGTTTATTCACGCCTATCACCCTTTAAAACTATTCCATGAAGTTGAGTATGAATTAAGGAAGCGTTAATACGTAAAAAAATGCATTAGGCTTCAACTGAATTCAAATTTCAAAATGAAATAAGGCGATCGAGCTGATATCCAGTATGATCGATTATGAAATGGCTACTAGAAGGTTTGTGCGCAATTTCAGTGGAATCTGACAGATAGTTTCAGAAATATAAAAAATTAATTTTTTTTCTAGTTATCAGATCCCCACGAAATGTTCTACAAATTTTTCGGCAATTCATGCTACAACTATCAATTCGATCAGATACGTATCTATTGAGTTATTATAAATAACAACAAAATTACAGTTGGGTATTACTCCGAAACCGTTTGACCAATTATGCCCATTAACTAACTCAACCGTCGCATTTGGAAGCGCAAACCACCCTGAAAATTGCAAGTAGTTTTATTTATCTGTTCGAAAGATATCGTTACAGACATTTGGTGTAAATTCTTACACTTTGTTCCCTAGAATATGCCCAAAAAAGGACAATAAGGAAAATATTAGGTTCGTTAGTCAATTGATTAAAACAAATATTACATATTATTATAGGAACACAAAGATATAAAGTAATGAAAATTAATAAATCAGTGTAATATATTGATCTCTGAATGAACCAGTGCTTTAAATTCTTTTTGCTCATCCCGATTCCATTGGTTCATTACTCAGATATAATAAATCGCATATTTGCCGCATTCAGCATAAAAATCCAATGTGTCCTCATTCCAATCCCAACGGACATAAAGGCTCTCATAAATCCTGCACACATCATATGACAAGTTATCACAAATGTACGGGATATTTCTGGCAAATATACAACAATTCTATTCATTTCGCCTAGAAAAAATAGTAACAGAGGTATAGATAACGCATGAAAGTACACAAATATTTGATTCCTACATACCAGATTCACACCTGAAAATCATTTTTCCATTGCCACTATCCTTCTCCATGTGTTCGATTTGGACAGCTGGCACGAGATACTGCGATATTTCAGGGTTAAGTTACGAATGTATTTGACATTCAAAATAGATTTTCTGGATGTGTAGTCCACCGTTTGTTGTTTATCTGATAATAGTCATCAAGATTTATACTCACTATACAATTATGATAATTTTTCACGGATTAACATCACCAAACTACATTAATTCTATTCTATTTACCGCGTTTTTCATGTGTTCGAATGATTTGTAGCTGAACTATTTCAGCGAGAATAATGAGCGTATTCCTGTTGTATTGAATGGTTCGTTAAATCCATTGTTTGTACTTTGTGTTAAAAAATTGTTCCGATAATAATTCAGACACCAAGGGCAGTAAATGAATTATAGTGAACAATTCTTGAACGCTGGACTGTGTTTCAATTATTATAGTTCTCTCTCATGTGGTTTCAGTGTTACCTACTTTGTTGTCATCAAAGATATTTTTGTTTCCTCTCGAGAGGAAAATCCTTTTATAGGCCCGCCCTGGGAGGGCCCGCTTTTCTCAGGAGTGTGACTACAGTTGTTGATTGGTTACTCACTAGAAAACTTCTCGTATGTTCCTTGGATTACTTCTTCGTCCTGTCCTTCCAGCGTCCCTTGAAGATATGAGCTGCAAGCGGCCTTCACAGTTGATGGGACCTGATGACTCGAGGTGATCCGATATATACCGCTTTCTGCATTCTGTGGCGCCAAATCGTCAGCCAGGGATTTACAGGCCGGAATAATCTTCAAGTTCGCTCTCATTCCTCCTAGGTATCCTATATATTCTTTTCACGGAGAACTTTATATGTGTTAGCAAAGGTTGGTGTAACGGGGTACCATACAATTCGACGTATGATACAAGAGATTAGGGAAAAACCCCAGCAAAAAAACCCTGTCTCCCAGTGAGTGTTGTGATTTGTTACTATTGTTTACAAAATTTGTTGCCATTTAAAAATATTGATAGGCATTTATTTCTTCAATATGGATTCCTTCGTCAAAAAACGGAGAGGTTTCTCCAAGGTACCCGAAACTCCTGAAAAATGAAAAGACAAGAGGAGAAGAACGAACAAATTATAAATAATACATAACCTTTCAAAAGTCTCCTCTCACAAATATACTTCTCTGTAGGCGCATGGGATCTCTTGGAGAAGAATCGCCTCCGCTAGTTTTCAAAGATATTCCTTCTTGTTTTTAGAAATCCCTTCTATATTTGAATTAAAAAAGGAATATTTTGCTCGTAAGGCCAGGAGGGTCTCTTTCAAAACCAGGTCTGACCAGTCCAAGCGATGAATATTCAGAATTTCTGATGTTCGAAGACCGCTACAGAGCCCTTATGTGGGGCTTTCATCTTCCATAGATACATGTTTTACTTTGTATTGTGTGAAATAATGGAAAAATGATCCAGAAAATTCTCGATGTCATCATGACATATAAAAACATTGGTACAGGTTCCCCATTTCGAACATTAAATCCTTCTATTTTCCCCTCTTCTGTTCTTCTTTTATCATCACATTATTTTCTGCGGGAGAGGAAAATTCGACGACAAAAAAATCCTTGAGTTCTTTGTTCAGCAGGAGTATATCTGGCTTTATGGTATGGATTGTTGGAATCGCATAGTTCCAATAGATGCAAGCTCTGTCATTTTCAACAACTGCTTGAATCTCCAGGGGCACATATGGTAGCACTTGTTCGTTATCTATACCATAAACCTCTCTCAGATGGGTAGAAAATTCTGAGTGTCGCATTGTGTCTTTCAACATATCTTGATGGAGCATAGACTCTGCAAGCAGACAGAATGTGCATCACAGTTTCCTGCTGACTGTGATGTGCTCTGCAAGTTGTTGGGGTGTCCACTTTCATGATGTTTTTTTTGTACCTTCTGGTATTTATGACCCCTTCTTGACAACCTATAATAAATCCCGCCGTTTCCAATCTGAGCTCAGCTGACTTCAAAAAGGCGAAGGATACTTCTTCCGACAGGCGCTGATCTTTCAAACTCCTGAAATATATGGAGTGTAGGTGTTTACCTATGTGTTCTTCGAGTACTGTCATCAGTTGTGCCTGTCTTATATCTCTGCCAACTCTTCTTTGGTCTGTTGACGTGATAGGTGTTCCTGCCAAGATAATCTATGGATGTGCTAGTTATACTGAGCTTCTCCAAAGCTCTTTGACCAGCAGAATTTCAGCGATATCTGACGGATAGTTTCTGAGATGAAGATTTCTTTAAATAATTTTTTTTTCTAGTCATGCGATCCTCACGAATTAGTGTTAGTATTTTTCAACTAACTACCGAGCTTCAATTCGATCAGATCATTATTTTTCGTGTTATTCGGAAAACTAAATTTGAAAGGACTATAACGCAGGAACCACTGGGTGGATTTTGCCCATTAACGAACTTAGCTGGTGCATTTGAGCTGCAAACAAACACTCCAATTGATTATTCCTGGCCAAAAATTCGAAAATTACAGACATTAACAAATTTATAACCACTCTGTTCAGGAGAACAAGCGCGCCAAAGGAGTTCTTCTTCCGATGACATTTTAAAACCTAATGCTCCCAGTTCTTCGTCAAAACTTGAAATAATTAATGGTTTTCCAAATTTATTAGAAAAGATTGAGTTACGAAAGTGAATTTTGATATAATTATTCATTAACCAAAGTACCCCTATATTCCTCTCAGTTTATTTTCACCGTTTTCCAATAATTTAGTTACGCATATTCATATAAATTGCGTAAAATCTGGTTTAAACTTCAGTTCCTCTATAATGAACGGTTAGAATAATTCGAATTGAATTTGTTGTTTTAGAAGCTGTATTTTGTTTTTTAATTCTTATGCAATTTTCTTACTCAAATTTAACTAGTTGTGATGAACTCATTATATGAAAAAAAGGGTAGAAATTTCCGGACAAAAATGAGGCAACATCGTCACAGGTACCAACACAACACAATTTATCCGGATTATTCTAACAATCAAATATTACAAGGACATAAGTTTAATCCTGATTTCAAAACTCAATTTGAATAAATATAAGTAGGTTTATATAAATACTAAATTATTGGGAAATTGTTGGAATGAAAGAGAAGAACACACGGTTAATTTACTTAATGTTAACAATTTGATCTCAATTGCTCTCCGTTACTTATTCGTTTTAAATAGATAATAAATGTATAAAGGCGGTAGGAATTAATTATCTAAATTTGTACTACGTACAAAGTACTACGAGTAAGAATGAGATATTCATTATATGTGTGTAAATAAATCAAGTTTATAATTTTTTCATTCAATACAAAATTCCATAGGAACAAGGACTTCAGATAAACGTCTATAAATGTTAGAGACCAAGAGTGAAACCTTTCGAATGCTCTATGAAAATGTCATCTGTCTTCGAGACATAATGTCGCGAATTTGCTTTATATTAGTATAATTATTATATTATAATTATGCTGCAAATAGACGATTCTTTTGAATTCAGATCCTATAGTTTAGAGAGACATTTTAAGCGAGCTTACGAAAGGTCTCTCTCTCTCTCTCTCTCTCGCACTTTAACATTCATAGACATTTATGATATAGGAGTTGAAAGTGTAGTTTGATCTGGTATCAATGAACAAATAAGTGAGAATTCTGTCCAAGATATATATTGTGCTTTCATATACCGGCCTCGAGCTAATAAAATAACATTTCGTGATGACGCAAGATCAGATCTCACAAACAATAGTATCAATTGAATGAAGTAATTTCTGTTCTACATATTTAGTCTTCATAGATTTTAGTAGCATGCTATAAAATTTTCAAATGGAAAAACTTTCAGGCGACTAAATGTCGACACATATTTTTGTACATAAATCGTTCCGAAAATCTCAATACAATCAACTCATCTAATTGCTAATCAAGAGCACTTGGCTGAGTCCTCCTTCATAATAAGTTTTTAACGAGCGAGAGCAATATATCACTCACATAAATCAATTGATTTATTATGTAACAGTCGCTCTGAAAACCACATGAGGATCTGAATTTCTCTTCTATTAATGATATTAGCGATGACGTATATTTTTGTATTCATACAGGGTGAGTCTTTAAGTTGTACATTAAATTTAAACATAGATTCCTCTCATGAAATAAAACACTTTTTTCATTCACCTTTTCTCCCGATTCGTTACAAGAAATAATATACAGGCTGTTGAAATTTGAAAAAAAAAACAGTTTTTCTTTTGTAGCTTTGACATGGTTATTCAGAATTGAATGAATTTTGGTATGAAGGTTTCTATAACTATGGCACATAATCTCCAAATAAAAGTATGTCTCCACTTCTGCGGGTTTCTTCGTTATAGACTCGCGAATTCCTAAAACTATGAGAAATAAGCATAATTAAAGCAGCTGAAGGTTATCTTGGGTCATTGTTGCAATACTCTATTTATTTAGAAAGTTAAATTATTCCTCATCATTTCACCTAAAACGTACCGTTTTCGAGATATTCTTCGTTGAATGTGATAAAATATGAAAAAAATTACAGAAATTTACCTGCTTTTATCAATCCGAACCTGGAAAATAATCACAGATGATCTGCTCGAATAATGGCATAGACTGAGTATTGATTTCAAAGTTGACACTTGAAATTCAATTCAATCTTGCTTGTTTCCAAATTAGTTGGTTATAATTACCATCTTAAAACGGTATAAGTTAATAACAACTTATTCAAATAGTTCGCAGGGTAGTTATCTTTTGGGAAATAGATGAAGAGGCTTTCATCTGTATTCATCTATGTATCCCCAATAGTTATCCATGCCATCTCGACATTAATTTTCATACTGCTTCGATTCTGTACAATCATTCTAAGGATTTTTCTAATATATGTAACACAATTTCATCAACTTAATTTTCAACAGATATAACTCACGAGACTACATAGTTGAATCTTATCAGTTTTTAGTATATTAGTATGTATAAGGGAAATACCAGCTATAAGTATCATTGACGAGAAATTCTTAATCTGGATCTACGGAATTATGTCAACATAAAGAACCACCTGCGTAATATTCTAAGGTTACACCATAGAAAATATAGATTATTACAATTATGTGCATGCTTCTGTCACAGTATAAAACAATATTATTTTACTGTGTCTATACGAGGTCGTCACTTGCATTTGCATAGAGAACTTTTAAAGAACAAATATTGTTTTTCTCGATTCAATAGGGTAGAGGTTATAATAAATGTTTTGAGTCGGATATTTATATGTTCGTTTATATGATGCGAATTAAAATATGTGAGGAATGTGAAAATAGGCGAAGAAGATATTGTGGATAATCTTATAGTGGATATTCCATGAAAATCAAGTTGGAGTCAGTGTTTTAGTATTCAAGTAGAGCTTTTTTCAAAAATGCAGCTTGAAGATTATTTAAAACCATTTCATAAGACTGGTAAATGAAAAAGTTGTTCCATTTGACGAGAGGAATACATGGTTAAAATTAATGAACAACTTGAAGACTCACCCTGTATATGCTATGACTATTTTTCTATGATATCAACCATCGACTTATAAGTTCCCATTCTGATACACAGATGGCACCAGAAATACAGAATTTATGATTTCTTCCATTAATTAATTAAATATCGATTTAAGTGCATCTAAATAACTGTTTCCTAACCTCCTCTGAAACTGACATTTGAGAATTTTCAAAATGAGTGCGATCTGGAAAATTCTTACAGATTATAAACTACTCACGCTTTTTCATTCTTGTTTCATATTATATATTATACATTGTATAGAATATTTTTGATTTCGCCAAATACTGGAGTCTTGGGTACCCTATATTATATTTGGATAAAAATATCATTCAACTTTCAATCCAAACTAATTATATGGCTCACAATTCTTTGAAATAATCCCATGATTACTATATTTAAGTCGTCTCGACTAAAGAATGCTGCATTATGAAATTCGTTCAACTTCCCGCTAAAATTCAAAAGTCGTTAAGTTTTTTGTTCAAGGGTAATACAGTGGATCAGTACACGTTGTTGTATTTCCAATTATATAGATCCGTTCGTGTTTAAATCTAGAAATTTCCTGTCATTTACGTTTAATGAAATACGTCTCTAATCATACAGGGTTGTTCAAAATCCGAGGCTCTTCCGAGGAATACTGAAATGATAAAAAGTGCGTTTTTTCAAATGGATTGACCTCTATATCATATAAGGATGTATTGAAAGAGAATTAAACGATATAACATGTTCCTATTCCTAAATTAGCTTTTCGAATTAAAAGCAAGTTTTCATGCCAATGTGATTATTATGGTACATTTTGTATTAGGTATCCATGAAATGTCCTAGAACATTATATATTATCATAATTTGACAATCGGCATCGATTAAAAAGTATTATTGTTTTTATAAAGGGAAATTTTATTGAAAAAACGATTCGAATGGAAGGCAATACGAATGAAGTTTTGATGAAATTTTTTATTCTTCACGGTCATTGCGATCAAATTGTAGCAAGAACATGCGCAATCTTTAATGAGATGTATCCTGAATTGAAACCACTGAACAAGAGAAAATTTTTACGATTGCAGAATAATTCCATGCTTTATGGATCAAAACCTTAAAGTGGGAACAACGCCGAAGCTTATAACTTCTAGAGAAGATAACATTTTAAATGGATGAACTTATTTTAACGCAAATCCTCATGCTTTCACAAGAAGAGCAGAATAAGATTTAGGCCTAACCAGAACATTCTGCATGATCTTGCTACAATTTTATGTTGAAAAACATGAAGTTAATGTTTGGTGTTATTACTTGCTCTATCGTTTAAATACATTTTGTTTAATTAGTAACAACATTTTATTTCAAAAAATTTACCATGTTTTTCAACATAAAAGTTGATTTTCGAAAACGGTCAACTTTAGAGCTTGTGACTAAAAGTATCTTTTTGGGTATAAAACATTGGTGGTTCAAATGCGCGTTTCAAAACCGTACTCTTTTCAGGAGCGAAGCAGTTGGGGAGAAAAACATCCACTTCCCTTTCAAAACCTTCACCAATTATTACTTGAAAAATACCCTTTCGCACAAAACATTGCTTATTATGGGTAAGAAATGCTTACAAAAGCTGTTTTCTGTAGGATAAACGGTTTCGGAGATATTCGCGAAAAAACGGAATTTTTTTTCTCGAAAATTGTGCATTTTAAAGGGTCAGTTGGTAGAAACTTTTTTTTATATTTTTGGAAGAGCTATAACATCCTGCGCATATATTTTGAAACACCCTCTATATAATTCATCAGAACTACCGCAATTTAACTGATAAAAACCGGATCTATCAGTTAAATAGTGGGAATGAATTATTGTGGATGTTTACAAAGTACTGGCAGTGTAAGATTATTAAAATGGTTTTAAATTAGTCGTAAGAAGAAGAAGAATAAGGAAGAACAAGAAGGAAGAAGAACAATAACAGAAAGACACAAGCATTAAATTTTTACTATAATTTGTTTCTTTTCCGGAAACGTTAATAATAAGAGGTCCTGCGTGATATTTATTCTATTAGGACTAATATAACTTACAAATTTAAATTTAGCTCGATTCACGGCATGTCATTCGAGAAAGCCATGTAAATTGCTTCCATCTTGTTTACACGGGCAACATAAACTTGTAATTCTAAGCAAATGAGTATATATGCTAATATAGAAATTTAATGGATGCTGTTTCATATTATTGTGTTTCGAAGGTACACCGCCTTGAATTAACCAATTTGAATAAGGTTGCGGCAAGGGTAGAATTACCCTGCTGTAACTTGACAAATTGGGGTGGTAAAATTACTCAAGGTACAAGTGCGAATCAAGTGCTCGGGGATAACCTGATAATACATGAATAACGAGTGACACTTGCCGAATTTTGGGTAATTATTGCGTGATCGGGATTTTCGGTATGGATGTTTATGGAGAAGTTGCGAGCTCAATGAATCACCCATTTAACAGTCCAAATTGCCTGCAATTTTCCCGAAATGTGGGGTATTTATTCGGCGGTACAACGCGTGCTTTCTACGTGTTCCAACTATTTTATCTTTATTTGTTACCGCAATGTTGATTGCAGAAAATTTTTCATTCGTTACCGATATAACTGACTCGTATTGGATAGCGCAGCGCGGATGAACACGTTTATTTTGTGGGGATCGGGGTTCGCGAGAATGGGGGGGGGGGGGGGGCTCACAAGGGCAATTCTCTCCTCATCGTGTTCTCTAGGGTGGAAAGTTACTTTCCTTGATGCCTTGAACCATTCAACATCTTTCATTTGCCGTTGATACCTTCTTTGCGCGCTTCTTTCGACAGGAACTGCGAGCTATCGTTTTGTCCAGATTTCTGTATTTTTGGGATTTCTGGCCGAAAATTACCTCAAACGATTCGATCGACTCACTGTCCATCACTGTTCATCCGGCTGGAAGTAAGCACGATAACTCTCGAATCAAATGAATTCGAGACTTGTAATTTACACAGCAGGTTGGGGGCATAAATATCTCTGGTTTCGTGGTTATGGCCATTTTGAGTTGAAAATTTTTTGTGCATATTTCCGAAACTCCTCATTCGATCTATCTAAAATTTAGCATCAAATTCTTGAATTGTGACCTTCAGATGTGTCCTAAGTTTTGTATCAATCAGATGACTATGTCCAGAAAAATTTTCTTCAAAAATTAGAGAATTATGTTTTTCCAATAACTCTCGAAATTCTGATCTGATCGTATTGAGTTGCAGAATACCGTCACGAAAACCTATGCATAATTTAATGATTATCGCATGACTATATAAAATATTCAACTACATATTTTGCTTGAAATTCCGAAATTACATGTCGGATTGAGTGTAATTTTGGCATTTCGACTACCAATAATGACCTAAGGGAGCATGCAAAATTTCATCAAGAACAGACCTCTAGGAGCCTCAAAAAAAAATCAACAATATAAAATTCCGAATACTGGGCTGATTATTTGAGTTGTTTTCAACGTGAATCATAATCTGTTTACTTACCCAACCCGATTCCTACACGTGTTTTCTGTGATTATTGTGATCGCTATCATATGTACAAGGGCAACTAATTTAAATATGGACGAATTGTGAAATCTTAGGTGGGTTTTATATTATTGTTTATTTTGATGTGAAATGCGTGAAATCATCATTTGGCAGTTATGCATGCGCACAGGTTGGTTCTTAAGAAATTCTATATTTCAGTCTTTTCTTACTGGGCGTGTAGGTACGGTGGCGATTGAATAAGTGGATGAACAATGTGTGTAATTTTATTTTTTTTTTCGAATTCTGTCTGAAAGTTGAGCTAGTGAGGAGGGACTGGAAGGCCATATACCACCTGAGGTCTATTCTGTATGTGTGGAAGCCAGATTCGAGAATAATGCGTAGTTTTCGAGAGACAGTGTCCAAAACGTGGATCTCGGGCCTATTTTGAAATTCACGCTTTTCCTTTCTGGCAGTGCACACGGGAATTTGTATCCAATAGTATATGGAAGGTGTGCAGGTTTTTGTGGATCGAAACCCCCTGACGATCAACGAGACATCGCGTTCAAGCTCTGTTAATTTCGTAGTGTAGATTTCAAGTTATTTTGAAGTAATATCTGATCCTACAAAATAATGATAGTCCAGTAGCTCTTCCCAACGGCTTACATTCAGGGGAAACAACATTTTGGAAATCTCTTAGGGTCCTTGTGTCCTTATCAGGCACATTTTCACATCAAGGTTTACCTTCGCTTACTAAATAGTTCCTATCTATGTTGTCTCTCCCAAACTCTGAAAATAATCTTTGAAAGAAGAAATTATTAATCCAAAACTATAACAGACCAATTCTACCGAATAATGAAGTTGTCCGAGATATTCACCCTCAAATTTACCATGACAATTATATTATATCAATTGAAACTTATCCAACCTTTTAGTTTTCTTTTTACTGGAGAACCCAATTTGTTAAACTCACCAAACTATATTATATTTCTATCATCATCATCATCATATGGATTATCATCATCATATGTATTATACAAGAGCTATTGTAAGAGCTATCTACGATAGCTGAGGATATTCCGTTGGTCATTTTGCATTCAATCATACTTTGTTAGACATAATATCTCTCATCGGTGGATGAGATGACAAGGACTAAATGTATGAACACATATGACATTCATAAATACGGACGTTAATTTTCGATGCAGCATTTTTTGAAATCATAGAGTTATGATTTGATATTGAAATTTTCAAAAACCATATCTCCGAAAGTATTTATTTTTTAGAGTTGAAAATGATATTAATGGATTCTTATGATGGAACTGCATCTAAAAAAATTGAATTCAAAAGTTGTAATGTAAAAAAAAAAATTTTTACAACGAAACCATCAGGCCGATTTTGCCCAATAACCTACTCTGAAAATGTCAACTGTCTAGCTTATTTCGTTCGAGAGTTATCATCTACGGCCGGACCGGCCGGACAGAATCGATTCTGACCACGGAGTCTTGATCAGTGAGTTGGACCAAATCTTTTAAAACCATTTTCATCCAAAAATTCGACAAATTACACACATTTAGACAAATTGATAAGCTCTCTGTTCCGAGGTACAAGGGCGCCAATAATATATAAAGTACTAACTAGAACGCATATATTCATATATAAATAGAAATCCACCGAAGCCATAATAAAGCATTTCTAGGTGAAACCCCTGGAGCTAAACTGAACCATAACAACGCTATTTTTCCAACAGAGTCAGCAATGGGTGCAATATAAGAGACTAAATTATTTAAGAAGTTAATTTTAAGCCAACAAATATGAAGACCAAAGAACAAATGCTTCTAGTGTACCAAATATTCATCGTAACAATCGTTTTCAAGCATGCAGGTAAGTCATGAAATTTCTGCTTATTATCTATATTTTATCGAATTATTATACACAAATCAATTCTATACTCAAGTTGTCAATCGAAAGAAAATATGTGATACCCAAATCTAATGAATATCGTATACAGGGTGTCTCAGGAGAAATGCGGTAAACGGAAACCATAAACGGAGGTTATCTTGGTAGACTCATATCGAGGTATATGAATCGCCTCAGGTCCTTGGTTTTGGATATACATGGTGATTTTCGGATTGCTCGAAATTTCAAAGTTCAATAAATATTGAACCAATCAACTGACAGATTTCATTGTTTGCAGTATATGTTGTACCTCACCCATTTCGACTAATTTGGTTCACCATTTCCGAAAAAAAAAATTCAGGACCGGAGTAACGAAATTGTGGACACTATTTTTGTTGATATTAGTTCATCTTGTTCGTGCACACTGACCATTTCTTCCACTTCTATCGTCATATATGACCATAGAAGAGTAAAAAAAAACCAATATTATTGATTGGCACTATCATACAGGTGATTAATTCATTTTATTGTTGAATACATAGATTTTGATTCCATGTTTTCAAATAGCCATATCGATATTTCACCCCGTATAGCATTGATCTACCAATTCTTATATCCTTATAACTATTCAGACGAAGCATGATACTTTGAGCAATTTTTCAATTAAAAATTATATTTCTCCCTCACATTATTTTTGTTTGTGTTCGAATTTTGCTTTAATTTTATTCATGTTTGTACACTGTACATAATTGTCGTTTCGTTATTTAATTATTGTTGCTTGTTTCGTTATTGATTGTTAGGCAACGTTGTTCGATTTATTGCTTCTGACAAATCTGTGTTTTTCACGCAGAAGCAAAGCACAAAATAATACATTTTTTATTTTATGGATATTTTTCAGAGTTTGGGAGAGAAAACCCTGAAAAATTCATTCATGTGAATTAAGGATGAAAAAAATGTAACATAAATATTTAATGATTGAAGTGATATTTTGGAGGTGAAAGGCCAGTAATGTAGAATTATTGATGTATAATCCTTTATCTGTAAAGGTATAGGATGAAAGAATTGGTAAATCGTGATTAACATGTACAAATCTGTTTTGGCGAGTATGTATTAAATTTAAACTAATAAAAATTATTCATTTTTCATATCATCATGAACAAATAACGATAATTATATACATCAGTGTACAAACATGTATAAAATGAAAGAAACATTTGTACACAAACAGAAATAATGTGAGGAATAAATATAATTTTTAATTGCTCAAAATTGTATCATGCTTCGTCTGAATAGTTATAAGGATATAAGAATTGGTATATCATTGCTCTACGGGGTGAAATATCGATATGCCTATTTGAAAACATGGAATCAAAATTTATTTATTCAACAATAAAATGAATTTATCACCTGAAGATAGTGCCAATCAATAATATTGAATTTTATTTTACTCTTCTACGCTCATATATGTGGAAGAAATTATCAGTGTTCACGAACAAGGTAAACTAATATTAACAAAAATAGCAAATGTCCACAGTTTTGTTACTCCGGTCCTGAGTTTTTTTATCTCGGAAATGGTGAACGAAATCAGTCGAAATTGGTGATGTACAACATATACTGCAGCGTCAACTTTTAATATGACAGGTGCCAAAATAGTGGGCTATTCAAAATGAAACATCTAATTGGAAAACCCTCTGGTATAAATGATCAATTTCGCGGAGTCTGAAGTATAATTCGAGTTCAGTAAGAAATGCTATCCGCCGTATTCACAAAGCATTCAATCTCCGTTAAGTATTAACTGACGTCCTCAGTTAAGGATAAATAAGAATCGCAACCTCAGTTAACGTGAAAATTAACGTGAAACAAGCCTATTTCTCCACCGTTACATACGTTAATTGAGGTTGCGATTCTTATTTATCCTTAAATGAGGACCTCAGTTATGACTTAACGGGGATGGAATGATTTGTGAATACGGCGGCATATCTTGAGGATACTAAGACAATTAGTCAATTACCCTAAAAATAATACAGCATTAAGTTTCTTGCGTTTCGAGTCCAACGGAAAGAGATTAATCGTTTATAACTTGCCTTCCCCAACAACTTCTACAAATATTTCATAAGAACGAAATGAATCTTGGGGCGTGTATTTGGGGGACGGTAATAAAAAGATAAACACTAATTTCCTTCCTGTAAGCGCTCTTGAATCTGTCGAGGTGGAATTATTTTTTGTTTCTCTGTGATATTCTGTATTCATGTCAATTAACCATCTCATTACTAGATAAGGATGAATATTAATCAGTATCTGCCTTTATTTTTAAAATTATTATACCGTCTCCATAATAATAATATGCTTTCTTAGCTGAGGCTAGACATTTTTAAAATATAAATATTGGAATAGTCGTTTGGTATCCGGTGCAGCAGATAAGTTTTCCCTTTCCCCAGGCGGTCGAACATAAGAAAAATAAATTTATTCGAACAATCGAATATTTCAATATTCGATTACCCATAGTTTATTACTCGTATAGTCGAAATCGTTAGAAAGTGGATGATATATTTTTCAAGACGAACTATGTGAAATCAAGAATGAAATTGCTTTGGTTTTACGTTGGAGATGATCCATTCGATAGTACTATCGAATAAAACCTGCTGAAAATTCGATAAATTCCAATTCAAAACTGTCCGGGAAATGAAAACATTTGGAACCGTTTTTATTGAAATAGTAATGTTAATTTAAGTAGTGGCACATTGCAGAAAACAAAAATTCAAATATGCCCATCCCCAGAAAAAGGTTCACTTTTCTGCAATTCAGATTTTCAATGAGTTCTCATCTTTGGATCATCAGCTGCCTTAAAAGCGTTCAAAATCTATTGCTAGTGAAGGATAGTAAAAGCGGGTTTATACAGAAAGTAAAATAAAATATGAAACACTTATTTGCCATTTTGACGTACTCAATTCTTGCTTGGCCTTTTCTGAACTAATAAATGTATATCTATCTATAATTTGATTCTTGATTCTTACATAAAAATTTACATATAGTTTCACAGAAAACACGGATGATCGATTATTGGAATATTTAAATATCTGAACATGCTATCGGGTCAAATACTACCGAACAGTACTGTGCCTAAAGTGGCGTAAGGATACAGTAACAATGCCTACACAGAACAGCTTCTGAGGGCGTCTTCATTTGGAAGACCAAGAAGGGTCAGTATAATCATAATAATATCATTAGCAAGCGCGTCGAATCAGCTTGACCTTACGTCAGTGCTTTTTCAGCCTTTTTACTTCTTTCATAGTGAAGTCAAATGGCATTGGCGCGCTTGCGAATTACATGATTATGATCATATTGACCACCAAGGAGCCTCAAAAGCTCCTTGCGACTTAGGAGAGTCAGTTGTGTTGAGTGTAGGTACTATTACTGTATCCTTACTTCAACTTAGGCACAGCACTGTTAATTTTTGACCCAACAGTAAATGGTGTCCTCGATCTCCAGTCCAAATTTTGAAAAGAAATCAAAATTCCACACACCGTTCATCCACTTATTCAATGTCTACCGTACTTTTATCAGTCGGAGTTTGAAAAACGGAATTGTAGAATTTCTACAAAAACATCCTGTGCGTTTGCGAGACTCCCAAACGATGATTTCACGCATTTCACGATTTCAAAATGATCAATAATATAAAATTCACCTAAGGTATCACAATTCGTCCTTATTTAAATTATTTATCCTGGATAACGTTCGCAATAATCAGTTATTCGGAATTCCAAATTGCTTCATTTTTTTTAGGTTCCTAGGGGTCTGCTTTCGATAAAATTGTGCAAGCCTCAATAGCTCATTATTGGTCATCTAAATGCCTAAATAGGTCTCGATCCGGTATGTGGTTTCAAAATTTCAAGCAAAATACGTGAATATTTTTTCTAGTGATACGATAATCATGAAATTTTGCATAATCTCCGTGTCGATATTTCGCAACGAGTTTCTATTGGATCAGTATTTGTCGAGTTATTGAAAAAGTGCAATTTTAATTTTTTTTTGTACTACTGTAATACTAAATTTCAGATAGATTGGTTGAGTAGTTTCAAAAATATTCATAAAAAATATTTCTACTCATAATGGCCATTCCGAAACCTCTCGGTGGATTTCGTCAATTAATGAACTTAACCGAGATATTTATTTCCCAAACATACCCTGCAAATTTCTACATTAACTCACTTCGTTCGAGAGTTATCCTACTTACCGAGGGCTGGCCGGATGGAAAGAATTGGATTTGAGCCCGGATTCTTGATCACTGAGTCGAACCAAATCGTTCGAGACCATTTTCTGCCAAAAAGTCCAAATATACAGAAAACTTAGCAGAAAATGACTGGAAAACATTATCCCTGAAATTTTAAAAAACAATGCTAAAATCATGAAACTTTTAATACATGAGTGAAATAATCATCTTAACTCGTCGCCTACGACGCTAGGTGTCATACTAATTAATGCAGCCGAATGAATAATATAATTATTCTATGAATTAATGAATGGACTATTGGATCACCGCGTTACCATACGAATTATTCATATGGTAATTATGATCACAGGACCTCTTCTTATTCGATCAATTTCGGAATGGAGATGACATAATTATTCCCCCTGCCCTTTTCCTATGAAATAGCATCCAAGGACAGCCCGATTTCCTTTTACGCTGTTCAATGAGCTCATTTATGGTCAATGTACTAAAAATAAATCAATACACATAGATATTATAAATAGAACGATTATCAAGACGGATCGGCATGCAGGAGTAGGCTGGGTGCGAGTGCCCAGGTACTTCGTGAATTGATATTGAACTTTATTGGCCGTAGTTTGATTTATGCGCATTGTTTGTCGATTCATGATGGTTTGCCAAATATCACCATAGGTTTGTCCGTTAGAAGTAATTGTTGAATAGGTATTTTTATTGGCGTGGTCGGTGACTCTGTGATTGCCGCGGGGTTCGTGCATATAATACGTATAAAATGAAATATACGGGGTTCTATCGGAAAGGAAGATAAAACCACCTATTATTTACTATTCTTACTGTCCTGTGTGATAGATTGTAGATTGTCGGTTCGTTTTCGTTTTCCATTCGGTCGCTGGCGACAAGTGTGAAACGGTGCTCCGGTTTAGATTCGGTACCGAATAGAAACCATACAGCACCGAATATTCCCTCGACACGAAGGGGTTTCAATCAGGTCTGAATTCGTGTGCAGGGCACACATATCAATCGAGGCGTCAACACAACCACGGTTTATTCTCGGTTTTAACCATAAAGCAAATACATATCTACATACCTATGTGTTCTGCAGTTTTAACCTCAAAGAGAGCAGATATCTTTCAACCTTTGGATCTTTCTCAAAATGTTTTCACCTTTATATATAAACAGAAATACATACATATTTTCGGGATTTGTTACTATCTCAGTATTTATGAGAAAATGAATGGTTTGGGTTCTCGACAGGTGCATCTAAACCTGTGCTTCCGAGAAATCTACAGATAGATCAATTGAAGCATGCAAAGATGTTTGTATTTATATTTTGAATGACTTTGATGAATTTGACGTAGCGAAAAAAAATGGAATTTCGATTGAGCGTGTGTTTCTGAAGAAAACATAAAACTTTAAATGAGCCGTGTGATAAACGTGCAGATCAAAAAAAACTCTAGATAAACACTCGAAATTTTATAGTTAAGCTTTGTTAGTAGAGATGAATTCTTGGAAAAAATTTCAGATTAGTTCGACTTCCGCTTTTACCGGAAATGATACCAACTCACGTTTTTTAAATGTAATACCCAGTTTTTTCATTAATAATCAGATTACCCATTGAATTCTACACTCTTTTAATGTGCCACTTACATATTATTCTCAGAAAGTTCGTGTGAAATCTGAAAAAACCCTTTAAATTTTCTCAATCAAATAGGGCTTCATTCCAATGTTAATGACTTGTAGGTTTTTTCATGAAAATCCCTAATTTTCTAGCTTCTATCAGAAGACATACTAATGCTTCTCCTTCGTTAATTAAAGATTCAATTGAACATACAGGGTGTTTCTATTTCAAATGAAAACCCAATTTTTTTATTGGTCAGCTGAAATCAACGTTAAAAAATATACATATATAATACATACTAGGTACTGCTTTACTTACTGAATATCTCGGGAAATAAGAATTTTAGAGCAGTAGTATGTATCATGAAGAATACACTATATTTTAACGTGGATTCCAGCTAACTATAAAGAAATTTGGTTTTGAGGTTTTTGTCATGACTGTGACAGTCAAATAGAAATACCCTGTATGTTTAATTGAATTTTTGATTAACGAAGGAGAAGCATTGGTACGTCTTCTGATAGCAGCTAGAAAATTAGGAATTTTCATGCAAGAATCTACAAGTTATTAACATTGGAATGAGGGCCTATTTGAGAAAATTTAAGGGCTTTTTCAGATTTTACACGATTCTGAGAACAATATGTAAGTGACACATTAAAACAATGAAGAATTCAATGGGTAATCTGATCATCAATGAAATGGATATTACATTTAACAAGCCCTGTGGACAGGAGCTATTGGGCGCATGTTCATCTTCCTTGTGGCCCGTACTGACCAGTAAAGAAAAAAAGCAGTATCATGTTGAATACCTTAATATTATTCTGGAACACAAATTTTCCATTACAATAATCTTCATCTAGCTTCTATTTAGTATCAATTCCTGTAGAACGTGATCATAATAAGTGTTTTCCATATAATAAAATGTGTTTGAACTTGGTATGTAGGAAATCTGACATCAATTATTGGAATTAATTGATTTGGCAAACAGCCGTCAAATGAGGTAAATAGATTTTTGTGACGATTTTCTGTGACCATAGAACGTCAAAACACGCTGGAATGTGAATTTTAAGCAATATCTTCTGGAATTGAGATCGTATCGAACTGAAATTTTGCACACTCGTGTAGAATGCTTGATTTAACGTCGGTACAAATTTTTTTATTAAAAAATTTTCCAACTGCCCGATCCCAACAATACTTAGATAATATTATATCCATAAATTAAGCATTTCATTATTGCATTTCTTGAAATAGGTACCTTTTCAAGTCGATCAACATCGTCCTTCTTTCGACGTCTAAACTATGACTTGATTCTTTATGTTTATGTCTTTGAATTTGTTTTCGGTGGAATTCAAAGAGTTCATAGAATAATCGATGAAAATACTGAGAGAGACCCAGGAAATTTTGTCTTATATCTCCAGAAATTGAAATCGTATAGAGCCAAAATTTTGCACAATGTTGGAAAATACTACAATTGACGTTAGTACAAGTTTTTGTTGCAATCTGATGAATAGTTCACGAAAAAAAAATTTTTTTTTCGAAAAAATTAAAAGAAATATTTTTTTAAAAATTACCAACATTTCGATCATAACAGAATTTTGCCAAAAGTTGCGCGTTTATATCCTCGAACTGACTACCAAGTTTCGATTCAACATCTTCTTTAGTTCCTGAAATATCAGGGAAATAACCTCAAAATTTTAAATGTCTATAACTCCTAAACCGTCCGGCCGATTTTGCCCGTTAACGAACTTAACCGTCGCATTTTGATCAGAAACCTACCCTGAAAGTTTGAAGTCGATAGGACCTTCGGTGCTCCTGTTATCGTGCCTACGGCTGGAAGTACGGCCGGCCGGCCGGCCATACGGCACCCAAAAATCTGACACCGGATTCGTGATCAGGGAGTCCGAATTAGTCTATTAGCCAATTTTCAGCTCGAAATTCGAAAATTACAGACATTTGGACGAAATGATAGGACGATGTTCCCCTAGAACATGCGCCCAAAAAACAAAAGTTGGTATCATTTACGGTGAAAGCGGAAGTCGAACTAATCTGAATTTTTTTCCAACAATTCATCTCTCCTAACAAACTTTAAAATTACAAGTGTTTATCTATTGTCTTTCTTTGAAATATTCTAACGAACGGTCTTCATGAATCACCCTGTATATTCGTTGAAATCAAAACCTTGGTGGCGATATGTTGAGGACTTTAGGATATAATTGTAATTTGGCAAGACGGTAGAATAGAGTTAGACAAATTTTCGATTTCATAAATTCAAAAGAACCAACAATAACATTCAAATTGGAAATACAGAGGTATAATCAGCTTTCTTTTCTAGATGATTTGATAATAAAGTATCCGAACAATTTTGAAACAGGTCTCTTCAGAAAGCAGACACATACAAATAGTTGAATTTTTGTAAAAAATCATCAACTTTGGCTGAAAAGAGGTGATATTAAAACACTTTACGATAGACATAATCTAATTGGTTCTATTCTTGAAAATCGAAATAATGGAATTGATTTCATCAACAAATTTCTTAAAGATAATGGATATTCCTTACAATTCATGAACACATCTATCATGAATTCAGATAGAAGAACTTCTAGTCAATTAATAATCTATTGAATATTATCCCTCATATTCAATGCCTTTCGGAAAATTAATCAGAGAATAGGTTCTAGGTTCAACATAAGAACCGTTTTCAAGAATCAAAATGTTGTTAGGTCTTCACTCTTCATTAACTAAGACCATACCGATGAATGAAAAACAAAATTTCAAAAACTGTGTATATAATAATATCAAGACTATTAGAGTTAAGAAAGTCGGAACATAGGAATTTAAGGAATAAAAACATACAAAATTCCAAACTATCGGCACATGTATGTACAATTGATGGAGATCACATGATGGATAGGAGTAAAACGAAGGTTCTGATGACGTAATTCTGAAGATTATTTTCGCTTGGTATTTGATGAAGGTGTATGATTTTGTCTGGGAAACATTACATAAAAGTTATTTTATCATTGATGTTGTTTCGTTAGGTTATGTTTATTAGGAAAAATTGTTCTATATTGCTCCTGACAAGTATCTGGTTCTTCTAACGCAGAATCAATTTTTTTTCATAGATATTTTTCAGAGTTTTGGAGAGAAAACTCTGAAAGGAACCATTTGGTGATTATATTTCTTAATTAATGTCATTTTCGTACTGACAATTTTCTGATACATTTCAACTTGTATTTGTTCTATTTTTACGTGGAAATATGCATAAATTGGTAGATTGGCCATGAGATCATTGTTGCATTGATATTTATGATTTTACGGAATTCATACGTCAGAGTATGAAAATAGGAAAATTAATTGCCAGCTGCTGATCGACACTCGTATAAGACTCTAATAATGCAGGAAAACCGTCTACACTCTGTGCCGAATTCTTAAAGGGCGCATCCGCGAACCGAAACGAGCACGAAAAATTTAAAGATTAATTGGTACTACGAGGGCTTCAGATTCATTAGTAATGTCACGATCAGAAGTAGATTAAGTCGGTTAATTTGTCAGCCGCGAGATATACGCAAGTTAGCGTTTCCATATTCAGCTAAATTAACCCGATTTGAACATGGCGGCGCTCATCAGAAGTCGTTTATTTATTTGTCATTCCTAAATAGATTGCCACCACACTGTTGATAATTTCATTTGTCGCAATGACCATGAAGAGAAACTTCACCGATTGACCGGCTCATCAGTCATTCAATCGCGTATTCAACTATACGAAGTGATACTAAAATAAGAACACCCAGCAATAGTTGCGGACCGCGGTCCGGATGCGAACCGCGAGCCTTTTTTTTGCGGACCCTTTTTCCAGAAAACATGTATTCTTAATAAAAAAAAATCAGATTATTTTTCGTTTTATTCACTTATTATTGATATTGGATTTAGATTAACTGCTAGTCAAATTCTTATGCCATCATAATGCTCTATCAAACGAACCGCGACAGATATACAGATTTTGTGAACGGACCTCCAATGAAACTAATTGCACACCCCTGATATACAGTATGGTGCAAATGAAAGGAATAAATTCGTTATTCGGTAAACCGGCGACTTTAAGGAAAAATCCTGAAACCCGTCGATTTTTATTTTTAAACGGGCTATTCGTAAGGATACCTTTTTATTTTTGACGTCATCTATGTGAGCGTGATGACGTCATCGCTAAAATTTTCAGATGGAAAGGTGGGTGTTGTAATACATTATTTGAAAGCTCTTTTAAATACCTATTCAGCCATATCAATAATGTACAAAAATTGATTTTTGTATTTGTTTAAAAAATTAATAAAATTTTATTATTATTATTTAATATGACGTCAAAAATAAAATGACGTCAAAAATAAAATGATTTCCTTACGAAAAGCCTGTTTAAGAATAAAAATCGACGGGTTTAGGATTTTTCCTTAAAGTCGCCGGTTTACGAAATAACGAATTTATTCCTTTCAATTGCACCATACTGTAGATCTTAATACGATCCTGGATCGTATGTTAGTGATCATTCACCCGTTGATGGAAATTTGATATATTGTTCTCGAAAGGTTCTTTGCAACCGTGGTATCTTTGTTTGAGTGTAAACTCATCGTATCTGATAATTTCATTCTTAAAATGGGGTCTTTCGGAAATTTAATAATTGACACATGCAAATTTTGTTTCTATATCTGTTAAACAACATATATGAGGCATTTACCTAGGCACACCTATTCACTGAATTTGCAGAATTACCGGCACTATTATTCATATTTTAGATTGGCGATTTTTGGATGAAATTATTCATTTTGGTGACTTCTAACTTCTGTCGAAAAAAGGAGGCCTCACCTTTGAAAACACCTTGTATACAGGGTCATTCAAGTAAATGGGCCATGAGACATTTCTCGACGTACGGATGAAGTGAAGTTTTGAAATTTAGCCCATGACCGTTTTTCAATCATCAAAATCGTTAATCTGGATGTATTGTTGGTGCAATCATACGTTGTTTTCTAGAACATGATGTAATTTATATCATGAATACCTAACGAATTTTGACATATTACATGTCTCTTATCTGTATATAAGATGACATGTATGAACACAGATCATGAAATTCATAGATACATATACGCACGTTAATTTTCGATTACAGCATTCTGTGAAATCATAGAGTTACGATTTAATATTAAAATTTTGAAAAATCGTATTTCCGAAAGTATTAGCTTGTTAGAGTCGAAAATTATATAAATGGATTCTTATGATGACAGTGCATGTTAATAAAAAGGGCAATTTCCAATTATGACTCATATTTTCAAAATTTGACAAACGAATTATCATAAACTCATGAAATTCTGTACAAAGGAGTACTCCCCTTTACAACTAGGGAAATAGATTATCAATTTCCAGGACCGGAAATCACGAAGAATAGGAATAGAATGGAATAGTAGAAAACCTGGAAAATCAAACCACACTACATAAGTATATCCTTCGATATGGAGTTCATATAAAATCTTTTATGACGTGAATAATTTTGGGTAATGAAATTCTTTCATATGGAATGGATTTAAACTGGTGTTATCCTACTGGTACGATATTTTACACATTTTGGTATAGCTTTTGGCGCTCTTGTTCCACGGAACAAGCTTGTCAATTTGCCCAAATGTCTGTAATTTTCGAATTCTTGGATGAAAATGTTCTGAAACTATTTGGTTCGTCTCACTGATCGAGAATGCGTGGTCTGAAACGATTATGTCCGTCGTTAGCACGATAACTCTCGAACGGAATGAGTTAGAAAGTTGAAATTTTCAGAGAAGGTTTCGGCGATAAATATCTCGGTTAAGTGTTTTATTGGTCAAAATCGGCCGGATGGTTTTTTTACGTTACAAACTTCGAATTCAATTCATGATGCAGTTTCATCATAAGAATCCATCCATATCATTTTTAACAAATGAATACTCTCGGAGATATGATTTTTCGTAATTTCAATATTAAATCGTAACACTATGATTTCACAGAATGCTGTATCGAAAATTAACGTCCCTATCTATGAATTTCATGATCTGTGTTCATATATGTGATTATTGTCATCTCATCTACAGATAAGAGACATGTCAAACAAATTATGATGCAAAATGATCAATGAAATAACCTCAGCTATCGTAGATAGCTCTTGGATAATCCATATGATGATGATGATGAGGTTGATGGAAATATATACTTCGGTCAGTTAATAAAATTGGATTCAGAATATCTCCAGTAAAAACAAAACTGGAATATTGGCTAAGTTTCAATTGATATAATATAATTTTCAGAGTAGATTTGAGAAATGAATATCTCGGATAAGTTCGTTATTGGGTATATAAATAATTTTTGGCACTCTTGTTTAATTTAATTAATAATAATCCATCGATATCATTCCCAACTCTGAGAAACCAAGAGCTCCAAAGCTCCTGTCCACAGGGCTTTCCCACTTCTTCATGAATCTTACGCCGTCAAAAAAATAATTACCCGTGCCGTATTTGATTTTGTTTTCTTGGAATTCGTAGGTATGCCATGGGATTTTAGGACTACATATTGAAGAGTATTTAATGTGATTTGAACTTCCATATAAGATTTTCCACTATTCCATATACAGGATGATATTCTTCCTGATTTCTGAAAATATTGGAAAAATAGAGTCAGGTCCTGGAAATTTATAATCTGACATCTCAGCTGTATAGGAATCAATGCAGTCCTCATGTTTGCGAAATTTCATGAATTTTCGATTGTTCGTTTGCCAAATGGGGCATTTTGAAAATATGTCTCACAATCGGAAATCGCCCCCTGTATAATTCTAGCTGTATCCTGTATATTATAGAGATGGATACGAACCTCCCCCTTAGAAAACAGCCTGTGCATGGCTGTGATTGACTATCTTTTAGAGATAAGTTTTTTCAAGTAGATTCATATTTTATATCCTAACCTAACGTTTCGCGCAACAATATAGATCATTTCCGTGATGGTAGGTAGGCACTTCCTGAAATATGTTAAGCTATTTTTACAGTCACGAAGAGTCTAATGAGATACAAGCGATAGTGATACATTTTCACGGATGAATTAATAACAGATTAATGAACTTCGATGCAGCTGATGAATGGGAAGATTGAGCTGGATTTATGGTGTAGTTACGCTAGAAATGGCACATGTTCCAATCAGTCAAGCTTGATCCTCCAACAACCATTTACTTGATTCAATTATACTGATTTTTCCAGAATTCTGTTAAGTCACTGAACTTCATTTTGATCATATTCCAACATTGTTTTCTGTGGGAAAAGTGGTACGCAGATACTGTTTGATGAAAGAGTGCTGACGTGGCATCAATAGCTTCGGTACACTATTGAATGATACATAAATTTCCCTGATTTGAATCACGTACGTACGTATCAAATGATGTTTTCAGAAAATGTCATTGCTGATTCGTTTTAATCCAATTTTGTGAATATAATAATAATAATAATAAATTGCCTTTATAAATACTGTAAATATTACAATAATATAATACAAAAATGAGGCGAAGTCTAGCAAGATGCTGCTCCACTTAACCTCAACCAACCAAAATTAACATTTTATTCCAAAATGGCCTATATGAAAATATTATTACTCATTTTAAAATTCTTAACGAAATACAAAAGTTACAGCATTCAATATAACTAGACGGGAAAAAAACTCAAAATTCGAAGCAGCATTGGAATGGAAAACAAACAAAAGCATACACACGAAAATATATATCTAGCTGTGCAAGTTATTGCAAAGTTAACAACAAAATTCCCAAACAAGGGAAAAACTAAATAAAAGCAGAACAGTCAACCCTACAACCTCCGCAAATCAAGCCGCAACCTCTCACCATCCAGTTGAAGCAACAGTGACCTGTACTGTCTTTTAAAATAATATACGAGTAAACTACGTGTCTTAAAACTGTTAGAGAGTTATTAACATTGAAATGAAGCCCTATTTGAAAAAATTTGAAGGTTTTTTCAGATTTCACATGAATTTTCTGAGAATAATATGTAAGTGACACATTAAAACAATGTAGAATTCAATGGCTAATCTGGTTATCTAAGAAAAAACAAGGTATTACATTCAAAAAATTAAAGTTGGTATCATTTCCGATAAAACCGGAAGTCGAACGAATCTGAATTTTTTTTCAAGGATTAATCTAACAAAGCTTCACTATAAAATTTCAAGTGTTTATCTCGAGTCTTTCTTTGAAATATTCTAACGAACGGTCTCCGTGAATCACATTGTATGTTGAACAATATTACAGTTGAACTTTTTACTGACTTACTTAATTCAAAAACTTGAATTTCGTAATTGACTATAGTCGTATGAGAATCCCTTTCTGTAAAAAGAGCTTTGTTAACGTTGGTAATAAAAATCCATTCTCATTTTGAAAGTATAAAGGCCTCATTCATCATTTCGAAAGAAAAACGAACGTCTAAACAAATTGACATAATCAAATTTGACCTCAAATTCTTCGCCCCTATCATCCTTGGATTCTAACACAAATTTAGCAACAATGTCAGAGAGAACTATATCCATGTAACGTTGCAGAAGGTAACATCAAGAAGTTATGAAGTTTCATTTGTTTACGCAATTGAGTTTTAGAGTGTAAAATAATTCGTTTTTGCATATTATTCATGGCTATCTCCTTCCGTTCGAGAGTTATAGTGGCAACGAACGGCCAGACAGAATCTATTTTGACCTGAAATTCTTCATCAGTTAGTCGAACCTAATCGTTTTAGACCATTATCGGCCAAAAAAATTCGAATATTACTGACATGTGGACGAGAGCACGCTGTTCTCTAAAACATGCGCCCAAAAATCACAAATACATACATATATTATTTCGTTGTTTTCTTCTCACATAACAAATCTTTTCAATCCCGAAGAAAAAATATTCTCGGCGAAGTGAAAGAGTCAAATTTCATTTTTCTACTGGACTAATGGATGCAATGATGCCACGAAATGTAGATGCAATGCTGCTTTATGGTATCGAATCGTTCGCATTACAACGAAACAAAACGGATAAATCAATGATAAGCTTCTTAGAAATAACTCGAAAACAATGTAGGCATTCTGAAGAGAACGCCGAATAAGCAAAGATAATGTTCAAAATTAACGAAAGGTGATCCAACTTTCAGAACCGTCTTCGGTTCAGATACCAAGAATATTTATTCGTTATTTTTACTCATGATGATGCAGAATAGAGTATCGAGGTTTGGCATTTTTCGAAGTCTTAGGCCGCTTGTATACCAGCACCACGTGACAGCTGTCGCATGGCGCTGTTATACGAGCGGCTCGATGAAAATATAGCTTCTTGATACTCAGAACTCTGAACTTCGAAACTATTCTTGAAATATAGCATGTCATGGATTCTCTAATTTCAAATAAAATTTTCTGCGAATACCATTAAATATCGTGATAAATCTGAGTGCCTTTTATATCGAAAATACGTGTTTTTCACATTGGTACCAGTAGGCAGACATGTTTGCCCAAGTCAACCTTCAAACATTCCACAATCCTTGGAGTCACTGAAGATTGACCCAGGCAAAGATTCTGAACTTGATTGGCAAACGTATCCACACAAAGGCCCAACTCGACGTTCAATAAATACAAAACTTTCAAGGGTCGAAATTAAATAACACATGGATCAATTTGACCATCTTAGCCATTGACTTGTGACATGGTGCATTGTCTTGTTGGAACAGTGGTTTTTTTCATTGCCATGCGGGGCTGTTTTTTCATATTTCTTTGTTCCATTGGTCCAATGACATTGTGCAGTACTCAGGTTTAATCATTTTTCCCTTCTCAAAATAGTCAATAAACAAAATACCATGCGTATACGCGTAGCGGCATGGATCTCTTGAAGAAGAATCACTCCAAAACTTCCCTACTCATTGCGTTCGAGCGTAATCGTGCTGCTGGCCAGCCGGCTGGCCGGACAGAATTCTGACCTCGGATTATTGATCAGTGAGTCGAAACTAATCGTTTATGACCTTTCTTGGCCAAATATTCGAAAATTACAGATTTGGACGAATTGATAGGCACTCTGTTCATGGAACAGCACGCCAAAAATATTCCATAGATTTCCCCAAAACACAAATTCCAATGTAATAAAAGCATTAATTCGTTGCAATCTCTAATCCTCTTATTCGTATGTATAGTATGAATTCCATTCCTGAATTTTACAAATGGGAAAAGAAAACGATGTAACTAATGTGTCGACAAAATAATATTCTTTTGCGAAACTTTTGCTAAGTTGTTTTCCCTTCCTTAATAATTTTTTCATGTAATAAATGTCAATTGGTTGGTTATCACTTCGATGAACAAATATAATATAAAATGTTTTCTCGATGAAGTATATTATGTATATGAATCTGATGGATCAAAATTATATTAGCGAACGTAAAGAACATACATCTTCACCCTTAGGCTAGCAAATTCTGTTAAGATATTGATTTATTAATAAAGACTTAATCTGAATATGTCATGGTATTTTGATCTTGTTTGGAAAGCATTTTCTACCTCCAAAAAAATCGAAGGAATTGGATATCTCATGGTAAATAATACTTGAATCCATTCACTTTACCAATGAAATTTAATTATGAACAATGATTCATTTGGTGGGGAGAATGAGCTTTTCAAATTTTCCAAGTTCAATAACTTCTATATAATTCTAATAATAACTCTTTTTATTTCAGGTATGTAGTTCCCGGGTGCAAATAGATTGGTGAGTTTGAAACAGTTAAGATTGTAACTGCATTTGAAAAATGTGCGCATAACTGCAATCTGATATCAGCGGATCAAATAAAGAAAGATGTAGGAGTAGCATTCGATTATCTACCTCCATGGGAGATTAAATAGATGCATGAACACCCACAGGAGGTACAACAAATTTCAAATAACATTGGACTTCAGTCGGCACTTCTCTTCGAATTTAATCGAATTTATTTGTTTGGTTATTTGTACGAGGTGTTCCGTAATAAGGAATTGATCTGAATCAATTGAATTCATTTTGATATTCGTAAATTCCAAGTAGCACCACTCTCGGTTCGACAAGAAATCTATGTTTACTTAGTTGTCATTGTTTCGAAAGAGTGAGTTGGTTAATAGTTCGAGAAAATCAACTAAATATGCTTTATATGGCAGTAGAATAATTGACGTGTAATTTGATTTTCCTCCTATATTTTCGACTCTGTTGGCTTTTACTTAAATAGACGATGATATCTACACTGCTCTATAGGTACCGATACTGTATATACAGGGAAGCCTAAATTCATTTGGTAATGAAATTAATAGGACCAGAACTGTGTTGGCCGGCCGTACCGTCTAACCTTCTTCATAAACTTAGTTGTTCTGTTGTTAAGCTTGTAAAGCCTGACGTGCGTTTTTTGAATTCGAAATTACATGACGTTTTGTGCAAATTCGTTTATATTTTTCTCGAATGATTTTCAATAAAATAGGAAAAGTTTCAAATTGTCCGAAATAGGTTGTCTGATATATGGAAGGTTCTAACATAGAGAGAATGTCAATCGGCTGGCCATGACCCGGAATGAATGGACACCAAGAATGTTCATTTGGCAAGTAATAAAGTGAAGCCGCAGGAGATAACTGACACTCTAAGCATCAAGTGCTGAACCTTTGAAAATGGTAAGAAGTGGAAAAAAATTAAAGTCGGATGGAAACCATTGAAAAAGGAAGAGAATATAATAAAAATTAAAGGAAAAATAATTTACAGGTGATCTGAGCTCGGGATGTGGAAGAGTTTTTGAGGGTAAAAAATGGTTTTTCTTGATTTCCGGCAAACTACGAGTCCTGTGGAAAAAGTTAGATGGCAAAGTTGTAGGTAAAAAAAAGATCTACAACTTTTCTATTTGAACTTTTTTCACATAATCTCAAAATTTATGTGAAAAATTCAAATAAGCATGTTTTTGGTTTTTTATTTTTAGCTTTTACAAAAAATTTGTTTTTCACGATATTCGGTGAAAACTTATTATTTTATGTCCCAAACACACTGTATTTTTTTTATTTGAAATATTCATTTATTCAACTTATTTTGACATAATATTAAAAAAATGGGTTCAAGCCCTGTGGACAGGAGCTTTCTGGCGCTCTAGTTCAAACAGACAAATTATATCTCCGAAAGTATTGATTTCTCAGAGTTGGGAATTAAATCAATGTATTCTTATGAAAGAACTGCATCATAAAGGAAATTAAATTCAAATAATAGTTTATTTATCAAGATAAAATGAGCAATCTGAGAATGACAACTGCACCATGGAAGAAATCAAATTAAAATAGCTGAAATGAATTTGACTCCTTCTTATAGAACAGGATGAAATGTACGAGTATGAACACAGATCAGATAATAAAGCTTAGATAGAATAATTATAGCATTCTGCGAAAACATAGTAGTACGTACGATTCATTATTGAAATTTAGAAAAATCATATTTCCGAAAGTATTAGCTTGTTGGAGTTGAAAATGATATCGATGGATGTTAATGATGAAACTGCATCTTAAATAAAAATTACAGACATTTGGGCAAATTGATAAGCACTCAGTTCTGAGGAACTAGAGCGCCAAAAAGTACCGCCTCCTCTCGTTCCGAAACCGAAAACCCCACAGAGTAGACACACCGGCTATCGGGCTCCTCGTACGATTTTGTCGATCTCCGGTATTAGAATAAAACGTCGGTACTTACCTGGGAATATATTCTTAATTTTCACTTTTCGACATAAAATCGCCACATGGGGGTTTATTCGACGGTTTTTTACCCTTGTCTCTCTAAGTCGATTTTGACGTTTCTCGAACCAACTATTAGCAAGAGACAATGTCATATCTCAGGAAAATAAGTTGACATTATGTCAATTCATACATAGAATAATTATATAATTCTGTGAAAACGTAAAAATACGATTTTTTATTGAAATTTTGAAAAATCATATCTCCGAAAGTATTAGCTTGTTAGAGTTAAAATTGATATCATTGGATTCTTATGATAAAACTGCTTATTGAAAAAAATTTAATTTGGAATTTGTTCTGTAAAAAATCGTGCCTACGGCCGGACGGCCGGACCAGCCGGACAGAAGGAATTTCGACCACGGATTCTTGATCAGTGAGCCGATCCAAATCGTTTAAGACCATTTTCATCGAAAAATTCGAAAATTACAGACATTTGGGCAAATTGATAAGCACTCAGTTCCGAGGAACTAGAGCGCCAAAAAGCATCCTAATTGTAAATCTGTAATTCTCACGTCAAAATATCTGGTCTTTTTGAAGAGTTGGCTGCTCTTTTGTTCGCTGAAATCTCTGCTTTATGATGGCGTAAAAAAATATACATTACTATGGTAAATTTCCACAGAAACTGCTACGAAATAGCAGGTGGTAAGGCCCAGATTCTCCTAGCCCCTTCCCCACTTGTCTATGAAATACCTTTTCTTCAGTGTTGATGGGCTTAAATTTGCGGTAGGTCACTCAGGTAAATAAGTTATCTTAAAATAGCAAGAAAAATGCATATAATTTAGAGAAGATTCTACCACTTTCTCAAAATATTGTAGATGTGATATTAAATATTAACTTTATTAACTTAGCATTTCCTGCGAAAATTCACTATAGTAATGTATATTTTTTTACGAAATCAGGAAGTAGAAATTTCAGCGAACAAAAAACCAACCGACTTTTTCAAAAGAGCAGATATTTGGACGTGAGAATTTTCGATTGAATATTGGACTGATTTTTCGATATTGAGTGAAGATAAGGTGAAAAAACTATTTTAAATGAAAAAATTACAGTGCGTTTAGGACATAAGAAGGTAAGATTTCACCAAAGGATAAAAATAAAAAACTAAAACTTTGTTATTTGAATTTTTCACAGAACTTTTGAGGTTATGTGAAAAAAATTGAAGGACAAAAGTTGTAGATCTTTTTATTACCTATTAGTTCGCCATCCTTCTTTTCTCCATTGGATTTGTAGTTTTGCTGGAAATCAAGATAAACAGTTTTTTCTTAACACTCACCCATTTCACTTCACGACGTCAGATCGCCCGTATATTATTTTTCTTTTCATTTTTGTTATATTCTCTTGCTCTTCCACTGGTTTTATACTACACAATTTATTTTTTCAAAAATTATCGACCCTGTTCTAGTAGGCTTGATTTTGAGAAAGCTGGTTTTTAAGAGCCGTGCGTGCATTCACCAAGACAATACACCGATTTTCAAATATTCGGCTACGATGGACAATTTTACACTTTGAATGGCTTCCGAACAAACCCAAATCGTCAGTTTTGCCCCCTCGCGACTGAGGCTCGCTTCACATCAACACGATACGGTTTTATGTACGGCAACGACACAAACGCTCGAGCTTTCCCACAGGCTCGCTTCACAGTCGTGTAAACGACACCGGCATCCGATTCTTGTGTGAAGGCTTGAATGATAGCTTCCACAGATATCCAGCCGATTTGTGGTCGTATGAACGACACACGGCTGCCTTGCACGTCTAGAGAGGAATGCCGGACAGCCTCGAGTCGTGCATGGCAGCCGTGTGTCGTTCACATGACCACGTCTCGGTCGGATAGCTGTGAAAGCTATCATTCAAGCCTTCACCCAAGAATCGGATGCCGGTGTCGTTTACACAAAGGCTCGCTTCACATCAACACGACACGGTTTTATCGGCAACGACACAAACGCTCGAGCTTTCCCACAGGCTCGCTTCACAGTCGTGTAAACGACACCGGCATCCGATTCTTGGGTGAAGGCTTGAATGATAGCTTTCACAGATATCCGGCCGAGTCGTGGTCGTGTGAACGACACACGGCTGCCTTGCACGGCTCGATGGGACTGCCGGACACCCTCGAGTCGCGCACGGCAGCCGTGTGTCGTTCTCACGACCACGACTCGGCCGGATATCTGTGAAAGCTATCATTCAAGCCTTCACCCAAGAATCGGATGCCGGTGTCGTTTACACAAAGCTCGAGCGTTTGTGACGTTGCCGTACATAAAACCGTGTCGTGTTGATGTGAAGCGAGCCTAACTCGTTCGCTATAGTGTCGTGGGACGTGGTGAGTGAAAATTATGTATTTTTCGATATTGTCGTTGTTTATATGCTCATCCTAGCCTACAGTCCAATCTCCCAGGACTTATGGAAGTACCCTAGTTTTATTCAAAGATCTGCATCCTCCTTTACGGGGGTTGGAGGGAGAAAGTTGAATAAAAGCTAGATAGATGAAAGTTTTTTGTTTCATGAGTCTACTGACTACACCTTTTGCGCTCTCTAGTGTTAACCAGACCGAATTAAACTATGAATTTCCCAGCGATGTGAAACAAGTTCAAGATAATCAACAGTCTTGACACAAGCGTGATAAATGAATATTCGCAGTACACTCCTTTCGGTCTTGATATATGAATTTTGAAGCACTATATTGTCCAGCGACATCCTTTGTGGTGTGGCGATAAAATGTATCAACTAGTCAACCATTCCAGGATATCTTGACCGAGTCTAAACCTCCATTCAACCCTATGCGGTATAAATCTCCAACGAAATTGGTAGTTTTTTCGGAAACGAATAGATACCCCTGGAAGGGACAGACCACAAACAAGATTAATTTCCAATGGACAATGTAAAACATAAAAACCTATTTGAATACAAAAGGCGACGAGGACCAAGGAGAGCATTTCTTCCCGACATACTCCATAAAGAAATCGAGTTTCTCCGGGTCAGATAGAGGGGGCGGCGGGTGGAATAACGATGAAAAAAAGCTCTCCGGGAAAGGACACGAAGCGGGTATATCCACCTCCTGAGGGAATGACAAATGCAAGCCGCGACAAACTCGATTACTGTAAACCAACGTGCGTCCACGGGACCTTTGAACTGTTCCACTGATTTCTTCACACTTTCCCGATGGCTTTCGCCGGCGAGCCTTTGCCGCGTCCCAATAAAATATCACGTATGTGTGTTGATGCCCCGTGCGGCCAACAAGCCGTTACGCAATTTGGACGTAACGTCGATTCCGATGAGGCGCTCAAGAAGGGAAAGCCTCGTTCTCCTCTTATAGGAATCGAGGAATTACTTGTTCGACAAAGGATACCGGATCACCATCTGTAAGTTTTCTGAAAGCGCTGACGTGACATCCGGACAGAGAGGCTGTTCATTTGCTCATATGTAATTTTCGAATTTATGCCGAAAATGTTTTCTAACAACTAGTTTCGTGTGATTGTCCGACCGTCCGTAAGCACGATTACTGTCGAACGCAATGAGTTGAAAAGTTGAAATTTGTAGGGTATGTTTGGAGTCCAAATGCGCCGATTAAGTCGTAATGGAAAAATCTGCTGAGCGATTCCGGAGTTATAGCCATCTGAAATTGTTTTCCAAATAACTCAAAAATACTTATATAATCAAAGCTCGGTAGAACACGAAGACTTATGCAGAATTTTGGGGATCGTATGACGAGAAATTTAAAGAATAATTCTCGAAAATATTCTAAAAAAATGGTTCAAGCGTCAAGTCAGGAGCTTTTGCGCGTATGTTCTATTGTCCATTGACTTCACGTCATTGCTTAAACATATTTTCTTTCCTTATTTTTTTCAAAATTTTCTAGAGGAACGGTTCTCACAAAATTTTACACACGTCTTTATGTTGATATTCTACGAGTAGTCACCAAGCTTCGATTCGATCGAGTCCATATTTTTTGAGTTAGGGAGGAAATAATATTCCAGGTGTGTATAGCTACGAAATCGTTGGACCGATAAGGTCAAAAACGAACTTAACTCTCCCATTCGGATACTCAAGCTACCCTAGAAATTGCCCTATCTCCTTTCGTTCGAAAGTTATCGAGTCAACGGTCACCCATCCAGCTACTGAACTCACAAGAG